>OY288242.1:24714639-27288806 GCA_958450325.1 Agrostemma githago
CTCTACATTTCTAAATTCTGATATATATATATATATATATATATATATATATATAGAGAGAGAGAGAGAGGTTCAAATAAGGTCAACAATTTTTTTAAGTCTATATTAAAGTTACAAATGACATACGATAAAGTTGCATTTGTTCAAAATTGATATGTAACTATAACATTCAGTACTTTTATCACTTCAAGAGATAAAGTGCAACTTTATCACTCATCTCGTGTAACTTTAAGCACTTTTTGTGTAACTTTAACATTGGAACTTAGGAACTAAAAAAAGTTGTTGACCTTATTTGAACCTACCTCTCTAAATATATATATATAATATATATATAAAATATAATATAAGTTATTAAAAAAATTTAATAATCATTTTTTTCTGGATATTATAATATCTAATTATCTACAAATAATCGGATCGCATACAACCGCGCATCATTTTTTCCGGGAAAAAATATGAGATAGATCGAGGTACGACCCGAAACCCAAAAACCGGCACGAAAACCAAAGCACGGGAACGAGCACGAAACAAGCAAGATGGGCCGGGCACTACCGGGCACGAGACCCAGTCCGAGCACGGCACGACAGAGGTCGTGCCTCGGCGGCGAGGTTGGGTGGAGCTCCGTGCCGGGCACGGCACGAGCTCGGGTCTAGGCACGACCGGGCCGGCCCACCCCGGCACGAAGCCCGACCCGGCACGACTAAGTGCCACCTTTACTTGCATCACAGCAGCTACTGATGAAGAGTCACTCCTGGCAAACACCATAAGATCGTCAGCAAACACTAAGTGGTTTAAACACAATCGCCTACATTTAGGGTGGTAGGAGACCGATCTTTTTAAATTGATGTCCCTATGTCTCCTCGAGAGTACCTTCATGCACAAGACAAAAAGATAGGGGGATAAGGGATCCCCTTGTCTTAACCCACTTCTCCATTTAAAAAAACCATGAGTGTCAGCATTAACCTTTAACATAAACCACGATCCAGTTATAAATGGCATAACCCATCTAACAAACTTCTGGGGAAAGTTGAAAGCCAATAGCATATCCTCAATGAATGGCCATTGAAGCGAATCAAAAGCCTTTCTTAAGTCGATCTTCATCAGGCATCTTGGCGTGATATATGCTCACTCATAATTCTTATTTAAGGATTGGGAGAAGGCAATATTGGCATGTATACTCCTTCCAGGAATGAATGCAGCTTGTTCCTGCCCAATAATGTCTTCCAGTACTTTTTGGACTCTAAGAGTGAGTATCTTGCTAACAGTCTTATAGAAAACCGAACAGCAAGATATGGGCCTATAGTCTGACATAGAGTGGCATACATCCTTCTTAGGTACTAAAGTGATGAGAGTAGAATTAGCTTGCTTAAGCGTTCTACTCTTCAAAAAAAATTCTCTTACCGCTGCACAGAAAGTTCCTCCAATTGTCGGCCAAGAGGCTTTGAAAAACTCTGAAGAAAACCCATCAGATCATGGGCTTCTGTCCACACCAATTGTTCTAACACCCTCCTGATTTCCTCATCCTCAGGTATTTGTAGCATGGCATCCCATTTCTCTTGCTTCACCAATGGGCTCTTCTAAATAAGAGTCAAGTCAATTTTTTGAACTGGCTGACTTCTCCCAAGCAAATCCTCATAGAAATCTACAAACCCTTGAGCCACTTCTTTCAAACCTTCTCTGGTATTTCCCTTACTATCGCTAATTGTCCCAATTACTTGTTGTGCCTTCTCTCCTTAAGCCTGGAGTGAAAAAAATTCGTAGATTCATCTCCCATGATAATGTTATTCATCTTAGATCTTTGCCTTAGGATACTAATCTCAGCATCATATAGGGCCTTATAGTCATGTAATAGGTCTTTTTTCCTATCCATACATTCCTGAGAGAAAGGATGATTATAAAGATCTTCTTGGCAAAATTCAATCTCCTTTTCAATCTCAGTTATCCTCATAGTAATACTAGAATAGTTATTTCTATGCATAATCTTCATAGCTTCTTTAACCCTTTTCATCTTCCCAAACAGTTGAAAACCAGCTGTTCCTTTAATTTGATTCCTCCAAGCATGTTCCACTTCATCATGATAGAGAGGACAACGTACCCAGCAGTTCAGGAAACTAAACCTAGGTTTCCTCCTCTCCTCACTAAGAATTGATATAAGTAGAGGTGAATGATCTAATAGCCTAGCATGGAGGGTTAAAGCAAAAGAATCTGGGAAAGAATTTATCTAAATTCCATTCACCAAAACCCTCTCCAGTCTAGTCCAAATTCTAGAGCTTGCATCATGTTTGTTTGTCCAAGTGAATTCCACCCCCTGATGTTGTAACTCCTGCAGACCTGCAGCAGCAATACACTCATTGAAATCTTCCATGTCTTGCTCCTTAGGAGTCCAATCTTCTCATTCATGCTTCGAACAATATTAAAATCCTCAGATACGATCCATTTATTCACATTACTAAGACTGCAAATATCATACCATAGTGCCTTCCTTCCATCACCATCATTGAACCCATCTACTACTGTAAATATCAGCTCACAACCAGTACTATAGTGAAGAATAGAATTGTGAATAAGTTGGTCAGTAGAGTAGAGCACTTGTACCCTAACTGTACAAGCGTTCCAAATCAACCAAATTCGTCCATTATAGTGGTGAACATAGTTACAGTCAACACTGAACTTCTTAAATTTGCCAGCAATAATTTTCTTTGCTTTATTTACTTTTATTCTTGTTTCAAGCAAACCCAACGAATATATGCTTTTATTCTTAATCAAACTAAGAACCGCGCTTTGTTTAACATCCTCATTCCCCCCTCTAACGTTCCAAGTGGCTATTTTCATAGAATTTTATCAGGTGGAATAGCATTCCCTTCCACACTCTCCTCTGCACCCTGTAACACATCATATCGATTTCATTTCAGTAATTCAACCTTCACCTCCCTATTCATTTGAAATCCCAAAGTTGAATTCCTCACACCAGAACGTACTGGCATAAAAGCTTCCTCAGAACCAACCTGACCAGCCTCAATCACATCGTTTACCCTCCCTAGTCCACTCGATCACCTTATTAGAAGGTGAGTTGGGGTCCGGGTCACCCACCAAGCCTTCATTTCCCCTTCCCAGTCCACCTTGCAAAGCTAGATTGGGGTCTGGGGCCTCCAACACCTCTGCCTTAGATCCACTAGCTGAAACCACCAGACTAGTGTCCAGTTCCCCTTTGCTTAAACTGTCAGTCCTCCTTGATCCGCCTGGCCCCATAAAGACCAGATTGGGGCCCGACTCACAATAGTTTAAAGCAACTTCGGCAGCTCCTTTGCTTAAACTATCAGTCCTCCCTAATCCACCTGGCCCCTTAGATACCAGATTGGGGTTCGGCGCACAACAGTTTAAAGCAACTTCAGGAACCTTTTTAACAGGTGTATACCTGAGCTGATTATGTACCAAATTTGCCTTCCTCTTCTCCAGGTTACATGTAGTCTTAAGATGCCCCATCTTACCACAGCCGTGGCAATAATAGGGGAGTCATTCATAGGTAACTCTTTGCAAAGACTTTCCCAGTTTTGGAAGGTTGATCACTACTTCATCCGGTAGCTCCTTAGAGACATCTACTTCAACCATTACCCGAGCAAACGATAATCGCTTCTTGAATGTGGTCATGGTATCAGCAAACATCGGTTTGCCAATTTTGCTTGCCATCTTACTAAGCACCGACTCCGTCCACAGATATGTGTCCAAATCTGGAAACAAAACCCATGTTGGAACAACTGCTAGCTTTTCCATCTCCGACGAGAAAGAGGGACTCCACTGCTTCATAATGAGTGTATTTGACCCTACTTGCCAGGGTCCTCCTTTCAACACCCCTTCCATGTCCTCCTTACTCTTAAACCTAAAAGAAAACCATCCTTTTATGAAGTATTGGACAGTCGGCAGCGAAATATGATTCCAGTGAGTAGTTGTGAAGTCCACCAGCTTCTTCAGGGTTGGACGAGCGCCAATTACATGACCCATTAAAGTATGCCTCCAAAACATTAGCTCATCCTCAAAATCCTCATAGTCAATAGTAATTTCTTCAGAATCAGCACAATATTCATCAAAATACAGTCCCATACTTGCCTTAGACTTCTTAACACGCCCTACCCAGGTTGTAGAAGAGACCACCGGAGGATCGACCTTCTCACCCCTGTTTCCTCCACTTACTGAAGCCCCCACAGTCTTCCTTATTTTCCTAGTTTCTTCAGCCGTTAGAACTGGCGATGGAACTTTTGTAGCAGTCTGATTACCCATCTTCAAGGCGTAGTGAAGGCCCCTATAGATCAGATCGTTAAGAACATTGGGACTCTGTTTTTCCGGCACCTGAGCCTCCGCAGAAACTTCTGAGTCGTCTCGTGAAATCTCGGAATAAGTGTCCACCACCTTCTCCGCTTGAATTGCATCACTTTTGAAACCTTCTGTGGCCTCCCCCGCCCTTTTCCCATCATCACCGTTGAAGTCATCGGAATTTTTAGTTAGGACGAGAGAATCGTCATCTTAGTGAGAAAGAAGAGAGAGAATCGTCGTGATTATTATTATCATTATTATTATAAAATATTTTTATTAAAATTAAAATTAATATAATTATAATAATTTATATTTTTGATACAATAATTTACATTATTATTTTTTGTTATTATTATTATTATTATTTGTTACAATAATAATTAATAATTTTTTTGTAACAAGTAAACTTGTTATTATTATTTCTGTATTTCAGGCTACTTTAGTTCAATTTGATTCAGCTCGGTTCAGTTTAGTTCAACTCATTTCACTTCAGTACAAAATGACATGGCCAAAATAATTTGTATTAGATAACGATATAGTTGTATAGATGATTAAAAACCAAATTCGTAAAATAAATTATAAATAATTCTGCACGTAGTAATAAAAACGGATAATGAATTGATGGTTATACCCGACCAAACCAAACAAAACCTAGATCGACCTGAACATGACCAATGTAACACCCCTGATTTTATAAATTTAAATTAATTTGAAGTTATGTTCGTATTTTTATTTTGTTTACGATTTAACTAGTAAATCTTAAAATTATTATAAAACAGATTTATCGTTTAATCGTTTCAAACTCCTAAAATTCAATTTGTCTCGAAAATTCTTCTTATATTTAAAACATATTTTTATTTCTGTTTCGATTCATTTTACATATTTAATTTAATTCTTATCGAAAGTATATTTCGACGATTGAAATTCTAAATTCTTTTTATTTATTTATATTTGAGCTCTAATTTTCTATTTTTCGGCTTGAAGCTCATTTATTTTAAGTTTCGTCAAAATATTTATTTCCTTTCCTCGAGAGATCAATTTAATTCACTTTATCAAAAATTTATTATTTATCGGGAAATACTATTTCATCGTCTAATTATTTATTTCTATCTATCAACATCGTCTTCATCTCAAATACTTTTTTCACTCATTTTATTTGACGGTCCAATTAGTTATTAATTTTATTGAGGCGATTTTAATTCGTTTTCGTGGGTCAGTCAACTTACCGTTACGGAATTCGTTTCCTACCCGATTAAATTCAACCCACTATACGTTCTTTTCCCATTCCTTTTCATTTCTCACTTTAACGTTCACCCCCCTTTGCTTTGTTCTTGCTCCACCGCGTCACCTTTTGTACTCCCTTATCATTCATCCCCTAAATTTCTGATCCTCCTCTCCGTCTTCACCTTTCTCTCTTCTTTGTCCTCTTCATTCTTCATCTGACTTCCAGCCTATCTTCCTCCAGTCTTCTTCTCGATTCTCTGCTGCTGCTGCGTACAGCTGCTGTTGCGGTACTGCTCTGCTGTTTCTTCTTCTTCTTCTTCTTCTTCTTCTTCTTCTTCTTCTTCTTCTTCTTCTTCTTCTTCTTCTTCTTCTTCTCTCCTTCATCTTGTTGCTATCCGTTTTGATGCTGCTGTCAATTGTTATTATTACTCTTCGGTTCAATACTGTTGCCTTCATTGTATGTTATCTTTCCTGCTGCTGCTGCTCTTTGCCTCTATGCTGCCTGTTGTTCGTTGTTTTCTGTTGAGTATAATGCTCTTCTTCCTTTCTTCTTTTCTTCCTCTTCTTCCTCTTCGCTGCTGATCTCTGCTGTTGCATTTTCTGCTGCTGTTACGTGCTCTCTCCTGCTGTTGCACATTTGATTTCCGTTATTTACATCCCTGTGTTTGTCCTGTTTTATGCTGCTGCTGCTGGTTTGCTTTGTTGTCGTTACTGCTGCTCCTCCTCCTTCTTCTTCTTCTTCTTCTTCTTCTTCTTCTTCTTCTTCTCCTCCTCCTCCTCTTAATATCCTTTTCTTATTCTTCTCACTCTGTTGTAATTCGTTGTTTATGCCACTACTTCGCACCGCTTCTCGGTTTTGCATCCATCTCGTTTCTGTTTGCAGTTGTATGTACTGAGCGTTGTTGTTGTTATTTGGTTTCAGTTTCTCCACTCTTCTGATTGTTACAGCTGTAGTCCTCTTCTAACAGTTGTTTCACATTCTTTTCGTTCTCTCTTGCTTTGTTGCGGTGTTGTAGCTATTTTCATGCCTTGATTTTGTCCGTCCTATGTTCGGTTTTCCTCTGGTTTTCTTCCCATTTGTCATACATGTTATGCTGCTGCTATCGTCTTTTGTTGTCCGCTGCCGCTGCTATGTTGTTGTTATTTCTGATGTCGGACTGTCATCTCTTTTTATTTCTTTCTCCGCCCTCGTGTCGTTAGTTTTGACTTTTGAGCATCGAGCATCGGTTTTATGCCAATCTTCGTTAACCCCGACTCCTTTGTTTATGTTTCCGTGTATTCTTGTTCCCGTTGGTACATCAGACTTTTAATGAAGAACACGTTTCGGAGATGACTTTAAGATTACTGAAGGTGGGAGCTTGGACTGATCAAGATGGACAAGTTCGTGATCGTTTCTAATATCAAGTTAAGGTAACTTTAGGACGTTACTCGATTTTATATCGTATGTTTTAGTAGTTTGTAGTAAATATTTTAGCTTCGGTTTTCTAATTAGAACTATTTATTATCGTTAATAAAATTAATTTTAAATTGTGTACCTTATAATATCTTACAAGTTTTCGATATTGTTTTATAAATCGTTAGTAATTTAATTATTTAAGATCATTATAATATTTTGTTGGTTATCGTGACACTAGTAACTAAATAATAACAATTTCATATTTTCTTCAGATTCCGTTAATTTATAATTTTAACTCAAAATCATATTTTTATATTATAATCGAGGTTTGTATACTTGTTTGATAAATTAATTTTCGTTTTATGAATTATACAAAGAAATGAGAAAATAGTCGTTTTTGTTTTAAATATATTTTTAGTCGAGACTATTTTCACTAATAATTTCTTATTTGTTTACAATTGACTATTTTTAGTAAAATTTGTATTACTTGATAATAAAAGCTATTTGTTAAAAATAATTTGAAATCTTTGTAAATTCATTTCGTTTATAAAACTCGTTGACTCAATTAATTTTGATATTGTTTTCGTAAAACATCTCTTCTCTAAAATTTATAGTTTTAACTCGATTTCCTAATTATTTATAAAATACTATATATTGACTTATTATATTTGAATTATATTTTGTGTACCGAATTTAGAAATATATTAAAGTTATCATAACGACAATAATAATAAAATGTTAATTTCGTTAGAAATGCTATTTTTATATGTTTCACTTACTTTAATCACTTACGAATTTTCATAAGTATATTTCTATTTTAAGCAAGTTTCTAAAATTAATAAGTTTCTATTTATAGAAAGTTTCTCTTTTAATATAAATGTTTATTCCCTTTTATCTTCATATTATTTATAATGATTATATCTTTTGTTTTTATCGAGAATGACTTGTTTTGGAGTTATGGAATAAAGAGAAGTATGAGATTAGAGTAATATAGTCTGGGGTGTACGTTTTTTCCATCAACTGTAAGATTGGTATGTCTTTATGGGGCACATTGGTTGTTGAACTGAGCATGGTTTGTGTTCAGAAGAGTGTGCATTGTGCCCTTAAACTTAGATATCGCATCGTGTAAGTCGCGCCGGGTTGAACTGGACATGGTTTGTGTCTAGGAGGGGTGTATACTACTTAAACCAGGACCTCGCTGCACGCAGTCCTGTTAAAGTTGAGTTGCCTAGTTAGAGATTGGATTCTGTTATGAGTTAAGTCTACAGTTCTCGAAGCTAGTTTCCAGTATTATCCCTAGTGAAACTCTAGCCTTGCGCACACTTATCGAATTTCCATAACGCCAGTTTTGATATTATTATTATCGATCGATTTTGACTTGCAGGTTGGAAAGTGCTTTAAGTTTCGCTGATAACTTATTTTTATTATATCATTTTAATGTTTTCTCTTTTAAATATTTTGATATAATAATACTATTATTTTTCCATATGATATAATATGGTTAGGAGAATGTCCGAGTTACTCCCCGCTGATGTGGCTATTATGTTTATAACATGACAGGTATTTGCTGCTGTGTTTTGGGTGTGAGCTAGTGAGTAGCGTGGATCCCAGTCTTTCTTCATTCTTGTAATTTATGGATTTGTATAAACCCATTTGGAGATTTTACTTTTAGCCCTTTTGTAAAAAGAGGCCTTTGTATTGACTTACCATTTCTTTTAATAAGATATAGTTTGTCAAGGTGTTTTAATCCCAACTCTACAGTGTTTCCGCAACTGTATTGCGTTAGAATTTCTAGGGGATTACAACCAAACCCGACCCGAACCAACGTTCCGACCCGGAAATGATCCGCATCTGACCAAGACCAGACAACTAGACATGGCAAAACTGACTCTACCCGAATGACCCGACCCGAATAAGCCAACCTGAACCCGATCTATATCCAAACTAAAGATTCGAGGTCGATTCGTAACCTGAATTGACCCGAGCTAACCCGACTATTATTTTAAAAAACGAGTTGATATTTCTAAAAAAGATGAAAATAGCAAGCCCGAAATGATCTGGCTCGACCAAAAGTCAACGCGAAACTCACCTGACCCAAACTAGACCCGGTTGACTTGTTTGCCAGGTCTATGGACAACCCAACCTGAACTCGACCCACTCCCCCGATTGCCACCTTTAATAATGATCACTTGGAAATAAAATTATTCGTATGTCACAAGATTTATTTAACAATTAATTATTTAGTTGTAATTATTTGAGTTATAAAATAAACATAGATATTGAAGTAAATAAAAAAAGGTAGGTAGAAAGTTGGGGTGAGATGAGGTAAATAAAAAAGTAATAAAATAAAATAAGGTAGGTAAAAAATTGAGGTGAGATAAATAAAAAAATAATATAAAATAAGGTATGTGAGGTGAGAAACTCTGAGATGAGTATGTGGATAAAGTGTACTTTTCTAGTGAGTCTGAGTCTGAAGAATGAAAAGTGATTGAAAAACTGAGGTGGCCGAGTCTGGGGAAAAAAGATGAGTTTGTGGACAAACATAGTGTGGACATGACGTAGGTCCACCCTGACGCGGCCACGCGCGGGTTTGGGTAGGCGAATGAATCTCGTGGTAAGATTGATCTCGGGTCGAAATTTAAATCGAAGTTAGGAGTCGCCACCGAATTTTGTGGGAATTCGGACCCGTTCGAACTCACTCTACACTTAGGCGTTTCGTGCACAAAGCACGGTCTGCTTTTAGTGCTAGAGCTTATGAGTTCGTCCCTTTGCATTACGATACCGACGCCGAGTTATCGGATATCGTGCATCGAATGACTCTCGTATGCCAACGGTTTCGGACATCCGGAAACCATGGTTCTGTGTAAAGGGTGAGGGTACGTGTTGGGAAGCCCACGAAGGACACCCAACCCCGCCCGCTCTTAACGGCCTCTACTAAGATACTGTTCGATTTTTGTGTATGCGCGTTAGTTTGACGATGAAATGTTATGCAAACGACATTTTGACTAAGCATGTGAATTACGAGTGAACTACCTCTTTTAATGCATTTAGTTCTCGTCGAAGTGATTTAGCATGCGATGTTCATTTAAAGCAATAAACGGCAAACATCGAAAATAGAAAACTTGTAAATAAATTACAAATTACACGGGCGGAATACAACCCGGAACTTAAAATACAACGAGCGATAAAATAGAATAATCGAATTAAAAAATGATTAGAAAAAATGCAATGCATGATTTTGAAAAGGGTAAGCACGTGATAGACTTTACACGTGTCGACCGAAGTCGCAAAATATTTGACGAGGCTATATGACGCTTAGAAGCTCACGTCCTAGTAGAAAAAGAGACCACTCGATCGAGTCAAGGTCCGGACTCGATCGAGTGACCCTGTCACAGGCCTTCTGCCTCGTTTTTGGAGTGCTACTCGATCGAGTGTGCTATGGCACTCGATCGAGTGCCTCCTGTTTGGGCTACTGCTCAGTTTTGTAAAAGATGGCCGTTACGAGTTTTATTTCGTTTAAAACCGATTGTCAACCAAATCGAATATAAATATGGTATAATTTATATTCGGCTCGGTTTTCGGCACCCGCAACATTTTTTATGATTACGAGACCGGCATCGGGATTTAGAAAAGAGGGTTATAAAATCGTTTTGAATCGGATTAGGACGAAATTAATTCCCTCCATGTTACGACATCTATAATAATACTTACGGATTATGTGATGCTCGGTTTAGCGTCAACGGGTTTCGTACCAATCTTGAAAATGGTATTGAACGCGTTCAACTACGTACTACCACGATCACGTTACGTCCTTAAGTGCTTAGGGCGGTGCTCCACGAAAGGGCGCCACCACTGTCGCTACTTGTAAAGGGATTAAACGGACTTGAAGCGGTAGTCGTAGTTAAACGCGTTCAATCCGAAAACGGTTTTTATCTAATTATACATACATACATACATACATATATACATATATATATATATATATATATATATACACACGGTATTAAAATGTTAAATGTTAGTGTACATAAATAAAATGTTAAAATGCGACAGAATAAAAAGTTAGTAGCAAAAAACTAAAATGTTAGTTAACGATAAAAATAAATGTCAGAGTTAGTAGTTAATAATAATAATAATAATAATAATAATAATAATAATAATAGTATATACATATATATATATATATATACATATATATATATATATATATATATATATATATATATATATATAATCGAAAAGAAGAAAGAAAGGAGAACACTACAAGAAATACTGCATGTAGCTACTAATCACGCGCGACTGATAAATTCAGTCGCTAATTTAGCGACTGAAAGTTCAACGCGCGACCGATATTAGTAGCTGGACGAGGAGACGGAATTTTAAAAAATTAATTAACTTTAGCGACCGAAATCAGTCGCTAAAATAATCGGTGCGCGACTGATTTCGGTCGCTAAATTAGCGAAATGGCGACAGAATTAGCGACTGAAATCGGTCGCTAATGAGAGTGGCGCGCGACCGATTTCGGTCGCTAAAGTTGTTAATTTTTTTTAAATTAACGAACACCCCCCCTCCCCCGAGTCATTCTCTCATTTCGGTCTCTCTCTCTAAAACCCTCCCCCCTCTCTCTAACACTCGTCCCTCCTCCTTTCCTCTTCATTCCTTCTTCAATTCTCTCATTTTCCTTAAGGTATGTTTATCTATCTTTATTTAGTTTCAATTGTTTGTTAATTTCTGTTTTTATCAATTTAAATAAATTAGTTATTGGGTTGGATAGTTTCTTAGTTGTTGGAATATTTAGTGTAGTTAGGATTTTAATCGCCCAATAGGTTCCCCAATTTGAATTAGGTAGATTGTTAGTATAGAATTAGGGTTTGCAGTTAAGTAGTTGATTGAATTGGGTTGTTTTGATGTGTTAGGAATTTGGAAATAAAATACAATTATGCCGATTTGGTGATGTAATTATGGACGAATTGGGTGGAAATAGTACTATGTTTAGGTGAATTGAGATTTTTACCTAATATTTGACTAGTGTATATATATATTAGTAAATTACTTTAGAGAAAATAATTTGTATGTGGTTATTGTCTTAAATTTTTTAGATAAAAAAATGAAGAGACAGGAACGAAAATGGATGTATGGGGAAAGATTCGATAAGAAACGACGTCCCACAAAGGAATTTTTAGATGGTGTTAATCGCTTTCTTGAGTTCGCTGAAACCCATCCCGAATACGCGTCAGATGGTAGATTTAGGTGTCCTTGTGTGAAATGTAAGAACATCAAATTCTTGGATAGTATTTTGATTAAAGAACATATTATCTCAGATGGGTTTAGCCCAAATTATTATGGGAAAAGTCCCATGGTACCCCCGAACTATGTCACATTACACATGGTACACCCGCTTTTAAGTTTGTTCCCATGGTAACCTTGAGTTTTATAGTTTAGTTCCCGATTTGCCCACATCCCATTTTCTGTCATCACGCCGTTCAATTATGCTTAAGAGCTGCATCATTAAGTGCTAATTAATTTTTGGAGGGAAAATTAATTACATCCCTCAACGGCTACTTTTCAGAATCCTTAGCATAAAGAATGACGTTCCCATGGTACCCCTAAAGTTTGTTGGTTGTTCCCATGGTACCCCTAAGGTTACATTTTTGTTCACATGGTACCCCTGAAAGCATTGGGGCGACTCTTTGAAGCAAAGTAACGGCTAGATTATTGAACCAGCCTTACACAAATGCTTATAAATGCTTACCCTTTTCTATTTTGACAGAATACGAACAAAAAAATCCACACAAATCAAACTTCCCACAATGTCGGTTTCACATTCAAGTTCAACTCTAAGAGGAGTTCAAGTGGAAAACAAAACATGCGTAAGATGCAATAAAAGAGCAAATATTCGAGCATCCGGATCAACCGCTGCAAATCCATTTAAGTTATACTATAAATGTGATGAATGTGGGTGGTTTCAATGGTGCAAAGGAAGAACGGAAGAAGTTACAAATACCAACACAATGGATGTAGTTGATCAAGTGTCCATTCAACAAGATTTGAAGAAAAAGATGAAGAAACAAAAGGAAATAATTTGTGACATCAATAGAAAGATTGATTCTATGTCGAAGTTGCAAAATCTAAGCATCATAATTGGTTCGGTCATGTACTTTAGTCTACTTTATGTTGTTATGAACAAAATGTGATATGTATGGAAAACAAGTCTAATGCAATGAAATAAGATTACTACTAATATATTCCCACCATCACAATGATATGTTCGTTAAACAAACGAACTAAAAAGGGAACAACATCGGCGGAATAATTGTTTGTGTGATATGCAAATCACCAAAAGATAGTTTACGTACCAACTTATCCAAAATATAGGAGAAACACCTGTGCAAAATATACGTACCACATACGAGATTATTCATATTCTAAGACCAAGTATGGTGGATTGGTGGTATAATAAGAGACCTGTGCAAAATATATACCCCTAGCTAAACCATACACAAAAGATAATAGGTCTTCTCCTTCCTTTCCTTAGCTTGACTCTGAAATTGAAAGAAGATACGAAACTAATGATACTCTGCCCATATAACATTCAGCCGTAAATAACATGACAAATTTAACATTCAAAATTAGAAGGGACTTACCTAAGTGTTGGTTGTTGAGGCTCCATCAGCCCTTGTGTTGCTCGTCGATGCTCCATCGGTTCTTGCCTTCTTATTCCGACCACCACCTTGAGAAGCTTGTCTTTCCCTTGCAGTTGGCCCACCTTTGCAGCTCCTTGAATTATGCCCAACCGTCTTGCATATCGAGCATGTCACGAAAGTTGTTCGCTTTCCCTTCTTAGGCTCATCCGCCTTCCTTTTTCTTTGTCGAGCCGGTCTCCCTATGCTTCTCTCTGGTATAGGTGGTAAGACTTTAGGAAATTCAAATGTTGGCCAAGCTTCCTTATCAGGCATAGGGTGCATACGGTCTCCATATGTCAACTTGTAAGATTGCCCACTAAAGAATCCATTCACATAATGCACTGGTTCTTCATTGTTCTTGTATATAGCTCTACAAGCATGCTTACACGGAATACCGGTTATCTGCCAACCACCACACAAACAAGTTCCCTTAAGAATATTCACAGGAAAACTGCTGTAACCGTCATGGACCTCAAATTCCCCACCTCCTGCATTGATCACCAAACACGTTCTACTCTGTACACAGTTAGCCTCTACGAGCTCCTTAACATACGGTGTAACATCATCATCCTGCAATCTTTCAGCCAAATCAATCCTCTCAGCAAACTTGTCCATGAAATATGTCCTAATACCTTCCATTAAAGTCAGCACGTCTTTCTCCCTCAAATCATTAATCAAAGCATTAAAAGACTCCACAAAATTAGAGGTGTTATGGTCACATGCTATTTCAGTGTCAAATTGGTATTTAGCCCATTGTTGAGGAACCTGTAAAAGGTACCCGACGGCTGCTGTTGATAGCTTACCTATCTCATCAAGAGCTTTATTGTGCATGTGGACAGAAGTAGAGTTTGCTGCCTTCCAAAATAAGTCATGAAAAGCTGGTCCGCCCCACTTCTGCTTGAAGTTCGTGTACAGATGCTGTGCACATATCCTCTTAACTGATTGTGGGAACTCTTTATCTAGTGCTGCCTCTACCCCCTTCATTCGATCGCTAATGAAAGTCCAATCCCATTTCGTGCAGCCATATTTCTGGAAAGCAATTCTGAGGTTCCTAAAAAAGTAGCTCCATGTTTCGGTGCTCTCCTTCGCCACTATAGCATAACCTATCATGAAAAGATTATTGTTTGCATCCAATGACAAAGCCGATAGCAATATCCCCTTGTGTCTTCCCTTGAGGTGACAGCCATCAACCCCGATGATTGGTCTGCAACCTTTGAGAAACCCAATTACCCATGCTTTAAAACTCACAAACATCGCTTTAAAGTGGACTCCTGAACTAGTAGAAGGATTATTCCAAGTTATTAAAGTCCAAGAATCTGGATTCGTGGACTTAATCATTTCACCATATGCTGCCAAACGATTGTAGCTCTCCTCGTCACCTCCAGTTACTAGATCTTTCACCGCTATTCTCACCTTGTACATCGTCCTCTTACACACCTCAATACCGTATTTGTCCATTAAAAGTTGCACCATGGACTTCACAGGCATATTAGGTTGTGCCATCAACTCTACCTCCAATTTTTTAGCCATCCAAGGTACGGTGGCCATGGGATTTTTTCTCACATTCAAACATTCCTTATGAACCCCTGAAATTGTCTTAATAGCCCACGTAACCTCATCGGGCAAACACGATGCATGAATTGTCCAAGTGCAGTCCTTACCACTACACTCTGCTCTGTACCTTGTCTTCTCAGATTTGAGAACAAGCACACTAAACCCCTCTTGCACACAGTAGTCAGCTAGGACAAGTAAGAAGTCTGCCTTCGACATGAACAACAACCATGGTTTGAGTACAATCTCACCCCAACGCTTAGGTGTATACATTTTCCCATTCTTGTACATCTTCTTCATTTGTTGTGCACTGTCATTTGTTCTCTCCTCACCCAGATTTGCTTCAACATCAAATGGATGAGTTCCATCACTGTCATCCTCATCCTTCTCACTGTCAGAACCATCCATGGACTCACCTTCATCATCATTACTGTCCTCCTCCCCACTACAAAGAAAATCCTCATCCGTGCTCTCTTCATCCACCTCCTCACTCTCAAGAGTATCAACAACATGCCTTTTTATGTTTCTTTTAGGCCTCTCCACACCAACATCCTCTTCAACCCCCATGTTCTTGTCTATCTTGGGAACATAGACTCCCTTTCTCCTAGCAGTGGATTTTGGAAGCTTTTTCTGGGATAGTGGGTCAGTGGACTGATTTTGGGTTGCTCTTGTTCGGTGTGCAACAGTTTCAGAAGACTGTGTTGAAAATCTGTCTGAAGTGGGACATTGTGAGCGCATTTGTGAGGTTTTTTGAGAGGGTTGTTGTACTGTCTCCTCATTGGGTTGGGAGGGTGGTTCAGCTTCTTCATTAGCCTGCTGATCATCCTCTTCAATAGCCTGCTGATCAGGTTCTGAAGTTGGCTGCTTATTGGGTGTTCCACAAAGTGGATCAGTGGGTTGTTCGAACTCTTCTTCAGGGATCTCAGTAGTCTGCTCATTCTGTTGTTCAGTAGGCACTTCATTTTCTCCAGTTGGCTGCTCTTCAGGTTGCTCACATTGGTGTTTTGGAGGCTTATAAGCCTGCTGCTCCTCCTCCACCACTGTATCCTCTGGACACTCTTGTGAGTTGTAGGTTCTCACCCATTGTGTCTCATTAGTGTCTATGTCAAACACAGGCACTTCAATACTCAATGGTGCAATATGTTCAGCCTCCCTGTCCATTTTTGCTTGTTCTTCTTCTTGCCTTCTCCTTTCTTCTTCTTGCCTTTTTTTGTTCTCTTCTTCCTCTAGCCATGATTTCTTTAGTTGAGCAGCCATTTGGAACACTTTCATGGGTTTGTTTGTCCTCTCCAGCCAAACCTTAATGGTTTCTAGACCATCAAAATATGCAAACATACCCATCAGATCTTCGTCACTCTTTATGTACATCTTCTTACCCCTTGCACCTTTATAGTACAGATTATAAACCTCGGGTATAAGAACATTTTGCTTCGAAGACACCCCATCGAGGTCGCCAATTATGTCCAGTAATTGCATTAAGTCGACGTCGTACACAGGATAATCGAAACACTTCCCGTCATATTGAAATTCAATCCATATTTTAGCCGACATTCTGGATGTACACAAACATCAACAATAAATGAGAATTAAGTGAACACAACGATAATAAGAACATAACACATTGAAATATAACACAATTGAAATATATAACACAACAGAAATATTCAATAATCATGATGTATATAGGAAAATTGGCAACTAAAAAAAGTACGGAGTATTTGAATGCAAACCAATAAAATTTCAGAAAAATTCGTAATTGAACCTAAACCCTAATTTTGTATAGAACAAAGTATCATATCCAGTATCATATAGAGCAGAGTATAAACCCTAATTTTGTATAAACCCTAATTGAACATAAACCCATTTTAATGAACAATATTAGATTAACATTCAATCTAGTTTCACCAGAACATAGCATTAGATTGAGAATTGAAATTTTTTAGGGAAAAGAAAACCCTAATTGAAACATATAATCAGAAACCCTAATTTAATCAGAATTCGAAATCAAAATTTATGGACTAAACCTATAAGATGTACGAATATAAACCATAGTACAATCACCTAATAGCATAGAAGAAGAAGTACGAAGGTTTAATCACAGAAATGCGAAAAATATAGAGTTAGTAGTATTTACCTTTGCTTATTGGAAGAAACGATTTTAATCACTTGGGATAGAACTTGCTTATTGGATTAGGTTGATGTTGAAGGATGATCGAGCTAGGTTACGAGGATGAAGTTCGATTTTGCCATTTTTTTCGTACTGAAGAAGATGAAAGATGATGGTGAAAAGGTTGGGAATATGTGATTAGTGTTTGAGTGAATGAGTGACTGGGTAAGGTGGTGTCAGTGATTAGTGCTTCAGTGTGGCAGAGATTAATTGCTAATGAGACGGCGTTATGACGGAAGTTGCTGTAAGGACAAATTGGGAAGCAAACTATAATACTTAAGGGTTTCATGGGCACAAACTTAAAAGCGGGTGTACCATGTGTAATGTGACATAGTTCGGGGGTACCATGGGAAATTTCCGAATTATTATTATTGGATTTGTCATGGTGAGAAGTCTGATTTTGAGGAATCTAAGGTGGATCAGAATGAGGGCGGGGTGAGAGGAATGATTGTTGATGTGGTTGAGTGCAATTTGTTTAATGATGAGAGCATGTACACTAACGACGATGACCAACCAACCCCACAAGAGCCAAACCCACGAGCGAAAGCTTTTTTTGATATGTTAGAGGCTGCGGAGAAGCCATTATATGGAGGGTGTGATGTGACATTGTTAGAAGTCGCGTCTATGGTAGTGACCCTTAAATGTGAGTATAACCTACCTTTTGGGTGCGTAGACGGAATCGCTGCGTTGATTGAGAAACTCATCCCAAAAGACAACATTATGACCAAAACATTCTACAACACCAAAAAAATAGTTAAAGGTCTTGAACTTCCGCATCAAAAGATCGATGCTTGTCCCGATGGATGTATGCTTTTTTGGAAGGACGATGCCATGCTTGAGGAATGTAAGGTATGTGGGAAGGGTAGATACAAAACTGTAGATGGAAATATTGTTTTGAGGGGTAAGAAGGGAAAGAGTGTAGCGAGGCATAAAAAACCTATATCACTTAGTCGACTTACCTACTTTCCCATCGCCCCTAGACTTCAAAAATTATACGCAACCAAAACCATTGCCGAACAAATGAGGTGGCATCAAGAAGAAACTCGTCTGATATGACAGTTCCTAACTTTCAACTATTACATGTCTGCAGATATGACGTTGGGCAGCAGGTTGAGGTTTGGAAGTTCGAGCAGCGGCAGCAGCAGGAGCAGGGATCGGGTGCAGCAGCAAGGCCAAGAAGAAAACAGGCAAGAGGAAGTGGAGGACGAGGAGGTGCATGGCAATGAGGAACAAGAACAACCGCAGCCACGCCAGGATGAAGGGCTGCAATACACAGACGACGGGCGCCTAATCATTGGCCCCGAGGGCACATGGTGAGACATTGTATTTCTTTTTTTTTGTGAGACATCATCTTATTTCACTCTTTGGTGTATACCTACATGTAGGTTTCGTACTCGTGCGACGGTGACAGGTGTCAAGGACAGTTTCATGGAAGATTTGACTACTTACTGCACGAGCTGGACTAAGTTGCCTATGTGGCAACGGAAGAAGTGGTTTGCCAACTTCAAGGTACACCAATTTCTGATTTTTATTAATTATCTGTTACTGTTTACAGCTTACTTATACAACGACAACAAACTATCTTGCAGTTGAAACACTTCTACAACGATGGTCTCGAGGTGGCTGTTCGAGACAGATACATGGATGTCGCAACTGTAAGATACAAAGACATGATGTATAAGCTGGCAAGCGATGGAAAGTTACAACAACAACTTAGAGGTTCGATTACTAAATTGGTATTAGTACCTGAACAGAAAGTCGTATATATATTCAAAACATTTATTGATATCAAAGTGTATAAATTGTAGGTGACGCGATCCAACAATTCCAAACAGCGCGAGCCGACCCAAAGTTCCTGAAGAGATCCGTCCAGGCTAAGAAGAACAAGAGGCGGGGAGGGGATCCCGAGGCAGAGGCGGAGCGCACCCACTACGGTGGGTCGCAGTCGATGCACCAGCGGGCCATGAACGTTAGTATTTTCGTCTCCTTTGATTATTATATTGGATTCTTATTTAATGTTTTCATTATAAAAATAAATGAATAATCTACATGTACTGTCAACAGGCGAAGAAGAAAACCGGAGAATTCTCTCCTCCTGTGCAGCTATTTCTCGAATCGAAGAGTAAGGGGGGCGATGAGACCGGTCGATCATTCGCCACGAAGAAGGATTTGGAGACTTGGGTAAGTTTCAAACACAATACTTTGTTACTTTTTTCCTTCAAACAATCAACCTAATCATGACTTCTATTTCTTTCAGAGATCGTATTTGGCGGCCACTAGAGCGCCCGAAAATGAAGGTGTGGACCCGAGCACAATTTGGTTTAGAGTCGCCGAGGGATACCGCAAGGGAGCGGTGTACGGTACGGGGAACGCTCATTCCCTATACTGGACACCACCCAATGTTCGGGGGGCCCATTCTACGACGACCGAGTGTGTGCCATCCGAGATGGCTGAGATGAGGGCTCAAATTCAAGAGGAGAGGGCGGAACGGGCAGCTATGGCCGAGCAGTTGAAGGAGCAGAATGAGAGGTTGAAGACGCAGGAGTCCATTAACCTGCAAATTCTGGAAGAGATACGGCGTCTTAGGAACACGCAGCAATATAACTGCAACTCCGGCCCCACTCCCCGATTCCCGGATCCTAGAGACCCCTTCGGCGGTAATAGTGGTGCGTCCGCCAGTTTTCCTGTTGGCTGAGCTGATTTATTGAAAACAATTTGTAGTGGGAGAAATGCTTGTTGAAAAAACTGTTTGTAACAACACTTTTAATGTAGTGTATGTATTCACGACTTTTGCGTACTTGGTTGACAATTTTGGAGTATGAAGCTTGCATAACGTTTGGAATAACGTTTGGAATGATGTTTGGGATGTATTGTAGTTGTTGCTTTGTTTTATTGTGCAGATTTTGGCTAGAAAAATAATAAATTGAACCGGCCTATTTCTGGCACGGTAGCGACTGATATCAGTAGCTAAGTTTTAGATTTAGCGACTGATATCAGTCGCTTAATGATGCCACGTCGCACTATTTAGCGACTGAAATCAGTCGCTAATTGAAGCTTAGCGACCGATTTCAGTCGCTAATTAAGTCGCTAATTGACGCCATTAGCGACTGATATCAGTCACTAAAATGAGGAAGTAGCGACTGATTTCAGTCGCTAAATTTAGCGACTGAAATCAGTCGCGCGCTTTTTTAGCGACTGAAATCAGTCGCTAGAAGCGACTAACTGTAGCCACTGTCGCTTTGCGACTGCTGACGGTCGCACGTCTGTTTTTTGCGACAGATGTAAGTAGCTAAGATCAGTCGCCAATGACTTTAACTCTTGTAGTGGAAAGACATGTCGGGATTTGAATTACACCCTCAACCTACATGCTTAATCTCTCTCGGAAACGGACTCGTAGTAGCGACGTGTGCGCGGGAGTGTCGAGATATATAGGGTGAGTTAGGGGGTATATGGTTAGGGAGAGGTTGCTCTCGGGTCTTTGACGAGTTTTGATCTCGGGATTTTAAATTTGTATGTGTGTGTAGATGAATGCTTGATGTGTTGTGAAAATGTAGGCTTTTTTTAAGGTGATGAATGAATGATTGAAAGGTGATGAAGTTGTAGTGATGATTAGGGTTGCTAAGGTTGAAATGTGATGAATTGTATGAAGAGTTCTGATTTTTGTGAAGGGTTTGAGGGGGTATATATAGAGTACACCCCTCGACCTTGGGTCACTCTATCGATTGGCCCTAGTGCACTCGATCGAGTGCCCTAAAAAAGAGGGACTGATCGTTTTATGTGGCTCCACTCGATCGAGTGAGGTCAATCTACTCGATCGAGTGGATCAGGTTGGCGAGCCATTTTAGGCAAAGGTTGACTTTTTTGAATTTTGAAATATAGATTGGGCGCTTGTTCAAGAAGATTTGTATTTGGCTGGTTTATCGGACGGATTCGTCTTTGACCAGGTTTTGACCCGGTCGCCAAAAGACGGTTTTTATTTCCGGTGTCGGCTTTGGCCCAAATTAGTCTCATTTTATTGGAAACGACCCACTGGGCCTGGATTTGAGGTTGGTTTTGAGAAATTTGCACTCCGCTAAATGCTCACATCGGATACTATTGATTCCGAGTCCGTATTAGAGCGTATTAAGTCACGTTTACGTCCGATCATCATCGGGTGTTTTGTCGGAAACTGCTATAGACACTAGCAGGCAAAATGCGGGTGTCTACACATAGCCTAATAGTTTAAAAGATTCAAATATTTTTGGATGGATTCTAAAGGTGACGGGAAACTCCTATTTATAACCATGATCATCCTTCCCTTTATTATTTCTTCCATGTGGGACAACAGTATCTTATGCAAGGATCGATTGAAATGTGGAGTAAGTGTCTACTGGGTTATATGCTAGACAATCGCTCATTTAAGGCGGAAACCATTGAAGCTTTTATACATCAGTACTGGCGTACGCGTGGATTCATTAAAGTCTTCAAAGTCGGTGACTTATTCGCTTTCTACTTCCAAAATGAGGACCAGGAGGATATGCTCCGTCGTAGCAAGGTACTGTTCAATGGCGCCCTAGTGGTCTTTGCAAGATCGCAACCTGAAACTATACCCAAAACTTTAGGGTTTGCTTATGCTCGTTTTTGGGTAAGGATCCGTGGTCTACCTTTTGAATACTTAACGATGCATGTCGCTAATACATCAGAAAGGGTCATTAGTGATCAATTTGAGGTTGAACCATTTGATATTTTACCCCCCAATGACTTCCATAGAGTGCATGCATGTATTAAACTCCATGAACCCCTTGTGCCTGGTTGCTTTCTGGCTACCCCTGATGGGACTCTCACATGGATACAATTTAAATATGAGGAGATTTATAAATACTGTGTTCGTTGTGGGAAGTTAGGGCATAAAATCTCGAGGTACGAGCAATCGTATAGAAATGTAGCAGATAGCACTGGGGCTGCTCTTAATCGAGTTGAGGAGAAATGATTTATAGTCGTTCGGTCAGATAATAAATTCAAAATGTTCAACTTAGATCTTAGAGGTACCCCATGCACTTCTAAGTTTATGACTTCTATGGTGATTCTGGGTGAGTACTCTAACTCTACTGTACCTGCGGGTTCGTTTCTTGAGAGACTTATACCTATGAACTTAGGAATAACACCAGGAGGTAGGGTTCAACCTAGTCAAAGATTTGCTGCTATTAACCCTGCTTTCCCAGCACCAGTTGTACCCCAAAATAACCATACTCAAGGATGTCAAAACACAAATAATCCAGTACCTCTAAATGTTGAACATGTGGCAGGGGTGAATGATCAAAATAGAGAATTTAATAATATTCTCGTGCATGTTGAGAACATACTCCAGTTTATGTGGAAGCAATCCCATTATTCAATACTAACCCTTTTGAGGATCCAAACTTCAATCAATTCCCTACACACACAGCAGATCCGAATCTTCAAAACAATAATGATAATCGATCGTTACCCACAAGAGAAAACAGGAATGAAAGTTCAGTCCTAAACCTTGACCTTCTTTTAAGCAGCTTTAATTTCCCAACCCCACCCACGGAGCTTGTACTACTCATAATGTGTTAGAAGGACAACTCAACATGGATTACATCATACAATCAGCGATAGCAAACCGAGTAGAAGAAAACTATGAAAGCGCAAGGGGGATCGATGATTTCATGGGTTATAATCAATATTTCCAGATTCCTGAAGGAAACCCATTTGTCATCCCACCACCGTCTTTCAATCTTTTTGGGTCATTTGGTTCTGAATCATCCACTGCTTCCAGATCATCAAGGATGTCGCGAGTGAGTCCGAGAAGGGTACTCAGCTTACAAGGATCGAGCAGTGGGTCAGGAAGTTCTGTGTATGAGGACAATTGGAACTCCTAGGGAAGAACAGAAGAAATCATTATCTACTCTATTAGTTGAATCTGGGAGGCAAATTTTTAGGAACTTGATTACAAATTTTGTTGGTGGGGGTATGACGTTGGAAGGTAATGTTACAAAGAGGAAAAGATTAAGGCCTTATGAATAGCCTGGGCCTGCTATGAAAAGAACCACTAGTGACTCTCAAATGGTAAGGAATTGTAAACAAATGGGTCTCCTCAAAAGGAAAGCCAATTCGGATCCATTGTTGGGTCTGGTGGATGAGGAGCACTTAGTGGATACACAATCTGCAACAAAATACATATCTGGATTGAACAAAAAAGTGTGCAACAAGAATACCAATAATGCTAAATTTGATGCAGGTGAAGGATCTAGTACGGAAAACCCACAAGGGCTAGCACTCATTCTATATTCCAAGGAACAACTACAACAATCTTTCTCACAAATGCAGATAAAACCGGCGTTTAAGATGGTTGTAACTGATGATGATGACCCAGAGTATTCCTTCCCTAAGTTGTCTTTGGCGTTCGGTCGTGCGGGGATTAACCCAAATCAATCCCCTCTATCTCCATGAAAGGTGTTTATTGGAATTATAGGGGATTACATAACCCGCTTGCCCCTACAATTCCTAAAATAAAAGCGGTTGTAAATAGTATGTTTGTAGACTTTATTTTCCTTTCTGAAACAAAATGTTAGGTGTCTTTTGTTGATCCAATTTTCCGTTCGCTTGGGTTCAATGCAAGCTTCGGTGTGGATCCGGATGGTTGTAAGGGTGGGCTATGGTTTAGGTATCGTAGAGGAGACAAATTCTCCCTTAAGTTTACTTGTAAGAACTTTGTAATCATCTATGTTAATGAAGATGAAGATGTCGAAGCGGCTTGGTGCTTGGTGCTTGTTTATGGACATCCTGTAACACATAAAAGACAAAAAGTTTGGAGAGCACTTGGTGAAAAACTTGAAGAGTTTGACTCGGAATTTTTGATGGTAGGGGACTTTAATCAAGTTGAATATTCTAGTGATAAGCATGGAGCACATGCTAATAAATTGAAGGGTGCTACTATCTTCTCACAATGGAAAAACATGCATCAACTTATGGATATTCCTTTCAAAGGACCACCGTTTACTCGGTGTAACAATATAGAAGTTGAGCAACGAACTTATGAGCGACTGGATAAGGCATTTGGATCACAAAACTGGAATTCAATAGCAACAAATATGGGTATCATCCATTTCCCAATTAAAATATCCGACCATGCATTAATTCTATTAGACACGGATTTAACGAATAACAAAACCAAACGATTCTACTCTATGGAAGCATGGGCTATTGTGGATAAGAATTGCACTGAGTTAATTGAAGTGGAGTGGAAAAATTGCATATCTGGAAATAAGATAGTACAGCTAAATAGGAAGCTGTCTCGGGCGAGATCAACATTAAAAAAATGGAGTCTAGAAAAAAGAAAAGAATGGAATGCAAATTGGTCAGCTTTTGATAACGACCTATGTCAAGCTACGGAAGTGGAATTATTAAATGGTGATCAGCGGGAAGTAGATACTATTAAAAGACAGGTGAAGGGATATGCAGAGAGGACGACATTATATTGGAAGCAACGAGCTAAATTAAAATCGACTGTGGAGGGTGATACACCTACCAAAATTTTCTTCAATTTGGGTAAAAGGCAGGAAAAATAGGAACTTCATTGATAGGATCATAGACAAGGAAGGCAATTGGATACGAGACAAAATCCAGATCAAACAAGAATTCCTAACATACTTCTCGGAAATTTATAGCAAGTCTGATCAGTTTGCGGCATTTGAAGACTATAAGGAAGCCCACTTGTTGGTGATGCCTACCACCAACATATTAATAACTACTGACCAAAAAGAAGTTCTAACAAAACCTTATACAAAGAAAGAGGTAAGAACTGCAATTTTCCAAATTGGTAGCCAAAAATGACCGGGTCCCGACGGAGTACCAACCCTCTTTTTTCACAAATGCATGTATTTTGTAAAAGAGGAGGTCACTACAACAAGTTTAAGGATTCTTAATGAAGGGTGGGATTGCTCTCTACTAAATAAAAGCCTCCTTACTCTTATCCCTAAGGTCGAAAGTCCGGTAAAAGTGGAACCGTATCGTCCCATAAGCCTCTGTAGTGTAGCTATGAAGATCATTACTAAATGCATCACCAACAGATTGAGGAATATCCTACCAACGATCATTGGTCCATTCCAGAATACTTTCACCCTGTAGACACCCAGATTTGAACCTGGTGGCTGCAGGAGTGCCCAACAAACACCCGATGACGATCGGACTGCAACGGAACGCGAGCTCGCGATGTTGTAGATAGTTTTTCTATAGAACGGATCAAACAACTACTCGAAAAAAAATTAAATTAACATCAAGGCAGCTTTAGTCGTGTCGTTACGGTCGCATAGTGATGGTAAGGAATTGTCGTGGGTCCCCACCAACAAGTAGAGTCCAACTAATCCTAACGGGTAGCTAGGGTATGTCGGGTCGAGTCCACAAGGACGGTAGAGGTTGTCTAGACTATGGTCAACTCACAAACAAGACTAAATTACCAACACAACGCAAAGGGAGACTAACTAACATGAATTGATTAACTATGATGATTGGAGATGATGAAAGTGGACTAACAATGAACTATGTATAACAAGAACTAATAAGAACACTAGAGCTAAATGAAACAAGTAAACTAGAGAAACAATAGCTAGCAAGATGGGTAAATCAAATATGGGAAGGAGTAGGGTTAGTTTGGGTTCATAAGTGTAGTAGGATAGTTGGGTAGTCAAGGGGTGTAGGTTTCACCTAGTTACTAAGGTCGGTCCGTGCTCTCGCGTCAAAGCCAATGTCCGCACTCTCGTGTCTAAGACAAGACCCGAATACTCATGCATATATTACCCAATACACAAGAATTCAACCACAAATCAATCACACAATGAAAAGATGAAAACAAGCATGAGAAGCATGGCCACTACAACTCAAACAAGCAATTCAACAAACACATAAAGTGCTCAACATGTGACTAGCATCAAAGAATCCACCTTTACCCTCAATCAAGCCCTAATTACCCATAATCAACACTTAATCACCCTACTAACCCCACAATAGGTCTACTCACACATAATGAAACTAACCCTAACCATAACAAGAGGAATCAACACAAACAACATAACATTCGTAATGGAACTAACAAGAGCAAGAACAATAATCAAAGATTAAAACTTGAAAGATTAAACAAGGATTAAGAGTAAAGAGAGTAAGAAGATTATACCTACTAACAAGAAGATGAAAAGATAAGAACTTGTATTAATAAGAAAAAACCCAAATCAATCTCCCAAGGTTGTCAATCTTGGATGAATCTAGAAGAATTCTCTTAATACAAGGATTACAAACTAGATTAAGCTAAGTTTAATTAAGGATTAAGGAAAGATTAAGCAAATGAGAGGAGGAACTCTATCTAGGGTTTAGTCTAATGTAAGATAGTCTAAAAGTCCTTAAACAATACAAAGGAAGGGTATATATAAGGTTACAAGTGTGAAGGAAAAGAAAAGAAGAGGCGCGGGCTACAGCTGGTCCATCCCGGTCGGGATGGTGGTGGTCCCGACCGGGACAAGATTGTCCCGACCGGGATGAGCTTGGTCCCGGTCGGGATGACACTCCAAAAGCCGTCTTTGCTTTGCACTCCTTCCCGACCGGGAAGGCTACTCTTCCCGCCCGGGAAGGGTCTTATAGGCCTCCAATATGATCATAAAGGTCCCTATTTGCTCTTGATAGGCTTCTCATCGATTCTCGGTGCTCGGGATCGAGTCTAAGAGGCTCGAGAATGGGTCCCAAGGTCTCGGGATCGAATCTAAGGCACCGAGTGATCGTTCCTTCTTTTCGTTGGCTCCAAATGTGTAGGAAACGAGTCGGAATCGTTCCAATTCTTCATGAATGGTCTTGGGAACCTAAAACGAACTAGAAGAAGCATTAGTGGCCCATAAACCGCTCCAAAGAGCGATTTCACAAGAGAAACCGGGACCAAACACAACAAATAGGCACTACAAACTACACTTATCAACTCCCCCACACTTAACCCTTACTCGTCCTCGAGTAAGCACCTACTAACTAAAAACTGAAAGAAACTAGACTACTAACCGAGCGGGTATTAGCGCATCCTAATGCCCTTTCAACTCACGCAAGAAGAGTTAGAGGAAAAGTGCTCTCTGTAAGGCAAGTGAGGTCTTGCGACAAAACTGTGGATGCAACCGGACACAAAAAACACACAAACAAACAAACACACAAACAAACAAACACCAAACGGTTGCATCCAAGACAAAATAAATGCCGCTTCCCTCAACAAAGAGGTGAAAGATACACCGGTTAAGGACTCAAGGAAAGTGACAACGTTCCCAAGCTAGCAATACAAACCGAAATGGACAAAACCCTAATAGTATGACGACAAAGGAACGAAAACGTTGGTAACTTACCTAGGTTCCTGCTAACCTTCTAAGAACGTACCACGGGACGATAGGCGGGATGGAAAAAGGATGAACCACGGAGTTAGACGACACTGTAGGTAAGTGAAGCCCCGCCCCCTTCAGCGATAAGCCAAGAGGGTCGTCCCATGTCCAAAATCGCGCAACTAGTCAAAGGAAAAAGGTGAATAAAGGTTGCAAAATGAGGGAAGACCGACCATTACCGCTATCATCCTTCCTAGGGACTCGGTCCTTTGGTAGGCTCTTCACGGTAACGATCAGAAAAAGGCTTATTTTGAGAGGGGGAGAATTCTTTTTGTGAGGTGATTTTCTTTGGCATTTTCATTCTTTTGCATTTGGCTTTTGAGTTGCTATGCCATTTATTTTTCTTCTTTTGTATTTTCTTTTTGATTGTTGTGCCTTTTATTTTTCTTCTTTCTTTTCTTTCTCTTTTTCTTTCTTTTGACTTGGTTTGCCTTTTTGATATAACTTGTATTGTAGGCAATTCTTGCAACCAAGTGAGAATTTCAACAATTTGCAACTTATTTGTGGAAGTGTGTAGGAGGTAGGGAAATGGGTAAGTTGGGACAGGCCCTTCCCTTCAAACCCACAAAAAAGGGGAGAAACTTGGACTAGTCAAAGCAATTCCGAACACAGTCACCTAAGGGGCGGGACTCGGCAACCAAGGCCTTTTCAGTCCGTGGGTGGTCATAATGGTCAAAATTCAAATCCCGTAGTAAGTCCCTAGTAAGCTAGGTGGACTCAAGGTAAAGGGCCAACGAAACTATTGATTTAGGGTCATTCTACTAGACTAAAGTCCAAGACTCGATTCATACTACTAGAAAGGGAATGTAAACACTTGCCCACTAGCCTCAAAACCGGGTTTTCGAAAACCTTTTACATAAGACACAAACTAAACAAGACACAACAAGGACGAAAGAAAATGAGACACACACAACACAAGAAAACAAAATAAGAAAAAAGCAAACAAACATACAAACAAAACAAACACCACCCCGAAATATCCAAATAAGCAACCAAAACAACCACAACTTCTACAAAGCTCCACCCGAGCACACGTCATCACACAATCTCCTCCAAGCTCCACAAGAGTCAAAGAGGAAAAAGGGACAAAAAGATGTTACCGGATGTCTTGAAAGACCTCCAAAGTTAGCGGTGATTAAGCTACCTACAAAGAAAAGGGTGGCAAAACACACACAACACAACAAATATACGACACAACGACACAAAAGGAAAAGACACAAAAGAAATTCTTTTTGAATTTTACGAAAAGCTTCAAATTTTTAGGGATTTTTAAGATTTTTCGGAAAAAACTACGAAAATAAAACTAACTAGGCTAGGATATCGCTCCCCCACACTTAAACCGAGCAATGTCCTCATGCTCGATCGGTAGTGTGCAGAGACACTAAAAAGAAAAGAAACTACGTAAATAAAACTAAAAATCAAAAAGAAAAGCGAAGAAAAGATAGAATGCGTCCGGCCGGGGTGTAGTCAAGTCACCAAGGGCCGAGACGAGAAAAGATATGGATGGGGGAAAAAATAAAAAGAAGGAAATAAAAGGAAACGGGAGGGGAGGACTAGGTGTAATCAAGTCACCTAGCCCGGATTCCGCCGGAATCCGACTAAATCCTAACAAAAGAAAGAGAAATCAAAGAAAAAGTGAAAATACTTGCAAATTTGGATTTGAAATGACTCTCGATGTAGTCACGTCATCGAGAATCGGGAGCAATGACTACCGAGGCCCCGAGGGCCACCATGACTCAAAAATGGATAAAGGGAAGGGAACAAATAAAGGGAGACAAGCAATAAAAGACGGAAAAGAAAGGATTGTCGTCGTACCAATCCGTTAGCAACTCACTCACTTCATCATCTCAATGTTCGATATCGGCATATAGCTAGTCTTCGTCATTGTTATTCATCTTCATTCTCAATATGGTTGCAGGTTGAAGTACTAGGCTTGCAATGGTATAAGGAGGTGGGATTTGATGTGAAACTCGGTGTATAGTGAAGAGAAGATGAGATGAATATATGTATATGAAGTGTAGGGGTCATATGATAGGTGCAAGGGTAGGTAGGGAGGTTGGGAGGGGGCATAAAGTGGTTGGGTGGGCTCAAATGTCAAAGAAGAGGCAAAAGGAGGAGCAGGGCACCATCCCGGCCGGGATGAACTTCTTCTCGGTCGGAACGGTTCCTTCCCGGTCGGGAACGACTTGATCCCGGTCGGGATGGCACATCAGTGAACCCACTTTTAACCACACTCATCCCGATCGGGATGACATCCTTCCCGGTCGGGATGGACTTCTTCCCAGTCGGGACGGTTCCTTCCCGGTCGGGATGAGTCTTATAACCCTTCATATTCTTGATAGCTTCACCCATAAGGCCACCAATAGAACGAGACCTAGAATCTCGTCCCCAAAAGCTTGTCAAAAGCTTCAAAAACCCACTTCCTAGCCCAAGTTCCAAGCTTTTATCATCAATCACTCATTCAAGACTTCATCTTCACTATAACCTATCAAATGAACTCAATAAACATCATCAAAATACCTCCCTCACATCGCTTATCAAATACCAAATTATAAGAATTTCACAAAACTCAAAAGAATAAGAAAGAGATATATACAATAAGACGGTTCTTTTGGAACTCCGTCAAACCAAGGATGGTACATTCTTCAATCATTTTTCAACAACACTATATATACCTCCATCGCCATCAAGAGCACGGAGTAACAAATCGAAGGCTCTCGAGAAATCTTCGATCAAGCTTGTGGAATACCAATCTACACTCCAAGGTTCATCACAACCTTGTCTAGAAGTCCCCGGGGCATCCCGATCTACTAAGTTCAATGGCTTGAACTTGTACTTTCGATCCTTCTGTATATACCCAAACTTCCACTCATCTTCACAAGGCCCAAAGGGAGGCTCAACTCTCTTCTCAATAACCGACTCATCTTCAATAATGTCACATGGGCATTCACACGCCCCTAGCTCGGAATCATCGTCTTCACTTCCTCACAAGTTCTTGTCTTCTTTCAAGCTTTCACCCAACTCATTCCCAAGACCGAAGTCTTTCATGGCATGGATCATATTGGACGATTCTTCATTTTTAGGCGAGGTGTTGCCTTGGAGGTCAAACACGAGTTTCTCGGCGCCTAGTTCAAAGGTGATCCTACCATTCTTTACATCAATCATCGCCCCGGCGGTGTGTAGGAATGGGCGGCCTAGGATAATAGGAGTGATAGCATCCTCCGGCATATCAAGCACGAGAAAGTCAACCGGGATGAAGAATTTCCCTATTCTTAATGGCACATCCTCTAACATTCCTAATGGTCAATTTAGCGTACGATCGGCCATTTGGAGTGTGATTGAGTTACATTTGAGCTCTTTCATCCCAATTCGCTCACAAATAGAATAAGGGAGAATGCTCACACTCGCCCCCAAATCACATAATGCCCTATCAATCTTCAAGCTCCCTATGGTGCACGAGATTGAGAAACTACCCGGATCCTTCAATTTAGGAAGTGTAGAGCCTTGAATGAGCTCGCTCACCTCTCTTTTGAACGTTATGGTCTCTTCCTTGTCCACGGATCTCTTCCTAGCCAAGATTTCTCTCATGAATTTTCCATAGGCCGGGACTTGGGTAATTAACTCGGTGAAAGGGATGCTCACATCCAACTTCTTCACAATATCAAGGAACTTGTCATATTGAACATCCACTTTTGTCTTCATTTGCCTTGTTGGGAAAGGCAACTTGATGTGTATCTTGTCTTGCTCATTAGGTTTGGACTTTTCAATTGACACTTTTTCCTTTCTTTTGTCTTCTTCTTGGGGTAGGGGAGGCTTGTCTTCAATAGGTTTTTCAACCTCCCACAAGACTTGCTCCTCTATGATATTTCCCCAACCTTCATTGTCTTGAGATGGAGATACAACTTCTTTCATGGCTTGTTGCTCAATAGGAAACAAGGGAGAATCACAGGATGCACTGCTCCTCAAGGTGATGGCATTCACGTGTTCAAACTTTGTCAGTACACCTTGAGGAGGTAGTTGACCCTTTTGTCTTGAAGAACTACCCGAAGCTACTGGAGCTAGTTGGGTTTCAAGCATTTTCACATGCGTATCTCTTGCCTTGTTTTCCATTTGAAGGTTAGTATAGAATTCATGTTGAGCTTTTTGCATCTCCAATTGGCTTCTTTGAATATCCAAAATTACCTTTTGCATCTCCGGATCTCGAGGTGGGGATTGTTGATTGTATGGGGTATTGGTAATGGCTAGGAGAATGCCATAATCATGAATTGGAGACCGACTTCTTTGCTTGTTTTCTTGTTGAGTATTTTGGGACCCTTGTTGTTGTTGAAAGTTCGCTTGGAACCCTTGAGAATTGCCTTGATTTAGGCCTTAAGAGTGTTGGTTTCCTTGGAAACCACCTTGATGATTGAAGTTCCCTTGATTATGGAGCCCTTGATTGTTGTTGAAGGCACCTTGGTTATGTTGTTGGAAGTTGTTAATAGGCCTTTGATTGCCTTGATAACCTTGGTAGCCTTGGTTGTTGTCCCTTAAGGGAGAAGGAACATAGGGTACACGGTATTGTTGTTGAGCTTGTTGTTGGGAAGCTTGGAACATATTAGAATTTGGCACATTTTGAGCCTTGAAGTTAGAGTATGTGGCACCTTGCTTGTATGCTTGAAAAGCATTTACTTGCTTAATGCTACTTCGACAATGTAAAGGCTCATGTCCATATAATCCAAAAATCTCACATATTCCATAATAAGATGATGGTGTAACCGTTCCCAAAGCATTAATTTGATGGATTGATTGTTGATTGGAGGAACTAGTGCTTTGACCTTGATTAAAGTGGTGTTGGAGCTTATTGTCAATAGTATCCATGTGTGTCTTCAATTGTGCTCCAAGGTCGGCACTTAATTGTGTAATGGCATCAATCTCATGCCTTCCCCCTCTACTTTCCTTTCTTGGCCTTGAGTATTGAGAGTTATGGACCGCCATTTCTTCGATCCTTGACCAAGTTTGGTCATTATCTACCTCGGTGAACCTTCCATTGGAGCCCATATTGATTATGGCTCTCGAGTCTTCATATAGACCGTTCCAAAATTGTTGGACTAAGAACCATTGTGAAAGTCCATGGTGGGGGCACGATCTAACCAAAGACTTGAACCGCTCCCATGCTACATAAAGGCTTTCTTCATCCCGTTGTTGGAAACCGGTGATGGAGGCCCTTAGCAAATTCGTCTTTTCCGGAAGGTAAAATTTTTGGTAGAACACCAATGCAAGTTTCTTCCAAGTATCAATCCCCATGGTTGCCCTATCGAGGCTCTTGATCCATTGCTTCGCTTTTCCAATGAGAGAGAACAGGAAAAATACCCAACGAATTTGATCTTGAGTAACCCCGGGTTGAGATATAGCGTCACAATAATCGGATAAGGTCTCCATGTGTTGATGCGGGTCTTCGGTGGGCAAACCACTAAATTGATTTCTTTCAACAAGTTGGATGAATTGTGTCTTTGCCACAAAATTTCCGGCATAAGCGGCCAGAGTGCTTGGCCTGGGTAAGACATCCTCCGTGAATGTAGAATGAGATGAGAACTTCGGCATTGTTGGATGTAAGGGAGATGATGGTGTTGATGTAGATGTTGATGGAGAACTAGGTTGAGAAGAGTGCCAAAGGGATTGATGAAGGTCCCTTCGGTATTGCCTTGAGGTTGTTCGATAAAGTCGGATCCTTGGGCTTGTTCTTCAATGGTATTGCTAGTATCCGGTTGAGAATTTCTAACCCGGTCAATCGTCCGTTGGCGAAAGGCTCTAAAGAGTCTCTTCGGCTCTGGATTGAGGAGAAAGAAGTCGTCTCTCCTCCTAGGCATGCACTACACACTTGGAACAAACGTGAGAACACCTAGTACTTTATGGGCACTAGGCAAAGACAATAAACGAACACAACCCAAAACAAAAAGAGGAGAAGGCTAATAGAACAAAGAAAAAGCCTACAAAATATGCACAAGGGATAGAAAGAGAACACAAGATGGGTAACTAAGTCAAGTTATCAAGCAAACTAAGTCTAAACACGCACCGTCCCCGGCAACGGCGCCAAATTGATGGTAAGGAATTGCCGTGGGTCCCCACCAACAAGTAGAGTCCAACTAATCCTAACGGGTAGCTAGAGTTAGTCGGGTCGAGTCCACGGGGACGGTAGAGGTTGTCTAGACTATGGTCAACTCACAAACAAGACTAAATTACCAACACAACGCAAAGGGAGACTAACTAACATGAATTGATTAACTATGATGATTGGAGATGATGAAAGTGGACTAATAATGAACTATGTATAACAAGAACTAAAAAGAACACTAGAGCTAAATGAAACAAGTAAACTAGAGAAACAATAGCTAGCAAGATTGGTAAATCAAATATAGGAAGGAGTAGGGTTAGTTTGGGTTCATAAGTGTAGTAGGATAGTTGGGTAGTCAAGGGGTGTAGATTCCACCTAGTTACTAAGGTCGGTCCGCGCTCTCGCGTCAAAGCCAATGTCCGCACTCTCGTGTCTAAGACAAGACCCGAATACTCATGCAATATATTACCCAATATACAAGAATTCAACCACAAATCCATCACACAATGAAAAGATGAAAACAAGCATGAGAAGCATGGCCACTACAACTCAAACAAGCAATTCAACAAACACATAGAGTGCTCAACATGTGACTAGCAATAAAGAATCCACCTTTACCCTCAATCAAGCCCTAATTACCCATAATCCACACTTAATCCCCCTACTAACCCCACAATAGTTCTACTCACACATAATGAAACTAACCCTAACCATAACAAGAGGAATCAACACAAACAACATAACATTCATAACGGAACTAACAAGAGCAAGAACAATAATCAAAGATTAAAACTTGAAAGATTAAACAAGGATTAAGAGTAAAGAGAGTAAGAAGATTATACCTACTAACAAGAAGATGAAAAGATAAGAAATTGTATTAATAAGAAAAAACCCAAATCAATCTCTCAAGGTTGTCAATCTTGGATGAATCTTGAAGAACTCTATTAATACAAGGATTACAAACTAGATTAGGCTAAGTTTAATTAAAGATTAAGGAAAGATTAAGCTAATGAGAGGAGGAACTCTATCTAGGGTTTAGTCTAATGTAAGATAGTCTAAAAGTCCTTAAACAATACAAAGGAAGGGTATATATAAGGTTACAAGAGTGAAGGAATAGAAAAGAAGAGGCACGGGCTACAGCTAGTCCATCCCGGTCGGGATGGTGGTGGTCCCGACCGGGACGAGATTGTCCCGATCGGGATGAGCTTGGTCCCGGTCGGGATGACACTCCAAAATCCGTCTTTTCTTTGCACTCCTTCCTGACCGGGAAGGCGACCCTTCCCGACCGGGAAGGCGACTCTTCCCGCCCGGGAAGGGTCTTGTAGGCCTCCAATATGATCATAAAGGTCCCTATTTGCTCTTGATAGGCTTCTCATCGATTCTTGGTGCTCGGGATCGAGTCTAAGGGGCTCGAGAATGGGTCCCAAGGTCTCGGGACCGAATCTAAGGCACCGAGTGATCGTTCCTTCTTTTCGTTGGCTCCAAATGTGTAGGAAACGAGTCGGAATCGTTCCAATTCTCCATGAATTGTCTTGGGAACCTAAAACGAACTAGAATAAGCATAAGTAGCCCAGAAACCGCTCCAAAGAGCGATTTCACAAGAGAAACCGGGACCAAACACAAAAAATAGGCACTACAAACTACACATATCACGTAGACACTAATTAGAGTCAATTCTGACATCAGGACCCCGAGTCGGTCCCGAAACACAAACTGAGTCAGCACCGCGCCAAGCGAACCTTGGGACGCGCGCCCAAGGCCCACTCGGCGCAACGGTGCTAGATCAAGAGAGGGGAAGCTTAATCCTCAAGAAATGAATAATACGTACCACTCTCGGTTTTGGAAAGTATCAAAATCATATTTTCAAAATCCCTACGCGCCTCACCCTACGCGCCTGAGTCTTCACACTCTTAAACCCAGGCGCCTGAGTGTTGGTGTGCCTGGACTCAGGCGTCCATCCGGGTGACGAGAATCGAAAATACCTGTAAATACCCCTCTCCACCCTCTTCATTCGACACAACACAATACATTCTCTCTTCCCTCTTCACTGGTTAAGAGTTTCTAAGGGCTCGCACTCCAACACCCGAGGCAAATGATCCACTCGATCGTAGTTTCGATAAAGCGAAATCGATGCTACTCCTCACCTTCGAGCACTCGACTCGATCCCGAGGTGCTTGTGTTTGACTAGCTACTCCATGTCTAACGGAGTTCTGCCGGATTAGCCACAGAACTAGCAAGTAGTAGCGGAGCTCTGCCGGATTAGCCGCAAGAAGGGCCAACGGTAACGGAACTCTGCCAAAATCACCAAGCGAGCTAGGAGGATCCGCCTTTTGAAGTCGAATCGTCACTAGGTTGTCATCTAAACAAAACCTTACATTCTTGCACTTTTATTATGCACTATAATAATGTCAAACGTGGGCACTAGGTCCATTACACTTACTAAAATACGTAACGTCCCAACTTCAATCATAAACACTAAAACACTCTAAATAGACCCGAGTAGTTCTGAGATCCGTTCTCAACTATCTATGCATCGTGTCCCGTTTAGCGTATACTTCGAGGGTGCAACTCCTCACTACGTGATTTACTTACATTCGCATTTACAGCATTCGTATGATTTATAGCTTTTATGACTTTATAATTGCATGCTAAATCCCCTAACACGGAAATCAAAACTTAAATAAGCTAAAACTGAACAAAGCGATGGTCGGGTTCTATATTAGTCCCGGTGCTCATCATACACGGTTCCACGCATCCCTATTAATACCGAACTGATGCATCTTAAGCAGAATACTGGGTAAGGTATCCGGATGTTCGAAACCATTGGCAATGAGAGTCATTCCAGGCATGGAGTGCTTAAGGGTACAAGTCTTTATCTTTAGGTCACGTGCCCCCCACCTTTGAGTCGGCTAAGGATCAAAGTTGACTTGAACGGTTTCCGAATCCCCATAATCGACTCGGTGGCGACTCCACAAATCGGTAACGAATTCGGTTCACTAAAAAGGTCGCCTTACCAAACATATCGGCCTTTAACCATTTACAACTACGACTCGATCGATTCCAACGGAAACACGGGCGCTTGCGCCCGTCTAGTACAAGTCCGGATCGTCATCCAAATCGAGGTCTGACACATCGCCCAGAACGCGAGATCAGACCGGCCCCCGACCGGGAGGGGGCCGCGTGCGTGGCCGCCACGATTGAAAACCGGGTTGGTCCCACGCGGGCGCGCGCGAGGCGCCGGGCGGTGCGGACGGATGTCCATAGTTTGGCGACTCCGCTGGGAATTTGGAAAGAAGTTTCCAGTGGTGGTGTAACTCGAACGAGGTCGGTGAAGCTCATTTCCTAGTTCCTAGTTGTGGTCACTACATGTTTTGGCCCTAAAAAGCCCACCCTAACTGATATCAGGACCAATCGACCTCTTCGCGGTACTTATGGACACGCAGAGAGATCCTCGGTTGATGCTCCGACCGCCTAACGCGCATCCCGCGGATATACTAAGCGAATGGTCTAAGCAGACGGTACGACACTCACCTCCCCGGGTGACCTGTCGTCATCCAAGAAAAGGCTATTCGTGGGCGGTAGCCTATCCTAACCTACCCGTATTTGCATCCTGCATGAGTGTACGCATTCCTAGTTATGTGTAGCGTGTTTGAACAACCCGAATAAAACACTAAAATCTGGATTCAACCACGACAACATATTCAACCGCACCCAACTTCGTTTTTAAAAAAAAAAAACCTCTCTTCTTTTCAAAACGACCTTTTGAACACCGATACTCCGGTCAAATCATAATTATTTTCGGAAAAAAAAAATTAAAAGTTGTCATCATTGCAAATTTTACACTCACTGCTTTAAAAAAAAAACTTTCTAAAAAATTTCACTACCTAAATTCAGTAATGGAGATCTTGTCACATTTTCAAAAGCGTCATCACAAGACATCACGGCCCGTCACGGGCACTGTCTACACCACAATTATCGAACTACCTGATCAATAGTAGTTTCGATAAAAGCACATTGTCACGTTTTCAAAACCGGTTCCCTTGAGAACCGAGCTTCCATTGAAAAAAAAAATGTCATTTACACTTTTGCAATTCTCGGATTCCCGAAGCACCCGTAGCAACACATTTTCACGTCACATCGTCATACCGACTCTACAAACCCCTTTTTGAAAGAAAAAGATTTTCTTCTCAAAAGCTCGATCGTTTTCAAAAAAATCAAAATTCCTTCATCTTGAGCCGGGATCGTGATCAACCTCCCATGTCGTACAACCGTGTTAGTTACTAGGGTCGCCTCTACTCGAGGTCTTGCATTTTGGGTCGTCTCACCTTGAAAAATCCTCTTAATTCTCAACTCCGAGATTTGTGTCGAATCGTCTCGTTCTAGAGACATAGGTCCACAAGGCGTTCTGCCGAATACACCAAGAGTCTAAAGCATCTGAGTTCCTAATCTGAGGACCGCAAACACTTGCGAGTCGGGGCCTCACTTCGGAGTCGCTCGACTACGAGCATTCCTCGAGTCTATAGGACGTCTGGTAAACCCGCACTCATCAATATCACCTTTTCCGCAGTCATGTCGGGAAATTCAAGCGTGGACGCGACTAACCACAGTGGGGACAACGTCGGACAATCCGCAGATAATACCATAGGAACCCTAACAAACCTGATCCGGGACTTACAGGCCACCATCATTACTGTAAACGCATCCGTAAACAGCATAGACTCTCGTCTAGGCCACTTAGAAGGTAGGGCCTCAGATGAACACCACAACCGGGTCCTCAATGAGGTCCTTTTAAATTCCACTCTGCTAGGCGGGGCACCTGCCGGTGTCATCCCTAATGACCCCGTTACCCCACCTCAAGACGACACCCTACAATCCGTCATGAATAGCATAGATTTCCTCGAAAGCCAAGTGCGCCTAAACCAGGGGAACAATGTCCATCTCGAGAACCATAGAAAATTTGAAATGGTGAATGACCAATTACCCGAGAACTTTTCCGTAGCCGACATACCCAAATTCAAAGGAACCGAGGATCCCCTCAATCACATTCGGGCCTTTAAGGATTAGATGGCCATTAAGGGGGTCAAGCCCGGCCTCTTCACTAGGATATTCCCTTCATCCCTAGGAGACACACCGCGTTCATGGTTTTATTCGCTCGATCCCAAAAAGATATCCACTTGGGACGATATCTCCATAGAGTTTGCAAAACAATACGCGGATAACTCCGAAACACAAGTCACCATTGGAAGCCTTGAAGTCCTCTCCCAGAATTAGAAGGAAGGCTTCCCGGAATTTCTGACTAGGTGGAGAAAGGTCAGCACCCAACTAATAAATCGTCCGGATGAAACCACCTTGGTAGAAAAGTTCGTCAACAACCTTGGACCCGCTTACGCCTCCCACCTTAGGTACCAAAATATCCATACCTTCAAGGAGCTATCCACATTAGGAATACGCCTAGAGAACGATATGAAAAAGGGGGTACTCTCCAAGATAATGGGAAAAGGCTATCAGGGACTAACCACTTCCACAGGAACCCGGTCTTATGGAACATCCAGAAATAAGAAAACTGAGGAAGTACACCTGGTTGAACCAACCACTAGAGGGAGGATGATGCGGGGATTTATCGTCAATCCCGACACCAATAAACCAACCTACCTAAACTAAGTAGTATGGGCAAGTCGGGTTGGTCCACAAGAGACGACAAAGCGAGTTTAAACTAAAGCTTACCTACTCTCAAGACAAAGTCACAAGGAAACAAGGAGAAGATTTGTTGATAATTGATTAACTTAAGACTATTACTAAGGGAACAAGAGCAACCTAAAACAATGATAAGAACTAAAATTATGATGATGAAAATGGAGAATTCAATAAGAAAAAAAGAGTAGGGTTAGGTCGGGTTCATAGGTGTTTAAGGCTAGGGGAAGTCGAGGGTATAGGTTTCACCTGGTCCCTAAGGTAAGGCCGCGCTCTCGCGTCAAAGACAAACCTGAAAACTCATGTATGATATTACCAAAAACAAGAGAATTCAACCACAAATTATGCATACAATGAGAAGGATGAAACTAGCAAGAAATAGCATGGCCACTACTATTCTAACAATCATTTCAACAAACACAAAGCATGCTTAACATGCGACAAGTAACAAAGATTCAACCTTTACCACAAACAATCCCCAATTACCCATAAACAACACCTAATCCCCCTATTAACCCCTCAATGAGTATACTCACACATGTTAAAGATGAAACTAACATTAACTAAGGAAACTAACATAATAACCAACATATTCATAATGGAAGATTAATAATGAAAAACAATAATCTAAGAACAAAGATTGAAACTTTAATGAAAAACAGGGATTAAAAGAGAAGAGATTAAAGAAATTATACCAACACAAATAAGGAATGAAAAGATTTAAACTTGCATAAATGATAACCCAAGAATATCCACCAATGTGTCAATAGTGATGAATTCTTCAAGAGTTTGCCAAATTACACAAGTAGACTACGATTAAGCTAAAATTAAAGAAGGATTAAGGAGAAATTAAGGTAAGATAAAGCTAAAGTAGTGTGCCTCTCTCTAGGGTTTCGTGCTTTACAAAATACAAAAGGAAGGGTATATATAGTGTTCCACAAGTGAGAGAAAAGAAACGAGGAAGCCCGTAATATCTGGGTCCTTCCCTACCGGGAAGGTAATGGTCCCGATTGGGAAGGCCTACGATCCCGACCGAGATGGCTCATCTTCCCGACCGGGAAGGTAGTGATCCCGCTCGGGAAGACCTATGGTCCCGACCGAGAAGGTGATGTTCTCGGTCGGGAAGGCTTCACATGAGCCTCTGATCTTTGGCATGCTTCGTCCCGGCCGTGATTAGCTTCCCGGTCATGATGGGTGACTTCTTCTTGCTTTTCCTTGGTTCCATGAATACTCCGTGTCTCGGAATCAGTCCTTATGACGTAGAAATGGCCTAAAAGACCCGTGATCTCGCCATACGAACCTAGAAACACAAAATATCACTGGAGAAGAAATTAATAGCACAAAAACCGCTTCTAGGAGCGATTAAATTAAGGAAAACCAAGTAAAGCAAGAAGGAAAGACGATAAAAACTAGACATATCAACTCCCCCACACTTAACCCTTACTCGCCCTCGTGTAAGCACGAACTAACTAACTAACTAGAAAATAGAGTACTAGCCGAGTGGGTATTAGCGCACCCTACGCCCTTTCAACTCACGCCGAAGTGTTTATGAGGTAAAACACTCCTCGCAAGACAAGTGAGGTCTTGTGACAAAAATGGTGGATACGCCTCGCACACAAAACAAACAAGCACATAAACCCACAAAAAGAAACGTATCCAAACTAAGAAAAGACCGAATTCCTCATCAAAACGGTGGGAAGACTCCGGTCATGAACCCAAGGCAAGTGAAACATTCCCAAGTTAGGTACACGAGAAGGAAGGGACACAAATTCTAATAGAATGACGGCTAAACAACAATTATATTGACAACTTGCCTAAGTCCTTCTAATCTACTAAAGAAAATTTACACCGGGACGATGAATTGAGTGGAAAAAGAATGTACCCCGGAGCGAGTCGACACTGTAGGTAAGTGAAATTTCACTCCCCAAGCAAAGCCTAGAGGGTCGTCCCAAATTCAAAGTAACCAACTAGTCCAAACAAAAAGAGTGAAAATGCTAAGCAAAGAGGAGCAACCGAATAGTCACCGCTATCTTCCTTCCTCGGAACTCGGTCCATTGGTAGGCCCTTCACGGCGACGCATCGATAAAGGAAAAGGTTTATTATTTGTTTTTTTTGGGAATATTTTTGGGGTTTATTCTTTTCTTCTTTACTTGGGACTAACAATTTTCACTTTAGATCTTCTTTTTCTTCTCCCCTTAAGTCAATCAATTGGGGGCAAATTTGTGGGCATTTTTTATTTTTTATTTTTATTTTTTTTATTTTAGCCCTACTCTTTCTTGATTGGCTTGCCCATATTAGACATCGAAATGCAACTTGCCAATTTCAATATGCAAAGCTTATTATGTGGAAATGGAGTAATGGTAGGAAAATAGGTAAGTTAGGTGTGCATCCCTTCCTAACCCACAAAAAGGTGAAAAATTTGGACTAGAAAGCGGTTACTCGAATAAGGTCACCTAAGGGAATGAAACCCGAGCACCAAGGCCTAGCACTCCGGGGGTGGTCAAGGTGGTCAAGTGCAAATCCCGGTGTAAATACTTAGTAGAAAAGATGGACTCAAGGCAAAAGGTCAATATAATTATTGATTAAAGGTCATTCTACTAGAATAAAGTCCACAAATCCAAAAAAGTGACGATAACTAGGGATTAAGAAGCACTTGCACACAAATCACATAACCGGGTTTTCGAAAAGAAACGTTTACCTATACCTAACATAAACTATACAAGACAATGACAAAAGTAGGAGAAAAATACACAAAGACGAAAGAAGAAGGAAAAATAAACATGCAAAACAATCACACACAATTAACAAACACCACCCCTTACAATCCAAGCAAGTTACATATACAACCCGAACTTCACAAAGCTCCACCCGAGCCACCATCACCACAAACACAATCTCCAAACTCCATAACGCAAAAAGGGGAAAAAGGGGAATGGAGAGATATTACCGAGCGTCTCTAGAGCTTCCCGAAGTTAATGGTCATCGAGCAACCTACAAGGAAAAGGAGAGGCAAAACGCACACAAACGACAAATATACAAGACACAAAAGAAAATATGTTTGAGATTTTTGAAATTTTTTCAAATTTTTAGGGATTTTTAGATTTTTTTCGAAAAATAATGAAAATAAAACTAAACTATCGCCCCCCCACACTTAAATCGAGCAATGTTCCCATGCTCGATCGATAGTGTGTGGAAGACACAAAAGAAAAGAAAACAAAATAAGGTAAAAAAAAGAAAAACTACACTAAAGATGAAGAAAATGTAGAGGGTTTCGGGCCTAGGTGTAGTCACGTCACCTAGACCCGAGTCAAGAAAAAGATATGGAAGGGGGAAAGCTAAAAAGAAAGCAAACATTGAAATGGGAGGGGAGGACTAGGTGTAATCACGTCACCTAGCCCAGATTCCGCCCGATTTCCACTAAATTCTACCAATTAAACTAAAAAAATAAAAAAATAAAAAGAAATAAAAACCAAGTGAACTAACAAATTATCATTTTGGATTTTGAAGTGACTCTTGACGTAATCAAGTCGTCAAGAATCACCGGGAGCAATTCTCAAAAAGGCCCCGAGGGCCACCAAATCACAATAATGAGGGGGAAATATAAAGGACGAGCAACAAAAATGGAAAAGAAACGTAAGTCGCCTTACCAAATGGTTAGTAACCGACACATCTCCATCGTTTCAATAATCAATAGTCATTGCGCTCGTCATCATCCCCCTCCTCCCTCTCATTGTTACCGTCATCACCTTCATCATTATCTTCTTCTTCTTCTTCACCGGCGCCATGATTACCCTCCCCCCCGTTACCATCGAAGGGATCTTCGGCCTCAACCTTCTCGTCATCCATCATAGCGCCACTACTATTAGGATTAACGTAGTTCGGAAAGTACTCGGGCCTATACCACGATGGGAGGTTGCCTTGCGGATTAATATACCCTTGATGAGCCAAAAGATGAAATCCGGGGTATTGAGCATAGTAATTATCCCTTCGCCCCTCATATTGCCCAAGATGTAGAGCACTAAGCATAGAGGTCATAGATGCATCGGCTGGGGGATGAGGGTAGGCAAATGGGGTGTACGGTGCATATTGAGGGATATCTATAAAAGCCGGTGGTTAAGTGTAGAAGGGGTAGGGTTGGGTGTGGCTTTGTTGATGTTGTTGTTGGGTTGGTTGTTGTTGGTGGTGGGGGTGTTGTTGTCGGTTTTGTCCGGGCTCCACACAAGGATGCGGGGTACGGGAGGAAGAGGCGCTGGGGTCACCACCCGCACCCGGCACTAAAAGGTTTGTCTCCGGGACCGGGACAAGGGAATATTTCAAAGGAACAAGGGCCGGGAGCGTATCGCATGGTAAAGTGAAGTGTGGCCGACCCGAGGTATTCCATTTATACCTCTTGTGCTTCCTCTCATAGGTAATCCACCTATGGAACCTAGCTAAACACTCCTCGTTGATGGTCGTGTCCCCCGGTACGGGGATCAACTCTTCCTCACTAAAACTCTCTTCAATTGCCTTAGCCAAGTGTGTTATTAGCCCCCCAAGAACAATCTCCCCGACATGCTTTCCCACTTTACTAATCTTTTGAAAATGTTTTGCCACGGCAAGAGGGATGTCGGCGTTAAACCTAGGTTCGCTCTTGATATTTAAATAAGCACCTAGTATTGTTAACTCTTGTTGCTTAAAGGTGTCCATTTCGACCCTCCCAAAAATTGTACCCGCAATAAGACGATGCCAAATACGTAAAACCGGGTGGTGGACATGACGGCTAGACAACCGTCGAAAGTCGATGAGGGTAAGACCGGTTATACTTTTCCAAACATCGGCTTCATTAAACCCAGCGGGTATGCTACAATAAGGAGAGGGGGGAAGACCAAAAAGAACACCAAATTGCGGTAGGGTGTAGTGGTAATCAACATTGTTCAACCGAAAACCAACTCGGGGAGGGGTGACTCTAGTGTTTAGAATAAAACTACTGAAAAACTCTAGAGTGAGCTGCTTGTAAGTCAATTCATGCATATTAAACAACATTTCCAAACCCATACCCTCAAAAAATTCTCTACTTTGCTCAAGGGTGCCTAACTTTCTGAGTACAATTTTACAAAGAAATCGAGTTGGCTCAAAAGGCTTACCAAGGAGCTAAATGAATTGCTCCCTATACAATTCCGAGCCAAATACAAGATTAGGAAAACCCGGTAGACGAGGAATTTCCGGCTCCTCAACCTCGGCCTCGACTTCGGCCTCAACTTCGGGAGTTGACGTAGACGCACTTTTCCTTTTCTTTCTTAGAACTACCCTCCCCTTCTTCTTTGGTGCCATTGAAGATGAAGAAGCTTGAAAACAAGCTAAACACCAACGCGATTTATACCCAAAAATAAGAGCTAAAACCCACAAAAATACCCAAAAGGAGCTTAATATTGAAGAAATAAGACTCCAAAATACACCCCAATAAGCTCAAACAAGCTTGAGGAAACCCGCCCCCCCCCCCCCCCCAATCTCAGTTTTGAGGAAAAATGAGGACAAAAACTCGATTTTTTTCAACTTTTGCGGGTATGGATGGTAGAAAATGGGTCTAAGATGGTTATTAAAGGGATAGAAACTGCTTTTGAGGTGTTTAGGAGGTGATTTGGTGAGATTTGGGGTAGTAATGGAGGATTTATGGTGATTTGAGGTTTTGTTTGAAGTTGGGGTTTGAGGTTGAAGAGAGGTTGAAGATGAATTCTAATGAGTTAGTAATGAAGTGGAGATGGGTTGGGTTGGGGTTGGGTTATTATTGTGAGAGGGTTTGGGGCGGGTTGGGTTTAGTAGTGAAGTGGGAGGGTCGGGCTGGGCTGGGAAGTATGACGAACTGCAGCGAAATCACACCCGTCCCGACCGGGAAGAAACACGGTCACGACCGGGATGGTTGTACTCCCGGTCGTGATGACGCCACAGTAGCTAGGTTATTTTCTCAACTCATCCCGACCGGGAAGGTTGATCACGCTCGAGAAGCTATACGATCCCGACCGGGAAGAAAGCAATCTCGGTCGGGATAGGCACACAGAGAGCGGGAAAATTGTGTCAACTCGTCACGCTCGGGAAGCCTCTTCTTCTCGCCCGGGAAGGAAATACTCCCACCTGAGAAGAAATCCCTTCCCGACCGAGATGAAGGTGTTCCCGGTCGGAATGGGCTCACCGAACAAGGGACTTTGGCTCCCACTCATCCCGCTCGAGAAGATATGGTCACGCCCGGGAAGCCATGCCTTCCCGACCGGGAAGGATTCGATCTCGGTCGGGATGGACGCACAGTAGCTGCACTTCTTTGCCTCAAGTCGTCCCGGCCGTGATGACTTGATCTCGGTAGGGACGGCGATGGTAGTGGCCAAGAAGTCTTCCTTCATCAATTATAAACCGAACCTTCCGCCCAATTGACGAGAGGGATTTGCCGTGGATCCCACCGATCAAATAATAACCAACTAACCTAACTGGGTAGATAGGGCAAGTCGGGTCGAGTCCACGGGGACGGTAAAGTGGGTTTCGACTAGGTTTCGCCTAAGGACTTGGCTAGGTCAACAAGCTAAACTAAGCTTAAACTAAGAAGGGGGAGAAAACTAAGACTAAGAGTAAGCTAAGTGTGACAACTAAAGCTAAAGGTTCAACTAACTAGAGGAATAATAACTAAGAAGAAGAAGAAGAAGAAGAAGAAAACAATAGGGAAAGAACTAGGATTAGGTCGGGTTCAAGGGTGATGAAATGATCAAGGAAGAGCAAAGGTGAAGGGGTAGTCGAGTTATCTAGGCATAGTCCGGGCTCTCGCTACTTAAACCCACCTAGAGGCTCCTCGCTCTCACGCAAGAACTCATCCTAGAAACATACAAGACCGCAAGAAGAAGGCAAGAAAACATGCATTTGCAACTACAAGTCATTCAAGTATTTCATCAAACATGTTCTATGCATACAACTAAGAAGCAACCAAAACTTCCACCAACATCTTAAACAAAGCCTTAATCACCCATTAAGACACCCAATCCCCCTACTAATCCTAGCAAGAGGACTACTCACTCATGTTCAAGATAGTAAACCCAACACCCATAATGAAACAAGCACAAGCACAAACATTCACAATGGAGTATTGAAGATTACTAAACATAAACACAAATGAAACTAATAAATAGAAGAGATTAAGGAGAAGAAGAATTATACCAACACTAGAAGATGAACAAAAGATTGAATCTTTGCATAAATAAACCCAAAGGAAGATCTCCAATGTTATCAATAGAGTAGATCAACCCAAAAAGTCTTCAACAATACAAATATGAAACTAGGAATAAACTAATGATTAAGGAGTAATTAAGGCTAATATACACTAATCTAAGCTAATCTAACCTAAAAATAGTCTAGGGTTTAGTGAAGTAATCTAGGATAATGAATGATGTTCAAACAATACAAGAAGGGGGTATATATAGGTTACAAGAATAAGGGAGGCGGAAAAATGAAACACGGGTTGAACTGGGGCCTTTTCGACCGGGAAGGAAGTCATCCCGGTCGGGATGGAATGGTCCCGGTCGGGAAGCTCTTGATCCCGGTCGGGATGGTGCATAACACCGGGCGGTGTTATGGATAACAACGGGCGGTGTTATGCTCTTCTCGGTCGGGATGAAGTCGATCCCGATCGGGATGGGGTGGTCCCGACCGGGAAGCTCAATGTCCCGGCCGGGATGAGCAGTCAGTGATCCGTCTTTGCTTTGCTCTTCATCCCAGTCGAGATGGGGTCCTTCCCAACCGGGATGGGTCTTTTAGGCTTCAAATGTGATCCCATAGGTCCCTCCTTGCTCTTGTTAGGCTTCTCATCGATTCTCGGTGCTCGGGAATGGGTCCCAAGGGCTCGGGAATGGGTCCCAAGGGCTCGGGATCGAGTCTAAGCTATCGGGTGATCGTTGCTTTTCTTCGTTGGCTCCAAATGTGTCTGAAACGAGTCAGAATCGTTCCATCTCTCCAATAATGGTCTTAGGAACCTAAAAACTGCTCCAAAGAGCGATTCCGCAAGAGAAACCGGGACCAAACACAAGAAATAAGCACTACAAACCACACTTATTAACTCCCCCACACTTATTAACTCCCCCACACTTAACCCTTACTCGCCCTCGAGTAAGCACCAACTAACTGCTAAACTAATAAAAACTAAAATGCTAGCCGAGCGGGTATTAGCGCACCCTACTCCCTTTCAACTTAAGAGCGCGAACACTTAGAGGAAAAGTGCTCTCCGCAAGGCAAGTGAGGTCTTGTGACAAAACTGTGGATACAACCGAACAAAAAAACACATAAATACACAAACACACAAACAAACAAACAAACACTAAACGGTTGCATCCAAGAAGAAACAAATACCGCTCCCCTCCACAAAGCGGTGAAAGAAGCATCGGTTAGGGACTCAAGGCAAGTGACAACGTTCCTAAGCTAATGACACAAACCGATATGGACAAAACCCTAATAGTATGACGACAAAGCAACAAAAACATTGGTATCTTACCTAGGTTCCTCCTAACCTTCTATGAACGTACCACGGGACGATGGGCGGGATGGAAAAAGGATGAACCACAGAGTTAGTCGACACTGTAGGTAAGTGAAACCCCGCCCCCTTTAGCGAGAAGCCAAGAGGGTCGTTCCATGTCCAAAATCGCCCAACTAGTCCAAGTAAAAAGGTGGTTAAGGTTGCAAAATGAGGGAAGTCCGACTATTTACCGCTATCATCCTTCCTAGGACTCGGTCCTTTGATAGGCTCTTCACAGTAATAGCCGGAAAGAGGCTTATTTTTGAGGGGTGAGTAAGATCTTTATGTGAGACGATTTTCTTTTGGCGTTCTTTTTTTCTCTTGCATTTTGCTTTTGTGTTGCTATGCCATTTCTTTTTTTTCTTCTTTTGTATTTTGTTTCTCATTTGTTGTGCCTTTTCTTTTTCTTCTTTCTTTTCTTTCTTTCCTTTTTCTTTTTCTTTCTTTTCTTTTTCCTTCTTTTCTTGGCTTCCCTTTTGGATAAATCTTGTATTGTAGGCATTTCTTGCAACCAAGTAAGAATTTCGACAATTTGCAACTTATTTGTGGAAAATGTGTAGGAGGTAGGGAAATGGGTAAGTCGGGACAACGTCTTCCCTTCAAACCCAAAAACAAGGTGAAACTTGGACTAATCAAAGCAATTTCGAACACGGTCACCTAAGGGACGGGACTCGGCAACCAAGGCCTTCACTCCGTGGGTAGTCAAAATGGTCAAAATGCAAATCCCGTAGTAAATCCCTAGTAGACTAGGTGGACTCAAGGTAAGAAACCAACAAAATCATTGATTTAAAGTCATTCTACTAGACTAAAGTCCAATACTCGACTCATACCACTAGAAAGGGAAAGTAAACACTTGCGCACTAGCCTCAAAACCGAGTTTTCGAAAAGTTTTTATTATACACTAGACACGACTAAACAAGACAAAACAAAAACACAACAAAAATGAAAGGAAAAGAGATAAACACAACAAAACAAAACAAAACAAACAAACAAGCAAACACACAAAATTAACAATCACCACCCTGAAATATCCAAACAAGCCACCATGTCAACCACAAACTTCACAAAGCTCCACCCGAGCACACCATCACAAATCTCCTCCAAACTCCACAAAAAAGGGAAAAAGGAGAAAGAATTGAAGGGGTATTACCGGATGTCTTGAGCCTTTCTAAACTTGTCGACGATCGCGCAACCTACAAGGAATTAGAAAGAAAAACACACAACACAACAAAAATACGACAAGAGGACACAAAAGAAAAAGACACAAAAGAAAATATTTTTGGCATTTATTTTTTGAATTTTTTCAAATTTTTAGTGGTTTTTAAGATTTTTTTCGAAAAAACTACGAAAACAAAGCTAAACTAGACTAATATATCGCTCCCCCACACTTAAACTGAGCAATGTCCTTATGCTCGATCGGTAGTGTGTGGAAGACACTAAAAAAGAAAGGAAAATGGGAAAATAAAACTAAAAATCAAAAATGAAAGTGAAGAAAGGGTAGAATGTGTCCAGCCGGGGTGTAGTCAAGTCACCAAGGGCCGAGACAAGAAAAGATATGGATGGGGGGAGAAATAAAAAGAAGAAAATAAAAGGAAATGGGAGGGAAGGGCTAGGTGTAATCAAGTCACCTAGCCCGGATTCCGCCTAAATCTGACTAAATTCTACCAAAAGAAAATGAAAATAAAGAAAAGGTGGAAAGACTTGTAAATTTGGATTTTTAAAATGACTCTCGATGTAGTCACGTCATCGAGAATCGGGAGAAAAAACAACCAAGGCCCCGAGGGCCACCACGATACCAAAAGATAAAAGGAAGGGGGAAAAAGGGAAGACCAAGCAAATAAAAGACGGAAAAGAAATGAGAGTCACCTTACCAAAGGTTAGCAACTCAATAATCTCCATCGTCTCAATGGTTATTATCGGCACTTTGCTTGTATTCATCATAGATGTTCCTCCTCTTCCTAGATGTAGCTTCAAGTACGAGTATCGGGCTTGTAATGGTACAAATGAGGTTGGGATTTGAGGGAAAACTCGGTGTATAGTGATGAGAAGATGAGATGAAGGTGTATATGTGAAGTGTAGGCCAGGGGTCATATGATAGTTGCAAAGGTAGGTAGGGAGGTTGGGAGGGGGTACAAAGCGGTGGGGTGGGGTTTAAATGAAGGAACAAAGTCGAATGGGGCTGTAGGGGACCATCCCGGTCGTGACAGACCTCATCTCGGTCGGGATGGTTCCTTCCCGGTCGGGATGACCATGATCCCGGTCGGGATGGACAGGCAGTAGCTCCAACTTTCGTGCACACATCATCCCGGTCGGGATGAAACCCTTCCCGGTGGGGATGACTCTTCTAGTCTTTCAATCCTCTAGTTACTCCACCCACAAGGCAACAAATACATCGGGATTTAGAATCCCATCCCCAAAAGCTTAAGAAAAGCTCAAAAACCCGACTTCCTTGCTCAAGATCCAAGCTTCTATCAATGACCACTCCTCTCAAAACTTCATCTTCACTTCACACCTATCAAATAAGCTCAAGACATCCATCAAAATCCCTCCCTCACATCGCTCATCAAATAACCAAACGACAAGAAATCCACAAACACACAAATATCCTAGAAACAAAATCACAATAAACACAATTACAAACACAAAAACTAAAAAGAAGAGAGAAAAGAGAATATACAATATGACGGTTCTTAAGGAACTCCGTCAAACCTAGGATGGTCGACTCTTCATTCCTAGCCATAGCCATCAAGGGCTCGGAGGAGCAAGTCAAATGCTCGAGCCACATCGTAAAGAGGGCTCATGGTGTACCCGAGCCAAGCTATCCTCCAAAGCCTCCAAGTCGGAAGCAAGAAGTAATCACCTAAAGACCCAATATCGTCTTTCACGTGGTCTCCGGGGTCTTTCCATCCTACGAGCTTTATCGACCTCTTCCTCCCTAAGAATCGCCTCCAAACACAAGCAAGCTTCATATACTTAACATGAGGCATAAAAAGCGGTTTTGGCCCCGCTTCCTTGTTGGACATCCTCATATCTTCCTCAAGTTGTGGTTCCTCTTCTTCAAGTCCCAAAACATCACTTGGCCTCACATCATCTTGGAGGAGAGAATTGAAACTTCTACCGGCGGTTTCAGTCTCTTCCAAACCATTGCTTCGCTCATTTGCAAGAGGCTCATGATGTTCTTCCACATTTTTACACAAGGGCAACTTGAGCTCATCATTTTCACCCAATGACTTCAAAACTTCTACCACCTCATTCAACTCACTAACCTCCTCCAATTTTTCACCAACAATGCCTTCATCAAGGGTCATTTCCTCATTCGTCTCCTCTTGGGTAGACAATTGAGGTTCTTCATAGCAAGTTTCGCTTCTCAAGGGGACTTCGTCGGTGGCTTCATGATTGGGTTGCTCCCCTTGCTCAAGTGAGCACCCTTCGTTGGTTTGTGACGTTCGAGTTAAAAATATTACGGTTTTAACCGATAACGCATTTAATCGAGCATCCATCGCCTCATTTTCCCTTCGATATTGGGCCATGAATTCATCTTGTACCTTTTGCATTTGGATGGCCATTCCTTGTTGGCTCTTTTGCAATTGAAGAATCGATTGAAATAACTCCAAGTTGGGCATTTGGTCACTGGGGTCTTGTAAAGCTCCTTGAAAATCTTGATGATGCCCAAGGGGTGGGGCATCATATTGTTGATAGTAAAGTTGAGGTGATTGGTAATATGGTGGGTTTTGGGGAAATTGGCTTCCATAAGGAGAAATAGGATGAGGTGTGGTGGGTTTATGATGGTAATTTTAGTAATAACCACCACGATCACAAAGTTGATAAGCACTCACTTGATGGAAGCCGTTTCCATGTCCTTGAAGCTCATACCCACGGGTGTCTTGATTACCCCATGAAGCTTGGTAGTAGTAGGGAGACGTCATGTCATGTTCTTGATTCATGGAGGGAGAGGAGTAGCTCATGGTGGCTTCTATGGGTAGGAGGTTTAGATCAATCCTCACGTTTTGCTCGAAAACTAGGCTTGTACCCGGTTGGAAACCTCTCAATCTAGCAACCGTCCGTTTATGCGGCTCTGAGTCGTAAGGAAGAGGATGGTCACCACCTCTAGGCAAAAACTGTAGACTAGGAGCAAACGTGAGAAGTCTAGTGCTTTTTGGGCACTAGAGAAGAAAGAAATAAACTTCACACACACAAGAAGCAAAAGAAAACAAAAAACTACAAAAAAAACGAAGACAAAGTCAAGTAAAAAGGCAAACAAAGTCTAAACTAGTACCGTCCCCGGCAACGGCGCCAAATTGACGGGAGGGATTTGCCGTGGATCCCACCGTTCAAATAATAACCAACTAACCTAACCGGGTAGATAGGGCAAGTCGGGTCGAGTCCACGGGGACGGTAAAGAGGGTTTCGACTAGGTTTCGCCTAAGGACTTGGCTAGGTCAACAAGCTAAACTATGTTAAAACTAAGAAGGGGGAGAAAACTAAGACTAAGAGTAAGCTAAGTGTGACTACTAAAGCTAAAGGATTCAACTAACTAGAGGAATAATAGCTAAGAAGAAGAAGAAGAAGAAGAAAACAATAAGGAAAAAACTAGGATTAGGTCGGGTTCAAGGGTGATGAAATGATCAAGAAAGAGCAAAGGTGAAGGGTTAGTCGAGTTATCTAGGCATAGTCCGGGCTCTCGCTACTTAAACCGACCTAGAGGCTCCTCGCTCTCGCACAAGAACTCATCCTAGCAACATACAAGACCGCAAGAAGAAGGCAAGAAAACATGCATTTGCAACTACAAGTCATTCAAGCATTTCATCAAACATGTTCTATGCATACAACTAAGAAGCAACCAAAACTTCCACCAACATCTTAAACAAACCCTTAATCACCCATTAAGACACCCAATCCCCCTACTAATCCTAGCAAGAGGACTACTCACTCATGTTCAAGATAGTAAACCCAACACCCATAATGAAACAAGCACAAGCACAAACATTCACAATGGAGTATTGAAGATTACTAAACATAAACACAAATGAAAACTAAATAGAAGAGATTAAGGAGAAGAAGAATTATACCAACACTAGAAGATGAACAAAAGATTGAATCTTTGAATAAATAAACCCAAAGGAAGATCTTCAATGTTGTCAATAGAGTAGATCAACCCAAAAAGTCTTCAATAATACAAAGATGAAACTAGGATTAAACTAATGATTAAGGAATAATTAAGGCTAATCTACACTAATCTAAGCTAATCTAACCTAAAAATAGTCTAGGGTTTAGTGGAGTAATGTAGGATAATGAATGATGTTCAAACAATACAAGAGGGGGTATATATTGGTTACAAGAATAAGGGAGGCGGAAAAATGAAACACGGGTTGAACTGGGGCCTTTTCGACCGGGAAGGAAGTCATCCCGGTCGGGAAGAAATGGTCCCGGTCGGGAAGCTCTTGATCCCGGTCGGGATGGTGCATAACACCGGGCGGTGTTATGCTCTTCCCGGTCGGGATGAAGTCGATTCCGATCGGGATAGGGTGGTCCCGACCGGGAAGCTCATGGTCCCGGCCGGGATGGGCAGTCTGTGATCCGTCTTTGCTTTGCTCTTCATCCCAGTCGAGATGGGGTCCTTCCCAACCAGGATGGGTCTTGTAGGCTTCAAATGCGATCCCATAGGTCCCTTCTTGCTCTTGTTAGGCTTCTCATCGATTCTCGGTGCTCGGGAAAGGGTTCCGATGGCTCGGGAATGGGTCCCAAGGGCTCGGGATCGAGTCTAAGCTACCGGGTGATCGTTGCTTCTCTTCGTTGTCTCCAAATGTGTCTGAAACGAGTCGGAATCATTCCATCTCTCCAATAATGGTCTTAGGAACTTAAAACAAACTAGAAGCGTATGTAGCCTCGAAAACCGCTCCAAAGAGCGATTCCGCAAGAGAAACCGGGACCAAACACAAGGAATAAGCACTACAAACCACACTTATCACCAATCAACAAATAACACCTCGGGATCCGAAATCCCGTCCCCAAAAGCTTATTCTAAGCACAAAAATGACCTTCTAGCTCCCGTCTTCTAATAAAAATCCCACCGAGCTGAAACTTGTAGGAAAAATAGCAAACCGAGCAAGAAATACTTGATGCTAATCATAGGAGATAAACGTAGAGCTTCTCTTGATTTGCAAATATTTACCCAAGCTATCAAAGCTTCATCAAAGCATTCACCTCCAAAGATCGCTCCCAAGATCGCTTCAAGCATTCACCTCCAAAAACTCGACATATTAACTCATCAATCTTCAATCACCCTACACAACTCCGTAAAACTCATTAAAACCCCTCCCTCACATCGCTCACAAGCAAAAATCCAATGACAATTGTAGCACACAGAAAACCCAAAAATGCAAGAAACACAAAATAAATCACAAAATTAAAAGAAGAAAGGAAACGATATTTACAACATGACGGTTCTTTAGGAACTCCGTCAAACCGAGCTTGTTTGAGTGGTTAAGAGGGGATGGGTTGGAGGTAGAGAACCTCCACCGACCTCGTTGTTGCACTTTCATTCTATAGCTTGATCCTTTGACCGTTGACCCGGAACAATTCACATTTCTCGTTGCTCAATTCGAAGTCCCCATACCGACCGACTTCCGTAATAGTGAATGGTCCCGACCAACGTGGTCGGAGCTTCCCGGGAAACAACCGTAGTCTTGAATTGAAAAATAGTACCTTGTCGCCAACTTGAACTGACCTCTTTATGATCCTCTTATCATGCCATAACTTAGTGCGCTCTTGGTAGATCTGGGCACTCTCGTATGCATGTAGATCTTCCAATTCGTGCACTTGAAGCAACCGCTTCTCGCCAACTAAGGTAGGATCAAGGTTTAGTTCTTTGATGGCCCAAAAGGCCTTGAACTCCATCTCCACCGGAAGATGACACGCTTTTCCATAGACAAGCCTATATGGCGATGTGCCAATAGGTGTCTTAAATGCCGTTCGATAAGCCCAAAGAGTGTCGTCGAGCTTCATGCTCCAATCCTTCCGATTTCTAGCGACAACCTTCTCAAGAATCGATTTAATTTCCCGATTAGATATCTCCACTTGGCCGCTTGTTTGAGGGTGATAGGCCAATCCGGTCCTATGATGGACGCCATACTTCAATAATAAAGCATCAAGGCGTTTTTCATGAAAGTGAGTTTCGCCATCGCTTATAAGGGCGCGGGGGACTCCAAATCGAGGAAAAATCACCCTCTTTAGAAGGTTCATCACCACTCTAGCATCATTTGTGGGCGCGGCAACGGCTTCCACCCACTTTGACACGTAATCAATGGCCACTAGAATGTAGCGATTTCCCTTTGAAGATGGAAATGGGCCTTGATAATCTATGCCCCATGCATCAAATATCTCGAGCTCTAATATTCCCCTTTGTGGCATTTCGTGCCTCCATGATATAGTCCCGGTTATTTGGCATGCATCACATCGAGAGACGAATTCTCTAACATCTTGGAACATTGTCGGCCAATAGAACCCGGATTGTAAGATTTTTGCAACCGTCTTGGAGGCACCATGATGTCCTCCATATGGGGATGAGTGACAAGCATGCAATATATCACCTTGTTCCCAATGATGAACACACTTTCTATAAAGCCCATCGGCACACACCTTGAACAATAGCGGATCATCCCAAAAATATTGCTTGACATCATACAAGAACCTCTTCTTTTGTTGATAGCTCAAGTCCGGGGGGAGAACACCTCCTACAACATAATCTGCATAATCGGCGAACCAAGGGGGTTGATCCGACGATGTAGTGCAAACAAACATGATAGCATCATCCGGAAATGAGTCATCAATGCGAATATTCTCAAGGTCTTCAACTCGAAGACGGGATAGATGATCCGCCACCACATTTTCGGCCCCCTTCTTGTCGCAAATCTCACGGTCGAACTCTTATAGAAGAAGAATCCAACGGAGCAATCGTGTCTTAGATTCCTTCATGGATAATAGATACTTCAATGCGGAGTGATCGGTGAAGACAATCACCGTAGAACCAAGAAGATAGGACCTAAATTTGGTGAGGGCATAGATGATGGCTAAAAGCTCCTTCTCGGTTGTAGCATACCGAGCTTCGGTGTTGTCGAGAGTCTTGCTAGCATAGTAAATGGCATGTATGGCACTTCCTTCCCTTTGGCCTAGTACGGCTCCTACCGCATAGTCACTTGCATCACACATCACCTCGAATGGTTTGGACTAATCCGGTGATCTAATGATAGGAGCGGTGATCAAAGCCTCTTTCAACCTAGCAAAAGCCTCATTACAAGCATTAGTCCACACAAAAGGGGCGTCCTTCAAGAGGAGTTTGGTGAGGGGCTTGGCCAATTTTGAAAAGTCTTTGATAAAACGGCGGTAAAAACCCGTGTGGCCCAAGAAACTCCGAACTTCCTTGACATTCGTAGGCGGGGGAAAATGCTCAATGACTTGAATTTTTGCCCCGTCTACTTGGATACCCTCATCTTTAATAAAATGACCTAACACAATGCCTTCATTTACCATGAAATGGCGTTTCTCCCAATTCGACACCAAATTTACTTCCTCACATTTCGTAAGCACTTTAGATAAGTTCACCAAACATGACTCAAAGTTTTTACCATAAACACTAAAATCATCCATGAAAACCTCAACAATAGACTCGATATAGTCTAAAAAGATGCCCATCATACACCTTTGGAAGGTGGCCGGGGCATTACACAAACCAAATGGCATGCGCCTATATGCAAAGGTTCCATAAGAACAAGTGAATGTGGTCTTAGGTTGGTCATCCGGGTGAATCGGGATTTGGAAAAATCCTGAAAACCCCTCTAGAAAGCAAAAGTGCGTGTGGGAAGCCAACCTTTCTAGCATTTGGTCAATAAATCGGATAGGGAAGTGATCTTTCTTTGTAACATTATTGAGTTTCCTATAGTCAATGCACATTCTATGACCGGTGACACACCTAGTGGGCACTAGTTCATCTTTTTCGTTCTTTATGACCGTGATTCCTCCCTTCTTAAGAACCACTTGTATAGGACTCACCCAAGGAGTTTCATGATTTCACGGCATCAAGGAGTTTCATGATTCCCCGGCACCAAGGACTCCCTTCTTAGAACTCGAGATGGGATAAATAATCCCGGCATCAAGGAGTTTCATGATTTCTTTCTTTACGACCTCTTGCATGTTAGGATTAAGCCTTCTTTGTCCTTGAACACTAGACTTAAAGTCGTCTTCTAAGTTTATCCTATGCATGCAAAAATCGGGACTAATCCCTTGTATGTCATCAAGGCTATAACCAATGGTGCTCTTATATTTCCGCAAAACCTCAAGCAAAGCATCCAATTGGCTAGACTCAAGCTTAGAGCTAACTATGACCGGAAAAGACTTCTTATCATCAAGATAGGCATAGCATAAATTAGGGGGAAGGGGTTTAAGATCAAGAGATTGTACCTCTACCGAGTAAATTCCACTAAGTGTAGCATGATCTTTGACCCACTTCTTACGAACAACTTCCTCCCCATCTAGAGCTTCTTTAAGTACACCCAAGTCTTCGTCCCATAGTCCATCTTTAGCTTTATCAAACTCCATTGTTAGGAGAGCTTCAAGGGGGTCTTTCACAAAGAGTGTCTCGGTAGCATCTTCAACAACCTCATCAAGTATGTCGATTGCACAACAAGAGTCATTGATATTCGGAGTCTTCATTGTACTATGTAGATCAAAAGATACTTTCTCATCTCCAATTTCCGAGGTTAACTTCTCATTCTTCACATCTATTAGAGCACCCGCTGTATGGAGAAACGGGCATCCAAGGATGATTGGAACGTTGGCATCCTCGGCCATATCTAGCACTATGAAATCAACCAGAATAAAGAACTTGCCTATGGGTACCGAAACATCCTCCAATATGCCAAGGGGGCGTTTGATCGATCAATCCACCATTTGGAGTGTAATGGCGGTGCACTTAAGCTCACTCATGCTTACCTTCTCACATATAGAGTAAGGTATAACGCTCACACTCGCTCCCAAGTCACATAGAGCTCTCTCGATGTGCAAATTTCTAATCTTACATGGAATGGAGAAGCTCCCAGGATCCTTAAGCTTAGGTGGGGAAGGTTGTAAGTACATCTCATTGCACCCCCCCCCCCCCCAATAAAAGCAATAGTCTCGGGTTCTCCCAACGACCTCTTTCTAGATAATATCTCCTTCATAAATCGTGCATAAGTGGGCACTTGGGTAATTAATTCAGTGAAGGGGATAGTTACCTCTAGGTTTTTCACGAGCTCGAGGAATTTCTCGAATTGTTTGTCCGCTTTGGACTTGGCTTGCCTTGAGGGAAAGGGTAGATTACCCTTACTAGTGTCCCTCACTTCCTTTGACTTCACAATCTCACCTTGAGCCTCTTTGGACTTTGAAGAAGCTCCCTTAGATTTGGATTTGTCATATGGAATGAAAGTATATGAGGTTCTTTGCAAAGAAAGAACATTACCACCCTCGTCTATGTCTTCAACAATCACTTCCTTCCCTAATTCGGGACTAGAGACTTCTTCAAGTATAGGTTCCTCTCTATGATTTCCTAGTTCTTCATGGTCATGGGTTTGGCTTTCCACATCTTCCGTAGCTTCTTGGTCATAAGGAAACAAAGGCGAGTCATAAGATGTACCGCTCCTCAAAGTGATAGCGCTCAAATTTTCAAACTTCGATGATACGCCTTGAGGGGGTAGTTGAACCTTTTGCCTAGATGAGCTACCCGAGGCAACTTGAGCAAGTTGAGTTTCGAGCATTTTTACATGTGTATCCCTTGCCATGTTGTCCTTTTGGATTTGATTATATAACTCTTGTTGGCTTCGTTGCATGTCCATTTGGTTCCTTTGCATGTCCAACATCGTCTTTTGCATGTCAAAATCCGGTGTTGGAGCTTGTTGAGTGTGTGGAACATTTGTGAGGGTTAAAGGAAAACTATAATCATAAGTAGGAGATTTACTCCTAGGCTTGGTGTCTTGATGTTGGTTTTGGAAATTCCCTTGAGCTTGGAAGTTACCTTGGTTTTGACCTTGGAAATTACCTTGATTTTGGCCTTGGAAATTGCCTTGGTTTTGACCTTGGAAATTGCTTTGAAAGCCTTGAGAGTTAAGATTGCCTTGGAAACCACCATGTTGAGCTTGGTTATTGAAGTTACCTTGATTGTTGAACCCTTGTTGATTATTATAGGCACCTTGGTTTTGATAGAGATTTTGTTGTTGAAAGTTGTTGAAAGGCCTTAGATTGCCTTGGAAACCTTGGTTGCCTTGGTTACCCCTAAAGGGAGGAGCAACATATGCTTATGAGTGTTGGCATTGTAGTAGTTTGAGAACGGGGTGCCTTGATTGTATGCTTGGAAAGCATTCACTTGTTCCACATTGCTCAAGCATTCATAGGACTCATGCCCAAAAATTCCACAATTGTCACACATGCCATGATTGGAAGGGTTAAATGTAGAGTCCATAGCATTAACTTGGTGCGGAGGTGATTGAGTGGAAGAACTCGTGCCTTGAGATTCATTATCATGCCCTTGAAGCTTTTTATCGATAACATCCATATGAGTCTTCAACTGTGCACCCAAATCTGCACTTAGTTGTGTAATAGCATCAATATCATGCCTCCCCCCTCGATTTGCCTTCCTAGGCCTAGAATATTGGGAATTATGGACCACCATTTCCTCAATTCTTGACCATGTTTGATCATCTTCAACTTCGGTGAAACGCCCATTCGAGCCCATATTGAGTATGGCTCTTGAATCCTCGTACAAGCCGTTCCAAAATTGTTGGACCAAGAACCATTGTGAAAGCCCATGGTGGGGGCACGATCTAACCAAAGCCTTGAACCGCTCCCATGCTTCATAAAAGCTTTCTTCATCCCGTTGTTGGAAACCGGCGATGGAGGCCCTTAGCAAATTTGTCTTCTCCGGAGGGTAAAACTTTTGGTAGAATGCCAATGCAAGTTTCTTCCAAGTATCAATCCCTAGATCCACCTTGTTGAGACCCTTAAGCCATTGTTTAGCCTTACCGATTAAAGAGAAAGGGAAGAGGACCCATCGAATTTGATCTTGGGTTACTCCCGGTTGAGAAATGGCATCACAATAGTCGGAAAAGGTCTCCATGTGTTGATGTGGATCCTCAGTGGGTAACCCACTAAATTGACTCCGCTCAACCAATTGGATAAATTGAGTCTTTACCACAAAATTTCCGGCGTAAGCGACCGGTAAAGCGGTAGGACCGGGCAAAACATCCTCGGTAAACGTCGAATGTGAAGAGAACTTAGGCATGATGTGATGGATTGGTGATGATGGTGTAGAACTTGACGGAGATGTTGAAGGAGAAGTAGTTGGAGATGTGGGAGGTGGTTGGAACAAAGTGCCAAAGGGATTCAAGAAGCCCCCTTCGGTGTTGTCTTGAGGTGGTTCGTTCAAGTCAATTCCAAAAGCTTGTTCCTCAATGTTGTTGCTTGGACCCGGTTGGGAATTTCTTACTCTAGCAATTGTCCTTTGTCGAAAGGCTCAAAAGAGTCTCTTCAGATCTGAATTGAAGAGCAAGGAGTCGTTCCCTCCTCTGGGCAAAAACTACACACTCGAACAAACGTGAGAACACCTAGTGCTTTGAGGGCACTAGGTAGAGACAAAAACCAACCACAACAAAAGACAAGGAGAGAAAAACACACAAAAACGGCAACTAAGTCACGAAAACAAGTAAATAAAGTCTAAAAAAACACCGTCCCCGGCAACGGCGCCAAATTGATGCGGGGATTTATTGTCGATCCCGACACCAATAAACCAACGTACCTAAACTAAGTAGTATGGGCAAGTCGGATCAGTCCACAAGAGACGGCAAAGCGAGTTTAAACTAAAGCTTACCTACTCTCAAGACAAAGTCACAAGGAAACAAGGAGAAGATTTGTTGATAATTGATTAACTTAAGACTATTACTAAGGGAACAAGAGCAACCTAAAACAATGATAAGAACTAAAATTATGATGATGAAAATGGAGAATTCAATAAGAGAAAGAGTAGGGTTAGGTCGGGTCCATAGGTGTTTAAGGCTGAGGGGAAGTCGAGGGTATAGGTTTCACCTAGTCCCTAAGGTAAGGCCGCGCTCTCGCGTCAAAGACAAACGCGAAAAATCATGTATGATATTACCCAAAACAAGAGAATTCAACCACAAATTATGCATACAATGAGATGGATGAAACTAGCAAGAAATAGCATGGCCACTACTATTCTAACAATCATTTCAACAAACACAGAGCATGCTTAACATGCGACAAGTAACAATGATTCAACCTTTACCACAAACAATCCCCAATTACCCATAAACAACACCTAATCCCCCTATTAACCCCAAAATGAGTCTACTCACACATGTTTAAGATGAAACTAACATTAACTAAGGAAACTAACATAATAACCAACATATTCATAATGGAAGATGATGAGGATCGGCAGCCTGCTCCGAACCGCCTGCTAAGCAGGCCCCCGGAAGACTACCCAAGGAGCCCGGGGACCGACTTGGCGGATAGTTAGAGCAAAGTCACTGAAAAGAGAACCCACTGGGAACTACAGATGATCGCCTGACCAGCAGGGCGACGCGGTCTGCTCAAACCCAGCCTTCACAACCCCTGCCTCGCCTGCCCTCTGGTGAAATCTCCGCAGGCAGGGCAGGGATCACCAAGGGACCTCCTCGTCATTTCGCCTAAGGTAAACGAGAATGGGTGGATGAGGTGAAGCCACTTGTCACCTCCTCATCCACCCATCCTCCTTCTACTTCCCTCTCTTGTGGGAAGGTATAAATACTCTCCCACTTCCCACAAGAAGGGGGTTGGATTTTCTCTCTCTAGAACTCTTACTCTAAAAACGCCACCTAGTTCCTCACGAGCTAGGTTCTTTAAGGCATTCACGGACTGACTTAGGCATCGGAGAGGGTTTCCTAGGACAACCTCCGAGGCCCTGTGCGTTCTGTGTGCAGGGAGCCAGCCCATTCCGCCGAGAAGGTCCGACCAGTGGAGTAGGAGGAATGAGAGGTTGGCAAGATTGACCAATTGTTAATTCAAAGCAATATCGTACACCTAAAGCCCGAATCCCGAATCGGGTTAATTGATTCCAATACTGGAACAATTTGGCGCCGTCTATGGGGAGGATCTGGTTGTATCCACGAATTACCCACAAAAATCAACCATTCCCAATTACAAAAACTAACCAATCAAAGTAATCATGCCTGAGATCGTTGACACTAGTGTAGGGATAGGTCCGACGGTCCCACCGGTGACCCCCTATACGGCATGCCTCAGCCAGAGAGGGCTCTTACCGCCACGATCCCCGGGGTAGGGGGAACCAGTCTCCTGGGCATGCCATATACAGCTGTAGCACCAGGGCAGGGGGCACATCCTGGGCACACCCTGAACCTAACCCCAGCTCAGAAGGTACAGACAACTGCCTTCTTCTCCGCAACGCTTAACCAGGAGTTCACTCCTGAAGACCTGGTAGGCAGGGTCGCAACGACCCCCAAACAGCCCTGCTCATTAAGCAGAGAGGGGGCTGGAGGTACGAAGCGAACCGCCGCCAGAAACGCCCAGAGAAAGGCAAGGAGAACAGCTCAAATGTACGCACAGGCGCAGAGGCGTATCACAGCAGGCAGCCAGAAACCGCCTGCTCAACAACAGGCATTCTCTATACATACTACGGAGTCCACGTCCTGGGAGAAGAGAGGTTTGTCTCAGGGACTGCAGGATCGGATGAAGCACAGGGAGCCTGCGTCTAGACGCCCGGGAGAAAAGCAGGGCGGAGTCTTTTCCAGGTTAACACCGGCAGCAAAAGGACAACCAGCTCCAGGGCTGTCCCAAAGCCTACAGTCTAGGCTTAACCGGGGGCAGCCGCTCGAGTCAAGGTATCACCAGGATGACAACCTCGGTCAATCTCGGAGAAAGCGGACCAGGCAACCCTCCCTTGACACAGAGGACGAGGCAACCAGCAGACAACCACCGAAGCACCGCTCTCCCAGTACGAGGAAACCGGCCCCTAGACAATGGGATGTTCACGGTAATCAATCTGGGGAAAGCAGGTCACGGGTGGTAGGCAGGCCCACGAAGACCCCTCTCCATCCTGACGTACAAGAGTACCCCATCCCAAAGATCAAAATGCCCACAGTCAAGTTTGACGAGACTGCAGATCCAGAGGACCATCTGGCGGTGTTTGAAAGTCACATGGGCATGTATGATGTGGATGATGCGATCTGGTGCAAAGTCTTCCCAACCACCCTGGTAGGGCTTGCACAGGGATGGTTCAAGGGCCTTCGCCAGGGGTTAATCAGTTTCTTTATAGAGTTAGCTGAGGCATTCCTTGAACAATACGCAGGGAACAAGAGGAGACGACTCACTCGTTTTGATCTTATGACCCTAAAGCAGAACAAGGGCGAGAGCGTCAGGGAGTACCTAAAGAGATTCGACTTGTCCTACCAACAAGTCAGGGAGATTGATGATTCAACTACTGCCTACGCCTTGACAATCTCCCTACTCCCAGGGGAGATGAAAAACCAGATGATCAGGGCCCAGCCTGAAACCTTGGCAAAAGCCAGAAAAATCGCTGAAGGGTTCATTCTGCAGAAAGAGTTTCACAGCCTGCCGGACACCCCTGCAGGCCAAGCAAGGCCGCACGGGGGACCGCAGGGTGGACAAGGCAGGAACCAGCCAGGCAAGCAGAAGGAGGAGGGGGATACCCCCAAGAAAGAACGCACAGCTTACCAGCCAAGGTTTGACAGCTACACGGCCCTCAACAGGCCGAGGGCATAAATCTTTGAGCTGGAGAAGGAAACTGCGAAATGGAATCGCCCGAATAAGCCGCGCAGCCCAAAGGGAGATCCTAAAAAATTCTGCACGTTCCATGATTGCATAGGCCACACCACTGAAGAATACCGACACTTAAAAGACAAGATAGAAAAACTCATAAGAAACGGCTGGCTGAGTAACTATGCAGCGAGGAACAAATCCCAAAAGGAAGCGGCAGACAAACCCAAAGGTTCAGCCCAAAATCGCATGGTAATTCATGTAGTGTCAGGGGATGCAGAGGGACGAACAAGCAGACGAAGCCAGAAAAGGCAGATCCGCGAATTTCGAAACCAGATTTGCTACGCCGAGAGGGCAGGAAGCCCAAAGGGCACGACCCTGAGCATCACCCCTGAAAACGCAAGAAGAGTCATATACCCGCACAGCGACCCTTTGGTCTTAACTCTTGAAATTAGCAATCACATTGTCAAGAGATGCATGGTGGACACTGGCGCCTACACAAACTTCTTGTACAAGGACGCCTTTGAAAGAATGAACTTAGAGAAAAGACATCTGAAGCGAGCCCCTGGATCTTTGTATGGGTTCAGTGGGGCAGGAGTACTTCCCATGGGGATTATCAACTTACCGGTAACATTCGGGGAGGGGGCCTCTGCCAGGAATGTCAGGGCGTCATTTGTTGTGGTGGATGCAAAGTCTGCATACAACGCCCTGATAGGCCGGGCCACCCTAGACGAAATAGAAGCCGCTGTGTCAATCAGGGCCCTCACCATAGCCTATGTGACGGACTTTGGCATTGAAGGGAAGGTCCATGGGGATCAGGACTTGGCCAGACACTGTTATTCCGTGGCCCTGCAAGCCCATGAAACAGAAAGAAAGGAAAACGAAAAGCCGATAGTTCCCCCAGCAGGGAGGGTGAAATCCCGGCTGCTCAGCAAAAAGCAGCCCACTTAGAGCCTGAAGGGGAAAGCATGCTGGTGGACTTAGAACCAGGGAGGCAGGTCCTCATAGGGGCCGACCTGGAGGAGTCCTACCAGAAGGAGTTGATTGCAGTCTTGAGAGAAAACAGGGACGTATTTGCTTACTCTGCAGATGAGATGCCAGGGGTCGACCCGGCTTTTATCGTTCACAAGTTGAACGTTAACCCGGAGGCCCGCCCTATAAAGCAGAAGAAAAGAAATATGTCCGTAGAAAAAGACGCGGCGATAAAAGAGGAGATAGAAAAACTCTCGAAAGCAGACTTCATTGAAGTCTGTGATTACCCTGAGTGGTTGGCGAACGTTGTGATGGTGAAGAAGTCATCAGGCGCATGGAGAATGTGCGTAGACTTCACAAATCTTAACAAAGCCTGCCCAAAGGACTGCTACCCCCCTGCCAAGGATAGACCAACTGGTGGATGCCACTAGTGGATATACCATATTAAGTTTTCTGGATGCATTCTCAGGGTACCATCAAGTGTACCTCTGGCAGCCTGACAGGGTGAGGTGCGCCTTCATAACCAGCCATGGAACATACATGTATAAAATGATGCCATTTGGACTGAAGAATGCAGGCGCCACCTATCAGCGATTGGTGGACAAGGTCTTTAAAAATCAAAAAGGGATAAACTTGGAAGCCTATGTCGATGATGCAATTGTCAAAATCAAGGGGGACAGGGAGCACCTGGCGGACCTGCAGGAAACATTCTCCTCCCTGCGATCGTACAAAATGAAGTTGAATCAAAAGAAGTGCACGTTCGGCGTCCGATCTGGCAAATTCTTAGGATTCTTAGTCAGCTCCAGGGGGATAGACGCCAATCCCGAAAAGATTCAGGCGGTCCTAGACCTTCTGGAGCCTAGGACCATAAGGGACATTCAACGGCTCACAGGCAGGATGGCTGCCCTGGCTCGCTTTATCGCCAGATCAGCAGATAAGTCGACCCCTTTCTTCAAAGTGTTGAAAGGCAACAAGCAATTCAAATGGGAGGACGAGCAAAAGAAAGCCTTCGAACACTTGAAAGAGCATCTGAAAAAGCTCCCTACCTTGGCGAGACCAGTGGCCGGAGAAAAACTATACCTATACATTGCTGTCACCAACTCAACGGTGAGTGCAGTCATCCTGAAAGAAGAAGCAGGCTCACAGCAGCCCATCTACTTTGTAAGTCACGCCCTGGGGACAGCTGAAAGAAACTATCCTATGGTAGAAAAAGCTGCCTATGCAGTCGTCATAGCAGCCAGAAAACTCAGGCCCTACTTCGACGCACACCCTGTTGTGGTCCTCACTGACCAGCCACTAGAGAAGATATTGGAAAAATTTGAAAAATCACGAAGGCTGTTAAAATGGGCAATTGAGTTAAGCGGACTGGGGATATCATACCAACCCAGGACAGCCGTCAAGGCACAGGCCCTGGCGGACTTCCTGGCTGAATGTTCTCATTCAGGGGAAGAGGAACCTCCCACCGAAGAATGGATAGTATACACTGACGGGTCCTCAACGGCCAATGGTGCAGGGGCAAGTGTCGTGCTAACCAACCCTGAAGGAGTGGATTTTGAGCATGCGCTCAGATTCACCTTCATTGCATCAAACAACGAGGCAGAATATGAGGCCGTACTTGCAGGAATAAATTTAGCTAAGGCTGCAGGTGCAGAGCGGATTATACTAGCAACTGACTCCCAGCTCATTGCCAATCAAATCAACGGAGAATATGAGGCTAGGGATCAGGCCATGGCCACCTACCTAGAAAAGGTAAAGCAGGGATTATCAAGCCTAAAATCCTATGAAATCAGGCAAATACCCCGATCACAGAATAATCGGGCCGACGCCCTGTCAAAACTGGCCAGCTCCAGCCTACAAGACATAAGAAGGTCAGTTTGGGTTGATGTTGTGCATGAGAAATCCACTACTGCCTGTCAGACAGTCATCATCGTCGAAGAGGAACAGGAGAACTGGATGACCCCCTCATTCAGTTCAAAAATACGGCATCCTACCGCCTGATCCAGTGCAAAAAAGGAAAATACAGACCAAAGCAACATGGTTCGTAATAATTGATGAAGAGTTATACAAGAAATCCTTCACCTTCCCCCTGCTCAGATGCCTGGGGGCAGAGCAGGCCGCTGAAGTTTTGGATGACATCCACTCAGGGATCTACGGGCATCACATTGGAGGAAGATCGTTGGCCCACAAAGCTCTAAGGGCAGGCTACTACTGGCCCACCATGTTAGCAGATGCAAGGAGCTTAACTAAGAAATGCATAAAATGCCAACTCTTCGCTCCATCAATTCATGCCCCAGCCCAAGAACTCAGGCCGATTTTATCTCCCATTCCTTTCGCCTAATGGGGGATGGACATACTGGGTCCCTTTGCTACAGCCACAGGGGGGCAAAAGTTTCTGATCGTGGGGATTGACTACTTCACAAAGTGGGTTGAAGCCGAGGCAGTCCCAAACATCACCGAGCCGGCTGTCAGGAAAGTCATCTGGAGAAACATCAGAACCAGATTCGGCCTACCAAAAATGTTAGTGTTTGATCATGGGAGGCAGTTTGATAATGACCCCCTAAGAGCCTGGCTGGAAGGGCATGGAATAACCGTCGCCTATTCTGCCGTCTGCCACCCGCAGACCAATGGACAGGCCGAGGCCGCTAACAAAGAAATCCTAAATGGGCTCAAAAAGATGGTGGATGATCTCAAAGGAAGATGGGCAGACGAGCTACCAAGTATACTCTGGTCAATAAGGACCACCAAAAAAGAATCAACAGGTCAGACGCCATTTGGCCTGGTGTATGGAGCAGAAGCTTTACTACCCATCAAAGTACGAATTCCTACCCTACGGTCTCAGCAATACAACAAAGCTGACAACGATGCAGCAATGGCCGAGGCCCTAGACCTGGTCCATGAGGTCAGGGAAAAGGCCTGCATCAACATAGCCGCCTATCAGCAAAGGATGAGAAAGGCATACAACAAAAGGGTACATGAGAGAAGGTTCCAAATAGGTGACCTAGTACTAAGGAAGACACAGGCTGTAGGAAAATCTAGGGAGCATGGCAAACTAAGCGCCAACTGGGAAGGCCCGTACCAGGTGACCCGGATTTTGCGAACAGGCACATACAAAATCGCCAACCCAGAAGGCCAAGAGCTGAGCGCACACTGGAACGCCGACACCCTGAAAAGATACTATGTTTAACCGAGTCTTAGGAAAATCTCATCTTTACGAAAAAGTACTGGCGGAGAACGATCAGAATGGAATGTCGACGGCTCCGACCACTCTTATGTTTTAACAAAGTTTTTATATATAACACTCAAAGATTCATACTCTTTGTCTGTTTAAACTTGCGCTCTCACACACAAACGAGCAGGGGGCAATAGGGGGAGGCCCCCCTGTTGCCAGAACCGAGGAAAATGGACCCCCCAACAAAAATTCTAAACCCTATACCTACCTCTGGGCAGGAAAGGTGCAGGCCTCACACGCCGAACTAACAAGGACTGGGGGCAGCTCCCCCAACCTTGTATAAAAAACGCAAAAGCCCTCCCTGCCTACCTCTGGGCAGGCAGGGGGCAGGCCCTCTGGACACCAAGCGGAGGCCAGGGACAGGCCAGGTTACGCAAAACTGACAAGGACTGGGGGCAGCTCCCCCAACCTTGTATAAAAAACGCAAAAGCCCTCCCTGCCTACCTCTGGGCAGGCAGGGGGCAGGCTTCCTGGACTCCAAGCAGAGGCCAGGGACAGGCCAGGCTACGCACAACTGACAAGGACTGGGGGCAGCTCCCCCAACCTTGTACAAAAAACGCAAAAGCCCTCCCTGTCTACCCCTGGGCAAGCAGGGAGCAGGCCCCCTGGACTCCAAACAGAGGCCAGGGACAGGCCAGGCTACGCACAACTGACAAGTACTGGAGGCAGCTCCCCCAACCTTGTATAAAAAACGCAAAAGCCCTCCCTGTCTACCCCTGGGCAAGTAGGGAGCAGGCCCCCTGGACTCCAAACAGAGGCCAGGGACAGGCCAAGCTACGCACGACTGACGGGGACTGGGGGCAACTCCCCCAACCTTGTATAAAAAACGCAAAAGCCCTCCCTGCCTACCTCTGGGCAGGCAGGGAGCAGGCCCCCTGGACTTCTAGCAGAGGCCAGAAACAGGCCAGGCTGCGCACAGCTAACAAGGGCTGGGGGGCAATTCTCCCAACCTTGGACCAGGCCATACCTTGAAGAAAAGAGAAAAAAGCAGACTGAAACAAGGAAAAGCATTCCATAACAAAACCCATGAAGAGTAAAAAAGTTTTCACAAAGTGACAAAGGCAAAGATCCGAAAAACTAAAATATTATAAACAGCTGGCCATAGCAAGACTCAGCGCAGAGAATAGGGCTATTTCAAGAAAGGATAAACATTATGGAGCATCCTGGCTTGGACCGGCAGCCGCCTCAGAGGGTTTGGCCGCCCGAGCCTCGTTTTTAGCAGAGTAGAGACTTCGGAAGGCCTCTTCATCAAACACAGGGAACATCTCCCCAATCACCTCCATCACCAGCTCCAGGGAAGAGTTGGCCCCACTCACAAAGCTTGCGTCCACCGCAGCATCGGTCTCCTTCACAAGGGCATCATTTTCTTTCTTCCACTCACTCTTGGCCTGCTCAAAGGTTGAGTCAGCTTTGGACAGACGTTCCTCCAAATCAGCTGCCTTCCTTTTCAGATGCTCCATCTCAGCCAGAGAAAGGGTAGCCTGCTCCATCGCCAAGCGACTCTCCTTCAGCTCAGCTTCAAACTTGGCTGCTTCCCTCACAGCTCTCTCTCCTTGAAGCTTCCATTGGCCTGCCTAATTCTTCGCCTCCTCTAGCTCGCTCTCCTGCTTAGCCAGCTTATCTTTCAAGTTATTTATCAAAGTTATGTCCCTTTCCACCATTGCCAGACGGTCAGGAGGGGGAGCCCCGGGTGTGACAGTCAGCTCTTCGTCGCTCAAACGGCTTAGAGCCGCCAGCTCAGCAGACGCCAGCAACACCTTGGAGGTACGCTGGATATACTGAATCACTTGGTGAGAAGTTGAAGTTACAGACTTGGTAAGACGGTCGACTAAAACGGCGCCAGAATCGGAGAGCAGGCCCGACACGTCTACGATGTCGCTAGCAGTATAATGAAACTCCGTATTCTCCTCCTGAAAAAGGGTGCTCAGAATATCACGAGCAGGGCGTTTTGCCTCAGGAGTACAAACGTCAGCCTCCAAGTCCACCACAGGAGTAGTCCCTGAGGGCTCCCTATCCCTCTTCCTTCTCAGCTCCAGGGGGACACTCTCCCCAGTCCCCTAAGAGTTCGCAGGACACGATCCCAGGGGAACAGGAGTCCCGGCTGGAGAGTCACCTTGCCTACATCCAGGGGAAGGAGTGGCCCCTGAGGTAACTTCAGCCTCCCCATCCTGGATGCTGGGGGAAGGAGTCGCCGGCTTTGCCGACGACAGACGTGGGGGAAGAGGCAGCCTCCGGCCAGCAGCGAGATCCTTGACGAGCCTCATTAAACTTTTCTCCCCTTTCTTGAAATTTGAAGGGAGGGAAGGACGCTTCGAAACGATGACGAACTCCTCACTCAAACCTAACCTCTTAACCTGCTTCCTTGTCCAACGACGAGAAGCGGAATCTGCATTAAAAGAAGGGCAGTCAGCTAATAAGCAAAGAAATAAAAAGTCTCAGAAAAATCGCGCCATCAAAAGCCCCCTAGAACTACCTTCAAGGCTAGGGATCAGGCCCAATGGGAGCAAGTATTCGTCTGTGGCTATGAGCTCCGCGTGGGGGAGCCAGAAAGCAGGGCCAAAAACACTAGACTTATCCGCAACAATCTCAAACTTCTTGACTAATATCTCTTCTTTTGCACTCAGCTTTACCTCCAGGGCCTTCCCCCCGACGCCTGGATGATACTCTTCGCGAGTCTCCATGCGGGTATGAACATGATTCCTAAAATGCCTAGGAATCCGCCACCCGGAAGCGCTATGTACATACAAGAAATTATTCTTCCAGTCTTTCAGGCTGCTTAAAGCCGGCCAGACTAGAGCATAGATGATCCGAATCAAGGAGCTACCAATCCAAGTAAGGAAGTTCTTAAGAGCTCAACTAAAGAATACTAGCTCCTACTTAAACTTAGGCCAGCTACATTAGCAATAATAAGAAGTCTTGGAGCTAGCTCGAGTTTTGAGCTGAATAAGGGAGCAACTAATCAAGGTAAAATGAAGACATTAACTTAGGGTCACAATCATTCAAGCATGGGTAATGGACTGAGGTTAAGAAGGGTTTAAAGCTGGTTGTGTGCTCATGGTGTACACGGTCAAAAGGCTCTCTTGTTAGCCTTGTTTTTGGCTCCATGTTCACACCATTGCCGCGCCTCATTACTCCTACTCAAGCTTTGTTTTCATCTCCATGTTCACACAAGAAGACCACGGCTGATTACTCTTCATCAAGCTTTGGTTTTAACTCCTTGTTTACACTAGCTTTGTTTTTAACTCCAACCTTGTATTTAGCTCCTAGTTCACATTAGTCTAGCTTTGTTATTGTCACCCTTAACCAACCGGTTTTAAGGGTCTTGTAGGCTATAAATAGCCGGCCATTTTGAATGAATAGATCATCCAATTTGCAAATTAAAACCCAAGTAAAAGTTAAGCTTTGAAGCTTCCTTTTGTTTCGTCTTTGTAGTTTACAAGACAAAGTCTAGAGTGAGTCGCGTTACAAGCTCTAAACTCGCTATTTCAATCGAGTGTTTGATCTAGCAAAGCGCTTTGTTGAAGTATAGGTCTACTTCACCTAGCATACTATCCTTGGTTACGGTTTATTCATCCTCAAACCATCTTTACATTCTGTTTTGGTTACTTGTTTCACGTCCATTTCAGTATACTAATCATATCTCTCGTTCTTGTTTCAAAGTTCATATCAACTCACATCATTAGTAGTATCAGAGCTTTGGTCATCCATCTAGACGTAAGCATGGCTGGAGTATTGAACTTTGAAGACCCTACCTTCCTGGAACAACAAAAGAAGGCATTGGAGAACTTACAACCCAAGAATTCTCGCTTCCAACCAAGGAGAGAACTGGTGGATAGGATCAAGGTAAATGAACTCCCTGAGTTTAATGGTGGTACTGATCCTGAAGCTTACTTGGAGTGGGAAAGAAACATAGAGAAGCTCTTTGATTTCAAGGATTTGGAGGACGAAGAGAGGTGCAAATACGCCATCCTAAAGCTAAGCAAAGGGGCTTCCCTTTGGTATGAAGGACTTAAGGTACAACGCACCAGAAATGGGAAAGGTAAGATTACTTCTTGGGAGTCCTTAAAACGTAAACTACGTAAGAGGTATGTTCCAACTACGCACAAGTTGTCCTTATATAAAAAGATTGCTAACCTTGTGCAAGGTAAAATGAGTGTTAGTGAATATATAGAGGAATTTGAGAACCTGGTTTTAATGGGAGAAGTAGAGGAAAATGAAGAAATAAAAATGGCGAGGTTCTTACGTGGGTTAAACCGTAGTATAGCTAATACGGTTGATTTGTGTCCTTATTCTGATTTTGATACCTTATGTGGGTTGTGTCTAAAAATTGAGGCACAAGGGAAGGGAAGACATGAGGGTGAGTCTAGTAAGAGTCATGCTTGGTCACGAACAGATGACAACAATAGAGTCAATCCTACTAGTTCTAATCAACCCCTTATTGTTAAGACTAACCCAGCACCCCCACCTCAATCCAACCCCAAAACAACCACTGAAACTAGTCTATCTAAGGTACGTTGTTTCAAATGTCAAGGGTTTGGTCACTTCAAAAACGCTTGTCCTAACAAAAGAGTTGTGACCTTAAGGGAAGTAATCACAGTTAGGGATGAGTTATGGGAGGAGGAACAACGTATAGGGGCTGTTTTTAATGTCAATGAGGGAGAGGAAGAAGAGGAAGAAGATATTGAGGCTTATGAACCCCCGGCTTATGACACACTTCTAGTCCTTCGTACTCTACATACTAACCCAATTCAACAAGACACTGAACAAAGAGACCAGCTGTTTCATACTAAGTGTCAAGTGAAAGATAAATGGTGTAGTCTAATCATCGATGGAGGTAGTTGTACCAACGTTGCCTCAACTGAAATGGTGGACAAACTAGGTCTAGCTACTACCAATCACCCTAACCCTTATGCCTTACATTGGTTAAACAACGGGAACAAGGTAAGGGTCACTAAACAAGTGAGGGTTGGATTAACCATGGGTTCTTACATTGATGAGGTCTTGTGTGATGTAATTCCTATGGATGCTTGTCACATACTTTTAGGCCGTCCTTGGCAGTTTGATAGGGACGTAGTTCACCATGGGAGGAGGAATGAGTATGAATTGAATGATAAAGGGAAGAAAATTATACTCAAACCCATGGCACCTCAAAGCGTGTGTAACATGTTGGCAAATAGAGTCGGAAAACCCAGCCTCTCAATGTTTGCTAGTAAAATTGTAGAAGTGTATACTTTAGACAAAGGAGAGTTGGATGCCACCAAAGAAGAGCCAATCAAGATTGAAGGTGGCAGTGAGGGAACGCCATTTGAAGAGTGGCAAAAGGAACAAGGTGTTGTTATCTCTAAAGGAATGCCCTCCTATATGATGCCTAGGAAAGATCCTGAGATCTTAAGGTATGTAGAAGGTGAGGGCAAAGACATGGTCTACGCGTTGTCTTGTAACAACACGCATACCACCAGAATTGGAATTAAGGATTGGAAGGACTACTACTCCATGGAGACTGAAGTACTGGCCAAACACAAGACTAACTCTTGTAGTACTTTTGATGACCTTATTTTGCAGGTGAGACTTCCTTCTAAAGGCGACCTCCTTTGCACTCCAAGGCATTCTAATTCAGGATACAAAACGAGAGCAGCCTACAAAGGAGAGCACAACAAAAACAGAAGTACAAGACCCTTCATAAGGGATGACTTGTCTTTGGCTAACGTAAGTATGAAGGAGTTCCCAAACCAAGGAAAGAGCAAATGGAAGTCCCAACCAGAAGTTCCTCACAAGAGTAACCACAGAACTTGCAAATTGAAGCTACTGGATGAGTATGGAGTTCAAGCCACCTTCCTAATAGGAGGCCTTTTTCTATACCTTGATAAAGTTAACATTTCAGAATTGAGGACAATTCCTTGTCAAGGGGGAGGAGATGATCCGAATCAAGGAGCTACCAATCCAAGTAAGGAAGTTCTTAAGAGCTCAACTAAAGAATACTAGCTCCTACTTAAACTTAGGCCAGCTACATTAGCAATAATAAGAAGTCTTGGAGCTAGCTCGAGTTTTGAGCTGAATAAGGGAGCAACTAATCAAGGTAAAATGAAGACATTAACTTAGGGTCACAATCATTCAAGCATGGGTAATGGACTGAGGTTAAGAAGGGTTTAAAGCTGGTTGTGTGCTCATGGTGTACACGGTCAAAAGGCTCTCTTGTTAGCCTTGTTTTTGGCTCCATGTTCACACCATTGCCGCGCCTCATTACTCCTACTCAAGCTTTGTTTTCATCTCCATGTTCACACAAGAAGACCACGGCTGATTACTCTTCATCAAGCTTTGGTTTTAACTCCTTGTTTACACTAGCTTTGTTTTTAACTCCAACCTTGTATTTAGCTCCTAGTTCACATTAGTCTAGCTTTCCTATTGTCACCCTTAACCAACCGGTTTTAAGGGTCTTGTAGGCTATAAATAGCCGGCCATTTTGAATGAATAGATCATCCAATTTGCAAATTAAAACCCAAGTAAAAGTTAAGCTTTGAAGCTTCCTTTTGTTTCGTCTTTGTAGTTTACAAGACAAAGTCTAGAGTGAGTCGCGTTACAAGCTCTAAACTCGCTATTTCAATCGAGTGTTTGATCTAGCAAAGCGCTTTGTTGAAGTATAGGTCTACTTCACCTAGCATACTATCCTTGGTTACGGTTTATTCATCCTCAAACCATCTTTACATTCTGTTTTGGTTACTTGTTTCACGTCCATTTCAGTATACTAATCATATCTCTCGTTCTTGTTTCAAAGTTCATATCAACTTACATCAAAAACACTAGACTTATCCGCAACAATCTCAAACTTCTTGACTAATATCTCTTCTTTCGCACTCAGCTTTACCTCCAGGGCCTTCCCCCCGACGCCTGGATGATACTCTTCGCGAGTCTCCATGCGGGTATGAACATGATTCCTAAAATGCCTAGGAATCCGCCACCCGGAAGCGCTATGTACATACAAGAAATTATTCTTCCAGTCTTTCAGGCTGCTTAAAGCCGGCCAGACTAGAGCATACTTCTTCTGTCTCTTGAGGGACCAGTACCCAGGGGAACCGTCTCCCCCCGACGAAGACACCATTTGTAGCCCAACCATAAAACGAAGGGCGTCAATATAAGGCCCCTCACCGTGAAAGAGACAGGTCCAGGTATAGGCTATCAGGGACCTAATGGCTGTGGCAGTCAGTTGGGCTATAGCCACATTCATTCTTCTGAAGGTCTCTTCCAGGAAAGGGTGAAGAGAGAATCGCAGACCGAATTCCAAGCTTTTATGGTAAACAGCCACACAACCTTCAGGGGGCAGCATACAGTGTCCTTTTCCCCTGGAACTATGACTGTATACCCCTCCCCGAAATTATAAAATTTCTCGATTTCCTCGGCAGCATTACTTTCTAAAATCAAATCCCTATTCTTGGCTTCGGGGTAGGTTTTTAGAGGAATCAAGTATTTTTTCTTATCCAAATAATAAGTTTTCCCTCTCTCCCTGCGAATGAGGAGGCCGGCAATCCTGGAGGGGTCCACCTCCAGTGCCTCGTTGTCTGAATCAACAACGTCGAAGGGAGCGGGTTTGGGGGATTCAGCACCTTCCCCCCTGTCAAGGCGATCCTACTCCCTGGGCCCAACCCCAGATGAGGAGGCTAGATCACATCCACTCCCGTCTCTACCCTCAGCCCTCTCAGACAGTGAACCAAAAGAGAAAGCCCGAACTCGAGACATACTGGTTTATAAAGAAAAAAGTATTGAGGAAAGGGAAAAAAAGGCGAAGATTTAAAGAGAGATCCTAACCTAGAACATTGGTCGTCGCCGGAAAGTGTGATAGTAAGCACTCCTTGGTCTCACGAAGTTCTCAGCAACAAAGACGGTTTGGGAGTATGAGGGGGACTACGAATTTCGAAAAATGTAAAAGAAAGAAATACAAGTAAAATGGACCAGTTACAAGTAAAACAAGTAACAAAGTCGCTCGGATTTTTCATTAACTTTGATGGAAAATGGACCAGTTACATGTCATGCTTGGCAGAAAAAGGAAATACAAAAGGAGCCTGGATCTCCGGCTCAACACGCTTGCACCCTGCAAGCAGGCCTAGTCATCACCTAAGTCTAGAGAATAGTCCCCAGGGCTGCCTTGGCCTCCAATGTCAGATCCCCAATCCCAGTCAGAGGAATCCTTGAAGGGATCGTCGGGGAGTCCGTCATCATCTCTGTCGCTCGAGCAGCCCAGACCCTCACTGTCTCCAGAGTCCCGGCTGCCGACATCCCAGTCCTTGCCATAGGGAACTGTCTGGAAGTCATCACAGTACCGCAGCCTGTCTTCTTCATTGGAGAAGAAGGGCCTGACCCTAGAGAAGAGTCTGTGTCGGAACAGTCGGGGTCGAACTGTTCAGGGTGCAACCATGGGAAACACTCATGACAACCCCGATCAAAACACCCTCCTCCTTGAAGGCAGCGCTTGAACCTGGGAGCATCAGGGGGCAAGGATCTTCTAGGGCGCTGGCCTGCCCTGATAGGAGCCTTCTGAACATTCCGACGGGGATGTCGCCGAGGACGGCGACAGCGGCGAAGGGCCCGGAAAGCCGCCCAAGCATACCTTAGCCTCCAAAATCCTTTAAAGAGGAAGGTAACAGTACGAACTCCGAGGCGAGTAACAGATTTCTTGATCCAAACCATGATTCAACAAAGAAAAGTGGAAAAATTGAGGATGAAATAACAAAATGGCGAAGGGAGCTGGAATTTATACAAAAGAAATGAAGCATTAAATGGCATCCCAACCATCCTGGCAGGGAATGCCACCAATCGCAAAGTACTCACATTGCCCGAGAATCCACCAAGCATGAAGGGTAATCATTTCAAAAGGCCTCTCAACTCTTTGTATACCTGACACAATTAAAACTTCTTCCCTCGGGAAAGTACAAAGGCATTAAATGCAGCAGCGAAGTCGAAAATAAGTCAACCTCCCTCCATCTAAGCAAAGGTCGCCAGCCGGAAGGAAGCCTTGCTCCCTCCCAGCTGGCGAGGGCCAATTGATGAGGGTCGGCAGCCTGCTCCGAACCGCCTGCTAAGCAGGCCCCCGGAAGACTACCCAAGGAGCCCGGGGACCGACTTGGCGGATAGTTAGAGCAAAGTCACTGAAAAGAGAACCCACTGGGAACTACAGATGATCGCCTGACCAGCAGGGCGACGCGGTCTGCTCAAACCCAACCTTCACAACCCCTACCTCGCCTGCCCTCTGGGGAAATCTCCGCAGGCAGGGCAGGGATCACCAAGGGACCTCCTCGTCATTTCGCCTAAGGTAAACGAGAATGGGTGGATGAGGTGAAGCCACTTGTCACCTCATCATCCACGCATCCTCCTTCTACTTCCCTCTCTTGTGGGAAGGTATAAATACTCTCCCAGTTCCCACAAGAAGGGGGTTGGATTTTCTCCCTCTAGAACTCTTACTCTAAAAACACCACCTAGTTCCTCACGAGCTAGCTTCTTTAAGGCATTCACGGACGGACTTAGGCATTGGAGAGGGTTTCCTCGGACAACCTCCGAGGCCCTGTGCGTTCTGTGTGCAGGGAGCCAGCCCATTCCGCCGGGAAGGTCCGACCAGTGGAGTAGGAGGAAGGAGAGGTTGGCAAGATTGACCAATTGTTAATTCAAAGCAATATCGTACACCACAAGCCCGAATCCCGAATCGGGTTAATTGATTCCAATACCGGAACAGAAGATTAATAATGAAAAACAATAATCTAAGAACAAAAATTGAAACTTTAATGAAAAACAAGGATTAAAAGAGAAGAGATTAAAGAAATTATACCAACACAAATAAGGAATGGAAAGATTTAAACTTGCATAAATGATAACCCAAGAACATCCACCAATGTGTGAATAGTGATGAATTCTTCAAGAGTTTGCCAAATTACACAAGTAGACTAGGATTAAGCTAAAATTAAAGAAGGATTAAGGAGAAGTTAAGATAAGATAAAGCTAAAGTAGTGTGCCTCTCTCTAGGGTTTCGTGCTTTACAAAATACAAGAGGAAGGGTATATATAGTGTTCCACAAGTGAGAGAAAAGAAACGAGGAAGCCCGTAATATCTGGGTCCTTCCCAACCGGGAAGGTAATGGTCCCGATCGGGAAGGCCTACGATCCCGACCGAGATGGCTCATCTTCCCGACCGGGAAGGTAGTGATCCCGCTCGGGAAGACCTATGGTCCCGACCGAGAAGGTGATGTTCTCGGTCGGAAAGGCTTCACAGGAGCCTCTGATCTTTGGCATGCTTCGTCCCGGCCGTAATGAACTTCCCGGTCATGATGGGTGACTTCTTCTTGCTTTTCCTTGGTTCCATGAATACTCCGTGACTCGGAATCAGTCCTTACGACGTAGAAATGGCCTAAAAGACCCGCGATCTCGCCATACGAACCTAGAAACCCAAAATATCACTAGAGAAAACATTAGTAGCACAAAAACCGCTTCTAGGAGCGATTAAACTTAGGAAAACCAAGTAAAGCAAGAAGAAAAGACGATAAAAACTAGACATATCAGAGGACAAATTTCACCCTAGAACATTTTCCAAGTTTGGTATCACGTACACCGAAGCCTTAAAAAGGTTAACTAAGCAAGGAAAGCTCGAGCCAATAGGTCCTACTACGGACCCACCCGCAGACAAGAGGGCGAAGACATGGGATGCCAATAATTATTGCCATTTCCACCGTGGCAAGGGCCACGATACCGAATCTTGTTTTCAACTCAACCATACCATACAAGATACGATAGAAAATGGGATGATCCCACTCCCTCCACCCAGAAAACCCAACAACACCACAAATCCCTTTGGTGTCCACGCAATCTTCGACGACACCATCGACTGTTCCCACCTCGTCCCTCTGGGAGAGGAGATCCTTAATATTGAGGATGAACCAGACAGTCATCCAGAACCCACACCCATCCACCCCGAAGAACATGCGACAACTATTGAAAGCATAGTTCGCCTAGTCTCACAAATACACCCCCTACTATTAAGAATCGAGGCTAAGATAGCTCACATCGAGATAAAGCTTGAGGAGTCTCCCAGACTTCCCACCTCTGAGTGCAACGGGTCAATCAAAGGGGGTAGCATAGGTTCACCTGAGACTATGGAACCAAGGAAAAAGCACAACCAAATCGGAGTTAGCTATGCATTTGCGCTCCAAAGATTAGCATCCCTTCGCCTTCTACGGTCCATAGGACCAATGGCTGACCCCCCACTAAAACATAGGTCCCGTCATTGGTCCAAAGGAAAGTATTGCCACTACCATAGAGGTAATTGTCACGACACGGAGTCTTGACACTATTGAAAGATAAAATCGAAGGGTTAATAAAAACAGAGGTCGTGAAAACCACACTACTTACAAAAAGACCCACCCACTTCTTAACGAATACCTCGGAGGAAATGGGTCTCCGGCTCCTCGATCACTTTGGGCTATCCCACGACCAGGCTTTAACGATGCTAATATCTGACGGACTCCTATACCCTCTAACTCCATCGCCCAATCCACCCGCCGATAAGGGGTCAATACATTGGAATGGTAGCAAGTGGTGTCGATACCACCAAGGACGAGGTCATGACATTAGTGAATGTCGTGAATTCCGACAGCAGGTTTGTCTCCTCATCCAAGTGGAAAAATTTGAGGCGTACCCCGAGTACGAGGGCACAAAAACGCCTGCCGAGGCTAGCATGTCCATACCCGAGTCAGACTAGTTCGTCTTAGGGCCTAGACTTAAGATAATAATAAGCATTTTTGTTTTCTTACGCACCGAGTCAGGGAGGTGCGAGGGGACATGTCCTCCACCTCCCCCACCAAACTTAATCACGGGCATCTAGCCCGTTTACTATTATATCAATAACGTAACTTTCACAAACACGCCTCGAAAATCGCTTGACTTCTTTTAATAACTTACTTTATCGCTTGAAACTCGGTACTATGCCATTTATCGATAACGATTAACTAAAGTGCAAGGGCTACAACAAACGGCCCACTACAACTTCACCCTGAAAAGAGACTAGGAACAACTACCCTAAGTTCGACCCACAACTGACCCCCCTTAACCGAACAACAACACACCTATAACCAATAAATGATCAGTCAAACTAGATTTCCCCGTTACCAACAACGCAACCCAACATGAAACCTGCCTAATAGGACTAAAAGTCGTAGTAACTCTAGGAGTTGAGAACCTTAGAGTACACGGAGATTCATCCCTAGTAGTCAACCAAGCCACGGGCACCTGGAAGGTTTATAGCGAAAGTCAAGCTCCATACCAAACCGAAGTAGAAACAATATCCCGGGAATTCACCGAAATTGACTACATACACATACCTCGTGAAGAAAACCAATTCGCTGACGCCCTATCCAAGCTAGCCTCACTGATAAACATGCCTGACCATATTTTCTCTATGTTTATCTGCGTAAAGAGAAGCGAACAACCAGCCTACATCCATAACCTCGAAACAGACGATACCCCCGAAGAACCCTGGTACAAAGCAATCCTAGACTTTAAAGCCAACGGATCATACCCACCCGACTCAAACACCAAAAACAAAAGAGCCTTAAGAATACAAGCCGCCCATTAAGTCCTAAACCAAGGGCTACTATACAAACGAACCCCACAAGGAATCCTCCTTAGATGCATAAATAAAACCTAATCCGAGAAAGTCATGGAGGAAGTACATGAGGGAGAATGCGGACCCCACATGAGCGCCCACCTATTAGCCCGGTAAATAATGAGACTAGGCTACTACTGGATCACCCTAGAGGCAGACTGTCGACGTCACGTCCGTCACTGCCACAATTGTCAAATATTCGCCAACATCCAACACCTACCACCCTATCCTCTCCATACTATAGCCACACCCTGACCCTTCTCTACTTGGGGAATTGACATCATAGGAAAAGTACACCCATCCGGGACCGGCGGACACTGTTTTATACTAGTAGTTGTCGATTACTTCACCAAATGGGTAGAAGCCGCCTCTTACACCGTGCTAACCTCCAAACAAGTAGTCAAATTCCTACAAAATAACATCATCTGCCGCTACGGCATACCTCATGAAATTATCAGCGATCAGGGGGCATTTCAGGGCCGATACCCAAAACCTCTTAGACAAATACAAAATACAAAGACACAAATCCTCACCCTATAGACCTCAGAAAAACGGGGCCGTGGAGGCAGCAAACAAAACCATTGCCACGATCCTTAAGAAAATCATAGACAACTACCGATATTGGCCAAGCAAAATACCCTACGCATTATGGGGATACCGAACACCCACCGGAGCCACACCGTATTACCTAACCTACGGCTTTGAAGCCGTGTAACCCGTAGAGCTAGAAATACCCTCACTAAGGATACTAGCCGAAAGTGGCATCACCGAAGAAGAATGGAACCAAAAACGTTATAATGAACTAGTGCTCCTAGATGAGCGTAGAATACATGCACTATTCAACGTGCAGGCCTACCAACAGCGTATACAACAAGCCTTTAACAAACGAGTGAAATCCCGAAACATACATGAGGGAGACTTAGTAGTCAAATCCTTTAGAGCACCCCTTCCCGTCGACCATAGAGGGAAGTTCAAACCAAACTGGGCGGGCCCCTACCTCGTCAAGAAAATACTCTCGGGGGGCGCCGTAATCCTTACCGACCTAGACGGCCAAGAGTTCTCAACCCCGAACAACATGGACCAACTCAAGCGATACTACCCATAAACATCCTAACAACCTCATCCTAATCTCCGAATAAGGGCGAAAACCCGCGCAAAACAACAACAACAAAAACAAAAAATTCGCATCGATAATTGGCAGAGCGAGTCTAAAGCAAAATCACTCACACTTAAAAGAACTACGACGTGGTTTGGTTCCGTCTAAACACGGATACGTAGGCAACCCTTCTTCGGGTACAACCAACCAAAAAAAACACACAAAATCGATTACTTGATTCATATACAAACCGGAACCTTTTTCCACGCTCCAGTTAGCGAGTGATTCCAATGACGAAGCACAAACGACGAGCCGAGGACGGAGTGAAAACCCAAAAGGGTGCTCCGGGTAAAATGAAGAAACGAGTTGCTAGCCCTCGTTAAAAAAAAAGACGAGCCGAGGACGGAGTTAAAACCCGAAAGGGCGCTCCAGGTAAAATGAAGAATTGAGTTGCGATTTGTAAAAAAAACAAAAAAAAAGAGAGAGAAAAAACAAAGAAGAAGAAAATAAGAATAAAAGGTGAGCCGAGGACGGAGTGAAAACCCGAAAGGGCGCTTCGGGCAAAATGAAGAATCAAGTCGCGAGCCACAACAAAAAACTATAATAATAAATATGTTTCTCATTAACAAAAAAAAATGTGGTTAAGTCGAGCCTTTGTCGGGGCCCCTTTACGTCAAGCACACAAGAACCTGTAATCCCCTAGAAATTCTAACGCGATACAGTGGCGGAAACACTGTAGAGTCGGGATTATAACACGCTGTAACTATGTTTTTATAAAAATATAAATGGTAAATTCAAACACTAGGCCCTAAATAAAATGGCCAAAAATTAAATAAATCCACAAAGGGGTTTAACAATCCACAAAACATAATTATTAAAATCAATCGCGCAAGGATCATGTCTGTCCGCTAGCCCACACCCAGAAACATGCATACCTGTCATGTTAAAAACATAACAGCCACAATCAGTGAGGAGCAACGTCAACGTTCTCCCAGCCGTATAACAGGATTTTAAAACAGTAATTACTAATATAGGAAAATAGTCAAAATGGAAAACAGTAAAACATCATATTAAAATAAGCTTTCAGCGCGAAATGAAATAATTAAATGGGTTTCTGAAGAAACATAAAAATATTTGCCAACCTGCAAACCAATTTATATCGATAACAATAAAAATATTCAAAATGGCGTTATGGATAGGATTAATGTAGAATCTAGACTTTCACTAGGATAATACTAGAAACTAGCTTCGAGAACTGTAGACTTAACTCATAACAGAATCCAGTCTCTAACCAGGCAACTCAACTATAAAAGGACTGCGTGCAGCGAGCTCCTGGTTTAAGTAGTGCACACCCCTCCTAGACAACAAATATGTCTAGTTCAGCTGACGGCGACTAACACGATGCGATATCTAGCTTAAGGTCAAAACATACACTCTCCTGGGCGAAAATACGCCCAATTCAACTACCAAATGTGCCCCAAATAGACACACCGGCTTTATAGCTGATGGCAAAAACGTACATCCCAGACTACATTACTCTAAACCCAGACTTGTCCTTATTTCATAACTCCAAAACAAAGCCATTATCGATATTCAAAAGATATAATCATTATAAACAATATGAGGATAAAAGAAGTAAACATTTATATTCTAAAAGGGGGAACTTTATATTTTAGGAAACTTCTATTTTTAGAAACTTTACTAAAATAGCATTATATCAAAGTAATGGAAATATTAGTTCATACTAATACCACATTTTTAGTAAACAATATAGATTTATAAAACTAATACTTTCGGCCTTAACGATATTAATTAACAAAGTGAACATTTGATTTTATGAAATTACTAAAATATCGTATAAGCGTTATAAAATGATTAAAAATGTCTTAAACATTTTAATATTACTAATTAGGGTTTTTTCAAAAGTTAAAAAGCTAAAATTCCCTAATTATTATTAGTTTCGACAATAAAATTATAAATAGGATTTTACGGCAAACATCAAATTAAATATTTGAACGTCTTTATTTAATTAAACCAACAAATACATTTAGAGTATGTTAAGGGATGATTTAACTCTTAAAGTTTCAGATTTAAATACTTTCAAAATTGCTGGAAAAATAATTCTTTTAGGTAAGACGAAGCATTTTAACGATAAATCACAATTTGTCCGAAAACCAATACTTATTAATTAAAGACTTTAATAAATAGTACAAAAATTACGTAAAATAGTTAAAATATATTTATGGACATTCTGTCCAGAAAAGAAAATTTAACGGAATCCTAAAACTCGGTTTTTAAAGCGTTTTCTCGTTAATCGTCCAATCTCGACAATAACGATTAATAAAAATAGTAATTACAAAATGATTTAAGTATTAATGTCTAAAAATTATTATTAAACCTAAAAATCATCATTTTCCAGAATATACTAATTTTCCAGATTTTCCAAAGTTTCAGATTTACCAACTTCCGTCAAAACCGTCTTTAAAACCCGTTTTCACAATTAACGATTCCATTAATAAAACTTATCGTTCCTAACATTTTATTAAGGCACTAAAAATCATAAAATTATATTTTAATATGAAATAATCAGAATCATAATTTTTACAGATTTAAACCAAAGACCAGAAATCGAGAATTTAAACGACAAACACGGTTTTAACGATAAACGATGATTTAAAGTGATTAATTAATTCATCCACTTAAAAATTCCGAAAAATTATGAAAATATTCAGAAAATTCTACTTCATCAGAAAGTTTCACCATGTCAAAAATCAGATTAAAATAAAATGTTTAAGTACTAGAACTAAAAATCGGCTTTTAGTCGTTTTTGTCCGATAACGGTAATAATTCAATAATCGATATCAAAAATATCAGAAAAATACTAAATTATTAAAAATCGTCAAAAACAAAAGTTTTTCAGAATATAAACATATATTACATGTTTAGGCCAAATATTATGGTTTTACAAATTAATATGACGATTTAATCGTTAATCTCGTAAAAGCGATAAAAATACCGAATCATACAAATTTTCAACTTTTAAAAATTTTCCAGAATTCGTGACATACATATATTGCCAAAATAAAACATAAAAATATATACATGCAAATACTCAATTAAAATCAAGTAATACCGAGTAACATCGACGTTACCTCTACTCCAAGTCTGAATTGATTATATATTCGTCGGCCTCAGGATCGTCCACAAATCCTACCAAACACGAGAATCATGGCAGAAAAATACCATGAGAAAACTAATAAAATTCGAGGTAAACATTGATCGAAAACGACGTCGATTAATACCTTAACGAAGAGAACGGAAAGAGAATTATTATGACGATAAAAATGATGCGATTGAGACTCAAAATGGAGCAAAAATCTGCCTAAGATAGAGGAGGGAGTACACGGCCAACCAAGAGAGAAAGAAAGGTTGAATATATTTTTTTTATGAGAAGAATGAACGAGGATGGAAGGTCTTTTTGTGCATAAATGTGAATGAATGAGTTGATAAAAACAAGGCTCATCTTATCAAGATTTGGCCGGCCACATGAAGGAGGGGGAGGATGAAGAGTTTCAATAATAATGCCTCAAATGAATGAAAAGAAATAATCTTACATTTACGTTTTAACGTGATAAAATGAAACGTATTAAATAAACGTAGTAAAATTTGTTACCAAGAGCTTAGTCGGTCCAAAATGTGAGGAAATGGTCTCAAATAGTTTATAAGTTGATAAAAAGTATAATCGTAAAATAGTTAAAGGCATTTCAAAGTAATTCGAGTAAACCTCGCGTAAGAAAATAATTATTCGCGAAGCTTCATAATAAAATCATTAACAACTAAATTTTTGTAAATAAAAATATTTACTAGTTGAAAATATTATAGAAACGTATTCAAACATTTTTAGGAAAAGGGATAACTTAAATCCAAGTTTAAAAACGTCAATTCGAAGAGAAATAGAATTCCTTACGGAAAATTAATTAGTTTACGAAGAAACCAAATAAATGGATTTAAAAAGAATTTAAATCTTTAAAAATAAAAATAAAAATCATTAAACTCAAAAACTAAAATTAGAACTTAGTAAAATGATGGAATATGAGGCCGAAAAGTGACAGAGTTAAGACGGAGTCCTAACGGAAAGAATAAAAATGCTTAGGAAAAATAGCGGGTGTTACAGAACCAACTACCCGAAAATGACGATACGTCAAAACACCACAAAAAAACTAGTACTAATACGCCACATAATATCAAATAATAGAACAAAATACGAAACGGTTGGGCTCTACCGGTCCAACTTCCTGCTTCCGTTGCCATCTGGGCAAGCTTGTTTGGGCCTTTCACCATTGACCCCTCATAATACAAACTTCCACCGCCCTAGCCAAAGGCGAGCTCAACCAACAATGTTTCTTCTCATCACTAGCACCTTCAATATGAGTCTCATAAGTCTTGGCCCGTATAGATGAACTGACGGTACTAGGATCGGTAACGTTGTCTTTGGTCAGGAACTTAGTGACACTTCTTCGAGTCGCCTCATTATCTTCTAGTGCCACTACCTTCCTAACTTTCGCACTGCTTTGTCCTGATGGGCATTCATAAACCTCCCGCCGGGTGGGAGTAATGTCAGTCAGTCGAACGCTCTCGATGACAACGGGACGTGAAAATTTCCGTTCCCAAGATACCCTAAACTCTCTGAACGAATTCTCCGTCCACGAGTCCAACCTAAGAACGTCCTTAGTAAAATCCGAGGTGGAAGGTCGTAAGCCCATTTGATTCGTCAATTTGCTCGGATAAATATAAACCGGATCCCTCAAAGATAACATCAGCAAAGCCTGGGTCGAGGACGAGAAAGGAAACCTGGTATGCCCATCGACGTCCCACCACGGGACAGTCCACCTGATGACCAACCGCCGTTTAGCCAAGTAAGAAAGCCACTCCTTTTTGATGTGACCCTCACTCCATACACGCACCATTTTCCGACCCGTGAAACCCCTATAGTTATAACCTTTGACGGCCCGGGGAGGGTCGACCAAGCCAAGCTGCCTCTGTAGCCAAACCTGCACAAACCACAACAAAACGTCACACCTTCAAACTAAAGCGAACACAAAAAAAACAAAGCAACGTAGAAACATAACCCCCTAAGTACCTGCAAAATGATTCTAGAACCCTGAAAAGGGGACCGATGCGGCTGGACACGAGCGTCAAGACCTATAATGAGCTCACCCAAAATAAACAAAGAGGGTGATCGCCCATGTTCCATCCCCATAACGACATCCAAAACTCGAGGATTACCCCAACCCTCATGCGCTGTCGCATCTTCGAAGAGATAGTAACAAGCCACCGCGATGTTAAAAGCCCGCTTACATGCTAGGGTTGAAATATCGTAGGAACCAGCCTGTGAGAATGTCCTAAAAAGCAACTCAAGATAAATACCATCTCTCCCAAAGAAAACTTTAGCCTCCTCCAACGTAGAAAGGTCAAAAAATGACGAAACCGTTCCACAAAAGCATCATCTGCTAAAGCCACACAAGGTCGAACCGAACTCCACCCACCTACAACGTCTAGCTCCTCTGGGAGAGGACAAACCTTACCCCGGGAAAAGCAAAAACATGACCTTTTATGTCCCAAAATTTAGAGCATGCTAGCAAGAAGTCATCCTGCACTTTAACTTGGCTCAACGCAACAATCATTGACAAGCCGTCATTTGGATAAACCTCGGGGTCACATTTCTTAAAACAACCCGACCACTCGGTTAGGAGAATCCCGAAACCCGACATGACCCAAAACAATACAAGGAAGCTATAAGCACTCTTTGGGTATTTTTAGTATGTCAAAAACAAGCACCCGTAACCCGTATATATAGCCCTAATCCCACAACAATTTGGAAACTACGAAAATTTCCATAAACGGGATCTGAGCCGCCCAAGCCCAAGCGCCCAAATCTCCGGCCGCCCGAGCCCAAGCGACCCGGAACTTGACTTCCTTAGTCCAGGCGTCTGTTCCTAAGCCATCAGCGTCTAAAGCAGCCAAAAACCGAGACATTGACCCCGCGTTATCACCATAACCACCACCTGATATCTCGCCCGTCGGGAATGACCTCCCGAAGTACCTAAAACCCTCTCCGGAGACTGAAACACCCGTGCAAGAGTTGCGAGGCCACGCGAACAACACATTTCACTCGTCGGACCCACCGGACTTAGACGTCTTTTCATTTTTTTCCTTTTAGAGGGATAAGCTACCCCACCGAGGCGTATTGTAGCCTTTAGCGGTTATTGTCAAATTGCGTCTGTAGCATGAATACACAAAAAGTGGTCTAACTTTTTGCTCTTTTTAAAGAAGGTAGTCTAGCTCTTTTTGGTTTTTGCCTCATCCTAAATGTAAATGTCGAGACAACTACACTTGCCTCCTAACAATATGAACAATAACAAGGAACACTAGGTAAAGATTCAAACTTGAATAAATAAACAAGAACAAGAGTAGAGAAGATTATACCATCAACAAGAGGAAGAAAAAGATGCAAACTTGCATTAATAAGAAACCCAAATAATCCCCAAGGTTGTCAATCTTGGATGAGTCTTCAAGAATCTTCTCAATACAAGAACTAATTACAACTAGATTAAACTAGGATTAACTAAGGATTAACTAAAGATTAAGAGAGATTAATTAGGGTTTACAAATCTTAAGAGAGGCCTAAAAACAATCTAGGGTAAGGTAGAGTAAGGTAAGATGCATAAACAATACAAGAGGGAAGTATTTATAGGGTTACAAGAATGAAGGAGGAAGAAAAGAGAAGTTCCGGCTACAGCACACCGGTCCCGACCGGGAAGGGAGTGGTCCCGACCGGGAAGGTCTGGTCCCGACCGGGACGGACCCAAAACAAGAGAGGTGTCTTTTGTGCCTTCATCCCGGACGGGATGAGGCCATACCCGTCGGGGATGAGTCTTGTAGACCTCCAATATGATCTTTAAGGTTCCCTCTTGCTTCACATGGACTTCTCATCGATTCTCGGGACTTGGGATCGGGTCTCGTAGGCTCGGGATTGGGTCCCGAGGTCTCGGGATCGAATCCAAGCCATCGAGTGATCGTTCCTCCGCTTCGTTGGCTCCGAAAAGTGTATGTATTGAGTCGGAATCGTTCCAACTCTTCACGAATGGTCTCGGGAACCTGAAACGAGCTAGAGGAAACATAAGTAGCCCATGAACCGCTCCCAAGGAGCGATTCCACAAGGAAAATGGGACCAAAACACAGCAAAATAGGCACTACAAACTACACTTATCAACTCCCCCACACTTAACCCTTACTCGCCCTCGAGTAAGCACAAACTAACTACTAAACTAGCCGAGCGGGTATTAGCGCACCCTACGCCCTTTCAACTCACGCGAGTACACTTAGAGGGGAAAGTGCACTCCGCAAGGCAAGTGGGGTCTTGCGACAAAACTGTGGATGCAACCGGACACAAAAAAAATAAACAACAAACACACAAACAAACAAACAAACAAAAATCGGTTGCACCCAAAAGAAAACAAATACCGCTTCCCTCAAATAAGCGGTGAAAGAAGCACCGGTTTAGGACTCAAGGCAAGTGACAACGTTCCCGAGCTAGCAATACAAACCAAAATGGACTAAACCCTAATAGTATGACGACAAAGCAACAAAAACGTTGGTAACTTACCTAGGTTCCTCCTAACCTTCTAAGAACGTACTACGGGACGATCGGCGGGATGGAAAAAAGATGAACCACGGCGTTAGTCGACACTGTAGGTAAGTGAGACCCCGCCCCCTTTAGCGATAGCCAAGAGGGTCGTCCCATGCCCAAAACCGCTTAACTAGTCCAAGTAAAAAGGTGGAAATATTTGCAAAGTGAGGGAAGAGCGACCTTTGCCGCTATCATCCTTCCTAGGGACTCGGTCCTTTGGTAGGCTCTTCACGGCAAAATTTGGAAAAAGGCTTATTTTTATGGGGTTAGGATCTTTTTGTGAGACGATTTTCTTTTGGCATTTTCTCTTTTATTTTGCATTTTTGCTTTGTTTGTTGCCATGCCATTTCTTTTTCTTCTTTTCTATTTTCTTTTTGGCTTTTGTGCCTTTTCTTTTTCTTCAATCTTTTGTTTCTTTTTTTTTTCTTCCTTTTTTTTTTCTTTGCCCTTTTGGCTTGATTTGGCTTTTTGGCATTTCATTGTGTAACAAGAAAGAGAGAACTCAACAAATTGCAAATTTATTTGTGGTTATGTGTAGGAGGTAGGGGAATGGGTAAGTCTGGGGTCGTGATTTCCCTTCAAACCCACAAAAAAAGGGGAGAACTTGGACTAATCAAACAATTCCGAACACGGTCACCTAGGGGACGGGACTCGACAACCAAGGCCTTTTCACACCGTGGGTGGTCATAATGGTCAAAATGCAAATCCCGTAGTAAATCCCTAGTAAGCTAGGTGGACTCCAGGTAAAGGACCAACGAAATCATTGATTTAGGGTCATTCTACTAGACTAAAGTCCAAGACTCGATTTACACTACTAGAAAGGGAAAGTAAACACTTGCACACTAGCCTCTAAACCGGGTTTTCGAAAACCGTTTACACACAAGACACAAGCACACAACACAAAACAAAGACATGACAAAAACGAAAGAAAAAGAAACAAAAGGCCACAAAAAAAAAACAAGCAAACAAACAACACAAACACCACCCCGAGCTTCCAAACAAGCCACCAACCAACACCAAGCTTTACAAAGCTCCTCCCGAGCACACAACATCACAAATCTCCTCCGAACATCACAAGAGGTAAAGAGGAAAAAGGGATAAGGTGTTACCGGATGTCTTGAAAGCCTTCCAAAGTTAGCGGCAATTAGGCGACCTAAGAGGAAAAAGGGAGGCAAAGCACGCACAACAAAACACATATACGATACAACGACATGAAAAGGAAAACACACAAAAGGAAAATCTTTTTGATTTTGATGAAAAAATTTCAAATTAAAGATTTTTCGAAAAACTACAAAAATAAAACTAACTACGATAGAATATCGCTCCCCCACACTTAAGCCGAGCAATGTCCTCATGCTCGACCGTAGTGCATGGGAGCACAAAAGAAAAGAAACTACAAAAATAAAGCTAAAAATCAAAAAGGTGGAGAAAATGGTAGAATGTGTCCGGCCGGGGTGTAGTCAAGTCACCGTGGGCCGAGACAAGAAAAGATATGGATGGGGGAAGAAATAAAAAGAAAGAAATAAAAGGAAATGAGAGGGGAGGACTAGGTGTAATCAAGTCACCAAGCCCGGATTCCGCCCAAATCCGACTAATTTCTACAAAAGGGCGAAAATCTTGAAAATTTGGATTTTGAAATGACTCTCGATGTAGGCACGTCATCGAGAGTCGGGAGCAACAAATACCAAGGCTCCGAGAGCCACCATGACACAAAAGTGTATAAGGGGAAGGGAATAAACAAATGAAGACAAGCTATAAAAAATGGAAAAGAGAGGATAGTTGCTATACCATACGGGTAGCAACTCACTCGCTCCATCGTCTCATAAATCAATACCGGCATGTAGCTAGTCATCGTCATTGTTCTTCCTCTCCAATCGCGATACGGATCCATGGTTGGAGCACAAAGGTATAATGAGGTGGGTTTTGATGTGAAAGTCGGTTTAAAATGAAGTGAAAGTGAGGTGAAAATGTTTATGTGAGGTGTAGGGGTCATATAATGAGAGTAAGGACATGTAGGGAGGTTGGGAGGGGGTATAAAGTGGTTGGGTGGGCTCAAACGACGAAGAAAAGGCCAAAGGAGGACAGGGAGTCCATCCCGGTCGGGATGGGTGGTCCCGGTCGGGATGACCTGCTCGTCCCGGTCGGGAAGACTTCGTCCCGGTCGGGATGACCTGTCAGTAGCCCCAACTTTTGCCACACTCATCCCGGACGGGATGACATCCTTCCCGGTCGGGATGGGCCTTCCATCCCGGACGGGATGACCTCTTCTCGGGCGGGAAGAGTCTCCTAACCCTCTATAGCCCGCAAAAGCTTGTTCCAAGCTTCAAAAACCGACTCCCTTTCACACGATCCAAGCTCAAACAATGACCACTCCTCCCTAGGAATCACCTTCACTTCACCTATCAAACAAAGCTCATACACACATCAAATTCTCTCCCTCACATCGCTCATCAATAATCCAAATAGTCAAGAAATTCACAAAACCAAACAAACTACAAGAGAAAGAGATATATACAAAGAGACGGTTCTTGTAGAACTCCGTCAAACCAAGGGTGGTGCATTCTTCAATCTTTTTCTTCAAAAACAATGAAAAGTTCCATCTCCATCAAGGGCACGAAGAAACAAGTCGAAGGCCCTAGCAAAGTCTTCAATCAAGCTCGAGATATAACCGTCCACATCCCAAGGTTCTCCATAACCTTGTCTCGACGTTCCCGGGGCATCCCGATCTTGTAAGTTCAATGGCTTGAACTTATACTTTTGGTCCTTCGGGATGTACCCAAACGTCCATCTATCCTCGTGTGGCCCCAAGGGAGGCTCATCTTCCGTCTTGCCTTTCAACTTGTCATCCAACCCATGAAATGGGCACTCATCCTCTCCAATCTCGGAGTCATCATCCTCAAGTTCACAAGAATTGTTCTTCAAGCTTTGTCCCGACTCTCCTCCTAGATCAATGTCTTTCGTGGCGTGGATCATTTTGCAAGACTCATCATTAGTAGGCGAAGTGTTGCCTTGGAGGTCAAACACTAACTTCTCTTCGCCTAGCTCGAAGGTGATCCTACCATTCTTCACATCGATCATAGCACCGGCGGTGTGTAGAAATGGGCACCCAAGGATAATGGGAGTGATAGCATCTTCCGGCATATTGAGCACGATGAAATCGACCGGAATGAAGAACTTTCCGATTCTCACCGACACATTCTCTAGCATCCCCAATGGTCGGTTGAATGAACTGTCGGCCATTTGGAGTGTAATGGAAGTACTTTTAAGCTCCTTCATCCCAAGTCGGCAACAAATAGAATAAGGAATGATGCTCACACTCGCACCCAAATCACATAATGCTCTTTCGATCTTGTGGTGGCCTATGGTTCAATGGATCGAGAATCTACCCGGATCCTTCAACTTTGGAAGCGTGGAACCTTGAATGAGCTCGCTCACCACCCTTGTGAACCCAATGGTCTCTTCCTTGTCGATGGATCTCTTCCTAGCCAACATTTCTTTCATAAATTTTCCATATGTCGGGATTTGGGTAAGTAGCTCGGTGAATGGGACACTAACATCCAACTTCTTCACAATATTAAGGAACTTGTCATATTGGCTATCCACCTTGGTCTTCATTTGCCTTGTTGGGAAAGACAACTTGATTTGGATCTTGTTTTGCTCAATAGGGGTGGACTCTTCAAATGACACTTTCCTTTTTCCCTTGTCTTTTGCTTGAAGTGGGGGAAGCTCGTCTTCTTGGGGTTTCTCAATCTCCCATAAGACTTGCTCCTCTATAGGATTTCCCAAGCTTTGGTCTTCTTGAATTGGAGACATAGCTTCTCTTGTTGGCTCTTGCTCATTCGGGGGTGGGGGAGGGTTATAAGATGTACCTCTCCTAGTGGTAATAGCATTCACATGCTCGAATTTCGCCATTTCGCCTTGAGGAGGTAGTTGCCCCCTTTGTCTCGAGGAGCTTCCCGAAGCGAGTTGAGATATTTGAGTCTCAAGCATCTTCAAATGAGTTCTTGTCTCCTTGTTTTCATTTAAGATTTGGGCTATGATCTCTTGTTGTGATCTTTGCGTCTCCAATTGACTCCTTTGCATTTCTTGAGTACTCATTTGCATATCCATCATTTGCTTTTGCATGTTGAAATCCCAAGGTGGAAATTGTGGATTATGCGGAGTATCGGTGATGGCTAGAGGAATGCCATAGTCGTGAGTAGGAGATCGGCTCCTAGGCTTGCTTTGTTGTTGTTGACTTTGAGTTGCTTGTTGTTGACGGTTCCCTTGGAACCCATGAGAATTTCCTTGATTATTGCCATGGTTGTAATTTTGTTGTCCTTGGAAGTTTTGGTTTCCTTGGAAACCCCCTTGATTGAAGTTCCCTTGTTGGAACCCTTGATTGTTGTTGTGGGAAGTACCTTGGTTATTTTGCTTGAAATTGTTGAAGGGCCTTGAGTTGCCTTGATAACCTTGGTAACCTTGGTTGTTGTCCCTTAAGGGAGGTGGAACATAGGGACGAGGTTGCATAGCTTGTTGTTGAGGGACTTGATTGGAAGCTTGGTATTGATTAGAGTAGGAGGCACCTTGCTTGAACGCTTGAAAGGCATTCACTTGCTCCACACTTCCTCGACAATGCATAGGATCATGACCAACGATTCCACAAGTGTCACACATCCCATAATAAGGCAAAGGAGGTGCAAATCCCAAAGCATTCACTTCTTGAATTGAGTGTTGATGGGAGGAACTAACGCTTTGAACTTGAGTGAGGTGGCCTTGGAGCTTCTTGTCAATGGTTTCCATGTGGGTCTTCAATTGAGCTCCAAGGTCAATGCTTAGTTGAGTAATAGCATCAACCTCGTGCCTACCTCCCCGATTTGCCTTCCTAGGCCTTGAATATTGAGAATTATGAACCGCCATCTCCTCGATTCTTGCCCATGTTTGGTCATCATCGACCTCGGTGAACCTACCATTGGAGCCCATGTTGAGTATAGTTCTTGATTCCTCATAAAGACCGTTCCAAAATTGTTGGACTAAGAACCATTGTGAAAGTCCATGGTGGGGGCACGATCTCACCAAAGATTTAAACCTCTCCCAAGCTTCATAAAGGCTTTCTCCATCCCGTTGTTGGAAACCGGTGATGGAGGCCCTAAGCAAATTAGTCTTTTCCGGAGGGTAGAATGTTTGGTAGAACGCCAATGCAAGCTTCTTCCAGGTGTCGATGCCCATGGTTGCCCTATCGAGACTCTTGATCCATTGCTTCGCTTTTCCAATTAATGAGAATGGAAATAATCCCCATCGGATTTGATCTTGTGCAACCCCGGGTTGAGAGATAGCGTCGCAATAATCGGAGAAAGTCTCCATGTGTTGGTGCGGGTCTTCGGTGGGTAAACCACTAAATTGATTCCTTTCCACAAGTAGGATGAAGTGAGTCTTGGCCATAAAATTTCCGGCATAAGCGGCCGGTAGAGCATTCGGTCCCGACAAGACATCTTCCGTAAATGTAGAGTGAGATGAAAACTTAGGCATTATTGGATGTAAGGGAGATGGTGGTGAAGACGGAGTTGAAGTAGATGTAGAAGGGGAACTAGGACTAGAATATCCAAAGGGATTGGTGAAATTCCCTTCGGCCGTCTCTCGAGATGCTTCCTCAAAATCATTTCCTTGAGCTTGCTCTTGATGAGTATTGCTTGCACTTGGTTGAGAGATTCTAACCCGGTTAATCGTCCGTTGGCGAAAGGCTCGAAAAAGTCTTTCCGGCTCTGGATTAAAGAGAAAGAAGTCGCCTCCCCGCCTAGGCATACACTACACACTTGAGCAAACATGAGAACACCTAGTGCTTTATGGGCACTAGGTAACGACAATAAACAAGCACAATCGAGAAACAAAGAGAAAAGAAGGAAATAAAACTAAGGGAACAAGAAGAATCTAGAGAATATGCACAAGAGAGGATAGAAGAGCACAAAGAAGGGTAACTAAGTCTAGCTATAAGCAAGCTAAGTCTAAACAATGCACCGTCCCCGGCAACGACGCCAAATTGATGGGAGGGATTTTGTCACGTCCCCACCGCCAAATAATATAACCGGCTAGACCTAATGGTAGTTAGGGCAAGTCGGGATCGTATCCACGGAGACGGTGTTGCAAATTTTAGACTATGTCCACCTAAAACGAGACTATGCTACCAAACAAACACAAAGGAAGCGATAATTGGTAAACTATGGTGGGGGAAGAGGTAAAACTAGGCTAACAATGAACTAGACTAAAACAATGCTAAAACGGAATAACTAAAGATCAAACTAACTAGCAAACTAAAGAAATGATGACTAACTAATAAGATGAAATCAAATATGGAAAGAAGTGGGTTAGGTCGGGTTCATAAGTGTAGTAGGATGACTTGGGTAATCAAGGGAGTAGGTGTCTCCTAGTTGCTAGAGTCGGTCCGGGCTCTCGCTACTTAGACCGATGTCAAGGTGGGTTCGCGTTTGATGGCGTCTAAACCCTAGTCTACATTATATGTATAACGACTATTGTCAACATAATCACAAAATAGACACACAATGAGAAGATGAACACAAGTATGGGAAGCATTGGCCACTACTACTCACACAAGCAAATCAACAAACACATAGAGTGCCCATTATGTGACTAACAACAAAGATTCGCCCTTTACCCCTAATCAAACCCTAATCATCCATATTCTACCCTTAATCCCCCTACTAACCCACAAGAAAACTACTCACTCATAATCAAGAAGAAACAAACAGCAATAAGAGGAAACAACATCATAACCCTAACATCCATTATCAAGAACAATATGAACAATAACAAGGAACACTAGGTAAAGATTCAAACTTGAATAAATAAACAAGAACAAGAGTAGAGAAGATTATACCATCAACAAGAGGAAGAAAAAGATGCAAACTTGCATTAATAAGAAACCCAAATAATCCCCAAGGTTGTCAATCTTGGATGAGTCTTCAAGAATCTTCTCAATACAAGAACTAATTACAACTAGATTAAACTAGGATTAACTAAGGATTAACTAAAGATTAAGAGAGATTAATTAGGGTTTACAAATCTTAAGAGAGGCCTAAAAACAATCTAGGGTAAGGTAGAGTAAGGTAAGATGCATAAACAATACAAGAGGGAAGTATTTATAGGGTTACAAGAATGAAGGAGGAAGAAAAGAGGAGTTCCGGCTACAGCACACCGGTCCCGACCGGGAAGGGAGTGGTCCCGACCGGGAAGGTCTGGTCCCGACCGGGACGGACCCAAAACAAGAGAGGTGTCTTTTGTGCCTTCATCCCGGACGGGATGAGGCCATACCCGTCGGGGATGAGTCTTGTAGACCTCCAATATGATCTTTAAGGTTCCCTCTTGCTTCACATGGACTTCTCATCGATTCTCGGGACTCGGGATCGGGTGTCGGAGGCTCGGGATTGGGTCCCGAGGTCTCGGGATCGAATCCAAGGCATCGAGTGATCGTTACTCCGCTTCGTTGGCTCCGAAAAGTGTATGTATTGAATCGGAATCGTTCCAACTCTTCACGAATGGTCTCGGGAACTTGAAACGAGCTAGAGGAAACATAAGTAGCCCATGAACCGCTCCCAAGGAGCGATTCCACAAGGAAAATGGGACCAAAACACAGCAAAATAGGCACTACAAACTACACTTATCACTAGCCTCGCCCTGAGACCGAGCCAGCCGCTCCTTAAGTCGGGCAATCTCGTTGTCCCGTGATTACAAGAGCTGTCGCGCCTCAGCCGCTTCCGCCTCGAGCCCGGTCACCCGAGTCTCCAACTGTCCCACCATATCGAGGGTATCCTGCAAACGTAACCCGTACTTGAGGAAAACATACAAACAATCTAAAAAGCCAACCCTAGGTACACGCACTTACCGATCGGGATCCCAAAGTGTCACGGGAGACCCTCGAGGCGTAGGCTCGGAAGCAGTTGGCGGTCTGCCACAACCGCTGATGGCAAGCTGACGAAACCTGAAAGATAAAACGACACAAGTTAGCCAAAAAAAACCTAACTCTTAGAACCCAAATCCAAAACAGAAACCGAAACCTACCCGGTATACCCGGTCACGCCACTCTATCCCAGCGTCCGTCTCCTCGGCAAAACATGGGGGGAGAGGCTCAGTGAAAGCTACCCCGGCTGCATCTACCCTAAGCAGCACAAGGGGAAGTCTGGGGGCTGAATAGCATCATCCGAGTCGGCCAACTGAAAGAAAGGCTAGTCGGTCACTGAGCAAAAAAATACTAAGCCATAAAAAAAGAAACAAGCTTTAAGACCAAAGATCCAGTTTTCACCACGAGGCGGTGGCAAGCTAGTCGCTGGCTAACATGATATAGATAGGAGGCACCAGGCACCAGAAGTGCATCACCTCTTTCTCCATCCCTGCCCTCGAGGACCTCTGCGGTGGTCGGTGGCCAAAACATGGTCCGGGGAGGATCAACCGGCACCCTAAAGTCGTCATACAAGCACTGACGCACCAACCGTTCGCCCAAATACAAAACCGGGTGAAACAGCACAGGAAGGAGCATCCTCCTGTAGCTTCGAGGCCTCAACTCCGTCGACACATATTCAGGCACACCCTCGTAGTCGGCCCAAGGACGGGCCACGAACTACATAAGCAAAACTAGCATTTCAATAACCCTAAACCCTTGGAGGATATTAAATAAAGCGAGTTATAAAGAGAAAACTTACGTCCTCGAGGCATAGCCGGTTAACCATCACGTTCTACGATGGGTAGTGGCTGGTCGTACTCTTAGGCTGGGCCAGCCTCCATTCGATCCCCGTCAGGAATCTGGTCGGACGAGCCCGCACCGTTTTAGGTGCCAAGCAAGGGAAGTAGGAGTAAATCCAAGCCTGCAAAACCCCAAAACATCTTTAGTAAAACCAAACCAAACTAAACAAAACCCGAGAAGTGAATATAGAAACAATTACTAACCTCCAGCACAAGACCTGGGCCTACGCTGGGCAAAGCCGAGGCCGACTCCACCTGCAATGGCCTCACCATGACCTGCAAGCGGTGAGTCATCTCCGCAAAAGTCGGGGTTACCCAATCAAAACGACCCAGCTGAACTAAATCAGCAAGGAGAGGCAAAATCCTAGTACTAAACCTCTCACCCTTGCCGAGAAGTGGGTCGATCCTAGGAAATACCACCACCACAAACGGGCATCCTGCTTCGGCGTGTTGGGTGCTCGACCCTCTAACACCGGCCCCCTTCCGAAGTGATCGGTGATGTACGAACTCACCAGAGCATGAAGCGTACTGTAAGCCTCAAACTCCAAACAATCTCCAATGAGGCCCCAGACCTCATCACTATCTAACCTATGGGCCCTCGGCAGCCCACCTAATCTTCTCAGGACCCCAGGGTAAACTCGTAATGACCCTGAAATCCTCTAAAGTTATCCCGACCTCCCCAAAGGACATGTGGAAGGTCGCGGTAGTATCGTTAAAGCGATCTGCCATCGCTCTAATCACCATGAGGTTGCATTTAGTCTTGCAACCCACCAACCTAACCCATTGCTCGACCACGGGACCCAGAGCAGTCCTCGCGATAATCCCTTTTGCCACGGGGGGTCAACTTTTGAGAATAGATCTCAAGGCATGTCATAAAACCCGAAAAGGTCCTCATCGAACCTGGGGGATGCAAACCGAAGCAATACAAGTATAAACGAAACAAGACAAACCAAACCAAACCCAAAAATTCAAAATATAAACCGATAGACATGAATAAGGATACTCAGCAGACCCTGCATAATGCGGAGAGAAACGTGTAAGTCGGGACGAAACAACAACTGGTGACCTTCCCAGTCCCGTGCCCACTCAGGGTCCTCGTAGCCGATCTTCTCATTTTCTGGTACGAGAATTGGGACATGAGCCCTCCTAGCAACCGTCTCGAGAAGCCTACGCTTCCTTACTCTATCGAAGTCGGCCTCATTTATGGCCTCTGGATCACGACGATGCGATGGAACGCTTCATCGTCTTCTACGAATCCCGCGGGGAGTCAGTGAGCTCTTCCTGGCGGCCTCGCCACTAGTAAAAATCATAGAAGCTCCCTCGGGATGCTCGGTATCACCTCTATCTACAAAACCAAGCAAAATACAAAATTCATGCCTCAGGTCAGGCTAAAACAGGTTAAACAGGTCAAAATAAGGTCAAAATTTTGGACAGAGATATCAAAATTCCGAAAAGCCTGTTAACACCTATTTTCGACCCCGATCACGATGGAAGTGGTTACGGGAAAATCCGGCATCGTTACGACACCTTTTGGTCCATCGTAAGTCACACAAAACCTCACGGAAGGTCCTAGAGGCCATTCTAGCTCACAAAAATCGACAAAGGAGTCACCCATATCATCACAGGCACTAATCGAGCAAGATTACGTAGGACAAGTATGGGAATTACCTAGAAGACGGTCCCTAACCCTAGCATTTCGAGTTTATCGCCATGGGAGGCCATTGTCATACCTCAAAATCTCCAATCAGGCTTCTAACTATCCTAACAAGCTCCATTCAACCTTAATTTAACAATGGGATTAAGCACAAACATTGAAACTTAGCGAAATTAAAATACCCAAATCAATTTTCTAGGGTTTCGACAAAATCAACCCACAATCAACCAAATTAAGCAAAATCGATAATAAATGAGTAAAGAACACTTACCCGGAGTCGACGTTTTCGTGTATGACAAAAATTGAGACGGAAATTGGTTAGAAAAGTCTAACAAGCGATACTGGGCAAAGAGGGGCGCGCGTTTGAATTGTGGAACGAATGAATCGTTAGCCCAATATCCGCTGACTTAAAGCAAACATGACCCACGAAATCTCGGGCGCCTCAGGTCACGCGTCCAAAACCTGGACCACTGAAGGCCAAGCGCCTAAGAATTGCAGCGCAAAAGAATGCGAGTCCGACTAACTCGGCACAAGACTAAAAACAAGAACGAACGAGGCCTAATATCCAATATACGCAAAAACACGCACCCTTTAATCAAGCGAATAAACAACGACGTAGCAATTACTAGTCGATACCGGTAAAGCACGCCTATAAATCGACCCCGAACAAGGAACAATGATAAAACAAGCATAAGAACTACGATTAACAAGAATGCTCACGCTCGCAACGTGTGATAAAACAAACAAAACAAAGCCGATCTAAACAAATTCCGAACAAATCCCAGCGCATAACAAACCTGAACAAAGCAAAGCAAATCCGAACAAAATAAGACAAGTCCACAAAACAAATTTAACCCAAATAAATGAACACCAGCAAATGTCCTCGAGCCCAACAGGTCTTAGTCATCCGGAGGGCAATTTAAGTTCGAGCGGATACTGACACGTTCGAACATTTTGGAGTCTTATACGTCCACAGCAATTTAAGTTCGAGCGGATACTGACACGTTCGAACATTTTGGAGTCTTATACCTCCACAACAATTTAAGTTCGAGCGGATACTGACACGTTCGAACATTTTGGAGTCCTATACCTCCACAGCAATTTAAGTTCGAGCGGATACTGACACGTTCGAACATTTTGGAGTCTTATACCTCCACAGCAATTTAAGTTTAAGCGGATACTGACACGTTCAAACATTTTGGAGTCTTATACCTCCACAGCAATTTAAGTTTGAGTGGATACTGACACGTTCGAACATTTTGGAGTCTTATACGTCCACAGCAATTTAAGTTCGAGCGGATACTGACACGTTCGAACATTTTGGAGTCTTATACCTCCACAGCAATTTAAGTTTAAGCGGATACTAACACGTTCGAACATTTTGGAGTCTTATACCTCCACGGCAATTTAAGCTCGAGCAGATACTGACACGTTCAAACATTTTGGAGTCTTATACCTCTACAGCAATTTGAGCCTGAGCGGATACTGACACGCTCAAACATATTTAGCCTAACGGGTCTTAGTTATACTGAAGGCAACAACAATTTGAGTCTGAGCGGATACTGACACGCTCGAACATATTTAGCCTAACGGGTCTTAGTTATCCTGAAGGCAACAGCAATTTCAGTTTGAGCGGATACTGTCACGCTCAAACATATTTTGCCCGAAGGGTCTTTGTTATCCTGAAGGCACAGCAACAGCAATTTGAGTTTGAGCGGATACTGACACGCTCAAATATATTTTGCTCGAGGGGTCATAGGCATCCCGAAGGCGATGTTCGAGTGGATACTGACACACTCGAGTATTTTAGTTCATTTTATTCTGTACTGTCCAAGGGGTCATAGGCATCCCGAAGGCAATTGTTCGAGTGGATACTGACACGCTCGAGCATTTTATTTTATTCCCAAGCCCGAGGGGTCATAAGCATCCCAAAAGGCATTTTATTTCATTAAGTCCGAGGGGTCATAGGCATCCCGAAGACATTTGTTCGAATGAAAGCTGACACATACGAACATTTTTTTTCACATCCACGCTTGACGTGTCACACACACTCAAAAGGTAATCCAAAATTGAACGGATTCTTGAAAATCCGAAAAGGCAAAATACATGAATATGAAGAACCTAGAACGAGATGGCAAGCATGGGACCGATCTCCGACAGGCATCCACAGGCAAGGACGTCAAGTATGATTTCAAAGTCCCGGCTGGCGATCCTCAACACATAATCCAACGGAATTAAAATGACCCGACCGGACAGCCACCAGGTCGTAATCCTCGACTCACTTGGGTGGCTATACTTTGACTTTCGCCTTGGCCAAGCCTCAGTCAAAGTGGGGGCTTCTGTAGACACCCATATTTGGACCTGGTGGCTGCAGGAGTGCCCAACAAACACCCGATGACGATCGGACTGCAACGCGTTGCGAGCTGGCCATGTTTTAGATAGTTTTTCTATAGAACGGATCAAATAATTACTCGTAAAAATTATATTAACATCACGGCAGCCTTAGTCGTGTCGTTACGGTCGCATAGGCACTAATTAGAGTCAATTAAGACACCGAGACCCCGAGTCGGTCCTGAAACACGAACCGAGTCAACACCGCGCCAAGCAAATCTCGGAACGCGCGCCCGAGGCCCACTCGGCGCTAGGTCAAGAGAGGGGAAGCTTAATCCACAAGCAATGAATAATGCGTACCACTCTCGATTTTGGAAAGTATCAAAATCGTATCTCCAAAATCCCGAGCGCCTCACCCTACGCGCCTCAGTCTTCACACGCCTAAACCCAGGCGCCTGAGTTTTGGTGCGCCTGGACTCAGGCGTCCATCCAGGTGACGAGAGCCAAAAACACTTATAAATACCCCCCTCCACCCCCTTCATTCGACACAACACAATACATTCTTTCTTCCCTCTTCACTCGTTAAGAGTTTCTCACTTAGGGCTCGCACTCCGACACCCGAGGCAAACGATCCACTCGATCGTCGTTCCAATAAAACGAAATCGCCGCTACTCCTCACCTTCGAGTACTCCATTTGATCCCGAGGTGCCTATGTTCGACTAACTACTCCGAGTCTAATGGAGTTCTGCCGGATTAGCCGCAGAACTAGCAAGTAGTAGCAGAGCTCTACCGGATTAGCCGCAGGAAGGGCCAACGGTAACGGAACTCTGCCGAAATTACCCGGCAAGCTAGGAGGATCCGCCTTTTGAAGTCGAATCGTCACTAGATTGTCATCTAAACAAAACTTTACATTCTTGCACTTTTATTATGCACTATGATAATGTCAAACGTGGGCACTAGGTCCATTACACTTACTAAAATACGTAACGTCCCAACTTCAATCATAAACACTAAAACACTCTAAATAGACCCGAGTAGTTACGAGATCCGTTTTCTCAACTATCTATGCATCGTGTCCCGTTTAGCGTATACTTCGAGGGTGCAACTTCTCACTACGTGATTTACTTACATTCGCATTTACAGCTTTCGTATGATTTATTGCTTTTATGACCTTATAATTGCATGCTAAATCACCTAACACGGAAATCAAAATGTAAATAAGCTAAAACTGAACAAAGCAATGGTCGGGTTCCGTATTAGTCCCGTTGCTCGTTATACACGGTTCGACGCATCCCTATTAATACCGAACCGACGCATCTTAAGCAGAATACCGGGTAAGGTATACCACGAGAATGACTAATATCTGTATTATCACATTAAAACTGATTTGCTAATACGTATAATACTAGTACTCTCTACTCTCCTATGTGTATCTTTTCATGGCCTGCTTGTCACGTATAATGACTAATATCTGTATTATCACATTAAAACTGATTTGTTTTAACATTGCCAGCTCACGTAACAATGGATGTTACCGAACTTCCACCACAACAAAGGAACGAAGTTATCAGCCCACCAATTGCTATGTGCGGGCGGGATTGGGTGTCGATGTCTAGCAGACGTTGGCTTCCCAATACGTACCCTCACCCCTTACTCAGAATCGACGGTTTCCGGATGTACGAAACCATTGACAATGAGAGTCATTCCAGGCATGGAGTGCTTAAGGGTACGAGTCAATCTTTAGGTCACGTGCCCCTCATCTTTGAGTCGGTTAAGGATCAAAGTTGACTTGAACGGTTTACGAGTCCCCATAATCGACTCGGTGGTGACTCCACCAATCGGCAACGAATTCGGTTCACTAAAAAGGTCGCCTTACCAAACATATCGGCCTTTAAACATGTACAACCACGACTCGATCGATTCCACCGGAAACACGGGCGCCTGCGCCCGTCTAGTACAAGTCCGGATCGTCATCCGAATCGAGGTCTGACACATCGCCCCGAACGCGAGATCGGACCGGCCCCTGACCAGGAAGGGGCCGCGTGGGTGGCCGCCGTGATTGAAAACCGGGTTGGTCCCGCGCGGACGCACGCGGGTTGCCGAGCGGTGCGGACGGACGTCCACACACCCCGGGTAGGCAGATATCTGAAAATATTCTAGTAGCGCATGAGCTTATCCATAAAATATCAACAAGCTTCAGGAAATGTAGTGGGTTGGTCGCTTTTAAGGCGGACCTCAGTAAAGCTTACGATAGGGTCAGTTGGAATTTTCTTAGAGTAACTCTTGAGTTCTTTGGGTTTCCTCCTCAAGTAATAGAGTTAATTATGAAGTGTGTTACTTCAGTTTGTTATCAAGTGCTAGTTAATGGAGAACCCTCAGCATCCTTTTGTCCCGCTAGAGGCCTCAGACAGGGTGATCCGATATCGCCCTATCTTTTTGTCTTATGTACAACGATTCTTTCTCGCAAGTTACAAGAGGCACAAGTGGATAACCTTATTTCTGGAGTATAGTCAAGCCCTCGGATTTGGCCCGTTTCACATCTACTCTTTGTCGACGATTCAATTTTTTCCTTGAAGAAAGAGGAACTGCATGACCAATTTCCTCCGAATTCTAAGGAACTTCCTTGCAGCGACTAGTTTGCAATTAAAGTCTGATAAATCGTCCATTTTTTCAGTCCTCATTTCAAACTAGCATCAGCAAGGAATATTCTTCGGAAATTCGGAGTTAATCCGATAAAGTGTTTGGGGAAGTATCTGGGAGTACCGCTGGAATTTAGTATAGCTGGTAATGGGTCCATGAAGAAAACTTCGAATTACGGATTCCTCATTGAAATGGTTTATAAGCGAATTGAGTCCTGGAATAGTACCCTTTTATCTCAAGCAGGAAGGCTTACGCTGAGTCAATCCGTACTATCATCTCTGTCAGTTTATTTTCTATCGGTGTTTCGTATACCGATAAGTGTGGTGGAGAAGATTGACTCTATCTTGTCACAATTCTGGTGGAATGGGAGGATGAAGTGTAGAGCGATTCACTGGTGTAGTCGTAGGGTAACACAATTACCAAAACAAGCGGGGGATCTTGGGCTAAAATGTACCTCACTCTTCAATCAAGCATTGTTTGCTAAAATAGGGTGGAAGTTATTAAACAATAAAGAGACACTGCTTTATAACACAATTGGAGGGAGGTACATTCGGGATGAGGCAAGCGATGTAATATGGACAAATAGATCAACAGCTACTTGGGTCGGGAAGAGTATAATATGGGGGTTGGAACTAATTCGGAGTCATATGGGTTGGAGTGTTGGATTTTAATCTTTGCTTCCAGTGTTTGGTATATGATGGGTTGATGGAAATTACCGCAAGCTGAAGCCTAACAACTCATTGGATATAGGGATTCTTGACTCGTTAAGGATACGAGATCTCACACATAACTCAAGATTTTGGAACCACACTCTACTTGAAGCAATTTTTGCAGAGGAAACAATACGAAGAATTAGGGCTATTCCTCTTCCCTCTGGTCCAGTAACGGATAAAATTATCTGGCCCCACACACCCAGTGGACAGTATTCTGTTAAAAGTGGATACAACTTGCTTATAGCCAGAAAATGGGATCTCCATTCAACAGAGACAGATCAAGCGAGAATATCACAAATAGGTGAATCCCTTTACCCGATACTTTGGCATCTCCTAGGACCCAGAAAATGGACTGTTCTACTATGGCGAATTCTTAATAATAGCCTGGCTTGATTTGTTTGATGATTTCATATAAAAAAATTGGTTGAATTTGATCATAAGTGATCGATTCGTTTGATTTCATATCAATAAACTGGTTGAATTTAATCGTAAGCAATCGATTTGTTTGATTTCATATGAAAATTAAAAATTGGTTGAATTTGATTTGTTGACGATTTCATATCAAAAATATGGTTGAATTGACGAATTTGATCGTAATTACAATGATTTAGAATTGAATTGATGAACAGATAACATGAAAAGTGACATACAATGGACATTACATGAACAAATTCGCAGAACAACGATGTGCAGCATACATTAGTCAGCATGATGTTCATATTCCTGAATGTACTGAAGATGAAAAATATATGGGACACGTATTATGAAGTTTCAGAAGATGAGAGTTGAAGTTCTACGGTCTTGGAATTGAAGTTTCAAACATACAATTGAATATATGAGAAGAAGAGAAATGAACATTTCACCATTTAAGCGTGTGGTAGATTGTTTTGAATGTATACTAAAGTTGCGTTGCAGCTGAATTAAAGTTTCAAACAAACTGTTATTTAAATATTGAAAGTCATGCACTGAAGATGCAAGTATAGATGTTTTGAAGTCTCAGAAGCTTAGAGTTGAAGTTTTATAAATTGAGAGTTGAAGTTGTAAATAATTTGAATTAAAGTTCCAAGCGTGTCGTTCTATGTTTTTACAGAGAAATAATGTTCAACTTTCCATCAATTATATATAAAGTTGTAATTGTTGTGATTTGAAGTTCTAAAGTGAATGAGTTGAAGTTATAAAGTGAGTTTGTTGAAATTATAAATACTGTAGTATTCGACGTTATGAACTAAAGATGAAAGTATGTGGGAGACGAGTTCTAAAATTTCAGAAAGTGAGAGTTGAAGTTGTGTAGTAATTGAATTAAAGTTTCAAGCGTACAAATGGATATTTTGACAGAAAAAACTTCGTATTCAGTATTTGAAGAAGACGCTATCATTCATAATTAAGTTTTACGGAACTATTGATGAAGACGCTTTTATTTAAAGAATGATTTAAATTTCGTATTCAATATTTGAAATGGAATTTACTGAAAAATATTTGAATAAATTAGAATTAACAAGTGAATAGTGACACGTAGAAAAAAATAATAAGATTGAATAATTGAATGAAAAATGTTGGAAGTTGGGAAGAGACATAATATTTATTAGCAGCATTGGAGTCAACACTGGAGTCACTATTATTAATTGCTATTAGTTTCTAAACTCAATATCAGCCATCCATCTAAATTAATCCAATGGTAAGGATTTGGACTTATACCCTTAAACTAACCCATGCCGTTATTAGAACTCCCCTCTATATATATATAGAATTAGGATCAAGGGAGTTTGGTGAAAAATGGGAAGTTGGGAAGTTGTGTTTATGGCCCTTGATTTGGATTGAATGGATGACTTAGATGGATGATGGGTAAAAAAAAAAAGAAGACAGCAAACTGACAAGCAGCAGTGGAGAGAGGGAAGCAACCCTCCCCTCAATCACATTTCGCAGCAGTGGAGAGAGGGGAGCATCCTCTCCTCAATCAAACTCTCCCTTCTTCATTACTTCCCTCCCCTCCTTTTCAATTCATTTCCCTAATTCAATTCATCTCTCCCTAACAAAACTCCATCAATTAAGCTCCATTAATAACTCCGACCATACTCCGTCAACAACTCCGATCATACTCCGTTTTTAACACAACATGACGGATAATTATACCAAGGTATGTTTATGCATAAACTTTGATCATCTTCATTTTTTTTAGCTTCTTCTTCATCCTCATCCTCATCCTCATCTTCATCTTCGATCATCTTCATCTTCTTCAAACTTCTTTTTATTTTTCATATCTTTTTTTTGGTATTTATAAAATTATTCATCTTCATTATCTAAAAAAAAGAACAGCTTCATCTTTAAGATGAAGTTTGAAGATGAAGTTGTTCTTTTTTTGTGGGATGAATGGAGCTTGAAGATGAAGATGAAGATGAACAAGTCATTTAGTGCGTAATGTTTTTGTAGAATTGCAAAGTCACACTCATTATGCTGTATAGTCACACTCATTATGTTGTAGAATCACGCAGCTGTACACTCATTGTAGTCACATATTCAGTTGTATAATCATACTCATTATGCTGTATAGTCACACTCGCTATGTTGTAGAATCACGCAGCTGTAGAATACTTTGGGATTAAGGTATCATTCGTTGAATCATCTTCATCTTCATGCTTGTTTTATTTTTCATACTTTTTTTTGTATTTATAAAATTATTCATCTTCATTATCCAAAAAAAATGAAGGTTGAATATGGATGAATGGATGTTGAATATTTAATGAATGTTTAGATATTTTCATTTTTTTAAAGTCATAGTCGTTCATTCATCCATATATATTCAACTTTCATTTTTTTTGTGGATAGTGAAGATGAATAATTTTATAAATACAAAAAAAGGTATGAAAAATAAAACAAGCATGAAAATGAAGATGGTTAAACGCATGATACCCTAATCCCAAGGTATTCTACAGCTGCGTGATTCTACAACATAATGAGTGTGACTATGCAACATACTGAGTGTGACTGTACAACTTAAAGTGTGTGACTGTACAACTTAAAGTGTGTGAATTTTTTAAGGTATTTTTTTAATCTACGTTCAAGTTTCCACGTTCGTCAAATCCCTACTTCCGAACCTCGATGATTTTCAGGTATTTGTTTTTATCTTTTTAGAGCATCTTTAAAATAATTAATCATCTTCATCCTCATGCTTGTTTTATTTTTCATTCCTTTTTTTTTGGTATTTATAATATTATTTATCTTCATTATTCACAAAAAAATTAAGGTTGAATATGGATGAAAGAAAGTTGAATATTTAATGTTTAAATAATTTGCTCTGATTCGTATGTATAATCATCTTTCTAATTATGAATGTGACTTTGATAATGATGATTGAAGAATAATTGACTGTATGGCTTTTATTTTCCATTTTACGGTTTCTGTTTTGTAGTCACACACTTTAGGTTGTACAGTCACACTCATTATATTGTATAGTCACACTCATTATATTGTATAGTCACACTCATTATATTGTAGAATCACACAAATTCTTACAGTGATTAGTGTATGTAATCATCTTTGTTAATGATGATTGAAGTATAAATAAGTACGAGTATAATTTAGTTGTATAGTCACAGAGATTATGTTGTATAGTCACACTGTTGAAGTTGTATAGTCATACTCGTTATGTTGTAGGATCACAGTCATTATGTTGTAGGATCACACCGTTTATGTTGTATAGTCACACAGTTAAAGTTGTATAGTCACACTCATTATGCTGTACAATCATGCAGTTGTAGAGTCATTGTAGTCACATAATCAGTTGTGTTGTGTGATTTAGATTTATTGTGTGTTTTGTTGCAGCGAAATAGTTGGTGGAAAGAGGAATGTTGGTAAAAGGAGTGGTGGGAAGAAGAAGGTCGTGGAAGATACAACGACCAACCACGTAATTGGACAATGTATTGTTGCGCACGTACCGGAGACCATCGTTAAGCTCTTGTGTGTTTATGTGAGATAAAATATTTGCTTTAGGATGAACGTACTATGTGTAAATGATGTTTGGTGGGTTAGAATGTTTTTATGTTTGGCGTACTATATGTAAAGGATGGACTTTGTCCAATGTAAATATATTTTCATCGCTATTTTCTGGTTTCATAATTAATCACGCGAGGTCTATAGCAAAATCACTTATCCTTCCACCTGTGTGACTATACAACATAATCTCTGTGACTATACAACTAAATTATACTCGTACTTATTTATACTTCAATCATCATTAGCAAAGATGATTACATACACTAATCACTGCAAGAATTTGTGTGATTCTACAATACAATGACTCTACAAGTGCATGATTTTACAGCATAATGAGTGTGACTATACAACATAAACTGTGTGATCCTACAACATAATGACTGTGATCCTACAACATAACGAGTATGACTATACAACTTCAACTGTGTGACTATACAACATAATCTCTATGACTATACAACTGTGTGATAAAAAGAAACCCTATATTACACACTATCAATCTTGCAACGCACGCATTCATCTCTAACCTTAATGAAATGTGACCTTTCTCAACAGCGACTGTTGAGAAATATAACAATCATAAGTATAACAACCATACAAAATACCAACAATAATAAATATAAAGAAGCCATGCTCCAATGGTGCAAAATAACTAAACCCTCTACATCTCCATGCTCCAATGGTGTTGTTCCTTGAAGATTCGTATGTGCTCGAAAATGTCCAGTCAAAAATTTATGTTCAACATGCAGGAGGTAAGATGAGTACATACATATATATTTGGTATCTTGCATTTGGAATTCCATTTTTTTGTTTGGTTTGTTAATTTGAAAAGTTATACAGTTGTAATGTTACAACCACACTCTATATGATGGACAGTCACACAGTTATAACGTGGTAGTCACACTTAATATGATAGACAGTCACACGTTGTATTATGTTATAATGTGGTTGTGACAGTCACACTTAATATGATAGACAGTCACACTTAATATGTTATAACGTGGTAGTGTACAGCTTCAACTGTGTGACTATACAAATTATAACATTCATTAAATATTCAATCTTCATTCATTCATATTTAACCTTCATTTTAATCCATATTTAATCTTCATTTTTTTGGATAATGAAGATGAATAATTTTATAAATACAAAAAAAAGGTATGAAAAGTAAAACAAGCATGAAGATGAAATGATTGTGAAGGTATTCTATAGCTGAGTGATTCTACAACATAAAAATTGTGACTATACATCATAATGAGTGTGACTATACAACTGAATATGTGACTACAATGAGTGTACAGCTGCATGATTCTACAACATAATGAGTGTGACTATACAGCTGAAAGTGTGTGGTCTTGCAATTTTGTAAGAACATTACGCACTAAATAACTTGTTCATCTTCATCTTCAACATTCATTCATCCCACAAAAAAAGAACAAGTTCATCTGCAAATTTCATCTTAAAGATGAAGTTGTTCTTCTTTTTTTTGTGGATAATAAAGATGAATAATTTTATAAATACAAAAAAAAAAGATATGAAAAATAAAAAGAAGCATGAAGATGAAGATGATGAAGAAAAAGAAGCATGAAGATGAAGATGAATATGAAGATGAAGATGATGAAGAAAAAGAAGCATGAAGATGAAGATGAAGATGAAGATACCTTCGTATGATGATCGAAGTTACTGACGGAGTATGTTGGGTTAAAAACACAGTATGGTCGGAGTAGTTGACGGAGTATGGTCGGAGTAGTTGACGGAGTATGGTCGGAGTAGTTGACGGAGTATGGTCGGAGTTATTAATGGTGTGGTCGGAGTTATTAATGGTGATTATTTGTTGGGGTTTTGTTAGAGAGAGATGAATTGAGTTGAGAAATGAATTGAAAATGAAGGGATTGGGAAGTGTATGAGGGAAGTAATGTAGCGATTGATTTGGGTGAGGGGATCAACACTAAGCAACTCTCCAAGAGTTGCTAACTCCCCTGATCCCCCTATATATAGAGAGAGAGGAAGGATCAAGTGAGTCCTTCTATATACATTGAGTCCTTGAGTCCAATCTTGGACCATTGATCAAGTGAAAGATGGATGGTCGTGATTGCTTGAGGTGAAATAAGGAAATAACTAACAAATCTTGGTAAATATATCATTTCTCTCTCTTTCTTAATTATCTCAATGCAAATCTTCTCTCTCCTATCAATCTTTTAACTGCTTCTTTCTCTCACACAACAAGTTTCTTTAAAATTAAGTTTTTTTCATCTTCACCAAAAAATCATCATTTTTCTACTGTCGTTGTACGTATGTTACTATGTTACTGTCATAACCCGTAAACTATGTTACTTTAACTCATACAATGTGTTACTTCAATTCATGAATTGTGTTACTTTAACTCATACAATGTGTTACGTTGTATAATAGTCTCTTGCAAAAACTGTTACTTTAACTCATACAATGTGTTACTTTAATTCATGAACTGTGTTACTTTAACTCATAAAACTTGTTACGTTGTATAGTCTCTTGGAAAAACTATTACTTTAACTCATACAATGTGTTACTTTAATTCATGAACTGTTGTATAGTCTCTTGCAAAAACTATTACGTTAAATCATACAATGTGTTACTTTAATTCATGAACTGTGTTACTTTAGGAAAAAAAAATATGTGTTACTCTAACGCAGTGTAGCTGTTACTTTAACGAACAAATCATGTTACTATAAGAAATGGTTGTGGTTAATCTAAGAACGAATGATAAACAACGCTAATATCCTCAGTTACTTTTATGCATTATATTTGTTACTTTAAGGAACGAATGGTGTTACTACAATACATCTGAGATGTTACTCTAACCAAAAACGCATGTATTAAATAAATATAGAGTTAACTGCAACGTTGTACATCATTATGTGTAAAAAAATATGTAAAAAATCAGTTATTCTTGTAAACCCACAAAAAAACAACTTCGAATCCGCAAGCCAGCGCGTAGATTTTATAAAATTCCACCGCCTCATCGATTTCCCCGAATACTTGCCCCATGTACGGAGTGAACGCCTCACCCACATCTTTGCACCATTCTTGTGCATTTGCTTCTTTGTCAATGCTACCTGCAAAAAAATAAACAACGTTACGCCCATGGGACATATGTGTTACTTTAACTCATAAGTTGTGTTACTGTAATTGCAATTAAGTGTTACTTTAACGCAGAAGGCAGGTTACTTCAACGACGTTCTGCGTTAATAGAAATCAAAACAATATTATCAGTGAACCATTGTTATTAATCCATGATTAATCAAATGAATAAAATTCCACCTTTTCCAGTGTTGTCCTGTGCGTTTGCATCTTTGCCAAAACCACCTACACAAAATCAAACAGCGTTACACCCATGCAAATAATGTGTTACTACAATTCCTAAGTGGTGTTACTCTAACGAGTACAATACGTTACTCTAACATCATCATCAAAACCCTTTTCTCGACGTTCATTTGTGTTACTGTAATTGCAATTAAGTGTTACTTTAACGCAAAAGGCATGTTACTTCAATGACGTTTCTGCGTTAATAGAAATCAAAACAATAGGATCAGTGGATATCATGGAAAATCTAAATAAAAAGCATAAAACCCTGGAATCTATAAAGATTGAGAGAGCAATTAACCATTGATACGAAACTGTGATGAATGAAATGACAATGAAAGCAATATAAACATGAAAATCGACGTAAAAAAAACGCAAATTGATGTGATAAACCATTGATATCAAAACGCAAATTGAAAGCAATATAACCATTGATATCCATGAATAAAAATTGAATCAAAACGTGAAAGAAATATTGAAACTCACCATTGTTATACTCGATCAATTGCTTATCAACAGTTGAAGAAGATGACGCGGTCATTGAATCCATTGTAATAGGATTTCGAGAACAAAATTGATGAATGAACGTGAATGAAGAAAGGTTTTTTTAGGTTTGAATGAACGTGAATGATGAATGAATGAGAATGATTAATGAACGCGATCAAGGGAGTTATTGTTTCCTAAATTCATGAGAGTTATTTTAGGAACGTAAATCTTTTTTTTTAATGCAATTGCTAGGATGCATCTTGTCCATCCATCTTCATCTCATCCAATGGATGAGATGAGGACTTAGGGACTCATCTAGAGTAAAGGACTCAAAAGAGCCTTACTCTATATATATATATATATATAGAGGGGGGATCAAGAGAGTTATTAACTCTCCAAGAGTCTCTTAGTGTTGATCCCCCCATCCATTTAGCTTAAAATGGACGGTGGATGAATGGGTTTAGATTGTATAAAAAAAAAGAGTGTTGCGGGACTGATGTGCTGCGGACATCCATCACCCATCATCCATCAACCCCATCACTAGTCAATAGCCCCCTCACCCTATCCCCCAATTAATTTCCCTCCTCTCTATACTCCCGCCCAAAGCGTTTTACCTTCCCCATTCACCTATTTTCAATTCATTTCCTACCTAATCACTCACCGCCCTCTTCCTCTCTAAAAAAAAATCAATCTCCATCTCCATCTCCATCTCCATATCCGCAGCTTCTCCATCTCCATCTTCATTTCCGCAGCTTCTCCATCTCCAATAAGGTATGTTGAATGTTCTATTTTCGACCTCCGATTTTCTTTTTATTCTATTTTCATGAACCCTAAAAACACCAACTCCCGCATGCATGAACCATACAAAATGATAAAAGAGCATTTTTCCAACCCGATAACCCTGATTTTGAGTTAAAGTTGTTGTAGTTGTACAGTGGTTGTAGTTATAGAGTCGAAGATGAAGATTTTTTCCTTTGACAACTAATATTCACACATTTTTTATTCTTGATTAATCGTTATTCCTCTAGTTATAACCCTAATTTTGAGTTGTAGTTATAGAGCTAAAGATGAAGTCTTTATTTCTTTGTTGAAGTTCATGTTGAAGTTCCCATAGTCGTCATTGTAAGTATGCATCTGCCATCGATTAGAGAGTTCTTTGTTGAAGTTTTGCATGCTTCCTTGTTGAGGTTTACGTTAAAGCAGTGTTATAGTCACAGACTTGGTGTTTGGGAAGAAATAAAACTAACATTTGAAGAGTCATACAGAGTTGCTTGTACAGTCATACAGAGTTTGTTGTGAAGTCACAGAATGATGTACAGTCACACGTTTGAAGCCACACAGTCGCAGTCTTATGATGCAAAGTCACACGCTTTATATTGTATAGTCACAGAGTTGGTTGTACAGTCATTGCAACAGTTGTACAGAGTTGGTTGTACAGTCATACAGAGTTGGTTGTGCAGAATGATGTACAATCACACCTTTGGATCTACACAGTCGCACTTGTTATGATACAAAGTCATACGTTTTATATTGGATAGTCATGCAGTGGTTGTTGTATAGTCACCCGTTTGAGGCTGTATAGTCAAACTCCTTATGTTGTAGAGTCGCTCTCTTTTTACTGTAGAATCACACCGTTGAAGCCGTATACTCAGTTGTAAAATCACACTCTTTACGCATGTGATTTTACAACTGAGTATACGGCTTCAACGATGTGATTCTACAGTAAAAAGAGAGCGACTCTGCAACATAAGGAGTGTGACTATACAGCCTCAAACGGGTGACTATACAACCAACAATGCATGACTATACAATATAAAGCGTGTGACTTTGCATCATAACAAGTGCGACTGTGTAGATCCAAAGGTGTGATTGTACATCATTCTGCACAACCAACTCTGTATGACTGTACAACCAACTCTGTATGACTGTGCATCATTCTGTACAACCAACTCTGTACAACCGTATCACACTCTTTACGCATGCTGTTATTGCAGCAGAATGTCGGGTGCGAAGAAGAAAATTCAAACGAAGACCAGTAAGAATAAGGCCGTGGCAGAGACATCAGTCCGCGAAAATGTAATTGATGATACATTGGTTGTGGACCAAAATTTGGGTAAGAAGAAACATAAGAGGAAGAAGACTGTTGTAAAGTCTGTTGAAGATACATCAGGGGACCACATCGTTGCCGAGACGAATGTGGTGGAGACAGAAATCGATGACGAAGGCAGGCACAAGAAAAAAAAAGGGTGACTTTTGATTCACCGGTCGCCGACCAAAATTTGGGTAAGAAGAAACATAAGAAGAAGCATAAGAAGAAGAAGACTGTTGTAGAGTCTGTTGAAGATACATCAGGGGACCGCATCGTTGCCGAGACGAATGTGGTGGGGACAGAAATCGTTGACGAAGGCAGGCACAAGGAAAAAAAGAGGGTGGCTTTTGATTCACCGGTCGCCGATCTGGATGTGGGTGAGACAAAAAGTGTTGAGGAAAGCAGGCCAAAAAAATGAGGAGAGTCAAATCTGATACAGTGGCCGACCCCACATACGTGAGTGTGTCTCGGAGGAAGAGGGGGGGGACCGCCGAGAGGGTCAGCCAGATATTCACTGTAGGCCAAAGCGGTTGCACCAACTAATTGCGCAATTATCGGATGATCAGAAAGAGAGGGTGCGTGGTGTTGGCTTCGGCGGGCTCTTGGACCTGAGGATCGAATCGGTCCCCACTGACCATGCGCTTATGTTCCTACATGCATTTTCTGACGGGTCCCATATTTTTCGCGCCTCACGCCGGGAGGCATTCATGATGTCAAAGTACGACGTCCACGGTTGCCTCCAGCTACCTTTAGGCCCTCATCCGGTGAAATTAATCCCAACACAAAATAAGAAAGGGGCAGACTCACCTGACGTGATCTGGTTAAAGAGTACCTGGCAGAAGGGGTTCGATGTGGTTGACAGCAGCGGGCCAATAACATTAGGGAGGGTGCACGAAAAGTTAATGGCAACCAAAGCCGCTGACGACGACATTGTCCGCAGGTTCGTGTTGTTCGCGTTGTCATCATTCCTCGCGCCTACTACGAACAACTCACTGGACCTGAGTCTGCTGGCCGCAGTGGAGGACGTGGACTTGATTTGTGAACAGGACTGGTGTAGATTTGTCCTGCAGGATCTGGTGCGGGCAGGTAAGGGGACGCGTGACCCCAACAAAGTCGTCAACTACCTCCGGGGGTGCATCCCCATTCTGATGATTGCGTACTTCCAGCGCTACGATTTCCGTAGCGAGACTTGCAGATGCGACATACTCCCTCCGATTTTTTATTATCTTCCCTATTTCCTTATTGGGCTGAAACACCCTTTCTTCCCTATTTCCATTTTGGGCCATCAACATGTGGTCTAGAATCAACCTTACATTTCTCTTTCTTCCTTCTTTTATTTTGAACCACACATTCCTACACCCTTATTTTCTTCCCCAAAACCAAAGGGGAAGATAATAAAAAATCGGAGGGAGTACCATTTATCGCACATTGGGATGCACGAACAATAAGCGATCGTCTTGCTGGGGAACTGGAGACGGGATCCCTGGAAAATCAGCTGCGTTCGAAGGTGTTGTACCCACGTACATGTGGGAAAACAGGCAGCGAGTGCACCCCCGCTATAACGATGCCCTCTGACAAACAGCACTCTAGTCCAAAAAGAATAACGACAGGGGTGGAGAGAGGCGATCAATCGGAAGGCAACGCGGTTGACGTAAGTGATCTCCCAGCCACTCTATAGATCATCAATTTATTGTTCGTTTAATCTGAAAGTCTTGCCTATGTTTTAAAAAAAACTGATAGTCATGGTCGTTATGATCACACTCATCCTGATGTACAGTCACATACTATTAGCTGTATAGTCACACACTATTACTTGTATAGACACACGCATTATGTTATCCAGTCAGTACTATAACCTGCACAGTCACACGCTATAAACTGTATAGTCACACACTTAGATGCTTAGTCATAGTTACACTGCCAGCCTCAACACCACTGAGCTTCGCACTAATGATTTGACTTCAACTGAATAATAGGACGACCGGCGTTTTTCATGGAATTCCGAAGGTGTGCGCTAGCCTTTTGCGGTTTCTGTGAGCAGGTTGCCTCAAAAGTGAGAGAAATATCGACGAGGAACAATGCAGTTCCAAGTCAGGACCCATCCTCCCAACAATTCTGGGAAGATCCATCTGTCCTCCGGTATATCGATGAAGTCGTTGTGTTGGCCGGCCAGTTGAAGCAGACTACCCAGAACGCCCCCGTCGTTGAGGGCGAGCAGCAGCGCGATGCTGAAGCCTGCAGTCTGGTACGTCAAATTATGCAAGACTTGCGTGATTCTGGTTACGCGGATGAAGATATTGACAAATCAGGTTTCTACGTGGGAGATGATGATGGAACAAAGGGTTACGATGATGAGGGGACTTTTGATGGTGGCATTGTGACACCAGGTTTCTGTGAGGGGGAAGTTGAAGAGAATGATGCCGCTGTAGAAACAAACGAAGACTCCGCTGTGCAGGGTTCGGTGGACATGAGTCCGACCGTAGTGGTAGCTCTACGGCAAGCAGGGTGGGGGACAGCAGACGCACGGTCGGCTTTAGATGTAACACCAGCTCCGCCCGATGCGACAGTCAGTTCTAGCCTTGAGAAGGAACTGCACAAAGCAGGCTGGGCTGTAGCGGACGCTGTTGCCACCACGCCCGCGACGGAATAAAACGTCACGACCGATACTCAACAGACAGACGATGGTTCAGTGACCAGGACACACCCGGAGGCTAAACATCATCGATACATCTTCCACTCCGACGTGGCATTTGAGTGCATGGACACGATTCCGGACAATTTGGGCTGCACGTTGGACTGTGGAAGAGTAATGAGGGGGCAGCTTGTAATCTCTGGATTCATGTGCTCCAACATCGTCATCTTTTGGGATATCCTCAGCGTACGGAAAGACGTAATCGACTACGTCTTCGACCGGGGAACGCCACGTCCGTCAGGGTACGTACTTATTGTCCTGGTCATGTTGTTTTTAAAAATGCACGTGCTAATCGGGACTTCGTTTGTTCTGCAGCGAAATGCTGGTCGAGTACACAGCTTACAACTGTATCGCGAGGGGCGACATGCAGACGCTCGAGCCTGGCCTGGAGGTGATGAATAACGTCGTTGACTGCTGGTGTAGGCTGCTGAACCACCTGGTGCACGACAAAAAAGCATCAAGAGTAACCAGTAGATGTTACTTCTCTCTTGGACATACGGTACGTTCAACCCCCAAATAAGGTGTATAATCGCACACAATTGGCTGTATAGTCACACACTGTTACCTGTATAGTCACACCCATTGTGTTGTCCAGTCATCGCTATAAACTGCACAGTCACACGCTACAAGCTGTATAGTCACACATTTTACGCTGTACAGTCGCACTCATGTCAAACACAAACTGACTACATGTATTACCATCAATGCATGTGAGCAGGTCCCAGTGTTGTCATTGTGGAAGGAAGGAGGCAGGGGCAATAAATATGACAAGGAAATATTTTACGTGTGGGACGAGTGGATAAAAAATAGTTTCTCCAACTTTGCTTTGGACTTGGACATGGTATTATCCTGGACATAATGTCTATTCGTAGTTGTTATCAACCCATAATCCTGACGCATTGTTTGCAGGTGTTTGTCCCGATCTTGACGGTTGACGAGGGTCACGACAGTTGCGCCTGCATCAACTTCAATTCTGGGCAAATAGAGTACCTCGACAACCAGTTGTACGATAAAGATTTTACAAAGTTGTCTTACTATGGCATTGCTCGGACAGGGGTCAGGCCCTTTTAATTTAATATTGAATCAATTATGTGACCGGAATGTGTCCAACAACTGATCCTGTTTGAACTTGTTTTCCAGGTTAACAAGATGGGGGAGTTCATGGTACAACGAGGGATGGAGAAAAGTGAGAAGGTCCGTGCGTTTAAATTGGTAAACGTTCCCTTATCATGGCAGGGAGTGGGGTACTCCGCCAATGACTGTGGAGTGTACTTGATGGTGCACATGATGCTGTACAACGGGTCCCCGTTCAACTGCTCCTTGGGGACAATGGCGGCCATGAATATGTGCAGGGCGGAGATCACGGCGATCCTTATACTGAGCGACGCGAACAAGATGAGGAACGCTGTTTTACAGAAAGTGATTGAATTCGGAAAATACAAGGAATCGTTGGAATCTGCCCGTACGTTTGAAACCACTCCTGTGAAGGCAACCGCCAAGAAGCGTCTAAGCAAATCACCGAAAACACCTGGACCCGCCCCAGATCAGTCCCAGAAGAAAGACAGTCGGTGATTAAGTCTCGGATACGGGGCTGTGGAGATGGGTTGGGTTGCTCCTTGAACCAGGGTGAACCTGCCCCGGACGCCATTGTCATGTCACTCGTATTTCGCCTACGAGTGGGGCTGACGAGTGGGATGCTCAGCCTGCGAAAACACACCGCCGACTACTGCTTCCTCGACGATAATGGGTACGACGAAAAGTAAGTGACCATCTTTTGTTCCTGATGCGTGTTTCATATTACACCTACTAACCGGTGTCAACAAATCCGCAGTGAACGCTTTGGGTCCTACGACCCTCGTGCGCAGCTGAAGAGGCGTGACATTCAATCGCTCTTCTCCGCCGGTGGCATGAGCGCCGTTGTGCTGCAGTGTTGGTCGCACCTAATGAACTGGTGCGAATCAGACGACAACCGGCGTGGGTTATCCTCCTCCACGGACCCAACGATGGCGAGGTTTGGAATTCAACACATGGTATGCCCCCATAACCTACTCCCTATCACACTAAATAGTACAAATGATCCCCATTCACATTAAATAGTTAGAAATAATCACAAAGTTCACTTAGTACAGTCACACATGTTGACATGTACAATCACATGCTATCAGTTGCACAGTCACACATATTGAGGTGTACAATCACGTGAAATACGTTGCACAGTCACACATATTGATGTGTACAATCACTCTTGTTGAGGTGCACAATCACACTCTGCACGCTGCAAAGTCACGCAGCTTAGTCTGTACAATCACGTGCTATAAGTTGCATAGTCAGGCATTAAATAGTACAAATGACCCCCATTAACATTAATAGTCAGACATCACTTTGCAGAGTCACTCTTGTTGACGTGCACAATCACGTGATATAAGTTGTACAGCCACGCACATTATATAGTCAGACATCCTAGAATTTGAATTCACACTGTCATGTATAGTCACACTCTGCACGCTGCAAAGTCACGCGGCTTAGTCTGTACAATCACACACTTTGCGATGTGCGGCCACGCACATGATATATTCCATTCTCGCATCCTGTCACTGATGACAACTAATATTCGCAATCCGTTAGGACTCGCTGACCCGTATACTGGAATGACCCGACTCAAGTACCCCTGCGGACGAAGACACTGATGGTCTGTATGAAGCGTGGGACAGATTCATACAAGACTGCGCCGGGACATTCGACTTGAACGCCGAACTGTTGTTTTTCCCGGTGCATACTATGGGGCACTACGCGTGCGTGTGCGTCAACTTTAGAGAAAGAACAATTGATATCCTCGATCACCAGACACATGCCCCAGGGTCGCATATGTTCCGGGTGTCCAGCGAGATAGTAAGTTGCACGCATATGCTTTATTTCACCACGTCAAAAATATTCTACTGCTTGGGTGCTGATGTTTACTATTACCTAATACTGCAACAGATGCAAGCATTGAGGGTCTACATGGACGAGAAAGGGCTGATTAAGGGCAGTCACCTGGTGGATTTTGAGCATCGCCAAGTAAAATTGGAATGGCAGAGCGCCCGGAAGAACGATCCGGAGTCCGGCATTTTCTGCTTGATGCACATGTGCCTATACGACGGTGCGCCGTTCACCCACACTGATATTGGGTCAAAGCTCGGGAGGCGTTACTTGTCGTTCGAGGTGGCAGCAAGTCTCGTACTTGCTGACATGAATGAAGCTCGCGACGACGTGTTGCCGAAAATTCGCGCTTTCATAAGAAACGCTACGTGTATACGGATCAAACTCGATGACAAACGTAAACTGGGGAAACTCGTGGAACGAAAGACCTCAGCGAACCGTAAGGCATGAATGTGTAGTGAAGTAAAAACATTTTTTTGTGAATATAGAAAAAATCTCATGTTCGAGTATCTTCTGAGTATCAGATGAATGACAACTCAGTATCAGGGTCGCATGTGCGACGTGATACAGTCACGCAACTTCTGACTCACAATCACAGTCAAACTCCTGCAGAGTCATGACAGACGACCACAAAATCACCAATTAATTATACTAACTACCCATGTATATATGTCCATCCATTTACTTTCAGATTATTTTACCTTTAAAAAAAACCAATGGTTCCCTTATTTACAGAAGACACGAAAAAAAACAATACACGCACCGTAAAATCGGATTATTTCCCAATAAGAAAACGATGATTTGAAAACGATGTCGAGAAAATATAAACTGTACATTGAGTGATGTTTGTGAGTGTGACTGCGAATTGATGTTTGTGAGTCTCAATGCACATTGAGAACACAAACCATCACCTCACTCTGCTAACCCTATTTACTTTAGAAGGATAGGGCCCCCACCTAACTCAATTAATATTTACTGCCCCCTTTACTGCCTCCCCCCTTCAAATACCAAAGCCATTTTTACACCATCTACTTCCAACTTCACCTCTTTAAACCTAACAAAAAATGGCAAGCAAAATAGAAGAAATCAGAAAAATGATCGGGGAGTACGATGATTTGTTGAATACCACTAGATCAAATGAATTAAGAGCCATGCAGCTAGTCGCTCCTGCCATAGACGCGAGGACCTATATGGCATCCATTGGCAGTACAGAAAAGGAGACCGAACTGGACGACTACATCGAATTCTTGATGAAAAAGTGTATTGGATGTTTCCACACTAAGAAAGCGTTGCAGTGTGATTTGGCCAACTTGAGAAAGATGCTTCAAAAAAACGGGGGTTAATTATGAATGTAGCGAAAATGAAGGGTGTAATGGACGTATCATGTTTCAAGTACTGGATGTTTTAATGTGTTTTGAGATATAAAATATATAAGTAATGGATGTTTTTACGTTTCAAGAATATTTTTACGTTGTTTCAGAATGTGACTTTTCTATTTTTTTCACTATTTCTCTATCGTTGTTTTGCTATTTCTCTATTTTTAGGTTTCTACGCTTCATTTTGGAGAATCACTGTCAGTGTGTTGTAGAATCACAGACATTATCTTGTACAATCACACTCCCACAATGCTACTGTAGAGTCACACCCTGCCTACTGTAGAGTCACGTTCATTGTATTGCACAATCACACTCACTTGTTTTATGTCAACCAAATATTAAGTTAGTACTGTTTGTAGCGTTTAAAGATAATACATTCCAGAACAAAAACAATTTTGTTTTACGACTACGCCATATTAGAAATAATTAAGATCGACAAAAGACGTAACGACTACGCCATGTTTTACGACTACGCCATATTAGAAATAATTAAGATCGACAAAAACCGATGTGACTGTGAAGGGATGTTTGTGAGTCTCAATTTATCGTTGGGAAACACAACACCCACCTCAATCTCTTAACCCTAATAAATATATGAGAATAAGCCCCCCACCTAACCCATTAAATTTTCACCCCCCCTTTACTGCCTAACCCATTCATTTTCAACCCCCTATTTACTGCCTCCCCCTCTTTAAATACCAACACCATTTTTATCACCTTAACCACTTCAACTTCACCACTTTTACCAGCCACTACATACAACTCCACCACTTTAACCTTATAAAAAAAAGGCCAGCAAAATAGAAGAGATCAGAAGTTTGATCGAGGAGTACAATGGTTTATTGGATTCCACTGTGTCCAATGAATTAAGAGCCAAGCAGCTAGTCGCAACTGCAATTGACGTGAGGCGCTTCGTGGCGTCCACTAGTGATACACATAAAGAGGCCGAACTGGACAACTACATCCAGTTCTTGATGAAAAAGTCTATGGAGTGTTTCCGCACAAGGAACAGGTTCCAGCGTGACTTGGTCAACTTGAATAAGATGCTTAAAAAGTACGGAGGTTAAGTATGTATGGGTTAAGATGTACCGTTTAGTAATGGTCATTTTTATGTGTTTTAAGTTTTAATGAATGTTAAAGTGTAGCGTTTAATGTTCAAGTGTAGCGTTTAATGGATGTTTTCCGCACTATATCGTAGAATGTTTTCCGCGTTTTAAGGTATGCAAGTATTACATGTTGTGTAAGAGATGGACTTTTTCTAAAGTACAAATATTTCCATCGCTATTGCGCTATTTCTCTATTTCCATCGCTATTTTTCTAATGTACAGACACATGGTGTATAGTCACACTCAACAAGTTTTATAGTCACACTAAACATGGTGTATAATCACAGTCATCATGTCATAGAACTAGTTTAGGTTACTACACTTCATTTTGGAGAATCACAGTCAGTGTATTGAAGAATCACAGTCATTATCCTGTACAATCACACTCCCACAATTAGTGAAACCACAGTCCACCTCTTGTTCTACAATCACACACTGAATGCTGTAAAGTTGCACTCATTGTGTTGCACAATCACACTCACTTGTTTCGTGTCACCCAAATATTAAGGGCATAATGTTCCTATACAGCTGTATTTGTAGCCAAAGATGCTGTATTCCAGAATAAAAAAGACTGTTATTTCAATGTATTCTTACAGTCAAAGGAACAAAAACAATTTTACGGACCCCCACGCTTTACGACTACGCCATATTGGAAATAATTAAGGTCCGCAATAGCGTATACAATATCACGAACCTTGACCATTTCAAACGTCGACAAGTCGTTATGTTTCACAAAGCAGGAAATCGCCCCCATGATCTAAGACTTAAACCATATTAGAAATGATTGAGGTCCGCAATATACGAAAACAATGTCACGGACCTTGACCATTTCAAACGTCGACAGCCTTTGTGTTTCCAAAAAGAATGTTCCTAAGTAACAGATGATATTCATGAACAATCCTCCTCGGCAATCCTTGTCGGGTCCTCCTCCTCCTCCTCCTCAACATCAACAGGTGGGTACTCAGCAAATGGGTTGGGGCAGTTCCTCTTGTCATGGTGCCCCATCCTCTTGCAGTTCTTACACAGCCGTTTAGGCTTGGCGGCAATTGCAGCAACCTTCGCCTTAGAAGAAAGCATCCGCTTCCCACTGCCCTTGTTCTTGGCTTTCTTCGGAGGCAATATGTTTATTTCAATTGAGCTCGTACAGCCGAGGATCTCCTCTAATTCTTGCGTCTTGCTAAATGGCACAGCAGAGACAATATCGGACCTGAAGTCGCGAATGACGTCAGCTAGATTACTAACATCTTCCTTACCCATTTTGCTGACAAGACTGACGGTCTCATAGAACTCCGAGAACAACCTCGTGACTGTAACAGCCTTCTCATCGCGTAGGCGACTCTCTAACAGGGGACACGCATTAACATTACGTAGAGCATCCTTTGTCCATCTCCATGGCACGTACCGTTCCGGGATCGTCTCCCGTCCTTTCGAAGAGTATATCCAAATGGCGTGCCTGCAAAGAATTCCATACCGACAGAACTTCCTGCAAGTACACCTGACCTCACAGATACCTGCGAGTGCATTAAAAAACACATAAAGAGTGCGACTGTTGACCGTACAGACGGTGGCTACGCAACGTACGGGATGAGACTCCGTAAAGGTATGATCACAACCTTGACAGGATACAGTCACACCCATAATGCTGCATAGTCACAGTCCTTGCGACGCAGAATCAAACAAATTGCATTGTACAATCACACGCACCGCGATCCAGAGTCGCACCCTTTATTGTGTACAGTCACATTCAATGAATTATGGAAAAAAAACTCGTTACGTTTAGAATCAAAACGTTTAGATCATATAATATGGCTACACGAAATGGACAGTGACTTTCTATGCCAGTACCTGGGTTGTATTCAACAATGTAGTTGCGGTCCCGGATGGAGTCCAGTACTGTTGTCGCTTCGATCCCGCCCTTCTCCTGATACCCACGAACGCTGCACGTGTACAGGGAAAACTTAACCTCTTCCTGAAAGTGTGCAAAGGCGACGTGCGTGTACACCCTTGCCGCGTGGCTCTCCATCGGATTCGTCGATACTATTTTGGGGAATGACTGCCGGTTATCGTTGTCTAGCCTCTTCTGCATGTGCCTTTGTTGGTCCATCGCACTTTCGAAACGCATCCAGAACTGGACCAACGTACCATTGTTGTCTTCAAACTTTTTGAAGAAACTGTTCTCACTCTCTGATCTTTGCGTTGTCCTCATAATTCCGGACATCCTCACCTCCCTGCAATGCGCGGCGACCCATTTGCTCCTCTCTTTGAACATATTTTTGAACCATTCGATCCCAACAGCATCATGGTCGATCATAATCCGCCCCCACCTGTCTTCGAACTCCGACGCCTCGATGTCATCATCCCATATAATTGCATTGAGAGCTTTTACAAAGTCCGAGGCCTCCTCTCTTGATCTGTCATACTTTGTTAGAACCTTGTTCATGATGTGCCACGTGCAGCACCGTTGGTGCGCTGCTTTGAATATTTTGGGGACGGCTTTTAAAATTCCGGGATCCTGATCTGTAATGATATAACACGGTTCCTTCCCGCCCATGGCTTCCAGAAACCGGGAGAGGACCCATATAAATGACTCGTAGTCCTCCTTAAATAACAACGCCCCACAGAACGTGACAGATCGTTTGTGGTTGTCCATGCCAGTGAACGGTGTGAACACCATGGAATACACGTTGGTTCCGTACGTTGGGTCGAACGAAACTGCATCCCCGAATGCCGCGTAATTCCTTCGAGCTGCACCATCCGCCCAAATGACCCTGCGTAAGCTTCCGTCTGTATCCACATCGTAGTCAAAGTAGAAATACTCCTGACTGTCCCTCAAACTCTTGAACCGGTCTATGAACAACTGACCATCCTGCTCGTGGACGAAGCACTTGACGTCCCTCCCCCAGTTCTTGAAATCAACCAAAGATGCTCCGATGTTCTGATATCCGCCCGACAACTCCTTGCACATCCTGTATGTTCGAGTCGCCCCGATCTTCAGCTGCACACACAAAAATGCAACTGCATTGGTCTCGCACAGTTGGCAGTCAACCATACACTAACAACATTGTTGACAAACATTACGCACCCTCGAGTTGCAGACGATCATCTCCTTGTGATATCTTGATAGATTTCGAGATGACTTTTGAAACTCTCTGTCCTTGACCGTCACAAGATCGTGGTTGTGTTCCTTGATGAACTCTTCAATACAAAATCCCCCGATCATTGCACAGAGCCTAATTCTTGCTACACATTGCGTCCTCGTCGCCTTCGTAATCCTTTTGGGTTCGTACGATCCCACGTACTCTTGCCCCTCCTTCTCTCCCGTGCTCGACAGCTTCACCATGCTCTGGCTGGCAGTTTTGCCCTCCTTGTTACAAGCCAACAATTTCTTCTTGATCGACCCATCAAATGATCTAGTTGTCGTGTACCTCTTCGCCTCGAAACCAACATAAAATGCGTAAGCTTGATAAAACTTGAATGCTCCATCGATGTCCACAAACTTCTGCCCTACGTAAGGGACAATCACTGTGTCTTCAGTTGGCATATAGGTTGGAACAAAAAATAAATTATCAAAGGTTGGACACTATCAAACTTGCAACGCACGCATTCATCTCTGACCTTATTGAAGTGTGACTTTTCTCGACAACGACTGTGACTTTGCGTGTATAACAGCATGATTGTTAGAGCTTAACACCCGCACCGCATAACAAAAGCAAGTACACCTACAACCCAAGATGCAATACCAACAATAATAAATATATACGGAGTATATATTTTCTCAACAACAAAAAAACACCCGCAATAATAAATATAACAATGATAAGGAAACAAACATATATATTTTGAATAGTAACAGCAACTTCAACGTAATACAACTACGCCTACAGCTAAAACTACAACTACATGCAACCAACAAAATAATAATATGCAATACTACAACTGCAATTGAGTATGATTATGAACAACTAAAGATATTGAGTATGACTATCTATCATATTGAGTATGACTGTCACGTTATAACTGTGTGACTCTGCAAAAATATCAAACCAACCAAAACAATGTTCGACTGCACATTTTCCTGGCTCTTCTCATTTAACAAAAAAAATATATATGTATATATCCATCTTACCTCCTGCATGTTGCCCAGAAATATCCCCCCTCTATATAAAACTACAACTACATGCAACCAACAAAATAATAATTTGCCTTGATTAATATCCACAACACATAAGAACTACAAGTACAACTAGAAACCAGTATGCAATACTCAACAACAACAACAAAAAAATACAATGATAGATATAACAATGATAAAGAAACCAACATAAATATTTGGAATAATAAAGAACCTTCAACGTAATACAGCAGAACAACTACAACAACAGTGAACGTGTGACTGTCTATCATATTGAGTATGACTGTCACGTTATAACGGTGTGACTCTGCAAAAATATCAAACCAAACAAAACAATGTTCGACTGCACATTTTCCTGGCTCTTCTCATTTAACAAACCAAATATATATGTATATATCCATCTTATCTCCTGCATGTTGCCCAGAAATTTTCAACTGCACATTTTGATCATCGTTTGGTTCTTCGAGGAACAACACCATTAGAGCATAAAGACGTACAGCAATTTACGAATTAGGGTTTAGTTATTCTGAATAATGGTATAGATAGAGGGTGCTTTTTTATTAAGGATAAATTTCGAATTTTAGTGAGAACTTGATGAGAAATTTGGGATGATTTTCAAATTTTGGTGAGGGAATGAATTTTGTTGATGGAAAGAGTGATAGATTTGGTGATAGTAATGGTGATGGCATGCTGTACTTTTGCCCTGCTGCTCCCAGCTGCTTGTCATTCACGAACTTATTCTCCCTTTTTTTTTTTGATTAATCTTAGTCATCCATCCAAACCAAATCAAGGGCGAAAAACACAACTTCCCAACTTCTCACTTTTAACCAAACTCCCTTAATCCCTTTTCTATATATATATTCTAGTCACTTAATCCCTTAATCCCACTTTTAACCAAACTCAAGTCACATTATATTCTAACGGAACCAATTTCAAATGGTACCCTTTGATCGAAATTGGTTGTAAAGTGCAAATTAAGGTAGATTTTAGAATTGGTTATATAATGAATTCTTACACTTACTCCTTGTCAATGGATGAATCTATGCCAGTGAAATCTATGAGATTTGATGTCAAAGAATACATTATTACAACCGATCCGATTTTATATAGTGTGATGGGTCTAAAATAGTAAGATCCATATCCCCAATTCATTCATGTGGGTCAGATTCCAGATGGCGTGTCATTTTCCGATTGCCATACATACCTTACCCCATTAGTCCATCACCCTAGTGTCCGGACCCCAATCAAGTTGGTAAGTGGTACGAGTAGTAAAAGATAAGGGGAATCAAAGATTCAAGGGGAGATACCAAGTAGACACGCTCCTAATATATCAGCCATCCAATGCATAGAATCTAAACATCCATGTGACATCACGTACAACTAGCAGTTGAAACACTCCAACATAAGACCGAGAACTGGTACATATATATATATACACATATATGTATACTACTAGACGTACACAACCCTCAACACACGCATACCTCCCTTAGCAGCTTGCTTAATTATTCTTTTATCATTATCATATTCTTTAGAACGAAATGATACTGATACGCTATACTGCGGGTGCACTGCCCGTGCTTATCCTGCTCTTGAGCTCCTCTGTTATTATTAATAGCCGTCAGATTATTAGCAGCAGAGATGATTTGATTAGGTTACCGTCGTCATCTGAACATAATCCAATACTTGATATCGCTTTTCCTAAGACTAACGACGACCTTGACGATGATCCTATTATTGGCACTAAATGGGCTCTTCTTATTGCTGGTTCTAATGGTTACTGGAATTATAGACACCAGGTAGGTTATTCCTTTTATTTATTCATTTATTTATTCGGCTTTCATGTAAGTACAATACAGTATCATGTTATTTCGATGATAATCGACGAGGTCTTGACGCCATGCATGCGCATATATGGTTGAGATTCAGAGACTATTATGCTCACAATACATCATACTATAAAAATCATTTTAGGGAAAGTTACACATTATAGTCTTATAAAAATCAATTTTTTTCAATTACAGACTTATAAAAATAAATTCAACAATTACTACCCAATAAATCACTTTCTATTTACTTTTACTAACTTAAGTGAATTCCGACGGATTAGTAAGCTGATTTTCATCTAAAATTACATTTCTTCTAATTACGTGACCATTTTGCCCCTGCGCCTTTTAATGAGTCTATTTACCCCTCTTCCACAACTTTTATCACTCTTATTGTTTTTCAATTTCTATCGTGTTGTTCTTCAAATTTTTCACTCCCCTTCTCTACTGTTTCTATCCCTCCGTTATTTTTGCTTAAGGAAGAACACCATTGTTCTTCATTATTGTCTCTATGTTGTCTTACCTTTATTGTAAACCAAACTATCACCAAACATCGTCCGCAAGTTAACAGCAAATGATTGAATATCCATATCTAAAACAATCGCAATGACAAAAACAACATCAATTAACATTTAATCTAATTAAAACAAATTGCAGAAATCCTAGAAGAAGAAATTATTTAATCAACAACTACCTTTGGCTTAATTACACTAAATTGCATAAATCCTAAAGTGCAATTACAGTAAACAATAAACTTAATTCATGTAAGAAAAACGTACTCGTAATTTAAATGCAAATCTGGGTTTCATTGTAGGAATCGATTGAAAACCTTAAATTAATGATTGAATCGATTGAAAAATTACTTGTAGATTTGTTGTTTTCTTCAATTGCAAATCTGGGTTTCAATTTTGTATAGATTATTATTGTTAGATTTATCAGATTAATTAGGGTTAGAGGATGATTTGGTGAGGGAGATGTACGGAATGGGTAGAAGAGTTTAAAGAGTTTAATGAGGGGTCAATGAAGTGAAAACGATTTTTTAACTGAGGGGTATTTTGGTCTATTCACAACTTTCGAAACACAATCGACTTACTAATCCACCGGAATTCACTTAAGGTAGAAAAAGCAAATGAAAAGTGTTTTATTATGTAGTAATTGTTGAATTTTTTTATAAGTCTATAATTGAAAAAAAAATTATAAGTCTCTAATGTGTAATTTTTCCTATCATTTTATCATTGTTCTGCCTCTCCAATCACCCAAAAAAGTCGCACCACTTGAAAAACACAATTATTAGTGTTAGAAGTTTGCAAGAAGAAAGATACTCGTAATCATTTTCTTATTAGAAATAAACAGATATTTTTGAACACTATTTTTTTTCCATTTCATTCAAATATTTCTCACAAATATTTAGGACAAAAAATAGTATCCGGGCGAAGTAGTAAATAGTAATTAGCTAGTGTTCAAGACGGATTATAACGCATGCGTCAAATAAATAAAATATTTGATTTTTTTTAGACAACTTAATATATATATTTGACCGTCTTAAGTTTCACACTGATATATAGTAGTGTTGTAAACAACAATTTGCCTTACCTAACATTCACTTTGTGACTTTCGGTTAAGGTGAGTCACTACTTGTGAAGAGAGACTTCCACTTAAATTGAAATAACATGACTTCAAATACTATTAACAGTCTAAAATAAGAAAGAGTTTATATACCACTCATGACTCATGAGCCAATTAGATTACCAATATACGGAGGGAGTATGAGTATTACAGATTATTTTGTCAACACAGTTTTGTTCCTCTAGGGACATATCTTTGTCTCAATTGTCACGCAAGTATATTCGTTGCTTTATGCAATACTAATGGTACAAAAATAAACAGTTTCTTGGTATAAGAAACCTGTTATATTACAAAATAAGAACTTCGTTCTTTCCATGAAACTGATTTCTAAAATAGAATATCATTTTGTATTTATAATTTCAATTGAGAAAAAAATAAAAAGTTTCATATAAATTGATTTGACATAGAAGAAAGGTATATTTTTATGGAATTCGTACCCTTGCTACTGTCGTGAGTAGGGTCGTAAAAGACTAGTCGAAAGATCTTTTTCATTACATTTGATTTTCACTTACAAAAATTCCAAAAAAAAAACATATCTTTTATCCATGGAGTTTCTCTTTATGGAGAAAGATGGTTTTTTTTAAAAAAAAATATTATAAAATTGAGAAATGAGTTGGAGAATTATGGATCCCAGCGATAAAGAATTTTTTTATCATTGATATGGATGCTCCTAGAGATCTAGCCATCTACCGCAATACAAGTAGAAAACAATAATAAGACTCTAAAGCCTCATTTGGTTACCCTTGCACTTCCCGGGAAGCATGAATTGCATTTTTGGGATTTGTTTGGTTACCAAAAGTGAAAAAAAATTGGAAACTCAAAATTATTCAATGAGTTGCAATTCCTGCATGATGTGGGAACTTGTTCAGCAATACGCCTCGGTGAGTTGCACTTTCCACGTCCCGTCTTATTTCAAATGACATTTTTAGCCTTATATACTCATATATTTCTCACTTTATAACCCTAATTTTTCATTCAACTCTCCACTTATTCTTTTCCTCTCACTCTTCTTTATTGCCTTCTTCTAAAAAAAATAACTTAGAAAGTTTTTAAAAATAATAATAATGTTCGCTCTTTTCTATACTGATGATGTAATTTGGGTACGACTGCATATCATGGGGAAGGTAATTTCGACTATTTCATAAGTTGCTGTAAAAAAAGTTATTTCATAAGTATTCTTTATTAATAAAGAGCATAATAGTCATTATAAACAAAATCTTGGAAATATAGACAACCAAACAAGATGAAACAATTCATGGAAAATGTGAATTCCAGGATGTCAACCAAACAAATATTGCAAATTCCCGAGAAAATTGATGTTGGAAGCCACTTTCTGAGAAATGCAACTTGTTTCAGGAAATGACATCCCGGATAACCAAACGAGGCTTAAGTGTTTGAAAATGTATACATTTGAACTGATATAAGGCAACTATAATATTACAATTAGTGTATTAGACACAACTAAGGTACGAAATATTTAGGATATAACAATAATATTATACTCCCTCCGATTTTTTATAATCTTATCATTTGACTTTTTGGTGAAAAATAAGGGTATAGAAATGTGTGGCTCAAAAGAGAAGAAGGATGAGAGACAAATGTAAGGGTAATTCTAGACCACATATTGATGACACAAAATAAAAATAGGGAATAAAGGGTGTTTCAGCCAAATAAGGAAACAAGGAAGATAAATAAAAATTGGAGGGAGTAATATTTAGTACTATCTCCGTCTGAATGAATAGTTTACATTTGCTTTATACACGTAAAGGTAGTTAGAGAAAAATTAATGTTTGTTTATTAAAAAGTAATGAAAGAAAAGGGCAAAACTTACGGAAAAAAGAAAAGTATAAATTATTGACTGATACATGCGAAAGAGAAAAGTGTGAACTATTGACCGGGACGGAGAAAATATTTTTTAATACCATCCTGCAATATGAACAATCCGAAGGTGAGAGAAATCTTAAGTACTCTGATCACTCCTTTCATATCAATGGATACATTTCTCTTTTGGACTATTCATAGCTAAGGAAAATCTTTAATATTTTTGATAATCAAAAAATATAGTCAATTGAGATCTTGAATAGATTAAGAGTATCAATTTTTTTTATTTTTTTTTTATTTTTTATTTTTTAAATTTTTGCTAATGTAAAATAAAAGATATTGATGGTGTAAAATGTGTCTCGACAAATGTAAAAAACAAATGTACCCTTTAAATATGAATTGAGGGCGTAATAATGAATATATCGCACACCGGGGAGGCCACTTAATTTATTCATTCACCAACTGATCATTAGAAGAGATTCTCGTGAATTGTGAATAACCTTAAATTAAAAACGAAAAATGGTGTGTGTGGGAGGTATATTTCCTTATTGCTGGAAATCAGAAAGTTTGCTAATGTTGGAAAAACTAAACGTGGGTGTATGTATGTATGTATGTATACAGGCTGATGTTTGTCATGCGTACCAATTGTTAAAGAAAGGTGGTCTAAAGGACGAAAACATTGTGGTTTTCATGTACGACGACATTGCATATGACGAGGAGAACCCGAGACCAGGAGTCATCATAAACAATCCATTTGGGAGTGATGTCTATGCAGGAGTTCCCAAAGTCAGTTTAGTTGTTGATAAAATAATTCTTTTGTTTGTATTATCTGACCGCGCTCAGCCGCATGCTCATCATACATGGTGTACAAACGTGTGTGTATATTGTAGGATTACACAGGAGAAGACGTGACTGTCGACAACTTTTTCGCAGTCTTACTTGGAAATAAAACAGCTCTAAGTGGAAGTGGTGGTAGCGGAAAGGTGATTGACAGCGGTCCTAATGATCATATTTTCATCTATTACTCTGATCATGGTGGTCCTGGTGTCATCGGTTCGTCTCTTCACCACCCATCTATCTCCATCTTATAACTCTACATACTTCTCTCTTCTCATCATTGCTCCATCAGTACTTCCTTTAATTACCAAGCTAGCTAGCTAGCTAGTAAAGTTGTTGTGTGTTTCATCATCGTCAGGTATGCCTACATATCCAAACCTTTACGCTGATGATCTAATAGACACCTTGAAGAAAAAACATGCTTTAGGAGCTTACAAGAGCCTGGTAAGAATAATTCTTGAACACCCACCTCGACCGACCGACCACTTGGTATCTAAGACCATGATTTAATTTATTAGCCTCCCTCGATCAGGTGTTCTACATGGAATCCTGTGAATCTGGCAGCATGTTTGAGGGCATTCTTCCTGGTGGTCTCAACATATACGCCACTACTGCTTCCAACGCCTGGGAAAGTAGTTGGGGAACCTATTGCCCTGGCGAAGTTCACGTCCCTCCCGAGTTTGACACTTGCTTGGGTGATTTGTACAGTGTTTCATGGATGGAAGACAGGTATGTATCATGTATGTATGTCCACATTTCTTCGTACGCTTCTCTGAATATCGATCACTCTCTTTTAAGCTTAGAATATTTATCTTCACATCATGATTTCTTGCTGCTTTTGTATAAGGCTGCCTGTCCTTATATTATACGCAATCAGGTTCGTTTTCTGAAACTAGCCCTAACTCGTATTAGATCCCATCTGTATACTAACCAAACCGATCACTCTGACGGGTATATACGCTAGCTGTATCCTGTATGCATATATAGTAAAAGCCAAAGTTCACTTTTAGTTTAAGATATAATGTAGTTTGAGTATAAGTATATACTCCGACGTATTAATCAAACAGTCTTTACATAAGAATCTGGGTTGTTGAAACAGTGAAAAGCGCAACTTACGGGCAGAAACCTTGAAGCAGCAGTATGAGCTGGTAAGTCCACGCGTATGGAATAATTAATACTTGTATGATACATTGATACGCTTAATTAGCTTGTTTAATGAGTTGTGAAGGGTGAAATTCTGGATTGTACTAAGTCATTTACACAAGTGGTTGATGAATTGTTATAATCCTGTTGCTTGGATCTTCAGGTAAAGAAAAGGACAGGATCAGATATATTCTATGGATCAAATGTGATGCAGTATGGTGATGTAGAGCTCAACAAAGAGAAGGTCTATGTATATATGGGTACAAATCCTGCTAATGATAACATTACCGGACTTGATTATTACTCTCTCAGCAATCCAACTTCTGCTGTAGCTGTTAACCAACGTGATGCAGATCTTCTCCATTTCTGGCACAAGGTTTTGTTTCTCGTCATTCATGTTTCTAATTGAGATAATAATGTTCTGTTGTTATTGTAACTGCATGCTTTGCTTTGGTAATTTGTTTGTTACAGCTGCGCAAGGCTCCAGAGGGATCTCCAAGAAAGGTTGAAGCTCAGAAGAAGTTTTCGGAGGCAATATTGCACAGGGTTCACTTAGATGATAGCATTGAACTGATTGCAAAACTTTTGTTTGGGATTGATAAGGGTCCAGAAATGCTGCTCATCCTTCGACCTGCAGGAGAACCGCTTGTTGATAACTGGAAACAACTCAAAACACTTGTACGTCTTTATAGTAATAAGTCAACAAACATTTTGATTCCCAGCATACGACACCCGGCTACTCGCTCTACAAATAGCTCATCATTACATTACGTCTTCACATTTACTTTCGGTTCTTTGTTACCATAAATAACACCGGTGCCATCTCCCATTTCATAACTTATTACAATTTGACTTGTTTAACTCCTTAATTATTTCCGCAGGTAAGAACATTTGAAACACATTGCGGATCTCTTTCACAATATGGAATGAAGCACATGAGGTCTTTTGCGAATATCTGCAATGCCGGAATCACACCTGAGCAAATGGTCACTGCTTCAAAGCAGGCATGTCCCAGCATCCCGACTAATCCCTGGAGCTCTCTACACAGAGGATTTAGTGCTTAGCTTCATCATTCTGCTCGATCAATAGCTCAACCAACTAGTACTACTTGATGCCTAATTATATATGATATCATACCGTGCGTTTTAATTTGCTGGTCTATCTATATATGTGTATTTCTCAAAGGACCAGGTACTTGTAATTATGTTGCTTGTAATTCAATTCTGCCCATGTACAGTAGTAGATAATCGCGCTTTGTAAATTTTTCCAGATCGCCTGCAACGTATATGAATGTATATGTATCTCCGGTCTATGTAATGGTTGTGTATATACAAGAATGCATTTGTTCAAACAATGTCATGATTGGAACGCTTGCTTATTTGCAGGCCCGTCAAATGGATTTAGGTCGCCCTCTTCTATAATCCAAGTTGAGGCCTTGGATACAATGAAAATTCAAATTGCATAAAGTTGCGTTTGATTACTTAGAACTGATTTGAATATAATCAATTCTTATATTTGAATTTCTAGAATTTAAATACAAATCCAAATCCAAAATAGTGTCTGGGTACCTTGGATTTGGATTTCGGGCGGACAAAGGTCAAGGTTACCATTTTTTTTTAAAAACTTTTTGTTAAAAAAAATGTAAATTTTCAAATGTGAAAAAAAAATAAAGAAAAAATATATATTCTAACAAGATTATACGAAAAAAACAAACAAATGATAATTGAAATGACTATGAACTTGAGATAGTCAAATTTGAACTAGGTTGTATTTTGTCTACATTTCAAATTCAAATCCCAATGTTCCCGAACGCTTAAAATATTTCAAATCCGGAATTCAAATACAAATTCAAGTTTCCAAACATGTCATTGTAAAATTATATCAAAAATCATCACATTTTATGCCGACCAAAAAGTAATTTGATAAATAATGCAATTGCTTTTCTCAGTGTTAATCTTTAACAAATAAGGTTGTTTGCGCCTTCAAATTAATAGAAGACTTGAAGCCAAAACAGTTTACCTTCAAATATAAATCAATCAATCTTCAAAAAAGTAAAAAAATGACAACAATCAGATAATCGATAAAACGATTATATGAAAAATCAACTTGAAACCAAACAACTCATGAATCGATTTGGGCAAATAAATCGTGAAAACGTACTGATAAAAAATTGGGAAAAGGAAAAAACAAAATTAGACAAGAAGTAGATAATCAATGAAATTATTATAAAAAATCAATCTGAACCCAAAAAATTCACTGATCAATCGAAGTACAGTATGCTCTGTCTACTGATCCAAAGGAGAAATATTTTAGATCAACATAAGATAGTTTATTCAAAAGAAAGTTTTGAGACCATCCACATTACTATTTCATCTTACCTTCTAACCTCATTTCAATCATCCACCTGATTTTTCCACTCACCATCTTCTTCATTCATTTCATGTTCTATTTTCATTCTCTCTCCTATTTTATTATACCCCACACATTTACACATCAAATTTAGCTTGACCCAATCATTTATTTTCATACTATTATAATTTTTACTCTTAAATTGTTTACATTTTTTTTAATATTATTGTTTCTAAAAAAATGAAAGTAAAAAATGTGTTGAACCGATATCCTACGTGTTTTGCTTATGTCAATATTACATTTTCTAAGTGACGAGATTATTTCATGAAAAATCATAATGTGCTAGTACAGGCGTAAAAGAAACAGAGATTCAAGATGACAAACTCGGTCAAGATCTCAAAGGGAAGAAATGCGGCTTAGGAACTCAAATGTAAAGGGAGTAATGCAATTGTATGACAAGGATAGTATAACCTTGAACAAGGTTATATTAACCTATCTTGTAAATAACTATACACGAATTGCCAAGATTTAAGACCAAAATATTTTTATAAAATCTCGTCGATTTTGTCATAGACGATCTAGTCTATAAAGAAGATAATGTAAAGAAAGAAATTATCTATCAAAAGAATAAAAGTTTTCAAAATAAATGATTCTCAAAATATCTTGATCCTTAAAAGATATAAGAAAATCATTAACAAAGAAAACTTGAATATATTATCTTGATTGATTGATATTCCATCTACCATATCCTCTTTAAGTGAGGAAGCATATCAATTAAGGTGATCTCATTTCCTTTGTTAAGAAGGATTTTTACCTATAAATAGTTTACTCTTCCTCACTATCAAAATACGACTTTAAAATACACATTCTCATTTTGCAAAAATCAAATTTCATTTCAAAGAGCTTTTGCAATAAATTTCGTTTAAAGTCTTGGCTAAATAAAAACGTGTCTAATTGTTTTACGCGCAGAAGTCATATAGTTTCATTATTTTCTCTAGACAATTCAAGTGTATTCTTAGCTAGGGAAATCTTGTAAACTCGAGTAGTAAAGTCATAGTAGTGGTTTACTCAATCGAACGACATATATCGTGAACATCTTGAACGCTTCACATCGTTCAAACACCGAGGGCTTCACATTCCTCACACCGAAGGTTTAACATCCTTCATCGTCGTGGGCTTAACATCCCACAAACCGAGAGCTTAATATCTCTCAAATCGAGTGCTTCACATCACTCTGACCATCACGATTAGAGTTAATCGTGAGAGCTTTTATTTGTAAGGTAATCTGGAGAAGGTACTCTTATAAATAAAGACACCGGTGGACGTAGGCTTTTCAATTGGGCCGAACCACGTTAAAACTGCTCATATTATTTACTTTACGTATTTTTTTTGCTATTTCTTATACTTATACTCTTTAGTAGTAAGTATAGTAGCAAACATTTTGTTATTACTTCTTTTTATTAGCCGTACAACTAACGTAATATTACACTACATCCTTCATAATAAGATTTTAGTGTAATATATCGTTTAAAATTTTAAAAAGACGTAAATATTCTATTCACTCCCCCCCCCCTCTAGAGTATTTCCTAGTATCGCTAGACTCTACAATTGGTATCAGAGCAGGTTCCCCCCTCAAGAGTATTTCCTAGGATCGCTAGACTCTACAATTGGTATTAGAGCAGGTTCTCTTGATTGATTGACATCAAAAGAGTAGATCCTAAACTAGCGATTCTATATTAATCCATTTCGATCAAATGGACTCCAAAAACTCAAAGTTTCCCACGTTTGATGGTGTAGACTATGGGTTGTGGAAAAACAAAATGATGCACTACATAAAAGGAATATTTCGAATGCTGGAAAATCATAGTCAAGGGACCAATCGCCATCCAATCCGTTGATGTTCTTGGGAACATCACCGTAAAGGATGAAGAGGACTATGATGAGAACGATTATAAAAAGGCCGAAAAAAATTCTCGAGCAATGTCATTATTGCAAGGAGGAATTTCTTCCAAAGAATATAATCGACTTACTTCTTGCGTTTCCGCAAAAGAAATCTGTGACAGTTTAGAACTTGCGTATGAAGGAACTACTAAAGTCAAAAAGTTCAGGATTGATTTATTAACTCAACAATACGAATTGTTTAAAATGGATAAAGATGAAAACATTGTTGAAATGTCTGCAAGATTTACTAACATCACTAATGAACTAAGAAATTTTGGTAAATCATTTGATACTGAAGATTTTGTAAGAAAAGTCTTAAGAAGTCTCACTGATAAATGGCAACCGAAAGTTACTGCTATTGAGGAATCAAAAGATCTAACCTCACTCAGCTATCAAGAATTGCTTGGTAACCTCATGGCACATGAGCTCGCTCTGAATCAACGTCAGAGTGAATCATCTAAGAGTAGAGGTATAATTCTAAAAAGTTCTCTCAGTGACGATGAGGAAACCATGAGTGTTGACTTAGCCCTTTTTGTCAAACGTTTTCAAAAGAATTTTAAATTTGGACAGAAAAACTCATTTAGAGAAAAAGGTAACAACTCTAATACAAAACAAAATAATAAGGGATGTTTTAAATGTGGAGAAATCGGACATCTAATCAAGGATTTTCCGATGTGGAAAAACATCAAATTAAAAGGAGAAAGAGAACGATCAAAGTTCCAACACAAGCAGGCCATCCTGGCTTCGTGTGGTTGGGGGGAACTAGATTCAGACGAAGAAGAGGAATCAGAAGATGAAGATGAGGCAAACATTTGCCTAAGTGTTCAGTACAGCGGTACATCTAGACCTAAGACGCAGAAGCACAAAGACATGTGTTTAATGGCAAAGACGTATGGTTCAAGCTCGGATTCAGATGAAGAAAGAAATGAGGTAAGTATTATAAAGTTTAAAAAAAGACTTAGAAAACTTAGCAAAGATAAACTTCTTTTCCACTTTGATGAATTATTAGAAACCTGTGAACAACAAAAGGAGGAAATAAATGAGTTACTAAAACAAATAAATGAAATAGCGTTTGAAAACATTACTCTAAAGAGGTGTGATAATATTCGAACAAACAAAAAGGAATCCTCTGAAATTTCAAAGTCAAAACTTGATATATCAGATGATTCGAAAGGTTGTTCGGGTGGAAACATCGATGTAGAAAACTTAAGATCATCAAAAAAGGGTTATAGACCATGAAAAAGTCAGTATAATTTTGAAAAAGTAAAATTAGAAAATGCGGAATTAAAAAGAATTATATCCATACTAAACAATGAAATGAATAATGAAAAAATAAATCATGACAGAATAAAAAATTCTCTTACTTCAAAGATCATGGAATTAATAAATGAAAAAGTAGTCATGCAGAAAAGGTTGGATGAAAAGAATCAGTATATGTTAAGAAACGTGGATGGTAAAGAAATAAGTTCGGGAAGAAAAATTGAAGTAAAAGGAACTAACAAAAGAAAACATGTCAAAAGAAAGTGGAGAAAAAAATCCGAAAATGAATGAAGTTAATAAGAGACTTAATAAAAACTGTGATAGATACAAAAAAATATGGGTGCGTAAAGACCCGTTGCCTAACCATAACGTAAAAGGACCAAAATCCATTTGGGTACCTAAGAAATAAAAATGACTATTGCTGGTTAACGAGACTACAAGGGCAAACAGATGGTATTTAGATAGCGGGTGTTCAAAACATATGACGGGTGATAAGAAGAAATTTTTGTCATTGGAGGCTTATGACGGAGAAAGTGTAACTTTCGAAGATAACAAGAAAGGAAGAATAATCGGTATCGAAAATATCGGTTTATCAGATTCACATTGTATTGAGAACGTATTGCTAGTAAAAGGACTAAGGCATAGTCTGTTAAGCATATCGCAACTATGCGATCGAGGAAATAAAGTTGTGTTTCATAATGATAAGTGCATTATCATTCGAGAAGGATCCTCAAATGTTATCTTGGAGGGGGAACGATCAAACCATGTTTACATAGCCGATATCAAGACTTTACCTGATAATGCTGTCACTTGTATGAGTGTTACCATCTCTGATCCACTTCTTTGGCATAAAAGATTTGGACACATAAGTCCTTTCAGTCTCAATAAATTAAGATCTCTAAATTTAGTTGAAGGGTTACCCTCCATAACCTTCGATGCTAGCAAAGCCTGTGGAACCTGCATCCGTTGCAAACATGTGAGATCTTCATTCAAGCCCAAAAAGTTCGTAAGTACTACTAAGCCTCTGGAACTTATTCATATGGATCTTTGCGGACCTATGAGAATAAGAAGTAGAGGTGGTAGCCAGTATGTATTTGTTCTTGTAGATGATTTTTCTAGATTTGTTTGGCCCATCTTCCTTAGCTCAAAAGATCAAATTATGATGAATTCGAATGTCTAATGAAGCTAGTCCAAAACAAGTACAGTTACAATCTTATATCTACCAGAACAGATCACGGAACCAAATTCGATAATGAATCCTTCATAAGTTTTTGTAGAGAACATGGAGTTGGGCACAATTTTTCTGCTCCACGGACTCCACAACAAAATGGAGTAGTCGAACGAATGAATCGAACGCTTGATGAAATGGCTCGTACCATGTTACTATGTAGCGGACTACCCAGAAACTTCTGGGCCGAAGCAGTTAATACAGCGTGCTACATTCACAAGCGAGCTATGATTAGACCTGTGTTAAAGAAAACACCTTACGAACTTCTAAGAGGAAGAAAACCTAGAATATCACATCTCAGATGTTTTGGAAGCAAGTGCTTCGTTCACAACAATGGGAAAAATAATCTAGGAAAGTTTGATCCCCGAAGTGACGAGGCCGTATTCTTAGGTTACTCAGATCATAGCAAAGCCTACAAAGTCTACAACAAAAGAACTCTACGTGTCGAAGAAAGTGTCCACGTAATTTTCGATGAGAGTAATTCTATAAGTCAAGACGACATTGAAGAAGAAGACAATGATGATCCGGATTTCTGGCTCACCAGAAAAGATGCACCAGAACTTGAGGAAGAAGTTAAGGAAATAGAAGGATCAAATGCCGAGTTAGGAGAAGAACGCATTACTGTTAATCCAAATATATCACTAGCAGATGAAGAACAAAGTAACGGTTCTTCAGATACTAAAGATAAGATGGAGTCAACATTAGTTTCAAATGACATCAAGGATAATGTAACCTCTGATATAAATTCAGGAGGAACCAAAGTGTAGACACCCACATTTTGACCGCCAGGTGTCTATAGTAGTTCCCGACAAACACCCGATGATGATCGGATGCTAACATGCCTTGACGTACTCGAAAATGGGCTCGAAATGATGGATATTGGGCCTAGGCATTTTAAGGAGTAAAAATCTCACCAAACCAACCTCAAATTCAGGCCCAGTGGGTCGTTTCGAGTCAAATAACACTAATTTGGGTCGAATCCGTCACCAGGGGTAAAACCGTCTTTTAGCGACCGAGTCAAAACCCGGTCAAAGATATTTCCCGAAACTCGTAGGCTGACCGTGACACCCCACACGTCCTATTCGGACTCCAACTCTACAAAAACAGCCATACAAAAAATAATAAACAATTCCGTTTAAGGTAGAATTCGATCTCGAGTAGGAATCCTATCCGAGAACCGACTCAGACACTCAACCGAGCGCAACCACTCGGCCAAGTACACAAGTCAGCCGGTATTTCCTATTTTCTTCCCTCACAAGAAAACGGAATTCTCGTTCTCCTCAGCTTCTTACTCAAGCGGTAATTCTAGCTCAAACAGGAGTCCTATTCAAAAACCGATTCGAGCATCCGACCGATTGTAAAACACTCGGCCGAAACAGCCCAAAACCAGCCGGTTTGCCTTTCTTCCTCCACAAGAAAGCGGAATCCTTATTTCCCTCAAGTTCCCTCGTTTCCTATCCTAAGCGGTAGTCAAACTCTCCCAAGCCAAGGTCGTGAATTTCCTATAAATAGCCCCTTGCATCAGACATCAAAAAGGACCGAAAAATAATAGAATACACACATTATCGACACACATACATACAACCTCCGACACACACACACATGTAGTTATTTTAGCATCGAGAAACCGATAATACGTTCAAAACCCGAAGGAAGCCGGTCCGAAACCCGACACCTTCACCCGTCTTAACCGTACCACCCTAACCCAACCGACGTTGCCTCGACGCTCCCGTGTCTAGCCACATTCCGACGAGCCCCGATCCGAGTCAACAAGAGCATGTAGGTTGAGGGTGTAAGAAACCCGATTTCTTCCTTTCTCTCCTCTTCTTCTCTTCGTCCGTCTCCTTTATTATGGGTCAAGAGTCGTTTTTTTATTTTTCTAATATCGTTAGTAACGAAAAACTATTTTCATAACGTAAATTCTTAAACATACGATATCGATTTTTCTATAATCGAATATTGTATCGAAAAGAATTATATTAAGATCTCGACGATATTAAAAATCGTTACATCTTTTTTTCGTTCAAAATTCTTTTCTTTTACTTTTCGTTCAAAACAAACTATTTTACAAAACTTTTTTATTCATTCCGAACATTCGATATCGATTTCATAATCGAATATCGGATACGACGAATATCGAAAACATGGATCGAATACAAGTTAATTCATAATTTGTACGCGATTCATCAAAATAACAATTTTCGAACAAAAAATAAAGACCGGACAGACCCGTACGCGAGTCGCGCCACGCCCGAGCGACTCGCGCACGAGCCTGAAACCCGGACTGTTTTTTTAACTTTTTTCGTTCGTTTATTATTTATTCTTCGATCGATTTCTAAAATTAACATCTTTTCTAAAACTATTCCAAGTATTCGATATTGATTTCGTAGTCAACTATCGAATATAAGGAATATCGAAAATATTAAGTCGAGTACGAATCATGCAATATTCATACGCGATTTAATACGAACTTCGAGTTTTCGAAAACCGGACCCGAAACAGGCCACCACGCGACCCGCCGGCATCCCGGGCGAGTCGCGCGACCGGCTGTTATGCCGCGGCCTTTTCCGTCTTTTTTATTATTTTTCGAACTTCGCTTTTTATACAAAACAACGTTCTTTTCAACAATATTTTTCAGATTTCGATATTTTCTCGATCTCGTTATTTTATTTGCTATATTATTATTTACAAATCGATACTAACTCGTTTGTTCATCTTTTGTAGCAAATTCATCTTTTTTATTTCATTTGTTTTATTATACTAAAACGAATCTCACATGTTAAATTTGACTTTGACATCAATTAATTTTGCATGCATTAAACCACTTAGCAACCCATTCAATTCCTCACATGCTTAGGAAAATAATGTTTGCATATCATTCATCGTATTACTAACGCGTGCATTAAAACGTCATTCGATATCCTAGTAGAGGCCGCTAATGTGCGGGCGGGGTTGGGTGTTCTTAGTGAACTTCCCAACACGTACCCTCACCCCTTACTCAGAACCGTGGTTTCCGGATGTCCGAAACCATTGGCAACGAGAGTCATTCAATATACGATTAACCGCTCAAGTCGGCATCTATATCGATATGCAAAAGGGACGAGCCCAATAAACTCTGACATCGGAAATGGGCCGTATTTTGTACACGGCCCACTACGACATAGAGTGGGCTCGAACGGTTCCGAATAACCATAAAATTCGGTGGCGACTCCGACTTCGATTTAAATTTCCATTTGACCATCTCATGGAGATTCATTCGCCTCCCCAAAACCCGCGGGTGGCCGCGTCGGGGTGGACCTATGTCATGTCCACAATTTGGCGACTCCGCTGGGGATTTTCTGATGAGTTAAAATAACCTTCAGTGTCCTCAGGGTGAGACTCGAATAGAAATCGTTTGACTAGTACAATGCGCGTTTTAGTTTTACGGTTCATGCATAACCCCATTTTCCCGGGTCGGTACTCGTGACCGACGTCCCACTATACCGTTGATATAGTCCAAACTGGTTATGTCAAAGGTGTCCATTAGCCGATTCATATGGGTTTTACGGCATGTCCTAATCTCAACTCGAGTTAGGGAGTCCGCCCCGATTCTTGATAGGCTGTGTACACTGGTATAGACCCTTATAGACTGACCGAGACTTAGATTAAGAGCATACATGGCGTCGTTATACTGTTTCCATGACTACGTGCTACTTGATCCATATTTTTTTTTTCAAAACCGTCATTTTTCAAAATTTGCATCCTTTTTTCAAAATATCCAATTTTCAAAACCCGGGTCATATACCGAACTTAGGACTTATGATTTTACTCAAAATAGCCTTTTTCTAGCCGGTATTATGCCCAATTCAAAACACGAAATTATTTTCGAAATTTTCAAACCACCACCCGGCCCACCTTTTCCGTTTTCTCGAAAAGGGCCGGTTCCACCCGATTCATTTCGGGCTTTTCAAAAAATTCATATTTCAAAACTTCCTCTTCTTAGACTTCCCGTATTTAGCAGTGTCGGATCGTGTCATAAGTCGTTGAAGTCTCTAGCGTCGAAACTCCGTCGATCCTACATCGCGGGTTTCCCCCCCATCCTAGTCCGCCTTATTTTACTAAGGCAAGGCCCACCTACGTAGGACATACTCCTACAAGGGTCGGCCCATTTACACAATCGAGTCTAAAAGTTTGGGAATGTCTCACGTGAACCTTCCTTCGGACAGGGCCCAACCCACAGCGTTGGATCCTGAGGAAGGCCCACATTTTCACAAGTCACCCGTCTAGGTGTCTTTTCCGAGTCATTTACCGTATTTTTAGTCTTCTTCTTTTTTCCTTGCTCGGGATGTACTTTCCTTAGGATTCGGGTTAAGTTGCTAATTACGTGGTGCTCTTACAGACAGGCCACCCTTCACTCGAACCATGACGCAAAAAGCCATTGACGAGTTGACCACCACGTTGGCCCAAATCCAGGACCAATTAAGGCAAATGCGGGAGGACCAGATCGCCATTGTCACTCGGGTTAGTGCCGTAGAACAGGGAACTCCTAATGCCTCGATCGAAGATGACGGACCTCTGGCCGCACTAGCCGGCGCAATCCAAAAGTTGCAGGAACAGGTCCACTCGACCACCAGAAACACCATTCTCACGGAAAATGCCCGTACCTATTCGACCCTAACTGATGAACTGCCCGCTAACCTTAACTTAACGGGCTTACCAATGTTTGATGGGACTGAAGACCCGGTACTTCATATTCGGGCTTTTAAGGACTTTATGGCTGTCAAGGGGGTCAAATCGACCATGTTCAAGCATCTCTTTGCTTCCTCTCTGGAGAAACACCCAAAAGCCTTGTACTACAGGCTTGACCCTAAGAAATTCAAAACTTGGGACGATGTCGCAATGGAATTCGCACGGAACTACGCGGATAATGCTGAAATCCAGACCACCATGCGTACTCTGGAAGTTATGGCCCAAGAGCGTAAGGAGGGTTTCACCAAATACCTCCAAAGGTGGCGGACCGAAAGTGTTAAGCTGGTTGACAAGCCCAGCGAAAAAGTTCTAGGGGAGGCCTTTGTCAAAAACCTCCTCCCTGCTTACCGAGTTCATCTCAGGTACGCCATCATACCAGACTTCGCCACTCTGACCGAAATGGGTACCAGAATCGAAGACGATTTAAGGCAAGAGAGCCTTACTAAGGCCTCTACCAAGGGGTATCAAGGAGCTAGTTCATCCTCCAGTAAGCCCGCCAACACAACGGCGGCCCGAAGCATCTTCGACGAGGTAAACTCACTTGACACCTCAACCAAAAAGAATACTCCAAATTGGGTATTCACTGACATTGGGAGAACCTATGCTAATGCCTTACAAAGGCTATCTTCAAAAGGCCTAATCCAACCGATAGGCCCAACTCCGGAAGTTCCCGTAGAAAAGCGGTCCAAAAGCTACAACATTCAGGCCTATTGCCACTATCACCAAGGCAATGGGCATGACACGGAGAAATGCTGGAAATTGAAGCATCTTATCCAAGATCTGATCGAAAATGGGAAGATACCGCTACCTAGTGACAAGCCAAGCAACAAAAACAATCCTCTTGCTACTCATGCCATTTTTACCGGAGAGGTAGTTGACTGCACTCATCTCATTTCCCCTTTCATTTCCCAAATCAACGGGATATGGAACGACGACGAGGACGATGTTTACCTGGCTAAAGGGGAGGCTGTCCCCGTCACTATCGAGGAAGTCCGGAGGGCTAAAGCCAAAGCTTTGGCCGGTACACACACCATCACAACCACCCCGGAAACCGTCACTGAACCTTCCAGGACGGAACTCACTCCCGAAGAGCCAAACGCCGACACGGCCCTAGTCAGACAATTGAAGAGGGTCCGAACCGATATTACTATATGACAGCTTTTGGTTAGTTCACAGGAGCATCGAGCGGCACTTACTAAGGCCCTTGATGAAATCAAGGTCGACTCATCGGTTACCCCCACCGAGATGGTAGCCACGATCCTGCCATATCTCAAGGATAAGCCCAAAGGAGAAGGCCCACTTATCACCTTCTCCGAGTCCGACCTTCCACCGTTTGGGACTACTCATAACTTGGCCCTGTACATCACGGTGATTTGTCGAAACAAATATCTCCCGATGACCCTGATTGATGACGGGTCCGCAGTTAACGTCCTTCCTTTAAGGACAGCCAAGGCCCTCGGCATTACCGAGGCTGACTACCTTCCGACTGCAAAGACTATCCAGGCTTTTGATGGGAGCCCAAAATCAGTGGCTGGGGCCGTTAAACTAACCATTATAACACGCCCGATCGAGAAGGAGTTAGAATTCCAAGTGATCGATGTTACTTCATCTTTCAATCTGCTACTTGGAAGACCATGGATTCATGCAGTCAAAGCTGTGTCCTCCACTCTTCATAGAAAGGTCAAACTGCCTTTACAGGACGGGATCATCACCCTCGAAGCTACTCCCATAACCGTGTCCAGCTGCAACACGACGGGCTCAGCCGACCCACGAGGATTCAAATTTGTGGGAATGATCGAAGAAGAATACCTTTTTCAACCGTACTTCACCGTTAGCATCTATACGATGCTACAGAACCTAGGTTGCCTACCGGGAGTCACATCAAGGCCATATCTTCCACCAGGGAAGATCATCGAAACCCTGAACAACGGGCAATCTCACCTCGGTCTAGGCTATACTATGGCATCCGGCTACATGAACCGAACTAAGGCGGTCACGTTTGTCACCCCGGTATTCGAAACTGTTCAAACGGGCCTCTATCAGCCCACCGTCTCATATCCCGGGACCAAACTGGTTCGGGAATGCAATTTCATCCCGGACGACATATTTGCCCTTATCCAGGCCGAATCAAAGGAGGGCCCAACCAACACTGAGCCCATTCTAGGACTACTCTTTGGGGAAGACAAGGTCATCCCGACCCCTAAGCAGGAGCTAGTCAGCCTGATCCTTCGCAGCAGCAGGTTCGATCCAACCAAGCTAATCTCGGAAGTTGGTGCCGACACTGGGAAGAGAGCTTGGAGGAAGACAACCAAGTGGACCGACAGTCAGGGTCGAGTCTACAAGCTAACCACTGGTGAAGGAGATATGCATGCTATCGAGTCTGAATCTGAGTCCGAGTCCGAGTCAGAGTCAGAGTCGGAGTCTGAGTCAAAGTCTAGAGGGTCCAGTACTAGGATCGAGTCTGTAACCCCTCTCCCTTCTTTAGCCTCACCATCGAGAGCCCCGGAGTTTGTCCCGAGGGCTCTCCCTATCCCGCCTCTGACCAACGATCAGATGACAGCTTTCTTCGAGCTCTTTTCAAAATTTACTATCAATAATAACGATAACCGTTCCGCTTATGACTTGGCTTATTTTCAAAATGTTTTCAAAAATCTTACTTGCAATGACATTTAGAAACCCGACGAACAGGTGCCATTTCCTCCGCATCTAATCGAGCAACTTGAACAAAGGGAGTCCCGAGGTCCGGTAATCGAAGAAACCGATTCCATCAACGTCGGAACCCCTTTAGAACCTCAGATGCTTAGGTTGGGCCTATCTTTAGATCCCGAAGAGAGACAACAATTCACGGACCTTCTCCAAGAATTCAAAGACGTCTTTGCATGGTCCTACAAGGACATGCCGGGAATAGACCGGGAAATAGCGGAACACCGAATACCCATCAAAGACGGGTACAAGCCGGTAAAGCAGAAACTCCGACGAATGAGGCCCGAATGGTCTCTCAAAGTCAAAGAAGAAGTTGATAAACAATTCAAAGCGGGCTTTATTCAAGTGTCTGAATATCCAGACTGGGTTGCGAACATAGTACCAGTACCCAAAAAGGATGGCAAAGTCCGAGTGTGCGTAGATTTCCGGGACCTTAATAAGGCCAGCCCAAAAGACGATTTTCCGTTGCCACATATCGACATACTGGTGGACAACACGGCCGACCATGCCCTTCTATCGTTTATGGACGGGTATGCCGGATACAATAAGATCAAAATGGCAGAAGAAGACATGAGTAAGACCACCTTCATCACACCTTGGGGGACTTACTGCTATACCGTAATGCCATTTGGGCTTATTAACGCTGGTGCCACTTATCAACGGACCACTACTACTTTATTGCATGACATGATGCATAAGGAAGTAGAGGTCTACGTCGATGATATGATTGTCAAGTCCAAGGACCGAAACGGGCACATTGCAGCCCTAAGAAAGTTTTTCACCCGACTACGCAAGTACAACATGAGGTTAAACCCTCAAAAATGCAGTTTCGGGGTAACATCGGGCAAGTTACTGGGCCACATTGTTAGCCAGCGTGGCATCGAAGTCGACCCAGCCAAGATGAAGGCCATAACCGAGATGCAACCGCCTAAAACCGAAAAGGAGATAAGGGGGTTTCTCGGAAAGGTCCAATATATAAGCCGATTCATTTCAAAACTAACCATGGTATGTGAACCCATTTTCAAGAAACTGAAGATAGGAGAACGAACACTATGGGATGACAAATGTCAAATGGCTTTCGATAAGGTCAAGGAAATTCTATCCTCTCCACCGGTGTTAATGCCACCTCAGCATGGTTTGCCTCTATCATTATACTTGACAACAACCGAGACTGCCATGGGCGCTATGCTGGCCCAGACGGTCGATTCTGAAGAACGGGCCATTTACTACATCAGTAAGAAGTTCTTGGAATACGAATGCAAATACACCATGCTCGAGAAGACGTGTCTAGCACTAGTATGGGCCACTAAAAAGCTCCGACACTACATGCTTAGCCACGAGGTACATGTGCTATCCAAAATGGATCCAATCAAATATCTTTTCGAGAAGCCCATCCTTAACGGTCGTATATCCAGATGGACGTTAATGCTAGCTGAGTTTGACCTCAAGTTCGTACCTTTAAAAGCCATTAAGGGCCGGGTAGTAGCAGAGTTCCTCGCCGATAGTCCGGTATCCGAGGAAGAACACACCGATACCTAGGCCTTCCCGGATGAGGATATATTCCATACCGACACCGACACATGGGATTTGTACTTCGATGGAGTGTCCAACTTTCGAGGATTTGGTGTCGGGATCTTGCTAATCTCACCACAAGGTGAACATACCCCGTTATCCATCAAGCTAGATTTTGACGTGACTAATAACGCAGCCGAGTACGAAGCATGCATTCACGGGTTGCAAGCCGCCGCCGATTTAGGAGTAACAAACCTCCGGGTCCACGGCGATTCATCTTTAGTCATAAATCAAACCCTACAAAAATGGAAGACTCGGAACGCAAATCTCGTGGCTTACCAAGCACGAGTAAGGGTTCTCGAAAAACAATTCCAAAAAGTGGAGTACATTTATCTGCCTCGGGAAGAAAACTAGTTTGCAGATGCTCTCTCAAAATTAGCATCTTTACTGAATATCCCAGCGCATCTAACCAGCATGCCCATTTGTGTCGAAAGACGGTCAGAGCCGGCATACGTCAACGCTATCCAAGATATCGAAATAACTGATCCAGAACCTTGGTATCAGGCTATTCTAACCTACTTAACGTCAGGGGAATATCCTCCGGGAACTGAAAACCGGGCCAAGAAAGCTCTACGAATATGGGCAACCCAGTTCATCCACAAAGACGATGGACATCTGTACAAAAAGACAGCACAGGGGGCTTTACTTCTATGCATTGACAAAATTCGAGCCGAAAGAGTTATGGCCGAGGTGCACGATGGCGAAAACGGACCACACATGAACGCCCATATGTTGGCCCGAAAAATCGCAAGACTCGGTTACTATTGGAATAGCATGGAAACTGACTGTCAGCTATATGTCAAACACTGTCACAACTGTCAGATTTTCGCTAATGTTCAGCATATGCCTTCATCCCTACTATATACAATGACATCACCATGGCCATTCTCGACATGGGGAATTGATATAATCGGGAAAGTGAATCCTTCCGGGACAGGGGGTCACTGTTTCATCCTAGTGGCTATCGACTATTTCACTAAATGGGTCGAAGCCGAGTCATACCGGATCTTGAATACCAAACATGTGGCTAAGTTCATCCAAAACAAAATTATATGTCGATATGGGATTCCACACGAGTTCATCAGCGATCACGGGACCCATTTCCAAGCTGAAACTGCCACTTTGCTGGAAAAGTACAAGATCCAAAGGCATACATCGTCGCCTTACCGTCCTCAAACAAATGGAGCGGTAGAGGCAGCCAATAAAACAATTGTCATCATTCTTAAAAAGATGGCTGAGAATTACCGGGACTGGCCCGACAAGATACCCTTTGCCTTATGGGGATATCGGACATCGATTCGAACTGCAACCGGAGCAACTCCATACTATCTGACATATGGAATGGAAGCAGTCCAGCCGGTCGAGCTAGAAGTACCCTCTCTTAGGATTCTGCTCGAAAGTCAGGTACCTGAAGCGGACTGGGTCCAAGCCCGATATGACTCACTAGTCCTCTTAGACGAGCGGCGGTCCCGGGCTCTGAACAATATTCAGATATATCAGAAAAGGATCAAACGGGCTTTTAACAAAAGGGTTAGGCCCAGGAACATCAAAGAGGGCGATCTAGTTCTAAAATCTGTTCGAGCTTTGCTACCAGTTGACCCAAGGGGAAAATTCAAACCCAATTGGGCTGGGCCATATTTAGTAAAGAAGATCCTTTCAGGAGGAGCAGTAATGCTAACGGACTTGGACAGGAACGAGTTCGTCAATCCAACAAACTTGGACCAGCTGAAGCGTTACTACCCATAAACCCTATCTCAATGTCATTAGCAAAGTTTATAAAAAAATGTCATTTTTATGAATTTTCAAAATTTTAAGCAAGTCAATAAGTTAGGATCATTTATCCTACCGTTGCACATCTCGAATTAATAATCTTGATGTATTTCGAAAAATTGCAAAAAAATACTTCTGAACTACGGAAGGTTTGATTCCATTAATTTTGGATACGTAGGCAACCCCTCAAAAGGGTACAACCATTGCAATAACGAAAAGACGGGAACAGTATTCACTAATACGTCTTTTTATTATTTCAAAAATACATCACAAAAAAACAACAAACAAAATCGCACCACAAAAATAGTAGTAATACTTAAATAATAAATTTAGGAGACTACTCATACATTTTGCCCTTCCCCTTATCTCTCGGGTCACGTGGAGTCCGAGGCCGACGGGGCGGGGGCGAACGTTCCCTAATCACAAGGGGAACTTCCTTTGCTCGAACCCGTTTCTTCGATTTTGGGTTTTCCATCCTTTGCACCGGCCCAAGCCGAGCCCTAACCGGCTCGGGCAGCCTGTCTCGAGGACCAAGTCGGTCCTTAGCAGCCAGTCTTGGCCATAGTCTCCTTTCTAAGTCCATCTGGGGGCTCACCTTCCCCCGTGCACCCTTATTACTGGACCCTTCAGTCTGAGTCTTAGATCTTCTTTTCTGACCTGTCGAAGCAGCTCCCTCAGTAAAGAAGCTCCTGTTGTCTTTAGCATGCTCCCGGCATAGCAGGTCATAAGCCTCGTCAATTTTCAGGGCAGCCCGAGTTTTAGCTGAATCAGTTCGGGTCCATCTTACATAAGAATCGGTCACCCAGATCGAATGAGAGTTCTTAAGGACAGGCCAGGTAGCTCGTGTATACCACCTTTGCATCCAGGTGTCACACATCACATCCGTCAGCTGAGTAGATTCACTCACAACGACCTCGATTTCTGGGATTCTTTGCGCCCGACCATATTGCCTAAGTATGCGATCGGGAAAGAGGTGAATTGTTTGCCTAAAAGATAGGATTACCTGATATCTAGCCCTATCTCGAGATTCTAGACCAGTCCAAAGGTAAATTGGCCACCATGGCACGGCCCAACGGATCAACAGGCCTCCATGGAAAGATAGCACCTCATCCCAATATTGTTGGGTATTGAAGCGAGAAAAGGCAATAGCTCGTCTCCTCGACATAACTTGCCTGGGTTGATATCGGCTCACATCTAAGGGAGGATCCAAGATCGATAGCCTCTCGAATAGCCACAGCTGAAAAATCCGAAAAAAAATCAAAATCACAAAAATCGTCAAAATCACGTTAAAAAAAAAAAACGTGAAAAGGCGTGAAAACCGAGAAAACCGCAGGAATCGGGAAACTCGGGAAAAACCGGAAAATTCAGAAAAGCCGAAAAAATAGAAAAAAACGGCATACCTGTAGAAGCCGGGTACACCCAGTCAGCCTGACTGACGAATCCCTCTTACGAATATCCAAACCCTGGATAATCTCCCCTGTAATCAGCCAAGCCGGGCTATGCTCCGTCTCCATCAGGTCAGCCACGGTGAAAAATTTAACGTGGCCCATGCAAGATAATAAGTCCATATGCCCTTCGAAAGCATAAACATGGAGCATACAAAAGGTGAAGGCCCTACGGCTATGAACCGGTCTGACCCGGACATCATCTGGGTTCATGAATTTTTCAGCTAAATCGATCAGGGAAACGGTATCTCCTTCTAGCATGCGGGATACCTCCATATGTGAAAGCCCTAAAAATTCCCTTAACTTCCTCCTAGGGTCAGAAACTGAAAAAGGGATAGCAGGGCGAAGTATAGGATTCCATCCTCCTGCAGCAGCAATTTCCTCAGGAATAGGGCAAATCTCTCCTCGAGGAAAACCAAATACATGATAGGTATCATCTCAATAGGATAGGCAAGCATCCAAGAAGTGGCAGTCTACTTGCATCTGACGGATCACAGACAATTGGGTAACGCCATTCTGATTTAGGATAGCCCTATCGGCATCCCTAAAATATTTGGACCACTCGTGCAACATTCCGACTAATCGGTCGATTCCCATATTTGATTCGCTAAAAGAAAAGAATAAATTTTTCAGGGCTTATTCTTTTCTCTAAGTAATTAAGGAATTGGGAGAATTATGAAAATTTATGAAGCAAGCAGGGGTATTTATAGCATGAAAATAAGTCCTCCTCCTCACCTTAGGATTCCCAATTCTAGAGTATTTAGCATACAAGCCATTGTCCTAAGGCTTAGCTAAGTCATCCCGAGCATTCCTATTCCTTCTCAAAGTCAAAACAAAAATTCTTTATTTTTTCAAAGACTTTTTCAAATTCAAAGATTCAAACCTTTTCTCAAAATTTTTATTCCCCAGCACGAGTCATTTTTCCTACAAATGTTACATGCAAAATTTTGCAGCTTTGCATAAATATATACAGGATGACTCGAGCAGGACCATGCAATTTGCATAACTCCCCAACGGCATTTAAGAAGATGAGCCCACATACAGGCCCATTTTAAGTCTCATGCGACGAGTTCAAATTCCCCACGGAGTTATCATCAGCTCAGGTACATTTCTAGCCCATGGCCGGCGGGCCCTCCACGCAGGTCTAATGTACCTTAAACGACCCGACCGGAAGCTGCCAGGTTTTAATCCTTGATTGACCTGGTGGCTACTCTGACTTTCGCCCTGTCCAAGCCTCAGTCAGAGTGGGGGCTCTGTAGACACCCACAATTTGACCGCCAGGTGTCTATAGTAGTTCCCGACAAACACCCGATGATGATCGGACGCTAACATGCCTTGACGTACTCGGAAATGGGCTCGAAATGATGGATATTGGGCCTAGGCATTTTAAGGAGTACAAATCTCACCAAACCAACCTCAAATTCAGGCCCAGTGGGTCGTTTCGAGTCAAATAACACTAATTTGGGTCGAATCCGTCACAAGGGGTAAAACCGTCTTTTAGCGACCGAGTCAAAACCCGGTCAAAGATATTTCCCGAAACTCGTAGGCTGACCGTGACACCCCACACGTCCTATTCGGACTCCAACTCTACAAAAACAGCCATACAAAAAATAATAAACAATTCCGTTTAAGGTAGAATTCGATCTCGAGTAGGAATCCTATCCGAGAACCGACTAAGACACTCAACCGAGCGCAACCACTCGGCCAAGTACACAAGTCAGCCGGTATTTCCTCTTTTCTTCCCTCACAAGAAAACGGAATTTTCGTTCTCCTCAGCTTCTTACTCAAGCGGTAATTCTAGCTCAAACAGGAGTCCTATTCAAAAACCGATTCGAGCATCCGACCGAGTGTAAAACACTCGGCCGAAACAGCCCAAAACCAGCCGGTTTGCCTTTCTTCCTCCACAAGAAAGCGGAATCCTTATTTCCCTCAAGTTCCCTCGTTTCCTATCCTAAGCGGTAGTCAAACTCTCCCAAGCCAAGGTCGGGAATTTCCTATAAATAGCCCCTTGCATCAGACATCAAAAAGGACCGAAAAATAATAGAATACACACATTATCGACACACATACATACAACCTCCGACACACACACACATGTAGTTATTTTAGCATCGAGAAACCGATAATACGTTCAAAACCCGAAGGAAGCCGGTCCGAAACCCGACACCTTCACCCGTCTTAACCGTACCACCCTAACCCAACCGACGTTGCCTCGACGCTCCCGTGTCTAGCCACATTCCGACGAGCCCCGATCCGAGTCAACAAGAGCATGTAGGTTGAGGGTGTAAGAAACCCGATTTCTTCCTTTCTCTCCTCTTCTTCTCTTCGTCCGTCTCCTTTATTATGGGTCAAGAGTCGTTTTTTTATTTTTCTAATATCGTTAGTAACGAAAAACTATTTTCATAACGTAAATTCTTAAACATACGATATCGATTTTTCTATAATCGAATATTGTATCGAAAAGAATTATATTAAGATCTCGACGATATTAAAAATCGTTACATCTTTTTTTCGTTCAAAATTCTTTTCTTTTACTTTTCGTTCAAAACAAACTATTTTACAAAACTTTTTTATTCATTCCGAACATTCGATATCGATTTCATAATCGAATATCGGATACGACGAATATCGAAAACATGGATCGAATACAAGTTAATTCATAATTTGTACGCGATTCATCAAAATAACAATTTTCGAACAAAAAATAAAGACCGGACAGACCCGTACGCGAGTCGCGCCACGCCCGAGCGACTCGCGCACGAGCCTGAAACCCGGACTGTTTTTTTAACTTTTTTCGTTCGTTTATTATTTATTCTTCGATCGATTTCTAAAATTAACATCTTTTCTAAAACTATTCCAAGTATTCGATATTGATTTCGTAGTCAACTATCGAATATAAGGAATATCGAAAATATTAAGTCGAGTACGAATCATGCAATATTCATACGCGATTTAATACGAACTTCGAGTTTTCGAAAACCGGACCCGAAACAGGCCACCACGCGACCCGCCGGCATCCCGGGCGAGTCGCGCGACCGGCTGTTATGCCGCGGCCTTTTCCGTCTTTTTTATTATTTTTCGAACTTCGCTTTTTATACAAAACAACGTTCTTTTCAACAATATTTTTCAGATTTCGATATTTTCTCGATCTCGTTATTTTATTTGCTATATTATTATTTACAAATCGATACTAACTCGTTTGTTCATCTTTTGTAGCAAATTCATCTTTTTTATTTCATTTGTTTTATTATACTAAAACGAATCTCACATGTTAAATTTGACTTTGACATCAATTAATTTTGCATGCATTAAACCACTTAGCAACCCATTCAATTCCTCACATGCTTAGGAAAATAATGTTTGCATATCATTCATCGTATTACTAACGCGTGCATTAAAACGTCATTCGATATCCTAGTAGAGGCCGCTAATGTGCGGGCGGGGTTGGGTGTTCTTAGTGAACTTCCCAACACGTACCCTCACCCCTTACTCAGAACCGTGGTTTCCGGATGTCCGAAACCATTGGCAACGAGAGTCATTCAATATACGATTAACCGCTCAAGTCGGCATCTATATCGATATGCAAAAGGGACGAGCCCAATAAACTCTGACATCGGAAATGGGCCGTATTTTGTACACGGCCCACTACGACATAGAGTGGGCTCGAACGGTTCCGAATAACCATAAAATTCGGTGGCGACTCCGACTTCGATTTAAATTTCCATTTGACCATCTCATGGAGATTCATTCGCCTCCCCAAAACCCGCGGGTGGCCGCGTCGGGGTGGACCTATGTCATGTCCACAATTTGGCGACTCCGCTGGGGATTTTCTGATGAGTTAAAATAACCTTCAGTGTCCTCAGGGTGAGACTCGAATAGAAATCGTTTGACTAGTACAATGCGCGTTTTAGTTTTACGGTTCATGCATAACCCCATTTTCCCGGGTCGGTACTCGTGACCGACGTCCCACTATACCGTTGATATAGTCCAAACTGGTTATGTCAAAGGTGTCCATTAGCCGATTCATATGGGTTTTACGGCATGTCCTAATCTCAACTCGAGTTAGGGAGTCCGCCCCGATTCTTGATAGGCTGTGTACACTGGTATAGACCCTTATAGACTGACCGAGACTTAGATTAAGAGCATACATGGCGTCGTTATACTGTTTCCATGACTACGTGCTACTTGATCCATATTTTTTTTTTCAAAACCGTCATTTTTCAAAATTTGCATCCTTTTTTCAAAATATCCAATTTTCAAAACCCGGGTCATATACCGAACTTAGGACTTATGATTTTACTCAAAATAGCCTTTTTCTAGCCGGTATTATGCCCAATTCAAAACACGAAATTATTTTCGAAATTTTCAAACCACCACCCGGCCCACCTTTTCCGTTTTCTCGAAAAGGGCCGGTTCCACCCGATTCATTTCGGGCTTTTCAAAAAATTCATATTTCAAAACTTCCTCTTCTTAGACTTCCCGTATTTAGCAGTGTCGGATCGTGTCATAAGTCGTTGAAGTCTCTAGCGTCGAAACTCCGTCGATCCTACATCGCGGGTTTCCCCCCCATCCTAGTCCGCCTTATTTTACTAAGGCAAGGCCCACCTACGTAGGACATACTCCTACAAGGGTCGGCCCATTTACACAATCGAGTCTAAAAGTTTGGGAATGTCTCACGTGAACCTTCCTTCGGACAGGGCCCAACCCACAGCGTTGGATCCTGAGGAAGGCCCACATTTTCACAAGTCACCCGTCTAGGTGTCTTTTCCGAGTCATTTACCGTATTTTTAGTCTTCTTATTTTTTCCTTGCTCGGGATGTACTTTCCTTAGGATTCGGGTTAAGTTGCTAATTACGTGGTGCTCTTACAGACAGGCCACCCTTCACTCGAACCATGACGCAAAAAGCCATTGACGAGTTGACCACCACGTTGGCCCAAATCCAGGACCAATTAAGGCAAATGCGGGAGGACCAGATCGCCATTGTCACTCGGGTTAGTGCCGTAGAACAGGGAACTCCTAATGCCTCGATCGAAGATGACGGACCTCTGGCCGCACTAGCCGGCGCAATCCAAAAGTTGCAGGAACAGGTCCACTCGACCACCAGAAACACCATTCTCACGGAAAATGCCCGTACCTATTCGACCCTAACTGATGAACTGCCCGCTAACCTTAACTTAACGGGCTTACCAATGTTTGATGGGACTGAAGACCCGGTACTTCATATTCGGGCTTTTAAGGACTTTATGGCTGTCAAGGGGGTCAAATCGACCATGTTCAAGCATCTCTTTGCTTCCTCTCTGGAGAAACACCCAAAAGCCTTGTACTACAGGCTTGACCCTAAGAAATTCAAAACTTGGGACGATGTCGCAATGGAATTCGCACGGAACTACGCGGATAATGCTGAAATCCAGACCACCATGCGTACTCTGGAAGTTATGGCCCAAGAGCGTAAGGAGGGTTTCACCAAATACCTCCAAAGGTGGCGGACCGAAAGTGTTAAGCTGGTTGACAAGCCCAGCGAAAAAGTTCTAGGGGAGGCCTTTGTCAAAAACCTCCTCCCTGCTTACCGAGTTCATCTCAGGTACGCCATCATACCAGACTTCGCCACTCTGACCGAAATGGGTACCAGAATCGAAGACGATTTAAGGCAAGAGAGCCTTACTAAGGCCTCTACCAAGGGGTATCAAGGAGCTAGTTCATCCTCCAGTAAGCCCGCCAACACAACGGCGGCCCGAAGCATCTTCGACGAGGTAAACTCACTTGACACCTCAACCAAAAAGAATACTCCAAATTGGGTATTCACTGACATTGGGAGAACCTATGCTAATGCCTTACAAAGGCTATCTTCAAAAGGCCTAATCCAACCGATAGGCCCAACTCCGGAAGTTCCCGTAGAAAAGCGGTCCAAAAGCTACAACATTCAGGCCTATTGCCACTATCACCAAGGCAATGGGCATGACACGGAGAAATGCTGGAAATTGAAGCATCTTATCCAAGATCTGATCGAAAATGGGAAGATACCGCTACCTAGTGACAAGCCAAGCAACAAAAACAATCCTCTTGCTACTCATGCCATTTTTACCGGAGAGGTAGTTGACTGCACTCATCTCATTTCCCCTTTCATTTCCCAAATCAACGGGATATGGAACGACGACGAGGACGATGTTTACCTGGCTAAAGGGGAGGCTGTCCCCGTCACTATCGAGGAAGTCCGGAGGGCTAAAGCCAAAGCTTTGGCCGGTACACACACCATCACAACCACCCCGGAAACCGTCACTGAACCTTCCAGGACGGAACTCACTCCCGAAGAGCCAAACGCCGACACGGCCCTAGTCAGACAATTGAAGAGGGTCCGAACCGATATTACTATATGGCAGCTTTTGGTTAGTTCACAGGAGCATCGAGCGGCACTTACTAAGGCCCTTGATGAAATCAAGGTCGACTCATCGGTTACCCCCACCGAGATGGTAGCCACGATCCTGCCATATCTCAAGGATAAGCCCAAAGGAGAAGGCCCACTTATCACCTTCTCCGAGTCCGACCTTCCACCGTTTGGGACTACTCATAACTTGGCCCTGTACATCACGGTGATTTGTCGAAACAAATATCTCCCGATGACCCTGATTGATGACGGGTCCGCAGTTAACGTCCTTCCTTTAAGGACAGCCAAGGCCCTCGGCATTACCGAGGCTGACTACCTTCCGACTGCAAAGACTATCCAGGCTTTTGATGGGAGCCCAAAATCAGTGGCTGGGGCCGTTAAACTAACCATTATAACACGCCCGATCGAGAAGGAGTTAGAATTCCAAGTGATCGATGTTACTTCATCTTTCAATCTGCTACTTGGAAGACCATGGATTCATGCAGTCAAAGCTGTGTCCTCCACTCTTCATAGAAAGGTCAAACTGCCTTTACAGGACGGGATCATCACCCTCGAAGCTACTCCCATAACCGTGTCCAGCTGCAACACGACGGGCTCAGCCGACCCACGAGGATTCAAATTTGTGGGAATGATCGAAGAAGAATACCTTTTTCAACCGTACTTCACCGTTAGCATCTATACGATGCTACAGAACCTAGGTTGCCTACCGGGAGTCACATCAAGGCCATATCTTCCACCAGGGAAGATCATCGAAACCCTGAACAACGGGCAATCTCACCTCGGTCTAGGCTATACTATGGCATCCGGCTACATGAACCGAACTAAGGCGGTCACGTTTGTCACCCCGGTATTCGAAACTGTTCAAACGGGCCTCTATCAGCCCACCGTCTCATATCCCGGGACCAAACTGGTTCGGGAATGCAATTTCATCCCGGACGACATATTTGCCCTTATCCAGGCCGAATCAAAGGAGGGCCCAACCAACACTGAGCCCATTCTAGGACTACTCTTTGGGGAAGACAAGGTCATCCCGACCCCTAAGCAGGAGCTAGTCAGCCTGATCCTTCGCAGCAGCAGGTTCGATCCAACCAAGCTAATCTCGGAAGTTGGTGCCGACACTGGGAAGAGAGCTTGGAGGAAGACAACCAAGTGGACCGACAGTCAGGGTCGAGTCTACAAGCTAACCACTGGTGAAGGAGATATGCATGCTATCGAGTCTGAATCTGAGTCCGAGTCCGAGTCAGAGTCAGAGTCGGAGTCTGAGTCAAAGTCTAGAGGGTCCAGTACTAGGATCGAGTCTGTAACCCCTCTCCCTTCTTTAGCCTCACCATCGAGAGCCCCGGAGTTTGTCCCGAGGGCTCTCCCTATCCCGCCTCTGACCAACGATCAGATGACAGCTTTCTTCGAGCTCTTTTCAAAATTTACTATCAATAATAACGATAACCGTTCCGCTTATGACTTGGCTTATTTTCAAAATGTTTTCAAAAATCTTACTTGCAATGACATTTAGAAACCCGACGAACAGGTGCCATTTCCTCCGCATCTAATCGAGCAACTTGAACAAAGGGAGTCCCGAGGTCCGGTAATCGAAGAAACCGATTCCATCAACGTCGGAACCCCTTTAGAACCTCAGATGCTTAGGTTGGGCCTATCTTTAGATCCCGAAGAGAGACAACAATTCACGGACCTTCTCCAAGAATTCAAAGACGTCTTTGCATGGTCCTACAAGGACATGCCGGGAATAGACCGGGAAATAGCGGAACACCGAATACCCATCAAAGACGGGTACAAGCCGGTAAAGCAGAAACTCCGACGAATGAGGCCCGAATGGTCTCTCAAAGTCAAAGAAGAAGTTGATAAACAATTCAAAGCGGGCTTTATTCAAGTGTCTGAATATCCAGACTGGGTTGCGAACATAGTACCAGTACCCAAAAAGGATGGCAAAGTCCGAGTGTGCGTAGATTTCCGGGACCTTAATAAGGCCAGCCCAAAAGACGATTTTCCGTTGCCACATATCGACATACTGGTGGACAACACGGCCGACCATGCCCTTCTATCGTTTATGGACGGGTATGCCGGATACAATAAGATCAAAATGGCAGAAGAAGACATGAGTAAGACCACCTTCATCACACCTTGGGGGACTTACTGCTATACCGTAATGCCATTTGGGCTTATTAACGCTGGTGCCACTTATCAACGGACCACTACTACTTTATTGCATGACATGATGCATAAGGAAGTAGAGGTCTACGTCGATGATATGATTGTCAAGTCCAAGGACCGAAACGGGCACATTGCAGCCCTAAGAAAGTTTTTCACCCGACTACGCAAGTACAACATGAGGTTAAACCCTCAAAAATGCAGTTTCGGGGTAACATCGGGCAAGTTACTGGGCCACATTGTTAGCCAGCGTGGCATCGAAGTCGACCCAGCCAAGATGAAGGCCATAACCGAGATGCAACCGCCTAAAACCGAAAAGGAGATAAGGGGGTTTCTCGGAAAGGTCCAATATATAAGCCGATTCATTTCAAAACTAACCATGGTATGTGAACCCATTTTCAAGAAACTGAAGATAGGAGAACGAACACTATGGGATGACAAATGTCAAATGGCTTTCGATAAGGTCAAGGAAATTCTATCCTCTCCACCGGTGTTAATGCCACCTCAGCATGGTTTGCCTCTATCATTATACTTGACAACAACCGAGACTGCCATGGGCGCTATGCTGGCCCAGACGGTCGATTCTGAAGAACGGGCCATTTACTACATCAGTAAGAAGTTCTTGGAATACGAATGCAAATACACCATGCTCGAGAAGACGTGTCTAGCACTAGTATGGGCCACTAAAAAGCTCCGACACTACATGCTTAGCCACGAGGTACATGTGCTATCCAAAATGGATCCAATCAAATATCTTTTCGAGAAGCCCATCCTTAACGGTCGTATATCCAGATGGACGTTAATGCTAGCTGAGTTTGACCTCAAGTTCGTACCTTTAAAAGCCATTAAGGGCCGGGTAGTAGCAGAGTTCCTCGCCGATAGTCCGGTATCCGAGGAAGAACACACCGATACCTAGGCCTTCCCGGATGAGGATATATTCCATACCGACACCGACACATGGGATTTGTACTTCGATGGAGTGTCCAACTTTCGAGGATTTGGTGTCGGGATCTTGCTAATCTCACCACAAGGTGAACATACCCCGTTATCCATCAAGCTAGATTTTGACGTGACTAATAACGCAGCCGAGTACGAAGCATGCATTCACGGGTTGCAAGCCGCCGCCGATTTAGGAGTAACAAACCTCCGGGTCCACGGCGATTCATCTTTAGTCATAAATCAAACCCTACAAAAATGGAAGACTCGGAACGCAAATCTCGTGGCTTACCAAGCACGAGTAAGGGTTCTCGAAAAACAATTCCAAAAAGTGGAGTACATTTATCTGCCTCGGGAAGAAAACTAGTTTGCAGATGCTCTCTCAAAATTAGCATCTTTACTGAATATCCCAGCGCATCTAACCAGCATGCCCATTTGTGTCGAAAGACGGTCAGAGCCGGCATACGTCAACGCTATCCAAGATATCGAAATAACTGATCCAGAACCTTGGTATCAGGCTATTCTAACCTACTTAACGTCAGGGGAATATCCTCCGGGAACTGAAAACCGGGCCAAGAAAGCTCTACGAATATGGGCAACCCAGTTCATCCACAAAGACGATGGACATCTGTACAAAAAGACAGCACAGGGGGCTTTACTTCTATGCATTGACAAAATTCGAGCCGAAAGAGTTATGGCCGAGGTGCACGATGGCGAAAACGGACCACACATGAACGCCCATATGTTGGCCCGAAAAATCGCAAGACTCGGTTACTATTGGAATAGCATGGAAACTGACTGTCAGCTATATGTCAAACACTGTCACAACTGTCAGATTTTCGCTAATGTTCAGCATATGCCTTCATCCCTACTATATACAATGACATCACCATGGCCATTCTCGACATGGGGAATTGATATAATCGGGAAAGTGAATCCTTCCGGGACAGGGGGTCACTGTTTCATCCTAGTGGCTATCGACTATTTCACTAAATGGGTCGAAGCCGAGTCATACCGGATCTTGAATACCAAACATGTGGCTAAGTTCATCCAAAACAAAATTATATGTCGATATGGGATTCCACACGAGTTCATCAGCGATCACGGGACCCATTTCCAAGCTGAAACTGCCACTTTGCTGGAAAAGTACAAGATCCAAAGGCATACATCGTCGCCTTACCGTCCTCAAACAAATGGAGCGGTAGAGGCAGCCAATAAAACAATTGTCATCATTCTTAAAAAGATGGCTGAGAATTACCGGGACTGGCCCGACAAGATACCCTTTGCCTTATGGGGATATCGGACATCGATTCGAGCTGCAACCGGAGCAACTCCATACTATCTGACATATGGAATGGAAGCAGTCCAGCCGGTCGAGCTAGAAGTACCCTCTCTTAGGATTCTGCTCGAAAGTCAGGTACCTGAAGCGGACTGGGTCCAAGCCCGATATGACTCACTAGTCCTCTTAGACGAGCGGCGGTCCCGGGCTCTGAACAATATTCAGATATATCAGAAAAGGATCAAACGGGCTTTTAACAAAAGGGTTAGGCCCAGGAACATCAAAGAGGGCGATCTAGTTCTAAAATCTGTTCGAGCTTTGCTACCAGTTGACCCAAGGGGAAAATTCAAACCCAATTGGGCTGGGCCATATTTAGTAAAGAAGATCCTTTCAGGAGGAGCAGTAATGCTAACGGACTTGGACAGGAACGAGTTCGTCAATCCAACAAACTTGGACCAGCTGAAGCGTTACTACCCATAAACCCTATCTCAATGTCATTAGCAAAGTTTATAAAAAAATGTCATTTTTATGAATTTTCAAAATTTTAAGCAAGTCAATAAGTTAGGATCATTTATCCTACCGTTGCACATCTCGAATTAATAATCTTGATGTATTTCGAAAAATTGCAAAAAAATACTTCTGAACTACGGAAGGTTTGATTCCATTAATTTTGGATACGTAGGCAACCCCTCAAAAGGGTACAACCATTGCAATAACGAAAAGACGGGAACAGTATTCACTAATACGTCTTTTTATTATTTCAAAAATACATCACAAAAAAACAACAAACAAAATCGCACCACAAAAATAGTAGTAATACTTAAATAATAAATTTAGGAGACTACTCATACATTTTGCCCTTCCCCTTATCTCTCGGGTCACGTGGAGTCCGAGGCCGACGGGGCGGGGGCGAACGTTCCCTAATCACAAGGGGAACTTCCTTTGCTCGAACCCGTTTCTTCGATTTTGGGTTTTCCATCCTTTGCACCGGCCCAAGCCGAGCCCTAACCGGCTCGGGCAGCCTGTCTCGAGGACCAAGTCGGTCCTTAGCAGCCAGTCTTGGCCATAGTCTCCTTTCTAAGTCCATCTGGGGGCTCACCTTCCCCCGTGCACCCTTATTACTGGACCCTTCAGTCTGAGTCTTAGATCTTCTTTTCTGACCTGTCGAAGCAGCTCCCTCAGTAAAGAAGCTCCTGTTGTCTTTAGCATGCTCCCGGCATAGCAGGTCATAAGCCTCGTCAATTTTCAGGGCAGCCCGAGTTTTAGCTGAATCAGTTCGGGTCCATCTTACATAAGAATCGGTCACCCAGATCGAATGAGAGTTCTTAAGGACAGGCCAGGTAGCTCGTGTATACCACCTTTGCATCCAGGTGTCACACATCACATCCGTCAGCTGAGTAGATTCACTCACAACGACCTCGATTTCTGGGATTCTTTGCGCCCGACCATATTGCCTAAGTATGCGATCGGGAAAGAGGTGAATTGTTTGCCTAAAAGATAGGATTACCTGATATCTAGCCCTATCTCGAGATTCTAGACCAGTCCAAAGGTAAATTGGCCACCATGGCACGGCCCAACGGATCAACAGGCCTCCATGGAAAGATAGCACCTCATCCCAATATTGTTGGGTATTGAAGCGAGAAAAGGCAATAGCTCGTCTCCTCGACATAACTTGCCTGGGTTGATATCGGCTCACATCTAAGGGAGGATCCAAGATCGATAGCCTCTCGAATAGCCACAGCTGAAAAATCCGAAAAAAAATCAAAATCACAAAAATCGTCAAAATCACGTTAAAAAAAAAAAAACGTGAAAAGGCGTGAAAACCGAGAAAACCGCAGGAATCGGGAAACTCGGGAAAAACCGGAAAATTCAGAAAAGCCGAAAAAATAGAAAAAAACGGCATACCTGTAGAAGCCGGGTACACCCAGTCAGCCTGACTGACGAATCCCTCTTACGAATATCCAAACCCTGGATAATCTCCCCTGTAATCAGCCAAGCCGGGCTATGCTCCGTCTCCATCAGGTCAGCCACGGTGAAAAATTTAACGTGGCCCATGCAAGATAATAAGTCCATATGCCCTTCGAAAGCATAAACATGGAGCATACAAAAGGTGAAGGCCCTACGGCTATGAACCGGTCTGACCCGGACATCATCTGGGTTCATGAATTTTTCAGCTAAATCGATCAGGGAAACGGTATCTCCTTCTAGCATGCGGGATACCTCCATATGTGAAAGCCCTAAAAATTCCCTTAACTTCCTCCTAGGGTCAGAAACTGAAAAAGGGATAGCAGGGCGAAGTATAGGATTCCATCCTCCTGCAGCAGCAATTTCCTCAGGAATAGGGCAAATCTCTCCTCGAGGAAAACCAAATACATGATAGGTATCATCTCAATAGGATAGGCAAGCATCCAAGAAGTGGCAGTCTACTTGCATCTGACGGATCACAGACAATTGGGTAACGCCATTCTGATTTAGGATAGCCCTATCGGCATCCCTAAAATATTTGGACCACTCGTGCAACATTCCGACTAATCGGTCGATTCCCATATTTGATTCGCTAAAAGAAAAGAATAAATTTTTCAGGGCTTATTCTTTTCTCTAAGTAATTAAGGAATTGGGAGAATTATGAAAATTTATGAAGCAAGCAGGGGTATTTATAGCATGAAAATAAGTCCTCCTCCTCACCTTAGGATTCCCAATTCTAGAGTATTTAGCATACAAGCCATTGTCCTAAGGCTTAGCTAAGTCATCCCGAGCATTCCTATTCCTTCTCAAAGTCAAAACAAAAATTCTTTATTTTTTCAAAGACTTTTTCAAATTCAAAGATTCAAACCTTTTCTCAAAATTTTTATTCCCCAGCACGAGTCATTTTTCCTACAAATGTTACATGCAAAATTTTGCAGCTTTGCATAAATATATACAGGATGACTCGAGCAGGACCATGCAATTTGCATAACTCCCCAACGGCATTTAAGAAGATGAGCCCACATACAGGCCCATTTTAAGTCTCATGCGACGAGTTCAAATTCCCCACGGAGTTATCATCAGCTCAGGTACATTTCTAGCCCATGGCCGGCGGGCCCTCCACGCAGGTCTAATGTACCTTAAACGACCCGACCGGAAGCTGCCAGGTTTTAATCCTTGATTGACCTGGTGGCTACTCTGACTTTCGCCCTGTCCAAGCCTCAGTCAGAGTGGGGGCTCTGTAGACACCCACAATTTGACCGCCAGGTGTCTATAGTAGTTCCCGACAAACACCCGATGATGATCGGACGCTAACATGCCTTGACGTACTCGGAAATGGGCTCGAAATGATGGATATTGGGCCTAGGCATTTTAAGGAGTACAAATCTCACCAAACCAACCTCAAATTCAGGCCCAGTGGGTCGTTTCGAGTCAAATAACACTAATTTGGGTCGAATCCGTCACAAGGGGTAAAACCGTCTTTTAGCGACCGAGTCAAAACCCGGTCAAAGATATTTCCCGAAACTCGTAGGCTGACCGTGACACCCCACACGTCCTATTCGGACTCCAACTCTACAAAAACAGCCATACAAAAAATAATAAACAATTCCGTTTAAGGTAGAATTCGATCTCGAGTAGGAATCCTATCCGAGAACCGACTAAGACACTCAACCGAGCGCAACCACTCGGCCAAGTACACAAGTCAGCCGGTATTTCCTCTTTTCTTCCCTCACAAGAAAACGGAATTTTCGTTCTCCTCAGCTTCTTACTCAAGCGGTAATTCTAGCTCAAACAGGAGTCCTATTCAAAAACCGATTCGAGCATCCGACCGAGTGTAAAACACTCGGCCGAAACAGCCCAAAACCAGCCGGTTTGCCTTTCTTCCTCCACAAGAAAGCGGAATCCTTATTTCCCTCAAGTTCCCTCGTTTCCTATCCTAAGCGGTAGTCAAACTCTCCCAAGCCAAGGTCGGGAATTTCCTATAAATAGCCCCTTGCATCAGACATCAAAAAGGACCGAAAAATAATAGAATACACACATTATCGACACACATACATACAACCTCCGACACACACACACATGTAGTTATTTTAGCATCGAGAAACCGATAATACGTTCAAAACCCGAAGGAAGCCGGTCCGAAACCCGACACCTTCACCCGTCTTAACCGTACCACCCTAACCCAACCGACGTTGCCTCGACGCTCCCGTGTCTAGCCACATTCCGACGAGCCCCGATCCGAGTCAACAAGAGCATGTAGGTTGAGGGTGTAACAAACCCGATTTCTTCCTTTCTCTCCTCTTCTTCTCTTCGTCCGTCTCCTTTATTATGGGTCAAGAGTCGTTTTTTTATTTTTCTAATATCGTTAGTAACGAAAAACTATTTTCATAACGTAAATTCTTAAACATACGATATCGATTTTTCTATAATCGAATATTATATCGAAAAGAATTATATTAAGATCTCGACGATATTAAAAATCGTTACATCTTTTTTTCGTTCAAAATTCTTTTCTTTTACTTTTCGTTCAAAACAAACTATTTTACAAAACTTTTTTATTCATTCCGAACATTCGATATCGATTTCATAATCGAATATCGGATACGACGAATATCGAAAACATGGATCGAATACAAGTTAATTCATAATTTGTACGCGATTCATCAAAATAACAATTTTCGAACAAAAAATAAAGACCGGACAGACCCGTACGCGAGTCGCGCCACGCCCGAGCGACTCGCGCACGAGCCTGAAACCCGGACTGTTTTTTTAACTTTTTTCGTTCGTTTTTTATTTATTCTTCGATCGATTTCTAAAATTAACATCTTTTCTAAAACTATTCCAAGTATTCGATATTGATTTCGTAGTCAACTATCGAATATAAGGAATATCGAAAATATTAAGTCGAGTACGAATCATGCAATATTCATACGCGATTTAATACGAACTTCGAGTTTTCGAAAACCGGACCCGAAACAGGCCACCACGCGACCCGCCGGCATCCCGGGCGAGTCGCGCGACCGGCTGTTATGCCGCGGCCTTTTCCGTCTTTTTTATTATTTTTCGAACTTTGTTTTTTTATACAAAAAACGTTCTTTTCAACAATATTTTTCAGATTTCGATATTTTCTCGATCTCGTTATTTTATTTGCTATATTATTATTTACAAATCGATACTAACTCGTTTGTTCATCTTTTGTAGCAAATTCATCTTTTTTATTTCATTTGTTTTATTATACTAAAACGAATCTCACATGTTAAATTTGACTTTGACATCAATTAATTTTGCATGCATTAAACCACTTAGCAACCCATTCAATTCCTCACATGCTTAGGAAAATAATGTTTGCATATCATTCATCGTATTACTAACGCGCGCATTAAAACGTCATTCGATATCCTAGTAGAGGCCGCTAATGTGCGGGCGGGGTTGGGTGTTCTTAGTGAACTTCCCAACACGTACCCTCACCCCTTACTCAGAACCGTGGTTTCCGGATGTCCGAAACCATTGGCAACGAGAGTCATTCAATATACGATTAACCGCTCAAGTCGGCATCTATATCGATATGCAAAAGGGACGAGCCCAATAAACTTTGACATCGGAAATGGGCCGTATTTTGTACACGGCCCACTACGACATATAGTGGGCTCGAACGGTTCCGAATAACCATAAAATTCGGTGGCGACTCCGACTTCGATTTAAATTTCCATTTGACCATCTCATGGAGATTCATTTGCCTCCCCAAAACCCACGCGTGGCCGCGTCGGGGTGGACCTATGTCATGTGCACACCAAGAAAATCCTACCAAGGTTGATGTAACTACCAGCACGGATAATGTACCACGGATTCAGGGGGAACTATAAGCAAGGATAATGTAACCACTATTAACAACTCAGAAGAATATTCCAGGAAAAGTAATAATGTTCCCTCAAATCTTAAGAAGTGGAAACATCAGAGCTTACGGATGCTATTCTGAGCGATTATCATAAGGGAAACCAAACAAGAAGGTCTCTAAGAAACCATTGTGTTCTAAATTCTTTTCTCTCTACCATAAAACCCAAAAATATCAAAGAAGCGCTTACCGATTCTGACTGGATCGTAGCAATGCAAGAAGAGTTGGGACAATTTGAACGGAACAAAGTGTGGCACTTGGTTCCCAGACCACTAGACAGAAAAGTAATAGTGTAGACACCCACATTTTGACCGCCAGATGTCTATAGTAGTTCCCGTCAAACACCCGATGATGATCGGACGCAAACATGCTTTGATGGACTCGGATATAGGCTCGAAATCATGGACATTTGGCTTGGGCTTATTACGGAGTACAAATCTTACAAAACCAACCTCAAATCCAGGCCCAGTGGGTCGTTTCGAGTCAAATGAGACTAATTTGGGTCGATTCCGACACCAGGGGTAAAACCGTCTTTTAGCGACCGAGTCAAAACCCGGTCAAAAATATTCTCGAGATACACGAGTCAGCCGTGACACCTCACGTGGCTGATTCGGTCTCAAACATCACAAAAAATCAGCTTCAGAAAATATTATTAAACAAATCCGTTTAAGGATAAAATTCGATCTCAAGTAGGAATTCTATCCGAAAACCGAATCAATTACCGACCGAGCATCAAAATACTCGGCCAACTCCCCCCAACCAGCCGAGATTCCTTGCTTCCTCTCCAAGCAACGGACTTCTCGTTCCTTTCGAACTCTCGCGTTTCCTATCCAAATCGGTATTTCTTGTTGTCTAAGCAAGATACCTCTCCTAAACCTCTTCGCCTATAAATAGGACCCTCTGTTCAACACAATTCATGCAGAAACGATCCATCAATAGGCGATCAATTATTCCCATACATTAACACATCTATCATCCATCATCCTCGACATCTAGAGAAAAAAACCATTCAAAACAAATCCCGACATACCTCTGAAAAAGCTCCGAAATACTGCCAAAATACCGACGGATCCGACCCCGAGAAAACCGGCCGAAACCCGTCCAACCACACGTCCAAATAAACACCTTAAATCATCCCGCATCATCACCTTAAACAACTTCCCGACGAGCCTTATTCCGAGAAAGCAAAGCATGTAGGTTGAGGGTGTAAACCAAACCCGATTCTTCTCTTCTTCTCTCCCTTTCTCCACGTTTTTTATCTTTTTTTTCGAGTCGTGTCGTCGGTCGGTCTTTTTAATATGGGTCGTTCGTCGCATTTTTTTTTTCTTCTTCTTTCTAATAATCGATATTACAAAAACTATTTTTTTATAACGTTCTTAAAATACGATATCGATTCTCTAATCGAATATCATATCTAACAAGAACTAAATTAATTAATTCTCGTTGATGCTAATAAAATCGTTACATCCTTTTTAAACAAAATTCGACGATTTTATACGCGGAGAGAATTAACATCTTTTTCGTTCAAAATAAACTTTTTTCAAAACCTTTTCTAAAATCATTCCGACTATTCGATATCGATTTCATAATCGAATATCGAATACGACGAATATCGAAAATATGAATCGGGTATAAATTAATCCATATTTGTACGCGATTTATAAAAATTGATGGTTTTCGACAAATAATAAAAAGCGGACAGACCGCCACGCGAGTCGCGCGCCTGTCAGGCGACTCGCGCGGTGGCCTGTTTAGCCGGGTCTTTTTTTTCGTTTCCTCGCTTTTCTATTTTTTTATTCTTTTCGAATCTTACATAAAAAGCGACTTTCGCGACATATTTCGATAAATACCTTTTTTTGACCTCGGTCAACGCGTGCTAATCCATCACGTGACATAAATCTTTTCAAAAATCATGCATATTATTTATTTACATCTTTATTCGATTTATTCAACCGTTACTAACACGTTTGCTCCTTGTTTGTAGCGATTTATTTTTATCGTTTGTTTTATTAGACTAAAACGAACTTCACATGCTAAAATAACTTTGACGTTATTAGTTTAATATGCATTAAACGACTTAGCAACCCATTTATTTTTCTCTCACATATCTAGGGAAAATAATCTTTGCATATCATTCAACCATCGAACTAACGTGTGTACACCAAAAACGAACGATATCTTAGTAAAGGCCGCTAAGTGCGGGCGGGGTTGGGTGTTCTTAGTGATCTTCCCAACACGTACCCTCACCCCTTACTCAGAACCATGGTTTCCGGATGTCCGAATCCATTGGCAACGAGAGTCATTCAATACACGATATCCGATAATGTCGGTATCGGTATCAAATGCTAAGGGACGAACCCGATAAACTCTGACATCGGAAATGGGCCATATTTTGTATATGGCTCACTACGACATAGAGTGGGTTCGAACAGGCCCGAACTCCCACAAAGTTCGGTGGCGACTCCTACTTCGATTTAAAATTCAATTTGACCATCTCATATGGAGATTCATTCGCCTCCCCAAACCCGCGCGTGGCCGCGTCGGGGTGGACCTATGTCATGTCCACAAATAGGGACCCGTTGGGTATTCAGAAATAAACTTGATGACTCTGGAACCATTGTTAGAAACAAAGCAAGGTTGGTAGTACAAGGTTACAATCAACAAGAAGGAATAGATTTTGACGAAACCTTTGCTCTGGTTCGAGATTGGAAGCCATTCGGCTACTTATTGCATATGCCGCGCATAAAGGATTCAAGTTGTTTCAAATGGACGTTAAAACAGCGTTTCTGAATGGATTCTTGAAAGAGGAAGTCTTTGTAGGACAACCCCCTGGATTTGAGACTGTGGATCTGCCAAATCATGTTTTCAAGCTAGATAAGACTCTCTACGGATTAAAACAAGCACCAAGGGCCTGGTATGATAGGTTGTCTCAGTTTCTACTCCTAAATGAATTTAAGAGAGGGTCTGTTGATAAAACACTCTTCATAAAAAATGTCAAGATGTAATCCCCTAGAAATTCTAACGCAATACAGTGGTGGAAACACTGTAGAAGTGGGATTATAACACACTGTAGCTTTGTCTTGATTAAACAAAAATGGTAAGTCAATACATAAGCCATAAAATAAAAATGGCTACAAAATAAATAAATAAAATCCATAAAAAGGGTTTTAACAATCCATAATACATTGATCTGATTAAAACAAGCAGGATCCATAACTGCTCGCTAGCCCACCCGATGGAAAACACATATACCTGCCATGTTAAAAACATAACAGCCACAATCAGTGGGGAGCAACGTCAACGTTCTCCCAGCCGTATAACAGGACTTTAAAACTGTAATTACTATTATAGAAAAATAGTAAAAATGGAAAACAGTAAAACACATTATAATAAAAATAATCTTTCAGTGAAAAAATTCACGTATCAAAACAATATAATAAAAATGAGTTTTCCGAAGAAAACATAAAACATTTGCCAACCTGCAACCAAATTATATCGATAATAATAAAATATTCAAAATGGCGTTATGGATAGGAGTAGTGTAGACGGCTAGACTTTCACTAGGAGAGTACTAAAAACTAGCTTCGAGAACTTAGTTCAAACAAATCAAACTTCGGTCTTTAACTAGGCTACTCAACCATAATAGAGCGGCGACTTATAAATGCGTGACCCTAGTTTAAGATAATGCACACCCCTCCTGGGATTACCTGTCACCCAGTTCAACTTATGACGGCGACTACTGCGAGGCCTAAGCTGAAGGTCAAAATGTACAAAACTCCCGGGATACCTGTCACCCGGTTCAACAACCAATGTACCGATTCCTGATACACTAGCCTTATAGTTGATGGCAAAACCGTAAACCCTAGAATATATTACTCTAACCTCACACTTGTCCTTATTCCATAACTCCAAAACAAAGTCATTATCGATATTCAAAAGATATAATCAATATAAATAATATGAGGATAAAAGAAGTAAACATTTATATTCTAAAAGAGGAAACTTTCTATTTTAGGAAACTTCTATTTTCAGAAACTTTACTAAAAATAGCATTATATCAAAATAGTGAAAATATTAGTTCATACTAATACCAATTTTTAGTAAACGATATAGATTTATAAAACTAATTCTTTCGGCCTTAACGATATTAATTATTAAAGGAAGAACATATGAGTTTATGAAGTTATTGAAATATCGTACAAGTGTATAAAATGATTAAAAATGTCTTAAAATTTTTAATAATACTAATAAGGGTGTTTTCAAAATTTACAAAGCTAAAATTCCCTAATTATTATTAGTTACGACAATACGATTACAAATAGGATTTTACGGCAAATGTCAAATTAAATCTTTTAACGTCTTTTATTTAATTAAACCATTGAATATATTTAAAATATGTTAAGGGATGATTTAACTCTTAACGTTTCAGATTTAAATATTTTAAAAATTGCTGGAAAAATAAATCTTTTAGGTAAGACGAAGCATTTTAACGATAAATCGTAATTTGTCCAAAAATTAATACTTATTAATTAAAGACTGTAATAAATAGTACAAAAATTACGTAAAATAGATAAAATATATTTATGGAAATTCTGTCCAGAAAAGAACAGAATACTTAGACTCGGTTTTTTAAAGGGTTTTCTCGTTAATCGTCTAATCGCGACAATAACGATTAATAAAAATAGTAATTACAAAACGATTTAAGTATTAACATCCAAAAATTGTTATTAAACCTAAAAATCATGATTTTCCAGAAACTACTATTTTTCCAGATTTCCAAAAATTCCAGATTTAATAAATCCCGCTAAAACCGTCTTTTAAACCCGTTTTCACAATTAACGATTACATTAATAATACTTATTGTTCCCAACATTTTATCATAGCACTAAAAATCATAAAATTACATTTTATTATGAAATCATCAGAATCATATTTTTTTTCCAGATTTAATCAAAGGACCAGAAATCGAGAATTTAAACGACAAACGCGGTTTTAACGATAAATGATGATTTAAAGTGATTAATTAATTCATACACTTAACAATTCTGAAAATTGTGAATAAATTCATAAAATTCTATTTCATCTGAAAGTTTCACCACGTCAAAAACCAGATTAAAATAAAATGTTTAGCTACTAGAACAAAAAATCTGCTTTTAATCGTTTTTGTTTGTAAACGGTAATAATTCAATAATCGATAACTAAAATATCAAAAAAAATACTAAATTATTAAAAATCATCAAAAACTTCATTTTTACAGAATATAATCATATATTACAAGTTTAGGCCGAATATTACGATTTTACAAATTAATACAACGATTTAATCGTTAATCTCGTAAAAGCGATAAAAATATCGAAACATGCAAATTTTCAAGTTTTTTTTTAAAAAATTCCCGATTATATGACATACATATATTGTCAAAAATGAAATATAAAAATTATACATGCAAATACACAATTAAAATCAGGAAATACCCAGTAACATCGACGTTACCTCTAACCCAAATTCGAGTCGATTAAAAATTCGTCGGCTTCGGGATCATTCAAAAATCCTTCAACACAAGAAAAGCATGGTGGAAAAATACCATGAGAAAACTAAGAAAATCAAGGAAAATAACGATCGAAAACAACATCGATTATTACCTTAACAAAGGGATCGGAATGACGATTATTTTGGAGATGAAAACGAGACGATCGAGACTCGATTTGAGACAAAATTTGGCTAGAAAAGCTGTTGGAAAATCTCAGCCAAGAGAGAAAAAGGCAGTAAATGTTGTTTAATTTTTTGTAAAATGAATGATAAGAAAGTGGATGGTTTTCTAAAGCATAAATGATAAGTAAATTTTGATGAAAACTATGTCATAATACATGCACAAATAAGCCAAAATGAGAGAGGAAGGGAGTGTGAAGAGTTTGTGTTTAAGGCCAAAAATAAATGGGCGAGAAAAAGAAAATATCTAAGGCTTAAACATCATAAAATGAAATGTATACAAAGTTGTAGTGTAAAAATGTGACATGGGTGTGTCACGGTCCAAAACATGGGGAAAATGTCCCAAATAATTTCTAAGTTGATAAAAAGATGAATCGTAAAATTGTTAAAGGTATTTCAAATCAGTTCGAGTAAACCGCGCGTTGGAAAATAATTATTTATGAAACTTCGTAATAAAATCATTAAAGGTCAAATATTCTTAAATAAAAATATTTCTTAGTTGGAAATATCATATAAACGTGTTTTGATATTTAGGAAAAATAAATAACTGAATTCCAAGCTTAAAACGCTAGTTCGTAGAAAAATAGAACTTCACGCGCAAAAATAAATAGTTTACAATGAAAATCAAATAAATAGGTTTACAAGAATTAAAATCTTTTAAAATAAAAGTAAATATTATTTGACTCAAAAAAAAAATAAGAAGAATTCAGAAAGATGAAGGAAATAGAAGACGAAATTGACATAGAGTCATGACGGAGTCACAACAGAATAATTAACGGCAATAGGAAAATAGTGGGTGTTACAATCCTCCCCACTAAAACAAAGTTTCGTCCTCGAAACTAAGAATAAGCAGAAAGGAAACAAGATTACCCCACTCGAAAAGGTGAGGATACAAATCTCGGATAAAAATTTTGCTGTAAAAGAAAATTTTACAACTTTTAAAGTGATATGAAATCAAATGCAAATATTTATTCCGAGAGGAATTGGGCTAAGCTACCTGAATTTTTTTTTTAATTAGTGAAATCAGAAAGTAAAGTTATTTGGTAAAATAATGACGTCAAATAACATTTGTAAACAAACTCGAAGGAAATAGGATGACCAAAATATTTTGAAAACAAAAGAAAAATATTTTGATTAAGAAATTCGATATTATTCCTTTTTTTGATGAAACAAAATTTAGTTTAGAGAAATCAAATTTGTAGTCAGTAAAAATCGATCCAGTTGTCAAGCATTTTCAATAATAGATTCAAAAGTCCACCAACAATAAAGAGAAACTAATTTCAAAATGTTAAAATTTCGAAAATGTTATCAAAGTAATTATGAAAGTAAAAAAAAATGTTATCAAACTTGAACATTCAAAATAATTTCGACAATGTTAAAACGCTTTACAAAATAATCTTATAGAAGTTGAAGTATTTGGAAATATGAAAGTCTTCATAAAATTCGTATCGTTTGAAAATAAAAAAAAATTGAAATATTTTCAAAATAAATTATTAAGGCATTTTGAAACAAGACTAAGTATAAATATTGACCAAAGATAAAACAAAAGTGAATTATAAAGTTCTTAAATTATAATTCAAAAATGTTAAATTTCACGATATCCGAAAAGTTTAATTGCTCCAAATTTTTACAAAATGGGGAGTTTTAGAATTTGAAATTATGCTTCAAAATGTTAAAATTTCACAAAAATAAAAAAAATTTAAATTAGTCAAACTTTTCATAAGTTCGGGGAAATGATGAACGGATGAATAGGGTCAAGGATAAACAATAAATTAAAATAAGAGTTTTCAAAATCGATAAAGGTCAAAGGGATTAGCAGCAGATGCGGAAACAGAATTCAATAGAAGCAGAAAAGAAGACGGAGTTGAGAGTCAGAAAAGAGCTCTCAAGGATTATAGAAGAAACTAACCATCTCGAGATTCCTAGCACGACTCTCATAAACACGGGTTCCTAATTGACCCATCATGGCCATCAACTAACGCTAAGTCCAATATCGGTACAGGGTGGTCCTACTCAATATACAACCTCCAAAATTAAGTCTTACATGCTTATATAATCTTTCAATTAGTATGGTAAGAATCCACAAATGATTTAGACAAATCCATTAATTAAGATTCCATCGGTTATCAAAACATACCCAAACTCGTAATCACTAAGGTTCATAAATTTAAAGCTTATAAGGTCTCAACTCGAGGTGTACTTCAAATTTCTTGAGGATGGAAGACTAAATAAAATCCACCAATTACCAATGTTCGGACACAAAATCCTTAAAAATGATCACCAACATATTTATAATACCACAAGTACAGAAGTTGGGGAAGTACAATAAATCATCAAACACGCTCAAACCTATAGGTAATGGCGCAAACACTCACATCTTCAAACACATCATTCGATTAATGTTTCTGAGAAGTCCATCAAATTTCTAATCGTAATGGTGCAACCAAAAAATATTTAATAACTCAACGAAGCCACAATCTCGTTGGTCTAAGGTTCTGTAAATCCATTAAGATGATTGACATCAAAGTATTCCTCAAAACAACGCGATAAATCTAACTTCTAATGGCAATATGTTTCTCCTTTTCAAGGTTATTAACAACAATTTATCCAATTTAGATCACTCAACTCCAAAGTTCATAGGTTACAACCTTAAACAACGATCAACGATCTAATCCTTAAGAAACACGGGTAATCTATGTTAACCAAATTTTCTAACGATATTAATGAAAACCTTTGATGGTACTACAACACACAGGTTAACACTTTAACCAACACTCTATGATCCCGAATATTCACGACGCATCCATCAAATAAGCATTAGGTAGGAATCCCAAAATACTATTATTAGCTACACTTGGTTCGGTTCTAGGTTAAATTAGGTACTAGGTATCCATCAAATACGATATACTCTTACTACCCCAAAATGTATTCAACTCTAAGTCCTCCAAATAATCAAGTAACCTATAACCCAAAGTTCAGTGTCTAAAGTACCAACCTAATTCCATTAATTGACAATTTATCATTCAAATCGATCCTCAAAAGCTTACTAAGATAGATAACAGGGTATAACTCACAATCCTCAAGCCATAGGTAACAAGGGTTTACTAAACCTTAAACATCTATATCTTTTCACGGGGTTCATTGAGACGGAAATTGGTCTAGCCAAAGAATCTCAAGAGAAAGATGGTAGAGTAGAAGAATATAACAAGGATTCACCAAGCGGTTGAAGAAGAGAATATAAAAGAGAAGAATTAGAAGAAGTAGAGGATGGAAGAAGAGAGTCGATGATACTATATTACTAATTTCTTGAACCAAAGGAGAATCTTCGGGCCTCCAGAGTTCACGCGGGATCCAAATGGCTTACTTCATCTTCTTGTAGAGAAACGAGCACGCAAGTCTTGGGTCGCTCCATCTCGATCTACTGCGACATCATGGAACAGGAATCTACTCCTTATCATCTGGCCTGTAGCTTAAGTAAACTGAACCGGAGCTAAAAGTCACCATCGGCATCTTTCTTGGAGCACCAAGTTATCCACTCGAGTCAGCAGGCGTTGAGAGTTCTAAGCAGGTCTTGTCCCTTTCTGGAGCAGCATCCTATCAATATCTTGTTCATTCGTCTTCTTCCCACAAAAGCAACAAATATTCAATGCTAATCATTGAGTTCAGGAACAGATAATCTTAACAGTTAAGTCTTTATTTGTTTCTACCCATCTCTAATAATATTTTTATTTACTGTTTAAATGATTTACTGGTATTTTCCTTAATTTCAGGTGTAAGCGTTGGTAGCAATAATGCTCTGATACCAATTGTAAAACCCCTAGAAATTCTAACGCAATACAGTGGGGGAAACAATGTAGAAGTGGGATTATAACACACTGTAGCTATGTCTTGATTAAACAAAAATGGTAAGTCAATACATAAGCCATAAAATAAAAATGGCTACAAAATAAATAAATAAAATCCATAAAAAGGGTTTTAACAATCCATAATAAAGTTATCTGATTAAAACAAGCAGGATCCATAACTGCTCGCTAGCCCACCCGATGAAAAACACATATACCTGCCATGTTAAAAACATAACAGGCACAATCAGTGGGGAGCAACGCCAACGTTCTCCCAGCCGTATAACATGATTTTAAAACTGTAATTACTATTATAGAAAAATAGTAAAAATGGAAAACAGTAAAACACATTATAATAAAAATAAACTTTCAGTGAAAAAATTCACGTATCAAAACAATATAATAAAAATGAGTTTTCCGAAGAAAACATAAAACATTTGCAACCCTGCAACCAAATTATATCGATAATAATAAAAATATTCAAAATGGCGTTATGGATAGGAGTAGTGTAGACGGCTAGACTTTCACTAGGAGAGTACTAAAAACTAGTTTCGAGAACTTAGTTCAAACAAATCAAACTTCGGTCTTTAACTAGGCTACTCAACCATAATAGAGCGGCGACTTATTAATGCGTGACCCTAGTTTAAGATAATGCACACCCCTCCTGGGATTACCTGTCACCCAGTTCAACTTATGACGGTGACTTACTGCGAGGCCTAAGCTTAAGGTCAAAATGTACAAAACTCCCGGGATACCTGTCACCCGGTTCAACAACCAATGTACCGATTCCTGATACACTAGCCTTATAGTTGATGGCAAACCGTAAACCCTAGAATATATTACTCTAACCTCACACTTGTCCTTATTCCATAACTCCAAAACAAATCCATTATCGATATTCAAAAGATATAATCAATATAAATAATATGAGGATAAAAAAGTAAACATTTATATTCTAAAAGAGGAAACTTTCTATTTTTAGGAAACTTCTATTTTCAGAAACTTTACTAAAAATAGCATTATATCAAAATAGTGAAAATATTAGTTCATACTAATACCAATTTTTAGTAAACGATATAGATTTATAAAACTAATACTTTCGGCCTTAACGATATTAATTATTAAAGTAAGAACATTTGAGTTTATGAAGTTATTGAAATATCGTACAAGTGTATAAAATGATTAAAAATGTCTTAAATTTTTTAATAATACTAATCAGGGTGTTTTCAAAATTTACAAAGCTAAAATTCCCTTATTATTATTAGTTACGACAATACGATTACAAATAGGATTTTACGGCAAATGTCAAATTAAATCTTTTAACGTCTTTTATTTAATTAAACCATTGAATATATTTGAATATGTTAAGGGATGATTTAATTCTTAATGTTTCAGATTTAAATATTTTCAAAATTGCTGGAAAAATAAATCTTTTAGGTAAGACGAAGCATTTTAACGATAAATCGTAATTTGTCCAAAAATCAATACTTATTAATTAAAGACTGTAATAAATAGTACAAAAATTACGTAAAATAGTTAAAATATATTTATGGACATTCTGTCCAGAAAAGAACAGAATACTTAGACTCGGTTTTTTAAAGGGTTTTCTCGTTAATCGTTTAATCGCGACAATAACGATTAATAAAAATAGTAATTACAAAACGATTTAAGTATTAACATCCAAAAATTGTTATTAAACCTAAAAATCATGATTTTCCAGAAACTACTATTTTTCCAGATTTCCAAAAATTCCAGATTTAATAAATCCGGCTAAAACCGTCTTTTAAACTCGTTTTCACAATTAACGAATCCATTAATAAAATTATTGTTCCCAACATTTTATTATAGCACTAAAAATCATAAAATTACATTTTATTATGAAATCATCAGAATCATATTTTTTTTCCAGATTTAAGCAAATGACCAGAAATCGAGAATTTAAACGACAAACGCGGTTTTAACGATAAACGATGATTTAAAGTGATTAATTAATTCATCCACTTAACAATTCTGAAAAATTGTGAATAAATTCATAAATTTCTATTTCATCTCACCACGTCAAAAACCAGATTAAAATAAAATGTTTAGCTACTAGAACAAAAAATCTGCTTTTAATCATTTTTGTTCGTAAACGGTATTAATTCAATAATCGATAACTAAAATATCAAAATAAATACTAAATTATTAAAAATCATCAAAAACTTCATTTTTACAGAATATAATCATATATTACATGTTTAGGCCGAATATTACGATTTTACAAATTAATACAACGATTTAATCGTTAATCTCGTAAAAGCGATAAAAATACCGAAACATGCAAATTTTCAACTTTTTTTAAAAATTTTCCAGATTATATGACATACATATATTGTCAAAAATGAAATATAAAAATTATACATGCAAATACACAATTAAAATCATGAAATACCGAGTAACATCGACGTTACCTCTAACCCAAATTCGAGTCGATTAAAAATTCGTCGGCTTCGGGATCATTCAAAAATCCTTCAACACAAGAAAAGCATGGTGGAAAAATACCATGAGAAAACTAAGAAAATCAAGGAAAATAACGATCGAAAACAACATCGATTATTACCTTAACGAAGGGATCGGAATGACGATTATTTAGGAGATGAAAACGAGATGATCGAGACTCGATTTGAGACAAAACTTGGCTAGAAAAGCTGCTGGAAAATCTCAGCCAAGAGAGAAAAAGGCAGGAAATGTTGTTTAATTTTTTGTAAAATGAATGATAAGAAAGTGGATGGTTTTCTAAAGCATAAATGATAAGTAAATTTTGATGAAAACTATGTCATAATACATGCACAAATCAGCCAAAATGAGAGAGGAAGGGAGTGTGAAGAGTTTGTGTTTAAGGCCAAAAATAAATGGGTGAGAAAAAGAAAATATCTAAGGCTTAAACATCATAAAATGAAATGTATACAAAGTTGTAGTGTAAAAATGTGACATGGGTGTGTCACGGTCCAAAACATGGGGAAAATGTCCCAAGTAATTTCTAAGTTGATAAAAAGATGAATCGTAAAATTGTTAAAGGTATTTCAAATCAGTTCGAGTAAACCGCGCGTTGGAAAATAATTATTTACGAAACTTCGTAATAAAATCATTAAAGGTCAAATATTCTTAAATAAAATTATTTCTTAGTTGGAAATATCATATAAACGTGTTTTGATATTTAGGAAAAAAAACTAACTGAATTCCAAGCTTAAAACGTTAGTTCGTAGAAAAATAGAACTTCACGCGCAAAAATAAATAGTTTACAATGAAAATCAAATAAATAGGTTTACAAGAATTAAAATCTTTTAAAATAAAAGTAAATATTATTTGACTCAAAAAAAATAATAAGAATTCAGAAAGATGAAGGAAATAGAAGACGAAATTGACATAGAGTCATGACGGAGTCACAACAGAATAATTAACGGCACTAGGAAAATAGTGGGTGTTACACAAGATGGACACGCTAATCGTTCAAATTTACGTGGACGACATTATTTTCGGCTCCACAAATGAAAAACTATGCAAATATTTCTGAAACCTAATGCAATCGGAGTTTGAAATGAGCATGATGGGCGAACTAGGTTTCTTCCTAGGTCTACAAATTAAGCAGTCAAAAGGGGGAATAACTGTGCATCAACAAAAATATGTGAGTGAACTTCAAATAAAATACGGGATGGAGAAAGCAAAATCTGCACCTACACCTATGGCCATTACCATTAAACTTGACAAAGACGAAGGAGGTAAGTCTGTGGACAACACTTCATATCGAGGTATGATTGGATCTCTACTTTACTTAACTGCTAGTTGACCTGATATCATGCACAACGTGTGTGTGTGTGCCGGATTTCAGTCAGATCCAAAAGAATCTCACCTAACTCCTGTCAAACGTATCTTACGCTATTAAATCAACAAACCCAAATAACGCCTAACTCAGCGGAAGCGGAACCTGAAGCTCTGATACCCGTTTGTTGTAACGGAGGCGTCCCATTACCAACGGTTTGTTGAGGTTGCCGATGAAGAAACTGTTGTTGGTTTGTGGTTGAAGTTGGAGTCTTTGTACAAGACAAAGACTCTAACCAACAAGTTGCTTCTAAAGCAGCGTTTGTTCGGTCTTCGTATGCAGGAAGGTACGTCTCTGAAGAAACATCTAGACCGACTTAACTCTATTTTACTTGATTTGCGTAATATAGATGTTAAGATAGATGATGAGGATGCTGCCTTGATTTTGTTAGTTTCTTTGCCAAATTCGTTTGAGACTTTTGTTGAGTCATTTGTGGTTGGTAAAGATACTTTGACCCTGGAGGAAGTGAGGTCAGCGCTTCACACTAGGGATTTGTGCCGAGTAGCATCAGGTAATGTTGTAGACAGTAGTCCGATGGGGCTTGTTGTGAAGTCAGAGGGACCTAGCAAGGGTAAAACCAAGTCTAGGAAATCTCGGAAAGAAGTTTGCAATTATTGTAAGGAACCTGGTCATTGGAAAAACAAGTCTCCTAGGTTGAAGGATGCTGGTGTTTCTGCTGTTGCACATAGAGGTGCCGAGTGCGACTCTGAGGAAGATTTAGTTCTCGTTGTTGATGTTGTTCCACGTCCTTTGGATAGCTGGATTCTAGACACGGGGTGCGTTTTCCATATGTGTCCTGTTAGGGAATGGTTCGAGTCTTACGAAGCTTCACATGGGGATAGTGTTACTATGGGTGACGGGTCCATTTGTGAGATTGTGGGAGTTGGGACTATTCGGGTTAAAACACATGTTGGTACTGTTGTCTTCCTAGAGGGTGTCAGGCATGTTCCAAAGTTGAAGAGAAATCTTGTGTCACTTGGGATGCTAGTCGATCAGGGCTACAGTTTTCAAGGTGATGGTGGAACTTTGTGCGTGGGTAGAGGTTCGTTGGCTACTTGGAGAGGTTTTAGGGAAGGAGAACTTTATGTCCTTTGTGGTACTGTGTTGACCGTTGGTGCATCGAGTAGTCGTTCGTCTGGCTCTCTTGGGTCTAAGTTGGGGCATACGCGACTTAGATGTTTGGGCGATACGTCGAGGCACATCCAGTTTGGTTCATTCAATGATCATCTGGATAATTTGGGGTTGGTAGGCTTGTGTGAGGATGATAGTGTTGACGGTAAGGTGGAGTTTTCGCTTGTACGGGTCCAACTAATAGATTCTCAAGACAAGCTATTGACCGTTGTTTCTGCGCCTCAATGAGGCGGTTTGCGCCCCGCGTGGTGGGCGATTTGGGGCTCCAGGTGGAGCTGTTTTGGGTTCTTGAAAGAGAGCCGTTAAGACCTCAGATGGGGTCATTTGGAACTTCGACGGGAGTTCATTATTTTGTGTTCTTTGGAGCTGTTGGGTTGGACTTGTTAGTCTAACATTTGCACCTGATGATGGAGGTGATTTGGGCTCGCTTAGAACGTTGATTTTGATTGTTTTGACTTGAGTTGTTATGCCTTGGTGTGGGCAAATTTGTGGTGTCATGACACCGTTGTTGACTCAAGTGAGACATTGTTTTGTTTACGGCGTTGTGTCCTTTTGGGCGATTTGGTACGACGGTACATTTGGCCATATTTTTGAAGGAGAATTTGTTTTGGAGTCTTGTGTGCATTTGTTTCGGAACATCATTCCATCATTTGTGACGTTGGTATCTCATACATTTATTTTTGGCGTTTGGTAGTGATCTCGCTACGTTTGGCCATGTTGGTATGATGATATGTTGGGTGCTTAGTACGTTGGTAGTTTCAGCTTGCTACGTTTGGTACTTGGTACATTTTGGTCACGTTGGCACACTTGGTTCATTTGTCCATTTTGTTTGTTGAGTTCAAGTCAGTGTGGAGACTACTGGGACAGGTGGTGACTTGAGAATCAACAATTGGAAGCTGATTTGGTTGCATCATTTTGGAGCTTGGTTCGTGTTGGATAATTCAAGTCAAGGTGGAGATTGTTGGGATTAATGACTAGCAATTGTCGTATTCGAGACTTGGGTTGAATGTCGAACTAGGTGCGGAAATAAGATGATGTATTTTGTTAGAATGTGGTTTGTCACACATCTAAAGAATAGTGGGAAGTGGTAGTTTTTCTATGTATAAATAGAAATAGATGTCCCACATCGATAGATTAACTAAGTGGAGGTGATTCTTTTGTATAAATAGAGGTCACTCTTCCATCTTAGTAATCAACCCAAAATTGGAGTCTCTTAAGCATTGTCTTAGAGAGGGTTCCTCCGAGTTGTACTATTATCTCGACAGTAGTGAATATTGTTCTCCTTGTCGGTGTGGACGTAGCCAGTGATTTTGCTGGTGAACCACGTAATTCCGTGTCTCAGTTTAAATATTGTTTGTTCGTTGTTTTGTTCTTCTCGCGTAGTCGACAAATCGTTGGTAACGGAACACCTCCGTTACAACAAATTGGTACACAAAATCTTCAATTGATTTATCCTATGCATGATAATTTTGATCTCAAAGGATATTCATATGCAGACCACGGAGGGTGCTATATTGACAGAAAAAGTACCTCAGGGACGGTAACTTTTCTAGGATCATGTATAATACCATGGGGCTCTAAAAAACAAGCAACAGTGGCGCTTTCATCTACGAAAAGTGAATATATTGCTGCATCTCTGGTATGTACTCAATTACTTTGGTTACGACAGCAATTAAGGGATTATGGTGTAAATATTAAAATCGTACCTATCATTTGTGATAATATCAGTACCATCGCTATCTCAAAAAATCCCGTCCATCACTCTCGTACCAAACATATTGACATCCAGCACCATTTTTTGAGAGACCATGTGGAAAAGGGTAATATCGAACTTGAGTTTTGGCCTTCAGATCTGCAAAAAGCTGACATTCTTACTAAACCTTTACCCAGGGAACGGTTTGAGGAATTACGGTTAGAACTTGGTTTAACAAAAGAAAACTGAAAAATTGTTGTTGTTTTTACTTGCCTTAAATGATTGACGAAGACTGGGGTGATGTTAGTCTGTGTCCGTATTGCCTTGATCAATGCACTGGTAAGTATTCATTTTAGTAAGTATGTCAGAGATTTTGTCTTGAATTTCCTAAACTGTGATAACTGCCATTTCGTGACAATATCCTATATTATATGTTATGTAATTTTACTTCCATATATTCACGAGAAATCTTGAATATTCCGAGAAATTCTAAAATAGGAATATTCCTTACGTAAAATTACACTTCATACATTATATATGGTATATTCACCTTATATTTTTGTCAATCAAGTTTACTATCAAATCTTCTTGTCACATGGTTAGCCTAAAAAATAAATCTCTACAAAATCTTTTCCTCTTAAAATCTCTCCTCATATATCTTCTTCCCATAAGTTTAATAATTACAACCCCTTTTTAACCCTTTTTACTGCCTCGCTCTTCATTTTTCACCTACCTTTTAACTCTTCCAATTCTCTCTCCTCAAATCTATCACTATGGCTCCAAAGAAAGAATCAACCTTCACCCCTCACAAGAAAAATCTACATTCAGCCTCTCGATATTTGACTCTCAACACTCGGTCTGCCGACACAGAAGAGGTAGTAGAAGTTCTCGAAGATCACTACTACAAAACATCAAATAGACATGGGTCGTTTTCACTAATAGACATGGGTTTCGCGACCCATGTTAAGTTGAGTGACATCTATTGTCAAATACTTAGACATAGGTCGTCGACCTATGTCTATCTAAAACATAGACATAGGTTTTCCGAATTAACTTATGTCTATAAAACAATAGACATGGGTTTTTTGTACGCCCTATGTCTATTTATAAATATAGACATGAGTTTTTTGTTTGCCCTATGTTTATTGTCATAGTATAGACATGGGTTATTTTGTACACCCTATGTATATTAAACTACTAAATTACAAAAAAAAATCCAAAATAAAGTGCACCATTTTCACATAAATGATAACTAAAAACAAAACAATTAATTACAGTCAGAAGAGATTGATCTATCTCCCTTCCACACTATAGAGATACTTAACTACAAATCTAAATTGGATACCCGATCAAGAAACCTAATAAACATGTTAATAAAGCGACTACAATTAAGACACCGCTGCTCATGATGTTCCTCTCATCTGTTTGCTCCTCCCAGAATGCATGATCAAAGACAAGGCTCTTCATTGATAACCAAGCATAATTCCATTGTTTGGACAACACACTTGAAAAGACGGGAAATTTGAAGGTGACGTGAGTAGATGATACAAACATGAAATCTTGAACGTCAGAAGAAGGGTTCTATTTCTATTCATCAACATTTCTTCATGTGGCATGTTCGAGTATTAGTTGAGTAAAGAAGGGATCCGAGAGAGATTCCTTGGCAGAGTAGCACGTCTCATTAGAAAAGGGGAAAATCATATCGAAAAAAAGACGTACCAGGTAGCACGTCTCATGTATTGCTTGCACGAGTCGCTACCTGCTTCTCTTCCACCACCGGTTGCCTTCTCACCCCCGAAAGCACCTCCAATTTCAGCACCATTGGTCGGTATATTTACATTCAACATTCCACAGTCACTTCCCGAAGGCAAGTAACAATCATGTCATGACACTTAACTTGATAGCTATGCTGTCACATCAGAGAATGAATCATCAAGCAAACTGAAGAAACATGTGGATGGAAAAGTTAAACTCGTAAAGCAAGGTCCGGAACTACCTGCATAACTCGAGCTGTGAATTTGTCCACTATAAGAATCTCTTTCCCGCGAATAATGTAGTTAACATCTTTCAGAAAGAGCTTTTTCGCCTTAACTGCATTCAAGATGTATAGAGCCCAATGCTCATGTGGATCATACAAATCTTTGACATCGAGAATCTCTTCAGCATCTTGATAACCTTTGATAACCTTGCTCTATAAGCAAAATGGTTTTCTACTTCTCATCTACCTGAAAAAATATGGGTGTGAAAGTAATGAGGAAGCACTGAAGAAGTAAAATCTAGGTTAGTCCCTAAAATACTGCAGCTCGCAACTAAGGCGACTGAAGTAGTGTGATTTGCACAAATGAGCTGGGAAAGATAACAATTGTACCGTGTAGTGTATGTCAGGCTCAAAGGCAGTGGCCACTTTAGCAGCTTTGTAGTAGCGGTCACTTGGTTTCTCAGGTCCAGATATGATCAGAGGCGTTCTTGCTTCGTCAATAAGAATGGAATCAACCTCGTCAATGATACAGAAATTGAAGCTCCTCATAACGAGCTCATCAACGCTCTGCAGCTTTCAATCGTACCTTGGTGAAATGATAAAGACTAGAGAGAGTTGATTGAAAAGAAAATAGAACGAGGATGAATATGAGGTGAAACAAGCGAAGTTCAGACGTTTGAGCTCAGCTGACCCATAACTCAAACGCCTAAACTAGTACATCTTAGAATAGGCACGGACATGGTCAAAACACGAAAAAAAATGAGGAAACGACAGCAGTAATATCACACAGCAGCATCAACAAACCACGATGACCGAAAACTGAGTAGAGATGAACGAAATAGAGTGAAAACAACGAGCACCTATTAGAATCGAGGCACGAAGTTGAGCACAAGAGACGCACAAACATCAGTTCATCCGTTCATCACATACAATGAGTGACAGAACACCACTATCATATAACAAAACAAACATTAAAAGAATTGAAACCTGAAGAACACCTGAAGAACATCAAATCATGTACATATCAGGAAGAAACTAATGGCATAACCGCAATAATCAACAATAAATTAACGTAAGAATCGCTACCTCAAAGCAACAAATAATCAATTAATCAAACCAAACCAAATTACCTTTATTTCGAGTCGGAGAGGCTGATCCACAACCGAAATCGAACACAAAAACAAATTAAATCAGATCTCAAGCAATCAACGAAAATCACGAAGCATAATTAGACAATACGAAACTGAAATCAGATCTAAAGTATAGAAATTAAGAATGCCGGATAACAAAACGCACCATTTTGAATGATTATGAGTTTACGAGGAATCGAAGTTGAGTGAATTGATCGATGAATTCACGAACTCCAGAAATGAGGGATGAAAATTGAGGTTGATCCGAGCTACGGTTGAAAACCACAAGAAAGTGGAGCGAAAAGGGAAGGAGGGGTTCGGGGAGGAAGGAAGCGAGGGAGGGTCGTCGGTGATCGTGGGTCGCCGCTGCGTTTTGGGTGAGGGTGGGTATTTGCGTTTTGGGTTTTGAATAAAGAGTACTCCGTATGTCATGATAGGGCTATTTGGGTATCTGGATGATTAAATTTTTATTTCAGTATACATATTTTTTATATATCCTACATCTATTCATATATTATAGACATATGTTTTACTTTGACCTATGTCTAAAATGTACAGACATGGGTTTTAATTTTGACCTATGTATATTCTCTTTTATATACATAAGTTTAGTAAATAATCTATGTCTATTAAAAATAGATGTGGATTTTTCTTTTAACCTATGTCTATTAGGTCATGTCTATGACTAATTTTCTAGTAGTGGATGTGACGGTTGCCGGAAAAAGGAAGAGGTCTGGTAAGGGAAAAGAGCATGAAGGTGAAGCTAAGGAGGTGTTGCATGGAAAGGATCTCATCCTGAGTGAGCTCGAGAATGTGCGCATGACGAAACAAGAGAACAATCAGGTAAAAAAGGTCCTCAATTACTCTTTTGTTTCGGGTCGTCAATACCTCGCTGCATGGTTTGATGAGAACCCTTGTGTGTCATAACTTCGGGATATACTTGCTTTACAAGAATGGGGTGACTTACTTGACATGGGACATCAGATTTACCCAGTTCAGATTGCTCAGTTTTGGGCAACCTTGAACATTGATAATAAGGTCTTATATGCTAATTTTGGGGATAAGTACATCAAGATTACAATGGACGACTTTAGTCAGATATTGGGGGTTCCATGTGAGGGGGAAGAAATTCAGTCCTGGGTCAGTTGGAAAAATTACGACACTGAAAAAATCTTAAGCATTAAGAAAACACTTAATCATAGGGCTACTGAAATTTCTGTCATGATTGGAGTCAACTTGTCACCCATTGCCAAACTTATCTTCAATGTTTCTTACTCCTCCTTGCTGCCTAGAAAAACTGGAACAAATAAACATCATATTCATGAGATTATTTTACTTCATCATCTTCTTCATGGGACTAGAGTTAACCTACCCTTTTTGATGATAAGTCACATTGAACATGTGCTTGCTGAACTGAAAGCTCCTCAGATCAATGGCTCTACTTGTATTCCTTATGGAATGTGGTTATCTAAGGTAATAAAAAACAGGGGGGGTTGTGAGCAAAACATCTCCTTTCAAAACACCTTGCGATATTATGACCACAGCCTATCTCAAGCAAATGTCAATCTTGAGCGATGATGGTAGTCTTAAGGTTAAGGGTGAATGTTCCTCTAAGGGAAAGGAGGTAGTGAATGTGATGCCTGAAAATTTCTCTGCTGATATTTTGTTCAAATTAAATGAAATTGTTGGTTTGGTAGCTACCCTACCTCCTCCGGTTGTGGTTAATGTAATCCTCTAGAAAATCTAAAGCCAGTGGCGGAAACACTGTAGAGTCGGGGTTAAAAAACACACTGACAAACTACATCTTATTAAAAGAAATAATAAGTCAATACAAATGCCTCTTTTTACAAAAGGGCTAAAAGGAAATTCTCCAAACAGGGTTATACAAATCCATAAATAAACAGGAATGAAGAAAGAGTAGGATCCACGCTACTCGCTTGCTCACACCCAAAACCCAACAGCAAATACCTGTCTTGTTAAAAACATAACAGCCATGTCAGTGGGGAGTAACTCGGACGTTCTCCCAGCCATATTATATCATATGGAAAATAATAGTATTTGTTCCGGTAACGGAAACAATTAACCCGGCCTAGAATCCGGGTAATGTAATTGAATTAATGATGGCTAACTAGTCGCTTGATTCCCTTGATCTCCCCTTCCTCTCACTCCTTGAATCGGACCTTCCCGGCGGAAAGCGGCCTGCTCCCTGCACAATGAACGCACAGGGCCTCGGAGGTTGTCCGAGGAAACCCTCTCCGATGCCTAAGTCAGTCCGTGAAATGCCTTTATGAACCTAGCTCGTGAGGAACTAGGCGGCGTTTTAAGAGTAAGAGTCTAGAGAGAGAAAATCCAACCCCTTTCATGTGGGAAATGGAGAGGTATTTATACCTTCCCACAAGAGAGAGAAGAGGAAGAGGAATGGTTGGATGGGAGAGTGACAAGTGGCGGCTTCTCATCCATCCATTCCCAATTACCTTAGGCAAAATGACGAGAGGGCCCCTGGGATCCCGGCCCTGTTGGCCGGGGTCCTTCCCAGGGCAGACGGTCTCCAGGCAGGGGCTGCTAAGCCCTGGCAGGCTGGGTTGGGCTGCGCTCTCAGCGGCTGACGGCCAGACTTTAGCGCTTTCATGCTTTGCTCTTGGTCCTTGCTGGGGGCTTGTCTTTCGACTCCCTGACAGGAATCGTCTCGGGGCCTGCATAGCAGGCAGTGGATTGACAGGCGGCCCACCCCCAATCAATTGGCCCTCGTCAGTAGGAGGGAAGTGAGACTTCTCCTCTGCTGACGACTCTTGCTTGGAGGGGGGTTGACTTTCAAGTCTATCGCAGCATTTAATGCTTCGCGCCTTCCCAATGGAACTTTGTACTGTTCCTGTCAGGAATGCAAAGAGGCAGGAGCTCTTTCGTAATGATTGCCTTTTTCTTCTGGGCGGATTTTGGGGAACCGTGAGGAGTTCTTGATTGGTGGTTCTCCTCCCAGGGTGGTTGGAGCGCTCATTAATGCGGAGTTTCCCTTGGTATAAAATCTCTAGCTTTCCTTGCTCATTTGCACTTCGTTTCTTCTTCAATCTCTTCTATTTTCCTCATTCTAAACATGACTTGGATCAAAAAAAGTGTAATTCGCCGTGGAGTCAAACATGTTTCCTTCATCTTCAGAGGGTTTTGGAGGCTCAGATATGCGCGGGCTGCTTATTTAGTTGCTCGCCGGAGTCGCTGTTCACGGCTTCGCCTTCGCCGGAGGGGTCGGAAGACCGCTATTAGGATGGGCAAACGCCCTAGGAGGTCCCTTCCTCCTGCTGCGCCTAGGTTCAGGCGTTGCTCCCAGGGTGGGGGCTGTTATGATAGGGGGTGCCATGAATGTTTTCCATGGCTGCATCCTGAACAGTTCGGCCCCAATTCTGACACCGATTCCTCCCTGGAGTCGGGCCCTTCTTCGCCTGTAAGAAAGACAGGCTGTCGCACTTGCGACGAGTCTCGTGCTGTCCCTTTTGGAAGGGACTGGGAAGACAGCAGCCATGATTCTGACGATAGTGAAGGTCTCGGCTGCCTGAGCGACGGGGACAATGGCGGGGCTTCCGACGACCCCTTTCAGGGTTCTCCAAGTTGGGACTGGGGTTCGGCTCTCGGGAGTCCGGGCAGTCCTGGAGATTACTCCCCAGACTTGGGGGACGACTAGGCTTGTGTAGCAGGGCCTTTTAATTTCTGTCAGGCTGGAATTCTCCAAGCCTTATGTAATTTTCTTTTATGTTCGTCTTGCGATGTATCTTTCCCTGGCGGGGTTTTCAATGAAATGAATATTCTGTTTTTTTTTTTTTTTTTTTTTTTTTGAGGTCATTGATTGACCCTTCTCTCTGACGTTTCTGTTTACCGAGGCTTCTCTTGAAAAAGGTGAGCGGTCGGTGTTCAGTGTGTGACACGTGGAGGGTCTTCGCAGGTTTTGTCAGGGTTTCCACCTTTTGGACTTCTTTGGGCTTTTTATATAAACCCACCTCCCCATTCATTCTCTTCTTTTACTCTTCTTGACACCTTTACTCCCCCTAACACTTCTTGGATTCCCTTCATTGACTGAGCGTTTTCTTTTTTGAGGAGCAAGGATCACTTCTTGTCGTCGTCTCTGACAACTTCACCGGCGTTCTTTTTTAGGTCAGAACTTCTTGAATCTTTCGCTTCTTTTCTTCCCTTCTATAGCCTAAATGTCGCGAGCCCGCCCCCTTTCTTTCAATTCATTACTCGGAGGAACTAGCGGCGGCGACGGTGGTCGTCGTGACGTAGCTTCTTCCTCCGGGGTTGGCCCCCGGGAGGAGGATGATCACAGGGGAGAGGGTGCTGAGTCACCCGACCCCGCTCCCTTCGATGTGATTGATTCCGACGACGAAGCCCTGGAGGTGGACCCTGCCAGGGTGGCCGGTCCTCTCATCCGCAGGGAGAGAGGGAGGACCTATTTTCTGGACAAAGAGAAATATGTGATTCCCTTACAGACCTACCCCGAGGCCAAAAATAGGGACCTAATCTTGGAAAGTAGTGCGGCTAAGGCCATCGAGCAATTTTACAATTTTGGGGAGGGGTACACAGTGGTGATCCCTGGGGAAAAAGACACAGTATGCTGTCCCCCAGAAGGGTGTGTAGCTGTCTTTCATAAGGCCCTAGAGTTCGGCCTGCGTTTTCCGTTGCATCCCTTCCTGGAAGAGACTTTCAGGAGGATGAACGTCGCCATTGCTCAGTTAACCGCCACGGCTATTAGAGCATTAGTGGCCTATACTTGGACATGTTTATTCCATGGTGAGGGGCCATATATCGACGCCCTTCGCTTCATGGTTGGCCTCCAAATGGTGTCTTCGTCTGGGGGAGATGGCTCCCCTGGTTACTGGTCTCTGCTGAGACAGAAAAAATACGCCCTGGTATGGCCACCCATGAGCAGTCTCAAAGACTGGAAAAACAATTTCATATATGTCCATAGTGCGTCGGGGTGGAAAATTCCTAGACATTTTAGGAATCATGTTCATACTCGCATGGAGACGCGCGAGGAAAATCATCCTCGTGTTGGGGGGAAGGCTTTGGAAGTCAGGCTGAGCCATAAGGAGAAGATTTTGATAGAAAAGTTTGAGATCGTGTCGGATAAACATGGGAACTTTTGCCCTGTTTTTTGGCTCCCTCACGCGGAGCTTATCACCACTGACGAGTACCTGCTTCCCATGGGCCTGATTCGTGGCCTTGAAGGTAGTTCTAGGATTTCCTTGTTGTCGCGATTTTCCAGGGATTTTATTTCTCCCTACTTTCTAAATGACCGCCTCTCCTTTTCTGCAGATTCCTACTCTTGGAGCTGGACCAAGAAGCAGGTCAGGAGGTTAGGCTTGAGCGAAGAATTGCACGTTCTTTCAAAGCGTCCTTCTCTTCCGCCAAACTTTAAGAAAGGAAGTAAGGCCTTGATGAAGCTCGTGAAAGACTTCGCCGCAGGCCGAAGATTGCCTCTTCCCCCCGGCTGCCTTCGTCGAAGCCGGCGACTCCTACTCCCAGTATTCATGATGGGGAGGCGGAGGTTACTTCAGGGGCTACTCCTTCTCCTGGCCAAAAACAGGGCGCTTCTTCAGCCGGCCCTCGGATCTCGCAGGGAACGCAGCCTGGAGATTCGGAAGGGACCGGGGAGAGTGTTCCCTTGGAAGTGAGGAGGAAAAGGGAGAGGGAGCCCCCTAGTGCCGACGTGGTGGATTTGGAGGCGGACGTTTCTACCCCTGATGCGAAACGTCCTGCTCGTGAGCCCTCTAGCATTCCCTTCCCAGAGGAAAATGTGGAGTTCCACTACACGGCGGGGGATAGTGTGGACGTTTCGGGCCTGCTTTCTGACTCTGGGGCTGTCCTGGCCGACCGTCTTACAAAGATGGTAACTTCCACCTCTCATCAAGTGCTTCAATACATCCAGCGTACCTCCAAGGTCATGCTGGCGTCTGCTGAACTGGCGGCTCTCAGCCGCCTGAGTGATGAGGAGCTGACAGTTACCCCTGGGGTTCCTCCTCCCGACCGTCTGGCCATGATAGAGAGGGACGTCTCCCTGATAAGCTCTTTGAAGGAAAAAATGTCAAAGCAGGAGGAGGAGTTGGAAGAGGCCAAGAGGCAGGCTGATCGTTGGAGGCTGCAGGGGGAAATGGCCGTGAAGGAAGTTTCCAAGTTGGGGGCCGAACTGCAGGAGAGCCGTCAATCGTTGGACCGTGCTAACATATCTTTGGCCGAGATGGGGCATGTGAAGGGAAGGGTGACTGTCTTGGAGGAGCAGCTGTCACAGGCCAAGGGAGAATGGGCGAAAGAGAAAGAGTCCCTGGCTGCCGAGACTGAGGAAGCGGTGGGTGCCAGCTTTGTGAGCGGCGCCAACTCCTCTCTGTCATTGGTTATGGAGGTGATTGGGGAGATGTTCCCCTCTTTTGACGAGGACACTTTTCGGAGCCTCTATTCTGCCAAGGACGAAGCCCGGGTGACCAGGCAGCCTGAAGCAGACGCCAACGCTCGCCAAGATGCTGCGTGATGCCTCCTCTCCTCTATGGAAGCTTTTCATTTTCTTGTGCTGAACCATCGTTTCATGGTTTTTCTTGTAATATTTTGCTACTTGGTTTCTTCTTTGACTTTGTAAAAATTTTTCCACCCTTTATGGGTTGTTTGTAGGATACTTCTCTTCGCCCTTTATGGCGTAACTGTCTTAATTTAAGGATCTTCTTCTCGTTTGCTTGATTGCGCTTGTCATGTCCTGCCCCCTGCCTGCCCAGAGGTAAGCAGGGCAGCTTTTTTCGTTTTTTATACAAGGTTGGGGGGGGGGCTCCCAGTCCTTGTTGGTTTGGCCTGCTCCTGGCTTTTCGTTCAAAGTCCAGGAGGCTTGCCCCCTGCCTGCCCAGAGGTAAGCAGGGTAGCTTTTTGCGTTTTTTTATACAAGGCTGGGGGGCCTGCCCCCAGTCCTTGTTGGTTTGGCCTGTCCCTGGCTTTTCGTTCAAAGTCCAGGGGGCTAGCCCCCTGCCTGCCTAGAGGTAAGCAGGGTAGCTTTTTGCGTTTTTTATACAAGGTTGGGGGGCCTGCCCCCAGTCCTTGTTGGTTTGGCCTGTCCCTGGCTTTTCGTTCAAAGTCCAGGGGGCTTTGCCCCCTGCCTGCCCAGAGGTAAGCAGGGTAGCTTTTTGCGTTTTTTATACAAGGTTGGGGGGCCTGCCCCCAGTCCTTGTTGGTTTGGCCTGTCCCTGGCTTTTCGTTCAAAGTCCAGGGGGCTTGCCCCCTGCCTGCCCAGAGGTAAGCAGGGTAGTTTTTTGGTTTGCGTTGGGGGGTTCGCTTTTCCCAATTTTGGCAACAGGGGGGTCTCCCCCTATTGCCCCCTGCTCGTTTGTGTGTGAAAGACGCGTGTGTGAACAGGCAACGAGTATAAATCTGTATCTTCTCATTTCTTTTAAAATTCTTTTTTGACATTGGGGTGGTCGGAGCCGTCGACATTTTTGATCGTCCTCCGCCTTTTTTAGTAAAACTGCCTATATTCCTGTTTAAACGTAGTATTTCTTTAGCGTGTCTGCGTTCCAGTGAGCGTTCAGCCCTTGTCCCTCCAGACTGGCTATCCTGTACGTGCCTGGGCCCAAGACCTGAGTTATTTGGTATGGGCCTTCCCAATTGGCACTTAGCTTCCCGTGCTCTCTTGATTTTCCAGTCGCTTGTGTTTTTCTCAGAACCAACTCGCCCACCTGAAAACTCCTCTGTCGGACTTTGCTATTGAAAGCTTTCCTCATTCGCTGCTGGTAGGCAGCGATATTGGTACTGGCTTCCTCTCTTAGCTCACTTACCAAGTCCAGGGCCTCAACCATCGCAGTTTCATTTTCAGCCTGGTTGTACTGCAGGGAACGTAGAGAGGGAATCCTTGTCTCAATTGGCAACAAAGCCTCTGCTCCATATACCAGGCCAAATGGGGTCTGGCCTGTTGACTCCTTCCTGGTAGTTCGGATGGACCAGAGTATACTGGGGAGTTCATCAGCCCACCTACCTTTGCAGTCATCCACCATTTTCTTCAGGCCATTCAGAATTTGTTTGTTGGCTGCTTCCGCCTGTCCATTGGTTTGAGGATGGCAGACGGCTGAGTAGGCGACCGAGATGTTGTGGCTTTCCAGCCAGTTTCTTAGTGGGTCATTATCGAACTGCCTTCCGTGGTCAAATACCAGCATTTTTGGTACGCCGAACCGGGTGATGACATTTCGCCAGATTATCTTCCTGACTGCCGGCTCAGTGATGTTAGGCACTGCCTCCGCCTCCACCCATTTGGTGAAGTAGTCTATGGCGACAATTAAGAACTTTCTGCCTCCTGTGGCCACCGTGAAGGGTCCTAGGATGTCCATCCCCCATTGAGCAAAGGGGATGGGGGATAGGATTGGCCTGAGCTCCTGAGCAGGGGCATGGATCGATGGGGCAAAGAGTTGGCATTTTCTGCATTTCTGGGTCAGGCTCTTGGCATCTGCCAGCATGGTAGGCCAGTAGTAGCCTGCTCTGAGGGCCTTGTGGGCCAGCGACCTACCGCCAATGTGATGCCCACAAATCCCTGAGTGGATATCATCCAATACCTCTACGGCCTGATCCGCCCGTAGGCATTTAAGCAGGGGATAAGTAAAAGATTTTTTGTAGAGTTCTCCATTAATGAATATGAACCAGGCTGCTTTAGCCTGTACCTTCCTTTTTTGTAGTGAGTCTGATGGTAAGATACCGTGCCTCTTGTACTGGACGAAAGGGGTCATCCAGCTTTCCAGCTCTTCTTCCACGGCATTAATCGTTTGACAGGGATCAGTAGACTTCTCGTGTAAAACGTCGACCCATACTGATCTTCGGATGTCCTGCAGACTGGAGCTTGCCAGTTTTGACAGGGCATCTGCTCTGTTGTTCTGGGATCGGGGAATTTGTTTGACCTCATATGATTTCAGGCCGGACAATTCTCCTTTTACCATCTCTAGGTATGCGGCCATTGCTTGGTCTCTTGCCTCGTATTCTCCATTGATCTGGTTGGCGATGAGCTGGGAGTCTGTTGCTAAAACAATTCGTTCCGCCCCTGCGGCTTTAGCCAGCCTGACGCCTGCGAGTACTGCTTCATTGTTTGATGCTGGGAAAGCGAATCTGAGAGCATGCTCAAAGTCGGTCCCTTCTGGGCTGGTTAATACGACGCCTGCGCCTGCGCCGTTGGCCGTTGAGGACCCATCAGTGTATACGACCCACTCTTGGGCAGGTGCTTCCTCTTCCCCTGAATGGGAGCACTCAGCCAAAAAGTCTGCCAGAGCTTGGGCTTTGATGGCTGTTCTCGGCTGGTAAGATATACCTAGCCCACTCAGCTCAATTGCCCATTTCAACAATCTTCCTGATTTTTCGAATTTTTCCAACACCTTTTCCAGGGGCTGGTCGGTGAGGACTATGACTGGATGCGCGTCAAAATAAGGTCTGAGCTTTCTGGCTGCAATTATGACCGCGTAGGCGGCTTTTTCAACCATCGGATAATTCTTCTCAGCTGCCCCCAGCGCATGACTCACAAAGTATATAGGTTGCTGGGTGCCTGCCTCTTCCCTTAGGATGACCGCACTGACGGTTATATTAGTTACTGCAATGTAGAGGAAAAGTTTTTCTCCTGCTACTGGTCTTGCCAGGGTAGGGAGCCTCTTAAGATGGTCCTTCAGTTGCTCGAAGGCCTCTTTCTGCTCGCCTTCCCATTTGAACTGTTTGTTTCCTTTCAGAATTTTGAAAAAAGGAGTGGCTCTGTCTGCTGATCGGGCTATGAATCGTGCCAAGGCGGCCATTCGTCCCGTCAGGCGCTGGATGTCCCTGATGGTCTTGGGCTCGGGGAGGTCTAGAACTGCCTGAATTTTTTCAGGGTTGGCATCTATACCCCGAGAACTGACCAAAAACCCTAGGAATTTTCCGGAGCGTACTCCAAACGTGCACTTTTTTGGATTTAGTTTCATTTTATAAGCGCGCAGAGAATTGAAGGTTTCCTGTAAGTCTGTCAGATGCTCCCTGTCTTCCTTGCTTTTTACGATGGCATCATCAACGTAAGCCTCAATGTTTCTACCTTTTTGTTTCTCAAACACTTTATCAACCAACCGCTGGTACGTAGCCCCTGCATTTTTGAGCCCGAAGGGCATCATCTTATACATGTAAGTGCCCGAGCTAGTGATGAACGCACACTTCACCCTGTCTGGCTGCCACAAGTACACTTGGTGGTAGCCTGAAAAGGCGTCTAAGAAGCTTAGCATGGTGTAGCCACTGGTGGCGTCTACCAATTGATCGATCCGAGGGAGCGGATAGCAGTCTTTCGGGCAGGCCTTGTTCAGGTTTGTAAAGTCGACGCACATCCTCCATGCTCCGGACGACTTTTTGACGATGACAACATTTGCCAGCCATTCTGGGTAGTCGCAGACTTCGATGAAGTCTGCCTTCAAGAGTTTATCGATTTCCTCCTTGATTGCCGCGTCTTTTTCTGTAGACATGTTTCGTTTCTTTTGTTTTACAGGGCGAGCATCCATGCTTACGTTCAGCTTGTGAACGATGCATGAGGGATCAACGCCGGGCATCTCGTCTGCAGAATAGGCAAACACGTCTTTGTTCTCTCTCAGAAGTTTGACCAGTTTGGCCTGGTAGGATTCCTCCAAGCCTGTTCCTACCAGGACCTGTCTTCCTGGTTCCAAGTCCACCAGCATGCTTTCGCCTCCTGGTTCCAGGCGGTCGGGCGTCGGGTGTTCGACTGGGACTTCGCCTTCCCTGCAGGGGGAACTGTCAGCTTTTCTTTTTCCTTTTCTGTCCCTCTCGTGCTCTTGTAGGGCCACGGAGTAGCATTGTCTGGCTGACTCCTGGTCCCCACGTATCTTTCCTTCCAGCCCGAAGTCTGTGATATACGCAATGGTGAGAGCTCTGATGGAGATTGCGGCCTCGATTTCATCCAGCGTGGCTCTGCCAATCAGGGCATTATAGGCAGACCTTGCGTCCACAACAACAAAGGTTGCCCTGACATTCCTGGCTGCGGAACCTTCCCCGAAGGTTACAGGCAAGTCGATGACGCCCATGGGCAGTACGCCGGCCCCACTGAATCCGTACAGGGATCCGGGAGCAGGCCGTAGATGCCTTTTTTCCAGGCCCATTTTTTCGAAAGCATCCTTGTATAAAAGATTTGTATATGCGCCTGTGTCTACCATACATCTTCGCACAATGTGGTTGCTGATTTCTAGGGACAGCACCAGAGGATCACTGTGCGGATATATCACCCGTCCTGCATCATTGGGGGTGATACTTAGTGTCACTCCCTTTGGGCTCCCTTCTTTCTCAGCGTAGCAGATCTGGTTTCTCAGCTCGCGCATTTGCCTTTTTTGACTTCTTTGACTGAGCTGGCCCTCAGTGCCCCCTGAAATCACGTGGATTACCATCCGGTTCTGCACTGACCCTTCGGGTTTCTCAGACACTTCTTTCTGAGACTTGTTTTTAGCTGCGTAGTTGGCCAACCATCCGTTCCTGATTAATTTTTCAATTTCATCTTTCAGGTGACGGCACTCTTCGGTGGTGTGGCCAATGCAGTCGTGGAAAGTGCAGAATTTCTTTGGGTCGCCTTTTGGGCTGCGAGGTTTGCTTGGACGGTTCCATTTGGCAGTTTCTTTTTCTAGTTCGAAGATTTCCGCCCTGGATTTGTTCAGAGCGGTGTAACTATCGAATCTGGGTTGGTAGACTGGGCGTTCTTTCTTGGGAGTGTCTCCTTCTTCTTTCTGCTTTCCTGGTTCACCTCTGCCCCTTCCACCCTGCGGTCCCCCTTGAGGTTTTGTTTGGCCTGCAGGGGTGTCCGTCAGGCCGTGGAACTCCTCCTGCAGAATGAACCCCTCAGCAATCTTCCTGGCCATGGCCAAGGTTTCGGGCTGGGCCCTGATCATCTGGTTTTTCATTTCCCCTGGAAGCAGGGAGATTGTCAGGGCATAGGCGGCGGTGGAATCATCGATCTCCCTGACCTGCTGGTAGGATAGATCAAACCTTCTCAGATATTCCCTCACACTTTCGCCCTTCTTTTGTTTCAGGGTCATGAGGTCGAAACGAGTAAGTCGTCTTCTCTTATTTCCGGCATACTGTTCAAGGAAAATTTCAGCCAACTCTATGAAGAATCTGATTGACCCCTGGCGGAGATCTCTGAACCACCCCTGCGCAAGTCCCACCAGGGTGGTAGGGAAAACTTTGCACCAGATGGCATCATCTACATCATACATGCCCATGTGGCTCTCAAAGGCTGCCAGGTGGTCCTCAGGGTCCGTCGTCCCGTCAAATTTGATGGTGGGCATTTTGATTTTTGGAATGGGGTACTCTTGTACCTCAGGGTGCAACGGGGTTTTCGTAGGCCTGCCTACCAGTCGTGACCTGCTTTCCCCAGACTGGTTACCATGAGATTCCCATTGTCTATGGGTTGGTTTCCTCGCACTGGGGGAGCGGTGCCTCGGTGGCGGTCTGCTAGCTGCCTCGTCCTCTGTTCCCGAGGAGGTCTGCCTGGGCCTCTTCCTCTGGGAGTGGCAGAGGTTTTCACCCTGATGGTACCTGGATTCGAGCGGTTGTCCTCGGTTGAGTCTGGATTGCAAGCTTTGTGATAAGCCGGGGGCTGACTGTTCCTTGGCCGCAGGTGTTAGCCTGGAGAAAACTCCACCTGGCCTTTCTCCTAGGCGTTTTGACACAGGCTCCCTGGGCTTCATGCGCTCCTGTAATCCTTGAGATAAGCCTCCCTGCCTTCCAGACGCCGATTCTGTCGTGTGAATAGAGACCGCCTGCTGGGCAGGTGATCCTGGTTTGTCAGTGGTAATGCGCCTCTGCACATGCGTATACACCTGGGCTGTTCTTCTCGCCTTTCTCTGAGCGTTTCTGGTGGCGGTCCGTCTCGTGCCCCCGGCCTCGTCCCTGCTGACTGGGGATGGTTGCCTAGGAGCCGATGCGACCCTGCCCACCAAGTCCTCAGGTGTGAATTCCTGATCCAGCATCGCAGAGAAGAACGCGGCTGCCTGTGCCATCTGAGCTGGGGTCAGATTAAGAGCACGTCCAGGGCGTGCCCCCAGCTCGGGTGTCACAGCAATGTTAGGTCCACCGAAGGGATTGGTTCCCTCAACCCCAAGGATTGTGGCAGGAGGGACCCTCTCCAACAGCGGCATTCCGTACAGGGGGGTCACCGGAGGGACCGTCGGACCCGCTCCTGCACTGTCATCGACGATTTCTGGCATGATCGTGTTTAATTTTGTGTTTATGAGTGGTTGATTTTGTGTTTATGAGTGGTTGATTTTAGTGGGTAACTCGTGAGCACAACCGTAAGTTCCCCACAGACGGCGCCAAATTGTTCCGGTAACGGAAACAATTAACCCGGCCTAGAATCCGGGTAATGTAATTGAATTAATGATGGCTAACTAGTCGCTTGATTCCCTTGATCTCCCCTTCCTCTCACTCCTTGAATCGGACCTTCCCGGCGGAAAGCGGCCTGCTCCCTGCACAATGAACGCACAGGGCCTCGGAGGTTGTCCGAGGAAACCCTCTCCGATGCCTAAGTCAGTCCGTGAAATGCCTTTATGAACCTAGCTCGTGAGGAACTAGGCGGCGTTTTAAGAGTAAGAGTCTAGAGAGAGAAAATCCAACCCCTTTCATGTGGGAAATGGAGAGGTATTTATACCTTCCCACAAGAGAGAGAAGAGGAAGAGGAATGGTTGGATGGGAGAGTGACAAGTGGCGGCTTCTCATCCATCCATTCCCAATTACCTTAGGCAAAATGACGAGAGGGCCCCTGGGATCCCGGCCCTGTTGGCCGGGGTCCTTCCCAGGGCAGACGGTCTCCAGGCAGGGGCTGCTAAGCCCTGGCAGGCTGGGTTGGGCTGCGCTCTCAGCGGCTGACGGCCAGACTTTAGCGCTTTCATGCTTTGCTCTTGGTCCTTGCTGGGGGCTTGTCTTTCGACTCCCTGACAGGAATCGTCTCGGGGCCTGCATAGCAGGCAGTGGATTGACAGGCGGCCCACCCCCAATCAGTATTATTATATCAAAATAATTAAAATGGAAAACATTAAATGATATAATAAAAATAAGCTTTCGGAAAAAACTTAAAATATGGGAACAATAAAATCAGAACAAGTTTTCAGAAGAGAACTTCAAATGTTTGCCAACCTGCAAATCAACATGTATCGATAATAATAAAAATATTCAAAATGACGTTATGGATAGGATTAGTGATGAAGGCTAGACTTTCAATGGGAGAATACTAAAACTAGCTTCGAGAACTTAGTTCAAACAAATCAAACTTCGGTCTCTAACTAGGCTACTTAACCATAATAGAACGGCGACTTATAAATGCGTGGCCCTAGTTTAAGATAATATGCACACCCCTCCCGAGCACCATAAATGCTCAGTTCAACCCGACGACGTCTTACACTGCGAGGCACGAGTTTAAGGTCAAAATGTTCACACACTCCTCAACACCATATACGCTCGGTTCAACAACCAGTGTGCCCCATAAAGACACATCAACCTTATAGTTGATGACAAAAACGTAAACCCCAGAATATATTACTCTACCCCACACTTGTCCTTATTTCAAAACTCCAAAGCGGTCATTATCGATATATACAAAAGATATAATCATTATAAATAATATGAAGATAAAAAGGAATAAACATTTTATATAAAAAGGGAATTTTTCTAAAAAAAGAAACTTACATATTTTTGAAACTTACTTAAAACAGAAAGTCTTATAGAAAATACATATGTTATTAAAATAAGTGAAATGTACAAAAATAGCATTTCTAACGAAATTAACATTTTATTATTATCGTCGTTATCGTAACTTTATTATATTTCTAAATTCGTTACTCAAAATATAATAAGTCAATATATAGTATAATTAATTACGAAATCGAGTTAAACCTATAAATTTTAGAAAAGAGATGTTTTGAGAAAAACAGTATTAAATTAATTGAGTCAACGAGTTTTATAAATGAAATGAATTTACAAATATTTCAAATTATTTTTTAACAAATAGCTTCTATTAATAAATAATACGGATTTTACTAAAAATAGTCAATTGTAAACAAATAAGAAATTATTAGTGAAAATAGTCTCGACTAAAAATATATTTAAAACAAAATCGACTATTTTCTCATTTGTTAGTATAGATCGTAAAACGAAAATAAATTTATTAGACATGTAAAAAAACCTCGATAAAAATACGATTTTGAGTTAAAATTATAAATCAACAAAATATGATGAAATTATAAAATCGACATTATTTAGTTACTGGTGTCACGATAACCAACAAAATATTATAACGATCTTAAATAATAAAATTGCTAACGATTTATAAAACAATATCAAAAGTTGTAAAATATTTATAAGGTACAAAATTTAAAAATAATATCTTTAGCAAATACTAAATAGCTCAAATTAGAAAACCGAAGTTAAAATATTTACTACATACTACTACTCAAACAAACGATATAAAATCGAGTAACGTCCTAAAGTTACCTTTGGCGCAAAAACCGTCAATGCACTCCGCTCAAACGATTTGTCCAAAATCCAATCGCTCCGATACTCGTCTTTAAAAAAAACTTCAAGGCTCCAACATAACGCGAGACATATAGAAATAGAAACAAAGGAATCGGAATTAAGGAATATTGAAAATGACTAGAGGTGACACGGAATACGTGACAAGGAAAAGAGAGGGGAGGAGAAGGGATAATGAGAATCGGGAAAGATCGAGAATGGGAAAAAAATCGAGAAACGAGAACGAACAATGAAATGAGTAACAACAACGAGGAACAAAAACAAAAATGACATTAGAAGGAGAAACAACAGCAGCCTCACACAAATACAAGAGGAGAAACGGGCAGGAACCCGATTAGAAAAGCAGCAGCAAACGCGAGAAACAAAGGCAGCAGAGCACGTAACACGTAATAGCAGCACAAAACGAGAACAAGACAGAACGGTTATGAAAAGCAGAAAGAGAAATGAGCAGAAAGAAGAAGAAATAGAAAAGGAGATGAAGAAACGCAGAAGAATAAGAAGAAGTAAAACTGACAAGCAGCAGCACAACGTTCCAACAGCAACAAACAAGGTCGACAACAATAGTAACAACAGCAAAGATCAACAACAGCAGCAAATCAGGCGGACCATAACACCACCAGCAGCAACAGAACTCGACAACGCAAAGATTGGGGTCGAGAATCAGAATAAGGTGAAGAGAGAGCTAACACAACCAATCACGTACAACAGCAGAAAAGAGAGGTACGTAGCAGACAGATCGAAGAAGAAAAAGAAGCAACGAGCGCACAATAACAGTATCAAAAGACAACAGCCGCAACAACAAAAATGATAGAAGGAAGTAAAACGGAGGAGAAAGAACAGAGGAATAGCGAACGAGAACCGATATCGAAAACGAGTAGTAGTATTAATGAAGAGCAGCAGCAGACTAAAAGGATGATCAACGACGAGAAAACGCAACAGCAGAAGTAAATCAGGTGAGGAAGAAGAAGGAGAAGGAGGAGATTACCTCGAAAAAAAATGACAGCAGCGATGCAGAGAGCGAACCGAGGAGAAGAAAATGCAACAAAACGCAATATCAGTAGCAATAGCAGCGTACAGCAGCAGAGGCGGACAGCAGCAACAACATCAGAAAAAGGACAAAGAAAAGGGACGGAGGATGAAGATACACGCAGGAAAAGCTGAAGATAGATTGTTTTGGTAAAAATTTACTGGATTGTGATTTTAGTTGCGGGTTAAAGCGATCGGACTAGCGTTTCACGAATTAAAGGAACAAATCAAGTTTACGAATGAAGAATAACGACGGAAAGTAAAAGACGCGGGAATTTGGTGACGCGGAAACCCAATGTGGGAAAAAACCGCGGGGGGAGTCGGAATTCCGCCAAATATTCACTATGAATGAAGGGAACGAATAATACGAATACAAATTATGGGTTATCGGAGACTAAGTTTTGCTTGTAAGCTAGTATTGTAGAATTGGAATGTGTTGAAGGTCAGTTGAATGATTCTGCTGTTGTAGTCGTTGCCCTTATATTCGTCCTCTTCCTCTTTGTTCTCCTTATTTCTCTCCCCCTCTGGTGGAACCGTCCCTAAGATTTAGAAGGTTGTTGATTGACCGGGTCTCTTGCTTTGGGGTAGGGTTTTCCTTGCTGTTGGGTTGCTCTTGTTGTCGGGTTACTTTTAGCCCATCTCGGGAGTTAACTGCTGTTTGGCCCATATTTATTGTCTAGTCTTCTTCGGGTTGACTTGTTGACTCCAATTTGTATTAAACTTACGACTTTCGCGACCTTTGACATGCTTCGCAATTTTTCCGCTTTCGATCCCTTGACTTCTTGACTTTGACTTTTGACTTGAGGAGTGCCACATCATCTCTAAAGACGTAAATTTTATCCCAAACAATTGCCCCCAAATTTCCGACTAAGTTCATCTTAGGCGGGAATTTCCGTTTACATTGTTCACAGTTCTGGTGACAATTTTCCTCCGTAAAGTTTGTCTTTCAGTCTACTTTTCTCGTTTTCCTAACTGACTCTTCTTCTCCCCTCATGATGATTTTATTCTTCCCCCTTCATAATTGCTCTCGCTTCCCTATACCACCTCCCCTTCTTTACTTTACTTACTCTTCCTCTCTCCTCACTTACTCCTACTACCTCTACTTTTCTCCTAACCTGTATTCCTTTCAAAATTCAAACCGCTTTTCCTTCCCCATTTTCCACCGTCGTTGTGCCGTGCCTTTTTCGTGCTCAGGTGACTTTCTTTTCTTCTTACTCATTTCTTTCTTATTCTCCATGGCTTCTAAGCTGAATCGCAACAAATCCCCTATTTGTCCTTCTCCCTCTTCGCCGTCGTCTCCGACGACGTTTTCTCCTTCTTCCACTCTGGGTTTAAAGCACTCTTGTGATTCCAACTTCTCAGATAGTGATCTCTCTTTCATCAGAAAGGTCTTTGGTTTTGGCAAAGGGGTGGAAATTCACATCCCTTCTCCGAGGCAAAAGGCGGACTTCATCTGGCCAGGATGGGTTTGCCTGTATGCTTACCCGTTTCTCCTGGGCTTGCGCTTCCCCTTCCCTTCAATCTTTAAGGAATTCTTGACCTACTACAAATTCGCCCCCTGTCAACTGGCCCCCCATACCTGGAGGCTACTGCTATCCTTCTATGTCTTGAACTGCCGCCACCGGAGGAGCTTCTCCTTGGGCGACGTTTGCGCCCTATTTCAGGTGAGGCCCCTGGGGTGCGGTCAAGTGACAATGCGTGTGAAAGATAAAGGCTTTCCCGGCATAGTTTTTCCAGCCAATCCTCCCGACGCCGAGTGGTTCAAAGATTTCATTTTTGTGAAGGCTGATTCCCTCTACCCTCTTCCTCATGATTATCTATTTTCCGAGTGGGGAACCACCACAGGTACTTGTCATGCTCCCAGTTTTCAGGCCTTCTTGCACACTTACGATTCTTACTGATTCCATGTTGTAGGTCTGCAGCAGCCTAAGAAGGTGACGTCTATTCTTGATTTAGCTCCTCAACTCTCCACCCTAAGTCCAGAGCAGCTTGTTTTTAACAACCTCTTCGTCCCTTCCCGTAACGGCACTTGTCCTCCTTTCGCTGACTCCATGTCTCCTGGTGAGGGATATTTTGCTGAGTAGATTTGTAATTTGTTTTCCTCTTTCTTTTGTGTGGGACTTATTTTGTACCTCTACTTTCACTAGGCAATTCGAAAGCTCCGATGACCTTGGACTGGGTTAGGGCCAAGAGGAAGAGAATGGCTACTCGCTCGTCCTCCAATATGGGTTCTGGCTCATCTCCTGCCCCTTCAACCAGCTCCAAGAGGAAGCGTAGCCTTTCTCCCCCTGCACGGGTTGCATCTGCAGATGAGGCTTCTGTGATCAATGTGCCTGATTCTCCTCAGCCCTCTGCTCCACACTCTACTGAGTGTGGTCCGGACGACATTCTGCTGGCCTTTCCCAAGGACTTTGGGACCATCAGAGATCTGAAGGACTTATCCCCTCTGGACCAGCTTCTTTTCCCCGGTTCGGAGGTCGTGATGGCCAAGGAAGCTCTCATCGAGGTGGCCGCTCACATCACCGCCCATGCCTTCGAGGTAACTTTGCTTACTTGACTCCTGAGTTTTTCCACCTTGATCACGTTATTGATTGTTGCGCCTTTGGTCAGACTCTTCAGATGGGCCTGTTCCTGAAAGGTGGTGTGTCCCACCTCAGGGACTTGGGGAGCCGGCTGCAGTCCGACAATGCTCGTCTGTCTGAGGAGGCTGGCCAGGCCAGGGAGGAAAATATCTAGGCTGTTTAGCCTGTTACTTTCTGTTGTTCTTGCCCTGCGTGGCATTAAAAATACTTTGTTAAAAATTTGATCTGTTCCGAATTTTATTTCTGCTCAAGGGAGCAGAATATCCGAATTTTACCTCTGCTCAAGGGAGCAGAGTGTTTGAACTTGTTTGGATGCAATGTTTTTATTGCACTTGTTTGCTTAATTTGTGATGTTTCTGTGTTTGATTTGCTTGCTTTGTTCTGATTGCTGTCATCTGTTGTATGTATGCCTTTGTTTGTATGGTCGACCTTTTGTTTACCCACTCAGTCAGTCAGAGGTGCCACGCTTTGCCTGGGTGCTAAGTGACGCAGGAGACTGTGATGTCCTGGTTGTAGGCACTTAGCATGAGACGCACGCCTTTTGTTGAAATGGTACACTCCACCAGATCAGTCGCCAATATTGGTTAAAAGGAAGTTGACCAGAGATGGCAAAAATGACAGGTTTGAAAATGTTATGCGGGAAAGAATTATATTTTCAAAAATAAGTGAAGGGAGAAATCCAATTTTGGAGGTATATAAAAAGGAGATTGAATTTTGCAAATATTGTGAAAAAGGACTTATGTCTGCAAAGTGTGCAAAGGATTCAAAATTTGAAAAACATGTGAGGAATTTCAGAATTTGAAGACGCATGAAGGAGATTAAATCTTGAAAGAAGGTTTCATAATTTTAATATGTGTAAAAATCACGTTAAGTTTTAAAGTCTTGCGAAGACCGAGTTAAATTTTGAGGCACGCGAAAATTATATTTTATCTTTTGATGTTAAACAATTTTACAACCAGAAAAATATTTGAAAGATAAAATAGAGTTAAAAGGACAAAAGATGAGATTGAACCTGGGCTCTGGTGGAGGTGTATTCGGCAGATCGGTTTTTTTATTTCTGGCGACAATGGCCTGTACTCCTGGTGACTTTTACTTAGATGAAGTACTTTTTCAAATGTACTATGTTCCATGGCTTCTGGATGATCTTTCCTTCCATGGTCATGAGCCGGTATGCTCCGTTTCCAACTACTTTCTCCACTTGGTAGGGTCCTTCCCAATTGCAGGCGAATTTCCCGACCTGCTGGTTTCTGGTGTTCTGGAATACCTTTTTGAGGACCAGGTCTCCTTCCTGCAGGATTCTGACCCTGGCGTTCTTGTTGTAGCTTCTGGCGACTGTCTGTCTGTACGAGGCCATTCTGATCTGGGCGTCAGTTCTCAGTTCATCTACAGTGTCCAAGCTACTCGCCATTTCCACCTGGTTTCTTTCCTCTGTAATGCAGCCATATCTACAGTGTCCAAGCTACTCGCCATATCTTTTGAGGCCTTTGGTACCTATATCAGTGAAGACCCGAGGTGGGGTGTTCTTCTTGGACGGGGCATCTAGTAGATTAACCGCGTCAAAAATGCTGCGAGTTGCAGCCTGGGGCTTAGTGGTGGAGGAAGAGGCCCCTTGGTATCCTTTGCTAGCGGCCTTAGTGAGGCTTTCTAGTCTCAGGTCATCTTCGATCCTCATACCCATTTCAGTAAGGGTGGTGAAATTGGGTATGACAGCGTACCGGAGGTGAACCCGGTAGGAGGGGAGGAGGTTCTTGACAAAAGCCTCCACCAGAGTCTTCTCATTGGGCTTATCGACCAATTTCACACTCTCGGCCCTCCAGCGTTGAAGGTATTTAGTGAAACCTTCTTTTGGCTCTTGGGCCATGACCTCCAGAGATCGCATTGTGGTTTGGATCTCGGTGTTGTCGGCGTAGTTCCGAGCGAACTCGGTAGCCACATCATCCCATGTAGGGTATTTTTTCGGGTCTAGCCTGTAGTACCAGGCCCGTGGGTGCTTCTCAAGGGATGCAGCAAAGAGATTCTTAAACATGGTCGAATCCACTCCCTTGATGGCCATGAATTCCTTGAAGGCCCGCACATGTAGTAACGGGTCCTCAGTTCCCTCGAACATGGGCAAACCTGTGAGGTTCAGGTTTGCAGGCAACTTGTCACTCAGCGGGTTGTACTCTCGACTATTCTCCCGATGGATGTTGTTACTCCCAGCCAAATGGACTTGTTCCTCTAGTCGACGCACCGCGCTGACTAGTTCAGCTAGAGGCTCATTAGCCTCGACATTAGGAGCCCTTTGCTCCACCGTAGCTAGGCGAGCGACAATGGCCACTTGGCCAGCCCTCATTTCGGTCAGTTGGGCTTCGATATCAGTCTGCTTCGCGACCATGGCATCCAAAGAGGTTTGTAGGCTGTTCAAAGTAGCCATCCTTCGAGCGTGTCTAGTTGCTGGCGGCCTGTCTGTAAGAACACCGCGTAATCAGAAACTGAGCCCAGATCTTGAAAAAAAGGAAAAGTACATCCCGAGCGACACTAGGAAAGAAAACTAGAGACTCGAGAAAGACATCTAGACGGATGACTCGATGGGTGGTATAACTTCCTTAGGATTTTGGCTTTGTGGGCCTAATCCCGTTCGAAGGAAGGTCCACGTGAGACTTTTCCCCAGACTTTTGACTCGAGTGTATGTACGGACTTTCCTTTGTAGGGGTATGCCCTACGCGGGTCGGTCGTGCCTTGACGGATAAGGCGGACTCGAAAAAGGGGGGAAACTCGTGATATAAGATCAGCGGAGTTTCGACGCTATAGACCTTCGACATACTATGCAAAGACCCGACACACGGCTAGACGGTAGGTCCTATAATAAGGAAGGTTTACTAGGATAGTTGGATGTTTGAAATTTGAATATTAAGTGGATGAATTTCCGAGAGTTTGGAAATAAAAAACGGAATTTCGAAAACCAAGATTAGAATTTTGAAAATTCAGAAAATCAAGATGGTGTTGGAAATTCGAGAATTAAAACGGGCAGCATGCCGACTAGGGAAAAAGGATATTTTGAGTCAAATCGTTTGATCCTAAATTTCGGCGGCATTCCGAGTTTTGAAAAGACGGGTCCCGAAACGGACAGCATTTCGGGTTTTTCAAAATTTGGGTGTTTTTGAAAAGATGCATTTTTTGAAATGACGTTTTTTTGAAAAAAATGACACGGAAACCAAGTAGCACGTAGTCAAACAAGCATTATAACGACGCTTATGTATGCTTTACACTAAGTCTCGGTCGGTCAAAGTAGGGTCTATACCAACAATGATAGCATTCTCACGAAACGGGACAGACTTCCTCGGGACGGACTTCCTAGCCGATTTGGAACTAGGACCTGCCGTAAAACCCCGATGAGTTCCGCCATCGAAGTCTTTAGTGCACCCATGTAGGAATGCACCGTGGTATAGTGGGACGTCGGTCACAAGTAACCGGCCCGGGCAAAATTTGGGTTATGCATGAACCATTAAACTAATGCGCGCACACTAATATTCGAACGATTTCTCTTCGAGTCTCACCCTAGGAACCCCGATGACATGTGGTACATCAGGTGTCCCCAGCGGAGTCGCCAAATTGTGGACATGACGTAGGTCCACCCCGACGCGGCCACGCGCGGGTTTGGGTAGGCGAATGAATCTCGTGGTGAGATTGTTCTCGGGTTCGAAATTTAAGTCAAAATGGAGTCGCCACCGAATTTTGTGGTTATTCGGAACCATACGAGCCCACTCTATGTCGTCATGGGCTGTACACAAAGTACGGCCCACTTCGATTTCAGAGCTTATGGGGCTCGTCCCTTTGCATTGCAATATCGATACCGTTTAAACCGACTTTCGTATATAGAATGACTCTCGTGCGCCAAGGGTTTCGGACATCCGGAAACCAAAAGTTCTGAGTAAGGGGTGAGGGTACGTGTTGGGAAGCCCACTAAGGACACCCAACCCCGCCCGCACATGGCGGCCTCTACTAAGACACCGCTCGTGTTCGTGTGCGCGCGCTAGTAAAATGACTAAATGATATGCAAACAACGTTTTCGGGCTAGCATATGAATAGTATGTGAACTACGTCATTTAATGCATCTAGTCATGGTCGAAGTGATTTAGCATGCGAGGTTCATTTATAAAGCGATAAGTGAGTAAATAAACGAAACTCAAATAATAAATAACATACAAGATACACGGGCGGAAATACAACCCGGCCAATACGAAAATTACGTAAGCGATATAGAGATGGAATAATAAATAATAAAATATTAGGGACGGACCTGTATGTAAACTTGACCGCGAAATGTGTAGACGGACTAACCCCGTTTAAATGCACATTATGTTGTACATCAAACGAAGGACGGAGACGTAGGACCTAGGCGTGATGCTAGCCCGATCCTATGCCTCGATGCCTTGTCCCGACTTAGCACGTCGAGAAATCGATCAAAGTCGTTAAGGTGTCGTGATGAACGTGAGTTTTGGAAAATGGATTCACGTGATTGGCTTTACACGCGTCGACTAAAAGTCGTAAAAAGGGACGAGGCTTAAATGTTGCATTTAAGCTCTCGGTTTTCTGGGTTACAGGGCCCACTCGGTCGAGTCATAGGCCACTCGATCGAGTAGCGTCCATAACACTGGGCAGAATCTTTTTTTGAGGACGCACTCGACCGAGTCAGACCATGACTCGACCGAGTGGGCCCTGTAACCCAGAAAACCGAGAGCTTAAATGCAACATTTAAGCCTCGTCCCTTTTTACGACTTTTAGTCGACGCGTGTAAAGCCAATCACGTGAATCCATTTTCCAAAACTCACGTTCATCACGACACCTTAACGACTTTGATCGATTTCTCGACGTGATAAGTCGGGACAAGGCATCGAGGCATAGGATCGGGCTAGCATCACGCCTAGGTCCTACGTCTCCGTCCTTCGTTTGATGTACAACATAATGTGCATTTAAACGGGGTTAGTCCGTCTACACATTTCGCGGTCAAGTTTACATACGGGTCCGTCCCTAATATTTTATTATTTATTATTCCATCTCTATATCGCTTACGTAATTTTCGTATAGGCCGGGTTGTATTTCCGCCCGTGTATCTTGTATGTTATTTATTATTTGAGTTTCGTTTATTTACTCGCTTATCGCTTTATAAATGAACCTCGCATGCTAAATCACTTCGACCATGACTAGATGCATTAAATGACGTAGTTCACATACTATTCGTATGCTAGCCCGAAAACGCTGTTTGCATATCATTTAGTCATTTTACTAGCGCGCGCACACGAACTGTAATCCCCTAGAAAATCTAACGCGATACAGTGGCGGAAACACTGTAGAGTCGGGATTAAAACACACTGTAACTATGTCTTAATTAAATAAAAATGGTAAGTCAATACATAAGCCATAAAATAAAAATGGCTACAAAATAAAAATAAAATGAAATCCATAAATAGGGTTAAACAATCCATAATACAGTGATCTGATTAAAACAAGCAGGATCCATAACCGCTCGCTAGCCCACCCGAAGGAAAACATATATACCTGCCATGTTAAAAACATAACAGCCACAATCAGTGGGGAGCAACGTCAACGTTCTCCCAGCCGTATAACAGGATTTTAAAACAGTAATTACTACTATAGGAAAAATAGTAAAAATGGAAAACATTAAAACAGCGTAATAAAATAAGCTTTAGCGTAAAACAAATTAATTAAAAGGGTTGCCGAAGAAACATAAAAATATTTGCCAACCTGCAAACCAATTTATATCGATAATAATAAAATAATCAAAATAGCGTTATGGATAGGATTAATGTAGAATCTAGACTTTCACTAGGATAATACTAAAAACTAGTTTCGAGAACTTAGTCAAAACAAATTAGACTTTGGTCTCTAACTAGGCAACTCAACCACAACAGGACTGCGTGCAGCGAGGTCCTGGCTTAAGTAATGCACACCCCTCCTGGATACAAACCATATCCAGTTCAACCCGACGCGACTTATACGATGCGATATCTAAGTTTAAGGTAAATATACACTCTCCTGAACACAAACCATGCTCAGTTCAACAACCAATGCGCCCCATAAAGACACACCAGCCTTACAGTTGATGGCAAAACGTACATCCCAGACTATATTACTCTAAACCCACACTTGTCCTTATTCCATAACTCCAAAGCAAACCATTATCGATATTTAAAAGATGTATTCATCATAAACAATATGAGGATAAAAGAAGTAAACATTTATATTCTAAAAGAGGAAACTTTCTATTTTAGGAAACTTCTATTTTAGGAAACTTCTATTTTTAGGAAACTTCTATTTTTAGAATCTTTACTAAAAATAGCATCATATCAAAGTAGTGAAAATATTAGTTCATACTAATACCACATTTTAGTAAACGATATAGATTTATAAAACTAATACTTTCGGCCTTAACGATATTAATTATTAAAGTAAGAACATTTGATTTTATGAAACTATTAAAATATCGTACAAGTGTTATAAAATGATTAGAGACATCTAAAAAAATATTTAATAATACTAATTAGGGTGTTTTCGAAAGTTATAAAGCTAAAATTCCCTAATTATTATTAGTTTCGACGATAAAATTATAAATAGGATTTTACGGCAAACACTAAATTAAATACTTGAACGTCTTTATTTAATTAAACCATTGAATATATTTAGAATATGTTAAGGGATGATTTAAATCTTAAAGTTTCAGATTTAAATACTTTCAAAATTGCTGGAAAAATAATTCTTTTAGGTAAGACGAAGCAATTTAGCGATAAATCACAACTTGTCCGAAATCAATATTTATTAACTAAAGACTATGATAAATAGTACAAAAATTACGTAAAATAGTTAAATTATATTTATGGACATTCTGTCCAGAAGAAAATTTCCAGAATTCTAAAAACTCGGTTTTTAAAGCGTTTTCTCGTTAATCGTCCAATCTCGACAATAACGATTAATAAAAATAGTAATTACAAAACGATTTAAGTATTAATATCCAAAAATTGTTATTACACTTTAAAATCCTGATTTTACAGAATATAAATTTTTTCCAGATTTTTCCAAAATCCAGATCAACAAATTTCAACAAACCGTCATTTAATCCCGTTTTCGCAATTAACGATTTTATTAATAAACCTATCGTTCCTAACATTTTATTAAGGCACTAAAAATCATAATAATACATTTTAATATGAAATCATCAGAATCATAATTTTTTCCAGATTTAAACTAAAGACCAGAAATCGAGAATTTAAACAACAAACACGGTTTTAACGATAAACGATGATTTAAAGTGATTAATTAATTCATCCACTTAACAATTCCGAAAAATTATGAAATAAATCAGAAAATTCTATTTCACCAGAAAGTTTCACCACGTCAAAAATCAGATTAAAATAAAATGTTTAAGTACTAGAACTAAAAATCGGTTTTTAATCGTTTTTGTTCGAAAACGATAATAATTCAATAATCGACATCAAAAATATCAGAAAAATACTAAATTACTAAAAATCATCAAAAACAACATTTTTCCAGAATATAATCATATATTACATGTTTAGGCCGATTATTACGATTTTACAAATTAATATAACAATTTAATCGTTAATCTCGTAAAAGCGATAAAAATATCGAAACATGCAAAATTTCAACTTTAAAAATTTTTCCAGAATTCGTGACATACATATATTGCCAAAATAAAATATAAAAATATATACATGCAAATACTCAATTAAAATCTTGAAATACCGAGTAACATCGACGTTACCTCTACTCCAAGTCTGAATCAACGATATATTCGTCGGCTTCGGGATCGTCCAAAAATCCTACCAAACACGTAAATCATAGCAGAAAAATACCATGAGAAAACTAATAAAATAAAACAAGGTAAAAATTGATCGAAAATGACGTCGATTAATACCTTAACGAAGGAATCGGAAAGAGGATTATTATGACGATAAAAATGATGCGATTGGGACTTGAAATGGAGCAAAAATCAGCCCAAGGAGGGTAAGATGTACACGGCCAAAATAGAGAGAAGAAAGAAGTGATGAATATTTTTTTGTTAATGCAAAAATGAATGTGGAGTGAAGGAGGAGATGGGGGTTACTACACTTAAAGGAGTAAGAATGAATTAAGGCTTCAAAATGAGGAATCCAAAATGTATCTTGACCCATAGTTGACCGGCCAAAAGGATAAGAGAGGGAGTAAGAAAAGTTTTGACATAAATGCTACAATGAATGAAAATGATTTATCTTACGATTACGTTTTAATGTGATAAAATGAAACGTTTAAATAAAATGTAATAAAACTTGTGACCAAGAGCTTAGTCGGTCCAAAATGTGAGAAAATAGTCTCAAATAATTTATAAGTTGATAAAAAGTATAATCGTAAAATAGTTAAAGGCATTTCGAAGTAATTCGAGTAAACCTCGCGTAAGAAAATAATTAATCGCGAAGCTTTGTAATAAAATCATTAACGACTAAATTTTTGTAAATAAAAATATTTACTAGTTGAAAATATTAGATAAATGTATTTAAACATTTTTAGGAAAATGAATGACTTAAATCCGAGCTTAAAAACGTCAATTCGAAGAGAAATAGAATTCCTTGCGGAAAATTAATTAGTTTACGAAGAAAACCAAATAAATGGATTTAATAGAATAAAAATCTTTAAAATATAAATAAATATCATTAAACTCAAACATTAAAATAGAGCTTAGTAAAATGATAAAATATGAGGCCAAAAGTGACAGAGTTAAGACGAAGTCCTAACAGAAAGAATAAAATGCTTAGGAAAAATAGCGGGTGTTACACGAACACGAGCGATGTCTTAGTAGAGGCCGCCATGTGCGGGCGGGGTTGGGTGTCCTTAGTGGGCTTCCCAACACGTACCCTCACCCCTTACTCAGAACTTTTGGTTTCCGGATGTCCGAAACCCTTGGCGCACGAGAGTCATTCTATATACGAAAGCCGGTTTAAACGGTATCGATATTGCAATGCAAAGGGACGAGCCCCATAAGCTCTGAAATCGAAGTGGGCCGTACTTTGTGTACAGCCCATGACGACATAGAGTGGGCTCGTATGGTTCCGAATAACCATAAAATTCGGTGGCGACTCCATTTTGACTTAAATTTCGAACCCGAGAACAATCTCACCACGAGATTCATTCGCCTACCCAAACCCGCGCGTGGCCGCGTCGGGGTGGATCTACGTCATGTCCTATCCTCCAAAGGCCTAATCCAACCGATAGGCCCAACTCTTGAAGTTCCGGTCGAGCGGCGCTCCAAGAACTACAATGCTCAGGCCTATTACCAATATCATCGGGGCAATGGGCATGACACCGAAAAGTGTTGGAAGCTGAAATACTTGATCCAGGACCTAATTGAAAGCGGAAAAATCCCGCTACCCGGAGATAAGCCAAGCAACAAGGAGAACCCTTTCAGCTCCCATGCCATCTTTGTCGGGGAGGTGATTGACTGCTCTGTCCTTTGAAGGAATGACCGCCTCAGCACCAAAGACCAGGCTAAAAGGCGTCTGTCCTGTAGCCACCTTAGGTGTGGTTCTGTCTGACCACAGCACTATGGGAAGCTCTTCTGCCCATCTGCCTCCTGCTTCCTCCAACCTTCTCTTCAGGTTGTCTATTACGATCTTGTTGATGGACTCCGCCTGACCATTGGATTGAGGATTTCTGGGGGTAGACTTACTCAGAGTGATATTCCACCTGGCACAGTATGCTTCCATCTTGTTGCCAATAAATTGGGATCCATTGTCGCAGATGATTTCTGAAGGAATGTCAAACCTGCAGATAATATTACGCTTAATAAAGGATATAACCTGCTTCTCAGTCACCTGAGGGAACGCTTCTGGCTCTATCCACTTGGAGAAGTAGTCGGTCATGGCAAGCATGAAGACTTTGTTTCCTGGTGCTCTTGGTAATTTACCGACAATATCCATTCCCCACTTCATGAAGGGCCAAGGGGAAATTACTAGATGCAGTGGTTCTGCTGGCTGGTGATTGACTGGAGCATGTCTTTGGTAGGCGTCACACTTCTTCACATATTCTTTGGCGTCCCTGCGCATTGTCGGCCAGTCGTATCCTTGGCGAAGCGCTTTGTTGGATAGACTCTTGCCGTCTGCATGATTTCCACATTCACCACTGTGGAGATCATGCATGACACTCTTTGCCTCCTCCTGACTTAGGCACCTCAGGTATGGCCCAGCGGTTGATATCTTGAACATGACACCGTCGATTAGGGTGTACCTAGATGCTTTCATTCTAAAGCTTCTGGCTTCTCTCTTGTCTGCTGGCAGGATATCCTTCTCCAGCCACTCTTTGCAAGGTTTCCTCCAATCTGGGATTTCTGCTTGCTCTTCTGTACTGCCGAAGATTCTTGCTTCTTGCTGCCATTGCAACCCTTGCTCTGGTGAACTTTCTTCTTTCTCTGGTGTCTGCTTTCCCTGTGCACTCTTCTAAATTGCTGGCTCCAGTACGTGGACTATAGGTATGGTGGATTCCACGCCTGGCTTGAAGGTTGCCCCCAGGGTTGCCAGGGCGTCTGCTTCTACATTCTGATCTCTTGGGATCTAGTTGATGGAGAAGGCTACAAACTTGTGGGAGAGTTCCTTTGCCACCTCCAGGTAAGCCATCATCTTGGAGTCTTTTGCTGCATACGAGCCGTTCACGTGATTGACTATCAGCTGAGAATCGCCGTACACCTCTAGGTGCTTGATCTTAAGGTTCAGTGCCAGTTGGGGACCCAAGATTAGAGCTTCGTATTCTGCCTCATTGTTTGTTGCTTGGAATTCACACCGTATCGCCTGAACTATGAGATCCCCCCGAGGAGACTTGAGGACCAACCCTGCTCCAGACCCTCTCATGTTGGAGGCGCCATCTACATTCAGCTTTCATACCTGTTTGCCCATATCTTCCTCCAAAAGGAGTATGTCTTTCTCTGCCTGGGTCTGCAGTGCTGGGCTGAAGTCGGAAACGAAATCTGCCAACGCCTGGGACTTTATTGCTGTTCTGGGGACAAATTTCAGGTCGAAGCCGCTCAAGTGTATGGACCACTTGGCCATTCTTCCTGACAACTCAGATTTTCTCATAATAGTTTTCAGCGGATAATTTGTTATTACAGAAATGATATGTGACTCAAAATAAGGTCGCAATTTATATGATGCTATAACAAGCGCAAGTACGAGTTTTTCGAGAGATGTGTACCTGGTCTTTGCAGGAAGCAGAGACTTACTCACATAGTAGACTGGGTGCTGTGCTCCTTCGTGTTCCCTCCCCAGTACCGCGCTAACTGCTACTTCGGTTACCGACAAGTACAGGAAAAGAAGTTCTCCAGGTTCTGGCTTTGACAGGAGTGGTGGAGTGCTCAGGTAGTGCTTTAACTCGTTGAATGCTTTCTCGTGCTCCTCTGTCCAATCAAACCTTTGAGCCCTCTTCAGGATGTCATAGAACAACCGACATCCATCTGAGGATCTGGAGATAAATCTGTTCAGAGCAGCAATCCTTCCAGTCAGCCGCTATACGTCTTTTGGCCTCTAAGGAGACTCCAGTTGCAGGATGGCTTTGATCTGTTCTGTGCTGGCTTCAATCCCTCTCTGGGTGACCATGTATCCCAAGAACTTTCCACATGATACTCCGAATGTGCATTTGGATGGATTTAACTTCATTTTATACTCCCTCGGGCTGTTGAATGCGTCTTCTAAATGCGCCGTGTGTTGTGAAGCTTGTTTTGACTTGACGACCATGTCGTCAATATATACCTCCATTGTGTTGCCAATTTGCCTTTTGAACATCATATTCACCAGTCTTTGGTAGGTAGACCCTGCATTTTTCAGACCAAAAGGCATAACATTGTAGCAATAGATACCTCTCTCAGACCTGAAGGCGGTTTTCTCCTGATCTGCTGGGTGCATCTTGATTTGGTTGTATCCGCTCCACGCATCAAGGAAAGTCAGCATTTCATGGCCTGCTGTGGCGTCCACCATGGCGTCTATGTGCGGCAGAGGAAATGGGTCTTTTGGGCATGCCTTGTTTAAGTCGGTGAAGTCGACGCACACTCTCCATTTGCCATTCTTCTTTGGAACTACCACCACGTTGGACAACCACTCTGGGTACTTTACCTCCCTGATTTTACTAGCAGCCAGCAGGTTATCCACCTCCTGATTGATAACTTGATTCCTCTCCGGAGCAAACTTCCTTCTTTTCTGCTGGATTGACTTATAGCTTGGGTCCACGGTCAACCTGTGGGTTATGATGCTCGGATCTATACCTACCATATCATCATGAGACCAAGCAAAACAATCCATGTTAGTTTTTAGTAATTCAATAAGGTTTTGTCGGATGATACATGTACACTCCGATCCAATTAGCACTTTTCGCTCTGGGTGTTGCTTGTCTATGTTGACTTCATCTGTCTCTGCCAGAGGTGGTTCGACGTATTCCTGCAGAGGCAGACGAAGGCTCTGTAGTTTCTATGCTGGTGGACTTGTCGTCCTCTTCAACGCTATCTTGTGGCAATCCTTAGCCTCTCTTTGGTCTCCACTGATCTTCTGCACCCCCCAAGGTGTTGGGAATTTTAGGCACTGGTGATAGGTGGAGGTAATCGCCTTCATCTCGTGAATCCATGGTCTCCCCAAGATTACATTGTAAGTAGAAGGACCATCGATAACCAAATACCGCACTTGTTTGTTGACTCCTCCTGCGTAGGTTGGAATTGTGATCTCCCCTAGCGAATACTTGGTTTGTCCACTGAATCCTATTAGGGGAACCGCCTTTTTGCTCAAGTCTTTCTCACTAAACCCCATATTTTGGAGGGTTTCCAGCATGATGAGGTTGACCGAACTCCCGGTGTCCACCAGTATCTTCCTGACGGTGCAGTTTCCAATGGAGAGCGTGATGATGAGAGCGTCATTGTGGGATTCTGGAGAAGATTCCACATATGTTTCATCAAAGGTAACTGCTGGAAGGTCCGGGTAGCTGACTCTGCAGGAGTACTCTGGTTTATCCTCCCTGGACTGAGAGGAATGTCTTTTAGCTGCTGAATAAGTCAGTCCACACAGATCTGACCCTCCTGTAATCACGTTGACAATTCTGGTGCAGATTGGTGGTGGGGAAGGTAATACCTGGTCTGCGGCATTCACTCTGCTGGAGCTTCTGGGTAGGAGGTGATCTAAGTTCCCCTGATCATATTGGAACTTCACCTCCTTTCTGAGCAGGACACATTCATCGGTGTTATGCCCTATGTCATCATGGAATTCACACCTCTTGCCGGCATCCCTTCGGTTGTTAGCGTACTCTTGTCTTCTGGGCCACCTGATCTTGCGCCCCAACTCCCTCAGGCCTTTAAGTACGCTAGTAAGGTTAGTGGAGAACCCATATTCACTTACTTTAGGTGGGAGCCTTGGGTTCTCTTTCCAATCCTTATCTTCGGAGACTTTGTTCACGTTCCTGTCATAGGGCTTTGACCTCTCGCCCCTTCTTTCTGCTGGCGCCTTTCGGGAGACGTGCTCAGAGCCATAGGTGACCCTCCTGGGGCTTGAATCTTCTTCTAGCCTGATGGCTGCCATCGCCTTGGTTTGCACGTCCTCAAATGTAGCTCAAGGATACTTGATGAGATCCTTGTAGAGATCGAAATCCTGGAGGAGTCCTTGACGAAAGGCTTCTATGGCGGTGGCTACGTCACATCTGGGGATAGTCACCTTTTCTCTGTTGAACCTGTTGAGGAAGTCATGCGTGGACTCCTCGAACTTTTGCACCACCCGGTACAAGTCACTAGTTTGTTTTTCTGGCTTTCTGCTGCTGGCGAATTGCTGGTTGAAGGCGTTGACCAGATCAGCAAAGGAGGTGATACTTCTGTTTGGCAAGCCCACAAACCAGTGAAGTGCTGCTCCCGAAAGAGTGGAACCGAACCCTTTGCACATGCAGTCCTCCTTCAGGGGCCCCGTAGCGGTTACCACCATCATCTTCTGCTTGTATTGGTTGATGTGGTCTAGAGGGTCTGCGGTGCCATCATAGAGTGTCGTGGCCGGCGCCACAAAACCTTTGGGCACAGCAACGCAAGCCAGGTCGTCAGTGAAGGGCGAGTCTACATAGCTGTCTCTGGCTGCTCTCTCCAGGGGACGTGGCATTCCCGGGATTTTGCTGATCAGGTCCCTCAGCTCCTTCAGTTCTTGGTACTGCTGATCTGCAGCACTGTTTGTTCCTGCAAGAGGGTTAGAAGCAAGAGGGAAGAAACTGAAAGAGGTACTCCCTGCCTGAGGCCCTCCAAGGTGGCGACTGCTCAGGGGAGGAGGCGGAAGAGACATAGCCACTGCAGGCTCAGGCCGCCACTCTGATGCCAGCTGAGGTGAGTTCTGGGACGGCCAAGTCACTTCAGGGTAAGGGCTGGCGACCATGGGGTTGACTGTTACTCTTGGCTGCCATCCGGGTGTTTGCTGACTGGGGGTTGGTGCTTTTCCCAGATCTGGTGGGAGTCGGTTATTGGCTGGGGTGCGCACTCCTGGCGAACTTACCGGCTGCTATCCTGATGCCTGGTGAACGGAGGTACCTGCAAGAGACAGCGGATTAGCTTCCCGGTTTTCGAGGCTAAAGAAAGGATTACCTGTGACGTAGGGTCCGTCAGGGGTAGGGCCATGACTCAAGTAGCCTAGTCCTTTGGGTATCATGGCTTGACTAGGCGGTGCCAACTCTAAATCCAGTCTGGTAACCAACTCCTGAGTGAATGACTTGGAAATTTGTCCACTGGTGACAGACTCTCTGTGGGAGCTTGGCGTTTCCTCAGGCGTCGTGAACAGGATCTCGGGTGATGACTGGACTGGTACAGGTGGTGGTTTTGATGCCGCCTTCATCTGAGCCTTGATGTCCCGGTTGTCTTTCTGCAGGGTCTTCATCGCCTGGCGCAAAGTGTTGATCCCTTGGAGTATCTCCATCATGGGATCTGGTGTTGGCGGAGCTCTAGAAGCGTCCCCAAATAACCCTCCATGAGCCGCCGCCTTGGATGGGGCCCCCTCTTTACCGGCTACGAAGGGGTTGAACATCTTTGATGTTAAGGACCCCTGGGGTGGTTTCGAGGCGCTCAGCGTATGCCCTGCCACCTGGCTAACTGGAGTCGCCTGGGTGGATGATGTGACGAGCGGGACGGTCGTTCCTGAGGAAGGTGTTCCTCCAGCAGACTGAGTGGAAGCATTTTGACTGTTGGCAAGAACTTGGCCGGATCCAGACATGTTGACACGCAAGTTGCTTTGCTGCGTGATTTGGCAAGCAAACGATCACTTTGCCCCACGGTGGGCGCCAAATTGTTTTGGTAAAAATTTACCGGATTGTGATTTTAGTTGCGGGTTAACGCGATCGGACTAGCGTTTCACGAATTAAAGGAACAAATCAAGTTTACGAATGAAGAATAACGACGGAAAGTAAAAGACGCAGGAATTTGGTGACGCGGAAACCCAATGTGGGAAAAAACCGCGGGGGGAGTCGTAATCCCGCCAAATATTCACTATGAATGAAGAGAACGAATAATACGAATACAAATTATGGGTTATTGGAGACTAAGTTTTGCTTGTAAGCTAGTATTGTAGAATTGGAATGTGTTGAAGGTCAGTTGAATGATTCTGCTGTTGTAGTCGTTGCCCTTATATTCGTCCTCTTTCTCTTTGTTCTCCTTATTTCTCTCCCCCTCTGGTGGAACCGTCCCTAAGATTTAGGAGGTTGTTGATTGACCGGGTCTCTTGCTTTGGGGTAGGGTTTTCCTTGCTATTGGGTTGCTCTTGTTGTCGGGTTACTTTTAGCCCATCTCGGGAGTTAACTGCTGTTTGGCTCCTATTTATTGTCTAGTCTTCTTCGGGTTGACTTGTTGACTCCAATTTGTATTAAACTTACGACTTTCGCGACTGACGGAAAGGATTTGTCGTGAATCCCACCGATCAAATAATTAACCGGCAAAACCTAACTAGGGTAGCTAGGGTAAGTCGGGTCGAATCCACGGGGACGGTAATGTATAGCCTAGACTAGGTCGGCCCAAATACGAGACTAAGTCAACGAGCTAAGCTAAACTAGAGAATGATAGAAGGGGAGAGAGCTAGACTAAGACTAAGGAGAATAACTAAGGGAAAACGGGCTAGGATTAGGTCGGGGTCAAAGGGGTAACGGAATGGTCAAGGAAGAGCTAGAGCGAAAGAGGTAGTAGGGTGATCTAGGTTGGTACAGGCTCTCGCAACTTAGACCGACCTAGAGGTTCCACATGGAACCCATTTTGGCGACACACATGACAAAGGAAGGCAAGAAAAACAAGCATTCTAACCTACTTAGTCATTCAAACAATCCAACAAACATGTGATGTGCATCAAACCAAGAGGAAACCCAAATCTTCCACCAACATCTCCAACAAACCCTTAATCATCCAATTAACACCCTAATCACCCTACTAACCCTAGCAAGAGCACTACTCTAACATCATCAAACTAATTCTAACAAGAACAAGAGGAAACAACACAAGAATCAAAACATCCATAATGAAACTAGTGAAAACAATGAACTAAGAACAATACAACAATCAAAGATGCAAACTTGGATGATTTAAACAAGATAAGGAGTAAAAAGGAAGAGGATTATACCATACTAGTGAAGAGGAAAGATTGAAACTTGCATTAATGAAGAAAACCCAACACAAACTACCAAGGTTGTCAATCTTGGAGGGATCTTGAAGAATTCCCTTAATACAAGTACTAAACTAAGATTAAGAACTAATTACCGACTAATCTACTCTAATCTAAACTAATCTAACCTAAAGTAGTCTAGGGTTTAGTGAGAAGACAAGTGCATCCCCTTTACAAAACAAGGGAAGAGTATATATAGGGTTACAAATGGAAGGGAGAAGAAAGAAAGGAAATGCGGGCTACAGCACGCCGATCCCGATCGGGACGGGGTCATCCCGACCGGGACGGACGGTGGTCCCGACCGGAACGGGTTGGTCCCGACCGGGACGGCCTGGCAGTGGCTCCTCTAAAAGCGCACTTCATCCCCGACGGGATGAGGTGCATACCCGTCGGGGATGAGTCTTGTAGGCCTCCAATATGATCCTTTTGGTCTCTCCTTGCTTCACATGGACTTCTCATCGATTCTCGGGACTCGGGATCGGGTCTCGGAGGCTCGGGATTGGGTCCCAAGGTCTCGGGGTCGATTCCAAAGCATCGAGTCATCGTTCCTTTATCTCGTTGGCTCCAAAATGTGTATGAATCGAGTCGGAAACGCTCCAACTCTTCCAAATGGGTCTCGGGAACCTGAAACGAACTAAAGGAAGCATAAGAAGCCCATAAATTGCTCCCAAGGAGCGATTCCAAAAGGAAAATGGGACCAAAACACTACGAAATAGGCACTACAAACTACACTTATCAACTCCCCCACACTTAACCCTTACTCGCCCTCGAGTAAGCACAAACTAACTACTATTCTAGCCGAATGGGTATTAGCGCACCCTACGCCCTTTAAACTCACGCGAGTGCACTTAGAGGAAAAGTGCACTCCGCAAGGCAAGTCGGGTCTTGCGACAAAACTCCGGATGCAACCGGACAGAAAACACATAAACAAACAAACACATAATCGGTTGCACCCAAAGAAAAACAAATACCACTTCCCTCTAAAAGCGGTGAAAGAAGCACCGGTTTAGGACTCGAGGTAAGTGACAACGTTCCCAAGCTAGCAATACAAACCGAGGTGGACTAAACCCTAATAGTATGACGATAAAGCAACAAAAACGTTGGTAACTTACCTAGGTCCTCCTAACTTTCTAAAAACGTACTACGGGACGATCGGCGGAGTGGGAAGTGACAATCCACGGTGTTATTCGACACTGTAGGTAAGTGAGACCCCGCCCCCTTTAGCGTGAGCCAAGAGGGTCGTCCCGTGTCAAAAACCGCCTAACTAGTCCAAGTAAAAAGGTGGAAAACATGCAAAATGAGGGAAGACCGACTACTACCGCTATCATCCTTCCTTGGGACTCGGTCCTTTGGTAGGCTCTTCACGGCAAAAGTCGGAAAAAGGCTTATTTTGAGAGGTAGGGGTTAATTTTGTGAATTGGGTTTTCTTTTGGCATTTTCTCTTTTCTTTTGCATTTTTGCCTTGTTTTGCCATGCCATTCTTTTTCTTCTTTTCTATTTTCTTTTTGGCTTTTGTGCCTTTTCTTTTTCTTCATTCTTTTCTTTCTTTCATTTTTTCTTTCTTTTTTTTTCTTTTCTTTGCCCTTTTGGCTTGATTTGGGTTTTTGGCATTCCTTTGTAACAAGAAAGATGACTTCAACAATTTGCAATTTTTATTGTGTGGAAATGTGTAGGAGGTAGGGAAATGGGTAAGTCGGGGGTCGCGATCCCTCTTCTAACCCACAAAAAGTGGAGAACTTGGACTAATCAAACGATCCTAGACACGGTCACCTAAGAGACGAGACTCGGTAACCAAGGCCTTTTCACACCGTGGGTGGTCAAAATGGTCAAAATGCAAATCCCGTAGTAAATCCCTAGTAAGCTAGGTGGACTCAAGGTAAAGGACCAACGAAATCATTGATTTAGGGTCATTCTACTAGACTAAAGTCCAAGACTCGATTTACACTACTAAAAAGGGAAAGTAGACACTCGCATACTAGCCTCTAAACCGGGTTTTCGAAAACCATTTACACACAAGACACACAACAAAACACAAAACAAAGACTCAACGAAAATGAAAGAAAAAGAAACAAAAGCAACAAAACAAGGACAACACAAAACGAACACAAATGAAAACACAAACACCACCCCTATCTTCCAAATGAGCAACCAAATCAACCTCAAGTATTACAAAGCTCCACCCGAGCACACAACACCACAATCTCCTCCAAACTCCGCGAGAGATAAAGAAGAAAAAGGGATAAGATGTTACCGGTAGTCTTGAAAGCTCTCCAAAGCTAGCGGTGATTTAAGCAACCTATAAGGAAAAAAGGGGGGCAAACACACACAACAAAACAAATATACGAGACAATGACACAAAGGAAAACACACAAAAAGAAAATCTTTTTGATTTTTGTGAAAGTTTTTCAAATTTTTAGGGTTTTTAAAGATTTTTTCGAAAAACTAAGAAAATAAAGCTAACTACGATAGAATATCGCTCCCCCCACACTTAAATCGAGCCATGTCCTCATGCTCGATCGTAGTGTGCGGAGAGACAAAAGAAAAGAAGAGAAACTACGAAAATAAAGCTAAAAATCAAAAATAAAGGTGAAGAAAAGGGTAGAAGGTGTCCGGCCGGGGTGTAGTCAAGTCACCATGGGCTGAGACAAGAAAAAGATATGGATGGGGGAAGAAAATAAAAGGAAGGAAATAAAAGGAAATGGGAGGGGAGGGCTAGGTGTAATCAAGTCACCTAGCCCGGATTCCGCCTAAATCCGACTAAATCCTCAAAAAGAAAGAGTGAAAAACTTGTAAAATTTGGATTTTGAAGTGACTCTCGATGTAGTCACATCATCGAGAGTCGGGAGCAACAACTACCGAGGCCTCGAAGGCCACCATGACAAAGGGGAAGGGAATAAACAAATGAAGGCAAGCTAAAAAAAACGGAAAAGAGAGGATAGTTGCCATACCGACCGGTTAGCAACTCACTCGCTCCATCGTCTCAATGATCAATATAAGCACTTTGCTTGTCGTCCTCATTGTCATCCCGCTTCGAACGTGAAAGTATCGCATGGTAGAGGTAGTGTGTTCATAATGGTGTGAGGGGGTGGAAATTGGTATGTATACCGGTGTAAAGTAGATAGAAGGTGAAGTGAGGATATGAAAATGAAGTATGTGGGTGGTATGATATGAGAAAGGAAGGTAGGGAGGTTGGGTGGGGGTATACAATGGTTGGGTGGGCTTAAATGTCGAAGAAGAAGCACCAAAAAGGAGTAGGGGATCATCCCGGTCGGGATGGGTGATCCCGGTCGGAATGACATACCCGTCCCGGTCGGGAAGCCTCCTTCCTGATCGGGATGACACTCCAGTGAACTCGATTTTTGGCACCCTCATCCCGATCGGGACGGCCCCATCCCGGTCGAGACGACACACCCTTCCCGGTCGAGAAGGGTCTTCATGACTCCCATGACCCCAAAAACCGGCTCCCTTGCTCACGATCCAAGCTCTATCACTAACCACTCCTTTCTAGGAGTCACCTTTACTTCACCTATCACAATAAACTCAAAATACACATCAAATTCACTCCCTCACATCGCTCATCAAAATACCAAAACAATTACAAGAATACCACAAAACTAACAAAAACAAGAGAAAATAAAACACACAAATACAAGCACAAGTACTCTAAAGAGGAGAGGAGGGGAATATACAACATGACGGTTCTTTAGGAACTCCGTCAAACCGAGGATGGTGGACTCTTCTTCAACCGTAGCCCTCAAGGGCATGGAGGAGCAAGTCGAACGCGCTACCGACATCATAGTGGAGGCCCAAGAAGCGCTCGAGCTTTGCCAACCTCCACGGCCTCCAAGGTGGAGGCAAGAAGTAGGATTCCCAAGACCCAAAATCATCATTCGTGTCATATCCGGGGTCTATCCATCCTATGAGCTTCACCGGCCTGTTCCTCCCTAAGCATCGCCTCCAATCATTAGCAAGCTTCATCTCCAAGAAGCGAGGCACAAAAAGCGGTTTTGGCCTCATCTCCTCAATGCACCCCCCACACTTTCCTCAAGTTGTGGTTCCCCATCTTCATCACTAGGCCCCACATTATCTTGGAGGAGAGGATTGAAACTTCCACCGGCGGTTTCAATCTCTTCCAAATCATCGCTTGGTGTACTAGTAAGGGCCTCTCGATGCTTATCCACATTATCTGTAATCCCCTAGAAAATCTAACGCAATACAGTGGCGGAAACACTGTAGAGTGGGATTAAAACACACTGACAAACTATATCTTATTAAAAGAAATGGTAAGTCAATACAAAGGCCTCTTTTTACAAAAGGGCTAAAAGAAAAATCTCCAAACAGGTTAATACAAAACCATAAATTACAAGAATGAAGAAAGAGTAGGATCCATGCTACTCGCTAGCTCACACCCAAAACCCAGCAGCAAATACCTGTCATGTTATAAACATAACAGCCACGTCAGTGGGGAGTAACTCGGACGTTCTCCCAGCCAAATTATACCATATGGAAAAATAATAGTATTATTATATCAAAATACTTAAAAAGAGAAAACATTAAAACGATATAATAAAAATAAGCTTTCGAAGATAACTTAAATCACTTGCCAACCTGCAAGTCAAAATCAATCGATAATATAAATATTCAAAAATGGCGTTATGGAAATTTGTTCAGTGTGCACAAGGCTAGACTTTCACTAGGATAATACTGGAAACTAGCTTCGAGAACTGTAGACTTAACTCATAACAGAATCCAGTCTCTAACTAGGCAACTCAACTATAACAGGACTGCGTGCAGCGAGGTCCTGGCTTAAGTAATGTACACCCCTCCTGGACACCAACCGTAATCCAGTTCAACCCGACGGCGACTTACACGATGCGATATCTAAGTTTAAGGTCAAAATATACACACTCCTGAGCACAAACCATGCTCAGTTCAACGACCAATGTGTCTCAACATAGACACACCAGCTTTATAGTTGATGGCAAAAACGTACATCCCAGACTATATTACTCTAACCCCACACTTCTCTTTATTCCATAACTCCAAAACAAGCCATTATCGATAGTCAAAAGTAATTATAATCAATATAAATGATATGGATAAAAGGAATAACTATTTTATATTAAAAGGGGAACTTTCTATAAATAGAAACTTACTAATTTTAGAAACTTACTTAAAATAGAAATAGTCTTATAGAAAATACGTAAGTTATTAAAATTAGTGAAATGTATAGAAATATCATTTCTAACGAAATTAGCATTTTATTATTATCGTCGTTATCGTAACTTTAATATATTTCTAAATTTGTTACCCAAAATATAAATAAAGTATAATAAGTCAATATTTAGTATTTTTATAAATAATTAGAAAATCGAGTTAAACTATAAATGCTTGAAAAAGATGTTTTAAGAATAACAATATCAAAATTAATTGAGTCGACGAGTTTTATAAATTAAACGAGATTTTATAAAGCTTTCAAATTGGTTTTAGGAAATAGATTTTATCAATAAATAATACTGATTTTACTAAAAATAATCAATCGTAGACAAATGAGAAATTATTAGGGAAAATAGTCTCGACTAAAATGTATTTAAAACAAAATCGACTACTTTCTCATTTATTAATATAAGTCGTAAAACGAAATAAATTTATTGAACAAGTATACAAATTTTGGTTAAAATATAAAAATACGATTTTGAGTTAAAATTATAAATCAACGAAATATGAAGAAAATATGAAATCGTTATTATTTAGTTACTAGTGTCACGATAACTAACAAAATATTATAACGATCGTAAATAATTAAATTACTAACGATTTATAAAATGATATCGAAAGTCGTAAAACATTTATAAGGCACAAAATTTTAAAAATAATATTTTTAGCAAATAATAAATAGCTAAAATTAGAAAACCGAAGTTAAAATATTTACTACATACTACTACTCAAACATACGATATAAAATCGAGTAACGCCCTAAAGTTACCTTAAGTCGAATCGATAACCTCAAAGCATTGCTCCTCTAATAGTCCAAGCTCTAGTCACAAACTCGAAAGCCGTCTTGAACACTTGTTCTTCAGTAAAACCATCTTGCTCCAACATAATTCGAGACAGAGAAACAGAAACAAAGGAATCGGAATTAAGGATGGATGAAAAGGAATAGAGGAATAGAAGAATAGAATAATAACAGGCGAAATTGGCAACAACGAGAAGAAAACGGAAGAAGAGGAACGAGTAGGTACACATCAGAGCGATTGAAACAGTGGCAAACAACTCCGAAACATGTGACAAAATGAGCGGCAGCCAAAATGAACGGAAAAAGATGACATTAACATCAATCGAAAAAGCAACAAAACAGCAATGTAGCATCAGTGACAACGTACAGGAGCGTAGAAAGAAGAGGGACAACAACAAGAACAAGGAGAATAAAGGAACGAAGAAAGGGACGGAGTAAAAGGACAAGTATCAGACACGAACCGAACACGACATCGGGCAAAAGCATCCACAATAGCAATAAACGAACAACAACATATAACCGATTTAGTACCGATTAAACCACAATAATGACGCCACATCAACAGCAGCATCGCAACAACGACGGAAGAATAAGAAGAAGAATAAGGAAAGGAGAAGAAGAAAAGAAGAAGAGACAACAGCAAGAGCACAGAATGAAGAGCACCTAAACGAGTAACGGCGAAAAGATCAACAACATCAATCGACACCTAGCAGCGAATCAAAAACAAGACACCAAAAACACCCACAACAGCATTAACCGCAACAGAAAGAAGGAGAAGGGTGAGCAGCGGCAGATCAGGCAATGAAGGAGAAAAAAGGAGAAGAAAAAAAACAGCGGCCACTGCAATAGAACAGCAGCTGGACGACAAAGACAGTTGCATCAGCACAATGCGCAGAAAACCGAAACAGAACAGGGAAAGAATAAAGAAAATAGTAGTAGCAGCACGCAGACACGACATCAAAACGTGACAGCAGCAGGTCGAGAAACAAAGGACAGCAACCAAGCCGAAGAAGAAGAAGAAGGAGAAAGGAAAATGAAGAAAGAAAGGAACAGAAGTAGAAGAAACGGACAGCAACAGATGCATAACAGCAACACGGAATGCAACGAAACGCAGCAAAGAGTAGAGTTAGAACAGCAACAGAAGCAACAATAGGCGCACAAAACAGCAATAGCAGCAACAACAGGCGTACAGCAGCCGACAAAATGAAGTACAGCAGTAGCATGATCAACCACGAAAACGAAGAAGAAGAAGAAGCAAGAAAGGATGTACCTTGATCAATAACTGCAACAGCGAAGTATAGAGAGCAGAGGAGGAGAAACATGGACTCGATTTGCGACATCCATGACAACAACAACGTAAAAGTGTCCCAGACCAAGGGAGGAGGAAACAGGGCACGAGGATGATGATGGAGATGGTGATGGCTGGAGGGAAGTGAGGAAGAAAAGAAGGAGGATGGCTGATTAAAGGGGAGTGAAAGATGAAAAAGAAACGGTGGACAGTAGTGGCAAAAAGGGAATGAATGTAGTGTGAAAATAAAGGAAAAGAAATAGGGGAAATGAACGTAACAAGAAAAAATGGGAAAATGAAATGAATCAAACATAATTAAATGAATCGGGTTAGAAATACGGATTAGACAAATACCGAATCGATAAGTTGACTGACTCACGAATCCGGTTAAAACGAGTTAATAAAATTAATAAATAATTGGAACGTCAAATAAAATGAGTAAATAAAGTACTCGAGACGAAAACGGAAATGATAGAAATAAATAATTAGATAACGAAATAGTATTTCCCGATAAATAATAAATCTTCGATAAATTGAATTAAATTGATTTCTCGAGGAAAAGTAATAAATAATTTGACGAAACTTTAAAATAAATGAGTTTCAAGCCGAAAATAGAAATTCGAGCTTAAACATAAATAAATAGAAATTTAGAATTTAAATCGTCGAAATAGATTTACGATAAGAATTAAATTAGATATATATAAAATGGATCGAAACATAAATAAAAATATGTTTTAATAAGAAAAGTTTCCGAGTCAAATAAAATTTTAGGAGTTTGAAACGATTAAACGATATATTCGTCTTATAATAATTTTAAGAATTACGAAGTAAATTGTAAAAATATAAATACGAACATAATTTTAATTTAATTTAATTTATAAAAATCAGGGGTGTTACATTATCGCATAAGGGCAACTCAAGGCTATGAATTTCATCCAACAACTTCACAAACTCCACCAAACCATCCAACTCACTATCCTCCTCCAATTCCTCACCAATGTTGCCTTCACCACGGGTCATCTCCTCATTCGTCACTTTTTGGGTAGACGATTGAGGTTCTTCAAAGCAAATCTCTCCTCCAAAGGGAACTACATCGGCGGCTTCATGATTAGGTTGCTCCTCTTTCTCAAGTGGGCACCCTTCATCTAATTGCGATGTTCGGGATAAATACATCACGGTTTGAACCGATAATGCATTTAATCGAGCATCACTCGCCTCGTTTTCCCTTCGAATTTGGGCCATTAATTCGTCTTGTTCTTTTTGCAATTGAATGGCCGTTTCTTGGATGCTCCGTTGCATTTGAAGAAGCGATTGAAACTCCTCCATGTCGGGCAATTGGTGATCATTGGGGTCTTGTAAAGCTCCTCGAAAATCTTGATGATGCCCAAAGGGTGGGGCATCATATTGTTGGTAGCAAGGTTGGGGTGATTGGTAGTATTGTGGGTCATGGGGTTCATATTGTGGTTGGGGTGGAGGGTAATATGGTAGGTTTTGGGGAAATTGGCTTCCATACGGTGAATCTTGATTGAACATGGTGGGTTCACAAGCATAGCTCGAGTAATAGTCACCATGATCGTAGGATTGATAGTCATTCACTTGTTGGTAGCCATTTCCATACTCTTGAGGATCATACCCATCTTGATTACCCCAAGAAGCTTGATAATGGTAGGGGGACGTCATGTCATGGCTTTGGTTCATGGACGAAGAGGAGTAGCTCATATCGGCTTCCATGTGTGGGGAGTTTAGATCAAACCCCATGCTTGCTCGAAAATCGTAGTCCATACTCGGTTGGAAACCTCTCACCCTAGCAACCGTCCGTTAAAGCGACTCTAAGTAGCAAGAAGAAGATAGTCACCACCTCTAAGCACAAACTGTAGACTAGGAACAAACGTGAGAAGTCTAGTGCTTTTTGGGCACTAGACAAGAGAGAAATAAACCACACACACACAAGAAGCAAGGTAACAAAAAGAAAAAGGAAAACACAAACACAAAGACTAAGTCAAGCAAATAGGAAAACAAAGTCTAAACTAGCACCGTCCCCGGTAACGGCGCCAAATTGACGGAAAGGATTTGTCGTGAATCCCACCGATCAAATAATTAACCGGCAAAACCTAACTAGGGTAGCTAGGGTAAGTCGGGTCGAATCCACGGGGACGGTAATGTATAGCCTAGACTAGGTCGGCCCAAATACGAGACTAAGTCAACGAGCTAAGCTAAACTAGAGAATGATAGAAGGGGAGAGAGCTAGACTAAGACTAAGGAGAATAACTAAGGGAAAACGGGCTAGGATTAGGTCGGGGTCAAAGGGGTAACGGAATGGTCAAGGAAGAGCTAGAGCGAAAGAGGTAGTAGGGTGATCTAGGTTGGTCCGGGCTCTCGCAACTTAGACCGACCTAGAGGTTCCACATGGAACCCATTTCGGCGACACACATGACAAAGGAAGGCAAGAAAAACAAGCATTCTAACCTACTTAGTCATTCAAACAATCCAACAAACATGTGATGTGCATCAAACCAAGAGGAAACCCAAATCTTCCACCAACATCTCCAACAAACCCTTAATCATCCAATTAACACCCTAATCACCCTACTAACCCTAGCAAGAGCACTACTCTAACATCATCAAACTAATTCTAACAAGAACAAGAGGAAACAACACAAGAATCAAAACATCCATAATGAAACTAGTGAAAACAATGAACTAAGAACAATACAACAATCAAAGATGCAAACTTGGATGATTTAAACAAGATAAGGAGTAAAAAGGAAGAGGATTATACCATACTAGTGAAGAGGAAAGATTGAAACTTGCATTAATGAAGAAAACCCAACACAAACTACCAAGGTTGTCAATCTTGGAGGGATCTTGAAGAATTCCCTTAATACAAGTACTAAACTAAGATTAAGAACTAATTACCGACTAATCTACTCTAATCTAAACTAATCTAACCTCAAGTAGTCTAGGGTTTAGTGAGAAGACAAGTGCATCCCCTTTACAAAACAAGGGAAGAGTATATATAGGGTTACAAATGGAAGGGAGAAGATAGAAAGGAAATGCGGGCTACAACACGCCGATCCCGATCGGGACGAGGTCATACCGACCGGGACGGCCGGTGGTCCCGACCGGGACGGGTTGGTCCCGACCGGGACGGCCTGGCAGTAGCTCCTCTAAAAGCGCACTTCATCCCCGACGGGATGAGGTGCATACCCGTCGGGGATGAGTCTTGTAGGCCTCCAATATGATCCTTTTGGTCTCTCCTTGCTTCACATGGACTTCTCATCGATTCTCGGGACTCGGGATCGGGTCTCGGAGGCTCGGGATTGGGTCCCAAGGTCTCGGGGTCGATTCCAAAGCATCGAGTCATCGTTCCTTTATCTCGTTGGCTCCAAAATGTGTATGAATCGAGTCGGAAACGCTCCAACTCTTCCAAATGGGTCTCGGGAACCTGAAACGAACTAAAGGAAGCATAAGAAGCCCATAAATCGCTCCCAAGGAGCGATTCCACAAGGAAAATGGGACCAAAACACTACGAAATAGGCACTACAAACTACACTTATCAGCGACCTTTGACATGATTCGCAATTTTTTCGCTTTCGATCCCTTGACTTCTTGGCTTTGACTTTTGACTTGAGGAGTGCCACGTCATCTCTAAAGACGTAAATTTTATCCCAAACATAGATGAAGATGTACGGTGAAGGTGAACGTGAAAGGTATGAATGCAAAAAGGATGCTGATAAGTTACCGAATTAATACGTGAAAGATGTACGGTGGTTGCTGAATGAATTAATACGAAGGGATAAGTTACCGACAAAGCAAAAAGAATGAGAAGGAAGGAGGAACGAAGCGGCTGATACAACGAAACAAAATCGGCTTCCAAACATGAATGAAGAGGTGTATACAAAGGATGTAAGAAAAAGGGAAAAGGGGATGCCCTCAAGAAGAAGCGGTGGAACGTAAATAAAATAAGGGGGGAATGGATCAACAATGAAACAGTGGAAGAGTAAAGGAAAATGGATCAAGGTGGTCCCCAAATCTAAATAAAACGTGGGATTAGGAAAACGAAAATATCACATAACGTAAATGAACTAAAAGTGCCGAGTCAAAAGTCGACCCACACAACAAACTAAAACCGGTTTGAAAAAGTAAATAATTTGACCCAATAAGAGATCGAGTAAATAATATATTCTCGAGGTTAAAATAAAAATTTTCGAGGCGAAAATGAAGTTTATAGAAATAAATAGTTAGACGATAAAATAGTATTTCTCAATAAATAATAAATCTTTGATAAAGTGAATTAAATTAATTTCTCGAGGAAAGGTAATAAATGTTTTGACGAAACTTCAAATAAATGAGTTTCGAGCCAAAAAAAAAAATTCGAGCTTAAAAAAAATAAAAAGAATTTAGAATTTAAATCGCCGAAATAGACTTTCGATAAGAATTAAATTAAATGTATAAAATAAATTGAAACAGAAAAAAATATGTTTTAAATATAAGAAGAGTTTTCGAGACAAGTAGAATTTAGGAGTTTGAAACGAGTAAACGATAAATTCATTTTGTAATAATTTTAAGAAATATGGGTTAAATCGTAAACAAAATAAAAATACGAACATAACTTTAAATTAATTTAATTTATAAAATCAGGGTGTTACAGTTAATGAATCCATAGAGGTGCTTAAGCGACTCGAACAAAAGGTGGATAATCTAACCACCTTACTCACTTCGTCTCGAGCTGAGTTTGGGGCAGGAATGAGAAGGATTGAGGGTCACTTAGCACACCTTAGGGCCTGAGTTAAGGTCATGGGTAATGATATTACAGCATTCAAAAAGGCAGGGAATGAGATAGGGGTTGGTATTAATGATGCAGTCAATGAAGTTAAGTTCGCCAACACGAATCATCTCGCCAGGCATGACTCGGTTATGGAAAGGCTTCGTCAGATCTTCGAGGAGATTTCACAAGCAGTTTATCTTCTGCGAGGACAGCGCCGGGGATAAGGAGTCAATTCTCATAACATAAAACTCACTCTCCCAATAATAAGCTCTTAGTATAGCATTGTAGGGTCTTTGGCTAAAAACTTGTGATCTTTTGCACTCTCTAAAAAGTTGTGATCCTTATGTCTGTTGTTTGAATTTGGCTATCACTATTTTCGGATGATGCTTGACTAATTTCTTTAGTCTACTTATTTTGTTGTGCTTATTTGTTGTGTTTTCTTGTGTGATATTCTCACAGCTGATCAACCCTTTTCGATGATGTCAAGAGGGGGAACTAAACCCATCTATCTGCCTACTATGTTTTTACTATTTAAATCTTGTTTACCCAAGGATTTCCATTGGCCTCTTCGGGTCTGAACTAGTATACAGTATTGCCACTTAGAAACTTTTAAGGTAGACTTGACATAATCAAAAAGAGGGAAATTGTTGAACCTATATTCTACGTGTTTTGCTTATGTCAATATTACATTTTCTAAGTGACGAGATTATTTCATGTAAAATCATAATGTGCTAGTACAAGCGTAAAGAAACAGAGATTCAAGATGGCAAACTCGGTCAAGATCTCAAAGGGAAGAAATGCGGCTTAGGAACTCAAATGTAAAGGGAGTAATGCAATTTTATGACAAGGATAGTATAACCTTAAACAAGGTTATATTAACCTATCTCGTAAATAACTATACACGAATTGCCAAGATTTAAGACCAAAATATTTTTATAAAATCTCGTCGGTTTTGTCATTGACGATCTAGTCTATAAAGAAGATAATGTAAAGAAGGAAATTATCTATCAAGAGAATAAAAGTTTTCAAAATAAATGATTCTCAAAATATCTTGATCCTTAAAAGATATTAGAAAATCATTAACAAAGGAAACTTGAATATATTATCTTGATTGATTGATATTCCACCAACCATATCTTCTTTAAGTGAGGAAGCATATCAATTAAGGTGATCTCATTTCCTTTGTTAAGAAGGATGTTTTACCTATAAATAGTTTACTCTTCCTCACTATCATAATACGACTTTAAAATACACATTCTCATTTTGCACAAATCAAATTTCATTTCAAAGAGCTTTTGCAATAAATTTCGTTTTAAGTCTTGGCTAAATAAAAACGTGTCTAATTGTTTTATGCGCAAAAGTCATATAGTTTCATTATTCTCTCTAGACAATTGAAGTGTATTCTTAGCTAGGGAAATCTTGTAAACTCGAGTATTAAAGTCATAGTAGTGGTTTACTCAATCGAACGACATATATCGTTCACACCTTGAACGTTTCACATCGTTCAAACACCGAGGGCTTCACATCCCTCACACCGAAGGCTTAACATCCTTCATCGTCGTGGGCTTAACATCCTACAAACCGAGAGCTTAATATCTCTCAAATCGAGTGCTTCACATCACTCTCACCATCACGATTAGAGTTAATCATGAGAGCTTTTATTTGTAAGGTAATCCGGAGAAGGTACTCTTATAAATAAAGACACCGGTGGATGTAGGCTTTTCAATTGGGCCGAACCACGTTAAAACTGCTCATATTATTTACTTTACGTTTTTTTTTGCTATTTCTTATACTTATACTCTTTAGTAGTAAGTATAGTAGCAAACATTTTGTTATTACTTCTTTTTATTAGCCGTACAACTAACGTAATATTACACTACATCCTTCATAATAAGATTTTAGTGTAATATATCGTTTAAAATTTTAAAAAGACATAAATACTCTATTCACCCCCCCTCTAGAGTATTTTCTAGGATCGCTAGACTCTACAAAATAAAAATAAAACATACGGATGTAATAGCTTAAAGTTAAATAAATTAAAAAGAAAACAGGCGAAGACTTAATACTTAATACATTGTAAAACCTAATTTAATTAAGACTTACTAAATTTAAACAAGCATAAAATAAATAAAAAAGGGAGGACGACAACGACAGTACTTAAAGACTCTTACGAACAGAATGACTCGACGGTTAATATTGGAAAAATCCATTGTTTTCTAATAGACTCATGGTCTCCATCGTAATCGTAATCTGAATTGTCCATCCAACCGTCTGGGTTTTTGTCTCCCAGAAGTTCAAGTTCATGGAGTCGGTCCTCCTCCATTGTAGTTTTATCATAAATAGTCCAGTAGTAAACCTCTTCACGCTGAACAAATGTTCGTCCACTACCAGACAAAAGATCACTTAAAACATCTTTATCAACTATTTTCAACAGTCTACGAATCATCGAAACAACTTCACTTTCTAAGGATATATGTAAGTTCTTTGATAAGTGTAGTTTGTAGTGCCTATTTCGTAGTGTTTTGGTCCCATTTTCCTTGTGGAATCGCTCCTTGGGAGCGGTTTATGGGCTACTTATGCTTCCTTTAGCTCGTTTCAGGTTCTCGAGACCACTCATGAACAGTTGGAGCGATTTCGACTCAATACATACACTTTTTGGAGCCAACGAAGTGAAGGAACGATCACTCGATGCCTTGGATTGGACCCCGTGTAACACCCCGGCCCAATCCTAGGACAGGAAATGTTAACCGCGGTAGCCCGCCAGGCTTTGTACTAGTCCCACAGACCAACACGAGTCCTTTCCAGCACATTTTGTCCTCACTCATGTGCATCCCGGAAACCTTCCCAGGAGGTCACCCATCCTAAGATTGCTCCCAGTCAAGCACGCTTAACTGCGGAGTTCTTATCATGGGCAAACCAGAAAAGAAAGTGCACTTTGTTGATATGAGTAGTACTTCAAATCCCTTTAAGCAAAGCTCATAAATAGGACATCTTCAATCAATGTGGGTGTTTCAATCACTCCCACTTGAAGAACGCAACGTCCTCGTTGCGCCTGGCAGCATAACCGCTGACCCAGAATCCACCCCTGCTAGGTGCCAAATGCACGGTCGCAGGGTTGCTCTGATACCATTTGTAACACCCTGGCCCAATCCTAGGACAGGAAATGTTAACCGCGGTAGCCCGCCAGGCTTTGTACTAGTCCCACAGACCAACACGAGTCCTTTCCAGCACATTTTGTCCTCACTCATGTGCATCCCGGAAACCTTCCCAGGTGGTCACCCATCCTAAGATTGCTCCCAGTCAAGCACGCTTAACTGCGGAGTTCTTATCATGGGCAAACCAGAAAAGAAAGTGCACTTTGTTGATATGAGTAGTACTTCAAATCCCTTTAAGCAAAGCTCATAAATAGGACATCTTCAATCAATGTGGGGTGTTTCACCCCGAGACCTTGGGACCCAATCCCGAGCCTCCGAGACCCGATCCCGAGTCCCGAGAATCGATGAGAAACCCATGAGAGGCAAGGAGGGACCAAAAGGATCATGTTGGAGGCCTACAAGACTCATCCCCGACGGGTATGGCCTCATCCCGTCCGGGATGACGTGTACAAAAGAGGAGGCTACTGTTGAAGCTCTTCCCGACCGGGAGCAGGTCATCCCGGCTGGGACCGACCCCATCCCGATCGGGACCACCTCATCCCGGCCGGGAAGGCCCAGTGGCAGCCCGTGATGCATTGTTTCCTCTCCTTTCCACTTGGAACCCTATATATACCCTTCCTCTTGTATTCCTATGTTATGTTCTTCATTACCCACAAACCCTAGCCTAGTTTAGCAAAGATTATCATAGATTAGTGTAGATTCGTCATTAGTTAATCTTTAATCCTAGGTTAACTCTTGTAATTTGGGAATTCTTGAAGAATCCAACCAAGATTGACAACCTTGGTTGATGTATTTGGGTTTTCTTCCCTTTATGCAAGATTTCTTCTTTTCATCTTCTCTAGTTTGGTATAATCTTCTTTTCCCTTCTTTTTATCTTTGTTTATCAATCAAGTTTCAATCTTTAGTTCTTGTTTATTGTTTTGTGTTAATTTCACATATGCAAGTTTGGTTGTTTGAGTTGGTTCTTCTTGTTAGTGTTAGTTTTAATTTAGATATGTTTGTGTAGATTCCTTGTGGGGTTAGTAGGAGGATTAAGTGTGGATTATGGGTGATTAGGGCTTGATTATGGGTAAAGGGTGAATCTTTGTTTTTAGTCACATGTTGGGCACACTATGTGTTTGTTGAAATGCTTGTTTGAGTTGTAATGGCCATGCTTCTCATGGTAGTCTTCCTCTACTCATTGTTTGTCTAGTATGTGATTATGTTGAGAATAGTCTTAGACACAAGAGTGTGGACTAGGGTTTAGACACGAGAGCGCGAACCCACCTTGACATCGGTCTACGTAGCGAGAGCCCGGATCGACTCTAGCAACTAGGAGACACCTACACCCTTGATTACCCAAATCATCCTACTATGCTTATGAACCCGACCTAACCCTACTCTTTCCTCATTCGATTTATTTAGTTCGATAGATTCGTTTAGCCTTAGTTGTTACCCCTAGCTTAGCCATAGTCTTAGTTCATTCCCTTCTTATCGTTCTAGTTTAGTTTAGCGTCGAGACCTAGTCAAGTCTTTAGGTGGAACTTGGTCCAAACCCTCTTTACCGTCCCCGTGGATTCGACCCAACTTGCCCTAGCTACCCGCTAGGAATAGTCGGTTTTATATTGACGGCGGGATCCACGACAAATCCCACCATCAATTTGGCGCCGTTGCCGGGGACGGTGCTAGTTTAGACTTTGTTTTCCTAGTTACTTGACTTTGTCTTTTGTTTTGTGTTTGTCTTTTGTTTCTTTGCTTCTTGTGTGTGTGTGAGGTTTATTTCTCTCTTGTCTAGTGCCCAAAAAGCACTAGGCTTCTCACGTTTGCTCTTAGTCTACAGTTTGTGCTTATAGGTGGTGACCATCTTCTTCTTGCAACTTAGAGCCGCTTTAACGGACGGTTGCTAGATTGAGAGGTCCTCAACCGGGTACGAGCCACGATTTTCGAGTATAATATGAGGTTTGATCTAAATTCCGCACCTATGGAAGCCAACATGAGCTACTCCTCTCCCTCTATGAATCAAAGGTATGACAAGACGTCCCCCTACCATTATCAAGCTTCTTGGGGTAATCAAGACACTAGTGGGTATGAGCTTCAAGGTTATGGAAATGGCTACCAACAAGTGAGCGCTTATCAATCATATGATCATGGTGGCTATTACTCGAGCAATCATTGTGAACCCACCATGTTTCATCATCACTCACCGTATGGAAGCCAATTTCCCCAAAACCCACCACATTACCCTCCACCCCAACCACAATATGAACCCCATGACCCACAATACTACCAATCACCTCAACCTCACTACCAACAATATGATGCCCCACCCCTTGGGTATCATCAAGATTTTCAAGGAGCTTTACAAGACCCCAATGACCACCAATCGTCAAACTTGGAGTTGTATCAATCGATTCTTCAAATGCAAAGGAGCAACCAACAAGAAATGGCCATCCAATCGCAAAAGACTTATGAACTCTTGGCCGAGCTCCAAAGGGAAAGAAAGGAACTTAAAGCTAGATTGAATGCTTTAAAGGCTCAAACCCCAATGTTCTTAACTCGATCTTCACAACTTGATGAGGGATGTTCATTTGGGGAAGGGGAACAACCAAATGAAGAAGCCATTAGTGAATTCCCTATGAGGAGCGAGACTTGCTTTGAAGAACCTCAATCGTCTACCCAAAAAGAGACGAATGAGGATACGGCTCTTGGTGAAGGCATCGTTGGTGAAGAATTGGAGGAGGATAGTGAGATGGATGATTTGGTGGAGTTTGTGAAGTTGTTGGGTGAAATTGACAAGCTCAAGTTGCCCATGTCCGATAATGTGGACAAGCATCAAGAGCCCCTTGTATGTAAACCGAGCAATGGCTTGGAAGAGATTGAAACCGCCGGTAGAAGTTTCAACTCTCTCCTCCAAGATGATGTGGGGACGAGTGATGAAGATGGGGAGCCACAACTTGAGGAAAGTGTGGGGGTGTGCAACAAGGAAACGGGGCCAAAACCCTTTTTTGTGCCTCATGATGAAGACTTGAAGCTTGATAGTGAATGGAGGCGATGCCTAGGGAGGAAGAGGTAGGTGAAGCTCGTAGGATGGATAGACCCCGGAGACAACACGAAAGATGACGTTGGGTCTTTTGAGGACTACTTCTTGCCTCCACCTTGGAGGCCGTGGAGGATTGCTTGGCTCGAGCACTCTTTGGGCCGTCTCTATGATGTCGGTAGTGCGTTCGACTTGCTCCTCCACGCCCTTGAGGGCTATGGTTGAAGAATGAGAGTCCACCATCCTCGGTTTGACGGAGTTCCTTAAGAACCGTCATGTTGTACATTCCCCTACCTCTCTTATCTTTAGCTTTGTGTTTGTAATTATGTTTATTGTGATTTTGTTCCTAGGACTCTTTGTTTTGTGATATTCTTGTTATTTGGATTGTTGATGAGCGTTGTGAGGGAGGGAATTTGATGTGGTATTTGAGTTTATTGTGATAGGTGAAGTGAAGATGACTCCTAGAGAGGAATGGTTATCGATAGAGCATGGATTGTGAGCAAGGGAACGGGTTTTTGAAGCTTTGAATAGCTTTTGGGGTTTTGGAAGCCACGAAGAGAGCGTCCCGACCGGGAAGAAGTTATACCAACCGGGAAGGGTGAAGCATCCCGACCGGGAAGGATCCATCCCGATTGGGATGAGGGTACCATATTTTGGGTTTACTGGAGTGCCATCCCAATCGGGACGGGAGCTTCCCGACCGGGACGGGTATGTCATCCCGACCGGGACGGGTATGTCATCCCGACCGGGACCACCCATCCCGACCGGGATGGCCCCCCTACTCCCCCTTGTGCCTCTTCTTCGTCATTTGAGTTCACCCAACCATTGTACACCCCCTCCCAACCTCCCTTCTTCTCCTTGTTCCTATCATACGACCCTTCCGCTTTACTTACATGCCATCACTTCATTTCCTCTTCACTTTACACCGAGCCCCACATCAAATTTCACCCCCTCACACCATTACTACCTCAACCATGCGATACTTTCAAGTTTGAAGCGGGATGACAATGATGACGACAAGCAAAGTGCTTATATTGACCATTGAGACGATGGAGCGAGTGAGTTCCTAACCGATGGGTACAACACTTATCCTTTCTTTTCCGTCTATTATTGCTTGTTTTCTCTTGTTTGCCCCCCTTTCCCTTGAGTCATGGTGTCTTGGTGGCCTTCGAGGCCTTGGTATTTGTTGCTCCCGACTCTCGATGATGTGATTACATCGAGAGTCATTTCAAAATCCAAATTTTACAAGATTTTCACCCTTTTTGGTAGAAATTAGTCGGATTTGGGCGGAATCCGGGCTAGGTGACTTGATTACACCTAGTCCTCCCCTCCCATTCCCTTTTATTTCTTTCTTTTTATTTCTTCCCCATCCATATCTTTTCTTGTCTCGGCCCACGGTGACTTGACTACACCCCGGCCGGACACGTTCTACCCTTTTCTCCACTTTTTGATTTTTAGCTTTATTTTCATAGTTTCTTTTCTTTTGTGCTCCCATGCACTACGGTCGAGCATGAGGACATTGCTCGGCTTAAGTGTGGGGGAGCGATATTCTATCGTAGTTAGTTTTATTTTCGTAGTTTTTCGAAAAATCTTTAAAAATCCAAAAAATTTGAAAAAAATTCACAAAAATCAAAAAGATTTTCCTTTTGTGCGTTTTCCTTTTTATGTCGTTGTATCGTATATGTGTTTTGTTGTGCGTGTTTCGCCTCCCTTTTTCCTCTTAGGTCGCCTAATCGCCGCTAAATTCGGAAAGCTTTCAAGACATCCGGTAACACCTTATCCCTTTTTCCTCTTTACCTCTTGTGATGTTCGGAGGAGATTTGTGATGTTGTGTGCTCGGGAGGAGCTTTGTAAAGTTTAGTGTTGGTTGGTAGCTTGTTTGGAAGCTCGGGGTGGTGTTTGTGTTGTTTATGTGTTTGTTTTGTTTTGTTTTTGTTTTGTGGCCTTTTGTCTCTTTTTCTTTCGTTCTCGTCGCGTCTTTGTTTTGTGTTGTGTAGTTGTGTCTTGTGTGTAAATAGGTTTTCGAAAACCCGGTTTAGAGGCTAGTGTGCGAGTGTTTACTTTCCCTTCTTAGTAGTATAAATCGAGTCTTGGACTTTAGTCTAGTAGAACGACCCTAAATCAATGAATTCGTTGGTTCTTTACCTTGAGTCCACCTAGCTTACTAGGGATTTACCACGGGATTTGTATTCTGACCATTTTTGACCACCCATGGTGTGAAAAGGCCTTGGTTGTCGAGTCCCGTTCCTTAGGTGACCTTGTTTAAAATTGCTCGACTAGTCCAAGTTTTCCCCTTTTTGTGGGTTTAAAGGGAAGGCGCCGTCTCGACTCACCCATTACCCTACCTCCTACACATATCCACACAATAAATTGTAATTTGTTGAAGTCTCTCTTTCTCAATTGCCAAGAAATGCCTACAACAAAAAGGGCAAAGAAAATAAAAAGAAAGAAAAAAAGAAAGAAAGAAAAGATTGAAGAAAAAGAAAAGGCACAAAAGCCAAAAAGAAAATAGAAAAGAAGAAAAAGAAATGGCATGGTAACAAACAAAGCAAAAAAATGCAAAAGAAAATCGTCTCACAAAAAGATCCTAACCCCACAAAAATAAGCCTTTTTCCGACTTTTGCCGTGAAGAGCCTACTAAAGGACCGAGTCCCTAGGAAGGATGATAGCGGCAAGGGTCGGTCTTCCCTCACTTTGCAATTATTTCCACCTTTTTACTTGGACTAGTTAGGCGGTTTCGGACATGGGACGACCCTCTTGGCTCATTGCTAAAGGGGGCGGGGTCTCACTTACCTACAGTGTCGACTAACACCGTGGTTCATCCTTTTTCCATCCCGCCGATCGTCCCGTGATACGTTCTTAGAAGGTTTGGAGGAACCGAGGTAAGTTACCAACGTTTTTATTGCTTTGTCGTCATACTAAAAGGGTTTTGTCCATTTTGGTTTGTATTGCTAGCTTGGGAACGTTGTCACTTGCCTTGAGTCCTAAACCGGTAATTCTTTCACCGCTTGTTTGAGGGAAGCGGTATTTCTTTTCTTTTGGGTGCAACCTTTTGTGTGTTTGTTTGTATGTTTGTTTGTTTATGTGTTTTTGTGTCCGGTTGCATCCACAGTTATGTCGCAAGACCTCACTTGCCTTGCGGAGAGCACTTATCCTCTAGGTGCTCTCGCGTGAGTTGAAAGGGCGTAGGGTGCGCTAATACCCACTCGGCTAGTTTAGTAGTTAGTTTGTGCTTACTCGAGGGCGAGTAAGGGTTAAGTGTGGGGGAGTTGATAAGTGTAGTTTGTAGTGCCTATTTGGTAGTGTTTTGGTCCCATTTTCCTTGTGGAATCGCTCCTTGGGAGCGGTTTATGGGCTACTTATGCTTCCTTTAGCTCGTTTCAGGTTCCCGAGACCACTCATGAAGAGTTGGAGTGATTCCGACTCAATACATACACTTTTTGGAGCCAACGAAGTGAAGGAACGATCACTCGATGCCTTGGATTGGACCCCGAGACCTTGAGACCCAATCCCGAGCCTCCGAGACCCGATCCCGAGTCCCGAGAATCGATGAGAAACCCATGAGAGGCAAGGAGGGACCAAAAGGATCATATTGGAGGCCTACAAGACTCATCCCCGACGGGTATGGCCTCATCCCGTCCGGGATGAGGTGTACAAAAGAGGAGGCTACTGTTGAAGCTCTTCCCGACCGGGAGCAGGTCATCCCGGCCGGGACCGACCCCATCCCGACCGGGACCACCTCATCCCGGCCGGGAAGGCCCAGTGGCAGCCCGTGATGCATTGTTTCCTCTCCTTTCCACTTGGAACCCTATATATACCCTTCCTCTTGTATTCCTATGTTATGTTCTTCATTACCCACAAACCCTAGCCCAGTTTAGCATAGATTATCATAGATTAGTGTAGATTAGTCATTAGTTAATCTTTAATCCTAGGTTAACTCTTGTAATTTGGGAATTCTTGAAGAATCCAACCAAGATTGACAACCTTGGTTGATGTATTTGGGTTTTCTTCCCTTTATGCAAGATTTCTTCTTTTCATCTTCTCTAGTATGGTATAATCTTCTTTTCCCTTCTTTTTATCTTTGTTTATCAATCAAGTTTCAATCTTTAGTTCTTGTTTATTGTTTTGTTCATCATCCTTGTTAATTTCACATATGCATGTTTGGTTGTTTGAGTTGGTTCTTCTTGTTAGTGGTAGTTTTAATTTAGATATGTTTGTGTAGATTCCTTGTGGGGTTAGTAGGAGGATTAAGTGTGGATTATGGGTGATTAGGGCTTGATTATGGGTAAAGGGTGAATCTTTGTTGTTAGTCACATGTTGGGCACACTATGTGTTTGTTGAAATGCTTGTTTGAGTTGTAATGGCCATGCTTCTCATGGTAGTATTCCTCTACTCATTGTTTGTCTAGTATGTGATTATGTTGAGAATAGTCTTAGAGACAAGAGTGTGGACTAGGTTTTAGACGCGAGAGCGCGAACCCACCTTGACATCGGTCTACGTAGCGAGAGCCCGGATCGACTCTAGCAACTAGGAGACACCTACACCCTTGATTTCCCAAATCATCCTACTATGCTTATGAACCCGACCTAACCCTACTCTTTCCTCGTTCGATTTATTTAGTTCGATAGATTCGTTTAGCCTTAGTTGTTACCCCTAGCTTAGCCATAGTGTGGACATGACGTAGGTCCACCCCGACGCGGCCACGCGCGGGTTTGGGTAGGCGAATGAATCTCGTGGTGAGATTGTTCTCGGGTTCGAAATTTAAGTCAAAATGGAGTCGCCACCGAATTTTGTGGTTATTCGGAACCATACGAGCCCACTCTATGTCGTCATGGGCTATACACAAAGTAAGCCCACTTCGATTTCAGAGTTCATTGGGCTCGTCCCTTTGCATTGCAATATCGATACCGTATAAACCGGCTTTCGTATATAGAATGACTCTCGTGCACCAAGGGTTTCGGACATCCGGAAACCAAAGGTTCTGAGTAAGGGGTGAGGGTACGTGTTGGGAAGCCCACTAAGGACACCCAACCCCGCCCGCACATGGCGGCCTCTACTAAGACATCGCTCGTGTTCGTGTGCGCGTGCTAGTAAAACGATTAAATGATATGCAAACAGCGTTTTCGGGCTAAGCATGTGAGTTATCGGTTAACTACGTCATTTAATGCATCTTGATTCACGTCAAAGTGATTTAGCATGCGAGGTTCATTTATAAAGCGATACGCAAGTAAATAAATAAAACTCGAAAATAAATAACGTACAAATTACACGGGCGGAAATACAACCCGGTCAATACAAAAATAAACGGAACAATAGATAATAAAAAGATAGGAACGGACCCGTATCTAAACTTGACCGCGAAATGTGTAAGTGGACTAACCCCGCTTAAATGCACATTATGTTGTACATCAAACGAAGGACGGAGACATAGGACCTAAGCGTGATGCTAGCCCGATCCTATGCCTCGATGCCTTGTCCCGACTTATCACGTCGAAAAATCGATCAAAGTCGTAAAGGTGTCGTGATGAACGTGAGTTTTGAAAAATGAGTTCATGTGATTGGCTTTACACGTGTCGACTAAAAGTCGTAAAAAAGGACGAGGCTTAAATGTTGCATTTAAGCTCTCGGTTTTCTGGGTTACAGGACCCACTCGGTCGAGTCATGGTCTGACTCGGTCGAGTGCGTCCTCAAAAAAGGTTCTGCCCAGTGTTATGGACGCTACTCGATCGAGTGGCCTATGCACTCGGTCGAGTAGCCCCTCGAAAAAGGATCTGTCCAGTTTTATGGACGCGACTCGATCGAGTGACCTGTGCACTCGGTCGAGTAGCCCCTTGTACGAGTATCAACTCGTTTCGTTTTTTGAGTGTAAAATCGACGGTCGGTCGAATTAAATGCAAATATCGCATGATTTGAATATAACTTTCCCTCCGATACTATAATCGTGTACATGTACGATTATAATACCGTTGTCGGGATTTTATGAAAACATTTACATTAGAAAATTTGAATTAGCAACGGAATGCCTCCCTCTACGTCACGACATCGAAACTAACCCTTTCGGGTTATGTGATGTCGGTTTTCGCGTCAACGGGTTCCGCACTAATTAAAATGGGATCGAATGCGTTCAACTATGATTAGTCGCGATCACGTCACGCCCTTGAGTACATTGGGGCGGGGCTTCTCGAAAGGGCTCCACCTCCGTCGTTGCTCGTAAAGGGATTAGACGGATTTTAGGCGACAACTATAGTCAAACGTATTCAAAACCGGATTTTTGATACTAATGTATACATACGCGGTATAGTAATGTTAGTAACGAAAATGTAAAATGTTAGGATTAGAGTTAAAGTTAGTGTTAGGATGTTAGAATTACGATACTAGTATAGATATAATATTAACGATACAAAAAACGTAAATGAAAGTAACAAAGATTGAAATGGGGTTTAGGACACCCTCAACATACATGCTTAGTAGGGACCTCGGAAATGGACTCGCGAATAGTGACGGGACTTTGGAGTATCGAGGATGTATGTAAGTTATGGTGTACGTGTGTGTGTGTGTGGATGGATTGTCGGTTTTTCGAGGGACAAGGGACTCGGTTTTTGGTGTGTTTGCTTAGGGTTGTAGGGTAGAAAGTGTGGCTGAAAATGTGAGGTGAATGTAGGTAAAAAAAATGGATTGGTAAAACTTGTGAAATGAGTGAGGGTCATGAGGTATTTATAGAGTTTACCCCATGACCTAGGGTCACTCGATCGAGTGGCCCTAGTGCACTCGGTCGAGTGCCCTAGAAAATGGGCCTGATCCGGTTTTTGACGCTCCACTCGACCGAGTGGGTCAATCCACTCGATCGAGTGGATCAGGTAAACCGAGGTAATTTAGGAAAGGGTTGACTTGATTGATTATGTGATCTTTTTTGAATTTAGGAATGGGCGCCAGCTTCTAGAAGGTGTACTTGGGGCTGTTTTTGTGACGGGTTCGTCTTTGACCGGGTTTTGACCCGGTCGCCAAAAGACGGGATTTATTTTTGGTGTCGGTTTTGGCCCAAATTAGTCTTATTTTGCTCGGAACGACCCACTGGGCCTGAATTTGAGGTCTGTTTTGTGAGATTATTACTCCGCTAAAAGTCCATGTCAGATATTATTGATTTCGGGTCCAAATCCGAGTATACGAAGTCACGTTTGCGTCCGATCATCATCGGGTGTTTGTCGGGAACTGCTATAGACACTAGCAGGCAAAATGCGGGTGTCTACAGAGCCCCCACTCTGACTGAGGCTTGGACAAGGCGAAAGTCAGAGGAGCTACCAGGCCAATCGCAGATTACGACCTGGCAGCCTTCCGGTCGGGTCGTTTATAGTCCAGTAGACTAGCGTGAAAGGCTCGCCAGCCATAAGCAGAGGGTCATACTTGTCCTGCCGATGATAGCTCCGTGGGGAGTAAAACTTGCTTTTGGAGGTGTAGGAGTACCCGTATGCTGATACATCATGGCTTTGACTGTAGCATTCTGGGATAAATATGGGCTCACGTTGGGGAGTGAAGTAGTTGCGCGGGGACTTGCTTCTGAAGTCTTGGGGTGTACCTGTATGCTGACACATGAAAAATTGCATGTAACACATAGGCAAAACACCGACTCGTGCTGGGGAAAAGGTGCTGGATTTTGAAAAAAAAATTAGAATTTTAGGAATTTTTAGGAAAAAAAAGGAAAGCTCGGGACAACTAGATTCCTATTCTGGGTTGAAGTCAGGCCTGCGCATGCTGGGGCCCAGTTTGCTGAGGAGACAGGGTTGGTTAGGGTTACAGTCAGGGTTCCCTATTATAAATACAGGTCTCCCTGCTTCAGTTTACTGTATCTGATCTCAAACCAAAACCCTTCTTCTCTTAAAAAGAAATTCTCTCAGTCTTTCAAGAGAAATCAAGTTCCTGCCATGGGTATCGAGCATCTCACTTCAATGCTTTTTGCCTGGTCCCAGCACTTTCGGGACGAGGACAAAATTCAGCTGACCCAAATGGGGATTGTCAGCCTGTTTCCTCTTCGGCGTCTAGTGACTGATTCACATTTTTTGGACGCCTGTTTGGCGTTTTGGGATACTACCCATCACGTCTTTGCGTTCCCGCGGGGAGAAATATGCCCTCTTCCCGAGGAGATTGCAGCCATAGGGGGTTGGAGCCTTGTGGCTCGTCCTGCCATCCCTCCGTTCTACCCGGACCCGAGGAGAAGACTGAAGGACTTTCTGGGTCTGTCTCATGCTGAGACAGATCGAATGGTTCGGGGAGATACTGTTTCCCTCTTTGACTTGGCTGACAAGTTCATGAACATTCAAGATGTAAGGGCTACGCCTTCCCACAGGCGTAGGGCTTTCGCGTTCTGCATGCTGCACCGCTACGTTTTTGAGGGGTTGATGGATGCTGACTCATGCGTGGGTCAAATTAGGCTGATTGGAGTGGTTGACCAGATGGAGACTGGTCATAGCCCTGCTTGGTTGGCCACTGGGGAACTCATCAAGGGTCTGGGTGCTAGGCGACTTGACCCAACCCGGCAACTGACGGGGAGCACCCTTATTCTGCAGGTATACGTCTCGCGATTTATTTTTTTATTTTTTTTATAATTTTTTTTTTTTGCAATTTCTTGAGGTCCGTAAGTCACTCGATCGAGTTATGTCTGCAAAGTGCTTCTGCCCATCTGTGGAGAGCCTACTCGATCGAGTGGGATGCTCTACTCTATCGAGTGTCACACCTGACGAGCTTCTGATTGTTCTTAGGGAACCTTACTCGATCGAGTCAGATGGTGTACTCGATCGAGTGGGCTGTAGCGGACCATTCCGTTGCTCATGAATTCTGTGTGTACTTTTTGCAGGTTTGGCTGTCGGAACGCTTATCGATCATAGAGCCCCCTCCGAGCGTTCCCAACTACCGTAGCAGCCAGATTAGTTCAAGAGGGCGCCGAATAAGCTCGAATCACCATATAAATCGAGCTTACTGGGACGAGGAATTAGTGTTCCACGGTGGCCCATTGATTAGGTGGACGGTCGCTTGGTGGTTCCTTTCTAAGCTGACGGGGTTGGCCAAGAGGGACCAAGCTCGTTATCTTGTGATCCTGTCCCTTGACTGGACAGTTCACATTTACCCGGACCGCATTCTGAGGCAGTTTGGTTCGTCTCAGCGTATTCCTGAGACTGAAGCCATTATTAGCGTCTCGCTCCAACTGACGGACGCTATGTGCGACACCTGGTTGCAGAGATGGTTTACTCGTCCTACATGGACTATTCCCAACCCTTGCCAATCCGCTTGGGTTTCTCGAGCTTATGAGAAATGGACTTCTGAGGAGTCCGAGGAGGCTCGCAAAGCTCTGAAGGTCGAGGAGGCCTTCGAACTGGTCCGTCGGGAGACGGTAAAGGACAATAGGGGATTCTTCGATGAGGGAGAGACTCCTGCTACCTTAGTTCGATTAGAGTCGGGTCTTAAGTCACATACTAAGACTCGAGCTAAAGATGTCGGTGCTAGTGGCACACGGGGGCGGCAAAGCCCCCAGACTGACTTAGAGCGACGACTTGGGCCAAGGCTGGCGGCCCGGGACCGATTAGGTCCGCGCGACCGGCTCCCAGAGCCCGTGAGGGCCCGACTCGGGCCTATCGAGGTGGATGAGGACTCGAGTTCCAAGAAACGAGACCGGGCTAAAGAGGTTCCTGTGGTGATTCGGGAACGCTCTCCCCCGCGTCGCCGTCAGTGGACGGCCAAGGAGGCCAAGGACAAGGGGAAGGGCAAGATGCCCTAAATATCGAGTCCTTAGTTTTTTTTATTATTTAAATATTATTATTATTTTGTCGTGTTTTTTTCTTGGTAATTTTTGAATTCCTGCATTTTGTAATTTTCCCAAGTTTATTGGGGCTTCTTTTTTTGTGATAATTAATAAAAGGAAGTTTATTATTTAGACCGTTCCTGTCTTTTCTCGATTGCACTGGTTGTGCCCTTTTGAGGGGCTGCCTACGTATCCGCAATTAGCAGAATCAAACCAAACGTAGTTCAAGCTTAGGAAATTTGCAATCTTGAATTACACCAAGACTAATGGTTCAAGATGCTTTGCGACAGTAGAATAAATAATTCTAGCTCATTGACTTGCTTTTTGTAAAATAAGTGATTTTGATAAAAAATTGCTAATGACATTGAGAAATGGCTAAGAGTAGTAACGCTTCAGCTGGTCCAGGTTGGTTGGGTTGACGAACTCATTCCCGTCCAGGTCCGTCCGCATCACTGCTCCCCCTGACAGGATTTTCTTCACCAGATATGGCCCAGCCCAGTTGGGTTTGAATTTTCCCCTTGGGTCAACTGGTAGTAAGGCTCGAACAAACTTAAGGACTAGATCCCCTTCTTTAATGTTTCTGGGCCTTACTCGCTTGTTGAAGTCCCGTTGGATCCGTTTCTGGTAGATTTGGATGTTGTTGAGAGCGCGGGACCGTCGTTCGTCTAGTAGGACCAACGAATCGTACTGTGCTCGAACCCAGTCAGCTTCGGGTACTTGGCTTTCTAGCAGAATTCTGAGGGACGGTACCTCTAGCTCAACTGGTTGGACTGCCTCCATCCCATAGGTTAGGTAATATGGCGTCGCCCCGGTTGCGGTGCGAATTGATGTCCGGTACCCCCATAGGGCGAAAGGTATTTTGTCGGGCCAATCCCGATAATTATCAGCCATCTTTTTGAGTATGGTGACAATTGTTTTAGTAGCCGCCTCTACTGCTCCATTGGTTTGGGGACGGTAGGGCGAGGACGTGTGCTTTTGAATTTTGTATTTAACCAGTAGGGCCGCGGTCTCAGCTTGGAAATGAGTCCCGTGATCACTGATAAATTCATGTGGGATTCCATACCGACATATTATCTTGTTTTGGATAAATTTGGCGACATGCTTAGCATTGAGGATGCGATATGATTCAGCTTCGACCCATTTGGTGAAATAGTCGATAGCTACTAAAATGAAGCAGTGCCCGCCAGTACCGGAGGGATTCACCTTCCCGATTATGTCGATACCCCATGTCGAGAACGGCCAAGGTGACGTCATGGTATAGAGCAGAGATGGCGGCATATGTTGCACATTGCCAAAGATTTGACAGTTATGGCAACGTTTGACATATAACTGGCAGTCGACCTCCATGGTGTTCCAGTAATACCCGAGCCTCATGATTTTTCGGACCAGCATGTGAGCATTCATGTGTGGGCCGTTTTCACCATCATGTACTTCGGCCATTACTTTCTCGGCCTTATATTTGTCAACACAAAGGAGAAGAGCCCCCTGTGCCGTTTTTTTGTACAGTTGTCCGTCATCGGTACGAATGAACTGGGTGGCTAGCCTCCTCAATGCTTTCTTGGCTCGACCCTCAGTCCCGGGAGAGTACTCTCCGTTGGTCAGGTATGTTAACACAGCCTGGTACCAAGGTTCGGGATCAGTGATCTCGATGTCTTCAATGTCATGGATGTATGCCGGCTCAGACCGTCTTTCGACACAAATTGGCATACTGGTCACATGGTCGGGAATGTTCAGTAAAGACGCCAATTTTGAGAGTGCATCTGCAAACTGATTTTCTTCCCGAGGCAGGTATATGTACTCTACCTTTTGGAATTGTTTCTCGAGATCCCTTACTCGTGCCTGGTAGGCCACGAGATTAGGATTCCGATTCTTCCATTTTTGGAGTGCTTGGTTAATGACCAAGGATGAGTCGCCATGTACCCGGAGATTTGTGATCCCTAGGTTGGCGGCGGCTTCTAGCCCATGAATGCATGCTTCGTACTCTGCTGCATTATTGGTAACATCAAAGTCCAGTTTGATGGAGACGGGAGTATGCTCCCCTCTTGGTGAAATTAGAAGGATCCCGACTCCGAACCCTCGAAAATTAGATGCCCCATCGAAGTATAAATCCCATGTTTCAGCATCAGTATGGAAAATATCTTCGTCTGGGAAGGACCAGGTGTCGGTGTGTCCTTCTTCGGATACCGGGCTATCGGCGAGGAATTCAGCTACTACATGTCCCTTAATTGCCTTTAGCGGTACAAATTTCAGGTCGAACTCTGCCAACATTAGAGTCCATCTTGAAATCCGGCCATTGAGGATGGGCTTTTCGAAGAGGTACTTGATCGGGTCCATCTTGGATAGGACATGGACCTCATAGCTGAGCATATAGTGTCGAAGCTTCTTAGTGGCCCAGACTAGAGCCAAGCACGTCTTTTCGAGCATGGTATATTTGCACTCATACTCTAAAAACTTCTTGCTGATGTAATATATGGCTCGTTCTTCGGAGTCAACTATCTGAGCCAGCATAGCCCCCATGGCTGTCTCGGTTGTTGTTAGGTATAACAACAGAGGCAAACCGGGTTGAGGTGGCATCAAAACTGGCGGAGCAGACAGGATTTCTTTGATCTTGTCGAAGGCATCTTGGCACTTGTCATCCCATAGTATCCGTTCCCCTATTTTCACTTTCTTGAAAATTGGTTCACACACCATGGTTAGCTTGGAAATGAATCGACTAATATACTGGACTTTCCCGAGAAATCCCCTTATTTCTTTTTCGGTTTTAGGAGCTTGCATCTCGGTAATGGCTTTGATTTTAGCTGGGTCGACCTCGATACCTCGTTGGCTAACGATATGACCCAGTAATTTGCCTGACGTTACCCCGAAACTGCATTTTTGAGGGTTTAGCCTCATGTTGTATTTGCGCAAACGGGTGAAAAATTTCCTTAGGGCGGTGATGTGACCGTCCCGTTCTTTGGATTTGACGATCATGTTGTCTACATAGACCTCTACCTCTTTATGCATCATGTCGTGTAGAAAGGTGGTAGCGGTCCTTTGGTATGTGGCCCCGGCATTAATGAGACCGAATGGCATGACGGTATAGCAGTAAGTACCCCAAGGTGAAGTGAAGGTAGTCTTACTCATGTCTTCTTCCGCCATCTTGATTTGGTTATATCCGGCATACCCGTCCATGAATGACAGAAGGGCATGATCGGCCGTGTTATCCACTAGTATGTCGATGTGTGGTAACGGAAAATCATCTTTCGGGCTTGCTTTGTTAAGGTCCCGAAAATCTACACATACCCGCACCTTACCGTTCTTTTTAGGAACCGGGACGATGTTTGCAACCCAGTCCGGATATTCGGACACTTGTATGAAGCCGGCTTTGAACTGTTTGTCGACTTCTTCTTTTACTTTGAGAGACCACTCGGGCCTCATTCGACGAAGCTTCTGCTTGACCGGTTTGCACCCGTCTTTGATAGGTATGCGGTGCTCGGCTATTTCCCGGTCTATCCCCGGCATGTCCTTGTAGGACCACGCGAAGACATCTTTGAATTCTTGGAGAAGGTTTATAAACTGTTGTTTCTCCTCGGGATCTAAAGATAACCCTATCTTAAGTATCTGAGGCTCTAAGGTTGTTCCCACGTTTACGGACTCGGTCTCTTCAATTACCGGATTCCGGGGTTCCCTTTGCTCTAGTTGCTCGATCAGATGTGGAGGTAAGGGTACCTGTTCGTCGGATTTCTCAATGTCATAGCATAAAACGTTTATGAAAGCAGAATTTAAAAGAGACAAGTCGTAAGCAGAACGGTTGTTATTATTGATTGAAAACTTGGAAAACAGCTCAAAGAGAGCAGCCATCTGATCATTGGTCAGTGGCGGGATTGGTAAAGCACTCGGGACAGACCCCGAAGTGCCAGCAGCAGGAACGATAGAAGGGAGGGTGGTTACAGGAGTGACTCTAGCACCGACTTCTCTAAACTCGACCTCAGACTCTGACTCAGACTCGGACTCAGACTCGGACTCAGACTCAGGCATGTCTCCCTCTCCGGTGACCAGCTTGTAGATCTTCCCTTGACTGTCATTCCACTTGACAGTCTTCCTCCAGGCCCTGCTTCCCGTCTTGGAGCCAACATCCGAGATCAGCTTGGTCGGGTCAAACCTGTTGCTGCGGAGAATCAGGTTGACCAGGTCTTCTTTTGGTGTCGGGGCTATGGTGTCTTCCCCGAAGAGCAGCCCCAGTGCGGGCTCGGCATCATCCGCTCCGTCGGACTGGATGAGGGCGAACACCTCATCCGGGATGTAGTTGCAATCCCGGGCCAAGTGGGTCCCGAGGTGCGTAGCATTGGGTTGGTACAGTCCAACCTGGATAGCCCCAAATACGGGTGTGACAAAGTAGTCAGACAACCGTGGGCTGTAAGGGCTCAAGTGGATACCCTTCATAATGTTGCAGGCCTTTTCGATTCCTGCCCGGACAACGTTGTCCGGAGTGGTGGCATAGCCAAGGCCGAAGTGAGAGTCTTCGTCCTTGAGGACCTCGATGATCTTCCCAGCTGGAAGGTCGGGTTGAGAGGTAGCCCCCGGAAGGTACCCTAGGTTCTGGAGCATCGTGTCAATGCTCGTGGTGAAGTAAGGCCTAAAAAGGTACTCTTCCTCGATCATCCCCACAAAGTCGAACCCCCAAAGGTCCGTGCGGCCCGTGGCGTTACAGCTAGCCACGGTCATTGGGGTTGCCTCTAAAGTAACAACACTGTCGAGTAGAGGCATCTTGATCTTGCGGTGGAGGGTGGAGGACACGGCTTTCACCGCGTGAATCCATGGCCTTCCTAGGAGCAAGTTGAATGATGAGGTGACATCAATCACCTGAAAATCAAGCTCCTTTTCTATCGGGCCCGTTATGATGGTCAGTTTTATGGCCCCAGCTATCGACTTTGGACTCCCATCAAAGGCTTGGATGGTTTAAGCAGTCGGGATATAGTCAGCCTCGGTAATGCCGAGGGCTTTGGCGGTCCTTAGAGGAAGGACATTCACGGCTGACCCGTCATCGACTAGGGTCATTGGGAGGTATTTTCCCCGGCAAATCACCGTGATGTAAAGGGCCAGGTTGTGGGAGGTCCCGAATGGCGGTAGATCGGCTTCGGAAAAGGTGATCATTGGGCCTCCTTCTTTGGCCTTACCCTTTAGGTGGGATAGGACCGTGGCTACCATTTCAGCAGGGGTAGCCAAAGAGTCGATCTTGACTTGATCGAGAGCCTTTGTAAGTGCTTCTCGATGTTCTTGAGAGCTAACAAGGAGTTGCCATATAGTGAGGTCAACTCGGGTTCTCTTCAGTTGCTTCACGATAGCCGTTTCAGCGGTCGGCTCTTCAGGGGCGACTTCCATCCCGAGTGGATCGGTGATGGTTGTCGGGATAGGGGTGTCCCTAGTGCTTGTGGCTAAATAGGGACGACCAAGGTTGTTGCTGGCTAGGACTCGAGTTTTGGCCTCTCGAATCTGTTCAGGGGTGATGGGAACGGTTTCCCCTTTAGCGAGGTAGATATCATCCTCGTCGTCAAACCAGATCCCGTTCACTTGCGGGATGAAGGGAGAGATAAGGTGAGAGCAGTCAATCACCTCCCCGGCAAAGATGGCATGGGAGCTGAAAGGTTTCTCCTTGTTGCTGGGCTTATCTCCGGGTAGCGGGATTTTACCGCTTTCAATTAGGTCCTGGATCAAGTGTTTCAGCTTCCAACATTTTTCGGTGTCGTGCCCATTGCCCCGGTGGTATTGGCAATAGGCCTGGGCATTGTAGTTCTTGGAGCGCCGCTCGACCGGAACTTCAGGAGTTGGGCCTATCGGTTGGATTAGGCCTTTGGAGGACAACCTTTGTAAGGCATAGGTATAGGTAGTACCTATATCAGTGAAGACCCGAGGTGGGGTGTTCTTCTTGGACGGGGCTTCTAGTAGATTAACCGCGTCAAAAATGCTGCGAGTTGCAGCCTGGGGCTTAGTGGTGAAGGAAGAGGCCCCTTTGTATCCTTTGCTAGCGGCCTTAGTGAGGCTTTCTAGTCTCAGATCGTCCTCGATCCTCATACCCATTTCAGTAAGGGTGGTGAAATTGGGTATGACAGCGTACCGGAGGTGAACCCGGTAGGAAGAGAGGAGGTTCTTGACAAAAGCCTCCACCAGAGTCTTCTCATTGGGCTTATCAACCAATTTCACGCTCTCGGCCCTCCAGCGTTGAAGGTATTTAGTGAAACCTTCCTTTGGCTCTTGGGCCATGACCTCCAGAGATCGCATTGTGGTTTGGATCTCGGTGTTGTCAGCATAGTTCTGAGCGAACTCGGTAGCCACATCATCCCATGTAGGGTATTTTTTTGGGTCTAGCCTGTAGTACCAGGCCCGTGGGTGCTTCTCAAGGGATGCAGCAAAGAGATTCTTGAACATGGTCGAATCCACTCCCTTGATGGCCATGAATTCCTTGAAGGCCCGCACATGTAGTAACGGGTCTTCAGTTCCCTCGAACATGGGCAAACCTGTGAGGTTCAGGTTCGCGGGCAGCTTGTCACTCAGCGGGTTGTACTCTCGACTATTCTCCCGATGAATGTTGTTACTCCCAGCCAAATGGACTTGTTCCTCTAGTCGGCGCACTGCGCTGACTAGTTCAGCTAGAGGCTCATTTGCCTCGACATTAGGAGCCCTTTGCTCCACCGTAGCTAGGCGAGCAACAATGGCCACTTGGCCAGCCCTCATTTCGGTCAGTTGGGCTTCGATATCGGTCTACTTCGCGACCATGGCGTCCAAAGAGGTTTGTAGGCTGTTCAAAGTAGCCATCCTTCGAGCGTGTCTAGTTGCCGGCGGCCTGTCTGTAAGAACACCGCGTAATCGGAAACTGAACCCAGATCTTGGAAAAAGAAAGGAAAAGTATATCCCGAGCGACATTAGGAAAGAAGACTAAAGACTCGAGAAAGACATCTAGACGGATGACTCGATGGGTGGTATAACTTCCTTAGGATTTTGGCTTTGTGGGCCTAATCCCGTTCGAAGGAAGGTCCACGTGAGACTTTTCCCCAGACTTTTGACTCGAGTGTATGGACGGACTTTCCTTTGTAGGGGTAAGCCCTACGCGGGTCGGTCGTGCCTAGACGGATAAGGCGGACTCGGGAAAGGGGGGAAACTCGTGATATAGGATCAGCGGAGTTTCGACGCTATAGACCTTCGACATACTATGAAAAGACCCGACACACGGCTAGACGGTAGGTCCTATAATAAGGAAGGTTGACTAGGATAGTTGGATGTTTGAAAATTGAATATTGAGTGAGTGAATTTCCGAGAGTTGGGAAATTAAAAAACGGAATTTCGAAAACCAAGATTAGAATTTTGAGAATTCAGAAAATCGAGATGGTGTTGGAAATTCGAGAATTAAAACGGGCAGCATGCCGACTAGAGAAAAAGGATATTTTGAGTCAAATCATTTTATCCTAAATTTCGGCGGCATTCCGAATTTTGAAAATTGGATATTTTGAAAAGACGGGTCCCGAAACGGACAGCGTTTCGGGTTTTTCAAAATTTGGGTGTTTTTGGAAAGATGCATTTTTTTTAAATGACGGTTTTTTGAAAAATGACACGGAAACCAAGTAGCACGTAGTCATACAAGCATTATAACGACGCTTATGTATGCTTTACACTAAGTCTCGGTCGGTCAAAGTAGGGTCTATACCAACAACGATAGCATTCTCACGAAACGGGACGGACTTCCTAGCCGATTTGGAACTAGGACCTGCCGTAAAACCCCGGTGAGTTCCGCCATCGAAGTCTTTAGTGCACCCATGTAGGAATGCACCGTGGTATAGTGGGACGTCGGTCACAAGTAACCGGCCCGGGCAAAATTTGGGTTATGCATGAATCATTAAACTAATGCGCGCACACTAATATTCGAACGATTTCTCTTCGAGTCTCACCCTAGGAACCCCGATGACATGTGGTACATCAGGTATCCCCAGCAGAGTCGCCAAATTGTGGACATGACGTAGGTCCACCCCGACGCGGCCACACGCGGGTTTGAGTAGGCGAATGAATCTCGTGGTGAGATTGTTCTCGGGTTCGAAATTTAAGTCAAAATGAAGTCGCCACCGAATTTTGTGGTTATTCGGAACCATACGAGCCCACTCTATGTCGTCATGGGCTATGCACAAAGTAAGCCCACTTCGATTTCAGAGTTCATTGGGCTCGTCCCTTTGCATTGCAATATCGATACCGTATAAACCGGCTTTCGTATATTGAATGACTCTCGTGCACCAAGGGTTTCGGACATCCGGAAACCAAAGGTTCTGAGTAAGGGGTGAGGGTACGTGTTGGGAAGCCCACTAAGGACACCCAACCCCGCCCGCACATGGCGGCCTCTACTAAGACATCGCTCGTGTTCGTGTGCGCGTGCTAGTAAAACGATTAAATGATATGCAAACAGCATTTTCGGGCTAAGCATGTGAGTTATCGGTTAACTACGTCATTTAATGCATCTTGATTCACGTCAAAGTGATTTAGCATGCGAGGTTCATTTATAAAGCGATACGCAAGTAAATAAATAAAACTCGAAAATAAATAACGTACAAATTACACGGGCGGAAATACAACCCGGCCAATACAAAAATAAACGGAACAATAGATAATAAAAAGATAGGAACGGACCCGTATCTAAACTTGACCGCGAAATGTGTAAGTGGACTAACCCCGCTTAAATGCACATTATGTTGTACATCTAACGAAGGAAGGAGACATAGGACCTAAGCGTGATGCTAGCCCGATCCTATGCCTCGATGCCTTGTCCCGACTTATCACGTCGAAAAATCGATCAAAGTCGTAAAGGTGTCGTGATGAACGTGAGTTTTGAAAAATGAGTTCACGTGATTGGCTTTACACGTGTCGACTAAAAGTCATAAAAAAGGACGAGGCTTAAATGTTGCATTTAAGCTCTCGGTTTTCTGGGTTACAGGACCCACTCGGTCGAGTCATGGTCTGACTCGGTCGAGTGTGTCCTCAAAAAAGGTTCTGCCCAGTGATATGGACGCTACTCGATCGAGTGGCCTATGCACTCGGTCGAGTAGCCCCTCGAAAAAGGTTCTGTCCAGTTTTATGGACGCTACTCGATCGAGTAACTTGTGCACTCGGTCGAGTAGCCCCTGTACGAGTATCAACTCGTTTCGTTTTTTGAGTGTAAAATCGACGGTCGGTCGAATTAAATGCAAATATCGCATGATTTGAATTTAACTCGCCCTCCGATACTATAATCGTGTACATGTACGATTATAATACCGTTGTCGGGATTTTATGAAAACATTTACGTTAGAAAATTTGAATTAGCAACGGAATGCCTCCCTCTACGTCACGACATCGAAACTAACCCTTTCGGGTTATGTGATGTCGGTTTTCGCGTCAACGGGTTCCGCACTAATTAAAATGGGATCGAATGCGTTCAACTATGATTAGTCGCGATCACGTCACGCCCTTGAGTACATTGGGGCGGGGCTCCTCGAAAGGGCTCCACCTCCGTCGTTGCTCGTAAAGGGATTAGACGGATTTTAGGCGACAACTATAGTCAAACGTATTCAAAACCGGATTTTTGATACTAATGTATACATACGCGGTATAGTAATGTTAGTAACGAAAATGTAAAATGTTAGGATTAGAGTTAAAGTTAGTGTTAGGATGTTAGAATTACGATACTAGTATAGATATAGTATTAACGATACAAAAAACGTAAATGAAAGTAACAAAGATTGAAATGGGGTTTAGGACACCCTCAACATACATGCTTAGTAGGGACCTCGGAAATGGACTCGCGAATAGTGACGGGACTTTGGAGTATCGAGGATGTATGTAAGTTATGGTGTACGTGTGTGTGTGTGGATGGATTGTCGGTTTTTCGAGGGACAAGGGACTCAGTTTTTGGTGTGTTTGCTTAGGGTTGTAGGGTAGAAAGTGTGGCTGAAAATGTGAGGTGAATGTAGGTAAAAAAAATGGATTGGTAAAACTTGTGAAATGAGTGAGGGTCATGGGGTATTTATAGAGTTTACCCCACGACCTAGGGTCACTCGATCGAGTGGCCCTAGTGCACTCGGTCGAGTGCCCTAGAAAATGGGCCTGATCCGGTTTTTGACGCTCCACTCGACCGAGTGGGTCAATCCACTCGATCGAGTGGATCAGGTAAACCGAGGTAATTTAGGAAAGGGTTGACTTGGTTGATTATGTGATCTTTTTTGAATTTAGGAATGGGCGCCAGCTTCTAGAAGGTGTACTTGGGCTGTTTTTGTGACGGGTTCGTCTTTGACCGGGTTTTGACCTGGTCGCCAAAAGACGGGATTTATTTTTGGTGTCGGTTTTGGCCCAAATTAGTCTTATTTTGCTCGAAACGACCCACTGGGCCTGAATTTGAGGTCTGTTTTGTGAGATTATTACTCCGCTAAAAGTCCATGTCAGATATTATTGATTTCGGGTCCAAATCCGAGTATACTAAGTCACGTTTGCGTCCGATCATCATCGGGTGTTTGTCGGGAACTACTATAGACACTAGCAGGCAAAATGCGGGTGTCTACACATAGTCTTAGTTCATTCCCTTCTTATCGTTCTAGTTTAGTTTAGCGTCGAGACCTAGTCAAGTCTTTAGGTGGAACTTGGTCCAAACCCTCTTTACCGTCCCCGTGGATTCGACCATACTTGCCCTAGCTACCCACGAGGAATAGTCGGTTTTATATTGACGACGGGATCCACGACAAATCCCACCATCATTCTTCATTTTTAGCCATCCATGTCTCTGAAATATTTGAGATAATATAATCAAAATCTGCATATATCATAGAATTTCATATATAGTAATAGTAAGAATCATACCATAAGTATTATTGACTGTCATTGGAGGACTAAGTACAGCTTCTGCATTTCCAGTAATTATACTATAGAGTTTGGTTAGGGCCGGTGGACTATGTAATAGTAACATATACATGCTTTCTATTACGACTAAGTTAACACGAGTAAAAAAAAGTTGGGAGCTTCATCCCTAGTCTTATTGATTTTCCACGGAGTGTTTCCAACTTTCTCATAATAGTGGGCAGACAAGTTATATATTTTAGTTAATTTTATGTAGAAGAAAAAGAGATGTGAAAAGATGTAAAATGAAGTCATAACTTATATAGAGCTATTTTTTATATATATATTTTTTTTCCTTTTTTCCTACTTTGTATTGTCTTTTTAGCACAGTAATGTCGGAATAAGTAGTGTTTGGTCACTTCAATTTTGGTATCTTATTAATTAAAGCATCCGTCAGAAAATACAATTGAGTTGTCAATTTGAGAAATGATAACTTCAACGAACATTAAAAGACATTTCCGTGTTGTTGATTCACCAAGTCTTAAGTATTCGTCGACCCTATCAGCGGCCTCTTTGTATGCTAACATACGAATAGCGGCAGTACATTTTTGCAAAGTTGATAAACCTTGTCTTTCGGTAGCATCACGTCTTTGTCGAAAAAATTCGTGAGTGGACTCAGTACCATGTACCAAACGTAGAAACAGATGTCTTGGCATCCGAAATCTACGTCGAAACATCCTATCATCGTACACAGGTTCATCAGCGAAGTAGTAGTTGTAGAGTCTACGATGACCATCTTCTCGATTTCTTTCAATGAATTTCCTTCGTTTTCGAAGTGTTGGTTTTGATGGGGAGTATTTTGTGCTTGTATTTGTAATAGTCGAGTACTCAGTAAATTTCTTAATTGAATCTTTTGAGCTCGACGTCTATTGTAGCCTTATGAGGATGAGGAAGAATGTGTTGAAGATGGTGGGGAAGATGGTGGGGATGAAGAATTAGATATGATGTGTGAATGATTGAAATTGGTGTGGATTATTTTGAAGTAGAATCATCCATATATATAGAGTCATTTTTTATAAGGATAATGATAAGAAGATGAAATCTATATGGATATTCTTTAGATAAGGATAAGGATGTCCACACACTCCAGATACTCTAACAACTTTAATACAGATAAGGAAAATCCAATAACGACTCTATTTTTCAAATACAAATCAACCCACGACTCAAATTAAAATACTCCAACGACTACATTCAATTGAAAGCACAACTTAAAAACTAATATAAATTAAACACACAACTTGAATACAAATAAGTAAAAACTTGAGTACATAACGACCACTACAAATTTGAAAAAATAAAAAAGTAACATTCAAAGACTGCCAAACTTACTAAGCAAATTAATCTTCAAAGTTTCTAGCTGTGGTGGTAGCGATGGAGCTTGCAGCAATTGTTGAAGCATTTGCCAGTCATTCTTTGATTGTTCAATCTCTTGGTTCTCTCTCTTTCTTTCTTTCTTCCCTTTTGTTATGCAATGCCAATTGTTGCAAAGCAAGCTCCGCATTTGTGTTCTTAAATTACAATTTCTCCCTCTCCAAAGCTAGATCACTGCAAACTGCAAGTTAATTTCATCTAACTCAACATTACTGACTTTTTTCTTACCTTTATTTCTCTTTGCCTGGACCCTCAGGACGTTGAGTGCTTGCACTCTCAATATCATTAGAGGTAGGATTTGACTGCTCATCATCAAGTCGTACTCTTTTACCACTATTGGTGTCGTCTTCATTTACACCGCCGGTAGATGTCCCTCCAAGGACACCTATTTTGGAAGCGTTGGCAGCGAAGGGAGCTAAATAAACTTTCCATTTATGATGCCCTTTTAACATATCTCAAGAATGATCCAAGTTGAATCTGGTTTTATATAAAGCTCTGGTTGAAGGGTTACAACCCTTAAACCCAAGACCTGTTACGAGTATTAACCGAAAAGACAAAAGTAGAGGGATAACAATTATACCTTATTTGCAGCGAAACAACGTATTAATAAGAAGTATAATAAACCCAGAAATATATATAATCTTCACGGACAGAATAAATAATCCCACGGACAGAATAAAGCACCCCGAACGTGATGCCTCCTTTGGTATCCACACGGGTACAAAACTGCGATGTATATGTTAGTATAAAGGTATGTGAGACCGTCTCACAACTTCTCTCAATCTCTCTTATAACTCTTATAAGAAGAATATTCCGTATATATATATATATATTATGAGTCAGTACTCTTAATTCCATATCTTGGTTCATCATATGAACTTTCTTATATAGTAGATGAGAAACTAGAATTAGGTTATTGCTATAACTCTAATTACCATAACCCGACAACGCAGCTGAGTCCGTATTACTACTGACCTGATATATTTAATATATCGATATACATTAATAATATCCCGTACACATTGTGTGTGACCCAATGGACCCACTTAAGACTACCAGCCACGTAACCTATTTACATGTCAACTCGACATCGACCTCTAGCAAGGCATATTGGATACATAGACTTAAGCGGGTTAATCCGTAGGACAGTGGACATAACTTTTTCAGTCTCCCACTTGTACATGTCCTCTCAAGAACGGCGTTAAGTCTCTTTGCTACTATTGTACCAATTGAGAATGAGGTAAGAAGAAGTGTCATCCTCCCACATCTCAATCTTTTACTCGAATCTTTGAGTTGACTAGTTAAAAGAGCAGATAGATGACAATCATCCTATCTGAGCGCGGACACGCATTTGCATAAGTCACACTCTTTGAGTGGCCAAGAAACAATAAATTCCCTTCAATAAAGGAAGAGCAAATCCCCTCTTGTATAACCACATCCTATCACATGATCCATGCATGCCCAATAACCATCCATAGCCTCCTTTCACAGCTGGCGAGGAATAGTATCAAAGCATACACATCACATGTACAAAATAGTCAAAGACTCAGGTCTAAAGACCGTACAAGTTCATAACTTGCAAAGAACTTTACTGACACTAAGCGAAATCTTAGTAAAATCCTTTTTGACGGGTCTGTCTAATGCATGTTCTTAACATACACCCGTGTGCCTTGTTTAGTATCTCAATACCTATAACTCGAGGAACTTAGTCATCAACCAACTCACACACTAGTCATTTAAGGGTATTCAAATGTCCCAACACAATACCCTGACTAGAGACAAAATAATTACATCATCCAAATAGAGTTCCAAGACTAAGTCACGTACTTAGTGATCTATTTCATCAATGTAAATTATTTAGGGACAAAACTTGGTTACATTAACCAAATGACAATATGTCATACATATATCAATTATCGAAATAACTCCCACTAAACCAAACACCTCTAAAAGTAGTAAGACCACTCGCTCATGCGTCTTATACAAATCATAACAATACGATCTTTATGTAGAGCAAGTCTCGGGACATACAACATTTGTATCGGTTATTTACAAGCATATGATCAATATATCTTCTCTCAATTAAGGCAAACTGTTAGTTTCATAAGCAACAAATTGCTTCATAAACTTTAAAGTTGACTGTGTACTTGATTCGTAATCAAACGTCTATTTGCCTCAAAAGTAATAGAACACTAACTTTAGTTATAATACTAGTCACAAAGTTGTCCTTTGGAACCGTTCCAACACACAACTTCTCATCCAACAAGATATACTGAGATTACAATCTAAGGTCATCTTTGTCTATTTGGAAATATGAATCGTTGTAACTTGTTTACAACAATCCCGTTATCACATCATGCGCATTTCTTAAATAATTCCCCTTTTTGCTTCTTAAGCGCAAAGGAACAATTCTTAGATAGCATTCTAGCGACACTCACTAGATTAGTATTTACTCGTCACACAAGCACATAATAAACACATTTCTTGCAAAGTCTCATAGACTAAAGCAATCAAATGTCGTTTAGTTTGAGAAGTATGTCACTTACATACCAAATCATAACGATAAATGCACTCCCACTAGCCTTTTGTACACACTTTGTCTCTCTTCGTCTCAAAGGAAAACAAACATATTTGAATTACCACATTGAGAACGAAGATATTACTCCATAATACTTTCTCCAATCAAATTGGATCATTCACATTTGTCTAGCAATTTGATAAGATGAAATTCATACGATGAGTCACATACACATCATATTGCATCTCTTTCAAGAAATGTATTTCACATATATATGTCCAAAACTCATCATAATGAGTGATGACATTCAAAATGCTAAATCAATCATAATAGACTTAAGCATAATGTTGTAAAAAGGTTTTTCCATAGTCATTACTATGGGATCAATCTTTATCTACCAACTATGCTTTATAGATACTCTTATATCAATCTACATCGTCTTTATATTGAAGACTATTCTTCACTATAAGACCCATTTAACCAAGGTCTATACTTGGTAGTTATGGTATATATAATCTATTAGATTTTATGTGACTTTTGGAGTCTTTGCCCATTATTGTTTCATCATAGGTCAAACCTATGTAGGGTAATATTTTGCAGGTAAGATGATCATGACTTTTCATGGATGCATCAATATCCTCTTCAATCGTTGTAGAGAATTCCTGTTAATCTTGAACATTTCAAGGTCGATTCTACTCCCACTGTTTCTATTAGAAATCACATATTTTTAAAAGAAACATACCACTCCATGCAACAAAACAGCTTTGTTCTCTGGATGGTTTGTATAATTAACATAATACCCCTAATAAAACACATGTCATAATTGAGTCTAAGTTCTAGGAAACAATTTTCTTTAAACTTGACTTAATAATTAAGAAAAGACTTTTAAGAACATTTTCAATCCATATCTCATATGGTGTTTATTCTCCGACTTACATGGCAATCTCATCAACATTTGTACAAAGACTTTTATAGTGCATAATTTTCTAAAGCGTCAATAATATCTGCATATGATTCATCATAGACCAAATCATATCAAATATGGTTTGATGTAGTTTGAAACACTTTTCACTACTTCTAAGATGATCACAATCTTTTAGTTCAATTCCTCCCTGTTTTAATCATATCGAACGACTTGTACCAACTTATCAAGTTGATCTTGTACTTTTATTTGAATTTGGTTGAACAATTCAAAGCATTCAATTTCAAATTTCATAAAATGAACAAAACAATACGTGTTACCCATTTTTGCAACATCACTAGTTAAACTCACACGTATCTATATCTGTGTGATCCAACAAGTCTAAGTACCCTCCTACTACTATTAATAGGAGTCACTTCTAATGTCATTTATCTATCTAAACAAGATCCATTTACCTCAGTTGATCCTTATCAATAAGGTTTATAATTTCATCATTATGAAACTTATCCTTATGTTTCTTGTCTCATGGATTAAGAACAATGCTATAATAGGTAAAACTTGTGTCGAGGGACGGAACCTTTTGATTGTTATGTTACAAATAAAAGCATTCACTACTAAGAATATAGAGTCCAACAATCATGTTAGTCTTATTGTACCTCATATTCTTGCAAGGTATAGAGCAAGAATTGTTCTACTTTATTAAAACTTTTCATGCCCGTACACGAAACAGAATTAATATTCTTGTTTATGACTAGTACAAAAATAACAATTATTCAATTCCAGTATTCAGCTTTATGGTAAAATTAAGTGATTTTCCTTTTATATGAAACAACAACGTTTGTTCATTTCATCATAAAACACTTCACTTATATACCGTTATTCCACCCTCTTTGAGCCATCACATCCACAATGTAATAGTTGCATTTGGTATCTTATACCAAAACAGTAGAATGAAAATAACAATTACTCTAGTAACATACACACCAGAAGTCATACTTTAATAATTGATTTGCAGATTTTCTAGACACTTCTAGAAACTATCTACCAATGTCATATATTTGTCATTACATTAACGACTAATAAAATCGTACCTAATCTAAATTTGTCAACAAGTTCGGGCATGACAACGATTGTCTTTCCCTTACTTTAACCAACGTCTTAGATTCATTAATCATTATCTCAAGCAATTTTCTTAATGAACTCATAGAACATTAGTATTATTTGCCTTCTTGATACAATGTTCAATAGTCTTCCAACATCTCATGCTAAAAGATGAAAAACTTTTATTAAGTCACATGTTTATTCATAATAACGTGACCTAAACTTAGGACTAATTGAAACAATTTCAATTCCTAATTCCTTAGAAAGAAGCATCCAAAATTTCCTGATTATCAATATAACTACGTCATCGTATGACACGGATTAATTAGATCATCTTTAACATTTTTCTCACTTAATGGGAACGGTTCCCTTTATTGAATTAATTGATTTTGGTACTTATAGTAGTCATCTTCATGACTCTAATTATACAGTTCATACTGTATATTAACATTGGTTATAATTTTTCGGAATTATCCTTCACAAGAACAAAATCCGTATCTCTAATTTTGAGAACGATTCTCAAGATATCAATCGACGAGGTTGAACAATTCAAACTCATCTTTAATAAATGTGATAACGGTAACTAAATTACAACTACAATTATATGCAAAGTAGAACGATCATTAATATTAATAATCATAAACAATTTTAAGATAAGATCATGCAAAGTACCCTCAAGTTTGCATAATATTCCAAGATCCTAAACCTTTTGTCGCTCAAGTGAACTATGGCTCACTGCTCAAGCTCCAAAAGTAAAGGTAGACAACAACATTGTCAATTACATCAATATGTAATTCTTGGTTCGTCGGAATTAGTCATCATATGACACCAACTATTTGTCTCAAAGCCCAAGTCCGACTTGATATCATTGTTAAGAAGACCAAACTGAACCTGTGGGTAACCGTTACCAACCTACTCAGTTAACACACATTGGCAAAGCACCGCTTAGGCAGCCACTTCAACCAATGATATGAAATTGTTGTAGTGGTCAGTTCTGAAAAGACAATGCTTAATATTTGTGTGAGGGATTAAATGCATATGGGTCCTAACCATGCTGCTAGGTCAACTTACAAGGCAACCTATGCACACAAGTCACAAGTCTCAAACAATAAAAAAAACATGCATCATATGACATAATAATCCAATTGTTACTAGTGATTTGTGTATAAAAGGTTAAGAGATCCCATATTTTGATTCATAATCATATTACAGTTCATATTTGCTATTTGGTTTGAACAATCTCACCAATATCTTTCATTTTTCCAACTACGAGAAACAATTTCCCGCCCGGAAAAATTGAACGGATATACAAAACTCGATTCACAATCGATCTGCAACTTATAATTGTCATATAGATGAACAATTCATCAAAATCAAATAGGACTCGAGAAACTCTTTTCCCGATCTATTTATGATAACATGATAATTAAAATGCATAAACTTATTTAGCCGATTTAGAAAACTAATTTTCATTGATTCAGAAAAATAGAAGTATAATCCATGCTTGATTCATAATCAACACACAAACGCAAGAAAACGACTTTCTTAAAAGCGTCGCTCAACCTGACACCATGTCGTCCGAGTAAATATTGTGTCGTCTTGGTCAAACCTTCCGCCCGGGTTATCCCGTTCCGACTGGGACACACCCGTGCCTACCGAGTCATACTCGTGCCAACCGAGTCATACTCGTGTCGTCCTCGTTTCATTCCGTCTCCACCAAAATTAAAACGAGTCTTGTCCTAATCTTATTAGGTCTCATCGTCAACGATAAATTCTTGTAATTTTACGTTTTCAATTTCAATCGAATCTTGACTAATCTAATTAGTCTCATCGTCAACAACGAAATTGAGGATTATAGTGGGTCAATTTAGGACAAAATTAAATTAAAAATAATCAATATTAGATCTTAAATTAATTTTACGAGTCAATTTTAGAATTTAACCGTTTAAATCCACAAATTAAAACAAACCCTAAACGTGAACGAAAGTTGAATAGACTAGCCGCAAAACATTTGTACATAATCATCTAGTTATGAAACAAATGGTATGTACATGATTTACAATAATCACTTGATGCACATGAGAACCCACATACATACTGAGTGTGCAATAGTGTAAGCATGACAAATTGACAATGCAAAAGATGCAATCAGATCAAAGAGACTTATTTGCAGCGTAGGAATAATGCGGCACGCGGAATCAATATCAAACAATCATGCAATCATCAACGTCAATTAAATTATCATACTGAAATTATAAACCAACGAGAACAATTCTCCGGAAAATAAATAATCAAATTAATACACGATAGAATCCCTCATAACCAATTATGAGACAAAGATTCAGGTCGATTTGATAAATACTACTCCCTCCGGTGTTTATTTATTGTCCCATTTCATCAATATATAGGTGGAGTATTTTAATGAAACGGGGCAATAAATAAAAACCGGAGGGAGTACATAACAGAGGCTCTGATACCACTGAAGGGTTGCAACCCTTAAACCCAAGACCTGTTACGAGTATTAACCGAAAAGACAAAAGTAGAGGGACAACAATTATACCTTGTTTGCACTGGAACAGCGTATTAATAAGAAGTATAATAAACCCAGAAATATATATAATCTTCACGGACAGAATAAATAATCCCATGGAAGGAATAAAGCACCCCAAACGTGATGCCTCTTTTGGTATCCACACGGGTACAGAACTGCGACGTATATGCTAGTATAAGGGTATGTGAGACCGTCTCACAACTTCTCTCTATCTCTCTTATAACTCTTACAAGGAGAATACTCCGTATATATATATATATATATATATATATATATATATATATATATATATATATATATATATATATTATGAGTCAATACTCTTAATTCCATATCTTGGTTCTGTTAGACGCAAAACAATAAAAACGAGAGACAGCAAACCGAAGAAGGCAACGTAAGACTGCAAAAACAATCCGACCGGCAACACGGGCAGCAACTGCAACACAAACCGAGAGGCTGCACAAAAACCGAGGCAACAGAAATCGGACAACAATTAACTCGGGACAGAAACCGAAAGGCAACCGAGGCAGTGTCGTGGTATGTCAGCCACTGACTTGAAAACTATATCGGCGCGACTCAGGTGGTTATCGCCTACAGTGTCGGTAGTTCCCCAAGGTTAACACTGCAGTTCAGAATCTCGACCACTCAAGGTTCAGAACTCTGGAACGACAGACTACAAAACCCAGGAAAGAAAGAAGATGAAACAAGAGGGAGAAGAGAAGATGTGAAATGGTATGTTGGTTTTCTATGTTGTATGTTTGAAGAGAAGGGGAGTGTTGTATTTATAGTGAGGAGGAGCCTCAAAACAGCTCCAAAATCACGGTAATTAAGGCCGTAATCTCGCGTAATCAAGGCCATAATCTCCCTCTGAAACTGGACAATTCATGAGTTCAGAATCTGGACATAAACAACACTCACAACTATGCCATGCACCTAGACACCGAATCTGGACAACCCAAAAAACTTGTGTCAAGTACCTGGACACCGAATCTGGACAACACCGAAATACTTGTACCAAATGCCATCACCCCAAACCAACTACTCCTCTTTGCCATCAACCAACAATCCCCCACATATGGCAAAAGGAAAGAGAAAAGAAAAGAAAACAGAAGTTCCTGGGTAAGGAAGGGTTGGATACTTAGACGTTCAATGTCTTTAGACTTGAATTGACGTTTTAGTGAGGTGAGACAACAACTTACTTACAACCAGTGAATATCTTTCGATTTGAATTCCTAATTGAGCTTCGGTTGAGACCCCCACAACACATATCATACCTTCAAAAGTTTGTCGTTCCGCAATTTCAAAGTGCAACGCTATCATAACCATGCGTTTACCTTGGTTCTAGTGAGTGCTCTAGTGAAATTCACACTTTCCACTAGATGGTGGCGAAACCATCACACTCACATAGGTGGCTTAGTGCTTCTCAACAGCACATCTCATGTAAGCCATTAAGGACATAGGTCCAACCTTTATTTACTCACACAATCCATCAAGTGCGTCTCAAAGCACCACCAGATACTGGCTATGGATTATGTATCGCCATAGAAATATGAGTTTAAAAGCCCATCAAGATTCATAATCTAATCTTGACTTAAGGACCTTAACCCCATTCCCCTCGACGATTCGAGAACTACTCTTCTCGGTAATCCTTTTGTGAAAGGATCTGCAAGATTGCGTTCAGACCTCACAAAGTCTATAGCAATCACTCCATTTTTCAGGAATTGTTTTACCACAGCGTGTCTGATCCGAATGTGTCTTTTCTTACCATTATAGACATCATTCTTTGCAACGTCGATGGCTGCTTGACAATCACAGTGTAAGGAGACTGGTGCAACCTGTCCCCTCCCCCCCCCCACTGGTATGTCAGCTAGTAAGTTTCTCAACCAATCTGCTTCTTGACTTGCCAGCTCAAGAGCAAGGAACTCGGACTCCATGCTGGAGGTTGCTATGCAAGTCTGTTTCCCAGACTTCCACGATATAGCTCCTCCTCCTAAGGTGAACACAAAACCACTTGTGGAACTTGTTTCATCATTACCTGCAATCCAGTTCGCATCAGTATATCCTTCTAATACAGCGGGATATCTACCGAAATGCAAACATGAATTAACTGTTCCTTTCAAGTATCTTAGTAAACGTCGGAGGGCATTCCAATGTTCACCATCAGGGTTGTGTGTGTACTGGCTTAGCCTACTAACAGCATAAGCAATGTCAGGTCTAGTACAGTTCATGAGAAACATCACACTTCCTATAGTTTTAGCATACTCTTTTTGGGATACACTCTCACCCAGGTTTTTGCGCAGAGGTATACTAGCATCATAAGGAGTTCTAGCAGGTTCAACATCAAAACTATCAAATTTCTTCAACACTTTCTCAACATAATGAGATTGACTTAAGGATATTCTAGATGAGTTTTTAATCAATTTGACTCCAAGAATAACATCAGCTTCTCCTAAGTCCTTCATCTCAAATCGTGACGACAGAAATTGTTTGGTTTTATTTACAACAAATAAATTACTACCAAGAATTAGCATGTCATCAACATATAGGCAAATAATCACACAGTCTGATCCAAACATCTTGGAGTACACACATGAATCATAATTGTTAGTTATGTAGCCATCTTTAGTCAAAGTGTTGTGAAATTTCTCACACCACTGTTTAGGTGCTTGTTTCTGACCATATAGTGATTTTCTCAGTTTACACACCTTACTCTCTTGACCCTTTACCACAAACCCCTCGGGTTGTGACATATAGATCTCTTATTTTAGGTCACCATTCAAGAAAGCAGTTTTAACATCCATCTGATGAACAACAAGATAATGAATAGCAGCCAGAGCAATAAGAGTTCTAATGGTGGATATCTTAGTCAGAGGTGAGTAAGTGTCAAAATAATCAATATCTTTCTTTTGTGTAAATCCTCTCACCACAAGTCTAGCTTTGAATCTTTCTATTGTTCCGTCAGGTCTCAGTTTCCTTTTGAAAATTCATTTACAACTAATGAGTTTACTGCCCTTAGGTAAATCTGTCAATTCCCAGGTCTGATTAAACGCAATAGAATCTAATTCGTTTTTAATCGCTTCTTCCCAAAAAATAGCATCTATGGATCTCATAACTTCATCGTATGTTTTTGGGTCATCTTCCATTAAAAACGCAGAAACGAATTCAAAGCAAGCACAATCACCACAGGCATTTTCAGTTAAGAACGTTGTGATAAACTCATCTCCGAAATTCTTTTCAATTCTAGGCCTTTTACTCCTTCTAGGTTCACTTGCATGATCATCACTAGTACTACTACTAGCATATAATGAACTACCAACAGGATTAACAGGCACAACAGACAATTCAGGAGGTGAATCAACAATTTTCTTTAAAGGAAATACATGCTCAAAAAACTCGGCATCTCTTGCTTCAGAAATAGAACGATCATTCAATGAGATGAATCTATAAGCAGCACTATTTTGAGCATAACCAATGAAAATGCAATCATAAGTCTTAGACCCTATGGTAGGTCTCTTAAAACTCAGTAAACCAACTTTAGCCAAACACCCTCACACTTTAAGAAAGCTTAAGTTAGGGGCATAACCCTTCCAGAATTCATAGGGTGTCTTGTCTAATTTCTTATGAGGTACCCTGTTAAGAATGTGACAAGCTGAAAGCACTGTTTCCCCCCACATATCGTCAGAAAGGCCAGAACTTAAAAGCATAGCATTCATCATTTCTTTTAAAGTTCTATTTTTACGTTCAGCTACTCCATTGGACTGAGGTTGGTAAGGTGGACTAGTCTCGTGAATTAATCCATTTTTCTCGCAGACATCTATTAAATAATAAGAGCTGTACTCACCACCTCTATCAGATCTGACTCTTTTAATCTTTCTATCAAGTTGATTTTCAACCTCAGCTTTGTATTTAATAAACATCTCTTCAGCTTCACTTTTATTCTTAAGTAAATACACTTTAGTGTACCTAGAGTAATCGTCAATAAAAGTGACATAATAAAATTTACCACCTCTACTCATAGTACTCTTGAAGTCAGCTAGGTCGGTGTGAATTAACTCGAGAAGACTTGTATGTCTAGTTTTAACCGGTTTACTAGGCTTCTTAGTAAACTTAGCTTCTACACAACTAGGACATTTAGTGAAGACTTCGGTGGTTAAAGAAGGAATAAGCGACATTGATTACAATTTTTTAACCGATTCATAATTCACGTGACCTAATCTAGCATGCCAAACATCAATAGACTCGGCGATTTAAGCAGAAGCATAAGAATTATTATTAATAGCAGAAGAGTCAATGTTCAAAATAAATAGTCCCCCACTGAGATAACCCTTGCCCACAAAATCTCCGTTGCGAGACATTACTACCTTGTCAGCCTCAAAAACAAGTTTCACACCAACTTTGTTTAGCAAGGCACCAGACACTAGGTTTCTACGCAAAGTAGGGACATACAAAACATTATGAAGAGCAAGAGTTTTCCCAAAGGTAAGTTTAAGAAAGACCTTGCCTTTTCCTGTGATCAGCGCAGAGGAAGAGTTACCCATGTAGACTTTTTCACCATCAACCACATCTTCAAACTCAGCGAACAGGTCCTTGTTAGCACAGAGATGTCTTGATGCTCCTGTGTCCAAAACCCAGTCACTCGCGTTCGCCACAAGATTGGCCTCAACCACCACCGCAGCAAAGTTGGTTGAAACAACAACCATATTATCTTGTTTCTGTTTTGCGACAAAAAAAATATAGTTTTCAAATTGTTAGACGCGAAACAATAAAAACGAGAGATACCAAACCGAAGAAGGCAACGTAGAACTGCAAAAACAATCCGACAGGCAACACGGACAGCAACTGCAACACAAACCGAGAGGCTGCACAAAAACCGAGGCAACAGAAATCGGACAACAAGTAACTCGGGACAGAAACCGAAAGGCAACTGAGGCAGTGTCGTGGTATGTCAGCCACTGACTTGAAAACTATATCGGTGCGACTCTGGTGGTTATCGCCTACAGTGTCGGTAGTTCCCCAGGGTTAACACTACAGTTCAGAATCTCGACCACTCGAGGTTCAGAACTCTGGAACGACAGACTACAAAACCCAGGAAAGAAAGAAGATGAAACAAGAGGGAGAAGAGAAGATGTGAAATGGTATGTTGGTTTTCTATGTTGTATGTTTGAAGAGAAGGGGAGTGTTGTATTTATAGTGAGGAGGAGCCTCAAAACAGCTCCAAAATCACGATAATTAAGGCCGTAATCTTGCGTAATCAATGTCATAATCTCCCTCTGAAACTGGACAACTCATGAGTTCAGAATCTGGACATAAACAACACTCACAACTATGCCATGCACCTAGACACCGAATCTGGACAACCCAAAAAACTTGTGTCAAGTACCTGGACACCGAATCTGGACAACACCGAAAGACTTGTACCAAATGCCATTACCCCAAACCAAGTACTCCTCTTTGCCATCAACCAACAGGTTCATCATATGAACCTTCTTATATAAAAGATGAGAAACTAGAATTAGGTTATTGCTATAACTCTAATTAGAAAAATTAGATTATTACTATAACTCTAATTACCATAACCCGACAACGCAGCTGGGTCCGTATTACTACTGACCCGATATATTTAATATATCGATATACATTAATAATATCCCGTACACATTGTGTGTGACCCAATGGGCCCACTTAAGACTACCAGACACGTAACCTATTTACATGTCAACCCGACATCGACCTCTAGCAAGGCATATTGGATATATACATAGACTTAAGCGGGTTAATCCGTAGGACAGTGGACATAACTCCTTCACTGGTCTCTACTAAGACGCTTTCTTCATTCCACCCACTGGCCCTTCTTCTACAAGCTGTCTCATAGCACGAGCTCCATTTCATGATTATGGTAGATATTCTTCTAAATCGATTATCGAGCATTCCAATATAGCGTTGTCCTAGTGCAGGATTGTAAGCTCTTGCCAATTCATATTTTTCAAATACACACATCCAGAAAGCATTCTTATTTTGGTTAGTACCAATAGCACCATCTTCAGAAATAGTAATAAAAGAGGAAATTAGTACCTCATCCTCCTTTACGGAGAAAGTAGCCATGTTTGAGTTTCGTGATGTTGGGGTCGATAAATTTTCGACTACATTTTCATCAACATCGTCATCAACATGATATTGACTCTGAAAAATTGCAGAAGTTTGGGTAGAGAATATAGGAAAATGGTTAGTATTATCATATGTTGATTGACTTGAATTTTGTGTAGGTAATATTGTATTATCTGGAAATTGTTGTGTGTCATGATATTCATCCAAATATTCTGAATTGATATCGAAATTGTAATGATAATTTGATGAATTGTTATTATTATAACTCATAATTATAAATAATATTTAAATAATATTATATAATTGTGAGAATGAGTAGGGAAGAGTTGTGTGAAAAGAGGTAAATAATGGAGTATATTTATAGAGGTGGAAATAGGGTCAGTCGAGTCGGGTTGGGGCCGGGTATACTCGGGTTGGATAATATTGTGTTCAGGCCGTAAGTTTCGGGTGATTTAGGTTCGAATGAATATGAAAATAAAAGTACGGCTCGAGAAATGAGAAATTTTTAATAAAAAAAGTTACAACGCAAACGTAGTGAGTTCAGAAATATAGTACGACACACTTCGAAAAAAAAAATCTAAACCAACCCAAAAACACTCGGCCAAGGCAGCCAAAACAGCCGAGATGCTCGGCTTCTTCACCAAGAAACGAGACTCTCGCTCCCCTTCGAACTCTTACATTTCCTATCTAATCGGTATTTCTTGTTGTCCAAGTAAGGTACCTCTCCTAAACCACCTCGCCTATAAATAGGACCCTCCGATCTAATGATTCAGGAACCAATAATTCATAACATATCATACAACATACATTCATACGCATCAACTGTCCTCATCAATTACACATCGAATATTCCCACATACAACCTCGTTACACTAAGCAATTCCTGACGAATCCAACCCGACAAAACCGACCCTCAAACCGGCCGAAACTCGTCACATCACACGACCAAACCGACACCCCAAATTCGTCCCACATCATCTCGACGCTCCCAAGTCTAAGCCACTTTCCGACGAGCTCTTTCCCGAGAAAACAAAGCATGTAGGTTGAGGGTGAAAATCAAACCCGATTCTCTCTTTTCTCTCTTCCCCCTTCTCCACGTTTTTTTCTTTTTTTTCGTTTGTGTCGTGTCGTCTTTCTAATTTCTTATGGGTCGTTGTCGCATATTTTTCATACTACAAAAAATATTTTCATATATAAACGTTCTTAAAATACGATATCGATTCTCTAATCAAATATCGTATTAAACAAGGACTAAATTAAATCTCGTTGACGCTAAAAAATCGTTACATATTTTTAAACAGAATACGAAGATTTAAACGCGGTGAGAATTAACATTTTTTTTCTTTTCGTTCAATTTCTTTTCTTTTTTCAAAACAATTTTCAGAACGTTTTTTTACTTTTTCTAAAATCATTCTAACTATTTGATATCGATTTCATAATCGAACATTGAATACGACGAATATCGAGAATACAAATCGAGTATAAATTAATCCATATTTTTACGCGATTTATCAAAAGTAGCAATTTTCGAAAACCGAATCCGAGACAGCCACCCGCGCGAGTCGCGCCCCTCCCGGGCGAGTCGCGCGGGCTGCTGTAAGCCGCGTCTTTTTTTTTTGTTTTTTCCGATTTTTTTTTCAGCATCGTTCTCTCACATAAAACAGCGGTTTTCTCGGTATATTTTCAGATTTTGACAAGTTTGTTTACGTGTCATAAAACTTTTTCGAATCATGCATATTATCGTATCTACATCTTTATTCGATTTATTCAATCGTTACTAACTCGTTTTCTCGTGTTTGTAGCGTTTGTTTTATTTCTTTTGTTTTATTAGACAAAAACGAACTTCACATGCTAAATATAACTTTGACGTTATTAGTTTAAGATGTATTAAACGACTTAGCAACCCGTTCAATTTCTCTCACATGCTTAGGGAAAATAATGTTTGCATAACATTCCACTATCGAACTCACACGTGTACACCAAAAACGAACGATATCATAGTAAAGACCGCTAAGTGCGGGCGGGGTTTGGTGTTCTTAGTGAACTTCCCAACACGTACCCTCACCCCTTACTTAGAACCATGGTTTTCGGATGTCCGAATCCATTGGCAACGAGAGTCATTCAATATTCGATTACCGATAATGTTGGTATCGGTATCAAATGCTAAGGGACGAACCCGATAAACTCTGACATCGGAAATGGGCCATATTTTGTATATGACCCACTACGACATAGAGTGGGTTCGAACGGGCCCGAACTCCCACAAAGTTCGGTGGCGACTCCTACTTCAATTTAAATTTCAATTTGACCATCTCATATGGAGATTCATTCACCTCCCCAAACCCGCGCGTGGCCGCGTCGGGGTGGACCTATGTCATGTCCACAATTTGGCGACTCCGCAGGGGATCAACTGATGAGTCACTTACCATCGGCATCCTCAGGGTGAGACTCGAAAAGAAATCGTTCGATTAGTAATGTACACGTTTTAGTTCAATGGTTCATGCATAACCCAAATTTTTCCCGGGCCGGTTACTTGTGACAGACGTCCCACTATACCACGGTGCATTCCTAAATGGGTGCACTAAAGACTTCGATGGCGAAACTCGCATGGGTTTTACGGCAGGTTCTAAGACCAACTCGGCTTAGGAAGTCCGTCCTGATTTGCGAGAAAGAGATCGTCGTTGGTATAGACCCTATTCGACCGACCGAGACTTAGACTAAGACCATACATGGTGTCATTATACTGTTTCCGTGACTACATGCTACTTGATCTTCTTTGGTTTTTTTCAAAAACCGTCATTTCAAAATTTGCATCTTTTCAAAACCTATCCACTTTTTCAAAACCCGGAAAGCTACCGACTTTAGGACTTATGATTTTGACTGAAAATAGCCTATTTTTAGCCGGTATGCTGCCCAAACTTTATCAAAATTTCCGAAAATTCGGCCCGATAAGACCTTTCGGTTTTCAAAAAAATCGAGCCATCCGATCCGACTTTTTCGGGTTTTTCTAAATCCAAATTTCCCTTTTCAAAACCTTCCTCTTCTTAGGACTTCCCGTATTTAGTAGTGTCGGGTCTTGTCATAGGTTGTTAGAGTCCATAGCGTCGAAACTCCGTCGATCCTACATCACGGATTTCCTCCCTATCCCTGTCCGCCTTATTTGTCAAGGCACGGCCCACCTTTGTAGGACAAACTCCTGCAAAGGGAAGCCCGTTTACACATTCGAGTCCAAGGTCTGGGGAATTCTCACGTGGACCTTCCTTCGAACGGGACTAGGCCCACTTTGCCAAATCCTAAGGAAGGCCCACCGTCCACGGGTCATCCGTCTAGAAGTCAGTTATCGGTCTTTCCGTCTAGTCTTTTCCTTGCTCGGGATGTACTCTTTGATTCTAAGATCTGGGTCAGTTACTGATTACGCGGTGCCCTTACAGACAGGCCACCTCACACCCGAGCCATGACGAAAGAAGCCATTGATGAGTTGACAGCTTCATTGACCAAGATCCAAGACCAATTGAGACAAATGATGGAAGACCAAATTGCCATCGTCACTCGGGTAAGTGTCGTGGAACAAGGAACCCCCAACGCTTCGATCGAGGATGACGGACCCTTGGCCGCATTGGCCGGCGCGGTCCAAAAACTTCAAGAACAGGTCCACTCGACCACCAGGAACACCATCCTCACGGAAAATGCCCGATCTTATTCGCCCTTCACCGATGAACTGCCCGCTAACCTCAACTTAACGGGCTTACCAATGTTTGACGGGACTGAAGACCCGGTACTCCATATTCGAGCTTTCAAGGATTTTATGGTTATTAAGGGGGTCAAATCGATCAAGTTCAAGCACCTTTTTGCCTCTTCTCTGGAGAAGCACCCGAAAGCCTGGTACTACAGGCTCGATCCCAAGAAATACAAAACTTGGGACGATGTTGCAATGGAATTCGCACGAAACTATGTGGATAATGTTGAGATCCAGACCACTATGCGCACCCTGAAAAAAATAATGGCCCAGGAACCTAAGGAAGGATTCACGTAATACCTTCAACGCTGGAGGGCTGAGAGCGTCAAACTGGTCGATAAGCCCAGTGAAAAAATGTTGGTTGAAGCCTTGCTTCGTCAAGAACCTTCTTCCCGCTTACCGGATCCACCTCCGGTATGCCATCATACCTAGTTTCGCGGTCCTGACTGAGATAGGGACGAGAATCGAAGATGATCTAAGGTTGGAAAGCCTCACTAAGGCCTCCGCCAAGGGATACCAAGGGGCCAGCTCATCAACAAGCAAGCCCACATCTACTGCTGCCACTCGTAGCATTTTTGACGAGGTAAACTTACTTGATACCCCGTCCAAGAAGAATACCACACACCGGGTATTCACCGACATAGGCACCACCTATGAAAATGCCCTGCAGAGGCTATCATCAAAAGGCCTGATCACCCCGATAGGCCCAACACCTGAGCTCCCGATCGAGCGTCGCTCCAAGGCCTACGACATCCAAGCCTACTGTCAGTACCATCGTGGCAAGGCACACGATACCGAGAAATGCTGGAAGCTAAAGCACCTTATCCAGGATCTCATCGAAAGCGGTAAGATCCCTTTGCCCGGGGGCAAACCCAACAACAAGGATAACTCGTTGGCCACTCACGCCATCTTCTCCGGGGAAGTCATGGACTCTTCACATCTCATTTCCCCGTTTGTCCCACAAATAAACGGGATCTGGTGCGACGACGAAAACGACGTCTATCTCACCAAGGGGGAAGCTGTCCCCATCAAGACCGAGGAGATTCAGAAGGTTAAGTCCAAGGTCTTAGCCAATAGTCAAGCCCTCATCATCGCCGAGCCGCTTAGAGTGGAGGTCGCCCCGGAAGAGCCAACTACTGAAAAGGCTCTTGTAAAGCAGCTTAGCAAGACTCGAGTTGACCTCTCTATATGGCAACTCCTAGTCAGCTCCCAGGAACATCGAGAGGCACTCACTAAGGCCCTCGATCAGGTCAAAATCGACTCCATGGCTACTCCAGCTAAAATGGTAGCCACGGTTCTGCCCCACCTAAAAGGGAAAGCCAAAGAAGAAGGCCCACTTATTACCTTCTCCAATGCTGATCTACCACCATTTGGGCCAGCCCACAACATGGTCCTCTACATCACGGTCATTTGCCGTGGAAAGTATCTACCCATGACCCTAATCGATGACAGGTCTGCAGTCAATGTCCTCCCCTTGAGGACCGCCAAAGCCCTCGGCATTACCGAGGCCGACTACATTCCCATAGCTCAAACCATTCAGGCTTTCGACGGAAGTCCAAAGTCAGTAGCCGGGGCCACAAAACTTACTATCATAACAGGCCCAATAGAGAAGGAGCTGGAATTTCAAGTGATCGATGTGACTTCTTTCTTTAACCTTCTTTTAGGAAGACCTTGGATCCACGCGACCAGGGCTGTATCCTCCACTCTGCATCGGAAAATCAAGATACCTTTGCACGACACCGTCATCACTCTAGAAGCCACGCCTATGACTGTGGCTAACAGCAACACCTCGGGCCGCACCGATCTCTGGGGGTTCGACTTCGTAGGGACCATTGAAGAAGAGCATCTTTTCTGCCCCTACTTCACGGTTAACATTGACCGGATATTGCAAAATCTAGGCTTTCTACCGGGGGCTACATCAAGGCCCACTCTCCCCGCAGGGAAAATCCTCGAAGTCCTAGATAACGGGAGGACTCAAACTGGTCTGGGTTATACCATAACCCCAGAGAATATGGGCCAGACACGGATTAACACTGTCACTTTTGTTAATCCAGTATTTGGACCAGTCCAAACGGGCCTATACTGGCCCATCACCACGCGGCCTAGGACCCACTTGGCCCAGGATTGCAACTACATACCAAATGACATCTTCGCTCTCATCCAGTCCGAAGATGCTAAGAACGCTGAGCCCGCTCTAGGGCTACTTTTTGGAGAAGAACTCAGGGCCCCAACACCGAAGAAAGAGCTGGTCAGCCTCATTCTCCGCAGCCGCACCTTTGATCCATCTAAGCTGATCTCGGAGGTCGGGTCCGGGACCGGAAATAGAGCCTGGAGGAAGACTGTCAAATGGACTGACAGTCGAGGGAGGACTTACAAGCTGATCACATGGGAAGGAGAAATGCCAGAATCTGAGTCTGAGTCCGAGTCGGAGTCCGAGTCAGAGTCTAAGATTGAGTCTAGTGAGTCCGGTGCTAGGGTCAATCCTGTAACTCCCCCTCTCCCTTTAGCTACTCCTGGTGCCTTGGGGTCTGTCCCGGGCATCCTACCTATCCCGCCACTGACTAGTGATCAGATGGCAGCTCTTTTCGAGCTATTTTCTCAATTCATGATCAATAATAACAACCGTTCTGCTTACGACTTGTCTCATTTTCAAAATTTTCTTAATTCCAAAAATATTTTGTGCAATGACATTGAGAAACCCGGCGAACAGGTATCCTTGCCTCCACATCTGATCGAGCAACTAGAGCAAAGGGAATCCCGCAATCCGGTAATCGAAGAAACCGAATCCATTAACGTGGGAACAACCTTAGAACCTCAGATGCTTAAGATAGGGTTATCCTTAGATCCCGAGGAGAAACAACAATTCGTAAATCTCCTTCAAGAATTCAAAGACGTCTTCGCATGGTCCTACAAGGACATGCCGGGGATTGATCGCGAAATAGCCGAGCACCATATACCGATCAAGGAAGGGTTCAAGCCGGTTAAACAAAAACTCCAACGCATGAGGCCCGAATGGTCCCTCAAAGTCAAGGAGGAAGTCGACAAACAATTCAAGGCTGGGTTCATACGAGTCTCCGAGTATCCAGATTGGGTTGCAAACATCGTACCAGTCCCTAAAAAGGATGGTAAGGTGCGTGTCTGTGTAGACTTTCGGGATCTTAACAAAGCAAGCCCGAAAGACGATTTCCCGTTACCACACATCGATATACTAGTGGATAACACAGCTGATCATGCCCTTCTATCATTTATGGACGGGTATGCAGGGTATAACCAGATAAAAATGGCAGAAGAAGATATGGATAAGACCACCTTCATTACACCTTGGGGTACTTATTACTATACTGTTATGCCATTTGGTCTCATCAATGTCGGGGCCACCTATCAACGAACTGCCACGACTTTATTACATGACATGATGTATAAGGAAGTGGAAGTATATGTGGACGACATGATCGTCAAATCTAAAGACAGGGACGGTCACATCACCGCCCTGAGAAAGTTCTTCACCCGATTACGCAAATACAACATGAGGCTAAACCCTCATAAATGCAGTTTCGGGGTAACATCTGGCAAATTACTGGGTCATATCGTTAGCCAACGTGGTATCGAAGTCGATCCAGCCAAAATCAAGGCCATCACCGAAATGCAGCCCCCCAAAACCGAAAAGGAGATAAGACGGTTTCTCAGAAAGGTCCAATACATTAGCAGGTTCATTTCAAAGCTGACCATGGTGTGTGAACCGATCTTCAAGAAGCTGAAAATAGGGGAACAGTTACTATGGGACGACAAATGTCAAGCAGCCTTTGATAGAATCAAAGAAATTTTGTCTTCGCCACCAGTCCTGATGCCACCTCAGCACGGTTTGCCTTTGTCACTATACCTAACCACGACAGAGACAGCCATGGGGGCTATGCTAGCTCAAACGGTCAACTCCGAAGAACGGGCTATATACTACATCAGCAAAAAAAAATTATAGTACGAGTGTAAGTACACCATGCTCGAAAAAACGTGCTTAGCTTTGGTCTGGGCCACCAAGAATCTCCGACATTACATGCTCAGTTACGAGGTACAAGTATTATCCAGAATGGATCCGATCAAGTACCTTTTTGAAAAGCCCATTCTCAATGGCCGGATATCAAGATGGACCCTAATGTTGGCAGAGTTCGATCTAAAGTTCGTAAAATTGAAAGCCATCAAAGGACGAATAGTAGCCGAATTTCTCGCTGACAGCCCCAAAACCGAAGAAGGACACACCGACACTTGGTCCTTCCCAGATGAAGACATTTTACATACCGACGCCGAAACATGGGACTTATACTTTGACGTGGCATCCAATTTCCGAGGATTTGGAGTCGGGATTCTCCTAATCTCGCCAAGAGGGGAACATACTCCCGTATCCATCAAATTAGACTTTGACGTCACTAATAACGCCGCTGAGTATGAAGCATGTATCCACGGGCTACAAGCCGCCGCCGACTTAGGGGTCACGAACCTCCGAGTACATGGTGATTCATCTCTGGTCATTAATCAAGCACTTCAAAAATGGAAGACTCGAAATGCTAATCTCGTGGTCTACCAGGCACGAGTAAGGGATCTCGAGAAACAGTTCCAGAAGGTAGAATATATATACCTACCTCGGGAAGAGAATCAGTTCGCAGATGCACTCTCAAAACTGGCATCTTTATTAAATATTCCCGATCACGTGACCAGCATGCCGATCTGTGTTGAAAGACGATCTGAGTTGGCATACATCCACGACATCGAAGATATCGAGATACCCGATCCCGAGCCATGGTATCAAGCTGTGTTGACGTACCTAACAACCGGAGAATATCCACCCGGAGCCGACAACCGAGCCAGAAAGGCCTTGCGAAGACTGGCAACCAGTTTATCCGCACCGATGATGGGCAACTTTACAAAAAGACGGCACAGGGGGCTCTCCTTCGATGTGTCGATAAAGCCAACGCTAAAAAAGTTATGGCTGAGGTTGATGATGGCGAATGCGGCCCACACATGAATGCCCAGATGTTAGTCCGGAAAATCATGAGGCTCGGTTATTACTGGAATAGCATGGAAACCGACTGTCAGCTATATGTTAGACATTGCCATAATTGTCAAATTTTTGCCAATGTACAACATATGCCACCATCCCTGCTGTATACCATGACGTCACCCTGGCCATTTTCAACATGGGGAATCGACATAATTTGGAAGATAAACCCCTCGGGAACCGGAGGACACTGCTTCATTTTGGTAGCAATCGACTATTTCACCAAATGGGTCGAAGCTGAATCCTACCGTATTCTCAATGCCAAGCATGTCGCCAAGTTTATTCAAAATAAGATAATATGCCGATACGGGATCCCGCACAAATTCATCAGTGACCACGGGACTCATTTTCAAGCCGAGACGGCAGCATTATTAACCAAGTACAAAATTCAAAGGCATACATCTTCACCCTACCGACCCCAAACCAATGGAGCGGTAGAAACGGCTAATAAAACAATTGTCACCATACTCAAAAAGATGGCTGATAATTACCGGGATTGGCCCGACAAAATACCATTTGCACTTTGGGGATATCGGACCTCGATTCGTACTGCGACCGGGGCAACACCGTATTACCTTACATACGGCATGGAAGCGGTCCAACCTGTTGAGTTAGAGGTACCGTCACTCAAAATCCTACTCGAGAGTCAAGTACCCGAAGCTGATTGGGTTCGAGCGCGATATGACTCGCTAATCCTTTTAGACGAACGACGATCTCGTGCCCTCAATAATATACAAATCTATCAGAAGAGGATCCAACGGGCTTTCAACAAAAGGGTGAGGCCCAAAAACATCAAAGAAGGAGATTTGGTTCTCAAATCTGTTCGAGCTTTATTACCAGTAGACCCAAGGGGAAAGTTCAAACCTAACTGGGCTGGGCCATATTTGGTAAAGAAGATTCTATCAGGCGGAGCAGTAATGCTAACAGACCTGGACGGGAATGAGTTCGTCAACCCAACTAACCTGGACCAGCTGAAGCGTTACTACCCCTAACCCATCTCTCTCAATGTCATTTGCAAAAGTTTATTAAAAACATCTTTTTCAAACTTTTAAAAACAAGTCAAAAGCTAGAATTACTTATTCTACTGTTACAAGCATCTTGAACCAATAGTCTTGATGTATTTCGAAATTGCAAATTAAGTCTGAACTATGTTTGGTTTGATTCCCTTTATTGTGGATACGTAGGCAGCCCCTCAAAAGGGCACAACCACTGCAATCGAAAAAACAGGAACGGTTTTTAATAAATTTCTTTTATTAATCTCAAAACAAAATCTGATAAATTTGGAAAGTTACAAAAAATCAAAAAAAAAAAAGCACACAATAAATAATACTAATACTTAAATAATAAAAACTAAGGCATTTTTCCCTTTCCTTTGTCCTTAGCTTCCTCTTCCGTCCATCGACGTCGACATGGAGGTGAACGCTCCCGAATCACCAAGGGAACCTCCTTGACCCGGGCACGTTTCTTCAAACTCGATTCCCCGGTCACTTCACTCGGTCCTAGGCGGGCCCTCACCCTCTCGGGTAACCGGTCACACGGACCTAGCCTATCTCGGACCGCTAGTTTCGGCCTGAGCCTCCTCTCCAAGTCACTAGCACCGGTCTCATTAGCTCGAGTCTTAGTTTTTGACTTAGAACCCGACCCCGGCTCGACGAAGGTAGTTGGAATTTCCTCTTTATCAAAGAACCACCTATTGTCTTTTGCCGATTCTCGACGAGCCAAGTCAAAAGCCTCGTCAGTCTTCAAGGCTTTACGAGTCTCCTTGGATTCTTCAGAAGTCCATTTTCGGTATGACTCAGAAACCCAAACAGTTTGGCAAGGGCGAGGTATAGTCCATATGACAAGGGTAAACCAGCGTTGTAGCCACGTGTCACACATAGCGTCCGTCAATTGGAGCGAAACGCTAATGATTGCTTCAGTCTCGGGGATCTGCTGAAACGAACCGAACTGTCTCAGAATACGATCCGGGTAGATATGCACGGTCCATTCCAAAGACAAGATCACCAGATAACAGGCTTTGTCCCTCTTAGCTAATCCCGTCAATCTTGAAAGGAACCACCAGATGACATTCCATTTAATCAAGGGCCCACCATGGAATGTTAGCTCTTCATCCCAATATTTCCGATTTATGTGATGACTCGAGCTTATTCGTCGGGACCTAGAGCCAATTTGACAACTGCGATATCTAGATATGTTCACCGGGGGCTCTATGATTGACAGACGCTCGGATAACCAGATCTGCAAACAATTTCGAAAAGTCAGAAACTTTCGAAAAATCAAAAAATTCAAAAAATTCGAATTTTCGGAAAAATTCAAAAAAAAAATTCGAAAAATTAATTAAAAAAAATTTCGGGAAAATTTTCGAGAAAAAGAAAAGAAAATTTTTCGAGAAAATCAAAATTTCGAAAAAAAAATTCGGAAATTTGGAGAATATCGAAAAAAAAATTCGGAAAATTCGGGCAATCTTTCGGAAAAAGAGGAAAACGGTTAAATACCTGCAAAAGACGGATACTTCCTGTCAATTGTCGATCCGGGCCAAGTCTTCTAGCATCAAGGCCCATAATAATCTCCCCGGTTATCAGCCAAGCCGGGCTGTGACCTGTCTCCATCTGGTCAACTATGCTAATCAGCCTGATTTCGCCCGAACATGAGTCAGCATCCATCCGACCTTCAAAGGCATATCGATGCAGCATACAAAAGGCGAAAGCCCTACGCCTATGGGTAGAAGTAATTCTTGCGCCAATTGGATCCATGAATTTGTCAGCCAGGTCAAATAGGGAAACTGAATCTCCCTTTACCATACGGGCTGTCTCAGCATGCGACAAGCCTAGAAAATCCCTTAACCTCCTCCTTGGGTCAGGATAAAATGGGGGAATAGCCGGACGAGCATTAGGACACCAACCGCCTATAGCTGCAATTTCTTCGGGAAGGGGGCATATTTCTCCTCGAGGAAATGTGAAAACATGGTGGATAGTGTCCCAAAAGGATAAGCAAGCATCGAGAAAGTGTGAATCTACCCTAAGGCGCTGAAGTGGGAATAAAGAAACGATTCCCATTTGAGTTAACTGAACTTTATCTTCGTCTCGAAAGTCTTGAGCCCATGCATGAAGCATCGCGGTCAGATGATCAATACCCATTGCAAGAATAGTTTCTTTTTGTTTTGTCTTAAAAGTCTAAGGGATTTCAAGATAGAAGGAAAAGAGTTGAGTTTGAATATGAAAAATAAAGAGCAAGAACCCTCTATTTATAATAGAGGAAATCCCTTTCCTAGTCACCACAGGAATAGGAATTTTTATCATGCTCCATACTTCATCTAAGCATACAGGCCTAACCAGGGGATTTTAGGAATCCGTGTCAGAATCTGATCAGGAATCAAGTCATCCCAAGCATCCTTATTTCCAAAATTTTCCAAAAAAAAATTTCAACATTTTTTCTTTCCGAAAATCAATCAAAAATCATTTCTTCCCCAGCGTGAGTCGGTGTTTCGTCTAAATGTTACATGCAAATTGTTATGTATAAGCATACAGGTACACCCAAGACTCCCGAAGAAATCTCAAAATTCCTCAGTGAAGAAACTCAAGCAACTTCTTTCAGGATGTATCTGTAAACAGATACGCCCATAGCTTCCAAGGCAAGCTCCCGCGCAATTCTAAGACAGGATGTATCTGTAAACAGATACACCTATAGCTTCCAAGGCAAGCTCCCGCGCAATTCTAAGACAGAATGTACCTGCAAACAGGTATACCCATAGCTTCCAAGGCAAGCTCCCGCGACATTATTGACATCAACCCAGGTACGATTTCTAGCTTAAGGCTGGCGAGCCCTTCACGCAGGTCTAATGGACTGTAAACGACCCGATCGGAAGTCTGCCAGGTTTTAATCCTTGATTGACCTGGTAGCTACTCTGACTTTTGCATTGTCCAAGCCTCAGTCAGAGTGGGGGCTCTGTAGACACCCACATGTTGACCGCCAGGTGTCTATAGTAGTTCCCGCCAAACACCCGATGATGATTGGACGCAAACGTGCTTTGATGGACTCGGATATGGGCTCGAAGTCATGGACATTTGGTTTAGGCTTATTACGGAGTACAAATCTTATTAAACTAACCTCAAATCCAGGCCCAGTGGGTCGTTTCGAGTCAAATAAGACTAATTTGGGTCGAATCCGGCACCAGGTGCAAAACCGTCTTTTAGCGACCGAGTCAAACCCGGTCAAAGATACTTTCCCAAGACGCGCGGACCAGCCGTGACACTACATATCCGGTTTGGACTCAAATGCTACAAAAATCAGCCTCCAAAACACTAAACAAATCCATTCGAGGATAGAATTTGATCTCAAGTGGAATTCTATCCGAAAACTAAAGCAATTTACCGACCGAGTGCCAAACACTCAGCCAAGGCAGCCAAAACAGCCGAGACGCTCGGCTTCTTCACCAAGAAACGAGACTCTCGCTCCCCTTCGAACTCTTACATTTCCTATCTAATCGGTATTTCTTGTTGTCCAAGTAAGGTACCTCTCCTAAACCACCTCGCCTATAAATAGGACCCTCCGGTCTAACGATTCGGGAACCAACAATTCATAACATATCATACAACATACATTCATACGCATCAACTGTCCTCATCAATTACACATCGAATATTCCCACATACAACCTCGTTACACTAAGCAATTCCTGACGAATCCAACCCGACAAAACCGACCCTCAAACCGGCCGAAACTCGTCACATCACACGACCAAACCGACACCCCAAATTCATCCCACATCATCTCGACGCTCCCAAGTCTAAGCCACTTTCCGACGAGCTCTTTCCCGAGAAAACAAAGCATGTAGGTTGAGGGTGAAAATCAAACCCGATTCTCTCTTTTCTCTCTTCCCCCTTCTCCACGTTTTTTTCTTTTTTTTCGTTTGTGTCGTGTCGTCTGTCTAATTTCTTATGGGTCGTTGTCGCATATTTTTCATACTACAAAAAAATATTTCCATATATAAACGTTCTTAAAATACGATATCGATTCTCTAATCAAATATCGTATTAAACAAGGACTAAATTAAATCTCGTTGACGCTAAAAAATCGTTACATCTTTTTGAACAAAATACGACGATTTAAACGCGGAGAGAATTAACATTTTTTTTTCTTTTCGTTCAATTTCTTTTCTTTTTTCAAAACAATTTTCAAACCGTTTTTTTACTTTTTCTAAAATCATTCTAACTATTTGATATCGATTTCATAATCGAACATTGAATACGACGAATATCGAAAATATAAATCGAGTATTAATTAATCCATATTTGTACGCGATTTATCAAAATTAGCAATTTTCGAAAACCAAATCCGAGACAGCCACCCGCGCGAGTCGCGCGGGCTGCTATAAGCCGCTTTTTTTTCGTTTTTTCCAAAAAAAATTGAGCATCGTTCTCTCACATAAAACAACGGTTTTCTTGGTATATTTTCATATTTCGACAAGTTTTTTTACGCGTCATAAAACTTTTTCGAATCATGCATATTATCGTATCTACATCTTTATTCGATTTATTCAATCGTTACTAACTCATTTTCTCGTGTTTGTAGCAGTTTGTTTTATTTATTTTGTTTTATTAGACTAAAACGAACTTCACATGTTAAATATAACTTTGATGTTATTAGTTTAAGATGCATTAAACGACTTAGCAACCCGTTCAATTTCTCTCACGTGCTTAGGGAAAATAATGTTTGCATAACATTCCACTATCGAACTAACACGTGTACACCAAAAACGAACGATATCTTAGTAAAGGCCGCTAAGTGCGGGCGGGGTTTGGTGTTCTTAGTGAACTTCCCAACACGTACCCTCACCCCTTACTCAGAACCATGGTTTCCGGATGTCCGAATCCATTGGCAACGAGAGTCATTCAATATTCGATTACCGATAATGTCGGTATCGGTATTAAATGCTAAGGGACGAACCCGATAAACTCTGACATCGGAAATGGGCCATATTTTGTATATGGCCCACTACGACATAGAGTGGGTTCGAACGGGCCCGAACTCCCACAAAGTTCGGTGGCGACTCCTACTTCGTTTTAAATTTCAATTTGACCATCTCATATGGAGATTCATTCGCCTCCCCAAACCCGCGCGTGGCCGCGTCGGGGTGGACCTATGTCATGTCCACAATATCAAATATGAATGTCATTCTTATCAATGCTCCAATTGCACTTACTTCAGGGTCGAGAACCTTTTCATTCTCTTCTCGGTCGAAATGTATCAGTCTTCATGTCAAGTAATTTTACATTCTTACTATCATTGGAGTATTTATAGAATGTGTTTTGTCCATCCTGAACTGTTTTAGGATAAATGAGATTATTTAACGTGAATAATAATAAAACCAACAATAGGTTGTCTTCTCAAGATAATACTGGGCGACTGACGGATATCAATTTCATTCAATGTGAGAATAAAACATATTATTGGACTAATCAATGACCCAAAACAATATTCGGTGACGGGTTACATTTTGAACCCATATACTTCCGTTTTTTTTCATATTCCATCACCATCATTTCATTCTTATCATTGTACACTGCAAATCTGCAATCTAAGTCCATCCTCTGTTAATGACCTCCTATTCCTTCATCTTCATCATCAACAAATTAATTCATCCAATCGATAAATTAATCCTTCCATCTATTCGCTTTTTTTCACATCAGTTTTTTCTCCAATTAATGAAGAGATGAAGGAGAACGAACGTATAAGGAGGAGGATGAAGGAGTATAAATAAAAAATTAGGGTAACCTAAAGTTGTCGATAAAAATGACCTAATACTATTCTGGGTTAATTAGTCCAATAATACGTTTTATTATCAAATTAAATGAAATTAAGATTATTTTGATAAAACGACCTATAGTTGATATTATTCTCATTAAATATATGTTCCTTGATATAAGAGATGATATCTCCATTTTCAAGATGCTCAATTTGTAGGCCAAGACAAACTTTTGTCTTCCTAGATCTTTCTTCTCAATTTTTATTCTTCAACAGTTTTGTTAATCTCTTTAGATCATCAATATAAATAGCAATAATCACAAATCCAAAAACCGATTTCTTTATGAAAAGACATGGGAAAATAGGATCATTTTTATATCCATCTACCAATAAATATTCACTATTGAAGATTATATGACATCCGCCCAGATTGCTTCAAGCCATATGGTGATCTGTTTAGTTTGATTGAAATTGCTCACGAGGACTTGATTTCATTTTTTGTGGTCGCTTAAGACGCTCAGGAAGTTTCTTGTATATCTCATTATCAAGTGAGTCATATAAATAGGTTGTAACAACATCCATTAGGCGTAAATCATGTCCCTCAGCTCCCTCATAGCGAGGCTTATCAAATAACTAAATGTAGTTGAATCCATTACCGGAGAGTATGTCTCCTTATAGTGAATACCAAGTCTTTATGAAAAATCTCGTGCAACTAATCAGACTTTATATCTGACTAATTTGCCTTTTCATTTTGTTTTCGCACATACACTCATTTATAACCCACGGGTTTTACTCCGTCAGGTGTGCGAATAACAAGTCCAAACACATTACATTTGGCCAATGATTTTAACTTTGCCTTAATGTCATCTTTTCAATTTGGCCAGTCAATTCTACGTTTGCACTGATCAACGGACTTTGGTTCATGATCCTCATTTTAATGCATGATACATAACGCTACATTTAATCCAAAAACACCATCTCCGACGTTGATTGTATTTCTGTTCCATATTTGTCTAAACATCATACTATAATTTATCAAAATCTCTTTACATTCATCATTTTCGGGTACCTGAGTCTCTTCTAAAGGCATATTTTCAGACATGTCGTCACACCTTTCAGGGGACTTTTCAAATTCACACATTCCTCAAATTTTTCTCCTTTACGTTTTTGAGGATTTTTATCTTTGGAACCAATACAATGCGTCTACCACGCTTCAGGCGTGCCATCATACTCATTTGAAATTGGGTCTTTCCGGGACTGTAATTTTAGCTGCAGCATTTACAGCTGGTATATGAGATTTAATCACACCTTTTTCGGATCAGTGAAAGCATTAGACAATTGATTTGCCAATCGTTGTAAATGTATTATCTTTTGAACTTCAAGTTCGCATTGTTTGGTGCAAGGATCTAAATGAGATAGTGATAATTTATTTCAGCTGATCTCTCTTTCCAGCTGTTTATTATTTCCAACTAATGTTGGGATAAATGATTCATCAGAATGCCAATCAGCGAAGCGGACAGTAAACAGATCTCATGTAGATGGCTCTAAATACTTGATAATCGATGGAGATTCATACCCAACATATATTTCTAACCTCCTTTGAGGTCTCATCTTTGTGCATTGTGGTGGGTTAATTGGAACACACACCGCACAACCAAAAATTCTTGAATGACAAGTATTTGGTTCTTGACCAAAAACCAATTTTAGGGATGATGTAGGATAACTTGTTGGTCTATTGCGAATTTATGATGCTTCATGCAAAATGACATGTCCCCATGCAAAAACAGGTAATTTAGACGTCATAAATATTAGTCTCGCAATCAACTGAAGGCCTTTAATTTAGGAACACCATTTTGAGCGTAAACATGTGCCACATGGTGTTCAACACAGAGTCGGTGTTCAACACCTATTCTAATAGACATACAATAATCAACAAAAGTTTGTGAACTGAATTCACCCGCATTATCAAAACGAATAACCTTAATGGGATAACGTGGAAAGTGGGCTCTTAATCTTATTAGTTGAGTTTGTAATTGAGGAAACGCTAGGTTTCAAGTTGATAACAAGGACACATGTGGCCATCTAGTAGATGCATCAATTAGAACCTTAAAGTAGCGAAATAGTCCACTTAGTGAATATGGGTTCACAAATATCACCTTGTATCCTTTCCAGAAATGTATTCCCAATTTCAGATGGTGATGGTCTGATTATTAGTTTACCTTGTGCACAAGCTAAGTAGCACATGAAAATTCTTTGGACTAAAAGACCTTGTTCTTTAATGAATGTCCACATGAGTTTTCGATTATATTTTCGCATCATCATTGATCTAGGATTGCCAAACTAGTAATGCCACACAATGAAATTTATTTTATCAGTAAACTTCTAGTTTACTACAACATGTGATTCAATTGTACTAATTGTCGTATACTACAAGCCGGTGGACAAAATACTAAGTCTCTCCAATAAACTTTTAATGTTCAAATTTGAACATGTAATATAAAGGTATTCAACGTCTCTTTCATTTGATATCTCGACGTGATATCCATTTCTAAATGAATATCATTAAAAACTCAGCAAATTTCTTTTTGGTTTTAGAGAGTACAATACTAAAATAAAGTGATAATTGAAATTGTTCGACTACAAAGTATTTAATTGCTTCTCGTAGTTACTAAGTAATGCGAACCAAACAAAAAATTAATAATAATAATGTCCATCAACAAATAATTATTCAAATTAATATGAGTACTAAAGTTTGGAACATAAAGTGCTTGATAATAATAGTTTTATAATACTAATAGTAGTATTAATTGGACACTTTTGTCGCCAATTAGGTGATCAATTCTTACATCAGGGTTTGGAAAAAAAATCTGAGGCATCCATATGATCACCAATATTTTAATAATCATCATTATCTCCAGCAAAATTTGTCCCGACAACAAAATTTGCTTCAATTTTCTTCCCTTTATTGTTTTTAAGAGACTGCTGATAGAGACCCACAAGATGTCTTGGTGTACCCTACGTATGAGTCCAATACTGTTATTACCACAATGGTGGCATAAATTACCAGTCGGTATATTTTTGTCGTATGGACACCGTCATTTTCTTCCCGTTTTTGTTAACTAACATAATCCTCAAAAACATTGAAAATAAAAGGGTTCTAAGTTTCACAAAAATTTGTATGATTTCATTTCTCATCAAGTAATCACTATGTGTGTGGGTTTGATTTCCATCAATTTCATTTTTTCTTATCTTTCTTTAAGTTACAGCTCTGAATCTTCTAATCTTTCGTTATACTTTATTATCCTCAAAATTGTTAAATCCAGGTTCAACACTCAAAAACATTAATTTGTTCTCAAATTTTGCCAACCAATCGTCATGCAAAAAATCAGTAGGTTACTAAGTCCAACAATTTACAGGCCGACTAAAAGGTACAAGATAATTCTATTATGTGTGGTTAGTTTGGAAGGATGTTGTATACTTCAAGTACATTTTATACTGGTGAGAATCTTGGGCATAACTATGTCTTTATGAGTGGGTTAAGGGTTCATCGTGCTTCTAATGCACACTCTGATAAGTTATAATCATGGTTGATTCATAGAAGATGTAGAAATGTGTTTAGGAAATGACTTGAAATAACGAAGATTTATGAGTTTTAAATTAGGTTGATGAGGTACATGAGTGTTTTGAAGTATATCTCCATAGTCAAAGGTTATGACAAGCTTCGAAAGAGAGAAGGGTACAAAAGTAATGATAAATGACGATGAATATGTACGATGTTAGCATAAATGTAGTTTGATGGTGCTTTAAGAGAATAGAAAGCAATGCATGTTGAAGAAATGAAAAGGAAATAAGTTAGAATGGTAAATATCAAAGATTATATCAAATAGAAAGACTTCATAGTAAGGTTAGTTGAGCCAAAAAATAAAAATATGAAATAAGCGAAAGACTTCTTGTCTGACCCAAGATGAGAAGTCAAATCTAATAATCAAGAAGGGTTCAAAACAAGTTTAGAACAAAACAGAATGAATTGCTTGAGGTTTCAACTTCTTAAGAAAATATTAGAAGTTGTCCATGGATGGTTTCAAGGGTTAAGCCTCAAAAGGCTATTGTATATATACATCTTGATGTGTGTTCAAATGTAGAATTTGGTTGATGAACAATTTAACTAGAAAAATGATGAAAGAGTAAAAGATGTTCATCGATTTATGAAGTTTCGGATGTTAGACAAGAACGAAAGCTATGTACTTGATGTTTAAGAGTTTTCATAGAAGGATTGATGATTAAAGTTTGTAATTAAACTCAAATTGTTGCTTTATTAGACAAAGAAAGTGGGGGTAAAGGTAGAAAATCGAGATAGGCTTAGAAAAAGAAATCGGACGTTGTCGATAGTGTTACTGAGAAATGAATATGGGCAACAAGGTTTTGTTTCCCTGAATACAGGTTAGGCTAACTAATGATCTCCGATATACGAGTTATATAGGTAACAAGAGTCTCGGTTAGGTCTAAGTCGACACCTAAATAGGACTACTATATGTATCTTACATACGTCTACACCTGATCTTCTTGTATGTTACATCTCATCCACATAACTTCACTAGATACTTCAACACGATCCAACTTTTCTTGCTTCAAAAGTTGGTTCAGAAGATGCTTCCATTGGTGCTTGTAATGGTGTTGTTTCAGTCTTGAGTGGTTATGGCTCAAAGTGTCTTTGTCTTGGTCATTCCACCGATCACAATTAAATTTGCGAAAGTAGTAATTGAATCCCTTAACTCAGATCAATTGTGAGATTAGGCCCCTTAGGTTTTGAATGTAGTAACTAGTTCTGTTGCCCGCGGTATTCGCGGAGTTGTTTAAACGCTACTCAATATGATGTACTTTATCTTTAACAAAAACGGTCATTTGATTATCAATGATTAAATAAAAAAAATATAAAATTAAAGAATTAAACGAAACTGAGTAATTGATTATGGTATACAATAATAGTCGAATATGACATGTGTAGGTTGAATGAGTGGTGCATGGAATATTCGTACAGTTATCAGGAGTTTTTTTTTAACATTCACAAATTTGTATGTATATTTGATTACTTCTATTTTCCCATAAGTTTAATTTACATGGATTACTTATTTTAAAACAAAACATCCTAAAGTTCAAGGGATATGAAGATTAATGAGATTATACATATTACTCTGACATTTCTATAACTCGACTTGTTTGATACCTTATCATTTCTGTTTAAGATCAATAACACCTTATCTTCCAACATCCAATACAAAACAAAATGAAGTCTTTTTTTAATACGCAATCCAAATGTACTTTAACTCATCAAGAAAAGTAAGTCTTAAATTAAAACTTAAGTTGAAAATTAAACAATAAATAGAAAAGTAAAGAATAAGAAAACAAATAACAAATTAATTATAAAAAAACACGCCCATTAGTGGCAAAATACTACAACAATAATAAAGTCTTAGTTCCAAAATGATCTGTGATCAGCAAATCAATCATTTTCCAAAATCGTTAATTTGTCTTAAACAAAATAGTTGCCAAAGAAAATAGAAAGAATGGAGACTTATTGAGTATATGAGTAATGGTGAGTCTTATAAAGATAATCCTCACCCGAATTTGAGAGGAGGAGATGAAAAAAAATTGTGACTAAATTTTAACAAAGTTAAATTAATCATTTAGATTTTTAGTTGTTTTAAAAGTGCATTGAAGTCACTTTAAGAATGCATGTATTCATTTTTCTAGTGTATAAGAGAAACAAATGGTGAATGGAAGATGATTAGTGTTGGAAATATAGAGTCACTATAGGGGCGATATATAACTAGTAAATATACGTTGTTGTGTCGTGGTATGAAGGCCACTGAATGAGAAACGAAATCGCCCCGACTACGGTACAAATCGGAATGGGCATCGTCCCCCAAGGTCACACAACACTCCTAAAAGGTTGTGTACTCAACCATTAGGAGTTGGAACTCGATGGTATACTCAGAATTTATCAAGAGATTTGGATGATAAAGCCTTTGATGTATATTCTCATATGTCTTATCATTCTCATACTTATATAATAAGTGTCATATGGGACTAACCTCAAAAGGTATCCAAAGTCACATTATGATGGAAAATGAATTGTCATTATTCTAAATCTAATGACATTCATAACCATACTAATAAATTAGGTTTAATATGCTACTAATGGGAGATGCTCTTACTATGCAAGAATGGTCAACAATTCCACTTTGCATTATTTCTAACAATCCCCCACTAATGCAAATGGTAAACCGAAAACAAAAATCCTGAGCATATGAAAAGGTTGACACTTAGACGTTAATATCTTTTGATTCGAATTAACGTATTAGTGAAATGAGTCAACAACTTACTTACAATAAGAGAATATCTTTCGATTTGAATTCCTTATTGAACTTCGGTTGAATTACCCTCACAACACATATCATACCTTAAGTTCCACACGAGTTCCGCAATACAATTCAACAAATTTATGGCCAAATGAACCTTGGGATTTTGATGAGTGCTCTAGAAAGATAACTCAATCTCTCATAGAAGGAGGCCATCCCTTCACACTCACTTAGGTGATTCTATCAACGATATCTCCACATAACCCACTTACTTATGAGCTATAGAATCATTAAGAGCTCTAAAGCTCAACCTCTCAACACTTCGGTGAATCCATCAAGTCCTTCACAACAGGACCACCCAAACATAGGGATATAGATTCATTAAGAGAAATATCTCAACCTCTATCATTACGGTGATCTCATCAAGTCCGTCTCACAAGGACCACCCAAATTTGGGCTATAAGACCATTAAGAGCTATATGCTCAACCTTTATCATTACGGTGATCTCATCAAGTCCGTCTCACAAGGACTACCCAAATTTGGACTATAAGATCATTAAGAGCTACATGTTCAACCTTTCAAATACATCAATTTATATTTGATGATTTCAACTCTCTCAAATCTGCATAATCCATGTGTAATTCACTACACATCATTTTTAGCAATATGAAGCTGAAATTAACATCAAACATTCAATAGCAATTGATGCCCCCACAATTATGCAATAAATATTAAGCTCCCAATCACCATGCATTACCCTGTTAGGTTAAAAGAGCAAAATAATACGCATACATAATACATTAAATTATAACAGTCTTCTCAATAGACTTATAATAAAATTATTATAAAGATGAAAGCTTACTCATGATCATTGTGCATCTCACCTTGTGATCCAACATCTTTATAAATATCCAACATGTTGCAATTCTCATTATTGCACCACATATACATCATCATTCTTATGTTAGAGAACAACGATCTCGATGATTGTTTCACTTATATTTTCTTTTTGCAAATCCACAAATTAAAATATATAACCTTTACTCACATAAAATCAATCATCATAATCTCATATATTGTGGTGTAAGCTAGATGTACAACATAAATAAATGAACCTTACGCAACCATTATTTATTGACTTAGTCAACAAATTAAAACTCTTACATTTGGTTCAATTATTCATGTATAAAACATGCTATCGATCACCACTTTCCCCCACAATTAGAGATATACATACTCTTCACAAATTATAAGATATCAACTCTAAAAAAGATGCATGAATAATTTTATCAAATAAGTTGAATGACTTCCCCCACATGTTGTCACACCACGAAATAGTGACAAACATAATCATTCAAACAAAATATACAAATTATTCATTCATTAATCATCCCAACTTTTAGATATCAAATAATTATGTCAGACAATTTATCTATTCCATAATCTATTCTTAGAGTAATTTATCAAATAATCCATCCAATTATTTAATACATACTTGATCAAGATTATGCATGTCATTAAAAATAAAATATTTAACCCCCACATATAGCTTATTTTACTCAAGTGAGCATTGATGCGTCTCTAGTGTGAAGTTAAATTCTTCTTCCAAATGTATCCAAAATAATTTACAAGACAGGTACACCCACGTGCCTTTTCAAAACATTAATAAGGATACGAAAAATCACACTAATATATAATCTCAACATATATTATACATATTCAATTTTCTCAAGCAAAACCTACATGATGTTCTTAAATTGATTAATGAATAATATTCAATATCATATATATTAAGTGCATGGAATAAATTTACAACGGCTATATAATAAATTTATAACGGCTATATAATAAATCCAAATATTGCACTCATTACTCATAAGAGCATATAATCTCCACATGCATGGTCATCTTCCAACCATCATAATTTGCACAATAATCCTTTATAATTAATCATTATTATATTACACCACTAATAATCGCATTAATTATTTTATTTGACTATACACATACCATTTTCCATAAGCATGAGTCTAAATCTTCTTTCCAAGATGTAATATCAAGACTCGATAAAAGTTTAGGAAAATGTTCACCTTTTTAGTCATATAATATTAAAAATATATGTGCAAATTCATCATTCATCATGAAATATTGAGACTAGTACATTCAACGTATGTTAAAAAACAACATAACATCCTACTCTTATCAGATAATAAATTATCTTCCAATCAATGACGATAAATGATACTCATCTACCAAACGTAATTATTTTATCATCATGAATCACCAGAAGATAAGAACTAAACTGATAGATACCATACCTCATTCTCAAAGATGAAGATTAATAATAAAATAAGATAATACCATTCACTTATAAATCTTCAAAAACTTTCAGCATACTACCACGACATTGTGTCCCGTTTTCCGAAAGGTAAATGACAGAATCAGCTCACAACTTCAACTAAAAAGTTGTAGCCCTTCTTCTTAGCTTTGCAACGCCATATTATACGTCCCAATAGGAGGTTTAGAGACAGAGTTATTGCCATAATACCGAACTGCTGTCTCACCCTCGTTCAACGGGCTAAATCTTACACGCAAAAACACATATCTTTGCCAAAAGAAATCATTTCAATGACAAGAATGATGAACACAACAACAATAATAGTGACAAATTTTGTTTCTCAATTGTTGGAAATATAGAGTCACTATAGGGGCGATATATAACTAGTAAATATACGTTGTTGTGTCGTGGTATGAAGGTCACTGAATGAGAAACGAAATCGCCCCGACTACGGTACAAATCGGAATGGGCATCGTCCCCCAAGGTCACACAACACTCCTAAAAGGTTGTGTACTCAACCATTAGGAGTTGGAACTCGATGGTATACTCAGAATTTATCAAGAGATTTGGATGATGAAGCCTTTGATGTATATTCCCATATGTCTTATCATTCTCATACTTATATAATAAGTGTCATATGAGACTAACCTCAAAAGGTATCCAAAGTCACATTATGATGGAAAATGAATTGTCATTATTCTAAATCTAATGACATTCATAACCATACTAATAAATTAGGTTTAATATGCTACTAATGGGAGATGCTCTTACTATGCAAGAATGGTCAACAATTCCACTTTGCATTATTTCTAACAATTAGCTTGTGTCATGTGGCGCTCAAAGAAGACTTATCTTGCCTTTTAATATAGACTAGTTCTATCATCCGTGCAATGCACGGGATATTATTTTTGAGGCGCGATGTGAGTAATGTACACATTTATCATTCTTAAACTTAGCATGTTTAACAATTTCATATTGATGTCGATTTTTCGGAATCATTATCCTTCAATAAGCTTAATCATTGGAAATTCAATTTTCCATTTTTAATAGTGAGATATCTTGGAAACATTTTGAAAATGATAAACAATGTGAAAAAAATGTGAATTAGTTTATTTTGAGTGATCATAATTCGTGAATTTAAAGGTCCTAAATACTTCGACATAGATAAACATAATTTAATTTTAAGCAATCTATTTTTTGACGATGCAAGTTATTTCTAGTGGTTAATTTGCTCGAATTGATAGGTATAGTATAAATATTACACTAATGTTTAGATGTTTCATGTTTACTTGGCCTATAATACTCAATAATAATCCTTAATAAACACCGAATAGTCAAATCCTCTAGTGTTTCTTTACTATTTCCCTAACAGTAGTTTTAATGACAATTATTGACGTTCTGCACGAACAAAAAAAATTGTATTATTTATTTAATTTCGCACAAAAATTCTAAAAACAAAATTGTATGCTTCTTTGTTCTTAAAGGTACACCCAGACTCGAGAAGGAAGTCTCCTCGCAAGAGTCCCCCAGGTAACATTTCTACTAAAGAATCGGGATGTGTCTGCGAACGGACACACCCATAGCTTCCTATGCAAGCTCCCGCGTAATTATGAATCGAGATGTGTCTGCAAACTGACACACCCATAGCCTCCTATGCAAGATCCCGCGCAGCTCCAAGATGGGATATGTCTGCAAACGGGCACACCCAAGGCTTCTTAGGCAAGTCCCCAAAGAGCTATTAGCATCAACTCAGGCATGATTTCTATCTTATGGCTGGCGAGCTCTTTTACGCAAGTCTAATAGACTATAAACGACTCGACCGGATGTCTGCCTGGTCTTAATCTTCGATTGGCCTGGTAGCTACTCTGACTTTCGCCTTGTCCAAGCCTCAGTCAGAGTGGGGACTCTGTAGACACCCGCATTTTGACCACAACAGCAAGAGCAGCAACGTCGACAAATGTGAACGAAAATCAGGGAAGACGAAGAAATAAAAGCGGAGCAACAAAACAACGAACAGCAACAGTAACACCATAGAAGTAGCCGCAGTGGCAATAACAATTGCTAAACACGAAACAACATCAGCAGTGTAGAGTAATAGCAGCAGTAATAATGTTTTGGGACAGAAAACAAAGTAAAGAAGGGGAACGATATAGAGCGGTGTATTGGTCGATTATAAGCAAATGAAAGAGACATGGATGAGGAGAATGAAGAAAACAGATAGTAGAAGCGAGTACTAGTAGTACGACGAAATAGAGCAACAGAATCCCGAATCAACACAAACAACAGCAGCAAATCAGTAACAATATCGACAGCAGCAGCAAGTGCATAACGAAAAAGAAGAAGAAGAAGAAGAAGAAGAAGAAGAGCGTAAATCACCTTTAAGAAACGAACAATGGCGGAGCAGGCGTGTCGATCTGGGTTGTCGACGACAGGGAGAAGAGGAAGTGCAAGCCAGATTGAGGATGATGGTTGATAGACGAAGGAGAAGCACAAAAATGGTGAGTGCACTGGATGATTGATCGAGGAAGACGAATTACAAAGAGGATGAATAAAATCACAGGTGGGGCGGCTGACACGAAAAACAAAAGGGGGATTTTATTATTAATTAGGTCAAACAAATAGAAGTTGGGATGAATAAAATCATGGGTTTGGTCAATGAAGGAGTTAGGAGTCGAGAATATAACGAGTCAAAAGTGGTTCACGAAATTAATAGACTTAAAAGTCGAGTTAGAAAAATTAGTAATTGAGCCGAATGCAATAATGTGTAAATAAAATGTTTATCAGGGTCAAAATAAATACTCTCTGCCTTTTTAACACTATTTATAAGTGATGAGAATCTTCAATATAACTTCTAATATATAAGATAAAAGATAGTCATGTGGGATTTTGTTTAAATAAATCGTCTAATAAAATACATTATGAATATCAATTTTTTTATAATTTTTAGTAACACGTAGGTAAAGATATAGATAAAAGAAAACGAGTATCTACGTACGTGCATAAAGCAAACGTATACAAATGGTTGGAACTGAGGGAGTACTCTATTTCAGATAAAAATGAAGTCTATGAATATCATTGATTAGTTGGAAAGGATATTTAACAATTCATGAGAGATACGCAAAACTAACAATTAATGAGCGTTGCATCTTCGTCGGCGCCTCGTTGGAGCATCTTCATTAAATTAATTAGGGTTTGAGAATGGGATAACATCTCACAAAATATCCCAACTAAATCAAAACAATTGAGACCGATAACCAGTCCCAATTACTTAAGGATTGAATAGGACGAGTCTTATATTTTAATAGGATGGGTTTGATGTATAACCGTGCTTTTAAAATATTTTAATAGGATGGGTATAACATATAACCGCGCTTTTATATTAATGAGGACGGTTCCATTGACCAACCGTCCTAATAGTGAAAATAAAAGGATGGTTCTTTCACTGAACCGTGCAATATAACCAAGGTCATACGGCGCCTAACTTTATCATGATATAGAGGACGGTTCCTTATATAAGCGTGCTATTTGAGGCGTCTTCTAAAATCAAAATTGTAGTAGTGATTACTTTATTCTATATAACCTACATGCAAGCTTATATATTTAAATTGATTCGCATGTTAACTGAAATCACTCATGTGTTTCTCACATTGTATACATGTCGATTTTATGTGACATGCATGCTTATCTGTTAATTAGATAACCTAAACGTTATACTACATTGATTATTCGGGGTCGTGTAGAAGGACGGTTAGGTTACTTCCACTAAGTGGGATAGTTTTGTATTTTTTGTAAATTTTGCACGATGTCAAATTACTGGGCTTACAAGGGAAACGTGTGCAAGTGAGGAATAGTCTTGCTTAATTCTGAATTTTCAACTCGCGCGTCCACATGTAACCCTAAGCAATATTAAATTCGTAGTTAAAATTGTAATTCATTATGATGTTGTAAGTGACAATCGGTTCTTGTATTAATGAAAGACTCACTTGAGTCGACGATTTTAATTTTTACCACTTTTTAAGACTTTATTATTTTCCGCCTTGTATATTAATGTCATTGGAAGAACCGGGTTGTTACAGTAGTAATTGACCCGGTTGGAAGATAATAGAGCGAATCTCGTGCACTATCTTGTAAAGAGTATGGGAATGCTCTCAAGTAGAAACCATCAACCGAAACATTCAACGGTTTCACACTAGCGCAACTCATATGAAAATAGCTCAAGTCCCGAATAGATTCTTCGTTGGCCAATCCATGAAATTTACATAGATGGTGTAGGAAATTACCTTTAAGCTCGAAGCGTACGTCATCCTTCATGTCCGGATATACGATACTTATAGGTTGAGTATTGAGATCCGGAGCCTTCATTTCTCGGATAGTTCTCGCAATAGGATCGACGAAGGCAATGTAAGATGGTGTAGATAAGAAACTGTCAAGAGTTCTCCTTTCACTTGTGCTCGGACTAAAACTAGACGGGTAAAAAACTTCAAATTCCGGCCGATTGAAAAAGGCGTCCCACGCGTTGTATTGATCTTGACCAACTTTGTACTCCGATTGAAGAGAACGTCTATGAGGCATGAACTAGCAAAACTTGCACAAGATTAGCTAGAACTTCCAATTACTACACAAGAAATACAAAAAAAACTAAAAACAACAAAGAAAAGAAAAAAAATGCTAAACTAACAAAGATTCACTAACAAAGAAAAAAACGTAAAACTTAGAATGTTGTCATCCCCGGCAACGGCGCCATTTTGATGGGTTGGAAATCGCTACGTCGTAAATAGAAAAATCTATTCATACAAACACATTCATAATACCCACAACATGCACAAGAACAACTACAAAGTAGCAAAGTGCAAGTAGCGGGGTCGAACCACAAGGATGGACGTATAATCTAGGAGGGAGGTAATAAGAATCTAGAGAAACTAAACTAGCAAAGCAAAAGAACTACTAATCTAATAGAAGAACTAGAATGAACAAGAGAAGATATAAACTAAGCTAACCATAGGATGGGGGAGGGGGGTTGTAGGTTGGTTTGGTAACAAACATGCAAATGATGATAATAATGAAATCAATAGTAGACAAGTATCTCAGTACAAATCGATACCACAACAATATAATTCAACCACAATTGCAAAACAATCAACTCTCAATAATAACTATCTTTCTTAACTTACAACTCCATGCTCAATAACATTGCACATGGAATATTCATTCGTCCACACAAAGTCTAGCAAACAACATCAACATGTATCTAGGATTTAGATCATCAAGGAGAGAAAATAATGGCTTATGCTAAAACAATCACCATATCTTCAACATGCATATTCCTTTATCAATACAATCGATTGACGACAAACACACTACAATCTATGTCAAGAATGTTACTTGAGGGTGTAGTAGTTGTAACAACTTCTCTAACACACAAGCAAAAAGTGTACATGCATAACTAGATAGCCACTTTGATGAAATTAAAGACCTAATATATGGAAAATTACACTTACACAATAAAGGATAGGAATAACATAAGATAGATTAAAATAAGAGTTGAAAGTCTTACAACATAGGAAGAATTACATCATTGGGTAGGTTCACACCAAGATATGAGAGGATTAGCCCCTTATACCCCAATAGTAACCCAAAATACATACAAAGGTTGAGTCTTTCCTTCCAATGCAACACTAATTTCAAACTAGATCTAAAATGCATTAAAATCTCAATCTCTCTCGAAAAGTCAGTCCTCTCTACAAAGTGTCTAATGCAACCTTAAATATTTAGTGTAACACAAGGAAGCTGCATTACAAGCCCACAAACACGCCCGTTATAAGGAGAAGAAAAAAACGAAATTCTGCGATTTTAAGCGAAATCTCGCGGTTTGCGCAAGGAGGCGCAGGCTGCGCCTGCGACCCTGATAAATATCTTCACCTTCTTTATTCTTCTTACTTCCTCCTCTTGTAGTCTTGCATGTTTTACCTTCTTTATTTCCCATGGTCACTTCAACGTTATGCTACCAAAATAAGACGCTTCTGGACTCCCTCGGTTCGCAAGTGTCTAGTTCGAAAATTGAGTTCTCCATGGCTCTCATTCTTCGGCATGTGATGCTATCTCGAGTGATTGGTCCAAGCCAAGCGATGTGTAATAGTAGCTTTAAAATACACATAAATAGCCAAAATGGAGGCAAACATAACAATACTCTAAATACGAGTACTTAACATTGAAACCACCCCGAATTGGTACCAAAAAGAGTTTAAAAAGATGGTCTAAATTGTGCTTATCACTTCACCTCTGCAGATTAAAGCTCTCGCCCTCCTCCATACGACATTATGGGTACGTTCTCATGGGCTCTTTCATATGATCATATCCATATCTCTTCGGACTGCCTGAATTTGATTCAACAACTGGGAGGGGTGGATGACACATCACCTTATACTTCTCGAATAGTTGACTATCTAAATGATGTTTTCAAACCTTTTTCATTGTGTACTAGTGACGTATGTACCTAAGGACTCAACAAGGATGCAGATGACTTGGTGGTCATGGCAGGCCCGTCAGAAAGCATGGTCACCCGGTTCTTGGAACCGGGGCCCAATGCTTGGAGGGGTCTCATCAGGTTAAAACTCATTCTATAATGTGTATATGGCCCAATTTTGTATCAATTGTTGTAGTTGCCCAGTGGTAACATGCTTAGACAAGAGGTGGTTCTTTCCTATCTTGAGGTTAGGGGTTCAAATCCCTGCAAAGGTAGAGTCCTTTAATTTTTTCTCCTTTTTTCTTCCTATATTAATTTTCAGTAGTGTTATCTTTGTCGGTCCCTTTTTTTGTTTTTTTCGTCTTTGATGTGTTTCGCCTTTCTTAAAGTGTAAAAAATACGAAATATGAAAGATGGTGTTTGGTAAAGGGCCTGGGTCATGGCCATTGGAAACTAATCCCTCTTTCTATCTGCGCTAGGAAAAAAAAGATACTCCCTCCATTCATAAATTTTTGCCCCATTTAGTTTTGCACAGAAAATAAGAAAATCATTAAATAATCAAAAGTAAGTATATGTGGGACCAAAATATTGGGAGACATTTGGAACAATTAGAATAAGTAACAACTAATGACAATCAGCAACACACATTAGTACTAAACTGGATAAAGACGATGAATCTAAATTTTCCACCAAATTGTCACATTGTCATGTCAACATTAAATGCAATTACTCATCACACCTACACTAGCTTAATTTGGTGCGAGAATCCTTGCAAAATAGAGGTGTTTTTGGAGGGAAATTATCCTTTTACAACCATTTGAAACACAAATTTACATCATACCCATACTAAATACACATACAAGGCTGCACATTTCTTAACAATACAGAAATCAGTAGCATCCCAAAACCAAAAAAAACTGCAGCAACACTTGTTTTCCTTCTAATCCTCTGTTCTTCCTGCAACAAAACAGCTTCCCATCCATAACCCAAGTCATCCCTTCTTCACTTTGGAATGCGCGGCCCTAATTTGACAAATGACGAAAGGCATCAAATGGCGTGCATTTTACTTGAGAACTCGGTGGATTACAAACCACGAAGAGGCTTGATGAAAGAGCTTGGTTTGCAATTTCAGGTTGATAGAAAGACAGTTTTCCGGGTTTGGCAAGAAGCCAAGCAACAACAAGAAAACGGTGAGCCAATATGCGTGAAGTCTAAAATGGTTGGTAATGTGGGTAGAGTATCTATGCCGATACCAAGTGAATAAATAATGGGATTGCACAAGTTGAAGAGAGGCACCATGAAACACTTGGCGCAAGCAATAGGCGTGTCAACAACCACGGTACATAATTGAGTTAAAAGAGGAAGATAAAGAGTCATACATCAGTCATTAAACCGGATTTAACAACCGAAAACAAGCATATCAAGTTGAACTTCGTCATCTCAAAGCTTTTTTTTATCGTCTCTTAAATTCATTGAAATTTAAGGAAATGTCACATATTGTCCATATCAATGAAAAATGGTTTCTTATGACACAATGCAATGCACGCTACTACCTTTGTGAAGATGAACCTCTACCATATCGATCTTGTAAGAGCAAGCGGTTCATTACTAAGGTAATGTTCATGGCCGCAGTTTCAAGACCAATGTATGATGAAAACGGTGAATGTATTTTCGATGGAAAAGTGGGATGCTTCCCTTTCACTTACCAAGAACCCGCACAAAGAGCAAGCAAAAACCGACCAGCCGGGACAATAGAAACAAAGCCAGTCGTTTCCGTAACCAAAGAGGTGAGAAGGGCAATGTTAATAGAAAATGTAATTCCAGCCATTAAATGTAAGTGGCCATGATTAGTTTATTTTGAGTGATCATAATTCGTGAATTTAAAGGTCCTAAATACTTCGACATAGATAAACATAATTTAATTTTAAGCAATCTATTTTTTGACGATGCAAGTTATTTCTAGTGGTTAATTTGCTCGAATTGATAGGTATAGTATAAATATTACACTAATGTTTAGATGTTTCATGTTTACTTGGCCTATAATACTCAATAATAATCCTTAATAAACACCGAATAGTCAAATCCTCTAGTGTTTCTTTACTATTTCCCTAACAGTAGTTTTAATGACAATTATTGACGTTCTGCACGAACAAAAAAAATTGTATTATTTATTTAATTTCGCACAAAAATTCTAAAAACAAAATTGTATGCTTCTTTGTTCTTGGAGGTACACCCAGACTCGAGAAGGAAGTCTCCTCGCAAGAGTCCCCCAGGTAACATTTCTACTAAAGAATCGGGATGTGTCTGCGAACGGACACACCCATAGCTTCCTATGCAAGCTCCCGCGTAATTATGAATCGAGATGTGTCTGCAAACTGACACACCCATAGCCTCCTATGCAAGATCCCGCGCAGCTCCAAGATGGGATATGTCTGCAAACGGGCACACCCAAGGCTTCTTAGGCAAGTCCCCAAAGAGCTATTAGCATCAACTCAGGCATGATTTCTATCTTATGGCTGGCGAGCTCTTTTACGCAAGTCTAATAGACTATAAACGACTCGACCGGATGTCTGCCTGGTCTTAATCTTCGATTGGCCTGGTAGCTACTCTGACTTTCGCCTTGTCCAAGCCTCAGTCAGAGTGGGGACTTTGTAGACACCCGCATTTTGACCACAACAGCAAGAGCAGCAACGTCGACAAATGTGAACGAAAATCAGGGAAGACGAAGAAATAAAAGCGGAGCAACAAAACAACGAACAGCAACAGTAACACCATAGAAGTAGCCGCAGTGGCAATAACAATTGCTAAACACGAAACAACATCAGCAGTGTAGAGTAATAGCAGCAGTAATAATGTTTTGGGACAGAAAACAAAGTAAAGAAGGGGAACGATATAGAGCGGTGTATTGGTCGATTATAAGCAAATGAAAGAGACATGGATGAGGAGAATGAAGAAAACAGATAGTAGAAGCGAGTACTAGTAGTACGACGAAATAGAGCAACAGAATCCCGAATCAACACAAACAACAACAGCAAATCAGTAACAATATCGACAGCAGCAGCAAGTGCATAACGAAAAACAAGAAGAAGAAGAAGAAGAAGAAGAAGAAGAAGAAGAAGAGCGTAAATCACCTTTAAGAAACGAACAATGGCGGAGCAGGCGTGTCGATCTGGGTTGTCGACGACAGGGAGAAGAGGAAGTGCAAGCCAGATTGAGGATGATGGTTGATAGACGAAGGAGAAGCACAAAAATGGTGAGTGCACTGGATGATTGATCGAGGAAGACGAATTACAAAGAGGATGAATAAAATCACAGGTGGGGCGGCTGACACGAAAAACAAAAGGGGGATTTTATTATTAATTAGGTCAAACAAATAGAAGTTGGGATGAATAAAATCATGGGTTTGGTCAATGAAGGAGTTAGGAGTCGAGAATATAACGAGTCAAAAGTGGTTCACGAAATTAATAGACTTAAAAGTCGAGTTAGAAAAATTAGTAATTGAGCCGAATGCAATAATGTGTAAATAAAATGTTTATCAGGGTCAAAATAAATACTCTCTGCCTTTTTAACACTATTTATAAGTGATGAGAATCTTCAATATAACTTCTAATATATAAGATAAAAGATAGTCATGTGGGATTTTGTTTAAATAAATCGTCTAATAAAATACATTATGAATATCAATTTTTTTATAATTTTTAGTAACACGTAGGTAAAGATATAGATAAAAGAAAACGAGTATCTACGTACGTGCATAAAGCAAACGTATACAAATGGTTGGAACTGAGGGAGTACTCTATTTCAGATAAAAATGAAGTCTATGAATATCATTGATTAGTTGGAAAGGATATTTAACAATTCATGAGAGATACGCAAAACTAACAATTAATGAGCGTTGCATCTTCGTCGGCGCCTCGTTGGAGCATCTTCATTAAATTAATTAGGGTTTGAGAATGGGATAACATCTCACAAAATATCCCAACTAAATCAAAACAATTGAGACCGATAACCAGTCCCAATTACTTAAGGATTGAATAGGACGAGTCTTATATTTTAATAGGATGGGTTTGATGTATAACCGTGCTTTTAAAATATTTTAATAGGATGGGTATAACATATAACCGCGCTTTTATATTAATGAGGACGGTTCCATTGACCAACCGTCCTAATAGTGAAAATAAAAGGATGGTTCTTTCACTGAACCGTGCAATATAACCAAGGTCATACGGCGCCTAACTTTATCATGATATAGAGGACGGTTCCTTATATAAGCGTGCTATTTGAGGCGTCTTCTAAAATCAAAATTGTAGTAGTGATTACTTTATTCTATATAACCTACATGCAAGCTTATATATTTAAATTGATTCGCATGTTAACTGAAATCACTCATGTGTTTCTCACATTGTATACATGTCGATTTTATGTGACATGCATGCTTATCTGTTAATTAGATAACCTAAACGTTATACTACATTGATTATTCGGGGTCGTGTAGAAGGACGGTTAGGTTACTTCCACTAAGTGGGATAGTTTTGTATTTTTTGTAAATTTTGCACGATGTCAAATTACTGGGCTTACAAGGGAAACGTGTGCAAGTGAGGAATAGTCTTGCTTAATTCTGAATTTTCAACTCGCGCGTCCACATGTAACCCTAAGCAATATTAAATTCGTAGTTAAAATTGTAATTCATTATGATGTTGTAAGTGACAATCGGTTCTTGTATTAATGAAAGACTCACTTGAGTCGACGATTTTAATTTTTACCACTTTTTAAGACTTTATTATTTTCCGCCTTGTATATTAATGTCATTGGAAGAACCGGGTTGTTACAGTAGTAATTGACCCGGTTGGAAGATAATAGAGCGAATCTCGTGCACTATCTTGTAAAGAGTATGGGAATGCTCTCAAGTAGAAACCATCAACCGAAACATTCAACGGTTTCACACTAGCGCAACTCATATGAAAATAGCTCAAGTCCCGAATAGATTCTTCGTTGGCCAATCCATGAAATTTACATAGATGGTGTAGGAAATTACCTTTAAGCTCGAAGCGTACGTCATCCTTCATGTCCGGATATACGATACTTATAGGTTGAGTATTGAGATCCGGAGCCTTCATTTCTCGGATAGTTCTCGCAATAGGATCGACGAAGGCAATGTAAGATGGTGTAGATAAGAAACTGTCAAGAGTTCTCCTTTCACTTGTGCTCGGACTAAAACTAGACGGGTAAAAAACTTCAAATTCCGGCCGATTGAAAAAGGCGTCCCACGCGTTGTATTGATCTTGACCAACTTTGTACTCCGATTGAAGAGAACGTCTATGAGGCATGAACTAGCAAAACTTGCACAAGATTAGCTAGAACTTCCAATTACTACACAAGAAATACAAAAAAAACTAAAAACAACAAAGAAAAGAAAAAAAATGCTAAACTAACAAAGATTCACTAACAAAGAAAAAAACGTAAAACTTAGAATGTTGTCATCCCCGGCAACGGCGCCATTTTGATGGGTTGGAAATCGCTACGTCGTAAATAGAAAAATCTATTCATACAAACACATTCATAATACCCACAACATGCACAAGAACAACTACAAAGTAGCAAAGTGCAAGTAGCGGGGTCGAACCACAAGAATGGACGTATAATCTAGGAGGGAGGTAATAAGAATCTAGAGAAACTAAACTAGCAAAGCAAAAGAACTACTAATCTAATAGAAGAACTAGAATGAACAAGAGAAGATATAAACTAAGCTAACCATAGGATGGGGGAGGGGGGTTGTAGGTTGGTTTGGTAACAAACATGCAAATGATGATAATAATGAAATCAATAGTAGACAAGTATCTCAGTACAAATCGATACCACAACAATATAATTCAACCACAATTGCAAAACAATCAACTCTCAATAATAACTATCTTTCTTAACTTACAACTCCATGCTCAATAACATTGCACATGGAATATTCATTCGTCCACACAAAGTCTAGCAAACAACATCAACATGTATCTAGGATTTAGATCATCAAGGAGAGAAAATAATGGCTTATGCTAAAACAATCACCACATCTTCAACATGCATATTCCTTTATCAATACAATCGATTGACGACAAACACACTACAATCTATGTCAAGAATGTTACTTGAGGGTGTAGTAGTTGTAACAACTTCTCTAACACACAAGCAAAAAGTGTACATGCATAACTAGATAGCCACTTTGATGAAATTAAAGACCTAATATATGGAAAATTACACTTACACAATAAAGGATAGGAATAACATAAGATAGATTAAAATAAGAGTTGAAAGTCTTACAACATAGGAAGAATTACATCATTGGGTAGGTTCACACCAAGATATGAGAGGATTAGCCCCTTATACCCCAATAGTAACCCAAAATACATACAAAGGTTGAGTCTTTCCTTCCAATGCAACACTAATTTCAAACTAGATCTAAAATGCATTAAAATCTCAATCTCTCTCGAAAAGTCAGTCCTCTCTACAAAGTGTCTAATGCAACCTTAAATATTTAGTGTAACACAAGGAAGCTGCATTACAAGCCCACAAACACGCCCGTTATAAGGAGAAGAAAAAAACGAAATTCTGCGATTTTAAGCGAAATCTCGCGGTTTGCGCAAGGAGGCGCAGGCTGCGCCTGCGACCCTGATAAATATCTTCACCTTCTTTATTCTTCTTACTTCCTCCTCTTGTAGTCTTGCATGTTTTACCTTCTTTATTTCCCATGGTCACTTCAACGTTATGCTACCAAAATAAGACGCTTCTGGACTCCCTCGGTTCGCAAGTGTCTAGTTCGAAAATTGAGTTCTCCATGGCTCTCATTCTTCGGCATGTGATGCTATCTCGAGTGATTGGTCCAAGCCAAGCGATGTGTAATAGTAGCTTTAAAATACACATAAATAGCCAAAATGGAGGCAAACATAACAATACTCTAAATACGAGTACTTAACATTGAAACCACCCCGAATTGGTACCAAAAAGAGTTTAAAAAGAGGGTCTAAATTGTGCTTATCACTTCACCTCTGCAGATTAAAGCTCTCGCCCTCCTCCATACGACATTATGGGTACGTTCTCATGGGCTCTTTCATATGATCATATCCATATCTCTTCGGACTGCCTGAATTTGATTCAACAACTGGGAGGGGTGGATGACACATCACCTTATACTTCTCGAATAGTTGACTATCTAAATGATGTTTTCAAACCTTTTTCATTGTGTACTAGTGACGTATGTACCTAAGGACTCAACAAGGATGCAGATGACTTGGTGGTCATGGCAGGCCCGTCAGAAAGCATGGTCACCCGGTTCTTGGAACCGGGGCCCAATGCTTGGAGGGGTATCATCAGGTTAAAACTCATTCTATAATGTGTATATGGCCCAATTTTGTATCAATTGTTGTAGTAGCCCAGTGGTAACATGCTTAGACAAGAGGTGGTTCTTTCATATCTTGAGGTTAGGGGTTCAAATCCCTGCAAAGGTAGAGTCCTTTAATTTTTTCTCCTTTTTTCTTCCTATATTTATTTTCAGTAGTGTTATCTTTGTCGGTCCCTTTTTTTGTTTTTTTCGTCTTTGATGTGTTTCGCCTTTCTTAAAGTGTAAAAAATACGAAATATGAAAGATGGTGTTTGGTAAAGGGCCTCCAGAAAATATTTGACACAGGGCCACTAAATATCATTTGACGGGCCTGGGTCATGGCCATTGGAAACTAATCCCTCCTTCTATCTGCGCTAGGAAAAAAAAGATACTCCCTCCATTCATAAATTTTTGCCCCATTTAGTTTTGCACACAAAATAAGAAAATCATTAAATAATCAAAAGTAAGTATATGTGGGACCAAAATATTGGGAAACATTTGGAACAATTAGAATAAGTAACAACTAATGACAATCAGCAACACACATTAGTACTAAACTGGATAAAGACGATGAATCTAAATTTTCCACCAAATTGTCACATTGTCATGTCAACATTAAATGCAATTACTCATCACACCTACACTAGCTTAATTTGGTGCGAGAATCCTTGCAAAATAGAGGTGTTTTTGGAGGGAAATTATCCTTTTACAACCATTTGAAACACAAATTTACATCATACCCATACTAAATACACATACAAGGCTGCACATTTCTTAACAATACAGAAATCAGTAGCATCCCAAAACCAAAAAAAACTGCAGCAACACTTGTTTTCCTTCTAATCCTCTGTTCTTCCTGCAACAAAACAGCTTCCCATCCATAACCCAAGTCATCCCTTCTTCACTTTGGAATGCGCGGCCCTAATTTGACAAATGACGAAAGGCATCAAATGGCGTGCATTTTACTTGAGAACTCGGTGGATTACAAACCACGAAGAGGCTTGATGAAAGAGCTTGGTTTGCAATTTCAGGTTGATAGAAAGACAGTTTTCCGGGTTTGGCAAGAAGCCAAGCAACAACAAGAAAACGGTGAGCCAATATGCGTGAAGTCTAAAATGGTTGGTAATGTGGGTAGAGTATCTATGCCGATACCAAGTGAATAAATAATGGGATTGCACAAGTTGAAGAGAGGCACCATGAAACACTTGGCGCAAGCAATAGGCGTGTCAACAACCACGGTACATAATTGAGTTAAAAGAGGAAGATAAAGAATCATACATCAGTCATTAAACCGGATTTAACAACCGAAAACAAGCATATCAAGTTGAACTTCGTCATCTCAAAGCTTTTTTTTATCGTCTCTTAAATTCATTGAAATTTAAGGAAATGTCACATATTGTCCATATCGATGAAAAATGGTTTCTTATGACACAATGCAATGCACGCTACTACCTTTGTGAAGATGAACCTCTACCATATCGATCTTGTAAGAGCAAGCGGTTCATTACTAAGGTAATGTTCATGGCCGCCGCAGTTTCAAGACCAATGTATGATGAAAACGGTGAATGTATTTTCGATGGAAAAGTGGGATGTTTCCCTTTCACTTACCAAGAACCCGCACAAAGAGCAAGCAAAAACCGACCAGCCGGGACAATAGAAACAAAGCCAGTCGTTTCCGTAACCAAAGAGGTGACAAGGGCAATGTTAATAGAAAATGTAATTCCAGCCATTAAATGTAAGTGGCCATTATCAACATCAAAAACAATAGAAATACAGAGCAAGATAATGCGAAACCTCATTTACAAGGTGACGACCCTGTATTTCTACAACATGTCACATCAGACGGTTGGAATATTTGTTTAAGAAATCAACCAGCAAATTCACCGGACCTCAATGTGTTGGATTTAGGCTGCAGATAACAAAACATGCTAGCACAGTTGACGAATTAGTGAAAAATGTGGAGGAGGAATGGAATGAAGAAGAGACACAATGCTTAGACGACGTATGGCTTAGTCTACAACGCTGCATGTTGGAGATTATGAAATCAAAAGGGCACAACGACTACAAAGTGCCCCACTTGCACAAGAATGCACAAAGAAGACAAGGGATATTACCAAGGAACTTGGAAGCATGTCGATATGAGGTTAAAAACTACATAGAGTATCTACTAAGCATAGGTTAAGCGCTAAATTTAGACGAACTTATTAGGGAGTGGGAAGTTGTAGACACCTGCATTTTGACTGCCAGGTGTCTATGGTAGTTTCCCAAAAAACACCCGATGATGATCGGACGCTAACATGCTTCTATGCGCTCGGATACGGGCTCAAATCCATTAATCGCTGGCTAACACACTTACAGAGTACAAATCTCACAAAATCAACCTCAAATCCAGGCCCAGCGGGCCGTTTCCAATCAAGCAAGGCTAATTTGGGCCAAAACCGACACCGGAATTAAAAATGACTCGTCACGATTGGGTCAATCCCGGTCAAAGTCGTTTCCGAGACATACCAAACAACCCCTCAAACATCAAAAGCCCAATTCAAACTCAAACTCATCAAATATCCGTGGTCACGGTCCAAAGTGAGTGACCCGCGCGGCCCAGCTGGGCCACTCGATCGAGTGCCTCACCCACTCGACCGAGTGGGCCCTTATTCAAGCCCGACGGCTGGCGTAACGGGCCACTCGACCGAGTTAGCCACCTACTCAGTCGAGTAACCCTAAACCGAAGCCCTAGCTTTTCCTATATAAGGAACCCCCATGCACACATCTTAAACAACTTTTACCACCTCAAATTCAACCCTAGTTCACACTTTTACAGCCCTAATACACCCTAAGCAAATCCTAAGCAATACACTAGCAAAAACCCTAAACCTAGTGTAGGAATCAACAACCCGAGCCACCATAACTTAACCTCCATAAACCTCGAAGACTCTAGTGTTAAAGCCACGGTTACGAGTTCTAATCCGAGACAAGAACATGTAGGTTGAGGGTGTCAAAACCCCGTTTCTTCTCTTTTCTATCTCCTTCTCGCGTCGTGTCGTCTTTATACGGGTCATTTTTATTTATTTATTCCGTTTTATCGTTATTATCGCGTCATTAATATCGATAGTATAATACTAGTATCAAAACATTAAAATACCTATCAATTTGTGTCGAGTATGAGTGATATCGGAATAAGGAAACACGAATATACAAGTGTACTGCACACAGCGTTGACGGTCGCTTGTTCCGATATCCCGATTACTTGATTATTGAGATAGGTTAACTTCAACAATAATTCTCAGATCGTTTGCATCATTATTGTCATTCGCATATCACATCGATTTCTCAAAGAACAAACATTGTATTTCAATAAGGGTCGAAACCCGTTGACACGGATCCGACATCACAATCCCTAGGGATTTATTCCGATGTCGGAGAAGTCGAGGGAATCAAGTTCTTTTTTTTATTATTTATTCAAATAAAGCGTCGATTTCAGATTCGATACTAATCCCATAATTGGATATCGAATCTAGTAATCAAGTCATACGAATTAATTAATGTGATTTGCTCATATCGCGATAATTAATTCAAAACGGCTAAAAATCAATTTATTTATTTTCTATTTCACTCTAATATTCCATATCGATTCAAATAATCGAATGTGGGATACAACGAGTATTTTGTATACGGACCACTACGACATAGAGTGGGCTCGAATGGTTCCGAATAACCACAAAATTCGGTGGCGACTCCACATAGACCTAAATTTCAATTCGATCCGTTTCATATGGAGATTCATTCGCCTACCCAAACCCGCGCGTGGCCGCGTCGGGGTGGACCTATGTCATGTCCACAATTTGGCGACTCCGCTGGGGATTAACTGATGCGTGACTTACCATCGGCATCCTCAGGGTGAGACTCGAATAGAAATCGTTTGACAAATACAATGCGCGTGTTAGTTCTACGGTTCATGCATAACCCATGTTTTCCCGGGCCGGTACTGGTGACCGACGTCCCACTATACCATTGATGTACTCCAACATGGATATGTCAAAAGGTGTCCATAGTCGATTCGAGTGGGTTTCGCGGCATGTTCTAAGCTCAATTCGACTTAGAGAGTCCGTCCCGATCAACGTCTAGACTATGTACACTGGTATAGACCCCCTATAGACCGACCGAGACTTAGTATAGAGCATACATGGCGTCGTTATAATGCTTGTGTGACTACGTGCTACTTGGTTTCCGAGTCATTTTCAAAAAACCGTCAACTTTTCAAAATTGCACCCTTTTCAAACTATTCAATTTCAAAACCCGGGACATGCTGAATTTAGGACTTATGATTTTACTCAAAATAGCCTATTTTCTAGCCGGTATGCTGCCCGAATCAAAACTCGAACTTTCAAAACTCGTGGCCCAATGACTTTTCGTCCTCTTTTTTCGGTAATTTGGGCCATTCAACGAGTCCACTCGGTCCTTTTTCAAAAATCATCAATTTTCAAAACCTTCCACTTCTAGAACTTCCCGTATTTAGCAGTGTCGGGTCGAGTCTTAAGTTGTCAAGGTCTTTAGCGTCGAAACTCCGTCGATCTTACATCACGAGTTTCTTCCCTATCCCAGTCCGCCTTATTAGACTAAGGCAAGGCCCACCTACGTAGGACATACTCCTACAAAGGAAGGCCCGTCTACACACTCGAGTCTAAAAGTTTGGGGATGTCTCACGTGAACCTTCCTTCGGACGGGACTCGGCCCACATAGCCAAATCCTAAGGAAGGCCCACCTTTCGCAAGTCACCCGTCTAGGTGTCTTTTCCGAGTCAACCTTTTACAAGGCATAGCCTTATAACAAAAGGTTCACGGTCCTTACGTCTAAGGGTCACTCGTCCCACACTCGAGTCTTAACAAAATCTTCAATCCCACTTGGGGATTACCCCTTAGCAGGGCGATCAATCACGGTTGCTCTAAGGGTCATGTCTTACACGTGTCTCACATAACCCACTTTCGAGTCACTCAGATGCCACACCATCTGAGTCCCTAGCCTCACTTGGGGGCTATTCTCCGACAGAATGACTAATCACAGTCACTCCGAGAATCGTACCCTACACATTTGTCTTAGGGGAGTCTAACCCGAGTCAAACTGAGGTCGTCCCTCCTCTTACACTATTTCCCATGCCTTGGTGAGTTTGAGTTCCGAAGCAACCTCTCTGATTACGTGGTGCTCTTACAGACAGGCCACCCGCAACCCGATATCAACGCAAGATGGAAGAATTGAAAGATGCCCTAACCAAAATCGAGACTCAACTGACCTCCATCCTTGCTAACCAAGCAACTTTGGACACTCGCCTGAGCACTGTAGAGAAGACGGTCCCAGTTGAAGGAGCTGAGTCCACTGGGCCCATAGCCGAATTGGTCAGTGTTGTTCGCAGGCTCGAGGAGCAAGTTCACTTATCAACAAGCAACTCAATCCACTCCGAAAATGCTCGCATTTATTCACCTTTGAGTAACGAGCTACCGGTCAACCTCAACTTGACGAGAATTCCTATGTTTGAGGGTACCGAAGACCCGGTCCATCATATCCGGGCCTTCAAAGACTTCATGGCAGTCAAAGGGGTAAAGTCCACCATGTTTAAGCACTTATTCCCTTCCTCCCTCCAGAAGCACCCCAAAGCATGGTACTACAGGCTCGATTCCAAGAAATACCCGACTTGGGATGATGTGGCAACAGAGTTCGCTCGGAACTACGCCGATAATATCGAGATCTAGACTACAATGCGTACTCTGGAAGTCATGGCCCAAGAGCCCAAAGAAGGGTTCACTAAATATCTTCAAAGATGGAGGGCCGAGAGTGTAAAGTTGGTAAACAAGCCCAACGAGAAGACGCTAGTGGAGGCCTTCGTCAACAACCTCCTGCCTTCTTACCGCGTCCATCTTAGGTATGCCGGCATTTCAAACTTTGTCGTACTTACCGAAATGGGCATTAGGATTGAAGACGATCTTCGACATAATGAAGATCTGGGTAAAGTTGATACTAAAGGCTATACTGGACATCAACTCGAGTCCTTAGAAGCCGACGACTAATGACAACATTATCCGAGAGTCCGGATCTGATTTGAGTCTGAGTCTGAGTCCGAGTCTAGGATGTACTATTCCCTTCAAAGTCGAAGTCAAAGTCAAAATCAGAGTCAGAGTCAGTTGTATTCTGTCCTCTTTTTCAAAATTCAATAAAATCAGCTTTCAATATTTTTTCTCATATATATTCCTTATGTGTTTCCGAGAACATGATGAACACCATCATACACTGTGAACACACGCACGTGACTATTATGGGCACATCTATAATGACTGCAGGAAACCGAGCCCGTGTTTTCTTTTTTACCTATTCCGTGTCTGGTATAGAAAAACCACATAACTACCCGTAGCAGGAGCGGTACCGAATCCTATGACAAATCTAGGTAATCTCCTAGTTTGGGTTCAAGACGGGAGGCAAGCCCATTTCCCACCATAAAATACCCCTCCAATAAGACTGACCAATCCCTACCTTAGGTGTTAGTCTGACCGGCAAAAAAAAACACTGGGCAAAAAAAATCAAAAGTAAAAAAAAAAAACAAAAGAAGGCCATCAAAAAAAAGAAAGGGCCAAAACAAAAAGAAGACCATCAAAAAAAAAGAAAACTGGACACAAAACAAAAAATCGAAAGTCCATGAGGAAAAAAAGCAAAAGGCCAAAAAAAAAGCAGGTCATCATCAAAAAAAATTCAGAATACCCATGACCGTGGTCAACGGTCAATTCAAGGGAAAGCCCCACGACCAGGGTACGGTCAAAACTATCAAAACCCATGACCGCGGCTAAGAGGTCAATCAAAAATCAAATACCCATGACCGTGGTCAACGGTCAACTCAAGTGAAAATCCTTTGACCGCGGTACGGTCAAATTCAAAATTATCCATGCCATCCAATAGGAGAGTAACAATCAAGCTGGTCAGCTAACACCACACTCAGCCTTCCCACATTACAACCCTCAAGACCTTCCCGAGACCCAGGCCAGAGACAGCCCGGAATTTTGAGGATTCAAGCTCCATAGGATACCCCTAACAATTAGGGCCAGACATGGAAACCAGATCCCGCATTATCAAACCAGCCCTCGAAGCCTTAGCTCCACAGAACCGAGCTCCAGATTTCGAGTCATCAAAACTAGATCCCGCATTATCAAACCAGCCCTCGAAGCCTTAGCTCCACATAACCGAGCTCCAGATTTCGAGTCATCAAAACCAGATCCCACATTATCAAACCAGCCCTCGAAGCCTTAGCTCCACAGAACCGAGCTCCAGATTTCGAGTCATCAAAGCCATTTACTTCCTAGCACCACATTTCCAAAAACATCAAATTCCCCGAGAGCAGAACTCGTTAAAAATCCCGAGAACAAAACTCGTTAAAATTCCCCGAGAGCAGAACTCGTTAAAAATCCCGAGAACAAAACTCGTTAAAATTCCATCCAAACCAGTTACCAACTCCAAACACGGGAACTCAACTTGCAGTCGGCATAGAACATGCCCAAATAGTTCACACCACCTCTGGGGGCTACCCCGGAGAACGCTCACAGTCACAGGATTAACATCCTAACAATTCTAGCCCTTTGATTAAGACATCATTGGGAATGCACCTAGCCTTCACCATCGCTCTGGCTAGTTACACACAAAGCCCTAATAAACTAGGCGCCATAATACATCTTCCAGTCCACTGAACTACGGCATGGTTTGATTTCACCACACGTGAATACGTAGGCAGCCTTTCAACAGAGGCACAACCACTCACATTGACACACATTCAAAAAATGCCATCACTCCAGTCACGACACTGTCATGTTCTCAGTAGCTAGCTTTGTCGTCCTGGGGGCTTCTATTAGACAGAAGTTCTCCTTCCACTCACATAATCCAAATACTTCCAAAATCTAGCCTCCTTTCTATAGTGTGTCCTAGTACTCGGCTCAGTCGAAGACAAGAATCTGTCAGGACTCGAGGCAATACCCACTTTGGAAATGTACCCAAAAATCAGAAATCCAGAGGGGCACCAGACTAAAACAGTCTCATTACAGGCTACTGCAATTCCCCCCCCCCCCCCCATAGCATATCAATCCCGTTTCGACGTGCGACCGTGTTGCCACTCGCCTAGGCTATGGGATAGCGCAACTTAAGAGTCTTGTTAGGCGGCCCACACCCCTACCGAGTCACGGTCCAACCCCTCGAGAGTCCAGTCGTGTCAGTCAACTCGTCCGGTCACGTCCAGAGTCGAGTCTGTCGGTAGGCCTCTCTCTTCAAATTCCACTTTGAAATTTGCAAATCTAGCCATTCGAAAAAAGATCTTTTTCGACAAGGTCAAATTTCGGTCTATTTAAACTGCAAATTACTTTCCTAATCTTTGTTAGGAGTAAAAAATCTCAAAGTTTCCAAAATTCAAAAAATCTCAAATTTTCAAAATTTCAAAATTCAAGTTTTCAAAAAATCATTTTCCCCCAGCGCGAGTCATTTTGCTACCTACGTGTTGCATGCATTTTATGTGACTTATACAGGTACGACTCAAACAGGGACGTGCAACCCACTATACCTCCCCAGCGGAAGCCAACAGTGGTATCTAACGGGATGGGCCTACACACAGGCGCACCCAGGACTTACGCGACAAGTCCAAATTCCCCACGGAGGTACTGTCATCAAGCGCAGGTATGATTTCTGTCTTGTGGCTGGCGAGCCCTTTACGCAAGTCTAATGGACTATAAACGACCCGATCGGAAGTCTACCAGGTCTTAATTGACTTGGTAGATACTCTGACTTTCGCCTTGTCCAAGCCTCAGTCAGAGTGGGAGCTCTGTAGACACCTGCATTTTGACTGCCAGGTGTCTATGGTAGTTTCCCAAAAAACACCCGATGATGATCGGACGCTAACATGCTTCTATGCGCTCGGATACGGGCTCAAATCCATTAATCGCTGGCTAACACACTTACAGAGTACAAATCTCACAAAATCAACCTCAAATCCAGGCCCAGCGGGCCGTTTCCAATCAAGCAAGGCTAATTTGGGCCAAAACCGACACCGGAATTAAAACTGACTCGTCACGATTGGGTCAATCCCGGTCAAAGTCGTTTCCGAGACATACCAAACAACCCCTCAAACATCAAAAGCCCAATTCAAACTCAAACTCATCAAATATCCGTGGTCACGGTCCAAAGTGAGTGACCCGCGCGGCCCAGCTGGGCCACTCGATCGAGTGCCTCACCCACTCGACCGAGTGGGCCCTTATTCAAGCCCGACGGCTGGCGTAACGGGCCACTCGACCGAGTTAGCCACCTACTCGGTCGAGTAACCCTAAACCGAAGCCCTAGCTTTTCCTATATAAGGAACCCCCATGCACACATCTTAAACAACTTTTACCACCTCAAATTCAACCCTAGTTCACACTTTTACAGCCCTAATACACCCTAAGCAAATCCTAAGCAATACACTAGCAAAAACCCTAAACCTAGTTTAGGAATCAACAACCCGAGCCACCATAACTTAACCTCCATAAACCTCGAAGACTCTAGTGTTAAAGCCACGGTTACGAGTTCTAATCCGAGACAAGAACATGTAGGTTGAGGGTGTCAAAACCCCGTTTCTTCTCTTTTCTTTCTCCTTCTCGCGTCGTGTCGTCTTTATACGGGTCATTTTTATTTATTTATTCCGTTTTATCGTTATTATCGCGTCATTAATATCGATAGTATAATACTAGTATCAAAACATTAAAATACCTATCAATTTGTGTCGAGTATGAGTGATATCGGAATAAGGAAACACGAATATACAAGTGTACTGCACACAGCGTTGACGGTCGCTTGTTCCGATATCCCGATTACTTGATTATTGAGATAGGTTAACTTCAACAATAATTCTCATATCATTTGCATCATTATTGTCATTCGCATATCACATCGATTTCTCAAAGAACAAACATTGTATTTCAATAAGGGTCGAAACCCGTTGACACGGATCCGACATCACAATCCCTAAGGATTTATTCCGATGTCGGAGAAGTCAAGGGAATCAAGTTCTTTTTTTTATTATTTATTCAAATAAAGCGTCGATTTCAGATTCGATACTAATCCCATAATTGGATATCGAATCTAGTAATCAAGTCATACGAATTAATTAATGTGATTTGCTCATATCGCGATAATTAATTCAAAACGGCTAAAAATCAATTTATTTATTTTCTATTTCACTCTAATATTCCATATCGATTCAAATAATCGAATGTGGGATACAACGAGTATTCAAAGTTAGAGTCGAGTATAAATTAAACAATATTTATACTCGGTTCAACAAAATTCGCGATTTACATAAAAAACCACGTCGAGCTTAAATTGTGCAATATTTATGTCCGATTCGGTAAAATCGTCAAGCTCTCAAAAATCAAAAGCAATTTCAAAATCAACAATTAAATTTGCAAACGAATTACAATTCGTACAGGGGGCACTCGACCGAGTGCCTAACCCACTCGGTCGAGTGGTACCCCAAAAATCGGATCAGAATGTCTGTTACGACACCCACTCGGTCGAGTCTCACAGTGACTCGGTCGAGTGGCCATATACTCGATCGAGTTGATCCATAACCCGGCCGAGTATGGTCTATAACGCGGAACAGAAACCTCTTTTCAGGATCTACTCGATCGAGTCTATCGACCACTCGATCGAGTAACCTCATAACGATTAACACAATAAATCGTACATTATTCTATTTTCAAAACCCGATAGTATTTCACGACTTAGGTCAACACGTGCATAATTAATCACGTGTATACTATCTTTTCAAACCATGCATCATCTTGTACATCATTCAATTCAATTCATTATCTGCACAAACTGTTAATATCGATTTACCGTTACTAACCGTTTGCTTGTTTCTTTTGTCAATTTAATTCTTGTTCGTTTATTGTACTAAATGAACCCGCATGCTAAAATTCAACTTCGACGTTAGAATTAATTGCATTAAATTGACTTAGAAACCCTTTTCAATTTCAATTCACATGCCTAGGAAAACAATGTTTGCATAAGCATTTTTTTTCGTTTAACTAGCGCGCGTATTGGAAAGTCATTCGAATTCTTAGTAGAGGCCGCTAATGTGCGGGCGGGGTTGGGTGTCCTTTGTGGGCTTCCCAACACGTACCCTCACCCCTTACTCAGAACTTCGGTTTCCGGATGCCCGAAACCGTTGCCGCACGAGAGTCATTCAATACACAATATCCGATAATGTCGGTATTGGTATCAAATGCAAAGAGACGAGCCCAATAAACTCTGACATCGGAAATGGGCCGTATTTTGTATACGGACCACTACGACATAGAGTGGGCTCGAATGGTTCCGAATAACCACAAAATTCGGTGGCGACTCCACATAGACCTAAAATTCAATTCGATTCGTTTCATATGGAGATTCATTCGCCTACCCAAACCCGCGCGTGGCCGCGTCGGGGTGGACCTATGTCATGTCCACAGAAGTTGTTCCAAATTAAAGACTTCGCCGTAAAATCTTATGTAAATGGTGTGTCAAGTTCTAGCTACAATAGTAAATGTCCCAAAAAAATCCAGTAGTTGAATTTGCTTTTGAATGGGCTCTGTAATAGATTTTCTAATGATGAAGTCCTCGGTTTATGTATTTTATGTTTTTCTTCAACAGTCGACACAGATAGAACCGATCATGAAAATTGAAATAAACATACACGAACCTAAAACGATGTAAATAGTAAAATAAGCCGATTTTAATTGTATAAAAATAAAAATCAGTCTAAACCACTCTAACAACATAAACTTTCACAAACCACTCTAACAACTTATCAACAAAAGTCAACATAAAATCACTTGCAAAATTAATTACAGATCTAACAAAAAACAAACCACCATAGATCTTAACCAAAAAAACAACATAAATCTCTACAACAACATACAAACAATAGCAATTTATGTGGGTCAAATCATATAAAAAAACATGGTGGGTTGGATAGATTTGCGCAAAAAAAATTGAAACAACCAAAGATCATCAAACAAAAACAACAATAACACCAAAAAAGTTAGAGTGGGCATTTTTAAACCCTACCTTTGTGCGTTTTTGTAACCAACACTTGCCTTATAAGCCGGAATTCTCCACCCCAGTGACCAAATGACGGGATCAACTCCATCCCATGGATCATTTCTACAAAAGTTTTGAAACGCCTCTTCCTCGTCGGTTTCCTCCGTCTCCACCTTCCCTTTGCAAACCATCGTTTCCTTTTCCTTTGCTTCTGTCAAATCCAACCAAGGATCCATGCTATCGTTCAAGTCCCCATCTTCTTCAAAGGAAGTTTCAGAACACGAAGATGGAAGATCTTTCAAACGACGACGTTTGAAAGAAGATGACACTTCATTTTCTTCTTTAGAATCATCGACATTAACAAACCCTTCAAATGAGTCGGGAACAATATGACCGTATGTGGGTGAGTACCAACAGAGTGGGTTCGAATCTTGTGATTTCGAAGGAGGATAGATTGGTTGGATATGATTAGTGGATGAGAGGGATGATTTTTTGTCAAAATTCATTTTTTGTACCTAAGGTTAGATTAAATTAGTCAAAATATTTTTAACCATTTTTAACATTAATATGTTAGAATTATGAAAGAATTATGAATTGCATGAATATTATTGATGAATAAAGGTCCTATATATAGGACATTACAGGAGATACAGGTTGCCTTAGGGTAGAAGTATACAATAATTAGAAGATTATAAAATATACAAATTACCTAAACTAAATTATATCACAATCAATAATATGATAAAATATTATCCTAACATATATACGATATCTCTAATATGCTCCCGCAAGATGTACGGGCGGAGCGAAAGTACAATCTTGAAAATCAAGAGGAACGAATATCAGGTGAATATTAGATTGTTCAAACTCGCCAATCTCGGGTGCGTAAACTCGCCAGTCTCGGGTGAGGGTGCATATCGGTTGCGTAAACTCGCCAGTCTCGGGTGCGTAAACTCGCCAGTCTCGGGTGCGTAAACTCGCCAGTGTAGAATGCGTAAACTCACCAGTCTAGGGTGTCGGAACATTATTGTCCAAAAATATCTAATTTGAAACTTGGCGAAAAATATATCCGATGCATAACTCGTCAGTCTATGGTGCGTAAACTCGCCGCTAATTTGGAAGGGACCGAGAAATTTATGGTCAAATTGAATTTGAGTGAGGGTAGAAAATTTAATCACATATTTGATTAAAGTGGAGAAGATTAAACCACAAAATTGGGTTTAAGGGGTAAAAGATCGATTTAGTGAGGGTGAAGAAAAGTTTATGGGTGAGGGAGAAGGGAGAAATATTTTGATGTAATTCGACGGGAGGGAAGGGCAGCTAGGTTTAGGCCGGTACAACGGATCTCTGCTCTGATACCATGTTAGAATTATGAAGGAATTATGAATTGCATGAATATTATTGATGAATAAAGGTCCTATATATAGGACATTACAGGAGATACAGGTTGCCTTAGGGTAGAAGTATACAATAATTAGAAGATTATAAAAGATACAAATTACCTAAACTAAATTATATCACAATCAATAATATGAGAAAATAATATCCTAACATATATACGATATCTCTAATATAATATGTTAATACTTTCCAAATATAGACATGACACGAAAACACGACACGAATCTGACACGAAATAAATGGGTTTGGGTTGAGGCTTAATGACTCATTTATGTAAGTGGGTCAACACGAACACGACACAAAACTTAAATGGGTCGGGTTTGAGTTGAGGGATTCGTGACCCGTTTACCAATGACACGAACACGAACGACACGACCCGATCTGTTTGACAGGTCTAGTTTGAATAGTCTTTTTGTACATAACCGATATAGTTTGTGTCATAGAATTACGGTACTAATTGTCGCGAGACGTAAATGTTGGACTCAAAGTATATCATGAGTTATTATTAACACCTTCCATTTGATTTTATTTGTAAGATTATAAAAATTTAATATGGTCACAATACTCGTTAATCGAAAAGCTTGAAGAATATGAAATTTTAATTAAGTTTGAAATTGGATCTGATCCACGGATTACCCGGATCTGGATCTAGATATGCACTTTTGGGATCGTCGGATCTGGACCGGACTTGGATCCACTGATAGGGGTGTGGATCTGGATCTAGATCCATGCGGATCCGGTCCAGATCATGTCCGTTGTCATCCCTAAGCAAGCAAGCATAATCTACTCTAACAAATAGGGAGTACCTTTGTACGCTTGTTTGGTTTAGAGGTGTCAATCGGATCACTCGGATCGGGTTCGGGTCGGGTCGCTATTAGGTCAAGTCATTTCGGGTCAGTTGATCTTGCAGGTCGGGTCAGGTTTGGATCGGGTCATTATCGGTTCTAGTTATGTTTTGAGATTTTCCTGATAAGTTGTTTTTTTTACTATTATTTTCTTTAATTACTTTGTCATGAAATCTAACGTATGAAGTTAAACATTAAATTACTTTTATTTGGATCAATCTAAGAGATTAGTAGTCTTATCGTCATCAATTTTGTTAGTTCGGGTTCAAATCGGGTCGGGTCGAGTTCAAGTCACTGGTTATCGGGTCTCGGGTCACAAGCGGGTCGGGTCGATTTTGGGCGACTACATTTTCTGGTTCTAATGGGTCGGGTTATGGGTAAGTCGGGTTTGGTTCCTCGGGTCGAGTCAGCTCTAGTTTGATTGACTAAAATATGGAGTATAGAGCTTAGGGTTTCTATGTGAATGCAACACTAGAGCAAACCCGTGCCTACGCATTGTTTTTTAATTGATTTGTTTATATAAATAGGTTAGTGACTTACAAAATTAATTATATTCCCTTCGTTTGAGTCAATAACTTACCCTTATTTTTTAGTGTTTAGTCGACCGTTCACGTTTATGTGTTTTTAAGAAATTTACCTTTACTTTTTGCTTTTCAGCATAATAAAAACAATTATTTTTTCATTATCTTTTATCCTGTATAGAGTAACATTTTATTATGAAGAAATGAGTATTAAATTAGTCACTACCTTGTCTTTTTGTATAGAATAAATAATTTATTTGGATGAAATAAGTATAAAATTAGTAACGCGTCACTCACAATTTTCCCAAAATAAATATGATATAATGTTCTCGCTTTTTTTAATTATGAAAAAATATTTTTCATTTTAGATCACATTCAACCTTACTATTTTTCGTTATGTTTATTAATTATCGTACCTATATTAGAAAAGACTAAACAAGACTTCGTAAATTTAGCATTTAGTAGAATATTTTAAGGAAAACAATTTGTTTCTAAATTTTAGGGATTATGATTAGAAGTGAATTTTTAAATTTATAGATCTTTCAAAATGTGACTCGACTCATAAACTTGACCCATTATTTTAGATTCAAGTGTAAGACTCTAAAATTTGACCCGTGATCCGTTTGGCTTGAACCCAAAATGTTTCGTCAAAACCCGACCTGGATTATCCATGATATGTCATTAAAATTATCATATATTAAATTTTAAATAATAATAAAAAACTTATCAACTTCAATGTTATAAATTACAAAAGTAATAAAAAACAATAATTTTAGATAAATTTTATAGCATTTAATGATAAAATATTTATCGAATAATATAGTGTTGTACAATTTTTTACTTATAAGATTCGGTAATTATTTAATTTAATAACCTTAGTGGTATCAAATACGATTAATATTAAAAAATAACTAGTATTTTTAACTGATAAAATGTAGGACATCAAAAATTATATATGAGCAGAATTCTGACCTTAACCCGACCAATGCCATTTATTTGACCCGACACGTAAACTTCTCATCCCGTATGACGTAACCGATTCGACCCATTTGACATGTATATTAAAAAGTATGGAATAGAATTTTATTTATTATGTTACAATTATTTTTTTCTCCAATATATGTGATAGGTAGAATTGATAGAGATAATAAAGATTTTAGTTATTGTATGTATAAACATTTAACAATTGGGCTTGTAAGTGAATAAGGGATTTCACCTCAAACACTCCTTTACTTAGTTCCCATCAATTTCTATGTGAATTTTATCTTCTTCGTGAATTTATTTCCCCAAAAAAACCTCTGGAAAATGAAAGTATAGTGACAAAGTATATTAAGTTAGCAACATCCCTTGCTATTGTAACAAACTAACAATTTACGTAACTTATCATTGACTGTATTAAGGCAATCACTAAGACAATTTGTGCATTATTTCTGCATTGAAACAAAATGGTTGCATTCAGGATTCTATCTCCTCAACTGTACAGCAAACAGTTTGACAAAAGTATGAGTATATTCTTGCGCACTATCAAACAAGAAATCGATGGCTGAAAACATCAAGCTGAACCAAACACCACTTCTTAAGAGAAAAAACATCTGACGCCTAACAACAAAGCTATCAAACAAAAAAAATTGGTGAGTAACAGATTTACAGAAACAAGCAGGGCGCTTGTAACTTTTAGAGTAGCTTATACTACAGATTCAAATAGTGGCTTAAACTTATCTGGATTTCTTCATTTTTCAACTTGGTGAAAGCCTTTTTCTCTATTCTTCGTATCCATTCTTTACTTACGTCGAATATCTTTCCAATCTCATGAAGTGACATACGGTGGCTACCAAAGCCATACCTTAGGACCAGAATCCGCCTTTCTTTTGGATCCAAGTCATCTAGAAGCTTCACTATATCATTTCTCATATGCTGCTTCATCAAAGTATTTTCAGGCGTCTCGATCGTGGTGTCTGATGTGCACTCCTGCATGATGTATAGTATGTTTATCAAAAAAGGAAACAAAGCGCAAGATTTCAGACCACACCACATTAACAAAGCATCATGCCATAGATTCGGTTGTAAATGAGCTAGGGCCATTGGACAAGCCCTTGAAATCGGTTTGTACAACGCTCGGCTTGAGCGCGTGCCAAATATAGTACGAGCTTGAACCCGAGTTGGGTAGAGTTTATGTTACCTATTCCTTCCATTTATCACCTTTTCTCACTTGATCATCCCATATTAATTGTTTCCCTCTATATTTTAGGTACAAAGGAGTAATATATTTTCAATATCTATCTCATGAGAAGCAAGCCCAGCAAGCCCTGCCTTAACCAGTCCCCAGACAGTCAGCCCTCACCAGGCTGCTGGCATTGCAAAATGCTCTGCCATAAAGCAAGGATTGATGTAATCCTGTGATTAAAACATTAAGCTTACAATCATCTCTTATAAATGTAGTGCACCACGATCTTGACGTTGCGGACGACGTCCGGCACCTTAATCCTCATTCTCTGCCATGACAATTGATTAATAGTAGGGCGGCTAGGACGGGGGCATAAGGGTTTTTATGACAATCAACAATTCGATGATTGGGGAAATTTCAAAGTGGAAAGGATATTGGTTGATTCTGGTCTCCATAACCATTTCTTTCTTAGATCTTTCAAAAATAGAAAGTGGGGTAATTAAAAATGGGATGGAGGAGTATAACTTGAATAGAAAAACATATGTCGATCTGAACTGATCCGCAATCAACTCGAAGCGGAGATTCATATACTTCAATATATTTGGGCTCGATGAGTTTCAAGCCGAGATTGAGCTCGAACTTCACAATTCTGAGCCCACCAAAGCTTGACATTGGATCACCTCAATTGCACTCCTTTGAGGTGTTCTGAATAAAAAGAGCAATATTTCTCCAATCCCCTAGACTTTCAGCTCCCAAGATTCAATAACATGGCCTAGTCTCAACCTATATTGATGAGAGAATTATTTGTAGAAGCTGACCCAGTACAGAACGAAGCTAATTATTAGGCATTAGACTTTCACCATGTAGCTTAGTGAAAAAGAGAGCAAAATCAAGATAATCTTACCAAATATTTCATATCTATGAAGTTCCCAACTTTCTGATCTAATGAACCCACAATTCTTAAGCATTTATCAGCAGATGTTATTTTATCCACCGAAAGACCAGTGAAATTGGCCACTTCAACATCATTTGGGTGTTTGCCGCGACTTCTTTTCAAGGTCTTACGAGCTTTTTGTACACGGTTCATCGCAGTGCTCAATGCCAACTACACAGAGGCAGAGATTTATTCAGAGCTTGAGAACAAGCAAAAAAAAAATTGAAAGTAATTGGTCCATATTTGAGATACACACAGGCACTTTTATCCCTCTTCCATGTCGAGATACCAATTGAGACATTGCTTTTCTGATCCAGTACTGAACATATGTAGAGAATTGGTATCCCTTAGTATGATCAAACCTTTCAGCGCCTTGAAGCAATCCTATATTCCCTGCCTAAAACACATCAAAACATACTGTTATCCTCACAAAGCGAACAAGTTAAACGAGAAAAGTTACTCATACAGTCCTATTACGCTAATCCATCTATATAGGTGGGCCAGTTAGGGGAGCGGGAAAGCACCAAGTCAACAAAACGACATCATGAGTCCAGTGTCTCAAGGGCTCTCACAATTGGCTGGGTAGTGGGTAACAAGGGATTGGGTGCACATAGCCTTACTCAGGTCTTTAACAGCCCATGGAGATTGTTTCCATGCGATCCATGGTAAAGAAAACGCATCAATGACAACATCTTGACTTCTAATTCACAATGAAAAGAAGCACAAATATTTAGTGAGCCATTTTGATTTTTTATGCAGCCAGAATGTCATTTGGTGTAGCCATGTCAATGAAATAGGCAGTTGCATCTCTCTAGACACATTGTAAGCATAAGGAACCAAAGCAGTGGTCACTCTTTCAAGTCTATAAACAAGAGCCCTCTAGCTGATAGATAAATAAATAAAGGAAGCTGATTTAGTTTAAGGATATTCCACGTAGTACCCTATCTTTTTTCATTTTATAAGTTGTACCCCTCCTTTTAGTCAAATATCTTTGACAAATGCCAACTCTCGGCCACAAAAAATCTGAAAGCGGTGATTTTTTTCCAAACCAAAGATTTCGTAAAATAGATTCCACCATCTTCTAAGGACCTACACAAGTTCTTCAGAATACTGTTCCATTTCCCTCCTCTTGTGTCTAGTGCTAGACTACTTCTGTCAGAATTACTGACCCATTTGTTGGAACTGCTGAGATTTTCATTCTAGGAATAATAAGTTCTGGTTTACTCTTGTGTATGGTTTTAATAAACCTGCCGAGAGGAAGCTACTGTGGCAAGAGCTTCGTGATTATTCCAAGGGCCTTGGATAATTGGAGGAGATTTTAACAGTGTCTTAAATGTTGGTAAGAGGTTTGGCTCTAAAATTACCTGGGCTGATATCAGAGACTTTTGCAATGGTGTGGTGAATGTGACTCACTTAGGCTTCTTTAAAGGTACAAGAGGCCTTAGACAAGGTGACCTATGTCTCCCCTCCTGTTTATCATATGTTAATGTGATGCAAGCTGAACCTTCTTTTAAGTTTCACTCACTGTGCAAGGGTATTAAACTGACCCATCAATGTTTTACTGATAACTACCTGTTGTTCAGTAGGGGTGATAATTAGTCTATTACGAGTAATTTTCTTCTCAGGGTTTATGGCTTTTGCTGAGGCTTCTGGGCTGCAAATGAATGCTAAGAAATCAAATAAGTTTCACTCACTGTGCAAGGGTATTAAACTGACCCATCAATGTTTTACTGATGACTTCCTGTCGTTCAGTAGGGGTGATAATTAGTCTATTACAAGTAATTTTCTTCTCAGGGTTTATGGCTGTTGCTGAGGCTTCTGGGCTGCGAATGAATGCTAAGAAATCAAATACTAGTATATACCTCAATGAGTCAATGGCTTGACTGATACTATATTGCTTCTACTGGGATGCATGCTGGTGCATTACCCTTTAGATTTCGTAAAAAGGATAAATTTAAGGGAAAATCATCACTTTCAAACTCGCGGTAAAATTTATCATTGGTCAAAGTTTATTTGTTGTAAACGTTTCACCGACTATAACTTTTACCACAAGTTTCCAAAACGACGTTTTTTTTTCAAACCAAAAAATCTCTTAAACACAATGATTTTGAAAAAAAAAACTGCTTTCAAAGCTCGTGAGACCATGAGATATTGTCCCTAATCAGTTTGACAAAAATGATGGGTGCACATAGAAAATGAAAAAAATAGGGCTGCCATATAGAATATGCATTTAATTTACCACCTGAATCAAGTCTTCATGCGCAACTCCCAATCCTCGATAATTTCTTGCAAGATACAGCACTAATGATCTAGCACTTTTAAGGAGTTCATTCCGGCAATACCAGCCAAACTGAAGGTCATTATACAACATCTTCTCATCAATACCAGCTGCTTCAGCCCAGCATCTTAAAGTCACTGCCCTCCCATAATCTTTCTCCAAAGCCACTTTCACCTTTTCCAGCTTTGCAACTACCTTAAACCAGGAGGGTTTACATTTAAGAAGATTAGCTTGAAATTTGTTACACAGTTAGAACTATAGTATTAACGCAGTTTAAAGGAAGATAACCTTAATTCCCTTGGCTAGTTCTGCCTCATTTTTGGCAAATTCCAATCTTCTTGTTTCCTTGGTCTTCTTTGTGACAGAAGGAACTACAGTATTCATGACTTTTTCAATGGAAGTTTCTGATCTACAAGCACAACTTCTATTGGTGGCTTGTAGCCTTTTCTGTTGCTTTGATTTCCTTTCTTCCTTCCTTTTTGAATGAACCACCATTTTAGCCAAATCAGTTTTCGCTTTTTTATCTTCTTGTTGATATCCCAGAAGCTGAGATTTATGGTTGGACATATGGGTCACAGTTGAATCCTGAAGTGTCCTAGATAAGCATGCACGAAACAGCTCAAGTGCCCCTAGCCTTTCTAACTGCAACAGAATGTCGCTTTCAAGTTTCATTATGTCTAAATCAGAAAATGTATTCTCCAGCATATTAATATTTTCCATCAATAAATGAAAATTTGATGAGCTGCATGCTTGTACACTTCGAACAAACGCAGATGTATCCTTGTCAGAAGGTACTTGAATATCTTCGATCATATTACGCAAATCTTTGTGGGATCGTTTACTGATAATCAACTGAAACAAATGGAAAGACAAAAGATCAAAGTGAATGCTTCAAAATTGTGCATATTTAAAGCTTGTCCAATCTGTCACTTCTAAACTTGCCAATACTGACCCCACACAGATAACTTGATGCGAGACACCGACCGGACCAGAAAATAATAACCGAAGTATAACCCAATCCAATCCATTTACGGACCAATTTTTGTGGGACCTCACATTATTCTTATCCAATATGACTACACCTAAATCACCTACTCCAAAATGGCCAGACCAGTTTGAATGACTAATTGATTCGAAATGCCTACATTACAGAAAACATGACAAAAATCTTTGTAAACACGTACATAAGCGGCCCGAATCAGACTCCACTGGCCCAACTCAAACAGCCCATACCAAAAATGACCAGACCCAAAGTGAATTATATTCAACAATAACCCAACCCAAATGACCCATTTAGCAAGTCTTGTCACTTTATTACCTCCAAGCTTGCATAATTATCCTCCATGGTTTGTATAGCTGAAGATGAGCATGCATGAAGCCTAAGTGAATCTTTAAGTACCATTTCAGTTTCATCGAAATTGGTCATCAAGAGGGGCAACTTTGCCACGCCAAAATCAAGGTCTTTACCTCGCACTGCAGATTTCATAATGATTACTATGCATGTATGCTACAAAATACAAAGAAGGAGATGACAGAAGACTGTTGCATGAGTGCATGACGTGCATATCACAATGAGTCTGGCGTAAAACATCAATGTCAGAAGATATTTTTGGCTTATGGATGTGGGTTAGAAGTAATTAACTAATATGTCGAGTTACGGCAACAAGTTGGGCCAAAAGAGTGTATATACAAATTTGTGAAACAATTTCTCCGTTGTCATAGATTCAGCTTATCATCCTAGTAATTTACAGTCATCTAAATATCAAGAGTAATGATAAATGAAACAAAATAAATAAATAAAACTTCGTCAATTTCCAAAACTATGGGGATCGATATGGACAAATTTTGCCTCACAAAAGTACACAGATACAAGGACAAGTAATCTATTCATAAGTAGTGATCAAGCTGTCACGGAACGCTTCAAGGAACAAGAAGTCGGAGTTGCGCGTTCAGAAATGTGTATCCACCACCACACTTTCTTCTCGTTGGTTGATGTCACAATAATGACAATTGGTACGTGATGTTCCCAAGTCAAACTAAGGAACCAAATTTGTGATTTGTAAAGGGCATTCATTACATTGGTTTCTTTTCATTGATTTATTTGAAAGAAACCATGTAATATTATTTTGACATCAACACTACTGCACCCCCAAAACTGTCTTCATAATAATAATACCTACGACTACGAGTATAAACATCCTGTCTTTCACACCAATCATAATTCGTACACAGAGATGTGAAATTGAGTAACCGTATCTGCATCGAAACAAATAGCCCGACCCGACCATCTTCCATATGATCTAATAATTTGTTGTTACTTGTCAGAGGCTTCTCTTCATATAAATAAAATAAAAATGAAGTATGTAACCTAAATTCAGAGTATACAAGGCAATACATAAGAGCTGAATTCATGAAGCAAAAAAAACAAAGGAGGAAGAAGAATTACTGGAAGAATGAGAAGTGAAAGAAGAGTGTAAGGAAGGAAGACCCCATCTGATCATCTTCAGTTTGCAACCAAAACCCATCAACAAAAAGATCACTCCACAGTTATAGTTATGCTGCTTCCATCAACAAAAGGAGGATATTTTTCTGTTGTTATTATGACTCCAGATGGACGACTTTCGGACTCTCTTACCTCTCCACCACCAATTCTTCATCTTTACCGTAGCCCCATTTTAACATAACATTTCCTATTAGGGTTATTTATACCGCCTGTATCCAAACTATACTAATCACATTTTAACTGTGAACTACGCTTTTATTAACCTCCGTTTTGATTATCGACTACCTTTTATTCTACCTTATTCAACTCTTCCTCTCACTCTTCTTATTCTAATACACGAATATTCTGATTCACATTTCAGGTTCATTTTCGATCATTGATAAAAAAAACTAAATTTTGCAAAAATTCATCTTCCATATCTTTTTCAAATACTCTTATAGAAGCTCTAGAAAAAAAATTATTGTAATTTTGGCTTTCACGATGACTCCAATGGACGTAATAAAACCCTAAAAAGTTACAACAAGTCACTATGACGGTAATAGCAAGTCATAATCTCATACATAGCAAAGCGAGATTAATGAAAGCGAGATTAATAAATGAGATTACGTATAGTTTGAATTATTTTAAGAAGAACACGCATATTTGGATCATCCCTGTGAAATAACCTCTTTAATTTAACTATTCTTTGAAATAATTAGGATAATTTGTGAAACACTATTTACAATTGGAAAAATTGATATTCCCTATGTCTCATCAAGAGACTCACCCCCTCTCTTTTAGTGAGAATTAAGGAAGGTGAGTGAAAAATGTGGTGAAAAAATGAAAGATGAGAAAAAATATGTGAGAACACAACCAATGAGAATCATACAAATCAAACAAAAGAGTATTAAAGCAAAATACACACCTTTAGGGTTCGTTTGGTTCACCATGGGAAGATAAAGTTACTGGGAACTTAAATTCACGTGAATTTGTATTTCATGGGAATTATAAAAATGTGTTTGGTTGCCATGTGAGAAATGACTTCATGCGAGAAGTTCTACACACCAAGGAGAGGCTTGGTGAGTAATTTCTCCCATTATGGAGGAAGTGACAATTCCTGGGAAGTGGCAATTCCCATGAAGTAGGCAACCAAACAACTCCCTGAAAATGCACTTCCCGGGAACTAAATGAGTAACCAAACGAGCCCTTAGAGAGATGACCCAAAAAAGAAAGGGTGACTCTTCTGTGGAGACGGAGGGAGAAAGAATGATATCATCTTTATAACATCTTCCACAAATGATACCACTTTTCAATAATTCAAAGATGATATACTTTGTATAACCTTTTAATACCATATTTTTAAATAGAACCAAAACTCGGTTACCTGCTTAACAGGTTAATAAACTACTAAGCCCACACTTTAATTAGTTATTACTCATTTTCATACGCAATTTTCCTACCAATTTTTCTAAACTATGGATGACCCGGACCAGACAAGACTGGATAGACACGGAAATTGGTCATCCCAAAAAAATCCAAACACGGAGACCGAACCGGTTAGAAAGGGACCCGAACCGGAACAGAACCCTTTAGGTCTTGGATCGGACAGGGCCGAAAAATTAGACTAATTTTTTTTAAAGTATAGACCGGATCAGAGACCGGTCTCCAATATTCTGGGCACCCGAAGACCGGACAAGTATGTGTCTGGTTCTATCTCGACGGTCCAGGTCCGTCAGATTTGTCAATCCGGATCACTTTTAGAACACCCTAAAATGAGTTTAGTTTGAGTCTCATTTTTTCCATACTCGATGGGTTTGGGTCAAGTAGGGATCTTATTTAAAAAAAACGGGTCTGTGTCTGTGTTATTGTCGGAGTCGTAGCTGACCCGCAAACCCAATACTGTCATTTATGGACCGACATAGGAAAACAACGGATTATCGTTTGAATTTCGGCGAGTCGTCGACATCATATGACAGCACGTCAGAAATGTCCGAAACGTTAGAAATATCGCGTATAGGAGTGTAAATTATACTTCATAATTTGTTAGAAGTTGTCTAGAAATAAGTACAATTATATAGTTTTGCGTGTGATAAGACAATTTTTGGCTTACAAAAAAATGGAGTAGTTGTTTGTTGTAATGGTATTAAGCTGATAAAATTACCGTCTATGAAAGTCGACATTCATATTAAAATCCAAGTTACGTTACCTACCTGTAGACACCCACATTTTGACCGCCAGGTGTCTATAGCAGTTCCCGCCAAGCACCCGATGATGATAGGACGTAAACGTGCTTTGATAGACTCGGATATGGGCTTGTAATCATGGACATGTGGTTTAGACATTTTAAGGAGTACAAATCTCACAAAACTGACCTCAAATCCAGGCCCAGTGGGTCGTTTCGAGTCAAATAACACTAATTTGGGTCGAAACCGTCACCAGGGGTAAAACCGTCTTTTAGCGACCGAGTCAAACCCGGTCAAAGATATTTTTTCCCGAGTCACACGAGCTGGCCGTGACACTACACGGTTGATTCGGACTTAAACACCAAAAAATCAGCCTTCACAAATATTAAACAAATCTGTTTAAGGTGGAATTCGATCTCAAGTAGGAATTCTATCCGGAAACCGAAACGGAATACCACCCAAGCTCAGATACTCGGCTGAAACAGCCGAGATATCACCCCAAACCAGCCGAGTTTTTGGCTTTCCCACCAAGAAACGAGAAGTCTATTCCTTCACGAACTCTCGTATTTCCTATCCAAGCCGGTGTTTCTTGTCACACAAGTAAGATCACCTCGGTTCCTATAAATAGGACCCTCCCTTCAACCTCAAAACACACAGAAAATTGACCGATAAGACACGATTCATACACAGAAAAATCACACCAAAAATACCGAAAAAGTCAGCCAAAAAAGAGCAACATCCAAAGTCCCGACGTAATCCCGAAGTAATTCCAAAAATCCGACGAAACCGATCCCGTCCAAACCGGCCGATCCCACGCCACACACACACTCCAAACCGACACCTTAACTCACCCACATCATCTCGACGCTCCCGTGTCTAAGCCACCGTCCGACGAGCTCCATACCGAGAACACAAAGCATGTAGGTTGAGGGTGTAAATCAAACCCGTCTCTTCCCTTTTCTCTCTTCTTCATCTCGTTTTTATGGGTCTTGCGTCGGTCTCTTTTCTATTTTCTAATATCGATACTACTAAAACTATTTTCTTACATCGAATATTCTTAAAATATGATATCGATTCTATATAATCGAATATCATATCGAAAAGAATTATATTAAGTTTTCGACGAAATCGTTACATCTTTTTTACAACTTTTCGTTCAAAATCTTTTTTTTTCTATTTTTCGTTCAAAAACAAACTTTTTTCAAAACCTTTTCTAAGGTCATTCCGACTATTTGATATCGATTTCATAATCGAATATCGAATACGACGAATATCGAAAATATAAACCGAGTATAAATTAATCCATATTTGTACGCGATTTATAACGATTTTCGACAAAAAAATAAAAAGCGGACAAACTTGCGTGCGAGTCGCGCCCGGTCCAGGCGACTCGCACACGAGCCTGGGATCCGATTCTATTTTTTAAGTTTTCGTTCGTTTATTTTTATTTATTTTACGAAACGATTTCTAAATTCACATCTTTTCTAAAACTATTCTAAATATTTGATAATCAACTATTGAATATAACGAATATCGAGAATATTAAGTCGAGTACGATTATGCAATATTCGTACGCGGTTTAATCAAAATTTTCTGAAAAACGTTGTCGATTTCAGGCCACCACGCGACCCGCATGAGTCTCGGGCGAGTCGCGCGGTTCTCGGCCGAGACCTACCTTTTTTTTCTTTCTCGAACATCGTTTTTATACAAAACAACGTTTTTAATGATTTTTTTTCGATTATTTCTTATTTTCGCGATTTCAATTTCATATATTATTATTTCAATCGTTACTAACCCGTTTTCTCGTGTTTGTAGCAACTTTTTCTCATATTTTCTTTTTATCGTTTTATTAGACTAAAACGAACTCACATGCTAAAATAACTTTGACGTTATTAGTTTAACATGCATTAAACGACTTAGCAACCCATTTATTTATTTTTCCTCACATGTCTTAGGAAAATAATCTCTGCATATCATTTCATCGTCGAACTAACGCGTGTACACAAAACCGAACGATATCTTAGTAAAGGCCGCTAAGTGCGGGCGGGGTTGGGTGTTCTCGCTGAACTTCCCAACACGTACCCTCACCCCTTACTCAGAACCGTGGTTTCCGGATGTCCGAAACCATTGGCAACGAGAGTCATTCAATATACGATTAACCGCCCAGTCGGCATCGGTATCGATATGCTAAGGGACGAACCCAATAAACTCTGACATCGGAAATGGGCCAGGCTTTAAGTATGGCCCACTACGACATAGAGTGGGTTCGAATGGTTCCGAATAACCATAAAATTCGGTGGCGACTCCTACTTCGATTTAAAATTCTATTCGATCCATCTCATATGGAAATTCTACGCCTCCCCGAAACCCGCGCTTCGCCGCGTCGGGGTGGACCTATGTCATGTCCACAATTTGGCGACTCCGCTGGGGATTAACTGATGTGTCACTTACCATCGGCATCCTCAGGGTGAGACTCGAAAAGAAATCGTTCGATTAGTAATGTACACGTTTTAGTTCAATGATTCATGCATAACCCCGTTCTACCCCGGGCCGGTTACTTGTGACCGACGTCCCACTATACCACGGTGCATTCCCACTAGGGTGCACTAAAGACTTCGATGGCGGAACTCGTTTAGACTTTGCGGCATGTCCTAAGACCAACTCGGCTTAGGGAGTCCGTCCTCAGTACGAGAATGCGATCGTTGTTGGTATAGACCCTATTAGACCGACCGAGACTTAGACTAAGAGCATACATGGCGTCGTTATACTGATTCTATGACTACATGCTACTTGATCCTTTGGTCTTTTCAAAAAAACCGTCATTTTCAAAAATTACATCTTTTTCAAACCCATTCTTTTTTCAAAACCCGGAAAGCTGCCGAATTTAGGACTTATGATTTTGACTCTAAATAGCCTATTTTTAGCCGGTATGCTGTCTAAACCTTTTCAAAAAAAGCCCGAAATCTCGGCCCGATAACCCTCTTTCTCGGTTTTCAAAAAAAAATCGGGTCTTCCAATCCGACTTTGCTCGGTTTTCAAATTCAAATTCTCTTTTCAAAATCCTCTTCCGCTTAGGACTTCCCGTAGTTAGCAGTGTCGGGTCTTGTCATAGGTCATAAGAGTCTATAGCGTCGAAACTCCGTCGATCTTATATCACGGGTTTCCACCCCATCCCAGTCCGCCTTATTTGTCAAGGCACGACCCACCTTCGTAGGACTAACTCCTACAAAGGGAAGCCCGTTTACACACTAGAGTCTAAAGTCTGGGGATTTCTCACGTAGACCTTCCTTCGAACAGGACTAGGCCCACTCTGCCGAATCCTAAGGAAGGCCCACCACTCACGTGTCATCCATTTAGAAGTCAGTCTCCGGTCTTCCTTTTAGTCTAGTCTTTTTCTTGCTCGGGATGTACTTTTGATTCTAAGATCTGGGTCAGATACTGATTACGCGGTGCCCTTACAGACAGGTCACCCCACACTCGAGCCATGACGCAAAAAGCCATAGATGAATTGACCGCCTCTTTGGCCCAAATCCAAGACCAACTGAGGAAAATGCGGGAAGACCAGATCGCCATCCTCACCCGGGTAAGTGCCCTAGAACAAGGAACCCCTAGCAGCAGTGTCGATACTACTGGGCCTTTAGCTGAATTGGCCAGCGCAGTCCACAAACTGCAGGAACAGGTCCATCTGACAACCCAAAGCTCCATCCATACGGAGAATGCTCGGACCTACACCCCACTGACCGATGAACTACCCGCCAATCTCAATCTGACGGGTCTACCAATGTTCGAGGGTACTGAAGACCCGGTCCACCATATCCGGGCTTTCAAGGAATTCATGGCCCTTAAAGGGGTTAAGTCCAACATGTTCAAACACCTGTTTGCTTCATCTCTCGAGAAGCACCCAAGAGCCTGGTACTACCGGCTCGATTCCAAGAAATACAAAACTTGGGATGACGTGGCAACGGAGTTCGCTCGGAATTACGCCGACAACACGGAAATCCAGACCACCATGCGCACCCTGGAGGTCATGGCCCAAGAGCCCAAGGAAGGTTTCACCAAGTACCTTCAAAGGTGGAGGGCCGAAAGTGTGAAGTTGGTAGACAAGCCCAACGAGAAGACACTAGTGGAGGCGTTCATCAACAACCTCCTACCCCCCTACCGCGTCCATCTTAGGTATGCCGGCATTTCAACTTTTACGGTGCTTACCGAAATGGGCATTAGGATTGAAGACGATCTTCGACATAATGAAGATCTGGGTGAAGCCTCTACCGAAGACAATACTGGACATCCACTTGATTCCTTAGAAGCCGAAGACTGCTGACAACCTCATCCAAGAGTCTAGATTTGGTTCAAGTCCGAGTCTGAGTCCGAGTCTAGGATGTACTATTTCTTTCAATTTCAAAGTCAAAGTCAGAGTCAGAGTCAGCGGTATTCTGTCCTCTTTTCACATTTCAATAAAATCTGCTTTTTTATTTCTCATACATACTTTCCTTATGTGTTTCCGAGAACATGATGAACACCATCATACACTGTGAGCACACGCACGTGACTATTATAGGCACATCTATAATGACTGCAGGAAACCGAGCCCGTGTTTTCCTTTTACCTATTCCATGTCTGGTATAGAAAGCCACATAACTACCCGTAGCAGGAGCATATCGAATCCTATGACAAATCTGGGTAGTCTTCTAGTTTGGGTTCAAGACGGGAGGCAAGCCCACTTCCCACAATAAACACCCATCCAATAAGACTAGCCAGTCCCTACCTTAGGTGTTAGTCTGACCGACAAAAAAAAGCTGGACAAAAAAAAATCAAGAGTCCAAGAGAAAAAAAAAAAGCAAAAGGCCAAAACAAAAAAGCTGGCCATGATCAAAAAAGAATTATCAACATCTCTCGACCAGACACAGTCAACTCAAATGAAGAATCCCATGACCGGGGCTAAGAGGTCAACCCAAAGAATTCAAAAACCCATGACCGTGAAACGGTCAATTAAAAAATTATCAATAACCATACCATCCAATAGGGGAGAACAGTCAAGCTGGTCAGCTAACACCACATCTAGCCTTCCCACATTACAACCCTCAAGACCTTCTCGAGACCTAGGCTAGAGACAGCCCAGAATTTTGAGGATTCAAGCTCCATAGGATACACCCTAACCTTTAGGGCCAGACATGGAAATCAGATCCCGCATTATCAAACTTGCCCAATCGAAGCTCGAGCCATTCTACTCGACTTCCCCTTTACATAACAGAATTCACAATCACCATATGCAAATCCGAGAGCAAAACTCGTTAAAATCCCCGAGAGCAAAACTCATCAAATCCCCGAGAGCAAAACTCATCAAATCCCCGAGAGCAAAACTCGTTAAAATCCCCGAGAGCAAAACTCATCAAATCCCCGAGAGCAGAACTCGTTAAAATCCCCGAGAGCAGAACTCGTTAAAATCCCATCCTAATTCTTCTCATTCAAACCAGTTACCATCCTCAGACACGGGAACTCAACTTGCAGTCGTCATAGAACATGCCCAAATAGTTCACACCACCTCTGGGGGCTACCCCGGAAAACGCTCACAGTCACAGGATCAACATCCTAACTATTCTAAGCCCTTTGATCAAGACATCACTGGGAATGCACCTAGCCTACACCATCGCTGTGGCTAGTTACACACAAAGCCCTAGTAAACTAGGCACCATTATATATCTTTCAATCCACTGAACTACGGCTTGGTTTGATTTCACTAACACGTGAATACGTAGGCAGCCTTTCAACAGAGGCACAACCACCCACATTGACACACATTCAAAAAACATCATCATTCCGGTCACGACACTATCATGTTCTCAACAGCTAACTTTGTCGTCCTGGGGGCTTCTCTTAGGCAAGAAACCTCCATCCACTCACAAAATCCAGATAAATTCAAAAGATCTAGCCTCCTTTCTATAGTGTGTCCTAGTACTCGGCTCAGTCAAAGACGAGAATCTGTCAGGACTCGGAGCAATGCCCACTTTGGAAATGTCTCAAAAATCAAAAATTAAAAAGGAGCACTAGACTACAGCATTGTTACTGCTAAAACAGTCTCATTACAGACTACTGCAATTCCCCTATAGCAGATCGTTCCCATTTCGATGTTCGACTGTGTTGCCACTCGCCTAGGCTACGGAATAGCGCAACTTAAGAGTCTTGTCATCTTAGGAGGCATACCCCCTACCGAGTCACGGTCTAACCCTTAGAGAGTCTAAGTCGTGTCTGTCAACTCGTCCTCTCGCGTCCAGAGTCGAGTCTATCGGTATATCTCTCTCTTCAAATTCTCATTTTTTTTTTGCAAAACTTAGCCATTTGAGAAAATCCTTTTCCTAGTCACCACGGGAATAGGAATTTTTATCACACTTCATCTAAGCATACAGGCTTAACCAAGGAAATCCTAGGAATCCGTGTCAGAATCCAATTAGGAATCAGAGTCATCCCAGCCACTCTTATTTCCAAACTTCCAAAAATTTTCAGCATTCTCCTTTTCAAAATTTTCGAAAAAAAAAATCATCTTTTTCCCCAGCACGAGTCAGTGTTTCGCCTAAATGTTACATACAAATTATGTCAGCATACAGGTACACCCAAGACTCCCAGAAATTCTAAGTTCCCCAGTGGAAAAGCTCAGGCAACTTCTTAGCTTCCAAGGCAAGCTCCCGCGCAATTCTAAGACAGGATATATCTGCAAACAGGTATACCCATAGCTTCCTAGGCAAGCTCCCGCGACATTATCAGCATCAACCCAGGTATGATTTCTATTCCGTGGCTGGCGAGCCCTTCACGCAGGTCTAATGGACCCTAAACGACCCGATCGGAAGTCTGCCAGGTTTTAATCCTTGATTGACCTGGTAGCTACTCTGACTTTTGCCTTGTCCAAGCCTCAGTCAGAGTGGGGGCTCTGTAGACACCCACATTTTGACCGCCAGGTGTCTATAGTAGTTCCCGCCAAGCACCCGATGATGATAGGACGTAAACGTGCTTTGATAGACTCGGATATGGGCTTGTAATCATGGACATGTGGTTTAGACATTTTAAGGAGTACAAATCTCACAAAACTGACCTCAAATCCAGGCCCAGTGGGTCGTTTCGAGTCAAATAACACTAATTTGGGTCGAAACCGTCACCAGGGGTAAAACCGTCTTTTAGCGACCGAGTCAAACCCGGTCAAAGATATTTTTTCCCGAGTCACACGAGCTGGCCGTGACACTACACGGTTGATTCGGACTTAAACACCAAAAAATCAGCCTTCACAAATATTAAACAAATCTGTTTAAGGTGGAATTCGATCTCAAGTAGGAATTCTATCCGGAAACCGAAACGGAATACCACCCAAGCTCAGATACTCGGCTGAAACAGCCGAGATATCACCCCAAACCAGCCGAGTTTTTGGCTTTCCCACCAAGAAACGAGAAGTCTATTCCTTCACGAACTCTCGTATTTCCTATCCAAGCCGGTGTTTCTTGTCACACAAGTAAGATCACCTCGGTTCCTATAAATAGGACCCTCCCTTCAACCTCAAAACACACAGAAAATTGACCGATAAGACACGATTCATACACAGAAAAATCACACCAAAAATACCGAAAAAGTCAGCCAAAAAAGAGCAACATCCAAAGTCCCGACGTAATCCCGAAGTAATTCCAAAAATCCGACGAAACCGATCCCGTCCAAACCGGCCGATCCCACGCCACACACACACTCCAAACCGACACCTTAACTCACCCACATCATCTCGACGCTCCCGTGTCTAAGCCACCGTCCGACGAGCTCCATACCGAGAACACAAAGCATGTAGGTTGAGGGTGTAAATCAAACCCGTCTCTTCCCTTTTCTCTCTTCTTCATCTCGTTTTTATGGGTCTTGCGTCGGTCTCTTTTCTATTTTCTAATATCGATACTACTAAAACTATTTTCTTACATCGAATATTCTTAAAATATGATATCGATTCTATATAATCGAATATCATATCGAAAAGAATTATATTAAGTTTTCGACGAAATCGTTACATCTTTTTTACAACTTTTCGTTCAAAATCTTTTTTTTTCTATTTTTCGTTCAAAAACAAACTTTTTTCAAAACCTTTTCTAAGGTCATTCCGACTATTTGATATCGATTTCATAATCGAATATCGAATACGACGAATATCGAAAATATAAACCGAGTATAAATTAATCCATATTTGTACGCGATTTATAACGATTTTCGACAAAAAAATAAAAAGCGGACAAACTTGCGTGCGAGTCGCGCCCGGTCCAGGCGACTCGCACACGAGCCTGGGATCCGATTCTATTTTTTAAGTTTTCGTTCGTTTATTTTTATTTATTTTACGAAACGATTTCTAAATTCACATCTTTTCTAAAACTATTCTAAATATTTGATAATCAACTATTGAATATAACGAATATCGAGAATATTAAGTCGAGTACGATTATGCAATATTCGTACGCGGTTTAATCAAAATTTTCTGAAAAACGTTGTCGATTTCAGGCCACCACGCGACCCGCATGAGTCTCGGGCGAGTCGCGCGGTTCTCGGCCGAGACCTACCTTTTTTTTCTTTCTCGAACATCGTTTTTATACAAAACAACGTTTTTAATGATTTTTTTTCGATTATTTCTTATTTTCGCGATTTCAATTTCATATATTATTATTTCAATCGTTACTAACCCGTTTTCTCGTGTTTGTAGCAACTTTTTCTCATATTTTCTTTTTATCGTTTTATTAGACTAAAACGAACTCACATGCTAAAATAACTTTGACGTTATTAGTTTAACATGCATTAAACGACTTAGCAACCCATTTATTTATTTTTCCTCACATGTCTTAGGAAAATAATCTCTGCATATCATTTCATCGTCGAACTAACGCGTGTACACAAAACCGAACGATATCTTAGTAAAGGCCGCTAAGTGCGGGCGGGGTTGGGTGTTCTCACTGAACTTCCCAACACGTACCCTCACCCCTTACTCAGAACCGTGGTTTCCGGATGTCCGAAACCATTGGCAACGAGAGTCATTCAATATACGATTAACCGCCCAGTCGGCATCGGTATCGATATGCTAAGGGACGAACCCAATAAACTCTGACATCGGAAATGGGCCAGGCTTTAAGTATGGCCCACTACGACATAGAGTGGGTTCGAATGGTTCCGAATAACCATAAAATTCGGTGGCGACTCCTACTTCGATTTAAAATTCTATTCGATCCATCTCATATGGAAATTCTACGCCTCCCCGAAACCCGCGCTTCGCCGCGTCGGGGTGGACTTATGTCATGTCCACACTACCATTACAAGTCAATTTTATATGGGAATTGTTGTGAGAAGATAATGTAGAAAGGTGGTATCATTTTGAGATTATTGAAAGATGGTATCATTTGTGAAAGAAGTTATAAAGGTGGTATTGTTGCTATCAATTTTTACTTTACAATTTAGGTCAATTTGCGAGGAAGTACCTACAGTTTTATTTTTTGTTAAACTCTACCTAAGGTTTATATATTCTTTCAAACACTACCAAATACACTTTTCATGCATGGATATGTGAAAATAAGTGATTTAACTTGTCGGTATCATAACTTTGAAGTTTATTTGCTAAGTTGTTTAACTTCTTTTATAAAAAAATAGGCTCGTGTCACTAGCATGAAAATAATGATCGATAATGAAGGTCAATGATTTTTAAGTAATTTCGTACAAAATAGGTGGCAAATTACTCCCTTCGATTTTTATTGTTGCCCGTTTCATTAAAATACTCCACCTATATATTGGTGAAGAAATGGTACAATAAATAAAAATCGGAGGGAGTATTAAATTAGGTGAAACATTAGTTTATTTTAGTAAAATAAACTTTAATATATGTGTAAACACCTGCATTTTGCCTGCTCGTGTCTGTAGCAGTCTCCAACAAAACACCCGATGATGATCGGACGTTAACATGCATCAATACGCTCGAATACGGACTCGAAATCAATAGTATCCGAATTGGGTACTTAGCAGAGTACAAATATCTCAAAACCGACCTCAAATCCAGACTCAGTGGATCGTTCCCAATAACATAAAGCTAATTTGAGCCAAAACCGTCACCGGGGGCAAAACCATATTTGTCGACCGAGTCAAACCCGGTCAAATTCGAAACCCGGAAACTAAACAATACACAATAGCGTCCCAATACACAATCAATTAAAGTCAAAACGGAATCCCCATTTACCTTGAATAACCCGGATATCAATTCGTGTTTTGAGCAACTTCCGATACGGGCGAATTCAAATGCCTGAACCCAGACGCCTCAAGAACTAAGTCGCCCCGAGGGAGGCACCTGAATATCAGGGCGCTAGCCTTCAGGCGCCTGAATTTCGAAATCAGAACATTTCACAAAACTCTATAAATACACGCTTATGCACACCATTTCATGGGTTGAAAAAATCATCTCTCATCTCCAAAAAGCCGAGTGCGAGAGCTCTACTATTCTCACATACACCCATAAACACACCTTAACTCTTCCTATATACCTTGAACCGCTCCCCGTGCCTATGACGATACTCCGCGAGCCCGTATTTTGAAGCATTTGACGTGTAGGTTGAGGGTGTCCAAACCCCATTTCTAATCCTTAAACTCGCTTATTTATCGTATTCTAACAATACTAACTTTTTATTATCGTACACTAACATTTAATTCCTCGCATCTAACATTTATTTTTCGTTCCTAACATCTAACTACTAACTTTCCGACATTAAAATACTCGTTCTATTACGTATCACGTACTAAGGATGACGAAATAAGGAAATCCGAACACAAGAGTATCGCACTTGCATCGCCGGTCGCTTATCTCGTCACCCCGCGTATTTGGTTGTTTAAGGCGAATCAACTCCCTAAAACGCTTTTACGCTTTTGTTCTATTACTACTGTGTATAATTACCTAAAAATATTTTAACACGACTCGAGTGGACGTCCAATAACGGTATCGACATCGTAGATCCTAATGGTCAAATTACATGTCGAGATACGTAGGACCTAATGCCTACAAGGATAAGTCGTTATCAATTCGGGATAAACGCTATATGATGCCAAATTCGCACATCATGGACCCATGGTCAATGTCGATGTCGAATTGTGCAAATCGTTTAATCTGAATCGATTTTCTTTAAAACGAACACATTCGACTAAAGTTTCTGCCCAAAGTATGCATAACCACCGGACAGAGCGCTAGGGTGGTGGCGTCTCATAATTGAGCCGCGCCACCCTAGGCGCCTGAATGTTAGGGCGCCCCAAGGCGAGCGCATGACCTTCGGGTTATGACGTGACGCGGAATCTTTCGTCGCACGTTTTCGATTTCATTAATTATCGTCACTCCAAAATGTTTGATGTTGATTCTATAATCGAATGTCATACATAAAGGGTCATCGAGAATCGAACTAATACGAAACCTAATGACGTCAGTCCGACCATCGTACGGTCCACACGACCCGATAACAATGTCGCGATACCCAAGGGCTCCAATATTCGTATTAAGTCGATATATTCGATCCAAATCATAAATCAGGACGATTAGGAACAAATACCCAATGAAGGCCAAAACGAGGTATCGTGGACTTCCAAAATAGTCAAACAACGATATAAATTTTGCCTAGGGAATTATGTTTGGGATGCTAGTCGGCACGTGTGTGGACATGACATAGGTCCACCCCGACGCGGCCACGCACGGGTTTGGGGAGGCGAATGAATCTTGTGGCAAGATTGATCTCGGATTTGAAATTTAAATCTAATTAGGAGTCGCCACCGAATTTTGTGGGAATTCTGACCCATTCGAACCCACTCTACATTTAGGTGGATCGTGCACAAAGTACGGCTCGCTTTTAATGCTAGATTTTAGGAGTTCGTCCCTTTGCATTACGATACCAATGCCGAGTTATCGGGAATCGTGCATCAAATGACTCTTGTGTGCCAACGGTTTCGGACATCCGGAAACCATGCTTCTGAGTAAGGGGTGAGGGTACGTGTTGGGAAGCCCACGAAGGACACCCAACCCCGCCTGCACTTTAGCGGCCTCTACTGAGATACCGTTCGAATTTTTAATACGCGCGCTAGTGATTTGGTTGAATGTTATGCAAACAACGTTTTTTGACTAAACATGTGAATTATATTCAACTACGTCATTTAATGCATCTAAAGCAACGTCGAAGTTATTTTAGCATGTGAGGTTCGTTTTAGTACAATAAAACAAACAACAAAAATAAAAGCGCAAAAATAGGTTACAAATACACGGGCGGAATACAACCCGGATTTACAATACAACAAACGCGAAAATCGAAGCAATCAAAATAGCAATGATGATATGAATAGATTGGAACAAAGATGCGATGCATGGTTTTGAAAATATAGGCACGTGATAGTCTTGACACGCGACGATTAAAGGTTGTAGAAAGGATTTTGATAAGGTTTATTGTATGTAGGAGGTTCACGGTTTAGACGGGATGAAGGCCACTTGATCGAGTCATGGAAGGGACTCGGTCGAGTGTCCTACGTGAAAACTCCCTGCCTTTTTTTTGGGGTGCCACTCGATCGAGTGTCCCACTCGATCGAGTGCCCCCTGTACGGATTGCTTTCCGTTTCAAACAGACGTCGAATTCGAAATTGCTTTTAGTCTTAAATTGATAGCTAACTGAACCGCATAAAAATACGATATAATTTATACTCGGTTCAGTTTTCGATACTCGTAACATATATTTTATTATTTACGAGATCGGTATCGGGGATTTTAGAAAAAGTGTTATAATGTCATTTTGAACTGAATTAGGACGAAATTGATTCCCTCCGCGTCACGACACCGTTATTAATCCTTACGGATTACATGGTGTACGATTCAGCATCACCAGGTTTCGTACTAACTCGAAAAAAAAAGGCATCGAACACATTTAATGACGAATATCCGCGATTGCATCACGCCCTTGAGTGTTTAGGGCAGCGCTCCTCGAAAGGGCGCCACCACTGTTACAACTCGTTAAGGGATTAGAAGGATCTTTAACGAGATTCGTTTTTAAACATATTCGATTCGAAATTGTTTTATAATTTTTTGTATGCGCGGTTGTATTTAATAGCAACGATAAATAAATAAAACTAGTAACAAAAGAAAAGAAATAAAAAAATGTAAATAAAAATACATAAAAAAACGGAGAAGAGAAGAGAGAAAAGAGAAGTGTCGGGATTGAGTTTTACACCCTCAACCTACATGCTTTGTCTCGGAGATCGGCTCGTATAGTAGTGGCTTAGGCATGGGAGCGTCGAGATGTATATAGGAGAGTTATGATGTGTTTGATTAGGGAAGAGATTTGACAAGTTTTGCTCTCAGTCTTTGACGAGTTTTGATCTCGAGGGTGGCTTGTATACTAGAGTGTATGAGGACTCTAAGGAAGCCTAAGTATGTATGGAGATTGTGAAAGGTTAAAGCTGATTGAAAGGTTGTAAAGAGTTGTGTATGTGATGGATGAAAAAGTTCTGAAGTTGTGATGGGTGATGGAGTATTTATAAGAAAATACCCCGGTTTAGGGTAAAAAGGGACCACTCGATCGAGTGGTGTAGGTGCACTTGATCGAGTGCCCGGTCTAATGTCGGTTTGCCCGGTTCGCAAGCCTACTCGACCGAGTGGGCCTGAACCACTCGATCGAGTGGGTCTGGACAGAGTGAGATATTTTAAGAAGGAAATTCTATCCTTTTTTTGAAGAGATTTGGTGGTTGGGGTTTCTTTCTAGAAACGTATGTAGCTATTTTTTGTGTCGGATTCGTCTTTGACCGGGTTTTGACCCGGTCGCTAAAAGACGGTTTTGTTTTTGGTGTCGGTTTTGACCCAAATTAGTCTTATTTGATTGGAAACGACCCACTGAGCCTGAATTTGAGGTTGGTTTTGTGAGATTTTTACTCTGTAAAAGGCCCAAGCCAAATACTAACGATTTTGAGCCCATATTCGAGCGCGTTAAAGCACGTTTGCGTCCGATCATCATCAGGTATTTTGTTGGAGACCGCTATAGACACTAGCAGCCAAATGCGGGTGTCTACAACGTGTCAATCTATCGTGTGTTTCATTTAAAACCCACATTCCGTGTCTATTTTCACTCTATCATCATCTCCCTTTTACGACTTTGAGTGAACGCCTCATCCAAGAGTTCAAAGATGTCTTCGCATGGTCCTACAAAGACATGTCGGGGATAGACTGAGAAATAGCCGAACACCACATACGAAACAAAGGCGGGTGTAAACCGGTTAAGCAAAAACTCTGCAAAATGAGATCCGAATGGTCTCTTAAAGTCAAAGAAGAAGTCGACAAACAGTTCAAAGCCAGCTTCATACAAGTGTCCGAATATCCGGACTGGGTTGCTGATAAGTGTGGTTTGTAGTGCCTATTTTGTAGTGTTTTGGTCCCATTTTCCTTGTAGAATCGCTCCTTGGAAGCGGTTTAGGGGCTTCTTATGCTTCCTTTAGTTCGTTTCAAGTTCCCGAGACCGATTTGGAAGAGTTGGAGCGATTCCGACTCTATACATACACATTTTGGAGCCAACGGAGTAAAAGAACGATGATTCGATGCCTTGGAATCGACCCCGAGACCTTGGGACCCAATCCCGAGCCTCCGAGACCCGATCCCGAGTCCCGAGAATCGATGGGAAGCCCATGAGAAGCAAGGAGGGACCAAAAAGTTCATATTGGAGGCCTACAAGACCCATCCCGATCGGGAAGGCCTCAAACCCGATCGGGATGAAGTCCACGATTAGGGACGCCACTGTGGAGCCTTCCCGATCGGGATGGCATATTCCCGATCGGGAAAGTTGAAGTTTCCCGATCGGGAATGTGCTGCTGCTGCCCGCATTTCCTTTGTTCCTTCCTCCTTTCCATTGTAACCCTATAAAAACCCCTCCTCTTGTAATCTTATGTTATGCACTTCATTAGACATTAAACCCTAGACTACTTTAGGTTAGATTAGATTAGATTAGAGTAGATTAGTCGGTAATTAGTGGTTAATCTTAGTTTAGTACTTGTATTAAGGGAATTCTTCAAGATCCTTCCAAGATTGACAACCTTGGTGGTTTGTTTTGGGTTTTCTTCATTAATGCAAGTTTGAATCTTTCCTCTTCACTAGTTTGGTATAATCTTATTCTCTTTTTACTCTTAATCCTTTATTGTTTATCAAGTTTGAATCTTTATTATTGTTTGTTCTTGTTCTTGTTAGTTTGGTTGAGTTTGTTTAGGGATGTTTTGTTTCTTGTTTTGATTCCTCTTGTTCTTGTTAGAATTAGTTTGATGATGTTAGAGTAGTGTTCTTGCTAGGGTTAGTAAGGTGATTAGGGTGTTAATTGGATGATTAAGGGTTTGTTGGAGGAATTTGTGGAAGATTTGGGTTTCCTCTTGGTTGATGCATATTACATGTTTGTTGAAATGCTTGAATGACTAAGTAGGTTGGAATGCTTGTTTTTCTTGTCTTTCTTTGTCGTGTGTGTCGCCGGATGGGTTCCATGAGGAACCTCTAGGTCGGTCTAAGTTGCGAAAGCCCGGACCAACGTAGATCACCCTACTACCTCCTTCACTCTAGCTCTTCCTTGACCATTCCGTTACCCCTTTGACCCCGACCTAATCCTAGCCCATTTTCCTTAGTTGTTCTCCTTAGTCTTAGTCTAGCTCTCTCCCTTTCTATCATTCTCTAGTTTAGCTTAGCTCGTTGACTTAGTCTAGTATTTGGGCGACCTTGGTCTAGACGCCTCTACCGTCCCCGTGGATTCGACCCGACTTACCCTAGCTACCCTAGTTAGGTTTTGCCGGTTTTATTTGATCGGTGGGATTCGCGACAAATCCCTCCCGTCAAATTGGCGCCGTTGCCGGGGACGGTGATAGTTTAGACTTTTTTTTCCTAGTTACTTGACTTAGTCTTTGTGTTTGTGTTTTCCTTTTTTCTTTTTGTTACCTTGCTTCTTGTGTGTGTGTGATTTATTTCTCTCTTGTCTAGTGCCCAAAAAGCACTAGACTTCTCACGTTTGTTCCTAGTCTACAGTTTGTGCTTAGAGGTGGTGACTATCTTCTTCTTGCAACTTCGAGCCGCTTAAACGGACAGTTGCTAGGGTGAGAGGTTTCCAACCGGGTATGGACTACGATTTTCGAGCAAGCATGGGGTTTGATCTAAACTCCACATACTTGGGAGCCGATATGAGCTACTCCTCTTCTTCCATGAACCAAGGGTATGACATGACGTCCCCCTACCATAATCAAGCTTCTTAGGGTAATCAAGATGGGTATGATCCTCAAGAGTATGGAAATGGCTACCAACAAGTGAATGACTATCAATCCTACGATCAAGGTGGCTATTACTCAAGCTATGATTGTGAACCCACCATGTTCAATCAAGATTCACCTTGTGGAAGCCAATACCCCCAAAACCCACCATATTACCCTCCACCCCAACCACAATATGAACCCCATGACCCACAATACTACCAATCACCTCAACCTCACTACCAACAATATGATGCCCCACCCCTTGGGCATCATCAAGACACCATGTTTAATCAAGATTATCAAGATTATCATCAAGATTATCAAGGAGCCTTACAAGACCCCAATGACCACCAATCGTCGAACTTGGAGTTGTATCAATCGATTCTTCAATTGCAAAAGAGCCAACAAGAAATGACCATCCAAATGCAAAAGGATCAAGATGAATTCTTGGCCCAATATCGGAAGGAAAACGAGGCATTTGATGCTCGATTAAATGCATTATCGGTTCAAACCGTAATGTATTTATCCCGAACATCGCAATTAGATGAAGGGTGCCCACTTGAGAGAGAGGAGCAACCTAACCATGAAGCCGCCGATGTAGTTCCCTTTGGAGGAGAGATTTGCTTTGAAGAACCTCAATCGTCTACCCAAAAAGAGACGAATGAGGAGATGACCCTCGGTGAAGACAACATTGGTGAGGAATTGGAGGAAGTTAGTGAGATGGATGGGTTGGTAGAATTTGTGAAGTTGTTGGGTGAAATTGTTAGCCTCGAGTTGCCCTTGTGCGAGAATGTGGATAAGCATCAAGAGCCCCTAGCTAGTGAACCAAGCAATGACTTGGAAGAGATTGAAACCGCCGGTAGAAGTTTCGATCCTCTTCTCCAAGATGATGTGGGGCCGAGTGATGAAGATGGGGATCCACAACTTGAGGAAAGTGTGGGGGTGTGTATCGAGGAGATGAGGCCAAAACCGTTTTTTGTGCCTTGTTTCTTGGAGATGAAGCTTGCTTGTGATTGGAGGCGATGCCTAGGGAGGAAGAGGTCGGTGAAGCTCGTGGGATTGATAGACCCCGGAGATGACATGATTGATGACGATGGGTCTTTTGATTCCTACTTCTTGCCTCCTCCTTGGAGGCCGTGGAGGTTAGCTAGGCTCGAGCGCTTCTTGGGCCTACATTATAATGTCGGTAGCGCGTTCGACTTGCTCCTCCACGCCCTTGAGGGCTACGGTTGAAGAAGAGTCCACCATCCTAGGTTTGACGGAGTTCCTAAAGAACCGTCATGTTGTATATTCTCCTCTCCTCTTTAGAGTACTTGTGCTTGTATTTGTGTGTTTTATTTTCTCTTGATTTTGTTAGTTTTGTGATATTCTTGTAATATTGGATTGTTGATGAGCGTTGTGAGGGAGAGAATTTGATGTGTACCTTGAGTTTATTGTGATAGGTGAAGTGAAGGTTACTCCTAGAAAGGAGTGGTTAGTGATAGAGCTTGGATCGTGAGCAAGGGAACCGGTTTTTGGGGACATGGGAGCTATGAAGACCCTTCCCGACCGGGAAGGGTGTGTCGTCCCGACCGGGATGGGGCCGTCCTGATCGGGATGAGGGTGCCAAAAATCGAGTTCACTGGAGTGTCATCCCGATCGGGAAGGAGGCTTCCCGACCGGGACGGGTATGTCATCCCGACCGGGACCACCCATCCCGACCGGGATGATCCCCTACTCCTTTTTGATGCCTCTTCTTCGACATTTAAGCCCACCCAACCATTGTATACCCCCACCCAACCTCCCTACCTTCCTTGCTCATATCATACCACCCACATACTTCATTTTCATATCCTCACTTCATCTTCCATCTACTTTAGACCGGTATACACACCAATTTCCACCCCCTCACACCATTATGAAGCCACTACCTTAGCCATGCGGTTCTATCAAGCTTGAAGCGGGATAGCAATGACGACAACAAGCAAGTACCTATATTGATCATTGAGACGATGGAGAGAGTGAGTTGCTAACCGGTCGGTATGGCAACTATCCTTTCTTTTCCGTTTTTTATTGCTTGTTTTCCCCTTGTTTCTCCCCTTCCCCTTTGTCATGGTGGCCTTCGAGGCCTTGGTTTTGGTTGCTCCCGACTCTCGATGATGTGACTACATCGAGAGTCATTTTCAAAATCCAAATTTTACAAGTTTTTCACTCTTTCTTTTTGGGGATTTAGTCGGATTTAGGCGGAATCCGGGCTAGGTGACGTGATTACACCTAGTCCTCCCCTCCCATTTCCTTTTATTTCCTTCTTTTTATTTTCTTCCCCCTTCCATATCTTTTCTTGTCTCGGCCCATGGTGACTTGACTACACCCCGGCCGGACGCTTTCTACACTTTTCTCCACTTTTTGATTTTTAGCTTTATTTTTGTAGTTTCTTTTCTTTTTCTTTTGTCTCTCCGCACACTACGATCGAGCATGAGGACATGGCTCGGTTTAAGTGTGGGGGGAGTGTTATTCTAGCATAGTTAGCTTTATTTTTGTAGTTTTTCAAAAAATCTTTAAAAACTCTAAAAATTTGAAATTTTTTCACAAAAATCAAAAATATTTTCTTTTGTGTGTTTTCATTTTATGTCGTTGTATCGTGTATTTGTTGTGTTGTGTGTGTTTGCCCCCTTTTTCCTTATAGGTTGCTTAAATCACCGCTAGCTTTGGAGAGCTTTCAAGACTACCGGTAACATCTTATCCCTTTTTCTTCTTTATCTCTCGCGGAGTTTGGAGGAGATTGTGATGTTGTGTGCTCGGATGGAGCTTTGTAATGCTTGAGGTTGATTTGGTTGCTCATTTGGAAGATAGGGGTGGTGTTTGTGTTTTCATTTGTGTTCGTTTTGTGTTGTTCTTGTTTTGTTGCTTTTGTTTCTTTTTCTTTCGTTTTCGTCATGTCTTTGATTTTGTGTTGTGCTATGTTGTGTGTCATGTGTGTAAACCGTTTTCGAAAACCCGGTTTAGAGGCTAGTGTGTGAGTGTGTACTTTCCCTTCCTAGTAGTGTAAATCGAGTCTTGGACTTTAATCTAGTAGAGTGACCCTAAATCAATGATTTCGTTGGTCCTTTACCTTGAGTCCACCTACCTTACTAGGGATTTACTACGGGATTTGCACTTTTGACCATTATGACCACCCACGGTATGAAAAGGCCTTGGTTACCGAGTCCCGTCCCTTAGGTGACCGTGTTTAGGATTGTTTTGATTAGTCCAAGTTCTCCACTTTTTGTGGGTTTGAAGGGAAGGGCCCGTCCCGACTTACACATTCACCTACCTCCTACACATACCCACACAAATAAAATGCAGTTTGTTGAATTCTCTCTTTCTTGTCATACAAAGATATGCCAAAAAGCCAAATCAAGCCAAAAGGGCAAAGAAAAGAAAAAGAAAGAAAATGAAAGAAAGAAAAGAATGAAGAAAAAGAAAAGGCACAAAAGCCAAAAAGAAAATAGAAAAGAAGAAAAAGAATGGCATGGCAAAACAAGGCAAAAATGCAAAAGAAAAGAGAAAATGCCAAAAGAAAACCCGATTCACAAAAATAACCCCTACCGCTCAAAATAAGCCCTTTTTCCGACTTTTGCCGTGAAGAGCCTACCAAAGGACCGAGTCCCGAGGAAGGATGATAGCGGCATTAGTCGGTCTTCCCTCATTTTGCATGTTTTCCACTTTTTACTTGGACTAGTTAGGCGGTTCCGGACATAGGACGACCCTCTTGGCTCACGCTAAAGGGGGCGGGGTCTCACTTACCTACAGTGTCGACTAACACCGTGGATCATCACTTCCCACTCCGCCGATCGTCCCGTAGTACGTTTTTAGAAAGTTAGGAGGACCTAGGTAAGTTACCAACGTTTTTGTTGCTTTATCGTCATACTATTAGGGTTTAGTTCACCTCGGTTTGTATTGCTAGATTGGAAACGTTGTCACTTACCTCGAGTCCTAAACCGATGCTTCTTTCACCGCTTTTAGAGGGAAGCGGTATTTCTTTTCTTTTGGGTGCAACCTTTTGTGTGTATTTGTGTGTTTGGTTGTTTATGAGTTTTGTGTCCGGTTGTATCCACAGTTTTGTCGCAAGACCCGACTTGCCTTGCGGAGTGCACTTTTCCTCTAAGTGCACTCGCGTGATTTGAAAGGGCGTAGGGTGCGCTAATACCCATTCGGCTAGTATAGTAGTTAGTATGTGCTTACTCGAGGGCGAGTAAGAGTTAAGTGTGGGGGAGTTGATAAGTGTGGTTTGTAGTGCCTATTTTGTAGTGTTTTGGTCCCATTTTCCTTGTAGAATCTCTCCTTGGGAGCGGTTTAGGGGCTTCTTATGCTTCCTTTAGTTCGTTTCAGGTTCCCGAGACCGATTTGGAAGAGTTGGAGCGATTCCGACTCTATACATACACATTTTGGAGCCAACGGAGTAAAGGAATGATGATTCGATGCCTTGGAATCGACCCCGAGACCTTGGGACCCAATCCCGAGCCTCCGAGACCCGATCCCGAGTCCCGAGAATCGATGGGAAGCCCATGAGAAGCAAGGAGGGACCAAAAAGTTCATATTGGAGGCCTACAAGACCCATCCCGATCGGGAAGGCCTCAAACCCGATCGGGATGAAGTGCACGATTAGGGACGCCACTGTGGAGCCTTCCCGATCGGGATGGCATATTCCCGATCGGGAAAGTTGAAGTTTCCCGATCGGGATTTCCCTTCCCGATCGGGAATGTGCTGCTGCTGCCCGCATTTCCTTTGTTCCTTCTTCCTTTCCATTGTAACCCTATAAAAACCCCTCCTCTTGTAATCTTATGTTATGCACTTCATTAGACATTAAACCCTAGACTACTTTAGGTTAGATTAGATTAGATTAGAGTAGATTAGTCGGTAATTAGTGGTTAATCTTAGTTTAGTACTTGTATTAAGGGAATTCTTCAAGATCCTTCCAAGATTGACAACCTTGGTGGTTTGTTTTGGGTTTTTTTCATTAATGCAAGTTTGAATGTTTCCTCTTCACTAGTTTGGTATAATCTTCTTCTCCTTTTACTCTTAATCCTTTATTGTTTATCAAGTTTGAATCTTTATTATTGTTTGTTCCTGTTCTTGTTAGTTTGGTTGAGTTTGTTTAGGGATGTTTTGTTTCTTGTTTTGATTCCTCTTGTTCTTGTTAGAATTAGTTTGATGATGTTAGAGTAGTGTTCTTGCTAGGGTTAGTAAGGTGATTAGGGTGTTAATTGGATGATTAAGGGTTTGTTGGAGGAATTTGTGGAAGATTTGGGTTTCCTCTTGGTTGATGCATTTTACATGTTTGTTGAAATGCTTGAATGACTAAGTACGTTGGAATGCTTGTTTTTCTTGTCTTTCTTTGTCGTGTGTGTCGCCGGATGGGTTCCATGAGGAACCTCTAGGTCGGTCTAAGTTGCGAGAGCCCGGACCAACCTAGATCACCCTACTACCTCCTTCACTCTAGCTCTTCCTTGACCATTACGTTACCCCTTTGACCCCGACCTAATCCTAGCCCGTTTTCCTTAGTTGTTCTCCTTAGTCTTAGTCTAGCTCTCTCCCCTTCTATCATTCTCTAGTTTAGCTTAGCTCGTTGACTTAGTCTAGTATTTGGGCGACCTTGGTCTAGACGCCTCTACCGTCCCCGTGGATTCGACCCGACTTACCCTAGCTACCCTAGTTAGGTTTTGCCGGTTTTATTTGATCGGTGGGATTCGCGACAAATCCCTCCCGTCAGTTGCAAACATCGTGCCGGTACCTAAAAAGGACGGTAAGGTGCGCGTTTGCGTGGATTTTTGGGATCTTAACAAGGTGAGCCCGAAAGATGATTTTCCACCACCATACATTGATATATTGGTAGACAATACCGCTGATCATACTCTTCTATCCTTTATGGATGGATACGCCGGGTACAATTAGATCAAAATGGCAGAAGAAGACATGAGCAAGACCACCTTCACTACACCTTGGGGGTACTTACTGCTACACCGTCATGCCATTTGGTCTCATTAATGTCGGGGCCACTTACCAACGAACCACTACGACCTTATTGCATGATATGATGCATAAGGAAGTAGAGGTCTATGTAGACGATATGATCGTCAAATCCAAGAGTCGAGATGGGCACATAATCGCCCTAAGAAAGTTCTTTACTCGACTGCGCAAGTACAACATGAGATTAAATCCTCAAAAATGCATTTTTGGAGTAACATCAGGCAAATTACTGGGTCATATCGTTAGCCAACATGGTATTGAAGTCGATCCAGCAAAAATCAAAGTCATCACTAAGATGAAACCTCCTAAGACCGAGAAAGAAATAAGGGGATTCCTCGGGAAAGTTCAATACATCAGCCGGTTTATCTCTAAGTTAACCATGGTATGTGAACCGATTTTCAAGAAGCTGAAAGTTGGAGAACAAAAACTGTGGGATGATAAATGTCAAGCGGCCTTTGACAAAATCAAGGAAACTCTATCCTCTCCGCTAGTCTTAATGCCACCTCAACCCGGTTTGCCTCTGTCGTTATACCTAACAACTACCGAGACTGCCATGGGGGCTATGTTGGCACAAACTGTTGACTCGGAAGAACGAGTCATTTACTACATCAACAAGAAATTCTTAGAGTATGAATGCAAATATACCATGATCGAGAAAATGTGCTTGACATTAGTTTGGGCGACCAAAAAGTTTTGGCATTATATGCTCAGTTACGAAGTCCAGGTATTATCTAAAATGGATCCTATCAAATATCTATTCGAAAAGCCTATCCTGAATGGCAGAATATTTAGGTGAACTCTAATGCTGGCAGATTTCAACCCTAATTTCGTGCCATTAAAAGCCATCAAGGGCCGGGTAGTAGCCGAGTTTCTCGCCGATAGTCCCATAACTGAAGAAGGGCACACCGATACTTGGTCCTTCCCAGATGAAGACATATTCCATACCGATGCAGAAACATGGGATTTGTATTTCGACGGTGCGTCCAACTTCTGAGGATTCATTGTCGGGATTCTTTTAATCTCACCGAAAGGGGAGCATACTCCCGTATCCATCAAGCTGGACTTCGACGTGACCAATATACGAAGCATGCATCCATGGGTTACAAGCCGCCATCGATTTAGGAGTCACAAATCTTCGGGTATACGACGACTCGTCTTTAGTCATCAATCAGGCCCTCCAGAAGTGGAAAACTCGGAATGCCAATCTCGTGGCCTACTAGGCGCAAGTAAGCGTTCTCGAGAAGCAATTCCAAAAGGTAGAATACATATACTTGCCCCGGGAAGAAAACTAGTTCGCAGATGCACTTTCCAAATTGGCTTCTCTGCTGAACATCCCCGATCACCTGACCAATATGCCGGTTTGCGTCGAAAGGCGGTCCAAACCGGCATATATCCACGCCATTGAGGATATTGAAATAGCTGATCCCGAACCTTGGTATCAGACTATTTTAATATACATATCGACGGGAGAATATCCTTCTGAAACTGATGGTCGGGCCAGGAAGGCTCTACGAATATTGGCTACCCAATTTATCCGCACATATGACGAACAACTATATAAGAAGACAGTATAGGGGGCTCTTCTCCTATGCATCGACGAAATAAAGGCCGAAAATGTTGTGGTTGAAGTGTATTACGGTGAGTGTGGTCCACATATGAATGCCCAAATGCTAGTTCGAAAAATCATGACGCTCGGATACTACTGGAACAGTATGGAAACCGACTGCAGACAGTACATCAAACACTGTCATAATTGCCAAATCTTCGCCAATGTACAACATATGCCATCATCCCAATTGTACACCGACGTCACCATGGCCATTTTCAACATGGGGAACCGACATAATTGGAAAAGTCAACCCCTCAGGATGCATGTAGAAAAGTTCATCCAGAATAAAATTATATGCCGGTACAAGATCCCACATGAATTCATCAGTGATCATGGGACCCATTTCCAAGCCAAAACAGCAGCTCTGCTAACCAAATACAAAATCCAGAGGCATACGTCCTCGCCTACCGTCCCCAAACAAATGGAGCGGTAGAGGCAACCAATACGACAATTATCACCATACTTAAAAAGATGACTGATAATTACCGAGAATGGCCCGACAAGATACCCTTCGCTCTATGAGGATACCGAACATCAATCCGCACCTTAACCGGTGCAATTCCCTACTATTTAACATACGGGATGAAGGCAGTTCAACCAGTCAAGTTGGAAGTACCATCCCTCAGAATTCTGTTGGAATGCAAAGTACCTGAAGCTGATTGGGTACCAAGCACGATATGACTCGCTGGTTCTATTGGGCGAACGGAGAGTCCGCGCTCTCAACAATATTTAGGTATACCCGAAGAGGATACAACGAGCCTTTAAACAAAGAGTTAAACCAAGGCATATCAAAGAGGAGGATTTAGTCCTCAAGTTTATCTGAACTCTAATACCAGTTGACCCGCGGGGAAAGTTCAAACCTAATTGGGCCGGGCCATATCTGGTGAAAAAGGTTCTATCACAAGGTGTTGTAAAGCTGATAGACTTGGACGAGAATGATTTTACCAACCCTACCAACCTAGACCAGCTTAAACATTACTACCCCTGATCCCTTCTCAATGTCATTTGATGAATTTTATCAAGGTTATCTTTAAAAAAAATAAACAAGTCAATAAGCTAGGATTATTTATCCTACTGTCATACACATCTCGAACCATTGGTCTTGATGAATTTCGAGATTGTAAAATTATAAAAGCTTGAACTACGTCTGGTTTGATTCCACTGACTATGGATACGTAGAGAGCCCCTACAAGGGCACAACCACCGCAATCACGAAAATGGACAGAAACGGTTTAAATAATAAAGACGTCTTTATTATTACCAAACCCCGATAAATTCGGGAATTTCAAATATAAAATTCAAAAAAGCACACACGACACTACAAAAATAGTAGTATTATTTAAATAAATAAGCAAATCTAAGGAGTTGGGTATTCAGGGCATCTTACCCTTACCCTTATCCTTTGCTTCCTTGGGGGTCCACTGACGTCGAGGCGGGGGCGGGCGTTCTCGAATCACCACAGAAGTCTCTTTAGCCCGAACCCATTTCTTCGAAAGAGGATCATCCACCACGATAGTTGGCTCGAGCCCAGCCCTCACGTGCTCCGGCAGCCTATCACAAGGACCAAGTCGGTCCTTAGCCGCCAGTCTCGGTCTGGGGCTCAACCTATCCCACACACCTTTAGCACCGGTCTCAATAGCTTGAGTCTTAGTCTTCGTCCTCGGACCCGACATCAGACGAACCAAGGTAGCAGGGGTGTCACCATCATCAAAGAAACCTCTGTTATCCTTAGCCTGCTCCCGGCGAACCAGGTTAAAAGCTTCATTGACCTTGAGAGCAGCACGAGCCTCTACAGAGCCTTCCGTCATTCACTTCTCGTATGAGTCCGATACCTACATCGAGTGAAGAGACTCAGGAACTGACCAAATGACCCGGGCGTGCCCCACTGCAGCCAAGTATCGCACATCACGTCAGTCAGCTGAGTGGAGTCACTGACAACTGCCTCATCCTTCGGGATCCTTTGCGATCAACCAAACTGCCTAAGGATACGGTTAGGATTAAGGTGAACAGTCTCGTTAAAAGATAGAATCACTTGATAACGAGCCTTATCTCTCTTCGCCAAACCGGTCCAAGCAGGAATGAACCACCACGGGACCACCCATTGGAACAATGAGCCACGGTGAAACGACAACTCTTCATCCCAATACTTCCTATTGATCAAATAGTAGGAATCAATAGCTTGTCTCCTCGCCACCACATGGCAAAACCGATACCTGCTCGGGTCAAGAGGAGAGTCCATGATAGATAACCTCTCATAATACCAAACCTGCACACAGATAGGCGCGCCTCAAATACAGTCTGGAGTCTAGATCACGAAAAAAAACGTGATACTTGCAGCAGCCAGGTGCTCCTGGTCATATGAATAGGCGGGTCTCTTTTACGATCATCCAAACTCTGAATAATCTTCCTCGAAATCAGCCAAGCCGGACTGTGCTCCGTCTCCATTTAATCAACAATTGTCATGACTCGAGTGTGACTCAAACATGACAGTAAGTCCATATGACCCTCAAAAGCATAGACATGGAGCATACTGAAAGCAAAAGCCCTACGACGATGGGATGCCATGACCCAAACATCCTTATAGTTCAATAACTTGTCAGCAGGTCTAACAAAGAAACGGTTTCCCCGACCATCATTCGGGTCACCTCCGTATGGGACAAGCCTAAGAACTCCTGTAATTTCCTTCTCGGGCCTGGTAACGAAAATCGAACAGCAGGTCGAGACCTAGGGTTCCATCCCCCCACAATAGGAATCTCCTCGGGCAAAGGATAAATTTTGCCCCGAGGAAATGTGAAAACGAGAAAAATATTGTCCTAGTACGATAAACAAGCATCAAGGAAATGAAAGTTTACTTGCAACTGACGGACAATAAGCAGGTGAGAAATACCCATTTGGTTCAGGGTCACCTTTTTCGCATCCTTAAAGCTTCGGGACCGAGTTTGCAACTTCACTGACATCAGTTCGATACCCATGTCAAGAGTTTCGCGAGAATGCAACGAAGATTTTTTATTCTTTGAGTTTGTCGCGAGAATACAGAATCGAGGCAGACAGGTTGTGTATATAAACACGAAAACCTTATTGGACCTCGGGATCCGTGTTGAAGCACGAAAAAGGAAAATTCGAAAGACAGGGCCCCGGGCACTGGTGCTTGAAAACCGGGGCACGCGAGGGCCCGCGCCTGAATATTGGACCGCCCTAGTATGTGCGCCTATGCGCGTAAGCCCAATCCGTGTTCCAATGCCTTTCTAAGCCCAACATAGGAATCGAGTCATCCCGAGCATTCCTCCTTTAAAAGGATCCCGAATTTCAAAAACATCAAAGTTTTTAATCCCCAGCGGATAATTAAGTCGGTGTCTCTCCTAAAATGCTACATTCAAAATATGATGTGTCTGCATACAGGTATACACACGACTTCAAAAGCAACTCCCCATGGAGCTATCCAGGTAGGTATGATCCTCTACTTATGGCTGGCGAGCCCTTCACACAAGTCTAATGGACTATAAACGACCCGACAGGAAGGCTGGCAGGTTATAATCCTCGATTGACCTGGTGGCTACTTTGACTTTTGCCTTGTCTAAGCCTCAGTCAGAGTAGGGGCTCTGTAGACACTCGCAATTTGCCTTCTCGTGTCTGTAGTAGTCTCTAACAAAACAGCCGATGATTATTGGACGTTAACATGCATCAATACGCTCGAATACAGACTCGAATCAATAGTATCCGATGTGGGCACTTAGTGGAGTACAATCTCTCAAAACTGACCTCATATCCAGTCTCCGTGGATCGTTTCCAATAAAATAAAGCGACTTTGAGCCAAAACCGCCACCAGAGGCAAAATCGTCTTTGTCGACCGAGTCAAACCCGGTCAAAGTCGAAACCTAGAAACTGAAAAGGCCGCAATAGCATCCCAATACGCAATCAATTAAAGTCAAAACAGAATCCCCATTTACCTCGAATAACCCGGATATCAATCCGTATTTTGAGCAACTTCCGATACACGCGATTTCAACAGCCTGAACCCAGACGCCTCAGAACTGAGTCGACCCGAGGGAGGCACCTAAATATCAGGACGCTAGCCTTCAGGTGCCTGAATTTCGAAATTAGAACACTTCGCAAAACTCTATAAACACACCCTTATGCACCTCAAGCAGTGGGAGGAGGCGCCGTGGAAGCTTTGACAGCGTGTCTTTGAAAAATGAGCTGATGACTCATAGGCAGTGGCTTGTTTAAGGGAACCCACCTGAGCCGTAACAAAAGGGAGTCTTCATAGGGTAATTGTCACTACTTATGGACCCGAACCTGGGTGATCTATCCATGACCAGGATGAAGCTTGGGTGAAACTAAGTAGAGATCCGAACCGACCGATGTTGAAGAATCAGCGGATGAGTTGTGGTTAGGGGTGAAATGCCACTCGAACCCAGAGCACCATTTCAAGGGTCAAAAAAATCATCTCTCATCTCCAAAATGCCGAGTGCGAGAGCTCTACCATTCTCACATACACCTATAAACACACCTTAACTCTTTCTATATACCTCAACCGCTCCCCGTGTCTACGACGATACTCCGCGAGCCCGTATGTCGAAGCATTTGACATGTAGGTTGAGGGTGTCCAAACCCCATTTCTAATCCCTAAACTCGTTTATTTATCGTATTCTAACAATACTAACTTTTTATTACCGTACACTAACATTTAATTCCTCGCATCTCACATTTATTTTTCGTTCCTAGCATCTAACTACTAACTTTCCGACATTAAAATACTCGTTCTATTATGTATCGAGTACTAAGGATGACGAAATAAGGAAATACGAACAAAAGAGTACCGCACTTGCGTCGTCGGTCGCTTATCTCGTCACCCCGCGTATTTGGTTGTTTAAGGCGAATCAACCCCCTAAAACGCTTTTATGCTTTTGTTATATTACTACCGCCTATAATTACCTAAAATTATTTTAACACGACTCCAGTGGGCGTCCAATGACGGTATCGACATTGTAGATCCTAATGGTCAAATTACATGTCGAGATACGTAGGACCTAATGCCTACAAGCACAAGTCGTTATCAATTCGGGATAAACGCTATATGACACCAAATTCGCACATCATGGACTCATGGCCAATGTCGATGTCGAATAGTGCAAATCGTTAAATCCGAATCGATTTTCTTTTAAAACGAATGCATTCGACTAAAGTTTCTGCCCAAAGTCCGTATAACCACCGGACAAAGTGCTAGGGTGGTGGCGTCTCATAATTGAGCCGTGTCACCCTAGGCGCCTGAATATTAGGGCGCCCTAAAGCAGGCGCCTGACCTTCAGGTTATGACGTGATTGTGGAATCTTTCATTACATGATTTCGATTTCAGTAATAATCGTCACTCCGAAATGTTTGAAGTCGATTTTATAATCGAATGTCATGCATAAAGGGTCATCGAGAATCGAACTAAGACGAAACCTAGTGACGTTAATCCGAGCATCGTACGGTCCATACGACCTGATAACGACGTCGCGATATGGAGGGTTCCGATATTCACATTAAGTTGATATATTCGACCCAAATCATAAATCGGGACTATTAGGAACAAATACCCAATGAAGGCCAAAACGAGGTATCGTGGACTTCCAAAATAGTCAAACAACGATACTAGTTTCGCCTAGGGAATTATGTTTGCGACGCATGTTGGCACGTGTCAATCTATCATGTGTTTTCTTTTAAAACCCACATTTCGTGTCTATTTTCACTCTATCATCATCTCCCCTTTACGACTTTGAGTGAATGCCTCGCGATATTAATTCTATATTGACGACTCTCTAGTTCGACCCGATATTTGATAAATCAAGGCAATCATATTTCACCAGGATAAGTTGGGACGAGACTTCAAGGCATCGGGATCAAGCTATCATCACGCTTCGGTCCTGTACACTGCCAATCTAGGCCCCAGTGTATGCGCCTGAATGCTGGGTCGCCACACATCAGGCGCCTGAGTTCCAGGTCGCACCAGTTCATGCGCCTGAGCCTTTGTCCTCTGATCAATATGCAACATAATGCGTAACTGATCGGAGTATGTCCAATCGTTCGATTTAAGGTTTCTATTTTAGTTTCTATTTACGAGCCCGTATATAGTTTACGTTATCGTTTCTAACTCGATATTATATTTGCTTGTTGTATTGTGAATTCCGGGTTGTATTCCGTCGGTGTAACTTGTTATCTCTATTTTCGAGTTATTTAATTCATTTCATTGCATTTATCGCTTTTAAATGTACCCACATGCTAAATTCAATTTTGACTATTTAATTGAGATGCATCTACATACAAGTATTGGCTAAGTAATCAATGCAAAGTGTAATGCCCCAAGTTTAAAGAGATTGGATATAGTTTACGGTGCTCAAAGGAGAGTATAATGGATATTGTGTAAAGTTCTCAAATGAGTGCTTAAAGGGTTTGATAGTATTACTCATGTCGACAAAGTGCGCTTTCTTTTCTGGTTGTCCATGCAAAAGAACTCCGCAGTTAAGCGTGCTTGCCTGGGAGTAGTCTAAGGATGGGTGACCTCCTGGGAAGGTTCCGGGATGCGTATGATTGAGGTCAAAATGCGCTGGAAAAAACTCGTGTTGATCTGTGGGGCCAGTACACGGCTTTTTGAACGCCATAAGTGATACCACAATCCACTGTTATACTAAGAGCATGGCGACGAGTAGGTGATATAGTCTCGTCTTTCTTGTTAGAAAAAACGGCTTCAAGTTGTAACAGGTTGATACTACCGTCCCCGAGAAAGCTTTGAGCCATCTTCATAGACAGAAGGCCTAGGAACCGCCTAAAATTCTCGATGGACACCTTCTTGAGTATAGCAATCGATGGTTGAAAGGACATCCAACCACTTATCGCATCAATTTCCTTGGGCAAGAGGCAAATGTCACTATTCGGAAAAGCAAATACTTGGTATTCGGGGTTCCAATAATGTAAACATGCGTAAAGGAACTCGCGTTGCACTTTCACTCGCTTCATCGCGATAAGAACAGCTAAGCTGTGCTTCATCAATTCCTCGTTCTTGAGATTGAATTGGAAAACGAGTCGATCCATTAATTTAAAAGCTCACCAAAAGTGGACATTCTTTAAATAATTCAATGTGAATTACCAAAGACAAATTGACTGTTAGTTGTGCTTAAGGAAAAGGCAACTTAACTGTTACCAAAGACGTATTTATAAGTGCAAAACGAAAAACTAAGGAAAGAGGTCAATTCGGGAATTTGAAAATTTTACCATGTACACGAGCCGAATTGCCTGCAAGTCTGCAACCAAGTGTCGGAGAACCAAGGTGCGGTGCACCCCGACGCCCCCGAATCAAGCCGCCTGAGCTCAAGTGCCTGTCATTTGTTGGATTTCCAAAATCTAATTGCGAGATTCAGATTCCAAATCATTTTTTTTTCTCTTAAGCAAGATCAAATGAGCTTACCTTAATCTTGTTCAAAACAATTTTACCATATTTCGTGATAACCCTATGATCCCCGCAACCCGGACCCACCGGACTTAGACATTTTTTCTTTCGGGGGAAACTATCCCACCCCTGGTGTTGTAGTCCGATGCAATGTGGTTAACCAATATTTTCGAGGAAAAAGTGGTCAAACTTTTTTTGAGTCACATTATTTTATTTTCTGAGTCGTGTCTCGTCATTTTTTTTGCACATTTCGGTCAAAATGCTTTAATCGACGTACTATCGCATCCAATTCTCGACTGAACTTCTCAATTTCAATGCCTAAAATCATTTTGCACTCTCGATCAATCCTAATTCATTCAAGACACTCTAAATCTTACTTGAACACCAAGTTGTGGACGTCAGTCCGCACCGCCCGGCGCCCCGCGCGTGCTTGCGCGGGACCGACCCGGTTTTCATCATGTGGCGGCGGCCACCCACGCAGCCCCCTCCCTGCCGGGGGCCGGTCCGATCTCGCATACGGGGCGAAGTGTCGGACCTCGATTTGGATGACGATCCGGACTTGTACTAGACGGGTGCGGGCACCCGTGTTTCCGTTTGGGAATCGATCGAGACGTGGTTGTAAATGTTTAAAGGCTGATTCATTTGGTAAGGCGACCTTTTTAGTGAACTGAATTCGTTGCCGATTTGTGGAGTCGCCACCGAGTCAATTATGGGGACTCGAAAACCGTTCAAGTCAACTTTGATCCCTTGCCGGCCCAAAGTTGAGTGGCATGGGACCTAAAGATAAAGACTTGTACCCTTAAGCACTCCATGCCTGGAATGACTCTCATTGCCAATGGTTTCGGACATCCGAAAACCGTCGATTCTGAGTAAGGGGTGAGGGTACGTATTGGGAAGCCAACATCTGATAGATATCAACACCCAATCCCGCCCGCACTATAGCGGCCTCTACTAATCAATCGGTGGGCTGATTTCATAGCTCTTTTGTTGTGGTGGAAGTACTGTAACATCCGTTGTTTTAAACCCTATGCCTTTGCTATGTCGGTTGTTTTAAGGACAGATACGTTTTATCGTCAAAGTAGTAGTGTTTACATTCTTTGCATGCGATTTCACGTGACAAGCAGGCCATGAAAAGATGCACGTAGGAGAGTAGGGAGTACTAATTATTATAGGTATTAACAAGTCAGTTTTAACGCGATAATACGGATATTAGTCATTCTCGTGGTATACCTTACCTGGTATTCTGCTTAAGATGCGTCGATTCGATATTAGTAGAGATGCGTCGAACCTAATAAGGTGAGCACCCGGACTAATACGGAACCCGACCCTCACTTTGTTCAGTTTTAGTTATTTTATGTTTGAATTCCGTGTTAGGTGATTTAGCACGCGATTATAAGGTCATAAAAGCAATAAATCATACGAAAACTGTAGATGCGAATGTAAGTAAATCACATTGTGAGGAGTTGCACCCTCGGAGTATACACTAAACGGGACTCGATGCATATTTGAGAACGGATCTCGGAATTATCGGGTCTATTTAGTGTGTTTTAATATTTGTAGTTGAAGTTGGGACGTTACGTATTTTAGTAGACGTTCGTGGGCCTAGTGCCCGCGTCTGGTGTGTTGTCTTAGTGCATAATAGTAGAAAGTGCAAGTATGGAAAGTTTTGTTTAGATGACAACCTAGTGACGACTTGATCAACTGGCGGATCCTCCTAGTGACTCCGGCAGAACCCCGTTACCGTTTGCCTTCCCGCGGCTACTCCGGCAGAGCTTCGTTACTAAGGACTGGTTCTGCGGCTAACCCGGCAGAACCTGGGTACTAGTTTTCAGCTAGTCGATCACAGGCAGCTCGGTATCGAGTGGAGTGCTCGAAGGTGAGGAGTAGCGTCGATGTCGCTTTTTTTTATCGGAACTACGATCGAGTGGATCGTTTGCCTTGGGTGTCGGAGTGCGAGCCCTTAGTGAGAGTTTTGAGGGAGAAGAGAGAGTTGAATTGTGTGAAATGAATGAGGCGGAGGGGGGGGGGGGGTATTTATAGTTGTTTTCGGCCCTCGTCGCCCACATGGACGCGTGACTTGGGGCGCACCAGGACTCAGGCGCCTGGGTCTGAGCGTGGGGAGACCCAGGCGCGTCAGGTGGGGCGGTTGGAGTTTTGAGGATACGATTTTGATACTTTCCAAAACCGAGAGGCGGGTGTGTGATATCTTGCTTGGTCACGAAGGCTTCCCCACAGCTTGACCTAGCGCCGTGGGTTTCGTGGGCCTCGGGTGTTCATCCCGAGGCTCGCTTGACTCGGTGTTGACTCAGTTCAAGTTTCGGGGCCGACTCGGGGTCCTAGTGTCGGAATAGACTCTAATTAGTGTCTATGCCACCGTAACGACACGACTAAGGCTGCCATCATGTTAGTTTTAATTTTTTCAAGTAATTATTTGGTATGTTCCATAAGAAAACTATCTAAAACATCGCGAACCCGTGTCGCGTTGCAGTCTTATCGTCATCGGGTGTTTGCTGGGCACCTCTGCAGCCACCAGGTCCAAATTTTGGTGTCTACAGAAGCCCCCACTTTGACTGAGGCTTGGACAAGGCGAAAGTCAAAGTATTGCCACCCAGGTCAATCGAGGATTATGACCTGGTGGCTGTCCGGTCGGGTCGTTTTAAGTCCGTTGGACTACGTGGTAAGGCTCGCCAGCCAAGTCCGAGAAGTCATACCTGACGTCTTCGCTTGTGGTTGAGTGCTTGGGGCCCGGGCCGTTGCTTGACATCTTGTTCATGATTCTTTGTGCGCGCACGCTTTGTCTTCTTCAGTTTATTTAGAGGTTTCATTTAATTTTAATTGTTTTTTGCGCGCTAGCAACGCATTAAGTTGGCTTTTATTTGTACGAGTATATTTTGGGCTGCTTGTGAACCCTTGATGACATAAAACGTTTGAGAGCGTTAGTCTCCGCTCGAGCAATCGTCTTTGGGATGCTTATGACCCCTAGGATAGGATAAAATGATATAAAACTATTCGAGGGCGTCAGTCTTCTCTCGAATAGCTGCCTTTCGGGATGCCTCTGACCCCTAGGACAAATATGATGTTGCTGTGCCTCCGGGATCGCTCAGATCCCTTGGGCAAAACTCCTCGAGGGCGTTAGTCTCCACTTGAGTAGCTGTCTTTCGGGATGCCTCTGATCCCTAGGACAAAATTGTTGTTGCTGTGCCTCCGGGATCACTAAGATCCCTTGGGCAAAACTCCTCCAGGGCGTTAGTCTCCACTCGAGTAGCTGTTTTTTCGGGATGCCTCTGACCCCTAGGACAAAATTGTTGTTGATGTGCCTCCGGGATCACTAAGATCCCTTGGGCAAAACTCCTCGAGGGCGTTAGTCTCCACTCGAGTAGCTGTCTTTTGGGATGCCTCTGACCCCTAGGACAAAATTGATGTTGCTGTTCCTCCGGGATCACTAAGATCCCTTGGGCAAACCTCCTCGAGGGCGTTAGTCTCCACTCGAGTAGCTGTCTTTCGGGATGCCTCTGACCCCTAGGACAAAATTGTTGTGCCTCCGGGATATCTCAGACCCCTCGGGCAAATTGCTGTGCCTCCGAGGTAACTCAGACCCCTCGGGCAAATTGCTGTGCCTCCGGGGTAACTCAGACCCCTCGGGCAAATTTTTGTGCCTCCGGGGTAACTCAGACCCCTCGGGCAAATTGCTGTGCCTCCGGGGTAACTCAGACCCCTCGGGCAAATTGCTGTTTGTTTATTTGTTTTAGTAAAATGCTGGTGGAATGAATTTGTCTTAGTTAATTTTGTTTCGCATGCCTGTCTTATTTTGTTCGGGTTTTGCCCCTGCTTTTCTTTTGATCTTGGGTTTGAGTTTGCTCAGAGTTTGCTTATGTTAATCTCGGTTGTTTTTTGGTACGCGTTCGGATGCAGCGTTAAGCGCTTGTTTTACAATTTGAGAGTTTATTATTGATGTTAATTAGTAGTTGTCTTTGGCTTGTCTTAGCAGGTGCATGTGTATTGTCTTTGAGTTATATTTGTTTTGCTTTGTTTTAGTCTGGACTAGGCCACTTAGGCGCCCATCCTTGTACGCTCCAAGACTCAGGCACTCAGCCCCCAGCGCACCAGGACCCGAGCGCGTGAGCTTAAGCGGTTGGATTTTTGTGGATCGGGCCTGCTTAAGTAATGCGAAAATTGGGGCGCTCGTTTAGTACACAAAGAATTCGAACGCGTCACCTTCCTCGCCCCAAACTCGACTTCTTCGATTTTTCTCACCGAATTTCGTTTCGATTCCGCTTTTTACGACAATGTCGACTCCGGGTCAGTATTCTTTACTTGCTTTTTGTCGGTTTTGCTTGATTGAATTGATTATGAGTTTGTTTGTTGAAAAACCCTAGAAAATCGATTTGGGTGTTTTTTATTTGTTAAGTTTCGTTGTTGTGCTTGATTTCATTGTTAAATTAATGTCGATTAGAGTTTGTTGAAGTAGTTATAAGCTTGATAAGGATGTTCGAGGTGTGATAACGACTCTTTTATGGATTTGTGTTTGAAAAGCTAGGGTTAAGGACCGTTTTCTGATTATTCCCGTATTTATTTTACGTGCTTTTGTTCAAATTGTGTTCGTGAGGTTATGGGTAGCTCTATTGTCGATTGCTAGGGCTAGGATGACCTTTAGGACCCTTCGTGAGGTTTTGTGTGTCTTAAGACGACCAAAAGGTGTCAAAACGATGCCGGATTTTCCCGAAACCACTTCCATTGTGACCGGGATTGAAAGTATATGCTATCGGCTTTCTTGGAATTTTGATATCCTTATCCGAAATTTTGACCCTATTTTGACCTGTTTAAGCTGATTTAGCCTGATTAGAGCTATGTTTTGTTGTGTTTCTTTTTTGTTTTGGGCTTCACAGCTAGAGGTAATACCGAGCGTCCCGAGGGAGTTTCCTCGGTTAGTGCTAGTGCTAGTGAGGAGGTTATTAGGGCGAGTTCACAGACTCCTCGAGGGATTCGCAAGAAGAGACGGGGCGTCTCGTCTCAGCGGCGCGACCTAGAGACCATTAACGTGGCCGAGTTCGATAGAGTGGGGAAGCGCAAGCTTCCGGAGACGGTGGCTAGGAGGGCTCATGTTCCGGTTCCCGTACCGGAGAATGAGGAGGTAGTTTACGAATATCCCGAGTGGTTTCGGGACTGGGATGGTCACCAGCTGATGTTTCATCTTGACCGTCATATTTCTAGCCGTGTTGTGCGAGGCTTGGTGAGTGTCCTATTTGTGCTTATTGGTTCTGACTCGGATTTTGCTATCGTTATTATTTTGCTCGGGTTAGTCTAAATTCGTTTTTTGTTTATCCTAACATTGCTTCGATTTGCAGTCCCCAGGTCCGATGAGGACTTTCTCGGGTTTTACTACATGCCTCGACGTCTACCATCAGAAACTGACCCCCACGGTAAAGGAGATTATTGAGAGGACCGCCCTGGGTCCCGTGGTCGGGCAATGGGTTAGGTTGGTAGGTTGCCAGACTAAATGTAACCTTATGGTGATCCGGGCGATGATAGATCGCTTCAATGATACTACCTCGACCTTCCACATGTCTTTTGGGGAGGTCGGGATGACCATAGAGGACTTTGGGATGATCAGCGGTCTGCCCTGGGGTCCAGATAGGATTAGGTGGGCCGCCGAGGGCCCTAGTCTAGATAGTGATGAGGCGCGGGGCCTCATCGGGGATTGTCTGCCGCGTGAGGCATATAATACGCCTCATGCTATAGTGTGCTGGTACATCACCGACCACTTCGAGCGAGTGGCGGTGTTAGAGGGTAAGGAGGCTAATACGCCAGAGCAGGATGCTCGGCTGTGGCTGTGGTATTTCTTAGGGTCGACCCACTTCTCGGACGAGGGTGAGAGGTTTAGTACCAGGATCTTGCCCTTCCTAGCCGATCTGACTCAGCTAGGACGCTACGATTGGGTGATCGCGGCTTTCGTGAAGATGACCCGCTGCCTTCAAGTCATGGTGAGGCCGATGGTGATAGGGTCGGCCTCAGCTGTGCCTATTGTGGGTCCAGGCCTTATACTGGAGGTTAGTTACTATCCCTTTCTCTCGTGTCTTGAATTCTACTTAGTCTCGGCTTGATTTTGCTAAAGTTTGCTTTGGAATCCTACAGGCTTGGATTTATTCTTATTTCCCGTGTTTGGCGCCCAAGACGGTACGGGTGCACCCGAAGAGGTTCCCGGCGGGAATAGAGTGGAGGCTGGCTCAGCCTAAGAGCACGATTTGCCATTACCAGGTGGAGAATGCGTTAGTCAACAAGCTACGCATTGAAGATGTAAGTTTCCCTCTATAGTTTATTTGCTCAATAGCCCCCAAGGCTTGGGATTTACTAGGATGTTGGTTTTGTTTGTGTAGTTTGTGGCCCGCCCTTGGGCCGATTATGAGGGCATGCCGGAGTACGTGACTGCGGAGCTGAGGACGCGGAGTTATAGGAGGACGCTTCTCCCTGCGTTGATTCGTCCGGTTTGGTACCTGGGCGAGCGGTTGGTGCGTCAGTGCCTTTATGACGACTTCAGGGTGCCGGTTGACCCTCCCCGGACCATTTTTAGACCGCCGACCGCCGCAAAGATTTTCGAGGACAAGGACGGAGAAGGAGGCGATACACTCTTGGTGCCTGGTGCCTCCTACTTGTCCCATGTCACCCGGCGATTAGCTCGGTATCGCTTTGTGGTAAGGTTCTAATTTTGGCTCTAAGGGTTGCTTTGTGGCTTGTTATCTCTCTGCTTTTTGGTTGACCAATTTGTTGTCTTTCCAGTTGGTCGATCCGGCTGACGAAATTGAGCCCCCAGATTTTCCTCTGACCCTGCTCAGGGTGGATGCAGCTGGGATACCCTTTACCGAGCCCCTCCCCCCGTGTTCTGCTGAAGAGATGGATGTCGGGATAGAGTGGCGAGAGCGGGTGTACCGGGTGATTTTCGGGTATTGTTATTTGTTTGGGCTCTAAGGATTAGGGTCGGTTCGCCTAACTTTTGTGGTTTCTGCTTCCAGGTTTCGTCGGCTTGTCATTAGAAATTATGGCAGGCCGCCAACTTCTTCCGGGCCTATGCCTCGAGGGTCTCCTGTGACACTTCGGGGCCTCGATCGGTGAGTTTGCATGGCTGAGGTGGTTTTCCTAGGCTGATTGTATGTGTTATCCTAATGTTTGAGTGTATTTGTAGGATGTTCCGGATATGGTGGGACAGCTAGAGACTCGGATGACCGAGCTTGAGGCAAGAGAGGTTGAATCGCAACGGCTCCTACAATCTCGGGCTGACGAGATCGCCTTCCTAAAGGAGCAGCTGGTTCGGACTCGGGGTGAGACCTCTACACAGGGTGAGGCCAGGCAACGGGTCGAGAGGGAAGCTGAGGCTGAGGCTGAGGGTGAGGAGGTGGGAGGAATCCCCGAGACAGCTACCCTGGACATGCTGTCGGGGATGGATGGTAGTGAGTCTCCTCTCATAGACTTGGAGGACCTAGATTTTGATGACAACATTTGTGAGGTCGTGATAGCCGTTGGTGCGGCTTCTAAGGGTCCTACCCAGCCTTGATTTTGTGTATGAATTTGTATATGTTTGTATATGCTCTTTAAATTTTAGTACTTGAATTAGTCTTGTGCTTGGCGAATTTGTTTACCTAGGTTGACAAGTAATCACTTTTGTGCTTATTCATTTGCGATTCGACCTAGTTTAGGGCGTATTATTAGTGTTGCATGAGAGTATGAAAATCGTTTGTTTCGTATGCTTTTTTTTTAAATGCGTTCGTTTGAGCCGGGAATTGGATCGGGTAGCACGTCGATTAAAATGTTTTGACTCGAGATGTAGCATATTAACATGTTTTAAGTGAGTGTATTAAGAAATGAGCGAGGTTATTTATTTTGACATTCAGGACAAGACCGAAGTTGAAATTCGGGCGGCTTTTGAAAAAAAAAAGGTTATACCACTTTTATTCATTCATAACATTGCCTTGTTAGGCTACGGACACGATATGACGATAACCGTTACAAGGCTACGACACGCCTACGCGGGGTTGCTTGTCCCCCTAAAAAAAAGAACGAAAAGACATCTAAGTCTTGTGGATCCGACGAGTGGAATTCGTTGTCCGTATGGCCCTGTTGCTCTCGCGTGGGTATTTTGGCTCTCGGGAAGGGTTTTAGCGACTTCAGGAGGTCGTTCCTGACGTTCGGGGTTGTCGGATATGAGAGGAAGGTTAAGGAATGTGGAAAAGACTGTATTACAAAATAAGGAAGCTATGTGGGCTAAGGTCGTTGAGTGCCCGACCGAAGACGGCGCTACTTATCCTAGTATTTGTCAGTTCATCTAAACGGGCCGAGACCGATAAGACCCATATTGAAAATGTGAGTGATGAGGGGAAGTGAGATTGGCTGGACTCGCCTTTGGCTAGGGCGGTGGAAGCTTGTGTCAGGAGGGGTCGATGGTGGAAGACCCGAACAAGCACATCTATCCTAATGGCAAGGGAAAGGAAAAGTTGGACCGGCAGGGCACAACAGATTAGTACTATGTTGTATTAATTGATATTATGTGGTGTATTAGTACTAGCTTTTGTGGGGTTTTATCTGACGCGTTGTCGTTTCCCGAGGTAGTCCGGTTTTGGATGTTTGATGCAAAGGGCCTCGACAAAGGCTTGATTTTTCATTAATGAGAAGCACATTTATTTATTTATTTAATTTTTCGCGGTGGCTCGCGACTCGATTCTTCATTTTGCCCGGAGAGCCCTTTCGGGTTTTCACTCCGCCCTCGGCTCACCTTTTTTTTGTCTTTTTTTTTGTATATATATATATTTTACGACGGCTCGCAACTCGTTTCTTCTTTTTGCCCGGGGTGCCCTTTCGGGTTTTCACTCCGTCCTCGGCTCGTCGTTCGTGCTTCGTCATCTAAATCACCCATTAGCCGGAACATGGTAGGGGTCCCGGTTCGTACATGAATCGAGTAATCGATTCTTGTTATTTGGCTGGTTGTACTCGAGGAGGGGTTGCCTATGTATCCTTGTTTAGACGGAATCAAACCATGTCCGTAGTTCTTTTATAGACGTGTGCGATTTTGCTTTATATTCGTTATGCCAATTATCGATGTGAGATGTTTAGAGTGTACTCTCTCTAGTTAAAGAACTGAGGCGGAGTGATTGGGTGTGACCTATTGAAAGTGACAATTACCGAGATACCGTGTTTGGGTCAGGGTGACTGGCTTGGATGGTTTTGGAATGTGGAGCTAGGTAGTAAGTGGTTTCGATAGATCGAAATCTGGAGCTTGATTTTTGTGGAGTTAGGGCTATGGGCTAAGATTTCGTAATGTGGTAGGAAAGGGGAAGCTGAGCAAAAATGACTCAGACTTCAATCGGGTGGGATGTAAATTACGTGGGATCTGATTTCCATGTCTGGCCCAACGGTTGGGGTTATCCTATTGAGCTTGAATCCTCAAAATTCCGTACTGTCTCCTAACAAGTGTCTCGGGAAGGTCTTAGGGGTTGTGATGCAGGGAGGCTAGTATTTGGGTGCTAGTTGACTGGTCTGTTCATTTTTCTTTTCCTTTCTTTTTTTGGACTTTGCACTTAAAGTCGAGTTGAATGATTGAGGGTTTCATTTTGACCGTTGAGCTCGGTCTTGATTATTGAATCGGGCCGGTTTAGCTTGGCTTTGTTTTCACTTTTTCCTTTGGCTCCTTTTGGCTATTTCAGATTTTTTTCAGACTAGCACCTATGGTGGGGATTGGTCGGTCTCTTATTCGAGGGATGTTTATTGTGGGAAATGGGTTTATTTGCCTTCCGTCTTTGATTGCAAGCTAAGAGACTATCTAGGTTTGTTATAGGATTTGGTAATGCTCATTCTAAGGGATATCTATGGAATAGGTAGGAAAAATGAACACGGGATCTGAGCTCTTGTTATTCCTCGTTGTTTCGAGGTATGTTTTAATGTCATCGATAAATGGCATAATATCAAGTTCTAAGCGAGAAAGTGCGTTATTAGATCAAGCGATTATCGAGGCGCATTATAAAGGAAGAAAAGTTTATTTCTTTTTATTGATAGCAATAAGCGGGCTACGTGCCTGAGACATTGTTTTTAGGGAGGTGGAGGACAGGTCCCCTCGTACCTCTTGACTCGATGTAAAAATAAAAGACATTTTTTTAATACTATTGGGTCTAGGCCCTGACTCGGACACGGATATTAGTCATTCTCGGTGGATGCCCGTGGGTTGTCAGGATTTTCCTCGATATTCCGGACATTCTCCTCTATAGGGTTGCGGTGGGAACAACCGATTGGTGTCGTCAGGGACAGTGTGAATGCTAAAAGGGTTTGTGGTATTGTTTGGTTTCTCGGGTGGAGGGAGAAGGATGGTCCTATTTTCGATCATATCTTGTATGGCATGTTTGAGTCGATAGCAGGACTCGGTATCGTGCCCGTTACCCTGGTGATATAGGCAATAAGCATTAGGGGTCCAACTTTTGCTTCGTTTGCTGACTGGTGGGTTGGGAGTGAAACCTAAAGGTGAGAGTAACCCTTGATCGACTAGGCACTTAAGGGCTTCGGTGTAAGATAAGTTGATTGGGGTAAACTTTCTCGGTGACCTTCCTACTTTGTTAGGTGTGGTCTTGTAAGGTCTTGGTGTCCCTTTCGTATTGACTTTAGGAAGTCCCAATCGGGCGGAGCACTGGGATAATCTATCCTGGGTAGGCTTTTGGGCATGGTAATCGCTTGGGTTAGCGTTTGTATCGCTTACGGTGTCTCTACTCTTAAGGAAATTGAGGCGGCTATCGATGTAACGGACGAATAAAGTCAAACGGGTTACTGAAGTATGGATGTTGCGAACCAATTTGGTTAGGGCATTGACATCGTTGCGGATGCTTACGTCGGAGTTTGGATCTACCTACATGTTGGGGAGTGGTTCTGTGGGAAAAAAATCAAAAGGTCAGATCGAATCCACCGGACGACGTAGAGACTCGAGGAATGCTCGTGATCGAGCTACGCGGAAATGAGACCCTCGACCCGTGTGTGTGGTCGTTGGCCTAGGGACTCGGGTGCTTTAGACTCTTGGTGTGTTCGGCGAGACTCCTGATGAATTTTAAAATCTCTGTGACGAGACGATTTGACACAAACCTCGGAGGCGAGGCTTAAAGAAGACTTCTCGAAATGAGGCGACCCGAAATGTGAAACCTTGGGTAGAGGCGACCTTAGTAACTAACATAGACAGTTAAACACACGGTTGTATGACGTAAGAAGTTGATCGCGATCCCGGCTCAGGATCAAAGAGTTTTTATTATTATTTGAAAACGACCGATACTCGCGGAGAAAAGTCCTATTTTTTTTGAAAAAAAAATGATTGTAAAATTAAGGCGACAATGGTGTGGTGACATCGTTTCTGGTGTGGAAAGGCGTTGTCGTGCGTGTGCGTCGGGAATCCGGCGATAGCAAAAGTGTAAAGTCTTTTTTTTGAAAGGAACACGGTCGTTAGATGGACCGGTTTTAAAAATGATGGAGTGACTTTTTATCGAAACTGTTATTAATTAGCTAGTTCAATAATGGATGCGTGTGGTGCTTTAAAGGCGTGACTAAATCCTCGCCAAGGGTTTAGGTAGCGAATAGTGCTTTTTCAAAAAAGTTGTTTTTTTCTTTTAAAAAAAAAGGAAATCCACGTTTGTCGGTGGCAAGTGTTGTTCGACCAGGGATGGTGGGGTGTTGTGAAAAGTGTTTCGTGAATGTAACCATTTTGGATTCTTTGACTTCATTAATTGAAACTTCAGTTGTGTTGACGGTATGTGTTAAAAGAAAATGTTTTTTTTAAAAATCAAATGTAACCGGTTAGCGTGCCTTGATCCCATTAATTGGGAGTTTCGGTGGTATTAACGGTATTGTTGTTGACGGGTTTTAATTTGGCCAAGGTGATGGCATTCGAAAATATATTCCTTTTTTTTTTGAAAACGTCGAGTGTAAAATTTGCCATGACAATGGCGCCTCAAGATTTTTTAGAAATTATGACTTGACCGAGGTATCGGTGTTTCAGAAATCGTTTTGGAAAGACGAGATATTTTTTTTAAAACGGAATTGGGTGCAGTTGAATATGTTGGCGTGGTTGAATCCGGATTTTAGTGTTTTATTTGGGTTGTATTGTTCTAACACGCTACACATAACTAGGAATGCGTACACTCATGCAGGATGCAGACTCGGGTAGGTCAGGGTAGGCTACCGCCCACGAATAGTCTTTACTTAGGCATTGACAATGATCTGGGGAGATGCACGTAGGAGAGTAGGGAGTACTAATTATTATAGGTATTAACAAGTCAGTTTTAACGCGATAATACGGATATTAGTCATTCTCGTGGTATACCTTACCTGGTATTCTGCTTAAGATGCGTCGATTCGATATTAGTAGAGATGCGTCGAACCTAATAAGGTGAGCACCCGGACTAATACGGAACCCGACCCTCACTTTGTTCAGTTTTAGTTATTTTATGTTTGAATTCCGTGTTAGGTGATTTAGCACGCGATTATAAGGTCATAAAAGCAATAAATCATACGAAAACTGTAGATGCGAATGTAAGTAAATCACATTGTGAGGAGTTGCATCCTCGGAGTATACACTAAACGGGACTTGATGCATATTTGAGAACGGATCTCGGAATTACTCGGGTCTATTTAGTGTGTTTTAATATTTGTAGTTGAAGTTGAGACGTTACGTATTTTAGTAGACGTTCGTGGGCCTAGTGTCCGCGTCTGGTGTTGTCGTAGTGCATAATAGTAGAAAGTGCAAGTATGGAAAGTTTTGTTTAGATGACAACCTAGTGACGAATTGATCAACTAGCGGATCCTTCTAGTGACTCCGGCAGAACCCCGTTACCGTTTGACTTTCCTGCGGCTACTTCGGCAGTGCTTCGTTACTAAGGACTAGTTCTGCGGCTAACCAGGCAGAACCTGGGTACTAGTTTTGAGCTAGTCGATCACAGACACCTCGGTATCGAGTGGAGTGCTCGACGGTGAGGAGTAGCGTTGATCTCGTTTTTTTATCGGAACTACGATCGAGTGGATCGTTTGCCTCGGGTGTTGGAGTGCGAACCCTTAGCGAGAGTTTTGAGGGAGAAGAGAGAGTTGAATTGTGTGAAATGAATGAGGCGGAGGGGGGTATTTATAGGTGTTTTCGGCCCTCGTCGCCCACATGGACGCGTGACTTGGGGCGCACCAGGACTCAGGCGCCTGGGTCTGAGCGTGGGGAGACCCAGGCGCGTCAGGTGGGGCGGTTGGAGTTTTGAGGATACGATTTTGATACTTTCCAAAACCGAGAGGCGGGTGTGTGATATCTTACTTGGTCGCGAAGGCTTCCCCACGGCTTGACCTAGCGCCGTGGGTTTCGTTGGCCTCGGATGTTCATCCCGAGGCTCACTTGACTCGGTTCGAGTTTCAGGGCCGACTTGGGGTCCCAGTGTCGGAATTGACTTTAATTAATGCCTATGCGACCGTAACGACACGACTAAGGCTGCCATCATGTTAGTTTTAATTTTTCCAAGTAATTATTTGGTCCGTTCCATAAGAAAACTATCTAAAACATCGCGAACCCGTGTCGCGTTGCAGTCCTATCGTCATCGGATGTTTGACCTCTGCAGCCACCAGGTCCAAATTTGGGTGTCTACACAAGTGAATTATTTTTAAATGCTTACATGATTACGTGCTATTCATTCTCTCCCAAGCTAATTTTTCAGGTACCAAGAACAGAAATGCAAGCAAGTAACGAGTATTTACAAAGCCAATTTGGCTACCAAATCAATCCCAACCATCATAGGGTCGTCAATTCCTTATATACAAGATGAATCTAGGGTTACATATACAAATAATACGAATATTTCGAAACTAACTACAATGGGGCCAACGGATGCATCGAGCAGACTTGAGATCCTCTCCTCGACCAAATCTAGAACCGAATCCCCGCCAAGGGATGCCACCACACTGGTGACCGCTGTATCCTCAACGCAGACATTAGAGCCCACTAGAGCCTCCACAGCAATCTAGGTCGTGCTCGAGATCCCCGTCGTTAGTATCAGCTCCTCAGGAGCACTCGTCTCCACCTCCACCTGTCTTTGAACCTCCACATGCCTGGATGACTCAGCCCGCGACCCCTCCAGCTGCTCCTTAAGCCTCGAAATCTCCCGACCCTGAGAACTCACTACCACCATTAGTGTCGTCTCATCTCTCTAGTTCAGGAACCCAAGCCGTCAGTTTCAACACCATATCGGAAACATCCTGCAAAGCTCGACATAAGAAAACAAACACCAAATCAAGGTTCAATCAACAAAGCTATCAATCTAAAAGTACATATCGAGCTAGTCCCAACAACATCGCCAGGCGAGGCATGACCTCCCCGATACGTAGGCTCGAAAACGGTTGGCAGCCTGTTATAATTGGTGGTGAGCAGCTAACGACACCTTAAACCAAAAACAAAACGTAAGCTTTTGAATATATTGAGAACAAACTAGATAAGTAAGTAAAATGATACTTACCCGGTACACATGATCACGCCACTCAATCCCCACGTCCAACTACTCCGGAGGACAGAGAGGTAGAGGCTTGGTGTACCATACACCAGACGGGTCAACCCCAAGTAGAGTCAGAGGAAAGTCTAGGGGTTGAATAGCATCAGCCACGCCCCTCAGCTACAACAAAACAAGAATCAATATTGAGTTCGTTCATAATTAATATTGCAATTAAGTGTCGAGAATAGACGAAACTTATCACAATGCGGTGGCAAACCAGCGTCCAGCAAACGTGAGACGCGTACGACCCCTAGGTACCAGTAACGCCTCACCTCCCTCACCGTCTCTATCCTCCCGAGCCTCGACAACGGTAGTAGGCCTAGACATGGTCTTCAGCGGGTCCATAGGCTCTCTGAACTCGCCATAGAGGCACTGGCAAACATGCCTCTTACCCAGATACCACACCGGGCTCGACCTAGCCTGTAGAAGCATCCTCCTATAACTCCTCGGCCACAGCACAGCTCTCATGTACTCAGGAAGCTCCGTATACCCGGTCCAAGGTCGTGGCACAAACCACAATCATCAAGACAATATCCTATGTCAAGCTTCACTCCCAACTTGGGGCCTATTCAGAGGATTGTCTTCTAACGTCTATTAATATCATTCTTATTATTTCATAAATAACGAGAATCAAAGGTTTACATTTGGCAGCAATAGACGGCCGCCGCTCGATTCCGTTGTTTCTTGTTGGCTTGTCTCTAAACATTGATGTATCGACCCAGGGTGGACATCTTTATTGCTAATCAAAATGTTAAGGCTAAGGCAAAGAAAATGCTGAAGAATTTGAGGATCAAGAATGCAAGCTCCTCTTCCCACCATTCTCCCATTGGAGTGTCAATATCTACTCTGAAAGCAACGTCATGGTGATGACAACGTCATCTCTAGACATGGGATGCTTATGGGTACTTGTCTCTTAAGCCAATATTTTGGCTCGGTGCCACCATTCATCGTTCGCTTCGCCCTCAACATCATCTCTAGCTAGTCATTACAGGTATATCTCAGTCAATTCAGGTCGATCCGACATACCAAAAAGGGTCAAAATTCAAAATCAAAGCTATAACTAAGCTACACGACTAATGAAATGCTCCAGAGATCACATTTGAGGCCATGAACACACTAAAAGAGGTTTCGGTAAAATCCGACATTATTACGACCCTATTCTGTCTATTTCCGTACCCTACTAATCTCAAAAGTACGACTTATAATGCATTTAGAGCCGCAAAAAATTGACTTGAAAGCTACCCACATCAATATAAAAAGTACATTAGTACGTATTTGCGAATCAAAGACGAGAAAAGTGTGAAAACCGACCCTAAACCCTATACGTTGTGGTTTACGGCAGTAGAGGCCATTAAAGGACCCTTCAAGCTTCTAATTAAGCTAATATATGTCCCTACATGTTCTCACCTACTCTAATTCAAAACTAGAGCAAGAACAAAGCATGAATTCGAGACAAAACGAAAATCCCCAATTCGTTTTTTAGGGTTTCTCAATTTTCGCCCCAAATCAAGTAAATTATGCTAATAAACCAATATACGTGAGTTAGAACACTTACCTGATGTTGACATTGTCAAGGCAAGCAAGAAATTGAGCTTTAAATCACAAGTTTTGGTCTACAATGGCGGAAATAGCGAAATAACAAAGAAGCGAAGTCGGGGGTTTTCTGTTTCTGAAATGAATGAAACGCACTGGCATCCACGAGTTTATTTCGAATATAGAACACAAACGCTACATCGCATGGCTTTAGGTGTCTGATGAGTAGCGAATTTGACTATGTCGTAGTATGCAAAGCTATTCATGCAACACAGCTGTAAACCCAAAACATGCACAAAAACAACAATAAAGTAGCAAATGACAAGTAGCGTGGGGTCGAACCACAACGATGAACGTGAATTCTAAGAAATAAGACTAGAGAAAACTAAACTAAAAAAGCAAATAGAAATTCTAATCTAAGGAAAAACTAAGATGAACAAGATAAAAATTAACTAGACTAAACATAGAATGAGGGGATTTTGTAGGTTTGGTTTGGTGACAAACATGCAAATGATGACAATAACGAATTGAAATCAATGATAAACAAGTATCCCGGTGCAAATCATTACCACAAAGATTAACTATCTTCCTCAATTCACAACTCCATGCTGAAAACATTACATATAAATTATTCATCCGTCCACACAACATCTAGCAAAAAACATCGATATGTGTCTAGGATTTAGATCGTCAAGGAGAGAAAATTATGGCCTGTGCTAAAAAAATCACCACATCTTCAACATGCATATTCCTTTATCAAGGCAACCAATTGATGGCAAACACACTACAATTTATGCCAAGAATGCTACTTAGGGGTGTAGATAGGTGTAACAATTTCTCTAACACACAAGCATGGAGTGTACATACATAATTAGGTAACCTGTAGACACCCGCATTTTGACTGCCAGGTGTCTATGGCAGTTTCCAAAAAACACCCGATGATGATCGGACGCTAACATGCTTCTATGCGCTCGGATACGGGCTCAAATCCATTAATCGTTGGCTAACGCACTTACGGAGTACAAATCTCACAGAAACAACCTCGAATCCAGGCCCAGTGGGTCATTCCGAGTCAAACAAGACTAATTTGGGCCAAAACCGACACCGGAATTAAAACCGGCTTTTCACGATTGGGTCGACCCCGGTCAAAGTCGTTTCCGAGACACACAAAAACAACCCATCAATCATCAAAAGTCCAAGTCAAACACAAAACCCATCAAAGTCAAGGTCCAAAACAATGGACCCGTGCACCCGACTGGGCCACTCGATCGAGTGACCCATCCACTCGATCGAGTGACCCATCCACTCGATCGAGGGGGCCTGCTTTGAGCCCGGCGGCTAGCATAACGGGCCACTCGACCGAGTTGGCTACCTACTCGGTCGAGTGCCCTAGCCCGGGTGCCCTAATCTCCTCTATATAAACACCCTCCCATGCACACCATCAACACAACTTTGACACAATTATCGAAACCCTAGAGCAACCTCATACACACATACTACATCCTCTACAAACCCTAAGCAAACCCTAAGCAACATCCGAGCAAACCCTAGACCTAGTTTAGGAATCAACAACCCGAGCCACCATAACTCGACCTCCATAAACCTCGAAGACTCTTGTGTTATAGCCACGGTTACGAGTCCGCACCGAGACAAGAACATGTAGGTTGAGGGTGTCAAAACCCCGTTTCTTCACTTCTCTTCCTTTTTCTCGCGTCGTGTCTATTTCATACGGGTCGTTTTATTTTTTATTTTTTTTTATCGTTATTATCGCATCGTTAATATCAATAATACTAGTATCAAAACATTAAAATACCTATCAATTTGTGTCGAGTATAAGTGATATCGGAATGAGGAAACACGAATATACAAGTGTACTGCACACAGCGTTGACGGTCGCTCGTTCCGATATCCCGGTTACTTGATCGTTGAGATAGGTCAATTTCAACAATAATTTTCATATCGTTTGTATCATCGTTATTATTCGCATCGATTTCTCAAAAAATAAACATCGTATTTCAATATGGGTCGAAACCCATTGACACGGATCCGACATCACAATCCTTAGGGATTTATTTCGATGTCGGAAAAGTCGAGGGAATCAAGTCCTTTTCTGTATTTTAAGCAAAGTATCGATATGTTAGACCCGATGACAATTCCGTAATTGGACGGCGAGTCTAATAAATCAAATCAAATAATTTAGCCGTTTCAATTTTCCGTTGATGTTAACGTAGACGTTGTCCAATTATAACACTACAAACACGGAGGAACATTTATTATTGTCTCGGCTACTTTAAACGATTCAAATCAATTGCAAGCGTTTTCTGGTTACGTACAGGTGCCACTCGGTCGAGTGCCTACGTCACTCGATCGAGTGACATCACAAAATCGAGACAGAATGGTCTGCAGGACCTCTACTCGGTCGAGTCTTCCCGTGACTCGATCGAGTGGAGACCTACTCGGTCGAGTTGGTCAATAACTCGGTCGAGTAGGGTCACCAGATCTGGACAGAATACTTTTCAAGTACTCACTCGGTCGAGTCTCACAGTGACTCGGTCGAGTTGCCACGTACTCGGTCGAGTTGGTCAATAACTCGGCCGAGTACGGCCCATAACACGAAACAGAAACCTCTTTTCAGGGCCTATTCGATCGAGTCTATCGACCACTCGATCGAGTGCCCTCACAACGACTCAAACACGAGTCGTACATTACCCTATTTTTCAAACTCGATAGTATTTTGCGACTTAGGTCAACACGTGCATAATTAATCACGTGTATACTATCTTTTCAAATCATGCATCCTCACATTTGCATCTTTTCGATTCAATTCATTATTTGCACAAACCGTTAATATCGATTTACCGTTACTAACCGTTTGTTTGTTTCGCTTGTCAATTTAATTCTTGTTCGTTTATTGTACTAAATGAACCCGCATGCTAAAATACAACTTTGACGCTAATTTTAGTTGCGTTAAATTGACTTAGAAACCCGTTTCAATTCAATTCGCATGTTTAGGGAAAATACTGTTTGCATATCATTTTCCCGTTTTACTAGCGCGCGTATTGTAAGTCATTCGAATTCTTAGTAGAGGCCGCTAATGTGCGGGCGGGGTTGGGTGTCCTTTGTGGGCTTCCCAACACGTACCCTCACCCCTTACTCAGAACCTCGGTTTCCGGATGCCCGAAACCGTTGGCGCACGAGAGTCATTCAATACACAATATCCGATAATGTCGGTATTGGTATCAAATGCAAAGGGACGAGCCCAATAAACTCTGGCATCGGAAATGGGCCGTATTTTGTATACGGACCACTACGACATAGAGTGGGCTCGAATGGTTCCGAATAACCACAAAATTCGGTGGCGACTCCACATAGACCTAAATTTCAATTCGATCCATTCTCATATGGAGATTCATTCGCCTACCCAAACCCGCGCGTGGCCGCGTCGGGGTGGACCTATGTCATGTCCACAATTTGGCGACTCCGCTGGGGATTAACTGATGTGTGACTTACCATCGGCATCCTCAGGGTGAGACTCGAATAGAAATCGTTTGACAAATACAATGCACGTGTTAGTTTTACGGTTCATGCATAACCCATATTTTCCCGGGCCGGTACTGGTGACCGACGTCCCACTATACCATTGATGTATTCCAACATGGATATGTCAAAAGGTGTCCATAGTCGATTCGAGTGGGTTTCGCGGCATGTTCTAAGCTCAACTCGACTTAGAGAGTCCGTCCCGATCAACGTCTAGACTATGTACACTGGTATAGACCCTTTCAGACCGACCGAGACTTAGTGTAGAGCATACATGGCGTCGTTATAATGCTTGTGTGACTACGTGCTACTTGGTTTCCGAGTCATTTTCAAAAATATCAACTTTTCAAAAATTACATCCTCCTTTTCAAGATATTCAATTTTCAAAATCCGGGACATACCGAATTTAGGACTTATGATTTTACTCAAAATAGCCTATTTTCTAGCCGGTATGCTGCCCAAATCAAAACTCGAACTTTCAAAACTCGTGGCCCAATGACTTTTCGTCCTCTTTTTCGGAAATTTGGGCCATTCACCGAGTCCACTCGGTCCTTCTTCAAAAATCAATCAATTTTCAAAACCTTCCTCTTCTAGGACTTCCCATATTTAGCAGTATCGGGTCGTGTCTTAAGTTGTCAAGGTCCGTAGCGTCGAAACTCCGTCGATCTTACATCACGAGTTTCTTCCCTTTCCCGGTCCACCTTATTAGACTAAGGCAAGACCCACCTACGTAGGACAAACCCCTACAAAGGAGGGCCCGTCAACACAATCGAGTCCAAAGTCTGGGGATGTCTCACGTGGACCTTCCTTCGAACAGGACTAGGCCCACTTGCCGAATCCTAAGGAAAGCCCACCTTTCGCAAGTCACCCGTCTAGGTGTCTTTTCCGAGTCAACCTTTTACAAGGCATAGCCCTATAACAAAAGGTTCACAGTCCTTACGTCTAAGGGTCACTCGTCCGACACTCGAGTCTTAACAAAATTGTCGATCCCACTCGGGGGCTACCCCTTTAGCAGGGCGATCAATCACGGTTGCTCTAAGGGTCATGTCTTACACGTGTTTCACGTAACCCACTTTCGAGTCACTTAGATGCCACACCATCTGAGTCCCTAGCCTCACTTGGGGGCTATTCTCCGACGGAATGACTAATCACAGTCACTCCGAGAATCGTACCCTACACATTTGTCTTAGGGGAGTCTAACCCGAGTCAAACTGAGGTCGTCCCTCCTCTTACGCTATTTCCTATGCCTTGGTGAGTTTGAGTTCCGAAGCAACCTCTCTGATTACGTGGTGCTCTTACAGACAGGCCACCCGCAACCCGACATCAACGCAAGATGGAAGAATTGAAAGATGCCCTAACCAAAATCGAGACTCAACTGACCTCCATCCTTGCTAACCAAGCAACTTTGGACACTCGCCTGAGCACTGTAGAGAAAACGGTCCTAGTTGAAGGAGCTGAGTCCACTGGGCCCATAGCCGAATTGGTCAGTGTTGTTCGCAGGCTCGAGGAGCAAGCTCACTTATCAACAAGCAACTCAATCCACTCCGAAAATGCTCGCATTTATTCACCTTTGAGTAACGAGCTACCGGCCAACCTCAACTTGACGGGAATTCCTATGTTTGAGGGTACCGAAGACCCGGTCCATCATATCCGGGCCTTCAAAGACTTCATGGCAGTCAAAGGGGTAAAGTCCACCATGTTTAAGCACTTATTCCCTTCCTCCCTCCAGAAGCACCCCAAAGCCTGGTACTACAGGCTCGATTCCAAGAAATACCCGACTTGGGATGATGTGGCAACAGAGTTCGCTCGGAACTACGCCGATAATATCGAGATCCAGACTACAATGCGTACTCTGGAAGTCATGGCCCAAGAGCCCAAAGAAGGGTTCACTAAATATCTTCAAAGATGGAGGGCCGAGAGTGTAAAGTTGGTAAACAAGCCCAACGAGAAGACACTAGTGGAGGCCTTCATCAACAACCTCCTACCTTCTTACCGCGTCCATCTTAGGTATGCCGGCATTTCAAACTTTGCCGTACTTACCGAAATGGGCATTAGGATTGAAGACGATCTTCGACATAATGAAGATCTGGGTGAAGTTGATACTAAAGGCTATACTGGACATCAACTCGAGTCCTTAGAAACCGACGACTAATGACAACATTATCCGAGAGTCCGGATCCGATTTGAGTCCGAGTCTGAGTCCGAGTCTAGGATGTACTATTCCCTTCAAAGTCGAAGTCAAAGTCAAAATCAGAGTCAGAGTCAGTTGTATTCTGTCCTCTTTTTCAAAATTCAATAAAATCAGCTTTCAATATTCCTTCTCATATATATTCCTTATGTGTTTCCGAGAACATGATGAACACCATCATACACTGTGAGCACACGCACGTGACTATTATGGGCACATCTATAAGGACTGCAGGAAACCGAGCCCGTGTTTTCTTTTTTACCTATTCCCTGTCTGGTATAGAAAAACCACATAACTACCCGTAGCAGGAGCGGTACCGAATCCTATGACAAATCTAGGTAATCTTCTAGTTTGGGTTCAAGACGGGAGGCAAGCCCATTTCCCACCATAAAATACCCCTCCAATAAGACTGACCAATCCCTACCTTAGGTGTTAGTCTGACCGGCAAAAAAAAAACAAAAAAACACTGGAGAAAAAAATCAAAAGTAAAAAAAAAAAACAAAAGAAGGCCATCAAAAAAAAAGAAAGGGCCAAAGCAAAAAGAAGACCATCAAAAAAAAGAAAACTGGACACACAAAAAAAAAAATCGAAAGTCCATGAGGAAAAAAGCAAAAGGCCAAAAAAAAAGCAGGTCATCATCAAAAAAATTCAGAATACCCATGACCGTGGTCAACGGTCAATTCAAGGGAAAGCCCCACGACCAGGGTACGGTCAAAACTATCAAAACCCATGACCGCGGCTAAGAGGTCAATCAAAAATCAAATACCCATGACCGTGGTCAACGGTCAACTCAAGTGAAAATCCTTTGACCGCGGTACGGTCAAATTCAAAATTATCCATGTCATCCAATAGGGGAGTAACAATCAAGCTGGTCAGCTAACACCACACTCAGCCTTCCCACATTACAACCCTCAAGACCTTCTCGAGACCCAGGCCAGAGACAGCCCGGAATTTTGAGGATTCAAGCTCCATAGGATACCCCTAACAATTAGGGTCAGACATGGAAACCAGATCCCGCATTATCAAACCAGCCCTCGAAGCCTTAGCTCCACAGAACCGAGCTCCAGATTTCGAGTCATCAAAACCAGATCCCACATTATCAAACCAGCCCTCGAAGCCTTAGCTCCACAGAACCGAGCTCCAGATTTCGAGTCATCAAAGCCATTTACTTCCTAGCACCACATTTCCAAAAACATCAAATTCCCCGAGAGCAGAACTCGTTAAAAATCCCGAGAACAAAACTCGTTAAAATTCCCCGAGAGCAGAACTCGTTAAAAATCCCGAGAACAAAACTCGTTAAAATTCCATCCAAACCAGTTACCAACCCCGAACACGGGAACTCAACCTGCGGTCGGCATAGAACATGCCCAAATAGTTCACACCACCTCTGGGGGCTACCCCGGAGAACGCTCACAGTCAGAGGATTAACATCCTAACCATTCTAGCCCTTTGATCAAGACATCATTGGGAATGCACCTAGCCTACACCATCGCTATGGCTAGTTACACACAAAGCCCTAACAAACTAGGCGCCATAATACATCTTCCAGTCCACTGAACTACGGCATGGTTTGATTTCACCACACGTGAATACGTAGGCAGCCTTTCAACAGAGGCACAACCACTCACATTGACACACATTCAAAAAGTGCCATCACTCCGGTCACGACACTGTCATGTTCTCAGTAGCTAGCTTTGTCGTCCTGGGGGCTTCTATTAGACAGAAGTTCTCATTCCACTCACATAATCCAAATACTTCCAAAATCTAGCCTCCTTTCTATAGTGTGTCCTAGTACTCGGCTCAGTCGAAGACAAGAATCTGTTAGGACTCGAGGCAATACCCACTTTGGAAATGTACCCAAAAATCAGAAATCCAGAGGGGCACCAGACTAAAACAGTCTCATTACAGGCTACTGCAATCCCCCCCATAGCATATCTATCCCGTTTCGACGTGCGACCGTGTTGCCACTCGCCTAGGCTATGAGATAGCGCAACTTAAGAGTCTTATTAGGCGGCCCACACCCCTACCGAGTCACGGTCCAACCCCTCGAGAGTCCAGTCGTGTGAGTCAACTCGTCCGGTCACGTCCAGAGTCGAGTCTGTCGGTAGGCCTCTCTCTTCAAATTCCACTTTGAAATTTGCAAATCTAGCCATTCGAAAAAAGATCCTTTTCGACAAGGTCAAATTTCGGTCTATTTAAACTGCAAATTACTTTCCTAATCCTTGTTAGGAGTCAAAAATCTCAAAGTTTCCAAAATTCAAAAATCTCAAGATTTCAAATTTCAAAATTTCAAAAAAATCATTCTCCCCAGCGCGAGTCATTTTACTGCCTACGTGTTGCATGCATTTTATGTGACTCATACAGGTACAACTCAATTAGGGAAGTGCAACCCACGATAATTCCCCAGCGGAAGCCAACAACGGCATTTCAAGGGATGAGTCTACATACAGGCGCACCCAGGACTTACGAGACAAGTCCAATCCCCCACGGAGTTATCGGCTCAGGTATGACTTCTAGCTTATGGCTGGCGGGCCCTTCACGCAAGTCTAATGGACTATAAACGACCCGGCCGGAAGTCCGCCAGGTTTCAATCCTCGATTGGCCTGGTGGATACTCTGACTTTCGCCCTGTCCAAGCCTCAGTCAGAGTGGGGGCTCTGTAGACACCCGCATTTTGACTGCCAGGTGTCTATGGCAGTTTCCAAAAAACACCCGATGATGATCGGACGCTAACATGCTTCTATGCGCTCGGATACGGGCTCAAATCCATTAATCGTTGGCTAACGCACTTACGGAGTACAAATCTCACAGAAACAACCTCGAATCCAGGCCCAGTGGGTCATTCCGAGTCAAACAAGACTAATTTGGGCCAAAACCGACACCGGAATTAAAACCGGCTTTTCACGATTGGGTCGACCCCGGTCAAAGTCGTTTCCGAGACACACAAAAACAACCCATCAATCATCAAAAGTCCAAGTCAAACACAAAACCCATCAAAGTCAAGGTCCAAAACAATGGACCCGTGCACCCGACTGGGCCACTCGATCGAGTGACCCATCCACTCGATCGAGTGACCCATCCACTCGATCGAGGGGGCCTGCTTTGAGCCCGGCGGCTAGCATAACGGGCCACTCGACCGAGTTGGCTACCTACTCGGTCGAGTGCCCTAGCCCGGGTGCCCTAATCTCCTCTATATAAACACCCTCCCATGCACACCATCAACACAACTTTGACACAATTATCGAAACCCTAGAGCAACCTCATACACACATACTACATCCTCTACAAACCCTAAGCAAACCCTAAGCAACATCCGAGCAAACCCTAGACCTAGTTTAGGAATCAACAACCCGAGCCACCATAACTCGACCTCCATAAACCTCGAAGACTCTTGTGTTATAGCCACGGTTACGAGTCCGCACCGAGACAAGAACATGTAGGTTGAGGGTGTCAAAACCCCGTTTCTTCACTTCTCTTCCTTTTTCTCGCGTCGTGTCTATTTCATACGGGTCGTTTTATTTTTTATTTTTTTTTATCGTTATTATCGCATCGTTAATATCAATAATACTAGTATCAAAACATTAAAATACCTATCAATTTGTGTCGAGTATAAGTGATATCGGAATGAGGAAACACGAATATACAAGTGTACTGCACACAGCGTTGACGGTCGCTCGTTCCGATATCCCGGTTACTTGATCGTTGAGATAGGTCAATTTCAACAATAATTTTCATATCGTTTGTATCATCGTTATTATTCGCATCGATTTCTCAAAAAATAAACATCGTATTTCAATATGGGTCGAAACCCATTGACACGGATCCGACATCACAATCCTTAGGGATTTATTTCGATGTCGGAAAAGTCGAGGGAATCAAGTCCTTTTCTGTATTTTAAGCAAAGTATCGATATGTTAGACCCGATGACAATTCCGTAATTGGACGGCGAGTCTAATAAATCAAATCAAATAATTTAGCCGTTTCAATTTTCCGTTGATGTTAACGTAGACGTTGTCCAATTATAACACTACAAACACGGAGGAACATTTATTATTGTCTCGGCTACTTTAAACGATTCAAATCAATTGCAAGCGTTTTCTGGTTACGTACAGGTGCCACTCGGTCGAGTGCCTACGTCACTCGATCGAGTGACATCACAAAATCGAGACAGAATGGTCTGCAGGACCTCTACTCGGTCGAGTCTTCCCGTGACTCGATCGAGTGGAGACCTACTCGGTCGAGTTGGTCAATAACTCGGTCGAGTAGGGTCACCAGATCTGGACAGAATACTTTTCAAGTACTCACTCGGTCGAGTCTCACAGTGACTCGGTCGAGTTGCCACGTACTCGGTCGAGTTGGTCAATAACTCGGCCGAGTACGGCCCATAACACGAAACAGAAACCTCTTTTCAGGGCCTATTCGATCGAGTCTATCGACCACTCGATCGAGTGCCCTCACAACGACTCAAACACGAGTCGTACATTACCCTATTTTTCAAACTCGATAGTATTTTGCGACTTAGGTCAACACGTGCATAATTAATCACGTGTATACTATCTTTTCAAATCATGCATCCTCACATTTGCATCTTTTCGATTCAATTCATTATTTGCACAAACCGTTAATATCGATTTACCGTTACTAACCGTTTGTTTGTTTCGCTTGTCAATTTAATTCTTGTTCGTTTATTGTACTAAATGAACCCGCATGCTAAAATACAACTTTGACGCTAATTTTAGTTGCGTTAAATTGACTTAGAAACCCGTTTCAATTCAATTCGCATGTTTAGGGAAAATACTGTTTGCATATCATTTTCCCGTTTTACTAGCGCGCGTATTGTAAGTCATTCGAATTCTTAGTAGAGGCCGCTAATGTGCGGGCGGGGTTGGGTGTCCTTTGTGGGCTTCCCAACACGTACCCTCACCCCTTACTCAGAACCTCGGTTTCCGGATGCCCGAAACCGTTGGCGCACGAGAGTCATTCAATACACAATATCCGATAATGTCGGTATTGGTATCAAATGCAAAGGGACGAGCCCAATAAACTCTGGCATCGGAAATGGGCCGTATTTTGTATACGGACCACTACGACATAGAGTGGGCTCGAATGGTTCCGAATAACCACAAAATTCGGTGGCGACTCCACATAGACCTAAATTTCAATTCGATCCATTCTCATATGGAGATTCATTCGCCTACCCAAACCCGCGCGTGGCCGCGTCGGGGTGGACCTATGTCATGTCCACAAACCATTTTGATAAAATCAAAGACCTAATATATGGAAAATGACACTTAACAATAAGGAATAGAAATATCATAACATAGATTAAAACAAGAGGTGAAAGTCCTACATAATAGGAAGACTTACATCATTGGGTAGATTTACACCAAGATATGAAGAGATTAGTTCCTCATGCTAGAACAATAACCCAAATTAAGCATAAAGATGCTACCTTTTATTCCAAAACTTAACTAATTGAAAACTAGATCTAAAAGTGTTCTCTCTACAAATTGTGTAATACAACCTTAAATACCCAGGGTAACAAAAGAAGGCAGAACTACAAGCCCACAAGGCAATCTCGTAATAGAAGGATAGAGAAAACGAAAAATCCATGTTTTAAGTGATTTTTGGCTGTCTACGCTGGCGATGAGCCTGTGCGGCAGTAATCGAGACGCGGGATGCCATGCGATTTAAGGATCAGGTGCACGCCAGTATGCGTTCCGATACTGCAGCGCAACAAGCTGAGTGTCTAAGCTAATACAGGACTAGACCACAACTTGTTTTAATTGGACTGATCAAACACAAAAACACGCACAAAAGTCAGGCGTGACACTCCTGGTGCCTTAGGGTACAGGCACACGAGGCCGTGTGCCCTAGCTCTGAGTGTTAGGGTTGAGACGCTGTTTTTGGGTTTGTTTGGTTTTTTATTAGCGTTGGTTGTTTATGTTTTAGCTTCAGATTAGGTGATTTTGCATGCGATTAAGGTCATAAAAGCGGTAAATCATGCGAAGAAAGCGGTAAAGTTGCGAGAACATAAGTAAATCATGTTGAGAGGTTTGCACCCTCAGATTGTACACTAAACGAAATACGATGCGTAGACGATAAAGAACGGATCTAATAACGACTACTCAGATTTAGTTGTTTTAGTAATTTTGGGTTGAAGTTGTAGACTTCACATATTTTGGACGATTTGATCTAAGGGTCGGTCGGAGATGCATTGCGACGGGAACCAAACAGGAGCGAGGCTTGTACACTATACGTGGAGTACGAACTTCAGGTGTACATGTCGATTAGACGGATTATAAATCCTCATCGAGCAAGAATAAAACGCATGTTTGAGCTAATTGGGTTGAGTGAACCCTTTTAGTTCGACCCTTATTTAAGAAAAAGGGTAAAGTACTAGATAGAGAGACAACCTAGTGACGATCATCTCGGCGTGGATGAACTCGACGAGCGTTAGGAACGCTTGAATATCATGGTATGCGATAATTTCGACGAGGCTATAAAATTTGACTAGAAAGAATATGAATTCTTTGTTGTTCGAAGTTTTTTTCAATCTTGTACGAATTATGAACTCGGAAGAAATCGAAGGAAACGATTTTGGTGTTCTTCTTTGCTCTCGTCGAATTAGGAACTCGGAAGAACTTGGAATAATGTGTTGTTATTCTGGGGTCGAAGAAGTACCTCTATTTGTACAAAAAATCAGGGCTGAATTGCGTCCAAGAAACGCGAACTTCGACAGTTAGGCGTGTTGTACGACGCGCCTCGAAACTCAAGCGCGATACCTCATATGCCCTAGTTTTAGGACGCCCAACGCCGTGCACTCGAGTGTTTGACTCTAAAATTTTTGAAATATTTCGCGAGAGGTTCTGAGCGTAATCGAGAACGTAATCACGCGGTTATTACGAGATATCGTCACCTTGGTCACCTAGAAATCCTCTTCTAAAATATTTTAGATATTTTGGTTTGGGTTATTGGTGGAATTTTGGGTCGGACTTGGGTTGACTATGTTTGACCGGGTTTGACTCGGGTTTGAGTTTGCATTTCGGGGCCGATTCGGGACTTCGGAGTCGGAATTGACTCTACTTAGTGTTGATGCGACCGTAACGACTCGACTAAAACCATTTAGATGTTTATTTATTATTTTTGAGTAGTATTATGATCTGATCTATAGAAACATCATCCAAAACATCATAAAATTGCATCGTGTTGCAGTTCGATCATCATCGGATGTTTATTTGGCGCTCGAGTAGCCACCAGATACAAATCCGGGTGTCTACAGAAGCCCCCATTTTGACTGAGGCTTGGCGAGGCAAAGGTTAAAGTATGGCCGCCTAGGTCAATCGAGGATTACAACCTGGTGGCTATCCGCTCGGGTCGTTTTACGTTAGACTACGTGCTAGGTATAACTGTTCATGGGACGTACCCCCCGATTGGCCCGTCCCGTCCAACCCGAATTTTTTAGCAGGCTTGGACACAACATTTTTAAAAATATACAAAGGCCCGGCCCGCGAACCCGTCCCAAACCCGCTAACCCGCTTGTTTGAGGACCAAAATTTCACACTTAGCCCGACCCGTGTCAGGCCCAAACCCGCAAATGATCACCTCTAGTGCTAGGGCTCGTCATTCAAGGATAGAAATCGTACTTAACCTCTATTAACTGCGACTGCTCTTGTGATCGATGAAATTTTTGCTCTGTCATTGCTTTGCTGTACTTTGCTTTGAGACCTTCGGTTAGATTTGAAATTTGAATGTAGCTGTGACAGAATTTTGAAGTAGACACCTTGTAATAAGTCTGCTTCTAGTGTTTTACCTAGGTGAAGTAGACCCCTTGTAATAAGCTTTCTTCCCGGAATTGCATAATGTTCTCGAACTGTTTCAAAGCCGACCTCGTCAGACTCTTCAGGGTATAGATTTGGTGGAGCGGATTCAATGTCCATGTTCAGACTGTTCAGGGCTCTGATTGCTTTGAAAATATGCAGAATCGATTCAAAGTCTAAATTTGAACTGTTCGAGGTTCCCAATAATGTGATGTTCTGGAACTTTTATAAAGTCTATATCCAGTCTTGTTCAGGGATTCCGTTTGCACTACTTGGAAAATTGATTACACCGATTTAAAATCTGAATTCAGACTGTTCAAGGCTCTTGTAAAGTTGTCGAACCGATTTAAAGTTAAGGATAAGACTTGTTAAGGGTTCTAATTCGAACTTAAAATTTGTTGGAATCGATGAAAGTCCGGATTTAGGATGTCTGGGGTTCTTGTAATGTTCCCAAACCAATTCAAAGTTAAGAATAAGACTTGCTAAGGTTTCTGATTTGAACTTGGTTGGCGGAACCAATTTAAATCCGAATTTGGATTGTTTAGGGTTCTCGTAATGTTCTTAAACCAATTGAAAGCCAAGGATAAGACTATTAAGGGTTCTTGTTTGAAGTTCTATGAAAATTGACTGAACCGATTAAAGTTCGCATTCAGACTGTTCAAGGTTCTTGTGAAGTTCATGAGCCGATTCAAAGTCTAGGTTAAGATTGTTAAGGATTCTGATTTGAACTTTCTCTTGAGATCCCAACAAGGATTGTTGAAAGGTTTCTTCGGGATTGTGTAAAGTTCTTGGTGAACCGATCAATAAATCCTCACAGAGGTTATTTAAAAGTCCGGCCTCTGGGACTACATAATAACTGATTTTGATATTTGGAAGATAATCTGGTAGCTGCCTGTCCTTGACGGCGTTGTGATTTTTGAAGTTCAGATGGTTCACTAAAAAGGTTGTCTCGGCCTTTAAACATTTACAACCACGACTCGATCGATTCCAAACGGAAACCCGGGTGCCTGCACCCGTCTAGTACAAGTCCGGATCGTCATCCGAATCGAGGTCCGAAACATCGCCCCGTACGCGAGATCGGACCGGCCCCCGACTGGGAGGGGGCCGCGTGGGTGGCCGCCGCCATACATTGAAAAACCAGGTCGGTCCCGCGCGCCCGCGCGGGGAGCCGGGCGGTGCGGACGGATGTCCACAGTTTGGCGACTCCGCTGGGGATTCGGAAACAAGTTTCCAGCGGTGGTGTAACTTGAACGAGGTCGGTGAAGCTCATTTCTAGTTACCAGTTGTGGTCACTACAGGTTTTGGCCCAAAAAAGCCCACCCTAACCAATATCAGGACCAATCGACCTCTTCGCAGTAAGATCCTTATGGACACGCGGAGAGATCCTCGGTTGACGCTCCGGCCGCCTGTGGACATGACATAGGTCCACCCCGACGCGGCCACGCGCGGGTTTGGGGCGGCGAATGAATCTTCATATGAGAATGGATCGAATTGAAGTATAAATTGAGGTTGGAGTCGTCACCGAACTTTATGGGAGTTCGGGCCCGTTCGAACCCACTCTATGTCGTAGTGGGCCGTGTACAAAATACGGCCCATTTCCGATGTCAAAGTTTATTGGGTTCGTACCTTTGCATTTGATACCGATACCGACATTATCGGATATCGTGTATTGAATGACTCTCGTTGCCAATGGTTTCGGACATCCGGAAACCGAGGTTCTGAGTAAGGAGTAAGGGTATGTGTTGGGAAGTTCACAAAGAACACCCAACCCCGCCCGCATATTAGCGACCTCTACTAGGATATCGTTTGATGTTTTAATACGCGCGTTAGTTGAACGATGAAATGATATGCAAACATTGTTTTCTCTAAACATGCGAGAAATTGAATGGGTTGCTAAGTCGGTTTAATGGATGAAAATTAACGTCAAAGTTGTATTTTAGCATGTGAGATTCGTTTTAGTATAATAAAACAAATGTTGAAAAGAAATTGCTGCAAACATGAACAAACAAGTTAGTAACGGGTTATAAATCGAATAAGAGATGTAAATACAATAATATGCATGATTTTGAAAAGTTTAATTCACGTGATGGATTAACACGTGTTGACCGAGGTCAAAAAATAAGGTCGCGATCTGAAAAAACGTTTTTTTGTCTAAAAAACGATGTTCAAAAAAAAAAAAAAAAGAAGAACCGCGTCGCGTTTCAGTCGGCCGCGCGACTCGCACCCCGGCCTGTTTCCGAAGTCCATCTTTTGAAAATCGATGATTTTATTAAATCGCGTACAAATATCGCATAATTTGTACTCGATTCAATATTTTCGATATTCGATTATGAAATCGATATCAAACATTCGGGATAATTTTGGAAAAGATGAAAAGAAAAGGTTTTGAAAAATCGTTTTGTAGAATTAGAAAAACGATGCTTAAGAAAAAAAGAGTAGAGAAAACGAAGAAAGAGGTCGCGGTTTCCAGGCTCCTGCGCGAGTCGCCTGGGAGAGGCGCGACTCGCGTGGGCTGCTGTCTCGGCTCGTTTATTTTCGAAAATCATTAATTTCGATAAATCGCGTACAAATATGTATTAATTTATACTTGATTTACACTTTCGATATTCGTCGTATTCGATATTCGATTATGAAATCGATATCGAATATTCGGAATGACTTTTAGAAAAAGTTTTATAAAATTGTTTTGAAAAAGAATTTGAATGAAAAGAAAAGAATGTTAATTCTCTCCGCGTTAAAATCATCGTACTTTGTAAAAAGAAGATGTAACGATTTTTTAGCATCGATGAGATTAATGTAATTCTTTTAATACGATATTCGATTAGAGAATCGGTATCGTATTTTTAAGAATATTCCTTATATGAAAATAGTTTTTGTAGTATCGATATTAGAAATAAATAAAAAAATGCGACGAACGACCCATAATAAATAGACTGACGACGACGCTAGGACGAGAAGAAAAGAGACGCGAAAAAGACGAGAGAAAGGAAGAGAGAAGAGAGAAATCGGGTTTGATTTTACACCCTCAACCTACGTGCTTTGTTTACTCGGATCGGGGCTCGTCGGAATGTGGCTAGGGCACGGGAGCGTCGAGTTAATGTCGGTGAGTTGAGGTGGTTGGTTGGGACGTGTAGAAGGGTATCGGGTTTAAGGGCCGGTTCCTTCGGGTCTCGGATGCACTATCGGTTTCTCGATGCTAAGTGTAAGAATCTCGAGGTGTATGAATAAGAAAGTTGATGTGAAGTTGTTGTATGATATATGATTGATGTGTATGATTGGTGTTGTGCAAGGGGCCTATTTATAGGAAAATTCCCGACCTTGGCTAGGAGAAGTGTTTGGGTTAGAGCTACCGCTTAGGATAGGAAATGTAAGAAGCCGAGAGGAACGAGAATTCCACTTGCTTGGTGAAGAAGCAAGGAACTCGGCTGAAAACAGGCTGCTCGGCCGAGTATTTGATGCTCGGTCGAGTGTTTGATTCGGTTTTTGGATAGAAATCCTACTTGAGATCGAATTCTACCTTTAACGAAATTGTTTAATATTTGTGTAGCTGATTTTTTGTGGCGTTTGAGCTCGAATCAGCCACGTGAGGTGACACGGCTGACTCACACATTTCGAAAATATCTTTAACCGGGTTTTGACTCGGACGCTAAAAAGACGGTTTTGCCCCTGGTGTCGGATTCGACCCAAATTAGTCTTATTTGACTCGAAACGACCCACTGGGCCTGAATTTGAGGTTGGTTGTATGAGATTTGTACTCCATAAAAAGCCCAAGCCAAATGCCAATGATTTTGAGCCCGTTTTCGAGTATGTTAAAGCATGTTTGCGTCCGATCATCATCGGGTGCTTGTCGGAAACTGCTATAGACACCTGGCGGTCAAAATGTGGGTGTCTACACCGCCTAACGCGTACCTCGTGGGAATTTTACTAAGCGGATAGTTCTGAATGGACGGTATGACACTCGTCTCTCCAGATGATTTGTCAATACCTAAGCAAAGACTATTCGTGGGCGGTAGCCTACCCAAACCAACTGTGTCTGCATCCTGCATGAGTGTGTGCATTCCTAGTTACGTGTAGCGTGTTTGAACAACCCAAATAAAACACTATAATCTGGATTCAACCACGACAACATATTCAACCACACCCAATTTCGTTTTCGAAAAAGGTCATCTCAAAGTTTGTTGGTTTAGCATCAACGCTCCGGCCAATTCAAAATGATTCTCGAAAACCTTTTAAAAGCGCCGTCCTCATGACGGATTTTTTTTCAAAAGACCTTTTTTTAAAAAAAAAATGCCATCACTTTGGCCAAAGTAAAAAGCCGAATACCGTTAATACCACCAAGACTCCCGATCAATGGGATTGTAGACACCCGCATTTTGACTGCCAGGTGTCTATGGTAGTTTCCAAAAAACACCCGATGATGATCGGACACTAACGTGTTTCTACGCGCTCGGACATGGGCTAAAAACCATTAGTTGTTGGCTTAAGCACTTATGGAGTACAAATCTCACAAAACAGACCTCAAATTCAGGCCCAGTGGGTCGTTTCCAGTCAAACAAGACTAATTTGGGTCAAAACCGACACCAGAAATAAAACCGATTTTTTTGGGATTGGGTCAACCCCGGTCAAAAGTCGTTCCGAGAGATACAAAACAACCACTCAAACACAAAAAGTCCAACTCAAAAAACTAAACCCATCAAAACATCCAATCCACGGTCCAAAGCAATGGACCCGCGCGACCCAGATGAGCCACTCAATCGAGTGCTCAGCCCACTCGATCGAGTGGGCCCTCTTTTGAGCCCGACTGCTGGCACAATGGGCCACTCGACCGAGTCAGCCACTTACTCGGTCGAGTAACCCTAGCCGGGGTACATAGCCTAGCCTATATATACACCTCCATGCACAACCCTTTAGACACCTTTTTTCGAACCCTAATTCTACCCTAATCAAATTTTACACACAACTTTGCAAACCCTAAACGTAGCTTTAGGAATCAAAACCCTAACCACCACAACTTAGCCTACATACTCGATACTCCCGTGCAATCCACAACTACGAGTCCCGTCCGAGCATAAGAAACTTGTAGGTTGAGGGTGCAAAACCCCGCTCTTTCCCCTCTCTTTTTCTCTCGCGTCGTTTCGTCGTCGTAGTGTCGTTTTTTTATTGTCTTTATTCGAGTCCTAATATCGTTAATATCATTAGTATAAAACATTAAAATACTCGCGGATTTGTGTCGAGTGCAAAGGATGTCGGAATAAGGAAACCCGAATATACAAGTGTACCGCACACAGCGTTGCCGGTCGCTTATCCTGACACCCTAGCACTTGATTATTGAAACGAGTCAACTTAAACAATATTTTCTTGTTTTTCGTTCGCATCATTATCATCTAATCGCAATTCTCATCAATTACAAACTACTTTCAAAAAAAGCATTTTTAATAAGGGTCGAAACCCGTTGACGCGGATCCGACATCACATAATCCCTAGGGATTTATTACGATGTCGCAGAAGCCGAGGGAATCAAGTCTTTTTAATTCAAGTGTCGATCCTTTAGATTCGATACCAATTCCATAATTGGATGTCGAATCTAGCGATCTAGTCAAATAACTTAGCCAATTCGATTTCTCGTTGATGCTAAAATAGACGTCATCTAATTCGACAAGAATTGATGCGACGCTATAAACGCGGAGGGAATTTATATCGTTTTGGTTAATCTAAAAATGACTTATAGCAACTTTCTTTTATTTCGTTCTAATATCCGATGTCGGTTCAATAACCGCATGTTGGATATGACGAGTATCGTACACACGAATCGAGCACAAATTAATCGATATTTATGCCCAAATCGACAAAGTCATCGATTTAGCAAAATCAAAAGCAATTTCAAATTCAATAACAAATCGCAAGCGAACCCTAGTTCGTACAGGGGGCACTCGATCGAGTGCCCAGCCCACTCGGTCGAGTGGCACCCCAAAAACCCAAACAGAATGCTTTTTCGACCTTCACTCGGTCGAGTCTCGCAATGACTCGATCGAGTGGCAACGTACTCGGTCGAGTTGGTCAATAACTCGATCGAGTAGGGTCCAAAATACGAGACAGAAGGTTTTTCGACCTCCACTCGGTCGACTCTCTCAATGACTCGGTCGAGTGGCAGTGTACCCGGTCCAGTTCGTCAATAACTCGATCGAGTAGGGTCTACAATACGAGACATGAGCCTTTTCAGAGGTCCACTCGGTCGAGTCCCTCGATGACTCGATCGAGTGGCCTTATCACGACAAGTAACGTGAGTCTTACAAAGCCATTCAAGTCTCGCTAACCTTTTTTCTTGACCTAGGTCAACACGTGCCTAATCAATCACGTGAAACAACATTCTTTCAAACCATGCATCGTCATATTTACATTATTCCATAATTCGCGAACCGTTATTATCGTTACTAACCGTTTGCTTCCTTGTTGATTTAATTCTTGTTTATTTTATTGTACTAAAATAAACCCGCATGCTAAAATACAACTTTGACGTTAAAATTTTAGTTGCATTAAACCGACATAGAAACCCATTCAATTCTTTCACATGTTTAGGGAAAATAATCTTTGCATATCATTTTCCCGTTCAACTAATGCGCGTATTAGAAAATCTTTCGATATCTTAGTAGAGGCCGCCAATGTGCGGGCGGGGTTGGGTGTCCTTTGTGGGCTTCCCAACACGTACCCTCACCCCTTACTCAGAACCTCGGTTTCCGGATGCCCGAAACCGTTGGCGCACGAGAGTCATTCAATACACGATAACCGGTAGTGACGGTATCGGTATCGCAATGCAAAGGGACGAGCCCAATAAACTCTGACATCGGAAATGGGCCGTATTTTGTACACGGCCCACTACGACATAGAGTGGGTTCGAACGGGCCCGAATTCCCACAAAGTTCGGTGGCGACTCAACTTCGATTTAAATTTCAATTCGATCCATTCTCATATGGAGATTCATTCGCCTCCCCAAACCCGCGCGTGGCCGCGTCGGGGTGGCCCTATGTCATGTCCACAATTTGGCGACTCCGCTGGGGATTAACTGATGCGTGACTTACCATCGGCATCCTCAGGGTGAGACTCGAATAGAAATCGTTTGACTAGTACAATACGCGTTTTAGTTTTACGGTTCATGCATAACCCTATATTTTCGCGGGCCGGTACTGGTGACCGACGTCCCACTATACCATTGATGTACTCCAATATGGATATGTCAAAAGGTGTCCATAGTCGATTCGAGTGGGTTTCGCGGCATGTTCTAAGCTCAACTCGACTTAGAGAGTCCGTCCCGATCAACGTCTAGACTATGTACACTGGTATAGACCCTCTATAGACCGACCGAGACTTAGTATAAAGCATACATTGCGTCGTTATAATGATTGCCTGACTACATGCTACTTGGTTTCCGTGTCGCTTTCAAAAACCGTCAACTTTACAAAAAATACATCTTTTTCAAGATATTCAATTTCAAAACCCGGGTCGTATACCGAATTTAGGACTTATGATTTTACTCAAAGTAGCCTATTTTTAGCCGGTATACTGCCCATTTCAAAAATCGAAAACATTTTCGAACTTTCAAATTCGGGGCCCGATACACTTTCCGATTTCTTCGAAAAATCGGCCCTTTCCCCGAGTTTTCTCGGATTTTCAAAAACAACCCATTTTTAAAACCTTCCTCTTCTTAGGACTTCCCGTATTTAGCAGCGTCGGGTCATGTCGTAAGTCGTCGAAGTCTTTAGCGTCGAAACTCTGTCGATCTTACATCACGGGTTTCTTCCCTATCCCAGTCCGCCTTATTAGACTAAGGCAAGGCCCACCTGCGTAGGACATACTCCTACAAAGGAGGGCCCGTTTACACACTCGAGTCTAAATTAGAAAGTCTCACGCGATCCTTCCCTCTAGCAGGACGGTCCTCACGACCTTTCCTATGGGAATTTCGCCCGTCTTTCAGTCCGTTAGCCGAGTCATCCCAATTCGAAAGTTCTTTAACATAAGGGTCTACCCTAATCACAGGGCCGTCTTTATTCGGGTCGAGTCGAGGGCCTCTAGCATCAAAACTCTGCCGATCTTACATCGCAAGTTTCTTCCCTTACCCCGTCTGCCTTTCCTCGAGGCCAAGTCAACCTTTTACAAGGCATAGCCCTATAACAAAAGGTTTGTGATCCTTACGTCTAAGGGTCACTCGTCCAACACTCGAGTCTTAACAAAATTATCCATCCCACTTGGGGGCTACCCTCCAGCAGAGCGATCAATCACGGTTGCTCTAAGGGTCATGTCTTACACGTGCTGTCTCACGTACCCCGCTTTCGAGTCACTTAGATGTCATACCATCTGGGTCCTATTTGAGTCCTTGGTCTCACTTGGGGGCTATTTTCCGATGGAGCGATTAATCACAGTCACTCTGAGAATCGCACCCTACGCATTTGTCCTAGGAGAGTCTAACCCGAGTCAAACACGGTCTCCCCATTTTTGGACTCACAAATCTGCAGCTCGAGTCTAATCTACGGTCGTTACTTTGTCGAGGTCAACGTTCGGGTATACCGATCCGAGAATCTTAGTCATTCCCGCCCCGGGGCCGTACCTAGTTTGACTCTCTCTCTTGCATTTGCGCAAAACCGAGCTTAGGCGAGTTCTAACACCTGTCGTTTCTTCCGATCGGGGACCCTATGAACAAGACACTACCAAACGACAACAAATCCCGCGCCGTCGAGAAAGGGGATATCCAGGGGAGCATGCTTATGCTATCTTGCTCCATTAACAATATCTTCTCAAAAATCAATACAGCCCTAGATAACCTAAATGCCAAGGTAACCACCATCGAAGAGGATCTTGTAAGAACCCGATCCCGTCTAACACAGCTAGAGCGGGTAAGACAACCAATCACCCAACCGAGCCATTTGAAAGGTGAAAACTCTTACGAAACTGTCCAATACCCCCAAGATGGCAAGACCGAGAGAGGCAACCCTCAAGTCACCTCTTCAAAAATCAAGGATCGGTCAAAGGAAAGGACATTTACCCACTTGGATATGTCCTACACCGTCGCTTTCCAGAGGTTGGTTTCGAAGGGCCTAATACTACCTATAGGCCCAACAGCCGACCCACCTTCAGAAAAACGCTCCAAAGCATGGAACGCCGAGCATTACTGCAAATTCCATAGGGGGAGGGGGCACGATACAGAACAGTGCAGGAAACCGAAACACCTCATTCAAGATTTCCTCGATGCCGGGAGGACTCCCGTTTTGGAAACATTATCACTTGCAAAGCCCCTCATGGACTATACAGGGCCCGATGACCAAAGCATCCAATCTACCTCTCACGCATCCAAGTGTCCGGATTTGATTTAAGTCCGAGTCCGAGTCCAGGATGTACTATTTATTTCAATTCCAAGGTCAGAGTCAGAGTCAATTGTATTCTGTCCTCTTTTTTAAAACTCAATATAATCAGCTTTCAATATTCTTTCTCATATATACTTTCCTTGTGTGTTTCCGAGAACATGATGAACACCGTCGTACACTGTGAGCACACGCACGTGACTATTATAGGCACATCAATAATGACTGCAGGAAACCGAGCCCGTGTTTTCCTTTTACCTATTCCATGTCTGGTATAGAAAGCCACATAACTACCCTTAGCAGGAGCGGTATCGAATCCTTTGACAAATCTAGGTAGTCTCCTAGTTTGGGTTCAAAACGGGAGGCAAGCCCATTTCCCACAATAAACACCCACCCAACAAGATCAACCAATCCCTATCTCAGGTGTTAGTTTGACAAAAAAAAAACAGGACGAAAAAAATAATCAAAAGTCCAAGAAAAACAGGCCAAAAAAAAAAGTCCAAGAAAAACAGGCCAGGAAAAAGCAAAAGGCCAAAACAAAAAGCAAGTCATTATAAAAAAGAAAGAGGCACCCATGACCGAGGTTAAGCGGTCAATCCAAATGAAGAATCCCATGACCGGGGCTAAGAGGTCAACAAAAAAAACCATGACCATGATCAACGGTCAATTCAAGTGAAAGCCCCATGACCAGGGTACGGTCAAAATTCATACCATCAAATAAGGGAGAGATAATCGAGCTGGTCAACTAACACCACATTTAGCCTTCCCACATTACAACTCTCAAGACCTTCCCGAGACCCAGGCTAGAGACAGCCCGAAATTTTGAGGATTCATGCTCCATAGGATACCCCCTAACCATTAGGGCCAGACATGGAAACCAGATCCCACATTATCAAAACCTATCCCGATCAAATTTCGAGCCATTCTACTCAACTTCCCCTTTACATAACAGAATTCACAATCACCATACGCAAACCCGAGAGCAAAACTCGTTAAAATCCCCGAGAGCAGAACTCGTTAAAATCCCCGAGAGCAGAACTCGTTAAAATCCCCGAGAACAGAACTCGTTAAAATCCCCGAGAACAGAACCCGTTAAAATCCCATCCCAATTCTTCTCATTCAAACCAGTTACCAACCCCGAACACGGGAGCTCAACCTGCGGTCTGCATAGAACATGCCCAAATAGTTCACACCACCTCTGGGGGCTACCCCGGAGAACGCTCACAGTCACATGATCAACATCCTAACCATTCTAGCCCTTTGATCAAGACATCATTGGGAATGCACCTAGCCTACATCATCGCTATGGCTAGTTACACACAAAGCCCTAATAAACTAGGCACCATAATATATCCTTCTTCACTGAACTACGGCTTGGTTTGATTTCACCACACGTGAATACGTAGGCAGCCTTTCAGCAGAGGCACAACCACTCACATTGACACACATTCAAAAAGCACTATCATTCCGGTCACGACACTGTCATGTTCTCAGTAGCTAGCTTTGTCGTCCTGGGGGCTTTTATTAGACAGAAGTTCTCCTTCCACTCACATAATCCAAATACTTTCAAAATCTAGCCTCCTTTCTACAGTGTGTCCTAGTACTCGGCTCAATTGAAGACGAGAATCTGTCAGGACTCGAGGCAATACCCATTTTGGACTGTACCCTAAAATCAGAAATCCAGAAGGGCACCAGACCGAAACACTCTCATTACAGACTACTGCAAGTCCCCTATAGCACATCTATCCCATTCCGATGTTCGACTGTGTTGCCACTCGCTTAGGCTACGGAATAGCGCAACTTAAGAGTCTTGTCATCTTAGGTGGCCCACCCCCTGCAGAGTCATAGTCCAACCCCTTTGAGAGTCCAACTCGTGTCTGTCAACTCGTCCTGTCACGTCCGGAGTCGAGTCTGTCGGTAGGCCTCTCTCTTCAAATTCCCGCTTTAAAATTTTCAAAACTTAGCCATTTGAGAAAATCCTTTCCGACAAGGTCAAATTTTGGTCTATTTAAAATGCAAATTTCTTTTCTACCCTTTTCAATTTTGAAAACCTATCTCCTAGCACGTAAGTTTCTTTTAGGACTTCGATTTCAAAAATGAATAAAAAATCAATAAAATTTTTTCAAATTTCCTATTCCCCAGCGCGAGTCATTTTTCTACCTACGTGTTGCATGCAAAATTCTATGTGACTTATATAGGTACGACTCAAGCAGGGACATACAACCCACTATATCTCCCAAGCGGAAAGCCCTAGGTGGCATTTTCCCTGGAACAGCACGGGATGGGCCTACACATAGGCGCACCCAGGACTTATGCGACAAGTCCGATTCCCCACGGAGCTATCATCATCAACTTAGGTATGATTTCTATCTTATGGCTGGCGAGCCCTTCACGCGAGTCTAATGGACTATAAACGACCCGACCGGAAGTCCGCCAGGTTTCAATCCTCGATTGGCCTGGTGGCTACTCTGACTTTCGCCTTGTCCAAGCCCCAGTCAGAGTGGGGGCTCTGTAGACACCCACATTTTGACTGCCAGGTGTCTATGGTAGTTTCCAAAAAACACCCGATGATGATCGGACGCTAACGTGTTTCTACGCGCTCGGACATGGGCTCAAAACCATTAGTTGTTGGCTTAAGCACTTATGGAGTACAAATCTCACAAAACAGGGCTCAAATTCAGGCCCAGTGGGTCGTTTCCAGTCAAACAAGACTAATTTGGGTCAAAACCGACACCGAAAATAAAACCGACTTTTTTGCGATTGGGTCAACCCCGGTCAAAAGTCATTCCGAGACATACAAAACAGCCACTCAAACACAAAAAGTCCAACTCAAAAAACAAAACCCATCAAAACATCTAATCCACGGTTCAAAGCAATGGACCCGCGCGACCCAGCTGAGCCACTCGATCGAGTGGGCCCTCGTTTGAGCCCGACTGCTGGCACAATGGGCCACTCGACCGAGTCAGCCACTTAATCGGTCGAGTAACCTTAGCCGGGGTACATAGCCTAGCCTATATATACACCTCCATGCACAACCCTTTAGACACCTTTTTTCGAACCCTAATTCTACCCTAATCAAATTTTACACACAACTTTGCAAACCCTAAACCTAGCTTTAGGAATCAAAACCCTAACCACCAAAACTTAGCCTACATACTCGATACTCCCGTGCAAGCCACAACTACGAGTCTCGTCCGAGCATAAGAAACATGTAGGTTGAGGGTGCAAAACCCCGCTCTTTCCCCTCTCTTTTTCTCTCGCGTCGTTTCGTCGTCGTAGTGTCGTTTTTTTATTGTCTTTATTCGAGTCCTAATATCGTTAATATCATTAGTATAAAACATTAAAATACTCGCGGATTTGTGTCGAGTGCGAAGGATGTCGGAATAAGAAAACCCGAATATACAAGTGTAACGCACACAGCGTTGCCGGTCGCTTATCCTGACACCCTAGCACTTGATTATTGAAACGAGTCAACTTAAACAATATTTTCTTGTTTTTCGTTCGCATCATTATCATCTAATCGCAATTCTCATCAATTACAAACTACTTTCAAAACAAGCATTTTTAATAAGGGTCGAAACCCGTTGACGCGGCTCCGACATCACATAATCCCTAGGGATTTATTACGATGTCGGAGAAGCCGAGGGAATCAAGTCTTTTTAATTCAAGTGTCGATCCCTTAGATTCGATACCAATTCCATAATTGGATGTTGAATCTAGCGATCTAGTCAAATAACTTAGCCAATTCGATTTCTCGTTGATGCTAAAATAGACGTCATCTAATTCGACAAGAATTGATACGAGGCTATAAACGCGGAGGGAATTTATATCGTTTTGGTTAATCTAAAAACGACTTATAGCAACTTTCTTTTATTTCGCTCTAATATCCGATGTCGGTTCAATAACCGCATGTTGGATATGACGAGTATCATACACACGAATCGAGCACAAATTAATCAATATTTATGCCCAATTCGACAAAGTCATCGATTTAGCAAAATCAAAAGCAATTTCAAATTCAATAGCAAATCGCAAGCGAACCCTAGTTCGTACAGGGGGCACTCGATCGAGTGCCCAGCCCACTCGGTCGAGTGGCACCCCAAAAACCCAAACAAAATGCTTTTCCGACCTTCACTCGGTCGAGTCTAGCAATGACTTGATCGAGTGGCAACGTACTCGGTCGAGTTGGTCAATAACTCGATCGAGTAGGGTCCAAAATACGAGACAGAAGGTTTTTCGACCTCCACTCGGTCGAGTCTCTCAATGACTTGGTCGAGTGGCAGTGTACCCGGTCGAGTTCGTCAATAACTCGATCGAGTAGGGTCTACAATACGAGACATGAGCCTTTTCAGAGGTCCACTCGGTCGAGTCCCTCGATGACTCGATCGAGTGGCCTTATCACGACAAGTAACGTGAGTCTTACAAAGCCATTCAAGTCTCGCTAACCTTTTTTCATGACCTAGGTCAACACGTGCCCAATCAATCACGTGAAACAACATTCTTTCAAACCATGCATCGTCATATTTACATTATTCCATAATTCGCAAACCGTTATTATCGTTACTAACCGTTTGCTTCCTTGTTGATTTAATTCTTGTTTATTTTATTGTACTAAAATAAACCTGCATGCTAAAATACAACTTTGACGTTAAAATTTTAGTTGCATTAAACCGGCATAGAAACCCATTCAATTCTTTCACATGTTTAGGGAAAATAATCTTTGCATATCATTTTCCCGTTCAACTAACGCGCGTATTAGAAAATCTTTCGATATCTTAGTGGAGGCCGCCAATGTGCGGGCGGGGTTGGGTGTCCTTTGTGGGCTTCCCAACACGTACCCTCACCCCTTACTCAGAACCTTGGTTTCCGGATGCCCGAAACCGTTGGCGCACGAGAGTCATTCAATACACGATAACCGGTAGTGACGGTATCGGTATCGCAATGCAAAGGGACGAGCCCAATAAACTCTGACATCGGAAATGGGTCGTATTTTGTACACGGTCCACTACGACATAGAGTGGGTTCGAACGGGCCCGAATTCCCACAAAGTTCGGTGTCGACTCCACTTCGATTTAAATTTCAATTCGATCCATTCTCACATGGAGATTCATTCGCCTCCCCAAACCCGCGCATGGCCGCGTCGGGGTGGCCCTATGTCATGTCCACAGGGATCAAGGTACCTCAAATGGTTACATTTTATTTCAAAAAATATTCTTTATGCACATACCGTTAACACAACCGAAGCTTCAATTAATGAAGTCAAAGAATCCGAAAAGGTCACATTCACAAAACATCATTTTCAAAAGACCATCAGCACACATCACGTTCTTTCACAAGCACCGTCTACGCCATAAATGTCGAACTGGATAACTAATAGTAGTTTCGATAAAAATACCACGTCATCATTTTCGAAACCGGTTCCCCTAAGAACCGTGCCTTTTTTGAAAAAAAAACAAAACAAAAAACACCATTTACACCTTCGCTATCGTCAAATCTTCGACACACATGTAGCAACACACTTTCACGTCATAGACGATGTCATCATGCCATCGTCACTCCAATTTTGCAAATCCTCCTTTCCGAAAAGAAACATCTTTTGCAAAAGCCCGATCGTTTTAAAAAAAACAACACATCAAAACTCTTTGATCCTGAGCCGGGATCGCGATCAACTCCTTACGTCGTACAACCGTGTGATTAACTGTCTATGTTAGTTACTAGGGTTGCCTCTACCCGAGGTCTTACATTTTGGGTCGTCTCGTCAAGAGAAAGTCCTCTTTTAAATCTCACCTCTGAGGTTTTTCTCAAATCATCTCGCTCTAGAGACATGACTCCGTAAGGCGTTTTGCCGAATACACCAAGATATTAAAGCACCTGAGTCCCTAAGCCAGTTACCGCACACACGCGCGATTCAAGGGTCTCATTTCCGCGTCGCTCAGTTACGAGCATTCCTTGAGTCTCTAAGTCATCCGACGCATACGTCCTAACCTCCAGCTTTATCTTGCAAAAATCATTCCCCGACATGTCCTCAGAACCAGGAGTGATTGAAAACCTCTGCATCGACGTTAATACCCTGACAGAGGTGGTTCACGATGTCCGCGCCTCGATAGGTCGTCTGTCCTGCTTTGTTCGTCACATTGACAGTCGCCTTAATTTCCTCGAAAGTAGAGGAACAGAGAAGGAGGCAGATACCAGTTCAATCAATTACCATACCCAGGAAACCACTCCGAACGGATCACCCTGGTACTCCGTAAGGACAACATCTTCTAAGGCCAATAGAGAAATAATCTTAACACCCCACAAAACGCTACTCAGCAAAGCAAGAACACCCTGAAAAGAGTTTACTAAAATCGGCTCGACATATACTCAAACTCTCAAACACCTAATAGATCAAGGATTACTCAAGCCTCTAAGTCCCACCCCAGACCCACCAGTTGGTAGGCGGAGCAAAACTTGGAACCCCAACCTCTACTGTCTTTTCCATAGAGGAAATGGACACGACACCGAGGCATGTTTCACATTGAAACATGTCATCGAGGAACTGATTGAGGCAGGGACGTTCTCCCCGACAAAGCGACAATGGGCAGACTTTACCTTCTCGGTGACTGAGGGGGAGATAGTAACATCGATGGTCGTCACGAGTCACTTTAAACCCCACAACAAGTCACCCCTAAGAACAGGCTCCAGACCCCGCTCAAGGGGACATCCTCCAAAGCTTATGACAGATGCTAAAACCTGGAGGGTATGCGGGGTCAGTGTCGCTGTAGACACCTAGATTTAGACCTGGTGGCTGCAGAAGCGCTCAACAAACACCCGATGACGATAGGACTGCAACGCGACGCGAGTTCGAGATGTTTTAGGTAGTTTTTCTATAGAACGGATGAAATAAAATACTCGAAAAAATGAAACTAACATGATGGCAGCCTTAGTCGTGTCGTTACGGTCGCACAAACACTAATTATAGTCAATTCTGACACCGGGACCCCGAGTCAGTCCCGAAACTCGAACCGAGTTAGCACCGCGCCAAACGAACCTCGGGATGCGCACCCGAGGCCCACTAAACTCACGGCGCTAGGTCAAGTACGGGGGAACCTTAACCTCCAAGTTTCGTGTAATACACCCGTCTCTCGTTTTTGGAAAGTATCAAAATCGTATCTACAAAACTTCAACCGCCTCACCCCACGCGTTTGAGACTCCCCACGCACGAACCCAGACGCCTGAGTCTTGGTGCGCCACAACTCAGGCGTCCATATGGGTGACGAGGGCCGGAAACACCTATAAATACCCACCCTCACCTCATTCATTCGACAAAATTCACTCTTCTTTTCTCCCTCTAACTTCTCGCTAAGGGCTCGCACTCCGACACCCAAGGGAAACGATCCACTCGATCGTAGTTCCGAAAAAGTGACATCGACGCTACTCCTCACCTTCGAGCACCCCACTCGATACCGAGGTGCCTGTGCTCGACTAGCTAAAGTCTAGTAGCGAAGTTCTGCCAGATTAGCCGCAGAAACGGTCCATAGTAACTGAGCTCTGCCGCAGTAGCCGCAGGAGGGGTCAACAGTAACGGAACTCCGCCGAAATCACTAGGCAAGCTAGGAGGATCCGCCTTGGAAGCCGAGTCGTCACTAGGTTGTCATCTAAACAAAAATTTACATTTTCACACTTTCTTTTATTATGCACTACGACATGGACACTAGGTCCACAAACACTTACTAAAACACGTAACGTCCCAACTTCAACCGCAAATACTAAAACACACTAAATAGACCCGAGTAATTCCGAGATCCGTTCTCAACTATCTATACATCGAGTCCCGTTTAGTGTATATTTCGAGGGTGCAACTCCTCACAATGTGATTTACTTACATTCACATTTACAGTTTTTCGTATGATTTATTGCTTTTATGACCTTATAATCGCATGCTAAATCACCTAACACGGAAATCAAAACTTAAATAAGCTAAAAATGAACAACGTGATGGTCGGGTTCCGTATTAGTCTGGGTGCTCGCCTTACTAGGTTCGACGCACCACTATTAATACCGAACCGACGCATCTTAAGCAGAATACCAGGTAAGGTATATCACGAGAATGACTAATATCCGTATCATCACGTTAAAACTGACTTGCTAATACCTATAATATTAGTACTCTCTACTCTCCTACGTGCATCTTTTCATGGCATGTTTGTCACGTGAAATCGCAAGCAAAGAATGTAAACACAACTACTTTGACGACAAAACTTACTTGTTCTTAAACAACCGACATAGCAAAAGGTATAGGGTGAAAACAATGGATGTTACAGTACTTCTGCCACAACAAAAGAACTAGGATATCAGCCCACCGATCGATTAGTAGAGCCCGCTATAGTGCGGGTGGGATTGGGTGTTGACATCTATCGGATGTTGGCTTCGCAATACGTACCCTCACCCCTTACTAAAAGTCGACGGTTTCCGGATGTCTGAAACCATTGGCAATGAGAGTCATTCAAGGCATGGAGTGCTTAAGGGTACAAGTCTTTATCTTTAGGTCCCGTGCCCCTCAACTTTGAGTGGTTTAGGGATCAAAGTTGACTTGAACGGTTTCCGAGTCCCCATAATTGACTCGGTGGCGACTCCACAAATCGGCAACGAATTCAGTACACTAAAAAGGTCGCCTTACCAAATGAATCGACCTTTAAACATTTACAACCACGACTCAATCGATTCCAAACGGAAACACGGGTGCCCGCACCCGTCTAGTACAAGTCTGGATCGTCATCCGAATCGAGGCCCGAGACATCGCAAGATTGGACCAGCCCCCGACCGGGAGGGGGCCGCCGCCACACGTTAAAAATTGGGTTAGTCCCGCGCGGGGTACCGAGCGGTGCGCACGGACGTCCACAGTTTGGCGACTCCGCTGGGGATTTGGAAACAAGTTTCCAGTGGTGGTGTAACTTGAACGAGGTCGGTGAATCTCATTTCTTAGTTCCTAGTTGTGGTCACTACATGTTTTGCCCCTAAAAAGCCCACCCTAACCAATATCAGGACCAATCGACCTCTTCGCGGTAAGATTCTTAGGGACTCGCGAGGAGCTTCTTGATTGACGCTCCGGCCGGCTAACGCGTACCTCGCGGGAATAATAAGCGGATAGTTCCGAATGGACAGTATGACACTCGTATCCCTAGACAATTTGTCAATGCCTAAGTAAAGACTATTTGTGGGAGGTAGCCTACCTTAACCTACCCGTGTCTGCATCCTACATGAGTGTATGCATTCCTATTTACGTGTAGCGTGTTTGAACAACCCAAATAAAACACTAAAAATCTGGATTCAACCACGCCAACATATTCAACCGCACCCAATTCCGTTTTTGAAAAATACCTCCTTTTTTCAAAACGACCTCTTGAACACCGATACTCCGGTCAAACCATAATTTCCAAAAAGAAAAGAGAAAAACATTTTAGATGGCGTCATCATGGCAAATTTTACACTCACTATTTTCAAAAACTTTAGTGCCATCATTTTGGCCAAAGTACCTTAAACGGTTACATTTTGTTTAAAAAATATGTTTTTACACACGTACCGTTAACGCAACCGAATGCTTTTCACAAAACCGAATGAAGTCAAGGAACCCAAAACGGTTACACTCTCAAAATGCTTTTCACAATGCATCACCCCCACCGTTAAATGCTAGTTAGCGCTACCAACGAACGTGAGTCACTCGTTTTAAAAGTTTTTCTAAAAAAAACAACACTATACACTACCTAAATTCCTTAATAAGGATTTAGTCACACCTTTCGAAGCACCGTCACGGACATCACGTTCTATCGCGAGCACCACATACACCACGACCATCGAACTAGCTAATTGATAGAAGTTTCAATGAAAGCACCACGTCATCATTTTCAAAACCGGTTCCCCTAAGAACCGTGCTCCTTTAAAAAAAAACATTTCCACTTTTGCTATCGTCGAAATCCCTACACACACCTATAGCGACACACTTTCACATCACAAGCGATGTCTTCACGCCATCATCACCCTATTTTTACAAATCGACATTTTTAAAATCTTTCCTCTGCAAAGATTGGTCGTTTTTAAAAAAAAGTAAATATCAAAACTCTTTGATCCTGAGCCGGGATCGCGATCAAATTTTTACGTCGTACAATCGTGTGATTAAATGTCTGTGTTAGTTACTAGGGTCGCCTCTACTCGAGGTTTTACATTTTTGGGTCGCCTCTTTAAACCTCACCTCCGAGGTTTGTGTCAAATTGTCTCGTTACAGAGACCTAAAATCGGCGTTTCGCCGAATACACCATGATTCTAAAGCACCTGAGTCGTCACATACACGAGTCAAGGGCCTCATTTCCGCGTCGCTCGATTACGGGCATTCCTCGAGTCTCCAAGCCATCCGGCGAATCCATCTTGATCCTTGACGTAATCTTGCAGAAATCATTCCCCAATATGTCTTCAGAACTTGGAGTGATCGAAAACCTCTGCATCAACGTCAATACCTTGAACGAGGTGGTTCATGATATTCGCACCTTGATAGACCATCTGTCCTGTTTCGTTCGTTACATTGACAATCGTCTTAATTTCCTCAAAAGCGAAGGAACGGAGAACGGGGCAGATACCAGCTTAATCAATTACCACACCCAAGGACCCACTCCGAGCAGGTCACCCCGGTGCTCCGAAAGGGCAAGATCCCCTAAGGTCAGTAGAGAGGTAACCTCAATGCCCCGCAAAGCATTACCCAGCAAAACTAGGACGCCCCGAAAAGAATTCACCAAGATCAACTCATCGTATACCGAAACTCTTAAACACTTAATAAATCAAGGGCTGCTCAAACCTCTGGGTCCCACCCCAGACCCACCGGTTGGCAAGCGAAGCAAAATATGGAGTCTTCTTGCTTACTGTCTCTTCCACCAAGGCAATGGGCACGACACTAAGGCGTGTTTCACATTGAAGCACATCATCCAAGTCAACAATAACCCGCTCCAACAGAGCGGAATTGAAAACAACCCCCACATTGTAGGGTTTTGCATGAAGTATGATGAATGATATGAAAGTGATCGATTTTTTATTGAGTAAGAAAATTGAAGAAGTATGGAATGGAAGGGAATGATTGTAATTTATTTTTTCTATTAAGAAAGAAGAAGAAGGATGGTGGATTGAATAGGGAAATAGAAATCAAAGGAAGAGTTAGAAGAGGAAGAAGGTGTGTGAAGTTTGTGCGTTTGATTTTTTTGTTTTTTTTTTAAAATATAAAAAACAGACATGTAACTGTGGACGTCCGTCCGCACCGCCCGACTCCCCGCGCGTCCCCATGTGGGACTGACCTAGTTTTTTCAACGTGTGGCGGCGGCCACCCACGCGGCCCCCTCCCAGTCAGGGGCCTGTCCGATCTCGCGTACAGGGCGATGTTTCGGACCTCGATTCGGAAGCAATCCAGACTTGTACCAGACGGGTGCGGGCACCCGTGTTTCCGTTTGGAATTGATCGAGTCGTGGTTGTAAATGTTTAAAGGCCGATTCATTTGGTAAGGCGACCTTTTTAGTGAACTGAATTCGTTGCCGATTTGTGGAGTCGCCATTGAGTCAATTATGGAGATTCGGAAACCATTCAAGTCAACTTTGATCCCTAGCCGGCTCAAAGTTGAGGGGCATGGGACCAAAAAATAAAGACTTGTACCCTTAAGCACTCCATGCCTGGAATGACTCTCATTGCCAATGGTTTCGAACATCCAGAAACCGTCGATTCTGAGTAAGGGGTGAGGGTAAGTATTGGGAAGCCAACATCCGATAGATGTCGACAACCAATCCCGCCCGCACTATAGCGGCCTCTACTAATCAATCGGTGGGCTGATAACCTAGTTCTTTTGTTGTGGCGAAAGTTCTGTAACATCCATTGTTTTCACCCTATACCTTTCGCTACGTCGGTTGTTTAAGGACAAGTAAATTTTATCGTCAAAGTAGTTGTGTTTACTATCTTAGCATGCGATTTCACGTGACAAGCTGACCATGAAAAGATGCACGTAGAAGAGTAGAGAGTACTAATATTATAGGTATTAGTAAGTCAGTTTTAACATGATAATACGGATATTAGTCGTTCTCGTGATATACCTTACTTGGTATTCTGCTTAAGATGCATCGGTTTGGAATTAATAGAGATGCGTTGAACCTAGTAAGGCGAGCACCCAGACTAATACGGAACCCGACCATCACTTTGTTCATTTTTAGCTTATTTACCTTTTGATTTCTGTGATAGGTGATTTAGCATGCGATTATAAGGTCATAAAAGCAATAAATCATACGAAAAACTGTAAATGCGAATATAAGTAAATCACATTGTGAGGAGTTGCACCCTCGAAGTATACACTAAACGGGACGCGATGCATAGGTAGTTGAGAACGAATCTCGGAATTGCTCGGGTCTTTTCAGTTTGTTTTAGTATTTGCGGTTGAAGTTGGGACGTTACGTGTTTTAGTAAGTGTTTGTGGACCTAGTGTCCATGCCTAGTATTTTCGTAGTGCATAATAAAAGAAAGTGCGAAAATGTAAAGTTTTTTTTAGATGACAACCTAGTGACGACTCGGCTTCCAAGGCGGATCCTCCTATCTTGCCTAGTGATTTCGGAGAGTTCCGTTATTGTTGACCCCTTCTGCGGCTACTCCGGCAGAGCTCCGTTACTATGGACCGTTTCTGAGGCTAATCTGGCAGAACTTCGCTACAAGACTTTAGCTAGTCGAACACAGGCACCTCGGTATCAAGTGGGGTGCTCGAAGGTGAGGATTAGAGTCAATGTCGTTTTTTCGGAATTACGATCGAGTGGATCATTTGCCTTGGGTGTCGGAGTGCGAGCCCTTAGCGAGAAGTTAGAGGAAGAAGAGAAGAGTGAATTTTGTGTGTCGAATGAATGAGGCGGGGGGGAGGGGGGGGGGTATTTATAGGTGTTTTTGGCCCTCGTCACCCATATGGACGCCTAAGTTGTGGCACACAAAGACTCAGGCGCCTGCGTTCGGGCGTGGGGAGTCTTAGACGCGTGGGGTGAGGCGGTTGGAGTTTTGAAGATACGATTTTGATACTTTCCAAAACCGAGAGAAGAGTGTATCATACGAAACTTGGAGGTTAAGGTTCCCCCGGACTTGACCTAGCGCCGTGAGTTTAGTGGGCCTCGGGTGCGCATCCCGAGGTTCATTTGGCGCGGTGCTGACTCGGTTCGAGTTTCGAGACCGAATCGGGTCCCAGTGTCAGAATTGACCCTATTTAGTGTCTGTGCGACCGAAACGACACGACTAAGGCTCCCATCATGTTAGTTTAATTTTTCCGAGTAGTTTATTTGATCTGTTCTATAGAAAAACTACCCAAAAAACCACGAACTCGCGTCGCGTTGCAGTCCTATCGTCATCGGGTGTTTGTTGGGCACTTCTGCAGCCACCAGGTCCAAATCTGGGTGTCTACAGAAGCCCCCACTTTGACTGAGGCTTGGACAAGGCAAAAGTCAAAGTATAGCCACCCAGGTCAATCGAGGATTACGACCTGGTGGCTGTCCGGTCGGATCGTTTTAAGTCCATTAGACTACAAGTTGAGGTTCACCAGCCAAGGCTTAGGAATCGTACCTGACGTCTTCGTTTGCGGTTGCTTGCTTGGGCCTGGGCCGGTGCTTGTCGTCTCGTTCTCAGTTCTTCATGCTCGTGCGTTTTGCCTTTTCAGATTGTTTAAAAGCTCGTTTAATTTTAAATGTTTTCATGTGTAGGTGACGCGTCAAGCGTAAGTGCAAAAAATGTTCATATGTGTTGGCTTCAACTTGAACAAATGTTTTCGGGATGCTTGTGAGCCCTTGGACTTAATGAAATAATCGTTCGAGGGCGTCAGTCTCTACTCGAGCGGTCGTCTTCGGGATGCTTGTGACACCTTGGGCGAAATAAAGCGAAACAGTAATGTTCGAGGGTGTCAGTCTCCACTTGAATAGCTGTCTTTCAGGATGCCTCTGACCCCTAGGACAAAACAAGATGAGATAAACTATTCGAGGGCGTCAGTCTCCACTCGAATAGCTGTCTTTCGGGATGCCTCTGACCCCTAGGACAAAACAAGATGAGATAAACTATTCGAGGGCGTCACTCTCCACTCGAATGAGAAACACTGTGGAGGTATCAAACTCCTTCGAGAGCGTTGGTATCTACTCGAATCAAATTGCTGTGGAGGTATCAGACTCCTTCGAGGGCGTTGGTATCCACTCGAATTAAAATAGCTGTGGAGGTTTCAGACTCCTTCGAGGGTGTTGGTATCCACTCGAACTAAAATTGCTGCGGAGGTTTCAGACTCATTCGAGGGCGTTGGTATCCACTCAAACTAAAATTACTGTGGAGGTTTCAGATTCCTTCGAGGGCGTTGGTATCCACTCGAATTAAAATTGTTGTGGAGGTTTCAGACTCCAATGCCTCTCGGATAAATAAGACCCGTTAAGCGAAAAAAATTGTTGTTTGTTGTGCCTCCGGAATAACTAAGACCCCTCGGGCAAAATTGCAGTTTTGTTTATTAGTTTTCGTTAAGTGTTTTCATTTTGCGGGTTTGTCTTATTTTGTTTGGGTTTGCTTTTGCTTTTTTTTGGTTTGTTATGCATTTGAGATTTGTTTAGAATTTGCTTTGATTGGTTTAGTTTTGGTTGCTTTATTATGTGTTTGGGTGCAGTGTTCACGTTAAGTACGGATCTTATGCTTGTTTCATTATTGAGTGTGCTTTATCGGTATCGATTAGTAATTGTTCCGTTATTGTTATTTTGCTTGTCTTAAAAGGTGCGTGTTTCGTGTATATCGAATGTTAAGCCTTGTTCGTTTTTGTTTTAGTCTGTGCTGGGTTGTTCAGCCGCGCCCCATTCTTCAGACGCCTAGCCCCCAGCGGTTCAGGATCCGGGCGCGTCACCTGAGGCGGTCGGGCTCTCGTGGATCGGGTCTGCTTAAGTAAACGAAGTTGGGGGCGGTCGTTCATTCGATCCAAAATTCGAACGCATCGCCCCTTTCACCCCAAAGTCGCCTTTTCGATTTTTCTACACAATTTCCGTCTCGATTTCCGTCATATGTCAAAATGTCGACTCCGGGTAAGTGTTCTTTACGTGTTTATTGCCGGTTTTGCTTGATTTGGTTGATTGTGAGTTTGTTTTGTTGAAACCCTAGAAAATTGATTTGGGTGTTTTTAATTTACTAATTTTCGATGCTTGTGCTTAATCCCATTGTTAAATTAGGGTCGATTAGAGTTTGTTAGGGTAGTTATAAGCTTGATAGGGGGTTTCGAGATACGACAATGGCTCCCTATGGTGATAGGTTCGAGATGCTTAGGTTTAGAGACCGTTTTCCCGGATACTTCCGCATTTGTTTCGCGTAGTCTTGTTCAATTAGTGCTTAAGAGGATACAGGTAATTCCCTTGTCGATTTCTATGGGCTAGGGTGACTCCTAGGGCTTTCCGTGAGGTTTTGTGTGTCTTAAGAGGGACCAAAAGGTGTCGTAACGATGTCGGATTTTTCCGAAACCACTTCCATCGTGACCGGGAACAAAAATGGGTGTTAACGATCTTTTTGGATTTTTAATATCCTTATCCAAAATTTTGACCCTTTTTTGACCTGTTTAAGCTGCTTTAGCTTGACCTGAGGCATGATTTTTTTTGTGTTTTGTTTGATTTTGTAGTTAGAGGCAACACCGAGCGTCCCGAGGGAGCTCTTTCGGTGGGTACTAGTGGCGAGGCCGCCGGGACGAGTTCATAGACTCCCCGTGGGATTCGCAGGAGGCGACGGAGTATCTCATCTCAGCGTTGTGATCCAGAGGCCATAAACGAGGCCAATTTTGATAGGGTGAGGAAGCGCAGGCTTCCGGAGACAGTTGCTAGGAGGGCCCACGTTCCGGTTCCCGTACCGGAGAATAAGGAGATTGGCTACGAGGATCCCGAGTGGGCTCGGGACTGGGATGGTCATTAGTTGCCGTTTCATCTTGACCTACACGTCTCACATCACATCGTGCATGGTCTGGTGAGTGTCCTCTTCGTGTTTATTAGTTATGTCTTGGGTTTTTGCTCGGGTTTGGTTAGATTTGTTTCGTTTATACTCGTATTGTCTTGGTTTGAAGCCCCCAAATCCGATGAGTACTTTCTCGCGCTTTACTACATGTCTCGAGATTTACTCTCAGAAGTTGACCCCCGCGGTAAAGGGGATTATCGCGAGGACTGCTCTAGGTCCCTTGGTAGAGCAGTGGGTCCGGTTGGTGGGTTGCAAGACTAAGTGCAAACTCATGGTGATTAGAGCAATGGTAGATCGCTTTGATGATACTACCTCGACCTTCCATATGGCCTTTGGGAAGGTCGGGATGACCCTAGAGGATTTCGGGATGATTACCGGTTTGCCTTGGGGTCCGGATAGGATTAGGTGGGCTGCCGAGGGCTCTAGGCTAGATAGTGATGAGGTGCGGGGCCTCATCGGAGATTGTTTGGAGCGTGAGGCGTATATTACGCCTCATGCTTTGGTGAGCTCGTACATCATCGATCACTTCGAGCGGGTGGCGGTGTTAAAGGGTTGACAACCCAACACGCTGGAGCAGGATGCCCGGTTGTGGTTGTGGTACTTCCTAGGGTCGACCCACTTCTCGGATAAAGGCGAAAGGTTTAGTACTAGGATTTTGCCTCTCCTAGATGACATGGCTCAGCTAGGACGTTTTGATTGGGTAACCGCGGCTTTCGCAGAGATGACTCGCTGGAAATAGGGTCGGCCTCAACTTTGGCCATCGTGGGTCCGTGCCTTATACTGGAGGTTAGTTGCTATTCTCACTTTGTGTTTTAGGTTCTGCTTATCTCGGCTTAGTTTGCTAAGGTCTTTTGGGATTTTGCAGGCTTGGATATATTCCTACTTCCCTTGTTTGGCACCTAAAATGGTGCGGGTTCATCCGAAGAGATTCCCGGCGGGGATTGAGTGGAGGCTGGCTCAGCCTAAGAGTACAATCAGCCACTATCCGTCGGAAAACGCGCTGGTTAACCAGCTATGCCTCGAGGATGTAAGTTTCTCTTTATAGCCTATTTTTCCTAATAGCCCCCAAGGTTTAGGATTTGTTGAGATGGTGGTTTTGTTTGTGTAGTTTTTGGCCCGCCCTTGGGCCGATTATGAGGGCGTGCCTAGGTATGTGGCCGCGGAGCTGAGGCCTCGAAGTTATAGGAGGATGCTCCTTCCTGCGATGTTTCCCCCGGTGTGGTATCCGGGCGAGCGGTTGGTGCGTCAGTGTTTGTATGACGATTTCAGGGTACCGATTGATCCTCCCCGGACCATGTTCAGACCATCGACCACCGCAGAGGTCCTCGAGGGTAGGGATGGAGAAGGAGGCGATGCACTCCTGGTGCCCGGTGCCTTTTATCTATCTCACGTCAGCCAGCGGCTAGCTTGTCACCGCCTTGTGGTAAGGTTTTAATCTTTGGTTCTAAGGTTTGCTTCATGGTTTAGTGCTTTCTTGCCCCTTGACCGGACGATTTGCTGTTCCCTCAGCTGGCCGACCCGGCTGATGCTATTCAGCCCCCAGATTTTCCCCTGACGCTGCTTAGGTTGGACGCGGCTGGGATAGCTTTCACTGATCCTCTCTCCCCGTGTTCGGCCGAGGATATGGACGTTGGGATAGAGTGGCGTGACCGGGTATACCGGGTGAGTTTTGGCTTTCGTTTTATGTTTGGGTTCTACAGTTAAGATTGGTTTGTCTAACTTCTGTGGTTTCACCTTTCAGGTTTCATCAGCTTGCCATCAGCGGTTGTGGCAGGCCGCCTACTGCTTCCGGGTCTACGCCTCGAGGGTCTCCCGTGACACTTCAGGACCTCAATCGGTGAGTTTGCGTGACTAGGGTAGTTTTCTAGGCTGCTTGTGTGTTTTCCTAATGTTCAGGTGTATTTGTAGGATGTCCCGGATATGGTGGGGTAGCTGGAGACTCGGGTGACCGAACTCAAGGCGGAGGTGGCTGAGGCACGACAGCTCCTGCAATCCCGGGCCGACGAGATTGCCCAGCTAAAGAGCAGCTGGCTCGGTCTCAGGGTGAGACCTCCGCGCATGGTGAGGCTAGGCATCGGATCGAGAGTGAGGCTGAGGCTGAGGCTACGGGTCGAGCTACGGGTGCTACCGAGGAGGTTGGAGGAGCCCCCGAGACGGTTACCTTAGACATGCTGTCGGAGATGGATGGTGGCGAGTCTCTTCTTCTGGATCTAGAGGATCTAGATTTGGATGACGACATTTTGTGAGGTCGTAATAGCCATTGACGCGGCTTCTAGGGGTTCTCCCTAGCCTCGATTTGTGTATGGATTTGTGTGTTTTGTATATATTCTTGAGATTTTTAGTATCTTGAATTAGTTGGATTAGTCTTATGTTTTTGTTTGGTGAATTGTTTATCTAGGTTGACAAGTAATCACTTTGCGTTCGTTTATTCGTGATTCGATCTTAGTTTAGGATGCGTTGGAGTTGCATGGGATTATGAAAACGGTTCTTTTTGGATGTTTTGAAATGCGTTAGTTTGAGCCGGGAATCAGATCAGATGGTCCGTCGATTAAAACGTTTTGACTCGAGACGGGCGAGATGTAAAAAATATTAACGTGTTCTGACCGGGTGTATTAGGAGATGAGTGTAGTTGTTTTGACATTCAGAACGAAGTCGAAGGTAAAATTCGGGCAATTTTTGAAAAAAAAGTTAGACCACTTTTTGCATACTCATAACATTGCCTTATTGGGCTACAAACGCGACTTGACAATAACCATTAAAAGGCTACAACACGCCTAGGTGGGGTAGCTTATCCCCCTAAAAAGAAAACAAAAAAGACGCCTAAGTCTCGTGTGTCCGACGGGTGAACTCGCGTTCCTCTGAGTTTTGCATGGATATTTCGGTCTCCAGAGAGGGTTTTAGTGACTTAGGGAGGTCGTTCCTGATGTTCGAGGTGTCATGTGGCAGCTTATGGTTATAATACGGGATCACCGTCTCTATTTTGGGTTGCTCTAGATGTTGTCTGCCTAGGGGTAGGCGCCTGGGCTGAGGCTCTCGGGTTCCGGGTCGCCTGGGCTCGGACGGTTGGAGACTTGGTTATGGAAATTTTTGTTGTTTCCTAATTGTTGTGGGATTAGGGCTATATATACGGGTTGTGGGTGCTCGTTTTAGACATATTAGAACATCCATAGGGTCTAAAAATCCATACTTAGGATCATGTCAGGTTTCAGGAATCTCCTAACCGAGTGGGCGGGTTATTTTAAGAAATGCGACCCCGAGGTTTGTTCAAGTGACGGTTTGTCAACGATCGTTGCGCTGAGTCGGGTCAAGATACAAGATAACTTCTTATTGGCGTATTCTAAGTTTTGGGAGTCAAAAGGCCATGTTTTTTGCTTTTCCCAGAGGTAAGATTTGTCCTCTTCCCGAAGAGATAGATGCTATAGGTGGGCGGAGTTCGGTTCGGCCTTGTGTGCCTTTATGGGATGATGCTTATGTGGAGCAGTTTTATCACTTTTTGGACCTTTCTTCATTGGAGAAGGCTAAAGATTTCTTTGGGAGAGATGACATTAACCTAGAGTTGCTTTTTAGAACATTCTCGCAGGTTGGTTCCATTATGTTTCGGCCTTAGCATGTAGGCGTGCTTTTAATATTGCGATGGCTTGTTATAATCTTTTCGAGGATGCGAGGGCGCGTGAAGATTGGGGTTACCCTCGAGTTTTGGATGTGGTGATGGGAATGGAACATGGGCGATCACCCTCTTTGCTTGTTTTGGGTGAGCTTATTCTAGGTCTCGATGCTCGTGCCCGACTTCACAAGACACCTTTTCGAGGTTCCAGGATCACTTTACAGTTGTTTTTGGTGTCATGTTTTCTTGTTGCTTGGCTTTTTTTTGTTGTTTTATTTTTGTGTTTTTATGGTTGCTTTGGTTTGGAGGTGTAACGTTTTGGCGTGGTTTGTGCAGGTTTGGTTACAGAAGCAGCTTGGATTGGTCGACCCTCCCCGGGGCTTCAAAGGTTATAACTACAGGGGTTTTACGGGCGGGAAGACGGTGCAGGTGTGGAGTAAAGGTCATACTGAAGGGGAGTGGTTCTCCTACTTGTCTAAAGGGCAGTTGATCATTAGGTGGTCTATCCCATGGTGGAATATCAGTGGGCGTACCGAGTTTCCATTTTCGTCTTCAACCGAGGCTTTGTGATACTATCCATGAGGGATCAGGTTTATATTTATCCGGGCATGTTATCAGACCAAATGGGCGTCAAACCTCCCACTTCGAAGATTGATAAGAGTATTTCTAGCTCCGACTCATGGACAAAGGATTTGTTTAGGGAATTTAGGGTGTCTTGGCAACATAAATTTTCGCATCCCATTGTTATCGAGAGCGTTCGACCAACCGACATTACTTCCGTCCGGCGGGGGGTTGTGAACAACCGTCAGGACAGAGCAACTCGAAAGTTAGGAATACAACGCCGCTAAGAGCCGAGGAGGTGACTCGAAGGACCGTCACTAAGTGCCTGACCAAAGACAGTGGTACCGGGCCTAGTTCCGTCAGTTCATCTATGCGGGACAAGACTAACGAGACCCATCTTAAAAATGAAGGAAAGTGGGATTGGATGGACTCGCCTTTGGCTAGGGCGGTAGAAGCTTGTGTTCAAAGGATCGATGATGAGGAACACAAGCAGGCACACTCGAAGGGCAAGGGAAAGAAAAGGTTGGACCGATAGAGTTCAGCCATTTTGTACTGTGTCTTATTAGTTGATATTATGTGGCGTATTAGTACTAGTTTTCTTTGTGGAGTTTTGACACGTTGTTGTTTTCCGGTGTATCCGGGTTTCAGATGCTTGATGTAAATGCCTCGACAAAGGCTCGATTTAACCAAATTTGATTATCAGTGAGAAGCACATTGTTTTTTATATTTTTTTCTTTTGTGGTGGCTCGCAACTCGATTCTTCATTTTGCCCAGAGCGCCCTTTCGGGTTTTCACTCCGTCCTCGGCTCACCTTTTCTGTTTTGTTTTTTTTCTTTTTCTTTTTTTGACGGCTCGCAAGTTGATTCTTCATTTTGCCCAGGGCGCCCTTTCGGGTTTTCACCCCGTCCTCGGCTCGTTATTTTTTTTATTTTACTTTTATTTTTTTTACGACGGCTCGCAACTCGTTTCTTCATTTTACCCGGGGCGCCCTTTCGGGTTTTCACCCCGTCCTCGGCTCGTCGTTTGTGCTTCGTCACTTAAGATCACTCATTACCCGGGACGTGGAAGGAGTCCCAGTTTGTACATAAATCGAGTAATCAATTTTCTTTTATTTATTTGTTTGGTTGTTTGGTTGTACCCGAAGGAGAGTTGCCTACGTATCCGCTTTTAAACGGAATCAAACCATGTTCGTAGTTCTTTCAAAATTGTGAGTGATTTTGCTTTAGACTCGTTTATGCCAATTATCGATACGAATCTTTTTTTTCCTTTTTTTTTGTCGTTTTGCATGGCTTCTGTAACACCCGCCATTTTTCCTAGCATTTTTATCCTTTCCGTTATGACTCTGTCACATTTCGGCCTTATGTTTCTTCATTTTTCCAAGCATTATTTTCAATTTTGAGTTTAATGATATTTATTTTTATTTTAAAAGATTTTAATTCTTTTACATCTATTTATTTGATTTTCTTCGTAAACTAAATAATTTTCCGCGAAGAATTCTATTTCTCTTTGATTTGACGTTTTTAAGCTCGGAATTAAGTTGTTCCTTTTCCTAAAAATGTTTAAATACATTTATATAATATTTTCAACTAAGAAATATTTTTATTTACTAAAAATAAGCCATTTATGATTTTATTACGAAGCTTCGCGCGAGGTTTACTCGAATTACTTCGAAATGTCTTTAACTATTTTACATTCCTTCTTTTTATCAACTTATAAATCATTTGGGACCTTTTCCCCATATTTTGGACCGACAAAACTCCTTGTCAAAATTTAACTACGTTTTATTAATACGTTTCATTTTATCACATTAAACTGTAAACATAAGATTCTTTTCTTTTAATTGAATTGAGGCTTTAATACTCAAACTCTTCCTCTCCTTCTCTTATTCCCTTGGCTGGCCAAATGAGTCTAGATACACATTGGATTCTTCTCCCATTTTACTATCATTTATGCTTAAAACCTTTTCTTTCTCCCTTCATTCATTTGCTTTCATAAAATTTATTCAACATCATCTTTCCTTCCCCTTTGGCCGAGTATTCATCCATCTTCCCTTGGCTGATTCTTGCTTAATTCGAGTCCAAATCGTCTCATTTTTATCGTCGAATTAATCCTCTTTCCGATCCCTTCGTTAAGGTAATAATCAATGTTGTTTTCGATCGTTATTCACCTTGATTTTCTTAGTTTTTCTCATGCTATTTTTATGCCATAATTTTCGTGCACTATAGGATATGTGGACGAGCCCGAGGCCGACGAGTATATTATCGATTCCGACTTGGATTAGAGGTAACGTCGATGTTACTCGATATTTCGTGATTTTAATTGTGTAATTGCATGTATATTTTTATATTTCATTTTTGACAATATATGTATGTCATATAATCTGGAAAAATTTTAAAAGTTGAAAATTTGCATGTTTCGGTATTTTTATCGCTTTTACGAGATTAACGATTAAATTGTTATATTAATTTGTAAAATCGTAATATTTGGCCTAAACTTGTAATATATGATTATATTCTATAAAAATGAAGTTTTTGATGATTTTTAATAAATTAGTATTTTTCTGATATTTTAGTTATCGATTATAGAATTATTATCGTTTACTAACAAAAACGATTAAAAGCCGATTTTTAGTTCTAGTACTTAAATATTTTATTTTAATCTAATTTTTTACGTGGTGAAACTTTCTGATGAAATAGAATTTTATGAATTTTTTCATAATTTTTCGGAATTTTTAAGTGGATGAATTAATTAATCACTTTAAATCATCGTTTATCGACAAAACCGCGTTTGTCGTTTAAATTCTCGATTTCTGGTCCTATGATTAAATGTGGAAAAAAAATATGATTCTGATTATTTCATAATAAAATTTAATTTTATGTTTTTTAGTGCTTTAATAAAGTGTTAGGAACGATAAGTTTTATTAATGGAATCGCTAATTGTGAAAACGGGTTTAAAACACGGTTTTAACGGGATTTATTAAATCTGGAATTTTTGGAAATCTGGAAAAATAGTATTTTCTAGAAAATTATTATTTTTAAGTTTAAAAATATATTTTGGATATTAATACGTAAATCGTTTGGTAATTTCTATTTTTATTAATCGTTATTGTCGAGATTAGACGATTAACGAGAAAACCCTTTTAAAAACCGAGTCTAAGTATTCTGGAAAATTTTCTTTTCTGGACAGAATGTCCATAAATATATTTTAGCTATTTTACGTAATTTTTGTACTATTCATTAAAGTCTTTAATTAATAGTAACGATTTTTGGACAAAATTACGATTTATCGTTAAAATGTTTTGTCTTACTTAAAAGAATTATTTTTCCAGCAATTTTGAAAATATTTAAATCTGAGACTTTGAGAGTTAAATCACCCCTTATGATATTCTAAATTTTTCCATTAGTTTAATTAAATAAAAGACGTTAAAAGATTTAATTTAACATTTGTTGTAAAATCCTATTTATAATCGTATTGTTGAAACTAATAATAATTAGGGAATTTTAGTTTCATAAATTTGTGAAACACCCTGATTAGTAGTATCAAAATGTTTAAGACATTTTTAATCATTTTGTAAACACTTGTAAGATATTTTATTAATTTAATAAACCCGATTGTTCTCGTTTTAGAAATTAATATCGTTAAGGCCGAAAGTATTAGTTTTATAAATGTATATCATTTACTAAAAATGTTGAATTAGTATAAACTAATATTTTTGCTATTTTGATTTGATGCTATTTTTAGTAAAGTTTCTAAAAATAGAAGTTTCCAAAAAATAGAAAGTTTCCTCTTTTAGAATATTATGATTACTCCTTTTATCTCCATATTGTTTATAACGATTATATCTTTTGAATGTCGATAATGGCTTTATTTTGGAGTTATGGAATAAGGACAAGTGTGGGGTTGGAGTAATATAGTCTAAGATGTACATTTTTACCATCAACTGTAAGGCTGGTGTGTCTTTATGGGGCACATTGGCTGTTGAATTGAGCATGGTTTGTGTTCACGAGAATATATATTTACCTTAAACTTAGATATCGCATCGTATAAGTCGCGTCGGGTTGAACTGGATATGGTTTGTATCTAGGAGGGGTGTGCACTACTTAAACCAGGACCTCGCTGCACGCAGTCCTGTTATAGTTGAGTTGCCTAGTTAGAGACTGGATTCTGTTATGAGTTAAGTCTACAGTTCTCGAAGCTAGTTTCCAGTATTATCCTAGTGAAAGTCTGGCCGTCTACGCTAATTCTATCCATAACGCCATTTTGAATATTTTTATTATTATCGATATAATTTGATTTCCAGGTTGGCAAATGTTTTATGTTTCTCCGAAAAACTCATTTTTATTATATTGTTTCGATATGTGAAGTTTTTCACTGAAAGCTTATTTTTATGAATAATGTTTTACTGTTTTCCGTTTTTACTATTTTCATATAATAGTAATTACAGTTTTAAAATCATGTTATACGGCTGAGAGAACGTTGACGTTGCTCCCCACTGATTGTGGCTGTTATGTTTTTAACATGGCAGGTATATGTGTTACTTTTCGGGTGGGCTAGCGAGCAGTTATGGATCCTGCTTATTTATTTTAATAATTATGTCTTATGGATTGTTCAAACCCCTTTTGTGGATTGTTTTAAATTTTGGCCGTTTTAGTTAAGGCCTATTGTTTGACTTTACCATTTTAATTTTACTAAGACATAGTTACAGTGTCTTTTAATCCCGACTCTACAGTGTTTCCGCCACTGTATCGCGTTAGATTTTCTAGGGGATTACAGTTGGTATCAGAGCATCACTGCTCCCAACGCTTACACCTGAAAATAGGGAAAATACCAGTAAATTATTTAAACAGTAAATAAAAATATTATTAGAGATGGGTAGAAACCAGTAAGAACTTATTTGCTTAGCTTTTCTGTTCCTGAAACTCAATGATTAGCATTGAATATTTGTTTTATATGTTAAAGAAGAAGACGAATGAACAAGATGCTGATGTGATGCTTCTCCAGATCGGGATAAGACCTACTTAGAATTATTCTTATACACCTGCTGACTCGAGTGGACAACTCGGTGCTCCAAGAAAGATGCCGAAGGTGACTTTTAGCTCCGGTTCGGTTTACTTATGCTACAGGCCAGATGATCAAGAGTAGATTCCTGTTCCGTGGTGTCGCAGTAGATTCAGATGGAGCGACCCAAGACTTGTGTGCTCGCTCCTCTACAAGAAGATGAAGTAATACTTTTGGATCCCTCGTGAACTCTGGAGGACCGAAGATTCTCCTCTAGTTCAAGAACTTAGTAATATAGGATCATCGACTCTTTTTTTCCTTCCTTTACTTCTCCTAATTCTTCTCTTTTATATTTTCTTCTTCATCCGCTTGGTGAATCCTTGCTATTCTTCTACTTTACCATCTTTCCTTTTGAGATTCTTTGGTTAGACCGAATTCTTTCTTAGTGAACCTTTTTGGAAGGTATATGTTGGAGGTTTAGTTAACTCCTTATTACTAATGGTTTGAGAATTGTGAGTTGTGCCCGGTTATCTAATCTAGTGAGCTTTTGAGGAATTGATTTGAATGGTATTAGTTGATTAATGGAATTAGGATTGTACTGCTCAAGCTTGTGTCAAGAATTACTTGATCGTAGAGAGGACTAAGAGTTGAGTAAATTTTTGGGTAGTGAGAATTATATCATATTTTGATGGATACTTAATACCCAACATAGAACCTTGTCAAGTATAAATAATATAATATTACTTGGGTTTCCTAACTAATGTTAACTTAATGGACTAATCGTGGAATTTTGGGATCATGAATCACTGTTTAAGATGTTAGCCTGAGTGTTGTGGTACCATTTCAGATCCTCGTTAATGTTTAGTAAATTTTGGGTTGACATAGATTAAACCTTGTTTCTTATGGATTAGATCGTGGATCGTTGATGTAAGATTGTAACCTACGAACTTTGGAGTTGAATGACCTAAATTTTGGGATAGATCATTGTTAACCTTGAAGAAGAGAAACATATTGCACAACTAATAAAGGTTGGATTTATTGTGTTGTTTTGAGGAATACTTAATGTCAATCATCATGATGGATTTACAGTTCAGAACCCTTAGACCAACGAGATTGTGCCTTCGTTGAGTTAATAAATATTTTAGTGGTTTCACTGTTACGATATGAAATTTGATGGAATTCTCATAAACCTTAGTCGAATGACGTGTTTGTAAAATGTGAGTATCTGTCGTTACATGTCAGGCTAAGTGTGTTTAAAGTTTGACGTACTTTGCTAACCTCTGTCAATTGATGATGTTGAGAATATGTTGATGATTATTTTTGAAATTTTCGTGTCCGAACATTGTTAATTGGTGGATTTTATTTAGTGTTCCGTACTCGAGAAATTAGAAGTATACCTCGAGTTCAAAGCTTATGAGCTTTGAATTTATGAGCCTTAGTGATTACGAGTTTGGGTATGTTTTGATGACCGTTGGAATCTTAATTAATGGATTAGTCTAAATCATTTGTGGATTCTTACCATACTAATTGAAGAATTATATAAGTATGTAAGACTTAATTTTGGAGGCTGTGGCAGTTGATAATTTTGGAGGTTGTAGATTGAGTAGGACCACCCTGTACCGATATTGGACTTAGCGTTAGTTGATGGGCCAATTAGAAACCCGTGTATGTGAGAGTCGTGCTAGGAATCTCGAGATGGTTAATTTCTTCTCTAATTCTTGAGAGCTCTCTTTAACTCTCAATCTCGTCCTCCACTTAGCTTTTTCCTAAATCCCTTCTTCGACCCATCCCTTCGACCTTTATCGATTTTGAAAACTCTTATTTTAATTTATTGTTTATCCTTGTTCTATTTATCTGTTAACCATTTTTTGAATTTCATATTTTATAAAAAGTTTGACTAGTTTTTTAAAAAATATATAAGGATTATCGTAAAATCTTAACATTTTGAGTTATAATTTCTAATTGTGAAACTCCCCGTTTTGTAAAAAGTTTGACTAACTTTAACTTTTTGTATATCGTGAAATCTAACATTTTTGAATTATAATTTACGAACTTCACACTTCACTTTTGTTTTATCTTTGGTAGATATTTATATTTAGATCTGTTTCAAAATGCTTTAATAATTTATCTTAAATTATTTCAAAATTATTTCAATTTTTGATTTTCAAGCGATCAGAATTTTATGAAGAATTTCATATTTTCAAATACTTCAATTTCTATAGGATGATTATGTAAAGCGTTTTAACATTGTCGAAATTATTTTGTATGTTCAAGTTTGATAACATTTTTGAAAAACTTTCATAATTACTTTGATAACATTTTCGAAATTTTAACGTTTTAAAAATTGGATTTCGTTTTATTGTTGGTGGAGTTTTGAATCTGTTATTGAAAATGTTTGACGACTGGTTCGATTTTTATTAACTACAAAATTTGATTTCTCCAAACTAAATTTTGATTCATCAGAAGATGAAATATTATCGAATTTCTTAATCAAATTGTTATACCTTTGTTTTGAAAATGTTTTGGTTACCCTATTTCCTTCAAGCTCATTACAAATGCTATTTATCGTCGTTATTTTATCAAATAACTCTACTTTAAGATTTCACTAATTAAAAGATTTTAAATTCCGGGTAGCTTAGCCCAATTTCTCTTGGAATAAATATTTGCATTTAATTTCGTATCACTTTAAAAGTTGTAAAATTTTCTTTTTATAGCAAAATTTTTACGCGAGATTTGTATCATCATCTTTTCGAGTAAGATGATCTTGATTCCTTTCAACTTATTCTTGGTTTTGAGGACGAAACTTTCTTTTAGTGGGGAGGATTGTAACACCCGCTATTTTTCCTAACATTTTTATCCTTTCCGTTATGACTCTGTCACATTTCGGCTTAATGTTTCTTCATTTTTTCAAGCTTTATTTTCAATTTTGAGTTTAATGATATTTATTTTTATTTTAAAAGATTTTAATTATTTTACATCTATTTATTTGATTTTTTTCGTAAACTAATTAATTTTCCGCGAAGAATTCTATTTCTCTTTGAATTGACGTTTTTAAGCTCGGAATTAAGTTCTTTTTCCTAAAAGTGTTTAAATACATTTATATAATATTTTCAACTAAGAAATATTTTTATTTACCAAAAATAAGCCATTTATGATTTTATTACGAAGCTTCGCGAATAATTATTTACTTACGTGAGGTTTACTCGAATTACTTCGAAACGCCTTTAACTATTTTATGACCCTTCTTTTTATCAACTTATAAATCATTTGCGACCTTTTCCCCATATTTTGGACCGACAAAACTCCTTGTCACAATTTAACTACGTTTTATAAATACGTTTCATTTAATCACATTAAACCGTAAACATAAGATTTTTTTTCATTTCATTGAATTGAGGCTTTAATACTCAAACTCTTCCTACTCCTTCTCTTATTCCCTTGGCCGGCCAAATGGGTCTAGATACACATTGGTTTCTTCTCCCATTTTACTATCATTTATGCTTAAAACCTTTTCTTTCTCCCTTCATTCATTTGCTTTCATAAAATTTATTCAACATCATCTTTCCTTCCCCTTTGGCCGAGTATTTATCCATTTTCCCTTGGCTGATTCTTGCTTAATTTGAGTCCAAATCGTCTCATTTTTATCGTCGAATTAATCCTCTTTCCGATACCTTCGTTAAGGTAATAATCGATGTCATTTTCGATCGTTATTCACCTTGATTTTCTTAGTTTTTCTCATGCTATTTTTCTGCCATGATTTTCGTGCACTATAGGATCTGTGGACGAGCCCGAGGCCGACGAGTATATTATCGATTCCGACTTGGATTAGAGGTAACGTCGATGTTACTCGATATTTCGTGATTTTGATTGTGTAATTGCATGTATATTTTTATATTTCATTTTTGACAATATATGTATGTCATATAATCTGGAAAAATTTTAAAAGTTGAAAATTTGCATGTTTCCGTATTTTTATCGCTTTTACGAGATTAACGATTAAATTGTTATATTAATTTGTAAAATCGTAATATTTGGCCTAAACTTGTAATATCTGATTATATTCTGTAAAATGAAGTTTTTGATGATTTTTAATAATTTAGTATTTTTTTGATATTTTAGTTATCGATTATTTAATTATTACCGTTTACTAACAAAAACGATTAAAAGCCGATTTTTAGTTCTAGTACTTAAACATTTTATTTTAATCTGATTTTTGACGTGGATAAACTTTCTGATGAAGTAGAATTTTATGAAGTTTTTTATAATTTTTCAGAATTGTTAAGTGGATGAATTAATTAATCACTTTAAATAATCGTTTATCGATAAAACCGCGTTTGTTGTTTAAATTCTCCATTTCTGGTCCTATGATTAAATCTGAAAAAAATATGATTCTGATAATTTCATAATAAAATGCAATTTTATGATTTTTAGTGATTTAATAAAATGTTAGGAACGATAAGTTTTATTAATGGAATCGCTAATTGTGAAAACGGGTTTAAAAAACGGTTTTAACGGGATTTATTAAATCTGGAATTTTTGGAAATCTGTAAAAATAGTATTTTCTGGAAAATCATGATTTTTAAGTTTAAAAATAAATTCTGGATATTAATACTGTTCCGGTATTGGAATCAATTAACCCGATTCGGAATTCGGGCTCGTATTGTTCGGTATCGCTCCGAATTAGCAGCTGGTCAATCTAGCTAACCTCTCCTTCCTCCTACTCCACTGGTCGGACCTTTCCCGGCGAAATGGGCTGGCTCCCTGCACACAGAACGCACAGGGCGTCGGAGGTTGTCCGAGGAAACCCTCTCCGATGCCTAAGTCAGTCCGTGAATGCCTTGAAGAACCTAGCTCGTGAGGAAATAGGTGGCACTTTTTTAGAGTAAGAGTTCTAGAGAGAGAAAATCCAACCCCTTTCTTGTGGGAAATGGAAGAGTATTTATACCTTCCCACAAGAGAGGGAAGTAGGAAGAGGATGAGTGGATGAGGGGGTGACAAGTGGCTTCATCTCATCCACCCATTCTCATTTACCTTAGGCAAAATGACGAGGGGGCCCCTTGGTGGTCCCTGCCCTGCCTGACAGGCGGGTAGGGGTCTTGTGAAGGCCGGGTTGAGCAGGCCGCATCGCCCTGCCGGGCAGGCGACTGCATGAAGTTGTCCCCAGGGGGCTCTTTTTTAATGACTTTGCTCTGATTGTCTGTCAGGTCGGTTCCCGGGCTCCTTGGGTAAAGTCCTCTGAAGGCCTGCTTGGCAGGCGGTCCAAAGCAGGCTGCCGAACCTCATCAATTGGCCCTCGCAAGCTGGGAGGGGGCAAGGCTTCCTTCCGGCTGGTGACTTTTACTTAGATGGAGGGAGGTTGACTTATTTTTGGTTTTACCGCTGCATTTAATGCGTTCGCACTTTCCCGAGGAAGGAGGTGTTAACTGTGTCAGGTATGCAAAGAGTTGAGAGATCTCTTGCAATGATTACCCTTCATGCTTGATGGATTTTCGGGCAATGTGAGGACTTCATGATTGGTGGCATTCCCTGCCAGGATGGTTGGGATGCCATTTAATGCTCTATTTCCTTTGTATAAATTCCAGCTTCCTTCGCCATCTTGTTACTTCATCCTCAATTCTTCCACTTTTCTTTGTTGAATCATGGCTTGGATTAAGAAATCTATTACTCGTCGTGGAGTTCGCACTGTTACCTTTCTTTTTAAGGGATTTTGGAGGCTCAGGTATGCTCGGGCGGCTTACCTGGTCCTTCGCCGCAGCCGTCGTCCACGGTTGCATCCCCGTCGGAATGTTCAGAAGGCCACCATCAGGGCGGGCAAGCGCCCTAGAAGATCTTCACCTCCTGCTGCTTCCAGGTTCAGGCGCTGCCTTCAAGGAGGAGGGTGCTTTGATCGGGGTTGCCATGAGTGTTTCCCATGGCTGCACCCTGAACAATTCGACCCTGACTGCTCTGATGCAGACTCTTCCCTGGGGTCGGGCCCTTCCTCTCCAGTGAGGAAAACAGGCTGCCGTACCTGTGATGAATCCCAGACTCTTCACTGCATCGCAGGGACTGGGATGTCAGTAGCCGGGACTCTGAAGACAGTGAGGGTCTGGGCTGCTTGAGTGATAGAGATGAGGATGGCCTCCCCGACGATCCCTACAAGGATTCCCCCGACTGGGATTGGGGGTCGGACTTTGGAGGTCCAGGCAGCCCTGGGGATTATTCTCCAGACTTAGGTGATGACTAGGCCTGCTCGCAGGGCATAGGCGCGTTGAGCCGGAAATTCAGGCTCCTTATGTATTTTCTTTTATTTGCCAGACATGACATGTAACTTGTCCATTTTCCATTAAAGTTAATGAAAAAATCCGAGCAACTTTGTTACTCTCTCTCTTTTTTTTTTTTTTTGGAATGCGGGGATGACGTCGTCAGCTGACCGTTCCTCTGACACTTTTGCTTTTTCGAGGCCCCTCTTGGGAAGAGGTGAGTGGCCCATGTTCAGAGTGTGACACGTGGGGTAGATTGTTGGGGACGTTTTGTCAGAGAGGCGGCCTTTTTGGCTTCCTGGGCTTTATATAAGCTCTTCCCCTCCTTCATTTCTTCCTTTTACATTTTTCGAATCTCATAATCCCTCTCCTACTCCCAAACCGTCTTCGTTGCTGAGAAGTTTGTGAGACCAAGGAGTGCTTACTGTCACACTTCTCGGCAACGACCAACGTTCTAGGTTAGGATTTCTCTTTACATCTTCACCCTTTTTTCTTTTCATTGATACTTTTTTTTTATAAGCCAGTATGTCTCGAGTTTGGACTTTCTCTTTTAGTTCATTGCCTGAGAGGACCGTGGGTGGAGACGGAGATAGACGCGATCTAGCCTCCTCTTCTGGGGTTGGGCCCAGAGAGGAGGATCATCTTAACAGGGGGGAAGGTGCTGAATCCCCCGAACCCGCTCCCTTTGATGTTGTTGACTCGGACAACGAGGCACTGGAGGTGGACCCCTCCAGGATTTCCGGCCCCCTCATTCACAGGGAGAGGGGGAAAACTTATTACTTGGATAAGAAAAAATACTTGATTCTCCTAAAAACCTACCCTGAAACCAAGAATAGGGATTTGATCTTAGAGAGTAATGCTGCCGAGGAAATCGAGAAATTTTATCATTTCGAGGAGGGGTACACAGTCATAGTTCCAGGGAAAAAAGACACAGTATGCTGCCTCCCTGAAGGTTGTGTGGCTGTATACCATAAGAGCTTGGAATTCGGTCTGCGATTCCCTCTTCACCCTTTCCTGGATGAGACCTTCAGGAGGATGAATGTTGCTATAGCTCAGCTGACTGCCTCAGCCATTAGGTCTCTGATAGCCTACACCTGGACTTGTCTTTTTCACGGCGAGGGGCCTTATATTGACGCCCTTCGCTTTATGGTTGGGCTACAAATGGCGTCCTCGTTAGGGGGAGACGGTTCCCCTGGGTACTGGTCCCTGCAGAGACAGAAGAAATACGCTCTGGTCTGGCCGACTTTAAGCAGCCTGAAAGACTGGAAGAATAATTTCCTGTATGTACATAGCGCGTCAGGGTGGCGGATTCCTAGGCATTTTAGGAACCATGTTCATACCTGTATGGAAACTCGCGAAGAGTATCATCCAGGCGTCGGGGGGAAGGCCCTGGAGGTAAAGCTGAGCGCAAAAGAAGAGATTTTAGTTAAGAAGTTTAAAATAGTTGCGGATAAGTCTGGCGTTTTTGGCCCTGCTTTCTGGCTCCCCCATGCAGAGCTCATAGCCACAGACGAGTACTTGCTTCCATTGGGCCTGATCCCCAGCCTTGAAGGTAGTTCTGGGGGGCTTTTGCTGGCGCGATTTTTCTGAGACTTTATTTTCTTGCTCTTTAACTGACTGCCCTTTCTTCTTTTGCAGCCTCCGCTTCTCGTCGTTGGACAAGGAAGCAAGTTAAGAGGTTGAGTTTGAGTGAGGAGTTTGTCATCCTTTCGAAGCGCCCTTCCCTCCCTTCAAATTTCAAGAAAGGGGAGAAAAGCTTGATGAGGCTCGTAAAGGACCTCGCTGCTGGCCGGAGGCTGCCTCTTCCCCCTCGTCTGCTGTCGGCAAAGCAGACGACTCCTTCCCCCAGCATCCAGGATGGGGAGGCTGAAGTTACTTCAGGGGCCACTCCTTCCCCTGGAGGCAGGCAAGGTGACTCTCCAACAGGGACTCGTGTTCCCCAGGGTACGCGTCCTGCGAACTCTGAGGGGACTGGGGAGAGTGCCCCCCTAGAGCTGAGAAGGAAGAGGGATAGGGAGCCCTCAGGGTCTACTCCTGTGGTGGATTTGGAGGCTGACGTTTGTACTCCTGAGGCAAAACGCCCTGCTCATGACATTCCGAGCACTCTTTTTCAGGAGGAGAATACGGAGTTTCATTATACTGCTGGCGACAGCGTAGATGTGTCGGGCCTGCTCTCTGATTCTAGCGCCGTTTTAGCCGACCGCCTCACCAAGTCTGTAACTTCAACTTCTCACCAGGTAATTCACTGCATCCAGCGTACCTCCAAGGTGTTGCTGGCGTCTGCCGAGCTGGCGGTTCTAAGCCGTTTGAGCGACGAAGAGCTGACTGTCACACCTGGGGCTCCCCCTCCTGACCGTCTGGCCATGGTGGAAAGGGACATAACTCTGATAAATAACTTGAAGGACAAGCTAGCTAAGCAGGAGGGCGAGCTGGAGGAGGCGAGGAGTCAGGCTGGCCAGTGGAAGCTTCAGGGAGAGAAAGCTGTGAGGGAAGCAGCCAAGTATGAAGCTGAGCTGAAGGAGAGTCGCTTGGCGATGGAGAAGGCTACCCTTTCTCTGGCTGAGATGGAGCACCTGAAAAGGAAAGCAACAGACTTGGAGGAATGTTTGTCCAAAGCTGACTCAACTTTTGAGCACGCCAAAAGTGAGTGGAAGAAAGAGAAGGATGCTCTTGCGGAGGAGACCGGGGCTGCAGTGGATGCGAGTTTTGTGAGTGGGGCCAACTCTTCCCTGGAGCTGGTGATGGAGGTGATTGGGGAGATGTTCCCTGTGTTTGATGAGGAGGCCTTCCGAAGCCTCTACTCTGCTAAAAACGAGGCTCGGGCGGCCAAACCCCCTGAGGCGGCGGCTGGTCCAAGCCAGGAGGCTCCATGATGTTTATCCTCTCTTGAAATAACCTTTATTCTCTGCGCTGAGCTTTTGTTATGGCCAGCTGTTTGTAATTTTTAGTTTTTGGATCTTTGCCTTTGCTTTGTAAAAACTTTTTACCCTTCATGGGTTTGTTATGGAATGCCTTTCTTTTGTTTTGGTCTGCCTCTTTCTCTCTCCCTTAAGGTATGGCCTGATCCAAGGTTGGGGGATTTTCCCCAATTCTTGTTAGCTGTGCGTAGCCTGCCCCCTGCTTGCCCAAAGGTAGGCAGGGAGGGATTTTTGCGTTTTTTATGCAAGGTTGGGGGGAATTGCTCCCAGTACTTGTTAGCTGTGCGTAGCCTGGCCTATCCCTGGCCTCTACTTGGAGTCCAGGGGGCCTGCCCCCTGCCTGCCCAGAGGTAGGTAGGGGGGCTTTTGCGTTTTTTGTACAAGGTTGGGGGGAATTGCCCCCAGTCCTTGTTAGCTGTGCGTAGCCTGGCCTATCATTGGCCTCTGCTTGGAGTCCAGGGGGCCTGCCCCCTGCCTGCCCAGAGGTAGGCAGGGGGGCTTTTGTGTTTTTTATACAAGGTTGGGGGAAATTGCCCCCAGTCCTTGTTAGCTGTGCGTAGCCTGGCCTGTCCCTGGCCTTTGCTTGGAGTCCAGGGGGCCTGCCCCCTGCCTGCCCAGAGGTAGGCACAGGGGCTTTTGCGTTTTTTATACAAGGTTGGGGGGAATTGCCCCCAGTCCTTGTTAGATGTGCGTAGCCTGGCCTATCCCTGGCCTCTGCTTGGAGTCCAGGGGGCCTGCCCCCTGCCTGCCCAGAGGTAGGTAGGGAGGGCTTTTGCGTTTTTTATACAAGGTTGGGGGGAATTGCCCCCAGTCCTTATTAGCTGTGCGTGGCCTGCACCCTTCCTGCCCAGAGGTAGGAAATTTTTGTTTGGGGGGGGGGGGGGGGCATTTTCCTTGGTTCTGGCAACAGGGGGGCCTCCCCCTATTGCCCCCTGCTCGTTTGTGTGTGAGAGCGCAAGTTTAAACAGACAACGAGTATGAATTCTTGAGTATTATATATAAAAACTTTTGTTAGAACATAAGGGTGGTCGGAGCCGTCGACGTTTCATTCTGATCGTTCTCCGCCAGTACTTTTTCTTAGAGACGAGACTTTTCTAAGGTTTAGCTAAACATAATATCTTTTCAGGGTGTCGGCGTTCCAATGTGCGCTCAGCTCTTGGCCTTCTGGGTTGGCGATTTTGTATGTGCCTGTTCCCAAAATCTAGGTCACCTGGTATGAGCCTTCCCAGTTGGCGCTTAGTTTGCCGTGCTCCCTAAACTTTCTTACAGCCTGTGTCTTCCTTAGTACTAGGTCACCTATCTGGAACCTTCTCTCATGCACCCTCTTGTTGTATGCCTTTCTCATCCTTTGCTGATAGGCGGCTATGTTGATGCTGGCCTTCTCCCTGATTTCATGGACCAGGTCTAGGGCTTCGGCCATTGCTGCGTCGTTGTCAGCTTTGCTGTACTGCTGAGCCCGCTGGGTAGGAATTCGTACTTCGATGGGTAGTAAAGCCTCTGCTCCATACACCAGGCCAAATGGCGTCTGACCTGTTGATTCCTTTCTGGTGGTCCTTATTGACCAGAGTATACTTGGTAGCTCGTCTGCCCATCTTCCTTTGAGATCATCCACCATCTTTTTGAGCCCATTTAGGATTTGTTTGTTAGCGGCCTCGGCCTGCCCATTGGTCTGCGGATGGCAGACGGCGGAGTAGGCGACGTTTATTCCATGCCCTTCCAGCCAAGCTCTTAGGGGGTCATTATCAAACTGTCTCCCATGATCAAACACTAACACTTTTGGTAGGCCGAATCTGGTTATGATGTTTCTCCAGATGACCTTCCTGACTACTGGCTCGGTGATGTTTGGGACTGCCTCGGCTTCAACCCATTTTGTGAAGTAGTTAATCCCCACGATCAGAAACTTTCGTCCCCCTGTGGCCGTAGCAAAGGGGCCCAGTATGTCCATTCCCCATTGGGCGAAAGGAATGGGAGATAGAATTGGCCTGAGTTCTTGGGCTGGGGCATGAATTGATGGAGCGAAGAGTTGGCATTTTCGGCATTTCCGAGTGAGGCTCCTTGCATCTGCTAGCATGGTGGGCCAGTAGTAGCCTGCCCTTAGAGGTTTGTGGGCCAACGATCTTCCTCCAATGTGATGCCCGCAGATTCCTGAGTGGATGTCATCCAAAACTTCAGCGGCCTGCTCTGCCCCCAGGCATCTGAGTAGGGGGAAGGTGAAGGATTTCTTGTATAGTTCTTCATTAATTATCATGAACCATGCTGCTTTGGCCTGTACCTTCCTTTTTTGTACTGGATCAGACGGTAGGATGCCGTATTTTTTGAACTGAATGAGCGGGGTCATCCAGTTCTCCTGTTCCTCTTCGACGATGTTGACTGTCTGGCAGGCGGTAGTGGACTTCTCATGTACCACATCAACCCAAACTGACCTCCTTATGTCTTGCAGGCTGGAGCTGGCCAGTTTTGACAGGGCGTCCGCCCGGTTATTCTGTGACCGAGGTATTTGCCTGATTTCATAGGACTTTAAGCTTGATAATCCTTGCTTCACCTTTTCTAGGTAGGTGGCCATGGCCTGATCCCTAGCCTCGTATTCCCCGTTGATTTGATTGGCAATGAGCTGGGAGTCAGTTGCTAGCACAATTCGCTCTGCACCTGCAGCCTTAGCTAGATTTATTCCCGCAAGCACGGCCTCATATTCTGCCTCGTTGTTTGATGCAAGGAAGGTGAATCTGAGCGCATGCTCGAAATCCACTCCTTCAGGGCTGGTCAGTACGACGCCTGCCCCTGCACCATTGGCCGTTGAGGATCCGTCAGTGTATACTATCCATTCTTCGGTGGGAGGCTCCTCTTCCCCTGAATGAGAACATTCAGCCATGAAATCCGCCAGGGCCTGTGCCTTGATGGCTGTCCTGGGTTGGTATGATATCCCCAGTCCGCTTAACTCAATTGCCCATTTTAGCAGCCTTCCTGATTTTTCAAACTTTTCTAATATCCTTTCTAGTGGCTGGTCGGTGAGGACCACAACAGGGTGTGCGTCGAAGTAGGGCCTGAGTTTTCTGGCTGCTATGATGACTGCATAGGCGGCTTTCTTTACCATAAGATAGTTTCTCTCCGCTGCCCCCAGAGCGTGACTTACAAAGTAGATGGGCTGCTGTGAGCCTGCTTCTTCCTTCAGGATGACTGCACTCACTGTTGAGTTGGTGACAGCAATGTATAGGTATAGTTTTTCTCCGGCCACGGGTCTTGCCAAGGTAGGGAGTTTCTTCAGATGCTCTTTCAATTGTTCGAAGGCTTTCTTTTGCTCATCCTCCCATTTGAATTTCTTGTTGCCTTTCAATACTTTGAAGAAAAGGGTTGACTTGTCTGCTGACCTCGCGATAAAGCGAGCCAGGGCAGCCATTCTGCCTGTGAGCCGTTGAATGTCCCTTATGGTCTTAGGCTCTGGGAGGTCTAGGACCGCCTGAATCTTTTCGGGATTGGCGTCTATCCCCCTGGAGCTGACTAAGAACCCTAAGAATTTGCCAGATCGGACTCCGAACGTGCACTTTTTTGGATTTAACTTCATTTTGTACGATCGCAGGGAGGAGAACGTTTCCTGCAGGTCCGCCAGGTGCTCCCTGTCCCCCTTGCTTTTGACAATTGCATCATCGACATAGGCCTCCAAGTTTCTCCCTTTTTGGTTTTCAAAGACCTTGTCCACCAATCGCTAATAGGTGGCGTCTGCATTCTTCAGCCCAAATGGCATCATTTTATACATGTAAGTGCCATGGCTGGTTATGAAGGCGCACCTCACCCTGTCAGGCTGCCAGAGGTACACTTGATGGTACCCTGAGAATGCATCCAGAAAACTTAACATGGTATACCCACTAGTGGCGTCTACCAGTTGGTCTATCCTGGGCAGGGGGTAGCAGTCCTTTGGGCAGGCTTTGTTAAGATTTGTGAAGTCTACGCACATTCTCCATGCGCCTGATGACTTTTTTACCGTCACAACGTTCGCCAACCATTCAGGATAATCACAGACTTCAATGAAATCTGCCTTCAAGAGTTTTTCTATCTCCTCTTTTATCGCCGCGTCTTTTTCTACGGACATATTTCTTTTCTTCTGTTTACAGGGCGAGCCTCCGGGTTAACGTTCAGCTTGTGAACAATAAAAGCCGGGTCGACTCCTAGCATTTCATCTGCAGAGTAAGCAAACACGTCCCTGTTTTCTCTCAAGACTGCAATTAACTCCTTTTGGTAGGACTCCTCCAGGTCGGCCCCTATGAGGACCTGCCTTCCTGGTTCTAAGTCCACCAGCATGCTTTCCCCTTCAGGCTCTAAGTGGGTTGCTTTTTGTTAGGCAGCCGGGATTTCACCCTCCCTGCTGGGGGAGCCTTCGGCTTTTCGTTTTCCTTTTCTTTCTGTTTCATGGGCTTGCAGGGCCACGGAATAACAGTGTCTGGCCGACTCCTGATCCTCATGGACCTTCCCTTCCATGCCAAAGTTTGTCACATAGGCTATGGTGAGGGCCCTGATTGACACAGCGGCTTCGATTTCATCTAGGGTGGCCCGCCCTATCAGGGCGTTGTATGCAGACTTGGCGTCCACCACAACAAATGATGCCCTGACATTCCTGGCAGAGGCTCCCTCCCCGAATGTTACCGGTAAGTCGATAATCCCCATGGGAAGTACACCTGCCCCACTGAACCCATACAACGATCCAGGGGCGGGCTTCAGGTGTCTTTTCTCTAGATTCATTCTTTCAAAGGCATCCTTGTACAAGAGGTTTGTGTAGGCGCCAGTGTCCACCATGCATCTCTTGACAATGTGGTTGCTAATCTCTAGAGTTAGGACCAAGGGGTCGCTGTGCGGGTATATGACTCTCCCTGCGTCTTCAGGGGTGATGCTCAAGGTCGTACCCTTTGGGCTTCCTGCCCTCTCGGCGTAGCAAATCTGGTTTCGCAATTCGCGGATCTGCTTTTTCTGGCTTCGTCTGCTTGTTCGCCCCTCTGCGTCTCCTGACACTACATGAATGATCGTGCGATTTTGGGCTGAGCCTTCAGGCTTGTCTGCCGCCTCCTTTTGGGGTTTGTTCCTCGCTGCATAGTTACTCAGCCAGCCGTTTCTTATGAGTTTCTCTATCTCGTCTTTTAAGTGTCGGCATTCCTCCGTGGTGTGGCCTATGCAATCATGGAACGTGCAGAATTTTTTAGGATCCCCCTTTGGGCTGCGCGGCTTGTTTGGGCGATTCCATTTTGCTGTTTCCTTCTCCAGCTCAAAGATTTCTGCCCTCGGCCTGTTGAGGGCCGTGTAGCTGTCAAACCTTGGTTGGTAAGTTGTGCGTTTTTTTTTGGGGGTATCCCCCTCCTCTCTCTATTTGCCTGGTTCGTTTCTGCCGCGTCCACCCTACTGTCCCCCTTGCGGCCTTGCTTGGCCTGCAGGGGTGTCCGGCAAGCTGTGAAACTCTTCCTGCAGAATAAACCCTTCAGCGATTTTTCTGGCCTTGGCAAAAGTTTCAGGTTGGGCCTGATCATCTTATTCTTCATTTCCCCAGGGAGCAGGGAGATTGTCAGGGCGTAGGCAGCGGTGGAATCATCAATCTCTCTGACTTGCTGGTAGGACAAGTCAAACCTCTTTAGGTACTCCCTGACGCTTTCGCCCTTTTTTTGCTTCAGGGTCATAAGATCAAACCGAGTGAGTCGCCTTCTTTTGTTCCCTGCATATTGTTCAAGGAAGGCCTCGGCTAACTCTATAAAGAAGCTGATCGATCCCTGGCGAAGATCCCTGAACCATCCCTGTGCAAGCCCTACCAGGGTGGTTGGGAAGATTTTGCACCAGATTGCATCATCCACGTCATACATGCCCATATGACTCTCAAATGCCGCCAAATTATCCTCTGGATCTGTGGTCCCGTCAAACTTGACGGTGGGCATCTTGATTTTCGGGATGGGGTATTCTTGTACATCAGGATGAAGAGGAGTTTTTGTGGGCCTGCCTACCATTCGTGACCTGCTTTCCCCAGACTGGTTACCGTGGATATCCCATTGTCTAGGGGTCGGTTTCCTCGTACTGGGGGAGCGGTAACTCGGTGGCCGCCTGCTCGCTGCTTCGTCCTCCGTGTCAGGGGAGATTTGTCTGGATCGTTTTCTCCGAGACTGACCAAGGTTGTCATCTTGGTGGTACCTTGACTCAAGCGGCTGTCCCCGGTTAAGCCTAGAATGCAGGCTTTGGGACAACCCCGGGGCTGGTTGTCCTTTTGCTGCTGGCGCTAACCTAGAAAAGACTCCGCCCTGCTTTTCTCCCAGGCGCTTAGACGCAGGTTCCTTGTGCCTCATCCGCTCCTGCAATCCCTGAGACAGACCTCTCTTCTCCCCAGACGCGGACGCCGTGGTGTGTATGGAGAACGCCTATTGCTGGGCAGGCGGCTCTTGGCTGCCTGCTGTGATGCGCCTCTGCACCTGTGCGTAAACTTGAGCTGTTCTTCTTGCTTACCTTTGGGCGGTCCTGGTGGCGGTTTGCTTCGTGCCCCCAGCCCCATCCCTGCCAATTGAGGGGGGCTGTCTGGGGTCGTTGTGACCCTGCCTACCAGGTCCTCAGGGGTGAACTCCTGGTTAAGCATTGCGGAGAAGAAAGCGGCTGTCTGCACCATCTGAGCTGGGGTTAGGTTCAGGGTGTGTCCTGGATGTGCCCCCAGCTCTGGTGCTACAGGTGCACTTGGCATGCCCAGGAGACTGGTTCCCCCCATCCCCAGGATCGTGGCGGGAGGTGCCCTCTCTGGCTGCGGCATGCCGTATAGGGGGGTCACCGGTGGGACCGTCAGACCTACCCCTACACTGGTGTCAACGATCTCAGGCATGATTACTTTGATTGGTTAGTTTTTGTAATTGGGAATGATTGATTTTTATGGGTAATTCGTGGATACAACCAGATCTTCCCCACAGACGGTGCCAAATTGTTCCGGTATTGGAATCAATTAACCCGATTCGGAATTCGGGCTCGTATTGTTCGGTATCGCTCCGAATTAGCAGCTGGTCAATTTGCTAACCTCTCCTTCCTCCTACTCCACTGGTCGGACCTTTCTCGGCGGAATGGGCTGGCTCCCTGCACACAGAACGCACAGGGCCTCGGAGGTTGTCCGAGGGAACCCTCTCCGATGCCTAAGTCAGTCCGTGAATGCCTTGAAGAACCTAGCTCGTGAGGAACTAGGGGGCTTTTTTTTAGAGTAAGAGTTCTAGAGAGAGAAAATCCAACCCCTTTCTTGTGGGAAATGGAAGAGTATTTATACCTTCCCACAAGAGAGGGAAGTAGGAAGAGGATGAGTGGATGAGGGGGTGACAAGTGGCTTCATCTCATCCACCCATTCTCATTTACCTTAGGCAAAATGACGAGGGGGCCCCTTGATGGTCTCTGCCCTGCCCGGCAGGCGGGTAGGGGTCCTGTGAAGGCCGGGTTGAGCAGGCCGCATCGCCCTGCCGGGCAGGCGACTGCATGAAGTTGTCCCCAGGGGGCTCTTTTTTAATGACTTTGCTCTGATTGTCTGTCATGTCGGTTCCCGGGCTCCTTGGGTAAAGTCCTCTGAAGGCCTGCTTGGCAGGCGGTCCAGAGCAGGCTGCCGACCCTCATCAAATACGTAAATCGTTTGGTAATTACTATTTTTATTAATCGTTATTGTTGAGATTAGTCGATTAACGAGAAAATCCTTTTAAAAATCGAGTCTAAGTATTCTGGAAAATTTTCTTTTCTGGACAGAATGTTCATAAATATGTTTTAGCTATTTTATGTAATTTTTGTACTATTTATTAAAGTCTTTAATTAATAGTAACGATTTTTGGACAACAATACGATTTATCGTTAAAATGCTTCGTCTTACCTAAAAGAATTACTCCCTCCGTTTCATTGAAAACTTCCACTTTTCCTTTTTCGTAGATTTCTTTGATAGCTTCCACTTTCTTTTTTGGTATAACTCTTCACTCTTACCTAGGTGGCCCACCTACTTTACACCCTCTCTACTTTTGAATATTTTATTATTATCCTTAAAAAATGTGCCCTTTTTTAGGTGGAAACTTTCATTGAAACAGAGGGAGTATTTTTCCAGCAATTTTGAAAATATTTAAATCTGAAACTTTGAGAGTTAAATCACCCTTTATCATATTCCAAATTTGTTCATTGGTTTAATTAAATAAAAGACGTTAAAAAATTTAATTTAACATTTGCCGTAAAATTCTATTTATAATCGTATTGTCGAAACTAATAATAATTAGGGAATTTTAGTTTCATAAATTTGTAAAACACCCTGATTAGTAGTGATGGCAGGGATTTGTCGTGGATCCCACCGATCAAATAATAACCAACTAATCCTAACTGGGTAGATAGGGCAAGTCGGGTCGAGGGTGGAATAAGGCACGCAGAAGACTTCGGAGTCAGGACGGTAAAGAGGTTTCGCCTAAGGACTTGACTAGGTCAACATGGCTAAACTAAGCTAAAACTAAAAAGGGGGAGAGACTAAGACTAAGGACAAACTAAGTAGAACAACTAAAGCTAAGAGAATAATGGCTAAGAGGAAGAAGAAATCAAATAAGAAAAGAACTAGGATTAGGTCGGGTTCAAGGGTGATGAGAAGATCAAGGAAGAGCAAAGGTGCAGGGGTAGTCGAGTTATCTAGGTATAATCCGGGCTCTCGCTCCAAAACCGACCTAGAGGCTCCCTGCTCTTGCGCAAGAACCCATCCTAGCAACATACAAGACCACAAGGAGAAGGCAAGAAAAGATGTATTTGCAACTACAAGTCATTCAAGCATTTCATCAAACATGTTCTATGCATACAACTAAGAAGCAACCAAAACTTCCACCAACATCTTAAACAAACCCTTAATCACCCATTAAAGCACCAAATCCCCTTACTAATCCTAGCAAGAGGACTAGTCACACATATCTAATGGAAAACTAACACAAACATGAGAAATCAACCTAAGAACAATGAACAATGAACAAGATATAAAGAAAGAAACCTTACTAACTATGAAAGATTAAAAGAAAAGAGAAGAGAAAGATGATACCAACTAGAAGATGAATGGAAAAGAGAGAACTTTGATTAAATCCAACCCAAAGAAATGGAATTCAATGTTGTCAATAGAGAAATCCGCCCCCAATAGGTCTTCAATAATACAAAGATTCAACAAGAATTAAACTAAGATTAAGGAGTAATTAAGGCTAATCTACATTAATCTAAGCTAATCTAACCTAAAGTAGTCCATGGTTTAGTGGGTAATGTAAAGGATGCTTAAAACAATACAAGAGGGGGGTATATATAGGGTTACAAGAATAAGGGGGGCGAAAAATGAAGTCATTGGCTCCATATGCATTGGAAATGAGTTGGAATCGTTCCATTTCTCCAAGATAGGCCTTAGGAACCTAAAACAAGCTAGAAGAAGCGTAAGTAGCCTCGAAACCACTCCAAAGAGCGATTCCACAAGAGAAACCGGGACTAAGCACAAGAAATAAGAACTACATAACACACTTATCAACTCCCCTACACTTAACCCTTACTCGCCCTCGAGTAAGCACGAACTAACTAATAACTAAAAGAAACTAGACTACTAACCAAGCGGGTATTAGCGCACCCTACGCCCTTTCAACTCACGCGAGAACACTTAGAGGACAAGTGCTCTCCGCAAGGCAAGTGAGGTCTTCCGACAAAACTGCGGATACAACCGAACACGAAAACACATAAACACACAAACAATCAATCAATCAAACAAACAAATGGTTGCATCCAAGAAGAAAAAAATGCCGCTTCCCTCAACAAAGCGGTGAAAGAAACACTGGTTAAGGACTCAAGGTAAGTGACAACGTTTCCAAGCTAATAACACAAATTGATATGGACAAAACCTTAATAGTAGACAACCAAGCAATAAAAACGTTGGTAACTTACCTAGTTCCTCCTAACCTTCTAAGAACGTACCACGGGATGATAGGCGGGATGGAAAAAGGATGAACCACGGAGTTAGTCGACACTGTAGGTAAGTGAAGCCCCGCCCCCTTTAGCGATAAGCCAAGAGGGTCGTCCCATGTTGAAAATAGCCTAACTAGTCCAAGTAAAAAGGTGGATATGGTTGCAAAGTGAGGAAAGACCGACCATTACCGCTATCATCCTTCCTAGGGACTCGATCCTTTGGTAGGCTCTTCACGATAACAGTCGGTAAAAGGCTTATTTTTGAGGGGGTGAGAATTTTTTGTGAAATGATTTTCTTTGGCATTTTTCTTTTGTATTTTGCTTTTTATTTGCTATGCCATTTCTTTTCTTCTTTTGTATTTTGTTTTTGATTTGTTGTGCCTTTTTTTTTTCTTTCTTCTTTCTTTTCTTTCTTTTCTTTCTTTCTTTTTCTTTCTTTTCTTGGCTTGCCTTTTGGATAAATTTTGTTTTGTAGACATTTCTTGCAACCAAGTAAGAACTTCAACAATTTGCAACTTATTTGTGGAAAATGTGTAGATGGTAAAGAAATGGGGGCGCCTTCCTTTCAAACCCACAAAAGGGGGAAAAACGTAGACTAATCAAACAGTTTCGAACATGGTCACCTAAGAGACGGGACTCGGGAACCAAGACCTTTTCACTCCGTGGGTGGTCAAAGTGGTCAAAATGCAAATCCCGCAGTAAATCCCTTGTAGACTAGGTCGACTCAAGGTAATAAACCAACGAAACTACTGATTTAAAGTCGTTCTACTAGACTAAAGTCCAAGACTCGATTCATATCACTAGAAAGGGAAAGTAAACACTTGCGAACTAGCCTCAAAACCGGGTTTTTGAAAACCTTTTCTAAACTAGACACAAACTAAACAAGACAAAACAAAGACGAAAGAAAATGACACGAAACAAGACAAAACAAAAACAAACACACAAGTAAATAAACAATCACCACCCCAAAACTTCCAAACAAGTAACCAATCAACACGAACTCCAAAAAGCTCCACCCGAGCACACACCATCACAACACATCCTCCAAACTCCACAAAAAGGAAAGAGGAGAAAGAAATGAAGGGATATTACCGGATGTCTTGAGCTTTTCGAAACTTGTCGACGATCGCGCAACCTACAAGTAATCCAGGGGGAGCAAAACACATTACACAATAAATATACGGCACAAAGACACGAAAGAAAAAGACACAAAAGAAAATCTTTTTGGCTTTTTATGAAATTTTTCAAATTTTTAGGGATTTTAAAGATTTTTCGAAAAACTACAAAAATAAAACTAATCTAGACTAATATATCGCTCTCCCACACTTAAACCAAGCAATGTCCTCATGCTCGATCAGTAGTGTGTGGAAGACACAAAAAAAGAAGAGAAAATGGGAAAAATAAAGCTAAGAAAAAAAAATGAAAGTGAAGATAGGGTAAAATGTGTCCGGTCGGGGTGTAATCAAGTCACCAAGGGCCGAGACGAGAATAGATATGGATGGGGGAAGAAATAAAAGGAAGAAAATAAAAGGAAATGGGAGGGGAGGGCTAGGTGTATCAAGTCACCTAGCTCATATTCCGCCTAAATCCGACTAAATTCTACCAAAAGAAAATAAAAATAAAGAAAAAGTGAAAAGACTTGCCAATTTGGATTTTTCAAATGACTCTCGATGTAATCACATCATCGAGAATCGAGAGCACTAACCACCAAAGGATGAAACCAAAATGCATAAAAGAAAGAGGAACAAACGAAGAGTAAGCAACAAAAGATGGAAAATAAAGGAGAGTCGCCTTACCAAACGGTTAGCAACTCAACCAACTCCATCATCTCCATGATCTATCTTGGTACCTGGCTTGTCTTTGTCATCATTTCTCCTCTTCTTTCTCAGTGTAGTCGCATGGTTGAAGTACTGGGCTTGTAATGGTGTAAATGAGGTCGGGATCCAAGGAGTAACTCGGTGTGTAGTGAAGAGTAGATGAGATGAAGGTATATAATTGAGGTGCAAGGGTGAAATGATAGTGGCATGGGTGAGTAGGGAGGTTGGGAGGGGGTATAAAGTGGTTGGGCGGGGTTTAAATGAAGAAAAGAAGGCGAACGAGGCTGCAAGAGCTCTTCCCGACCGTGACAAGCCCATCACGGTCGGGATGACACCTTTCCTGAGCCTTGAAGCCTTCGTTCAATGCTAGTTCCACCCACAAGACAAATACTACCTTGGGATCCAAAATCCCGTCCCCAAAAGCTTGTCAAAAGCTCAAAAACGACTTCTTTGCCCAAGATCCAAGTTTCAATCATCAACAACTCCTCTCAAAACTTCACCTTCACTTTCACACCTATCAATGAAGCTCAAAAACTTCCATCAAAGATCCCTCCCTCACATCGCTCATCAAAATACCAAATTACAAGAATTCTACACAACACATCAAACCCAGAGACCAAACAAACAAACACACAAATACAAACACAAAAACTCAAAAGAAGAGGGAAAGAAGAATATACAACATACATGAAGGTTCTTGAGGAACTCCGTCAAACCGAGAATGGTGGAATCTTCCTTCTTATCTATAGCCATCAAGGGCTCGGAGGAGCAAGTCAAATGCTCGAGCCACATCATAATGAGGGCTCATTATTGAGTACCCGAGCCAAGCTATCCTCCAAAGCCTCCAAGTCGGAAGCAAGAAGTAGTCATCTAAAGACCCATTGTCATCTTTCATGTGGTCTCCGGGGTCTTTCCATCCTCCAAGTTTTATTGACCACTTCCTCTCTAAGCACCGTCTCCAACCACAAGCAAGCTTCATATATTTAACATGAGGCACAAAAAGCGGTTTTGTCCTCATTTCCCTATTGCACACCTTCATATCTTCCTCAAGTTGTGGGTCTCCATCTTCATCACTTGTCCTCATATCATCTTGAAGGAGAGAATTGAAACTTCTACCGGCGGTTTCAATCTCTTCCAAACTATAGATTCGCTTACTTGCAAGAGGTTCATGATGTTTTTCCACATTTTCGCACAAAGGCAACTTGAGCTCATCATTTCCACCCAACGACTTCACAACTTCTACCACCTCATTCAACTCACTAACCTCCTCCAATGCTTCACAAACAATGCCGTCATCAAGGATTATTTCCTCATTCATCTCATCTTGGGGAGGCAATTGAGGTTCTTCATAGCAATTCTCGCTTCTCAAAGGGACTTCATCGGCGGCTTCATGATTGGGTTGCTCCCCTTGCTCAAACGAGCACCCTTCGTCAAGTTGTGACGTTCGAATTAAAGACATTACGGTTTTAGCTGCTATAGCATTTAATCGAGCATCTATCGCCTCATTTTCCCTTCAGATTTGGGCCAAGATTTCATAGTCCTTTTGCAATTGGATGGCCATTTCTTGTTGGCTCTTTTGCATTTGAAGAATCGATTGAAATAACTCCAAGTTGGGCATTTGGTGGCCATTGGGGTCTTGTAATGCTTCTTGAAAATCTTTATAATGCCCAGGGGGGGCATCATATTGTTGGTAGTGCGGTTGAGATGATTGGTAGTATTGTGGGTTTTGGGGCTCATAATGTGGTTGAGGTGAAGGGTAATATGGTGGGTTTTGGGGAAATTGGCTTCCATGTGAAGAAACATGATGAAACATGGTGGGCTCACAATGGTAACTTGAGTAATAACCACCATGATCATAGGATTGATAAGCATTCACATGGTGGAAGCCGCTTCCATGTCCTCGACACTCGTACCCACGGGTTTCTTGATTAACCCACGAAGCTTGATAGTAGTTAGGAGACGTCATGACATAGCTTTGATTCATAGAGGGAGAAGAGGAATTTATGGTGGCCTCCATGGGTGGGGAGTTTAGATCAATCCTCACGTTTTGCTCAAAATTGTTGCTTGTACCCAGTTGGGAACCTCTCAATCTAGCAACCGTCCGTTGACGAATGTTTCGAAAAAAACCTTTCTGGCTCTAAGTAGTAAAGAAGAGGATGGTCACCACCTCTAGGCATAAACTGTAGACTAGGAGCAAACGTGAGAAGTCTAGTGCTTTTTGGGCACTAGACAAGAAGGAAATAAACGTCACACACAAGAAGCAAAGGAAAACAAAGAAAAAAAACGAACACAAAGACAAAGTCAAGTAAATAGGCAAACAAAGTCTATACTAGTACCGAACCCGGCAATGGCGCCAAATTGATGGCAGGGATTTGTTGTGGATCCCACCGATCAAATAATAACCAACTAATCCTAACTGGGTAGATAGGGCAAGTTGGGTCGAGCGAGTCCACGGGGACGGTAAAGAGAGTTTCGACTAGGTTTCGCCTAAAGACTTGACTAGGTCAACAAGGCTAAACTAAGCTAAAACTAAGAAGCGGGAGAGACTAAGACTAAGGACAAACTAAGTAGAACAACCACTACTAGAATAAGGGGCTATTGCAACGCAGGAAAAATGTTGCATATGACCTCTAAAATGTTGCTTTATGGTTTATGCAACACTTTTAACTGTGCTGCTTAAAACTCCGTTGCAATAGCCTAATGCAACACTTTGTGCAACATTTTCTACTCAAATGTAACATTTTAAAAAAATGTTGCAATGATATCCTAATGCAACACATATACTGAGTAACTATTGCAACACTTTTAAATATAAATATGCAACATTTTTCCCCTTTCCCTCCACAATTTTGCAACACTTATTTCAAGTTTATGCAACATTTATTCGTCTAAATGAAACATAAAGGCAACATTATATTGGTGTTAATGCAACATATCCAATAATGTTAAAAGGCAACACTATTCTAATTGTAACGCAACATTCCTGATTGAAAATATATAATATACATTTGTTTTAATTTTTTTCCCGCGCGCTTTTAATCATTATAAAAATTATCCACGCATATATGACGTATGATCCAAAAAATACTAATTAATTGATCCACAAAGAGATGTTCATTAATATCCAAAAATCAATATTCATGTTTCGTATGACATGTTATTGAAAAAATGTAGAGCTAACAGAAATCAAAACATTGTTTCAATACAAAAACAAATAAACGTCAAACATGTACAAGTCTTCAGTGGATCCAAATTTATGTAGCTACTGTTGAATTCATAGGTGACCTAGAAGGTGATCTGTGACAAGAAAAAAAGAGTAAATAACAATAGTTATAATGCCACAATATTTTTAAACTTAAAAAAACAAAGGATAAAAAATACATACCTCTAACATAAGTACTGTTTTGCAACTTCTGGAGGTATCTTTCCAAGAATTTTATGCAAAATATCGTCAGTCAAGTTCTTCCTTTCGAGATCAAGCTCTCTTTGACGGTTTTCTAATTCTGCCTTCTTTTTTAAATGTTCTGCCTCCATTTGTCTTTGTGCCTCATTTAGTCTAACAACAATTTCAGAATCCATATATTTTCTTAAGTCCTCAATTAAACTAGCTTTGAGGGACTCCATAATCTCTCCGGGCACCACATAAGACGCCGTGTCTCCATTTATTGCTTTAAGTTTTTTATTAGTAACACCCCTACCATATAACCTACAAGACCCATCATACCCCTTACCCATAACTCCTAAATAAGCATCTGTAGGGCCACTTCCATCATCTGGTGGGACATAGTTTTTCATATCCTCCTACGATAAAGATTTAAAAAAAATGAGACATTGTAACTATTGTGAAAAAATAATCAAGTAAAATTTTAAAAAAATCTCAAATAACTTACAATTTTTTTGGCAGTATCAATATATGAATCGTTATATTGCCTCCCCTCGGTCCTTCTACGTGTTTGCTCAAACATTTGAACTAAAGAAGGTGATTCCTTATTTGGATGTTCATTTGTCAGTGATACCAAATAAGATATAAGATGACATAATAATAAGATGGCGGCAACTCGTTCGATGAATCATAATTAAACATGAATTTAAACTACAAACGGTTTGTTTTTAGTACGATCAATTACCATTTTCTCGCGAACTACTGCGATGCTCTTTGGACCAACGGTGTGCATGTTCCTCTGTGATAGGCGGTGGTTCTTGTTACGCGTGCACCGCATCTATATATACAATTAATGTATAAATATTATATTTATATAATGTAGGTTTAATACTTTTCGCTTAAACAAAGAGTAAGTTGTAAATCGTAAAAAAAACCTCCTCAGTTTTCTTCTTCCACTTCAAAAGCAGTTTCGTAAAATCTTCTTCCGGAATCGTCTTCGACCTGTTTTTCCATCTAGTCTTGTCATCTGTGTATGAGTAGTAATGTTTTTTTTGAAGAGGCTTTTGTGAACTCTCCAAGCAGATCCTATAGTCTTCATCACCCACTTCTTACCTTCGGGTGGGACTATATACTTCGTCTGCGAGAAAAAAATTAATTATGTAGTTGTGTGCCGGGATCTCGTAATTAGACAAAGAAGCAAGTAACAAAAAGGTTTCTAAGAAAGACATACCAAAACATATTCCCAAATTTTCTCTTTATTAGGCACTTTTCTCCAATCTTCAATAATTAAAGGGGCGTAACTGTAATCGTGAGCAATTGTACCTAAGAAGCGAGAAAACTCGGCTACCCAGTCAACTTTAACGGTTATAGGGCCAACAGGCTGCCCAAACTTGTTAAGAATTATCGATATGCGATCTTCCTCTTTCCTTGTGTGCACATGATGCATCATGGTCGGTCCTCTTGTTTTCACTTTCGTGGTAACTGAATTTGACATATCTAATTAGAGTAGTGATCATCTAAAATGTCGACAATTGTAATAAAATATAAACTATGAATAAATTATACCAATACCTTGTAGTTCGAGATCTGGACTATGTAAGTCCACTTGTTCATCCTCCTTATCAGAAGTTTCTTGGTCACCATATCCGTCTGGATTCTCGTCATCAGTTCCGGCCATGTCATCGTCGTCATCCACTAATCCACACTCTTTTAAGTAATCAAGGGCATTGCGATCATCTTCAAGTACTTCAACAAGAAATTTAATAAAAGTGGATTAATACAGTACTAATTAAGCTAGTTGAGAAATATTTATTTTTTGAAAAACGGTATATACGAACCTTGTGACCTTGTAGAGTATGATCTAGTAACAACGTTTATCTCTTTGTCACCTCCACGCGATTGTTTCTTACGCAAGATAATGTCTGCCATACTTACTCTCCCTGCATCTCCATCGAGCACTCTCTCAGAATGAGACCGTCGTTGGCTTTGTGTAGCTGAGTTAGAGCTATGTTTCATTGATTTAAGTGGACTAAATCGCACTTGTCATCGACCACCGGAGTGAATGACCTGTATAGTCACCAAAAAATTATGCATTTAGTTAGAGTTGTTTTTCATTAACAATTATATATACATATGTGTGTGCATGTGTGTTTTCAAACATTTATCAAAAAAAATATTATGATAAGATAATAATAAGTTAGAAAATATAACATAACTTTTTTAGAAACAATCTCGAAGTTTAAAGGATCAAGTTCCTCATCGTCATCGTCGCTATTATAATTTGGAGTGTAATCAATGTCTTTCTCGGTACCCTTACTTTTCTCTTTTGCTTTTCTCTTGTTGTTCTTGTTAGTGTCCACCATACTTGTCACTTTTCTAGCGAGGTTAAGTACCCCAGACTCCTGAAGCCTTGTCTTATTTTGTGCAATCCTTTCATTTCGGAGTCTTTCATACTCATTGATATCATGTCTCTTATCTCCCATTCCTCTTCTTTGAATCTATAAGCATAAGACAAACAACAACAGTTGACAGCAACCAACAACAACAATTATCAGCATTTTACAGCAATTACTAGCATTTTACAGCAACAAACAACAACAATTATCAACAAACAGCAACATTTTATAGCAATTTACAGCGGTTTACAACAACAAACAGCAACAATTATCAACAAACAGCATCATTTTACAGCAATTTACAGCAGTTTACAGCAATTTACAGCAGTTTACAGCAATTTATAACAGTTTACAGCAACAAACAGCAGCATTTTACAACATTTTACAGCAGTTTACAGCAACAAACAACAGCAATTTACAGCAGCTTACAACAATAAACAGCAGCATTTTACATCACTTTACAGGACTTGACAGCAACAAACAACAACAATTAACGATAGCCGCAACAATAATTGACAGTAGCAGGAATCAACGACAGTTAATAGCACCAGCAACAATTAACAACAACATCAGCAACTAACATAAATTAGTATCAACTAATGCTCGTCTTCAGCGACTTGGTTTCATACAACAAACACACTTAGGAAACATCAGAGTATATCAGTGTATTCGGCACCAATTAACAGCAAGTAGCAACATCAAAAAAGCCATTAAACAATTAATCAGTACGCAATTGTTCGAAATGAGACAATAAACTAGTGGAAAGATCTATAAATAATATGATAATTAGTTCGCAAACATAATTATTAACTCGACTCCTCATTCCTCGTCAACATGATCTTCATCCGCTTCCATCCAATCCCATATAGTGTCATCGCAATCGGAATTAGATTCGCTAAAGTGACACATGTCATTAACATTTGACAACATAGTATTTGCATCAATGATAGTAGGTTCTATATCTTCTCTGGATGGTACGATTTCTTCATCAGAAAGAGTTAACATAGAATGTTGCATAGGGTCATCAAGTTCCTGCCAATATGAACTTGTGTCAATTGTGTCATCACCATCATCAAAGACATCTCTTGGAACTTTAGTCATTACATATTGAAGTCCCTCTACGATAGGATCCGCAACATAAAAGACTTGGTGAACCTTGGATGGTATGACAAATGGATCATCCACAGAACATAACTTGTTCACATTGACACAAGTCATCCCGTATTCATCTTTCTCCGGTTGATACCACTCACAACGAAACAACACTACGTTAAATATTGATGAGTAACTGAGCTCAATAATTTCTAGAATTGCACCATAATAGATTACCTTTCCTTCTAAAGGATTTTGATCTCTAGAGCTAGCAAAACTAGAAGTTAGCGCTTGAAGAGTTACACCACTATTCTGGGTCTTGCATTTCGCATCACGAGATTTAGTGTAATACTCATACTCGTTAGCATAATATCCCCTATACCTTCTTGCAGTTTGAGAAGGACCCTTTGCAAACCAAAAAATTTGGTTCGAAACATTCTCTTCAATGACCTTTTGTTTTAACCAATTGGCAAATTCGTTAGCATGGTTTTGCGCACGTTTCCACCTGCTATTCCTTCTTTGTGAGTTTACAAAAGCTCCATGCTCCCTGTATACAATAATTACAACAACCAACAATTACAACAAGTATAGGATTTTCAGAAATAATAAAAAAGAATCCATTAGACAAGTAAACTTACTCTATGTATTGATCAACCTCATCGTTCTCCGAATTGAATAAGACATATCGGTGTGCTTGTTCACTTAATTCGGGATCTAGTGTGAATAACTTGCCATTTCTCCACTTTTTTCCTCCTAACGGTTTCCCATCATTAGCAAACAAATATTTTTCACGGACTTTGGAAGCATTTTCGTCCATTTCAATCGGTGCCTTACTACCACTTGTGATATTTCCCTCATTCAAGTACCGAGAACAGAATCTGGTGCACTCCTCAATCAAGTATCCTTCTGCAATAGACCCTTCTGGACGACCTCTATTCCGAACATATGATTTTAGCTTACATAAATATCTTTCAATGAAATACATCCCTCTTCCGTGAACCGGGCCCCCGTTCTTAATTTCATCCACTAGATGAATAGGCAAGTGCACCATTATGTCAAAGAAACATGGAAGGAAATTTTTTTCAAACTCACACAAAATTTCAACAATTTCAGTTTTCAAATGATCAAGTTCATTAGGATTTAGAACCTTACTGTATAGCTTCCGGAAAAAACCGCTGAGCCTAATCAAAGGAGTAGCTACCTGCTTCGGAAGGGACCTTCTAACAGCAACTTGAATCAAGTAATGTAACAAGATATGAGCATCATGGCTTTTATAACCATGTACTTTCTTTTGAGCAAAATTCACACACCGTGAAATGTTTGAAGCAATTCCCTTCGGCATTTTTGCATATTTCAAAGTATGGCAGAACATTTCTTTTTCTTTTGTACACATTGAATAACATGCCTTTGGAAAATAAACATGTTTCCGATCATGTGAAAGTTGAGGATGCAAGGCTTCTCTAATACCTAACTCTAGAATATCAAACCGAGCTTTTGCATGATCTTTAGTCTTCCCAGCCATATCCAAAGAGTGCCCAACACATTATCACACAAATTTTTTTCAATATGCATCACATCTAGATTATGTCGACATGCATTGAATTTCCAGTATGGTAACTAAAAAAAATCGACTTCTTTTTCCAAGGGCAATCATTAGTTCTCTTTTGTTTTTGCTTTTTCCCAAATGAATTTGAAAAACCAGAAACCTCTTCGAAAACATCAAATCCACTTAAAGGTTTGGGAGAGAGTCTCTCTTCAACCTTACCATTAAATGATTTTTTCATATTCCTCCAAGGGTGCTGCGCACCTAAAAATCGGCGATGACCCATATAACACATCTTTTTACTGTGATTCAAATAAGATGAGTCGGTTTCATGGTTACAATTTGGACATGCTAGCTTACCCTTTGTTTTCCAACCCGATAACATTGAGTAACCGGGAAAATCACTTATTGTCCAACACAAAGAAGCATGCAACAAGAATGTTTCATTCCTTTTTTTATCGTAAGTTTCCAACCCAATATTCCAAAGATCCTTTAACTCATCAATCAAGGGTTGTAAATATATGTCAATATTATTTCCAGGACCCTCGGGCCCAGGGATAAGGAGCGATAACATCAAATGCTCATGCTGCATAAACATCCACGGCGGTAAATTATAATTGATCAGCACTACAGGCCATGTACTATGAGCAACACTCAATGTCCGGAATGGACTAAAGTCATCCGAAGCCAAACCTAACCTGACATTCCTAGGTTCTTTAGAGAAGTTAGGGTATAACGAATCAAATTGTTGCCAAGCTAAGCCATCAGCAGGATGCCGAAGATTTCCGTCTTTTGGACGTTCATCGTCATGCCAAGTCATATATTCTGCGGTTTTAGAGCACATAAATAATCTCTGCAATCTAGGTTTTAGAGGAAAATGCCATAAGACCTTAGCTGGAATGCGACGACTGGGTTTAGAGGACTCATTCAAAAGACTTTCTTCGTATTGTCTCTACTTGGAGACATGACACACATGACATACGTCTTCATCTTCATGCTCTTTCCAATATAGCATGCAATCATTCGGGCACACAGGTATCTTTTTATAGTCAAGGCCTAGGTCTCTCACAGTGTTTCTAGCTTCTCTAAAACTTCTAGGAAGATTCGCTTCCGGAAGCAATTCTTTCAAAAGTAGCAGAAGGTCATCAAAAGCTAGATTACTAAGTCCATGAAGTGTCTTATATAAAAAGAGCCGAATGATGAAAGAAAGTTTAGAAAATTTTTTACATCCCGGGAACAACTCTTGTTTACCATCCTCCACCAACCTATAAAAGTTTTTAGCTTCATCATTTGGACCATTTTCTACGTTAGTCGAACCTTCGAAAACATTTCTAAATCTGTCAGTTAATAATTCACTCATATCATATAGAAATATTTGCCTCTCAACTTCAGTTTGCGTACGTTCTTCACCATGGAAAGTCCACAAATAATAGTCGTCAACAAAACCAAAAACTTTTAGATGATCCCTAACCTCATCTCGTCTTAACCAAAAACGGTTTTTACACCGCTTACATGGACACCTTATTTGACCTCCTACAGCTACCTTAGAAAATGATTGATTAAGGAATTCAACAACTCCATGTTCAAACTCTGGTAATCGTCTAGGTAGATACATCCAACTTCTACTCGTTTCCATCTTCCGATCGCTAATTCTGGAAAAAAATTAGAATTTGATTTGAAAAAGCAAATGTATAAGAAATAAGTTTCTACTTTTTGGTGATTTAATTGTGAATGATGATGATAATTTATAAGAAATAATTTTTATTGACTTCAAATTCGCAAGGAATTTTTTGTTTGTCTAATTAATCTATATTACCGGCAGCAAAAACAACAACCATCAATTTACAGCAACAGTTTACAGCAGTTAACAGCAGCAGCAGTTTACAGCAGCAACAATTACAGCAATTAACAGTAGCAGCAACTTCACTTTACAGCAATAACCAGCAGCAGCAACAGTTTACAGCAATTAACAGCAGCAGCAGTTTACAGCAGCAACAATTACAGCAATTAACAGTAGCAGCAACTTCACTTTACAACAATAACCAGCAACAGCAACAGTTTACAACAATTAACAGCAGCAACAGTTTACAGCAACAACAATTACAGCAATTAACAGTAGCAGCAACTTAACTTTACAACAATTAACAGCAGCAGCAACATAAGTTCCCCTTACAGCAGCAACATCAATCATCTTCTTTTGAATTTTATTTCAGTTTATTTCCCCTTCCAATTCAATTCAGAACCAATCGACAATTGTGCCCCTTCTCAATCCTCGGTTAGTTGATGTTACTCCAAAGTGCATAATTTATTAGGCAAATTAATACAATGACATGTATGTATTTAGTAGGTGAGAACCGAACTCTCAACATTTAGATCAGAGTAAAGAAGTTTTTATCACTTGAGTTTGGCCCTGTTCTCCTGGACTTTTATTCAGACAGTTTCAGTTCAGTTCAGTTCAGTTCAGACAGTTTCAGTTCAGTTCAGACACATTTAGTTCAGTTCAGTTCAGTTCAGACACATTCAATTCAGTTCAGTTCAGTTCAGTTCAGTTCAGACTTATTATTATTATTATTATTATTATTATTAGATTCATTATTATTATGATTGTTATAATAATTATTATTATTATTATTATTATTACAGTGGATGATGAAAATAATAACGGTAAAAGAACGATATTTTCGAAGTTAAACTTACATAAATGACCACAAATATTTTCGTCAATACAATCTAAATCCATTACGTCAATACTTTTGATGAATACAAATTACGTCAAATGATTAAGTAAATCATCTACATCAATTTGCCCCGTTTCCTCTTCATCTCCATCGGAATCTTCATTTGAATCTTCTTCAATGTCACTATTGGCACGATTAGCTAACCATATGTCTTTAGCTATAATCGTTCGCACTTTGTTCATAAGTTTCTTCCGTTTGACGTCGTTCATGTTTGTATCTGCTCTTCTCTGACTAATTGCATATTGTATTAATGGTATACTATTATAAGTTATAAATATTTATTACTTAAAGTAAAAGTAATATTACTAATATTTTAAAGTAATATGACTTTATAAAGTATTATCATTTACTGAATAAATTAGTAATATTATTATTATTTTTGTTATTATTACTATTATATTAATATTAATTATATTAATAATAATAACATTATTATTATTATTATTAAAATTAATTATTATTATTATTATTATTATTATTATTATTTTTCAGTTCAGTTCAGTTCAGTTCAGACACATTCAGTTCAGTTCAGACACGTTCAGTTCAGTTCAAACGCATTCAGTTCAGTTCAGTTCAGTCAATTTAAGTCCTAGAGAACAGGGCCTTTATCCCTTTTTAAAGACATGAATTATTGAGTGTTGGTGTATAAGCTTCATTGGAGTTAAACTATTAGTACTGGATGTGGATAATGAATAACACTTGTATGTGTGCACCTACGCATTGCAATTTGCAAGATTTGCAACGCACCAACAACATAGAAAAGTGGAGTGGGTGTTATACGGAGATGAGAATAGAATGCTATAGAAAATGATCGAGGATTTCCCGTGAAACAAACAAAAAAAAGAAAAGTGTATCCAGAGTATTGGTGGTAGTTTTAGACTCTACTTAAGTCGTACAGCTAACTAAATTTCCAACTCAACGATCTTATCTATACTCCGTATCTTCCTAAATCCTTAGAAAGTGCACTAAAAGCCCTCAAATTCCTCATGCATCTCATCTCATCTCATTTCTTACTGTTTTTCTAACCTACTACATACGTCACTTTGTCTATGTTATCTTTCCCTCATGCAATGCATCACAAACTTGTCATCTATCCCTCCATCCTTCCATTTAATCAGCACCTTCCTAGCATCATCATCCCTCCTTATAAGTTCCGTAATTCGTGTGTGATGGATATATTATATCCGTCATAAACCCATGACATAGATGGATGAAGACAAATTAGAATGTCAAATGGATTGTCTTTGTATAAGCATATGGATAGTTTATGATGGATATGGAAAATTGAAAAGTTAAGTTGCCCAAATACACACTAATACACTACCATAGCCATCAAGCACGACATTACATTCTTATGTTGTCACAGGTGGGGTTGGGCTGGCTAGGAGATTAGTGGCTCGAGCACCGACTTAGTCAATGTTTTAGCCCGTAGATTATATCGGTCTATGAGTAAATTTTTTACAGGCTATACACAGGTCGAACCAAGGCCCAAGGCGAGGCTTGGGACCCGATGTAGGTGTGTCAGGTTAGTCGGGTTGGATAGCTCAGGCCGAGTTGTTCCATATTAGCCACCTCTATGATGTGTATACGATTATCTCTAAGGATAAGAGTTACTTCGCACATCAAGTATAACGGCTCTCTTACTATTCTCAACACCAAGACTGCCTCATCTCAGGTCAAATTGGTCCTCGACATCCTAATCCTTCCCTAAGCTTATACAAGCAGTTTGTCGAAATTATGCGGAGTTTACAGGTGTCTGTTGTAGCTACTGTCGGAAAGCCTTTCGACCCTACAGTAAGTTTCATATTCTCTGATTTTCAGGTTTAGTTACCTAAACCCCGATTCCAATACAGTAATAAAAACTTGAGATAAAGAGCAGATTCCCATACAGTAACCAATATCCGAGAAGACGATGGCACAAAGTTATATGAAAAAATATAGAGCAGAAAAATCATACAATAATTGATAATTAATCAGGTTGGAAAGATACAATAATTGAGAAGAGTACAAACCCGATCAAAGACTTGCCTTGAGATGCAAAGATTAGCAATCGGTTTGAGATCATTAATTGATGGTAATTGGGGTTGATGAAGAAGAAAAGGCCGTCTCTGTAGCACTGCTCTATTGCCTCTGCACAAAGTCTGTCTTTGTATATTGTACGTTCTTGATCAATTTAGGGATTAGCTAGGTTTTTGTTTGTTATGGGGTATTTAGTCAATATGACAGGCGCGTCTTATTTTTATTTTTTAAATTTTCACTTAAGCGGTATTCCAAAAGTGAATTTGCGCCTTTATTAAATTTCAACTCAACAGGAAATGACTTGAACCAATTTTCATCATTCGATCGAACTTAAGAAAAATGTATCAAAAAATGACTTGAATCTTAGATAAGTGAACTTTATTTTCATGTTCCGATAAAAAATGGCCCGACCCGATCTCATTGACTTAGCTCAGCTCGTGCAAAAAATATTTTGAGCTGGGACGATCCAATGCGCACATAACTGTCTTCAAATTAAAAAATCCGTACAAAATTGAGCTTCAGATTAAACAACTCATACGATCCGACTTGTGAGTCTATGACAAAACCCGCACGTCCGATCCCGTTTGACATATGTGTACTAATTATTACTCATAATTAAATAACGTTACTTAAGAATATATAAGAGATGTTGGTTTCCTAAGAGTTAAAAATCGGAATTGAAATTTTCTTTTAGTTTTTTTACTCTAAAATCTAACCGAACTTTCACATTATCATTTTTTATTTTATTTATCATTTAATTGTGGTTTATCAATAATTATCCTAACAATATTATTGCAACAAATTTGAAAAGTGTTGCTAAATGTTTCACTAAATGCAACAATTCCTAAAAAGTGTTGCTAAATCGGATTATAATTGCAACATTTTTATAAAAATGTTGCATTTTTTTATTAAATGCAACATATTTTAGATAAGTGTTGCATAGCTAATATCACTATTAGAAATTGCAACACAATATTTAAATGTTGCATGGAAAATGTTGCAATAGACCCTTATTGTAGCGGTGAACTAAAGCTAAGAGAATAATGGCTAAGAGGAAGAAGAAATCAAATAAAAAAAGAACTAGGATTAGGTCGGGTTCAAGGGTGATGAGATGATCAAGGAAGAGCAAAGGTGCAGGGGTAGTCGAGTTATCTAGGTATAATCCGGGCTCTCGCTCCAAAACCGACCTAGAGGCTCCCCGCTCTCGCGCAAGAACCCATCCTAGCAACATACAAGACCACAAGGAGAAGGCAAGAAAACATGTATTTGCAACTACAAGTCATTCAAGCATTTCATAAATCATGTTCTATGCATACAACTAAGAAGCAACCAAAACTTCCACCAACATCTTAAACAAACCCTTAATCACCCATTAAAGCACCAAATCCCCCTACTAATCCTAGCAAGAGGACTACTCACATATATCTAATGGAAAACTAACACAAACATGAGAAATCAACCTAAGAACAAAAACATTCATAATCGAAAACAAGGATGAACAATGAACAAGATATAAAGAAAGAAACTTTACTAACTATGAAAGATTAAAAGAAAAGAGAAGAGAAAGATGATACCAACTAGAAGATGAATGGAAAAGAGAGAACTTTGATTAAATCCAACCCAAAGAAATGGAATTCAATGTTGTCAATAGAGAAATCCGCCCCCAATAGGTCTTCAATAAAACAAAGATTCAACAAGAATTAAACTAAGATTAAGGAGTAATTAAGGCTAATCTACACTAATCTAAGCTAATCTAACCTAATGTAGTCTAGGGTTTAGTGGGTAATGTAAAGGATGCTTAAAACAATACAAGAGGGGGGGGGGGTATATATAGGGTTACAAGAATAAGGGGGGCGAAAAATGAAGTCGCGGCTGAGCTGGGCCCTTCCTGGCCGGGAAGGAGATGATCCCGATCGGGATGGTGCATAACACCGGGCGGTGTTATGCTCTTCCCGTTCGGGATTATGTCGGTCCCGATCGGGATGGGGGGGTCCCGACCGGGAAGCTCATGGTCCCGGTCGGGATGGGCTGTCAGAGGCGTTGTCTTGCTCGTCACTTCGTCCCGGTCGTGATGGATGTGTTCCCGACCGGGATGGGTCTTGTAGGTTTCAAATATGATCTCATAGGTACCTACTTGCTCTTCCTAGGCTTCTTATCGATTCTCGCTGCTCGGGAATGGGTCCCAAGGGCTCGGGATCGAGTCCCAAGGGCTCGGGATCGAGTCTAAGCCACCGAGTCATCGTCGCTTCTCTTCATTGGCTCCATATGCATTGGAAACGAGTTGGAATCGTTCCATTTCTCCAAGATAGGCCTTAGGAACGTAAAACGAGCTAGAAGAAGCGTAAGTAGCCTCGAAACCGCTCCAAAGAGCGATTCCACAAGAGAAGTCGGGACCAAACACAATAAATAAGCACTACATAACACACTTATCAAGTAGTATCAAAATGTTTCAGACATTTTTAATCATTTTGTAAACACTTGTAAGATATTTTAATAATTTAATAAACCCGATTGTTCTCGTTTTAGAAATTAATATCGTTAAGGCCGAAAGTATTAGTTTTATAAATCTATATCGTTTACTAAAAATGTTGAATTAGTATAAACTAATATTTTCGCTATTTTGATATGATGCTATTTTGAGTAAAGTTACTAAAAATAGAAGTTTCCTAAAATAGGAAGTTTTCTCTTTTAGAATATTATGATTATTCCTTTTATCTCCATACTAGTGTATCATGTATGCACGGTATTTATTGAATTTTAATATTTTAAGTTAATTATTTATACAAAGTAGATTTTAATTTAGCAACCTGGTAATTTTTCAAGATTCTATCATTGTATTTGGATAATAATAAAATAACTTGAAATTGCAACCTCGACTAATATCATGAAATATGTAGTACAAAAAAATTATTATCTTAATTGTTGTTAGAAATTTAAGCGACTATATTTCTACAATTTATTTGTATCAATACACCCGTTGTTAGTTTTTAAATATTTAACCCGTAAGAATTTTTATATGATAATTGAGTTTGATTCTTCCTCATTTGTTCTATTGATTTTGTCCAAGTTGAGAGTTTAAAATTCAGGCGAGAAAAGTTTTGAGATTTTTTTCTCTTAGTTAGTAGAGATTGATAGCTTAAAATTTTGGTGCGAAAAGTTTTGAGAATTTTTATTTTCTTACTTAATAGACGATTACAATATTTAATTACAATCAAATATCAGTCATGATTATTACAAAAATAAAACGTATTTTCGTTGGTATATATACAGTTTGTATTTAGTATACACGGGTGCAAATAACAGTGATTGTAAAATATACTGTTAACAAAATTTCAGTATTACATGACCAAAGCAGTAAAGGCCCAAATATGAGTCCAATATGAATTGGCGGAAAAATTATAGGGGTGGTTAATCTCTTAGTAGCAAGGGGATTTTATGGTATATAAAATATAAAATTAGATGGTACAGTCAATTAATCAATCAATTAATTAGTATGATGATATATAGAAAAAAATTTATACTATTTTATGGTATAACAAAAATGGTAGCATCTACTCAATTAATTATATTATTATACTATTTTATGGTATATATAAAATATAAAATTAGATGGTACTGTCAATTAATCAATCAATTAATTAGTATGATATATAGAAAAAGATTTATACTATTTTATGGTATAACAAAAATGATAGCATCTACTCTATTAATTATATTATTATACTATTTTATGATAGTATCTTTTAAACATATAGCTATTGATCGCAGTTAACATGCATGGGTAATTTAGATACAAGCCCAACCAATATATATTAAATAATCCAAAAGTAAAACCATATGGTAGGCCCGTATGTGATTAGGCGGGAAAATTTTGAGATTTGTTATTTGGTTAGTGGAAAATGGGGATTTTCCTTAATTAAATTATTGGAGTCTATAGCTTTAGGATTAATTTAGTGATAATTGAAACAATGAGATATTGTGGTGTAGTGGTAGAGAATAAGTATTACATATCTAAGGCCAAGGGTTCGATTCGCATATAACTCATTTCACTCGCTCTAATTCTTCTTTTTTGTAGTGGATAACTTTAAGCGGGAAAAATTGGAGGATTGTTATTTGGTTAGTGGAAAGAGGGATTGTTTATAAAGATTATATCTTTTGAATATTGATAATTGGTTTTGAAGTTATGGAATAAGGACAAGTGTGGGGTTAGAGTAATATAATCTAGGATGTACATTTTTGCCATCAACTGTAAGACTGGTGTGTCTTTATGGGGCACATTTGTTGTTGAACTGAGCATGGTTTGTGTTCAGGAGAGTGTATATATATTTACCTTAAATTTAGATATCGCATCGTATAAGTCGCGTCGGGTTGAACAGGATATGGTTTGTATCCAGAAGGGGTGTGTATTGCTTAAACTAGGACCTCGCTGCACGCAGTCCTGTTATAGTTGAGTTGCCTAGTGAGAGACTGGATTCTGTTATGAGTTAAGTCTACAGTTCTCGAAGCTAGTTTCCAGTATTATCCTAGTGAAAGTCTGGCCGTCTACGCTAATCCTATCCATAACGCCATTTTGAATATTTTTTATTATTATTGATATAATTTGATTTGCAGGTTGGCAAATGTTTTATGTTTTCTCCAGAAAACTCATTTTTATTATATCGTTTCGATACGTGAAGATTTTCACTGAAAGCTTATTTTTATGAATGATGTTTTACTGTTTTCCGTTTTTACTATTTTCATATAATAGTAATTACAGTTTTAAAATCATGTTATACGGCTGGGAGAACGTTGACGTTACTCCCCACTGATTGTGGCTGTTATGTTTTTAACATGTCAGGTATATGTGATTCTCTTCGGGTGGGCTAGCGAGCAATTATGGATCCTGCTTATTTATTTGAATAATTATGTCTTATGGATTGTTCAAACCCCTTTTGTGGATTGTTTTAAATTTTGGCCATTTTAGTTAAGGCCTATTGTTTGACTTTACCATTTTAATTTTACTAAGACATAGTTACAGTGTGTTTTAATCCCGACTCTACAGTGTTTCCGCCACTGTATCACGTTAGATTTTCTAGGGGATTACAGCTTCCCCCTAAGTCGGAGGTCGGGATGGGGTTGTCGGGATGTTTATGGGTAGTATCGCTTGAGTTGGTCCATGTTGGTTGGAGAGGAAAATTCCTAACCGTCTTGGTCGGTGAGGATCACGGTGCCCCCCCGAGAGTATTTTCTTAATGAGGTAGGGGCCCGCCCAGTTTGGTATGAATTTCCCTCTAGGATCGACGAGAAGAGGTCCTTTAATGGATTTGATTACTAAATCTCCCTCGTGTATGTTTTGGGATTTCACTCGTTTATTAAAGGCTCGTTGGATGCGTCGCTGGTAAGCTTATACGTTGGATAAGGCATGTATCCTACGCTCGTCATATTGCTTTTGGTTTCACTCTTCTTCGGGAATACCGCTCTCAGCTAATATCCTTAGTGATGGTACCTTTAACTCTACGGGTTGTACGGCTTCAGAACCGTAGGTTATGTAATATGGCGTGGCTCCGGTGGGTGTTCGATAGGATGTTCGATACGCCCATAAGGCGAAAGAGTTTTTGTTTGGCCAATCCCGATAATTGTCTATCATTTTCATAAGGATCGTGGTAATGGTTTTGTTGTCTGCTTCTACGGCCCCGTTCGTTTGTGGTCTATAGGGTGAGGATTTGTGTCTTTGAATTTTGTATTTGTCTAGGAGTTTTTGGGTGCCGGTCCTAAAGTGAGCCCCCTGATCACTGATGATTTCGTGAGGTATGCCGTAGCGACAGATGATGTTATTTTGTAAGAATTTGACTACTTGTTTTGAGGTTAGTGCGGTGTAAGAGGCGACTTCTACCCATTTGGTGAAATAATCGACGGCCACTAGTATAAAGCAATGTCCGCCGGTCCCGGAGGGGTGCACTTTTCCTATGATGTCTATTCCCCAAGTAGAGAAAGGTCAGGGTGTGGCTATAGTGTGGAGAGGATATGGTGGTAGGTGTTGGATGTTGGCAAATATTTGGCAATTATAGCAGTGACGAACGTGACGTCGACAGTCTGCCTCTCAGGTAATCCAGTAATAGCCAGTCTCATTATTTTTCGGGCTAGTAGGTGTGCGCTCATGTGGGGTCCGCACTCTCCGTCATGTACCTCTTCCATGACTCTCTCGGATTGGTTTTTGCTTATGCACCTATGGAGGACTCCTTGTGAGGTTCGTTTGTATAATAGCCTTTGACTCAGGACGTAATGGGTGGCTTGTATTCGTAGGGCTCTTTTGTTCTTGGTGTTGGTGTTGGGTGGATATGACCCGTGGGTTTTAAAGTCTAGGATTGCTTTGTACCAGGGTTCCTCGGGGGTATCGTCGGTTTTGAGGTTATGGATGTGGGTTGGTTGTTCGCTTCTCTCTACGCAGATAGGCATAGAGAAAAGGTGATCGGGCATGTTTATTAGTGAGGCTAGTTTGGATAGCGCGTCAGCGAATTGGTTTTCTTTGCGGGGTATGTGTATGAAGTCGATTTCGGTGAATTCCCGGGATATTGTTTCCACTTTGGTTTGGTATGGGGTTAGGCTTTCACTATAAACCTTCCAGGTACCCGTGGCTTGGTTGACTACTAAGGATGAATCCCCGTGTACTCTAAGGTTGAACCTAGGGTTGTCGTTCCCGATCTCTTTTTAGGGTGAAGTTAAGTGGGCCGTTTGTCGTAGCCCTTGCATTTAAGTCAATTCTTATCGATAAGTGGCATAGTGTCGAGTCTTTAAGCGTTAAAGTAAGTTATTGAAAGTAGTCAAGCGATTGTCGAGGCATGTTTGTAAAGAAAAGAGAGTTGTTTTATTGATAGATAGTAAAAAGGGCTAAATGCCCGTGATTAAGTTTTATTTAGCCTGTGATTAAGTTTTATTTTTGGGGGAGGTGGAGAACATGTCCCTTGCACCTCCCTGGACTCGGTAGAAAAAGTCATTATTATTATTATTGGTAAGCCTAGGCCCTATGATGAACTAGACGCTACCTAAGACCGGTCATGCCTCTAAGCATCGAGGCTTCCTCCAGGGAACAGTACCTTGATGGTGCCGCTTGTTTTTACTATCACAGACGCGGTCGTTTTGTCGCTAGTCTTGCCAGCAATGGGTGGTGGTGCCTGGGCCTTTACTAGAGGGAAGGTTCCGGCATCCACCAGGTCCTGGATGTCGTGTTTGAGGCGATCACAGTCCTCAGTATCGTGCCCCCTACCATGATGATACAGACAATAGGCACTGGGATCCCAATCCGCCCCCGGGCTTCGCGCGGTGGATCCGGTGTCGATACGAGCTGAGATAATTGTCAGTCCTCGTTGGCAATTCTAAGGGCCTCGGCAAAAGTCATGCCCAAGTAGGTAAGGCTCCTGAAGGGACGCCCCAAGGGTTGGGACAAATCTAGCCGGTCCAATCCTCATCCTGCCTTTAGGGATAAAGGGCTTCTCTTCCACCTCCTCCCGAGGGAGGTTTCACTTCTCATTGGCTGCGCCCTCAAGCTTGCCGAGTTGGAGTAGGATGCTGTTATGGGCGGCGGTTATTTGGGCCATGTTGTTTTGGAGTTCTTTAACAAGCTCTAGTATTACGTTGAGTGGTTCGATGTTGTCGTTTGAGGACATTTCTAGATCTACGAAATAGGACTGAAAGTGAGGCTGAATCCACCAGACGATTTAAGGACTCGAGGAACGCTCGCGACTGAGCGGCGTGGAAATGAGACCCTTGACTCGCGTGTGTGTGCGGTCACTGACTTTAGGGACTCTGGTGCTTTAGACTCATGGTGTATTCGGCGAAACGCCTAACGGATTTTAGGTCTCTGTAGCGAGACGATTTTACACGAACTTCGGAGGTGAAGTTTAAAGAGGACTTTTCGGAATGAGATGACCCAAGATGTAAGACCTCGAGTAGAGGCGATCCTAGTACCTAACACGGACAGTTAATCACACGGTTGTACGACGTAAAAATTTGATCGCGATCCCGGCTCAGGATCAAAGAGTTTTGATATTTTTTTTTTTTTTTGAAAACGACCAATCTTTGCATAGGAAAGATTTTAAAAAGGTTGATTTGTAAAAATAGGGTGACGATGGCGTGAAGACATCGCTTGTGACGTGAAAGTGTGTCTCTATAGGTGTGTGTCGGGATTCCGACGATAGCAAAAGTGGAAATGTTTTTTTTAAAGGAACACGGTTCTTAGGGGAACCGATTTTGAAAATGATGACGTGGTGCTTTCATCAAAACTTCTATCAATTAGCTAGTTCAATGGTCGTGGTGTATGTGGTGCTCGCAATAGAGCGTGACGTCCGTGACGGTGCTTCGGAAGGTGTGACTAAATCCTTATTAAGGAATTTAGGTAGTGAATGATGTTGTTGTTTTTAGAAAAACTTTTAAAACGAGTGACCCACGTTCGTTGGCCGCGCTAACTAGCATTTAACGGTGGGGGGTGATGCATTGTGAAAAGGGTTTTGAGAGTGTAACCATTTTGGGTTCCTTGACTTCATTAATTGAAGCTTTGGTTGCGTTAACGGTACGGTACGTGTGTAAAAACATTTTTTTTAAAACAAAATGTAACCGTTTAAGGTACCTTGATCCCATTAATTGAGAATCTCGGTGGTATTAACGGTATTCGTTGTTCACGGGTATTACTTTGGCCAAAATGACGGCACTAAAGTTTTTGAAAATAGTGAGTGTAAAATTTGCCATGATGACGGCATCTAAAATGTTTTTCTCTTTTCTTTTTGGAAATTATGGTTTGACCGGAGTATTTTTTGAAAATGGAATTGGGTGTGGTTGAATATGTTGGCGTGGTTGAATCCAGATTTTTAGTGTTTTATTTAGGTTGTTCAAACACGCTACACGTAACTAGAAATGTATACACTCATGCGGGATGTAGACACGGGTAGGTTAAGGTAGGCTACCGCCCACGAAAAGTCTTTACTTAGGCATTGCCAAATCGTCTAGGGAGACGAGTGTCATATCGTCCGTTAGGAACTATCCGCTTATTATTCCCGCGAGGTACGCGTTAGGCGGCCGGAGCTTCAATCGAGGTTCTCCCCGCGTGTCCCTAAAGATTTGACCGCGAAGAGGTCGATTGGTCCTGATATTGGTTAGGGTGGGCTTTTTAGGGCCAAAACTTGTAGTGACCACAACTAGGAACTAAGAAATGAGCTTCACTGCCCTCGTTCAAGTTACACCACCACTGGAAACTTGTTTCCAAATTCCCAGCGGAGTCGCCAAACTGTGGACGTCCGTCCCCACAGCCCGGCGCCCCGCGCGGGACCGACCTTGTTTTTCAACGTGTGGCGGCGGTCACCCACGCGACCCCCTCCCGGTCGGGGGCCGGTTCGATCTCGCGTACAGGGCGATGTTTCGGACCTCGATTTGGATGACGATCCGGACTTTTACTAAACGGGTGCGGGCACCCGTGTTTCCATTTGGAATCGATCGAGTCGTGGTTGTATATGTTTAAAGGCTGATTCATTTGATAAGGCGACCTTTTTAGTGAACTGAATTCGTTGCCGATTTGTGGAGTCACCACCGAGTCAGTTATTGGGACTCGGAAACCGTTCGAGTCAACTTTGATCCCTAGCCGGCTCAAAGTTGAGGGGCATGAGACCTAAAAATAAAGACTTGTACCCTTAAGCACTCCATGCCTGGAATGACTCTCATTGCCAATGGTTTCGGACATCTAGAAACCGTCGATTCTGAGTAAGGGGTGAGGGTACGTATTGGAAAGCTAACATCCGATAGATGCCGACACCCAATCCTGCCCGCACTATAGCGGCCTCTACTAATCAATCGGTGGGCTGATATGTAATCCTCTATAAATTCTAATGCAATACAGTGGCGGAAACACTGTAGATATGGGATTAAAACACACTGATGTTCTATATTTACAGAAAGAACGGTCAGTCAATACAAATGCCACTTTTTACAAAAGCGCTAAAAATAAAAATTCTCCAAATGGGATTAAGAATCCATAAATAAACATAACTCAAGCGGAGTAGGATCCACGCCACTCGCTAACTCACAACAAACGCCGGAACAAATAATACCTGCCATGTTATAAACATAATAGCCACAATTCAGTGGGGAGCAACTCAGGCAGTTCGCCCAGCCATATACATAACATTAAAGCATAATTACTATTATATCAAAATAGTTGAAAATGGAAAACATTTAAAATGATACGGTAAAATACTTCAAAATGATTGCCAACCTGCAAATCAATGTCAATCAATAACAATAACGGCTTCATGGAAATCAATCAGTGTAACGGAATAGACTTTCACCAGGATCATACTAAACTAGGTTCGAGAATTCAGTCAAAACAAATTAGACTTCGGTCTCTAACTAGGCAACTCAACTATAACAGGACTGCGTGCAGCGAGGTCCTGGCTTAAGTAATGTACACCCCTCCTGGACACCAACCGTAATCCAGTTCAACCCGACGGTGACTTACACGATGCGATATCTAAGTTTAAGGTCAAAATATACACACTCCTGAACACAAACCATGCTCAGTTCAACGACCAATGTGTCTCAACATAGACATACCAACTTTATAGTTGATGGCAAAACGTATAACCTAGACTGTATTACTCTACCCGTACACTTGTCCTTATTCCATAACTCCAAAACAAAGTCATTGTAAAAATTCGATAGGATTACCAAAACGTTCTTAAAAGGGAACTTTCTAATTTGGGAAACTTTCCTCAAATATTAACTTTCCAAAATAGGTAGTATTATAATTAGAAATTGTTTAACATTTGAATTATATAAAATAATTAATATTAGGCCTCGAGACATAAACATTATACTTATTTTATAAATATATACATTTAACGATTAAAAGTCAACGAAAGTCAAAATCATAATTATTTCTCAAAAGGTTGAAATATAATTAATTAAAAGTATTAAATTATAAATTTACAGATTTTCCGAACCAGCACTGTCTTACTATAAAGTTCATAATTAAATCATCAAAAATAAAAACAACGTAAGACCAGTGGGGTTGGAAACTTAAGAAAATTAGTTACAACTTTTATTTCTAGAGAAAATCCAAATTCTAAATAAAACATGGGTTTTTCTTTGTATTTTCACAAACTGACAGAATTCGACACCCGATGGTATCTCATTAATAAAATACGTTTAGTAATTTATTTTAAAGCGAAACCAATTGGAAACATTAAACAAACTCTTCAAAGTTTATGTAGGTAAATTACCCAAATTAAATTCAAAGTCTATCAAAGGTTTTAAATTAGTTTTACAAGAACTGACAGATTTGCGGACTATTTCGATATCTGTTCGTAAACATTTTATTGTGACTAAAGTACTTGGAATTAATTTATGAAACTTTACAGACATATAATAGCCTTAAAATAAACAGTAGTCGTTTTTCAATCTTTTCCAAATTAAAGTCTTTAAACAGGAGTAATAAATCGTTCAAAAATACTAATCGATTCTGAAAGATGCAGTAATTGTGTTAAAAATAATAAGAACTTTCACTTTGCTACTTTATATTAAAATCACCAAAATTCAGAAATAAAGTCTTATTTGTCTGTTTTAGTCTCGGCCTTATAATACTTTTAGAAGATCCGATGTGAAATAAATCGAGAAGATTAAAAGCGATAGAAACATGAAATCGATTTAAGCATATTGTCGCAATATAATTAAAACATGCTAATACGTATAAAAATTCGATTTTAAAACGATACTACAAACAACTACAACATATATATCATGTTTTTTTTTGTTTTTTTTTAAATAAAGGCATGAGAGAGAAAGCTTAGAATTCTTCTTGTTTTCAGCAATGGCAAAAGGCAAGAAGAATCAGAAATCTAATAATAGAACACGTAAGAATACAAATAATAATTCTCAAACTAATAATGCTTAACAGTCAACTAGTAATAATCTACGTAATATACACAATTCTACTTCAACTTATGTATCTGGAGCCAGTAGCAACCCACTGAGGGAAATGGAAGATGACTTCTCTGACCATGACCAGATCTTCAACCTTGAGGAGGAAGCTGTTATTGCGCCTAACGTTGAGGACTCTGGGGAATGGAAGCAGGTCATTCATAGGAGGAAAGTATCGCGACCAGCTCAATTGATTTTGGATATTACTGATGTACAAGATGAGATTGAATATTGGTCGACTGCCATCTATTGTTATGTTGTTGGGGCTAACCCACCTGGTCATGTCCTGAGTGGATTTGTTGGAAGAATTTGGAAGGGAATTGAAATTCAACAGGTCTCCCTTATGGATAATGGGGTATGTCTTGTTAAACTGAAGAATATTAAAGATAAGCTCAAAATCCTAAATATGGAGCCGATTTTGTTCGACAGTAAGCCATTTGTGGTTAAAGAATGGACTGCAAATGCCAAACTTGTCAAAGAGGACCTTGAATTTTTACCAATCTGGATACGATTATAAGGTATGGACCTAAACTTTTGGGGCAATGCGTTGAGGAAAATAGCGGGGCTCATTGGTAAACCCCTTCAGCCAGATCCTACAACTGCAAATAAAACCTATTTGGGGTATTCCAGGGTCATGATCGAGGTCAAAATGAGTCAAGAATTTCCTAATGAGGCATCCTTCGTTGATGAACATGGGGTGGAGCAGCTGCAGCAGGTTTTCTATGAGTGGAAGCCTGTGAAATGTATTGAATGAACTGGCATAGGGCATACTGTAGAGATGTGTAGGAAGAAGGAGACTGAGGGAGGAGGGAATGTGCGCAAGGAGTGGAGAAGGAAGCCTAACCAACCTCCTAAACAGGTTATACATGTCCCTATCATCCTCTACCTGAAGTGCCTAATATAGTCACTCCCCCGCCTATTCTTAATGCACAATCTGCTACCCCTGCTAGGCTCATTTCTCAGATGATTAGGCAGAGTGGTGGGAGAGTTCAGGCTGAGGGGAAATATTTTATTGATATATTGAAACAATCCTTGCATAACAACATAGGAGGTGGCAGAAAGTTAGATGATAATCCATCCTATAACAATGACTAGTATCGGATTTTGGAATATTAGAGGATTGAATAAGCCTAATAAGCAAGGCGATATTAAACGCTTCTTGCACTTGAATAATATTGGCCTATTTGGGTTGATTGAGACTAGAGTTAAAAGTAATAATATAGCTAAGGTTATGGCAGGCGTGAATAAAGACTGGAAGCTTGTTAACAACAATGATGTTAGGGAAGGTGGACGAATTTGGTTGATTTGGAATGAAACTATCTATCAGGTTATGGTGATTAGTACGGAGGCTCAAGTCATTCATGTTCGTATCAAGTATTTGATGAATGATTATAGTTGGTATCTCTCTCTTGTTTATGGATACAATAAAGGGGTAGAACGAATCCCTCTCTGGAACTCTCTTACTGCTATACGAACCCAAATCTCGGGGGCTTGGATGGTTATGGGGGACTTCAACAATGTAGTTCAGCTTGATGAAAGGATTGGAAGTAATGTAACCCTGAATGAGATTAAGGATTTTCAAGACTGTATCCAAAGTTGTGGCATCACAGACCTTGTTGCTTCAGGAACTTTCTTTACCTGGACAAACAAACAGGAGGGTGACCATCGGGTATATAGTAAGATTGATAGGATTCCTAGCTAATGATGAATGGCTGTTAAATGGACCTAATGGTAGTATCGCCTTCTTACCTGAAGGTCTTTATGATCACTGCCCGTGTGTGGTTGATTTGTGGCATAACAATTCGAGGTGAAAGTCTCGGTTCCTTTACTATAACATGTGGAGTAAGAGTGATAATTTTAATGAAGTGGTTAGCCAAATTTGGAACGCAAGTATCACTGGTATTACTATGTTTTAGGTTGTTCGGAAGCTGAAATTGCTTAAGAGTAAGCTCAAGAAGTTAAACAATGATGAGTTTGCTAATGTGGAGCAGGCGGCTAGGGTCGCAGAGATGTTGTTACTTGATGCTCAGGTACAATTGCACAAGGATCCGCTTAATAAGCAGTTACAGGAGGATGAAAAATTAGTTGCTACTACGTTTATTCAATTGGATGAAGCCAAACGGAGTTTCCTAGCTCAAAAAGCTAAAGCCAAATGGGTTAATAATGCAGATGACAACACTCATTATTTTCACTGCACTATTAAGGCAAGGCGGAACACAAATAAAATCTAGGCCATTATGGATCGACATGGGACTGTTTGTGATAGCATGAAAGATATTGAGAATGCTTTTCTAGACTACTATAAACATCTTCTGGGAGAAAGCTCTTATGTAATTCCTGTGTGTACAGCCGTTGTGCAGCGGGGAAAACTGATTCCTCATGATGTCGGTTGTAATCTGGTTCGACAAGTTACAGTGGAGGAAATCAAGCAAGCTCTTATCTCCATTCCAGCGGATAAATCGCCAGGTCCGGATGGATATTCGAGTCAATTTTTTAAGGATGCAAGTCATATTGTTGGACAGGATCTAAACAAGGCCATTGGAGAATTTTTTGAAAATGGGAAGATTCTCAAACAGATAAATGCTACGATACTGACACTTATACCAAAAAAGGAGAAGCCGACCTCAGTCCTTGAATTTAGACCAATAGCTTGTTGTAATGTGATTTATAAATGCATTTCCAAGGTTCTGTGCAATCGATTGAATGAAGTACTACCCTCTATTGTTAGTGTGAACCAAAGTGCATTCATTAGGGGACGTGAAATTGTTGATAACATCCTTATTTGCCAAGACCTAGTGAGGCTCTATAATAGGAAAAGTTGTTCCCCTAGATGTATGTTGAAGATTGATCTCAAGAAGGCGTATGATTCAATTGAGTGGTCATTTATTGAAGAGATGCTCTATGCATTCAAATTTCCTAAGAAGATGATCACTTGGATTATGTCTTGTGTTACGACCCCCTCTTATTCCTTGATGGTTAATGGGTCTCAATTTGATTTTTTTTTCAGGGGAAAAGAGGTATACGACAAGGGGACCCAATGTCCCCTTTGCTCTTTACTTTATGTATGGCGTACTTGACTCGAATATTGGATGTGGTGGTACAAGGTAATGGGTTCAAATTTCATCCGATGTGTAAGGGGATCAAACTTTGCCACTTATGCTTTGCTGATGGCCTCCTCCTATTCTGTCGAGGAGATAGACAATCTGTGGTTGTGTTTTTAAGAGCATTGAAAACCTTTGCTGCAACTTCTGGCCTAAGGGTACAATGACAAATCCAAACTCTACATGAATGGGATAAATGAACAGGAAAAGCAAAAGATTATGGCGATGTCGGGATTTCAACAGGAAAACATGGTGGATTGGGCTTTAGGGAAGCTAAGAACTGGAACAAAGCTTTACTTGGTAAATATGCTTGGTGGCTCGTAACCAAAGAAGATGATCTTTGGATTAAATGGGTCAATCAAGCCCTGGGTGACCAATGGGCGCATGGGTATTCTGTTTCTTCTGCCTATGAATGGCTGCCGGGAGTTCAAAGAGAGCGATGCTACTGGAGCTCCATTGTTTGGAATAGGTTGAATATCCCAAAGCATTCCTTTATTAATTGGTTTATGGTTCAGAATCGGTTTCTTAATAAAGATCGCTTAGCTGGAATTGGACTCACTAATGATATCCTTTGTCTTATGTGTGAAGAAGAGGTAGAAACCAGCAATCATATATTTTATAAATGTCAATATAGTGCGGTTTGTTTGAAGATGGTGCTTCTTTGGTTGGGTCTCAATGCTGATATGTCGGTGTCACTGGAATATTTGAGTAGATGGAGATGTCGGTCATTGTTCAAGAAACAGATTGTTATAGCTACCTTTATAGCCCTGAATTACTTGATATGGTATGCTCGGAATATATGCAGGTTGGAGAAATTGCTCATTGGAACGCAGCAAATTTTGAAACAGGTGCAAACTGATGGTGGGAATTGCCGTGGGTCTCCATCGATCAAGTAGAGTCCAACTAATCCTAACAGTAGCTAGGGTAAGTTGGGTCGTGTCCACGGAGACTAGGTCTACCTAGAAACAAGGCTAAGTCACAAACAAACAGAAAGATGATGAGAATTGACTAACTATGATGGTTGGAGGAGATGAAAGTGGATTAGCAATGTACTATGTATGATATGGACTAATGAAGTAACTAAAGATTAACTAAGCAAGTAAACTAAAGAAGATGATCGACTAAAGGGGTAGAGGAATCAAATATGGGGAAGAGTAGGGTTAGGTCGGGTTCATAAGTGTAGTAGGATGATTGGGTAGTCAAGGGTGTAGGTGCCACTTAGTTACTAAGGTCGGTTTGCGCTCTCGCGCCAAAGCCAAAGTCCGCACTCTCGTGTCAAAGACTAGACCCGAACATTCATGCTAGATGCTACTCAAAACACAAGCATTCAACCACAAATCGAATACACAATGAGAACAAGTATGAGAAGCATTGGCCACTACTACCCACACAAGCAATACAACAAACACATAGTGTGCCCAACATGTGACTAGCAACAAAGGAATCACCTTTACCCACAATCAAACCCTAATCACCCATAATCCACACTTAATCCCCCTACTAACCCCACAAGGAATCCACTCACTCCTTATCAAACTAATACTAACATAAATGAGATTAATCAACATAAACATCCAAACATTCATAATGAACAAACAAGAACAATAAACAATATGTAAAGATTAAAACTTGAAAGATTAACGAAGACTAAGATAGAAGAGATTATACCAACTAACAAGGAGATAAAAAGATGAGAACTTGCATTAATAAGAAACCCAAATAATCTCCAAGGTTGTCAAGCTTGGATGAATCTTCTAGAAACTTCTTAATACAAGACTAATTAACTAGATAATCTAAGAGTAACAAAGGATTAATGAAAGATTCAACTAAGGTTGAAGAGAGTCTATCTAGGGTTTAGAACAATGTAGAGGAGTCTAAGGTAATGTAAGATGCTTAAACAATACAAGGGAGGAGTATTTATAAGGTTCCAAGAGTGAAGGAGAAGTAAAGAAGTCACGTGGCCTAGAGCAGGTCCATCCCGGTCGGGAAGCCCTCATCCCGGTCGGGACGGCCAAAACAGGGGCTGTTTGATTCGCGCACTACTTCCCGGTCGGGAAGGCTACTCATCCCGCCCGGGAAGGGTCTTGTAGGCCTCTATTATGATCATAAGGGTCCCTCCTTGCTTCTCATGTTCTTCTCATCGATTCTCGGGGCTCGGTATCGAGTCTAAGGGGCTCGGGAATGGGTCCTAAGGTCTCGGGATCGAATCCAAGGCACCGAGTGATCGTTCCTTCTCATCGTTGGCTCCAAAAGTGTAGGAAACGAGTCGGAATCGTTCCAATTCTCCATGAATGGTCTTGGGAACCTAAAACGAACTAGAAGAAGCATAAGTAGCTCAGAAACCGCTCCAAAGAGCGATTTCACAAGAGAAACCGGGACCAAACACAACAAAATAGGCACTACAAACTACACTTACCAACTCCCCCACACATAACCCTTACTCGCCTTCGAGTAAGCACCAACTAACAAAAAACTAAAAGAACTAGACTACTAACCGAGCTGGTATTAGCGCACCCTACGCCCTTTCAACTCACGCGATAACAATTAGAGGACAAGTGCCATCCGCAAGGCAAGTGGGGTCTGGCGATAAAATTGTGGATGCAAGCGGACAGGAAAACACACAAACGCCCAAACAAACAAACATACAAACAAACAACAATCGGTTGCACCCAAAAAAGAAACAAATACCGCTTTCCTCCACAAAGCGGTGAATAAACACCGGTTAAGGACTCAAGGCAAGTGACAACGTTCCCAAGCTAGTAACACAAATCGAAATGGACAAAACCATAATAGTATGAGAACAAAGCAATAAAAATGTTGGTAACTTGCCTAGGTTCCTCCTAACCTTCTAAGAACGTACCACGGGACGATAGGCGGGATGGAAAAAGGATGAAACACGGAGTTAGTCGACACTGTAGGTAAGTAAAGCCCCGCCCTCTTTAGCGTTAAGCTAAGAGGGTCGTCCCATGTCCAAAATCGCCCAACTAGTCCAAGTAAAAAGGTGGATAAAGGTTGCAAAATGGGGGAAGACCGACCATTACCGCTATCATCCTTCCTAGGGACTCGGTCCTTTGGTAGGCTCTTCACGGTAATAGTGGGAAAAACGCTTATTTTTTAGGTGAGGGTTCTTTTTGTGAGATGATTTTCTTTGCCATTCTTTTCTTTTGCATTTGACTTTTGAATTGCTATGCCGCTTCTTTTTCTTCTTTTGTATTTTGTTTTTCTTTTGTTGTGCCTTTTTTTTTTTTCTCTCTTTTCATTTTTCTTTCTTTTCCTTGGTTTGCCCTTTTGTCTTGATTTTGTTGGCATTTTTTGCAACCAAGTAAGAGCTTCAACAATTCTGCAACTTATTTGTGGAAAATGTGTAGGAGGTAGGGAAATGGGTAAGTCGGGGGTCGCGATTTCCCTTCAAACCCACAAAAAGGTGGAGAACTTGGACTAATCAAACAACTTCGAACATGGTCACCTAAGAGATGGGACTCGGCAACCAAGGCCTGTTCACTCCGTGGGTAGACATAGTGGTCAAAATGCAAATCCCGTAGTAAATCCCTAGTAGACTAGATGGACTCAAGGTAAAGGACCAACGAAACCATTGGTTTAGGGTCATTCTACTAGACTAAAGTCCAAGACTCAATTCATACTACTAGAAAGGGAAAGTAAAAACTTGCACACTAGCCTCAAAACCGGGTTTTTGAAAACCTTTTTAAACACTAGACACAACTACACATCACAAGGCGAGGACACGACGAAAATGAAAGAAAAAGAGGCAAAGGCAACAAAACAAGACAAAACAAAACAAACACATAAAGAGAACAAACACCACCCCGAATTTCCAAATAAGAAACCAATCAACCACAAATCTTCACAAAGCTCCACCCGAGCACACATCATCACAAATCTTCTCCACACTCCACAAGATAAAAAGAGGGAAAAAGGACAGAAGGCGTTACCGGATGTCTTAAAGCCTTCCAAAGTTAATGGTGATTAGGTGACCTACAAGGAAAAAGGGAGGCAAACCACACAACACAACAAAAGCACGACACAACGACACAAAAAGAGAAAGACACAAAAGAAAATCTTTTTGATTTTTGTGAAAATTTTTCAAATTTTTATGGTTTTTTAAGATTTTTCGAAAAAAAACGAAAATAAAATTAAACTATACTAGAATATCGCTCCCCCACACTTAAACCGAGCAATGTCCTCATGCTCGATCGTAGTGTATGGAGACATTAAAGAAAAGAAATGAAACTACGAAAATAAAGCTAAAAAAACAAAAATAAAGCGGAGAAAAGGGTAGAATGTGTCCGGCCAGGGTGTAGTCAAGTCACCATGGGCCGATACGAGAAAAGATATGGATGGGGGAAGAAATAAGAAGAAGGAAATAAAAGGAAATGGGAGGGGAGGACTAGGTGTAATCAAGTCACCTAGCCCGGATTCCGCCAGAATCCGACTAAATCATAACAAAAGAAAAAGTGAAGATACTTGCAAATTTGGATTTTGAAATGACTCTCGATGTAGTCATGTCATCGAGAGTCGGGAGCAACGACTACCAAGGCCCCGAGGGCCACCATGACACAAAAGTGTACGAGAAGGGAACAAACAAAGGAAGACAAGCAATAAAAGACGGAAAAGAAAGGATAGTTGTCGTACTAATCGGTTAGCAACTCACTCGGTCCATCGTCTCAATGTTCGATATCGTCACATAGCTAGTCTTCGTCATTGTTATTCCTCTTCGATCTTGATAAGCCCGCATGGTTGAAGTATTAAGATTGCAAAGGTATAGGGAGGTGGGTTTTGATGTGAAACTCGGTGTAAAGTGAAGAGAAGATGAGGTGAATGTGTATATATGAAGTGTAGGGGTCATAAGATAGGTGCAAGGGTAGGTAGGGAGGTTGGGAGGGGGTATAAAATGGTTGGGTGGGCTCGAATGTCAAAGAAGAGGCAAAAAGGAGGAGCAGGGAGCCATCCCGGTCTGGATGGATGGTCCCGGTCGGGATGACACACCCTTCCCGGTCGGGATCACACTCCAGAAAACTCAACTTTTGGCACCCTCATCCCGATCGGGATGACATCCTTCCCGGTCAGGATGGTTCATCCTTCCCGGTCGGGATGCTCTCTTCTCGGCCGGCAAGAGTCTTCTAACCCTCTAAAACCCCAAAAGCTTATCCAAAGCTTCAAAAACCGACTCCCTTGCTCACAATCCAAGCTCTATCAATAACCACTCCTCTCTAGGATTCATCTTCACTTCACACCTATCAAATAAGCTCAAAACATTCATCAAAGTCCCTCCCTCACATCGCTCATCAAAATACCAAATCACAAAACCTAAAAGAATTACAAGAAAGAGATATATACAATAAGACGGTTCTTTTGGAATTCCGTCAAACCAAGGATGGTGCATTCTTCAATCATTTTTTCAACAACACTATGGCCAATTCCATCGCCATCAAGGGCACGAAGAAACAAATCGAAGGCTCTCGAGAAATCTTCGATCAAGCTAGTGGAATACCAACCTCCACTCCAAGGATCATCACATCCTAACCTCGACGTTCCCGGGGCATCCCGATCTACTAAGTTCAAGGGCTTGAACTTGTACTTGCGATCCTTCGGTATATACCCAAACGTCCATCTATCTTCATGTGGCCCCAAGGGAGGCTCAACTTTCTTCTTGCCTTGCACTTTGTCCTCAATCTCATAATATGGGCATTCATCCGCTCCAAGCTCGGAATCATCGTCTTCAATTCCACACAAGTTCATGTCTTCTTTCAAGCTTTCACCCAACTCATTCCCTAGATCGAAGTCTTTCATGGCACGGATCATATTGCACGATTCTTCATTTGTAGGCGAGGTGTTGCCTTGGAGGTCAAACATGAGCTTCTCGTCGCCTAGCTCAAAGGTGATCCTACCATTCTTCACATCGATCATTGCACCGGCGGTATGTAGAAATGGGCGGCCTAGGATAATGGGAGTGATGGCATCCTCCGGCATATCAAGTACGAGGAAGTCAACCGGGATGAAGAATTTCCCTATTCTTAAGGGCACATCCTCTAACATTCCTAATGGCCGATTAAGGGAACGATCCGCCATTTGGAGTGTGATAGAGGTACACTTAAGCTCTCTCATCCCAAGTCTCTCACAAATGGAATAAGGAAGAATGCTCACACTTGCTCCCAAATCACATAATGCCCTTTCAATCTTCAAGTTCCCTATGGTGCACGAGATTGAGAAACTACCCGGATCCTTCAATTTAGGAAGTGTGGAGCCTTGAATGAGCTCGCTCACCTCTCTTGTGAACGCTATAGTCTCTTCCTTGTCAAAGGATCGCTTCCTAGCCAAGATTTCTCTCATGAATATTCCATATGCCGGGACTTGGGTAATTAGCTCGGTGAAAGGGATGCTCACATCCAATTTCTTCACAATGTCAACAAACTTGTCAAATTGAACATCCACCTTAGTCTTCATTTGCCTTGTTGGGAAAGGCAACTTGATGTTTATCTTGTCTTGCTCATGAGGTTGGGACTTTTCAATTGATATTTTCTTTTTTCCTTTATCTTTCTCTTGGGGTGAGGGGAGCTTGTCTTCAATAGGTTTCTCAACCTCCCATAAGACTTGCTCTTCCATGAGATTTCCCTAATTTTCATTGTCTTGAGATGGAGATTGTAACACCCCGACCCAATCCTAGGACCGGAAATGTTAACCGCGGTAGCTCGCCAGGCTTTGTACTGGTCCCACAGACCAACACGAGTCCTTTCCAGCGCATTTTGTTCTCACTCATGTGCATCCTGGAAACCTTCCCAGGAGGTCACCCATCCTAAGATTGCTCCCAGTCAAGCACGCTTAACTGCAGAGTTCTTATCATGGGCAAACCAGAAAAGAAAGTGCACTTTGTTGATATGAGTAGTACTTCAAATCCCTTTAAGCAAAGCTCATAAATAGGACATCTTTAATCAATGTGGGGTGTTTCAATCACTCCCACTTGAAGAACGCAACGTCCTCGTTGCGCCTGGCAGCATAACCGCTGACCCAGAATCCACCCCCGCTAGGTGCCAAATGCACGGTCGCAGGGTTGCTCTGATACCATTTGTAACACCCCGACCCAATCCTAGGACCGGAAATGTTAACCGCGGTAGCTCGCCAGGCTTTGTACTGGTCCCACAGACTAACACGAGTCCTTTCCAGCGCATTTTGTCCTCACTCATGTGCATCCTGGAAACCCTCCCAGGAGGTCACCCATCCTAAGATTGCTTCCAGTCAAGCACGCTTAACTGCAGAGTTCTTATCATGGGCAAACCAAAAAAGAAAGTGCACTTTGTTGATATGAGTAGTACTTCAAATCCCTTTAAGCAAAGCTCATAAATAGGACATCTTCAATCAATGTGGGGTGTTTCAGATATTGCACTTCCTTCATTGCTTCTTGCTCATTCGGAAACAAGGGAGAATCATAGGATGCACCGCTCCTCAAGGTGATGGCATTCACATGTTCAAACTTCGTCGGTACACCTTGAGGAGGTAGTTGCCCCTTTTGTCTTGAAGAACTACCCGAAGCTACTTGAGCTAGTTGGGTTTCAAGCATTTTTACATGCGTATCTCTTTCCTTGTTCTCCATTTGAAGGTTAGTAAAGAATTCATGTTGAGCTTTTTGAATCTCCAATTGGCTTCTTTGAATATCCAAAATTACCTTTTGCATCTCCGTATCTCGAGGTGGAGATTGTTGATTGTGTGGGGTATTGGTAATGGCTAGAGGAATGCCATAGTCATGAGTTGGAGACCGGCTCCTTTGCTTGCTTTGTTGTTGAGTACCTTGAGAGTTGCCTTGATTAAGGCCTTGAGTGTTACCATGGTTGTAGTTATGGTGTCCTTGGGAGTGTTGGTTCCCTTGGAAACAACTTTGATTGAAGTTCCCTTGTTGGAACCCTTGATTGTTGTTGAAGGTACCTTGGTTATGTTGTTGGAAGTTGTTAAAAGGCCTTTGATTGCCTTGATAACCTTGGTAGCATTGGTTGTTGTCCCTTAAGGGAGGTGGAACAGATGGACGGTGTTGTAGAGAATGTTGTTGGGAAGCTTGAAACATGTGAGGATATAGGGCACCTTGCTTGAACGCTTGAAAGGCGTTCACTTGCTCAATACTACCTCGACAATTTAGAGGCTCATGTCCAAATATCCCGCAAATATCGCATATCCCATAATACGTTGTAGGAGGTACAACTCCCAAAGCATTGACTTCACGAATCATTTGTTGGTGGGAAGAACTTGTGCTTTGAACTTGATCAAAATCACTTTGGAGTTTCTTGTCAATAGTGTCCATGTGGGTCTTCAATTGTGCTCCAAGATCGGCACTAAGTTGTGTGATGGCATCAATCTCGTGCCTTCTCCCTCGATTCGCCTTTCTAGGCCTTGAGTATTGGGAGTTGTGTACCGCCATCTCCTTGATTCTTGACCAAGTTTGGTCATTATCCACCTCGGTAAACCTTCCATTCTATCCCATGTTGAGAATGGCCCTTGAGTCTTCATATAACCCGTTCCAAAACTGTTGAACAAGGAACCACTGTGATAGACCATGGTGAGGACAAGAGCGGATCAAGGCTTTGAATCTTTCCCACGATTCGTAGAGGCTTTCTTCATCACGTTGTTGGAATCCCGTGATAGAGGCTCTCAAAAGATTTGTCTTCTCCGGGGGGGTAAAATTGTTGGTAGAAAGGTAAGGCTAGCTTCTTCCAAGTATCAATGCCAAGAGTCGCCTTGTCTAACCCTTTGAACCATTGCTTAGCTTTACCGATCAAAGAGAAAGGAAATAATACCCACCGGATTTGGTCTTGGGTTATTCCCGTTTGTGAGATAGCATCGCAATAATCCGAAAAGGTTTCCATGTGTTGATGAGGATCTTCGGTTGGTAACCCACTAAATTGACTTTTTTCGACCAATTGGATGAATTGCGTTTTTGCCACAAAGTTGCCGGTATATGCCTCCGGTAAAGCGGTTGGACCGGGAAAAACGTCTTCCGTAAACGTCGAGTGCGAAGAGAACTTAGGCATTATTGGATATGCGGGAGAGGATGGTGTAGATGGTGTTGATGTAGATGTAGAAGGAGAACTAGGTTGAGAACCGTGACTAGAAGTACCAAAAGGATTGATGAAATTCCCTTCGGCCGTCTCTCGAGGTATTTCGTCTAAGTCGGATCCTTGAGCTTGTTCTTGATTGGTATTGCTAGCACTTGGTTGAGAGATTCTAACCCGGTCAATCGTCCATTGGCGAAAGGCTCTAAAGAGTCTTTCCGGCTCTGGATTGAAGAGAAAGAAAACGCCTCCCCTCCTAGGCATACACTACACACTCAAACAAACGTGAGAACACCTAGTGCTTTATGGGCACTAGGCAAAGACAATAAACGAACACAACGGAAGACAAAGAGAAAAGAAAGCTATGAAAACGAGAAAAACCTACAAAATATGCACAAGAGATAGAAGAAGAGCACAAGAAGGGTAACTAAGTCAAGCTATAAGCAAACTAAGTCTAAACAACGCCGTCCCCGGCAACGCCGCCAAATTGACGGTGGGAATTGCCGTGGGTCCCCACCGATCAAGTAGAGTCCAACTAATCCTAACGGTAGCTAGGGTAAGTCGGGTCGTGTCCGCGGAGACGGCTATAGGTGTCTAGACTAGGTCTACCTAGAAACAAGGCTAAGTCACAAACAAACACAAAGATGATGAGAATTGACTAACTATGATGGTTGGAGGAGATGAAAGTCGACTAGCAATGTACTATGTATGATATGGACTAATGAAGTAACTAAAGATTAACTAAGCAAGTAAACTAAAGAAGATGATCGAGTAAAGGGGTAGAGGAATCAAATATGGGGAAGAGTAGGGTTAGGTCGGGTTCATAAGTGTAGTTGGATGATTGGGTAGTCAAGGGTGTAGGTGCCACTTAGTTACTAAGGTCGGTTTGCGCTCTCGCGCCAAAGCCAAAGTCCGCACTCTCGTGTCAAAGACTAGACCCGAACATTCATGCTAGATGCTACTCAAAACACAAGCATTCAACCACAAAACGAATACACAATGAGAAGATGAGAACAAGTATGAGAAGCATTGGCCACTACTACGCACACAAGCAATACAACAAACACATAGTGTGCCCAACATGTGACTAAAAACAAAGGAATCACCTTTACCCACAATCAAATCCTAATCACCCATAATCCACACTTAATCCCCCTACTAACTACACAAGGAATCTACTCACTCATTATCAAACTAATACTAACATAAATGAGATTAATCAACATAAACATCCAAACATTCATAATGAACAAACAAGAACAATAAACAATATGTAAAGATTAAAACTTGAAAGATTAACGAAGATTAAGATAGAAGAGATTATACCAACTAACAAGGAGATAAAAAGATGAGAACTTGCATTAATAAGAAACCCAAATAATCTCCAAGGTTGTCATGCTTGGACGAATCTTCAAGAAACTTCTTAATACAAGACTAATTAACTAGATAATCTAAGAGTAACAAAAAATTAATGAAAGATTAAACTAAGGTTGAAGAGAGTCTATCTAGGGTTTAGAACAATGTAGAGGAGTTTAAGGTAATGTAAGATGCTTAAACAACACAAGGGAGGAGTATTTATAAGGTTCCAAGAGTGAAGGAGAAGTAAAGAAGTCACGCGGCCTACAACAGGTCCATCCCGGTCGGGATGGATGGTCCCGGTCGGGATGACACACCCATCCCGGTCGGGAATCCCTCATCCCGGTCGGGACGGCCAAAACATGGGCTGTTTGATTCGCGCACTCCTTCCCGATCGGGAAGGCTACTCATCCCACCCGGGAAGGGTCTTGTAGGCCTCTATTATGATCATAAGGGTCCCTCCTTGCTTCTCATGGGCTTCTCATCGATTCTCGGGGCTCGGAATGGAGTCTAAAGGGCTCGGGAATGGGTCCCAAGGTCTCGGGATCGAATCCAAGGCACCGAGTGATCGTTCCTTCTCATTGTTGGCTCCAAAAGTGTAGGAAACGAGTCGGAATCGTTCCAATTCTCCATGAATGGTCTTGAAAACCTAAAACGAACTAGAAGAAGCATAAGTAGCTCAGAAACTGCTCCAAAGAGCGATTTCACAAGAGAAACCGGGACCAAAGACAACAAAATAGGCACTACAAACTACACTTATCACAAACTCAGCTGAGTATCCGTTGCAGGAGCAAAGCGAATTCGATTGTGAGCAATGTAGATAGAATATGGCTAGACCGACTTTGGTTATATATATGTTTGAGTTATGTGGTACATGTTTTTTGTGTAATGCTCAATGATTATCAATAATATTTACATTTTCACCAAAAAAAAACATATATATCATGCAATATCGAGTCATGCCATCATGTGTTACCTTCATCGAGATCTGAGTCAATAATATACTCGTCCTTCTCGGGGTTGTCTCGAAAGCCTATAAAAAAATTATAAACCAGGTTCAAGACCCTTATTAGTATCATAAACGGAGAAGTAGGAAGAAGGAATTAAGAATTCGATGATTACCCTTCGAATTAGAATGAATCGGGCTGATCATAATTGAGAAAAAATATTGAAGAACAGTTTACTGTGTTGTACGTTCAATTGCCTTTTTTTTAGAGAAGAGTAGATGAGGGAGAATACGTACAATAGAGAAGTGGGGATACTGTTGGAGGTTTAAGAGAAGTTGTGGAAGTCAGTAACTGCAAGAAGAGAGGAAGTAGGGAGAACTACATAGGACTAGGAGAGAAAAGTGGACTCGGTTTTGACTTTCTCAACCGAACTACGAAAATATCTCAGTCCGATGAGGGAAACGGTCGGGTTTGCTACAATCTGAGCCTGATTCGCGCTTAAAATCGTAAATGGATCACTTTAAAAAAAAAATAATAATAATAAGTAGACGGAACTCGTATAAGAACGTGTTTACGAGAAAGTAGTGTTAAAATCATGTTTCAAAAATAATTATGTACGAAATCGCGTAGAAAAAGATTAAATAGCAATTTCTCGATATTAAAAAAAATTCTTGCGAATGAGGTAATTAAAATGGATTTCGAGTTTAAAATAAGAATTCAAGTTTATATAAAGATAAACTCGGGAATATAAACCGTCGAAACGGAAACTCGAATAGAAATAAAATGAGTAAATCGAATGAAACGAAAGTAAGATACATTTTAAGCATAAAAATGACTTTTCGAGGTAAATAGGACTTTACGTGTTCAAACGATTGAAAAATGAATCTGTTTTATAATTATTTAAGAAATACGAGTTAGATCGTAAACAAAATAAAATATTAATAAAATTTAATATATAAAAATCAGGGGTGTTACATGATAACCTAGTTCTTTTGTTGTGGCGGAAGTACTGTAACATCCATTGTTTTCACCCTATACCTTTTGCTACGTCGGTTGTTTAAGGACAGGTAAATTTTGTCGTCAAAGTAGTTGTGTTTACATTCTTTGCATGCGATTTCACGTGACAAGCAGGCTAGGAAAAGATGCACGTAGGAGAGTAGAGAGTATTCATATTATAGGTATTAGCAAGTCAGTTTTAACGTGATAATACGGATATTAGTCGTTCTCGTGATATACCTTACCTGGTATTCTGCTTAAGATGCGTTGGTTCGGTATTAATAGAGATGCGTCGAACCTAGTAAGGCGAGCATTCAGACTAATACGGAACCCGACCATCACTTCGTTCATTTTTAGCTTATTTACATTTTGATTTCCGTGTTAGGTGATTTAGCATGCGATTATAAGGTCATAAAAGCAATAAATCATACGAAAAACTGTAAATGCGAATGTAAGTAAATCACATTGTGAGGAGTTGCACCCTCGGAATATACACTAAACGGAACTCGATGTATAGATAGTTGAGAACGGATCTCGGAATTACTCGGGTCTATTTTGTGTGTTTTAGTATTTGCGGTTGAAGTTGGGACGTTACGTGTTTTAGTAAGTGTTTGTTAACCTAGTGTCCATGCCTAGTATTGTCGTAGTGCATAACAAAAGAAAGTGCGAAAATGTAAAGTTTTATTTAGATGACAACCTAGTGACGACTCAGCTTCCCAGGCGGATCCTCCTAGCTTGCCTAGTGATTTCCGCAGAGTTCCGTTATTGTTGACCCCACCTGCGGCTACTCCGGCAGAGCTTCGTTACTACGGACCGTTTCTGCGGCTAATCCGGCAGAATTTCGCTACTAGACTTTAGCTAGTCAAACACAGGCACCTCGGTATTGAGTGGGGTGCTCGAAGGTGAGGAGTAGCGTCGATGTCACTTTTTTGGAACTACGATCGAGTGGATCGTTTGCCTTGGGTGTCGGAGTGCGAGCCCTTAGCGAGAAGTTAGAGGGAGAAGAGAAGAGTGAATTTTGTGTGTCGAATGAATGAGGTGGGGGGGGGGGGTTATTTGTAGGTGTTTTCGGCCATCGTCACCCATATGGACGCCTGAGTTGTGGCGGACCAAGACTCAGGCGCCTGGGTTCGGGCGTGGGGAGTCTCAGACGCGTGGGGTGAGGCGGTTGGAGTTTTGAAGATAAGATTTTGATACTTTCCAAAACCGAGAAACGGGTGTATAATATGAAACTTGGAGGTTAAGGTTCCCCTGGACTTGACCTAGCGCCGTGAGTTTAGTGGGCCTCGGGTGCACATCTCGAGGTTCGTTTGGCGCGGTGCTAACTTGGTTCGAGCTACGGGACCCACTCGGGGTCCCGGTGTCAGAATTGACTCTAATTAGTGTCTGTGCGACCGTAACGACACGACTAAGGCTGCCATCATGTTAGTTTAATTTTTCCGAGTAATTTATTTGATCCGTTCTATAGAAAAACTACCCAAAACATCGCGAACCCGCGTCGCGTTGCGGTCCTATCGTCATCGGTTGTTTGTTGGGCGCTTCTGCAGCCACCAGGTCCAAATCTCGGTGTCTACAGTAATAGACATGTACAACATAGAGGACGTGCGACTCTCACGGGGTCCACGCGACTCTCGCGGATCGCTATAATTCGTCCCAAAAGACGATTTTCTTCAATTTTGCTTCGATTTCGAAGGCGCCATGCTAATCACCCAGGGCTCGCGCAAGTCACCCCAATTCCTGAAAGTTCTATGGTCTCTTCTCCTAATAACACACCAAAAGTTAGAAGTAAAAAATAAGTAAAAAGAAATCAAACGATTAAGAAAACAACGATACTAAAATTACGACCTACGACCCATAAAGCAAAATTTTACAAGGAAGTTTTAAAAAACACGGGTTGCCTCCCGGAAGCGCTCTTGTTTTACGTCGTTGGCTCGACATGTTGCACGGACGCTCACTAAATCACTATCCAACTTGATATAGAGTTTCATCTTACTAATGAAAGACGACCCATTATCATGATGGTGGACATGAAATACTAAAGGGTCGTCATCCTTTTTCGTCTTCTTCTTAATCCACTCGTCGCACCACGCTTTGGTCTTATCTCGATGAATTCTTGCATCTTTACGACTGCCCTATAATATTCCACACTTTGGCGGTTCAGAAGCGTGGTCCTGTAATTCACAAATAATGCTCGAAACCGATGGTTCCCGACTTCTCCTAGAAGGCGGGTTAGTAGAAATAACACAAAGAGAACGGACCTCTGTATTAGTTGAATTTGGTGGACTAATTTCAAATTTACCCACCCTCCCATTAAATTCCATGGTCAAGGAACCGTTAGGAACATCAATCTGGGTTCCTGCGATCTTCAAGAGAGGTCGACCCAATAAAATGGGGATAGCATCGGCATCATGTGCCATATCTAAAACATAAAAATCAGCCAGAAAGACTAATTTATCGACCTTGACCATCACGTTCCCTAAAACTCCTCTAGGTACAACACTAGACCAATTATCAAGTTGAACAACCACTTTTGTACTCTTTAGAGGACCAAGTGCTAACGACTCATAAACCTGGAACGGGAGGACATTTATCAACGCCCCTAAATCTATCATGGCTCTTTGGAACCACATATGACCTATAGTGGAAGGTACGGTGAACACACCTGGATCACTACACTTGGGAGAGGTCTTAGTCCAAAACAGAGCCACCACAAATTCACTGGCTTGACCCTTTGGCCTTTTCACATTAAGTTCCTTTTTATTTCTCTTGATTGTACAAATTTCTTTTAAGAACTTCGCATATCTAGGAACGTTTTTAAGTAAGTCAAGTAAAGGAATATTTACCTCGCATCTACGAAAGGTTTTGTAAATATCGGTGTCATCTTTCTTTCTAGTGGCTTTCAAGGCTTCGAGAAATGGTTGACGTGGATCATATGTCGGAAATATCGGTATTGCTTCCTTGGAATTAGAAGTAATTCCACTTCCATCGTCACTAGGGAGCTTCCCTTCGTCAACCACTAGCTCCTCCTCTTCACAAGTAACCGCCGTCTTAGGCTTGGTTTTAGGCTTTTCAACCTCAACCAGTTGCCTACCATTCCGCAATGAAACCGCGCTCACATTATGCTTTGAAGTTTCTATCGTTTGAGAAGGTAGACCACCCGACTGTCTAGCTTCAAACGATTGACCGCGGTAGCTAACTAAATCATCCGACTCTCATGATTTTTAAAATTCTGTTTATTCTCTGCTCGATCTTGAGTAACACTAACGGTGAGAGCCAGAATCATGTCCTCCGTGGACATCGATCAACTCTATGATTCTTGTGGAATAGCTTGTTGTGGCACTTGTGGAGTGAATTGTTGTCCTTGTGGTTGGGAACAAATTGACCTCTAGGGGGGCCAACTTGGTGAGACTGCCCTTTCCAACCGGAGTTGTAAGTATTAGTGTACGGATCCCACTTCCTATTGTTGGACTGATTTTCCCAAATTCCATTCACCATCTCAGAATCATCCTCTTGGATTTGAGGACAAAGATCGCTCGGGTAACCTAAAGTAGAGCAAATACCGCAAACAATGGTTTTTTTCTTACCTACCATCATAGCATGCACCATCGAGGTTAAGCTATCGACTTTCTTTTTTAGGCTCGTATTCGAACTCAATGAGTTCACACTGTGTCGTCCATCTTTTCTAGCAAAATCTTTAGAACTCTCGGCAAGCTCTGTGATAATATTCCAAGCATCTGTGGGATTCTTATTCACTATGTCTCCACCGCTAGCAGAATGAACCATACGACCATCCTCCGAGGTAAGTCCACCACAAAAGTATAAGATGAGATCTTGGTCGGAATACCCATGATAAGAACAACCGGCGCATAGTTGCTTGAAGCGTTCAAGGAACTCGTACATAGTTTTTCCAGTATGTTGCTCCACATTACTAATGGCCTTTTTTAAGTGAGACGATTGCGAGCGTGGAAAATATTTCTCCAAAAATGCCTTTTTCATGTCAACTCAAGTGGTGACACTATTAGGCGGTAGGTAATATAGCCAATCTCTCGCATTGCCTTCAATGAGAAAGAAATGGCTCTCAATTGCAATTGCTCATCTGTCACACAAGCCGGCTTCATACTCGAACATACAATGTGAAAATATGAAAGATGTTTATTCGGATCTTCAACGCTCGTTCCATTGAAAGTAGGTAGATGATGGATCAGTCCCGATTTCAATTCAAAAGTTGTTCCCTTGGCTAGGGCAGGAAAAGTGATGCATAACGGTTGAACCGCAAGGTTAGGAGTTGGGAGCTCCTTCAAAGTACGTGTTTCTCTTGCCATAATTGTGTCGTCCAAAGATTCAGGTAGAGATTCTGGTATGGATTCTAGATCGCTTTCGGGCTGCGGTTGCTCAAAAATGATCAATTCACTATTATCACCCTCTCTCCACCAGAAAATTGAACGTTCAATCTCTGAGTCGAAAGACTCGAGTGGACCGTTAGTAGAACGAGTATTATGCATATACTAGCGTACCTAAAGAAAAAAAAACACACAAAAAGTAACTATTGCCTTCCCTGCCAACGATGCCGAAATTTGGTGAGCCGAGGTCGTATGCTCCCAAAGATAAATAATTAAGTCCTATTACCATTAACAATATAGTAGAGGTTAGTCGAGTATCGAATCCACAGGGACGGCGATGTAAATGAATGTGTGATTAATTAGAGTAAACGTAACAAGTTTATTAGGGGGTTTTATGATTGAATTGACTAATAACTAAAGTAATGAAAGTAAAATAACTAATAATGATGAATTCAGATGATTAAGAAACTCGACTCAAGAAAATCCACTAACTAGTTAAACAATTGATCATCGACTACCAATCCCAATTTAATCCTTGAGTATTCTATTGTGAAAAAGAAAGTTTCAATTGTTCCGTAGATAATATTAGTTAGGTCGAAACGCGATACTAAGCAACCTAATTATTGAACAACCTAATCCACGCGTCCAGATTTAATTCAATAGCAGCATGAACGATATGAACAAATCAATAAAAATAAAGACCTTTAACACACGCGGTTATTGGTCCGAATTATACGTTTATTCCCCCTTTACCCAATTACGATGAAACGAATACAAATAATCAGGTCTAAAGGTTGCAACTTTATATGGTGAATAGAACAATTACGGATTCAAACACAAAAAATTGCAATAGATTGAAGATTAAAATAATCAATTGGCCAAAAAGATTAATCAAACAACAATCATAAAATTAGCACAAGGAATAAAGAATACTCAAGTAATAAAATAGAGATTAAGAAAAGTCTCACAATCAATTAACTAGAAAGCTTCAAATCCTTGATCCGAGAAGGAAGATTAGTTACACATGAGAAAATTAGGGTTCTTCCTCTTGTCTAATTGATGAATGTAATGTGATATGGTCTGATATCAATATGATAGTTTCCATCTAATAATATGTAGTCTAATCCTCTTACTATCTACTAAGAAGATAACAATCCAAAGAAGTGGGGTGAGGTGTCATTCTCTCATGAGATGTTTTCCCTCCAAAACATCATAGATTCAATTAGGAAACAAGTTAATATTAAAGTCCCATCTTATTATAATTATTACAATATCCACTTTCAATTCAAAGTAAATAAAATCATATGCTATAATTATAATATCCAAATTCAATTCAAGTTAGATATTTATGTAATCAAAGAAAATAATGGTGATGCTATTAAAAAAAATACGTAGATATTTATGATAATGTAACAAAATATAACTCTCACAACTATCGAAACTATGTGTTGAGGCCGTCTTACCTAAGCTTGGTCCGAGAAACAACTAAAATACGCCAAAAAAAAGCATACTGTTAATATACGAGAAGTCTCATCAGGGAATTAGTGAGTAAAAAAATATGTTCATCAAAAATTTACATTGAGTAAGATTACTCGATTATATTTATCATCTTTGAAATTCTAAATAATTTTTTTAGATCAAAATGTAAAGATTAAAAATGTGAAAAATTACTAAATTTACCGATTAGATATTTATAAGTAATCACTAAATATAAAATTCTAAATTTAGCATGCATTATTGCGCGGGATCTATACTAGTAATAATAATAGGAAAGTCTAGTAATTTTCTAACTCTAATAATAATATAATAATAAATAATAATTAAGCTGACACGGAACCCGAAGCAATTCCGTCTTCAATCCCAAGCTGCGCTTTGGCATTTCACTCGGTTTAGTTGGGCTTGTTTTTTCAAACTCTCCGTCACGAGCCCAAATCACACATCACGGAATTAAAAGCTCTGAAAACCATCTTTTCTTCAATAAAGCACAATTTCCTGGATAAAACTAAATAGACGATTTACACTCTAAATCCGCACCTTTAATCACCAAATCTAGCTCAAACCTCCATCGTAAACACATACAAAACACGCTAGATCACTTCTACTAGGATATCGTTCAGTTTTCGGGTACGCGCGTTAGTAAGGCGGTTAAATGATATGCAAACAGCGTTTTTAGCTACGCATGCGAAATACGTGTTTAGTTACGCCGTTTAATGTATCTTAAATTATGTCGAGGTTGAATTTAGCCTGCGATGTTCATTTAGAAAGGAGTAAATGGCAAACATCGAAAGTAAATCACAAATTACACGGGCAGAAATACAACTCGGAATTCACAATGCTCGAACAAAATGAAATGATAAATGAGTTAATAACGGTAAATGTAATCTATAAACGGCCCGTAAATAGAAAACGTAATCGAAAACGTAAATCGAATAATTTGACGAACTAAGATCGCTTACACATTGCATTGTGCATCGATCGGAGGACAAAGGCTTTGATACGCGTTTAGTATTCGGGATCGAAGCATAGTGCTAGCATGATCCCGGGCCTCGAAGTCTTGTCCCAACTTATCATAGCGAAATAGGAAAGTCTCGACCCATCCTATATTGGATACGACTAAAGAGTCGTATCAATATAGGACTAGTCATACGAGACGTTGCTCAAAGTCGTAAACATGGCTTAACGGGACTTTATAGCACGTTTAGGCTCTCGTTGGAGGCCTACAAGGGTCACTTGATTGAGTAATTAAGGGAACTCGATCGAGTGTCATTCGTGAGAACTCCCTTCCCATTTTTGAGGGGATCACTCGATCGAGTGGCCCTTAGGTACTCGATCGAGTGCCCTCTGTAACAGGCAAAAGGTTTGCTTCAAAATGACCCATTTCGTAAATTAATGATTCAAACCGAGAAATAATCGAGCAAGACATAAATATTAAATAATTAATACTCAATCGGTTCTCGATAACTCGTTACATATGACAGTCGGTTACTGAACTGGTATCAAGCATTTCGGAGCGTTGCTTGTGAGATCGGATTTAATTAAACTAGGATGAATATCGATTCCCTTCACGTCACGATGTTATTGTCGGTCCTTACAAACCATATGACGATCGATTCAGCGTCAACGGGTTTCACGCTAATTCAACTGTCGATGACTCTTTTAGACGCGACGTTTTGACTACAGAGTCAACATCGTGCCTTTAGAGTAATATTTTGAAATTGGTGTCTAATATGCTCGATAATAAGTCACCGCGATCGCGTTATAATCAGACGTTATGCGTACACCATAAGGCAACCTAACCCTTGAGTGTCTAGGGCGGCGCGCCTCGAAGGGCACCACCTCCAGTACGACTTTTCAAAGGATTATAACGAATTTTGAATGGAATTCGTTATCGAACATACTCGACTTGAAAATTCGATTGTCGTCACAAATGCTAGATCCTTTGCATTTTGATATAGTAATTTGGTTTTTGGAAACCTACGACAATCGATTTAGCATCATCAGATATTTGCTCGAATCGATTCGAAAATAGTTTTGTTAAATAATATATACGGTATTATATATGACGGAATATAAGTAACGTTAAATAGATGTTAGATTGTCAGTAATGTTAGGAACAATAATTAAAAGTTGGATGCAAAAAATGAAATGTTAGTAGTTAGTAAACGGAAATTAAATGTTAGTAGAACGATAAATAAAAGTTAGTAGTTTGTAATTATTATACAATAATGAAAAAGAGAATTAGATTACAGAAACGAGATTTGGTACAACCTCAACCTACATGTTAATAGTCTCGGAAAATGGCCTCGTAGAGTGTCGTCGTAGGCACGGGAGTGGTTCGAGTATGTTGGGCGAGTTAGGGTGTGTTATTAGGGAGAATATGTTCTCGGTTTTTGGGGAGTTTTGATCTCGGGAATGGCTTGCGTGTGGGAGTGTGTGAGACTCTTAGAAAATGTGGAGGAATGTGTAGGAAGAAGGGTTGAAAAAGCCTCTTCTCAAATGATGTGCAAGGGGGTATATATAGATATTACCCCCGTCTAGGGTCACTCGATCGAGTGCCCTTTAGTGGACTCGATTGAGTGCCCCACTAACAGGTTCCCTGAAAATTATTAGGAGGATCACTCGATCGAGTGACCCTTAGGCACTCGAACAAGTGACCCTTAGGCACTCGATCGAGTGCCCTTAGGCGGATGAGCCTAAATAGGAGAGGTTGGGATTTTATTTTGACTTTTTATTTAAATTGATTTGTTTGTTTTACTTTACACTTTGACGCACTGTGAGGCCAGTTATGTCTCGGGTTTCGACTTTAACTGGGTTGGACTCGGTCGCAATAGACGGTTTAGTCTCAAGTGACGGTTTGAGCTCAAAATAGCTTTATTTTATTGGGAACGACCCACTAAGTCTGAATTTGAGGTCGGTTTTGAGATATTTGTAATCCACTAAGTGCCCACGTCGGATACTATTGATTCCCAGTCCCGTATTCGAGCGCATTAAACCATGTTTACGTCTGATCATCATCGGGTGTTTTGTCGGAGACTGCTATAGACACTAGGAGGTAAAATGCGGGTGTCTACAGAGCCCCCACTCTGACTGAGGTTTGGACAAGGCGAAAGTCAGAGTAGTCACCAGGCCAATCAAGGATTATGACCTGGCAGCCTTCCATTCGAGTCGTTTATAGTCCATTCGACTCGCGCGACGGGCTCGCCAGCCGTAAGCAGAGGGTCATGCCTGTCTTGATGATGATAGCTCCGTGGGGAGTTTGGACTTGCCTTCGAAGTCCTGGGTGTACCTGTATGCAGACACACCACATCTTGGATGTAGTATTCAAGGAGAAACACCGCCTTGGGTTTTCCACTGGGGAGTAAAGGAGCTGCGCGGGGACTTGCTTTCGAAGTCGTGGGTGTACCTTCATGCAGACATGTCATATCTTGAATGTAGCATTTAAGAGAGACACCGACTTTGATATTTCGTTGGGAAGCATAGGCTGGTACCTGAAATGTTAGATACATAGGCAGAAATAGCGGATATAGCAGATAGAATATAGGAAATGCAGTTAGCATTTATAGGTTGGCTTGCGCTGGGGAAAATGATTTTTGCTTCATTTCAAAATCGAAGTCCTTACAACAGCTGACGTGCTAGGAGATAGGTTTTCAAAATTGAAGGTTAAGAAAAATATTTGCAATTTAATAGACCAAAGTTTGATCTTGTCGAAAAGGATTTTTTTTCAAATGGCTAAGTTTTGCAAATTTCAAAATAAGAATTTGAAGAAAGAGGCACACCGACATACTCGACTCTGGACGCAACAAAACGAGTGGACAGACACGACTTAGACTCTCAGAAGGTTGGACCGTGACTCAGTAGGGGATGGGCCACCTAAGACTACAAGACTCTTAAGCTGCGCTATTCCGTAACCTAGGCGAGTGGCAACACGGTCAAACTTCAAAATGGGACAGATGTGTTATAGGGGTTGGTTATAGTAGCTGACAATGGGGCTGTTGCTGCACGACAGGACTTAGCAGTAGCAAAGTTGTAGTCTAGTGCTCTTTTGGATTTTTGGGTTTTGGGATACCTACCCAAAGTAGGTGCTGCTTTGAGTCCCTGACAGATTCTTGTCTTCGAATGAGCTGAGTACTAGGACACACTATAGAAAGGAGGCCAGTTTTTGAAAGTATTTTTGATTTTGTGCGTGGATGGAGAACTTCTACATAAGAGAAGCCCTCAGGACGACAAAGCGAACTGTTGAGAAGATGACAGTGTCGTGACCGGAATGATGGTGCTTTTTTAATGTGTGTCAATGTGGATGGTTGTGCCCACGTTGAAAGGCTGCCTACGTATTCACGTGTAGTGAAATCAAAACAAGTTGTAGTTCAGGAGATTGGAAGATATGTTATGGTGCCTAGTTTATTAGGGTTTTGTGTGTAACTAACTAGTCATATTGATGGTGTAGGCTAGGTGCATTACCAATGATGTCTTGATCAAAGGACTAGAACAGTTAAGATGTTGATCCTGTGACTCTGAGCGTTCTCCGAGGTAGCCCCAAGAGGTGGTGTGAACTATTTGGGAATGTTCTATGCCGACCGTAGGTTGAGTTCCCGTGTTTAGAGCTGGTAACTAGTTTGGATGTTTTTGGTAATGTGAGGCCAGGCAGTAAGTGGCTTTGATGATTTGAAATCTGAAGCTCGATTTTTTGGAGCTAACGGTTGAAGGGTAATGTATTGTAATAAGGTAGGTGATAAGTGTGTTTTGTATTGTTTATTTCTCGTGTTTGGTCCCGTTTTCTCTTGTGGAATCGCTCTTTAGAGCTGTTTCGTGGCTACTTATCCTTCTTCTAGCTTGTTTTAGGTTCCTAAGGCCTATCTTGGAGAAATGGAACGATTCTGACTCGTTTCCGATGTATATGGAGCCAATGAAGAGAAGCGACGACAATTCGGTGACTTAGACTCGATCCCAATTCCCATGGAGCCCACTTGATGATATCCCGAGCACCGAGCATCGATAAGAAGCCTAGAAAGAGCAAATAAGGACCCATCACGACCGGGAAGGACCCATCACCGTCGTGATGAGAAGACGAGAAGAAACAAGCCCCTGTGGGGTGGTCCCGGTCGTGACCACTCTCATCCCGGTTGTGACCACTCCCTTTCCGGCCGAGAAGGGCCCAGTTCGCACTCCGCTTCATTCTTTTCATTCCCCTCACTTATGCAACCCCATATATACCCCCCTCTTGTATTGTTTTAGACATCCACTAAACCCTAGACTACTTTAAGTTAGATTAGCTTAGATTAGTGTAGATTAGCTTAATCCCTCTTTAATTACTCCTTAATCTTAGTTTAATCCTTGTATTATTGGAATTCTTGAAGATCTCTATCAAGACTGACAACCTAAAGGTGGTGACCATCCTCTTCTTTACAACCAAGAGCCGGAAAGGTTGTTTCGAAACGTTCGCCAATGGACGATTGATAGATTGAGAGGTTCCCAACCAGGTACAATCCAAGATTTCGAGCAAAACTTGGAGATTGATCTAAACTCCCCACCTATGGAGGCCACCATAAATTCCCATCCTCTCTCTATGAATCAAAGCTATGCCATGACGTCTCCTAACTACTATCAAGCTTCATGGGGTAATCAAGAAACCAGTGGGTACGAGTTTCAAGGACATAGAAACGGCTTCCAACAAGTGAATGCTTATCAATCCTACGATCATGGTGGTTATTACTCAAGTTATCATTGTGAACCCACCATGTTTCATCATGTTTCTTCACATGGAAGCCAATCTCTCCAAAACCCACTATACTACCCTTCACCTCAACCACATTATGAACCCTAAAACCCACAATACTACCAATCATCTCAACCTCATTACCAACAATATGATGCCCCAACCCTTGGGCATCATCAAGGTTTTCAAGGAGTATTCCAAAATACCATTAACCACCAAATGCCCAACTTAGAGTTATATCAATCGATTCTTCAATTGCAAAAGAGTCAACAAGAAATGCAAAAAGAATCAATATGAAATCATGGCCCATTATCAAAGGGAAAACGAGGCATGTAAAGCTGGATTAAATGCTATAGCGGCTAAAACAGTAATGTTTTTAACTCGAACTTCACAACTTGATGAAGGATTTCATTTGGGGAAGAGGAACAACCCAATAATGAAGCCGCTAATGAAATCCCTTTGAGAAGCGAGACTTGCTAAGAAGAACCTCGATTGTCTACCCCAGAGGAGATGAATGAGGAAATAATCCTTGATGAAGGCATTGTTATTGAAGAATTGGGAGATGTTAGTGGGAATTTGAAGAGTTTCATTGATGAGAACACAATTGGGTCTCATCTTGTCTTTCCTCAAGAAGAAAATGAAGTTGCCAATGACCTTGTTCAAACCGGACACAACGGACTCAAGGTTAATTAAGGTGACGAAAACAACAATGAAATAGAGGAAATTCAAGAGTGTACCCCCTCCATTCTTGTTGAACCTTCAATCCCCTCCACTTTCCCTTCTTTTGACCTTCATGTCGCTTCTAATGAGCTTAATATTGAGGAAGGAGTTGGGAAAGAAAATCTTTGGGATGAGTTGAATGAGATGATAGGAGTTGTGAAGTCATGGGATATGAATGATGAAATCAAGTCGCCCATATGTGATAATCCAATAAAATATTGTGAACCCCTTGTGTGTAATTTAGATATTGGTTTAGAAGAGGTTGAAACCGCTTGTATGAGTTTTAAATCTCTTCTTGTTGATGATGTGGGGAAGAAGGATGTTTTAGGATTTGGACATATTGGGCCGGAACTTGTTGATGACTTAGGGATGGTGGATGAAAAGAAGAGGGTTAAACCCTCTTTTGACTCTTGTGCTAGATATTTGAAGCTTGCTTGTGGTTGGAGGCGGTGTTTATGGAGGAAAAGGTCATTAAAGCTTGTAGGTTGGAAAGACCCCGGAGACCACATGAAACATGACAATGGGTCTTTGGGTGACTACTTCTTGCTTCCGACTTGGAGGCTTTCGAGGATAGCTTGGCTCGGGTACTCAATGAGCCCTCATTATGATGTGGCTCGTGCCTTTTACTTGCTGCTCCGAGCCCTTGAGGGCTATGGATAAGAATGAAGAGTCCACCATCCTCGGTTTGACGGAGTTCCTCAAGAACCATCATGTTGTATATTCCCCTTTCCTCTTCTTTTGAGCTTTTGTGTTTGTATTTGTGTGATTTGTTTGTTTTCTAGGATTGGCTTGTATGTTTTGTGGAATTCTTGTAATTTGGAATTTTGATGAGTGATGTGAGGGAGGTAGTTTTGATGGAAGTTTTTGAGCTTACTTGATAGGTTTGAAGTGAAGATGAAGAATTAGAAAGGGTTATGGATGATAGAAGCTTCAAAGCTTGGTGGAGGAAGTCGGTTTTTGAGCTTGGTACAAGCTTTTAGGGACGGGATCTTGGATCCCGAGGTAGTACTTGTCATTTGTGTTGAATGATATTAATGATGAATGAAGGCTTCAAGGATTGGGACATGGCCTTCCTGACCGTGATGAACTTGGTCACGGCCGGGATGAAGTGAGCAACAAATCAGGAACCACTGACGGGCCATCCCGGCCGGGATCACTGTCTTCCCGACCGGCAAGGACTCCTCTCGACCGTGATGGGTGTCTTCATGACCGGGAAGGGTCCTGCAACCCTCCTTCCCTTTCTTTTCTTCATTTAAGCCCCACCCCACCGCTTTATACCCCCTCCCAACCTCCCTACTCACCTTTGCCACTATCATTTCATCCTTGCACTTCAATTTTACATCTCCATCTCATTTTCTCATCACTATACGCCGAGTTTCCCCCTCAAATCCCAACCTCATTTACCCCACTACAAGCTCGATGCTCCAACCATGCCACTACATTTAGAAAGAGAAGGAATATCGATGACGAAGACAAGCAAGGTGCCGGTAACGATCATTGAGACGATGGAGATGATTGAGTTGCTAACCGTTTGGTAGGCGACTCTCCTTTCATTTCCGTCTTTTATTGCTATTTATCCATTTGGTGTCATGGTGGCCCTTGGGGCCTTTGTGGTTATTGCTCCCGATTCTCGATGACGTGATTACATCGAGAATCGTTTGAAAATTCCAAATTGACAAGTTCTTTTCACTTTTTCTTCATTTATATTCCCTTTTTGGTAGAATTTGGTCGGAAATCGGGCGGAATCAGGGCTAGGTGACTTGATTACACCTAGCCCTCCCCACCCATTTCCTTTTGTTTTCTTCTTTTTATTTCTTCCCCCATCCATATCTTTTCTTGTCTTGGCCCTTGGTGACTTGATTACACCCCGGCCGGACACATTCTACCCTTTCTTCACTTTCATTTTTGATTTTTAGCTTTATTTTCCCTTTTTCTCTTTTTTTTTGTGTCTTCCACACACTACCGATCGAGCATGAGGACATTGCTCGGTTTAAGTATGGGGGAGCGATATCTTAGTCTAGATTAGTTTTATCTTCGTAGTTTTTCGAAAAATCTTTAAAATCCTTAAAAATTTGAAAATTTTCTAAAAAATCAAAAAGATTTTCTTTTGAGTCTTTGTGTCGTATATTTGTTGTGTTGTGTGTTTTGATCCCCCCGATTTCCTTGTAGGTTGCGTGATCGTCGATAAGTTTCGGAAAGCTCAAGACATCCGGTAATATCCTTTTATTCCTTTCTCCTTTTTCCTTTTTGTGGAGTTTGGAGGATGTTTTGTGATGGTGTGTGCTCGAGTGGAGCTTTTTGGAGGTTGTGGTTGATGTGGTCGCTAGTTGGAAGTTTTGGGGTGGTGCTTGTTTCTTTCTTTGTGTGTTTGTTTTGTTTTGTCTTATTTCGTTTCGTTCTCTTTCGTCTTTGTTTTGCCTTGTATAGTTTGTGAGTCTAGTGTGTAGAAAATGTTTTCAAAAACCCGGTTCTGAGGCTAGTGCGCAAGTGTTTACTTTCCCTTTCTAGTGATATGAATCGAGTCTTGGACTTTAGTTTAGTAGAATGACTTTAAATCAATAGTTTCGTTGGTTTCTTGCCTTGAGTCCACGTAGTCTACTAGGGATTTACTGCGGGATTTTCATTTTGACCACTTTGACCACCCACGGAGTGAAAAGGCCATGGTTGCCGAGTCCCGTCTCTTAGGTGACCATGATTCGAAATTGTTTGATTAGTCCAAGTTTTCCCCCTTTTGTCGTGGGTTTGAAGGGACAGCGCACTCCCGACATACCCATTTCCCTACCTTCTACGCATTTCCACAAATAAGTTGCATCGCCGAGGTTTCTATACTTACTTGGTTGCAAGAATTGTCTATGATACAAAATTTGGCCAAAAGGGCAAACCAAGAAAAAGAAAGAAAAAGAAAGAAAAAAAGAAAGAAAAGAGAGAAGAAAAAGAAAAGGCACAACAAATAAAAAAAAGGGTTATTTCATGGGAATAATACCAACTATGCGTGTGCTTCTTAAATTAATACAAACTATACGTAATCTCATTTTAATATGAACTACGCATTCATTAATCTCGCTTTTTCATGTATGAAATTATGACTTGCTATTATCGGTCATTGTGACTTGTTGTAACTTTCAAGAGTTTTATTAGGTCCGTTGCAGTTATCGTGAAAGTCCTAATTACAATAAAAATATTTTTTTCATAACTTCTATAAGGCTAATTGAAAAACAAATGGAAGATGAATTTTCGGAAAATTTAATTTTTTTTATCAATGGCCGAAAATGAACACGAAATGTAAATTAGAAGAAGAAAAGTTAGAGGAAGAGTTGAAAAAGGAAGGTTCAACAGGTAGCCGGTCACCCATAACAAAGCAAGATTAATGAAGGCATAGTTCGTATTGAAATGAGATTCCGTATAGTTTGTACTAATTTAAGAAGCACACGCATAGTTGGTATTATTCCCATGAAATAACCCTAAAAAAATACAAAAGAAGAAAAAGAAATGGCATAGCAAATCAAAAGCGAAATACAAAATAAAGATGCCAAGAAAATCATTCCACAAAAAAATATCCTACCCCTAAAAAATAAGCCTTTTACCGATTGTTATCGTGAAGAGCCTACCAAAGGACCGAGTCCCTAGTAAGGATGATAGCGGTAGTGATCGGTCTTCCCTCATTTTTCAACCATTATCCACCTTTTTACTTGGAATAGGCAGGCTATTTTTGAGCATGGGACGACCCTCTTGGCTTGCCGCTAAAGGAGGCGGGATTTCACTTTACCTACAGTGTCGACTAACTCAGTGGTTCATCCTTTTTCTATCCCGCCTATCGTCCCGTAATACGTTCTTAGAAGGTTAGGAGGACCTAGGTAAGTTACCAACATTTTTATTGCTTTCTTGTCATACTATTAGGGATTTGTCCACATCGATTTGTGTTATTAGCTTGGGAACGTTGTCACTTGCCTTGAGTCCTTAACCGGTCCTTCTTTCACCGCTATGTTGAGGGAAGCGGTATTTGTGTCTTTTTGGATGCAACCGATTGTTTGTTTGTTTGTTTGTTTGTGTGTTTTCGTGGTCGATTGTATCCACAGTTTTATCGCAAGACCTCACTTGCCTTGCGGAGAGCACTTTTCCTCTAAGTGTTCTCGCGTGAGTTGAAAGGGCGTAGGGTGCGCTAATACCCACTGGGCTAATATTTTTGTTTTTATTATTTTAGTAGTTAGTTCGTGCTTACTCGAGGGCGAGTAAGGGTTAAGTGTGGAGGAGTTGATAAGTGTGGTTTGTAGTGCTTTTCCCTTGTGTTTGGTCCCGGTTTCTCTTGTGGAATTGCTCTTTGGAGCGGTTTTGAGGCTACTTACGCTTCTATTGGCTTGTTTTAGGTTCCTAAGGCCTATCTTGGAGAAATGGAACGATTCCGACTCGTTTCCGATGCATATGGAGCCAATGAAGAGAAGCGACGATGATTCGGTGACTTAGACTCGATCCCGAGTCCCATGGAGCCCACTTGATGATATCCCGAGCACCGAGCATCGATAAGAAGCCTAGAAAGAGCAAATAAGGACCCATCACGGCCGAGAAGGACCCATCACGGTCAGGATGAGAAGACGAGAAGAAACAAGCCCCTGTGGGGTGGTCCCGGTCGTGACCACTCTCTTTCCGGCCGAGAAGGGCCCAGTTCGCACTCCGCTTCATTCTTTTCATTCCCCTCACTTATGGAACCCCATATATACCCCCCTCTTGTATTGTTTTAGACATCCACTAAACCCTAGACTACTTTAAGTTAGATTAGCTTAGATTAGTGTAGATTATCTTAATCCCTCTTTAATTACTCCTTAATCTTAGTTTAATCCTTGTATTATTGGAATTCTTGAAGATCTCTATCAAGACTGACAACCTTGGTGGATGTATTTCAGTTTTTTTTATGCAAGTGTTCATCTTTTCCATTCTTCCTTGTTTAGTTGGTATAATTCTTCTTCTCTCTTTTTCTTTAATCTTTCATTGTTAGTTAAGTTTTAAGCTTTATCTATTGTTTGTTGTTCATCCTTGTTACATCCTCATAATGAATGTTTTAGTTCTTATGTTGATGTTTTCTCTTGTTTGTGTTAGTTTTAGTTTAGATATGCGTGAGTAGTCTCTCCCGCTAGGGTTAGTAGGGGGATTGGGTGTCTTCAATGGGTGATTAAGGGTTTGTGTAGATTGTTGGTGGAGGTTTTGGTTGCTTCTTGGTTGTATGCATGGATCATGTTTGATGAAATGCTTGAATGACTTGTAGTTGCAAACGCATGTTTTCTTGCCTTCTTCTTGTGACCTTGTATGTTGCTAGGATGGGTTCTTGCGCGAGAGCGGGGAACCTCTAGGTTGGTTTTGGAGCGAGAGCCCGGATTATGCCTAGATAGCTCGACTACCCCGTCTTTCTTGCTTTCTCTTGATCATCTCATCACCCTAGAACCCGACCTAATCCTAGTTCTTTTCCTATTGAATGCTTCTTCATCTTTGCCATTATTCTTCTAGTTAGTTGAATCTTTTATCTTTAGATGTTCTTAGCTTATTCTTAGTCATAGTTTTATTCCCCTTCATTGTTTTAGTTGTTTAGCTTTGTTGGCATAGTCTAGTCCTTAGGTGAACCTTTGTCTAGACCGTTTTCCGTCTCCGTGGATCGACCCGACTTGCCCTAGCTACCTTGTTAGGAATAGTTGGTTTTATTTGATCGGTAGGATAGACGACAAAATCCCTACCGTCAATAGGAAAGGGGGAAGTCGAGTGAAAATGACTCGAACTTCGATCAGGGTAGCACTACAAGAAATAGAACTTCGAGCGTCCATAGATGGCCTGTGTCTATGGACGCTTTTTGGAGACGGGCGTCCCTATTCACACGCCTAGCTGTGGAAGCCTGAAGCACTCGCCATTTTTTAAAACGGGTGTCCAAAGTTGGAAGTTACTTTTCGGGCGTCCAAGTATAGATGCCCATTCGAGAAGGTGGGCGTCCAAGTTTGAACGCCACACTGAAGCTTATGGCGTCTACAGGCAGACGCCATATGGGTCAACGGGCGTACACCTGTGGATGACATATGAGTCAATACGGCGTCCCCCTACAGATGCCGACCAGCTCCCTGGGTGCTGTGAGGGATCTGTGAGGCTTTTAGTATGGCGTCTGGAAGAGGACGCCACCACTGCTCATGGAAGGCCGTAAATATTCGTTTACAGCCTAACCAAAATCTGCCAAAAAACACAAAACACAACATTCACAACACAATATACAATATCCGAACACAATACCACAACACATTCAATCAGACATCGCCGTCCACACCACCACGCCCGCTTCACTGCACACCATTGAAGACAAAATGACGATAACATAAATAAATAATTACAAATCTGTCGTCATAAAACGCAAGTACATAAAAACTAGAGTTAAAGTACATAGAAGAAGTTAGTTCGAACTAAATCCAAGTAATCGTAAGTAGTTAAGCTTACAAGCAACATCGATAGTACAACAGAAAATTGGTAAGCTAGCGGAGGGACCTGAATTCCCACCATTCCCGTTGAAGGGATCTCTGTCATCTGGACGACGAGGAGTAGGTCCCTGATTACAGTTGGCGAACAAAGTGCTCCACTGTTGCATCTCCTCACGCATCCTCCTAATCTCGTCGTCCTGTCGCGCCATGTGCTTTTTAATTTCTCGCTCTTTTCGGGCACTTTCCTGTTTCTCAGCCTCGTACTTGGACTGCATCTGGGTAAGAGCGGCGGGGGTGTACTCCATGTGTGACGAGGAGCCGCCAACACGCTCGGGGGGGTGGCGTGAAAAATATAGGCGCAGCAATCCCTACGCCGTACACACTTCCCTTCTTGAACCCGTCCACGACCTCAAAAAAAGCAGCATTCGGGTCTTGGGTCGGGTCGGTACAGTTGACGGTCTTCTTGATGTATGCATCCTACATACACAACAAGCAAGTGTTACCTCAGTTTTAGATAATATTATATGAACAAAATGATTGATCTATTACTTAACCAAGTAGAATAAAGCGAACTGCATTATTTGAAGTAGGGAGTGCTCACCCAAATTGCCTTATCCTTCCTCGTGACGAAGCTCCCCCCCCCCCCCCACTAATGTCTTCCTTTGCATGCATGTCAACAAAAAGCTAGGCTGCGGTGGGCAGGTTCCCTGTTTCTTTCTGGATCTGATAAATGCAGTCGAATGTTAGGTAATTACTATGTGAACATATATAATTTATGAGAACTTAAAAAGTATCAGAAATAATACCCTCAAAACCCTACGATAAGATGACTGAGAACCACGGTGGTGGGTGGGGTTTGCCTTCCCCTCTTTCTCTGTGTTCTTCATCTTTTTCTTGCTCACCCATTTCGATCGTTTCTTGAAATCCTGGCTCTCGTGGTTGGCTACCCACCTTTCCAACGCTTCCCCTGAAATTTGAAGTGTCAAAGATATTAACTAAGAGCGTAGTGAAGTTTGATTTTTTGTTAACAACCAAGTCATATATGTTGAGAACTACACCTTCCAGATCCTTCAGCGCCATCCCTCTATCGTGGTGTTTGTGCTTGACGTCCACGAAACACTTCTTGCATGTTATGTTGTACCGCTCCCATGCCTGCGGTTCCAGCTCCGGTTTCTAGGTGTACTTTAATTAAAACAAAAGGCGGAGTGTTAGTAACGAGAACACGTACAAAGCCTGTAAATGGATTAATGACAAACTGAATAAGAAATTGAAACACACGCACCTTGAAGTTGTTATAATACTGTCGACGATGGTGCGGTGGCACTTCAGCCCGGTAAGTGTACCCCGCACCCTTGTCATACGCCATGTAGCTCTAGGTACACCCGGACACTACATCTTGATCCCAAAACCTGCACCGTCTCGAGAAATGTCAGATGCAAATATTCTTAGAAAATTATTCTAACTATATTAGAAATGTGGGTTAGATTATATTACCAGTAATTATCGATGTTGAGTATCACCCTACCGCACTCGGCAATCCGGGGTTGATTCCCCTGTGGCTGCTGCTGCTGCTGCTCCTCCTTCTCCTCCTCCTCCTCCCCCTCTACTCTCTCTAGTGTCTCGGGGACCCTTTCCTCCTCCAACTCGCACTGTCGGGAGGTCTGGGCCCTACTGCTACCATCCCGACTCCTTCCTCTGCCTGACATCTTCACCTTGCAAATGAGTTGACAGTATCGTAAATTATCAAGCAGAAAAGAGAGTTATTATAAGCGTAAAACAAATGAGTATGTAATACAGTAACAAGATAAACCTAACAATTAATACCAATATACTACTCATCTTCGCTATCATCCTCATTGCCACCACCCCCACCCTCGTCCTCATCGTCCTCCTCCGTCTCATCGTCGTCGAAGGCATCGCTATCCTAATAAACCTGCTACTGTTCGTCGTCCTCCTAGAGCATCTACCGATCTTCCATGAGCATCCCCTGATCGTTCTGACCACCACCGTCATCCTCAGATGCTTCCTCATCGCCATCGTCAATGGGGTGTTCATCTGAGAACACGGTTTCATCGCTTGGAGATAACTGCGTACCCCGTGCCACAGCTTCTTCCTGAAAAAGAGTGTTGTCCACTTGCCCCTTGATTTTGTCTTGAAACTGCCCACCATTGACCTTGATTTCTACTATTTCTAGTGGTCGGATAAGAGGCAAAGTACACTTGGTGCGCTTGATGTGCTAGTATGAATGGTTCATACGAAGGGTACTTCCTAGTGTGGTTAACTTCAACTAACTTGTAACGTTCATGCACTTTTGTACCGTACTGAGTTGTCTTTCCCCTCGCACTTGAACATCACAGCTATGTACCCACGTTCGCTACCAATGTAACAAAGCTCGAATATTTCCTCCAAGATACCAAAGTACTCCTCACCATCAAGAGGAGAAACGGACACACCAAAATTACATCTAGCCATATTCCTCCCGTAGTCGAATGTGTGAAAATTGAACTCATTTACTGAATACCGGTTTCAGGTTCTAACCTCACGCAAAGGACCATAGGCCAAACTTCTAACCAAGTCGTCCTGTATATCTAAGGCTACTACATGCTCCTTAAGCCACATAGGAAACTTGTCGTGGTGCTTACCCCAAACATCATCAGCATTCACATTTGGGTTTACAACAACAAATTCGGATACGAACTGCTTCTCATAAGGCTCTAAAATCTCGCAGTTAGACAGTAGGTAAAGGTGAGCTCTATTGTATTCTTTCTCATCCAACGTTCTAGTACCCACAACTAATGATGTTCCTTCCTCGTCCTTAACTTGAAAGAAATCGGGTATGTTAGGATCAATAACCAATGATTTCGCAAGATTCAGGTTCTTGGTTCTAGTATGGACATCTTTCTCAAAGTATAGGGAACAGAAATTCGCAATCTCCTCTATCAAATATGCATTGCAAATAGAACCCTCTACCCTAGCCTTGTTACCAATTTTTTTCTTTAAATGATTAAGGAACCTACATGCGAAATATGAGCAAATATATTAGTAAATATTAAGTTCAAATTATAGTTAAAGATGAAATTAATTTCAAAAGAAGTACCTTTCGAATGGGTACATCCATCTATATTGGACAGGTCCTCCAACCTTAGTTACATAGGGCAGGTGCACTGGTAGGTGCTCCATGGAGTTAAAGAAGGACGGTGGGAAGATCATCTCAAGTTTACAGAGAATCGATGGAATTTGTTCCTCCAACCGAGTCATGTCCTCAATTGATACTGTAGAGGAGCACAAATCTCGGAAAAATTGAGAAATCTCAGTTAAAGAATTCCACACCGTGGGTGGTAGAAGTTGCTTCAATGACACTGGTAGTAACCTCTCCATAAATACATGGCAATCATGACTTTTTAAACCTTGCAGCTTTAGATTCTTATGATCAACACATCGTTTAAAGTCAGAGGCACACCCATCAGGGAACTTCAACTTCTCTACCCACTTCAACAAGGCCTTCCGCTGAGCCTTGTCAAGGTTGTAGACGGCTTTGGATTTGCACCCATCTCGTTTTATGTGGAGCTGTGGACGGTCACAAATTTTTTTCACGTCTCGTCGAGACCCTACTGTGTCACATGTCTTACCGTCCACATCCATAACAGTGTGAATCAACTGCTCGAAATTTTTTTTCTCTATGTGTATCACATCTAAATTATGATGCAGTAACAAGTTGCCCCAGTATGGAAGGTCGAAGAAAATACTTCTTTTTTTTTGGTGAAAATGTAAGCTTTATATTAATTATAATGGAAGAATTACAATCAATTTACCACCAATACTACACCATTACAAATCCCTCTATTTAAAGAACTTATCTAATTTAGCCATTTCAGCACTATTTAACAAGTGATTATATCGAATTTCCAACTCCTGTTTAATTTGCTGCAAAACATTCTCCGGTCTTACACTCCATCCTTCATGCTTACTGTGATTCCTAACTTGCCAAATATGATAAATCAAAGCTACCAAAGTACTGCCCACCAGTCTCTTGTGTCTCCTGTTTTGAAATCTTGCCTTATCCCACCAACTCCAAGGATCTGTTACTGAAATGCTAACCTGCAACCAGTCTGCTGCCATTGTCACGCATTTACTGTTGTACTCACATTGGAAGTATAGATGCAGTTAATCTTCTTTACCCCTCCCACAGATCCAACACTCCTCCTGAATTTGCAGTCCCAACCTCCGCATCCTTACATTAGTTTGCAACCGATTGTGCATAGCAACCCAAGTGATAAACGCCTGCTTAGACAAGTTCAGCTGATGCCGCACCAACCTCCCCCATTGCACCTCTGGCCTACTGATCCTAAGCCAATCATACCCTTGCTTAACGGTATAATCATTCCCTCTTCGTAACCACCAATTCTGCTCATAGCCTTCAATAAATTTCTCCTTAACTTTACAAATTCTTGTCCAAGACCAGCTCGCAGAAGATTTAGTTTGAATTTGATTCCATTCAATCCCTTTAAAAAAATTGATGCTTACCCGCTTCACTCAAAGATGATCTTTCTTGTCATCCAACCACCATACATATTTCGCAACTGAAGCCTGGTTCCAGTCTACTGCATCTCTAACCCCCAATCCTCCCTTCCTCTTATCAGCACAGACCTGCGCCCAACCAATGAGAGGAGCTGAAATATAATTGTAGTGCCCCTTCCACAAAAAATTCCAACACGTATCTTCCACTTTCTTCAAGACGCTCTTAGGCAAAATAAAGATTCTAGCCCAATAAACATGCAGATTATGCAAAACTGATTTAACCAATGTCAATCTTCCCCCATATGACAGGTGCTTAGCTCCAATCGCTCTTATTCTATCAACAATTTTGTCAATCAACCCTTCACAATCGAGAACACCCAATTTCTTAAAAGTAATGGGAACTCCTAAATATCTAAAAGGTAGTTGTCCACGAGCCATCCCAGTTACACTCATCACACCATTTATATCTCTAACTCCATTCATGTAGACCTCAGACTTTTCCTTGTTCATATAAAGACCAGAAGCTTTAGAGAAAGTAAGGAAGGCCCTCATTAGAATTTTGACTGAATCTTTATCCCCATACGAGAATAACAATATGTCATCGGCAAAACACAAATGCGACAATTGCATCTTCCTACACATAGAATGAAACTTGAAGCCTTCGAAACTTTGGACTTCCTGGAGTATCCTTGACAAATATTCCATACAAATAACAAACAAGAGAGGAGAAATAGGATCTCCCTGCCTTAATCCTCTCTTTCCTTCAAAGTATCCAAAAATTGACCCATTCAATACTAGCGAGTAACTTGTAGTAGTCACACACTCCATAATTAGCTTAGTAAATTGATTAGGAAATTTCAAAGCATGCAACATATCCTCCAAAAAACTCCTTCAATAGAGTCATAAGCTTTCCTCAAATCAATCTTCATCAAGCATCTAGGAGAGCAAGATTTTCTCCTATACAACCTGACTAAATCTTGACAAATTAAAATATTCTCCACAATTTCTCTCCCATGCACGAAACCGCTCTGATTTTGGCTAATAATATCAGAAAGAACCAAGCTCAATCTCTTGCATAAGATTCTAGTGATACATTTGTACACCGTATTGCAACAAGCAATTGGCCGATACTGTGACACACTTTCAAGAATAGCAACTTTAGGAACCAAAGTAAGAAGTGTATGATTCACCTGTTTCAAGAATTTCCCACTTTTAAAAAAAATTTGGACTGCACTTACAACACTTTCTCCCACAATTTCCCACGAATCCTTGAAAAATTGACTCGTATAACCATTTGGACCAGGGCTTTTATCCCCTGGTATCTCAAACAGACACTACCTGATCTCAGTAGCTGTCACTGGACTTATAAGCATTTCGCGATGATTTTGTGTAACAGTCTTCCCCTTCCTAACAATCGGCTTATAAACAGCCTTCACTTCAACATTAGTACCTAAGAGCTTAACATAATACTCCTCAAAGGCTTTATTGATAGAATCTGGATCATGAATAACCTTGCCGTTCCCATCTTTAATACTCAGAACTTTATTAGTAGCTCTTCGCTTCTTAATACAAGAATGAAAGTAAGATGTATTATCATCCCCCTCCTCCACCCATCTAGCTTTTGCCTTTTGTTAAAGGAAAGAATTATTAGCCTTCCTTAATCTCATAACCTCATTAGCAACATTTTTCTCCTTAACCTGCAACTCTCTATTACAAGGATCAGCCTGCATCTTCCTCTGAATATCCTCCAATTTAACATTCTCCATCTGAAACGTCTTCTCAACTTCAGAAAACCTTTCTCTATTCAGCTTCCTCAACACTCCCTTAGCCTTGTTCAGTTTATGTACTAGTCTATACATTGGATTACCTTCTACCCTTCCATTCCAAACTCCTCTAATGATATCCAAAAACTTTTCATCCAAAGACCACATATTATAATACTTAAAGCAAGTTTTAGTATTACTTCTACTAGCCTCCAATTGAATAATACATGGGCAATGATCATATAACCCTTCCGGAAGAAAATATCCACTCATTTCAGGGAACATCTCCAAGCATTCCGCATTGTAGAGCACCCTATCAATTCTACTAAAACTTCTGACTCCTTCCTCATGTTTATTATTCCAAGTAAAAAAGGATCCAGTAGTCTTCAACTCTGTCAATTCACATTCTGTCACACAATTTTGAAACCGCTTTATCTCTGCCCATGTAGTGGGGGCTCCAATCCTCTCCCCAGGATGAAGTATGTTGTTGAAATCTCCCCACACAAACCAAGCACCATCCACTCTATGTTTATACCTCTTGATAATTCCCCAAAGACAATTTCTCTCAGCAAGTTTATTGAACCCGTAAACTACTGTCAAATAGAACTTCAACTTTCTAACCTTATCTTGAATAACCACAAACACAGTCTGTGCAGTAGCATCCAGGACTGTAATATCATAAAGGTGCGGATTCCATAAGAGCCATATTCTCCCCCTTTATGTTGAGAGATATTAGTAGTGATGGCCCAATCACTACAAATATTATTTATCACCTTATTCCAATTACTACTCCTTACTCTAGTCTCTAAGAGACTAAACAACCCCACCTTATTCTTATTAAGGAACCATTTAATGTCCTTTTGCTTGGTAAGGCTATTTAACCCCCTTATATTCCAAAAACCAATTTTATCCATTCTCAAGTGATCTAGACTCCTTCCTTCCTCCAGTTTCCTTACCCTTCGACATTAATGCTTCCAGAAAATTCAAACCCTCAGTATAAAAGGATTTATTATTTCCTTCCCCCTCTGTTCTATGTCCTTTAGTGATCTTCTGCGGTGAATTTAAGATACCATCATTAACCATTGGTGTTATCATCCCATTGTTATCTACCATAAGCACCTTAGGACTTTCCTCCTTTTGTATGACAGGCTTTGGTCGCCATTCCTTGCTTACCCCCTTACTAACACCCATCATTATCTTCTGCTGCTTTGGTTTATCTTTCCTACACATCTCCTCAGTATGCCCAACCCCTTTACATTTCTTACATTCAACCGGTATCCAGACATACAACACTGTCACCCTTTGTTCCAAGCCTTTTTCATCCAGAAACATCAACACCTTAGGAAATTCTTGATTGAAATCAACTTCCACCAGAATCTTAGCAAAATTAAGGAACGTTTTATGACTAGTTATCTCATCACATTTGATGAATTTCCCAATCAAACTTGAGATTTTGGACAGACTTGATTCTCCCCAAAATTTCAACTCCAATCCCTGCAACTTTACCCAGATTGGTACAGTTTTACAATCCTGTTTCACTAGTGCACTATCCGGAAACCATTCCTTCAAGAACACTGGTTTATTACCAAACATCAAATATCCAGTCTCCAGTGCTTTCACCTTATCCTCCACATTCTTAAACCAGACAAGAAAAACCCCATTTGGCAAGGTCGAAACCTTATCAATTCCCAGATTCTTCCATGTTCTCCGTATAAAACCATTAATAACAGACCAAGGTGGATTAGCACCTAATACATACCCGTAAATTGCAGTAGACCAATATTGAATCTCTGGATTAACAGCCTCTTCAGTTAATTGTAGGGCTATTTTTTCCTTCTTCTTTGCAGATCTGACTTGTTCCCACTCCTGTGTACCCATCGCTTCTGTATCATCATCATCAGACTCCTCAATAGTTTCCATTTCATTCTCCAAATCAAACTCTTGCAACTCCTCCCTCTCAAATTCATTTATTGTAGAAGATGAAGCTTGTTTTTGTGATTTTAGTTTTTCTTGTTTTTGTGATTGGATTTTCTCTTTTAATTGTGACATTAACGCTGATTGCTTACCAGGTGAAGCTTTCTTGGATCTCACCATGACAAAGCTGCTAGTCAATCTCCGAAAATACTTCTTTTAAACCACCCATTTTTTAACCTTTTCAGATTTTTGAAGTCCTATCGGTTCCGTCAATAGTAGACAGGAACTCGGAAATCAACTCCCATATTTCATCCCCTTGGAGTCGTTCAGGTGCGTCATCAACCACCACCTCACCTTTTTTAAATGCTCTCTTGTTCTTCCTATAAGGATGACCCTCTGGTACAAACTGTCTATGACAATCAAACCAACTAATTTTACTAGAATTCGGAAGATAAAAAGCTTTACTCTCATCCATACAACAAGGACACGCATTTTGACCCGCAGTAGACCACCTCGAGAACATACCATATACCGGAAAGTCATTTATTGATTTATAGTCCACAACAAAGCTGCTTTCAGCTGAAAGTTTTGTCTCAAAGACACATCGTATGTTTCCACCCCTACTTCTCACAACTCCTTCAATTCCTCAATCACGGGCTGTAAGTAAATATCCTAATGACTTTTCGGGTTTTTTGGTCCGGGAACAATGAGAGATAGAAAAATGAAAGGTTGCTTTAAACTCAACCAAGGAGGTAAGTTATAAGGTGTGACCATCACAGGCCAACAGGAGTAAGACTTACCAAATTGACCAAAGGGTGCAAATCCATCAGTACACAACCCAAGCCTCACATTTCCGGAATCTATGCAAACTAAGGGTAAATTCCATCAGAACGTTTTCACTCCTCACCGTCACTTGGATGAAACATCTTTCCTGGTACCCTTGTGTCTTCTTTGTGCCACCTCATTTGCTCAGCTATGGTTTTGGTTGCGTATAATTTTTGAAGTCTAGGTGCATTGGAAAGTAAGTAAGCTGACTAATTGGTATAGGTTTCTTACCCCATCCACCACTCTTCCCTTTTCTACCCCTTTATACAATATCCCCCTCAACTGTTTTATACAAACCCTTACAACACCGTCTACATTCATCAAGCGTGGCATCATCCTTCCAAAATAACAAGCACCCATCGGGACAAGCATCAATTTTTTGATGCGGAAGTTGAAGACCTTTCACAACTTTTTTGGTAGTGTAGAAAGTTCGGGTCATAATGTTATCTTTTGGGATTACTCTCTCAAGTAAGGCGGCAAAACCGTATACACAGGCGAAGGGTAGGTTAAACTCACATTTCAGACTCACTACCTGTAGACACCCACATTTGGTTGCTAGGTGTCTATAGCAGTTTCCAAAAAACACCCAATGATGATCGGACGCAAACGTGCTTCTACGCGCTCGGATATGGGCTCAAAACTGTTAGTTTCTGGCTTGGGCATTTTACGGAATACAAATCTCACAAAACTGACCTCAAATTCAGGCCCAGCGGGTCGTTTCCAATCAAATAAGACTAATTTGGGTCAAAACCGACACCGGAAATAAAATCGTCTTTTTAGCGACCAGGTCAAACCCTGGTCAAAGTCGTTTCCGAAACACAAAATAGTCATGCAAATATCAAAAATCCAACGCTAATACAAGATCTACAAAAATATCCAACCCAAGGTCAAAAATTCGGACCCCTTCGCTGCAGCTGACCCACTCGATCGAGTGTCAGCTCACTCGATCGAGTGGGCCTTCAACAGGCCCATTTTACGTCTGCTTTGGGCCACTCGATCGAGTCAGCAGGGCACTCGGTCGAGTAGCCCTAGGTTGGGTGATGGAGAATGCCTATATAAACACCCCTTTGCATGCAACTTACACAACATCTTTACAACTCTAGCTAATTACTACTTCTTCAACCTAAACCCTAGCATCTAGGAAACCTCAAACCCTAAACCACCATAACTCCATCTACATACACCTCCATACTCCCGTGCTCAAGCCACAACTAAAGGAGTCCCGTCTGAGAATACGAAACATGTAGGTTGAGGGTGCAATAATCCCAATTTTTTCTTTCTTCTCTTCTTCTCTTCTCGCGTCATCTTCCTCGTCTTCCATCATCTTTTTTTGTTTTTTTCTCTTATTTCTAATATCGATAATATCACTAGTATTAAGACATTAAAATACTCAGTAATTCATGTCGAATACAAAGGATGACAGAATAAAGAAATCTGAATACAAGGGTGTTTCACCCGACGTGGCCGGTCGCTTATCCCGACACCCCGAGTATTTGATTGTTGAAGCGAGTCAACATCAACAATAGCGTTTTTATTTTGTCGCTTCGTTAGTCGCGTTTTATTATTCGCGTCATCGTCACCATCGTTAATACAGCATATTCATCGATTTTCAAAAACTATTTTGAATCAAATGCTTTTATTTAAATTAAGTCGAAACCCGTTGATGCGGATCCGACATCACATAATCCGCAAGGATTCGTTACGATGTCGAGAAGCGGGGGGAATCAATTTCTTTTTTTCAAGCAAATATAGAGCGTCGTTCTTTGGATTCGATACCAACTCAATAGTCGGATATCGTATCTAAATGAATTAGTCAACAAATTTAACTAACTCGAATTCGTTGATGCTAAAAATAGTTGTCATATAGTTCGAAAGAACAAATCATGACACTATAAACGCGGAAATAATTTATTTCGTTTTAGTTCGATTTAAACGACTCACAACGTCTTCTTCTAGATCTCACTCTAAATATTCGATATTGATTCCATAATCAAATATCGGGTACGATGAGTATCACAATCCGAATCGACCACAAATGATACAATATTTCTGCACGATTCAACGAAAATCATCGATTTCCCAAAATCAAAGAGCAATTTCGAAACCTATAACAAATTGTGAAACGAACCCTAGTTCGTACAGGGTGCACTCGATCGAGTGGCACCCCAAAATCGAGGCAGGATGACTTTTTGAGGACCACTCGGTCGAGTCTCTCAATGACTCGATCGAGAGGCGACCTACTCGGTCGAGTCTCTTAATCACTCGGTCGAGTAAAACCTCAAATTCCGGGCAGAAAACTTTTTCCAAGGCATACTCGGTCGAGTCCTTCAATGACTCGATCGAGTGTCCTTTATCACGTCAATCCGTGAAGTCCCATAACGTTTTTCGAGCCTCGATAAAGTATTTTCGTGACTTCGACCAACACGTGTCAAGTAAATCACGTGTAATATTACTTTCTAAAATCATGCATCATGTTGTTTACATCATTCTATAGCATTCTATATTATTTACAAATCGTTATTACCGTTACTAACTTGTTTGTTTATGTCTTTTCGATTTAATTTTTTGTTATTTGTTTTATTGTACTAAAACGAACCTCGCATGCTAAATACAACTTTGACGTTAATTTAGATGCATTAAATCGACTTAGCAACTTATTCTAATTTTTTCATGTTTAGTCAAAACATTGTTTGCATATCATCTCATCGTATTACTAACGCGCGTATTCAAAAGTCAAACGATATCCTAGTAGAGGCCGCTAATGTGCGGGCGAGGTTGGGTGTTCTTTGTGAACTTTCCAACACGTACCCTCGCCCCTTACTCAGAACCATGGTTTCCGGATATCCGAATCCATTGGCGCACGAGAGTCATTCAATACACGATATCCGATAACGTCGGTATCGGTATCGCAATGCAAAGGGACGAACCCAATAAACTCTGACATCCGAATGGGCCGTACTTTGTACACGGCCCACTAAGATAAAGAGTGGGTTCGAATGGGCCCGAACTCCCACGAAGTTCGGTGGCGACTCCACTTCGATTTAAATTTCAATTCGATCCATCTCACATGAGATCCATTCACCTCCCCAAACCCGCGTGTGGCCGCGTCGGGGTGGACCTATGTCATGTCCACACTATCATAGATGCCACCTCTAACAAAGTCATATCGCACCCTCCATATAACGGTTTCTGCGACGCATCTAACATGTCGAAGAACGCTTTCGCTTGCTTGTGGGTTAGGTTCTTGTGGGTTAAACTCTTGACGGTCAGGGGAATTATCATTAATAATTGCACTGTCGTCGCTGTTAAACATCTTACTCTCGACAACGTCAACTATCATCCCTCTCAACCTCCCCACATTTGGTTCGATCTATGGTTCCTCAAATTGGGATTGCTCACCGTGACAAATCCAACGATAATAACTGCGCGAAAACCATTCTTGAGAACATGTTCTTTAACCGCAATTATACTAAGCAATCGTAGGTTCTTGCATTTAAGACACGGACACCTAATTTCACCTCTCAACGCGTAGTCAGGTGAGTTTTGTTTAGCGAATTCCAAAAATGAGTTAACCCCATTAAGAAATTCCACAGTAGACGTCTTTTCTTATCTACTCGTCCCTCGTACATCCATTTTCGTTCAATTCTCTTCATTGTCTACGTAAAAATAAATTACACAACAACCGATTAAACTAGAGTTTATTTTAGTTAATTGATTATTTATTATTAAGTACAATAAATAATTTCCTTAAAAATAAACTACGTTGAGTACTACTAATTTAGAATTCTACTAAACCTATTAACATATTTATAACGACAATGTAGTCACAATTCTCACCCAATTCAACAAAAAAAATTAGTAACATTTTATAATTTCCACCTAACAAATTCACGTACTAACCCAATTTCCCAAAATTAGTAACAAATTAACATTTTAAAGATTAGTTACATTTTCTCACATAATCATCCCAAAGCTTCAAAGGTCATCCAATATATATATATACTCACATACCAACCCAATTCTTCACATGGTCAAATAATCATCCCAAAGTTTCAAAGGTCGTCCAATATATATGTACTCACATACTAACCCAATTCTTCACATGGTCAAATAATCATCCCAAAGTTTTAAAGGTCATCCAATATATATATATACTCACATACTTACTCAATTCCTCACCTAATCAAGTACTCATCCCAAAACTTCACAGGTCATCCAATATATATACTCACATACTAACCCAATTCTTCAAAAGTCATCCAGTCACATACTAACCCAATTCCTCACTTAATCAAATAATCATCCCAAAACTTTAAATGTCATCCAATACATATTTTCACATACCAAATCAATTCTGAAAGTCACTACAACAGTCTACCTAACTAAAATTGGGTGAAAGAACTTGGGCAAACAATAACTCAATTGAATCCGTAAGACAACTAAATTTCAATTCTACAATAATAATTAAGTAAACTAAAATTAACTATACTCAAACTGAAATTAAACATTCTACTATATAAATAGTATAGGAAAAATTGAAATCGTATCGTAGAAATAGGTAGGAGAACAAGAAGGCGGGATGAATGAAGGGCGCGCGGTTTTTTTGAGAGATAGTGTAGAGGGAGAAAAAACGAAGGGATGAATGAATTGCGAAAGGGGGTGGAGGTTGTTTAAGGCGAAATCTCGGGCAGTGGGCGTCTACTTTTGGACGCCCGAAATTTCAATATGGTGTCCTAAAGTAGACGCCAATTCTTGTCGAATGGCGTTCAAAGGTGGACGCCCGTCCTACCCCTGGCGTCTAATTTTGGACGCCAGTGTCATTTTCCTGGCGTCTACGTTTGGACGCCCGTGTTTTTATTTCCGACTCGTTCACCTTTCAATTGGACGCCACTGCAGGCGTCCAATTATAGACGCCCATTTTTTTCAAACGCCATACAGGCGTTTGTCTTGTTCGGACGCCCGAAGTTCCATTTCTTGTAGTGTAGGTTTGATAATGCAGGATCTGATTTCCATGTCTGGCCCTAATAGTTAGGGTTTATCCTATTGAGCTTGAATCAACAAAATTACGGGTTGTCTCTTAGCCTAGGTCTCGAGAAGGTCTTGCGGGTTGTAATGTGGGAAGGCTAGATGTGGTGTTAGCTGACCAGTCTAATTGTTTCTCCTCTATTTGATGGTATTGGCATTAATAATTCTTGAATTGACCGTACCCCGGTCAAGGGACTTTCACTTGAGTTGACCGCTAACCACGGTCATTGGTTTTTGAATTTTTTTAGTTGACCTCTTAGCCCCGGTCATGGGATTCTTCATTTGAGTTGACCGTGCCCTGGTCAAGGATTGACTTTCACTTGTATCGCGTTAGATTTTTCTAGGGGATTACAGTTGGTATCAGAGCATCACTACTCCCGATGCTTACACCTGAAATTAGGGAAAATACCAGTAAATTATTTAAACAGTAAATAAAAAAAAAAATTGTTAGAAATGGGTAGAAACAGATAAGAACTTAACTGTTAAGATTATTTGTTCCTGAACTCAATGATTAGCATTGAATATTTGTTGCTTTTGTTGGAAGAAGACGAATGAACAAGATGTTGATAGGATGCTGCTACAGATCGGGACAAGACCGTCTTAGAACTCTCAACACCTGCTGACTCGAGTGGACAACTTGGTGCTCCAAGAAAGATGCCGATGGTGATTTTTAGCTCCGGTTCAGTTTACTTAAGCTACAGGCAAGATGATTAAGAGTAGATTACTGTTCCATGATGTTGCAGTAGATCCAGATGGAGCGACCCAAGACTTGTGTGCTCGTTCCTCTACAAGAAGATGAAGTAATCCATTTGGATCCCTCGTGAACTCTGGAGGCCCGAAGATTATCCTCTGGTTCCAGAATTTAGTAATATAGGGTCATCGACTCTTTTCTTCATTCCTCTACTTCTTCTCATTCTTCTCTTTTATATTCTCTTCTTCATCCGCTTGATGAATCCTTGTTATATTCTTCTACTCTATCATCTTTCTCTTGAGATTCTTTGGTTAGACCGAATTTTGTCTTAGTGAACCCGTGAAAAGTTATAGATGTTTGAGGTTTGGTCAACCCTTGTTACGTGGTTTGAGAATTGTGAGTTATACCTTGTTATCTATCTTAGTAAGCTTTTGAGGATCGATTTGAATGATAAATTGTCGATTAATGGAATTAGGTTGGTACTTAAGATTTTGAACCTTGGGTTATAGGTTACTTGATTATTTGGAGGACTTAAAGTTGAATAATCTATTGAAGTAGCAAGAGTATATCATATTTGATGGATACCAAGTACCTAACCTAGAACCGAACTAAGTGTAACTGATAATATTACTTGGGATTCTTACCTAATGCTTATTTGATGGATGAATCATGAATATTTGGGATCACAGAGTACTGTTTAAAGTGTTAACCTGAGTGTTGTGGTACCATCGAAGATTTTCATTAATACCGTTAGAAATTTTGGTTGACATTGATTACCCGTGTTTCTTAAGGATTAGATCATTGATCGTTGTTTAAGGTAGTAATCTATGAACTTTGGAGTTGATTGATCTAACTTGGATTAATTGTTGTTAACCTTGAAAAGGAGAAACGTGTTACAATTAGAAGTTGTATTTATCGCGTTGTTTTGAGGAATACTCAATGCGAATCATCTTGATGGATTTATAGTTCAAAACCCTTAGATCAACGAGATTGTGGCTTCGTTGAGTTAATATTTTGGTGGTTTTGCTGTTACGATATGAAATTTGGTGGAATTCTCAGAAACCTTAGTCGAATGACGTGTTCGAAGATGTGAGTGTCTGCGCCATTACCTATAGGTTGAGCGTGTTTGAGGACTTGTTGTACTTTTCCAACTTCTGTACTTGTGGCATTATAAATATGTTGGTGATCATTTTTGAGGATTTCGTACTCGAGCATTGTTAATTGGTGGATTTTATTTAGTGTTCCTTACTCGAGAAATTTGAAGTATAACTCGAGTTTATACCTTATGAGCTTTGAATTTATGAGCCTTAGTGATTACGAGTTTGGATATGTTTTGATAATCGCTGGAATCGTAATTAATGGATTAGTCTAAATCATTGGAGGATTCTTACCATACTTATTGAAAGATTATATAAGTATGTAAGACTTAATTTTGGAGGCGGTGACAATTGATAATTTTGGAGGTGGTAGATTGAGTATGTAATCCCCTATAAATTCTAACGCAATACAGTGGCGGAAACACTGTAGATTTGGGATTAAAACACACTGATGTTCTAAATTTTACAAAAAGAACGGTCAATCAATACAAATGTCACTTTTTACAAAAGGACTAAAAATAAAATTCTCCAAATGGGTTTAACAATCCAAAAATTAATATAAATGAAGTAGAGTAGGATCCATGCTACTCGATAGCTCACACCCATACCCAGCAGCAAAATACCTGTCATGTTATAAACATAACAGCCACAATTCAGTGGGGATTAACGACAACGTTCTCCCAGCCATATTACATGACATTAAAGCATAATTACTATTATATCAAAATAGTTCAAAATGGAAAACGTTTAAAACAATATAGTAAAATAATTCAAAACGATTGCCTACCTGCAAGTCAATATCAATCAATAATAATAACGGCGTTATGGATATAGATCAGTGCAACAGAATAGAATTTCACTAGGAGAATACTAAACTAGCTTCGAGAACTTAGTTCAAACAAATCAAACTTCGATCTCTAATCTAGGCAACTCAACCATAATAGGACGGCGACTTATCAATGCGAGGTCCTAGCTTAAGTAAATATGCACACCCCTCCTGGAACACCAAGTGTGCCCAGTTCAACCCGACGGCGTCTTACATACGAGGTACGAGCTTAAGGTCAAAATGAACATACACTCCTGGACAAGAGCATGCCCAGTTCAACAACCAATGCATCCCGCTCGGATACACTAGCCTTATAGCTGATGGCAAAACGTATACTCTAGACTGTATTACTCTACCCGTACACTTTCCTTATTTCATAACTCCAAAACAAAGTCATTATCAAAATTCAATAGGATTATAGTTCATTCTTAAAAGAGAAAACTTTATGAAAATATAATTTTTCTTAAAATAATAACTTTCGAAAAGTAGGTATTATTATAAATAGAAATAGATTAAAATAGGAGTTATATAAAATAGTTAATATTAGGCCTCGAGAGGTAAACATTATATTTATTATACAAATGTATAATTCATGATTAAAAGTCAAGTCAAGTCAAACTCATAATTATTTAAAAAAAAAATTGAAGTTTAAGTAATTAAAAGTATTTAAATAACAAATTGACAGATTTTCCAAAATTGCACTGTCTTACTATAAAATTCGTAATTAAATCATTAAAAATCAAAAGAATGTAAGACAAGTGGGATTAAAAACTTTAGAAACTTATTTACAACTTTTATTTCTGGAGGAAATCCAAAATTTAAACAAAACGTGGGTTGTTATTCGTATGTTTAAAACCTGTCAGAATTAGACACCCGATTGTATTTCTTTAATAAAACACGTTTAAAAATTGATTTTAATTAAAACTCAATTGGAAACATTATCTAGACTCTTCATAGTTTATGTAAGTAAATTAACAAGATTAAATAAAAAGTTTAACATATGTTTCAATTTAGATCTTATCACAACTGACAGAATCGCGGATTAATTTGACACTTTTTCATAAATAATTTATTATGACCAAACCACTTGGAATTATTTTACGAAATTAAACAGGCATAAATTAGACTTAAAATAAATAGTAGTCTCTTTTCAAAGTTTTCTGAAATAAAGTCTTTAAATCAGATTATTAAATCCCACAAAAACACTATCAGATTATGAAACATGCTGTAACTTTATCAAAAACAATAAAACTTTCAATTTGACACTTCATACCAAAAATCACGAAAATTGTTAGATATTATTATATGTATGTTTTAGTCTCGGCCTTATAATACGTTTTTAATAATCAAAAGAATGATTTATTCGCAAATCTCGTAAAAACAATTAAAAACAACAAAACATGTGAAGATTTACGGTTTTAAAGTTTTTGTTATTAAAAACGAGACATACATATATTGTCTAGCAAAAATCTAATTTATATACATGCAACTACAACAATAATATCACATAATACCGAGTAATGTGTCAATGTTACCTTGATCGAGATCTGAATCAATTAAATAATCATCTTCTTCGGATCTAGCACGATAGCTTACGAAATAATTAAACATATGGTATTAAAACCACATTAAGTGAATAGAAAGGAGAGAATGAAATAAAGAACGAATAAGAGTAAATTACCCTCGAGATCGGAAAGAATTAGAGATGAATTAGGATCGGATTGACGAACAAAAAGGAGAAAGTTTAACGTGAAACAAGAGAAAAGGAGACTTGTGTTGTGAATAAAATAAACTTAGAATGAAAGAGAATATATAGAGAATTTAGGAAGTTAAAAGATAGGAATAAACTAGCTAGTCACAAGGATTCTTAACTCAACTAGGAGACGAGATGGTTGAGATGGAAAGAACAAGCCACAAATCGATTTGATAAGTTTCCGATTAAAACAAATACGAGGATAAGAGTTAAAATAAATAGGATAAAAATAATATGTAGTGTTAATAAAAGATGTCCGAAAATATTTCTCAAGTCGATAAGGGAAGATTCGTAAAATAAAATAATCGTTTATGAAGAAATCGGATTAAAATGCATTAGAAAATAATTATTTACGAAATTGCGTAGTAAAATAATTAATCAAACATTTTTCAAAAATAAAATATTTTTGAGCTAGAAACCATTAAAATATAATCGAGCATTTTTAGAAAAAGAAAAATAAATAATTCAAACTCGATTTTAAAACTATTGTTCACTGAAAATATGATCCTTCAAAAATAATTAAATATTCTTGCGATGAAAAGAATTAAATGAGTTTTCGAATAAAAATAGAAATAATTAAATCCTTTTACAAAAATAAATAATTTTAGGCTCGATAATGAAAGAGACCTTGAAATGGAAAAATTGTAATAGACGAAATATTACAGAGTTACAATATAATCGTGACAGAACAGATAGCAGAGCTAGGAAATTTGCGGGTGTTACAGAGTAAGACCACCCTGTGCCGATATTGGACTTAGCGTTATTTGATGGGCCAATTACGAACCCGTGTTTGTGAGAGTCGTGCTAGGGATCTTGAGATGATTAATTTCTTCTATAATCCTTGATAGTTCTTTTTGATTCTCAACTCCGTCTTCCTTTCTGCTTCTCTTGAATCCTGTTACCGCATCTGCTGCTAATCCCTTCGATCTTTATCGATTTTGAAAACTCTTATTTTAATTTATTATCTATCATTGTTCTATTTACCCGTTAACCATTTTTTGAACTACCTATTTTATAAAAAGTTTGACTAACTTAAACTTTTCGGATATCGTGAAATTTAACATATTTGAATTATAGTTTGAGAACTTTATACTTCACTTCTGTTTTATCTTTGGTTGATATTTATATTTAGTTTTGTTTCAAAATGCTTTAATAATTTATTTTGAAGTATTTCGAAATTATTTCAACTTTTGATTTTCAAGCAATCGAAATTTTATGAAGACTTTCATATTTCCAAATACTTCAATTTCTACAGGATTAGTATGTAAAGCTTTTTAGCATTGTCAAGATTATTTTATATGTTCAAGTTTGATAACGTTTTTGAAAACTTTCATAATTACTTTGATAACATTTTCGAAATTTTAACGTTTTGAAATTAGTTTTCGTTTTATTGTTGGTGGACTTCCGAATCTGTTATTGAAAATGATTGACGACTGGTTCGATTTTTACTAACTACAAAATTTGATTTCTCCGAACTAAATTTTGTTTCTTCAAAAAAAAAATATATAAATATTTTCGAATTTCCTAATCAAATTGTTTTACTTTTGTTTTGAAAATGTTTTGGTTACCTTATTTCTTTCAAGCTCGTTTACAAATGTTATTTGACGTCGTTATTTTATCAAACAACTTTACCTTATGATTTCATTAATTAAAAGATTTTAAACTTCGGGTAGCTTAGCCCAATTCCTCTTGGAATAAATATTTGCATTCGATTTCGTATCACTTTGAAGGTTGTAAAATTTCTTTTGAAATAAAATTCTTATACAAATTTGTATCCCCATCTTTTCGAGTGGAGTAATCTTGATTCCATTCTGCTTATTCTTAGTTTCGAGGACGAAACTTTCTTTTAGTGGGGAGGATTGTAACACCCGCTAATTTTCTATGCGTTGTTATCTATTCCGTTATGACTCCGTCATGACTCTGTTATTTTCTCTGTCTTCATTTTCCTTCATTTTCAAGCTTCATAACATTTTCAAGTCAAATATTATTTATTTTTATTAAAAGAGTTTAAATATTTTATTTTCCTGATCTATTTATAAAATTTTCATCGCAAACTATTTATTTATTCGCGAGGAGTCCTATTTTTTTCTACGAACTAACGTTTTAAGCTTGGATTTATGTTATTTCTTTTCCTAAAAATGTCTAAACACATTTATATAATATTTCCAACTAAGAAATATTTTTATTTACGAAAAATTTAGCCTTTAATCATTTTATTACGAAGTTTCGTAAATAATTATTTTCTATCGCGAGGTTTACTCGAATTTCTTTGAAATGCTTTTAGTAATTATACGATTCTTATTTTTATCAACCTACATTAAAAAGAAGCAGTTTTTGGCCCTTTTTTAGACCATGACACCCATGGTCACACATCTTCACTTTTTTTTTCATTTGGTTTTATAAAGTGATTAAAGCCTTAGATATTTTTATTACCTTAATGAATTTGGTGACTAATTGCAAAACTCTTCACTCTCCCTTGTTAATCCATTTTGTCTGGTTTTTTTAAGTGTATCCAACATTGTTTTCATCAATTTTTAAGATCATATTCATTCACACAATTCACACAAAATTCATTTCTTTTCATTCATTCTCATTCAACCACATTAAACAAAGAAAATACTCTTCAACTCCTTCATATTGGCCATGAGTTTCAGCCTTATTTTCAAGCCCAATTTTGTCCCTAATCGAGTCTTGATCGTCTCATTTTTATCCTAAAATTAATCCTCTTTCCGATCCTATCGTTAAGGTAATAATCGATGGGTTTTCGATCGTTATTTACCATTGATTTTCTTAGTTTTTCTCATGGTATTTTTCTACCATGATTTTCGTGTGATTTAGGTTTTTTGGATGATCCCGAGTCCGACGAGTATATAATCGATTCAGACTTGGAGTAGAGGTAACGTCGATGTTACTCGGTATTTCATGATTTTAATTGAGTATTTGCAAGTATATATTTTTATGTTTTATTTTGGCAATATATGTATGTCATAAAATCTGGAAAAATTTTAAAAGTTGAAAATTTGCATGTTTCGGTATTTTTATCGCTTTTACGAGATTAACGATTAAATCGTCATATTAATTTGTAAAATCGTAATATTCGGCCTAAACATGTAATATATGTTTATATTCTGGAAAAATGTTGTTTTTGATGATTTTTAATAATTTAGTATTTTTCTGATATTTTTGATATCGATTATTGAATTATTACCGTTATCGGACAAAAACGATTAAAAGCCGATTTTTAGTTCTAGTACTTAAGCATTTTATTTTAATCTGATTTTTGACATTGTGAAACTTTCTGATGAAATAGAAGTTTCTGAATTTTTTCATAATTTTTCGGATATGTTAAGTAGATGAATTAATTAATCACTTTAAATCATCGTTTATCGTTAAAACCGTGTTTGTCGTTTAAATTCTCGATTTCTGGTCTTTGCTTTAAATCTGGAAAAAAATTATGATTCTGATGATTTCATATTAAAATATAATTCTATGATTTTTAGTTCCTTAATAAAATGTTAGGAACGATAAGTTTTATTAATGGAATCGTTAATTGTGAAAACGGGTTTTAAAGACGGTTTTGACGGAAGTTGGTAAATCTGGAACTTTGGAAAATCTGGAAAATTAGTATAATCTGGAAAATGATGATTTTTAGGTTTAATAATAATTTTTAGACATTAATAGTTAAATCATTTTGTAATTACTATTTTTATTAATCGTTATTGTCGAAATTGGACGATTAACGAGAAAACGCTTTAAAAACCGAGTTTTAGAATTCTGGAAAATTTTCTATTCTAGACAAAATATCCATAAATATATTTTAACTATTTTAAGTAATTTTTGTACTATTTATTAAATTCTTTAATTAATAAGTATTGATTTTCGGACAAATTGTGATTTATCGTTAAAATGCTTCGTCTTACCTAAAAGAATTATTTTTCCAGCAATTTTGAAAGTATTTAAATCTGAAACTTTAAGAGTTAAATCATCCCTTAACATACTCTAAATGTATTTGTTGGTTTAATTAAATAAAGACGTTCAAATATTTAATTTAATGTTTGCCGTAAAATCCTATTTATAATTTTATTGTCGAAACTAATAATAATTAGGGAATTTTAGCTTTATAACTTTTGAAAACACCCTAATTAGTAATATTAAAACGTTTAAGACATTTTTAATCATTTTATAACGCTTATACGATATTTTAATAATTTCATAAAATTAAATGTTCACTTTGGTAATTAATATCGTTAAGGCCGAAATTATTAGTTTTATAAATCTATATCGTTTACTAAAAATGTGATGTTAGTATAAACTAATATTTTCGCTATTTTGATATGATGTTATTTTTGGTAAAGTTTCTAAAAAAATAGAGGTTTCCTAAAATAGAAAGTTTCCTCTTTTGGAAAGTGATTCCTTTTTCTTTTGTTCTCCTATTGTTTGTATTGAATACATCTTTTAAATATCGATAATGGATTGTTTTGGAGTTATGGAATAAGGATAAGTGTGGGTTTAGAGTAATATAGTCTGGGATGTACGTTTGCCATCAACTATAAAGCTGGTGTGTCTATGTTGAGACACATTGGTCGTTGAACTGAGCATGGTTTGTGTTCAGGAGTGTGTATATTTTGACCTTAAACTTAGATATCGCATCATGTAAGTCGCCGTCGGGTTGAACTGCATTACGGTTGGTGTCCAGGAGGGATGTACATTACATAAGCCAGGACCTCGCTGCACGCAGTCCTGTTATGGTTGAGTTGCCTAGTTAGAGACCGAAGTCTGATTTGTTTTGACTAAGTTCTCGAAGCTAGTTTAGTATTGTCCTAGTGAAAGTCTAGATTCTACATTAATTCTATCCATAACGCCATTTTGAATATTTTTATTGTTATCGGTATAAATTGGTTTGCAGGTTGGCAAATATTTTTATGTTTCTTCGGAAACCCATTTAATTATTTCATTTCGCGCTGAAAGCTTATTTTAATATGTTGTTTTACTGTTTTCCATTTTGACTATTTTTCCTATATTAGTAATTACTGTTTTAAAATCCTGTTATACGGCTGGGAGAACGTTGACGTTGCTCCTCACTGATTGTGGCTGTTATGTTTTTAACATGACAGGTATGCATGTTTCCGGGTGTGGGCTAGCGGGCAGACATGATCCCTGCTCGATTAATTTTAATAATTTTCTATTATGGATTGTTAAACCCCCTTTGTAGAATGTTTTCATTTTGGGCCAATTTATTTAAGGCCTAATGTTTGACTTTACCATTTAAATTTTTATCTAAACATAGTTACAGCGTGTTATAATCCCAACTCTACAGTGTTTCCGCCACTGTATCGCGTTAGATTTTTCTAGGGGATTACAGTTGGTATCAGAGCATCACTGCTTCCGATGCTTACACCTGAAATTAGGGAAAATACCAGTAAATTATTTAAACAGTAAATAAAAAAAATATATTGTTAGAAATGGGTAGAAACAGATAAGGACTTAACTGTTAAGAATATCTGTTCCTGAACTTAATGATTAGCATTGAATATTTGTTGCTTTTGTTGGAAGAAGACGAATGAACAAGATGTTGATAGGATGCTGCTACAGATCGGGACAAGACCGTCTTAGAACTCTCAACACCTGCTGACTCGAGTGGACAACTTAGTGCTCAAAGAAAGATGTCGATGGTGACTTTTAGCTCCGGTTCAGTTTACTTAAGCTACAGGCAAGATGATTAAGAGTAGATTACTGTTCCATGATGTTGCAGTAGATCCGGATGGAGCGACCCAAGACTTGTGTGCTCGTTCCTCTACAAGAAGATGAAGTAATCCATTTGGATCCCTCGTGAACTCTGGAGGCCCGAAGATTATCCTCTGGTTCCAGAATTTAGTAATATAGGGTCATCGACTCTTTTCTTCCTTCCTCTACTTCTTCTCATTCTTCTCTTTTATATTCTCTTCTTCATCCGCTTGATGAATCCTTGTTATATTCTTCTACTCTACCATCTTTCTCTTGAGATTCTTTGGTTAGACCGAATTTTGTCTTAGTGAACCCGTGAAAAGTTATAGATGTTTGAGGTTTGGTCAACCCTTGTTACGTGGTTTGAGAATTGTGAGTTATACCTTGTTATCTATCTTAGTAAGCTTTTGAGGATCGATTTGAATGATAAATTGTCGATTAATGGAATTAGGTTGGTACTTAAGATTTTGAACCTTGGGTTATAGGTTACTTGATTATTTGGAGGACTTAAAGTTGAATAATCTATTGAAGTAGCAAGAGTATATCATATTTGATGGATACCAAGTACCTAACCTAGAACCGAACTAAGTGTAACTGATAATATTACTTGGGATTCTTACCTAATGCTTATTTGATGGATGAATCATGAATATTTGGGATCATAGAGTACTGTTTAAAGTGTTAACCTGAGTGTTGTGGTACCATCGAAGGTTTTCATTAATATCGTTAGAAATTTTGGTTGACATAGATTACCCGTGTTTCTTAAGGATTAGATCATTGATCGTTGTTTAAGGTAGTAATCTATGAACTTTGGAGTTGATTGATCTAACTTGGATAAATTGTTGTTAACCTTGAAAAGGAGAAACATGTTACAATTAGAAGTTGTATTTATCGCGTTGTTTTGAGGAATACTCAATGCGAATCATCTTGATGGATTTATAGTTCAAAACCCTTAGACCAACGAGATTGTGGCTTCGTTGAGTTAATATTTTGGTGGTTTCGCTGTTACGATATGAAATTTGGTGGAATTCTCAGAAACCTTAGTCGAATGACGTGTTCGAAGATGTGAGTGTCTGCGCCATTACCTATAGGTTTGAGCGTGTTTGAGGACTTGTTGTACTTTTCCAACTTCTGTACTTGTGGCATTATAAATATGTTGGTGATCATTTTTGAGGATTTCGTACTCGAGCATTGTTAATTGGTGGATTTTATTTAGTGTTCCTTACTCGAGAAATTTGAAGTATAACTCGAGTTTATACCTTATGAGCTTTGAATTTATGAGCCTTAGTGATTACGAGTTTGGATATGTTTTGATAACCGCTGGAATCGTAATTAATGGATTAGTCTAAATCATTTGAGGATTCTTACCATACTAATTGAAAGATTATATAAGTATGTAAGACTTAATTTTGGAGGCGGTGACAATTGATAATTTTGGAGGTGGTAGATTGAGTAGGACCACCCTGTGCCGATATTGGACTTAGCGTTATTTGATGGGCCAATTACGAACCCGTGTTTGTGAGAGTCGTGCTAGGGATCTTGAGATGATTAATTTCTTCTATAATCCTTGATAGTTCTTTTTTATTCTCAACTCCGTCTTCCTTTCTGCTTCTCTTGAATTTTGTTACCGCATCTGCTGCTAATCCCTTCGACCTTTATCAATTTTGAAAACTCGGGGGCGTTTGGTTCATCAAAGGGAAAGGGAATGAAATCAACAAAGGGAAACAGGGGGAAAGGAATGGGATTACCCCAAATTTAGGTTGTCGTTTGGTTTCAATGAGAGAGAATGAATTTCACCCAACTTTCACTCAAACTCGACATTAGCGGTGTGCCATCATATTATTTATACTTATGTAAAATAAAAAATTATAAAATAAATAGATTAATATCTAAATTGTAAAAATAATAAAAATTAATTTTTGTAGTATCTTTTGATAATAAAATACCTGTAATATAAGGAGTATTATTTTTACACTTTTTTAATTGTAAATATGGTAAATATACGGAGTAATAATTACTGCAATACGATAAGTTTTAAAAAATACATTTTCTTTTTAATTGATAAATTAAGGTATCAAAAATTATTTTGACCCAACTTCGACTCATATTTGACTTGACCCAAAAGTGTGGTGGTGTTTGTAATGGTGGTAGGTGGGCCTTGGTGGTGGTGGTGGTCGTAGTGGTGCGGTGGTGGGTGGACTTTGGTGGTGGTGGTGGTGGCGGTTGTTGGTGATGGTGACGTGATGACTAGGTTGGTGAGTGGGGGAAAGAGAATGCAATTACCTTGGGGGGTTGTGGTAAGAAGGTAGAGGAGTTTGGGGGAAAAGGAGGGGGAAAGAGAATGATTGATTTGGCTAAACAAACACAAACAAAGGGAATCGTGAATTTTGATTCCCTTTCCCTTTCCTGAATACCTCATACCAAACGGCTCCTTATTTTAATTTATTATCTATCATTGTTCTATTTACCCGTTAACCATTTTTCGAACTACATATTTTATAAAAAGTTTGACTTACTTAAACTTTTCGGATATCGTGAAATTTAACATATTTGAATTATAATTTGAGAACTTTATACTTCACTTCTGTTTTATCTTTGGTTGATATTTATATTTAGTTTTGTTTCAAAATGCTTTAATAATTTATTTTGAAGTATTTCGAAATTATTTCAACTTTTGATTTTCAAGCAATCGAAATTTTATGAAGACTTTCATATTTCCAAATACTTCAATTTCTACAGGATTAGTATGTAAAGCTTTTTAGCATTGTCAAGATTATTTTGTATGTTCAAGTTTGATAACGTTTTTGAAAACTTTCATAATTACTTTGATAACATTTTCGAAATTTTAACGTTTTGAAATTAGTTTTTGTTTTATTGTTGGTGGACTTTCGAATCTGTTATTGAAAATGATTGACGACTGGTTCGATTTTTACTAACTACAAAATTTGATTTCTCCGAACTAAATTTTGTTTCTTCAAAAAAAAAATATATATAAATATTTTCGAATTTCCTAATCAAATTGTTTTACTTTTGTTTTGAAAATGTTTTGGTTACCTTATTTCTTTCAAGCTCGTTTACAAATGTTATTTGACGTCGTTATTTTATCAAACAACTTTACTTTATGATTTCATTAATTAAAAGATTTTAAACTTCGGGTAGCTTAGCCCAATTCCTCTTGGAATAAATATTTGCATTCGATTTCGTATCACTTTGAAAGTTGTAAAATTTCTTTTGAAATAAAATTCTTATACAAATTTGTATCCCCATCTTTTCGAGTGGAGTAATCTTGATTCCTTTCTACTTATTCTTAGTTTCGAGGACGAAACTTTCTTTTAGTGGGGAGGATTGTAACACCCGCTAATTTTCTATGCGTTGTTATCTATTCCGTTATGACTCCGTCATGACTCTATTATTTTTTCTATCTTCAGTTTCCTTCATTTTCAGGCTTCATAACATTTTCAAGTCAAATATTATTTATTTTTATTAAAAGAGTTTAAATATTTTATTTTCCTGATCTATTTATAAAAGTTTCATCGCAAACTATTTATTTATTCGCGAGGAGTCCTATTTTTTTCTACGAACTAACGTTTTAAGCTTGGATTTATGTTATTTCTTTTCCTAAAAATGTCTAAACACATTTATATAATATTTCCAACTAAGAAATATTTTTATTTACGAAAAATTTAGCCTTTAATCATTTTATTACGAAGTTTCGTAAATAATTATTTTCTATCGCGAGGTTTACTCGAATTTCTTTGAAATGCTTTTAGTAATTATACGATTCTTATTTTTATCAACCTACATTAAAAAGAAGCACTTTTTGGCCCCTTTTTAGACCATGACACCCATGGTCACACATCTTCACATTTTTTTTTCATTTGGTTTTATAAAGTGATTAAAGCCTTAGATATTTTTATTACCTTAATGAATTTGGTGACTAATTGCAAAACTCTTCACTCTCCCTTGTTAATCCATTTTGGCTTGTTTTTTTAAGTTTATCCAACATTTTTTTCATCAATTTTTAAGATCATATTCATTCACACAATTCACATAATTCATTTCTTTTCATTCATTCTCATTCAACCACATTAAACAAAGAAAATACTCTTCAACTCCTTCATATTGGCAATGAGTTTCAGCCTTATTTTCCAGCCAAATTTTGTCCCTAATCGAGTCTTGATCGTCTCATTTTTATCCTAAAATTAATCCTCTTTCCGATCCTATCGTTAAGGTAATAATCGATGGGTTTTCGATCGTTATTTACCATTGATTTTCTTAGTTTTTCTCATGGTATTTTTCTACCATGATTTTCGTGTGATTTAGGTTTTTTGGATGATCCCGAGTCCGACGAGTATATAATCGATTCAGACTTGGAGTAGAGGTAACGTCGATGTTACTCGGTATTTCATGATTTTAATTGAGTATTTGCAAGTATATATTTTTATGTTTTATTTTGGCAATATATTTATGTCATAAAATCTGGAAAATTTTTAAATTTTTAAATTTTGCATGTTTCGGTATTTTTATCGCTTTTACGAGATTAACGATTAAATCGTCATATTAATTTGTAAAATCGTAATATTCGGCCTAAACATGTAATATATGTTTATATTCTGAAAAAAAATTTTTTTGGTGATTTTTAATAATTTAGTATTTTTCTGATATTTTTGATATCGATTATTGAATTATTACCGTTATCGGACAAAAACGATTAAAAGCCAATTTTTAGTTCTAGTACTTAAGCATTTTATTTTAATCTGATTTTTGACGTGATGAAACTTTCTGATTAAATAGAAGTTTCTGAATTTTTTCATAATTTTTCGGAATTCTTAAGTGGATGAATTAATTAATCACTTTAAATCATCGTTTATCGTTAAAACCGTGTTTGTCGTTTAAATTCTCGATTTCTGGTCTTTGGTTTAAATCTGGAAAAAAATTATGATTCTGATGATTTCATATTAAAATATAATTCTATGATTTTTAGTGCCTTAATAAAATGTTAGGAACGATAAGTTTTATTAATGGAATCGTTAATTGTGAAAACGGGTTTTAAAGACGGTTTTGACGGAAGTTGGTAAATCTGGAATTTGGAAAATCTGGAAAATTAGTATAATCTGGAAAATGATGATTTTTAGGTTTAATAATAATTTTTAGACATTAATAGTTAAATCATTTTGTAATTACTATTTTTATTAATCGTTATTGTCGAAATTGGACGATTAACGAGAAAACGCTTTAAAAACCGAGTTTTAGAATTCTGGAAAATTTTCTTTTCTGGACAGAATATCCATAAATATATTTTAACTATTTTATGAAATTTTTGTACTATTTATTAAAGTCTTTAATTAATAAGTATTGATTTTCGGACAAATTGTGATTTATCGTTAAAATGCTTCGTCTTACCTAAAAGAATTATTTTTCCATCAATTTTGAAAGTATTTAAATCTGAAACTTTAAGAGTTAAATCATCCCTTAACATACTCTAAATGTATTTGTTGGTTTAATTAAATAAAGACGTTCAAATATTTAATTTGATGTTTGCCGTAAAATCCTATTTATAATTTTATTGTCGAAACTAATAATAATTAGGGAATTTTAACTTTATAACTTTTGAAAACACCCTAATTAGTAATATTAAAATGTTTAAGACATTTTTAATCATTTTATAACGCTTATACGATATTTTAATAATTTCATAAAATTAAATGTTCACTTTGGTAATTAATATCGTTAAGGCCGAAAGTATTAGTTTTATAAATCTATATCGTTTACTAAAAATGTGATGTTAGTATAAACTAATATTTTCGCTATTTTGATATGATGCTATTTTTGGTAAAGTTTCTAAAAATAGAAGTTTCCTAAAATAGAAAGTTTCCTCTTTTGGAAAGTGATTCCTTTTTCTTTTGTTCTCCTATTGTTTGTATTGAATACATCTTTTAAATATCGATAATGGATTGTTTTGGAGTTATGGAATAAGGATAAGTGTGGGTTTAGAGTAATATAGTCTGAGATGTACGTTTGCCATCAACTATAAAGCTTGTGTGTCTATGTTGAGACACATTGGTCGTTGAACTGAGCATGGTTTGTGTTCAGGAATGTGTATATTTTGACCTTAAACTTAGATATTGCATCGTGTAAGTCGGCGTCGGGTTGAACTGGATTACGGTTGGTGTCCAGGAGGGGTGTACATTACTTAAGCCAGGAGGGGTATTCATTTTGGGCCAATTTATTTAAGGCCTAATGTTTGACTTTACCATTTAAATTTTTATCTAAACATAGTTACAGCGTGTTATAATCCCGACTCTACAGTGTTTCCGCCACTGTATCGCGTTAGATTTTTCTAGGGGATTACAGAAACATAGTGATAGCTTGAGGCCTCGAAGTCTTGTCCAGTCTTAACATAGCGAAATAGGAATGTCTTGACCCGTCCTATATTGGATACAACTAAAGAGCCGTCAATATAGGACTAGTCATACGAGACTTTGCTCAAAGTCGTAAACATGGCTTAATGGGACTTTATAGCACCTTTAAGCTCTCATTGGAGGCCTATAGGGGTTACTCGATCGAGTCATTAAGGGGACTCGATCGAGTGGCCTTCGTGAGGACTCCCTGCCCATTTTTGAGGGGGTCACTCGATCGAGTGGCCCTTAGGCACTCGATCGAGTGCCCTCTGTAACAGGCGAAAGGTTTCCTTCAAAACGACCCATTTCGTAAATTGATGATACAAACTGAGAAATAATCGAGCTAGACATAAATATTAAATAATTTATACTCACTCGGTTCTCGATAACTCGTTACGCATGACACTTGGTTGCAGAACCGGTATCAAGCATTTCGGAGCGTTGCTTGTGAAATCGGAGTTAAGTAAACTAGGATGAATATCGATTCTGTCTGCGTCACGATGTCATTGTCGGTCCATACGGACCATATGATGATCGATTCAGCATCAATGGGTTTCACGCTAATTCAACTGTCGACGACTTTTTTAGGCACGATGTTTGACTACGGAGTCAACATCAAGCCTTTAAAGTAATATTTTGAAAATGGTATCGAATACGCTCAATAATAAGTCACCGCAATCGCGTTATAATCCAACGGTTATGCGTACGCCATAAGGCGACCTAACCCTTGAGTGTCTAGGGCGGCATGCCTCGAAGGGTGCCACCTCCAGTACGACTTGTCGGAGGAGTATAACGGATTTTGAACAGAATTTGTTATCGAACATACTCGACTTGAAAATTCGATTGTCGTCACAAATGTTAGATCCTTTGCATTTCGATATCGTAATTCGATTTTTTTGAAACCTACGATAATCGATTTAGCATCATCAGATATTTGCTTGAATTGATTCAAAAATAGTTTTGTTAAATTAATATACACGGTATTATATATGATGGAATATAAGTATAGATGTTAGATTGTTAGTAATGTTAGGTACAATAATTAAAAGTTAGATGCAAAAAAATGAAATGTTAGTAGTTAGTAAACGGAAATTGTGGACATGACGTAGGTCCACCCCGACGCGGCCACGCGCGGGTTTGGGTAGGCGAATGAATCTCGTGGTGAGATTGTTCTCGGGTTCGAAATTTAAGTCAAAATGGAGTCGCCACCGAATTTTGTGGTTATTCGGAACCATACGAGCCCACTCTATGTCGTCATGGGCTATACACAAAGTAAGCCCACTTCGATTTCAGAGTTTATTGGGCTCGTCCCTTTGCATTGCAATATCGATACCGTTTAAACCGGCTTTCGTATATAGAATGACTCTCGTGCGCCAAGGGTTTCGGACATCCGGAAACCAAAGGTTCTGAGTAAGGGGTGAGGGTACGTGTTGGGAAGCCCACTAAGGACACCCAACCCCGCCCGCACATGGCGGCCTCTACTAAGACATCGTTCGTGTTCGTGTGTGCGCGCTAGTAAAACGATTAAATGATATGCAAACAGCGTTTTCGGGCTAAGCATATTAATAGTATGTGAACTACGTCATTTAATGCATCTTATTTTTGGTCAAAGTGATTTAGCATGCGAGGTTCGTTTATAAAGCGCAAAAGCAAGTAAATAAACAAAGCTCGAAAGTAAATAAAAAGGTAACGTACAAGTTACACGGGCGGAAATACAACCCGGAATTCACAATACAACATTACGTAAAAGTAATAAAAATAATGCGATACAAAGATAGGGGCGGACCCGTATGTAAGCTAGACCGCGAAATGTGTAGATGGACTAACCCCGATTAAATACACATTATATCGTGTACTAAACGAAGGACGGAAATATGAGACTGCGGCATATTGCTAGCCTAATCTCACATCCCGTAGTCTTGTCCCGACTTATCACGTCAAAGTGGTCAAAGTCGTTCTACGTGTCGTGATGTGCATAGTTTTGAAAATAGGAGAGTCACGTGATAGTCTTTACACGTGATGACTAATGTCGATAAAAGAGATGAGACTTGAAAGGTGCGTCAAGGCTCTCGGTTACGGGGCTACAGGACTCACTCGGTCGAGTCATGGTCTGACTCGGTCGAGTGCGTCCTAAAAGAAGCTTCTGCCCACGGTTTGGGGTGTTACTCGGTCGAGTGGTAGGTGTACTCGGCCGAGTAGCACCTGTACGAGCTATGACTCGTGTTTTTATGTGTTTTAAATCGAGAGTTGGCCGAATCAAATTAAAATATTGGCGAATTTAAACTTAATTCGGTTTGTCGGTAATGTAATCATGTCTCATATGATTGTAATACCGTTATCGGACTTTTGGAAATGGAGTTGCCACGATAAACGTGGGTTTTAGAAAATGGATTCACGTGATTGGCTTTACACGTGTCGACTAAGAGTCGTAAAAATAGGACGAGGCTTAAATGTTGCATTTAAGCTCTCGGTTTTCTGGGTTACAGGACCCACTCGGTCGAGTCATGGTCTGACTCGGTCGAGTGTGCCCTCGAAAAGCAATCTGCCCAGTTTTATGGGCACTACTCGATCGAGTGGCCTATGCACTCGGTCGAGTAGTCCCTGTACGAGTGTTAGCTCGTTTCGTTTTTGGGTTTGAAAACGACGGTCGGTCGAGTTAAATACAAATATCGCTTGATTTGAATTTAACTCAACCTCCGGTACTATAATCGTGTACATGTACGATTATAATACCGTCGTCGGGATTTTATGAAATGTTTGTGTTAGAACATTTGAATTAGTAACGAAATGCTTCCCTCTACGTCACGACATCGAAACTAACCCTTTCGGGTTATGTGATGTCGGTTTTCGTGTCAATGGGTTCCGCACTAATTAAAATGGGATCGAATGCGTTCAACTACGATTAGTCACGATCACGTCACGCCTTTGAGCACATTGGGGCGGGGCTCCTCGAAAGGGCTCCACCTCCGTCGTTGCTCGTAAAAGGATTAGACGGACTTTAGGCGACAATTATAGTCAAACGTATCCGAAACCGAAATTTTGATACTAGTTATATATATATATATACACGGTATGGTTATAATGTTAGCAACGAAATGTAAAAGTTAGTATGCAAAAAAAGTAAAATGTTAGAATGTTAGAGTTAGTGTTAGGATTGCAATACTAGTATAAGTATAATATTAACGATACAAAAATGTAAGTAAAAGCAATAAAGATCGAGATGGGATTTAGGACACCCTCAACATACATGCTTAGTAGGGACCTCGGAAATGGACTCGCGAATAGTGACAGGACTATAGAGTATCGAGGATGTATGTAAGTTATGGTGTGTGTGTGTGTGGGTGTTGTCGGTTTATCGAGGGACAAGGGACTCGGTCTTTGTATGTGATTGCTTAGGGTTGTAGAGTGAAGAGTGTGGCTGAGATGTAGGGTAAATGTAGGGTAAAATGGATGGGTAGAGAGTTGGTAAAAGTTCTTCAAAAAAAGGTCCTCCAAATGCATGGGGGATGTCGTGGTATTTATAGGCAATTGCCACGACCTAAGGTGCACTCGATCGAGTGGCCCTAGTGCACTCGATCGAGTGCCTATTTGGGCGGGTCTGATCCAGCGGAAGACGCTCCACTCGACCGAGTGGGCGATCCACTCGATCGAGTGGATCAACGAAGGTTGAGATAAATAAGGCAAGAATATCTTGCTTGTTTTGACTTATTTTTTGAATTTGATTTGTGCGCCTAAATGAACTTGGCTGAGATATGAGACGGTTTCGTCTTTGACCGGGTTTTGACCCGGTCGCTAAAAGACGGGATTTATTTTTGGTGTCAGTTTTGGCCCAAATTAGTCTCAATTTGCTCGGAACGACCCACTGGGCCTGAATTTGATGTCTGTTTTGTGAGATTATTACTCCGCTAAAAGTCCATGTCAGATATTATTGATTTCGGGCCCAAATCCGAGTATACTAAGTCACGTTTGCGTCCGATCATCATCGGGTGTTTGTCGGGAACTGCTATAGACACTAGCAGGCAAAATGCGGGTGTCTAGAGAGCCCCCACTCTGACTGAGGCTTGGACAAGGCGAAAGTCAGAGTAGCTACCAGGCCGATCGCAGATTACGACCTGGCAGCCTTCCGGTCGGGTCGTTTATAGTCCGGTAGACTAGCGTGAAGGGCTCGCCAGCCATAAGCAGAGGGTCATACCTGTCCTGCCGATAATAGCTCCGCGGGGAGTCAGACTTGTTGCATAAGTCCTAGGCGTGCCTATATGTGGGCCCATCCTGTACAATTTCGGGGAGAATGCCGCCTCGGGCGTTCCGCTGGGGAAATATGTGAGTTCTACGGGCTTGCTTTTGAAGCCTTGAGTCGTGCCTGACCTGATGATGATGCTCCGTGGGGAGTAAAACTTGCCTTTCGGAGCGTCGGTGCACTCGTATGCCGACACATCACGTCTTGGATGTAGCATACCGGGGAAAAGTTGACTCCGTTGGGGAATTTAAGTAGTTTCGCGGGGACTTGCTTCTGAAGTCTTGGGGGTGTACCTGTATGCTGACACATCATAAATTGCATGTAACACATAGGCAAAACACCGACTTGTGCTGGGGAAAATGCACTAGATTTTGAAAAAAAGTTGAGATTTTCGAAGAAGGAATTTTTAGAAAGAATTTAGGAAAGCTCAGGATAACTAGATTCCTATTCTGGGTTGAAGTCAGGCCTGCATATGTTGGGGCCCAGTTTTTTGAGGAGGCAGGGTTAGTCAGGTTATTGCCAGGCTTCCAGATTATAAATACAGGTTTCCTGCTTCAGCTTTCTGCACCTCAAACCAAAAACCCTTCTCTTCTCTAAAAAGAATCTCTCAGTCTTTCAAGAAATTAAGTTCCTGCCATGGGTATCGAGCATCTCACTTCAATGCTTTTTGCTTGGTCCCAACACTTTCGGGATGAAGACAGGATTCAGCTGACCCAAATGGGGATTACCAGCCTATTTCCTCTTAGGCGTCTGGTGCCTGATGCGCATTTTCTGGACGCTTGTTTGGCGCTTTGGGACACTACCCATCACGTCTTCGCGTTCCCGCGGGGAGAGATATGCCCTCTTCCCGAGGAGATCGCAGCCATTGGAGGTTGGAGCCCTGTTGCTCGCCCTGCCATTCCTTCGTTCTACCCGGACCCGAGGAGAAGACTGAGGGATTTCTTGGGTCTGTCTCATGCTGAGACGGATCGAATGGTGCGGGGAGATACTGTCTCCCTTTTCGATTTGGCTGACAAGTTCATGAATAGCCAGGATGTAAGGGCTACGCCTTCTCACCGGCGTAGGGCTTTCGCGTTTTGCATGCTACACCGCTACGTCTTCGAGGGGTTGATGGATGCTGACTCATGCGTGGGTCAAATCAGGCTGATTGGAGTGGTTGACCAGATGGAGACTGGTCATAGCCCTGCTTGGCTAGCCACTGGAGAACTCATCATGGGTCTGGATGCTAGGCGACTGGACCCAACCCGACAACTGACGGGGAGCACCCTTATTCTGCAGGTAAACGTCTTTCGATTTTTCAATTTTGCTTCGCGCGATTTTTTGTTTCGCGGTTTCTTGAAGTCCGTAAGTCACTCGATCGAGTGGACTTACCACTCGATCGAGTGGCGTCTGTAAAGTGCTTCTGTTGGCCTGTGAAGGGCTTACTCGATCGAGTCAGAGGGTGTACTCGATCGAGTGTCATACCTGGTAGTCTTCTGTTTGTCTTAGCGAGTCTTACTCGATCGAGTCAGATGGTGTACTCGACCGAGTGTCATACCTGACGAGCTTCTGGTTGTCTTAGAGAGCCTCACTCGATCGAGTCAGAGGGTGTACTCGATCGAGTGGGCTGTAGCGAACCATTCCGTTACTCATGCATCCCGTGTATACGTTTGCAGGTTTGGCTGTCGGAGCGCTTATCGATCATAGAGCCTCCTCCGAGCGTTCCAAACTACCGTAGCAGCCAACTCAGTTCCAGGGGGCGCAGGATAAGCTCGAATCACCATATAAATCGAGCTTACTGGGACGAGGAATTGGTGTTCCATGGTGGCCCGTTGATTAGGTGGACGGTTGCTTGGTGGTTCCTATCCAAGCTGACGGGGTTGGCCAAGAGGGACCAAGCTCGTTACCTCGTGATCTTGTCCCTTGACTGGACAGTTCATATCTACCCGGACCGCATTCTGAGGCAGTTCGGTTCGTCTCAGCGCATTCCTGAGACTGAAGCTATTATTAGCGTCTCGCTCCAACTGACGGATGCTATGTGCGACACCTGGTTGCAGAGGTGGTTTACCCGTCCTACATGGACCATTCCCAACCCTTGCCAATCCGCTTGGGTTTCTCGAGCTTATGAGAAATGGACCTCTGAGGAGTCCGAGGAGGCTCGCAAAGCTCTGAAGGTCGATGAGGCCTTCGAACTGGTCCGTCGGGAGACGGCAAAGGACAACAGGGGATTCTACGATGAGGGAGAGACCCCTGCTACCTTGGTCCGGTTAGAGTCGGGTCTTAAGTCACATACTAAGACTCGAGCTAGAGATGCCGGTGCTAGTGGCACGCGGGGGCGGCAAAGCCCCCAGACTGACTTGGAGCGGCGACTTGGGCCAAGACTGGCGGCCCGGGACCGACTAGGTCCGCGTGACCGGCTCCCTGAGCCCGTGAGGGCCCGGCTTGGGCCAATCGAGGTGGACGAGGACTCAAGTTCCAAGAAGCGAGTCCGGGCTAAAGAGGTTCCTGTGGTGATTCGGGAACGCTCTCCTCCGCGTCGTCGTCAGTGGACGGCCAAGGAGGCCAAGGACAAAGGGAAGGGCAAGATGCCCTAAATACTGAGTCCTTAGTTTTATTATTTAAATATTATTATTATTTTGTCGTGTGTTTTTTTTTTGTAGTTTTTTTTTTTTGAATTCCTGCGCTTGTAATTTTCCCAAGCTTTTTGGGACTTTTTTTTTGTGATAAATAAAAAGAAGCTTATTATTAAAAAAAACCGTTCCTGTCTTTTCTCGATTGCATTGGTCGTGCCCTTTTGAGGGGCTGCCTACGTATCCGCAATTAGCAGAATCAAACCAAACGTAGTTCAGGCTTAGGAAATTGCAATCTCGAATTACACCAAGACTATTGGTTCAAGATGTTTTGCGACAGTAGAATAAATAATTCTAGCTCATTGACTTGCTTTTTTGTAAAATAAATGTTTTTGATAAAAATTGCTAATGACATTGAGAAATGGCTAAGGGTAGTAACGCTTCAGCTGGTCCAGGTTGGTTGGGTTGACAAACTCATTCCCGTCCAGGTCCGTCAGCATTACTGCTCCCCCTGATAGGATTTTCTTCACCAGATATGGCCCAGCCCAGTTGGGTTTGAATTTTCCCCTTGGGTCAACTGGTAGCAAAGCTCGAACAGACTTAAGGACCAGATCCCCTTCCTTAATGTTCCTGGGCCTTACTCGCTTGTTGAAGGCCCGTTGGATTCGTTTCTGGTATATTTGGATATTGTTGAGAGCGCGGGACCGTCGTTCGTCTAGTAGAACCAACGAATCGTACCGTGCTCGAACCCAGTCAGCTTCGGGTACTTGACTTTCTAGCAGAATTCTGAGGGACGGTACCTCTAGCTCTACCGGTTGGACTGCCTCCATTCCATAGGTTAGGTAGTATGGTGTCGCTCCGGTTGCGGTGCGAATTGACGTCCGGTACCCCCATAGGGCAAAAGGTATTTTGTCGGGCCAGTCCCGATAATTATCAGCCATCTTTTTGAGTATGGTGACAATCGTTTTATTGGCTGCCTCTACTGCTCCATTGGTTTGGGGACGGTAGGGCGAGGATGTGTGCCTTTGAATTTTATATTTGGCCAGTAGGGCCGCGGTCTCAGCTTGGAAATGGGTTCCATGATCACTGATAAATTCATGCGGGATCCCATACCGGCATATTATCTTGTTCTGGATAAATTTGGCAACATGCTTAGCATTGAGGATGCGATATGATTCAGCTTCGACCCATTTGGTGAAATAGTCGATAGCCACCAAAATGAAGCAGTGTCCACCCGTACCGGAGGGATTTAATTTCCCGATTATGTCGATACCCCATGTCGAGAACGGCCAGGGTGACGTCATGGTATAGAGCAGAGATGGCGGCATATGCTGCACATTGCCAAAGATTTGACAGTTATGGCAATGTTTGACATATAACTGGCAGTCGGCCTCCATGGTGTTCCAGTAATACCCGAGCCTCATGATTTTTCGGACCAGCATGTGAGCATTCATGTGTGGACCGTTTTCGCCATCATGTACTTCGGCCATTACCTTCTCGGCCTTATATTTGTCAACACAAAGGAGAAGAGCCCCTTGTGCCGTCTTTTTGTACAATTGCCCGTCATCTGTACGGATGAACTGGGTGGCTAGTCTCCGTAAGGCTTTCTTGGCTCGGCTTTCCGCCCCGGGAGGATACTCTCCGTTGGTCAGGTATGTTAACACGGCTTGGTACCATGGTTCGGGATCGGTTATTTCGATGTCTTCAATGTCATGGACGTACGCCGGCTCGGACCGTCTTTCGACGCAAATTGGCATACTGGTCACGTGGTCGGGAATGTTCAGTAAAGATGCTAATTTTGAGAGTGCATCTGCAAACTGATTTTCTTCCCGAGGCAGGTATATGTACTCTACCTTTTGGAATTGTTTCTCGAGATCCCTTACTCGTGCCTGGTAGGCCACGAGATTAGCATTCCGAGTCTTCCATTTTTGAAGTGCTTGGTTAATGACCAAGGATGAATCGCCATGTACCCGGAGATTTGTGATCCCTAGGTTGGCGGCGGCTTGTAGCCCATGAATGCATGCTTCGTATTCCGCTGCATTGTTAGTGACGTCAAAGTCCAGTTTGATGGAGACGGGAGTATGCTCCCCTCTTGGTGATATTAGGAGGATCCCGACTCCGAACCCCCGAAAATTAGATGCTCCGTCGAAGTATAAATCCCATGTTTCGGCATCGGTATGGAAAATATCTTCATCGGGGAAGGACTAGGTGTCGGTGTGTCCTTCCTCGGTTACCGGGCTGTCGGCGAGGAATTCTGCTACTATTCGCCCCTTAATAGCTTTTAAAGGTACAAATTTTAGGTCGAACTCTGCCAACATTAGAGTCCATCTTGAAATCCGGCCGTTGAGGATAGGTTTTTCGAAGAGGTACTTGATCGGGTCCATCTTGGATAGCCCATGGACCTCATAGCTGAGCATATAATGTCGGAGCTTCTTAGTGGCCCAGACTAGAGCCAAGCACGTCTTTTCGAGCATGGTATATTTGCACTCATACTCTAAAAACTTCTTACTGATGTAATAGATGGCTCGCTCTTCGGAGTCAACTGTCTGAGCCAGCATAGCCCCCATGGCTGTCTCGGTCGTTGTTAGGTATAACGACAGAGGCAAACCGGGTTGAGGTGGCATTAAAACTGGCGGAGCAGACAGAATTTCCTTGATTTTGTCGAAAGCAGCTTGGCATTTGTCGTCCCATAGTACCCGCTCCCCTATTTTCAGTTTCTTGAAAATTGGTTCACACACCATGGTTAGCTTGGAAATGAATCGACTAATGTACTGGACTTTCCCAAGAAATCCCCTTATTTCTTTTTCGGTTTTAGGATCTTGCATCTCGGTAATGGCTTTGATTTTAGCTGGGTCGACTTCGATACCTCGTTGGCTAACGATATGACCCAGTAATTTGCCTGACGTTACCCCAAAACTGCATTTTTGAGGGTTTAGCCTCATGTTGCACTTGCGCAATCGGGTGAAGAATTTTCTTAGGGCGGTGATGTGACCGTCCCGTTCTTTGGATTTGACGATCATGTCGTCTACATAGACCTCTACCTCTTTATGCATCATGTCATGTAGTAAAGTGGTAGCGGTCCTTTGGTATGTGGCCCCGGCATTAATGAGACCAAATGGCATGACGGTGTAGCAGTAAGTACCCCAAGGTGTAGTGAAGGTAGTCTTACTCATATCTTCTTCCGCCATCTTGATTTGATTGTACCCGGCATACCCGTCCATGAATGACAGAAGGGCATGATCGGCCGCGTTATCCACCAGTATATCGATGTGTGGTAACGGAAAATCATCCTTCGGGCTTGCTTTGTTAAGATCCCGAAAGGCTACGCATACCCGCACCTTACCGTCCTTTTTAGGAACCGTCACGATGTTTGCAACCCAGTCCAGATATTCGGACACTTGTATGAAGCCGGCCTTGAACTGTTTGTCGACTTCTTCCTTTACTTTGAGAGACCACTCGGGCCTCATTCGACGAAGCTTCTGTTTGACCGGTTTGCACCCGTCTTTGATAGGTATGTGGTGCTCGGCTATTTCCCGGTCTATCCCCGGCATGTCCTTGTAGGACCACGCGAAGACATCTTTGAACTCTTGGAGGAGATTTATAAACTGTTGTTTCTCCTCGGGATCTAAGGATAACCCTATCTTAAGTATCTGAGGCTATAAGGTTGTTCCCACGTTTATGGACTCGGTCTCTTCAATTACCGGATTCCGGGACTCCCTTTGCTCGAGTTGCTCGATCAGATGTGGAGGTAAGGGTACCTGTTCGTCGGATTTCTCAATGTCATAGCATAAATCATTTTTGAAAACAGGATTTAAAAGAGACAAGTCGTAAGCAGAACGGTTGTTATTATTGATTGAAAATTTGGAAAATAGCTCAAAGAGAGCTGCCATCTGATCATTGGTCAGTGGCGGGATTGGTAAAGCACTCGGGACAGACCCCGAAGTGCTAGCAGCAGGAATGATAGAAGGGAGGGGGGTTACAGGAGTGACTCTAGCACCGACTTCTCTAGACTCGACCTCAGACTCTGACTCAGACCCCGACTCAGACTCGGACTCAGACTCAGGCATGTCTCCCTCTCCGGCGACCAGCTTGTAGATCCTTCCTTGACTGTCAGTCCACTTGACAGTCTTCCTCCAGGCCCTTTTTCCCGTCTCGGAGCCAACATCCGAGATCAGCTTGGTCGGGTCAAACCTGTTGCTGCGGAGAATCAGGTTGACCAGGTCTTCCTTTGGAGTCGGGGCTACGGTGTCTTCCCCGAAGAGTAGCCCCAGCGCGGGCTCGGCATCGTCCGCTCCGTCGGACTGGGTGAGGGTGAACACCTCATCTGGGATGTAGTTGCAATCCCGGGCCAAGTGGGTCCCGAGGTGCGTAGCGTTGGGTTGGTATAGTCCAACCTGGACAGCCCCGAATACGGGTGTGACAAAGTAGTCAGACAACCGTGGGCTATAAGGGCTCAAGTAGGTACCCTTCATGATGTTGCAGGCCTTTTCAATTCCTGCTCGGACAACGTTGTCTGGAGTGAGGGCATAGCCAAGGCCGAAGTGAGAGTCTTCGTCCTTAAGGACCTCGATGATCTTCCCGGCTGGAAGGTCGGGTCGAGAGGTAGCCCCCGGAAGGTACCCTAGGTTCTGGAGCATCGTGTCAATGCTCGTGGTGAAGTAAGGCCTGAAAAGGTACTCTTCCTCGATCATCCCCACAAAGTCGAACCCCCAGAGGTCCGTGCGGCTCGTGGCGTTACAGCTAGCCACGGTCATTGGGGTCGCCTCTAGAGTAATAATACCGTCGAGTAGAGGCATCTTGATCTTGCGGTGGAGGGTGGAGGACACAGCTTTCATCGCGTGAATCCACGGCCTTCCTAGGAGCAGGTTGAATGAGGAGGTGACATCAATCACCTGGAATTCAAGCTTCTTTTCTACTGGGCCCGTGATGATGGTCAGTTTTATGGCCCCAGCTACCGACTTTGGGCTCCCATCAAAGGCTTGGATGGTTTGAGCGGTCAGGATATAGTCAGCCTCGGTAATGCCGAGGGCTTTGGCGGTTCTTAGAGGAAGGACATTCACGGCCGACCCGTCATCAACTAGGGTCATCGGGAGGTACTTCCCCCGGCAAATCACCGTGATGTAAAGGGCCAGGTTGTGGGAGGTCCCGAATGGCGGCAGATCGGCTTCGGAAAATGTGATCATTGGGCCTCCTACTTTGGCCTTACCCTTTAGGTGGGGTAGGACCGTGGCTACCATTTCAGCGGGGGTAGCCAGAGAGTCGATCTTGACTTGATCGAGAGCCTTCGTAAGTGCCTCTCGATGTTCTTGCGAGCTAACAAGGAGTTGCCATATAGTGAGGTCAACTCGGGTTCTCTTTAATTGTTTCACGACGGCTGTTTCGGCGGTCGGCTCTTCAGGGGCGACTTCCATCCCGAGTGAATCGGTGATGGTCGTCGGGATAGAGGTGTCCCTAGTGCTTGTGGCTAAATAGGGACGACCAAGGTTGTTGCTGGCTAAGACTCGAGTTTTGACTTCTCGAATCTGTTCAGGGATGATGGGAACGGCTTCCCCTTTAGCGAGGTAGATATCATCCTCGTCGTCAAACCAAATCCCGTTCACTTGCGGGATGTAGGGGGAGATAAGGTGAGAGCAGTCGATCACCTCCCCTGCAAAGATGGCATGGGAGCTGAAAGGGTTCTCCTTGTTGCTGGGCTTATCTCCGGGTAGCGGGATTTTTCCGCTTTCAATTAAGTCCTGGATCAAGTGTTTCAGCTTCCAGCATTTTTCGGTTTCATGCCCATTGCCCCGGTGGTATTGGCAATAGGCCTGAGCATTGTAGTTCTTGGAGCGTCGCTCGACCGGAACTTCAGGAGTTGGGCCTATCGGTTGGATTAGGCCTTTGGAGGATAGCCTTTGTAAGGCATAAGTATAGGTAGTACCTATATCAGTGAAGACCCGAGGTGGGGTGTTCTTCTTGGACGGGGCATCTAGTAGATTGACCGCGTCAAAAATGCTGCGGGTTGCAGCCTGGGGCTTAGTGGTGGAGGAAGAGGCCCCTTGGTATCCTTTGCTAGCAGCCTTGGTGAGGCTTTCTAGTCTCAGGTCGTCTTCGATCCTCATACCCATTTCAGTAAGGGTGGTGAAATTGGGTATGACTGCGTACCGGAGGTGAACCCGGTAGGAAGGGAGGAGGTTCTTGACAAAAGCCTCCACCAGAGTCTTCTCGTTGGGCTTATCGACCAACTTCACGCTCTCGGCCCTCCAGCGTTGAAGGTATTTAGTGAAACCTTCTTTTGGCTCTTGGGCCATGACCTCCAGAGATCGCATTGTGGTTTGGATCTCGGTGTTGTCAGCATAGTTCCGAGCGAACTCGGTAGCCACATCATCCCATGTAGGGTATTTTTTCGGGTCTAGCCTATAGTACCGGGCCCGTGGGTGCTTCTCAAGGGATGCAGCGAAGAGGTTCTTGAACATGGATGAGTCCACTCCCTTGATGGCCATGAATTCTTTGAAGGCCCGCACATGTAGTAACGGGTCCTCAGTTCCCTCGAACATGGGCAAACCTGTGAGGTTCAGGTTTTCAGGCAGCTTGTCACTCACCGTGGAGTACTCTCGGCTATTCTCCCGGTGGATATTGTTACTCCCAGTCAAATGGACTTGTTCTTCTAGCCGGCGCACGGCGCTGACCAGTTCAGTTATGGGCCCAGTAGTCCCGACATTAGGGGTCCCTTGCTCCACCGTAGCTAGGCGAGCAACAATGGCCACTTGGCCAGCCCTCATTTCGGTCAGTTGGGCCTCGATGTCGGTTTGCTTTGCGACCATGGCGTCCAAAGCGGTTTGCAGACTGTTCAAAGTAGCCATCCTTCGAGCGTGTCTGGTTGCCGGCGGCCTGTCTGTAAGAACACCGCGTAATCAGAAACTGAACCCAGATCTCGGAAAAGGAAAGGAAAAGTACATCCCGAGCAACACTAGGAAAGGAGACTAGAGACTCGAGAAAGACATCTAGACGGGTGACTCGATGGGTGGTATAACTTCCTTAGGATTTTGGCTTTGTGGGCCTAGTCCCGTTCGAAGGAAGGTCCACGTGAGACTTTTCCCCAGACTTTTGACTCGAGTGTATGGACGGACTTTCCTTTGTAGGGGTATGCCCTACGCGGGTTGGTCGTGCCTTGACTGATAAGGCGGACTCGGGAAAGGGGGGAAACTCGTGATATAGGATCAGCGGAGTTTCGACGCTATAGACCTTCGACATACTATGCAAAGACCCGACACACGACTAGACGGTAGGTCCTATAATAAGGAAGGTTTACTAGGATAGTTGGATGTTTAAAATTTGAATGCTGAATGAGCGGAAGAATTTCCGAGAGTTTTGAAAAAAACGGAATTCCGAAAACCAAGATTAGAATTTTGAAAAATTCAGAAAATCGAGATAGTGTTGAAATTCATGAATTAAAATGGGCAGCATGCCGACTAGAGAAGAAGGATATTTTGAGTCAAATCAGTTGATCCTAAATTTCGGCGGCATTCCGAGTTTTGAAAATTGGATATTTTGAAAAGACGGGTCCCGAAACGGACAGCATTTCGGGTTTTTTCAAAATTTGGGTGTTTTTGGAAAGATGCATTTTTTTAAATGACGGTTTTGAAAAAGATGACACGGAAACCAAGTAGCATGTAGTCAAGCAAGCATTATAACGACGCTTATGTATGCTTTACACTAAGTCTCGGTCGGTCACAATAGGGTCTATACCAACAACGATCGCATTCTCACGAAACGGGACGGACTTCCTAGCCGATTTGGAACTAGGACCTGCCGTAAAACCCCGGTGAGTTCCGCCATCGAAGTCTTTAGCGCACCCATGTAGGAATGCACCGTGGTATAGTGGGACGTTGGTCACAAGTAACCGGCCCGGGCAAAATTTGGGTTATGCATGAACCATTAAACTAATGCGCACACACTAATATTCGAACGATTTCTCTTCGAGTCTCACCCTAGGAACCCCGATGCCATGTAGTACATCAGGTATCCCCAGCGGAGTCGCCAAATTGTGGACATGACGTAGGTCCACCCCGACGCGGCCACGCGCGGGTTTGGGTAGGCGAATGAATCTCGTGGTGAGATTGTTCTCGGGTTCGAAATTTAAGTCAAAATGAAGTCGCCACCGAATTTTGTGGTTATTCGGAACCATACGAGCCCACTCTATGTCGTCATGGGCTATACACAAAGTAAGCCCACTTCGATTTCAGAGTTTATTGGGCTCGTCCCTTTGCATTGCAATATCGATACCGTTTAAACCGGCTTTCGTATATAGAATGACTCTCGTGCGCCAAGGGTTTCGGACATCCGGAAACCAAAGGTTCTGAGTAAGGGGTGAGGGTACGTGTTGGGAAGCCCACTAAGGACACCCAACCCCGCCCGCACATGGCGGCCTCTACTAAGACATCGTTCGTGTTCGTGTGTGCGCGCTAGTAAAACGATTAAATGATATGCAAACAGCGTTTTCGGGCTAAGCATATTAATAGTATGTGAACTACGTCATTTAATGCATCTTATTTTTGGTCAAAGTGATTTAGCATGCGAGGTTCGTTTATAAAGCGCAAAAGCAAGTAAATAAACAAAGCTCGAAAGTAAATAAAAAGGTAACGTACAAGTTACACGGGCGGAAATACAACCCGGAATTCACAATACAACATTACGTAAAAGTAATAAAAATAATGCGATACAAAGATAGGGGCGGACCCGTATGTAAGCTAGACCGCGAAATGTGTAGATGGACTAACCCCGATTAAATACACATTATATCGTGTACTAAACGAAAGACGGAAATATGAGACTGCGGCATATTGCTAGCCTAATCTCACATCCCGTAGTCTTGTCCCGACTTATCACGTCAAAGTGGTCAAAGTCGTTCTACGTGTCGTGATGTGCATAGTTTTGAAAATAGGAGAGTCACGTGATAGTCTTTACACGTGATGACTAATGTCGATAAAAGAGATGAGACTTGAAAGGTGCGTCAAGGCTCTCGGTTACGGGGCTACAGGACTCACTCGGTCGAGTCATGGTCTGACTCGGTCGAGTGCGTCCTAAAAGAAGCTTCTGCCCACGGTTTGGGGTGTTACTCGGTCGAGTGGTAGGTGTACTCGGCCGAGTAGCACCTGTACGAGCTATGACTCGTGTTTTTATGTGTTTTAAATCGAGAGTTGGCCGAATCAAATTAAAATATTGGCGAATTTAAACTTAATTTGGTTTGTCGGTAATGTAATCATGTCTCATATGATTGTAATACCGTTATCGGACTTTTGGAAATGGAGTTGCCACGATAAACGTGGGTTTTAGAAAATGGATTCACGTGATTGGCTTTACACGTGTCGACTAAGAGTCGTAAAAATAGGACGAGGCTTAAATGCTGCATTTAAGCTCTCGGTTTTCTGGGTTACAGGACCCACTCGGTCGAGTCATGGTCTGACTCGGTCGAGTGTGCCCTCGAAAAGCAATCTGCCCAGTTTTATGGGCACTACTCGATCGAGTGGCCTATGCACTCGGTCGAGTAGTCCCTGTACGAGTGTTAGCTCGTTTCGTTTTTGGGTTTGAAAACGACGGTCGGTCGAGTTAAATACAAATATCGCTTGATTTGAATTTAACTCAACCTCCGGTACTATAATCGTGTACATGTACGATTATAATACCGTCGTCGGGATTTTATGAAATGTTTGTGTTAGAACATTTGAATTAGTAACGAAATGCTTCCCTCTACGTCACGACATCGAAACTAACCCTTTCGGGTTATGTGATGTCGGTTTTCGTGTCAATGGGTTCCGCACTAATTAAAATGGGATCGAATGCGTTCAACTACGATTAGTCACGATCACGTCACGCCTTTGAGCACATTGGGGCGGGGCTCCTCGAAAGGGCTCCACCTCCGTCGTTGCTCGTAAAAGGATTAGACGGACTTTAGGCGACAATTATAGTCAAACGTATCCGAAACCGAAATTTTGATACTAGTTATATATATATATACACGGTATGGTTATAATGTTAGCAACGAAATGTAAAAGTTAGTATGCAAAAAAAGTAAAATGTTAGAATGTTAGAGTTAGTGTTAGGATTGCAATACTAGTATAAGTATAATATTAACGATACAAAAATGTAAGTAAAAGCAATAAAGATCGAGATGGGATTTAGGACACCCTCAACATACATGCTTAGTAGGGACCTCGGAAATGGACTCGCGAATAGTGACAGGACTATAGAGTATCGAGGATGTATGTAAGTTATGGTGTGTGTGTGTGTGGGTGTTGTCGGTTTATCGAGGGACAAGGGACTCGGTCTTTGTATGTGATTGCTTAGGGTTGTAGAGTGAAGAGTGTGGCTGAGATGTAGGGTAAATGTAGGGTAAAATGGATGGGTAGAGAGTTGGTAAAAGTTCTTCAAAAAAAGGTCCTCCAAATGCATGGGGGATGTCGTGGTATTTATAGGCAATTGCCACGACCTAAGGTGCACTCGATCGAGTGGCCCTAGTGCACTCGATCGAGTGCCTATTTGGGCGGGTCTGATCCAGCGGAAGACGCTCCACTCGACCGAGTGGGCGATCCACTCGATCGAGTGGATCAACGAAGGTTGAGATAAATAAGGCAAGAATATCTTGCTTGTTTTGACTTATTTTTTGAATTTGATTTGTGCGCCTAAATGAACTTGGCTGAGATATGAGACGGTTTCGTCTTTGACCGGGTTTTGACCCGGTCGCTAAAAGACGGGATTTATTTTTGGTGTCGGTTTTGGCCCAAATTAGTCTCAATTTGCTCGGAACAACCCACTGGGCCTGAATTTGATGTCTGTTTTGTGAGATTATTACTCCGCTAAAAGTCCATGTCAGATATTATTGATTTCGGGCCCAAATCCGAGTATACTAAGTCACGTTTGCGTCCGATCATCATCGGGTGTTTGTCGGGAACTGCTATAGACACTAGCAGGCAAAATGCGGGTGTCTACAGAAATTAAATGTTAATAGAACGGTAAATAAAAGTTAGTAGTTAGTAATTATTATACAACAATAAAAAAGAGAATTAGATTAGAGAAGCAGGATTTGGTACACCCTCAACCTACAAGTTAATAGTCTCGGAAAACGACGTCGTAGAGTGTCGTCGTAGGCACGGAAGCGGTTCGAGTGTGTTGGGCGAGTTAGGGTGTGTGATTAGGGAGAATATGTTCTCGGTTTCTGACAAGTTTTGATCTCGGGAATGGCTTGTGTCTGTGAGTGTGTGAGACTCTTAGAAAATGTGGAGGAATGTGGAGGAAGAAGGGTTCAAAAAGCCTCTTCTCAAATGATGTGCAAAGGGGGTATATATAAATATTACCCCTAGGGATGGCAACGGACCGGATCCGGACCGGAACCGCATGGATCCATATCCAGATCCGCACTCCTAGTGCGGATCTGGATCCGGTCCGGATCCGACGGATCTAAAAAATGTAGATCCAGATTCGGATCCGCCGGATCTGGACCGGATCCGGATTGGATCCACGGATCCAATTTCTTACTTAAACTCAACAAATTTTTTAATTAATACGTATTTACGACCATATTAATTTTCATAATTTTACAAATAAAATTTAATATAAAGATTCATAATCAAAGATTAATAAACTAAAAAAAAGAGTCTTAGAAATAACCAAAAAAACACAAATTAAAGTTCTAAGTTTTTTATTATTGTTAATTTTTTAATAAAACGGATTTGCGGATCCGGATCCGGATTTATTTATTAAGATCCAGATCCGGATCCGTTTAAAGATAGCGGATCCGGATCCGGATCCATATTCAACGGATCTCAAAATTTAGGATCCATATCCGATCCGTGCGGACCGAATCTTGCGGATCCGGATCGGATCCCGAATCCGTTGCCATCCCTAATTACCCCCGTCTAGGGTCACTCGATCGAGTGCCCCACTGACAGGTTCCCTGACGATTTTTAGGAGGGTCACTCGATCGAGTGGCCCTTAGGCACTCGATCGAGTGCCCATAGGCGGGTGAGCCTAAATAGGGAAGGTTGGGTTTTTATTTTGACTTTTTATTTGAATTGATTTTGTTTGTCTTATTTTGCACTTCGACGCAGCATGAGGCCTGTTACGTCTTGGGTTTTGACTTTGACCGGTTTTGGACTCGGTCGCAAAAGACGGTTTTGTCTCCGGTGACGGTTTTAGCTCAAAATAGCTTTATTTTATTGGGAACGACCCACTGAGTCTGAATTTGAGGTCATTTTTTAGAGATTTGTAATCCACTAAGTGCCCACATCGGATACTATTGATTCAGAGTCCCGTATTCGAGCGCATTAAAGCATGTTTACGTCCGATCATCATCGGGTGTTTTGTCGGAGACTGCTATAGCCACTAGCATGCAAAATGCGGGTGTCTACAAGTTATCACCAGAACGCTTCACTAACTTTAGCTTATGAGCCATAAGTGATCCCATTTGTTCATGAAGAGTCAAGATGGATAAATCTTTAGCTTCCTCTATGGCGGTGACCTTTTGTTGCCATTTATCGGTTAGACTACGAAGAACTTTTTCAATGATGTCTTCCTACTCGAAATCTTTTTCTAGACTTTTAAGCTCATTAATGATACAAGAAAAATGACTCGATAAGCTATTTATGGATTCGTCCTTAGACTTGTGAAACATCTCATATTGTTGCATGAAAAGGTCAATAAGGTGCTTTTTGACTTGAGACGTACCCTCATAAGCAAGCGCGATGGTGTCCTAAATCTCCTTAGCCGTAGGACATCCACTTATACGACTCACTTCCTCCTCTCCGACACATCTTTGGAGGAAAGACATTGCTTTGGAATTTTGGTTGATATCTATGGACAAATTGATGCAAAATAAAATGTTGGTCCAAGTCCACATTCTCACTTGGTTCACAAATAAATACTTTTATTTATAATATAAAATTTCATCACCTCTATTAAATTTGATCACCTTATCATAATTTTTCGATGTGAGGCAATTTTAATTAAGTTTATAGTTTTAAGCTCTATTAAGACTATTTTTTGTTGATATCTAATAACGAATAATTACTCTTGTTTATATTATGGAATTCCATCCCCTCATCATAATTATGACGAATTATTACTCTTAATTTTGTATAATAGAATTTGATCACCTTATTATAATTTTTCGATGTGGAATAATTTTACTTAATTAAGTTTATGGTTTTAAGAACTCTTTTTAAGACTCAAAATAGTTTGTTTTTATATCTGAGTTAAGGACAGACGATTACTATTATTTACAGAGTTGTAGACACCCACATTTTGTCCGTTGGTGTCTGTAGCAGTTTTCCGCCAAACACCCGATGATGATCGGACGTTAACATGCATCAATATGCTCGAATATGGGCTCGTAATCAATGGTATCGGACTCGGGCACATTGCGGAGTACAAATCTCTCAAAACCGACCTCAAATCTAGACATAATGAGTCATTTCCAATAAAATAAAGCTACTTTGAGCCAACACCGCATCCGGGGGAAAACCATCTTTCGTCGACCGAGTCAAGCCCGGTCAAAGTCAAAAACCCAAAACAGGCCAAAATGTCAAAAGGCGTCCAAATGCATTATCAATCAAGTCAAAACCGTATCAAAATCATACCCCATTTAATGCGGATATCAATCCCGTATTTTGGGCAACTTCTCGCACCTCAGAATTGCACCGCGGGAACTCCCGTGCCTGAGAAATGAAGCGCACGAGCTCCCACGCTCGAGAATCAGAGCCCTCCCGTGCCTGTATTTTGAAATCATAAACTAGATTTTGGCACCCAAGCACATTCTCAAACCTACCTAACTCTATGAATACCACCCTACCTCGGCCATTTTCGAGGCAGTAATTCTGAATAAAAAAAATCCTCTTCAAACATTCTTGGTTGGAAAACAGAGCTAAGTCCTTCCGCCATTTTCAAAAACACATTTATGAGACAAAAGACTTTCTTCAACCATTACAAGGAGCAATTCCAAAACAGAAAACCGAGAGATAAAAAGGCTTACTCTCACCCATTCTCACATCATACACAAATTTTGGCACACCTTAACTCTTCTATATAATCGAATGACCTCCTTGTGTCCGTGGCGATACCTATACGAGTCCATACTTCGTAACATTGACATGTAGGTTGAGGGTGTAAGCAACTCCATTTATTATTTTGCATCTAACATTACTAACTTTTATTTATCGCATCTAACTACTAACATTTAATTTCTCGTATACTAACTTTTACATTTTCGTACGCCAACATCTAACTTTAATTATCGCATTTATATTATTGCTACTAAAATGTACTCCCTCCATTCAAATCCAAACTACACATTTCTCTTGTTGACACTATTCACAACTAAAGGAAATCTTCGATATTCTCGACAATCTATAAAAGAAAATATAGTCATATGGGATCTTGTTTGATTCATCTTTGTAAGTTGTTTATGAATATCAAATTTCTATAATTTTTGCTAATGTAAAATGAAAGATATCGATGTTGCAAACGTGCCTCGACAAATGTGCAAAAGAGAAATGTGTAGTTTAAATTTGAATGAAGGGAGTAACTCTTAATTCTCACATATCTATTATCATTACTGTGTATATATAACATTCAAACTATTTTCTAAAACGTGACTCGAGTGAATGTTCGGTGACACTAAATCAAGCATCGTAGGCCTTAATGGCCAAACAACGATGCCGAAATGCGAAGGACATAATGTTCGCAATGACGAGTCATTATCGACTTTGAGCGATTATCCAATGACGTCATTTGAACATCGTAGGCCTAACGGTCAAACAACGATGTCAATAGTGCAAAGGATCTAACTTTCGCCGTGACAAATCGAACTTTTCAATCGAACGCATTCGATAATTGAATCTGCCTAAAGTCCGAAAACAGCCAATCCACGTGCTTGGGTTATGGCGGCTTAATATTGGAACGCGCGACCTCCCGCACCTAAGGATCAGGGTGCCTCATGGCGTGCATCTGATCCCAAGCTTGTTACGTGATCACATAATCAATTGTCGCATGACTTCGACGCATCATTTCTTTATTTTCCTAAATATTCGATATCGATTGCATAATCGATGGTTGAATATTAAGGAATCATTAAAAGACGACTTAAACGAACACTAGTTGATGCTAAATTGAATATCGTAGGTTATTATTAGCCAAGCAATGGTATCGATATGTGGAGAGTTTTATATTTATAATGACGAGTCGAGACGAGACACCTCAAGGCCTCGGGATCAAGTTAGCATCACGCTTGGGTCCTGTACGTCATAGATTCAAGCGCAATAGTCCCTGCGCCTGACTTTTGGGACGCATGGCCTCCTGTGCCTGAGTTCCAGGGCACAAGGGACCATGCGCCTAGATTTTGTCCTCTGATCAATGTGCAACGCAATGAGTAGCCGATCAGAGTCTGTCCAATCATTCAATTCACAGATTCTTTTTACGTTTTCTATTCGTGAACCCACGTGTAGTTTATGTTTGTCGTTCCATTTCGATTATTGCAATTGTTCAATTACTTGTTCATGTCATATTGTGAAATCCGGGTAGTATTTCCGCTCGTGTAACTTATAATTTACTTTCAAGTTATTTATTTTCGTTGTTTGGCGTTTATCCTTTTTTTTAAATGAACATCACATGCTAAAACAACTTCGACAATACAAATCGAGATGCAATAAACAACGTAGTGAACATACAATTCGCATGTCTAACATAAAACAATGTTTGTCATAACATTTCACCATCTTACTAACGCGCGTACAAGAACATCAATCGATATCTTAGTAGAGGCCGCTATGTGCGAGCGGGGTTAGGTGTCCTTCGTGGGCTTCCCAACACGTACCTTCACCCCTTACTTAGAATCTACGATTTCCGGATGCCCGAAACCATTGGTCGCGAGAGTCATTCGATACACGATATTCGATATATTACACATCGTTAGTGTGATGCAAAGGGACGAACTCCCACAAGCATTAGTACTAAGGCATACCGTGCTTGGTGCGCGGTACGTCTAAGTACAGAGTGGGTTCAAACGGGTCCAAACTCCCATAAAGTTCAGTGGCGACTTCATTCTGATTTAAATTTCAATTCGAGAACAATCTTACGACGAGATTCATTCGCCTACCCAAACCAGCGCGTGGCCGCATCAGGGTGGACTTTGCCATGTCCACAGGAGTATATATATAATGGAATTCGATCACCTTATTATAATTTTTGGACGAATGATTACTCTTATTAAATAGAGTAATAATAGAATTATTTCTTCACCTTATTATAATTTTTCGATGTGAGATAATCTTACTTAAGTTTATAGTCTCAAGTTCTTTTTTAAAACTCAAAAGATTTTTTTGTTGATATTTAAGAACGAATAATTAATCTTATACGAAGTACTCCCTCCGTTTTTTTATGTTTGCCCCATTTAATGAATATATGTGTGGAGTATCATATTGAAAGGGGGCAAATATAAAAAGAGACCCGAAGGAAGTATATAATGTAGGATTTAGTCACCTCGTCATCATTTTTCGATGTAAGATAATTTTGACTTAAGTTTAGACATAGTCTTAAAAAACTTTTGGGTAATTTTAATTGAGTTTATTATCTTAAGAGGTTTTTTTAAGACTCGATAGTGTTTTGGTAGAAATCTAACAAGAATGATTAGTTATATTTATAATATAGAATTCCTTCACATCATCATAATTTTTTGATTTGGGATAATTTTACTTAATTTATAATCTTAAGAACTCTTTTTAAGACACAAAAGAGTTGTGGTTGATATCTAATAATGACGAATGATTACTCTTATATATAATATAGAATTTTATCACATCGTTATAATTTTTTGATGTGAGATAATTTTACTATTTTTATATGTAATAGATTCAACTTTTTTTCGAGTAAATAATAGATTCATCACTTTTTCGAGCAAATAATATGAAATTTATACTCTAATGAAAGCATTTTCTATCATGCATCTAATTATTTCATTTTCATAAATATGTTTACCATAATTTTTCTGTTGAATGAAATTTTAAGGTTTTAAGACGAAACTTGTAAAACATCACATTAATGTAATAGATTAAATATATTATTATAATAATTAAAAGTATTAAGAATAATCGTTCACCCCTTAATATTCTGTCACTTACTTATTTATAATAATATTGATGTTTACCGTAGATATTACCTCCCTAAAAACACATTCACGTATATACTTTTACCTTCGACTTACTTTCTACTGTTGGGTAGTCTCGCAAATTTATGCAATCCACCAACTATGTGTCATTATCATTGTCACAAAACTTAGCTTGTCCTAGGTTGCTCTCGTCTCCTCGGTGTTTATCAATATGTGGGAAATGGACTCGAAATGATCCAGAAACATCTCAAATCCTATAAAATACAACAAAGCATAAGTAACTTTACTATTATTTGTATTCAAGGTGACTACTCTTATTTATATACTCCGTACTAGAAATTCATCACCTTCTTAATTATTACTCCGTATAATTTGTCGATGTGGGATAAATATTGGTTGATGTCACCTTTCTTGGGAATTTTTTTATGAGTCAAAAGATTGTTGATTGATGTCTAAGGACGAATTATTATTAGTCTTATTTATATTATAGAATTCCATCACCTTATTATATTTTTTATACGTAAGTGTATAGTCTTAAAAAAGCTTTTTTAAGACTCAAAAGATTTGTTTGATGAAACTTTATAATTTTTCGAATGTGGGATAGTCTTCATCTAATCATCATTTGCTCTATCTGCAGTTTATTTGATGGTTCGCGGACTACGCTTTTGTGTAAATTTCTATCTAGAAGGAGCTCCGTTAAACATCACGTTATAGCAAAATACTTGTGTTTTCATGAAAACTATTTTGTCCTGAAAAATTTATAATATAAGATTTCATCACCTCATCATAATTTGGAGAAATGATTACTTTTATTAAGAGACATCGAAAAATTATAATATGGTGCTGAAACCTTATATTATAAATAAAGTAATCATGTGCTCTTAGATATTAACCACACATCTTTTGAAATTAAGAAATAAGATGAACTCTCTCATTCTTTTCCCTCTCTCATGTCACTATTATCTCTCCCTATTTCTATTCACTCTTTCTTTCACAACACATTATCAGCACTAGTCTTCTTCGTAATATATAAATTATATATATATATACATATATAAGAGGGATCAGGTGAATCCTTCTATATTGAGTATGTGAGTCCTTCTAGATTAGGGGTAGATGAATATTACTCCAATGTATGACTAATGTTACTCCAACAATGGTAGTTTGGTTTAGTATAGAGTTCTATTTGTCTTACTCTAACAGATACTCTAACGTATGAATGATATTACGCCAACGTTACAAACATGTCAGTCTAATAGATACTGTGTAATACAGTCCAACATATGAACGATGTTACTCCAATGTTACAAACGTGTTACTCTAATAGATATTGTGTGTTACTCCAAGTAATTTTGTTACAAACGTGTTACTCCAAGTCATCTCATTCATGCATTGAATTATCATCCAATGGATGATATAAGAACTTTGGGACTCAAATATATAGAAGGAAAATATATAGGTGGGTTCATATTCCTTCTATATATTTGAGTCCCTAAGTCCTTATATCATCCATTGGATGGTAATTCAATGCATGGATGAGATGGCTTAGAGTAACACGTTTGTAACCAAGGTGTTGTTTGACCCGGCTTCCGTAAAAGAGTTTTTACTTTTTCAAAGGAGCTTATTAAGAAGCTGCTTTTCCAAAAAAAAAAAAAAAAACTTTCAATGTTTGGCCAATTTTTTGTAAAAACAGTTTCTTGTAAATGTTGGTATGTTTGGCCTTTCTACTTTTTTTGTGGAATAACTAAACACTTGCATACTACTAGTAAATAAAAAATCCATCAAAATATGTCATTATTTTACACATCCTTGTCAAATTTAAAATCTAACAAACACTTAAAAAGTACTCCATAAATGCTTCTAATTCTTGTTTATCTCATATTCATAAGAGATCTAGCGATAGAATTATGGACAGAAGCCATGTTTTGATCCGATGCACCGTCATCATTTTCATTTGTTTGACTACCTCCATATGAAGTATGAAGACAGATTTAGTTCAAACACCTATAAAAAATCTTCATCATCATTAATTAAAGAAGACATGGAAAATCACAAAAAATAAATAAATGGGAAAATACATGAACATGTATCAATGTATCATGCATGAAGAGTAGAAAGCAAATTAGACAAAAAGAAGAGAAAGGGAACATACAGCAAAAGAGAAGCATTTGGCTATTGGCGCCTCAAAGTAGAGAGAGAAGCATTAAATTAGTGTTTCTGCTTTTATGGGTCAATTTACAGTTTTTAAGAGCTTTAACTTCCTAAAAGTAGTTTTAGATATCCATAAAAATTAGTGTTTGGCCTAATTTTTACATTTTTCATTTACAAAAGTAGTTTTTAAGCTAGGACAAACACCCACAAAATTACTTGGAGTAACACACAATATCTATTAAAGTAACACGTTTGTAACGTTGGAGTAACATCATTCATATGTTGGAGTTACAATGTTCCTGTAATACACAATATCTATTAGAGTAACATGTTTGTAACGTTGGAGTAATAACATCGTTCATACGTTAGAGTATCTATTAGAGTAACACAAATAGAACTTTATTGATGGGTCGTATTTTGTCATGGTTATAACGACGCTTTAGGTGTAATTTGGTTGACTAAATCGGTGTTATTGTGTCGAATTTGTGTCATATCCGTGTGCTTATCATATAAGTTAATTTGAGGATTTTAAAGTATGGTGTTGCTCAATCTTTGGTTCGGGACGAGAATGTGTTGAAACACGAAGATAAGGTGGGCACAAAAAGATGGACTAAAAGAACAAGCTCGAGAATTGAAGACGGATCTTGAATCACATTGGCTTCAGTGTCATGTTATTAATTAGTACTACATTATATTATTATTATTATTATTATTTTTTATTTTTTTTACTAGAGTTTGGTAAGTAGTAGACTTACCTTAATTATTATTAGACTACTATAAGTATAGATTATTATTATTATTATTATTATTATTATTATTATTATTATTATTATTATTATTATTAGTTTTAGAATTAGTTTTAGAATTCTTATTTTTTTGGTTTCACGTTCATTAAATTAGGAAGAAAAAAGAGGACTCTTGGATAACCAATTTTCTCAATCTCAAGTATGTGTAACTAATTCTATTTAATTCGATTCAGGCCTTTGAAGCACTCGATAAACGTTTGTGAGTTTGAATGTTTTAATTATTAATATTGATTATTGTGGATTGCTTTATTGTTAAATCTATCAATGTTGTTATTGATTGCTAGATGCGCAACTAGTACTTGATTTCTTCATTCTATCGTTAGTATTGTTAATTGAGTAGGATTTACTAATTAACTTTACATTGGTAACAACTAGGAATTAATATTGAACGGGATACGTTGATATTAGTACCTATAAGCAATTCATCACATAAATATCTAACGAGCGATTGGATTGTACGCGCTATTTATTCTCTATAGAATTCTCAGATCTATATTGCTTCCATTAAATTGAACCTAGAACTGAATTGTTTAAGTTGTTTATTTAATAGTTATGATTAATTAAGAACGGGATTCGTTTTAGTTAATTGTTCGTAAGAGAATTGGAATTTTATATTCACGATAGAGTAGTCAAGATTATTAAATAAAACCGTCTTACGATGATCAATCACTATTGAGTGTGGATTTGTGCTTGTGCCTAAGTTCCTTTTAAATCATTTGATATCTCAATTTATTAGTTTTTTACTTTAGTTTATTAGAATATCAATCATAAATCTCCCCCTTGGTTACTACAATCTTTAATTACATTAGAGGTCAATTTCATATACACTTTAATTAGCATAATTAGATTAATCTGATTCCCTTGAGTTCCACCCTTATTTCTACTCTACTAAGTTTTTAGTATTTAGATTTAAGTGATTATAAATTGTAATTTGAGGCATACGACTTTAACCTGTCAAATTTTGGCGCCGTTGCCGAGGAATTGGCGTTAATTATTTTTGTGTGTTAGTGTAGATTTTTAGTTAGCTAGTTTGTCGTTAATATTTTTAGAGAGTCTAAGTTAGTTTTAATTTTTGTTGAGTGTTTTTAGTGTGTCTTAGTATCTGAAAGATAGCGACTAAATATTTCCTTCATATGAGCATGAACTGTTTTACAAATATTTTGATAGATTGAGTGAGTATATCACTACTACAAAAAGTGTCAAAGAGGCCGGTTAAAAAAGGCATAAGAAACCGGTTAACAACCGGTCTCCATCTCACCGGTGTCTTAAGTCTAAGAAACCGGTTGAATAATGCGGTCTCATTGGTGAAGTTTAGAGACTTAATATTGCCTAGAAATGGTATCTTTGCTCTATACTTAAAAGACCGGAGGTTAGTTATAACCGGTCTCTTTGAGTTGTCTAAGAGACCAGTTTTACAAGAAAATGGTCTCTTTGAGGAGGGCTAGGAGACCAGCATTAAAAAACAGTGGTCTCTTTGAGTTGCATTAAAAGACCGGTTTGCAAAGGAACTGGTCTCTTAGAATAATTAGTTTCATTCACATAAGCACATTATCGAAACGTTTATTATTCAATTCCGAGATAATTTATATCATATATAAACGCAAACGTAATATACCATCGTATATATTAAAAAAAGTACACGGTAGTAATATTAAAAAGTCATTTTCATATATATGAAATTTAAACTACAAATGTGCATGCTAATGATAATTTAATCGGTGTTTTTAAAAAATAGACAAATGTGTGGAAAAAAACATCGATTGTTAAAATGAGTTCGCAATACAAAAAAAAAAATAATAAGTACGGTAAAATCAGGCTTCGTTAACATCCATATTGTCATTGTTTTCGATATCCTCGTCAGTCCCTGCATCCAGATTCAAGAGCATGACATGTGAATATCTCTTTGCAGTTCTTTACTTGAAGTTCAGATACGTATGTCACTAAAAAGAAGCAACACAACAGTGTATATTCATGATGACTGAAGCTTGAACTTCACTACTACATTAATCACGAGTTAGATAGAGTTAGAGAGTGCCCTTTATTATCATCCAATGACACGAGAACTTCAGCAGAATGTGCTCGAAAGAGCATATGAATTTAATTCTCCTACAAAGATTTACCCTTTAAAGAAAAGGGCAGCTATATTCTATCAAACGAAAGAAACCAAACATTCTATTTACCCCACACACAACTTACGTTCGTAATGTTCAATACAGGTGTGTATGTGTCACAGACGGTTATTGTGAAAGAATCGACGCACCCAAGTTGAAGTGCCTGAGTGTCTTACATGGGTGAGGGAAAAACTATGAAAAGTAAATAAGTAATGCAATCAAAACTAACTGCAGACAGATATCCGTTCCCATCTCCAATACAATCAGAAATCTATTTGCAACATCAACAGTAAATAAAAGTTGAAAAGAACTATTCACAATCAAGCTACCAACATAATAGGATTTTCGAGCAAACTCCTTGTTGGTGATCTTGTTGGTTTCCTGCAAAGTTTGAGTGGGAAATTAATTTGGGAACGAAATAGGGATTAGGGTGAATTAATTTTCTAATTTGATAAAGTTGGACGATAGAAGAAGAAAAGGAAAAACTAAATTTTGTTTAAATGCAGGCCCACATATGCATCAATTGTGAAGTATATACTGTACAAACCTTGTTTCACTTCCGATCTCAAGCTTTAAATAAAATCGGCTGCACAAATTGTACTATCCTAAGTCACAACTCCATCCTTTTTACCTTGGATTCAATCGTATTATACCTCAAACCCTAACTCCCTAAATACTTGAAATCGTAACCGATAATGTTGTAGCTAAAGCAATTTCAATCCTATAATACTTGCAAAATTGGATGAATCATAAAAGACAGTTGAGATCTAAGAATGGACATAATCAAGTGAAGCTAAGAAAGAGAAAGAGAAATGACCAGAGAAAAGAGATGGCGTCGTGAAGGGAGTGGCGAATGAGGCACTTGGAGTTGGAGGGAGGAATGGCGGCGCTGGAGGCGAGGAGGCCTTCGCTACTACCGGCGAGAAGGAGGGCATTTTGCCGACTTCAGTGAAGATTTGTTGGTCGTAAGTGTGAATGGATGCGCAAATTCCTAATATGTGGGCTAATTTGATTGTTGTGTGATCATATTAGGGATGAACAAAACGTGCGTGCGTGGGAATGAAATAGGGAGTAGGCTGGTTTTAGCGCGCCTAAGTTGGCGTGCGAAACTGTTTGTAGTTAAGAAACCGATTATTTGTAATTAAGGTTTCTTAATCTATGAAACCGGTTATGCAAGTTGACTGGTGTGATAAACATAATTTTAAGAAACCGTGTATATTAGATAAATGGTCTCTTAAATTAAGAGACCGGTTAGGTTGTCCAACCGGTTTATTATCAATGATTTTAAGAGACCGGTCACAAAAAAATAAATGGTTTCTTATTATTAAGAGACCGGTTAGACAATCTAACAGGTGTGTTATGGGTGGTCTCTTAGAGCATTTTTGTAGTAGTGTGTCTCTAGATGTCGTCACCGATATCAAATTTGGGAACTCTGTCATGTGGTACACAATGGGTTAAATGATGAAACTTTGATGCATGTTGATTCTTTAAGTAAGGGGAGGCTCATTGATGGACTTAGTTATGAAGAGAAGTGGGAACTTTTCATATATTTGACTAATGACACTGAACAATGGGAGTTGAAAAACTCACCCGCTAGGGCGCATTCAACGCATCTCAATGGAAAATAGAACACCCAACATGATTCTCGTATATCCACGGAAGACGTGATTAGAGACTTGATTACTGCTCAAATGATCCTTAAAACTAGTACGGATCTGTTCCGGTACGGAAACAATTAACCCGAATCGGATCTGGGTCTTTAGTATTCGATGTTGTTACTTTGGTGGTGATCATAAAATCTCTCAGATCCATTCTTCCTCTCACTCCAGTGGTCGGACCTTCACGGCGGAGTTGGCCTGTACCCTGCACAAGGAACGCACAGGGCCTCGGAGGTGTCCGAGGGAACCCTCTCCGATGCCTAAGTCCATCCGTGAAATGCCTTAATGAACCTTACTCGTGGTGGTTTTTAGAGTGAGGTGGTGGTTTTTAGAGTGAGAGTCTAGAGAGAGAAATTCGAACCCTTTTTATGTGGGAAGTGGCAAAGTATTTATACCTTTCCCTAAGAGAGGGAGAGGAGAGAGTGAGAGAGAAGGTGTGAGTGGATGAGGAGGTGACACGTGGGTTCACCTCGTCCGCTCATACCTCTTTACCTTAGGCTTGGTCGGAGGGATTCTGATTCCTCTCCCTGGCCCTGCCAGGGGCCAGAGCGCCCTGTATGGCATGCAGGGGGGACTTGCCTTGGAGCTGGGAGCAGCTGAGGCCTTTTGGAGACTTCAGCTGGGCTTCGGTCCGATGGCCTGCCAAGCAGGCCGCTTCTTATTCTTAGGTCGGGCTTCCCCGGGGTCTGAATTAATGGGCGACTCATGGCAGGCTACCGACCCCCATCAATTGGCCCTCGCCGGCTGAGGAGGAGCAAGGCTCCTGTTCCGCAGGCGACATCTTGATTAGGATGGCGGGAGGTTGACTTCTTGAACTCCATCTTTACATTTAATGCATCGCACGTTCCCGAGGGAGAGAGCCTTAACTGCTCTGGGTATGCAAAGAGTTTAAACGTCTTTCTTCATGATTACTCCTCTTGCAAAGTGGACTCTTGAACAGTGTGTCAGGTTGATGATTGGTTCCTTTCTTTGCGGAAGTGGTTGGGACGCCATTACTGCCCTGCTTTTGCTCTTGTATAAATTCTGATTTTACTTCACTGTCCTCACAATCCATCTCCATTTTGCTCCACTCTTTTTCAAAAGGAAGAAAAGAGATGTCGTGGGTGAGAAAAACAGTTCTTCGTTGCGGGGTTTATGTGGACGTCCTCTGCTTCAGGGGGCGTCGGAGGCTGAGATACCCTAGGCAGGTACACTTGTCTCTTCGCCGTAGTAGGAGAATGCGTTCCCGTCTTCCTCGGGTTGCTGGGAGGAAATCTTCATCCAGGGTTGGCAAGTGCCCCAAAAAATCCCTATCTCCTGTTGGGCCCACACCCAGACGCTGCTCCCAGGCGGGAGGTTGCTTTGACAGGGGTTGGCACATATGTTTCCCTTGGTTGCATCCCGAACAGTTCGATCCTGATTGCCCTGAATTGGGATCTTAACCTGAGTCAGGTCCTTCCTCCCCCTTGGTGAGGTGGGAGGATCATGGCTCTCCTGAAGGTGTCAGGGTGGCCCCTTATGGCAGGGACTGGGACGTGAGTAGTCATGACTCAGAAGACAGTGAAGGTCAGGGCTACTCATCTGGCAAGGGTGAAGAAGAGGGCCCTGTTGATCCATTCGAAGACTCCGACAGCTGGGATTGAGGCTCCGACGCAGGTGGTCACGACAGCCCTGGGGATTACTCTCCAGGTTTTGATGATGATTAGGTTTGTCCTGCGTATGCAGGCTGGTTGAGCCAAACTATCAGGCTCCTTTTGTAATCTTTTGTTCCCACTTTTCTTTGTAATCTTGGCCCTTTGGGTCTTTCAACTAATGAGAATCAGGTGGGCTTTTTTTTTGTCATCATTTTTTTATTTTTTATTTTTTTTTGAATTGACAATGTCATGTAATGATTGCTTTCTCTTCTCTTGTTGCCTTCCCAAGGCTGTTTGGGAAGTGATGGGTGGGTTAATTTTAGATGTGTGACACGTGGGGGGGCTTTTCTTGAGAAAACCCTCTGATTGGGCGGCTTTTCGTCTTCCTGTGCCTATATAAGTATTAGCTCCCCCCTCATTCCCCCTTTTACACATTCAAATTTCACGAACCCCCTCTTTCAAACTCTCCTTTTGCCAAGCGTTCTTTAGACTGAGGAACTTTCTCGCGTCTTCATCCGGCAACTGCTAATTAGGTTAGAGTCCTAATCCTTGTCTTCCTCGTCTTTCTATTTCTTCGCTTTTCCCTATTTCTTTGACCACCATGGTCAACCGTTGTGCCCGGGTTCTTCCTTTCTCTAGTCATTTGACTGAAAGGAGGGGGGATAGAGACAGTGTTAACGTTGACCTTCCCTCGTCCTCCGAGGGACTAGGCATCAGGATGGTCGAGGAAGAACATTCAGAGGACAGTGGGGGTGCCAACTCTCTTGAGCCTGCTCCCCTCGACGTTATTGATTCTGACGACGAGGCGTTAGAAATCAACGCCTCTACAATCGTCGGCCCACTCATTCCCAGGGAGACGGGGAGGGCCTATTACCTAGACAGGACCAAGTATAGGATCCCTTTGAGAACATATCCGGCCCCCAAAAACCAAGACCTAATTCTAGAAAAAAGCGCTGAGGAGGCTATAGCCAGGTTTTATAATTTTGGGGAGGGTTACACTTTTGTTGTCCCTGGGGAGAAGGACACAGTATGTAATCCCCCTGCAGGTTGTATTGCTGTGTACCACAAATATCTCGAATTCGGCCTACGCTTTCCCCTTCACCCATTTCTAGAGGAGGCTTTCCGGCGCATGAATGTGGCCATCGCCCAGTTAACGGCCCTTGTTGTCAGGTCGTTGATTGCTTACACCTGGACCTGCTTGTTTTGGGCGTGGGGCCATCCATAAATGCTTTGAGGTTTATGGTTGGCCTGCAGATGGTGGCCTCTAATGAGGGGGGTGGCTCCCCAGGGTATTTTTCCATCCTTCGCCAGAAGAAAAGCTCCTTAGTATGGCCGGTCCTGAGCGGCCTGAAGGATTGGAAAGACAATTTTCTCTATGTGCACAGCGCTACGGGATGGAGGATTCCTCGTCATTTCAGAAATCATGTCCATACCCGGCTGGAGACCCGCCAAGAGTATCACCCTGAGGTTGGGGGGAGAGCTCTTGAGGTCAAGTTGACCTAGCTAGAAAAAGTTTTGATCGCACAGTTCGCCTCTTCCAAGGACAGGAGAGGCTCATATGGTCCTGACATCTGGCTCCCCCACGCCGAGCTTATAGCGACTAATAATTATCTAACTCGGGTAGATCTAAACCCTGGTCTTAGTGCAGGTAGCTCGAGGATTTTGTCAGCAGTTAAACTTCTTTTGCCCTGTTTTTATTTGTGTGCTGACGCAGTTGTCTTTCTTGTCTTTTTCGCAGACCTTGCTACTTGTCGTTGGTCAAGGAACGAGTTGAAGGCTCTTGGCCTGAAAGAGGATCTCTCGGCCTTCGTCAAACATCCCCCCCTTCCTTCTGACTTTAAGAAGCAAACCATGATGAAGTTTGTAAAGAGTTTATCAATCAACAGGGTAAAGTTTCCTCCTCTTCCCCCAAAGCCAACTCCTGTAAAACCTGCAGCTCCGGCCTCTGCCACCAGGGATGCAAAAGGGGAGGCTGCCTCAGAGGCTACCCTCTCCCCTGCTAGCAGGCACGGAGGCTCTCCTACTGGGACTCAGCCTCCAGCGGGGTCAAAACCTTCAGACTCTGAGGACACTGGGGAAAGTCGCCCCCTAGTTGGCAGAAAGAGAAAGGACAAAGAAACGATGGATGATGTCTCGGTGGTGGACCTGGAGGCCTACGCCAGCACGCCTGAGCCCTGAGGCCAAGCGGCCTGCCCGCGATGTTCCAGGCACTCTGTTTTCTGAGAAAAATGCAGAGTTCCACTTCACTGCTGGTGAGAGTATCGATGCTTCTGCCCTGCTCTCTAACTCTACTGCTTCGCTAGCGGATCATCTCACCAAGTCCCTGACTTACTTTACTAGCCAGGGGATCCAGTTTATTCAGCGTTGCTCCAGGGTGTTCCAGGCCTCTTCAGAGCTGGCGGCTTTAAGCCGCTTAAGCGACGAGGAGTTAAGTGTTACTCCTGGGTGTCCTCTCCCTGAACGCCTGGCGGTGGTTGAGAGGGATGTCACCCTGATTGCCAGCTTAAGGGATCAACTGGCTAAGTATGAGGGCGAGGTGGGAGAGACCAAGGACGAAGCAGTCCGCTGGAAGGCTTAAGGTGAGAGAGCTGTGAGGGAAGCACCTAACCTGGCAGTGGAGCTGGAGCAGGCTAAAAAGGCGGTATCTGAGCTGGAGCGGACAAAAAAGACGATTGCCGAGCTGGTGCATTTCAAGAGAAAAGCGACTGAGTTGGAGGATCGTCTAACCAAGGTTGGTTCAGACCTTCAGAGGGCGCAGGATGATTTGAAGGCGAAGGGTGAGGAATGGTGCAAAGAGAAGGATGACCTGATCAAGGAGGCCAACTCTGCGGTGGCAGAGCATTTTAACGCTGGGGCCACTTCCTCCCTGAAGTTTGTTATGGAGGTTATCTGGGAGATGCTTCCTGATTTCAACGAGGATGCTTTTCAGGCCCTCTACGCTGCCAAGAATGAGGCCCGAGCTGATGGATCGCCTGAGGGGACTCCCGATGCTGATCAGGGTGCCCCCACTGCGTAACATGCAGGGCAGTCGTCTTCCGAGGGGTCCTGTCCTTACCCTTCTGCGCCTCTGCTTCCTCGTTAACTTTCAATCTTTTTTGCGCGCCGGGTCCTGATGTGGCCGGCTGCCGGCTGATGTAATCTTTAACTCTTGTTATTTGGATTTGAATTTTATCCATTGTTTTGTAAACTCTATGAATGCCTCTTACTATTTTTATGAATGTTTCTTTTTGCCTGTTATACGCTTATTTTTCTATCGTTCTTCGAGCTCCGGCCTGACCCTGGCTTTTGTCAAAGTCCAAGGGGCCTGCCCCCTGCCTGTCCAGAGGTGGGCAGGGGGATTTTGAGTTTTTTATACAAGGTTGGTGGGATCCCCAGTCCTTGTCCGTCTGGCCTGACCCTGGCTTTTTATCAAAGTCCAGGGGGCCTGCCCCTTGCCTGCCTTTGGGTAGGCAGGGGGATTCTGGTTTGTTTTTATACAAGGTTGAGTATGACTCAGTCCTTGTTCGTTTGGCATGACCCTGGCTTTTGTCAAAGTCCAGGGGGCCTGCCCCCTGCCTGCCTTTGGGTAGGCAGGGGGATTCTGGTGTTTTTTATACAAGGTTGAGCATGACTCAGTCCTTGTTCGTTTGGCCTGACCCTGGCTTTTGGCCAAAATCCAGGGGGCCTGCCCCTTGCCTGCCCAGAGACATGTTGGGGGACTTTGCATTTTTGTTGGGGAGCCTGTTTTCCTTGGCTTTAGCAACAGGGGGGCCTCCCCTATTGCCCCCTGCTCATTTGTGTGTGAAATGCAAGTTTGAATAGATAACGAGTATAAATTCAAGATTCTTTTTCATTTCTTGCAAAACTTAAAACATCTATGGTCAGAGCCGTCGACACTCTATTCTGATCGTCCTCCGCCAATTTTTGAAAAAAGGAAAACTCTTAGTTTCTTTGTGCTAGACATAATATTTTTTCAGAGTATCCGCATTCCAGTGGGCGGCCAGCTCCTGGCCTTCAGGGTTAGCAATTCTGTAGGTGTCTGGTCCCATAATCCGGGTTACCTCATATGGGCCTTCCTAATTGGCACTTAATTTTCCGTGCTCTCTTGATTTCCCCACGGCCTGCGTTTTCCGCAGGACCAGGTCCCCTACCTGGAAATTTTTCGTTTTCACCCTCTTGTTGTATGCTTTTCTCATTCGTTGTTTGTAGGCGGCAATACTGACGCAGGCCTCTTGTCTTATTTCTCTTATTAGATCAAGAGCCTCGGCCATCGCGGCCTCGTTGCTTGCCCTTTCATATTGCTGGGAACGCAGGGTGGGAATTCGTGCTTCAATGGGTAGTAGGGCTTCGGCCCCGTAGACCAGGCCAAAGGGGGTTTGCCCTGTGGACTCTTTTCTGGTGGTCCGAATTGACCATAGTACGCTTGGCAGCTCGTCAGCCCATCTTCCCTTGAGTTCGTCCACCATATTTTTTAACCCGTTCAGTATTTGCTTGCTTGCTGCCTCAGCCTGCCCATTGGTCTAAGGGTGGCAGACAGTTGAGTACAGAGCGTGCCGGTCTCTAATGCGAGCCACTACGTTGGAAAAGATGGGGCCAACCCAGCTACTTATAAAAATTTCGGCGACAGATATGCCGTGGCTTTCCAGCCAAGCTCTCAGGGGATCATTGTCAAATTGCCTTCCATGGTCGAAAACCAACACTTTTGGCAGGCCATATCTTGTCATGATGTTTCTCCAAATTACTTTCCGAACTGTCGGCTCTGTTATGTTGGGGACGGCTTCAGCTTCAATCCACTTGGTAAAATAATAAATTCCCACTATCAGAAACTTCCTGCCCCCAGTCGCTGTGGTGAATGGACCCAGGACGTCCATCCCCCATTGAGCGAAAGGGATGGGGGACAAGATTGGTCTCAAGTCTTGGGCAGGGGCATGTATTGAGGAGGCGAAAATGTTGACACTTTCTGCATTTCTGGGTCAGGTTCCTGGTATCAGGAAGCAGGGTTGGCTAGTAGTAGCCTGCCCTCAGGGCCTTGTGTGCCAACGACCTTCCTCCTATGTGATGGCCGCAGATTCTTGAGTGTATGTCGTCTAATACTTCTGCGGCCTGCCCTACCCCTAGGCATCTGAGTAGGGGGGAGGAGAATGACTTTTTGTAAAGCTCCCCGTCAATCAATATGAACCACGCAGCCTTTGCTGGCATCTTTTTCTTCTGTATTGGGTCTTGCGGGAGGATCCCGTGCTTCTTGTATTGGATGATTGGGGTCATCCAGTCTTCAGATTCCGCTTCTCCAACGACACCGACCTGTTGGCAGGGTGCAGTGGATTTTTCCTGGACTACATCCACCCAAACTGATCTTCGTATGTCCTGCAGGCTGGAGCTTGCCAGCTTTGACAGGGCATCCGCCCGATTGTTCTGGGACCGGGGAATTTGCTTGACTTCATAGGATTTCATCCCAGATAGTTCTCGTTTTACCTTTTCTAGGTGTGCAGCCATAGCCTGATCTCTGGCCTCATATTCCCCGTTGATCTGGTTGGCTATGAGCTGGGAGTCTGTTGCTAGGACGAGTCTTTCTGCCCCTGCGGCCCTGGCCAGATTGATACCCGCCAATACGGCCTCATACTCTGCCTCATTATTTGACGCAGGGAAGGCGAACCTGAGCGCATGCTCGAAGTCTATTCCTTCTGGGCTAGTCAGTACGACCCCTGCCCTTGCGCCATTGGCTGTAGAACATCCGTCGGTGTATACTGTCCATTCTCCCGCAGGTGGGTCGTCTTCCTCTGAGTAAGAGCATTCTGCTAGGAATTCTGTCAGGGCCTGCGCTTTGATGGCAGTACTGGGATGGTATGATATTCCTAACCCGCTTAGCTCTATGGCCCATTTTAACAGTCTTCCAGATTTTTCAAACTTCTCTAACACTTTCTCCAGGGGCTGGTCAGTTAATACCACGACAGGGTGGGCGTCGAAGTAAGGCCTAAGCTTCCTAGCTGCAATAACGACTGCGTAGGCTGCTTTTTCGACCAAGAGGTAGTTCTTTTCCGCTACGCCCTAGGGCATGGCTTACAAAATATATTGGCTGCTGGGATCCTGCTTCCTCCCTTAGAATTACCACGCTCACCGTTGAGTTTGTCACGGCAATATAAAGGAAGAGCTTCTCCCATGCCACTGGTCTCGCCAGGGTGGGCAGCTTCTTCAAGTGCTCCTTCAGCTGTTCGAAGGCTTCTTTCTGTTCATCCTCCCATTTGAATTGTTTGTTTCCTTTTAATACTTTGAAGAAAGGTGTTGATTTGTCGGCTGATCGGGCGATGAACTGTGCCAGGGCAGCCATTCTGCCTGTTAGGCGTTCGATATCTTTTATCGTCCTTGGCTCAGGGAGGTCTAACACGGCCTGAACCTTTTTGGGGTTCACGTCGATACCTCTGGCGTTGACCAAGAAACCCAGAAATTTTCCCGAGCGGACACCGAAAGTGCATTTCTTGGGGTTTAGTTTCATTTGGTATGCGCGCAGGGAAGAGAAGGTTTCTTGTAAGTCTTTCAGGTGCTCTGCATCCCCTTTACTCTTTACGATTGCATCGTCGACATAGGCCTCCAAGTTCCTACCCTTCTAATTCTCAAAAACTTTGTCGACCAGTCGTTGGTAGGTGGTGCCCGCATTTTTGAGCCCGAACGGCATCATCTTATACATGAATGTGCCGGCGCTGGTGATGAAAGCGCATTATACCCTGTCCGGCTGCCAGAGGTAGACTTGGTGATAGCCTGAAAGGCATCCAAGAAAATAAGTGTGGTGTATCCGCTGGTAGCATCCAGCAGCTGATCGATTCTTGGCAGGAGGTAACAGTCCTTGGGGCATGCCTTGTTGAGGTTGGTGAAATCCACACACATCCTCCAGGCCCCCAAGGACTTCTTCACCATTACCACGTTGGCCAACCATTCTAGGTAGTCGCAGGTTTCTATGAATTCTGCCTTCAGGAGTTTTTTTATTTTCTCCTTGATGGCCTGATCCTTTTCCACAGACATATTTCTCTTCTTCTGTTTAACAGGGCGTGCCTCCGGACTCACGTTCAGCTTGTGAACAATATGAGCCGGATCTACCCCTGTCATCTCGTCTGCTGAGTAGGCAAACACATCCCTTTTGTCTTTCAAGATTTTGATTAATTCTTCTTGGTAGGAACTTTCCAGGTCTGCCCCTATCAGGACTTGCCTGCCTGGCTCCAGTTCCACCAGCATGCTTTCTCCCCCAGGTTCAAGGTGGCCCGCTGTCTGCTGGCCAGCTGGGATCTCACCTTCCCTGATGGGGGAACTGTCAGCTTTACGTTTGCCCTTCTGTTCTGTCTTATGGGTGCGCAGGGCTACAGAGTAGCACTGCCTGGCTGATTTTTGATCACCGTACACCTTCCCTTCCATGCCAAAATCTGTGACGTAGGCTATGGTCAAGGCTCTGATTGATATGGCAGCCTCGATCTCATCCAGGGTAGCCCTGCCTATCAGGGCATTATACGCCGATTTTGCGTCCACCACAACGAATGATGCCCTGATATTTCTGGCTGAGACTCCCTCTCCAAATGTCATTGGTAGATCAATGATCCCCATTGGGAGCACGCCTGCTCCGCTGAACCCGTACAGTGATCCGGGGGCAGGCTTCAGGTGCCTCTTTTCTATGTTCATCTTGTCGAACGCATCTTTGTATAGCAGGTTGGTGTAGGCTCTTGTATCCACCATACACCTTCTCACAATATGGTTGTTGATGTCTAGAGATAGGACCAGGGGGTCGCTGTGAGGGTATATCACCCGCCCTGCATCCTGGGGGGTGATGGTCAGGGTTAGGTCCTTTAGGTTGCCTGCCCTCTCAGCATAGCATATCTGGTTTCGCAGTACTCTGATTTGTCTTTTTTGGCCTCTCTTACTCATCTGGCCTTCTGCGTCTCCAGACACCACGTGAATTATCAGGCGATTTTGTACTGAACCTTCAGGCTTATCCGCCTGCTCTTTCTGGCTCTTCTTCCTTGTCGCGTAGGCGCTTAACCAACCATTTCTGATGAGCTTTTCGATCTCATCATTCAGGTGGCGACATTCTTCAGTGGTATGTCCGGCGCATTCGTGAAACGTGCAAAACTTCTTGGGATCACCTCTCGGACTGCGCGGCTTACTTGGGCGGTTCCACTTAGCCGTTTCTTTTTCTAACTCAAAAATTTCTACTCTTGACCTATTGAGGGCCGTGTAGCTATCAAACCTGGGCTGATATGTTGTACGCTTTTTCCTCGGGGTATCCCCTTCCTCAGCTCTTTATTCGTTTGCCTCCTCTCTACTGCGTCCACCCTGCGGTCCCCCCTGCGGCCTGGAAGGCCCTTTGGGGGTGTCCGGCAGGCTATAGAACTTCTCCTGCAGTATGAAGCCTTCGGCAATTTTCCGAGCCTTGGCCAGAGTTTCTGGTTGGGCTTTGATCATTTAATTCTTTATCTCCCCTGGGAGCAGCGAGTTGGTCAGGGCGTATGCTGCAGTTGGGTCGTCGATTTCTTTGACTTGGTGGAAAGACAGGTCAAACCTCTTCAAATATTCCCTGATAGTTTCACCTTTCTTCTGTCTCAGGGTCATCAGGTCGAATCGGGTTAGCCAGCGCCTTTTGTTCCATGCATATTGAACCAGGAAGGCTTCAGGCAGCTCTATGAAATAACTAACCGAATCCTGCGGCAGATCCCTAAACCATCCTTGTGCCAGCCCCACTAGGGTGGTGGGGAAGACCTTGCACCAAGCTGCATCATCGACATCGTACATTCCCATATGACTCTCGTAGGCCGCCAGATGGTCTTCTGGGTCAGTGGTTCCGTCAAACTTGACAGAAGGCATTTTAATTTTTGGGATAGGGTATCCCTGCACCTCAGGGTAAAGCGGAGTCTTTATGGACCTGCCCGTCATTTTCGACCTGCTCTCAACGGATTGGTAACTGTAGTCATCCCTTTTGCCAGGGGTTGGTTTTCTAATGCTGGGGGAGCGGTACCGGGGTGCCTGTCTACTCATGGCTTCATCTTCTCTTGCAGGAGAGTGATGCCTGGGTCGCTTTCCCTGGGGTGGTTCCAGATTGTCACCCTGACGGTGTTTTGACTCCAGTGGCTTCCCATGGTTGAGTCTTGATTGCAGGCTCTGGGACAGCCCTGGAGCTCGTTGTGACTCGGCCGGTGTTAGCCTGGAGAAGACATCTACCTGCTTCTCCCCCAGGCATTTCGACGCCGGCTCCCTGTGCCCCATCCGATCCTGGAGATCCTGGGACAAGCCCCTTTTCTTCATGGCTGAGGTGGACTCAGTGGTATGTATGGAAAAGGCTTGCTGCTGAGCAGGCTGCTCCTGATTTTTGGTGAGGCGCTTTTGGGCCTGTACATACCCCTGAGCTGTCTTCCTTGCCTTTCTCTGGACATTCCTGGCGGCGGTTCGCTTCGTGCCCCCAGCTCCTTCCACTCCCTCAAAGTGAAGCTGCCTGGGGGTCGTTGCGATCCAGCCGACCAGGTCCTCCGGAGTGAACTCCTGGTTGAGCATGGCCGAGAAGAAGGCAGCGGTCTGTGCAACCTGGGTAGAGGTGAGGTTCATGCTAGGCCTCTGATGGCCGACCTACCCAGCTGCAACCGTAGTTTCTCTGGTGGGCGCTCCTTGAAGGCTCGCTCGCCCTACTCCTGGGATTGTAGCAGCGGGTGTCGTCCCAGGTGGAGGCATGCCATACAGGGGGATCACCGGTGGTATCGTTGGACCCTCCCCAGAACTAGCTTCAACAATTTCAGGCATGTTGTTTAATTTTGGTTGATTTTTGTGGGTAACTCGTGAGCACAACCGAATTCTTCCCCACAGACAGCGCCAAATTGTTCCGGTACGGAAACAATTAACCCGAATTGGATCCGGGTCTTCAGTATTCGATGTTGTTACTTTGGTGGTGATCATAAAATCTCTCAGATCCCTCCTTCCTCTCACTCCGGTGGTCGGACCTTCCCGGCGGAGTTGGCCTGCACCCTGCACAAGGAACGCCCAGGGCCTCGGAGGTGTCCGAGGGAACCCTCTCCGATGTCTAAGTCAGTCCGTGAAATGCCTTAATGAACCTTACTCGTGAGGAGTAAGGTGGCGGTTTTTAGAGTGAGAGTCTAGAGAGAGAAAGTCGAATCCTTTTTATGTGCGAAGTGGCAAAGTATTTATACCTTTCCCTAAGAGAGGGAGAGGAGAGAGTGAGAGAGGAGGTATGACTGGATGAGGAGGTGACACGTGGGTTCACCTCGTCCACTCATACCTCTTTACCTTAGGCCTAGTCGGAGGGATTCTGATTCTTCCCCCTGGCCCTGCCAGGGGCCAGAGCGCCCTGTATGGCAGGCAGGGGGGACTTGCTTTGGAGCTGGGAGCAGCTGAGGCCTTTTGGAGACTTCAACTGGGCTTCGGTCCGATGGCCTACCAAGCAGGTCGTTTCTTATTCTTGGGTCGGCCTTCCCCGGGGTCTGAATTAATGGGCGACCCGTGGCAGGCTACCGACCCCCATCAGGATCAATACGATCGAGTGAACAATGCTAGTATCAAGAACCTTAAGAGTCATGTAGTGCAAATAACAGAATCTGATGATAGACCTGAGGTGCAAGATGAGTTTTCTCTTGATTTTAAGGAGTCTAGAGTTAGTAAGAACATAGAGTTTCATGACACTCTCTTCTATGAACCCGATGAGGTATGTCACTCTTATAAAGTGTGTGCTAGTGATAATGACGATGGTTTTTGGGATGACGAGGAGGATGACTATGATGATTCGATATACTCCTCAGCCTCTTCTATCCTATTTTTACACATATTGATTCCTCTTGTGATAACGAAACACACGTTGAGGAAGATTTCTCAAGTTAAAATGATATGAGTGATAGTTCAATCTTGGAAGATTCTATAGTTATGATTGTTGAGAATGAGTAAGAGGATATGAGTATGACCATTGAGGAGACTATGGAAGTTGGAGTAGGAGAAGAAAAGATAGTTGTTTTTGATAAGGCAAAAGACGATTTCCCTAAGAGAAGTGAATTAGTGAGCATGAACAGAAGTGAAAAGGTGGGAGAAATGGGAGGCATATTTCCTGAAGTTAATATTCACGAGGAAGGACCACCACCGATACCCTTCGAGTCTTCATTGGTCTTAATTTCGGGAAAGTTTTATGTTTACCCTCGAGACTTTTTGACCCTGCCTATGAAAAACCTATAACACCCTTAATTTTATAAATTTAAATTAATTTAAAGTTATGTTCGTATTTTTATTTAGATTACGATTTAACTCGTAATTCTTAAAATTATTATAAAACGAAATTATCGTTTAATCGTTTCAAACTCCTAAAATTCTATTTTGTCTCGGAAACTCTTCTTATATTTAAAACATATTTTTATTTCTGTTTTGATTTATTTTATACATTTAATTTAATTCTTATCGAAAGTCTATTTCGGCGATCTAAATTCTGAATTCTTTTTATTTATTTATATTTAAGCTCGAATTTCTATTTTCAGCTCGAAGCTCATTTATTTTAAGTTTCGTCAAAACATCTATTACCTTTCCTCGAGAAATCAATTTAATCCACTTTATCGAGGATTTATTATTTATCGGAAAATATTATTTCATCGTCTAATTATTGAGCTTATTGAGCTTTGATTTTAGGAGCCTTATCGATCAAGAGTTTGGGTGTGTTCTGTGGACCGTGGAATCTTAACTAATAAGATTAGATTCTAAAGCATTTGAGCATTAGTATTGTGTCGTTTGAACAAGTGAATAATCATGCAAGACCTTTTATTGGAGGTTGTAGCAGTTGATATTTTTGGATGTTGTAAGACTGAGTTGGACAACCCAATGCCTAATATTGGACTTAGTATTATTTGATGATAATTAGAAACACGTGTTTGTGGGAGTCGTGCTAGGAATCTCGAGATGGTTAATTTATTCTCTAATCCTTGAGGGCTCTATTTGACTCTCAATTTCGTCCTCTCTTTAGCTTTTCTTGAGTCCTGCTACTTCTTCTTCGGTCAATCCATTCGACTTCTTTATCGGGTTTGAAAACTTTTGCTTTGATTTGTCGTTGACCTTGACTCTATTTATCCGTTTACCTTTTTCCCGAACCTATTTTATGAAAAGTCGGACTAATTTAAAATTTTCAAGAAATTTTATCTTTTGAGGCATACTTTTAAATTTAAAACTTCCCGTTTTGTAAAAACTTTGATCAACTTAAACTTTTCGGTTATCATGGAATTTAACATTTTCGAGTTATACCCCTAAGAACTTTATACTTTGTTTTTGTTTTATTTTTGGTTGATAATCTATATTTAGCTCTGTGTCAAAATACCTTAATAATTTATTTTAAAGTATTTCGAAATTGTTTCAAATTTCTATTTTCAAGCGTTTGAATTTTACGAAAACTTTCATAATCGCTAATATTTTGATTTCTATAAGATTATTATGTAAAACGATTTAACATTTTCGAAAGATTTCATATGTCTAAGTTTTCATTTTATTGTCAATGGACTTTTGAACTTGTCATTGAAAAACGTCTAACGACTGATTTGATTTTACGAACTACAAAATTTGCTTTCTCAAAACTAAATTTTGTTTTGTCTTAAAATGCAATATTGTCAAAAAAAATATCAAAACTGTAAAACCCGCTATTTTCCTAGCGTTTTTATCCTTTCCGTTATGACTTCGTCATAACTCTGTCACATTTCGGCCTTGTGTTTCATCATTTTTATCCAAGCTTTATTTTTATTTTGAGTTTAATGATATTTATTTTTGTTTTAAAAGATTTTAATTCTTTTATATTTATTTATTTAATTTTCTTCGTAAACTATTTAATTTTTCCGCGATGAATTCTACTTCTTTACGAATTAACGTTTTAAGCTCGGATTTAAGTTATTTCTTTTCCTACATATGTCTAAAAATATTTATATAATATTTTCAACTAAGAAATGTTTTTATTTACGAAAATTTTGCCTTTAATGATTTTATTATGAAGTTTCGTAAATAATTATTTTTCAACGCGAGGTTTACTCGAATTGCTTTGAAATACCTTCAACGATTTTACGATTCTTCTTTTTATCAACTTACAACTTATTTGAGACTTTTCTCCCAGGTTTTGGACCGACACACCTACTTGTCACACCCTTACTACTTTTCTTTATACATTTGATTTTATTATGTTAAAATTTAAAGTTATATTCTTTTTATTTCCCATTTATTTGTTGCTTAATGAGCAACCTCTTCATTCTCCACTTACTCTCCTTTGGTTGGTTTATTTAGGGGGATTTAGCATAGGTTTCATCAAATTTTATTAACATTCATGCATTAGAAAAATCATCCATTTCCTATTCTTTCATTTTTGCAAATTAAACAAAAAAAAATTCCTTCCTTCTTCCCCTTGGCCGTGACTCCAGCATCCTTTCTAGGCAAAATTTTGTCTCAAATCGAGTCATAATCGTCTGGTTTTCATCGTCAAGTTAATCGTCATTCTGATCCCTTCGTTAAGGTAATAATCCATGCTGTTTTCGATCGTTATTTGCCTTGATTTTCTTAGTTTTCTCATGGTATTTTTCTACCATGCTCTTTGTGTTTTGAAGGATTTTTGAATGATCCGGAAGCCGACGAATTTATAATCGACTCGTATTTGGATTAGAGGTAACGTCGATGTTACTCGGTATTGCATGATTTTATTTGTGTAATTGCATGTATATTTTTATATTTTATTTTTGACAATATATAGATTTCATATGATCTGGAAAATATGTAAAAGTCGAAAATTTGCATGTTTCGGCATTTCTATCGCTTTTACGATATTAACGATTAAATTGTTATATTATTTTGTAAAATCGTAAATTTTGGCCTAAACATGTAATATATGAATACAATCTGTAAAAATTATGTTTTTGATTATTTTTGATAATTTGGTATTTTTCTGATATTTTAGATATCGATTATTGAATTATTATCGTTTACGGACAAAAATGACTAAAAGCCAATTTTTAGTTCTAGCACTTAAACATTTTATTTTAATCTGAAATTTGGCGTGGATAATCTTTTTGATGAAAACGAATTTTATGAATTGTTTAATAACTTTTCAGAATTTTAAGTGGGTGAATTAATTAAGCACTTCAAATCATCGTTTATCGTTAAAATCGTGTTTGTCATTTTAATTTCTGATTTCTAGTTTTTGTTTTAAATCTGGAGAAAATGTGTTCCCGATGTTTCTTGAAAAAAAAAATATTTTTATGATTTTAGTGTTTTAAGAAAATGTTAGGAACGACAAGTTTTATTAAGAGAATCGTTAATTGTGAAAATGGGTTTTAAAAGACGGTTTTAACGAAATTTTTTAAATCTGGAATTTTGAAAATCTGGAAAAATGGATAGTTTCTGGAACATGATGATTTTTGAGTTCAATAATAATTTTTGGATATTAATACTTGAATTGTTTTGTAATTACTATTTTTATTAATCGTGTCGAGATTAGACGATTAACGAGAAAACCCTTTGAAAACCAAGTTTATGGATTCTGTAAAAATTATTTTTCTTGACAAAATGTCCAAAAATATATTTGAGCTATTTTACTTAATTTTTGTACTATTTATCGTAGTCTTTAATTAATAGTATTGATTTTGGACAAAATTACGGTTTATCGTTAAAATGCTCCGTTTCACCAAAATAAATTGTTTTTCCATTAATTTTGAAAATACTTGAATCTGATATTTTGAGAGTTAAATTACCCCTTATCATATCCTAAATTTGTTTAACGATTTAAACTAAATAAAAGACGTTAAAAGATTTATTTTTACATTTGTCATAAAATCCTATTTATGTTCGTATTGTCGAAACTAATAATAATTAGGGAATTTTAGTTTTATAAATTTTGGAAACACCCTAATTAGTAGCACTAAAGTGTTTAAGACATTTTTAATTATTTTATAAACACTTGTATGGTTTTTGAATAATTTCGTAAACCCAAATGTTCTCACTTTATCAATTAATATCGTTAAGGCCGAAAGTATTAGTTTTATAAATCTATATCGTTTACTAAAAATATTTTATTAGTATGAACTAATATTTTTGATATTTTTGATATGATGCTATTTTTAGTAAAGTTCCTAAAAATAGAAGTTTCCTAAAATAGAAGTTTCCTAAAATAGAAAGTTTCCTCTTTTAGAATATAATGATTATATATTTTGAATATCGATAATCGCTTTGTTTTGGAGTTATGGAATAAGGACAAGTGTGAGATTAGAGTAATATATTTTGGGGTTTACGTTTTTGCCATCAACTATAAGGCTAGTGTATCAGGAATCGGTACATTAGTTGTTGAATCGGGTGACAGGTATCTCAGGAGTAGTGTACATTTTGACCTTAAGCTTAGGCCTCGCAGTAAGTCGCCGTTATAAGTTGACTGGGTGACAAGTAATCCCAGGAGGGGTGTGCATTGTCTTAAACTAGGGTCACGCATTCATAAGTCGCCGCCCTATTATGGTTGAGTAGCCTAGTTAGAGAACCAAGTTTGATTTGTTTGAACTAAGTTCTCGAAGCTAGTTTTTAGTATTCTCCTAGTGAAAGTCTAGCCGTCTACACTAATCCTATCCATAACGCCATTTTGACTATTTTTATTATTATCTATATAATTTGGTTGCAGGTTGGCAAATGTTTTATATTTTCTCCAGAAAACTCATTTTTATTATATTGTTACGATACGTGAAGTTTTTCACTGAAAGCTTATTTTCATTATAATGTTTTACTGTTTTCCGTTTTTACTATTTTTTATAGTAGTAATTACAGTTTTAAAATCCTATTATAGGGCTAGGAGAATGTTGACGTTGCTCCCCACTGATTGTGATTGTTATGTTTTTAACATGGCAGGTATATGTGTTTCTCTTCGGGTGGGCTAGCGAGTAGTTACGGATCCTGCTCCGCTGATTAATAGAACTATGAATTGTTATAACCTTTTTTATGGATTTTATTTTATTTTATTTTATTTTTGTAGCCATTTTTATTTTATGGCTTATGTATTGACTTATCATTTTTATTTAATCAAGACATAGTTACAGTGTGTTATAATCTCACTTCTACAGTGTTTCCGCCACTGTATTGCGTTAGAATTTCTAGGGGATTACAGTTGGTATCCGAGCATCACTGCTCCCAACGCTTACACCTGAAAATAGAGAAAATACCAGTAAATTATTTAAACAGTAAATAAAAATATCATTAGAGATGGGTAGAAACAAGTAAGGACTTATTTGATTAGATTTCCTGTTCCTGAAACTCAATGATTAGCATTGAATATTTGTTTTATATGTCAAAGAAGATGATGAGTGGACATGATGTTGATGTGATGCTGCTCCAAATTGGGACGAGACTTGCATAGCACTCTCAACTCCTGCTGACTCGAGTGGACAACTTGGTGCTCCAAGAAAGATGTTGATGGTGACTTTTCAGCCCCGGTTCATTTTGCTTAAGCTACAGGCCAGATGATCAAGAGTAGATTCCAGTTCCGCGACGGTGCAACAGACTCAAATGTGAAATTACTTTGGATCCAGATGGAGCGATCCAATACTAGTGTACTCGTTCTCTACAAGAATATGAAGAAATCCAGTGAGATTTCTTTGTGAACTCCGAAGGCCAGAAGATACTCCTCTAGTTTACGATCTTAATTATCTAGGATCATTGATTCTTTTCTTTCATCTTCCACCCTCTACTTCTTCCAATTCTTCTCTTATATTCTCATCTTCATTCTTATGGTGAATCCTTGTTCTATTCTTCTACTTTACCATCTTCCTCTTGAAATTCTTTGGTTAGACCGAATTCTGTCTTAGTGAGCCTTTGGAAGTTACAGATGTTAGATGTTTAGTTAACTTCTTATTACCTATGGTTTGAGGATTGTGAGTTGTATCTTTTCATCTAGTCTAGTAAGCTTTCTGAGGTTTGATTTGAATGGTATTAGTTAATTAATGGAATTAGGATCATGCCTTAAGTGTTGACCTTGGGTTATAGGTTACCATATTATATGGAGTACTTAAAATCGAATATGCTTTTGGATAGTAGGAATAGAGTATATTATGTCTGATGGATACCTAATACCCAACTTAGAACCGAGTTAAGAGTAAATAATAATATTACTTGGGATTCCTACCTAATGCCGATTTAATGGATTAGTTGTGGACTTTTGGAATCATAAATCATTATTTAAGTTTAGGCATGAGTGTTGTGGTACCATTTTAGGTCCTTGTTAATGTTATAGAAAATTTTGGCTGACATAGATAAACCCTTGTTCCTTACGGATTAGATCGGGATGTAAGGTTGTAACCTACGAATTTTGGATTTGACTGACCTAAATTTGGACAGATCATTATTAGCCTTGAAGAAGAGAAACATCTTGCACAATTAGTGGTTGGATTTATCATATTGTTTTGAGGAATACATTTATGTCAATCATCTTGATGGAAGTTACAGTTCAGAACCCTTAGACCAACGAGATTGTGGCTTCGTTGGGTTATTAAACATTTTAGTGGTAACCCATTTCTTGTATATTTATTTGTAATTTATTAAGGGTCATTTTTCATAATATTAGATTAATAATCGTTTTTCGTATTTTTCGTAGAATGAGTCTGTTATATTTATATTTTAAATTTTAGTTTTAAGTATCTTCTAATTTTTAGTACTTGTAGAAACGAGAAGTGCAGATTTTCCAGACTTGCGCAAACCCGGGGCGACTATCATGACGAGGTCATAAAAATGGAGGATGAAATTAGAAAGTCGTCCCGGAAATTGAATTTTTCAGACCTCCGCGTGAGTCGTATGTACTCGAGGCGAGTCGCGTACTTCTCCTTCTCCCTACGGGTCTGTTTTCTAATCTTAATTAAAAAAATCCAAAAACAGACTAACCTCACAAACTTCCCCTTTCTTCTCCTTCTTCAATTCACCATCTTCAATTCCAATTCTAAATCCTCTTCAGCCACTCTTTAATTTCATGAAATCTAACTACCAAATCGTCCTAATCAAATTCTGAACTTCACCTTATCAAATCCCATCATCTTCCAATACCCCAAATCAAAAAAAATCAATTCCTCCTTGTTCAATAATTACTAATGTCAAGTTAATCAACAAATCATGTTCAATTAACAAAACTAACTGTTCCGGTCACGGAAACAATTAACCCAACTCTGGATTCGGGTTGTATAATTGGATTGTTAGTGAACAATTGATCGTCTGATTTCCTTTAACCTCCCCTTTGTCTCACTCCCTTGATCGGACCTTCCCGGCGGAGTTGGCCTGCTCCCTGCACAATGAACGCACAGGGCCTCGGAGGTTGTCCGAGGAAACCCTCTCTGATGCCTAAGTCAGTCCGTGAAATGCCTTGATGAACCTAGCTCGTGAGGAACTAGGTGGCGTTTTTTAGGAGTAAGAGTCTAGAGAGAGAAAATCCAACCTCCCTCTAGTGGGAAGGGGTTGAGTATTTATACCTTCCCACAAGAAAGAGAGGTGGGAGAGGAATGGTTGGATAAGGAAGTGACAAGTGGCGGCTTCTCATCCACCCATTCCTGATTACAGTAGGTGAAATGACGGGAGGCCCCTGGGGGCCCAGACCCTGTCGGACAGGGACTTCCCCAGGGCAGGCGGACTTCGTGCAGTGGCCGCTAGGCTCCAGCAGGCTGTGTTGACTTGCGGTCTCAGCGGCCGACTACCATCCTTAGCGTTTTATGCTTCTGTTCTAGTTTCTTGCCAGGGACTGGCCTTTTGAGCTTGACAGGGATCCTCCTGGGGCCTGTCCAGCAGGCGATTTACTCGACAGGCTGCCGACCCCAATCACTAACAATAGAACGATGACAACTAGTTGCGCATCTAGCAATCAATAACAACATTCATGTAATAAAACCAAGCAATTAATCAATAATCAATAATCAATAATAAAGATTAAAACTTTCAAACTCACAACCGATAATCAAGTGCTTTAATGTCTTGGACAGAAATTAGTTACACATAGTCATCTTGAGAAAACTTGGGTTAATACTTGATATGGAATCATGATATCCACTAATAATAATATTAGGGCAATAGTAGTAGTCTAATACTGTAATAATTAAGGTAAGTCTAACACTTACCAAACTCTAATAATAATAATATAATATTATAATATAAATAAGGTAAAAGATGAAATCAGAATTGAATCGTCTTCTTTGTCCATCAGGCACACAAACTGGATCTGCTTGCTGCGTTTTTGGCCTTCGTGCCTTCATGTGGGCTCTTCTCTCTACTTTTATACTCCCTCTGAGTTCCTATTATTGTCCCATAAGGTTTTGGGGTGAAAAATAAGGAAGGGAAATGAGTGGTTGAAAAAAGGAGGAAGAGAGAGAAATAGGTGAGTAATTGTGAACCACACATTGATGGCCTAAAAAGGAAAGTGGGACAAAAATCAAACTCAGCCCAAAAAGGAAAGTGGGACAATAATAGGAACTCGGAGGGAGTATATTTTATTATTTTTTTAAAGAAATGTATTATTTTTAAGGTGGAATAAAACAATGAAATAGAGAAATTACAATGCAAACAGAGTAATCTATCTATATATACTAGTATAGACCCCGTGCAATGCACGGTATTTATAATATATTTATCTTATAAAATATTTCATTTAAGATTTAAAATAAAAAAAATTATTATTTTATTTTTACTATTTATCGACTGTGTACTTTAAAAATAGGAAAATATTTTTTAAATCGCAAAACTAATCAAAATATTTGAGTAATGTCTTGAAATGTACGGAGTATTAAATAACGTGTAATTAATGAAAAATATTGTTTATATTTTTGTAGACACCCGCATTTTGCCTGCTAGTGTCTATAGCAGTTCCCGACAAACACCCGATGATGATCGGACGCAAACGTGACTTAGTATACTCAGATTTGGGCCCGGAATCAATAATATCTGACATGGACTTTTAGCGGAGTGATAATCTCACAAAACAGACATCAAATTCAGGCCCAGTGGGTCGTTCCGAGCAAAATAAGACTAATTTGGGCCAAAACCGACACCAAAAATAAATCCCGTCTTTTGGCGACCGGGTCAAAACCCGGTCAAAGACGAACCCGTCACAAAACCAGCCCAGGTACATCTTCTAGAAGATGGCGCCCAACCACATTTTCAAAAAAGATCACACAATCAAACCAAGTCAACCTTTCCTCTTTTATCTCGGATCACCTGATCCACTCGGTCGAGTGGATTGACCCACTCGGTCGAGTGGAGCGTCAAAAATCGGATCAGGCCCATTTTCTAGGGCACTCGACCGAGTGCACTAGGGCCACTCGATCGAGTGACCCTAGGTCGTGGGGTAAAGTCTATAAATACCCCTTCAAACCCATTGCATTTTCAGATTTGACTAATGCAAAATTACCCTAAGCTTCTACTCTAACCTATCTATACTCTCTACACTACAAGCCTTAGCAACCCTAAGCCCTATACACAAAAAAACCGAGTCCCTTGTCCCTCGATAAACCGACAACACACTCACACACCATAACTTACATACATCCTCGATACTCTATAGTCCCGTCACTATTTGCGAGCCCATTTCCGAGGTCCCTACTAAGCATGTATGTTGAGGGTGTCCTAAACCCCATCTCGATCTTTATTGCTTTTATTTACATTTTTGTATCGTTAATATTATACTTATACTAGTATTGCAATCCTAACACTAACTCTAACATCCTAACTTTTACATTTTCGCATACTAACTTTTCTATTTCGCGTTACTAACATTACTCATACCGCGTATATATATAGTAGTATAAAAATTTCGGTTTCGGATACGTTTGACTATAATTGTCGCCTAAAGTCCGTCTAATCCTTTTACGAGCAGCGACGGAGGTGGAGCCCTTTCGAGGAGCCCCGCCCCAATGTGCTCAAAGGCGTGACGTGATCGTGACTAATCATAGTTGAACGCATTCGATCCCATTTTAATTAGTGCGGAACCCATTGACACGAAAACCGACATCACATAACCCGAAAGGGTTAGTTTCGATGCCGTGACGTAGAGGGAAGCATTCTGTTACTAATTCAAATTTTCTAACACAAACATTTCATAAAATCCCGACAACGGTATTATAATCGTACATGTACACGATTATAGTACCGGAGGTTGAGTTAAATTCGAATCATGCGATATTTGTATTTAACTCGACCGACCGTCGTTTTCAACCCCAAAAACGAAACGAGCTAACACTCGTACAGGGACTACTCGACCGAGTGCATAGGCCACTCGATCGAGTAGTGTCCATAAAACTGGGCAGATTACTTTTCGAGGGCACACTCGACCGAGTCAGACCATGACTCGACCGAGTGGGTCCTGTAACCCAGAAAACCGAGAGCTTAAATGCAACATTTAAGCCTCGTCTTGTTTTTACGACTCTTAGTCGACACGTGTAAAGCCAATCACGTGAATCCATTTTCCAAAACCCACGTTTATCGTGGCAACTCCTTTTCCAAAAATCCGATAACGGTATTACAATCATATGAGACATGATTATATTACCGGCAAACCGAATTAAATCTAAATTTGTCAATATTTTAATTTAATTCGGCCAACTCTCGATTTAAAACGCATAAGAACACGAGTCATAGCTCGTATAGGTGCTACTCGGCCGAGTACACCTACCACTCGACCGAGTAACACCCCAAATTCTGGGCAGAACCTTTTTTTGAGGGCACACTCGACCGAGTCAGACCATGACTCGACCGAGTGAGCCCTGTAACCCAGAACACCGAGGGCCTTGACACACGTTTTCAAGCCTCGTCTTTTCATCGACATTAGTCATCACGTGTAAAGACTATCACGTGACTCTCCTATTTTCAAAACCATGCACATCACGACACGTAGAACGACTTTGACCACCTTTTGACGTGATAAGTCGGGACAAGACTACGGGATATGAGATCGGGCTAGCAATACGCCACAGTCTCATATTTCCGTCCTTCGTTTAGTACACGATATAATGTGTATTTAATCGGGGTTAGTCCATCTACACATTTCGCGGTCTAGCTTACATACGGGTCCGTCCCTATTATCGTATCGCGTTGTTTTTATTACTTTTACGTAATGTTGTATTGTGAATTCCGGGTTGTATTTCCGCCCGTGTAACTTGTACGTTACCTTTTTTTATTTACTTCTCGAGCTTCGTTTATTTACTTGCTTTTACGCTTTATAAACGAACCTCGCATGCTAAATCACTTTGACCAAAAATAAGATGCATTAAATGATGTAGTTCACATACTATTAATATGCTTAGCCCGAAAACGCTGTTTGCATATCATTTAATCGTTTTACTAACACGCACACACGAACACGAACGATGTCTTAGTAGAGGCCGCCATGTGCGGGCGGGGTTGGGTGTCCTTAGTGGGCTTCCCAACACGTACCCTCACCCCTTACTCAGAACCTTTGGTTTCCGGATGTCCGAAACCCTTGGCGCACGAGAGTCGTTCTATATACGAAAGCCGGTTTATACGGTATCGATATTGCAATGCAAAGGGACGAGCCCAATAAACTCTGAAGTCGAAGTGGGCTTACTTTGTGTGTAGCCCATGACGACATAGAGTGGGCACGTATGGTTCCGAATAACCACAAAATTCGGTGGCGACTCCATTTTGACTTAAATTTCGAACCCGAGAACAATCTCACCACGAGATTCATTCGCCTACCCAAACCCGCGCGTGGCCGCGTCGGGGTGGACCTACGTCATGTCCACAATTTGGCGACTCCGCTGGGGACACCTGATGTACTACATGGCATCGGGGTTCCTAGGGTGAGACTCGAAGAGAAATCGTTCGAATATTAGTGTGTGCGCATTAGTTTAATGGTTCATGCATAACCCAAATTTTGCCCGGGCCGGTTACTTGTGACCGACGTCCCACTATACCACGGTGCATTCCTACATGGGTGTGCTAAAGACTTCGATGGCGGAACTCACCGGGGTTTTACGGCAGGTCCTAGTTCCAAATCGGCTAGGAAGTCCGTCCCGTTTCGTGAGAATGCGATCGTTGTTGGTATAGACCCTATTGTGACCGACCGAGACTTAGCGTAAAGCATACATAAGCGTCGTTATAATGCTTGTTTGACTACATGCTACTTGGTTTCCGTGTCATTTTTTTTCAAAAAACCGTCATTTCAAAAATGCATCTTTCCAAAAACACCCAAATTTTGAAAAACCCGAAATGCTGTCCGTTTCGGGACCCGTCTTTTCAAAATATCCAATTTTCAAAACTCGGAATGCCGCCGAAATTTAGGATCAACTGATTTGACTCAAAATATCCTTTTCTCTAGTCGGCATGCTGCCCATTTTAATTCGTGAATTTCCAACACCATCTCGATTTTCTGAATTTTCAAAATTCTAATCTTGGTTTTCGGAATTCCGTTTTTTTTCAAAACTCTCGGAAATTCATCCGCTCATTCAACATTCAAATTTCAAACATCCAACCATCCTAGTAAACCTTCCTTATTATAGGACCTACCGTCTAGCCGTGTGTCGGGTCTTTGCATAGTATGTCGAAGGTCTATAGCGTCGAAACTCCGCTGATCCTATATCACGAGTTTCCCCCCTTTCCCGAGTCCGCCTTATCAGTCAAGGCACGACCGACCCGCGTAGGGCATACCCCTACAAAGGAAAGTCCGTCCATACACTCGAGTCAAAAGTCTGGGGAAAAATCTCACGTGGACCTTCCTTCGAACGGGATTAGGCCCACAAAGCCAAAATCCTAAGGAAGTTGTACCACCCATCGAGTCACCCGTCTAGATGTCTTTCTCGGGTCTTTAGTCTTCTTTCCTAGTGTTGCTCGGGATGTACTTTTCCTTTCCTTTTCCGAGATCTGGGTTCAGTTTCTGATTACGCGGTGTTCTTACAGACAGGCCACCGGCAACCAGACACGCTCGAAGGATGGCTACTTTGAACAGTCTACAAACCGCTTTGGACGCCATGGTCGCAAAGCAGACCGACATCGAAGCCCAACTAACCGAGATGAGGGCTGGCCAAGTGGCCATTGTTGCTCGCCTAGCTACGGTGGAGCAAGGGACTCCTAATGTCGAGACTACTGGGCCCATAACTGAACTGGTCAGCGCAGTGCGCCGGCTAGAAGAACAAGTCCATTTGACTGGGAGTAACAATATCCACCGGGAGAACAGCCGAGAGTACTCCACGGTGAGTGACAAGCTGCCCGCAAACCTGAACCTCACAGGTTTGCCCATGTTCGAGGGAGCTGAGGACCCGTTACTACATGTGCGGGCCTTCAAGGAATTCATGGCCATCAAGGGAGTGGATTCATCCATGTTCAAGAACCTCTTCGCTGCGTCCCTTGAGAAGCACCCACGGGCCTGGTACTATAGGCTAGACCCGAAAAAATACCCTACGTGGGATGATGTGGCTACCGAGTTCACTCGGAACTATGCTGACAACACCGAGATCCAAACCACAATGCGATCTCTGGAGGTTATGGCCCAAGAGCCGAAAGAAGGTTTTACTAAATACCTCCAACGCTGGAGGGTCGAGAGCGTGAAATTGGTCGATAAGCCCAATGAAAAGACTCTAGTGGAGGCTTTTGTCAAGAACCTCCTCCCCTCCTACCGGGTTCACCTCCGGTACGCAGTCATACCCAATTTCACCACCCTTACTGAAATGGGTATGAGGATCGAAGACGACCTGAGACTAGAAAGCCTCACTAAGACTGCTAGCAAAGGATACCAAGGGGCCTCTTCCTCCACCACTAAGCCCCAGGCTGCAACCCGCAGCATTTTTGACACGGTCAATCTACTAGATGCCCCCGTCCAAGAAGAACACCCCACCTCGGGTCTTCACTGATATAGGTACTACCTATACTTATGCCTTACAAAGGCTATCCTCCAAAGGCCTAATCCAACCGATAGGCCCAACTCCTGAAGTTCCGGTCGAGCGACGCTCCAAGAACTACAATGCTCAGGCCTATTGCCAATACCACCGGGGCAATGGGCACGATACCAAGAAATGCTGGAAGCTGAAACACTTGATCCAGGACTTAATTGAAAGCGGAAAAATCCCGCTACCCGGAGATAAGCCCAGCAACAAGGAGAACCCTTTCAGCTCCCATGCCATCTTTGCCGGGGAGGTGATCGACTGCTCTCACCTTATCTCCCCCTACATTCCGCAAGTGAACGGAATCTGGTTCGACGACGAGGATGATATCTACCTCGCTAAAGGGGAGACCGTTCCCATCACCCCTGAACAGATTCGAGAAGTCAAAACTCGAGTCTTAGCCAGCAACAACCTTGGTCGTCCCTATTTAGCCACAAGCACTAGGGACACCTCTATCCCGACAACCATCACCAATCCACTCGGGATGGAAGTCGCCCCTGAAGAGCCGACCGCCGAAACAGCCGTCGTGAAGCAATTGAAGAGAACCCGAGTTGACCTCACTATATGGCAACTCCTTGTTAGCTCTCAAGAACATCGAGAAGCACTAACAAAGGCTCTCGATCAAGTCAAGATCGACTCTTTGGCTACCCCCGCTGAAATGGTAGCCACGGTCCTACCCCACCTAAAGGGTAAGGCCAAAGTAGGAGGCCCAATGATCACATTTTCCGAAGCCGATCTACCGCCATTCGGGACCTCCCACAACCTGGCCCTTTACATCACGGTGATTTGCCGGGGGAAATACCTCCCGATGACCCTAGTTGATGACGGGTCAGCCGTGAACGTCCTTCCTCTAAGGACCGCCAAAGCCCTCGGCATTACCGAGGCTGACTATATCCCGACTGCTCAAACCATCCAAGCCTTTGATGGGAGCCCAAAGTCGGTAGCTGGGGCCATAAAACTGACCATCATCACGGGCCCAGTAGAAAAGGAGCTTGAATTCCAGGTGATTGATGTCACCTCCTCATTCAACCTACTCCTAGGAAGGCCGTGGATTCACGCGGTAAAAGCTGTGTCCTCCACCCTCCACCGCAAGATCAAGATGCCTCTGCTCGACGGTATTATTACTCTAGAGGCGACCCCGATGACCGTGGCTAGCTGTAACGCCACGGGCCGCACGGACCTCTGGGGGTTCGACTTTGTGGGGATGATCGAGGAAGAGTACCTTTTTAGGCCTTACTTCACCACGAGCATTGACACGATGCTCCAGAACTTAGGGTACCTTCCGGGGGCTACCTCTCGACCCGACCTTCCAGCTGGGAAGATCATCGAGGTCCTTAAGGACGAAGACTCTCACTTCGGCCTTGGCTATGCCCTCACTCCGGACAACGTTGTCCGAGCAGGAATTGAAAAGGCCTGCAACATCCTGAAGGGTACCTACTTGAGCCCTTATAGCCCACGGTTGTCTGACTACTTTGTCACACCCGTATTCGGGGCTGTCCAGGTTGGACTATACCAACCCAACGCTACGCACCTCGGGACCCACTTGGCCCGAGATTGCAACTACATCCCAGATGAGGTGTTCGCCCTCACCCAGTCCGACGGAGCGGACGATGCCGAGCCCGCGCTGGGGCTACTCTTTGGGGAAGACACCGTAGCCCCGACTCCAAAGGAAGACCTGGTCAACCTGATTCTCCGCAGCAACAGGTTTGACCCGACCAAGCTGATCTCGGATATTGGTTCCGAGACGGGAAAAAGGGCCTGGAGGAAGACTGTCAAGTGGACTGACAGTCAAGGAAGGATCTACAAGCTGGTCGCCGGAGAGGGAGACATGCCTGAGTCTGAGTCCGAGTCTGAGTCGGAGTCTGAGTCAGAGTCTGAGGTCGAGTCTAGAGAAGTCGGTGCTAGAGTCACTCCTGTAACCCCCCTCCCTTCTATCATTCCTGCTGCTAGCACTTCGGGGTCTGTCCCGAGTGCTTTACCGATTCCGCCACTGACCAATGATCAGATGGCTGCTCTCTTTGAGCTGTTTTCTAAATTTTCAATCAATAATAACAACCGTTCTGCTTACGACTTGTCTCTTTTAAATCCTGCTTTCAAAAATGATTTATGCTATGACATTGAGAAATCCGACGAACAGGTACCCTTACCTCCACATCTGATCGAGCAACTCGAGCAAAGGGAGTCCCGGAATCCGTTAATTGAAGAGACCGAGTCCGTAAACGTGGGAACAACCTTAGAGCCTCAGATACTTAAGATAGGGTTATCCTTAGATCCCGAGGAGAAACAACAGTTCATAAACCTCCTCCAAGAGTTCAAAGATGTCTTCGCGTGGTCCTACAAGGACATGCCGGGGATAGACCGGGAAATAGCCGAGCACCACATACATATCAAAGACGGGTGCAAACCGGTCAAACAGAAGCTTCGTCGAATGAGGCCCGAGTGGTCTCTCAAAGTAAAGGAAGAAGTCGACAAACAATTCAAAGCCGGCTTCATACAAGTGTCCGAGTATCCGGACTGGGTGGCAAACATCGTGCCGGTTCCTAAAAAGGACGGTAAGGTGCGGGTATGCGTAGATTTTCGGGATCTTAACAAAGCAAGCCCGAAGGATGATTTTCCGTTACCACACATCGACATACTAGTGGACAACACGGCCGATCATGCCCTTCTGTCATTCATGGACGGGTATGCCGGGTATAATCAAATCAAGATGGCGGAAGAAGACATGAGTAAGACTACCTTCACTACACCTTGGGGTACTTACTGCTACACCGTCATGCCATTTGGTCTCATTAACGCCGGGGCCACATACCAAAGGACCGCTACCACTTTACTACACGACATGATGCATAAAGAGGTAGAGGTCTATGTAGACGACATGATCGTCAAATCCAAAGAACGGGACGGTCACATCACCGCCCTAAGGAAATTCTTCACCCGATTGCGCAAGTACAACATGAGGCTAAACCCTCAGAAATGCAGTTTTGGGGTAACGTCAGGCAAATTAATGGGTCATATCGTTAGCCAACGAGGTATCGAAGTCGACCCAGCTAAAATCAAAGCCATTACCGAGATGCGAGCTCCTAAAACCGAAAAAGAAATAAGGGGATTTCTCGGGAAAGTCCAGTACATTAGTCGATTCATTTCCAAGCTAACCATGGTATGTGAACCAATTTTCAAGAAACTGAAAATAGGGGAGCGGGTACTATGGGATGACAAATGCCAAGCTGCTTTCGACAAAATCAAGGAAATTCTGTCTGCTCCGCCAGTTTTGATGCCACCTCAACCCGGTTTGCCTCTGTCGTTATACCTAACAACGACCGAGACAGCCATGGGGGCTATGCTGGCTCAGACAGTTGACTCCGAAGAGCGAGCCATCTATTACATCAGTAAGAAGTTTTTAGAGTATGAGTGCAAATATACCATGCTCGAAAAGACGTGCTTGGCTCTAGTCTGGGCCACTAAGAAGCTCCGACATTATATGCTCAGCTATGAGGTCCATGTGCTATCCAAGATGGACCCGATCAAGTACCTCTTCGAAAAACCTATCCTTAACGGCCGGATGTCAAGATGGACTCTAATGTTGGCAGAGTTCGACCTAAAATTTGTACCTTTAAAAGCTATTAAGGGGCGAATAGTAGCAGAATTCCTCGCCGACAGCCCGGTAACCGAGGAAGGGCACACCGACACCTGGTCCTTCCCAGACGAAGATATTTTCCATACCGATGCCGAAACATGGGATTTATACTTCGACGGAGCATCTAATTTTCGAGGGTTCGGAGTCGGGATCCTCCTAATTTCACCAAGAGGGGAGCATACTCCCGTCTCCATCAAACTGGACTTTGACGTCACTAACAATGCAGCGGAATACGAAGCATGCATTCATGGGCTACAAGCCGCCGCCAACCTAGGGATCACAAATCTCCGGGTACATGGCGATTCATCCTTGGTCATTAACCAAGCACTTCAAAAATGGAAGACTCGGAATGCTAATCTCGTGGCCTACCAGGCACGAGTAAGGGATCTCGAGAAACAATTCCAAAAGGTAGAGTACATATACCTGCCTCGGGAAGAAAATCAGTTTGCAGATGCACTCTCGAAATTAGCATCTTTACTGAACATTCCTGACCATGTGACCAGTATGCCAATTTGCGTCGAAAGACGGTCCGAGCCGGCATACGTCTATGACATTGAAGACATCGAGATAACCGATCCCGAACCATGGTACCGAGCCGTGTTAACATACCTGACCAACGGAGAGTATCCCCCCGGGACGGAAAGCCGAGCCAAGAAAGCCTTACGGAGGCTAGCCACCCAGTTCATCCGTACTGATGACGGGCAATTGTACAAAAAGACGGCACAGGGGGCTCTTCTCCTTTGTGTTGACAAATATAAGGCCGAGAAAGTAATGGCCGAAGTACATGATGGCGAAAACGGTCCACACATGAATGCTCACATGCTGGTCCGAAAAATCATGAGGCTCGGGTATTACTGGAACACCACGGAGGCCGACTGCCAGCTGTATGTCAAACATTGCCATAACTGTCAAATCTTTGGCAATGTGCAGCATATGCCGCCATCTCTGCTCTATACCATGACGTCACCTTGGCCGTTCTCGACATGGGGTATCGACATAATCGGGAAAGTAAATCCCTCTGGTACGGGTGGACACTGCTTCATTTTGGTGGCTATCGACTATTTCACCAAATGGGTCGAAGCTGAATCATATCGCATCCTCAATGCTAAGCATGTTGCCAAATTTATCCAGAACAAGATAATATGCCGGTATGGAATCCCGCATGAATTTATCAGTGATCATGGAACCCATTTCCAAGCTGAGACCGCGGCCCCGCTGGCCAAATATAAAATTCAAAGGCACACATCCTCGCCCTACCGTCCCCAAACCAATGGAGCGGTAGAGGCAGCCAATAAAACGATTGTCACCATACTCAAAAAGATGGCTAATAATTATCGGGACTGGCCCGACAAAATACCTTTTGCCCTATGGGGGTACCGGACGTCAATTCGCACCGCAACCGGAGCGACACCATACTACCTAACCTATGGGATGGAGGCCGTCCAACCAGTGGAGCTAGAGGTACCATCCCTCAGAATCCTGCTAGAAAGTCAAGTACCCGAAGTTGACTGGGTTCGAGCACGGTACGATTCGTTGGTTCTACTAGACGAACGACGGTCCCGCGCTCTCAACAACATTCAAATGTACCAAAAACGGATCCAACGGGCCTTCAACAAGCGAGTAAGGCCCAGGAACATTAAAGAAGGGGATCTGGTCCTTAAGTCTGTTCGAGCTTTACTACCAGTGGACCCAAAGGGAAAATTCAAACCCAACTGGGCTGGGCCATATCTGGTGAAGAAAATCCTATCAGGGGGAGCAGTAATGCTGACGGACCTGGACGGGAATGAGTTTGTCAACCCAACCAACCTGGACCAGCTGAAGCGCTACTACCCTTAGCCATTTCTCAATGTCATTAGCAATTTTTATCAAAAACATTTATTTTACAAAAGCAAGTCAATGAGCTAGAATTATTTATTCTACTGTCGCAAAACATCTTGAACCACTAGTCTTGGTGTAACTCAAGATTGCAAATTTCCTAAGCCTGAACTACGTTTGGTTTGATTCTGCTAATTGCGGATACGTAGGCAGCCCCTCAAGAGGGCACAACCAATGCAATCGAGAAAAGACAGGGACGGTTTTAATAATAAACTTCCTTTTATTAATTATCAAAAAAAAAACCCCAAAAAGCTTGGGAAAATTACAAGTGCAGGAATTCAAAAAAAAAAAACTACAAAAAAAACACACGACCAAATAATAATAATATTTAAATAATAAAACTAAGGACTCAGTATTTAGGGCATCTTGCCCTTCCCTTTGTCCTTGGCCTCCTTGGCCGTCCACTGACGACGACGCGGAGGAGAGCGTTCCCGAATCACCACAGGAACCTCTTTAGCTCGGACTCGCTTCTTGGAACTCGAGTCCTCATCCACCTCGATTGGCCCAAGTCGGGCCCTTACAGGCTCAGGGAGCCGGTCACGCGGACCTAGTCGGTCCCGGGCCGCCAACCTTGGCCCAAGTCGCCGCTCCAAGTCAGTCTGGGGGCTTTGCCGCCCCCGCGTGCCACTAGCACCGGCATCTTTAGCTCGAGTCTTAGTATGTGACTTAAGACCCGACTCTAATCGGACTAAGGTAGCAGGGGTCTCTCCCTCATCGTAGAATCCCCTATTGTCCTTTGCCGTCTCCCGACGGACCAGTTCGAAGGCCTCATCGACCTTCAGAGCTTTGCGAACCTCCTCGGACTCCTCGGAAGTCCATTTCTCATAGGCTCGAGAAACCCAAGCGGATTGTCAAGGGTTGGGAATAGTCCATGTAGGACGGGTAAACCACCTCTGCAACCAGGTGTCGCACATAGCGTCCGTCAGTTGAAGCGAGACACTAATAATGGCTTCAGTCTCAGGAATGCGCTGAGACGAACCGAACTGCCTCAGAATGCGGTCCGGATAGATGTGAACTGTCCAGTCAAGGGACAAGATCACGAGGTAACGAGCTTGGTCCCTCTTGGCCAACCCCGTCAGCTTGGAAAGGAACCACCAAGCAACCGTCCACCTAATCAAGGGGCCACCGTGGAACACCAATTCCTCGTCCCAGTAAGCTCGATTTATATGGTGATTCGAGCTTATCCGACGCCCCCTAGAACTGAGTTGGCTGCTACGGTAGTTGGGAACGCTCGGAGGAGGCTCTATGATCGATAAGCGCTCCGACAGCCAAACCTGCAAGAGCATGTACGGAATTCATGAGTAACAGAATGGTTCGCTACAGCCCACTCGATCGAGTACACCCTCTGACTCGATCGAGTGAAGCTCTCTAAGACAACCAGAAGCTCGTCAGGTATGACACTCGATCGAGTACACCATCTGACTCGATCGAGTAAGACTCGCTAAAACAAACAGAAGACTACCAGGTATGACACTCGATCGAGTACACCATCTGACTCGATCGAGTAAGCCCTTCACAGGCCGGCAGAAGCACTTTACAGACACCACTCGATCGAGTGGTAGGTCCACTCGATCGAGTGACTTACGGACTTCAAGAAACCGCGGAACAAAAAATCGCGCGAAGCAAAATTGAAAAATCGAAAGACGTTTACCTGCAGAATAAGGGTGCTCCCCGTCAGTTGCCGGGTTGGGTCCAGCCGCCTAGCATCCAGACCCATGATGAGTTCTCCAGTGGCTAGCCAAGCAGGGCTATGACCAGTCTCCATCTGGTCAACCACTCCAATCAGCCTAATTTGACCCACGCATGAGTCAGCATCCATCAACCCCTCGAAGACGTAGCGGTGCAGCATGCAAAACGCGAAAGCCCTGCGCCGGTGAGAAGGCGTAGCCCTTACATCCTGGCTGTTCATGAACTTGTCAGCCAAGTCAAAGAGGGAGACAGTATCTCCCCGCACCATTCGATCTGTCTCAGCATGAGACAGACCCAAGAAATCCCTCAGTCTTCTCCTCGGGTCCGGGTAGAACGGAGGGATGGCAGGACGAGCAACGGGGCTCCAACCTCCAATGGCTGTGATCTCCTTGGGAAGAGGGCATATCTCTCCCCGCGGAAACGCGAAGACGTGGTGGGTAGTATCCCAAAGCGCCAAACAAGCATCCAAAAAGTGTGAATCAGGCACCAGACGCCTAAGAGGAAATAGGCTGGTAATCCCCATTTGGGTCAGCTGAATTCTATCCTCATCCCGAAAATGCTGGGACCAGGCAAAAAGCATTGAAGTGAGATGCTCGATGCCCATCGCAGGAATTTGATGTCTCTCGAAAGACTGAGAGTTTATTTTTTTAAGAGAAGGAGAGTTTTGGTTTGAGGTGCAGAAAGCTGAAGCAGGGAAACCTGTATTTATAATGTGGAAGCCTGGCAGTGACCCTGACTAACCCTGCCTCCTCAGTAAACTGGGCCCCAACATGTGCAGGCCTGACTTCAACCCAGAATAGGAATCTAGTTATCCTGAGCTTTCCTAAATTCTTTCTAAAAATTCCTTCAAGTTCAAAAAAATCTCTTCTGCGAAAATTTCAACTTTTTTTCCAAAATCCAGTGCATTTTCCCCAGCATGAGTCGGTGTTTTGCCTATGTGTTACATGCAATTTATCATGTGTCAGCATACAGGTACACCTCAAGACTTCAGAAGCAAGTCCCCGCGCCACTACTTCACTCCCCAACGTGAACTCATATTTATCCCAGAATGCTACACTCAAAGCCATGATGTATCAGCATACGGGTACACCTGCGCCCCGAAAGGCGGGTTTTTACTCCCCACGGAGCATCATCATCAGGTCAGGTACGACTCAAGGCTTCAAAAGCAAGCCCATACAGCTCACATATTTCCCCAGCGGAACGCCCGAGGCGACATTTTCCCCGAAATGGTGCGGGATGGGCCCACATATAGGCACGCCTAGGACTTATGCAACAAGTTTTATTCCCCACGGAGCTATCGTCGGCAGGACAGGTATGACCCTCTGCTTGTGGCTGGCGAGCCCTTCACGCTAGTCTACCGGACTATAAACGACCCGATCGGAAGGCTGCCAGGTCGTAATCTGCGATTGGCCTGGTAGCTACTCTGACTTTCGCCTTGTCCAAGCCTCAGTCAGAGTGGGGGCTCTGTAGACACCCGCATTTTGCCTGCTAGTGTCTATAGCAGTTCCCGACAAACACCCGATGATGATCGGACGCAAACGTGACTTAGTATACTCAGATTTGGGCCCGGAATCAATAATATCTGACATGGACTTTTAGCGGAGTGATAATCTCACAAAACAGACATCAAATTCAGGCCCAGTGGGTCGTTCCGAGCAAAATAAGACTAATTTGGGCCAAAACCGACACCAAAAATAAATCCCGTCTTTTGGCGACCGGGTCAAAACCCGGTCAAAGACGAACCCGTCACAAAACCAGCCCAGGTACATCTTCTAGAAGATGGCGCCCAACCACATTTTCAAAAAAGATCACACAATCAAACCAAGTCAACCTTTCCTCTTTTATCTCGGATCACCTGATCCACTCGGTCGAGTGGATTGACCCACTCGGTCGAGTGGAGCGTCAAAAATCGGATCAGGCCCATTTTCTAGGGCACTCGACCGAGTGCACTAGGGCCACTCGATCGAGTGACCCTAGGTCGTGGGGTAAAGTCTATAAATACCCCTTCAAACCCATTGCATTTTCAGATTTGACTAATGCAAAATTACCCTAAGCTTCTACTCTAACCTATCTATACTCTCTACACTACAAGCCTTAGCAACCCTAAGCCCTATACACAAAAAAACCGAGTCCCTTGTCCCTCGATAAACCGACAACACACTCACACACCATAACTTACATACATCCTCGATACTCTATAGTCCCGTCACTATTTGCGAGCCCATTTCCGAGGTCCCTACTAAGCATGTATGTTGAGGGTGTCCTAAACCCCATCTCGATCTTTATTGCTTTTATTTACATTTTTGTATAGATAATATTATACTTATACTAGTATTGCAATCCTAACACTAACTCTAACATCCTAACTTTTACATTTTCGCATACTAACTTTTCTATTTCGCGTTACTAACATTACTCATACCGCGTATATATATAGTAGTATAAAAATTTCGGTTTCGGATACGTTTGACTATAATTGTCGCCTAAAGTCCGTCTAATCCTTTTACGAGCAGCGACGGAGGTGGAGCCCTTTCGAGGAGCCCCGCCCCAATGTGCTCAAAGGCGTGACGTGATCGTGACTAATCATAGTTGAACGCATTCGATCCCATTTTAATTAGTGCGGAACCCATTGACACGAAAACCGACATCACATAACCCGAAAGGGTTAGTTTCGATGTCGTGACGTAGAGGGAAGCATTCCGTTACTAATTCAAATTTTCTAACACAAACATTTCATAAAATCCCGACAACGGTATTATAATCGTACATGTACACGATTATAGTACCGGAGGTTGAGTTAAATTCGAATCATGCGATATTTGTATTTAACTCGACCGACCGTCGTTTTCAACCCCAAAAACGAAACGAGCTAACACTCGTACAGGGACTACTCGACCGAGTGCATAGGCCACTCGATCGAGTAGTGTCCATAAAACTGGGCAGATTACTTTTCGAGGGCACACTCGACCGAGTCAGACCATGACTCGACCGAGTGGGTCCTGTAACCCAGAAAACCGAGAGCTTAAATGCAACATTTAAGCCTCGTCTTGTTTTTACGACTCTTAGTCGACACGTGTAAAGCCAATCACGTGAATCCATTTTCCAAAACCCACGTTTATCGTGGCAACTCCTTTTCCAAAAATCCGATAACGGTATTACAATCATATGAGACATGATTATATTACCGGCAAACCGAATTAAATCTAAATTTGTCAATATTTTAATTTAATTCGGCCAACTCTCGATTTAAAACGCATAAGAACACGAGTCATAGCTCGTACAGGTGCTACTCGGCCGAGTACACCTACCACTCGACCGAGTAACACCCCAAATTCTGGGCAGAACCTTTTTTTGAGGGCACACTCGACCGAGTCAGACCATGACTCGACCGAGTGACCCTGTAACCCAGAACACCGAGGGCCTTGACACACGTTTTCAAGCCTCGTCTTTTCATCGACATTAGTCATCACGTGTAAAGACTATCACGTGACTCTCCTATTTTCAAAACCATGCACATCACGACACGTAGAACGACTTTGACCACCTTTTGACGTGATAAGTCGGGACAAGACTACGGGATATGAGATCGGGCTAGCAATACGCCACAGTCTCATATTTCCGTCCTTCGTTTAGTACACGATATAATGTGTATTTAATCGGGGTTAGTCCATCTACACATTTCGCGGTCTAGCTTACATACGGGTCCGTCCCTATTATCGTATCGCGTTGTTTTTATTACTTTTACGTAATGTTGTATTGTGAATTCCGGGTTGTATTTCCGCCCGTGTAACTTGTACGTTACCTTTTTTTATTTACTTCTCGAGCTTCGTTTATTTACTTGCTTTTACGCTTTATAAACGAACCTCGCATGCTAAATCACTTTGACCAAAAATAAGATGCATTAAATGATGTAGTTCACATACTATTAATATGCTTAGCCCGAAAACGCTGTTTGCATATCATTTAATCGTTTTACTAACACGCACACACGAACACGAACGATGTCTTAGTAGAGGCCGCCATGTGCGGGCGGGGTTGGGTGTCCTTAGTGGGCTTCCCAACACGTACCCTCACCCCTTACTCAGAACCTTTGGTTTCCGGATGTCCGAAACCCTTGGCGCACGAGAGTCATTCTATATACGAAAGCCGGTTTATACGGTATCGATATTGCAATGCAAAGGGACGAGCCCAATAAACTCTGAAGTCGAAGTGGGCTTACTTTGTGTGTAGCCCATGACGACATAGAGTGGGCACGTATGGTTCCGAATAACCACAAAATTCGGTGGCGACTCCATTTTGACTTAAATTTCGAACCCGAGAACAATCTCACCACGAGATTCATTCGCCTACCCAAACCCGCGCGTGGCCGCGTCGGGGTGGACCTACGTCATGTCCACAATTTTTATATACTCGGTTTATGTCATCTCACATTTCGAGATATCCACTTCTCTCTTTAATATACCGTAAAATACATAAATATTTATCAAAAATTGTATAATAATGAACTTTTTTTAATGGTTAGCACGCCGTGATACGCTCTTTTGTGTAAAAAAGCTACTCCCTCCGTATCTATATGTTCGTCCACTTTGTTTAATATATGAGTGGAGTATTATATTGAAAGTGGACAAACATATAGATACGAAGGGAGTATTCAGTTTTTCATTAGAAAATTTTTTTAAAAAAAAATTAAAATGGACTTTCTCAGGTGTAAGACTTATATTATGTAATTTGTGAAACTTTTTTTTATATGGATTTTAATAGTATATTCCGTATTTTGTACTCTTCCGTGCCAAAATAATCTTTCTATATGATAATTATAATCCTCACATTTGAATAAATGAGAAGATCTTAGTGGTATCGAGTGAGTATATACTCCTTCCGTCCCGATGAATTGTTTGCCTTTGTTTTTGGCACAAAGGGAAAAGGTCCAATGATGAAGTGACATCTGAAGCCAAATTCATGAGGAGGTCAAATTACATACATATATATATATATATATAGAGAGAGAGAGAGAGATGGGTTCTAATGAGTCCCTCATCTATATTGAGTCTCTAAGTCCTCATCTCATCCGTTGGATGGGATGAGGATGGATGAACAAGATGCATCCTAATATTTTGTATTTTAAAAAAAAAGGAAAGATTTAGTATCCTAAAGTAACTCTCATGATTTTAGGAAACAATAACTCCCATAATCACATTCATTCCTCATTCATTCATTCACGTTACAGGTTCATCAAAACCTTAAAAAAAACGCTCCCATCGATCATCACGTTCATTCATTCATTCAATCAAATCTATGCTCGAAATTCCGTTACTATGAATTCAATGATCGCGACATCCTTATTAACTGTTGATAAGCATATCATCGAGTATAACAATGGTGAGTTTCGATATTGTTTTCATGTTTTGCGTCAATTTTTATTCATTATCTTGATTAATTTGTGTCAATTTGTGTTCATGTTTTGCGTCAATTTTCATGTTGATATTGCTTTCATGGTCGTGTCATTCATGTTTTGCGTCAATTTTCATGTTGATATTGCTTTCATGGTCGTGTCATTCATCATAGATTCATATGCAAATCGAAGAACATACAAACGGTGAGTATATATGCTTTGTAATTTTATATTGGAATCACCATGGAAGTCATTAAGATGCTACTCAATTATTAGTTTTTACGTTTACAATATGCGAAACTGCATACTGTTAAATGTCTGAGTCATCATATGAAATTTGTGCACGCACAATATATTGAGTTATTGTAGTTCATATACTGCGTTACTTTAGTGTAGAGCATCTGTTACTTTAATGTCTACCATCTGTTACTTTATATGTCGTGTTACTTTAATACACTACAGTCGTTACTTTAGTGTTTTTCATCTATTATTGTTGTGCATTGTAGTATCGTAAGAATTTAGGAAACCGTCATATTAAAAAAAAAGATATTGTTTCCTACAATAATGGGATGTGATTACCACCAAAATAGGAAACAATATCAAAGAGTAACGCCATATAAAAAAAGAAAAAAAAAAGATATTGCATCCTATAATTATGGGACGTGATGACTTCAAAATAGGAAACAATATCAAAAAGTAAGATACTGCATCATACTCTCATTTCTGATCATTATATGAATTTTTTGCACTAACCTATACCGGGTGTTATTTTGATGAACATTATCTGTTAGTTTAATTCACACTATCTGTTACTTTAATGTCTGACCTCTGTTACTTTATACATAGTGTATAAGCATCATTTGTTAATTTAATTCAATGTTACTTCAATGCACTTCATCTGTTACTTTAATTCTTCTTATCTGTTACTTTAATCCATATTTCAGGTTTTGATTGTTTTTTTTCCGTCACGTTTATTGGCACTGTTATTGTTTTTCAGTAGACGCAAAAACACATAAATGATGTAGGGATGTGGGTGAGAGTTTCCTCCATTGTGCGGTGGTGAGATTAAATCAAAGCTTCTGAGATGATGATGAAGAAGAAGAAGACGAAAACGAAAACGAAGAAGACGGAGAGGACGAGAAGGATGAAGAAGAAGCAGAATTCTAAGTAGTACATTATATTTTTAGAATAGCCTACATTATTGATAAGTGTGGTTTGTAGTGCCTATTTTGTAGTGTTTTGGTCTCATTTTCCTTGTGGAATCGCTCCTTGGGAGCGATTTATGGGCTTCTTATGCTTCCTTTAGTTCGTTTCAGGTTCCCGAGACCGATTTGGAAGAGTTGGAGCGATTCCGACTCGATACATACACATTTTGGAGCCAACGAGATAAAAGAATAACAATGACTCGATGCTTCGGAATCGACCCCGAGACCTTGGGACCCAATCCCGATTCCCGAGACCCGATCCCGAGACCCGAGACCCGATCCCGAGTCCCGAGAATCGATGAGAAGTTCATATGAAGCAAGGAGGAGCCAAAAGGGTCATATTGGAGGCCTACAAGACCCATCCCCGACGGGTATGCACCTCATCCCGTCGGGGATGAAGTGCGAGTTTGAGGGAGCTACTGCAAGGCCGTCCCGGTCGGGACCAACCCGTCCCGGTCGGGACCAACCCGTCCCGGTCGGGATGGTGGGTCCGTCCCGGTCGGGATGACCCGTCCCGGTCGGGACCAAGTGCTGTTGCCCACATTTCACTTTCTTTCTTCTCCCTTCCATTTGTAACCCTATAAATACCCCTCCTCTTGTAATCTTATGGGATGTTAGACATTACCCATAAACCCTAGCCTAGTTTTAGCATAGATTAGATTAGATTAGTGTAGATTAGTCTTTAGTTTATCGTTAATCTTAGTAATTAGTCTTGTATTAAGGGAATTCTTCAAGATCTTCACCAAGCTTGACAAACTTGGATGTTTGTTTTGGGTTCTTCCATTTATGCAAGTTTCCTTCTTCTTTTCATCTTCTAGTATGGTATAATCTTCTCCTTTTACTCTTAATCCTTTATTGTTCATCAAGTTTGAATCTTTAGTTCTTGTTTATTGTTTTGTTCATCATATTTGGTAGTTTCATTATGTATGTTTTGTTGTTTGTGTTGATTCATCTTGTTAGTGTTAGTTTTAGTTTAGATATGTTAGAGTAGTGTTCTTGCTAGGGTTAGTAGGGTGATTAGGGTGTTAATTGGATGATTAAGGGTTTGTTGGAGATGTGGGTGGAAGATTTGGGTTTCCTCTTGGTTGATGCATATGACATGTTTGATGAATTGCTTGAATGACTAAGTAAGTTAGATTGCTTGTTTTTCTTGCCTTTCCCTTGTGGGTGTTAGTTTGTTATGGGTTCGGTTCCCTCATTAAGTTGCGAGAGCCCGGTGAGGACGACCCCTAGGTTAGTCTAAGTTGCGACCGCCCGGATGCGATCTAGGCCATAACACGCTAGAACCCCGTTTGTCATGTGTGTCGCCAAAATGGGTTCCATGAGGAACCTCTAGGTCGGTTTAAGTTGCGACCGCCCGGACCGACCTAGATTACCCTACTACCTCCTTCACTCTAGCTCTCCCTTGACCATTTCGTTACCCCTTTGACCCCGACCTAATCCTAGCCCGTTTCCTTGTTTGTTTTCTTGCTTTAGATCTAGCTTAGTCCTAGTCTCCCCCTCCTTAGATTAGCTCGTCTCGAACCTAGTCCTAGACCGTAGCATACCTTAGTCCGACCTCCCGTCCCTGTGGATTCGACCCGACTTACCCTAGCTACCCTAGTTAGGTTTTGCCGGTTTTATTTGACGGTTGGGATCCACGACAAATCCCTCCCATCAAATTGGCGCCGTTGCCGGGGACGGCGTAGTTTAGACTTTTGTTTGCTTAGTTTTGGAATTTGTTCTTGATTTTTGTGTTCTCTTCTCCTTGTGTATCTCCGTTTTTCTTCTTGCGTGCTACTCTCCCTTCCTAGTGCCTCAAAAGCACTAGGATACTAACGTTTGCTCAAGTGCTTCTAGCTCATCCTAGGTACCAAAGCAACGTTATGGACATGGCGCGTCCAAGCTACCATCGATCATCACGGGACAACTACGGGGCAAATGGCCAAGTCCCAAAATTTCACCAACCATACCAACCTCATCAACAATCTTACGAGCGCCCTCCATATGGTTACCATGAAAGTTGTCAAGGATCATTACAACATCCTAACAACTACCAAACACCCTCATATAACCCACAACCACAAAATCCCTACTTTGAGACATGTCAAATGTTGGCCCAAACGCTAAGGAGTCAAGATGAGACAATAATGTTATTGCAAAAGGGTCAACAATTGATGTTGACTCAAATACAAGGGGTTAGGGAGGAGTTCAAGGCCCAAATAGCGGTGCAAGATGCTCGAATCGATGCACTCATGGCTCATATCACGATGTTGGCCACTCGAACTCCACAACATGTTGAGGAAGGTTCATTTGGGCAAGAAGGTCGGGTGCCTCCACTAGAAAGGCAACCCAACCTTGAAGCTACAAATGAAGAAGAGAGGGTCGATCAAGAGACCATTGTTGAGTGTTGCTTGGGAGGTGAAGATAGGGGAAGAATAGAGGAAGTTGAAGCTTCAAGGGCCAACAATGGGGAGGGGAGTGAACATGATTCTCAAGATAACTCTTGGGGAGCCGATGTATTGGCTATCAAATTGGATTTGTTCGATTTTCTTCGTGATGAACCGGATGACAATCCAAAGCCAAGTGAAGACATACCTCCTCTAGGCCATGTAGACAAGGTGAGTGAAAAGGAGCGCAATACTTGGGAAAAAGAAGTAGATGCCTTGGAACTTGCCTTGTATGGGAAATTGGAGGATCCAAAAGCCTCCAATGAAGAAAACTTGATGCCTTCTCCTCCTCTACCGCACACGATGCCTAGTCCCTTGTCTTGTGAGACGGTTGGTGAAGAGGATCCTTGTCGGGCGGTGGAAAAGAGTCCCACTCTCGACCCCGTAGAAGAAGCGACACCCCTAGGGTGTGATCTCCCACATCATGACACCGAGCACGACTCTAGATCACTATACCTACCGGAGGGTCATAAGAGTCGTAGCTATGTTGGTTCCGAAGACCCGGAAGATCACAATAACCCCGAGCATAATGAAGATGATCGTTTTTTCCCTCCAACTTGGAAGCTCTTAGCAGTGGCTAGGCTCGGCCATGAGAGCTTAAATGAAGATGTTGCTAGGGCATTTGACTTACTCCTTCGAGCTCTTGATGGCTATGGAGGTGTAGTTGGTGAGAGTACCTTATTGTATATATCTCTTTTTCTTGTTATTTTTGTTTTTGTGTGTGTATATATGTTTGTTTGGTACCTTGATTTCTAGAATGGTTAGTTTTGTGGAATTCTTGTTATTTGGATTGTTGATGAGCGTTGTGAGGGAGGGAATTTGATGTTGTATTTGAGCTCGTTGTGATAGGTGTGAAGTGAAGATGATTCCTAGAGAAGAATGGTTAATGATAGAGCTTGGGTCGCGAGTATGGATGTCGGTTTTTGAAGCTTCGGTGAAGCTTTTGGGGTTTTGGAGGTCAAGAAGACCCATCCCGGGCGGGAAGGGAGCTTCCCGACCGGGAAGGTTATGCCATCCCGACCGGGAAGGAGCCGTCCCGATCGGGATGGAGGTGCAAAAATTGGAGCTTACTGGAGTGTCGTCCCGACCGGGAAGGTGGCTTCCCGACCGGGACCATCCATCCCGACCGGGATGGTCCCCTTTCTCCTCTTTTGGCCTCTTTTGCCCACCCAACCATTGTATGCCCCCACCCAACCTCCCTACCCATCCTTGCTCATGTCATATGACCATTACACTCCATTTACATACCCTCACCTCATTTCTCTTCCCTTTACACCGAATTTCACATTGAATTTCCACCCCCTCACACCATTACTACCTCACCATGCGGTTTGATCGAGAATGAAGAGGAATAGCAATAACGAAGACAAGTTTTGTGCCTATATTGATCTATGAGACGATGGAGCGAGTGAGTTGCAAACCTATTGGTACGGCAACTATCCTTTCTTTCCCGTCTTTTATAGCTTGTTTTCTTTTGTGTTTATTCCCTTCCCCTTGAGTCATGGTACCTTAGCGGCCTTCGAGGCCTTGGTAGTGGTTGCTCCCGACTCCCGATGATGTGACTACATCGAGAGTCATTTTCAAAATCCAAATTTTACAAGTTTTTTTCACCTTTTTTTTGTCGGATTTAGTCGGATTTAGGCGGAATCCGTGCTAGGTGACTTGATTACACCTAGCCCCCCCCTCCCATTTCCTTTTATTTCCTTCTTTTTATTTTTTCTTCCCCCTTCCATATCTTTTCTTGTCTCGGCCCATGGTGACTTGACTACACCCCGGCCGGACACCTTCTACCATTTTCTTCACCCTTATTTTTGATTTTTAGCTTTATTTTCGTAGTTTATTTTCTTTTTCTTTTGTGCTCCATGCACTACGGTCGAGCATGAGGACATGGCTCGACTTAAGTGTGGGGGAGCGATATTCTAGCGTAGTTAGTTTTATTTTCTTAGTTTTTGGAAAAAATCTTTAAAAACCCTAAAAATTTGAAAATTTTTCACAAAAATCGAAAAGATTTTTCTTTTGTGTGTTTTCCTCTTGTGTCATTGTGTTGTATATTTGTTTTGTTGTGCGTGTTTTGCCCCCCTCTTTTCCTTATAGGTTGCCTAATCGCCATTAGCTTTGGTGAGCTTTCAAGACTTCCGGTAACATCTCTTCATCCCTTATTCCCTCTTTGCTTCTTGTGAGTTTGGAGGAGTTTTGTGATGATGTGTGCTCGGGAGGAGCTTTGTAAAGATTGTGGTGGATTTGGAGACTTGTTTGAAGATAGGGGTGGTGTTTGTGTTTTTATTTGTGTTCGTTTTGTGTTGTTCTTGTTTTGTTGCTCTTGTTTCTCTTTCTTTTGTTTTTGTCGAGTCTTTGTTTTGTGTTTTGTTGTGTGTCTTGTGTGTAAATGGTTTTCGAAAACCCGGTTTAGAGGCTAGTGTGTAAGTGCATATTTTCCCTTTCTAGTAGTATAAATCGAGTCTTGGACTTTAGCCTAGTAGAATGACCCTAAATCAATGAATTCGTTGGTCTTTTACCTTGAGTCCACCTAGCTTACTAGGGATTTACTACGGGATTTGCATTTTGACCATTTTGACCACCCACGGTGTGAAAAGGCCTTGGTTACCGAGTCTCGTCCCTTAGGTGACCGTGTCTAGGATCGTTTGATTAGTCCAAGTTTTCTCCCCTTTTTGTGGGTTTGAAGGGAAATCGCGACCCCCGACTCACCCATTACCTACCTCCCACTCATTTTCACACAATAAATTGCAACTTGTTGATTCCTCTCTTTCTTGTCATACAATGAAATGCCAAAAAGCCAAATCTTGCCAAAAGGGGCAAAGAAAAGAAAAGAAAGAAAAAAATGAAAGAAAGAAAAGAAAGAAGAAAAAGAAAATGCACAAAAGCCAAAAAGAAAATAGAAAAGATGAAAAAGAATGGCATGGCAAAACAAGGCAAAAATGCAAAAGAAAAGAGAAAACGCCAAAAGAAAACCGTCACACAAAAATAACCCCTACCTCTCAAAATAAGCCTTTTTCCGACTTTTGCCGTGAAGAGCCTACCAAAGGACCGAGTCCCGAGGAAGGATGATAGCGGCATTAGTCGGTCTTCCCTCATTTTGCATATTTTCCACCTTTTTACTTGGACTAGTTAGGCGGTTTCGGACATGGGACGACCCTCTTGGCTCTTTGCTAAAGGGGGCGGGGCCTCACTTACCTACAGTGTCGACTAACACCGTGGTTCTTCACTTCCCACTCCGCCGATCGTCCCGTAGTACGTTCTTAGAAGGTTAGGAGGAACCGAGGTAAGTTACCAACGTTTTTATTGCTTTGTCGTCATACTATTAGGGTTTAGTCCATCTTGGTTTGTATTGCTAGCTTGGGAACGTTGTCACTTGCCTTGAGTCCTAAACCGGTGCTTCTTTCACCGCTTGTTTGAGGGAAGCGGTATTTCTTTTCTTTTGGGTGCAACCTTTTGAGTGTTCGTTTGTGTGCTTGTTTGTTTTTTGTGTCTTGTGTCCGGTTGCATCCGCAGTTTTGTCGCAAGACCCGACTTGCCTTACGGAGTGCACTTTTCCTCTAAGTGCACTCGCGTGAGTTGAAAGGGCGTAGGGTGCGCTAATACCCATTCGGCTAGTATAGTAGTTAGTATGTGCTTACTCGAGGGCGAGTAAGGGTTAAGTGTGGGGGAGTTGATAAGTGTGGTTTGTAGTGCCTATTTTGTAGTGTTTTGGTCTCATTTTCCTTGTGGAATCGCTCCTTGGGAGCGATTTATGGGCTTCTTATGCTTCCTTTAGTTCGTTTCAGGTTCCCGAGACCGATTTGGAAGAGTTGGAGCGATTCCGACTCGATACATACACATTTTGGAGCCAACGAGATAAAGGAATAACGATGACTCGATGCTTCGGAATCGACCCCGAGACCTTGGGACCCAATCCCGATTCCCGAGACCCGATCTCGAGACCCGATCCCGAGTCCCGAGAATCGATGAGAAGTTCATATGAAGCAAGGAGGAGCCAAAAGGGTCATATTGGAGGCCTACAAGACCCATCCCCGACGGGTATGCACCTCATCCCGTCGGGGATGAAGTGCGAGTTTGAGGGAGCTACTGCAAGGCCGTCCCGGTCGGGACCAACCCGTCCCGGTCGGGATGGTGGGTCCGTCCCGGTCGGGATGACCCGTCCCGGTCGGGACCAAGTGATGTTGCCCGCATTTCACTTTCTTTCTTCTCCCTTCCATTTGTAACCCTATAAATACCCCTCCTCTTGTAATCTTATGGGATGTTAGACATTACCCATAAACCCTAGCCTAGTTTTAGCATAGATTAGATTAGATTAGTGTAGATTAGTCTTTAGTTTATCGTTAATCTTAGTAATTAGTCTTGTATTAAGGGAATTCTTCAAGATCTCCATTCAAGCTTGACAACCTTGGATGTTTGTTTTGGGTTCTTCCATTTATGCAAGTTTCCTTCTTCTTTTCATCTTCTAGTATGGTATAATCTTCTCCTTTTACTCTTAATCCTTTATTGTTCATCAAGTTTGAATCTTTAGTTCTTGTTTATTGTTTTGTTCATCATATTTGGTAGTTTCATTATGTATGTTTTGTTGTTTGTGTTGATTCATCTTGTTAGTGTTAGTTTTAGTTTAGATATGTTAGAGTAGTGTTCTTGCTAGGGTTAGTAGGGTGATTAGGGTGTTAATTGGATGATTAAGGGTTTGTTGGAGATGTGGGTGGAAGATTTGGGTTTCCTCTTGGTTGATGCATATGACATGTTTGATGAATTGCTTGAATGACTAAGTAAGTTAGATTGCTTGTTTTTCTTGCCTTTCCCTTGTGGGTGTTAGTTTGTTATGGGTTCGGTTCCCTCATTAAGTTGCGAGAGCCCGGTGAGGACGACCCCTAGGTTAGTCTAAGTTGCGACCACCCGGATGCGATCTAGGCCATAACACGCTAGAACCCCGTTTGTCATGTGTGTCGCCAAAATGGGTTCCATGAGGAACCTCTAGGTCGGTTTAAGTTGCGACCGCCCGGACCGACCTAGATTACCCTACTACCTCCTTCACTCTAGCTCTCCCTTGACCATTTCGTTACCCCTTTGACCCCGACCTAATCCTAGCCCGTTTCCTTGTTTGTTTTCTTGCTTTAGATCTAGCTTAGTCCTAGTCTCCCCCTCCTTAGATTAGCTCGTCTCGAACCTAGTCCTAGACCGTAGCATACCTTAGTCCCACCTCCCGTCCCTGTGGATTCGACCCGACTTACCCTAGCTACCCTAGTTAGGTTTTGCCGGTTTTATTTGACGGTTGGGATCCACGACAAATCCCTCCCATCAATTATTCGTTAGAGTAACATACTTAATGAGTTACAGTAACACAGATTATGGGTAACAAGTGTGAAACATTGGAATTGTAGATTTAGTTGGAATCATGTACCACTTTTTGTTTTGGAGTATCTTAATAAAAACAAACATTATTCTTTTTGTTAATTGGAACTCCTGTTTTTGCAAGAGACTACTATGCAACGTAACAGTTCTTATGAGTTAAAGTAACACAGTTCATGAATTAAAGTAACACATTGTATGAGTTAGAGTAATAGTTTTTGCAAGAGACTATGCAACGTAACATATTTTATGAGTTAAAGTAACACAGTTCATGAATTAGAGTAACACATCGTATGAGCTACAGTAACATAGTTTATGGATTATGGCAATAACATAGTAACATACGTACAATGGCAGTAGGGAACGGATGATTTTTTGCTGAAGATGAAAAAAAACTTAATTTTAAATAAACTTGTTGTTTGAGAGAAAGAGACAATTAAAAATTTGATAGGAGAGAGAATTTGTACTGAGATAATTAAGGAAGAGAGAGAAAGAAAATATATTTTGATAGATATTATAGTTATTTCCTTAATTATGAGATCAAATCTTGTCCCATTAATCTAACATTGAATCAAGGGCTAATATGGGGACTCAAGAACTCAAAATATATAAGTGGACTCACCTAATATATATATATATATTAACAAAACTTAACCAAAAGAAAATTGAAGTCATAAGAAAAATTTAGTACCAACCCAAACAGTGTGTACGGAGAACCATAAGAATACGATCAAAGCCATAAGAGGAGTAGAGATAGAAGTAGAAATACCGGTATAATGAAGAAAGACAAAATAAAAGAAACATAAGTAAGCCTTAACCATAATCCTCAATCACGAATTCAAACAAAATTAGTAATGGAAAATAATAGGAAAAAACTAACACAAGTAAAATATACTCATTCCGTCTCAGTCGTTATTTATCTACCTTTCATATCTATCTATATACTCTACTAAAACTCAAACTGTCAACCAAACCCTCCATTACAATTAAGAATGTTATTAAAATAAAATAAAATAACGGGATTGTCCATTAATTAAGATTGTTATTATTTCGATCTGTCTAATTACCGTATGAAATTGGAATTAATTGTTGGCCACATAAATATAGATCAGCCGCACCACCTTAAAGTCTAATTTCTTGCTTGATTTTGTACAAGTCGTAACCCGTGACCTTATTTTGCATTAGAATTTTGCATGTTAGTCATGTAATCATAGGTATGATTTTGTACTAAGCAAATAGAATAAACATGATTAATGAATTAAGATCATGAACAATTTGATATTGATTTTATGTATGAAATTTTCCATGTAATTTTCCATAACATATTCACATGAGAGAGTTGATGAATTATCGTACTACCTTCATAATGCATACATATGTCGCTTACGTATTCAATTAATCCATTATGTATACATGTTGCTTAATTTATTTATTTTTTGCACTAATTATGTATTGGATAAAATTTTGAGTTTTTCGTAATTATAATAATTTGAACTTAGTTAACGAGCATGATATTGATGAATTGTTGTCAATTTACGGTTATCTTTGTCATTATTATTGTTGTTATGATGTACGGAAACTTTGATGAACATGATATTATGATTTCTTCTATTATTTGATGAGTAATCTCATGGCAATATGATTATGATATACTCCGTTGATGACATGATTTACTGAAATACGTTTTGACCGTATTGTTTATGCTCATTTGATATAATTATTCGTTTGACAAATAATGATTTATGATAAAATATAATTTCATATTCCGGTTTTAGATGATGTTAATATGAAATTCTTATGGTTAAATTTCACCGCAGTGAATTTACAGCTTAAGCTTTATTTTTTGACATACTACTGTCATTATATCGTTCACATATAAAAATATATATTTACCCACAGGTAGATTATATTGTCATGTGTAACATTCTATTTAAATATTTTAGTGACTACCCACAGGAGCACTATTATTAAAGATGTGTTGTTTCACATATTGAAGCCTTATTATTTATGTTGTCTTATTTTATCACAACTAAAATTTACCTAATCAAGTTCAATCTTATGGTATAACTGATCCGAATCAAGAAGCTACTAAAGAGTTCAATGAAGTCAACTTAGCTCCTAATGGTCTTAGTTCAGCCACACTAGCACCTCATACCAGCTTAGTAGTAATCCTACTACAATTGGTGAGCTAGCTCGTGTGTGGGCTGATTAAAGGAGCAATTAGTCAAGGTAATTTGTTTTTATCTCCTAGTTTATATAGCTTTGTTATTAGCTCCTAGTTTACATAGCTTTGTTATTAGCTCCTAGTTTACATAGCTTTGTTATTAGCTCCTAGTCTACATAGCTTTGTTGTTAGCTCCATGTTCACATAGATGTAAGCTTTGTTATTGTCACCCTAACCAGCCGGTTTAAGGGTCATGTTGTAGGCTATAAATAGCCATCTATTTGAATGAATAAAGCATCCAATTTGCATATCAAAAACCTGAGTAAAGCTAAGCTTTCTTTTATGTCCTTGTTGTTTACAAAACAAAGTCTAGAGTAAGTCGCGTTACAAGCTCTAAACTCGCTATTTCAATCGAGTGTTTGATCTAGCAACCGCTTTGTTGAAGTATAGGTCTACTTCACCTAGCATACTATCCTTGGTTACGGTTCATTCATCCCTGAAACTATCCTTTCATTCTGTTTTGGTTACTTGTTTACGTTCCATTTCAGAATAATAATATCCTTCACGTTTGTTGTTTCAAAGTTCATATTAACTCACATCATTAGTGGTATCAGAGCTTTGGTCATCCTTTAGACGTAAAATGGCAGGAGTATTGAGCTTTGAAGACTCTAGTTTCTTGGAAAACCTAAGGAGAGAACCGGTGGACAAAGTAACGAGCTTTCTAAGTCCAATGGTGTAACTGGTCCTGAAGTCTACTTGGGAGAAAAGAAGGAAGAAGGAAAGGACTATGAACTCCCAACGTATGGTAATGTTTTAGTACTACGTACACTTCATGATAAACCCATCCCACACAACACCGAACAAAGAGATCAACTCTTTCACACTAAGTGTCTAGTTAATAGCAAATGGTGTAGTTTGATCATTGATGGAGGTAGTTGTACGAATGTTGCCGCTACTGAAATGGTAACTAAGTTAGGCCTAACCACTACTAATCACCCTAAACCGTATGCATTACATTGGTTAGATGACGAAAACAAAATAAGGGTCACAAAACAAGTGAGAGTAGGTTTAACCATGGGGTCTTATGTCGATGAAGTTCTTTGTGATGTTATTCCTATGGATGCTTGTCATATACTTTTGAGACGTCCTTGGCAGTTCGATAGGGATGTAGTACACCATGGGAGGAAAAATGAATACGAGTTAAGGGATAAGGGAAAGAAAATCGTTTTAAAACCTATGACTCCCCAAGCTGTTAGAGCTATGACAGCCAACAAAACAAAGAAGCCTAACCTTACCATATTTGCTAGTGAGAGTGAGGTAGAACAGGCTTTACAAGGGGGGGAACGTGTCTTTGACATGGGTACTATAGAGGAACCATTTAGGATTGATAATGGGTTTGGAAGGAAACAATTCAAGGAGTTGCCAAACGAACTGGGTTTGGTCATTCCTAATGAATTACCAGCTGGTTTGACACCTAGGGAAGATCATGAAGTCTTAAGGTATGAAGATGTTAAGAACAATGTCGTGGCTAATGCTCTATCTTGTCACTACACACACTCATCCACTTTAGATGCAAGCACGCTTGGATTTGAGACTTTGAAGGACTCCATGGATGCTGATGTACTCACCGAGTGCAAGGCTGGTGTTCTTGGTACTTTTGTTGAGTTTGTTTTGCAGGTAGACCTTCCTTTTACAGGAAACCTTCTTTGTGTCCCAAGGCATCCTATTTCAGAGTGTATAACTAGAGAAACTCATGGAGAAAGACCAGTTGAACCTTTTGACATGACCAAGACCTTAGAGGTGATAAAAGAACACTTCTTTTTGCTAAAGATACAAGGGACTAATCAGAACATTGGGAGCAAATGCTTAACAAAGCCGTTCTCAAGGAGTCCTTTCAAAACAAGGGAGTACTTACCATTTTTCGAAATGACTCATTTCGGTGTTTGTTACCCAACGGATGAGGCTAGCAAAGGGCCTGACTTGTACTTTAGAGAAGTGATTCGGAAAAGGATCAAGGAAGTTTACAAAAGAAGGTCTAACAAAAACAGGAAACCGAGACTCTTCCAAGAGGGTGACTTGGTTTTGGTTCACTTGAGAAAGGAGAGGTTTTCAAGCAAAAGGAAGAACAAGTGGAAGCCACAAACAGAAGTTCCATACAAGGGAAACAACAATGCTTGCAAGGTGGAGTTGCCGGATGATTATGGAGTTCATGCCACGTTCAAAGTGGGAGTTCTTGCCCCTTATCTTGATGAAGATGGCCTTTCAGAATTGAGGACAATTCCTTTTCAAGGGGGAGGAGATGATCCGAATCAAGAAGCTACTAAAGAGTTCAATGAAGTCAACTTAGCTTCTAATGGTCTTAGTTCAGCCACACTAGCACCTCCTACCAGCTTAGTAGTAATCCTACTACAATTGGTGCGCTAGCTCGTGTGTGGGCTGATTAAAGGAGCAATTAGTCAAGGTAATTTGAAGGCATTAACTTGGGTTCACACTCATTCAAGCATGGGGAGTGTACTGAAGTTATGAGGCTGATTATGGGCTGATTATGTTCTCATAGTTAGCTTTGTTTTTAACTCCATTTTCACACCCTAACCTCGGCTGAATGCTCTTTGTTAAGCTTTGTTTTTATCTCCTAGTTTACATAGCTTTGTTATTAGCTCCTAGTTTACATAGCTTTGTTATTAGCTCCTAGTTTACATAGCTTTGTTATTAGCTCCTAGTCTACATAGCTTTGTTGTTAGCTCCATGTTCATATAGATGTAAGCTTTGTTATTGTCACCCTAACCAGACGGTTTAAGGGTCATGTTGTAGGCTATAAATAGCCATCTATTTGAATGAATAAAGCATCCAATTTGCATATCAAAAACCTGAGTAAAGCTAATCTTTCTTTTACGTCCTTGTTGTTTACAAGACAAAGTCTAGAGTAAGTCGCGTTACAAGCTCTAAACTCGTTATTTCAATCGAGTGTTTGATCTAGCAACCGCTTTGTTGAAGTATAGGTCTACTTCACCTAGCATACTATCCTTGGTTACGGTTCATTCATCCCTAAAACTATCCTTTCATTCTGTTTTGGTTACTTGTTTACGTTCCATTTCAGAATACTAATATCCTTCACGTTTGTTGTTTCAAAGTTCATATTAACTCACATCAATAACTCTGTTGTTGATCTTAATGGAACGAACAAAATATTCTAAATAAAAAGAGTAATTAATTTAAGTTCACCTTGAAGTTGATGAAACTGGATATTTGTCTTCACAAAGACAAACCGACTGACTTAACTTCTGAAAGTACTGCTCAAATATTTCTCCATGAATCTTGGGAGAGATCTGACAGATTATGCATTTTATTCTTATGTTGATAACCAACATTAAGACTTAAAGAAATATTGTATGAACTGAAACAGGCATTGAAACAATGGTAATTAAAGTTTGATAAAATCATTATTGAGTTTTAAAGAAAATATCGTTGATCTTTGCATAAATCTCAAGATCAGTGGGAGTAAGTTCATATATTTGATTCTATATGATGATATTTTATTAGCCAGAAACGATCTTGGTTTATTACATAAACCACGACTTATGTTTTAAATGGCTAAATAAAGAATGTCCTTATGCATCTCTGGTTGGGAACTTAATGTATGTTCAGATAAACCTAACATTATTGATGCTCACATATAGAAAATCATATCACCCACAGGTGACTGGTTATTCTGATTTAGATTTTGGAGGATGTTATGACACAAGTCACTGTACTCACAGTTGTTATACATTCACCATGGAAGCTGAATATGTGGCTTTTTATGAGGCTTTAATATAAGGAGCATTATTGCGTAATTACCGTGATAATAATGAAATTGCAATCTTTTTCTAGCTCCATGAATGATATGATATCTAAGGGAACAAAACACATGAACCTTAAATATCTTTTACTAAAGCAAGATGTTAGATTACGAATTAATTAATGAGATCTCTTTAACGATTCTACACTTCCTATAAAATATTATTTCTGTTTTCCATTGGGTATATATTTATTATTAGATGAATGATAACGGAAATATAGTCTTTTTTAAGACATTATGTGGACCATTACGTAGAACTCCACTTATGGTCTAACTGTTCAATTCGTTGATGTAGTGGTACATGGACGTAAACATGTTGCAGATTGACATGTGCACGCCATGACTCTCTTTAACGATTGAATTAGTCAAGGCACTTATCATCGCCGATTTAAGACGTTATTTGTTTAGCACTTATGCGCAACTTATATATTCTCTGAAGAACATTACAGATGTTCCAATCGACCAAGTGGGAGACTGTAAGAATATTTTATGCTATAATAATATTACGGGATATGTAATATATCTTCCTTATTATTATGATAATATTTCTTCCTCATAATTATAGTCTTATTGGAAATCGGGATCCTATAGAGATATACTATCACAATAATATCAGACTAAATAATGAGTCTTTCCATATTTACTCAACCTTGATGGAAGGTCGAGATTACGGTAATCTAAAACCCTAATAGGAATCGGTCCTCTCTCTACCTATATAATGGAGTCTTCCCCATCAGAAACTCCATGAATGAATGAATGAAAACGTAATAATGCTAATGCATGAATAACGATAACAACACTTATTACGTTATAGGACAAGAGGGAGAAACCATGCCTATTAATTATGAAATCATACCTATCAAATAATAATAATTATAATAATTAGCATTATTGTTATTGTTATTCATGCATTAGCATTATTACGTTTTCATTCATTCATTCATGGAGTTTCTGATGGGAAAAACTCCATTATATAGGCAGAGAGAGGACCGGTTCCTATTAGGGTTTTAGATTACCGTAATCTCGACCTTCCATCAAGGTTGAGTAAATATGGAAAGACTCCTTATTTAGTCCGATATTATTGTGATAGCATATCTCTATAGGATCCCGATTTTCAATAAGACCATAATTATGAGGAAGAAATATTACCATAATAATAAGGAAGATATATTACATATCCCGTAATATTATTATAGCATAAAATATTCTTACAGTAATATTATCTTATAACAAGACCGCGTGTTCTACTCTAATTGGACAAAAAAGCTAAAGCAATTAATTAGGAAAGAAGTAAGAAGAGAGGAAAAACTCCCCAGCTCCCCAGCTTTCTTTATCTTCCCCAATCCATAAATGTACTTTCACCTATAACAATAGATACAAAAATTAATACAGAGCATGAGCCTTGATGTACCACCCAATATCCAAAGTGACCCGATTTCCGTTACCAAAATGTGTTATAGGTCTAAAGTGGTAGTGAAAGAAGCCATCGTAATAATAGAAAGTGTGGGAAAAAAAGAGGTCAAGATTTGAAAATCTCAACTAAAGACACGACAGGAAAACAAAGGAAAAAGACAAGATGATTACGTTCTTCAATAAAAGTTAAAAAAAATAATTTATTAATTATTATGCATTACATCTTATAGCGTTATTGTAGACACCCACATTTTGACCGCCAGGTGTCTATAATAGTTCCCGCCAAACACCCGATGATGATTGGACGTAAACGTGCTTTGATGGACTCGGATATGGGCTCGTAATCATGGACATTTGGTTTAGACTTATTACGGAGTACAAATCTTGCGAAACCAACCTCAAATCCAGGCCCAGTGGGTCGTTTCGAGTCAAATAAGACTAATTTGGGTCGAAACCGTCACCAGGGGTAAAACTGTATTTTAGCGACCGAGTCGAAACCCGGTCAAAGATATTTTTTCCGAGACCCGCGAGCCAACCGTGACACTACACGTCCGGTTTGGACTCAAACACTACAAAATATCAGCTTCAATAAACATTAAACAATTCCGTTAAAGGTAGAATTCGATCTCAAGTAGGAATTCTATCCGAAAACCAAAACAATTACCGACCGAGTGTCAAACACTCGGCCGAAATCAGCCAATTCAGCCGAGATTTCCTTGCTTCCTCCCCAAGCAACGAACTTCTCGTTCCTTTCAACTTCTTACAATCCTATCCAAACCGGTATTTCTTGTCACACAAGCAAGACTACCTCGATTCCTATAAATAGGACCTCTCGTCCAACAATTTTTGACACGATTTGAGGACATCAGACATACAAGTCATAACACGGTTTTTTTACAGAAATTATACACATATCATACATCCTCGATATCTATTAGGAATAATTCAAAGCAAATCCCGACATATTCCCGACGAAGCCTCGAAGCCCCGAGAAACCGTCCAACCACACGCCCAACCACACGTCCAACCATACACCTTAACTCATCCCGCATCATCTCGACGCTCCCAAGTTTAAACCACTTTCCGACGAGCCTTATCCCGAGAAAACAAAGCATGTAGGTTGAGGGTGTAAATCAAACCCGACTCTTCTCTTTTCTCTCTCTCTTTCTCGTTTTTCTTCTTTTTTGTGTCGAGTCGTCGGTCCTCGTTTAATATGGGTCGTTTTCGCATATTTTTTATTATTTCTAATATCGATACTACAAAAACTATTTTTATACAACGTTCTTAAAATACGATATCGATTCTCTAATCGAATATCGTATCCAAACAAGAACAAAATTAATTCATTCTCGTTGACGCTTAATAAAATCGTTACATCTTTTCGACGATTTTATACGCGGAGAGAATTAACATTTTTTTTCGTTCAAAATTCCTTTTTTTAAACTTTTCATTCAAAACAAGCTTTTTTACAAAACTTTTCTAAAAATCATTCCGAGTATTCGATATCGATTTCATAATCGAATATCGAATACGACGAATATCGAAAATATGAGTCGAGCATAAATTAATCCATATTTGTACGCGATTTATATAAATTAACGGTTTTTCGACAAAGTAAGAAAAATCGAACAGCCTGCCACGCGAGTCACGCGCCGGTCAGGCGACTCGCGCGGTGGCCTGTTCTGCCGAGTCTCTTTTTTTCGTTTCCTCGCTTTTCTATTTTTTATTCTCTTCGAGTCTTACACAAAAGCGACCTTCGCGACATATTTCGATAAATACTTTTCCTTTGGCCTCGGTCAACGCGTGCTAATCCATCACGTGACATAAATCTTTTCAAAAATCATGCATTTTATTTATTTACATTGTTATTCAATTTATTTATCGTTACTAACCCGTTTTCTCGTGTTTGTAGCAATTTATTTTCATATTTTGTTTTATCGTTTTATTAGACTAAAACAAATTCACATGCTAAAATAACTTTGACGTTATTAAGTTTAATATGCATTAAACGACTTAGCAACCCATTTATTTATTTTTCTCACATGTCTTAGGAAAATAATGTTTGCATATCATTCAACCGTCGAACTAACGCGTGTACGTAAAAACGAACGATATCTTAGTAAAGGCCGCTAAGTGCGGGCGGGGTTGGGTGTTCTCAATGAACTTCCCAACACGTACCCTCACCCCTTACTCAGAACCATGGTTTCCGGATGTCCGAATCCATTGGCAACGAGAGTCGTTCAATATACGATATCCGATAATGTCGGTATCGATATCAAATGCTAAGGGACGAACCCGATAAACTCTGACATCGGAAATAGGCCATGTTTTAAATATGGCCCACTACGACATAGAGTGGGTTCGAATGGTTCCGAATAACTACAAAATTCGGTGGCGACTCCTACTTCGATTTAAAATTCAATTTGACCATCTCATATGGAGATTCATTCGCCTCCCCAAACCCGCGCGTGGTCGCGTCGGGGTGGACCTATGTCATGTCCACAATTTGGCGACTCCGCTGGGGATCAACTGATGTGTCACTTACCATCGGCATCCTCAGGGTGAGACTCGAAAAGAAATCGTTCGAATAGTAATGTACACGTTTTAGTTCAATGGTTCATGCATAACCCCATTCTCTCCCGGGCCGGTTACTTGTGACCGACGTCCCACTATACCGCGGTGCATTCCTACATGGGTGCACTAAAGACTTCTATGACGGAACTCGCATGGGTTTTACGGCAGGTTCTAAGACCAACTCGGCTTAGGAAGTCCGTCCTGATTTGCGAGAATGCGATCGTCGTTGGTATAGACCCTATTCGACCGACCGAGACTTAGACTAAGAGCATACATGGCGTCATTATACTGTTTCCGTGACTACATGCTACTTGATCTTCTTTGGTCTTTTTCAAAAACCGTCATTTTCAAAAACAACTTACATCTTTTCACCCATCTACTTTTTTCAAAACCCGGAAAGCTACCAAATTTAGGACTTATGATTTTGACTCAAAATAGCCTATTTTTAGCCGGTATGCTGTCCAAACCTTTTCAAAAAAAAAGCCCGAAATCTCGGCCCGATGACCTTTTTTCGGTTTTCAAAAAAAATCGGACCATCCTACCCGACTTCGTTCGGTTTTCAAATCCAAATTCCATTTTCAAAACCCTCTTCTTCTTAGGACTTCCCGTATTTAGCAGTGTCGGGTCTTGTCATAGGTTGCAAGAGTCTATAGCGTCGAAACTCCGTCGATCCTACATCACGGATTTCCACCCCATCCCAGTCCGCCTTATTTGTCAAGGCACGGCCCACCTTCGTAGGACAAACTCCTGCAAAGGGAAGCCCGTTTACACACTAGGGTCCAAAGTCTGGGGATTAGCTCACACGTAGGTCTTTCTACTCACAGGACTAGGCCCACCTTGCCGAAATCCTAAAGAAAGCCCTCCGTCCACGAGTCACCCGTCTAGGAGTCGGTCTTCAGTCTTTTTCTCGTCTAGTCTTTTCCTTGCTCGGGATGTACTCTTTGATTCTAAGATCTGGGTCAGTTACTGATTACGCGGTGCCCTTACAGACAGGCCACCCCACATCTGAGCCATGACGCAACAAGCCATAGACGAATTTAAGGCCTCATTGACCAAGCTGGAAAACATGATCACGTCGATGAGAGGGGACCAGATCGCCATCCTCACCCGGGTAAGTGCCATAGAGCAGGGAACCCCTGGCGGCAGTGTCGACACTACTGGGCCTTTAGCTGAATTGGCCAGCGCAGTCCACAAACTGCAGGAACAGGTCCATCTGTCGACCCAAAACTCCATCCACACGGAGAATGCTCGGACCTACACCCCATTGACCGACGAACTACCCGCCAATCTCAATCTGACGGGTCTGCCAATGTTCGAGGGTACTGAAGACCCGGTCCACCATATCCGGGCCTTCAAGGAGTTCATGGCCCTTAAGGGGGTCAAGTCCAACATGTTCAAGCACTTGTTCGCTTCTTCTCTCGAGAAGCACCCAAGGGCCTGGTACTACCGGCTCGATTCCAAGAAATACAAAACTTTGGATGACGTGGCAACGGAATTCGCTCGGAACTACGCCGACAACACGGAAATCCAGACCACTATGCGCACCCTGGAAATAATGGCCCAGGAACCTAAGGAAGGATTTACGAAATATCTCCAACGCTGGAGGGCTGAAAGCGTCAAACTGGTCGATATGCCCAGTGAAAAAGTGTTGGTTGAAGCCTTCGTCAAGAACCTCCTTCCAGCTTACCGGGTCCATCTCCGGTACGCCATCATACCTAGCTTCGCGGTCCTAACTGAAATGGGAACGAGAATCGAAGATGATTTAAGGTTGGAAAGCCTCACTAAGGCCTCCACCAAGGGATACCAAGAGGCCAGCTCATCAACGAGCAAGCCCACATCTACTGCTGCCACTCGAAGCATTTTTGACGAGGTAAACGCACTTGATACCTCGTCCCAGAAGAATATCACCCCCCGGGTATTCACCGACATAGGCACCACCTATGAAAATGCCCTGCAGAGGCTTTCATCAAAAGGCATGATCACCCCGATAGGCCCAACACCTGATCTCCCGGTCAAACGTCGCTCCAAGGCCTACAACCTCCAGGCCTACTGTCAGTACCATCGTGGTAAGGGACACGATACCAAGAAATGCTGGAAGCTAAAACACCTTATCCAAGATCTCATCGAAAACGGGAAGATCCCTTTGCCCGGGGGTAAACCCAACAACAAGGATAACCCGTTGGCCACTCACGCCATCTTCTCCGGGGAAATAGTGAATTGCTCACACCTCATTTCTCCGTTTGTCCCGCAAATAAACGGGATCTGGTGCGACGACGAAGACGACGTCTACCCCACCAAGGGGGAAGTTGTCCCCATCACGCCCGAGGAGATTCAGAAGGTTAAGTCCAAGGTCTTAGTCACTAGTCAAGCCCTCATCATCGCCGAGCCACTTAGGGTCGAGCCCGCCCCAGAAGAGCCAACTGCTGAAAAGGCTCTTGTGAAGCAGCTGAGCAAGACTCGAGTTGACCTCTCTATATGGCAACTCCTAGTTAGCTCCCAAGAACATCGAGAGGCACTCACTAAGGCCCTCGATCAAGTCAAAATCGACTCTATGGCTACTCCAGCTGAAATGGTAGCCACGGTTCTGCCCCACCTAAAGGGGAGATCCATAGAGGAAGGCCCACTGATTACCTTCTCTAATGCTGATCTACCACCATTTGGGCCGGCCCACAACATGGCCCTCTACATCACGGTCATCTGCCGTGGAAAGTACCTACCCATGACCCTAATTGACGACGGGTCAGCAGTCAACGTCCTCCCCTTAAGGACCGCCAAAGCCCTCGGCATTACCGAGGCCGATTACATTCCCACAGCTCAAACCATTCAGGCTTTTGACGGAAGCCCAAAGTCAGTAGCCGGAGCCACAAAACTCACTATCATAACAGGCCCGATAGAGAAGGAGCTGGAATTCCAAGTGATCGACGTGACTTCTTCCTTTAAGCTTCTTTTGGGAAGACCTTGGATCAACGCGACCAGGGCTGTGTCCTCCACCTTGCATCGGAAAATCAAGCTACCTTTGCACGACACCGTCATCACCCTAGAAGCCACACCTATGACTGTGGTTAACTGCAACACCTCGGGCCGTACCGATCTGTGGGGTTTCGATTTCATAGGGGTTATCGACGAAGAATACCTTTTCCGACCCTACTTTACGGTCCGCCTTGACCGAATGTTGCAAAATCTGGGCTTTCTACCGGGGGTCACATCAAGGCCCGATCTCCCTGCAGGAAAAATCCTCGAAGTCCTGGACAATGGGGGGACTCAAACAGGCCTGGGCTACACCCTAACCCCGGAAAACATGGGTCAAACCGGAACCGGCAAGATTATCTTTGTCACTCCAGTGTTCGAGACCGTCCAAACTGGCCTATATCGGCCCACAACCATGCGCCCTGGGACCCACTCGGCCCAGGTCTGCAACTACATACCGGATGACATCTTCGCTCTTATCCAGTCTGAAGATGCTAAGAATGTCGAGCTCGCACTAGGGCTACTTTTTGGAGAGGAACTCGCGGCCCCAATGCCGAAGGAAGAGCTGGTCAGTCTCATTCTCTGTAGTCGCACCTTTGATCCATCTAAGTTGATCTCGGAGGTCGGATCCGGGACCGGAAGCAGAGCCTGGAGGAAAACTGTCAAATGGACTGACAGTCAAGGAAGGACTTACAAGTTGATCACAGGAGAAGGAGAAATGCCAGAATCTGAGTCTGAGTCCGAGTCGGAGTCCGAGTCAGAGTCTAAGATTGAGTCTAGTGAGTCCGGTGCTAGGGTCAGTCCTGTAACTCCCCCTCTCCCTTTAGCTATTCCTGGTGCCTCGGGGTCTGTCCCAGGCACCCTACCTATCCCGCCACTGACTAGTGATCAGATGGCAGCTCTCTTCGAGCTATTTTCCCAATTTATGATCAATAATAACAACCGTTCTGCTTACGACTTGTCTCATATTCAAAACTTTCTCAATTTCAAAAATATTATGTGCAATGACATTGAGAAACCCGACGAACAGGTATCCTTACCTCCACATCTGATCGAGCAACTAGAGCAAAGGGAATCCCGCAATCCGGTAATCGAAGAAACCGAATCCATCAACGTGGGAACAACCTTAGAACCTCAGATGCTTAAGATAGGGTTATCCTTAGATCCCGAGGAGAAACAACAATTCATAGTTCTCCTTCAAGAATTCAAAGACGTCTTCGCATGGTCCTACAAGGACATGTCGGGGATTGATCGCGAAATAGTCGAGCACTATATACCGATCAAGGAAGGGTTCAAGCCGTTTAAACAAAAACTCTGACGCATGAGGCCCGAATGGTCCCTCAAAGTCAAGGAGGAAGTCGACAAACAATTCAAGGTTGGGTTCATACGAGTCTTCGAGTATCCATATTGGGTTGCAAACATTGTACCAGTCCCTAAAAAGGATTGTAAGGTTCGTGTCTGTGTAGACTTTCGGGATCTTAACAAGGCAAGCTCGAAAGACGATTTCCCGTTACCACACATCGATATACTGGTGGATAACACAGCTGACCATGCCCTCCTATCATTTATGGACGGGTATGCGGGGTATAACCAGATAAAAATGGCAGAAGAAGATATGGATAAGACCATCTTCATTACACCTTGGGGTACTTATTGCTATACCGTTATGCCATTTGGTCTCATCAATGCTGAGGCCACCTATCAACGAACCGCCACAACTTATTACATGACATGATGCATAAAGAAGTGGAAGTTTACGTCGACGACATGATCGTCAAATCCAAAGACAGGGATGGTCACATCACCGCCCTGAGGAAATTTTTCACCCGATTACGCAAATACAACATGAGGCTAAACCCTCAGAAATGCAGTTTCGGGGTAACATCCGGCAAATTACTGGGTCATATCGTTAGCCAATGAGGTATCGAAGTCGATCCAGCCAAAATTAAGGCCATCACCGAAATGCAGCCCCCTAAAACCGAAAAGGAGATAAGAGGGTTTCTCGAAAAAGTCCAATACATTAGCAGGTTCATTTCAAAGCTAACCATGGTGTGTGAACCGATCTTCAAAAAGCTGAAAATAGGGAAACGGTTACTATGGGACGACAAATGTCAAGCAGCCTTTGATAGAATCAAAGAAATTCTGGCCTCACCACCGGTCCTGATGCCACCTCAGCACGGTTTGCCTTTGTCACTATACCTAACCACGACAGAGACAGCCATGGGGGCTATGCTAGCCCAAACGGTCAACTCCGAAGAACGAGCCATATACTACATCAGCAAGAAGTTTTTAGAGTACGAGTGTAAATACACCATGCTCGAAAAGACGTGTTTAGCTCTGGTCTGGGCCACTAAGAAGCTCCGACATTACATGCTCAGTTACGAGGTACAGGTATTATCCAGAATGGATCTGATCAAGTACCTTTTCGAAAAACCCATCCTCAACGGCAGGATATCAAGATGGACCCTGATGTTGGCAGAATTCTATCTGAAGTTCGTACCATTGAAAGCCATCAAAGGACGAATAGTAGCCGAATTTCTCGCTGACAGTCCCATAACCGAAGAAGGATACACCGACACTTGGTCCTTCCCGGATGAAGACATTTTCCACACTGACACCGAAGCGTGGGACTTATACTTTGACGGGGCATCCAATTTCCGAGGATTTGGAGTCGGGATTCTCCTAATCTCGCCAAGAGGGGAACATACTCCTGTATCCATCAAATTAGACATCGACGTCACTAATAATGCCGCTGAGTATGAAGCATGTATCCACGGGCTACAAGCCGCCGCCGACTTAAGGGTCACAAACCTCCGAGTACACAGTCATTCATCTCTGGTCATTAATCAAGCACTCCAAAAATGGAAAACTCGAAATGCTAATCTCGTGGCCTACCAGGCACGAGTAAAGGATCTCGAGAAACAGTTCCAGAAGGTAGAATATATATACCTACCTCGGGAAGAGAATCAGTTCGCAGATGCACTCTCAAAACTAGCATCTTTGCTAAATATTCCCGGTCATATGACCAGTATGCCAATCTGTGTCGAAAGACGATCCGAGCCAGCATATATCCATGACATCGAAGAAATCGAGATACCTGATCCCGAGCCATGGTATCAAGCTGTGTTGACATACCTAGCAACCGGGGAATATCCACCCGGAGCTGACAATCGAGCCAGAAAAGCCCTGCGAAGACTGGCAACCCAGTTCATCCGCACCGACGATGGGCAACTTTACAAAAAGACAGCACAGAGGGCTCTCCTTCGATGTGTTGATAAAACCAACGCCGAAAAAGTTATGGCTGAGGTACATGATGGCGAATGCGGCCCACACATGAATGCCCAGATGTTAGTCCGGAAGATCATGAGGCTCGGATACTACTGGAATAGCATGGAAACTGACTGCCAGCTGTATGTTAAACATTGCCATAATTGTCAAATTTTTGCCAATGTACAACATATGCCACCATCCCTACTATACACCATGACATCACCCTGGCCATTTTCAACATGGGGAATCGATATAATCGGAAAAATAAACCCCTCGGGAACCGGAGGACACTGCTTCATTTTGGTAGCAATCGACTATTTCACCAAATGGGTCGAAGCTGAATCCTAGCGTATTCTCAACGCCAGCCATGTTGCCAAATTCATTCAAAATAAGATAATATGCCGGTATGGGATCCCTCATGAATTCATCAGTGATCACGGGACCCATTTTCAAGCCGAAACAGCAGCCTTGCTGACCAAGTACAAAATTCAAAGGCATACATCTTCACCCTACCGACCCCAAACCAATGGAGCGGTAGAAGCGGCTAATAAAACAATTGTCACCATACTCAAAAAGATGGCTGATAATTACCGGGATTGGCCCGACAAAATACCATTTGCACTTTGGGGATATCGAACCTCGATTCGTACTGCGACCGGGGCAACACCGTATTACCTTACATACGGGATGGAAGTTGTCCAACCTGTTGAGTTAGAGGTGCCATCACTCAGAATCCTACTCGAAAGTCAAGTACCCGAAGCTGATTGGGTTCGAGCACGATATGACTCGCTAGTCCTTTTAGACGAACGACGATCTCGTGCCCTCAATAATATACAAATCTATCAGAAGAGGATCCAACGGGCTTTCAACAAAAGGGTGAGGCCCAGAAACATCAAAAAAGAAGATTTGGTTCTCAAGTCTGTTCGAGCTTTATTACCAGTAGACCCAAGGGGAAAATTCAAACCTAACTGGGCCGGGCCGTATCTGGTAAAGAAGATTCTATCAGGTGGAGCCGTAATGCTAACGGATCTGGACGGGAACGAGTTTGTCAACCCAACTAACTTGGACCAGGTGAAGCGTTACTACCCTTAACCCACCTCTCTCAATGTCATTTGCAAAAGTTTATTAAAAACATCTTTTCAAACATAAACTTTTAAAGACAAGTCAAAAGCTAGAATTATTTATTCTACTGTTACAAACATCTTGAACCAATAGTCTTGATGTATTTCGAAATTGCAAATTACGTCTGAACTACGTTTGGTTTGATTCCATTTATTGTGGATACGTAGGCAGCCCCTCAAAAGGGCACAACCACTGCAATCGAGAAAAGAAAACAAGAACGGTTCTTTAATAAATTTCTTTATTTATTTCAAAAAAAATTCCGACAAATCCGGAAAGTTACAAAAAATCAAAAAAAAAAAATCCAGCACACAATAAATAATACTAATACTAAAATAATAACTAAGGCATTTTCCCTTTCCTTTGTCCTTAGTTTCCTTTTCGGTCCACCGACGTCGACGTGGAGGTGAACGCTCCCTAATCAACAAGGGAATGTCCTTAACCCGGGCTCGTTTCTTAAAACTCGATTCCCCGGTCACCTCACACGGATCTAGCCTATCTCGGACCGCTAGTTTCGGTCCGAGCCTTCTCTCCAAGTCACTAGCACCGGTCTCATTAGCTCGAGTCTTAGTTTTTGACTTAGAACCCGACCCCGGCTCAGCAAAGGTAGTTGAAGTCTCCTCTTTATCAAAGAACCGCCTATTGTCTTTTGTCGATTCTCGACGGGCCAAGTCAAAAGCCTCGTTAGTCTTCAAAGTTTTACGGGTCTCCTGGGATTCTTCAGAGGTCCATTTTCGATATGATTCAGAAACCCAAGTGGTTTGACAAGGGCGAGGTATAGTCTACATGACACGGGTAAACCATCGTTGTAACCACGTGTCACACATAGCGTCTGTCAATTGGAGCGAAACGCTAATGATTGCTTCAGTCTCGGGGATCTGCTGAAACGAACCGAACTGTCTCAGAATACGATCCGGATAGATATGGACGGTCCAGTCCAAGGATAAGATCACCAGATAGCGGGCCTTGTCCCTCCTAGCTAACCCCGTCAACCTTGAAAGGAACCACCAGATGACGTTCCATCTAATCAAAGGCCCACCATGGAATGTTAGCTCTTCATCCCAATACTTCCGATTTATATGATGACTTGAGCTTATTCGTCGGGACCTTGAGCCAATCTGACAGCTACGATATCTGGATATATTCACCGGGGGCTCTATGATTGACAGACGCTCGGACAACCAGATCTGCAAAAATTTTCGAAAAGTAAAAAACTTTCGAAAAATAAAAAAAAAATCGAAAATTCGAAAATTGGAAATTCCAAAAATTCCGGAAAAACCAAAAAAATTCGAAAAATTGGAAAATTCCAGAAAATTCGAAATTGCGGAAAAATTCGGAAAATCGGGCAATTTTTCGAAAAAAAAAAATGGTTAAATACCTGCAAAAGACGGATGCCTCCTGTCAATTGTCGATCCGGGTCAAGTCTCCTAGCGTCAAGGCCCATAATAATCTCCCCAGTTATCAGCCAAGCCGGGCTGTGACCTGTCTCCATTTGGTCAACTATGCTAATTAGTCTGATCTCACCCAAACACGAGTCAGCATCCATCCGACCTTCAAAGGCATATCGATGCAGCATACAAAAGGCGAAAGCCCTACGCCTATGGGTAGAAGTAATTCTTGCGCCAACTGGGTTCATGAATTTGTCAGCCAGGTCAAATAGGGAAACTGAATCTCCCTTTACCATACGGGCTGTCTCAGCATGCGACAAGCCTAGAAAATCCCTTAACCTCCTCCTTGGGTCAGGATAAAATGGGGGAATGGCAGGACGAGCATTGGGGCACCAACCGCCTATAGCTGCAATTTCTTCGGGGAGAGGACATATTTCTCCTCGAGAAAATACAAAAACATGGTGGGTAGTATCCCAAAAGGATAAGCAAGCATCGAGAAAGTGCGAATCTACCCCAAGTCGCTGAAGTGGGAATAAAGCCACAATTCCCATTTGAGTTAGCTGAACTTTATCTTCGTCTCGAAAGTCCTGAGCCCACGCCTGCAGCATCGCAGTCAAATGATCAATACCCATTGCGAGAATAGTTTCTTTTACTTATCCTAAAAGTCTAAGGGATTTTAAGATAGAAGAAAATATTTGGGTTGGAATATGAAAAATAAAAGCCAGAACCCTCTATTTATAATAGAGGATATCCCTTTCCCTAGTCATCACAGGAATAGGACTTTTATATCACTTTCCCTACTTTATCTAGGCATACAGGCCTAACCAGGAAGTCTCAGGAATCCGTGTCAGAATCCGATTAGGAATCAAGTCATCCCAAGCATCCTTATTTCCAAGCTTTTCAAAAAAAGTTCAGCATTTTCCTTTTTCAAAATTTTCGAGAAAATCGTCATTTCTTCCCCAGCATGAGTCGGTGTTTCACCTAAATGGTACATATAAATTATGTCAGCATACAGGTACACCCAAGACTCCCGTGAAATTCTAAGAAAAGTTCCCCAGTGGAAAGCTCAGACGACATTTTCTAAAGAATCAGGATATATCTATAAACAGATATACCCGTAGCTTCCAAGGCAAGCTCCCGCGCAGTTCTAAGGCCTGAAGTACCTGTAAGCAGGTATACCCATAGCTTCCAAGGCAAGCTCCCGCGACATTATCAACATCAACCCAGGTATGATTTCTACCCTATGGCTGGCGAGCCCTTCACGCAGGTCTAATGGACTCTAAACGACCCGATCGGAAGTCTGCCAGGTTTTAATCCTTGATTGACCTGGTAGCTACTCTGACTTTTGCCTTGTCCAAGCCTCAGTCAGAGTGGGGGCTCTGTAGACACCCACATTTTGACCGCCAGGTGTCTATAATAGTTCCCGCCAAACACCCGATGATGATTGGACGTAAACGTGCTTTGATGGACTCGGATATGGGCTCGTAATCATGGACATTTGGTTTAGACTTATTACGGAGTACAAATCTTGCGAAACCAACCTCAAATCCAGGCCCAGTGGGTCGTTTCGAGTCAAATAAGACTAATTTGGGTCGAAACCGTCACCAGGGGTAAAACCGTCTTTTAGCGACCGAGTCGCAACCCGGTCAAAGATATTTTTTCCGAGACCCGCGAGCCAACCGTGACACTACACGTCCGGTTTGGACTCAAACACTACAAAATATCAGCTTCAATAAACATTAAACAATTCCGTTAAAAGTAGAATTCGATCTCAAGTAGGAATTCTATCCGAAAACCAAAACAATTACCGACCGAGTGTCAAACACTCGGCCGAAATCAGCCAATTCAGCCAAGATTTCCTTGCTTCCTCCCCAAGCAACGAACTTCTCGTTCCTTTCAACTTCTTACAATCCTATCCAAACCGGTATTTCTTGTCACACAAGCAAGACTACCTCGATTCCTATAAATAGGACCTCTCGTCCAACAGTTTTTGACACGATTTGAGGACATCAGATATACAAGTCATAACATGGCTTTTTTACAGAAATTATACACATATCATACATCCTCGATATCTATTAGGAATAATTCAAAGCAAATCCCGACATATTCCCGACGAAGCCTCGAAGCCCCGAGAAACCGTCCAACCACACGCCCAACCACACGTCCAACCATACACCTTAACTCATCCCGCATCATCTCAACGCTCCCAAGTTTAAACCACTTTCCGACGAGCCTTATCCCGAGAAAACAAAGCATGTAGGTTGAGGGTGTAAATCAAACCCGACTCTTCTCTTTTCTCTCTCTCTTATCGTTTTTCTTCTTTTTTGTGTCGAGTCGTCGGTCCTCGTTTAATATGGGTCGTTTTCGCATATTTTTTATTATTTCTAATATCGATACTACAAAAACTATTTTTATACAACGTTCTTAAAATACGATATCGATTCTCTAATCGAATATCGTATCCAAACAAGAACAAAATTAATTCATTCTCGTTGATGCTGAATAAAATCGTTACATCTTTTCGACGATTTTATACGCGGAGAGAATTAACATTTTTTTCGTTCAAAATTCCTTTTTTTAAACTTTTCGTTCAAAACAAGCTTTTTTACAAAACTTTTCTAAAACTCATTCCGAGTATTCGATATCGATTTCATAATCGAATATCGAATACGACGAATATCGAAAATGTGAGTCGGGCATAAATTAATCTATATTTGTACGCGATTTATATAAATTAACGGTTTTTCGACAAAGTAAGAAAAATCGGACAGCCTGCCACGCGAGTCGCGCGCCGGTCAGGCGACTCGCGCGGTGGCCTGTTCCGCCGAGTCTCTTTTTTTCGTTTCCTCGCTTTTCTTTTTTTTTATTCTGTTCGAGTCTTACATAAAAACCGACCTTCCCGACATATTTCGATAAATACTTTTTCTTTGGCCTCGGTCAACGCGTGCTAATCCATCACGTGACATAAATCTTTTAAAAAATCATGCATTTTATTTATTTACATCGTTATTCAATTTATTCATCGTTACTAACCCGTTTTCTCGTGTTTGTAGCAATTTATTTTCATATTTTGTTTTATCGTTTTATTAGACTAAAACAAATTCACATGCTAAAATAACTTTGACGTTATTAAGTTTAATATGCATTAAACGACTTAGCAACCCATTTATTTATTTTTCTCACATGTCTTAGGAAAATAATGTTTGCATATCATTCAACCGTCGAACTAACGCGTGTACATAAAAACGAACGATATCTTAGTAAAGGCCGCTAAGTGTGGGCGGGGTTGGGTGTTCTCAATGAACTTCCCAACACGTACCCTCACCCCTTACTCAGAACCATGGTTTCCGGATGTCCGAATCCATTGGCAACGAGAGTCATTCAATATACGATATCCGATAATGTCGGTATCGGTATCAAATGCTAAGGGACGAACCCGATAAACTCTGACATCGGAAATGGGCCATGTTTTAAATATGGCCCACTACGACATAGAGTGGGTTCGAATGGTTCCGAATAACCACAAAATTCGGTGGCGACTCCTACTTTGATTTAAAATTCAATTTGACCATCTCATATGGAGATTCATTCGCCTCCCCAAACTCGTGCGTGGTCGCGTCGGGGTGGACCTATGTCATGTCCACAGTTATATATATTATTTTTCACCAATAATAATTCACTTGCATTCTTACAAACTCAAAAATCTAGCATCTGGACCAACAACTCATCATTATTGAGTTATCCCATTAACGCCAAATAACCTATTACTCCAGTTACGGCTTATGATATTACAAATGATTTTGAAAGTAAATAAAGTTTAAAAAAAATTGAATCAAAACAAAATTGAATAAACAATTAAATAAATATTGGACAATGAGGCAAAACAGACGTAACTATAAATTACAAAAGGCATAAAATATTATAATCTCATGCAATGCACGGGTATGACGACTAGTTGACACATTATTTATGTTTTACCAGGAGGGAGTTTTACTAGCTAGTTGACAACAATTGTGACATCTAGAAAAATACCTATAGATATTAGTACGTCTCTTTTGAGAATAAAAAAAAAGTAGGGAGTATTTTGTTAATTAACCTAGCCTATAACCCCGTCCGAATACAATGACAATGATTCACCCCACCGCTTTGAACAAGCATTGGCCAGATACATAACACAATCATACAGACATGCATGACACATCCTATACGATTAATAATAATTACAAGCTAGATTGCCAGATATACCCTCCATCCACCCATGATATATATATATATATATAGATTCTGGTCATAACCCTTACAAGTTACAAGAACCAATTCTAATCAACAAAAAAAAATGACATTCGACGGCGAAGCGCCACTACTTCCTACGAGAAGAAGCAGCAAAAAGAGCGAGGAGGCATCTGCATCTGCATCGGTTCCGGGAGCGGTATTTAACGTATCAACGTCGATAATTGGGGCGGGGATCATGTCCATACCGGCGACGGTGAAGGTGTTGGGGGTGATACCAGCGTTTCTTCTGATTGTGGGAGTGGCGGTGTTGGCAGAGATATCGGTGGAGTTTTTGCTTCGGTTTACGTATAATAGTACAGCAGGAGCAGCTGATGGGGGGGAGACGGGGGGTAGTTCCGGGGGGGAGAGGATTAAAATGACGTATGCGGGATTAATGGGGGAGTCATTCGGGAAGGTGGGCTCACTTTGTGTCCAGGTTTCTGTCATGATCACCAACTGGGGTTGCTTGGTCGTCTACTTGATCATTCTTGGTAACCATTCCGCATTCTGCATTCATATATGTCCCCACTCTTATTGCACCATCCGTTTCAATTAATTTCATACGTATACTCTATCATGTATCTTGATGCATGATTTCTATTATTTACATCTTTAGTTATATATTTATAAAAATTATAAAAAATTTATATATACGTCATGCACTCACAATTTAAATAAAATGTCATATATATATATATATATATATATATATACTATTCCATCCATTCAAGTCGAATCTTCCCTTTTGTTTTTTCACGTTTCTCAACACGCATTTTGCATTGTTAATATCTTTCGTAACATATTAGTAAAAGTTATGAAAATTGGATATTAATAATATATTTTAAAGACGAATCAAACAAGATTTCATATGGATATATTTTCTCTAATAGATTGTCGTGAATATCGAAAGTTATCCTTGGTTGCGAATAGTGTCAAAAAAAAAGGCGAAAGTTGGACTTGAACGAAAAGAGTATATATTTTATTGTATATATTAGAAGTTATATCAATTATTCTTACCGCTTATGAATAGTGCACAATAACGTATTTAATTGATTGAAAATTTGAAACAGAGGAAGTATTATTATTATTATTGCATTATTATTAAGGCTAATGTTAAATACATGTCTAAGGATTGTATTTTAAATATTAAAAATCATCCAAATTTAGTATAAATTATGGATTGAAACAAAAATTACACAAACATCTTTACAATTAATGTAAATATTAAAAGATTATTTTCCTTTATGATCTTTTAAATAAGTACTTAGAACTATATTTATCATTTTGCTATTACTAGTTTGCATCATCAATTAGCAAATAAACAAATTTAGTTGCTTTCTTTTTTCCCCTTCTACGACGCACTTATCGTGAGTTTATTTTAAACTATCACGTTTTCCAATTCCTATTAACTTTCTCCATGCATTGTGATGTCTTGAATAATTAATGCTAATTAAATTGATTTGTTAGGTGAGATTAGAAGGCTACGACTAATAACATCCTCATTCAAGGGTCACTTTAATGGAGGGTCATCCATGTTTAATCAATTTGTTGACTTTTGTTCATCTTATACATTCTCATTCATAAAATCACAAACTAAGTCATCAATCCAATATTTTTCTAACAACACTTGTTACATATTTTTAAATAATAAAAAATGATTGAATAAATCTAAGAACTTTTTTAAAAAGTTTGTCTAGCGTAAAGAAAAGTTCTTAAATATTGAGGTTGCCAAAATATTACATGGCAAAGGAAGAACTTTTTAAAGTTCTACCATTGTGAATGCTCTAAGTTCAACAATTGACGGTATGTACATGCAAGTGGATATAGTGGGGGCGGGGACTTTGTGCTTAAAATATTCGTAGAAAGTACAACAATTTTGAAGGCCACGAGGAAGAGTCAGGTGTCATGATATGACATTCTACCATAGAAGGTCATCTTAATACTTTGCTAAATTATCAATTAGCATGATCCATCCAACTTGACCTAGGTCATGAGTTTGGACGTCGATGTTAGGATAGGAAAAAATAAATTCATTCATCTTTTATGTTTTAGTAGATCTTTTTTAAGGAAATATTTAATTTTAATTTAAATATTTCTCACATATATTTTTAATTTAAATATTTCTCACATATATTTCAAAAGTGGGAGGAAAAAAATAGAGTTAATATTTATTTTTAAATAATATAACAAGTAAACAAATAACGGAGACGGAAAGAATAATACTCCATAATAAACACGATATGATTTTGTGGGTATTCATTAAAATCACTTAATAAAATTCCACTCTAATTAAAATGTATTGGGTTATCCAAGAAATACTTGTAAAATTAAAATATGTCCTTTTTTATTCTCACATTTTAGACCCTAGATAAATGAGTTTCTAGACTCCATTATACTCGGTATCATTTACTCTACTTTTTAAAATTAATTACATTCAATGATTCAAAGGATGTTAATGATATATGAGTAACTGGCAAAATATTTTGGGTTTTTCTATGTGATATCCTCCGACTTTTGTTTTTTTTAATAGTATGTACATTTTTTTTTTTACAATTTTTTTTAATCGTTCATAACTTTTGAATCTGTGCTCCAAAATTGGTAAACTTTTTTTTTCAAATTAAAGATTTTTTAAAGACGGTGAATTTAAAAAAATTTAACGCTTTCCGAAATTCGAGTAGGGAGTTATTGTTATTTGAAAACTTTTCGGACAACAAACTTGACTAACCATTTAAAATATCAGTTTGATGGGGTTGATGAATTGGTTTGGTCATTTGTAGATAGAGGGATTTGAACCCGAGCCACTTGCATGAAATATTGTTATTGCAACCAACTTTATCACCCTCTACTTCATGTAACATATCATTGGAAGATTTGTATTATATCTAAACTATTTTTCAAAACTTTCAAGTATTATAAAGAAAATAATAGCGTAAAAATATGGATTAATTTATAGAGAAAATAATAGCGTAAAATATGGAGTAATTATAATCTTAAAAAATGTCAGAATTTTTTTTTGTGCCCCCTAGGTAAAAAATTATAGGTCCGCCACTGCATAGAGACAATCAATGTGGAAAAAGAATTATCAATTTCCAAACTAGTATCCAAAAATTATGTATCACTTTTTAGTAAAAAAAGTAGGTTTATATCATAGAAACCCAATAATTGGAGAGTACTACATAGAAAATCTTAAATATTTTTAAAAACTAAATTTTAATCAAAGAGGATAATAAAAGTTTGGAAATAATATATTAGGTCCACCCCTTTAGTTTGTGCTGTTTCATTAAAATGTTCATCACATATAACGTGGGAACGAGATAATCCTTAAGAGACGGATCCGAATAATATTACTAGTATATTACTGTAATTGGAGGTGGAAACCATTACATTTCCTCCTTTTTCCAATATTTTTTTTTTGTTTTTTTTTTGTTTTTTGTAGTTGTGAAGTCATTCACTCTACGATAATGAATTGTCTCTAGTTAATTAACATGATTTATTTATGCATAGAAAATGTGTCTAGCTAATGAATTGTGTTAATATAATACGGAGTTACTCCCTCCTTGTTTTCATGATCTTCCCCTCTCTTTAATCAAAGTTTGAATTTGGTTTCTTTGAGGTATATATATTTTAATCAAGGGGAAAGTCATGGAAACCAGGGGAGAGTAGTATATTGTAAATTGAGTTTATTATGACAGATAAACTGTTTGGAGTTTGAGGTTAAGAAGAATTGGTTAATGTTGGTGCAGGGGATGTACTGTCAGGGAGTGAGCATGGAGAATCAGTACACTCGGGGGTGTTGCGAGAGTGGTTTGGGTTTCAGTGGTGGACTACTCGGCCTTACGCCCTTCTCTTCGTTGTTGCCTTCATTCTTCTTCCTCTTGTCCTTGTTCGTCGTGTTGGTAAGCTCTCTCTCTCATCTTTCTTCCTATATACATTTCAGTGACTACTGACGAGTGACGACAAATGTTGAAATCAAGTTTGAAACTGAGATTTACCACATCCCTTCAACCCTTGTAACTTAATATACTTGATTCAGCTATCTGAACTAAGAATAATCTTCTTGCCCGGCCTAGTAATTCAATATTTCGATTATTGGGCTAGCTAGCTAGGTACATGTATGTTTTTGTTGCATTAATGTGTGGAAGCATGCATGCAGATTCCTTGAAGTTCTCGTCAGCTGCATCCGTCTTCCTAGCAGTAGTGTTCGTAGGCATCAGCTGCGTGATGGCGTCATTGGCGGTGTTCCAGGGCATATCAGAGACGCCTAGACTCTTTCCTGACTTGACCGGTCAAGTCTCTTTCTTCAATCTCTTCACCGCTGTCCCAGTAATAGTCACAGCATTCACATTTCACTTCAATGGTCAGTCATCTCTATTGTTTGAAAACGACAGTCAGTTACATGCTTTGTCATCATTTGGAAGAACATCTGAAATACTTTGAATAAATGTTTGCAGTTCATCCAATAAGTTCAGAACTGGGAAAACCCTTGAAAATGATGCGTGCTACAAGAATTTCATTGGTCTTATGTGCTGTCATCTACTTCACTGTCGGCTTCTCTGGGTACCTCATCTTCGGAGAATCCCTCGCATCCGACATCCTCGTTAACTTTGACAGATCCTCAGACAGTCCTTTACTCAACGATGTCGTTCGATTGAGCTATGCTTTCCACCTCATACTCGTCTACCCTTTGCTCAATTTTCCGCTAAGGGCCAACGTAGATGAACTCTTTTTCCCTCATAAGCCTGTTTTGGCTAATGATAACGTCAGATTTGTTTCCCTCACGTTGGTTATACTTGGTTTGAACTATGTAGCATCGATTGCCCTGCCAGATATTTGGATTTTCTTTGAATACGTTGGATCAACTACTGTCATCTTGCTCGCCTTCATTTTCCCTGCCGCCATCACTTTGAGGTACTGTATTCTTCTAACTACCTAGTGTCTACATTATGTCACTTTTAATAACAGAGTCAGGAAATCGATATTATTGCTAATTTAGCAAGTAGCAACTCAGAACTTTGTTTCTCTCTTAGATGTTTGAGGAATGTTTGATTGCTAATGTGGTGTTTAAAATTGACATGCAGAGATGTACGTGGTTTATCGACAACAAAGGATAAATTTCTTGCGGTAATTATGGTGATTTTAGCTATAGCGACGAGCACAATCGCAATCGCAACCAATATTTACAAGAAAAGCACATCCTAGAGCATATACATTTTAGGTTTAGATTTGTAGCCAAATTGTGTGTATAACTGTATAGTGTATACCCCTGCATTCTTGTGCGACCGTTTGTCATCTCTTCTGTCGAATAGTTGATAGAAGAGATGGATCACTCAAAAGTCGAGTGATCTGAGTAGATTATTAACAGGAATAGGTTGCCAGATCTATAATGAAGAATCAATCAATATTCAATCAATCAATCAATATATCAATCAATATATATTAATAAAGCATGAACTTTTCGAGCGATTTGATTGGTCCAAGTTTTTTAATATATTTTTTGAAGTTAATAAATAATATAAAAATTGTATATGAAAAAAAATCCAACTCCACCTAAAACTCGATTTTTTAAAAATAAAGAATATAAGAATTTGTATAGGAAAAAAACAATCCTACCCCATTTAAGACTCTAAAAATTATCACTATATAAACCGATGATTATCACCTCACAAGGCAACAAAAATTTGACCGCGAAATCGTGAAACGTTTAGTCAATCATGTTTGAGAATAATAATTTTGAGGTATGATTGAGTAATGCTAAAAAGTATAAAAAAGTACCACCCTTATTTATTTACCCTTAAAAATATAAAATTAAAATTTTGATTTTTTAAATAATTGTTATTAATAATTATTATAGTTTTAATATATTTTTTAATTTAAATAAAGAATATATAGAAATTAGTGTAAAGAAAAAATAATCATACACGAGTATTATGATGAGGTGTTGAAATTTTATATAAATAAGAGCAATAATTTTTTCTAAGATATTAATCAACAATCTTTTAACTCTTATTAAAAAAAATCATAAGATTACGAACTTAAATAAAAGTTACCCACAGCGAAAAATTATGATGAAGTGATGAAATTCTATATAAATAAAAGTAATCATTGTTCTTAGATACTCCTATCAACCAACAAATAAAAACTCATAAGTTTATAAACTTAAGTAAAAAAAATTCACATCGAAAATTTATGATGAGGTGATGAAATTCTCTATTACAAATAAGAGTAGTCATTAGTCAAATTATGATGTGATGAAATTCTAATTTCTATATTATAAACCAGATTTTATATCATTTTCTCAAGAAAAAAGTGATCAAATTTATTTCGCACTCCATAGAAGTAATAAAATTATCTCACATCGAAAAATTATAATAAGGTGATATAATCAATCAATCATCAATATATATATATATTATTATATAGGTAAAGTAAGAACTTTTCGAGCGATGTGATTGGTCCGTTACATCAAAACTTAATTTAGAAAAATATCTTTAATAAAAAAAAATCAAGTAGTGAATCTTTTAATTATTATAATATAATTTAATTTATTATATTAATGCGATGTTTTATAATTTTCATCTAAAAATTTTTAAATTTCATTTAACAAAAAATCTATCGTAAAAAAATCATAAAAATTAATTATTTAGCTTAAATTCGTGGTAGAAAATGCTTTCATTAGAATATAAATTTCACATTATTTTCTCGAAAATTAAAAGCGATGAATTTATTACATACAAAAGTAGTAAAGTTATCCTACATCAAAAAATTATAATAAAGTTATGGAATTTTATATTATGAATAATACTCCGTATTAATCATTCGTCCTTAAATATCAACCAACAATATTTTGAGTATTAAAAAAATCCCAAGATTAAAAACAATGTTATAAACAATATTTCATACTTCATAAAAGTGATGAATTTATTACGTACTCCATAAAAGTAGTAAAATTTATTTTACATCAAAAAATTATAATAAGGTGATGTAATCATCCAAATAAAAAAATATATATAAGAGATTTAGGACTATAAGCTGATGGAAAAGAGAAATAATTCGTGTTTACATATTAACCAGAAAATTTGGAGTTCTAATTTCTTTTTAAAACTATAAAAGTAAACAGAATTATCGCATATCAAAAAATTATAATGAGGTGATGAAATTATATATCACAAATAGGAGAATCATTTGTTTTTAGATATTAACCAAAAAAAAGTGTAGTCTTATTAAAGCGCTAAAAGCTACTTATAAATTTAAGTAAAAAAATTTCCACATAGAGAAATTATAATAAGGTGATGAAATTTTACTATATAAATTTTTTCACATCGAGAAATTATAATAAGGTCATAAAATTTTACTATATAAATAAATATAAGTAGTCATTCGTATTTAGATATCAACGAGAAATTTTTGGAGTCCTAAAAAGCATTCTTAAGACTAAATTCAAGTAGAATTATCATACATAAAAAAATTATAAGTTGATTGAATTTTATTACTCCTATAATATAATTAAGAATAATCATTCGTATATCTCAATCTGAAATTTTTTGAGTCCTAAAAGATATTTTAAAACTATAAACTTAAAGTAGAATTATTTACATTGAAAAATTATGATGAAGTGATGAAATTGTACAACATCAATAAGAGATATTTTTTTGTTTTTGGATGTCAATTTTTTTTTTGAGTCTTATAATAGCTTTTAAAATTATAAATTTAAGTAAAAATTATCCATACATCGAAAAATTATATTAAGGTGAAAAAAATTATATAAATAAAAGTAATCATCGTCTTTATTTAGATATCAATTAGAAATCTTTTGAGTCCTAAAAGAAATTCTTAAAATTATAAACTTAAGTTGAATTATCACATATCGAAAAATTATAATGATTTTATTAAATTTTATACTATAAGAGAAATCATTCGTTTTAGATGTTAACAAAGAATCTTTTGAGTCTTATAACATCTCTTAAGTCTTAAGGCTATAAATTGAAGTAAAATTATCCCACATCGAGAAATTATAATAAGATGATCAAATTCTATTATATAAACAAAAAGAATCATCCGTCAATCAGAAATCTTTTGAATCATAAAAAGAGTTCAAGTAAAAATTATCCCACATCGAGAAATTATGATGAGGTGGTGAAATCCTATATATCATAAATAAAAGAAATTATTCATCCTTAGATATCATTATATCAAATAATTTTTTTTTTTTGGAATAACAAAATGCACATCATCAGTGTATTTATTATTATATTTTGTACAAGATACTTGAAAAGTATTCATAAAAAAAAAAGATTTTAAATGTAATTAATTATGATAAATTTTTTTATCAACATCATTAACAAGTGACCGTGCGTCGCTATATTTGACTATAATTTATTACTAATAGCATGATTCAAGAGTTTTTTTTAAGAAAGTGGGATAACGTAAGAGATTTATATTTAACAATTTATAGAAATTTTCTCAAAGTGTTGCACAAACATACGTGTACTTGGTTAATAATATGAGCAATATTTTAATTCTCTATTAGATAAATTATTTATACATTGCTACGTATAATATGTTTTTGAATTATCTATGTCAAATTGGATCTCTTATTTTACATTGATACATTAATATCGTTTGTCATTTTATTTATTAGTTATTACATTTATAGTAATAGTAATAGTAATAGTAATAGTAATAGTAATAGTAACAACAACAACAACAACAATAATAATATTATTGTTGAATACAAAACCTATAGAGCATCAAGTAAATATTCCATTTAAATATAAATGACTATTGGTACGGATATGTACTTGAAGATGTAATTGTGCGTGAGATACTTTTAATTAGTCTTTCTAACTATAATGTACGCCTATAATTAACTTGACGTTTACTGTCAATATTACCACCTAGAAACACATTCACGTATGTGGATAATATTCGTTTACTATTATGCATACTAATTTGATGTCATTATCAACGCCACTAAAAATCGGCCCGTGCATCGCACGGGCTTTCCAACTAGTATATATTAATAAAGCAGGAACTTTTCGAGCGATATGATTGGTCCAAGTTTTTAATATATTTATTAATTTAAATAAGAATATAGGAATTTGTATAGATAAATTAATCCTACTCCACCTCAGATTTAAGCGATATTAGATTCGTATAGAAAAAAATAATCCTACTACACCTAAGATTAAAAAAAATATCATTATATAAACAGTGAATTATGACCTCAAAAGACTACAAAAATTTAACAGAAACCGCGTGGAACGTGTAGTTAGTTCTATTTGACGAATTTTTAAATATTTACAAGTATTTATTTATTCACCCTCTAATCAATATTAGAAACTCTAAAAATATAAAATTACGATAATTTTGTTGTTTACATATATATATATATATATATATATATATATATATATATATATATATATATATATATATATATAACGGTAAAAATTCTCACATTAAAAAATTATAATAACGTGATTATAATAAATAAGAGGTATCGTTGGTCATTATGTAATTTTTTTTAAAAAAAAAGAGTCTCATAAGTATTGTATTTTTTACTCGAAAAAAATGTCCGAATAAGTTTTAATGTGTTTTTCTCCCACATCCAAGAAATAATGTAAACGGTGAAACTATTACATACTCCCTCTATTCATATCCAATGCTCTCATCTGCTTTTTCACATTTGCCGAGATGCGTTTTGCACCATCAATATCAAATATTTTGCATTAGAAAAAAATATACTCCCTCCGATTACCTATTTTCTTCCCCTTTCTTTTTGGAAAGAAAATAAGGAGGGAGTAATTATATTAATAGAATGAAAGGTGGAATGAAAAGGTAAGAGAGAGAAATATTATATTAATTAAATGAGAAAAAGTAGAATGAAAAAGTAGGAGAGAAGAATATTATATTAATTAAATGAGAAAAAGTGTGGTGGAAAAGTAGGAGAGAGGAAAATTATATTAATTAATGAAGATGATAAAACTTTTCTTAAATGGAAAGATGAAAAAAAATCAAACTCAGCCCAAAAAGAAAAGAGGGAAGAAAATAGGCAATCGGAGGTAGTAAAAAATTGATATTCATAATATATATACTCATAACGACGAAACAAACAAGACCTCACGTGAGACATGACTATATTCCCTCTTATAGATTGTCAAGAATATTAAATATTTTCTTTATTTGTGAATAATAATGTTAAAAACAGAAGTGAGACTAAAATTATATATCTCACATCGATAAACTATAATGAGTTGATGAAAATTTATTATATAAATAAAAGTAATCATTCGTCTTTAGATATTAACCAAAAATATTTGAGTCATAAAAAGAGTTATTAAGACTACAAATTGAAGTAAATTATTCCACATCGAAAAATTATACTATGTAATAAATTGATGAAATTCTATTATATAAATAAAAGTAATCATTTGTATTTAGATATCAATCAAATTGAGTTCTAAAAAGCGTTTTTTAGGTTATAAACTTAAGTAGATTTATCCTCCATCGAAAAATTATGTTGAGGTGATGAAATTCTACATCATAGATAAGAGAAATCATTCAAGTAGAGATATTAACCACAAATCTTTGAATCCGATTTTTTTTAAAACTATAAACTTAAAGTAAAATTATCTCACTTTGAAAAATTATGATGAGGTGATAAATTCTACGTAGTATATCGTAATTAAATAAGAGAAATCATTTGTTTTTGGATATTAACAAAAAAGCTGTTGAGTCTTATAACAACTTTTATGACTATAAATTTAAATAGAAATATCCCGCAATGGAAAATAATAATAGTTGATAGAATTCTATTACTGAGTATATAATTAAGAGTAATAATTCGTCTTCAGATATTAATATGAAATCTTTTTAGTTCTAAAGACTATTATAAACTTAAGTAGAATTATTTCACATCAAAAAATTATGATGAGGTAATGAAATTCTATATCATAAATAAGAGACAACATTCGTTTTTGGATATTAACCAAAAAAAATTGAGCCTTATAACAGCTCATAAAGCTATAAATTTAAATTTAAGCAAAATTATCTCACATCTAGAAATTTTAATGAGGTGATAAAATTCTACTATATAATAAAAGTAATAATTTAAATTTAAGTACAAACATCACACATCAAAAAATTATAATAAATTGATGGAGTTCTATTATATAATTAAGAATAATTATTCGTCTTTAGTTATGAACCTAAAATCTGTTGGATCCTAAAAACAGTTTTTAACACTATAAATTTAACTAAAATTATCTTGCACATCAAAAAATTATGATTAGGTGATGAGATTCTATTTCATACGAGAAATCATTCGTTATCTATTTCATACGAGAAATCATTCGTTTTTAGATATTAATAAAAAAAAATCTGAGCCTATAACAACTCTTAAGGTTATAAATTTAAGTAGAAATATCTCGCATCGAAGAATAATACGAAGTAATATGGAGTAAGTTGATGGAATTCTATTACTTCGTATATAATTAAGAGTTTATCATTCGTCTTTAGATTTCAACAATAAATCTTTTGACTGAGTTCTAAAAAGAGTTTTAAACTACTATAACTCTAAGTTGAATTATCCCAAATTGAAAAATTATGATGAGGTGAGAAATTATTTTATATTATAAATAAGAAAAAATCGTTTGTTTTTAGATAATAATGAAAAATCTTTTGAATCTTATACCAACTCTTAGCTTAAGGTTATACATTGAGGTTAATATGATCCCACATCGAGAATTTCAGAAGTTGATGAAATTCAATTATATAAATAAAAGTAATCACTCGTCTTTAGATATAAGAACATAAATCTTTTGAGTTATAAAAAGAGTTATTAAGAACATCGAAATTTGTGTGTGAGGTACTTTAATCAGTCTTTCTAACTACAATGCACGCCTATAATTTAATTTGCATTTACCGCAGATATTAGTCTCACCAATTTATACAATCATACAACTACGTGCCATTATCAATATCATTAAAAATCGGCTCGTGCATCGCACGAGCTTTCCAACTAGTATATATATATATATATATTAATAAAGCAAGAAATTTTCGAGCGATATGATTGGTCCAAATTTTTTAAATTACCTAATTAAAAATTTCAATATATTTTTTAATTTAAATTAGAATATAGGGATTTGTATAGGATAAATTAATCCTACCCTACCTCAAATTTAAGCGTTATTAGATTCGTATAGGAAAAAATAATCTTACTTCACCTAAGATTAAAAAAATTATCACTATATAAACAGTCAATTATCACCTCAAAATACTACAAAAATTTAACAGAAACCGCGTGGAACGTGTAGTCAGTTCTATTTGACGAATCAATCAATATATATAATTAAAGAAGGTTTTTTTACCATCAATATTAACTATATTATTATTTTATTTCCGAGTTTTCAGTAAATATGAAGTTATAGTGTAGGCACCCACATTTTGACCCCCAGGTGTCTATAGCAGCTTCATAAAAAAAAAACACCCGATGATGATCGGACGCAAACATGACTTAATACGCTCGATTTTCGGACTCGGAATCAATAGTAGTTGGCACAAGCTTTTAACGGAGTAAAAATCTCACAAAACCGACCTCAAATTCAGGCCCAGTGGATCGTTTCCAGTCAAATGAGACTAATTTGGGTCAAAACCGTCACCAAGGGCAAAACCGTCTTTTAGCGACCGGGTCATACCCCGGTCAAAGGCATTTCCGAGCCATAAATATATGACGCAACATTTGAGTATCCAATTGGAAGTCCAATTTCTCACAAAAATCAGCCACGGAGAAGAATTAAGCAACCAAAACTCTTCCTTAAAGATAAAAATCGATCTCCAAAAGGAGACTTCTACCCGGCTCAGACCCACTAGATCGAGTGGACCGGTCACTCGGTCGAGTGAGCCCATAAAAACCGCCAAATCCTGCATCAGACTGGGCACTCGATCGAGTGACCCTTGTTCCAGCTGAAAACCGGGTGTTTCTTCCCCTACAAGTAACCTTTTCTTATTCAAAGACGGAATCCCACTTCACCCCAACCGGTTGTTTTCTTCCTTTGCAAGCCATCTATCTCCTATCCCAAGTCGGGTATTTCATCCTATAAATACCCCACCCCCGCAACACAATTTCCATCATCAATTATCCACGACAACTACAATTCCCGACACATATCAACAATTCACAACACAACAATTCCAATCCCGACATACACAAGTTACAACCCAAAATTCCAATAATACTAGGCTTATTATATTCCGACGTTCCCTCTATAAATCCTATAGGATTCCCGACCATTCACAACCCGAAATTCTAGGCAACTTTAGGCAAACCATATACAAACCCGAGAGCAAAACTCGCCAAATCCCCTCCCTAGCCATACACACCATAACTCACCTATATACATCTTAACGCTCCCGCGCCTAGGCCGCTACTACGAGTCCGTTTTCGAGATAATCAAGCATGTAGGTTGAGGGTGTCTTAAATCCCGGCTTCTCCCTTTTCTTCTCTTTCTCTCGTTCGTCCGTTTCTATTTACGGGTCGTCGTCGCGTTTTTTTATTTCTTTTCTCGTTACTAATATCGATATTATTGTGCTATTTTCAATAAAGCATCGTCCCTAGGATTCGATATCGACTCTATAGTCGAATATCGGATCTAAAACTATCAATCATTAAATCATGTTAAGCATAATCCCGTTGAAGCCGAGTAATGATCACATGGTCCGAAAAGACTAATTACGACATTACAACGTGGAGAAATTTATTTCGTCTTAATAACATCCAAAACGATTTCTAAACAACTTTTTTCAAAATCAACTCTAAATATTCGATATTAATTCTATAATCAAGCATCAAATATTACGAGTATCAATATTTAAGTCGAGTATAAATTGCATCATATTTCTACGCGACTTAACCAAATTATCAATTTTCACAACCGAAAGCAATTTCAAAATCAAAATCAAAACCGGACAGCAGTCCGTACAAGGGGCAGGCACCCCAAAAAACGAATCATAAACTTTTTTCGAGACCACTCGATCGAGTCCATCAATGACTCGATCGAGTGGCCCCTGGTATGTCAAAACCGTGAGTCTTTCAACTATTTTCGAGTCCCAATAAAATTCCTTTAACGATTTCGGTCAACACATGGCAAAGTCTATCACGTGAATCTAACCTTTTCAAAATCGTTCATCATCTTCTAATTCATTTACACTTTGTTATTATTGCAATTTTGCAATTATTGTATTGTAATTTGTGGCATTGTATGGTGGTATGCCGCTCGTATATTGTAATCTGTTGTCGCTCTTTTTACTTCGTTGTTTGTTTTATTATACTAAAATGAACATCACATGCTAAAAAAACTTCGACGTTAGTTTAGATGCATTAAACGACGTAGTCAACACATTTCACATGTTTAGTCAAAAAGCATTGTTTGCATATCATTTAACCGTCAAACTAGCACGCGTACACAAAATCGAACGATATCTAAGTAGAGGCCGCTAAGTGCGGGCGGGGTTGGGTGTTCTTTGTGAACTTCCCAACACGTACCCTCACCCCTTACTCAGAACCATGGTTTCCGGATGTCCGAAATCATTGGCATACGAGAGTAATTCAGTACACGATTACCGATAATGTTGGTATCGGTATCGCAATGCAAATGGACGAACCCCATAAACTCTGAAATCGGAATGGGCCATGCTATGTGCATGGCCCACTACGACATAGAGTGGGTTCAAACAGGTCCGAACTCCCACAAAGTTCGGTGGCGACTCAAACTACAATTTAAATTTCAATCCGAGATCCATCTCACACAAGATTCATTCGCCGCCCCAAACCCGCGCGTGGCCGCGTCGGGGTGGACCTATGTCATGTCCACAATTTGGCGACTCCGTTGGGGATACATGATGTGCCACTTGTCATCGGGATTCTCAGGGTGAAACTCGAAAAGAAATCGTTCGATTAATAATGTACGCGTTTTAGTTAGATGGTTCATGCATAACCCAAATCTTTCCCGGGCCGGTTACTTGTGACCGACGTCCCACTATACCATGGTGCATTCCTAAATGGGTGCGCTAAAGACTCCGGTGTCGGAACTCGTATGGGTTTCACGACATGTTCTAAGTCCAATTCGGCTTAGGAAGTCCGTCCTGATTTACGAGAAAGTCGTCGTTGTTGGTATAGACCCTATTTTCGACCGACCGAGACTTAGTTTAAAGCATACATGCAGTCGTCATATTGCTTACGTAACTATGTGCTACTTGGTTTCCGTGTCATCATTTTTCAAAAACCGTTATTCCAAAAAATGCATCTTTTCAAAAATATTCAGTAACTCGGAAAGCTGCCGAAATTTAGACTTAAGGTTTGACTCAAAACAAGCATATTTTCTAGCCGGTAAGCTCTCCATTTCAATATTCAAAAGTTCAATCACTATTCAATTTTTCGAATTTTCAAAATTCTATTTCAATTTTCAAATCTTCGAGTTCCATATCAATTTTCAAATCTTCGAGATGCCGTTTTCGATTTTCAAATCTTCGGGATCCCTTTTTCGAATTTTTCTTTTTTCAAATTTTAGGAAATTTATTTGCGATATTCAAATTTTCAAAATTTCAAGTATTCAATTTTTCAAAATGCCCGGTCCTATTGGCCCACCACCAATTCCAGGACCGTCCTCTCAATTCTTAAATTCAATCCTTTTCAAAAAACCTTCCTTATTTAGGAAGTCAATCCTTTTCAAAACCCTTCTTGTCCTTGGACCTACCGTAATTCGTGTGTTGGGTCTTTTCATAGGTCGTTGAAGGTTTATTAGCGTCGAAACCCCGTTGATCCTACATCCCGGGTTTCTTCCCCGTCCTCGTCCGCCTTATCCTAAAGGCATAACCAACCAACACGAGTCATACACTCGTAAATGGAAGGTTCGTCTAAACACTCGAGTCCTAAGTAGAAAGTCCCACACAATCTTTCCCTCTAGCAGGACGGTCCCCACGACCTTTCCTAAGGAAATTTCGCCCACCTTTCGATCCGTTAGTCGAGTCATCCCAATTTGCGAACCCTTTAACTTAAGGGTCTACCCTAATCACGGGGTCATAATTATTCGAGTCGTGTGAGGGTCTCTAGCGTCGAAGCTCTGCCGATCTTACATCGCAAGTGTTTTCCCTTAGCCCGTCTGGCTTTTCTCGAGGCCGAGTCAACCTTTTACAAGGTGTAGCCCTATAACAAAAGGTTCATGACCCTTACATCTAAGGGTCACTTGTCCGACACTCGAGTCTTAGGAAAGTCTTCAATCCCACTTGGGGGCTACCCTTCAGTAGAGCGATCAACCACAGTTGCTCTAAGGGTCATGTCTTACACGTGTTGTCACACTACCTCACTTTCAAGTCAATTAGATGTAACACCATCTGAGTCCAATCAGAATCTTTAGTCTCACTCGGGGGCTGTCCTCCACCCGAGCAGTCAATCACGTTTCCCTTAAGGAGTACCCTACGTCCATCCTACACCGGCATCCTTCGAATTGTACCTATGCTACGAATACTCGAGTTACCTAGGGTTTAGGTCACCACGGTTGGTCCGAGCATGCGACACGGTCAAACACAGTCGCCCCATTTTCGGACTCACCCTTCTGCAGCTCAAGTCCCATGGTCGAGTCAAAGCCAGGGTCGTTACCTCGTCTAGATCAACGTTCGAATATCCCGATCCGAGAGTCTTAGTCATTCCCGTCACCCCGGGCCGTGTTTAGTTCGACTCATTCTCTTGCACCTGCGCAAAACCGAGCTTAGGCGAGTTCTAACACCCGTCGCTTCTTCCTACCAGGGACCCAATGAACGAGACACTACCTAACCACGAGAAAGCCCGTGCCATCGAGAAAGGGGATATCCAGGGAAGCATGCTTATGTTATCTTGCTCCATTAACAATATCTTCTCGAAAATCAATACCGCCTTAGATAACCTAGGTTCCAGGGTAGCTATCATTGAAGAGGATCTTGCAAGAACCCAATTCCGTCTAACACAACTAGAACGGGTAAGGCAGCCAATCATCCAACCGGGCCATTTAAAGGATGAGGACTCTTATGAAACCATCCGATACCCCCAAGATGGCAAGACCGAGAGAGGTAATCCACAAGTCACCTCTCCGAAAATCAAAAACCAGTCAAAAGTAAGAACATTTACCCACATGGATATGTCCTACACCGTCGCTTTTCAAAGGTTGGTTTCAAAGGGCCTAATATTACCCATAGGCCAACAGCCGACGTACCTTTGGAAAAACGCTCCAAAGCATGGAACGCCGAGCATTACTGCAAATTCCACAGAGGTAGAGGACACGATACAGAGCAGTGCTGGAAACTGAAACACCTCATTCAAGATTCCCTCGATGCCGGGAGGACACCTGTCATGGAAACATTGTCACTTGCAGGGCCCCTCATGGACTATACAGGGCCCAACGACCAAAGCATCCAATCTGCCTCCCATGTATCCAAGAGTCCGGATTTGATTTGAGTCCTAGTCTGAGTCCGAATCTAGGATGTACTATTTCTTTCAAAGTCAAAGTCAGAGTCAGAGTCAGCTGTATTCTATCCTCTTTTCACATTTCAATAAAATCAGCTTTTCTATTTCACATATATGTTTTCCTTACGTGTTTCCGAGAACATGATGAACAACATCATACACTGTGAGCACATGCACGTGACTATTATAGGCACATCTATAATGACTGCAGTGAACTGAGACCCGTGTTTTCCTTTACCTGTTCCATGTCTGACATAGCAAGCCACATAACTACCCTTGCAGGAGTGATATTGAATCCTATGACAAATCTAGGTAGTCTTCTAGTTTGGGTTCAAGACGGGAGGCAAGCCCATTTCCCACAGTAAACACCCCTCCAATAAGACTAACCAATCCTTACCTTAGGTGTTAGTCTGTGTAACACCCCTGATTTTATGAAATAAATTAAATTAAAATTTTGTTCGTATTTTTATTTTTACGATTTAACTCGTAATTCTTAAAATTATTATAAAACGAATTTATCGTTTAATCGTTTCAAGTTCCTAAAATTCTATTTGTCTCGGAGACTCTTCTTATATTTAAAACGTATTTTTAATTATATTTCAATTCATTTTATACATTTAAAATTAATTTAATAGAAAGTCTATCTCGGCGATTTAAATTCTAAATTCTTTTTATTTATTTATGTTTATGCTCGAATTTCTATTTCTCGGCTCAAAGTTCATTTATTTTAAGTTTCGTCAAAATATTTATTTCCTTTCCTCGAGAAATCAATTTAGTTCACTTTATCGAAGATTTATTATTTATCAGGATATACTATTTCATCGTCTAATTATTTTTAAGCCTTGTTTTCGTCCCGAATACTTTATTTACTTATTTTATTTGTCGGCCCGATTATTTATTTAATTTTATTAACTCGTGTTTTTATTCAACTCGTGGGTCAATCAACTATCGTTACGGAATTCGTCTCGATTCATTTATTTGGCTAATTCATTTTATCTTCCCACTTGTATTTACATTCATCCCCTCCTTTTATTCCCATTTCTCCACCGCTTCATTCTATTCTTGTTCCCTTCACCTAATTCTTCTCACCTTCTTGTTTTTTCAACGCATTCCCCTTCTTCGGTCTTCTTCATCTTCACTATATTCAGCGTCCATCTCCGTTGTTTCTCTGTCCTTATCCTTACCTATTTCGATTCCCTTTTTTCTTTTTTCCCGTCCTCTGTTTCATCCTGCTACTGCTGTCCGCCACTGCTGCTGCTGTTGCGTTTGTTGATTCAATTGATGATTGCTGTTGTGCTTTAACATCGCTGCTGTACAGTCGCTGTTTTCTTCTCCGCCTCCTCTGTTTTCCTCTGTTTTGCATTGCTGCTGTACAGTTCGTTGCATATTCTCGTGAAGGTACTTCGTTTTCCCCTTCATTCTTCGTTATTTTCTGCATCGATCTCTTCTCTATTAGGCTGCGGTTTTGGGTCAGAATGTTATTGCTGGTCAGTTTCTTCTTGTCGCTGATCTCTGCTGTTGTGGTCAATTGCATTTCTTGCTGCTGTTGCTATTTTTGTTGTTGTTTAATCGTTACAAGTCGCTGCTGCTGATGTACTTAGTGCTGGGTTTTATTCATTGTCGTTGCTTTCTTTCTTCTCTTAAACACGGTTTTTGCGATTCCCTTTTTGCCGTTCCTTCTCTTCTCCGATCTGCCTTTGTTGCTGTCCGTGTTTGTCACTATTTTTGCTGCTGCTTTGTCTCCAGTTTCCCGCTGTTTTCGATGTTAGTTGAGATGATTCATGTTCTGTTTCGTCATTAGTTGCTACTGCTTTTGATTACTGCAGTTATCGTCTTTATGCTTGGTTTAGCCCAATTCATTCTTGTAACACCCCTGATTTTTTATAAATTAAATTAATGTAAAAGTTATGTTCGTATTTTCATTTTATTTACGATTTAACTCGTAATTCTTAAAATTATTATAAAACGAATTTATCGTTTAATCGTTTCAAACTCCTAAAATTCTATTTGTCTCAAAAACTCTTCTTATATATTTAAAACATATTTTTGTTTCTGTTTCGATTCATTTTATACATTTATTTAATCGAAAGTCTATTCCGGCAATTTAAGTCGTAAATTCTTTTTATTTATTCATAGTTTAGCTCGAATTTCTATTTTCGGCTCGAAGTTCCTTTATATTAAGTTTCGTCAAAACATTTATTACGTTTCCTCGAAAAATCAATTTAATTCACTTTATCGAAGATTATTATTTATCGGGAAATACAATTTCATCGTCTAATTATTTATTTCACTAATCTTCGTTTTCGTCTCGAATAATTTATTTATTCATTTTATTTGACGGCCCGATTATTTATTAATTTTATTGACTCATTTTTTTCGACTCGTGTGTCAGTCAACTTGTCGATTCAGAATTTGTTTAAACCGTCTCCTACCCGATTCATCTAATCAATACGTATTTTTCTAACCCGCTTTTATTTGAGCCGTTTCAGCCCCTTTATCCCACTTGTATTTACTGACACATACACACCCCTATCCTTTTCCCACTCCACCGTTTCACTCTCTTTAATCATCCTCACCAGCCTTCTCCCCTGCTCTTCTCTTTCTTTTTCTTCGTTTCCTCTTGTTTCCTCCGTCTCTCATCCTCTTTCTTTTGTTTTCTTTCGTCTTGCTCCTTCGTTTCTCCTCTGTCCTTTGCTGGTGCCTGCTGCTGCTCTGTTCCGCTGCTGCTGTACGTGGCTCTGCTGCTGCTGCGTTCTGCCGTGTTGTTGTCTGTTGCTGCTACGCTGCAGTTGCTGCTGCGTTCCGTTGCTGTTTTGGGTACTGCTACTGCTCTTTTTCGTTCCTTATTCTTCTTCTTGTTACGTTCCGTCTTCTGCTGTTGCGTTTGCGGCCTTCATGTGGTCATTTTGTTTTCTTTCGTTCGTTGATTTTGATGCTACTATTTTGTCAATCTCGCTGCTGCGATCTGTTCTGATGCCTCTGTTGGGCGTGGGTTTTTACTCCGTTTCGGTCCGTCGTGTGTCGATGTTGATTCGTGGTCGTAGTTCCTTTTTTTTTTTTAATCGACGATTATTGGCTTCTACTGTTATTGGTGTGTTGTCCGTTTCTTCTTCTCGTTTTCCTCCCCTTAATCTTCTTCTTCCTCCTCTGTTTTCATTTGTGGGTTGTCTTGCTACTGCTGCCGTGTTACGGTTACTGTCGGTTTTTCTTCTGTCCTTTTGTTGTTCGCTGCTTCCTCTTCTTCTTCGATTTGTCTTATGCTTCCTACTGATGTACGTCACGGTTCTGAGCCGCTGTCCGTTTCCTTTGTTTACCCATTTCATGCCATTTCATGTTATTGCTTAATATCTCTCTTGCCTTCTCTGCAATTACGTTTCCTCTCTCGATTTCTGCCCCGTTTCAAATCGGTCTGATCGTCTCCTTTTGTCGTCATTATTCCTCGTTGTTAATGTTGCTGGTGCTCTCTTCGTCTTTCCTCTTCATTCCTTCATTCTTTGTTATGCTCGTTACTCTTCGTCATCTTATCCTTGCTACATTTCGTCTCGTGGTTGCAGCAGTTAATTGTTGATGTTTATTCGAGTTCATTTGTGCAAGAAGTCACGTCAATCTCGATCTGTTCTTGTTCTAGTGCTCTCCTTCATCTCTTAATCTTGATTTCGTGAAGACCAACAGAGGACAATACATGTAGATGATCGTTCAGGATGCCGACTCAAGGTAACTTTAGGACGTTACTCGATTTTATATCGTATGTTTGAGTAGTAGTATGTAGTAAATATTTTAACTTTGGTTTTCTAATTTTAGCTATTTATTATCTGCTAAAAATATTATTTTAAATTATGTACCTTATAAATATTTTACGAGTTTTCGATATCGTTTTATAAATCGTTAGTAATTTTATTATTAATGATCCTTATAATATTTTGTTGGTTATCGTGATACTAGTAACTAAATAATATTGATTTCATATTTTCGCCATATTTCGTTAATTTCCAATTTCAACTCAAAATCGTATTTTTATATTATAATCGAGATTTGTATACTTGTTCAATAAATTAATTTTCGTTTTACGATTCATACTAATAAATGAGAAATTAGTCGTTTTAGTTTTAAATATATTTTTAGTCGAGACTATTTTCATTAATAATTTTTTATTTGTTTCCGATTGACTATTTTTATTAAAATCCGTATTATTTATTAATAAAAGCTATTTGCTAAAAATAATTTGAAACCTTGGAAAAATTCATTTCATTTATAAAACTCGTCGACTCAATTAATTTTGATATCGTTTTTCTTAAAATATCTCTTTTCTAAAGTCTATATTTTTAACTCGATTTCCTAATTATTTATAAAATACTATATATTGACTTATTATAGTTTATTTATAATTTGAGTAATGAATTTAGAAATGTAATAAAGTTACGATAACGACAATAGTAATAAAATGTTAATTTCATTAGAAATGCTATTTTTATATATTTCACTAATTTTAATAACTTACGTATTTCTATAAGACTATTTCTATTTTAAGTAAGTTTCTAAAATTAGTAAGTTTCTATTTATAGAAAGTTTCCATCTTTATATAAAATGTTTATTCCTTTTATCCTCATATTATCTATATTGATTATAATTATTTTTGAATATCGATAATGGCTGTTTTGGAGTTATGGAATGAGGACAAGTGTATGGGTAGAGTAATACAGTCTAGGGTATACATTTTGCCATCAACTATAAAGCTGGTGTGTCTATGTTGAGACGCATTGGTCGTTGAACTGAGCATGGTTTGTGTTCAGGAGAGTGTATGTTTACCTTAAACTTAGATATCGCATCGTGTAAGTCGCGTCGGGCTGAACTGGATATGGTTTATATCCAGGAGGGGTGTGCACTACTTAAACCAGGACCTCGCTGCACGCAGTCCTGTTATAGTTGAGTTGCCTAGTTAGAGACCGAAGTCTAATTTGTTTTGACTAAGTTCTCGAAGCTAGTTTGAGTATTATCCTAGTGAAAGTGTATTCAGTTGCACTGATTGATTTCCATAACGCCATTTTTGAATATTGATTTGCAGGTTGGCAAATGTTTTAAGTTTTCTCCGAGAACTTATTTTATTATATTATATCGTTTTTTTATGCTTTCTCATTTTTAATTATTTTGATATAGTAATACTATTATTTTTCCATATGATATAATATGGCTGGAGAACGTCCGAGTTACTCCCCACTGACGTGGCTGTTATGTTTATAACATGACAGGTATTTGCTGCTGGGTTTTGGGTGTGAGCTAGCGAGTAGCGTGGATCCTACTCCTTCTTCATTCTTGTAATTTATGGATTTGTATAAACCCGTTTGGAGGTTTTACTTTTAGCCCTTTTGTAAAAAGAGGTCTCTGTATTGACTTACCATTTCTTTTAATATGATATAGTTTGTCAATGTGTTTTAATCCCAACTATACAGTGTTTTCGCCACTGTATTGCGTTAGATTTTCTAGGGGATTACAATTCTCCTTCTTCCTCTTGTTGCCATTCGTTCTGCTGCTGCAGTTTGTTATTTTCGTGCCTCGATCGTCGGTTTTCCTTGATCGTCCTCTTCCTTTTCTCCTCCTTCTTTTGTCGTTGCACTTATGCTGTCTATTACTGCTACTACTGCGTCTGGGATAACTCAATAATGATGAGTTGTTGGTCCGGATGCTAGATTTTTGAGTTTGTAAGAATGCAAGTGAATTATTATTGGTGAAAATAATATATATAACGCTATAAGATGTAATGCATAATAATTAATAAATTGTTTTTTTAACTTTTATTGAAGAACGTAATCATCTTGTCTTCTTCCTTTGTTTTCCTCTCGTGTCTTTAGTTGAGATTTTCAAATCTTGACCTCTTTTTTTCCCACACTTTCTATTATTACGATGGCTTCTTTCACTACCACTTCAGACCTATAACACATTTTGGTAACGGAAATCGGGTCACTTTGGATATTGGGTGGTACATCAAGGCTCATGCTCTGTATTAGTTTTTGTATCTATTGTTATAGGTGAAAGTACATTTATGGATTGGGGAAGATAAAGAAAGCTGGGGAGCTGGGGAGTTTTTCCTCTCTTCTTACTTCTTTCCTAATTAATTGCTTTAGCTTTTTTGTCCAATTAGAGTAGAACACACGGTCTTGTTATAAGATAATATTACTGTAAGAATATTTTATGCTATAATAATATTACGGGATATGTAATATATCTTCCTTATTATTATGGTAATATTTCTTCCTCATAATTATGGTCTTATTGGAAATCGGGATCCTATAGAGATATGCTATCACAATAATATCGGACTAAATAAGGAGTCTTTCCATATTTACTCAACCTTGATGGAAGGTCGAGATTACGGTAATCTAAAACCCTAATAGGAACCGATCCTCTCTCTGCCTATATAATGGAGTTTTTTTCCCATCAGAAACTCCATGAATGAATGAATGAAAACGTAATAATGCTAATGCATGAATAACAATAACAATAATGCTAATTATTATAATTATTATTATTTGATAGGTATGATTTCATAATTAATAGGCATGGTTTCTCCCTCTTGTCCTATAACATAATAAGTGTTGTTATCGTTATTCATGTGCATTAGCATTATTACGTTTTCATTCATTCATTCATGGAGTTTCTGATGGGGAAGACTCCATTATATAGGCAGAGAGAGGACCGATTCCTATTAGGGTTTTAGATTACCGTAATCTCGACCTTCCATCAAGGTTGAGTAAATATGGAAAGACTCCTTATTTAGTCCGATATTATTGTGATAGCATATCTCTATAGGATCCCGATTTCCAATAAGACCATAATTATGAGGAAGAAATATTACCATAATAATAAGGAAGATATATTACATATCCCGTAATATTATTATAGCATAAAATATTCTTACAGTCTCCCACTTGGTCGATTGGAACATCTGTAATGTTTTTCAGAGAATACATAAGTTGCGCATAAGTGCTAAACAAATAACGTCTTAAATCGGCGATGATAAGTGCCTTGACTAATTCAATCGTTAAAGAGAGTCATGGCGTGCACATGTCAATCTGCAACATGTTTACGTCCATGTACCACTACATCAACGAATTGAACAGTTAAGCCATAAGTGGAGTTCTACGTAATGGTCCACATAATGTCTTAAAAAAGACTATATTTCCGTTATCATTCATCCAATAATAAATGTATACACAATGGAAAACAGAAATAATATTTTATAGCAAGTGTAGAATCGTTAAAGAGATCTCATTAATTAATTCGTAATCTAACATCTTGCTTCAGTAAAAGATATTTAAGGTTCATGTGTTTTGGTCCCTTAGATATCATATCATTCATGGAGCTAGAAAAAGATTGCAATTTCATTATTATCACGGTAATTACGCAATAATGCTCCTTATATTAAAGCCTCATAAAAAGCCACATATTCAGCTTCCATGGTGAATGTATAACAACTGTGAGTACAGTGACTTGTGTCATAACATCCTCCAAAATCTAAATCAGAATAACCAGTCACCTGTGGGTGATATGATTTTCTATATGTGAGCATCAATAATGTTAGGTTTATCTGAACATACATTAAGTTCCCAACCAGAGATGCATAAGGACATTCTTTATTTAGCCATTTAAAACATAAGTCGTGGTTTATGTAATAAACCAAGATCGTTTCTGGCTAATAAAATATCATCATATAGAATCAAATATATGAACTTACTCCCACTGATCTTGAGATTTATGCAAAGATCAACGATATTTTCTTTAAAACTCAATAATGATTTTATCAAACTTTAATTACCATTGTTTCAATGCATGTTTCAGTTCATACAATATTTCTTTAAGTCTTAATGTTGGTTATCAACATAAGAATAAAATGCATAATCTGTCAGATCTCTCCCAAGATTCATGGAGAAATATTTGAGCAGTACTTTCAGAAGTTAAGTCAGCCGGTTTGTCTTTGTGAAGACAAATATCCAGTTTCATCAACTTCAAGGTGAACTTAAATGAATTACTCTTTTTATTCAGAATATTTTGTTCGTTCCATTAAGCTCAACAACAGAGTTATACCATAAGATTGCACTTGATTAGGTAAATTTTAGTTGTGATAAAATAAGACAACATAAATAATAAGGCTTCAATATGTGAAACAACACATCTTTAATAATAGTGCTCCTGTGGGTAGTCACTAAAATATTTAAATAGAATGTTACACATGACAATATAATCTACCTGTGGGTAAATATATATTTTTATATGTGAACGATATAATGACAGTAGTATGTCAAAAAATAAAGCTTAAGCTGTAAATTCACTGCGGTGAAATTTAACCATAAGAATTTCATATTAATATCATCTAAAACCGGAATATGAAATTATATTTTATCATAAATCATTATTTGTCAAACAAATAATTATATCGAATGAGCATAAACAATACAGTCAAAACGTATTTCAGTAAATCATGTCATCAACGGAGTATATCATGATCATATTGCCATGAGATTACTCATCAAATAATAGAAGAAATCATAATATCATGTTCATCAAAGTTTCCGTACATCATAACAACAATAATAATGACAAAGATAACCGTAAATTGACAACAATTCATCAATATCATGCTCGTTAACTAAGTTCAAATTATTATGATTACGAAAAACTCAAACTTTTATCCAATACATAATTAGTGCAATAAATAAATAAATTAAGCAACATGTATACATAATGGATTAATTGAATACGTAAGCGACATATGTATGCATTATGGAGGTAGTACGATAATTCATCAACTCTCTCATGTGAATATGTTATGGAAAATTACATGGCAAATTTCATACATAAAATCAATATCAAATTGTTCATGATCTTAATTCATTAATCATGTTCATTCTATTTGCTTAGTACAAAATCATACCTATGATTACATGACTAACATGCAAAATTGTAATGCAAAATAAGGTCACGGGTTACAACTTGTACAAAATCAAGCAAGAAATTAGACTTTAAGGTGGTGCGGCTGATCTATATTTATGTGGCCAACAATTAATTCCAATTTCATACGGTAATTAGACAGATCGAAATAATAACAATCTTAATTAATGGACAATCCCGTTATTTTATTTTATTTTAATAACATTCTTAATTGTAATGGAGGGTTTGGTTGACAGTTTGAGTTTTAGTAGAGTATATAGATAAATATGAAAGGTAGATAAATAACGACTGAGACGGAATGAGTATATTTTACTTGTGTTAGTTTTTTCCTATTATTTTCCATTACTAATTTTGTTTGAATTCGTGATTGAGGATTATGGTTAAGGCTTACTTATGTTTCTTTTATTTTGTCTTTCTTCATTATACCGGTATTTCTACTTCTATCTCTACTCCTCTTATGGCTTTGATCGTATTCTTATGGTTCTCCGTACACACTGTTTGGGTTGGTACTAAATTTTTCTTATGACTTCAATTTTCTTTTGGTTAAGTTTTGTTTAATAGAAAATGTCCAGTTGTATTTTGACACTCATTTCATTTGAATATGAGGTGTGAGATCAACTAAATTATGGATGACGGGTGATTTGTTATATACTACTATTGTATACCGTGAACCTTCCGAGAATGTGGGGGCTTTTCTATGTTGTTTCTTTTGCATCTATCTTATTTTATTTGACATATATATTTAACTTCAAACTCGTACTACCTATGTTTAGGGTCCATTTATAATTGAACAATATTAAATATTAATTTTGAAATGAATAAAAAAGTTTTATCGTAGGTTGAAATGATTCATTTTACTTGAGTCTTATAATTAACGTTTTATAATAAGAATTTTGTATCACAAAAGACATGTGTTACATATAGTAATATGATTATCAATAAGTAAGACTTTGTTAACTAAAAATAACGATAACGACGACGACAACGACAACAATAACAACATTAAAATTATAAATATAATTATGATACTAGTTTTGAATAAAATGGAATATTTTAAGAAAATGTGTAGATCAAATATTTTAATAAAATGTATAGATCAAAATTTTAATTTCACCTAGTATTTGCATTTAATATTACTCATTTAATGAACCAATTAAAATTGATCAATGAGAAACAATGACATGGCCTCTCCAAATCCTTTCAAAGTGAAATGGTAAAATGGGATGATTTTGTTTCACTTTTAATAATCCCCTTTCCACTAACCAAATAACTCAATTCATGTATTTTCCCGCATGAGCTATGTGTAAATCGAACCATTGACCTCATGTGTGTCACCCTTCTCCTCTCCAACTATACTCTAACATCTTAATGATTAAAATATCACTACATCACATATAAGGCTATACACCACAGAAAATATGTAATTAAGGAAATTTGATTGATTACATTGATTACGAAAATCACGTGTTTTACATAGAAGATATCACATACAATATTTAATATGGAATGTATGATCAATTTTTATTTAAAAAATATAAACATATTGTATTCCGTTTTAACCAAATAGTTGCATTATTTTTGTTAATAGGAGATCGCACTATCCCGTACAATAATTTACGTAGAATTCTCATACTACTAAGAGAATAGGAATTGCTGAGGTGTCAACTTCTCATGAAATTTTTTCCCTCCAAATTATTATCACTCAAATAAAGAAACAAATAAACAATTAAACTCAAACAATTACTACATTTAATCCAAATTCATGTCAAAGTCAATATTTATGTAAAATTAGAAGACAAATTCTTTAATAAATAAAATTATCATGCACTCCGTATGGATTAGCTATATATTAAAAAAAAAATATATTTATGATATAATTTATTTATTTTTGAGACAAAATATCATTGTCTCAGACTATTGAAGTTTAAGAGTGTGTTTGGATAGTAAAATGAGAGAGAAAAGGAGGGGAGGGAGAAGGAGGGAAGAGAAAGGGAGGGGAGAGGAGGGGCCGGGAGATGGACCATTTTCTTTTCAAATCTTGCCTATTTTGGAGGCGAAATATTTTGCCTTAGAGAAATAAAATGTATTTCCCTCCCCCTCCACCCCATTTTTTAATCAAACAACGTAAGTTGCTCTCCTCCCTTCCCCTCCCTTTCTTTCCCTCCAAATCCTTCTACCCAAATACACCTAAGTATTATAAACAAATATAAAATCTTGAGGATGAAAAAAACTACGGAGTATATAAAATACTTTCAGTTTTTGATTTTAATATATAAATATTTGAAGTAATTTTTTTTATCTAATAATATTTGGAGTATTATGTTATATTTTTTTTATCTTAATTAAATAATTTCTTTTTATATAAATAGTAATTTTTTAATCTTATAATTTCTTGATTAAATTTATTAATGACCTCAATATATAAGAGAATGAATTTTGATTTGTGAATATTGGTTTTGTGGTATAAAAAACTTTAATTAAATAATCAAGTGAAAATTATAAAATTTTGTCAATAGCTTTGTAAAAAAAAACATGTTCATTAAAATATTAAAATATGAACTGAATGAGATTACACGATTATATCTTGATTATCATTTAAATTTTAAATTATTTTCTTAAATATAAAATGTAAATATTAAAAATGTGAAAAAAACAAATAGGGTACCAAGAGATATTTATAAGTAATCATTAAATATAAAATTCAAAATGTACCGAGCATTAATGTGCGGGATCTATTGTTAATAGGAGATTGCACTATCCCGTACAATATTTTACATAGAAAAAAAAAATAGTTATGATTATTATTGTATATCTTTATGATCATATTCGAAAATCATATTCTTAACATCGATATAAAATTTAGTAACTATATAAAAATGAAATATATATTCCGATTGTTCTTACAAAGCTTAATACATAGTAAAATACACTAATTTAAATTGAGAAGTAAAAGAACATTTCACTAATAAATTCGCAAACTATTCATTTTCATTAATGTTAAAGAAATTGACAAAAAAAACTTCTTCTTATGAAAATAATTAGATAAATTTTAAAATATGATGTCATTAACCTTGAGAAAATAATCAGTTATCTAAAAAATTTATTTTTGAAACGAGCTATTTACTTTAACTTTTACAAAGACATACTCTCCCCGTCCCAATGAATTCTTTGTCTATTCCATATTGGGGCGTCTCAATGAATTCTTTGCTTTTCTATTTTAGGAATGTTATATATATATATATATATATATATATATATATATATATATATATATAGAGTAAGGCTCTTATGAGTCCTTTACTCTATATGAGTCCCTAAGTCCTCATCTCATCCATTGGATGAGATGAGAATGGATGGACGAGATGCTTCCAATTATTTGCATTAAAAAAAAAAAATTACGTTCCTAAAATAGCTCCCATGATTTTAGGAAACAATAACCCCCATGATTACGTTCATTCATCATTCAGTCATTCACCTTGCAAAATTCATCAAAACCTAAAAAAAAAAAAAACTTCCATCATCACGTTCCGTCATTCATTCAATCAAATCTGGGTTCAAAATCCCGTTACTATGGATTCAATGAGCGCGACATCATCATCAACTGTTGAAAAGCAATTGATCGAGTATAACAATGGTGAGTTTTGATATTTCTTTCACGTTTTGCTTCAATTATAATTCGGCGATCGACTAACAAAAATTAAATTTCTTTCACGTCGCTTTGGCTTCGTTTTTTATGTCAATTTTCATGTTAATATTGTTTTCATTGTCATCTCATTCATCATAGATTCATATTGATGGTTAATTGATATTCATGTCGATTTGGCTTCCCTTTTTACATCAATTTTTATGTTGATATTGTTTTTTCATTCATCATAGATTCATAGTGATGGTTAATTGATATTGATTCCATAGTTTTATGTTTGTTATTTGGGTTTTCAATGAGGTCCACTGATAATATTGTTTTGTTTTCTATGAACGCAGTCACGATGTTGAAGTAACATACGCTCTACATTACAGTAACACTCCATTGCAATTACAGTAACACACTAAACGTTACGAAACAGTTTTTGATGATGATGTTAGAGTAACGTACTTTACCAGTTAGAGTAACACAATGTAAGAGCTGAAGTAACACATTGGCTGCATGGGCGTAACGCATATGTATTAACGTTACAGTAACACTTAATTGCAATTACAGTAACACACTGAACGTTGAGAAACAGTTTTTGATGATGATGTTAGAGTAACGTACTTTACCAGTTAGAGTAACACAACGTAAGAGTTGAAGTAACACATTGGCTGCATGGGAGTAACACGTTATTTAATTTTGTGCAGGTGATATTGGAAGTGATGCGAATGCACAAGACAACACTGATAAAGGTGGATGAGGATGAGGAGGATGAAGTGGATGACGACGACCAAAATGAGGAAACTGAGGAAGACACTGAAGAAAATAAGGAGGAACATGTGTTTTGAGAATACTTGTGTTTTTGGTCATGATAAAAATATATTTTTTTTGTTTACAAGAATAACTGATTTTGTACACATTTTTTACAAGTAGCTTTGTGCTACGTAGCAATTAACTCTATATTTTATTTAATACATGTGCATTTGGTTAGAGTAACATCTTTGTTCTATTGGAGTAACACCTTTCGTCAGTTAGAGTAACAGACATAATGCATTAAAGTAACTGAGGACAGCAGCGTTTAAACAAATGATTACCAAAGTAATTGATGATAACTTGGATTGGAACCATTCATTACCAAATTAACGATTGTCGTCTATAATGCGTCAGAGTAATTAATGATAATAACATTGTTTAACCATGAGACAAAGAATAACACCATTAATTACTTGGAGTAACATCATTTGTTCATTAAAGTAACACTTATAATACGTCAATGTAACACGGGTGTGTAGCCTTGCTTGAGTTGAAGATGAAAGAATGAGCGGGTGTGTGTTTTGAAAGAAATTAGAAGTCGAGAGATTGAGTTTGGAATGATGAAGATGAAGAGTTTTAGTTAGGCGGGTGAGTTTGAATGAAAAAATTGAATGTGATGAAACATAATCAAGTAAGTTAGGTGGTTGGAGATAATTAAGGGAGGAGAGAGGATTTTATTATATTTTTTCCAAAATATGTTATATATTACCTTAATTACTAGACTCAATCACCACCATCCATCTCATCTAAATCAATGGCTCTAAATAAGACTTATGGACTCAAAAAGAAAAAAAGGACTCACTTGATCTTTACTCTATATATATATATATATATATATATATATATATATATATATATATATATATATATTAGGTGAGTCCACTTATATATTTTGAGTCCTTGAGTCCCCATATTAGCCCTTGATTCAATGTTAGATTAATGGACAAGATTTGATCTCATAATTAAGGAAATAACTATAATATCTATCAAAATATATTTTCTTTCTCTCTCTTCCTTAATTATCTGTAACACCCTCATTTACGTAGGAGCCTTACCAGACATTCCCAAGTAAATAAGGATGTTACCATCTCGGTTTCCCGAGGAAGTAGCTCATTACAATACAACATGGAATGCCAAATCGACCCTGTGATTTAAAACATTACAACTCATTAACTATTACAACTCTGGTTATACAGCGGAAGCTACACCTTCTATAAAAACAGGAATGCCTATGCATTCACCCGTGCTACGTCTGGACTCATAAGTCGCGCTCACCCCAATCCCGTACATGTATCCCAGCATCCAAACACATCATAATATACATAACCTGCATTATAGACTGCTCCCCAATCGATCGGAAATATCAATCGGATCATCACAGACACGTCAGATATACACACCAGGTCAGTTTACGATAACATTAAATAATATTAGTACAACCAACATCACAAACATCAGTATCAGCATCATCATCATCATTCCTATTATATATCGCAACCGCAGTCACGCCCCGTCAGTCCGAGTGTGCACACCCCTCCTAGGCTCTCCTAGGAGGAAACATTAGGGAAGGTCCCGAGATCAACCGGGCCTAGCTAGTCCTTGCTAGCTTCTCTCAATCGGCACACAGCCGCAATCTCAATAGGCACACAGCCTCAATCTCAATAGGCACAAAGCCTCAATCTCAATATCATCATTATACCATTACATATCATAGAACATGCATACATACAACGTAAACTGAGTAAGTATAACCTTACCTAGTTAGCAGGTCACCATCGCGTTGGTAATATAATTCACCATGGAAACTCTACGAAGTCCGATCCTAATAAAATATTGTATACTTAAATTAATAACGACCCTAACGTAATTAAATTATAAAATGAAACCAACCCGATCTAACTAAACTATAAAATGAGACCGATAACTATTCGTAACACATGTCAGTTTCCAACTCCTCTATCTCGACCCACTAATCCGTAATAGTACCCGACAATATCAATAGAACATAACTAAACAACGCATGACAACGTGATTGTAAAATGTACTACTCCGTAGTAAATCGACCTAACATCACCGACGACATAACTATAACAATGATTTATACTCCCTCGTTATACAAGACATAACTCCGTAGACAAATGTACAAATAGTAATACACGACCATCTCAACCCTTTGACTCTCTCGCTATGACACCAACAATAGTCTGTACCAACGGTTGTACCCGACAACAACCGTATCATATTGATAACAACACACTACACCGACACCGTCAAAGCTACATCGACACATACTCTCCCACAACAGCCCTACGACAACAACCACAACGATACCATAACGAAACATCAAGACACCACAGCAACTACGACCGTAGCCATCATGACAACGACACGACAAATCCTTGAATGTAGACACTGATACATACCAAGTTAAGACGAGTTTGAGATGAGGCACGGTAAGGAGAGCAACCGGGACACGAAGAAAGGAAGGGGGCGTCGAGAAATTGCAGGGTATGACCCGATTATAGTGGTCGAATTGTTGAACGGTGAGGATGATGGGCTCTTGGTTGATGAGGAGGGTGGAATTTGATGGTGGTGTGCGGCGGTTGTGCGTGATAGGGGAAATGAAAGTAAAAGGAATGAGCGAGGTAAGCGTGACACAAGCATGAAAATAAAACCCAACGTGAATGGTTATCAATTGGGCTCACTTTACTGTTTATGAAATTAAGTGGGCTCCATAACGTCTTTAACTCGGTTTGACCCAACGAAATACGTAAATCATTACTCTTTCACATTTGGTTTCAATAAAGGTATTACGTTAACCAATTATATATACTACTACCAATCTAAGAGACCCAGACCCACCAAAGATACGAGTATTACAGTCTGGTTTGACTTTACTCTGTTTGACCTTTATATAAAATTACGAGTATTACAATCTACCTTCCTTATAAGAAACTTCGTCCCGAAGTTCACCACTCACCTAACGTAACCAAGCACACACAATCTCGTCATGACGATCACCTATACTAAACTGATCATGGAGACTAATTTCACCGAGAGTAAGCGAGCCGGGGTATCATTTACGTAGGAGCCTTACCAGACATTCCCAAGTAAATAAGGATGTTACCATCTCGGTTTCCCGAGGAAGTAGCTCATTACAATACAACATGGAATACCAAATCGACACTGTGATTTAAAACATTACAACTCATTAACTATTACAACTCTGGTTATACAGCGGAAGCTACACCTTCTATAAAAACAGGAATGCCTATGCATTCACCCATGCTACGTCTGGACTCATAAGTCGCGCTCACCCCAATCCCGTACATGTATCCCAGCATCCAAACACATCATAATATACATAACCTGCATTATAGACTGCTCCCCAATCGATCGGAAATATCAATCGGATCATCACAGACACGTCAGATATACACACCAGGTCAGTTTACGATAACATTAAATAATATTAGTACAACCAACATCACAAACATCAGTATCAGCATCATCATCATCATTCCTATTATATATCGCAACCGCAGTCACGCCCCGTCAGTCCGAGTGTGCACACCCCTCCTAGGCTCTCCTAGGAGGAAACATTAGGGAAGGTCCCGAGATCAACCGGGCCTAGCTAGTCCTTGCTAGCTTCTCTCAATCGGCACACAGCCGCAATCTCAATAGGCACACAGCCTCAATCTCAATAGGCACACAGCCTCAATCTCAATAGGCACAAAGCCTCAATCTCAATATCATCATTATACCATTACATATCATAGAACATGCATACATACAACGTAAACTGAGTAAGTATAACCTTACCTAGTTAGCAGGTCACCATCGCGTTGGTAATATAATTCACCATGGAAACTCTACGAAGTCCGATCCTAATAAAATATTGTATACTTAAATTAATAACGACCCTAACGTAATTAAATTATAAAATGAAACCAACCCGATCTAACTAAACTATAAAATGAGACCGATAACTATTCGTAACACATGTCAGTTTCCAACTCCTCTATCTCGACCCACTAATCCGTAATAGTACCCGACAATATCAATAGAACATAACTAAACAACGCATGACAACATGATTGTAAAATGTACTACTCCGTAGTAAATCGACCTAACATCACCGACGACATAACTATAACAATGATTTATACTCCCTCGTTATACAAGACATAACTCCGTAGACAAATGTACAAATAGTAATACACGACCATCTCAACCCTTTGACTCTCTCGCTATGACACCAACAATAGTCTGTACCAACGGTTGTACCCGACAACAACCGTATCATATTGATAACAACACACTACACCGACACCGTCAAAGCTACATCGACACATACTCTCCCACAACAGCCCTACGACAACAACCACAACGATACCATAACGAAACATCAAGACACCACAGCAACTACGACCGTAGCCATCATGACAACGACACGACAAATCCTTGAATGTAGACACTGATACATACCAAGTTAAGACGAGTTTGAGATGAGGCACGGTAAGGAGAGCAACCGGGACACGAAGGAAGGAAGGGGGCGTCGAGAAATTGCAGGGTATGACCCGATTATAGTGGTCGAATTGTTGAACGGTGAGGATGATGGGCTCTTGGTTGATGAGGAGGGTGGAATTTGATGGTGGTGTGCGGCGGTTGTGCGTGATAGGGGAAATGAAAGTAAAAGGAATGAGCGAGGTAAGCGTGACACAAGCATGAAAATAAAACCCAACGTGAATGGTTATCAATTGGGCTCACTTTACTGTTTATGAAATTAAGTGGGCTCCATAACGTCTTTAACTCGGTTTGACCCAACGAAATACGTAAATCATTACTCTTTCACATTTGGTTTCAATAAAGGTATTACGTTAACCAATTATATATACTACTACCAATCTAAGAGACCCAGACCCACCAAAGATACGAGTATTACAGTCTGGTTTGACTTTACTCTGTTTGACCTTTATATAAAATTACGAGTATTACAATCCACCTTCCTTATAAGAAACTTCGTCCCGAAGTTCACCACTCACCTAACGTAACCAAGCACACACAATCTCGTCATGACGATCACCTATACTAAACTGATCATGGAGACTAATTTCACCGAGAGTAAGCGAGCCGGGGTATCATTTACGTAGGAGCCTTACCAGACATTCCCAAGTAAATAAGGATGTTACCATCTCGGTTTCCCGAGGAAGTAGCTCATTACAATACAACATGGAATACCAAATCGACACTGTGATTTAAAACATTACAACTCATTAACTATTACAACTCTGGTTATACAGCGGAAGCTACACCTTCTATAAAAACAGGAATGCCTATGCATTCACCCATGCTACGTCTGGACTCATAAGTCGCGCTCACCCCAATCCCGTACATGTATCCCAGCATCCAAACACATCATAATATACATAACCTGCATTATAGACTGACTGCTCCCCAATCGATCGGAAATATCAATCGGATCATCACAGACACGTCAGATATACACACCAGGTCAGTTTACGATAACATTAAATAATATTAGTACAACCAACATCACAAACATCAGTATCAGCATCATCATCATCATTCCTATTATATATCGCAACCGCAGTCACGCCCCGTCAGTCCGAGTGTGCACACCCCTCCTAGGCTCTCCTAGGAGGAAACATTAGGGAAGGTCCCGAGATCAACCAGGCCTAGCTAGTCCTTGCTAGCTTCTCTCAATCGGCACACAGCCGCAATCTCAATAGGCACACAGCCTCAATCTCAATAGGCACACAGCCTCAATCTCAATAGGCACAAAGCCTCAATCTCAATATCATCATTATACCATTACATATCATAGAACATGCATACATACAACGTAAACTGAGTAAGTATAACCTTACCTAGTTAGCAGGTCACCATCGCGTTGGTAATATAATTCACCATGGAAACTCTACGAAGTCCGATCCTAATAAAATATTGTATACTTAAATTAATAACGACCCTAACGTAATTAAATTATAAAATGAAACCAACCCGATCTAACTAAACTATAAAATGAGACCGATAACTATTCGTAACACATGTCAGTTTCCAACTCCTCTATCTCGACCCACTAATCCGTAATAGTACCCGACAATATCAATAGAACATAACTAAACAACGCATGACAACATGATTGTAAAATGTACTACTCCGTAGTAAATCGACCTAACATCACCGACGACATAACTATAACAATGATTTATACTCCCTCGTTATACAAGTGTAGACACCCGCATTTCGACTGCCAGGTGTCTATGGCAGTTTCCAAAAAAACACCCGATGATGATCGGACGCTAACGTGCTTCTATGCGCTCGGATACGGGCTCAAATCCATTAATCGCTGGCTAACACACTTACAGAGTACAAATCCCACAAAATCAACATCGAATCCAGGCCCAGCGGACCGTTCCGAGCCAAACAAGACTAATTTGGGCCAAAACCGACACCGGAATTAAAACCGACTTTTTGCGATTGGGCCAACCCTGGTCAAGGTCGTTTCCGAGACATACAAAACAACCATTCACAACATCAAAAGTCCAACTCAAGAAGCAAAACCAACAGTCCATCTTCAGACGGGCCATCAGGTCAAGTCCGTCAAGGCAAAACCCTAGACACCAAAGTGCATGACCATGCCTATATAAACACCCCCATGCAACACACTTTCACACATTGAAAAAAAACCTAGAGCAACCCTACACACACATACAACATCTATTACAAATCCTAATCAAACCCTACCAATTCTACACTAGCAAAAAAACCCTAAACCTAGTTTTAGGAATCAATCCCGAGCCACCATAACTTAACCTCCATAAAACCTCGAAGACTCTTGTGTTAAAGTCACGGTTACGAGTTCGATCCGAGACAAGAACATGTAGGTTGAGGGTGTCAAAACCCCGTTCTCTCCTTCTTCTCTTCCTCTCGTCATCTTCTTCGCTTTTTCTTACTTTTTATTTTTTTATTTTTTTTTCCTTTATTGCATCATAATATCGATAATAACTAATACAAAACATTAAAATACTTATCGATTTGTGTCGAATAAGAGGGGTATCGGAATAAGGAAACACGAATATACAAGTGTACTGCACACAGCGTTGACGGTCGCTTGTTCCAATACCCCGATTATTTGATTATTGAGATAAGTTAACTTAAACAATTTTTTTTTTATTTTGTTTGCATCATTATCATTAGTCGTATATTTACATTAATTTTCAAAAAAAAAAGCATTGTATTTAATAAGGGTTGAAACCCGTTGATGCGGATCCGACATCAAACAATTCACAAGAATTAATTATGATGTCGGGATGCGGAGGGAATCAAGGCGAGTTTTTTTTAAGGTGTCGATCTATTAGATTCGATACCAATTCCATAATTGGATGTCGAATCTAATGATTTAGTCAAATAAATTAATTAACACGATTTTCGTTGATGCTAATATAGATGTCCTCTAATTCAATTGAATTAATTACGACATTAATAAACGCGGAGAAAATTTATATCGTGCTAGTTAATTTAAAACGACTTATATTATTTTCTTTATTTTTTTTTCACTCTAGTATTCCATATCGATTCCATAATCGGATATGGGATACGACGAGTATCAAAATTAAAATCGAGTATAAATTATTTCAAGTATTTAATATCGATTTCATAATCGAATATTGAATACGACGAATATCGAAAATATTAAGTCGAGTGCAAATTACGCAATATTTGTACGCGATTTAATAAAATCATCAATTTTCCGAAGAAAACAATTTCGCTCTTTTTTATTATTATTCTTCGAACATCATTTTTTTTTAGACAAAACATTTTTTTAGATCTCGATATATTTTTTTCCTTGACCTTGGTCAACACGTGTTAATCCATCACGTGACCTACTATTCTTTCCAAAATCATGCATTCATCACATCTATATCTTTATTCAATTTATTACTCGTTACATCGTTACTAACGGTTTGATTGTTTCCTTTGTCGATTTTTGTCGTTTATTTTATTTTACTAAAATGAACCCACATGCTAAAATTCCACTTTGACGTAGAATTAATTGCATTAAATCGACTTAGAAACCCTTTTCAATTCCATTCACATGTTTAGGGAAAATAATCTTTGCATATCATTTTCCCGTTTAACTAGCGCGCGTATTGTAAGTCACTCGAATTCTTAGTAGAGGCCGCTAATGTGCGGGCGGGGTTGGGTTTCTTTTGTGGGCTTCCCAACACGTACCCTCACCCCTTACTCAGAACCTCGGTTTCCGGATGCCCGAAACCGTTGGCGCACGAGAGTCATTCAATACACAATATCCGATAATGTCGGTATTGGTATCAAATGCAAAGGGACGAGCCCAATAAACTCTGACATCGGAAATGGGCCGTATTTTGTATACGGACCACTACGACATAGAGTGGGCTCGAATGGTTCCGAATAACCACAAAATTCGGTGGCGACTCCACATAGACCTAAATTTCAATTCGATCCGTTTCATATGGAGATTCATTCGCCTACCCAAACCCGCGCGTGGCCGCGTCGGGGTGGACCTATGTCATGTCCACAATTTGGAGACTCCGCTGGGGATTAACTGATGTGTGACTTACCATTGGCATCCTCAGGGTGAGACTCGAATAGAAATCGTTTGACAAATACAATGCACGTGTTAGTTTTACGGTTCATGCATAACCCATATTTTCCCGGGCCGGTACTGGTGACCGACGTCCCACTATACCATTGATGTATTCCAACATGGATATGTCAAAAGGTGTCCATAGTCGATTCGAGTGGGTTTCGCGGCATGTTCTAAGCTCAACTCGACTTAGAGAGTCCGTCCCGATCAACGTCTAGACTATGTACACTGGTATAGACCCTTTCAGACCGACCGAGACTTAGTGTAGAGTATACATGGCGTCGTTATAATGCTTGTGTGACTACGTGCTACTTGGTTTCCGAGTCATTTTCAAAAATATCAACTTTTCAAAAATTACATCCTCCTTTTCAAGATATTCGATTTTCAAAACCCGGGACATACCGAATTTAGGACTTATGATTTTACTCAAAATAGCCTATTTTCTAGCCGGTATGCTGTCCAAATCAAAACTCGAACTTTCAAAACTCGTGGCCCAATGACTTTTCGTCCACTTTTTCGGAAATTTGGGCCATTCACCGAGTCCACTCGGTCCTTCTTCAAAAATCAATCAATTTTCAAAACTTCCCTCCTCTTAGGACTTCTCATATTTAGCAGTGTCGGGTCATGTCTTAAGTTGTCAAGTTTCTCTAGCGTGGAAGCTCTGTCGATCTTACATCGCGAGCTTCTTCCCTATCCCAATCCGCCTTATTAGACTAAGGCAAGGCCCACCTAAGTAGGACATACTCTTACAAAAGAGGGCCCGTCAACACAATCGAGTCAAAAGTCTGGGGATGTCCCGCGTGAACCTTCCTTCGAACAGGACTAGGCCCACTTGCCGAATCCTAAGGAAAGCCCACACTTCACGAGTCACCCGTCTAAGTGTCTTTCTCGAGTCGTTTCCCTTTTTAGTCTCGTTTGGGATGTACTTTCTATTCCGGGATTTCTGGGCTAGTTTCTGATTACGTGGTGTTCTTACTGACAGGCCAGCCACAACCCGACATCAACGCAAGATGGAAGATTTGAAAAATGCCCTAACCAAGATCGAGACTCAACTGACCTCCATCCTCGCTAACCAAGCAACTTTGGACACCCGCCTGAGCACTGTGGAGAAGACGGTCCCAGTTGAAGGAGCTGATTCCGCTGGGCCCATAGCCGAATTGGTCAGTGTCGTTCGCAGGCTCGAGGAGCAAGTCAACTTGTCAACAAGCAACTCGATCCACTCCGAAAATGCTCGCATTTATTCACCTTTGAATGACGAGCTACCGGCCAACCTCAACTTGACGGGAATTCCTATGTTTGAGCGTACCGAAGACCCGGTCCATCACATCCGGGCCTTCAAAGACTTCATGGCGGTCAAAGGGGTAAAGTCCACCATGTTCAAGCACCTATTCCCTTCCTCCTTGGAGAAGCACCCCAGGGCCTGGTTCTACAGGCTCGACCCCAAGAAATACAAGACTTGGGATGATGTGGCGACCGAATTCGCTCGGAACTACGCCGATAACACTGAAATCCAGACTACGATGCGTACTCTGGAGGTAATGGCCCAAGAGCCCAAAGAAGGGTTCACAAAATACTTGCAAAGATGGAGGGCCGAGAGTGTGAAGCTGGTCGACAAGCCCGGCGAGAAGGCCCTAGTGGAAGCCTTCGTCAAAAATCTACTTCCATCCTACCGGGTCCATCTCCGGTATGCTATCATCCCAAACTTCGCTGTCCTTACTGAAATGGGCACGAGAATCGAGGATGACATGAGGCTAGAGAGCCTGACTAAGGCCTCTACCAAAGGCTATCAAGGGGCAAGTTCATCTACGATCAAGCCCACACCTGCAGTTGCAACTCGCAGCATCTTTGACGAGGTAAACCTGCTCGACACCTCATCTAAAAAGAATACACAAAATCGGGTATTCATAGATATAGGGACTACCTATACTTATGCCTTACAGAGGCTATCCTCCAAGGGTCTAATCCAACCGATAGGCCCAACTGCAGAACCTCCAGTGGAAAAGAGGCCCAAAACTTACAATGCCCAGGCCTACTGTCAGTATCACCGGGGCAACGGACATGATACTGAAAAATGTTGGAGGTTAAAACATCTAATCCAAGACCTTATCGAGAGCGGGAAAATCCCGTTGCCCAGAGACAAGCCGAGCAACAAAGAAAACCCATTCAGCGCTCATGCTATCTTCACCGGTGAGGTAATTGACTGTTCTCACCTCATCTCTCCTTATATCCCACAAGTCAACGGGATATGGTTCGACGATGAGGATGATGTATACTTAACCAAAGGGGAAGCTGTCCCCATCACCCTTGAAGAGGTCCGACAGGCTAAGTCCAAGGCTTTAGCCACCAATCATCTCGCCGCAGCGGGGCGTTCCATTCCTATATCCGTCACTGAACCCGCCAGGACGGAGCCTACCCTCGAAGACCCAAGCCCAGACACGGCTCTGGTCCAACAAATGAAGAGGGTCCGAGCCGATCTAACCATATGGCAACTATTGGTTAGCTCACAAGCTCATCGGGAAGCACTGACTAAGGCTCTCGATGAAATCAAGGTTGATTCAGAGGCTACCCCTGCTGAAATGGTAGCCACCATCATGCCCTACCTTAAGGGCAAATCCAAAGAAGAAGGCCCACTCATAACCTTCTCTGAAGCTGATCTGCCGCCATTTGGGCCCAATCACAATCTGGCCCTATACATCACGGTCATCTGCAAAGGTAAATATCTCCCGATGACCCTTATCGACGATGGATCAGCCGTGAATGTCCTTCCTCTAAGGACCGCAAAAGCACTCGGCATCACCGATGCCGATTACCTTCCAACGGCGCAGACTATCCAGGCTTTCGACGGAAGCCCAAAACCTGTCGCCGGGGCCGTAAAATTAAAGATCATAACGGGCCCAATCGAAAAGGAATTGGAATTTCAGGTGATAGATGTCACCTCATCATTCAATCTTTTGCTGGGAAGGCCTTGGATCCACGCAGTCAAGGCCGTGTCATCTACCCTCCATCGAAAAGTCAAGATGCCCCTCAAAGATGGTATCATCACGCTGGAGGCGACCCCAATTACCGTAGCAAGCTGCAACGCTACGGGCCGGGCCGACCCGCGAGGATTTGATTTCGTGGGCATGATCGAAGAAGAATATCTCTTTAGGCCCTACTTCACAACTAGCATCGACACGATGCTACAAAATCTGGGTTACCTACCCGGGATAACCTCAAGGCCATATCTTCCAGCTGGGAAGATTATCGAGGTCCTAAATGATGGCGAGTCACATTTCGGATTGGGGTATGCTATAACTCCGGAAAATGTGGTTCGGGCCGGTATTCACAAGGCCATCGACATTATCAAGGGTACTTACATAAGCCCTTATAGCCTGAAGCTAACGGATTACTTCGTCACTCCAGTCTTCGGAGCCGTCCAAGTGGGCCTCTACCAACCCACCATCACATATCCCGGGACCAAAAAGGCTCGGGAATGCAATTTCATCCCTGATGATATATTCACCATCGTCCAGGCCGAATCAAAGGAGGGCGAAGACAACTCTGAGCCCGTGCTGGGGCTCTTATTCGGAGAAGACCAAGCCGTCCCCGCTCCAAAGAGCGACTTGGTCAACCTGATCCTCCGCAGCGATCGGTTCGACCCAACCAAGCTAATCACCGAGGTCGGCGCCAACACCGAAACGAGGGCTTGGAGGAAGACCATAAAGTGGACCGACGGCCAAGGACGGGTCTACAAGCTGACCACTGGCGAGGGAGACATGCCGGATACCGAGTCTGAGTCAGAGTCAGAGTCGGAGTCTGAGTCCGAGTCTAGAGGGTCTGGTGCTAAAGTCGAGTCTGTAACCCCTCTTCCCTTATCCACTGAGGTCTCGGGGCCTGTCCCAAGACCTCTCCCTATCCCGCCTCTGACCAATGATCAGATGGCAGCTCTATTCGAGCTATTTTCAAAATTTACCATCAATAATAATAACGAACACCGTTCTGCTTACGACTTGTCTTATTTCCATAATTTTCTCAATTTCAAAAATTTTATGTGCAATGACATTGAGAAACCCGACGAACAGGTACCCCTACCTCAACATCTGGTCGAGCAGCTCGAGCAAAGGGAATCCCGAGATCCGGTAATTGAAGAAACCGAGTCCATCAATGTGGGAACCACTTTAGAACCTCAGATGCTTAAATTGGGCCTATCTTTAGATCCAGAGGAGAGAAAACAATTCGCAGACCTCCTCCAGGAATTCAAAGATGTCTTTGCATGGTCCTACAAGGACATGCCGGGTATAGACCGGGAGATAGCCGAACACCGAATACCCATCAAAGATGGGTGCAAGCCGGTAAAGCAAAAACTCAGAAGAATGAAGCCCGAATGGTCTCTTAAAGTCAAGGAAGAGGTCGATAAACAATTCAAAGCAGGCTTTATACAAGTGTCTGAATATCCAGACTGGGTTGCAAACATCGTGCCGGTACCCAAGAAGGACGGCAAGGTGCGGGTTTGCGTGGACTTCCGGGATCTTAACAAGGCAAGCCCAAAAGACGAGTTTCGGTTACCACACATCGACATACTGGTGAATAACACGGCCGATCATGCCCTTCTATCGTTCATGGACGGGTATGCCGGGTACAATCAGATTAAAATGGCAGAAGAGGACATGGGTAAGACCACCTTCATTACACCTTGGGGTACTTACTGTTACACTGTCATGCCATTTGGGCTTATCAACGCCGGGGCCACTTATCAACGGACTGCCACTACTTTGCTCCACGACATGATGCATAAAGAAGTGGAGGTCTACGTGGACGACATGATCGTCAAATCTAAGGACCGAAGCGGGCACATTTCAGCCCTAAGAAAGTTCTTCACCCGGCTACGTAAATACAACATGAGACTAAACCCACAAAAATGCAGTTTTGGGGTGACGTCGGGCAAATTACTGGGCCATATCGTTAGCCAACGCGGCATCGAGGTCGACCCAGCTAAAATCAAAGCCATCACCGAGATGCAACCACCCAAGACCGAAAAGGAAATAAGGGGGTTTCTCGGAAAAGTCCAATACATCAGCCGGTTCATTTCAAAACTAACCATGGTATGCGAACCCATCTTCAAAAAGCTAAAGATCGGAGAACGGGTGCTATGGGACGGCAAATGTCAAGCGGCTTTCGACAAAATCAAGGAGATTCTGTCTGCTCCGCCGGTATTAATGCCACCTCAACACGGTCTGCCATTGTCGTTATACCTAACGACGACGGAGACGGCCATGGGGGCTATGCTGGCCCAGACAGTCGATTCAGAAGAACGGGCTATTTACTACATCAGTAAAAAGTTCCTCGAATATGAGTGCAAATATACAATGCTGGAAAAGACGTGCTTAGCATTGGTCTGGACCACTAAAAAGCTCCGACATTACATGCTCAGTCACGAGGTACATGTGTTATCTAAAATGGATCCCATCAAGTACTTTGAGAAGCCCATCCTCAACGGCAGAATGTCAAGATGGACTTTAATGTTGTCCGAGTTCGACCTCAAATTTGTACCATTAAAGGCCATCAAAGGCCGGGTAGTTGCCGAATTCCTCGCTGACAGCCCAATACCCGAAGAAGGCCACACCGATACATGGGCCTTTCCTGATGAAGACATATTCCATACCGATACGGAAGTGTGGGATTTATATTTCGATGGGGCATCCAACTTCCGAGGATTTGGGGTCGGAATCCTATTAATTTCACCCCGAGGGGAACACACTCCCCTATCCATCAAGTTGGACTTCGACGTGACCAACAACGCAGCCGAATACGAAGCATGCATTCACGGGTTGCAAGCCGCCGCTGATTTAGGGGTAACAAACCTCCGGGTCCACGGTGATTCATCATTAGTCATCAATCAAGCACTCCAAAAATGGAAAACTTGGAACGCCAATCTCGTGGCTTACCAAGCACGGGTAAGGGTTCTAGAAAAACAATTTCAAAAGGTAGAATACATTTATCTGCCCCGGGAAGAGAATCAGTTCGCAGATGCACTTTCCAAGCTAGCATCTTTACTGAACATCCCGGATCACCTGACCAGCATGCCAATCTGTGTCGAAAGACGGTCCGAGCCAGCCTACATCCACGCCATTCAGGATATCGAGATAACTGACCCGGAACCATGGTATCAAACCGTCCTAACCTACTTGGCAACGGGAGAATACCCCCCAGAAGCTGAAAATCGGGCCAAAAATGCCCTACGAAGATTAGCAACCCAATTTGTTCGAACTGACGACGGGCAATTGTATAAAAAGACGGCACAGGGGGCTCTACTCCTATGCATCGACAAAATACAGGCCGAAAAGGTCATGGCCGAGGTCCATGATGGTGAAAACGGCCCGCATATGAACGCCCATATGCTAGCCCGAAAAATCATGAGGCTCGGGTACTATTGGAACACCATGGAAACGGACTGTCAGTTGTATGTCAAACACTGCCATAACTGTCAGATCTTCGCCAATGTACAGCATATGCCATCTTCCCTATTATATACCATGACGTCACCATGGCCATTTTCGACATGGGATATTGACATAATTGGAAAGGTGCATCCTTCCGGGACGGGAGGTCATTGCTTCATCTTGGTGGCCATCGACTACTTCACCAAATGGGTCGAAGCCGAGTCATACCGTGTCTTGAACGCCAAGCACGTGGCCAAATTTATCCAAAATAAAATAATATGTCGGTATGGGATCCCTCACGAGTTCATCAGCGATCACGAAACCCACTTTCAAGCTGAAACTGCCGCATTGCTGGCAAAATACAAAATTCAAAGGCATACATCTTCGCCTTACCGACCTCAAACAAATGGAGCGGTAGAAGCGGCCAATAAAACAATTGTCACCATACTTAAAAAGATGGCTGAAAATTACCGGGACTGGCCCGACAAAATACCTTTTGCCCTATGGGGATATCGAACTTCAATCCGCACCGCGACCGGGGCAACCCCGTATTACTTGACATACGGAATGGAAGCGGTCCAACCAGTCGAGCTAGAGGTGTCATCCCTTAGGATCCTACTTGAAAGCCAAGTACCTGAGGCAGATTGGGGCCAAGCCCGATACGATTCGCTAGTCCTTTTAGACGAACGGCGATCCCGGGCTCTCAACAACATTCAAATATATCAAAAAAGGATCCAACGGGCTTTCAACAAACGGGTTAGGCCCAGGAACATCAAGGAAGGGGATCTGGTCCTAAAATCGGTTCGTGCCTTACTGCCGGTTGACCCAAGGGGTAAATTCAAACCCAACTGGGCTGGGCCATACTTAGTCAAGAAGGTCCTATCAGGAGGAGCGGTGATGCTGACAGACTTGGACGGGAACAAATTCGTCAACCCAACCAACTTGGACCAGTTGAAGCGCTACTACCCATAAACCCCCATCTCAATGTCATTTGTAAAAATTTATAAAAATTTGTCCTTTTTATAAATTTTCAAAATATTAGACAAGTCAATAAGCTAGAACTAATATATTCTACTGTCGCACATCTTGAATTAATAATCCTGATGTATTTCGAAAATTGCAAAAAAAATCAATCAAATCAAATTTTGAACTACGTTAGGTTTGATTCCGCCATTTGCGGATACGTAGGCAACCCTTCAAAAGGGTACAACCGCTGCAACAAACGAAAGACGGGATCGGTGTTCAATAATATGTCCTTTATTAATATCTTGATAAACTCGGGATTACAAAAAAAAAAAAAAAACGACATTCACACAAATAATCACACCACAAAAATAATAATAATATTCAAATAATAAAATAAGGAGACTAGTATCCGGGCATCTTCCCCTTCCCCTTGTCCTTCGGGTCGCGTGGAGCCTGAGGTCTTCGGGGTGGTGGCGAGCGTTCCCGAATCACAAGTGGAACCTCCTTAGCCCGAGCCCGTTCCTTTGACGACGGGTCTTCAATCACGGTCTTCGGCCCAAGTCGGGCCCGCACATGCTCAGGCAGTCTATCCCGTGGGCCAAGTCGGTCCTGCACGGGTAGTCTTGGGCCCAGTCTCCTTTCCAAGTCCATCTGGGGGCTCACTTTCCCCCAAGCACCTTTAGCACTAGACCCTTCTGCTTGAGTCTTAGTCTTCTTCTTGTGACCAGACATTAGACGAACTAGGGTAGCTGGAGTGTCTCCTTCATCAAAGAATCCCCTGTTGTCTTTGGCTTGCTCCCTTCTCAGCAGGTCGAAGGCTTCATCGACTTTCAAAGCGGCTCGAGCTTTAGCATCTCCTGCTTTGGTCCACTTCTTATAAGAATCTGAAACCCAGATTGAGTGGCGAGATTTGACAATAGGCCAAGTATGCCGTGTGTACCACCTTTGCATCCAGGTATCACATATTACATCAGTCAACTGGGTTGGGTCACTCACAACCGCTTCAACTTCAGGGATTCGCTGGGTCCATCCATACTGCCTTAGTATGCGATCTAGATAGAGATGAACCGTCTGCTTGAAAGAAAGGATCACCTGATAGCGGGCTCTGTCCCTCGGGTCCAGGCCACTCCAAAGGTAGATGGGCCACCATGGAACCACCCATCGAATTAACGGGCCACCATGAAAAGACAAAACCTCGTCCCAATACTTTTGCGTAATCTGACGAGAGAAATCAATGGCCCGCCTCCTCGTCATCACCTGGTTATGACGATAGTTGCCCACATCAAGGGGAGGATCTATCACTGATAGCCTCTCATAAAACCAAATCTGCAAAAAGGAAACAAAAACATGAGTAAAAAAAATCAAAAAATCGAAAATCAAAATTTTTTTTGCAAAGTAACATACTTGCAGCAATCGGGTGCTCCCGGTAAGACGAATTGACGAGTCTCTTTTGCGATCGTCCAATCCTTGAATAATCTCGCCCGTGATCAACCAAGCCGGACTGTGCTCAGTCTCCATCAGATCCACTACGGTCAGAAGACGGGTACTTCCCATACAGGATAACAAGTCCATATGACCCTCGAAAGCATATACATGGAGCATGCAAAAAGAGAAAGCTCTACGGCTGTAAGCCGGTCTAACCCGAACATCCAAAGAATTCATGAATTTCTCAGCCAGGTCGATCAGAGAAATTTTATCAGCATCCATCATACGGGACACCTCGTTGTGAGAAAGCCCTAGAAATTCTCGAAGCTTCCTCCTCGGGTCATAGATCGAGTACGGGACGGCTGGACGAAGCACCGGGTTCCATCCTCCTATAGCGGCAATCTCCTCAGGCAAAGGGCAAACCTCGCCCCGGGGAAAAGCAAAGACATGATATATGTCATCCCAGTAAGCCAAGCATGCATCCAGGAAATAGCGATCAACCACCATCTGACGGAACGGATACAGCTGAGTTATACCCGTCTGGTTGAGCGCCACCCTATCCGTGTCCCTAAAGCGACGGGACCACTCCTACAGCATAACGGTCAATCTATCGATTCCCATGGCTAATTCCTTAAGAAAATAAGATCTTCTTTTTGCCTTAAGGGAAATAAAGAGACTTTCTTTAAAGAAGGGATTGATTTGTAATGAGAATTGTGGAGAAATCAAGGGCAAGAGAGGACTATATATAGCATTAGCCTTGCAAACTGTTTAGGAAAATTTCCTAATCCTAATTGGAATCAAGCCGCAAGCCTAGTCTCGATACTAGCACGGAAATCTCCATCCCGAACTTTCCTAATCCTTGTTAGGAGTCAAAAATCTCAAAGTTTCCAAAATTCAAAAATCTCAAGATTTCAAATTTCAAAATTTCAAAAAAATCATTCTCCCCAGCGCGAGTCATTTTACTGCCTACGTGTTGCATGCATTTTATGTGACTCATACAGGTACGACTAAAACAGGGACATGCAAACCGCTATACCTCCCCAACATTTTCACGGGATGGGCCAACATACAGGCGCACCCGGGACTTATGTGACAAGTCCAAATGCCCCACGGAGTATCGACATCAGCTCAGGTATGACTTCTAACTTTTGGCTGGCGAGCCCTTCACGCAAGTCTAATGGACTATAAACGACCCGACCGGAAGTCCGCCAGGTTTCAATCCTCGATTGGCCTGGTGGATACTCTGACTTTCGCCCTGTCCAAGCCTCAGTCAGAGTGGGGGCTCTGTAGACACCCGCATTTCGACTGCCAGGTGTCTATGGCAGTTTCCAAAAAAACACCCGATGATGATCGGAAGCTAACGTGCTTCTATGCGCTCGGATACGGGCTCAAATCCATTAATCGTTGGCTAACACACTTACAGAGTACAAATCCCACAAAATCAACCTCGAATCCCGGCCCAGCGGACCGTTCCGAGCCAAACAAGACTAATTTGGGCCAAAACCGACACCGGAATTAAAACTGACTTTTTGCGATTGGGTCAACCCTGGTCAAGGTCGTTTCCGAGACATACAAAACAACCATTCACAACATCAAAAGTCCAACTCAAGAAGCAAAACCAACAGTCCATCTTCAGACGGGCCATCAGGTCAAGTCCGTGAAGGCAAAACCCTAGACACCAAAGTGCATGACCATGCCTATATAAACACCCCCATGCAACACACTTTCACACATTGAAAAAAAACCTAGAGCAACCCTACACACACATACAACATCTATTACAAATCCTAATCAAACCCTAGAAATTCTACACTAGCAAAAAAACCCTAAACCTAGTTTTAGGAATCAATCCCGACCCACCATAACTTAACCTCCATAAAACCTCGAAGACTCTTGTGTTAAAGTCACGGTTACGAGTTCGATCCGAGACAAGAACATGTAGGTTGAGGGTGTCAAAACCCCGTTCTCTCCTTCTTCTCTTCCTCTCATCATCTTCTTCGCTTTTTCTTACTTTTTTTTTTTTTTTTTTTCCTTTATTGCATCATAATATCGATAATAACTAATACAAAACATTAAAATACTTATCGATTTGTGTCGAATAAGAGGGGTATCGGAATAAGGAAACACGAATATACAAGTGTACTGCACACAGCGTTGACGGTCGCTTGTTCCAATACCCCGATTATTTGATTATTGAGATAAGTTAACTTAAACAAATTTTTTTTATTTTGTTTGCATCATTATCATTAGTCGTATATTTACATTAATTTTCAAAAAAAAAGCATTGTATTTAATAAGGGTTGAAACCCGTTGATGCGGATCCGACATCAAACAATTCCAAGAATTAATTATGATGTCGGGATGCGGAGGGAATCAAGGCGAGTTTTTTTTAAGGTGTCGATCTATTAGATTCGATACCAATTCCATAATTGGATGTCAAATCTAATGATTTAGTCAAATAAATTAATTAACACGATTTTCGTTGATGCTAATATAGATGTCCTCTAATTCAATTGAATTAATTACGACATTAATAAACACGGAGAAAATTTATATCGTGCTAGTTAATTTAAAACGACTTATATTATTTTCTTTATTTTTTTTTCACTCTAGTATTCCATTTCGATTCCATAATCGGATATGGGATACGACGAGCATCAAAATTAAAATCGAGTATAAATTATTCCAAGTATTTAATATCGATTTCATAATCGAATATTGAATACGACGAATATCGAAAATATTAAGTCGAGTGCAAATTACGCAATATTTGTACGCGATTTAATAAAACCATCAATTTTCCGAAGAAAACAATTTTGCTCTTTTTTATTATTATTCTTCGAACATCATTTTTTTTTAGACAAAACATTTTTTTAGATCTCGATATATTTTTTTCCTTGACCTTGGTCAACACGTGTTAATCCATCACGTGACCTACTATTCTTTCCAAAATCATGCATTCATCACATCTATATCTTTATTCAATTTATTACTCGTTACATCGTTACTAACGGTTTGATTGTTTCCTTTGTCGATTTTTGTCGTTTATTTTATTTTACTAAAATGAACCCACATGCTAAAATTCCACTTTGACGTAGAATTAATTGCATTAAATCGACTTAGAAACCCTTTTCAATTCCATTCACATGTTTAGGGAAAATAATCTTTGCATATCATTTTCCCGTTTAACTAGCGCCCGTATTGTAAGTCACTCGAATTCTTAGTAGAGGCCGCTAATGTGCGGGCGGGGTTGGGTGTCCTTTGTGGGCTTCCCAACACGTACCCTCACCCCTTACTCAGAACCTCGGTTTCCGGATGCCCGAAACCGTTGGCGCACGAGAGTCATTCAATACACAATATCCGATAATGTCGGTATTGGTATCAAATGCAAAGGGACGAGCCCAATAAACTCTGACATCGGAAATGGGCCGTATTTTGTATACGGACCACTACGACATAGAGTGGGCTCGAATGGTTCCGAATAACCACAAAATTCGGTGGCGACTCCACATAGACCTAAATTTCAATTCGATCCGTTTCATATGGAGATTCATTCGCCTACCCGAACCCGCGCGTGGCCGCGTCGGGGTGGACCTATGTCATGTCCACAACAAGACATAACTCCGTAGACAAATGTACAAATAGTAATACACGACCATCTCAACCCTTTGACTCTCTCGCTATGACACCAACAACAGTCTGTACCAACGGTTGTACCCGACAACAACCGTATCATATTGATAACAACACACTACACCGACACCGTCAAAGCTATATCGACACATACTCTCCCACAACAGCCCTACGACAACAACCACAACGATACCATAACGAAACATCAAGACACCACAGCAACTACGACCGTAGCCATCATGACAACGACACGACAAATCCTTGAATGTAGACACTGATACATACCAAGTTAAGACGAGTTTGAGATGACGCACGGTAAGGAGAGCAACCGGGACACGAAGGAAGGCAGGGGGCGTCGAGAAATTGCAGGGTATGACCCGACTATAGTGGTCGAATTGTTGAACGGTGAGGATGATGGGCTCTTGGTTGATGAGGAGGGTGGAATTTGATGGTGGTGTGCGGCGGTTGTGCGTGATAGGGGAAATGAAAGTAAAAGGAATGAGCGAGGTAAGCGTGACACAAGCATGAAAATAAAACCCAACGTGAATGGTTATCAATTGGGCTCACTTTACTGTTTATGAAATTAAGTGGGCTCCATAACGTCTTTAACTCGGTTTGACCCAACGGAATACGTAAATCATTACTCTTTCACATTTAGTTTCAATAAAGGTATTACGTTAACTAATTATATATACTACTACCAATCTAAGAGACCCAGACCCACCAAAGATACGAGTATTACAGTCTGGTTTGACTTTACTCTGTTTGACCTTTATATAAAATTACGAGTATTACATTATCTCAGTACAAATTCTCTCTCCTATCAAATTTTTAATTGTCTCTTTCTCTCAAACAACAAGTTTATTTAAAATTAAGTTTTTTTTTCATCTTCAGCAAAAAATCATCCGTTCCCTACTGCCATTGTACATATGTTACTGTGTTATTGCCATAATCCATAAACTATGTTACTGTAACTCATACGATGTGTTACTCTAATTCATGAACTGTGTTACTTTAACTCATAAAATATGTTACGTTGCATAGTCTCTTGCATAAACTATTACTCTAACTCATACAGTGTGTTCCTTTAATTCATGAACTGTGTTACTTTAACTCATAAGAACTGTTACGTTGCATAGTAGTCTCTTGCAAAAACAGGAGTTCCAATTAACAAAAAGAATAATGTTTGTTTTTATTAAGATACTCCAAAACAAAAAGTGGTACATGATTCCAACTAAATCTACAATTCCAATGTTTCACACTTGTTACCCATAATCTGTGTTACTATAACTCATTAAGTATGTTACTCTAAAGAATAATGTAGGCTATTCTAAAAATATAATGTACTACTTAGAATTCTGCTTCTTCTTCATGCTTCTCGTCCTCTCCGTCTTCTTCTTTTTCTTCTTTTTCTTCTTCTTCTTCATCATCCTCTCAGAAGCTTTGATTTAATCTCACCACCGCACAATGGAGGAAACTCTCACCCACATCCCTACATCATTCATGTGCTTTTGCGTCTACTGAAAAACAATAACAGTGCCAATAAACGTGACGGAAAAAAACAATCAAAACTTGAAATATGGATTAAAGTAACAGATAAGAAGAATTAAAGTAATGATAAGTGTGGTTTGTAGTGCCTATTTTGTAGTGTTTTGGTCCCATTTTCCTTGTAGAATCGCTCCTTGGGAGCGGTTTAGGGGCTTCTTATGCTTCCTTTAGTTCGTTTCAGGTTCCCGAGACCGATTTGGAAGAGTTGGAGCGATTCCGACTCTATACATACACATTTTGGAGCCAACGGAGTAAAGGAACGATGATTCGATGCCTTGGAATCGACCCCGAGACCTTGGGACCCAATCCCGAGCCTCCGAGACCCGATCCCGAGTCCCGAGAATCGATGGGAAGCCCATGAGAAGCAAGGAGGGACCAAAAAGTTCATATTGGAGGCCTACAAGACCCATCCCGATCGGGAAGGCCTCAAACCTGATCGGGATGAAGTGCACGATTAGGGACGCCACTGTGGAGCATTCCCGATCGGGTTGGCATATTCCCGATCGGGAAAGTTGAAGTTTCCCGATCGGGAAAGTCCCAGCCCTGTTCCGCATCTTTTCTTTCAATTCCTTCCCACTAGTAACCCTATATATATTTCCCTCTTGTATTGTTTATGGATCCTACCTTAGTTTAGACTCTCTTAAGCCTCTCTACAAGTTATAAACCCTAGATTTAGTTCCTCATATTAGCAAAATCTCTCTTTAATCCTTAGTTAATCTTAGTTAATTAGTTCTTGTATTAAGAAGATACTTGAAGATTTCTCCAAGCTTGACAACCTTGGGATTATTTTGGGGTTTCTTATTTATACAAGATTGCATCTTTTTCTTCATCTTATGTTGGTATAACTTTCTTTACTCTTGTTCTTTGTTATTAATTCAAGTTTGAATCTTTACTTAGTGATTGATTGTTATTGTTCATATTGTTCTTGATGATGAATGTTAGGGTTATGGTGTTGTTTTCTCTTTTTATTGTTGTAGTTAGTTTGATTATGAGTGAGTAGTTTACTTGTGGGTTAGTAGGGGGATTAAGGGTAGGATATGGGTGATTAGGGTTTGATTAGGGGTAAAGGGTGAATCTTTGTTGTTAGTCACATACTTGGCACACCATGTGTTTGTTGAATTGCTTGTTTGAGTTGTAGTGGCCATGCTTCTCATGCTACTCTTCTTCTACTCATTGTTTGTTTTGTGTGTGGACATGTTGAGAATAGTCATCGACATCGGTTTAAGTTGCGACCGCCCGGACCGAATCTAGCAATTAGGAGGCATCTACACTCTTGATTACCCAAGTCACCCTACTACACTTATGAACCCGACCTAACCCACTCTTTCTTCATATTTGATTCATCTTCTTAGTTAGCATCATTTCTTTAGTTTGCTAGTTAGTTTGATTATTAGCATTGTTTAGCATTGTTATAGTCTATTTCATCATTAGTCTAGTCCTTACCTCTCCTCCATCATATTTTTCCATTTGTACCCTCTTTGTGTTTGTTTGGTAGCATAGTCTCGTTCTAGGCCGATTTAGTCTAAACCTTGCGACACCGTCTCCGTGGACACGACCCGACTTACCCTAACTACCGTTAGGTGCTAGCCGGTTATTATTTGGTGGCGGGATCCACGACAAATCTACCATCAATTTGGCGCCATTGCCGGGGACGGTGCTAGTTTAGACTTTGTTTACCTAGTTACTTGACTTTGTCTTTGTGTTTGTGTTTTCTTTTTTTTTTCTTTTTTGGTTACCTTGCTTCTTGTGTGTGTGTGGTTTATTTCTCTCTTGTCTAGTGCCCAAAAAGCACTAGGCTTCTCACGTTTGTTCCTAGTCTACAGTTTGTGCTTAGAGGTGGTGACTATCTTCTTCTTGCAACTTAGAGCCGCTTAAACAGACAGTTGCTAGATTGAGAAGTCCTCAACCGGGTATGGACTACGATTTTCGAGCGAGCATGGGGTTTGTTCTAAACTCCACACACTCGGGAGCCGATATGAACTACTCCTCTTCTTCCATGAACCAAGGGTATGACATGACGTCCCCCCTACCATTATCAAGCTTCTTGGGGTAATCAAGATGGGTATGATCCTCAAGAGTATGGAAATGGCTACCAACAAGTGAATGACTATCAATCCTACGATCAAGGTGGCTATTACTCAAGCTATGATTGTGAACCCACCATGTTCAATCAAGATTCGCCTTATGGAAGCCAATACCCCCAAGACCCACCATATTACCCGCCACCCCAACCACAATATGAACCCCATGACCAACAATACTACCAATCACCTCAACCTCACTACCAACAATATGATGCCCCACCCCTTGGGCATCATCAAGATTATCAAGGAGCTTTACAAGACCTCAAGGACCACCAATCGTCAAACACAGAGTTGTTTCATTCTATGCTTCAAATGCAAAGGAGCATCCAAGAAACGGCTATTCAATTGCAAAAAGAACAAGAGGAATTAATGGCCCAAATTCGAAGGGCAAACGAGGCGAGGGATGCTCGATTAAATGCATTATCGGTTCAAACCGTAATGTTTTTATCCCGAACATCGCAATTAGATGAAGGGTGCCCACTTGAGAGAGAGGAGCAACCTAATCACGAAGCCGCTAACGTTGTTCCCTTTAATAGAGAGATTCGCTTTGAAGAACCTCAATCGTCTACCCAAAAAGAGACGAATGAGGAGATGACCCTCGGTGAAGACAACATTGGTGAGGAATTGGAGGAGGATGGTGAGTTGGATGGTTTGGTAGAGTTTGTGAAGTTGTTGGGTGAGATTGATAACCTCGAGTTGCCCTTGTGCGATAATGTGGATAAGCATCAAAAGCCCCTTACTAGTACACCAAGCAATGACTTGGAAGAGATTGAAACCGCCGGTAGAAGTTTCGATCCTCTTCTCCAAGATGATGTGGGGCCGAGTGATGAAGATGGGGAACCACAACTTGAGGAAAGTGTGGGGGTGTGCATCGAGGAGATGAGGCCAAAACCCGTTTTTGTGCCTCGTTTCTTGGAGATGAAGCTTGCTTGTGATTGGAGGCGATGCCGAGGGAGGAAGAGGTCGGTTAAGCTCGTGGGATGGATAGACTCCGGAGATGACATGAATGATGACTTTGGGTCTGGGGATTCCTACTTCTTGCCTCCTCCTTGGAGGCCGTGGAGGTTGGCTAGGCTCGAGCGCTTCTTGGGCCTTCATTATGATGTCGGTAGCGCATTCGACTTGCTCCTCCATGCCCTTGAGGGCTACGGTTGAAGAAGAGTCCACCATCCTAGGTTTGACGGAGTTCCTAAAGAACCGTCATGTTGTATATTCTCCTCTCCTCTTTAGAGTGCTTGTGTTTGTATTTGTGTGTTTTATCTCTTGATTTTACAAGTTTTTCACTCTTTCTTTTTGAGGATTTAGTCGGATTTAGGCGGAACCCGGGCTAGGTGACGTGATTACACCTAGTCCTCCCCTCCCATTTCCTTTTATTTCTTTCTTTTTATTTCTTCCCCATCCATATCTTTTTCTTGTCTCGGCCCATGGCGACTTGACTACACCCCGGCCGGACACCTTCTACCCTTTTCTTCACCTTTATTTTTGATTTTTAGCTTTATTTTCGTAGTTTCTTTTCTTTTTCTTTTGTCTCTCCGCACACTACGATCGAGCATGAGGACATGGCTCGGTTTAAGTGTGGGGGGAGCGATATTCTAGCGTAGTTAGTTTTATTTTTGTAGTTTTTCGAAAAATCTTTAAAAACCCTAAAAATTTGAAATTTTTTTCACAAAAATCAAAAAAGATTTTCCTTTTGTGTGTTTTCCTTTTGTGTCTTTGTGTCATGTATTTGTTGTATTGTGTGTGTTTTGCCTCCTTTTTTCCTTATAGGTTGCTTAAACCACCGATGGCTTTGGAAAACTTTCAAGATGTCCGGTAACATCTTCTATCCCTTTTCCCTTCTTTGTTTCTTGTGAGTTTGGAGAAGATTTGTGATGTGGTGTGCTCGGGAGGAGCTTTGTAAAGTTTGATGTTGGTTGGTTGCTCATTTGGAAGCTAGGGGTGGTGTTTGTGTTATGTATGTGTTCGTTTTGTGTTGTTCTTGTTTTGTTGCTTTTGTTTCTTTTTCTTTCGTTTTCGTTGAGTCCTTGTTTTGTGTTTTGTTGTGTGTCTTGTATGTAAATGGTTTTCGAAAACCCGGTTTAGAGGCTAGTGTGTGAGTGTGTACTTTCTCTTTCTAGTAGTGTAAATCGAGTCTTGGACTTTAATCTAGTAGAATGACCCTAAATCAATGAATTCGTTGGTCCTTTACCTTGAGTCCACCTAGCTTACTAGGGATTTACTACGGGATTTGCATTTTGACCATTTAGACCACCCACGGTGTGAAAAGGCCTTGGTTACCGAGTCTCGTCCCTTAGGTGACCGTGTCTAGGATCGTTTGATTAGTCCAAGTTCTTCACTTTTTGTGGGTTAGAAGAGGGATCGCGACCCCCGACTTACCCATTCCCCTACCTCCTACACATAACCACAAATAAATTTGCAATTTGTTAAGTTCTCTCTTTCTTGTTACACAATGAAATGCCAAAAAGCCAAATCTTGCCAAAAAGGGCAAAGAAAAGAAAATGAAAAAAAAATGAAAGAAAGAAAAGAATGAAGAAAAAGAAAAGGCACAAAAGCCAAAAAGAAAATAGAAAAGAAGAAAAAGAATGACATGGCAACAAACAAAGCAAAAATGCAAAAGAAAAGAGAAAATACCAAAAGAAAACCCGATTCACAAAAATAACCCCTACCTCTCAAAATAAGCCTTTTTCCTACTTTTGCCGTGAAGAGCCTACCAAAGGACCGAGTCCCGAGGAAGGATGATAGCGGCATTAGTCGGTCTTCCCTCATTTTGCAATTATTTCCACCTTTTTACTTGGACTAGTTAGGCGGTTGTGGACACGGGACGACCCTCTTGGCTCACGCTAAAGGGGGCGGGGTCTCACTTACCTACAGTGTCGACTAACACCGTGGATCATCACTTCCCACTCCGCCGATCGTACCGTAGTACGTTCTTAGAAGGTTAGGAGGAACCGAGGTAGGTTACCAACGTTTTTGTTGCTTTGTCGTCATACTATTAGGGTTTAGTCCATCTTGGTTTGTATTGCTAGCTTGGGAACGTTGTCACCTGCCTTGAGTCCTAAACCGGTGCTTCTTTCACCGCTTGTTTGAGGGAAGCGGTATTTCTTTTCTTTTGGGTGCAACCTTTTGTGTGTTTGTTTGTGTGTTTGTTTGTTTTTGGGTCTTGTGTCCGGTTGCATCCACAGTTTTGTCGCAAGACCCGACTTGCCTTGCGGAGTGCACTTTTCCTCTAAGTGCACTCGTGTGAGTTGAAAGGGCGTAGGGTGCGCTAATACCCATTCGGCTAGTATAGTAGTTAGTATGTGCTCACTCGAGGGCGAGTAAGGGTTAAGTGTGGGGGAGTTGATAAGTGTGGTTTGTAGTGCCTATTTTGTAGTGTTTTGGTCCCATTTTCCTTGTAGAATTGCTCCTTGGGAGCAGTTTAGGGGCTTCTTATGCTTCCTTTAGTTCGTTTCAGGTTCCCGAGACCGATTTGGAAGAGTTGGAGCGATTCCGACTCTATACATACACATTTTGGAGTCAACGGAGTAAAGGAACGATGATTCGATGCCTTGGAATCGACCCCGAGACCTTGGGACCCAATCCCGAGCCTCCGAGACCCGATACCGAGTCCCGAGAATCGATGGGAAGCCCATGAGAAGCAAGGAGGGACCAAAAAGTTCATATTGGAGGCCTACAAGACCCATCCCGATCGGGAAGGCCTCAAACCCGATCAGGATGAAGTGCACGATTAGGGACGCCACTGTGGAGCATTCCCGATCGGGTTGGCATATTCCCGATCGGGAAAGTTGAAGTTTCCCGATCGGGAAAGTCCCAGCCCTGTTCCGCGTCTTTTCTTTCAATTCCTTCCCACCTGTAACCCTATATATATTTCCCTCTTGTATTGTTTATGGATCCTACCTTAGTTTAGACTCTCTTAAGCCTCTCTACAAGTTATAAACCCTAGATTTAGTTCCTCACATTAGCAAAATCTCTCTTTAATCCTTAGTTAATCTTAGTTAATTAGTTCTTGTATTAAGAAGATACTTGAAGATTTCTCCAAGCTTGACAACCTTGGGATTATTTTGGGGTTTCTTATTTATACAAGATTGCATCTTTTTCTTCATCTTATGTTGGTATAACTTTCTTTACTCTTGTTCTTTGTTATTAATTCAAGTTTGAATCTTTACTTATTAGTGATTGATTGTTATTGTTCATATTGTTCTTGATAATGAATGTTAGGGTTATGGTGTTGTTTTCTCTTTTTATTGTTGTAGTTAGTTTGATTATGAGTGAGTAGTTTACTTGTGGGTTAGTAGGGGGATTAAGGGTAGGATATGGGTGATTAGGGTTTGATTAGGGGTAAAGGGTGAATCTTTGTTGTTATTCACATACTTGGCACACCATGTGTTTGTTGAATTGCTTGTTTGAGTTGTAGTGGCCATGCTTCTCATGCTACTCTTCTTCTACTCATTATTTGTTTTGTGAGTGGACATGTTGAGAATAGTCATCGACATCGGTTTAAGTTGCGACCGCCCGGACCGAATCTAGCAATTAGGAGGCATCTACACTCTTGATTACCCAAGTCACCCTACTACACTTATGAACCCGACCTAACCCACTCTTTCTTCATATTTGATTCATCTTCTTAGTTAGCATCATTTCTTTAGTTTGCTAGTTAGTTTGATTATTAGCATTGTTTAGCATTGTTATAGTCTATTTCATCATTAGTCTAGTCCTTACCTCTCCTCCATCATAGTTTTCCATTTGTACCCTCTTTGTGTTTGTTTGGTAGCATAGTCTCGTTCTAGGCCGATTTAGTCTGAACCTTGCGACACCGTCTCCGTGGACACGACCCGACTTACCCTAACTACTGTTAGGTGCTAGCCGGTTATTATTTGGTGGCGGGATCCAAGACAAATCTACCATCAAGTAACAGATGAAGTGCATGGAAGCAACATTGGATTAAATTAACAGATGATGCTTATACACTATGTATAAAGTAACAGAGGTCAGACATTAAAGTAACAGATAGTGTGAATTAAAGTAACAGATAATGTTCATCAAAATAACACCCGGTATAGGTTAGTGCAAAAAATTCATATAATGATCAGAAATGAGAGTATGATGTAGTATCTTACTCTTTGATATTGTTTCCTATTTTGAAGTCATCACATCTCATAATTATAGGATGCAATATTTTTTTTTTCTTTTTTTATATGGCGTTACTCTTTGATATTGTTTCCTATTTTGGTGTCAATCACATCCCATTATTATAGGAAACAATTTTTTTTAATATGACGGTTTCCTAAATTCTTACGATACTACAATGCAATACAATAATAGATGAAAAACACTAAAGTAACGAGTGTAATGTATTAAAGTAACACGACATATAAAGTAACAGATGGTAGACATTAAAGTAACAGATGCTCTACACTAAAGTAACGCAGTATATGAACTACAATAACTCAATATATTGTGCGTGCGCAAATTTCATATGATGACTCAGACATTTAACAGTATGCAGTTTCCCATATTGTAAACGTAAAAACTAATAATTGAGTAGCATCTTAATGACTTCCATGGTGATTCCAATATAAATTACAAAGCATATATACTCACCGTTTGTGTGTTCTTCGATTTGCATATGAATCTATGATGAATGACACGACCATGAAAGCAATATCAACATGAAAATTGACGCAAAACATGAATGACACGACCATGAAAGCAATATCAACATGAAAATTGACGCAAAACATGAACACAAATTGACGCAAATTAATCAAGATAATGAATAAAAATTGACGCAAAACATGAAAGCAATATCGAAACTCACCATTGTTATACTCGATGATATGCTTATCAACAGTTAATAAAGATGTCGCGATCATTGAATTCATAGTAAGGGAATTTCGAGCACAGATTTGATTGAATGAATGAATGAACGTGATGATCGATGGGAGCGTTTTTTTTAAGGTTTTGATGAACCTGTAACGTGAATGAATGAATGAGGAATGAATGTGATTATGGGAGTTATTGTTTCCTAAAATCATGGGAGTTATTTTAGGATACTAAATCTTTCCTTTTTTTTTTTTAATACAAAATATTAGGATGCATCTTGTTCATCCATCCTCATCCCATCCAACGGATGAGATGAGGACTTAGAGACTCAATATAGATGAGGGACTCATTAGAACCCATCTCTCTCTCTCTCTCTCTCTATATATATATATATATATATATGTATGTAATTCGACCTCCTCATGAATTTGGCTTCACATGTCACTTCATCATTGGACCTTTACCCTTTGTGCCAAAAACAAAGGCAAACAATTCATCGGGACGGAAGGAGTATATACTCACTCGATACCACTAAGATCTTCTCATTTATTCAAATGTGAGGATTATAATTATCATATAGAAAGATTATTTTGGCACGGAAGAGTACAAAATACGGAATATACTATTAAAATCCATATAAAAAAAAGTTTCACAAATTACATAATATAAGTCTTACACCCGGGAAAGTCCATTTTAAAATTTTTTTAAAAAATTTTCTAATGAAAAACTAAATACTCCCTTCATATCTATATGTTTGTCCACTTTCAATATAATACTCCACCCATATATTAAACAAAGTGGACGAACATATAGATACGGAGGGAGTAGCTTTTTTACACAAAAGAGCGTATCACGGCGTGCTAACCATTAAAAAAAGTTCATTATTATACAATTTTTGATAAATATTTATGTATTTTACGGTATGTTAAAGAGAGAAGTGGATATCTCGAAATGTGAGATGACATAAACCGAGTATATAAAAATATAAACAATATTTTTCATTAATTACACGTTATTTAATACTCCGTACATTTCAAGACATTACTCAAATATTTTGATTAGTTTTGCGATTTAAAACATATTTTCCTATTTTTAAAGTACACAGTCGATAAATAGTAAAAATAAAATAATAATTTTTTTTATTTTAAATCTTAAATGAAATACTTTATAAGATAAATATATTATAAATACCGTGCATTGCATGGGGTCTATACTAGTATATATAGATAGATTACTCTGCTTGCATTGTAATTTCTCTATTTCATTGTTTTATTCCACCTTAAAAATAATACATTTCTTTAAAAAATAATAAAATATACTCCGTATAAAAGTAGAGAGAAGAGCCCACATGAAGGCACGAAGGCCAAAAACGCAGCAAGCAGATCCACTTTGTGCGCCTGATGGACAAAGAAGACGATTCAATTCTGATTTCATCTTTTACCTTATTTATATTATAATATTATATTATTATTATTAGAGTTTGGTAAGTGTTAGACTTACCTTAATTATTACAGTATTAGACTACTACTATTGCCCTAGTATTATTATTAGTGGATATCATGATTCCATATCAAGTATTGACCCAAGTTTTCTCAAGATGACTATGTGTAACTAATTTCTGTCCAAGACATTAAAGCACTTGATTATCGGTTGTGAGTTTGAAAGTTTTAATCTTTATTATTGATTATTGATTATTGATTATTGATTAATTGCTTGGTTTTATTATATGAATGTTGTTATTGATTGCTAGATGCGCAACTAGTTGTCATCGTTCTATTGTTAGTTTTGTTAATTGAACATGATTTGTTGATTAACTTGACTTTAGTAATTATTGAACAAGGAGGAATTGATTTTTTTTTGATTTGGGGTATTGGAAGATGATGGGATTTGATAAGGTGAAGTTCAGAATTTGATTAGGATGATTTGGTAGTTAGATTTGATGAAATTAAAGAGGGGCTGAAGAGGATTTAGAATTGGAATTGAAGATGGTGAATTGAAGAGGGAGAAGAAGGGGGAAATTTGTGAGGTTAGTCTGTTTTTGGATTTTTTTAATTAAGATTAGAAAACAGACCCGTAGGGAGAAGGAGAAGTACGCGACTCGCCTCGAGTAGATATGACTCGCGCGGAGGTCTGGAAAATTCAATTTCCGGGACGAATTTCTAGTTTCATCCTCCATTTTTATGACCTCGTCATGATAGTCGCCCCGGGTTTGCGCAAGTCTGGAAAATCTGCATTTCTCGTTTCTACGAGTACTAAAAATTAGAAGATACTTAAAACTAAAATTTAAAATATAAATATAACAGACTCATTCTACGAAAAATACGAAAAACGATTATTAATCTAATATTATGAAAAATGACCCTTAATAAATTACAAATAAATATACAAGAAATGGGTTACCACTAAAATGTTTAATAACCCAACGAAGCCACAATCTCGTTGGTCTAAGGGTTCAGAACTGTAACTTCCATCAAGATGATTGACATAAATGTATTCCTCAAAACAATATGATAAATCCAACCACTAATTGTGCAAGATGTTTCTCTTCTTCAAGGCTAATAATGATCTGTCCAAATTTAGGTCAGTCAAATCCAAAATTCGTAGGTTACAACCTTACATCCCGATCTAATCTGTAAGGAACAAGGGTTTATCTATGTCAGCCAAAATTTTCTATAACATTAACAAGGACCTAAAATGGTACCACGACACTCAGGCCTAAACTTAAATAATGATTTATGATTCCAAAAGTCCACAACTAATCCATTAAATCGGCATTAGGTAGGAATCCCAAGTAATATTATTATTTACTCTTAACTCGGTTCTAAGTTGGGTATTACGTATCCATCAGACAGAATATACTCTATTCCTACTATCCAAAAGCATATTCGATTTTAAGTACTCCATATAATCTGGTAACCTATAACCCAAGGTCAACACTTAAGGCATGATCCTAATTCCATTAATTAACTAATACCATTCAAATCAAACCTCAGAAAGCTTACTAGACTAGATGAAAAGATACAACTCACAATCCTCAAACCATAGGTAATAAGAAGTTAACTAAACATCTAACATCTGTAACTTCCAAAGGCTCACTAAGACAGAATTCGGTCTAACCAAAGAATTTCAAGAGGAAGATGGTAAAGTAGAAGAATAGAACAAGGATTCACCATAAGAATGAAGATGAGAATATAAGAGAAGAATTGGAAGAAGTAGAAGGTGGAAGATGAAAGAAAAGAATCAATGATCCTAGATAATTAAGATCGTAAACTAGAGGAGTATCTTCTGGCCTTCGGAGTTCACAAAGAAATCTCACTGGATTTCTTCATATTATTGTAGAAGAACGAGTACACTAGTATTGGATCGCTCTATCTGGATCCAAAGTAATTTCACATTTGAGTCTGTTGCACCGTCGCGGAACTGGAATCTACTCTTGATCATCTGGCCTGTAGCTTAAGCAAAATGAACCAGGGCTGAAAAGTCACCATCGACATCTTTCTTGGAGCACCAAGTTGTCCACTCGAGTCAGCAGGAGTTGAGAGTGCTATGCAAGTCTCGTCCCAATTTGGAGCAGCATCACATCAACATCATGTCCACTCATCATCTTCTTTGACATATAAAACAAATATTCAATGCTAATCATTGAGTTTCAGGAACAGGAAATCTAATCAAATAAGTCCTTACTTGTTTCTACCCATCTCTAATGATATTTTTATTTACTGTTTAAATAATTTACTGGTATTTTCTCTATTTTCAGGTGTAAGCGTTGGGAGCAGTGATGCTCTGATACCAACTGTAATCCCCCAGAAATTCTAACGCAATACAGTGGCGGAAACACTGTAGAAGTGAGATTATAACACACTGTAACTATGTCTTGATTAAATAAAAATGATAAGTCAATACATAAGCCATAAAATAAAAATGGCTACAAAAATAAAATAAATAAAATAAAATCCATAAAAAAGGTTATAACAATTCATAGTTCTATTAATCAGCGGAGCAGGATCCGTAACTACTCGCTAGCCCACCCGAAGAGAAACACATATACCTGCCATGTTAAAAACATAACAACCACAATCAGTGGGGAGCAACGTCAACATTCTCCTAGCCCTATAATCGGATTTTAAAACTGTAATTACTACTATAAAAAATAGTAAAAACGGAAAACAGTAAAACATTATAATGAAAATAAGCTTTCAGTGAAAAACTTCACGTATCGAAACAATATAATAAAAATGAGTTTTCTGGAGAAAATATAAAACATTTGCCAACCTGCAACCAAATTATATAGATAATAATAAAAATAGTCAAAATGGCGTTATGGATAGGATTAGTGTAGACGGCTAGACTTTCACTAGGAGAATACTAAAAACTAGCTTCGAGAACTTAGTTCAAACAAATCAAACTTGGTTCTCTAACTAGGCTACTCAACCATAATAGGGCGACGACTTATAAATGCGTGACCCTAGTTTAAGACAATGCACACCCCTCCTGGGATTACTTGTCACCCAGTCAACTTATAACGGCGACTTACTGCGAGGCCTAAGCTTAAGGTCAAAATGTACACTACTCCTGAGATACCTGTCACCCGATTCAACAACTAATGTACCGATTCCTGATACACTAGCCTTATTGTTGATGGCAAAAACGTAAACCCCAGAATATATTACTCTAATCTCACACTTGTCCTTATTCTATAACTCCAAAACAAAGCGATTATCGATATTCAAAAGATATAATCATTATAATAATAAGAGAACAAAAGGAGTAATCAGTATATTCTAAAAGAGGAAACTTTCTATTTTAGGAAACTTCTATTTTTAGTAACTTTACTAAAAATAGCATCATATCAAAAATATCAAAAATATTAGTTCATACAAATAAAATATTTTTAGTAAACGATATAGATTTATAAAACTAATACTTTCGGGCTTAACGATATTAATTGATAAAGTGAGAACATTTGGGTTTACGAAATTATTCAAAAACCATACAAGTGTTTATAAAATAATTAAAAATGTCTTAAACACTTTAGTGCTACTAATTAGGGTGTTTCCAAAATTTATAAAATTAAAATTCCCTAATTATTATTAGTTTCGACAATACGAACATAAATAGGATTTTACGACAAATGTAAAAATAAATCTTTTAACGTCTTTTATTTAGTTTAAATCGTTAAACAAATTTAGGATATGATAAGGGGTGATTTAACTCTCAAAATATCAGATTCAAGTATTTTCAAAATTAATGGAAAAACAATTCATTTTGGTGAAACGGAGCATTTTAACGATAAACCGTAATTTTGTCCAAAATCAATACTATTAATTAAAGACTACGATAAATAGTACAAAAATTAAGTAAAATAGCTCAAATATATTTTTGGACATTTTGTCCAGAAAAATATTTTTTACAGAATCCATAAACTTGGTTTTTAAAGGGTTTTCTCGTTAATCGTCTAATCTCGACACGATTAATAAAAATAGTAATTACAAAACGATTCATGTATTAATATCCAAAAATTATTATTGAGCTCAAAAATCATCATGTTCCAGAAACTATCCATTTTTCCAGATTTTCAAAATTCCAGATTGAACAAATTTCGTTAAAACCGTCTTTTAAAACCCATTTTCCCAATTAACGATTCTCTTAATAAAACTTGTCGTTCCTAACATTTTCTTAAAATACTAAAATCATAAAAATATTTTTTTTTTCAAGAAACATCGGGAACACATTTTCTCCAGATTTAAAACAAAAACTAGAAATCAGAAATTAAAATGACAAACACGATTTTAACGATAAACGATGATTTAAAGTGCTTAATTAATTCACCCACTTAAAAATTCTGAAAAGTTATTAAACAATTCATAAAATTCGTTTTCATCAGAAAGATTATCCACGCCAAATTTCAGATTAAAATAAAATGTTTAAGTGCTAGAACTAAAAATTGGCTCTTAGTCATTTTTGTCCGTAAACGATAATAATTCAATAATCGATATCTAAAATATCAGAAAAATACCAAATTATCAAAAATCATCGAAAACATAATTTTTACTGATTGTATTCATATATTACATGTTTAGGCCAAAAATTACGATTTTACAAAATAATATAACAATTTAATCGTTAATATCGTAAAAGCGATAGAAATGCCGAAACATGCAAATTTTCGACTTTTACAAATTTTCCAGATCATATGAAATCTATATATTGTCAAAAATAAAATATAAAAATATACATGCAATTACACAAATAAAATCATGCAATACCGAGTAACATCGACGTTACCTCTAATCCAAATACGAGTCGATTATAAATTCGTCGGCTTCCGAATCATTCAAAAATCCTTCAAAACACAAAGAGTATGGTAGAAAAATACCATGAGAAAACTAAGAAAATCAAGGCAAATAACGATTGAAAACAACATGTATTATTACCTTAACGAAGGGATCGGAATGACGATTAACTTGACGATGAAAACCAGACGATTATGACTCGATTTGAGACAAAATTTTGCCTAGAAAGGATGCTGGAGTCACGGCCAAGGGGAAGAAGGAAGAAATTTTTTTGTATTTAATTTGCAAAAATGAAGGAATAGGAAATGGATGATTTTTCTAATGCATGAATGTTAATAAAATTTGATGAAACCTATGCTAAATCCCCCTAAATAAACCAACCAAAGGAGAGTAAGTGGAGAATGAAGAGGTTGCTCATTAAGCAACAAATAAATGGGAAAGAAAAAGAATATAACTTTAAATTTTATCATAATAAAATCAAATGTATAAAGAAAAGTAGTAAGGGTGTGACAAGGAGGTGTGTCGGTCCAAAACATGGGAGAAAAGTCTCAAATAAGTTGTAAGTTGATAAAAAGAAGAATCGTAAAATCGTTGAAGGTATTTCAAAGCAATTCGAGTAAACCTCGCGTTGAAAAATAATTATTTACGAAACTTCATAATAAAATCATTAAAGGCAAAATTTTCGTAAATAAAAACATTTCTTAGTTGAAAATATTATATAAATATTTTTAGACATTTGTAGGAAAAGAAATAACTTAAATCCGAGCTTAAAACGTTAATTCGTAAAGAAGTAGAATTCATCGCGGAAAAATTAATTAGTTTACGAAGAAAATTAAATAAATAGATTTAAAAGAATTAAAATCTTTTAAAACAAAAATAAATATCATTAAACTCAAAATAAAAATAAAGCTTGGATAAAAATGATGAAACACAAGGCCGAAATGTGACAGAGTTATGACGAAGTCATAACGGAAAGGATAAAAACGCTAGAAAAATAGCGGGTTTTACAGTTTTGATAATTTTTTTGAAAATATTGCGTTTTAAGACAAAACAAAATTTAGTTTTTAGAAAGCAAATTTTGTAGTTCGTAAAATCAAATAAGTCGTTAGACGTTTTTCAATGACAGGTTCAAAAGTCCACTGACAATAAAATGAAAACTTAGACATATGAAATCTTTCGAAAATGTTAAATCGTTTTACATAATAATCTTATAGAAATCAAAATATTAGCAATTATGAAAGTTTTCGTAAAATTCAAACGCTTGAAAATAGAAATTTGAAACAATTTCGAAATACTTTAAAATAAATTATTAAGGTATTTTGACACAGAGCTAAATATAGGTTATCAACCAAAAATAAAACAAAAACGAAGTATAAAGTTCTTAGAGGTATAACTCGAAAATGTTAAATTCCATGATAACCGAAAAGTTTAAGTTGATCAAAGTTTTTACAAAACGGGGAGTTTTAAAATTTAAAAGTATGCCTCAAAAGATAAAATTTCTTGAAAATTTTAATTTAGTCCGACTTTTCATAAAATAGGTTCGGGAAAAAGGTAAACGGATAAATAGAGTCAAGGTCAATGACAAATCAAAGCAAAAGTTTTCAAACCCGATAAAGAAGTCGAATGGATTGACCGAAGAAGAAGTAGCAGGACTCAAGAAAAGCTAAAGAGAGGACGAAATTGAGAGTCAAATAGAGCCCTCAAGGATTAGAGAATAAATTAACAATCTCGAGATTCCTAGCACGACTCCCACAAACACGGGTTTCTAATTATCATCAAATAATACTAAGTCCAATATTAGGCATTGGGTTGTCCAACTCAGTCTTACAACATCCAAAAATATCAACTGCTACAACCTCGAATAAAAGGTCTTGCATGATTATTCACTTGTTCAAATGACACAATACTAATGCTCAAATGCTTTAGAATCTAATCTTATTAGTTAAGATTCCACAGTCCACAGAACACACCCAAACTCTTGATCGATAAGGCTCCTAAAATCAAAGATCAATAAGCTCAATAATTAGACGATGAAATAATATTTTTCGATAAATAATAAATCCTCGTTAAAATGGATTAAATTGATTTCTCGAGGAAAGGTAATAGATGTTTTGACGAAACTTAAAATAAATGAGCTTCGAGCTGAAAATAGAAATTCGAGCTTAAATATAAATAAATAAAAAGAATTTAGAATTTAGATCGCCGAAATAGACTTTCGATAAGAATTAAATTAAATGTATAAAATAAATCAAAACAGAAATAAAAATATGTTTTAAATATAAGAAGAGTTTCCGAGACAAAATAGAATTTTAGGAGTTTGAAACGATTAAACGATAATTTCGTTTTATAATAATTTTAAGAATTACGAGTTAAATCGTAATCTAAATAAAAATACGAACATAACTTTAAATTAATTTAAATTTATAAAATTAGGGGTGTTATAGGTTTTTCATAGGCAGGGTCAAAAAGTCTCGAGGGTAAACATAAAACTTTCCCGAAATTATGACCAATGAAGACTCGAAGAGTATCGGTGGTGGTCCTTCCTCGTGAATATTAACTTCAGGAAATATGCCTCCCATTTCTCCCACCTTTTCACTGCTGTTCATGCTCACTAATTCACTTCTCTTAGGGAAATCGTCTTTTGCCTTATCAAAAACAACTATCTTTTCTTCTCCTACTCCAACTTCCATTGTCTCCTCAATGGTCATACTCATATCCTCTTACTCATTCTCAACAATCATAACTATAGAATCTTCCAAGATTGAACTATCACTCATATCATTTTAACTTGAGGAATCTTCCTCAACGTGTGTTTCGTTATCACAAGAGGAATCAATATGTGTAAAAACAGGATAGAAGAGGCTGAGGAGTATATCGAATCATCATAGTCATCCTCCTCGTCATCCCAAAAACCATCGTCATTATCACTAGCACACACTTTATAAGAGTGACATACCTCATCGGGTTCATGGAAGAGAGTGTCATGAAACTCTATGTTCTTACTAACTCTAGACTCCTTAAAATCAAGAGAAAACTCATCTTGCACCTCAGGTCTATCATCAGATTCTGTTATTTGCACTACATGACTCTTAAGGTTCTTGATACTAGCATTGTTCACTTGATCGTATTGATCCTGATGGGGGTCGGTAGCCTGCCACGGGTCGCCCATTAATTCAGACCCCGGGGAAGGCCGACCCAAGAATAAGAAACGGCCTGCTTGGCAGGCCATCGGACCGAAGCCCAGTTGAAGTCTCCAAAAAGCCTCAGCTGCTCCCAGCTCCAAAGCAAGTCCCCCCTGCCTGCCATACAGGGCGCTCTGGCCCCTGGCAGGGCCAGAGGGAGGAATCAGAATCCCTCCGACCAGGCCTAAGGTAAAGAGGTATGAGTGGACGAGGTGAACCCACGTGTCACCTCCTCATCCACTCATACCTCCTCTCTCCCTCTCTCCTCTCCCTCTCTTAGGGAAAGGTATAAATACTTTGCCACTTCGCACATAAAAAGGATTCGACTTTCTCTCTCTAGACTCTCACTCTAAAAACCGCCACCTTACTCCTCACGAGTAAGGTTCATTAAGGCATTTCACGGACTGACTTAGACATCGGAGAGGGTTCCCTCGGACACCTCCGAGGCCCTGGGCGTTCCTTGTGCAGGGTGCAGGCCAACTCCGCCGGGAAGGTCTGACTACCAGAGTGAGAGGAAGGAGGGATCTGAGAGATTTTATGATCACCACCAAAGTAACAACATCGAATACTGAAGACCCGGATCCGATTCGGGTTAATTGTTTCCGCTCCGGAACAATTTGGCGCTGTCTGTGGGGAAGAATTCGGTTGTGCTCACGAGTTACCCACAAAAATCAACCACAATTAAACAACATGCCTGAAATTGTTGAAGCCAGTTCTGGGGAGGGTCCGACGGTACCACCGGTGATCCCCCTGTATGGCATGCCTCCACCTGGGACGACACCGGCTGCTACAATCCCAGGAGTAGGGCGAGCGAGCCTTCAAGGAGCGCCCACCGGAGAAACTACGGTTGCAGCTAGGTAGGTCGGCCATCAGAGGCCTAGCTTGAACCTCACCTCTGCCCAGGTTCCACAGACCGTTGCTTTCTTCTCGGCCATGCTCAACCAGGAGCTCACTCCAGAGGACCTGGTCGGCAGGATCGCAACGACCCCCAGGCAACTTCACTTTGAGGGAGTGGAAGGAGCTGGGGGCACGAAGCGAACCGCCGCCAGGAATGTCCAGAGAAAGGCAAGGAAGACAGGTCAGGGGTATGTACAGGCCCAAAAGCGCCTCACCAAAAATCAGGAGCAGCCTGCTCAGCAGCAAGCCTTTTCCATACATACCACTGAGTCCACCTCAGCCATGAAGAAAAGGGGCTTGTACCAGGATCTCTAGGATCGGATGAGGCACAGGGAGCCGGCGTCGAAACGCCTGGGGGAGAAGCAGGGAGATGTCTTCTCCAGGCTAACACCGGCCGAGTCACAACGAGCTCCAGAGCTGTCCCGGAGCCTGCAATCAAGACTCAACCATAGGAAGCCACCGGAGTCATAACACCGTCAGGGTGACAATCTGGAACCACCCTAGGGAAAGCGACCCAGGCATCACTCTCCTGCAAGAGAAGATGAAGCCATGAGTAGACAGGCACCCCGGTACCGCTCCCCCAGCATTAGAAAACCGACCCCTGGCAAAAGGGATGACTACAGTTACCAATCCGTTGGGAGCAGGTTGAAAATGACGGGCAGGTCCACAAAGACTCCGCTTCACCCTGAGGTGCAGGGATACCATATCCCAAAAATTAAAATGCCTTCTGTCAAGTTTGACGGAACCACTGACCCAGAAGACCATCTGGCGGCCTACGAGAGCCATATGGGAATGTACGATGTCGATGATGCAGTTTGGTGCAAGGTCTTCCCCACCACCCTAGTGGGGCTGGCACAAGGATGGTTTAGGGACCTGCCGCAGGGTTCGGTTAGTTATTTCATAGAGCTGGCTAAAGCCTTCCTGGATCAATATGCAGGGAACAAAAGGCGCTGGCTAACCCAATTCGACCTGATGACCCTGAGACAGAAGAAAGGTGAAACTGTCAGGGAATATTTGAAGAGGTTTGACCTGTCTTTCCAGCAAGTCAAAGAAATCGACGACCCAACTGCAGCATACGCCCTGACCAACTCGTTGCTCCCAGGGGAGATGAAGAATCAAATGATCAAAGCCCAACCAGAAACTCTGGCCAAGGCTCAGAAAATTGCCGAAGGCTTCATACTGCAGGAGAAGTTCCATAGCCTGCCGGACACCCCCACAGGGCCTTCCAGGCCGCAGGGGGGACCGCAGGGTGGACCGCAGGGTGGACGCAGCAGAGGCGGGGCAAACAAATAAAGAGCTGAGGAAGGGGATACCTCGAGGAAGGAGCGTACAACATATCAGCCCAGGTTTGATAGCTACACGGCCCTCAATAGGTCAAGAGCAGAAATTTTTGAGTTAGAAAAAGAAACGGATAAGTGGAACCGCCCAAGTAAACCGCGCAGTCCGAGAGGTGATCCCAAGAAGTTTTGCACGTTTCATGACTGTGCCGGACATACCACTGAAGAATGTCGCCACCTGAATGATGAGATCGAGAAGCTCATCAGAAATGGTTGGTTAAGCGCCTATGCGACAAGGAATAAGAGCCAGAAAGAGCAGGCGGATAAGCCTGAAGGTTCAGTACAAAATCGCCTGATAATTCACGTGGTGTTTGGAGACGCATAAGGCCAGATGAGTAAGAGAGGCCAGAAAAGACAAATCAGAGTACTGCGAAACCAGATATGCTATGCTGAGAGGGCAGACAACCTAAAGGGCCTAACCCTGACCATCACCCCCCAGGATGCAGGACGGGTGATATACCCACACAGAGACCCCCTGGTCCTATCTCTAGACATCAACAACCACATTGTGAGAAGGTGTATGGTGGATACAAGAGCCTACACCAACCTGCTATACAAAGATGCGTTCGACAAGATGAACTTATTAAAGAGGCACCTGGAGCCTGCCCCCGGATCACTGTACGTGTTCAGCGGAGCAGGCGTGCTCCCAATGGGGATCATTGATCTACCAGTGACGTTTGGAGAGGGAGTCTCAGCCAGAAATATCAGGGCATCATTCGTTGTGGTGGACGCAAAATCGGCGTATAACGCCCTGATAGGCAGGGCTACCCTGGATGAGATTGAGGCTGCCATATCAATCAGAGCCTTGACCATAGCCTACGTCACAGATTTTGGCATGGAAGGGTAGGTGTACGGTGATCAAGAATCAGCCAGGCAGTGCTACTCTGTAGCCCTGCGCACCCATAAGATAGAACGGAAGGGCAATCGTAAAGCCGACAGTTCCCCCATCAGGGAAGGTGAGATCCCAGCTGGCCAGCAGACAGCGGGCCACCTTGAACCTGGGGGAGAAAGCATGCTGGTGGAACTGGAGCCAGGCAGGCAAAACCTGATAGGGGCAGACCTGGAAAGTTCCTACCAAGAAGAATTAATCAAAATCTTGAAAGACAAAAGGGATGTGTTTGCCTACTCGGCAGACGAGATGACAGGGGTAGATCCGGCTCATATTGTTCACAAGCTGAACGTGAGTCCGGAGGCACGCCCTGTGAAACAGAAGAAGAGAAATATGTCTGTGGAAAAGGATCAGGCCATCAAGGAGAAAATCGAAAAACTCCTGAAGGCAGAATTCATAGAAACCTACGACTACCCAGAATGGTTGGCCAACGTGGTAATGGTGAAGAAGTCCTCGGGGGCCTGCAGGATGTGTGTGGATTTCACCAACCTCAACAAGGCATGCCCCAAGGACTGTTACCTCCTGCCAAGAAGGATGCTACCAGCGGATACACCACACTTATTTTCTTGGATGCCTTTTCAGGCTATCACCAAGTCTACCTTTGGCAGCCGGACAGGGTATAATGCGCTTTCATCACCAGCGCCGGCACATTCATGTACAAGATGACGCCGTTCGGGCTCAAAAATGCGGGCACCACCTACCAACGACTGGTCGACAAAGTTTTTGAGAATCAGAAGGGTAGGAACTTGGAGGCCTATGTCGACGATGCAATCGTAAAGAGTAAAGGGGATGCAGAGCACCTGAAAGACTTACAAGAAACCTTCTCTTCCCTGCGCGCATACCAAATGAAACTAAACCCCAAGAAATGCACTTTCGGTGTCCGCTCGGGAAAATTTCTGGGTTTCTTGGTCAACGCCAGAGTTATCGACGCGAACCCCAAAAAGGTTCAGGCCGTGTTAGACCTCCCTGAGCCAAGGACGATAAAAGATATCCAACGCCTAACAGGCAGAATGGCTGCCCTGGCACGGTTCATCGCCAGATCAGCCGACAAATCAACACCTTTCTTCAAAGTATTAAAAGGAAACAAACAATTCAAATGGGAGGATGAACAGAAAGAAGCCTTCGAACAGCTGAAGGAGCACTTGAAGAAGCTGCCCACCCTGGCGAGACCAGTGGCATGGGAGAAGCTCTTCCTTTATATTGCCGTGACAAACTCAACGGTGAGCGCGGTAATTCTAAGGGAGGAAGCAGGCTCCCAGCAGCCAATATATTTTGTAAGCCATGCCCTGGGGGCAGCGGAGAAGAATTACCTCTTGGTCGAAAAAGCAGCCTACGCAGTCGTTATTGCAGCCAGGAAGCTTAGGCCTTACTTCGACGCCCACCCTGTCGTAGTATTAACTGACCAGCCCCTGGAGAAAGTGTTAGAGAAGTTTGAAAAATCTGGAAGACTGTTAAAATGGGCCATAGAGCTAAGCGGGTTAGGAATATCATACCATCCCAGGACTGCCATCAAAGCGCAGGCCCTGACACAATTCCTAGCAGAATGCTCTTACTCAGAGGAAGACGACCCAACTGCGGAAGAATGGACAGTATACACCGACGGATCTTCTACAGCCAATGGCGCAGGGGCAGGGTCGTACTGACTAGCCCAGAAGGAATAGACTTCGAGCATGCACTCAGGTTTGCCTTCCCTGCGTCAAATAACGAGGCAGAGTATGAGGCCGTATTGGCGGGTATCAATCTGGCCAGGGCCGCAGGGGCAGAAAGACTCGTCCTAGCAACAGACTCCCAGCTCATAGCCAACCAGATCAACGGGGAATATGAGGTCAGAGATCAGGCTATGGCTGCACACCTAGAAAAGGTAAAACGAGAACTATCTGGGCTGAAATCCTATGAAGTCAAGCAAATTCCCCGGTCCCAGAACAATCGGGCGGATGCCCTGTCAAAGCTGGCAAGCTCCAGCCTGCTGGACATACGAAGATCAGTTTGGGTGGATGTAGTCCAAGAAAAATCCACTGCACCCTGCCAACAGGTCGGTGTCGTTGGAGAAGCGGAATCTGAAGACTAGATGACCCCAATCATCCAATACAAGAAGCACGGGATCCTCCCGCAAGACCCAATACAGAAGAAAAAGATGCCAGCAAAGGCTGCGTGGTTCATATTGATTGACGGGGAGCTTTATAAAAAGTCATTCTCCTCCCCCCTGCTCAGGTGCCTAGGGGCAGGGCAGGCCGCAGAAGTATTAGACGACATACACTCAGGAATCTGCGGCCATCACATAGGAGGAAGGTTGTTGGCACACAAGGCCCTGAGGGCAGGCTACTACTGGCCAACTCTGCTTCCTGATACCAGGGACCTGACCCAGAAATGCAGAAAGTGTCAACTCTTCGCCTCCTCAATACATGCCCCTGCCCAAGACTTGAGACCAATCTTGTCCCCCATCCCTTTAGCTCAATGGGGGATGGACATCCTGGGTCCATTCACCACAGCGACTGGGGGCAGGAAGTTTCTGATAGTGGGAATTGATTATTTTACCAAGTGGATTGAAGCTGAAGCCGTCCCCAACATAATAGAGCCGGCAGTTCGGAAAGTAATTTGGAGAAACATCATGACAAGATATGGCCTGCCAAAAGTGTTGGTTTTTGACCATGGAAGGCAATTTGACAATGATCCCCTGAGAGCTTGGCTGGAAAGCCACGGCATATCTGTCGCCTACTCAGCTGTCTGCCACCCTCAGACCAATGGGCAGGCTGAGGCAGCAAACAAGCAAATACTGAACGGGTTAAAAAAGATGGTGGACAAACTCAAGGGAAGATGGGCTGACGAGCTGCCAAGCGTACTAAGGTCAATTCGGACCACCAGAAAAGAGTCCACAGGGCAAACCCCCTTTGGCCTGGTCTACGAGGCCGAAGCCCTATTACCCATTGAAGCACGAATTCCCACCCTGCGTTCCCAGCAGTATGAAAGGGCAAGCAACGAGGCCGCGATGGCCGAGGCTCTTGATCTAATAGGAGAAATAAGACAAGAGGCCTGCGTCAGTATTGCCGCCTACCAACAACGAATGAGAAAAGCATACAACAAGAGGGTGAAAACGAGAAATTTCCAGGTAGGGGACCTGGTCCTGCGGAAAACGCAGGCCGTGGGGAAATCAAGAGAGCATGGAAAATTAAGTGCCAATTGGGAAGGCCCATATGAGGTAACCCGGATTATGGGACCAGACACCTACAAAATTGCTAACCCTGAAGGCCAGGAGCTGGCCGCCCACTGGAATGCGGATACTCTGAAAAAATATTATGTCTAGCACAAAGAAACTAAGAGTTTTTCTTTTTTCAAAAATTGGCAGAGGACGATCAGAATAGAGTGTCAACGGCTCTGACCATGGATGTTTTAAGTTTTGCAAGAAATGAAAAAGAATCTTGAATTTATACTCGTTGTCTATTCAAACTTGCATTTAACACACAAACGAGCAGGGGGCAATAGGGGGAGGCCCCCCTGTTGCTAAAGCCAAGGAAAACAGGCTCCCCAACAAAAATGCAAAGTCCCCCAACATGCCTCTGGGCCACTACAAGAATGAATGTTCATTCCTACGGACCCAATCCGTAGGAAACATGCCCATTTCCGTTGGAATAAGCATGTTCTTACGGAAAATTCGTAGGAACAATTCCGTCGGTATACTTCGTCGGAAATAAAAAACTTCCTACGCCATTTTTCGTAGGAAATATCTTTCCTACGGAATGTTCCGTCGGAATGACTGGTGACGAGTATTTGTTGACAAAAAAATCATTCCTACGGATATATCGTCGGAAGGGTTCAAACTTCCTACGGAAATTCCGTAGGACAATATCTTTCCGTAGGAGGCAATGATTGGGAAAAAAAATATTATTAAATATTTGGAGCTACAGATATCCGTAGGAAACTTTAGGACTTCCGTAGCATAAAACAAATGTCGTCCCTAATATACCAAAATCATATAAACATCACCGACATACGTTAACACTCCACCGCAAAGCGGGAGGCCAAAATTCTACAAAACAAAGGTGTGATACGAAAACTCAATTCAAATTTGTAAATAATCTCAAATATCACATTACAATAAAACAAAAAATTATCCCATTCCAAAACTTCTAGTTATCGAAAACCTTCATTAGAGTGTCTAGTTGTTCTTGCATCTTCAGGATTGTTTCATTCATTCTTTTATTCTCCTCTAACATCTTAGCATTCTCCTCTCGCACCTTAGCATTATCCTCTAGCATCTTAGCATTATTTACTTGAACCCTACTTAGCAACCCAACACCAACATAAGAATTGGAGGTGATATCTATAGGCGAAGATGTATATGATGGCGCCTTCTTGAAATAATAATCAACAGCACTGCCTATGCCATACAATCGTCCCTTTTGAAATCCACCCACAACTTGAATGAAAAGTTCATCCTCATCAAATTCACCACCTTCCACAATCGCTTGTGCTTTTCGAGACTCAAATATTTTCTGAAAAAAACATGATATAAAGAATTGTAAATAAACTTCAAAACTAAACAATCACATGTTATGCTTATATTTCCTTCTCACCTTTATTTCTTCTGCCTTCTTATCCGTAATCTTCCCATTGTGGGAATGAGCACGAATGAATAAATCGAAAGCCGTAGGTATTTTCCCTTCTTCATCATCTCTAATCTGGAAATTAAATTTCAAACATTATTGAAATTTTTGAACATGAATATTTTTTATATTTTTGAACATAAAAAAAAAGGCTATAGAATATTGATTTACCATTCGCTCGGCCAACTCAACGCTAGAAATAGAACCCATGTTATGAGTTCCTGGAATTTTACCATCGACAGCATATTTTGCTCGGTTGGCTTTTGCGCTATTAGACATCTTTTTAAACGCAGAACTATTTCTATATGCTTTTAGTTGGTTAAAAGAGGTCGCCGGCATCCAATCAGGCTTATCACCATTAGTGTCGATGTGGTAAAGTATGTCCCTAAGGCGCTCTTTGACTTTTGCAAAAAAAGCCTTCTTAACATCAACCTCGGGATCAGACACAAACGTAACCTCACCCTGGATCGACAATAACCATGAAAAGTGTTGTATATTATTAATATGGATAACCTGTTACTAAAATAAATCATTATTTTTTAGTTGATTTAGCACCTGAAAGTGATTCCACCATTTCTCCCGAACTTCTGCAGGAGTCTTTTTCCAAGTTGGGCAAAAAACAGTGAAGTTAGACCTTATTGCATTTGCGACCAACGATGATACATCTGGATGACCAAACCTGTTAATAAAGCATAAAATGGACATTAAAATCATCCGTGAATATATAAAGAAACATAGATATTGAAGAACATTTCAAATACATTTACCATACGCTGTCTTCTGTAGATAAAACAATTTTGCCATCATGGGTCCTCGGAGCTAGGATCTTCTTAAGCTTTTTCATTCCAGAATTGTTTTGACTTCCCAACATACCATCCTCATTTTGAGCACTTGATTCAACACTCGGCGTGCTCAACATAACTCTCTTTCGACCCCTTGCCATAACTAATGACAAAACTCTTTCAAGAAATGATATTAGATTAACGTAATTGTTTGAGTTTTAATAGAACATTTTCTAGAAGATAACAACGTAGGCTATAATTTATATAAACTACACCAAAGTGTAAAGTTACTACACAAATGTGTAAATTTTTAAGAAAAACTAATATGCAAATATGAAATCTAATCTAAGTAGTCAACTTCATCGATATCTCCATCTTCATCGGTGTCATTCGCATCATCGTCGTCGTCGTCATCATCATCATCATCATCATCATCATCACCATCTTCTTCTTCTTCATCATCTCCTTCTTCTTCTTCATCCTCCTCCTCCTCAGTTTCATTAGCTTCTTCTACTTCTTCCTCTTGCTCTTCCTCTTCCTCCTCCTCTCCAGATTGACCATATTCTAATTCATCTACTTCAACCACTGACAAATTTGGATGCTGTGTGACTGACTCTTCTTGAAAAACAATTAAGTCAACCGGAGCATCAATTTGTTTTCTAGCCTTGGTCTTAAACACGGCCCACCATTGACTTTCATTATTTTTTTTAAGCTTGGATATGATGTGTAATACACTTGTTCGGCTTGATGAGCCAAGATAAATGGATCATACTTTTGAAGTTTCTTAGAATGATTAACTTCTACAAGTCTATATTTTTCATGCACATTCATACCCCTCGCAGAATTATCCATCCACTCACATTTGAACAAGACAGTCTTATAAATCTCCTGATTTCCAGGATAGCTTAGCTCAATGACCTCTTGTAAGATTCCATAATAGTCAGTGTCTTCAACAGAACTAACACATACCCCATAGTTCAAAGAAGCTTTATGTTTTCCATAATCGAATGTGTGAAAGTTAAACCCATTAACCGAATAACGTGTCCATGTTTTAACTTGTTTAGATGGACCCATTGCTAAAGCTCGTAGCAAATCATTGTCAATATCTAAAGCAATCACCTATAGTGAACGAAAGTATATAAGAAAATGCTTGTGTAAGCATTAGAAATTTATTAATAAATGAATATTTAGGTTTCTCGCTTACTTGATCTTTAAACCACACTGGCCATTCTACATCAAATTTACTCCAAACATCATTCGTGGAGAGTTGGGGATGTTGCTCAAGTATAAATTTCTCAAATTTTCTGAAATTTATGAACATGTAAAATGTATTAGGATAAACTAAAATGATTTTTGTTTATTGCATGTGAAATTATTATTGAGATAAATTAGTAACTTACTCTTCAAAATTTTTCAATACATCGCAATTTGATAGGACGTAAATGTGAGCACGTTCATACTCACAATCATCCAAGTATCTTCTGCCACCTTTTGAAGTAGGTTTACCCTTTATTTGTTGTTGGAAAAGCTCGGGTAATATTGAATCAGTTTGTTCTTTCAAGGCAATATCGAGATCTTTTGTTTTTGTGTCTACATGCTCTTCGAAATAGAGAGAACAGAAATTTGATATCTCTTCTGTTAAATAAGCGTTGCATATAGAACCTTCAACCCGAGCTTTGTTACCAATTTTACGCTTCAAGTGATTTAGGAACCTAAAAAATTAATAAAATATAATAAAATTGTATTGTAATAAATATAATTTTTTTAAAAACAAATTTGCATTGACAATTTACCTCTCAAAAGGGTACATCCATCGATATTGGACCGGTCCACCCACTTTTGCTTCATATGGTAAGTGAATTGGCAGATGTTCCATTGAGTTGAAAAAAGACGGGGGGAAAATCATTTCTAATTTGCATATTATCTCCGCAATATTGTTCTCGAGAATATAAATATCATTTGATTTGATAGTTGAAGCACACAAATCTCTGAAGAACTGACTAATCTCAGTTATTGCATTCCACACATTTGTCGGGAGAAAACACTTGAGAGAAACAGGTAGTAAACGCTCCATAAACACATGACAATCATGACTTTTCATTCCATGAAGCTTAAATTCTTTTAGATCCACACACCTACTCAAATTTGATGTGTACCCATCTGGAAACTTCAAATTAGACACCCACTCACATAATTCCTTTCTTTGAGATCTCTCTAGTGTGAATGGAGCTTTCGGCATGTCGCCACTTTTACGGATATGCAATTTAGGACGGTGACAAAAACGACGCATGTCTTTCCGAGAGTTTATTGTGTCAGTTGTTTTTGTTTTCACATCCATCACTGTATTAATCAGCATCTCAAAGAAATTCTTCTCAATGTGCATAACATCAAGATTGTGTCTAACTAGTAATGATTTCCAATAAGGAAGTTCCCAAAATACACTTTGCTTCAACCATCCATTTTTCAACTTTTTTAATTCCTTAAACTCTTCGACGGTACCATTGATTACCGTTGGAAAGGTTGAAACCCGCTCCCACATTTCTTCCCCCGATAATCTTGGAGGGGCGTGATCATTTTCTAAGGTATCCTTCAAGAAAGCGTTTCTATTTTTCCTAAAAGGGTGATCAATGGGTAGAAATTGTCTATGACAGTCAAACCAACACACTTTTTCCCACATGGGAGATGAAATGATTTAGTTTTCTCCATGCAGTAAGGACATGCATTATGGCCGGCAGTGGACCAACCAGATAGCATACCATAAGCTGGAAAATCATTAATTGTCCAAATAAGAGATGCTCTTAGCAGAAAATTTTGCTTCTTAGAGATATCGTACGTAAGTACGCCTGTCTCCCACAATTGTTTCAACTCGTCAACCAACGGTTGCAAGTATACATCCATGTTTTTTTTTGGATTGTTGGGACCAGGAACAATTAATGATAGGAAAATAAATTGCTTTTTCATGCACAACCCAGGTGGTAGGTTATACGGTGTCAACATTACTGGCCAACACGAGTACGACTTCCCGAATTGGCCGAAAGGTGCGAAACCATCGGTGCAAAGACCAAGTCGAACATTACGAGGCTCAATAGCAAATTCTGGATAAGTTGAATCAAAATGCTTCCAAGCTTCACCATCACTAGGATGGGCCATTGTTCCACTAACACGAGGATTCTCCTTATGCCATCTCATTTCCCCTGCGATATGTTTGGTTGCATATAGCCTTTGCAATCGTGGTGTAATGGGCAAATAAGTTAAGACTTTATGTGGCACCCGCTTTCGTTTCGAAGTTTGTTTATACCTATCTAAGTGACATTTCTTGCATTTCTCTAAAAGTGCATCTTCTTTCCAAAAAAGCATACATCCTTCTGGACATGCGTCAATTTTATGATGAGGAAGTTCTAAACCTTTAAGAATTTTTCTAGTGTTATAAAAAGTTCTTGTCATCAAATTGTCCTCTGGGATAACATCCTCAATCAAAGATGCAACCCCATCCGTACATCTATGAACTAAATTGTACTCGCACTTCAAATTTATCACCCTTGCAGCTACTTCTAGTAACGAGACTTTGCTACCCTCATATAATGGTTTTGATGCTGCGTTTATCATGTCAAACAATGATCTCGTCTGTGGGTTCGGGGATTCTTCCTCATCGATAAGAGGTTCCTCCAATGTGTCAAATACATTAGAACCCAACGCATCGATAACCATTTCCTTGTAAGTGTTATTCAGTAATGCACTAGATTCTCCTTGATTAGGGACATATTGTTCACCATGACAAATCCAGTCATAGTAATGAGGACAAAACCCCTTGCTAATAAGATGAGATTTCACCTCAAATTCATTTAAATATTTCATATTCTTGCACTTAACACATGGACATCGAATTTTTTTTTCCACTAGAAAACTCTCCTGAAGTTTAGCATATTCAAGGAATTTAGCAACCCCATTTATAAACTCAATCCTAGGTCTTTTTTTGTCATCCACCCTCTCATACATCCATTTTCGTTCTAATCTCTTCATTTCAAATCTATGTAAATTTATAAGAATAAGCAATATTTAGTAATACTATCATGCTTGAGAATTGTAAAAACAAATAGTAAACATATGTACATTTTATTGAATAAATACTACGGAGTAGTACGTAAATATAATACGGTTTTACCATTGTATTAGTATTGGTGTTATTATTATTATTATTTGCAATTAGTATTAGTATTATTAGTACACAAATTATTGTTGTTGACTTGTTGTTATTATTAGCAGTGTTGTTGTTGTTGTTGTAACTACAATTATTATTTTTAATTTCTTTTTTAAAAAAAAATTATAAAAAGAGAGAATTATAATTACTATAATTAAGCCAAGATACACAAAATGATTTTTTTTTAAAAAGGGAGAATTATAATTGTTATAATTATCCTATACTGGATAGTTATAATTATCAGTACAAACACGTTTAGTTCAGTTCTGATGCTTTATTATTATTTTTGTTGTTGTTATTGTTGTTGTTGTTACTATTATTATTTTAAAAATTTTTAAAAATTTTTTTATAAAAAGGGAGAAATATTATTATTATCATTCAGCCAAGATACAAAAAATGCAGTTTATTATTATTGTTGTTGTTGTTGTTATATTCATTTAAGTTAAGGTAAGTTAATTTCTATTCGGTTCGCTTCAGTTCGGACTCATTTAGTTCAGTTCAATTTAGACACTTTCAGTCAGTTTTAGTACAAAATAATAGGGGTCTTACAATATTATTACCTCAGTCCGTTCACAAGAGACTAGCTGCTATTATTATTATTACTATTATTGTTATCATTATTATTATTATTATTGTTATTATTATTATTATTATAACTATTATTATTACTATTATTATTATCATTTTATTATTATCATTATTTATTATTATTATTATCATATTTTTTTATTATTGTTATTGTTGTTGTTGTTGTTGTTGTTGTTGTTGTTGTTGTTGTTGTTGTTGTTATTATTATTATTATTTATTATTATTATTATCGGTATTCTTAATATTAAAATTAGTAGACTAGTTGCACTAGTGTTAGTATTATTTAGGAAATTTAAGTGGTGATCTAAATTTATACCATGAGATGAAGTGAACTACAACAGCAGCAATAGGCAATAAATCTTAATTTCATAGTGACGCAATCAAATTAAAAGAGATTTAGACAATAATAAGGAATTAAACGTACCTTATTGAGTGATGTATAAACGAAACAACAATTACCGAGCCCCTAACTTCAGTATTTGAACAAGGTAACCCAACAATTCTTTTATGTGAATCGATAAGCAGTAACTGGAGCCGATTGCCTGGAGAAGATGAAGATAATTAGGAATAAGTAGGGTATGAAAGTTGGAGGAACCTAAAAGAACAAAGACCCAATACGAGCAAAACAAACAAGTGGACAGCAGCAGCCACGCAATGAACATGAACAGCAGCAGTAAACAATCGTAAACAGAGGAAATTAAAGGAGAAAGAAGACAGAAACAACAACAAGTGGACAAGCAACAACAAGAACGACAGCAGCAGCGGCGAGACATTAACGAAACATGTTGTGGCAGCAAAACGGGAAGTAATTCACGAAATAAGAAAACAACAACAGTAGCAGCAATAGAAAACGCGAATAGGATCCATGTCGAGTAGGCAGCAGCAGTAATTCACGAAACAGTAAATTTCAATCGGACTTTGAACAGGCTGCAGCAACAATTTGATACACATGATGCTAATGTTGATGCTACTAACTTTACCGTCACTACTAATGTTACTGCAACTGTCAGGAGAGAAAAATATGTGCAGGAAATTCATTGCATTCCTGCTACAGTCACACACGGACATTGTCTAGAAGAAGTACAGGACAGCTCACCAAAGGACAGCTCACCGAAATTCAGTACACCAAGGATTTAGCAGTAATTCACGAAAGGACTGCTGCATTTCATGCTGTAAACGAGGCGGCAGTACACCAAGGATTTAGCAGTAATTTAGCTCCATATCACAATTCACGACACACAGTTCACGAGAACTTTAAACAGGCGGCAGCAGGAATTCCGAAACACAGTGAACCAGAACTTTGAACAGGTTTAAGCAGCAATTCACGAAACACAGTTGACGAGAACTTTAAACAGGCAGCAGCAGTAATTCACGGAGACACAACAATTTCAGTCGTAACTCACTAAATTACTATTTCTTTTGTTAATCGGATTATTCATAATTTCAATGAGTTAAGTCAATCGGGTATATCATATTAATCAATCAGCAAACTGAACAGATTGTTAAACAGATTTCGCAGCAGGAAAAAAAATTGAATGTGAATAGACTTCACGTATATGCAGCAAACTGAACAGGATTCGAAAATAAATTGAAAGTGAACCAGATTAATCATACATGATTCAAAAACGTGATATTTAGATCATATATGCAGACTTCACAGCAGCAACAATTTCACAGAAAATTTAAACAAAAGTGCAATTAAAAAAAATTGGCTCGAAAACATAACTTACAGTTGGACAAGATGAACAATTGGTGAATTGAATACTAAGACAATTAGGGATATAGGGCTTCATATATAATGAATAAATCAGGAGAGTTTAGGAAAGAATTAGAGGGAGAGAAGATTGGTTTATGCGTGAATTAGGAAAAATTTGGGGAATGGCGGTGTGCAGTAGTCCATGAAATTATTTTGCCGCTCAATTGGTCTGTGTGTTGAATTAGGAGTGCTAAATATTATTTACCCTTAGTAGTTAGTATTATGAATGTGGTAAATAATATTTTATACTCCGTATTAATTACGATTTACGCGATGACATGACTCCGTATTAGTGTTAAAGATGGCAGTCGTACGGGGCGGATCGGGTTCGAGTATTTAATAATAATTAGGACTTATGAAATACGAGTATTAATAGATACTCTCGCCGTCTCACTCAATTCTTAAAATTTGATCAGAATAATCCTCATAAATAATACGCGTATAAAAGGTAAATAAATGAATGTGAAAAACCGGTTTCTTAACCGATTTTTTATCCCGTTTTCACTAATACCGTAGAAAAACTCAAAAAAGTGTGAGAAATATACATACCGAAAATAATGAATGTATCTCGAGGTTAATATAAATAATCGCGACAAAACGAAGCTTAGGAAAATAATTAATAAGTTCAAAAGGGTCAAAAATAAAGTGTATCTCGAGAATAAAATAAACTTTCGCGATAAAAATTTCACAAGAAAATTATTGAATCTTCGATGAAAATGAATTAAAATGATTTCTCGGGGAAAAATAGATATTTTGACGAGGTTTAATTAAAATGAGCCTGATCTAAAATTAGAAATTCGAGTTTAAAAGTAAATGTAGAAATTAAGTATGCAACAAAATTAAAACACGCATACAAAACAAACCCGGTTTTGTTTCATATTGCAAACGAAAACAGAACCGATTTAAACTCGAGCCGGTTCTTATGACCTGATTTTTTTAAAAAATATGGTTATAACCGCTTTTTTGAACCGATTTTTGATCCCGTTTTCACTAATACCGCAGAAAAACTCAAAAAAGTGTGAGAAATATACATACCAAAAATAATGAATGTATCTCGAGGTTAATATAAATAATCGGGACAAAACGAAGCTTAGGAAAATAATTAATAAGTTAAAAAGAATACAAAATAAAGTGTATCTCGAGAAAAAAATAAACTTTAGCGATAAAAATAAAGTTTCACGAGAAAGTAACTAATGACTATTCGTTCAATGAATGAATAAAAATGACTTCTCGGGTAAAAATAGATACTTTGACGAGGTTTAATTAAAATGAGTCTAATCTAAAATATGAATTCGAGTTTAAAAGTAAATGTAAAATTAAGTATCGAACAAAATTTAAATACGCATACAAAACAGACTCGTTTTAACTAATATTTCAGAAATTTCCATATCGATTTTCTTTTTTCCGTTTAAAATTGTAACCCGACTCAAAATCGTGTACCCGGTTAACAAAGCTGTGAACCGAATTCATAATATATCGGATATCGGATCGAATGGAGTCAAATCAGACCAGGTCAGTCTCGGTCAATATGATATTTCAGTACTGTTGATTGTCGGACGAGTCCGATCTAGAGTGAGTCGGATTGGGTTTCGTCAGGTCTAATTAGCATCATTTAGGTTGATTAATCAGTGTCGATTTTTATCATATCCGTCAGATCATTGTGGGTTAGTTGCGTCGACAGCAGGTTCATGACTTGAGCTCGTCATAAAAATGTAATTAGTGAGATTTGAACCCTAGCCATTTGATTCAAATTGAGACTAGAACCAACTCTTCTATTCAACCATGTTGACAATTTAGTCATAAATTTAATTATATGTTACTATTAAGTTTGGGTATGAATACACCATCATAAAATTTTATACAAAGTATACGCTACTTTTATGAAGGAATTTTTTTTAACCATTTTATGTAATTTTAAAAAATAAAAAACCTTGTATTATACTGATATTATTTTTAGTGTAGGTGAAAATGAGACTTCGTTAAAAAAAATACTCTGTGCAAAAGAAAATCATACTCGTGGTACTTAAAAACTTATCGAGCTTTTCGAGCCGAGCTAGGCCTTGCTCGGCTTTACTCGTGTAGAATAAGAGTCGAGCTCGAGCTTGAGCCGATCTCACACGAGTTGAGCTTCGATCGAGCCAATCTCGGGCTGCTCGCGATCTGTATTCTCATCTCATTACCACCCCTAGATTGATATACACACACAATGACAAAAATTTAATGAGGGTATTTCATTCGTGTTTCAGGTTCAGTCACTTCATGTTCCGTAAAATACGGGACGAATATAAACAAATAAACGGTATGTGAGGAAAAAAGGACTTTCAATGTATGCATTAACAATAGTTAAATTGTTCATGAAACTAATTTTTTAGAGCTATAAAATTTCCTACGGAACATTCCGTAGCCTAAATTGTTTCCTACCACAAGACCGTAGGAATTTCGTAGGGGTGCATTAAAGGAGCGACGGGTTGGGATTCCGTAGGAAATATCTGTAGGAACTATTTACTTTCCTACGCCTTTCAAGATCCGTAGGAATTATTCCGTAGGAATTTCCATTAATTCTAGTAGTGGGCAGGCAAGGGGCAGGCCCCCTGGACTTTGGCCAAAAGCCAGGGTCAGGCCAAACGAACAAGGACTGAGTCATGCTCAACCTTGTATAAAAAACACCAGAATCCCCCTGCCTACCCAAAGGCAGGCAGGGGGCAGGCCCCCTGGACTTTGACAAAAGCCAGGGTCATGCCAAACGAACAAGGACTGAGTCATAGTCAACCTTGTATAAAAAAAACCAGAATCCCCCTGCCTACCCAAAGGCAGGCAAGGGGCAGGCCCCCTGGACTTTGTCAAAAAGCCAGGGTCAGGCCAGACGGACAAGGACTGGGGATCCCACCAACCTTGTATAAAAAACTCAAAATCCCCCTGCCCACCTCTGGACAGGCAGGGGGCAGGCCCCTTGGACTTTGACAAAAGCCAGGGTCAGGCCGGAGCTCGAAGAACGATAGAAAAATAAGCGTATAACAGGCAAAAAGAAACATTCATAAAAATAGTAAGAGGCATTCATAGAGTTTACAAAACAAGGGATAAAATTCAAATCCAAATAACAAGAGTTAAAGATTACATCAGCCGGCAGCCGACCACATCAGGACCCGACGCGCAAAAAAGATTGAAAGTTAACGAGGAAGCACAGGCGCAGAAGGGTAAGGACAGGACCCCTCGGAAGACGACTGCCCTGCATGTTACGCAGTGGGGGCACCCTGATCAGCATCGGGAGTCCCCTCAGGCGATCCATCAGCTCGGGCCTCATTCTTGGCAGCGTAGAGGGCCTGAAAAGCATCCTCGTCGAAATCAGGAAGCATCTCCCTGATAACCTCCATAACAAACTTCAGGGAGGAAGTGGCCCCAGCGTTAAAATGCTCTGCCACGGCAGAGTTGGCCTCCTTGATCAGGTCGTCCTTCTCTTTTCACCATTCCTCACCCTTCGCCTTCAAATCATCCTGCGCCCTCTGAAGGTCTGAACCAGCCTTGGTTAGACGATCCTCCAACTCAGTCGCTTTTCTCTTGAAATGCACCAGCTCGGCAATCGTCCTTTTTGTCCGCTCTAGCTCAGATACCGCCTTTTTAGCCTGCTCCAGCTCCACTGCCAGGTTAGCTGCTTCCCTCACAGCTCTCTCACCTTAAGCCTTCCAGCGGACTGCTTCGTCCTTGGTCTCTCCCAGCTCGCCCTCATACTTAGCCAGCTGATCCCTCAAGCTGGCAATCAGGGTGACATCCCTCTCAACCACCGCCAGGCGTTCAGGGAAAGGACACCCAGGAGTAACACTTAACTCCTCGTCGCTTAAGCGGCTTAAAGCCGTCAGCTCCGAAGAGCCCTGGAACACCCTGGAGCAACGCTGAATAAACTGGATCCCCTGGCTAGTAGAGTAAGTCAGGGACTTGGTGAGATGATCCGCCAGCGAAGCAGTAGAGTTAGAGAGCAGGGCAGAAGCATCGATACTCTCGCCAGCAGTGAAGTGGAACTCTGCATTTTTCTCAGAAAACAGAGTGCCTGGAACATCGCGGGCAGACCGCTTGGCCTTAGGGCTCAGGCGTGCTGGCGTAGGCTTCCAGGTCCACCACCGAGACATCATCCATCGTTTCCTTGTCCTTTCTCTTTCTGCCAACTAGGGGGCGGCTTTCCCCAGTGTCCTCAGAGTCTGAAGGTTTTGACCCCGTTGGAGGCTGAGTCCCAGCAGGAAAGCCTCCGTGCCTGCTAGCAGGGGAGGGGGTAGCCTCTGAGGCAGCCTCTCCTTTTGCATCCCTGGTGGCAGAGGTCGGAGCTGCAGGCTTTACAGGAGTTGGCTTTGGGGGAAGAGGAGGAAACTTTACCCTGTTGATTGATAAACTCTTTACAAACTTCATCAGGGTTTGCTTCTTAAAGTCAGAAGGAAGGGGGGGATGTTTGACGAAGGCCGAGAGATCCTCTTTCAGGCCAAGAGCCTTCAACTCGTTCCTTGACCAACGACAAGTAGCAAGGTCTGAGAAAAAGACAAGAAAGACAATTGCGTCAGCACACAAATAAAAACAGGGCAAAGGAAGTTTAACTGCTGACAAAATCCCCGAGCTACCTGCACTAAGACCAGGGTTTAGATCTACCCGAGTCAGATAATTATCAGTCGCTATAAGCTCGGCGTGGGGGAGCCAGATGTCAGAACCATATGAGCCTCTCCTGTCCTTGGAAGAGGCGAACTGTGCGATCAAAACTTTTTCTGGCTGGGTCAACTTGACCTCAAGAGCTCTTCCCCCAACCTCAGGGTGATACTCTTGGCGGGTCTCCAGCCGGGTATGGACATGATTCCTGAAATGAGGAGGAATCCTCCATCCCGTAGCACTGTGCACATAGAGAAAATTGTCTTTCCAATCCTTCAGGCCGCTCAGGACCGGCCATACTAGGGAGCTTTTCTTCTGGCGAAGGATGGAAAAATACCCTGGGGAGCCACCCCCTTCATTAGAAGCCACCATTTGCAGGCCAACCATAAACCTCAAAACATTTATGGATGGCCCCATGCCCAAAACAAGCAGGTCCAGGTGTAAGCAATCAACGACCTGACAACAAGGGCCGTTAACTGGGCGATGGCCACATTAATGCGCTGGAAAGCCTCCTCTAGAAATGGGTGAAGGGGAAAGCGTAGGCCGAATTCGAGACATTTGTGGTACACAGCAATACAACCTGCAGGGGGATTACATACTGTGTCCTTCTCCCCAGGGACAACAAAAGTGTAACCCTCCCCAAAATTATAAAACCTGGCTATAGCCTCCTCATCGCTTTTTTCCAGAATTAGGTCTCGGTTTTTGAGGGCCGGATATGTTCTCAAAGGGATCCTATACTTGGTCCTGTCTAGGTAATAGGCCCTCCCTGTCTCCCTAGGAATGAGTGGGCCGACGATTGTAGAGGCGTTGATTTCTAACGCCTCGTCGTCAGAATCAATAACGTCGAGGGGAGCAGGCTCAAGGGAGTTGGCACCCCCACTCTCCTCTGAATGGTCTTCCTCGACCATCCTGACGCCCAGTCCCTCGGAGGAGGAGGGAAGGTCAGCGTTAACACTGTCTTTACCCCCCCTCCTTTCAGTCAAATGACTAGAGAAAAGAAGAACCCGGGCACAACGGTTGACCATGGTGGTTAAAGAAATAGGGAAAAACGAAGAAATAGAAAGACAAGGAAGACAAGGATTAGGACTCTAACCTAATTAGCAGTCGCCGGATGAAGACGCGAGAAAGTTCCTCAGTATAAAGAACGCTTGGCAAAAGGAGAGTTTGAAAGAGGGGGTTCGTGAAATTTTAATGTGTAAAAGGGGGAATGAGGGGGGAGCTGATACTTATATAAGCGCAGGAAGACGAAAAGCCGCCCAATCAGAGGGTTTTCCCAAGAAAATCCCCCCCACGTGCCACACATCTAAAATTAAACCACCCATCACTTTCCAAACAGCCTTGGGAAGGCAACAAGAGAAGAGAAAGCAATCATTACATGACATCATCAATTCAAAAAAAAATAAAAAATAAAAAAATGATGACAAAACAAAAGCCCACCTGATTCTCATTAGTTGAAAGGCCCAAAGGGCCAAGATTACAAAGAAAAGTGGGAACAAAAGATTACAAAAGGAGCCTGACAGTTTGGCTCAACCAGCCTGCATACGCAGGACAAGCCTAATCATCATCAAAACCCGGAGAATAATCCCCAGGACTGTCGTGACCACCTGCGTCGGAGCCCCAATCCCAGCTGTCGGAGTCTTCGAATGGATCAACAGGGCCCTCTTCTTCACCCTTGCCAGATGAGTAGCCCTGGCCTTCACTGTCTTCTGAGTCATGACTACTCACGTCCCAGTTCCTGCCATAAGGGGCCACCCTGACACCTTCAGGAGAGCCATGATCCTCCCACCTCACCAAGGGGGAGGAAGGACCTGACTCAGGTGAAGATCCCAATTCAGGGCAATCAGGATCGAACTGTTCGGGATGCAACCAAGGGAAACATATGTGGCACCCCCTGTCAAAGCAACCTCCCGCCTGGGAGCAGCGTCTGGGTGTGGGCCCAGCAGGAGATAGGGATTTTTTGGGCACTTGCCAACCCTGGATGAAGATTTCCTCCCAGGAACCCGAGGAAGACGGGAACGCATTCGCCTACTACGGCGAAGAGATAAGTGAACCTGCCTAGGGTATCTCAGCCTCCGACGCCCCCTAAAGCAGAGGACGTCCACATAAACCCCGCAACGAAGAACTGTTTTTCTCACCCACGACATCTCCTTTCTTTCTTTTGAAAAAGAGTGGAGCAAAATGGAGATGGATTGTGAGGACAGGGAAGTAAAATCAGAATTTATAAAAGAGCAAAAGCAGGGCATTAATGGCGTCCCAACCACTTCTGCAAAGAAAGGAACCCATCATCAACCTGACACACTGTTCAAGAGTCCACTTTGCATGAGGAGTAATCATGAAGAAAGACGTTTAAACTCTTTGCATACCCAGCGCAGTTAAGGCTCTCTCCCTCGGGAACGTGCGATGCATTAAATGTAAAGATGGAGTTCAAGAAGTCAACCTCCCGCCATCCTAATCAAGATGTCGCCTGCAGAACAGGAGCCCTGCTCCTCCTCAGCCGGCGAGGGCCAATTGATGGGGGTCGGTAGCCTGCCACGGGTCGCCCATTAATTCAGACCCCAGGGAAGCCCGACCCAAGAATAAGAAGCGGCCTGCTTGGCAGGCCATCGGACCGAAGCCCAGCTGAAGTCTCCAAAAGGCCTCAGCTGCTCCCAGCTCCAAGGCAAGTCCCCCCCTGCCTGCCATACAGGGCGCTCTGGCCCCTGGCAGGGCCAGGGGGAGGAATCAGAATCCCTCCGACCAGGCCTAAGGTAAAGAGGTATGAGTGGACGAGGTGAACCCACGTGTCACCTCCTCATCTACTCACACCTTCTCTCTCACTCTCTCCTCTCCCTCTCTTAGGGAAAGGTATAAATACTTTGCCACTTCCCACATAAAAAGGGTTCGACTTTATATCTCTAGACTCTCACTCTAAAAACCACCACCTCACTCTAAAAACCACCACGAGTAAGGTTCATTAAGGCATTTCACGGACTGACTTAGGCATCGGAGAGGGTTCCCTCGGACACCTCCGAGGCCCTGTGCGTACCTTGTGCAGGGTACAGGCCAACTCCGCCGTGAAGGTCCGACCACCGGAGTGAGAGGAAGAATGGATCTGAGAGATTTTATGATCACCACCAAAGTAACAACATCGAATACTAAAGACCCAGATCCGTTTCGGGTTAATTGTTTCCGTACCGGAACAAATCCGTACTAGTTTTAAGGATCATTTGAGCAGTAATCAAGTCTCTAATCACGTCTTCCGTGGATATACGAGAATCATGTTGGGTGTTCTATTTTCCATTGAGACGCGTTGAATGCGCCCTAGCGGGTGAGTTTTTCAACTCCCATTGTTCAGTGTCATTAGTCAAATATATGAAAAGTTCCCACTTCTCTTCATAACTAAGTCCATCAATGAGCCTCCCCTTACTTAAAGAATCAACATGCATCAAAGTTTCATCATTTAACCCATTGTGTACCACATGACAGAGTTCCCAAATTTGATATCGGTGACGACATCTAGAGACACACTACTACAAAAATGCTCTAAGAGACCACCCCTAACACACCTGTTAGATTGTCTAACCGGTCTCTTAATAATAAGAAACCATTTATTTTTTCTGACCGGTCTCTTAAAATCATTGATAATAAACCGGTTGGACAACCTAACCGGTCTCTTAATTTAATAGACCATTTATCTAATATACACGGTTTCTTAAAATTATGTTTATCACACCAGTCAACTTGCATAACCGGTTTCATAGATTAAGAAACCTTAATTACAAATAATCGGTTTCTTAACTACAAACAGTTTCCCACACCAACTTAGGCGCGCTAAAACCAGCCTACTCCCTATTTCATTCCCACGCACGCACGTTTTGTTCATCCCTAATATGATCACACAACAATCAAATTAGCCCACATATTTGTAATTTGCGCATCTATTCACACTTACGACCAACAAATCTTCACTGAAGTCGGCAATGCCCTCCTTCTTGCCGGTAGTAGCGAAGGCCTCCTCGCCTCCAGCGCTGCCATTCCTCCCTCCAACTCCAAGTTCCTCATTCTCCACTCCCTTCACGATGCCATCTCTTTTCTCTGGTCATTTCTCTTTCTCTTTCTTAGCTTCACTTGATTATGTCCATTCTTAGATCTCAACTGTCTTTTATGATTCATCCAATTTTGCAAGTATTATAGGATTGAAATTGCTTTAGCTACAGCATTATTGGTTACGATTTCGAGTATTTAGGGAGTTAGGGTTTGAGGTATAATACGATTGAATCCAAGGTGAAAAGGATGGAGTTGTGACTTAGGATAGTACAATTTGTGCAGCCGATTTTATTTAAAGCTTGAGATCGGAAGTGAAACAAGGTTTGTACAGTATATACTTCACAATTGATGCATATGTGGACCTGCGTTTAAACAAAATTTAGTTTTTCCTTTTCTTCTTCTATCGTCCAACTTTATCAAATTAGAAAATTAATTCACCCTAATCCCTATTTTGTTCCCAAATTAATTTCCCACTCAAACTTTGCAGGAAACCAACAAGATCACCAACAAGGAGTTTGGTCGAAAACCCTATTATGTTTGTAGCTTGATTGTGAGTAGTTCTTTTCAACTTTTATTTACTGTTGATGTTGCAAATAGATTTCTGATTGTATTGGAGATGGGAACGGATATCTGTCTGCAGTTAGTTTTGATTGCATTACTTATTTAATTTTCATAGTTTTTCCCTCACCCATGTAAGACACTCAGGCACTTCAACTTGGGTGCGTCGATTCTTTCACAATAACCGTCTGTGACACATACACACCTGTATTGAACATTACGAACGTAAGTTGTGTGGGGGGTAAATAGAATGTTTGGTTTCTTTCGTTTGATAGAATATAGCTGCCCTTTTCTTAAAGGGTAAATCTTTGTAGGAGAGTTAAATTCATATGCTCTTTCGAGCACATTCTGCTGAAATTCTCGTGTCCTTGGATGATAATAAAGGGCAGTCTCTAACTCTATCTAACTCGTGATTAATGTAGTAGTGAAGTTCAAGCTTCAGTCATCATGAATATACACTGTTGTGTTGCTTCTTTTTAGTGACATACGTATGTGAACTTCAAGTAAAGAACTGCGAAGAGATATTCTCATGTCATGCTCTTGAATCTGGATGCAGGGACTGACGAGGATATTGAAAACAATGAAAATATGGATGTTAACGAAGCCTGATTTTACCGTACTTATTATTATATTTTTTTTGTATTGCCAACTCATTTTAACCATCGATGTTTTTTTCCACACATTTGTCTATTTTTTAAAAACTCCGATTATATTATCATTAGCATGCACATTTGTAGTTTAAATTTCATATATATGAAAATGACTTTTTAATATTACTACCGTGTACTTTTTTTAATATATACTATGGTATATTATTACGTTTTCGTTTATATATGATATAAATTATCTCGGAATTGAATAATAAACGTTTCGATAGTGTGCTTATGTGAATGAAACTAATTATTCTAAGAGACTGGTTCCTTTGCAAACCGGTCTTTTAATGCAACTCAAAGAGACCACTATTTTTTAATGCTGGTCTCCTAACCCTCCTCAAAGAGACCATTTTCTTGTAAAACTGGTCTCTTAGACAACTCAAAGAGACCGGTTATAACTAACCTCCGGTCTTTTAAGTATAGAGCAAAGAGACCATTTCTAGGCAATATTAAGTCTCTTAACTTCACCAATGAGACCGCATTATTCAACCGGTTTCTTAGACTTAAGACACCGGTGAGATGGAGACCGGTTGTTAACCGGTTTCTTATGCCTTTTTTAACCGGCCTCTTTGACACTTTTTGTAGTAGTGATATACTCACTCAATCTATCAAAATATTTGTAAAACAGTTCATGCTCATATGAAGGAAATACTTAGTCGCTATCTTTCAGGTACTAAGACACACTAAAAACACTCAACAAAAATTAAAACTAACTTAGACTCTCTAAAAATATTAACGACAAACTAGCTAACTAAAAATTTACACTAACACACAAAAATAATTAACGCCAATTCCTCGGCAACGGCGCCAAAATTTGACAGGTTAAAGTCGTATGCCTCAAATTACAATTTATAATCACTTAAATCTAAATACTAAAAACGTAGTAGAGTTGAAATAAGGGTGGAACCCAAGGAAATCAGATTAATCTAATTATGCTAATTAAAGTGTATATGAAATTGACCTCTAATGTAATTAAAAATTGTAGTAACCAAGGGGGAGATTTATGATTGATATTCAAATAAACTAAAGTAAAAAGCTAATAAATTGAGATATCAAATGATTTAAAAGGAACTTAGACACAAGCACAAATCCACACTCAATAGTGATTGATCATCGTAAGGCGGTTTTATTTAATAATCTTGACTACTCTATCATGAATATAAAATTCCAATTCTCTTACGAACAATTAACTAAAACGAATCCCGTTCTTAATTAATCATAACTATTAAATAAACAACTTAAACAATTCAGTTCTAGGTTCAATTAAATGGAAGCAATATAGATCTGAGAATTCTATAGAGAATAAATAGCGCGTACAATCCAATCGCTCGTTAGATATTTATGTGATGAATTGCTTATAGGTACTAATATCAACGTATCCCGTTCAATATTAATTCCTAGTTGTTACCAATGTAAAGTTAATTAGTAAATCCTACTCAATTAACAATACTAACGATAGAATGAAGAAATCAAGTACTAGTTGCGCATCTAGCAATCAATAACAACATTCATAGATTTAATAATAAAGCAATCCACAATAATCAATATTAATAATTAAAACATTCAAACTCACAAACGTTTATCGAGTGCTTCAAAGGCCTGAATCGAATTAAATAGAATTAGTTACACATACTTGAGATTGAGAAAATTGGTTATCCAAGAGTCCTCTTTTTTCTTCCTAATGAACGTGAAACCAAAAAAATAAGAATTCTAAAACTAATTCTAAAACTAATAAAACTAATAATAATAATAATAATAATAATAATAATAATAATCTATACTTATAGTAGTCTAATAATAATTAAGGTAAGTCTATTACTTACCAAACTCTAGTAAAAAAATAAAAAATAATATAATAATAATAATAATATAATATAGTACTAATTAATAACATGACACTGAAGCCAATGTGATTCAAGATCCGTCTTCAATTCTCGAGCTTGTTCTTTTAGTTCATCTTTTTGTGCCCACCTTATCTTCGTGTTTCAACACATTCTCGGCCCGAACCAAAGATTGAGCAACACTATACTCTAAAATCCTCAAATTAACTTATATGATAAGCACACGGATATGACACAACACAATAACACCGATTTAGTCAACCAAATTACACCTAAAGCGTCGTTATAACCATGACAAAATACGACCCATTAATAAAGTTCTATTTGTGTTACTATAATAGATACTCTAACGTATGAACGATGTTATTACTCCAACGTTACAAACATGTTACTCTAATAGATATTGTGTATTACAGGAACATTGTAACTCCAACATATGAATGATGTTACTCCAACGTTACAAACGTGTTACTTTAATAGATACTGTGTGTTACTCCAAGTAATTTTGTGGGTGTTTGTCCTAGCTTAAAAACTACTTTTGTAAATGAAAAAGTAAAAATTAGGCCAAACACTCATTTTTAGGGATATCTAAAACTACTTTTAGGAAGTTAAAGCTCTTAAAAACTGTAAATTGACCCATAAAAGCAGAAACACTAATTTAATGCTTCTCTTTCTACTTTGAGGCGCCAATAGCCAAATGCTTCTCTTTTGCTGTATGTTCCCTTTCTCTTCTTTTTGTCTAATTAGCTTTCTACTCTTCATGATACATTGATACATGTTCATGTATTTTCCCATTTATTTATTTTTTGTGATTTTCCATATCTTCTTTAATTAATGATGATGAAGATTTTTTATAGGTGTTTGAACTAAATCTGTCTTCATACTTCATATGGAGGTAGTCAAACAAATGAAAATGATGATGGTGCATCGGATCAAAACATGACTTCTGTCCATAATTCTATCGCTAGATCTCTTATGAATATGAGATAAACAAGAATTAGAAGCATTTATGGAGTACTTTTTAACTGTTTGTTAGATTTTAAATTTGACAAGGATGTGTAAAATAATGACATATTTTGATGGATTTTTTATTTACTAGTAGTATGCAAGTGTTTAGTTATGCCACAAAAAAAGTAGAAAGGCCAAACATACCAACATTTACAAGAAACTGTTTTTACAAAAAATTGGCCAAACATTGAAAGTTTTTTTTTTTTTTGGAAAAGCAGCTTCTTAATAAGCTCCTTTGAAAAAGTAAAAACTCTTTTACGTAAGCCGGGTCAAACAACACCTTTGTTACAAACGTGTTACTCTAAGCCATCTCATCCATGCATTGAATTACCATCCAATGGATGATATAAGGACTTAGGGACTCAAATATATAGAAGGAATATGAACCCACCTATATATTTTCCTTCTATATATTTGAGTCCCTAAGTTCTTATATCATCCATTGGATGATAATTCAATGCATGAATGAGATGACTTGGAGTAACACGTTTGTAACAAAATTACTTGGACTAACACACAATATCTATTAGAGTAACACGTTTGTAACGTTGGAGTAACATCGTTCATATGTTGGACTATATTACACAGTATCTATTAGACTGACATGTTTGTAACATTGGCGTAATATCATTCATACGTTAGAGTATCTCTTAGAGTAAGACAAATAGAACTCTATACTAAACCAAACTACCATTGTTGGAGTAACATTAGTCATACATTAGAGTAACATTAGTCATACATTGGAGTAATATTCATCTACCCCTAATCTAGAAGGACTCACATACTCAATATAGAAGGATTCACCTGATCCCTCTTATATATATATATAATTTATATATTACGAAGAAGACTGGTGCTGATAATGTGTTGTGAAAGAAAGAGTGAAGAGAAATAGGGAGAGATAATAGTGACATGAGAGAGGGAAAAGAATGAGAGAGTTCATCTTATTGCTTAATTTCAAAAGATGTGTGGTTAATATCTAAGAGCACATGATTAATTTATTTATAATATAAAGTTTCATCACCATATTATAATTTTTCGATGTCTCTTAATAAAAGTAATCATTTCTCCAAATTATGATGAGGTGATGAAATCTTATATTATATAATTTTCAGGACAAAATAGTTTTCATGAAAACACAAGTATTTTGCTATAACGTGATGTTTAACGGAGCTCCTTCTAGATAGAAATTTAGACAAAAGCATAGTCCGCGAACCATCAAATAAACTGCAGATAGAGCAAATGATGATTAGATGAAGACTATCCCACATTCGAAAAATTATAAAGTTTCATCAAACAAATCTTTTGAGTCTTAAAAAAGCTTTTTCTATACACTTACGTAAAAAAATTATAATAAGGTGATGGAATTCTATAATATAAATAAGACTAATAATAATTCGTCCTTAGACATCAATCAACAATCTTTTGACTCATAAAAAAATTCCCAAGAAAGGTGACATCAACTAATAATTATCCCCCATCGACAAATTATACGGTGTAATAATTAATAAGGTGATGAATTTCTAGTACGGAGTATATAAATAAGAGTAGTCACCTTGAATACAAATAATAGTAAAGTTACTTATGCTTTGTTGTATTTTATAGGATTTGAGATGTTTCTGGATCATTTCGAGTCTTCCCACATATTGATAAACACCGAGGAGACGAGAGCAACCTAGGACAAACTAAGTTTTGTGACAATGATAATGACACATAGTTGGTGGATTGCATAAATTTGTGAGACTACCCAACAGTAGAAAGTAAGTCGAAGGTAAAAGTATATACGTGAATGTGTTTTTAGGGAGGTAATATCTACGGTAAACATCAGTATTATTATAAATAAGTAAGTGACAGAATATTAAGGGGTGAACGATTATTCTTAATCCTTTTAATTATTATAATAATATATTTAATCTATTACATTAATGTGATGTTTTACAAGTTTCGTCTTAAAACCTTAAAATTTCATTCAACAGAAAAATTATGGTAAAAATATTTATGAAAATGAAATAATTAGATGCATGATAGAAAATGCTTTCATTAGAGTATAAATTTCATATTATTTGCTCGAAAAAGTGATGAATCCATTATTTACTCGAAAAAAAGTTGAATCTATTACATATAAAAATAGTAAAATTATCTCACATCAAAAAATTATAACGATGTGATAATATTCTATATTATATATAAGAGTAATCATTCGTCATTATTAGATATCAACCACAACTCTTTTGTGTCTTAAAAAGAGTTCTTAAGATTATAAATTAAGTAAAATTATCCCAAATCGAAAAATTATGATGATGTGAAGGAATTCTATATTATAAATATAACTAATCATTCTTGTTAGATTTCTACCAAAACACTATCGAGTCTTAAAAAAACCTCTTAAGATAATAAACTCAATTAAAATTACCCAAGAGTTTTTGAGACTATGTCTAAACTTAAGTCAAAATTATCTTACATCGAAAAATTATGACGAGGTGACTAAATCCTACATTATATACTTCCTTCGGGTTTCTTTTTATATTTGCCTCCTTTCATTATGATACTCCACACATATATTCATTAAATGGGGCAAACATAAAAAACCGGAGGGAGTACTTTGTATAAGATTAATTATTCGTTCTTAAATATCAACAAAAAAATCTTTTGAGTTTTAAAAAAGAACTTGAGACTATAAACTTAAGTAAGATTATCTCACATCGAAAAATTATAATAAGGTGAAGAAATAATTCTATTATTACTCTATTTAATAAGAGTAATCGTTCGTCCAAAAATTATAATAAGGTGATCGAATTCTATTATATATATATACTCCTGTGGACATGGCACAGTCTATCCCGATGCGGCCACGCGCGGGTTTGGGTAGACGAATGAATCTCGTCGTAAGATTGTTCTCGAATGGAAATTTAAATCAGAATGAAGTCGCCACTGAACTTTATGGGAGTTTGGACCCGTTTGAACCCACTCTGTACTTAGACGTACCGCGCACCAAGCACGGTATGCCTTAGTACTAATGCTTGTGGGAGTTCGTCCCTTTGCATCACACTACCGATGTGTAATATATCGAATATCGTGTATCGAATGACTCTCGCGACCAATGGTTTCGGGCATCCGGAAATCGTAGATTCTAAGTAAGGGGTGAAGGTACGTGTTGGGAAGCCCACGAAGGACACCTAACCCCGCTCGCACATAGCGGCCTCTACTAAGATATCGATTGATGTTCTTGTACGCGCGTTAGTAAGATGGTGAAATGTTATGACAAACATTGTTTTATGCTAGACATGCGAATTGTATGTTCACTACGTTGTTTATTGCATCTCGGTTTGTATTGTCGAAGTTGTTTTAGCATGTGATGTTCATTTAAAAAAAAGGATAAACGCCAAACAACGAAAATAAATAACTTGAAAGTAAATTACAAGTTACACGAGCGGAAATACTACCCGGATTTCACAATATGACATGAACAAGTAATTGAACAATTGCAATAATCGAAATGGACCGACAAACATAAACTACACGTGGGTTCGCGAATAGAAAACGTAAAAAGAATCTGTGAATTGAATGATTGGACAGACTCTGATCGGCTACTCATTGCGTTGCACATTGATCAGAGGACAAAATCTAGGCGCATGGTCCCTTGTGCCCTGGAACTCAGGCACAGGAGGACATGCGTCCCAAAAGTCAGGCGCAGGGACTATTGCGCTTGAATCTATGACGTACAGGACCCAAGCGTGATGCTATTTTGATCCCGAGGCCTTGAGGTGTCTCGTCTCGACTCATCATTATAAATATAAAACTCTCCACATATCGATACCATTGCTTGGCTAATAATAACCTACGATATTCAATTTAGCATCAACTAGTGTTCGTTTAAGTCGTCTTTTAATGATTCCTTAATATTCAACCATCGATTATGCAATCGATATCGAATATTTAGGAAAAGAAAGAAATGATGCGTCGAAGTCATGCGACAATTGATTATGTGATCACGTTACAAGCTTGGGATCAGATGCACGCCATGAGGCACCCTGATCCTTAGGTGCGGGAGGTCACGCATTCCAATATTAAGCCGCCATAACCCAAGCGCGTGGATTGGCTGTTTTCGGACTTTAGGCAGATTCGATTATCTAATGCGTTCGATTGAAAAGTTCGATTTGTCACGGTGAAAGTTTGATCCTTTGCACTATTGACATCGTTGTTTGACCGTTAGGCCTACGATGTTCAAATGACGTCATTGGATAATCGCTCAAAGTCGATAATGACTCGTCATTGCGAACATTATGTCCTTTGCATTTCGGCATCGTTGTTTGGCCATTAAGGCCTACGATGCTTTATTTGGTGTCACCGAACATTCACTCGAGTCACGTTTTAGAAAATATTCTGAATGTTATATATACACAGTAATGGTAATAGATATGTGAGAATTAAGAGTTACTCCCTCCATTCAAATTTAAACTACACATTTCTCTTTTGCACATTTGTCGAGGCACGTTTGCAACATCGATATCTTTCATTTTACATTAGCAAAAATTATAGAAATTTGATATTCATAAACAACTTACAAAGATGAATCAAACAAGATCCCATATGACTATATTTTCTTTTATAGATTGTCGAGAATATCGAAGATTCCCTTTAGTTGTGAATAGTGTCAACAAGAGAAATGTGTAGTTTGGATTTGAATGGAGGGAGTACATTTTAGTAGCAATAATATAAATGCGATAATTAAAGTTAGATGTTGGCGTACGAAAATGTAAAAGTTAGTATACGAGAAATTAAATGTTAGTAGTTAGATGCGATAAATAAAAGTTAGTAATGTTAGATGCAAAATAATAAATGGAGTTGTTTACACCCTCAACCTACATGTCAATGTTACAAAGTATGGACTCGTATTGGTATCGCCACGGACATGAGGAGGTCATTCGGTTATGTAGGAGAGTTAAGGTGTGCCAAAATTTGTGTATGATGTGAGAATGGGTGAGAGTAAGCCTTTTTATCTCTCGGTTTTCTGTTTTGGAATTGCTCCTTGTAATGGTTGAAGAAAATATTTTGACTCATAAAATGTGTTTTTGAAAATGGTGGAAGGACTTAGCTCGGTTTTCCAACCAAGAATGTTTGAAGAGGATTTTTTTTGATTCAGAATTACTGCCTCGAAAATGGCCGAGGTAGGGTGGTATTTATAGAGTTAGGTAGGTTTGAGAATGTGCTTGGGTGCCAAAATCTAGTTTATGATTTCAAAACACAGGCACGGGAGGGCTCTGATTCTCGAGCGTGGGAGCTCGTGCGCTTCATTTCTCAGGCACGGGAGTTCCCGCGGTGCAATTCTGAGGTGCGAGAAGTTGCCCAAAATACGGGATTGATATCCGCATTAAATGGGGTATGATTTTGATACGGTTTTGAGTTGATTGATAATGCATTTCGACGCCTTTTGACATTTTGGCCTGTTTTGGGTTTTTGACTTTGACCGGGCTTGACTCGGTCGACGAAAGACGGTTTTCCCCCGGATGCGGTTTTGGCTCAAAGTAGCTTTATTTTATTGGAAATGACTCATTATGTCTGGATTCGAGGTCGGTTTTGAGAGATTTGTACTCCGCAATGTGCCCGAGTCCGATACCATTGATTACGAGCCCATATTCGAGCATATTGATGCATGTTAACGTCCGATCATCATCGGATGTTTGGCGGAAAACTACTACAGACACCAACAGACAAAATGTGGGTGTCTACAACTCTGTAAATAATAGTAATCGTCTGTCCTTAACTCAGATATAAAAACAAACTATTTTGAGTCTTAAAAAGAGTTCTTAAAACCATAAACTTAATTAAGTAAAATTATTCCACATCGAAAAATTATAATAAGGTGATCAAATTCTATTATACAAAATTAAGAGTAATAATTCGTCATAATTATGATGAGGGGATGGAATTCCATAATATAAACAAGAGTAATTATTCGTTATTAGATATCAACAAAAAATAGTCTTAATAGAGCTTAAAACTATAAACTTAATTAAAATTGCCTCACATCGAAAAATTATGATAAGGTGATCAAATTTAATAGAGGTGATGAAATTTTATATTATAAATAAAAGTATTTATTTGTGAACCAAGTGAGAATGTGGACTTGGACCAACAATTAATTTCGCATCAATTTGTCCATAGATATCAACCAAAATTCCAAAGCAATGTCTATCCTCCAAAGATGTGTCGGAGAGGAGGAAGTGAGTCGTATAAGTGGATGTCCTACGGCTAAGGAGATTTAGGACTCCATCGCGCTTGCTTATGAGGGTACGTCTCAAGTCAAAAAGCACCTTATTGACCTTTTCATGCAACAATATGAGATGTTTCACAAGTCAAAGGACGAATCCATAAATAGCATATCGAGTCATTTTTCTTGTATCATTAATGAGCTTAAAAGTCTAGAAAAAGATTTCGAGTCGGAAGACATCATTGAAAAAGTTCTTCGTAGTCTAACCGATAAATGGCAACAAAAGGTCACCGCCATAGAGGAAGCTAAAGATTTATCCATCTTGACTCTTCATGAACAAATGGGATCACTTATGGCTCATAAGCTAAAGTTAGTGAAGCGTTCTAGTGATAACTTGTAGACACCCGCATTTTGCATGCTCGTGGCTATAGCAGTCTCCGACAAAACACCCGATGATGATCGGACGTAAACATGCTTTAATGCGCTCGAATACGGGACTCGGAATCAATAGTATCCGATGTGGGCACTTAGTGGATTACAAATCTCTACAAAATGACCTCAAATTCAGACTCAGTGGGTCGTTCCCAATAAAATAAAGCTATTTTGAGCTAAAATCGTCACCGGAGACAAAACTGTCTTTTGCGACCGAGTCAAAACCCGGTCAAAGTCGAAACCCAAGACGTAACAGGCCTCATGCTGCGTCGAAGTGCAAAATAAGACAAACAAAATCAATTCAAATAAAAAGTCAAAATAAAACCCCAACCTTCCCTATTTAGGCTCACCCGCCTATGGGCACTCGATCGAGTGCCTAAGGGCCACTCGATCGAGTGACCCTCCTAAAAATCGTCAGGGAACCTGTCAGTGGGGCACTCCATCGAGTGACTCTAGACGGGGGTAATAAGGGATGGCAACGGATCCGGGATCCGATCCGGATCCGCAAGATCCGGTCCGTACGGATCGGATATGGATCCTAAATTTTGAGATCCGTTGGATATGGATCCGGATCCGGATCCGCTATCTTTAAACGGATCCTGATCTGGATCTTAATAAATAAATCCGGATCCGGATCCGCAAATCCATTTTATTAAAAAATTAACAATAGTAAAAAACTTAGAACTTTAATTTGTGTTTTTTTTTGGTTATTTCTAAGACTCTTATTTTTAGTTTATTAATCTTTGATTATGAATCTTTATATTCAATTTTATTTGTAAAATTATGAAAATTATATGGTCGTAAATACCTATTAATTAAAAAATTTGTTGAATTTAAGTAAGAAATTGGATCCGCGGATCCAATCCGGATCCGGCGGATCCGAATCTGGATCTACATTTTTGAGATCCGTCGGATCCGGATCCGCTACTAGGAGTGCGGATCTGGATCTGGATCCATGCGGTTCCGGTCCGGATCCAATCCGTTGCCATCCCTAGGGGTAATATCTATATATACCCCCTTTGCACATCATTTGAGAAGAGGCTTTTTGAACCCTTCTTCCTCCACATTCCTCCACATTTTCTAAGAGTCTCACACACTCACAGACACAAGCCATTCCCGAGATCAAAACTCGTCAAAAACCGAGAACATATTCTCCCTAATCACACACCCTAACTCGTCTAACACACTCGAACCGCTCCCGTACCTACGACGACACTCTACGACGTCGTTTTCCGAGACTATTAACTTGTAGGTTGAGGGTGTACCAAATCCTGCTTCTCTAATCTAATTTTCTTTTTTATTGTTGTATAATAGTTACTAACTACTAACTTTTATTTACCGTTCTATTAACATTTAATTTCCGTTTACTAACTACTAACATTTCATTTTTTTGCATCTAACTTTTAATTATTGTTCCTAACATTACTAACAATCTAACATCTATACTTATATTCCATCATATATAATACCGTGTATATTAATTTAAAAAAACAATTTTTGAATCAATTCAAGCAAATATCTGATGATGCTAAATCGATTATCGTAGGTTTCAAAAAATCGAATTACGATATCGAAATGCAAAGGATCTAACATTTGTGACGACAATCGAATTTTCAAGTCGAGTATGTTCGATAACAAATTCCGTTCAAAATCCGTTATATTCCTCCGAAAAGTCGTACTGGAGGTGGCGCCCTTCGAGGCATGCCGCCCTAGACACTCAAGGGTTAGGTCGCCTTATGGCGTACGCATAACCGTTGTATTATAACGCGATTGCGGTGACTTATTATTGAGCGTATTCGATACCATTTTCAAAATATTACTTTAAAGGCACGATGTTGACTCCGTAGTCAAACGTCGTGCCTAAAAAAGTCGTCGACAGTTGAATTAGCGTGAAACCCATTGATGCCGAATCGATCATCATATGGTCCGTATGGACCGACAATGACATCGTGACGCAGACAGAATCGATATTCATCCTAGTTTAGTTAACTCCGATTTCACAAGCAACGCTCCGAAATGCTTGATACCGGTTCTGCAACCAAGTGTCATGCGTAACGAGTTATCAAGAACCGAGTGAGTATAAATTATTTAATATTGATGTCTAGCTCGATTATTTCTCAGTTTGTATCATCAATTTACGAAATGGGTCGTTTTGAAGCAAACCTTTCGCCTGTTACAGAGGGCACTCGATCGAGTGCCTAAGGGCCACTTGATCGAGTGCCTAAGGGCCACTCGATCGAGTGACCCCCTCCAAAATGGGCAGGAAGTCCTCACGAAGGCCACTCGATCGAGTCCCCTTAATGACTCGATCGAGTAGCCCCTATAGGCCTCCAATGAGAGCCTAAAGGTGCTATAAAGTCCCATTACGCCATGTTTACGACTTTGAGCAACGTCTCGTATGACTAGTCCTATATTGACGGCTCTTTAGTCGTATCCAATATAGGACGGGTCAAGACATTCCTATTTTGCTATGTTAAGACGGGACAAGACTTCGAGGCCTCAAGCTATCACTATGTTTCTATAATCCCCTAGAAAAATCTAACGCGATACAGTGGCGGAAACACTGTAGAGTTGGGATTATAACACGCTGTAACTATGTTTAGATAAAAATTTAAACGGTAAAGTCAAACATTAGGCCTTAAATAAATTGGCCCAAAATGAAAACATTCCACAAAGGGGGTTTAACAATCCATAATACAAAATTATTAAAATTAATCGAGCAGGGATCATGTCTGCCCGCTAGCCCACACCCGGAAACATGCATACCTGTCATGTTAAAAACATAACAGCCACAATCAGTGAGGAGCAACGTCAACGTTCTCCCAGCCGTATAACAGGATTTTAAAACAGTAATTACTAATATAGGAAAAATAGTAAAAAATGGAAAACAGTAAAACAACATATTAAAATAATCTTTCAGCGCGAAATGAAATAATTAAATGGGTTTCCGAAGAAACATAAAAATATTTGCCAACCTGCAAACCAATTTATACCGATAACAATAGAAATATTCAAAATGGCGTTATGGATAGAATTAATGTAGAATCTAGACTTTCACTAGGACAATACTAAACTAGCTTCGAGAACTTAGTCAAAACAAATCAGACTTTGGTCTCTAACTAGGCAACTCAACCATAACAGGAGTGCGTGCAGCGAGGTCCAGGCTTAAGTAATGTACACCCCTCCTGGACACCAACCGTAATCCAGTTCAACCCGACGGCGACTTACACGATGCGATATCTAAGTTTAGGGTCAAAATATACACACTCCTGAACACAAACCATGCTCAGTTCAACGACCAATATGTCTCAACATAGACACACCAGCTTTATAGTTGATGGCAAACGTACATCCCAGACTATATTACTCTAAACCCACACTTATCCTTATTCCATAACTCCAAAACAATCCATTATCGATATTTAAAAGATGTATTCAATACAAACAATAGGAGAACAAAAGAAAAAGGAATTACTTTCCAAAAGAGAAACCTTTCTATTTTAGGAAACTTCTATTTTTTAGAAACTTTACCAAAAATAGCATCATATCAAAATAGCGAAAATATTAGTTTATACTAACATCACATTTTTAGTAAACGATATAGATTTATAAAACTAATACTTTCGGCCTTAACGATATTAATTACCAAAGTGAACATTTAATTTTATGAAATTATTAAAATATCGTATAAGCGTTATAAAATGATTAAAAATGTCTTAAATATTTTAATATTACTAATTAGGGTGTTTTCAAAAGTTATAAAGCTAAAATTCCCTAATTATTATTAGTTTCGACAATAAAATTATAAATAGGATTTAACTATTTTAAAATTCCCTAATTATTTTAATCTTAACTCGGGTTTTAAAGCATTTTCTCGTTAATCGTCCAATTTCGACAATAACGATTAATAAAAATAGTAATTACAAAATGATTTAACTATTAATGTCTAAAAATTATTATTAAACCTAAAAATCATCATTTTCCAGATTATACTAATTTTTCAGATTTTCCAAATTTCCATATTTACCAACTTCCGTCAAAACCGTCTTTAAAACCCGTTTTCACAATTAACGATTCCATTAATAAAACTTATCGTTCCTAACATTTTATTAAGGCACTAAAAATCATAGAATTATATTTTAATATGAAATCATCAGAATCATAATTTTTTTTCCAGATTTAAACCAAAGACCAGAAATCGAGAATTTAAACGACAAACACGGTTTTAACGATAAACGATGATTTAAAGTGATTAATTAATTCATCCACGTAAAAATTCCGAAAAATTATGAAACAATTCAGACAATTCTATTTCATCAGAAAGTTTCACCACGTCAAAAATCAGATTAAAATAAAATGTTTAAGTAATAGAACTAAAAATCGGCTTTTAATCGTTTTTGTCCGATAACGGTAATAATTCAATAATCGATATCAAAAATATCAGAAAAATACTAAATTATTAAAAATCATCAAAAACAACATTTTTCCAGAATATAAACATATATTACATGTTTAGGCCGAATATTACGATTTTACAAATTAATATGACGATTTAATCGTTAATCTCGTAAAAGCGATAAAAATACCGAAACATGCAAATTTTCAACTTTTAAAAATTCTCCAGATTTTATGACATACATATATTGCCAAAATAAAACATAAAAATATATACATGCAAATACTCAATTAAAATCATGAAATACCGAGTAACATCGACGTTACCTCTACTCCAAGTCTGAATCGATTATATACTCGTCGGACTCGGGATCATCCAAAAAACCTACATCACACGAAAATCACGGTAGAAAAATACCATGAAAAAAATTAAGAAAATCAATGGTAAATAACGATCGAAAACCCATCGATTATTACCTTAACGATAGGATCGGAAAGAGGATTAATTTTACGATAAAAATGAGACGATCAAGACTTGATTAGGGACAAAATTGGGCTGGAAATTATGGCTGAAACTCATGGCCAATATGAAGAAATTGAAGAGTATTTTCTTTGTTTGATCTTGTTGCTGTTCGGTCTGCTCTTCCCTTCATTCTTCTTTCTTTTCTTCTCGTCCGTCTATTCTATCGTTCTCGTCTTTCGTTCCTACATTTCTTATTCCGATTTCTTTGTTTCTATTTCTTTTGTCTCGTTTCCGTTGGAACCTTGAAGTTTTTATGGAAGAACAAGCGTTCGAGACCAGTTTTGAAGTCGTGAGTGGAGCTTGGACTATTAGACGGACAAGTGCTTAGATTATCGACCCGACTCAAGGTAACTTTAGGGCGTTACTCGATTTTATATCGTATGTTTGAGTAGTAGTATGTAGTAAATATTTTTTTTAACTTCGGTTTTCTTCGGTATTGCTAATCATATTAATTTTACATCGTATGCTTTATAGATGTTTCACAAGTTTTCGATATCATTTTATAAATCGTTAATAATTTAATTATTTACGATCGTTATAATATTTCGTTGGTTATCGTGACACTAGTAACTAAATAATATCGATTTTATATTTTTGTCATATTTCGTTAATTTATAATTTTAACTCAAAATCGTATTTTTATATTATAATCGAGATTTGTATACTTGTTTAACAAATTAATTATCGTTTTACGATTTATACTAATAAATGAGAAAATAGTTGATTTTGTTTTAAATATATTTTTAGTCGAGACTATTTTCACTAATAATTTATTATTTGTTTACAATTGACTATTTTTAGTAAAAATCCATATTATTTATTAATAAAAGCTATTTGTTGAAAATTGATTTGAAATCTTTGTAAATTCATTTCATTTATAAAAATCGTTGACTCAATTAATTTTGATATCGTTTTCGTAAAACATCTCTTTTCTAAAATTTACAGTTTTAACTCGATTTCCTAAATTTTTATAAAATACTATATATTGACGTGTTATATTATATTTATATTTTCAGTAACAAATTTAGGACTATATTAAAGTTACGATAACGACGATAATAAATAAATGTTAATTTCGTTAGAAATGCTATTTTTATACATTTCACTTATTTTAATAACTTACGTATTTTCTATAAGACTTTCTATTTTAAGTAAGTTTTTAAAATTAGTAAGTTTCTATTTATAGAAAGTTTCTCTTTTAATATAAAATGTTTATTCTTTTTATCCTCATATTGATTATGTTTATTTTTGAATATCGATAATGGCTGTTTTGGAGTTATGGAATAAAGTAAGTGTGGGGTTAGAGTAATATAGTCTGGGATGTACGTTTTTGCCATCAGCTATAAAGTCGGTGTGTCTATTTGGGGCACATTTGGTCGTTGAACAAGGCGTAGTTTCGCCCAGGAGGGTGTATGTTTTGACCTTAAGCTAGATATCGCATCGTGTTAGTCGCCGTCAGCTGAACTAGACATATTTGTTGTCTAGGAGAGGTGTGCACTACTTAAACCTGGACCTCGCTGCACGCAGTCCTGTTATAGTTGAGTTGCCTAGTTAGAGACTGGATTCTGTTATGAGTTAAGTCTACAGTTCTCGAAGCTAGTTTCCAGTATTATCCTAGTGAAAGTCTAGCCCCGTGCACACTGATCGAATTTCCATAACGCCAGTTTTGAATATGATTATTATTATCGATTGGTTTGATTTGCAGGTTGGCAAATGTTTTAAGTTTCGTTGAAAACTTATTTTTATTATATCGTTTTAATGTTTTCTCTTTTAAATATTTTGATATAATAATACTATTATTTTTCCATATGATATAATATGGCTGGGAGAACGTCCGAGTTACTCCCCACTGACGTGGCTGTTATGTTTATAACATGACAGGTATTTGCTGCTGGGTTTTGGGTGTGAGCTAGCGAGTAGCATGGATCCTACTCTTTCTTCCTTCGTATATTTTATAGATTTGTATAAACCTGTTTGGAAATTTTACTTTTAGCCCTTTTGTAAAAAGAGGCCTTTGTATTGACATACCGTTTCTTTTAATAAGATATAGTTTGTCAGTGTGTTTTAATCCCAACTCTACAGTGTTTCCGCCACTGTATAGCGTTAGATTTTCTAGGGGATTATAGTCTGACCAACAGAAAAAAAGAAAAAAGGAAAAAAAGCAAAAGACTGGACAAAAAAAAGTCCAAGGAAAAAGCAAAAAGCCCAAAACAAATGAGCTGACCATGATAAGAGAAAAATTCTCAACATTCCCCGACCGGATACAGTCAATCCCATGACCGAGGCTAAAAGGTTAACCAAACAAAAAAAATTCAAAAACCCATGGCCGTAGTTATCGGTCAAATCAAGTGAAAGTCCCTTGACCGGGGCACGGTCAATTCAAAAATTATCAATGCCCATACCATCCAATAGAGGAGAGATAGTCAGGCTGGTCAGCTAACACCACATCTAGCCTTCCCACATTACAACCTTCAAGACCTTCTCAAGACTTAGGCTAAGAGACAGCCCAGAATTTTGAGGATTTAAGCTCCATAGGATACACCCTAACCATTAGGGCCGAACATGGAAACCAGATCCTGCATTATCAAACCTACCCCGATTGAAGTTTGAGTCATTTTTACTCAACTTCCCCCTTTCCTACCGCATTACAATACCTTACCCTCGAAGCTTTAGCTCCACAAAATCAAGCTCCAGGTGTCAAAACATCAAAGCCACTTACGACCTAGTACCACATTTCCAAAAACATCCAAACCAGTTACCAACCTCAAACCCGGGAACTCAACCTGCGGTCGGCATAGAACATGCCCAAATAGTTCACACCACCTCTGGGGGCTACCCCGGAGAGCACTCACAGTCACAGGATCAACATCCTAACTATTCTAGCCCTTTGATCAAGAGATCATTGGGAATGCACCTAGCCTACACCATCGTTATGGCTAGTTACACACAAAGCCCTAATAAACTAGGCACCATAATACATATTTCAATTCACTGAACTACGGCTTGGTTTGATTTCACCACACGCGAATACGTAGGCAGCCTTTCAACAAAAGCACAACCACCCACATTGACACACATTCAAAAAGCACCGTCATTTCTATCACGACACTTTCGTGTTCTTAACAATTAGCTTTGTCATTATGGGGGCTTCTCTTAGGCGGAAGTTCTCCATCCACTCACATAATCCAAATACTTTCAAACACTAGCCTTCTTTCTATAGAGTGTCCTTGTACTCGGCTCAGTTGAAGACGAGAATTCGTCAGGGACTCGAACAACACCCACTTTGGGAGTATACCCAAAAACCAAGAATCCAAAAGAGCACTAGTCTACAGCATTGCTACTACTGAGTCATGTCATTACAGAGTACATATCTTCCCAATTCTGAAGATTCGACCATGTTGTCACTCGCCTTGGCTACGGAATAGCGCAACTTAAGAGTCCTGTCTTCTTAGGTGGCCCACCCCCTACCGAGTCACGGTCCAACCCCTCAAAAATCCGTTCGTGTCTGTCAACTCGTCCTGTCGCGTCCAGAGTCGAGTCTGTCGGTAGGCCTCTCTCTTCAAATAAAATTCCCGCTTTGAAATCTACAAAACTTAGCCATTTGAGAAAATCCTTTTCGACAAGGTCAAATTTTAGTCTATTTAAACTGCAAATTTCTTTTCTACCCCTTTCAATTTTGAAAACCTATCTCCTAGCACGTGAGTTGCTTTCAGGACTTCGATTTCAAAATTAAGCAGAAATTATTTTCCCCAGTGCAAGTCAGTCTATAGATGCTAACTGCATTTCCTGTATGCTATCTTCCTACCTGCTATATTTGCTATTTCTGCCTATATATCTAACATTTCAGGTACCAACTTGTGCTTCCCAAAGGAACATCAAGTTTTTACTTCCCCAGCGTGAGTCGATGTTTCGCCTAATTGTTACATACGAATTGCTATGTGTCGGCATCATACAGGTACACCCAGGCTCGAGAAGGAAGTCTCCTCGCAAAAACTCCCCAGTGGAAAGCCCAGGTGACATTTCTACTAAAGAATCGGGATGTGTCTGCGGACGGACACACCCATAGCTTCCTATGCAAGCTCCCGCGTAATTCTGAATCAGGATGTGTCTGTAAACGGACACACCCATTGCTTCCTAGGCAAGCTCCCGCGCAGCTCCGAGATGGAATGTGTCTGCAAACGGGCACACCCAAGGCTTCTTAGGCAAGTCCCCACGAAGCTATTAACATCAACTCAGGTATGATTTTTATCTTATGGCTGACGAGCCCTTTTACGCAAGTCTAATGAACTATAAACGACCCGACCGGAAGTCTGCCAGGTCTTAATCCTCGATTGGCCTGGTAGCTACTCTGACTTTCGCCTTGTCCAAGCCTCAGTCAGAGTGGGGGCTCTGTAGACACCCACATTTTGACCGCCAGGTGTCTATAGCAGCTTCCAAAAAAAACACCCGATGATGATCGGAGGCAAACATGACTTAATACGCTCGATTTTCGGACTCAGAATCAATACTAGTTGGCAGGAGCTTTTAGCGGTGTAAAAATCTCACAAAACCGACCTCAAATTCAGGCTTAGTGGGTCGTTTTCAGTCAAATGAGACTAATTTGGGTCAAAACCGTCACCAAGGGCAAAACCGTCTTTTAGCAACCGGGTCAAACCCCGATCAAAGACATTTCCGAGCCATAAATATCTGACGCAGCATTCGAGAATCCAATTGTAAGTCCGATTCCTCACAAAAATCAGCCACGAAGAAGAATTAAGCAACCAAAACTCTTCCTTAAAGATAAAAATCGTTCTCCAAAAGGAGACTTCTACCCGGCTCAAACCCACTAGATCGAGTGGACCGGTCACTCGGTCGAGTGAGCCCATAAAAACCGCCAAATCCTGCATCAGACTGGGCACTCGATCCAGTGACCCTTGTTCCAGCTGAAGATCGGGTGTTTCTTCCCATACAAGTAACCTTTTCCAATCCAAAGACGGAATCCCACTTCACCCCAACCGGTTGTTTCTTCCTTTGCAAGCCATATATCTCCTATCCCAAGTTGGGTATTTCATCCTATAAATACCCCACCCCCGCAACACAATTTCCATCATCAATTATCCACGACAACTTTAATTCCCGACACATATCAACAATTCACAACACAACAATTCCAATCCCGACATACACAAGTTACAACCCGAAATTCCAACAATACTAGGCTTATTATATCCCGACGTTCCCTCTAGAAATCCTATTGGATTCCCGACCATTCACAACCCGAAATTCTAGGCAACTTTAGGCAAACCATATACAAACCCGAGAGCAAAACTCGCCAAATCCCCCTCCCTAGCCATACACACCATAACTCACCTATATACATCTTAACGCTCCCGCGCCTGGGCCGCTACTACGAGTCCGTTTTCGAGATAATCAAGCATGTAGGTAGAGGGTGTCTCAAATCCCGGCTTCTCCCTTTTCTTCTCTTTCTCTCGTTCGTCCGTTTCTATTTACGGGTCGTCGTCGCATTTTTTTATTTCTTTTATCGTAACTAATATTGATATTATCGTGCTATTTTCAATAAAGCGTCGTCCCTAGGATTCGATATCGACTCCATAGTCGAATATCGGATCTAAAGGTGTCAATCATTAAATCATGTTAAGCATAATCCCGTTGAAGTCGGGTAATGATCACATGGTCCGAAAAGACTAATTACGACATTACAACGTGGAGGAATTTATTTCGTCTTAATAACATCCAAAACGATTTCTAAAGAATTTTTTTTCAAAATCCACTCTAAATATTCGATATTTATTCTATAATCAAGCATCAAATATTACGAGTATCAATATTTAAGTCGTGTATAAATTGCATCATATTTCTACGCGACTTAACCAAATTATCAATTTTCAAAACCGAAAGCAATTTCAAAATCAAAATCAAAACAGGACAGCAGTCCGTACAGGGGGCACTCGATCGAGTGCCTAGCCCACTCGATCGAGTGGCAGCCCAAAAAGCGAATCAGAAACTTTTTTCGAGACCACTCGATTGAGTCCATCAATGACTCGATCGAGTGGCCCCTGGTATGTTAAAACCGTGAGTCTTTCAACTATTTTCGAGTCCCAATAAAATTCCTTTAACGATTTTGGTCAACACGTGGCAAAGTCTATCTCGTGAATCTAACCTTTTCAAAATCGTTCATCATCTTCTAATTCATTTACACTTCGTTATTATTGCAATTTTGCAATTGTTGTATTGTAATTTGTGGCATTGTATTTCCGGGTGGTATGCCGCTCGTATATTGTAATCTGTTGTCGCTCTTTTTATTTTGTTGTTTGTTTTATTATACTAAAATGAACATCACATGCTAAAACAACTTCAACGTTAGTTTAGATGCATTAAACGATGTAGTCAACACATTTCACATGTTTAGTCAAAAAACATTGTTTGCATATCATTCGACCGTCAAACTAGCACGCGTACACAAAATCGAACGATATCTAAGTAGAGGCCGCTAAGTGCGGGCGGGGTTGGGTGTTCTTTGTGAACTTCCCAACACGTACCCTCATCCCTTACTCAGAACCATGGTTTCCGGATGTCCGAAATCATTGGCATACGAGAGTCATTCAATACACGATTACTGATAATGTCGGTATCGGTATCCCAATGCAAAGGGACGAACCCCATAAACTCTGAAATTGGAATGGACCATGCTATGTGCATGACCCACTACGACATAGAGTGAGTTCGAACGGGTCCGAACTCCCACAAAGTTCGGTGGCGACTCCAACTACGATTTAAATTTCAATCCGAGATCCATCTCACACGAGATTCATTCGCCGCCCCAAACCCGCGCATGGCCGCGTCGGGGTGGACCTATGTTATGTCCACAAGAAGTAAACTTTTTAATTCTAATCTAAGACGAATTTTGAGTGAAAGTAGAAATATTTTTATAAACAACACAAGTCTACTAATTACTATAAATTGAAAGTATATAGAGTTATTTTTATAAACAACGCAAGTCTACTAATATTACTAATTACATTACGATAATTACTATAAAGATGATTATCATTATATTGAGTGTATTGATTATTATTAGTAATAGTATAAAATAATAATTTTTGATTGAAAGTAGAATTCATACTTCTAACCTTATAAGACGGATTTTTTAATGTACATAATTTTATTAAATAACTTTAAACATTTCGGGTCAAAATACTGAATACGGGTCCGTTTAATTATGGGTCGTGTTATATGGATAAACATTTCTCTCGGTGTCGTCCCCTTAAGATAAACATTGATAAGCGGTGTCAAATCTTCGAAATGACAATGGTTTGAAATAATCATAATCACTTCGTCGCATAGTTAATTCTTCCTCCGTCTCACTAAAAGGGTCATCCCACCTTCTTAGTGAGAATTAAGGTGTATAAAAATGTGTAGTGGAAAATAAAAGATGGAAAATAAGTGATGATAGAACCAATGTTAACCACAAAAATCAGACAAAATAAGAATAAAACAAAAAATGACTTTTAGAGAGACAACCCAAAAAAGAAAGGGTGACTCTGCTACAGACCATGGAAGTACTATTCCGTATGTTAAAATTTGAATTTTAACAAAATCCATACATAGAAATAGATGGTTAGAAATTGGCTTTTAGACTAAAGTTTTGTGGTCTCTTCTTTCCAACGAATTGAATAGGTCGAGCTAGATCATGACCTAAAATCGGGTCAATTAGGATTCGGGTTAAATTAGTTGTGAGTAAAAAAACAGGCTCATGCCTCTAAAAACGTGTCAGGTGGGTCAGGTCAAATTTAAAGCGAGATGATGACATACATACAAATATGTTTAATGCGAAAGTTAATGCTTAGAGAACAAAAGACACATATAGGTCCAATGTTCCAAATAAGTTGTCACAAACATTTTAGCAATCAAGTATTTTGTTGAGTATCGTTTGTTTTAGTCATGTAGCTAATGTACACACTAGACCTGTCACCGGTCGGGGTATACGGGTCATGCTCATAAATAATTTCGAACACCTAATTTTGTTACGACTTTTAAAGTAAAAAAATTGTATGTATTAAATTAGGGTCGGGTTTACGGATCGAGTCAAATTTGACAGGACTAACCGTCTAAATGTAGCATTATAACCCGTATCTGCTACGTTTCGTATAAAATACATGCAAATGTGGAGTGCTAATCATCTAAAATGACAATTATTGGAAATAATCGTAATCATTCCGTCGCAGTCAATAATTATAAAAAAAGTATTAAGGTTTATTTAGTAACGTTATTGTTACACCCGTGCATCGCACGAGCATCAAAACTAGTATATGTATATGTATATATATATATATATATATATATATAAAGAAGGAAGTTTTCAAGCGATATGATTGGTCCGTTACATCAAAACTAAATTTAGGAAAGTATCATTAATAATAAAAAAAATCAAGTAGAGAATTTTTTAATTATTAAAATAATATATATTTAATCTATCATATTAATGTGATGTTTTATAATTTTCATCTTAAAACCTTTAAATTTCGTTTCACAAAAAGTTATTGTAAATAAAATTATAAAATAAATTAATTAGATTCGTGGTAGAAAATGCTTTCATTAGAGTATAAATTTCATATTATTTGTTTCTTATTATTTGCTCGAAAAAATGATGAATTTATTACATATAAAGATATTTAAGTCATCCCACATCGACAAATTATAATAAGCTGATGAAATTCTATATTATAAATAATACGGAGCAGTAATCATCCGTTCTTATATATCCACCAAAAATCTTTTGAGTCATAAATAACACTTAAGATTATAACCCACATCGAAAAAATTATGATGAGGTTATGAGATTCTATAATATAAATAAGAGTAATTATTGTTTTCGTATATCGACTAAAAAACTTCTAAGTCTTAAAAAAAACTTTCAACTACAAATGTAAAATTGTCCCTCATCGAGAATAAGATGAAATATATTATAAATAAGAGTAATCATTTGTTCTTTTGGATCTTAAAAGAAGTTCTTAAGACAGTAAATTATCCCACATCAAAAAAATTATGATAATGGAATTCTCTATTATAAATAAGATTAATCATTCGTTCTTAAAATCAATAATTTTTTTTTCGAGTTTTAGAAAATATCTTAATAAAACTACTAACTTAAGTGACATAATCTCACATTGAAAAATTATAACAAAGTGATGAAATATATTATAAATAAGAAATAAGAGTAATTAATTCTACAATAAGACGATGAAATTCTACTATACAAATAAAAGTAATCATTCCTCCAAATTATGACTAATCATCTTATAATAATTTACTTAATGATAACACCAGCAAAGCTGACGTGGCACGCCTAACATCCCTCAAAATCTCGCTCTGAGCTCCCACATTAATTGGATAAAATCGTCATATCACTTAAACCATTTCGCATCTCTTGCATAATTTAGGGGCAAGATTGTCATTTCTTTCATGTATATATACCCGTATATTTTTTGTATTTAGTATATATATATATATATATGCTTATATGTACGCTTACATATACCAACGTATATGGTATTTTCGTTAAATTAGGATTATATATTTTCGCTTATATGTTCTCGGATATTTTCCTAATATAATGTTATATTTTCGCTTATATAATATATAATGGTATATACCAACATATAATTACATGTTCTTTAATATATGTTATAGTATAACCTAATACATTATAACACGTTTTATATATTATAACCATGTATAATCATACCTATTGTATAGTATATACTTTATACAGAATTTAATTAGGTTAATTAGGAAGTATAACATATAAATTAATTAGGAAGTTTTGTGTGTAATTACCGAGATATACTATACTTTAATTTATATGTTAATATCGTTATGTACTATAATATTATTATAATCAAACGTATAATACCTAATATGTATTCTTATAATAGCTAAAAATTAAAAAGATTATAATACGTAATTAAAGTATAGTATATAACCATATGTATAATAATACCTATTGTTATATGAATTAACTATATTATAATGCCTAATTATATACGGATTATTATGTATTATTATATATCATACGTATTATTATAATACCTCATAATCATATGTGTTATTATAAATCATAGTACCTAATACGTATTAATATAATTATATGATATGTTTTCGATCCTGCGGTTGTCGAGGCTAACAAATCTTTTCCGATTTACTATCACCTACTTTTATGGTATTTTAGTATTTCTAACCAAAATATACTCATTTATTTTCGAATACAGTAGCTCAATGCTAATTATCACCGACATATATGTTAATTAGGAAGTTTTGTGTGGAATTACCGAGACATATATGTTATTTAGTATATATATACGCTTATATGTACGCTTACATATACTAACGTATATGGTATTTTCGTTAAATTAGGATTATATATTTTTGCTTATATGTTCTCGGATATTTTCCTAATATAATGTTATATTTTCGCTTATATAATATATAATGGTATATACCAACATATAATTACATGTTCTTTAATATATGTTATATTATAACCTAATACATTATAACACGTTTTATATATTATAACAATGTATAATCATACCTATTGTATAGTATATACTTTATACAGAATTTAATTAGGTTAATTAGGAAGTATAATTAGGTTAATTAATTAGGAAGTATAAATTAATTAGGAAGTTTTGTGTGTAATTACCGAGATATACTATACTTTAATTTATATGTTAATATCGTTATGTACTATAATATTATTATAATCAAATGTATAATACCTAATATGTACTCTTATAATAACTTAATAATTTAAAAGATTATAATACGTAATTAAAGTATAGTATATAACCATATGTATAATCATACCTATTGTTATATGAATTAACTATATTATAATGCCTAATTATATACGGATTATTATGTATTATTATATATCATACGTATTATTATAATACCTCATAATCATATGTGTTATTATATATCATAGTACCTAATACGTATTAATATAATTATATGATATGTTTTCGATCCTGCGGTTGTCGAGGCTAACAAATATTTTCCGATTTACTATCACCTACTTTTATGGTATTTTAGTATTTCTAACCAAAATATACTCATTTATTTTCGAATACAGTAGCTCAATGCTAATTATCACCGACATATATGTTAATTACGAAATTTTGTGTGTAATTACCGAGATATACTATTCTTTGATTTATATGTTAGTATCTTTATGTACTTCTCCTGTAATATTATTATAACCAAACGTATAATACCTAATATGTACTCTTATAATAGCTAACAATTTAAAAGATTATAATTCCTAATTAAAGTATAGTATATAACCATATGTATAAATTATACCTATTGTATAGTATATACCTTACACGGAATTTAATTTATTGAGGCAGATATTACGTATCCGTCCTAGATATGAACTAAGTTATTGATACCCTTATAAATGTAGAATTTATCACGAGTAAATAATTATTGAATAGATATCACGTATCCGTCCCAAATATGATATAAATTCCTTATGCGCTTACATGGATAACTTTTTCCGAAATACGTTATATAGACGGAATCGATATTAAGATCAACATTTCAGTTATATACAGTTGTATACCTAGAGATATTCATAAGAATATCTCTCGATATCCTCCCATAATAATCTAATTTTCACATTACCTAACTCCACCTTATATATATCGTTTTCCTTTCCTGTTTTTTGTATCATAAGCACTCCTATCTTTATTATTCCATAAGAATCCGTCTTATTCAACACTATGCTAACTTTCGAGTTAACGAACATATCGGAATTGGAGCAGGGGAAGCGGCTGAAAGAGATGGTTGTCAGGGTCGTCCATCGCTGGACCCGACTGGTCATGAAGGACAGAACCAAAGTCGAGTCTATCGAGGTTCTTATGATCGATTCCGAGGTATTACGTCAACCATATTATTACGTTAATCTTTCGCATCCGATCATTATTCTTTTATTTGTGATACCAAATTCCAACGTTCAATCCGCGTTTATAAGTTTTTTCTTTTTTTGTCTACTCTGTTTTTTGTTTGATATCGATACTTCATATACTTTTATTGCGTTTTTATTTACGCGTTAAATTTTCGAAATAGTATACTAATTTCCTTCGTATTTTGAACAAATTCATATTTAGTTGTATTCTTTGATTTCTTATTTTGAACCAATTCATATTTACTTGTATACTAATTTCCTTCGTATTTCGAACAAATTCATATTTAGTTGTATTCTCTTATTTCCTTCGTATTTTCCTTATATAATGTTATATTTTCGCTTATATAATATATAATGGTAAATACCAACATATAATTACATAATTATATGTGTTATATTATAACCTAATACATTATAACACGTTTTATATATTATAACCATATGTATAATCATACCTATTGTATAGTATATACTTTATACGGAATTTAATTAGGTTAATTAGGATGTATAATGTAACACCCCATATTTTATAATAATATTTTATTCAGAAAGTTATTTATTTAAAATAATCATTTCTGCATTTTATAATAATATGCATTCCATATTTTATTGTCTTCTTTATCCGTTTTAAATTATTGTCTCATTTTGACTCACTTTTAATGGGTTAAAATATCCGTACACGATTTGACAATTTTAAAATAGTAACCGCTTTTCTTATATCTATTCTCCATGCGTTTCATTATGGTCTAACCCAATTTGTAATTAGATGATCCATTGTATGAGGTAATAGATCCAAAGCCCATTTGTTCATTCTCTTATAAAAAGGATTAACCTAGCAAGCAAGTAGGTCACTTCTTTTTCCTCCTTCTTCCCTGCCGCGTCGCATCCCCTCCCTTCTTCTTTTTGTTTCTCATTTTCTCCATTTAACTCCATTGTTATGCATCTATCTTTCTTTCAAATGCATACATAAATTATATTTTCATAATCTTGGCTCTTTCCTCTACAACATATTCATCTCCAATTAATTTTATGAGATTCAATTTTATGAACATTCAGACCTACCTGTAGGGTCCCTAATTAAAGAAAAAAATACCATTCTTTTGGTCGTTTTGGAAGAGGATTTGTGTGGTATGATTTCCATCACATGTGTTTCGGTTTGTTTCTTCAAAGTCGATCTATGAGGATGGTGACACATGTTGGAGACAAGATTTTGTTTGTCGCGTTCTCTATGGTGTTTCTTATTAATGTTTATCATTAATTGCCAAAAAGGTAACTAGATGTGTCTTTTAATCGCGTTTATAATATGTGAATGTCGTTAATATGATGAATGAATGCATAATATAATATTGGATGTTGTGTGGTATTATTATGCACGTTTATTATTTCGTTGATAGATTGCACGATTTAATTGTATCGTTAAGATGTTAATTACCGCTTTAATTTATGCGAATTAGAAAGTTGTGAATCGTTTCGTGAGAGAATTCTAGGGCGCGCATGAACCGACCGTGGCCTCTCTTGGTGGAGATGCTAGGGTGTTTCATCGATGCTTTTAGGGTTTGAAACCCTAGATTCAATGATGACTCAACCTACAATCACCCGGTGGTTGAGGTTAGGGTTGAGGTTAATATAACCTTATTTGAAGTTAATGTAACTTCGTTGAGAAGTACTATGCAACTTCACTTGAGGTTAAGATAACTTCAACACGGGGTTATAATCTTGTCGAGGTTCCCGAACTTTGCAAGGTTATAGTCAAGGTTAATGTAAACTTAATTTAGAGTTAAGGTTAGGGCGAAGGTTAAGGTAACCTTAGCGTGGACTTAAGGTTATAACTAAGGTTAACGTAACCTTAACAAGAGTTAAGGTTATAGCCGATGTTAATATAACCTTAACAGGAGCTAATGTTATAGCCGAGGTTAATGTAATATTGATTGAAGTTAATGTACCTTTGTTTAGAAGTTACTACACCACTTCACTTGAGGTTAATGTAATCTCGTCGTAGCATCATAATCTTGTTGCAGTTAATGTAACTCCACGAGGTTATGGTTGAGGTTAGGTCAACCTCAACTTAGTAGACAAGGTTATAGTCAGCGAAACTTAGCCTTGGATACTATTAGGCATTAGATGTGTGAGGTTAACTATAAGGTTATAGTTAGTTGTACTATCTTTTATTCACGTATTGTTGAAAGATTACTGCTATGTATGTTCTTCATAGTTCACTCAGTTATATTGTTCTATGTTTGAGACATGATTGGTATCTAATATAGTCGGTTATACTTATTGGATTGCAGTAACACTTGGTATAGTCAGTTACACTATCTAGGGCTTGATTTTCCCTGGTAAAGCTAGTGACACTATACTAAGTCTGATTACTACCTTGTATAGTCAGTTATACTATACTAGGATGGGTTGCCATTTAGTAAAGTCAGTTATACTGCACTAGGATTGGAATCGTGACGTTATTCACAAGAGCCTGGTACTGTCAGTTATACTGTATAGTTACACGAACCCTAGTGGTATAGATGACGTGCGGTATCAGTTATATACCAATCGGAATGAAAAAGCGCCAAATGCCGTTTGTCTATGTTCGGGCGTGCCTTGAGACGTCAGTTATACGCTCTGGGTCCTGTGTGTCGTTCGGTGTACAGTTATTGCATCGAGAGCCCTAGCTAGGCTTAGACATATAGTTGTCAGTTATACGACTATACATAGTACCGTGGAGTATCAGTTATATGCTCCACACCGATGGGAAGTCTGTTATACGGCCCGTCCGTCAGAGTATCAGTTATATGCTCTGGCAGGTGAGAGTGTCAGTTATAAACTCGAGCCGGTGTTCGCTCTATACCTTAGGCGTAGGGTAAGAGGGTTATCTGTGTGTGACCAGTTCGGTTTGGATGTTGGAATTTCTTCGTAATTGTATGATCCTAATTGGTCGAGTATGATAATGCTTTCATGTATTCCCTATCCGTATTATTCATTGGTTGCTGATTATTAGTTGCTTTCATCCTATTGTAAAGACGACTAGGAGAGCATCTGGTTACTCCCCACTGACTGTGGACCCCCCCTTTCAGGTCTTTCGGGATGCTGTTGACTGCTTCATTGTTGGGGAAGACCTGTGGAGAGAGAGACCCTTTATTTAAGTCTTTAATTTTCAGTTTGAACACCTTTCAATAATGTATTAGTTGAGTGTCGAGATAGTGACGATTCGGATTTGGTCGGGTGTTTCCGCCACCCTTGACCTTATTATTTATACTATTTATATTATTAAAAGTTTTTAAAAATCCGGGTTGTTACAGTTGGTGTCAGAGCGAATACGCTCCCAACTCTCGCTTAGTAATAAAGAGTAACTTGACTCAGTAATTGAGTGAGAGTAAATGGGGGTAGAAACAATTAATGATTTATCTGTTTATGCCTTTGTGTTTCATATCGTTATTAGTTGTATTACATGTTTTGATCATGTACATGCTTCTGTATGTTTTAACGTTTCGTCTCGTTATTAATTGTGTCACATGTGTTGTTCATGTTTTAATTGTTTATGCCTGAATGGTTATTTTTAATAATTGTATTAAGTGCATGGTTCGCGTAAAGACTTTTTCAAGCATGCTTTGTTGATTTAAATCACGGTTATTTTTGGAAAAATCTCTCTTTATGTTACATACACATCGTACTTTTGGTTATATGTTTGTCAAAACTCTTAATCCTTGATAACCCGAGCTTTTCTCTTCTCGTACTATTATCCTTTTGGATCACTTGGTGGTGTTGTCTCTTCTTAAGGTAACTTTGAAAGTTTTTCTGTTGTGATTCAGTCTTGGGTTAATAAGTTAGAATTGATTGTATTTGTAGATTTTCAAGTATGAAAGAAAAGAACGATTACTATCACGAGTTTGGTCTTGAGGAAGTTTAATTTGGGATTAAAGGTTGTGAGATGATGTTTCCTTCGGGATTAGAGATCGTTGAGATGAAGTTTACTTTGGAATAGAGGTTGTTATGACGATGTTCACTTTGGGATTATGAGTGTTAAGTTCTTTTATTTTTGAGGAAATCCGTATTGATGATATTGAGTGTTTGTGTATGGTGTAAGATGTACGACTATGGTTTCAGGATTTTACAAGGAGTGAGGCACATGATGAATAGATATATCTTTTGGTATATTAATTGGGAGTATTGCGACTTATGCCTGTAATTAATAGAATTATTGAATTCTGTCTTAAGGAAATAAGTTATTTATGGATTAAGAATACAGGATGGTACAAGATTGAATGTTATTGTGGATTTAAGATTAAAAGGATGAGAATTTTAGGAACTATGCTTGTCTTTAATGAGATTATCATATTCGAGGAGTAAGAAACGTTAATGGCAAACAGTGTGTGATGAAAAGAATTTATGATTTATCTATTGAGGAGTTATTTAATGATCATACCTTTTAAGGATTATCGAGTGAAAGAGAGTAATATGAGTTATGAACTTACGACTTATTAATGTTTAGATCATGATTTTGTAAACTCCCATATTGAAGATGGAGATAATGAATCGTGGTATTTGTCTTTTTAAGGATGTAGAGGATTCTATGGTTTTATTCATTATATATGATTAGATGAAGGTATTGGGATTTAATAGTCTAGAGAATGATTTTCTGAGGAACATAGTGATGGTAAAGGGACAATTACATAGAGATTTGTCTGTCTTGAGGTAGTATGGGATTAAAGGATGTTTTGAGACAGAGATACCTTGAGTGATGATTGTACGAGAATTGTAAGACACTTGTTTTTCGTGCTTTACTTATATTATTAAGGTGTCGTCTTTGGGTAGATAAAACTGTTTTGAGTCGTCTAACCTTGTCTCCTTGATCGTATCAACCGTGCCTCTCATATTTTCATACCAACCAAAAGTTTCTTTTTATATTTGTCCTTTTTATGTTTGATCTTTCGATACCCTATATCTGATCATTATTTTAACTCCAACTTTCTCTTCCTTCAACTTTTTTGTAATTTCTCTTTCCTCTTGATGTCACCTTGTGCTGCAAGTTTTCAAACTTTTTACCCTGTGGTATTGCTAAAAAATATTTCCTTTTTTTAAGCTCGCGTGCTTTAAGCTCAATTATGGTAATGTGAAAACTTTTGATTCCTTCTTCATAACAACTCGTGATCATCTCATAGTGGAAGTTTGGATCCTTTGGCGAGTAATGTTTATACTTTGAGTTTGAGGTTGGGTTAATTGAAGTTGAGAGCATAGAACATCGTATATGAGTATGAATTGGGGTAATATATGGTGTTTTGGAAGTGTTGTATTTAAGGTCTTATACCGAGCTTAGAAAGTTTGAGGATGTTATTACATTAGGGGCACGTGGATGTTAATTTGTTCCTTCAAAAGCTATGTAGAAAATTTTGGAGATAAGGTCTTTCATTTAAGTGCATGAGTCATTTATTGAAGGACATAAATTTGGGCATTCCCTTGATGGACTTTTAAGGTTAATATATTCATTTATGGATAGAAAATTGTAATTAAAAATTGAGGTTATAAGTGTGGTCGTTATATTGATGATGAGATTTGTACGGTGATAATATGATTCAATGCTTTTGTGGAATTGCATTATCAATGGACTAGTATATTGTGGTACATTGTGTATGACTCTAAGGGTGCCTAGGAATAGCGTGATCAGATGTGTTCAAAGGAAGAGATTGGATTTTGTGCGTGTGACTAATAATTATGTCATGAGATTGAGGTTGCATTGAGTTTGTGATAGTTATAATCAGATTTAAGGTTTTAAATGTGGGGATTTGGACAGTAATACATATCTCGAGAAGATTTGCGATATTATATTAAAGAATTTTGAGCATTAGAGTTGTGGATGATAGTAAGCACTACTTGCTTTGAGGATATTAAAGTAGTGATAGTCCTAATGGATCTAGTGGATGTCAGACTTTTCTAATTCGGAAGATATAATTTGTTTAGAGACTATCTATATGGAGTTTTGTCGATTTCATATCTTGTGGTGAATAGTGAACTAGAATGATTGAATCATTAGTAATGAGTTTGCACAAATGACGAGAGAGCATATATTTTGGAATGATGGCTGATATTTGTGGATAATGTTTGAAATAAATGGAGTAAAAGTTGGTAATTCATGAGATAAGATGTTGTACATAGATGAATATTACTTAAGGGTATTAAGAATACTTGGTGAACGTAAGACAATCATCGATATTATGGGATCTGAGATGTAATGGTATTTATGAGTGTTAATCACATGCTTAAGGTGATGCTGGTGTGGAAATGTTGACCAGTTTTACTCGATAAGGTCATATCGCGATACAATAGACGGCTATTTGGAAGATGGTATTGATTTAGCGATTATTTTGGGTTGTGATTATTTGGGATTAATCTGATTGAGATTTTAGAATGGATAATGATTATTTAACATTGAGTATTTAATATACACTTTGGTGGTTTGAGTGTTTATAAGGATCAGAGTGCGCAACGCTTAGGAATCCGAGGTGACTTGTGGTGATGATCACTTGTAATTCTTATCTTCTTTTGATCTTGTCTTTGAACTTCAAGTTTCGAGGACGAAACTTCTTTTTAGGGGGTTGGATTGTAACACCCCATATTTTATAATAATATTTTATTCGGAAAGTTATTTATTGAAAATAATCATTTCTGCATTTTATAATATTATGCATTCCATATTTTATTGTCTCCTTTATCCGTTTTAAATTATTGTCGTTTTGACTCACTTTTAATGTTAAAATATCCGTACACGATTTGACAATTTTAAAATAGTAACCGCTTTTCTTATATCTATTCTCCAAGCGTTTCATTATGGTCTAACCCAATTTGTAATTAGATGATCCATTGTATGAGGTAATAGACCCAAAGCCCATTTGTTAATTCTCTTATAAAAAGGATTAACCTAGCAAGCAAGTAGGTCACTTCTTTTTCCTCAATTTTCCCTGCCGCGGCGCATCCCCCTCCCTTCTTCTCTTTGTTTCTCATTTTCTCCATTTAACTCCATTGTTATGCATCTATCTTTCTTTCAAATGCATACATAAATGATATTTTCATAATCTTGGCTTTTTCCTCTACAACATATTCATCTCCAATTAATTTTATGAGATTCATTATTATGAACATTTAGACCTACCTGTAGGATCCCTAATTAAAGAAAAAGATACCATTCTTTTGGTCGTTTTGGAAGAGGATTTGTGTGGTATGATTTCCATCACATGTGTTTTGGTTTGTTTCTTCAAAGTCGATCTATGAGGATGGTGGCACGTGTTGGAGACAAGGTTTTGTTTGTCGCGTTCTTTATGGTGTTTCTTATTAATGTTTATCATTAATTGCCAAAAAGGTAACTAGATGTGTCTTTTAATCGCGTTTATAATATGTGAATGTCGTTAATATGATGAATGAATGCATAATATGATATTGGATGTTGTGTGATATTATTATGCACGTTTATTATTTCGTTGATAGATTGCACGATTTAATTGTATCGTTATAATGTTAATTACCGCTTTAATTTATGCGAATTAGAAATTTGTGAATCGTTTCGTGAGAGAATTCTAGGGCGCACATGAACCGACCGTGGTCTCTCTTGGTGGAGATGCTAGAGTGTTTCATCGATGCTTTTATGGTTTGAAACCCTAGATTCAATGATGACTCAACCTACCATCACCCGGTGGTTGAGGTTAGGGTTGAGGTTAATATAACCTTATTTGAAGTTAATGTAACTTCGTTGAGAAGTACTGTGCAACTTCACTTGAGGTTAAGATAACTTCAACACGGGGTTATAATCTTGTCGAGGTTCCCGAACTTTACAAGGTCATAGTCAAGGTTAATGTAACCTTAATTTAGAGTTAAGGTTAGGGCGAAGATTAAGGTAACCTTAGCGTGGACTTAAGGTTATAACTAAGGTTAACGTAACCTTAACAAGAGTTAAGGTTATAGCCGATGTTAATATAACCTTAATAGGAGCTAATGTTATAACCGAGGTTAATGTAACATTGATTGAAGTTAATGTACCTTTGTTGAGAAGTTACTGCAGCACTTCACTTAAGGTTAATGTAATCTCGTCGTAGCATCATAATCTTGTTGTAGTTAATGTAACTCCACGAGGTCATGGTTGAGGTTAGATCAACCTCAACTTAGTAGACAAGGTTATAGTCAGCGAAACTTAGCCTTGGATACTATTAGGCATTAGATGTGTGAGGTTAACTATAAGGTTATAGTTAGTTGTACTATCTTTTATTCACGTATTGTTGAAAGATTATTGCTATGTATGTTCTTCATAGTTCACTCAGTTATATTGTCCTATGTTTGAGACATGATTGGTATCTAACATAGTCGGTTATACTTATTGGATTGCAGTAACACTTGGTATAGTCAATTACACTATCTAGGGCTTGATTATCCCTGGTATAGCTAGTGACACTATACTAAGTCTGATTACTACCTTGTATAGTCAGTTATACTATACTAGGATGGGTTGCCATTTAGTATAGTCAGTTATACTGCACTAGGATTGGAATCGTGACGTTATTCATACGAGCCTGGTACAGTCAGTTATACTGTATAGTTACACGAAACCTAGTGGTATAGATGACGTGCGGTATCAGTTATATACCAATCGGAATGAAAAACGCCAAATGTCGTTGGTCTATGTTCGGGCGTGCCTTGAGACGTCAGTTATACGCTCTGGGTCCCGTGTGTCGTTCGGTGTATAGCTATCGCATCGAGAGCCCTAGCTAGGCTTAGACATATAGTTGTCAATTATACGACTATACATAGTATCGTGGAGTATCAGGTATATGCTCCACACCGATGGGAAGTCTGTTATACGGCCCGTCCTTCAGAGTATCAGTTATATGCTCTGGCAGGTGAGAGTGTCAGTTATACACTCGAGCCGGTGTTCGCTCTATACCTTAGGCGTAGGGTAAGAGGGTTATCTGTGTGTGACCAGTTCGGTTTGGATGTTGGAATTTCTTCGTAATTGTATGATCCTAATTGGTCGAGTATGATAATGCTTTCATGTATTCCCTATCCGTATTATTCATTGATTGCTGATTATTAGTTGTTTTCATCCTATTGTAAAGACGACTGGGAGAGCATCTAGTTACTCCCCACTAACTGTGGACCCCCCCTTTCAGGTCTTTCGGGATGCTGTTGACTGCTTCATTGTTGGGGAAGACCTGTGGAGAGAGAGACCCTTTATTTAAGTATTTAATTTTCAGTTTGAACACCTTTGAATAATGTATTAGTTGACTGTCGAGATAGTGACGATTCGGATTCGGTCGGGTGTTTCCGCCACCCTTGACCTTATTATTTATACTATTTATATTATTAAAAGTTTTTAAAAATCCGGGTTGTTACATACTCCCTCCGGTCACAATTTATTGCCCCATTTCATTATAATATACCTCACATATAATCATGAAATGGGGCAATAATTTATGACCGGAGGGAGTATAACATATAAATTAATTAAGAAATTTTGTTTGTAATTATCGAGATATACTATACTTTAATTTATATGTTAATATCGTTATGTACTATAATATTATTATAACCAAACGTATAATACCTAATATGTACTCTTATAATAGCTAACAATTTAAAAGATTATAATACGTAATTAAAGTATAGTATATAACCATATGTATAATCATACCTATTGTTATATTGTAGACACCCACATTTGACCGTTAGGTGTCTATGGCAGTTTCCAAAAAACACCCGATGATGATCGGACGCAAACGTGCTTTGACATACTCGAATATGGGCTCAAAATCATTGCCATTTGGCTTAGGCTTTTTACGGAGTACAAATTTCACAAAACCAACCTCAAATTCAGGCCCAATGGGTCGTTCTCAGTCAAATAGGACTAATTTGGGTCAAAACCGACACCAAGGGCAAAACCGTCTTTTAGCGACCGAGTCAAACCCCGATCAAAGACATTTCCGAGACGTAAATGTCCGCCGCGTCACGCTGGAAATCTGAATAGAAGTCGAATACTACAAAAAATCAGTCACACAAAATAATAAACAAATCCGTAAGAGATAGAATTCGATCCTTAAAAGGAGTTCTACCCGAGCTAGACGCACTCGATCGAGTGAACCAGCCACCTCGGTCGAGTAGACTCGTAAAACATGCTGAAACGGTGTCAAAACCGGGCACTCGACCGAGTACCAGAGTCACTCGGTCGAGTGACTCCTTCAGCCGAGAAGGATTTCGTTCCCACCAAGCAACGAAATCCTCCTTCCTCTCAAATTGCATGCTTTTCCTATCCAAAACGGTATTTCTTGTCACCCAAGTTAAGCTACCTCTCCTAGCTTCAATCGGGAACCTCTACTATATATAGACCCCCTTGCACACACCAATACACACATCTACATCTATGACACAACTACACACAATCAACAATCGTCAACAACACACATTGAGCTATCATACCAAACACCCATACAATCCGACGTAGCCTTATACCCGAGAAAACACCGTCCAAACCCAAAAAACCCGGTCACCTCGGCAGCCTCACCGTCACGCTTAAACCACCATAACTCACTCACATTATCTCGACGCTCCCGTGTCTAAGCCACATTCTGACGAGCCCTGTTCCGAGAATACTAAGCATGTTGGTTGAGGGTGTAAAATCAAACCCATTTCTCCCTTTTCTCTCTCTTCCTCTCGTTTTTTTCTTCTTTGAGTCGTCGTTCGTCCGTCTTCATACGGGTCGTCATCACGTTTTTTTTCTTCTTTTCTAATACCGATATTATCACTACAATCTATTTTTATACAAAAACGAACGTTCTTAAAACACGATATCGACTCTGTAGTCAAACATCATATCTAAAAGAACTAAATTTATCTCGTTGATGCTAAAAAATCTTCACATAAACAAAATACGACGATTTCGATGCGGAGAGAGTTCATATTGTTTTAGTTCGATTTTCAAAACGATTTGTAAAACATCTTTTCTAAAAAACCATTCCGAATATTCGATATTAATTTCATAGTCAAGTGTCGAATATGACGAATATCGAAATTTAAGTCGAGTATAAATCATTGTAGACACCCACATTTTGACCGCCAGGTGTCTATAGTAGTTCCCGCCAAACACCCGATGATGATTGGACGTAAACGTGCTTTGACGGACTCGGATATGGGCTTGTAATCATGGACATTTGGTTTAGAATTATTAAGGAGTACAAATCTTACAAAACCAACCTCAAATCCAGGCCCAGTGGGTCATTTCGAGTCAAATAACACTAATTTGGGTCGAATCCGACACCAGGGGTAAAACCGTCTTTTAGCGACCAAGTCAAAACCCGGTCAAAGATTTTCCCGAGACACGTGAGTCAGCCGTGACACTTCACACGGTTGATTCATACTCAAATTCCTGCAAAATATCAGCTTCAATAAACATTAAACAATTCCGTTAAAGGTAGAATTCGATCTCAAGTAGGAATTCTATCCAGAAACCGGAACAGATACAAACTGAGCTCAAACACTCGGTTTAGGCGTCCCAAGTCAGCCGAAATACCCCTCTACCAGCCGAGATTTATGACTTCTCCACCAAGAAATGAGACTTTGATTTCCTCTCGAACTCTCGCGTTTCCTATCCTAAGCGGTATTCAAACTCTTCTAACCCAAGGTCGGGAATCTCCTATAAATAGGACCTCCCATCCAACACTTTTGACAACACCACAACATCAGAAAAAAGAGACACACGATCAACACACAATTATTTTCATACATCCTCAATAGCAAGCAAATCCCGATACCTCTCCGAAGGCTCGAAGCCCCGACCACACGTCGAACCCGACGTCCAACCACCCATCCAAAACGACACCCTAAACTCATCCTCATCATCTCGACGCTCCCCAAGTCTAAGCCACTTTCCGACGAACCTTATCCCGAGAAAACAAAGCATGTAGGTTGAGGGTGTAAATCAAACCCGCTTCTCCCTTTTCTCTTCTCTCTTTCTCGTTTTTTTTATGGGTCTTTCGTCGGTCTTTTTTATTTTCTAATATCAATATTATTAAAAATTATTTTCATATGTCAAACATTCTTAAAAATATGATATCGATTTTTCTATAATCGAATATTGTATCGAAAAGAATTATATTAAAATTTCGACGATATCGTTACATTTTTTTCGTTCAAAATCTTTTTCTAAGCTTTTCGTTCAAAACAAGTTTTTTTTCAAAACCTTTTTCTAAAAATCTTTCCAACTATTCGATATCGATTTCATAATCGAATATCGAATACGACGAATATCGAAAATATGAATCGGGTATAAATTAATCCATATTTGTACACGATTTATAAAATTCAACGGTTTTCGACAAAAACAATAAAGACGGGCAGACCCGCACGCGAGTCGCGCCATGCCCAGCGCGACTTGCGCACGAGTCTGTGATCCGGGTCCTTTTTTTACCTTTTGTTCGTTTTTTATTATTTATTCTACGAAACGATTTCTAAAATTTATATCTTTTCTAAAACTATTTCAAATATTTGATATTGATTTCGTAGTCAACTATCGAATATAACGAATATCGAGAATATTAAGTCGAGTATGAATTATGCAATATTCGTACACGATTTAGTCGAAATTTCCAAAAAACCGCTTCCGAAAACAGGCCGCCACGCGACCCGCCTACGTCCTGGGTGAGCCGCGCGGCCGACTGCCTAAGCGCGCCCTTTTCGTTCTTTTTATTATTTTTTCGAGCTTCGTTTTTTATACAAAACAGCGTTTTAAACAATATTTTTCAGATTTTGATTAATATTTATTTTCTCGATTTCGTATGTTTATTTTCTATATTATTATTCAATTGTTACTAACTCGTTTTCTCGTGTTTATAGCAATTTATTTATTTCTTCGTTTTATTAGACTAAAACGGATTCACATGCTAAAATAACTTTGACGTTATTAGTTTAACATGCATTAAACGACTTAGCAACCCATTTATTTATTTTCCTCACATGTCTTAGGAAAATAATATCTGCATATCATTCAATCGTCGAACTAACGCGTGTACACAAAACCGAACGATATCTTAGTAAAGGCCGCTAAGTGCGGGCGGGGTTGGGTGTTCTCAATGAGCTTCCCAACACGTACCCTCACCCCTTACTCAGAACCATGGTTTCCGGATGTCCGAATCCATTGGCAACGAGAGTCATTCAATATACGATTAACCGCTCAAGTCGGCATCGGTATCGAACTGCAAAGGGACGAACCCGATAAGCTCTGACATCGAAAATGGGCCAGGTTTTAAATATGGCCCACTACGACATAGAGTGGGTTCGAGTGGTTCCGAGTAACCACAAAATTTGGTGGCGACTCCTACTTCGATTTAAAATTCAATTCGATCCATCTCATATGGAGATTCGTACGCCTCCCCAAACCCGCGCGTGGTCGCGTCAGGGTGGACCTATGTCATGTCCACAATTTGGCGACTCCGCTGGGGATCAACTGATGTGTCACTTACCATCGGCATCCTCAGGGTGAGACTCGAAAAGAAATCGTTCGATTAGTAATGTACACGTTTTAGTTCAATGGTTCATGCATAACCCCGTTCTATCCCGGGCCGGTTACTTGTGACCGACGTCCCACTATACCGCGGTGCATTCCCACTTGGTTTGACTAAAGACTTCGATGGCGGAACTCGCATGGGTTTTACGGAAGATTCTAAGACCAACTCGGCTTAGGAGGTCCGTCCTGATTTGTGAGAATGCGATCGTTGTTGGTATAGAACCTATTCGACCGACCGAGACTTAGACTAAGAGCATACATGGCGTCGTTATACTGTTTCTATGACTACATGCTACTTGATCCCTTTTGGTCTCTTTTCAAAAGCCATCATTTTCAAAAAATTGCATCTTTTCAAAAATTATCCATTTTTCAAAACCCTGAAAGCTGCCGAATTTAGAACTTATGATTTTGACTCAAAATAGCCTATTTTTAGCCGGTATGCTGTCCAAACCTTTTAAAAAAAAAGCCCGAAATCTCGGCCCGATACCCTTTTTCCCGGTTTTCAAAAAAAATCGGGTCTTCCAATCCGACCTTGCTCGGTTTTCAAATCCAAATTCCCTTTTCAGAACCTTCTTCTTAGGACTTCCTGTATTTAGCAGTGTCGGGTCTTGTCATAAGTTAGAATCTATAGCGTCGAAACTCCGTCGATCTTAGATCACGGGTTTCCACCCCATCCAAGTCCGCCTTATTTGTCAAGGCACGATCCACCTCCGTAGGACAGACTCCTACGAAGGGAAGCCCATTTACACACTTGAGTCCAAAAAGTCTGGAGAATTCTCACGTAGACCTTCCTTCGAACGGGACTAGGCCCACTTTGCTGAATCCTAAGGAAGGCCCACCGTCCATGAGTCACCCGTTTAGAAGTCAGTCTCCGGTCTTTTTCCAGTCTAGTCTTTTCCTTGCTCGGGATGTACTTTTGATTCTAAGATCTGGGTAAGTTACTGATTACGCGGTGCCCTTACAGACAAGCCACCCCACACACGACCCATGACGCAACAAGCCGTCGACGAATTGAAGACCTCATTGACCAAGCTGGAAAACATGATAACGTCGATGAGAGGGGACCAGATCTCCATCCTCACCCGGGTGAGCGCCATAGAACAGGGAACTTCTAGTGGCAGTGTCAATACTACTGGGCCTTTAGCTGAATTGGCCAGCGCAGTCCACAAACTGCAGGAACAGGTCCATCTGACAACCCAAAGCTCCATCCATACGGAGAATGCTCGGACCTACACCCCATTGACCGATGAACTACCCGCCAATCTCAATCTGACGGGTCTGCCAATGTTCGAGGGTACTGAAGACCCGGTCCACCATATCCGGGCTTTCAAGGAATTCATGGCCCTTAAGGGGGTTAAGTCCAACATGTTCAAGCACATGTTCGCTTCTTCTCTCGAGAAGCACCCAAGAGCCTGGTACTACCGGCTCGATTCCAAGAAATACAAAACTTGGGATGACGTGGCAACGGAATTCGCTCGGAACTACGCCGACAATACAGAAATCCAGACCACTATGCGCACCCTGGAAGTAATGGCCCAGGAACCTAAGGAAGGATTTACGAAATATCTCTAAAGCTGGAGGGCTGAAAGTGTCAAACTGGTCGATAAGCCTAGTGAAAAAGTGCTGGTTGAAGCCTTCGTCAAAAACCTCCTTCCAGCTTATCGGGTCCATCTCCGGTACGCCATCATACCTAGCTTCGCGGTCCTAACTGAAATGGGAACGAGAATCGAAGATGATTTAAGGTTGGAAAGCCTCACTAAGGCCTCCACCAAGGGATACCAACGGGCCAGCTCATCAACGAGCAAGCCCACAACTATTGCTGCCACTCGTAGCATTTTTGACGAGGTAAACGCACTTGACCTCATCCCAGAAGAATACCATCCCCCGGGTATTCACCGAAATAGGCACCACCTATGAGAATGCCCTGCAGAGGCTTTCATCAAAAGGCCTGATCACCCCGATAGGCCCAACACCTGATCTCCCAGTCGAACGACGCTCCAAGGCCTACAACCTCCAAGGCCTACCATCGTGGTAAGGGACACGATACTGAGAAATGTTGGAAGCTAAAACACCTTATCCAAGATCTCATCGAAAGCGGGAAGATCCCTTTGCCCGGGGGTAAACCCAACAACAAGGATAACCCGTTGGCCACTCACGCCATCTTCTCCGGGGAAATAATGGATTGCTCACACCTCATTTCTCCATTCGTCCCGCAAATAAACGGGATCTGGTGCGACGACGAAGACGACATCTACCTCACCAAAGGGGAAGCTGTCCCCATCACCCCCGAGGAGATTCAGAAGGTTAAGTCCAAAGTCTTAGCCACTAGTCAAGCCCTCATCATTGCCGAGCCACTTAGGGTCGAGCCCGCCCCAGAAGAGCCGACTGCTGAAAAGGCTCTTGTAAAGCAGCTAAACAGGACTCGAGTTGACCTCTCTATATGGCAACTCTTAGTTAGCTCCCAGGAACATCGAGAGGCACTCACTAAGGCCCTCGATCAAGTCAAAATTGACTCCATGGCTACTCCAGCTGAAATGGTGGCCACAGTTCTACCCCACCTAAAAGGGAGGTCCATAGAGGAAGGCCCACTGATTACCTTCTCTAATGCTGATCTACCACCATTTGGGCCAGCCTACAACATGGCCCTCTACATCACGGTCATCTGCCGTGGAAAATACCTACTCATGACCCTAATTGACGACGGGTCAGCAGTCAACGTCCTTCCCTTGAGGACCGCCAAAGCCCTCGGCATTACCGAGGCCGACTACATTCCTACAGCTCAAACCATTCAGGCTTTTGTCAGGCTTTTGACGGAAGCCCGAAGTCAGTAGCTGGAGCCACGAAACTCACCATCATAACAGGCCCAATAGAGAAGGAGCTAGAATTTCAAGTGATCGACGTGACTTCTTCCTTCAACCTTCTTTTAGGAAGACCTTGGATCCACGCAACCAGGGCTGTATCCTCCACCTTGCATCGGAAAATCAAGCTACCTTTGAATGACATCGTCATCACTCTAGAAGCCACACCTATGACTGTGGCTAACTGCAACACCTCGGGCCGCACCGATCTCTGGGGGTTCGATTTCGTAGGGGCCATCGAAGAAGATCATCTCTTCCGTCCTTACTTCACGGTCCACCTTGACCGAATGTTGCAGAATCTGGGCTTTCTACCAGGGGTTACATCAAGGCCCGATCTCCCTGCAGGAAAAATCCTCGAAGTTCTGGACAATGGGAGGACTCAAACAGGCTTGGGCTACACGCTAACCCCGGAAAACATGGGTCAAACCGGAGCCAACAAGACTATCTTTGTCACGCCAGTGTTCGAGACTGTCCAAACTGGCCTATATCGGCCCACAACCACACGCCCTGGGACCCACTTGGCTCAGGACTGCAACTACATACCGGACGACATCTTTGCTCTCATCCAGTCCGAAGATGCTAAGAATGCTGAGCCCGCGCTAGGGCTACTTTTCGGAGAGGAACTCGCGGTCCCAACACCGAAGGAAGAACTAGTCAGCCTCATACTCCGCAGTCGCACCTTTGATCCATCTAAGCTAATCTCAGAAGTCGGGTCCGGGACCAGAGCTTGGAGAAAAACTGTCAAATGGGCTGACAGTCAAGGAAGGACTTACAAGTTGATCACAGGGAAAGGAGAGATGCCAGAATTTGAGTCTGATTCTGAGTCGGAGTCCGAGTCAGAGTCTAAGATTGAGTCTAGTGAGTCCGGTGCTAGGGTCAGTCCTGTAACTCCCCCTCTCCCTTTAGCCACTCCTGGTGCCTCGGGGTCTGTCCCGGGCACCCTGCCTATCCCGCCACTGACTGGCGATCAGATGGCAGCTCTTTTCGAGCTATTTTCCCAATTTATGATCAATAATAACAATCGTTCTGCTTACGACTTGTCTCATTTTCAAAACTTTCTCAATTCCAAAAATTTTATGTGCAATGACATTGAGAAACCCGACGAACAGGTATCCTTGCCTCCACATCTGATTGAGCAACTAGAGCAAAGGGAATCCCGCAATCTGGTAATCGAAAAAACCGAATCCATCAACGTGGGAACAACCTTAGAGCCTCAGATGCTTAAGATAGGATCATCCTTAGATCCCGAGGAGAAACAACAATTCATAGTTCTCCTTCAAGAATTCAAAGACGTCTTTGCATGGTCCTACAAGGACATGCCGGAGATTGATCGCGAAATAGCCGAACACCATATACCGATCAAGGAAGGGTTCAAGCCGGTTAAACAAAAGCTCCGACGCATGAGGCCCGAATGGTCCCTCAAAGTCAAGGAGGAAGTCGATAAACAATTCAAAGCTGGGTTCATACGAGTCTCCGAGTATCCAGATTGGGTTGCAAACATTGTACCGGTCCCTAAAAAGGATGGTAAGGTTCGTGTCTGTGTAGACTTTCGGGATCTTAACAAGGCAAGCCTGAAAGACGATTTCCCGTTACCACACATCGATATACTGGTGGATAACACAGCTGACCATGCCCTCCTATCATTTATGGACGGGTATGCGGGGTATAACCAAATAAAAATGGCAGAAGAAGATATGGATAAGACCACCTTCATTACACCTTGGGGTACTTATTGCTATACTGTTATGCCGTTTGGTCTCATCAATGTCGGAGCCACCTATCAACGAACCGCCACAACTTTATTACATGACATGATGCATAAAGAAGTGGAAGTTTATGTAGACGACATGATCGTCAAATCCAAAAACAGGGATGGTCACATCACCGCCCTGAGGAAGTTCTTCACCCGATTACGCAAATACAACATGAGGCTAAACCCTCAGAAATGCAGTTTCGGGATAACATCTGGCAAATTACTGGGTCATATCATTAGCCAACGTGGTATCGAAGTCGATCCAGCCAAAATCAAGGCCATCACCGAGATGCAGCCCCCTAAAACCGAAAAGGAGATAAGAGGGTTTCTCGGAAAAGTTTAATACATTAGCAGGTTCATTTCAAAGCTGACCATGGTGTGAGAACCGATCTTCAAGAAGCTGAAAATACGGGAACGGTTACTATGGGACGACTAATGTCAAGCAGCCTTTGATAGAATCAAGGAAATTCTGGCCTCACCACCGGTCCTGATGCCACCTCAGCACGGTTTGCCTTTGTCACTATACCTAACCGCGATAGAGACAGCCATGGGGGCTATGCTAGCCCAGACGGTCAACTCCAAAGAACGAGCCATATACTACATCAGCAAGAAGTTTTTAGAGTACGAGTGCAAATACACCATGCTCGAAAAGACGTGCTTAGCTCTGGTCTGGGCCACTAAGAAGCTCCGACATTACATGCTCAGTTACGAGGTACAAGTATTATCCAGAATGGATCCAATCAAATACCTTTTCGAAAAGCCCATCCTCAACGGCAGGATATCAAGATGGACCCTAATGTTGGCAGAGTTCAATCAAAAGTTCGTACCATTGAAAGCCATCAAAGGACGAATAGTAGCCGAATTTCTCGTTGACAGTCCCGTAACTGAAGAAGGACACACCGACACTTGGTCCTTCCCAGATGAAGACATTTTCCACACTGACACCGAAGCGTGGGACTTATACTTTGATGGGGCATCCAATTTCCGAGGATTTGGAGTCGGGATTCTCCTAATCTCACCAAAAGGAGAGCATACTCCCGTATCCATCAAGTTAGACTTCGACGTCACTAACAACGCTGCTGAGTATGAAGCATGTATACACGGGCTACAAGCCGCCGCCGACTTAGGGGTCACGAACCTCCGAGTACACGGTGATTCATCTCTGGTCATTAATCAAGCACTCCAAAAATGAAAGACTCGAAATGCTAATCTCGTGGCCTACCAGGCACGAGTAAGGGATCTCGAGAAACAATTCCACAAGGTAGAATATATATACCTACCTCGGGAAGAGAATCAATTCGCAGATGCACTCTCAAAACTGGCATCCTTGCTAAATATTCCCGATCATATGACCAGTATGCCAATCTGTGTCGAAAGACGATCCGAGCCAGCATATATCCATGACATCGAAGAAATCGAGATACCTGATCACGAGCCATGGTATCAAGCTGTTTTGACATACCTAGCAACCGGGGAATATCCACCCGGAGCTGACAATCGAGCCAAAAAGGCCCTGCGGAGACTGGCAACCCAGTTCATACGAACCGACGATGGGCAACTCTACAAAAGGACAACACAGGGGGCTCTCCTTCGATGTGTTGATAAAACCAACGCCGAAAAAGTTATGGCTGAGGTACATGATGGCGAATGCGGCCCACACATGAATGCCCAGATGTTAGTCCGGAAAATCATGAGGCTCGGATATTACTGGAATAGCATGGAAACCGACTGTCAGTTATATGTCAGACATTGCCATAATTGTCAAATTTTTGCCAATGCGCAGCATATGCCACCATCCTTGCTATACACCATGACATCACCATGGCCATTTTCAACATGGGGAATCGACATAATTGGGAAGATAAACCCCTCGGGAACCGGAGGACACTGCTTCATTTTGGTAGCAATCGACTATTTCACCAAATGGGTAGAAGATGAGTCCTTTCGTATTCTCAATGCCAGCCATGTTGCCAAATTCATTCAAAATAAGATAATATGCCGGTATGGGATCCCTCATGAATTCATCAGTGACCACAGGACCCATTTTCAAGCCGAAACAGCAGCCTTGCTAACCAAATACAAAATTCAAAGGCGTACGTCTTCACCCTACCGACCCCAAACCAACGGAGCCGTAGAAGCGGCTAATAAGACAATTGTCACCATACTAAAAAAGATGGCTGATAATTACCGAGACTGGCCCGACAAAATACCATTTGCACTTTGGGGATACCGAACCTCGATTCGTACTGCGACCGGGGCAACACCGTATTACCTTACATACGGCATGGAAGCTGTCCAACCCGTTGAGTTAGAGGTGCCATCGCTCAGAATCCTACTCGAAAGTCAAGTACTCGAAGCTGATTGGGTTCGAGCACGATATGACTCGCTCGTCCTTTTAGACGAACGACGATCTCGTGCCCTCAATAATATACAAATCTATCAGAAGAGAATCCAACGGGCTTTCAACAAAAGAGTGAGGCCCAGAAACATCAAAGAAGGAGATTTGGTTCTCAAGTCTGTTCGAGCATTATTACCAGTAGACCCAAGGGGAAAATTCAAACCTAACTGGGCTGGGCCATATCTGGTAAAGAAGATTCTATCAGGTGGAGCGGTAATGCTAACGGATCCGGACGGGAATGAGTTTGTCAACCCAACTAACCTGGACCAGCTGAAGCGCTACTACCCTTAACCCACCTCTCTCAATGTCATTTGCAAAAGTTTATTAAAAAAACATCTTTTTTTCAAACTTTTAAAGACAAGTCAAAAGCTAGAATTACTTATTCTACTGTTACAAGCATCTTGAACCAATAGTCTTGATGTATTTCGAAATTGCAAATTAAGTCATGTCTGAACTACGTTTGGTTTGATTCCATTTATTATGGATACGTAGGCAGCCTCTCAAAAGGGCACAACCACTGCAATCGAAAAAACAGGAACGGTTCTTTAATAAGTTTCTTTTATTAATTTCAAAAAAAAAAATCCGACAAATTCGAAGAAATTACAAAAAATCGAAAAATAAATAATACAAATACTAAAATAATAAAAAAAAAAAACTAAGGCATTTTTCCCTTTCCCTTGTCCTTAGTTTTCTTTTCCATCCACCGACGTCGACGTGGAGGTGAACGCTCCCTAATCACCAAGGGAACCTCCCCGGTCACCTCGTTATCACGCGGGCCTAGCCTGTCTCGGACCGCTAGTCTCGGTCCAAGTCTTCTCTCCAAGTCACTAGCACCGGTATCATTAGCTCGAATCTTAGTTTTTGACTTAGAACCCGACCCCGGCTCAGCAAAGGAAGTTGGAGTCTCCTCTTTATCAAAGAACCGTCTATTATCTTTTACCGATTCTTGACGGGCCAAGTCAAGTGCCTCTTCAGTCTTCAAAGTCTTACGGGTCTCTTGTGATTCTTCAGAGGTCCATCTTCGATATGATTCAGAAACCCAAGTGGTTTGACAAGGGCGAGGTATAGTCCACATGACACGGGTAAACCAGCGCTGTAGCCACGTGTCACACATAGCGTCCGTCAATTGGATCGAAACGCTAATAATTGCCTCAGTCTCGGGGATCTTCTGAAACGAACCGAACTGTCTTAGAATACGGTCGGGATAGATATGGACAATCCAGTCCAAAGACAAGATCACCAGATAACGGGCCTTGTCCCTCCTAGCTAACCCCGTCAGCCTTGAAAGGAACCACCAGATGACGTTCCATCTAATCAAAGGCCCACCATGGAATGTTAGCTCTTCATCCCAATATTTTCGATTTATATGATGACTTGATCTTATTCGTCGGGACCTTGAGCCAATCTGACAGCTACGATATCTGGATATATTCACTGGGGGCTCTATGATTGACAGACGCTCCGATAACCAGATCTGCAAAATTTTCGAAAAGTCAAAAACTTTCGAAAATAAAAAAATTCGAAAATTCAAAAAAAAAAATCGAAAAATTTCGGGAAAAAAAACAAAATTTTCAAAAAATTGGAAATTTTGAAAATTTCGGAAAATTCGAAGATTCGGGAAAAATTCGGAAAATCGAGCAATCTTTCGAAAAACCGTTAAATACCTGCAAAAGATGGATGCCTCCTGTCAATAGTCGATCCGGGTCAAGTCTTCTAGCGTCAAGACCCATAATAATCTCCCCAGTTATCATCCAAGCCGGGCTGTCACCGGTCTCCATTTGGTCAACTATGCTAATTAGCCTGATCTCACCCAAGCACGAGTCAGCATCCATTCGACCTTCAAAGGCATATCTATGCAGCATACAAAAGGCAAAAGCCCTACGCCTATGGGTAGAAGTAATTCTTGCGCCAACTGTGCATGAATTTGTCATCAAGGTCAAATAGGGAAACTGAATCTCCCTTTACCATACGGGCTGTCTCAGCATGTGACAAGCCTTGAAAATCCCTCAGCCTCCTCCTTGGGTCAGGATAAAATGGGGGAATGGCAGGACGAGCACTAGGGCACCAACCGCCTATAGCTGCAATTTCTTCAGGAAGGGGACACATTTCTCCTCGAGAAAATGCAAAAACATGGTGGGTAGTATCCCAAAAGGCTAAGCAAGCATCAAGGAAATGCGAATCTACCCTAAGTCGCTGAAGTGGGAATAAAGCCACAATTCCCATTTGAGTTAACTGAACTTTATCTTCATCTCGAAAATCCTGGGCCCACGCCTGAAGCATCGCAGTTAAATGGTCAATGCCCATTGCGAGAAGAGTTTCTTTTATTTATCCTAAAAAGTCTAAAGGGATTCTAAGATGAAAGAAAATATTTGAGTTAGAATATGAAAAAATAAGAAGCCAAAGCCCTCTATTTATAATAGAGAATATCCCCTTTCCTAGTCATCGCAGGAAATAGGCTTTATATCACTTCCCCTACTTCACCTAGGCATACAAGCCTAACCATGAAGTTTCAGGAGTCCATGTCAGAATCCGATTAGGAATCAGAGTCATCCCAAGCATCCTTATTTCAAAACTTTTCAAAAAAAATCAGCATTTTTCTTTTCAAAAATTTTCGAAAAAAAAATCACCTTTTCTTCCCCATCATGAGTCGGTGTTTCACCTAAATGTTACATACAAATTGTGTCAGCATACAGGTACACCCAACACTCCCGAGAAATTCTGAGAAAGATCCCCCAGTGGAAAGTCCAGGCGACATTTTATATCTGTAAACAGATATACCCACAGCTTTCAAGGCAAGCTCCCGCGCAATTCTAAGACAGGATGTACCTGTAAACAGGTATACACATAGCTTCCAAGACAGCTCCCGCGACATTACCAGCATCAACCCAGGTATGATTTCTATCCTATGGCTGGCGAGCCCTTCACGCAGGTCTAATGGACTATAAACGACCCGATCGAAAGTCTGCCAGGTTTTAATCCTTGATTGACCTGGTAGCTACTCTGAATTTTGCCTTGTCCAAGCCTCAGTCAGAGTGGGGGCTCTGTAGACACCCACATTTTGACCGCCAGGTGTCTATAGTAGTTTCCGCCAAACACCCGATGATGATTGGACGTAAACGTGCTTTGACGGACTCGGATATGGGCTTGTAATCATGGACATTTGGTTTAGACTTATTAAGGAGTACAAATCTTACAAAACCAACCTCAAATCCAGGCCCAGTGGGTCGTTTCGAGTCAAATAACACTAATTTGGGTCGAATCCGACACCAGGGGTAAAACCGTCTTTTAGCGACCGAGTCAAAACCCGGTCAAAGATTTTCCCGAGACACGTGAGTCAGCCGTGACACTTCACACGGTTGATTCATACTCAAATTCCTGCAAAATATCAGCTTCAATAAACATTAAACAATTCCGTTAAAGGTAGAATTCGATCTCAAGTAGGAATTCTATCCAGAAACCGGAACAGATACAAACTGAGCTCAAACACTCGGTTTAGGCATCCCAAGTCAGCCGAAATACCCCTCTACCAGCCGATATTTATGACTTCTCCACCAAGAAATGAGACTTTGATTTCCTCTCGAACTCTCGCGTTTCCTATCCTAAGCGGTATTCAAACTTTTCTAACCCAAGGTCGGGAATCTCCTATAAATAGGACCTCCCATCCAACACTTTTGACAACACCACAACATCATAAAAAAGAGACACACGATCAACACACAATTAGTTTTATACATCCTCAATAGCATGCAAATCCCGACACCTCTCCGAAGCCTCGAAGCCCCGACCACACGTCAAACCCGACGTCCAACCACCCATCCAAACCGACACCCTAAACTCATCCTCATCATCTCGACGCTCCCGAAGTCTAAGCCACTTTCCGACGAACCTTATCCCGAGAAAACAAAGCATGTAGGTTGAAGGTGTAAATCAAACCCGTTTCTCCCTTTTCTCTTCTCTCTTTCTCGTTTTTTTTATGGGTCTTTCGTCGGTCTTTTTTTATTTTCTAATATCAATATTATTAAAAACTATTTTCATATGTCAAACATTCTTAAAAATATGATATCGATTTTTCTATAATCGAATATTGTATCGAAAAGAATTATATTAAAATTTCGACGATATCGTTACATTTTTTTCGTTCAAAATCTTTTTCTAAGCTTTTCGTTCAAAACAAGTTTTTTTTCAAAAACTTTTTCTAAAAAACTTTCCGACTATTCGATATCGATTTCATAATCGAATATCGAATACGACGAATATCGAAAATATGAATCGTGTATAAATTAATCCATATTTGTACGCGATTTATAAAATTCAACGGTTTTCGACAAAAACAATAAAGACGGGCAGACCCGCACGCGAGTCGCGCCATGCCCAGGCGACTCGCGCACGAGTCTGTGATCCGGGTCCTTTTTTTTATCTTTTCGTTCGTTTTTTATTATTTATTCTACGAAACGATTTCTAAAATTTATATCTTTTCTAAAACTATTTCAAATATTTGATATTGATTTCGTAGTCAACTATCGAATATAAGGAATATCGTGAATATTAAGTCGAGTATGAATTATGCAATATTCGTACGCGATTTAGTCAAAAATTTCCAAAAAACCGCTTCCGAAAACAGGCCGCCACGCGACCCGCCTATGTCCCGGGCGAGCCGCGCGGCCGACTGCCTAAGCGCGCCCTTTTCGTTCTTTTTATTATTTTTTCGAGCTTCATTTTTTATACAAAACAGGGTTTTAAACAATATTTTTCAGATTTTGATTAATATTTATTTTCTCGATTTCGTATGTTTATTTGCTATATTATTATTCAATCGTTACTAACTCATTTTCTCGTGTTTGTAGCAATTTATTTATTTCTTCGTTTTATTAGACTAAAACGGATTCACATGCTAAAATAACTTTGACGTTATTAGTTTAACATGCATTAAACGACTTAGCAACCCATTTATTTATTTTCCTCACATGTCTTAGGAAAATAATCTCTGCATATCATTCAATCGTCGAACTAACGCGTGTACACAAAACCGAACGATATCTTAGTAAAGGCCGCTAAGTGCGGGCGGGGTTGGGTGTTCTCAATGAGCTTCCCAACACGTGCCCTCACCCCTTACTCAGAACCATGGTTTCCGGATGTCCGAATCCATTGGCAACGAGAGTCATTCAATATACGATTAACCGCTCAAGTCGGCATCGGTATCGAACTGCAATGGGACGAACCCGATAAGCTCTGACATCGGAAATGGGTCAGGTTTTAAATATGGCCCACTACGACATAGAGTGGGTTCGAATGGTTCCGAGTAACCACAAAATTCGGTGGCGACTCCTACTTCGATTTAAAATTCAATTCAATCCATCTCATATGGAGATTCGTACGCCTCCCCAAACCCGCGCGTGGCCGCGTCGGGGTGGACCTATGTCATGTCCACAATCATACTATATTTATATCCAATTTAGCAAAATTATCGATTTTCCAAAAAACATTTTTGAGAGCAAAAACAAACCGGACAACAGTCCGTACAAGTGGCACTCGATCTAGTGCCTAGCCCACTCGATCGAGTGGCACCCCAAAAATTGGGCAGAATACTTTTTTTTGAGAGCACTCGGTCGAGTACCACAGTGACTCGATCGAGTGGCTCCTGTTTCATTAAAACCGTGAGTTTTCAGCATCATCCTAGTCCCGATAAAATATTTTTATGACTTCGGTCAACACGTGTCAAGTCAATCACGTGTCATAAACTTTTCAAAATCATGCATGGCATCGTATTCACATTGTTTCTTCAATTTACAAACCGTTACTAACCCGTTTGTTCTTTGTCTTTGTTTCTTATTATTCATTGTTCATTTTATTATACTAAAACAAAACTCGCGTGCTACATACAACTTCGACGTTAAATTTAGATGCTTTAAATCGACTTAGCAACCCATTTAAATTCTCGCATGTTTAGGCAAAACAATGTTTGCATATCATTCATCGTATTACTAACGCGCGTATTTCAAAATCAAACGATATCTTTGTAGAGGCCGCTAATGTGCGGGCGGGGTTGGGTGTTCTTTGTGAACTTCCCAACACGTACCCTCACCCCTTACTCAGAACCATGGTTTCCGGATGTCCGAACCCATTGGCACACGAGAGTCATTCAATACACGACATCCGATAATGTCGGTATCGGTATCAAATGCAAAGGGACGAACCCAATAAACTCTAACATCCGAATGGGCCATACTTTGTGCATGGCCCACTAAGATATAGAGTGGGTTCGAATGGGCCCGAACTCCCACAAAGTTCGGTGGCGACTCCACTTCGATTTAAATTTCAATTCGACCCATCTCATATCGAGATTCATTCGTCTCCCCAAACCCGCGCGTGGTCGCGTCGGGGTGGACCTATGTCATGTCCACAATTTGGAGACTACGCTGGGGATTAACTGATGCGTGACTTACCATCGGCATCCTCAGGGTGAGACTTGAATAGAAATCGTTTGACTAGTACAATACGCGTTTTAGTTTTACGGTTCGTGCATAACCCCATCTTTTCCCGGGCCGGTACTGGTGACTGACGTCCCACTATACTATTGATGTAGTCCAACTTGTATATGTCAAAGGTGTTCATAGTCGATTCGTATGGGTTTCACGGCATGTTCTAAGCTCAACTTGACTTAGGAAGTCCGCACCGATTCTCGGATAGGCTATGCACACTGGTATAGACCCTTCGTATACCGACCGAGACTTAGTATAAAGCATACATGGCATCGTTATAATGCTTGCGTGACTATATGATACTTGGTTTCCGACTCATTTTCAAAAAATAGTCATTTTTCCGAAAAAACAGTCATTTTCAAAAAAATGCATCCTTTTCCAAAAACATCCAATTTCAAAACTCGGGAAATATACCGAATTTAGGACTTATGATTTTACTCAAACCAGCCTATTTTTAGCCGGTATGCTACCCATTTCAAAACTCATTTTCAAAACTTCAAAACCACGGCCCGATAACATTTTTTTATTTTCGAAAATCGGGCCGTCCGCCGGTTTTCCGAATTTCCTAAAATTGATTCCTTTGCAAAACTTCCCTCTTCTTAGGACTTCCCGTATTTAGCAGTGTCGGGTCGTGTCATAAGTCGTCGAAGGTCTTTAGCGTCGAAACTCCGTCGATCTTACTTCACGGGTTTCCTCCCTATCCCAGTCCGCCTTATTTGACTAAGGCAAGGCCCACCTACGTAGGACATACTCCTACAAAGGATGGTCCGTATACACACTCGAGTCTAAAAAGTCTGGGGAATATCTCACATGGAATCTCCTTCGAACAGGACTCGGCCCACACGCCGAATCCTAAGGGAGGCCCACCTTGTACGAGTCACTCCTCTAAGTGTCTTTTCCGAGTCATTTCCTTTTCAGTCTTTCTCTCGCTCGGGATGTACCTTTATTCCAGGATTTGGGTTAGTTACTGATTACGCGGTACTCTTACAGACAGGCCACCCTTCACCCGAGCCATGACGCAACAAGCCATAGACGAGTTGACAACCGCATTGGCCAAGTTGGAGACCCAATTGACGAAAATGAGGGAAGATCAGATCGCCATTCTTACCCGTGTAAGTGTCGTGGAGCTAGGAACTCCTAGTGGTGACACCGAGACTATTGGGCCGTTAGCTGAATTGGCCAGCGCGGTCCGCAAGCTGCAAGAACAGGTCCATTTGTCGACCATTAACACCATCCATACAGAGAATGCTCGGGCTTATTCACCCCTGACCGACGAATTGCCTGCCAATCTCAACCTCACGGGCTTACCAACGTTCGATGGGACTGAAGATCCGGTACTCCATATCCGAGCTTTCAAGGAATTCATGGCCGTCAAAGGAGTGAAGTCCACCATGTTTAAGCACCTGTTTGCTTCTTCCCTCGAGAAGGATCCAAAGGCCTGGTACTAGAGGCTTGATTCCAAGAAGTACAAGACCTGGGACGATGTAGCAACGGAGTTCGCTCGGAACTGCGCGGATAATACCGAGATCCAGACTACTATGCGTACTCTGGAGGTCATGGCCTAAGAGCCCAAAGAAGGTTTCACTAAATACTTCAAAGGTGGAGGGCCGAAAGCGTGAAGCTGGTTGATAAGCCCAGCGAAAAGGTGTTAGTGGAGGCCTTCGTGAAGAATCTCCTCCCCTCTTACCGGCTCCATCTCCGGTACGCCGTCATACCCAACTTCGCCACCTTAACCGAAATGGGTACGAGGATCGAAGACGACTTAAGGCTAGAGAACCTTACTAAGGCCTTTACCAAAGGGTACCAAGGGGCCAGCTCGTCCGCCAGCAAGCCCGCAACTGCAGCTGCAACCCGCAGCATCTTTGACGAGGTCAATCTACTAGATACCTCATCCAAAAAGAATACTCCAACTCGGGTATCCACTGATATAGGAACCACATATACTTACGCCTTACAAAGGCTTTTCTCCAAGGGTCTAATCCAGCCCATAGGCCCAACTCCGAAAGTCCCGGTCGAGAAACAATCCAAGAGCTATAACATTCAAGCCAATTGCCTGTATCACCGAGGTAATGGGCACGATACTGAAAAATGCTTGAAATTGAAGCATCTCATTCAGGATCTAATAGACACTACTACAAATATGGGCAAAGAAACCATTAAAAAGAGACCACGTAAACATAAAAATGATTTCTTACATCAAAGAAACCTTTAATAAAGAATAAATGATCTCTTATATATAATAAAGAAACCATTTAATTACTTAATGGTCTCCTATATATATCAAAGAAACCATTCAATTATTAAATGGTCTCTTATGTAGTGTATAACAAAGAAACCATTTAATCAGGAATGGTTTCTTACCTTAACTTCATTAAAAAAAATTAATCTCCAAAACAAAAAATAAACAAGTTGATTGTCATAGCTTCACTCCAACGCACTCCATAATCATCACCAAATTAAACAAAGAACCCTAGAAAACACTTCTGCACCTGCCAAAATTCATAAATTGCAGATCACCTGCCAAAATTCGGGGCTTTCCACATCAGGTTTTCTCATTTTTTTTAACCCTAGTAATTACTAGGTAGTAGATCCATTCCGTATTTACTGTATTACATTACGAGTATTTTTTTTCTCGAGCAATTGCATCACTGAACGAGCCTCTGATTTGAAGCAAACTTAACTGAGCCTCCCTCTTGTGGACATCATTACTGTAAATGTTGACTGTCCTAATCCTGAATTATAGATTTGTTAGTATTCTGTTTATTTTGGGTTTCAAACCGCTATCTTGTCAAACGTAGTTCATGAGTCCCGTGAATTCACAATTGGTTTGAATTATGGAGCTGATTGGGGTCGGCAGCCTGTCAAACAATCGCCTGCTGGGCAGGCCCCAGGAGGATCCCTATCAAGCTCAAAAGGCCAGTCCCTGGCAAGAAACTAAAACAGAAGCATAAAACGCTAAGGATAGCAGTCGGCCGCAGAGACCGCAAGCCAACACAGCCTGCTGGAGCCTAGCGGCCACGGCACGAAGTCCGCCTGCCCTGAGGGAGTCCCTGGTCGACAGGGTCGGGACCCCCAGGGGCCCTCCCGTCATTTCGCCTAAAGGTAATTAGGAATGGGTGGATGAGAAGCCGCCACTTGTCACTTCCTTATCCATCCATTCCTCTCCCACCTCTCTTTCTTGTGGGAAGGTATAAATACTCAACCCTTTCCCACAAGAGAGGGGTTGGATTTTCTCTCTCTAGACTCTCACTCCTAAAAAAGCCACCTAGTTCCTCACGAGCTAGGTTCATCAAGGCATTCCACGGACTAACTTAGGCATCGGAGAGGGTTCCCTCGGACAACCTCCGAGGCCCTGTGCGTTCATTGTGCAGGGAGCAGGCCAACTCCGCCGGGAAGGTCCGATCGTGGGAGCGGGACAAAGGAGAGGTTTAAGGAAATCAGACGATCAATAGTTCACCGACAACCCAATTACTCTGCCCGGATCGAAAGTCGGGTTAATTGTTTCCGTGACCGGAACAATTTGGCGCCGTCTGTGGGGAGGATAACGGTTGTGCTCACGAGTTACCCACAAAAAATCAACCATTCCTAATCACCAAAAACTAAGACAATCAAATTAATCATGCCAGAAATCATTGACACCAGTACAGGGGCGGGTCCGACGGTCCCACCGGTGACCCCCCCTGTATGGTATGCCACAGCCTGAGAGGATTCCTCCCGCCACGATCCTGGGGGTGGGGGGAACCAATCTGCTAGGCGTACCGAGCGCTGCTGCAGCGCCTGAGCTGGGGACACACCCAGGGCACACTCTAAATATGACCCCAGCTCAGATGGCGCAGACAGTCGCTTTCTTCTCTGCAATGCTGAACCAAGAGTTTACTCCTGGGGATCTGGTAGGCAGGGTCGCGTCAGCCCCCAGGCAGCCACCCTCAATAAGCAAGGATGGAGCTGGGGGCACGAAACGGACCGCCGTCAGAAATGCTCAGAGGAAAGCAAGAAGGACGGCCCAAGTGTACGCGCAAGTGCAAAGGCGTATCACAGCAGGCAGCCTAGAACTACCCGCTCAACAGCAGGCATTCTCCATTCATACAACAGAATCTGCGTCTGGAGAACAGAGAGGCATATCTCGGGAATTGCAGGAGAGGATGAGGCCCAGGGAGCCCATGTCAAGGCGCCTGGGAGAAAAGCCACGCGGGGTTTTCTCCAGGTTAACACCGGCAGTCAAAGAACAGTCAGTCCCCGGTTTATCCCAAAGCCTGCAATCCAGGCTCAACCGGGGGCAACCGCTTGAATCTAAGTATCACCAGGGAGAGAACTTCTGCCACTCTCAGAGGAAGAGACCCAGGCAGATTTCCCCAGAAACAGAAGATGAAGCAGCAAGCAGGCCGCCTCCAAGGCACCGCTCCCCCAGTACAAGGAAACCGACCCATAGACAATGGGATTCTTACGGTAACCAGTCTGGGGAAAGCAGGTCACGACTGGTAGGCAGGCCCACAAAAACCCCACTTCATCCTGAGGTACAAGAATACCCCATTCCAAAAATTAAGATGCCCACCATTAAGTTTGATGGGACAACAGACCCTGAAGACCACCTGGCGGCATTCGAGAGCCACATGGGCATGTACGACGTGGACGACGCCATCTGGTGCAAAGTTTTCCCAACCACCTTGGTAGGACTCGCACAAGGATGGTTCAGAGATCTCCGCCAAGGATCAATCAAATTCTTCATAGAGTTGGCCGAGATCTTCCTCGAACAATATGCTGGGAATAAACGAAGACGCCTCACTCGCTTTGATCTTATGACCCTAAAACAGAAAAAGGGTGAAAGTGTAAGGGAGTACCTGAGGAGGTTTGACCTATCCTACCAGCAGGTCAGGGAGATCGATGATTCCACCACTGCCTACGCCCTGACAATCTCCCTACTTCCAGGAGAAATGAAAAATCAGATGATCAGGGCCCAGCCAGAAACCTTGGCCATGGCCAGGAAAATTGCTGAAGGATTCATTCTGCAGGAAGAGTTCCACAGCCTGCCGGATACCCCTGCAGGCCAAACAAAGCCGCAGGGAGGACCGCAGGGTGGGCGTGGCAGAAGTGAGCCGGGCAAGCAGAGAGAGGAGGGAGACACTCCCAAAAAAGAACGTACCGCATACCAACCAAGATTCGACAGCTACACGGCCCTCAATAGGCCGAGAGCAGAAATCTTCGAGTTAGAAAAAGAAACAGCAAAATGGTCTCGTCCAAACAAGCCTCGCAGCCCAAAGGGAGACCCCAAAAAATTCTGCACGTTTCATGACTGCATAGGCCATACCACCGAGGAATGCCGCCACTTAAAAGACGAAATTGAAAAACTGATAAGGAACGGCTGGCTGAGCAACTATGCAGCAAGAAACAAACCCCAGAAAGAGATAGCAGACAAACCTGAGGGCTCAGCCCAAAATCTCATGGTCATCCATGTAGTTTCCGGGGACGCAGAGGGGCGGACCAGCAGGCGTAGCCAGAAAAGGCAGATCCGCGAACTAAGGAACCAAATCTGCTACGCCGAAAAAGCAAGCAGCCCAAGGGGCACTACCCTAAGCATCACCCCTGAGGATGCAGGGAGAGTCGTGTACCCACATAGCGACCCTCTGGTCTTAACCCTGAAAATCAGCAAGCATATTGTCAAGAGGTGTATGGTGGATACTGGCGCCTACACGAATCTCTTGTACAAAGATGCTTTTGAGAAGATGAACCTTGAGAGAAGGCACCTGAAGCCAGCCCCCGGATCTTTGTACGGATTCAATGGAGCAGGCATGCTACCCATGGGAGTTATCGACCTGCCTGTTACATTTGGGGAGCGGACCTCAGCAAGAAACATCAGGGCGTCATTTGTCGTGGTGGACGCCAAATCCGCGTACAACGCCCTGATAGGCCGAGCCACCCTGGATGAAATAGAAGCTGCGGTATCAATTAGGGCCCTCACCATAGCCTATGTAACAGACTTTGGCATGGAAGGGAAGGTCCACGGGGATCAGGAGTCGGCCAGACACTGCTATTCCGTGGCCCTGCAGGCCCATGAGACAGAAAGAAAAGGAAAGAGAAAAGCCCAGTGCTCTCCTAGCAGGGAAGGCGAGATTCCGACTGCTCAGCAAGAGCCAATCCGCCTGGAGCCAGAAGGGGAGAGCATGCTAGTGGACTTAGAGCCAGGGAGGCAGGTCCTTGTGGGGGCCGACCTGGAGGAGTCCTATCAAAGGGAGCTAATTGCAGTCCTAAGAGAAAATAAGGATGTGTTCGCCTACTCTGCAGACGAGATGCCAGGGGTCGACCCGGCCTTTATTGTTCACAAGCTGAACATCAGTCCGGAGGCTCGCCCTGTAAAGCAGAAGAAAAGGAACATGTCCGCGGAAAAAGATGCGGCAATAAAAGAGGAAATAGACAAACTCCTGAAGGCAGGCTTCATCGAAGTGTGTGACTACCCTGAATGGCTGGCGAACGTGGTCATGGTAAAGAAATCGTCAGGCGCATGGAGAATGTGCGTGGATTTTACCAACCTTAAAAAGGCCTGCCCTAAGGACTGCTACCCTCTACCTAGGATAGATCAACTAGTGGACGCCACTAGTGGATACACCACCCTGAGTTTTCTGGATGCGTTTTTAGGGTACCACCAAGTGTACCTCTGGCAGCCAGACAGAGTGAGGTGCGCCTTCATAACCAGCCATGGCACCTACATGTACAAGATGATGCCATTTGGGCTGAAGAATGCAGGCGCCACCTATCAACGGTTGGTGGACAGAGTCTTCGAAAGTCAAAAAGGAAGAAACTTAGAGGCCTATGTTGACGATGCGATCGTCAAGAGTAAGGGGGACAAGGAGCATCTGATAGATCTTCAAGAGACCTTCTCTTCCCTGAGATCATATAAAATGAAGTTGAACCCGAAAAAATGCACATTCGGGGTCCGATCCGGGGAAATTCCTAGGTTTCTTGGTCAGCTCCAGGGGGATAGACGCCAACCCTGAGAAAATTCAGGCGGTCCTGGACCTCCCAGAGCCTAAAACCATCAGGGACATTCAGAGGCTCACAGGCAGGATGGCCGCCCTGGCCCGGTTTATCGCCAGGTCAGCAGACAAGTCCACCCTCTTCTTCAAAATATTAAAAGGCAACAAACAGTTCAAATGGGAAGACGAACAGAAGAAAGCTTTCGAGCAGTTAAAAGAGCACCTGAAGAAACTCCCTACCCTGGCAAGGCCGGTGGCCGGAGAAAAATTGTATCTATACATCGCTGTCACAAACACGACGGTAAGTGCTGTCATCCTAAGGGAAGAAGCAAACTCACAGCAACCCATCTACTTTGTGAGTCACGCCCTGGGAACGGCGGAAAGAAATTACCCCCTGATAGAGAAGGCCGCCTATGCAGTCATCATTGCGGCCAGAAAGCTCAGACCCTACTTTGACGCGCATCCTGTCGTGGTCCTCACCGATCAACCGCTGGAGAAAGTGTTGGAAAAGTTTGAGAAATCAGGGAGGCTGCAGAAATGGGCGATCGAATTGAGCGGTCTAGGGATATCTTACCAGCCAAGGACAGCCATCAAAGCCCAAGCCTTGGCCGATTTTCTGGCTGAATGCTCCCATTCAGGGGAAGAGGAGCCCCCTGCTGAGGAGTGGATCGTACACACTGATGGGTCCTCAACAACCAACGGTGCAGGCGCAGGCGTTGTATTAACAAGCCCCGAGGGAGTGGATTTTGAGCATGCACTCAGGTTCACCTTCCAGGCGTCCAACAACAAAGCAGAATATGAGGCTGTAATCACAGGGATAAAACTGGCTAAAGCTGCAGGGGCAGAGCGAATTACACTAGCCACCGATTCTCAGCTCATCGCCAATCAAATTAACGGAGAATATGAAGCCAGAGATCAGACCATGGCCACCTACCTTGAGAAAGTAAAATAGGAGTTGTCAGGTCTGAAATCCTATGAAATCCAGCAAATACCTCGGTCGCAGAACAACCGAGCCGACGCTCTGTCAAAACTGGCCAGCTCCAGCCTACAAGACATACGGAGGTCGGTGTGGGTCGATGTTCTGCATGAAAAATCTACCGGCGCCTGTCAGGCAATTAGCACCGTTGAGGAAGGGCCAGAAAGTTGGATGACCCCCTTCATCCAGTTCAAAAAACATGGTATCCTACCATCAGACACAATGCAAAAGAGAAAGATACAGGCTAAAGCAGCCTGGTTCATAATCATTGGTGAAGAACTCTATAAAAAATCTTTCACTTACCCTCTGCTCAAATGCCTATGGGCAGACCAGGCTGCTGAAGTATTGGACGATATCCACTCAGGCATTTGTGGACATCACATCGGAGGGAGATCGCTGGCCCACAAAGCCCTAAGGGCAGGCTACTACTGGCCTACCATGCTGGCAGATGCCAAGAGCCTGACCCAAAAGTGCAGAAAGTGCCAACTCTTTGCCCCGTCAATCCATGCCCCGGCCCAGGAACTCAGGCCAATCCTATCCCCCATCCCCTTCGCTCAATGGGGGATGGACATACTAGGGCCCTTCACGGTGGCCACTGGGGGCAGGAAATTCCTAATCGTTGCCATAGACTACTTCACCAAATGGATAGAAGCTGAAGCAGTGCCCAATATTACCGACCCGACAGTCAGAAAGGTGATCTGGCGAAATGTTATCACCAGATTTGGCCTACCAAAAATGATGGTATTTGATCATGGCAGGCAGTTTGACAATGATCCCCTGAGAATCTGGCTAGAAAGCCACAACATCGCAGTTGCCTACTCGGCCGTCTGTCATCCTCAAACCAACGGACAGGCCGAGGCAGCCAACAAGCAAATCCTAAATGGTCTGAAGAAAATGGTAGATGACCTCAAGGGTAGGTGGGCTGACGAGCTTCCCAGCATACTCTGGTCAATCAGGACCACCCGAAAAGAGTCTACAGGCCAAACCCCGTTCGGTCTAGTATATGGAGCAGAGGCTCTATTACCTATTGAGGCAAGGATCCCATCTCTGCGCTCCCTGCAATACGACCGAACTGAGAATGAAGCTGCAATGGTTGAGGCCTTAGATCTGGTCAATGAAACAAGGGAGGAGGCTAGTACCAACATCGTTGCCTACCAACAACGAATGAGGAAAGCCTTCAACAGCAGAGTGCGCCAGAGAAACTTCCAGATGGGTGATCTGGTTCTTAGAAAAACGCAGGCGGTTGGAAAATCAAGGGAACATGGAAAGCTAAGTGCCAACTGGGAAGGTCCATACCAAGTGACTCAAATCCTGGGACCAGGCACATATAAAATCGCCAACCTGGAAGGGCAAGAATTACACGCTCACTGGAATGCGGACACCCTAAAGAAATATTATGTCTGAACCAGGGCTAAAAGATAACTTTTATTTTTTTGCTAAAAACAATGGCGGAGGACGGTCAAAAGAATGTCGACGGCTCTGACCACCCTAATGTTAAAAGTTTCGTAAAAGAAATGAGAAGGTTCAGATTTATACTCGTTGCCTGTTCACACTCGCGTTTTTCACACACAAACGAGCAGGGGGCAATAGGGGGAGGCCCCCCTGTTGCCAAAGTTAGGAAAAATGGACCCCCCAACAAAAAAAATCCGAAGCCACCCTGCTTACCTCTGGGCAGGCAGGGGGCAGGCCCCCTGGACTTTGAACAAAAGCCAGGGACAGGCCAGATCAACAAGGACTGGGGGCAGGCCCTCCAACCTTGTATAAAAAACGCAAAAGCCTCCCTGCTTACCTCTGGGCAGGCAGGGGGCAGGCCCCCTGGACTTTGAACAAAAGCCAGGGACAGGCCAGATCAACAAGGACTGGGGGCAGGCCCTCCAACCTTGTATAAAAAACGCAAAAGCCTCCCTGCTTACCTCTGGGCAGGCAGGGGGCAGGCCCCCTGGACTTTGAACAAAAGCCAGGAACAGGCCAGATCAACAAGGACTGGGGGCAGGCCCTCCAACCTTGTATAAAAAACGCAAACAGCCCCCCGAATTACCTCTAGGCAGACAGGGGGCAGACCTCCTCGACTTTGAACAAAAGCCAAGGGCAAGCTGTGCCAGACGCGATCAACGTCAAGGAAAGATTCCCCGAATTCTAAATCAAAACTCATCATAAAAAGTAGAAAGAAATATTCCACAAACAGGACCCGTGAAGGGTAGAAGGTCTTTACAAAGTTAAAAAGAAGAAACCAAGGTGGCAAATATTACAAGCAAGCTGGCCATAACACTGGCTCAGCACAGAGGGATAAGAACTATTATAAAGAAAAGGCGTCACGTAGCATCCTGGCGAGCGTCGGCATCTACCTCAGGCTGATTGGCCGCCCGAGCTTCATTCTTAGCGGTATAAAGACTCCGGAAGGTGTCCTCATCAAAGGTAGGGAACATCTCCCCTATCACCTCCATCACCAACTCCAGAGAGGAGTTGGCACCGCTCGCGAAGCTGGCATCCACTGCAGCTTCAGCCTCCTCAGCCAGGGTCTTTTTCTCCTTCGTCCATTCCCCTTTAGCCTGTTCAAAAGTTGACTTAGCTCTTGACAGTTGCTCCTCCAAGTCAGTCACTCTCCCCTTTAAGTGCCCCATCTCGGCCAAAGAAAGATTAGCTCGGTCCAACGACAGGCGGCTGTCCTTCAGATCAGCCTCCAGCTTGGGAAATTCCTTCACAGCCATATCTCCCTGCAGCCTCCACTGACCAGCCTGCTTCTTTGCCTCCTCTAACTCGTCGTCTTGCCTTGCCAGCTTGTCCTTCAAAGAGCTTATCAAGGAGATGTCTCTCTCTACCATGGCCAGGCGGTCAGGAGGAGGAGCCCCGGGTGTGATCGTCAGCTCCTCATCACTCAGGCGGCTGAGAGCCGCCAGCTCGGCAGACGCAAGCAGAACCTTGGAGGTGCGCTGGATGTACTGAAGCACTTGATGAGAAGTTGAAGTCACATTTTTGGTGAGGCGGCCAGCCAAGACGGCTCCGGAATCAGAAAGCAGGCCTGACACGTCCACGCTGTCACCAGCCGTGTAATGGAACTCTGCATTTTCCTCCGGGAAGGGGGTACTTGGAGGCTCACGGGCAGGGCACTTCGCCTCAGGGGTGGCAACATCCGCCTCCAGATCCACCACGTCAGCGCTAGGAGGTTCCCTGTCTCTTTTCCTCCTCAACTCCAAGGGAACACTTTCCCCAGTTCCCTCGGAATTCCCAGGCTGCGTTCCCTGTGAAGCCCGAGGTCCAGCCGGAGAAGCACTCTGCTTCTGACCAGGGGAGGGTGTAGCTCCAGAAGTAACCTCAGCCTCCCCCTCATGGATGCTGGGGGTGGGAGTCGCCGGCCTCGACGAAGGCAGCCGGGGAGGAAGAGGCAATCTTTGATCAGCAGCAAAGTCTTTTACGAGCTTCATCAAGGCTTTGTTCCCCTTCCTGAAATTCGCAGGGAGAGAAGGACGCTTTGAAAGAACGACCAATTCCTCGCTCAGGCCCAATCTCCTGACTTGCTTCTTTGTCCAGCGCCAAGTATAGGAATCTGCAGAAAGGGAAAGACGGTCATCTAAAAAGCAGGGAGAGATAAAGTCTCTGGAAAATCGTGACAACAAAAACTCCCTAGAACTACCTTCAAGGCCAGGAATCAGGCCCAGGGGAAGCAAGTACTCGTCTGTCGTAATGAGCTCCGCGTGGGGGAGCCAGAAGGCAGGGCCAAAGTTCCCATGTTTATCCACCGCAATCTCAAACTTTTTAATCAAAATCTCCTCTTTCTCGCTCAGCTTGACCTCCAGGGCCTTCCCCCCAACACCTGGATGATACTCCTCGCGCGTCTCCATGCGGGTGTGGACATGGTTCCTAAAATGTCTAGGAATTTTCCACCCTGACGCGCTATGAATGTATATAAAGTTATTTTTCCAGTTCTTCAGACTGCTCAGAGCCGGCCAGACCAAGGCATACTTTTTCTGCCTCTGCAGAGACCAATAACCAGGGGAGCCATCCCCCCCGGACGAAGACACCATTTGAAGACCGACCATAAAACGAAGGGCGTCAATATAAGGCCCCTCGCCATGGAAAAGGCAGGTCCAGGTGTAAGCTACTAAGGATCTAATGGCAGTTGCAGTCAGCTGGGCGATAGCGACGTTCATCCTCCTGAAGGTTTCCTCCAAGAAAGGATGTAGTGGGAATCGCAGGCCAAATTCCAAGGCCTTGTGGTAGACGGCCACACACCCCTCTGGAGGACAGCATACTGTGTCCCTTTCCCCAGGGATTATAACCGTGTACCCTTCCCCGAAGTTATAAAATTGTTCAATGGCCTTAGCAGCGTTGCTCTCCAAAATCAGGTCCCTGTTCTTGGCTTCAGGGTAGGTCTTTAGGGGGATCACATACTTTTTCTTGTCCAAGTAATAGGCCCTCCCCCTCTCCCTGCGGATGAGGGGGCCGGCAACCCTGGAGGGGTCCACCTCCAGGGCCTTGTCATCGGAGTCGATTACATCAAAGGGAGCTGGTTCGGGTGATTCAGCACCCTCCCCCCTGTGATGATCGTCCTCCTCCCTTGGGCCAACCTCGGAGGAAGAAGCTATGTCACGCCTACCACCGTCGCCGCCCCCAGTTCCCCCGAGCAAAGAATTAAAAGAAAGGGGACGAACTCGCGACATATTGGCTATGGAAGGGAAAAAAGAGGTGAAAGATTTAAAGAAGTTCTAACCTAAAAACGCCGATAAAGTCGCCGGAAACAGTGACAAAAGGTATTCCTTGCTCCTCGAAGAATGCTCGGCAACGAAAGTGATTCAGGAAGTGTAAGGAGTTTGAAATCTCAGGAAAAGTAAAAGAAGAAAATGAAGGGGGAGAAGGGTTTATATAAAGCCCAAGAACCCCAAGAGGCGACTTCCCTTACAAGACCCTCAGCTGTCATCCACGTGTCGCGCACTGAACACGGGCTGTTCACCCCTTCCCAAGAAGGGCCTCGAAAGACTAAAATGGCAGAGGAAAAGATCGACCGACGACGTCACCCCCGCATTCAAAAAAAAAAAACAAAGCGAAGCTGATTAACCTTCATTTCATTAGCCAAAGGCGGAAAGTTACATCTTGAACCAAAATACGAAAAGAAAATACATAAGGCCCAAAAATTCCGGCCTGACAAAAATCAAATACCCTGCTACGCAGGCCTAATCGTCATCCAAGCCTGGGGAATGATCCCCAGGACTCCCTGGGCTCCCGAAATCCGAGCCCCAGTCCCAGTCTGGGGAATCCTTGAAAGGATCATCAGGAGCTCCGTCTCCATCCTTGTCGCTCAGGCAACCAAGACCCTCGCTATCATCGGAGTCATGGCTGCTATCCTCCCAGTCCCTGCCAAAGGGAACGGCCTGGGATTCGTCGCAGGTGCGACAACCTGTCCTCCTCACAGGCGAGGAGGGGTCCGACGCCAGGGAGGAGTCGGTATCAGAAGAGTTAGGGTTAAACTGCTCAGGGTGCAGCCACGGGAAGCATTCGTGGCATCCCCTGTCAAAGCAGCCCCCTCCCTGAGGGCAACGCCTAAATCTGGGAGCAGCAAGGGGTGAGGATCTCTTGGGACGTTTGCTCAACCTAGAGAGGACCTTCCTGCCCCTCCGACGAGAACAAAACCGTGAAAGACGGCTACGGTGAACAGCTCGATAAGCAGCTCGAGCGTACCGAAGTCTCCAAAATCCTCTAAAGAGGAAAGTAACATGGCGAGCTCCACGGCGAGTTACGAAGTTTTTGATCCAAACCATGATTAAGACAAAGAAAGGGGAAAGATTGAGGATGGATTAAAACAGAAATGATGAGGAAAGCTAGGATTTTATACCGGAGAAAACACGGCATTAATGAATTTCCAACCACCCTGGAAGGAGAACCACCAATCAGGAACCCTTCACGGTTCCCAAAAATCCACCTAGAGAAGAAGTGTAATCATTGCAAAAGCATCCTCAACTCTTTGTATACCTGATGTGAGCTGCGCCTCATTCCTTGGGAAGGCGCGAGGCATTAAATGCAGTAGCAGACATGGAAATAAGTCAACCGCCCTCCAAGCAAGAATCGCCAGTAGAAGAAAAGCCTTCCTTTCCTCCTACTGACGAAGGCCAATTGATTGGGGTCGGCAGCCTGTCAAACAATCGCCTGCTGGGCAGGCCCCAGGAGGATCCCTATCAAGCTCAAAAGGCCAGTCCCTGGCAAGAAACTAAAACAGAAGCATAAAACGCTAAGGATAGCAGTCGGCCGCTGAGACCGCAAGCCAACACAGCCTGCTGGAGCCTAGCGGCCACGGCACGAAGTCCGCCTGCCCTGGGGGAGTCCCTGGTCGACAAGGTCGGGACCCCCAGGGGCCCTCCCGTGATTTCGCCTAAAGGTAATTAGGAATGGGTGGATGAGAAGCCGCCACTTGTCACTTCCTTATCCATCCATTCCTCTCCCACCTCTCTTTCTTGTGGGAAGGTATAAATACTCAACCCTTTCCCACAAGAGAGGGGTTGGATTTTCTCTCTCTAGACTCTCACTCCTAAAAAAGCCACCTAGTTCCTCACGAGCTAGGTTCATCAAGGCATTCCACGGACTAACTTAGGCATCGGAGAGGGTTCCCTCGGATAACCTCCGAGGCCCTGTGCGTTCATTGTGCAGGGAGCAGGCCAACTCCGCCGGGAAGGTCCGATCGTGGGAGCGGGACAAAGGAGAGGTTTAAGGAAATCAGACGATCAATAGTTCACCGACAACCCGATTACTCTGCCCGGATCGAAAGCCGGGTTAATTGTTTCCGTGACCGGAACAGGAGCGTTAGTACATAAAGCCTAAACTGGACAATTGATGGTTTCCACTTTCCAAATAGCACGGAGTATTTGGTAAGCTCTTCAGCTGTCGATGCTGCTGTGATAGGAGACGATAGGGGGCTTGGTTTTGTGATTGGAGACTCGGAAGGCTTTATGTTGCGAGTTGGAAGCGAGAAAGTGAGAGCAAGGTGGTCACTGGAGATAGCAGAGGTGAAGGCGGTGAGCTATGGATTGGCTCAAGCATATGATGGTGGGAGGAATACTGTATTTAAACATTTCAGGAGCTATGACAGTCAACAATGATTTGTTTTAATGCTGATATGGTCTAAATTTGACTCAACGGTACCAGGTTTGCTGTAAAAGGAGGAACCTTGATATTCTTTATTGCTTGTTTTGTCTTTCATATTGTTAGTTTGATGTGTGTTGCTTGATTATCTAGGCTCATTTGCTTGATGGTCGAGTTAGTGCTGATGCAATTATTGATTTTGCAACGCAAAATTTGGCTGCTACTTTTGTGAACGCTTTTGTAAATGCCGGTTTCGGACAGGTATCATATTGTTCACGGTCTTGAGATTGAATGCTCTATGTACTACACATGGTAGGTGAAGTCATGGTCTGACATTGTTTGGTTCACTTTACAGGATAAGCTAATGACTGGCTCAGATGAGGTGTCAAGCGGTGGTTCTTTAGGGAACTGGCTTTTCAAGAATAAAGAACATGGGAAAACTTGTGCTGTTGCAAGTTTGGTATGTTCTTCATCTTCTTAATCCCCTTGTTTTTTTTGTTTTAATTTGTGTTGTGATTGTATTTCTGTAAACTGATCCTTGAAATACTTAATTGTGTTAGGGTATGATATTATTGTGGGATGTTGATGCCAAACTAGCACAAATTGACAAGTAATTCCAAAGTAATGACAGCCATGTTATTGCTGGGGCTCTTCTGGGTGTTGGAATTGTAAACTATGGAGTACATAACGATTGTGATCCAGCAAGTGTTCAGAAGAAGAAAGTTTAGGTAATATTTGTTGTTTTTGAGGCCTTGCTGAACTATTTAAGCTTACTGTTTTTTCTTAAAGGCTCTGGCCCTTTTGGGTGACTGTTGATAAAGAAGATACAACCATGCATTAGGATTGGTGCCATCATGGGTCTGGAGATAGCTTATGCAAATACGCAGTATGAACAGGTATTTCTTCCAAGATACTCATTTTGACGTGTATGATTCTGGATGACATATATGTTACTGTATGTTTTTAAGTGAAAATTTGAAGTTGAATGGACTTAGTATTAGTAAGTTGATTATTAGTAAGTTGATTACCCTAAATTCGTTAAACTTATGAGAAATAGAGGATTGTGGAGGCCTTAATAGCAGTATTTGCACCTAACATGCCTATGTGTGGATGCCAAATTAGAATGAAACTATAAAATTTACAATCTAAAATTGTGAAAGCTATGCGAAATCGAGGATTGTTGGGTCTTTTCTTCTAGAATGCGTACATGTGGATGAGATTATTGTTTGACAGTGAGACAATATAGTTCAGAAAATTAAGGGTGTAAATTTGAGAATGTGATAGTAACATTGTTGATGCTATGCATGCTTACAGGAGCAGTTTCTTGTGGTCAATGCAAGGGAGGTGGAGTGAACACCCAAGATCATTTCAATGGTCAAATCAAGGCTGGTGCACTATGTTGGTTTTGCAGGTAAACCGTAAACCCATCAATTTCCATCAATTTCAACGGTCAATTCAAGGCCTCAACAATTCCCTTTCTTATGATCTAAAAATGGGTGACATATATACTCCGTGCTTCTTAGTATTAGTAAGTTGTTTTGCTTCTTAGTATTAATACTCCATATAATGCTTTTCCAAGTGTAAGAGTCTAATGTGGATTTTATTTTTGTGTTCTAGTATTTTAAAGATGTACTGAAATTGTATACACAAGAAATGATGGACGAGCTATGAGATGTGGATTACGTTTGTTGTCAAGCACAAAGAATTAGAAGATGAAGAGGATTGATTACAAAGTATTTAAAGTTTTTACTCTTGCCGTATTATTTGAAATATATGTTATTTTTTGACACATCTTGCCATATTTTTGGGCCTATTTATGTTTACAAGTTAAGTGAATACTAATTTTTTTGAGATAGTTTATACTTCTAATATAATTATGAATTATTTTAGGATATATATCTATATATATAAGATATTTTATGGAATTCCGTCTCTTTTTTGGTTGATACTTGAAGAGGACTACATTGTATTGTAGTAGTTGAGTTATATATCTAAATATTGAAATAATTTAAAAAAATTAATTAGAGGGACTAATTTCATATATTAATTGTAATGGAAGTAAAGAAATCATTCAAGAGTATTAAATGGTTTATTAAGATAGTAGGCAAAGAAACCATTTAAGTACATCACATGGTTTATTAAATTTAGATAAGAAATCATTTATCTTTCCCAAAAGGTGTCTTCTTCATGGACCAAAGAAACCATTTATCTCTTAAAATTGGTTTCTAAAGCATAAGCAAAGAAACCATTTTTCTCACATGATTTCTTACCCTAAGACACCTTTGACTTGGAGATCATCTCCAAAATGGTGTCTTAGGGCATTTTAACATGGTTTCTTTGCCATCTTTTCTAATAGTGCGAAAGTGGGAAGATACCGCTGCCCAGCGACAAACTGAGCAACAAAGAGAACCCCTTCAGTGCTCACGCCATTTTTACTGAAGAAGTAATCGACTGTTCTCATCTCATTTCTCCTTTCGTCCCACAAATTAACGGGATATGGAACGATGATGAAGACGACGTCTACCTAGCTAAAGGGGAAGCTGTCCCCATCACTATCGAAGAAATCCGGAAGGCTAAAACCAAAGACTTGGCCAGCACTCACCTCGTCACGGTCGACCCTTCTACCCCGGAAACCGTCACTGAACCTGCCAGGACGGAACCTACCCTCGAGGAGCCAAACGCTGATACGGCCCTAGTCAAACAGCTGAAAAGGGTTCGAACTGATCTTACTATATGACAGCTTTTGGTTAGTTCTCAAGAACATCGGGCAGCACTTACTAAGGCTCTCGATCAGATCAAGGTCGACTCATTGGTTACCCCCACCGAAATGGTAGCCACTATTTTGCCCCATCTTAAAGGCAAATCCAAGGAAGAAGGCCCACTCATCACCTTCTCCGAATCCGACCTCCCGCCGTTTGGGGCCACCCATAACTTGGCCTTGTACATCACGGTGATCTGCCGGGGCAAATATCTCCCAATAACCCTGATTGATGACGGGTCCGCTGTGAACGTCCTTCCCTTAAGGACTACCAAGGCCCTCGGCATTACCGAGGCTGACTACCTTCCGACCGCGCAATCTATCCAGGCTTTTGACGAAAGCCCAAAAATCAGTTGCTGGGGCTGTTAAACTAACTATTATAACAGGCCCGATTGAAAAAGAACTAGAATTCCAGGTGATTGATGTCACATTGATAAGTGTGGTTTGTAGTGCTTATTTGTTGTATTTATTCCCGGTTTCTTTTGTGGAATCCCTCTTTGGAGCGGTTTTCGAGGCTAAATACGCTTCTTCTAGTTTGTTTAAGGTTCCTAGTACCATTATTGGAGAGATGAAACGATTACGATTCGTTTCCGACACATTTGGAGCCAACGAAGAGAAGCAACGATCACCCGGTGGCTTAGACTCGATCCCGAGCCCTTGGGACCCGATCCCGAGCACCGAGAATCGATGAGAAGCCTAACAAGAGCAAGGAGGGACCTTCGGGACCATATTGGAGGCCTAAAAGACCCTTCCCGGGCTGGAAGAGTAGCCTTCCCGGTCGGGAAGGAGTGCAAGAAAGAAGCGTCTTCTGATGGGTCATCCCGACCGGGAAGGAAGCTTCCCGACCGGGAAGGATGTATCATCCCGACCGGGACCATTCATCCCGACCGGGAAGGGCCCAATACAGCACCGCGTGACTTCCTTTCAATTCCTTTGCTTGTTAACCATATAAATACTCTCCCTTTGTATTGTTTAAGCACCTTAGACTCCTCTATATTATTCTAAACACTAATTAGACTCTCTTAATCCCTAGCTTATTTTAGATTAATCTTTACTTAATCCTTGTTAATCCTAGCTTAATCTAGATAGTTAATCTTGTATTAAGGATCTCTTGAAGAATTCATTCAATCTTGACAACATTGGGTGGAGATTTTTGGGTGTTTTTTTAATACAAGTTCTCATCTTTTCATCCTCTTGTAGTTGGTATAATCTTCTTACTCTCTTTTATCTTGTTCTTTGTTTAGTTACTCAAGTTTCAATCTTTGATTATTGTTCATTGTTCTTGTTAGTTCATAATAAATGTTTGGATCTTTGTGTTGATTTCTCTTGTTTGTAGTATTGTTAGTTTGATCATGGTTGAGTAGACTCTTGTGGGATTAGTAGGGGGATTAAGTGTTTATTATGGATGATTAGGGTTTGAGTGAGGGTAAAGATGAATCCTTTGTTGCTAGTCACATATTGAGCACTCTATGTGTTTGTTGAATTGCTTGTTCGAGTTGTAGTGGTCATGCTCCTCATTCTTGTTTTCATCTTCTCATTGTGTGATTGATTTGTGGTTGAATTTTTGTGTATTGGGTAATATCTTGCATGAGTATTCGGGTTTTGTCTTAGACACGAGAGTGCGGACATTGGCTTTGACGCGAGAGCGCGGACCGACCTTAGTAACTAAGTGAAACCTACACCCCTCGATCTCCCAACTATCCTACTACACTTATGAACCTAGACTAACCCTACTCCTTTCCATATTTGATTTCTCCATCTTGTTAGAAATTGTTTCTCTAGTTTACTTGTTTCATTTAGCTCTAGTGTTCCAATTAGTTCATGTTATACATAGTTTATTGTTAGTCCACTTTCATCCCCTCCAATCATCATAGTTAGCAATTTCTTGTCATTTCTATTTTTCTTTGTGTTGTTTTGGTAACCTAGCCTTGTTTTTAGGTAGACCATAGTCTACACACCTTCTACCGTCCCCGTGGACTCGACCCGACTAACCCTAGCTACCCGTTAGGATTAGTTGGACTCTATTTGTTGGTTGGGAACCACGGCAAATCGTTCCCATAAATGTGGCGCCGTTGCCGGGGACGGTGCATGTTTAGACTTAGTTTGCTTATTAGCTTGACTTAGTTACCCCTCTTGTGCTCTTTTTCCATTCATTGTGCACATTTTGTAGGCTTTTTCTTAGTTTCTTTTGCTTTCTTCTCTCTTTGTCTTGGGTTGTGTTAGTTTATTGTCTTTGCCTAGTGCCCATAAAGCACTTGGTGTTCTCACGTTTGTTCCAAGTGTGTAGTGCATGCCTAGGAGGAGAGACGACTTCTTTCTCTTCAATCCAGAGCCGGAGAGACTCTTTAGAGCCTATCGCCAACGGACGATTGACCAGGTTAGAAATTCTCTAGCGGGTACTAGCAATACCATTGAAGAACAAGCCCAAGGATCCGACTTTAACGAACAACCTCAAGGCAATACCGAAGGGACCTTCATCAATCCCTTTGGTACTTCTTTTAACCACTCTTCTCAACCTAGTTCTCCATCAACATCTACATCAACACCATCTACACCATCATCTCCCGCACATCCAATAATGCCGAAGTTCTCTTCTCATTCAACCTTCACGGAAGACATTTTGCCCGGTCCCACCGCTTTACCGGAGACATACACCGGAAATTTTGTGGCTAAAACGGCTTTTATCCAATTGGTTGAAAGAAGTCAATTTAGTGGGTTGCCTACCGAAGACCCGCACCAACACATGGAGACCTTCTTCGATTATTGTGATGCTATTTCTCAAACCGGGATTACTCAAGACCAAATTCGTTGGGTTCTTTTCTCGTTTTCTCTTATTGGAAAAGCTAAGCAATGGATCAAGAGTCTCGATAAGGCAACCATGGGGATTGATACTTGGAAGAAACTTGCATTGGCGTTCTACCAAAAGTTTTACCCTCCGGAAAAGACGAATTTGCTAAGGGCCTCCATCACCGGTTTCCAACAACGGGATTAATAGAGCCTTTATGAAGCATGGGAGCGGTTCAAGGCTTTGGTTAGATCGTGCCCCATCATGGTTTATCACAATGGTTCCTTGTACAACAATTTTGGAATAGGTTATATGAAGACTCAAGGGCCATACTCAATATGGGACCTAATGGAAGGTTTACCGAGGTCGATGATGATCAAACATGGTCAAGGATCGAAGAAATGGCGGTCCATAACTCTCAATACTCAAGGCCAAGAAAAGAAAGTAGAGGGGGATGGCATGAGATTGATGCCATTACACAATTAAGTGCCGGCCTTGGAGCACAATTAAAGACACACATGGATACTATTGACAAGAAGCTCCAACACCACTTTAATCAAGGTCAAAGCACTAGTTCCTCTAATCAACAATCAATCCATCAAATTAATGCTTTGGGAACGGTTACACCATCATCTTATTATGGAATATGTGAGATTTGTGGAATATATGGACATGAGCCTTTACATTGTCGAAGTAGCATTGAGCAAGTAAATGCTTTTCAGGCATACAAGCAAGGTGCCACATACTCTAACTTCAAGGCTCAAAATGTGCCAAATTCTAACATGTTCCAAGCTTCCCAACAACAAGCTCAACAACAATATCGTGTACCCTATGTTCCTCCTCCCTTAAGGGACAACAACCAAGGCAACCAAGGTTATCAAGGCAATCCAAGGCCTTTTAACAACTTCCAAAAACATAACCAAGGTGCTTTCAACAACAATCAAGGGTTCCATAGTCAAGGGAACTTCAATCATCAAGGTGGTTTCCAAGGAAACCAACATTCTCAAGGATATCAAAGCAACAACCAAGGTTACCAATATCATAATCAAGGCAACTCTCAAGGGTTCCAAGGGAACTTTCAATGACAACAAGGGTCCCAAAATACTCAACAAGAAAACAAGCAAAGAAGCCGGTCTCCAATTCATGATTATGGCATTCGCCTAGCCATTACTAATACCCAACACAATCAACAATTCCCACCTCGAGATCCAGAGATGCAAAAGGTAATTTTGGATATTCAAAGAAGCCAATTGGAGATGCAAAAAGCTCAACATGAATTCTATACTAACCTTCAAATGGAAAACAAGGCAAGAGATACGCATGTGAAAATGCTTGAAACCCAACTAGCTCAAGTAGCTTCGGGTAGTTCTTCAAGACAAAAGGGTCAACTACCTCCTCAAGGTGTACCAACAAAGTTTGAACATGTGAATGCCATCACCTTTAGGAGCGGTGCATCCTATGATTCTCCCTTGTTTCCGAATGAGCATGAAGCAATGAAAGAAGTTGTATCTCCATCTCAAGACAATGAAGGTTGGGAAAATCTCACGGAGGAGCAAGTCTTGTGGGAGGTTGAAAAACTTATTGAAGAAAAGCTTCCCCCACCCCAAAAAGGAGACAAAGGAAAGAAGAAAATGTCAATTGAAAGGTCCCAACCTAATGAGCAAGACAAGATACACATCAAGTTGCCATTCCCAACAAGGCAAATGAAGACCAAGGTGGATGTTCAATATGACAAGTTCCTTGATATTGTGAAGAAGTTGGATGTGAGCATCCCTTTCACCGAGTTAATTACCCAAGTCCCGGCCTATGGAAAGTTCATGAGTGAAATCTTGGCTTAGAAGAGACCATAGCGTTCACAAGAGAGGTGAGCGAGCTCATTCAAGTCTCTACACCTCCTAAATTGAATGATCCGGGTAGTTTCTCAATCCCGTGCACCATAGGGAATTTGAAGATTGAAAGGGCATTATGTGATTTGGGAGCGAGTGTGAGCATTATCCCTTATTCTATTTGTGAGCGACTTGGGATGAAAGAGCTCAAATGTATCTCGATCACACTCCAAATGGCCGATCGTACTCTAAATCGACCATTAGAAATGTTAGAGGATGTACCATTAAGAATAGGGAAATTCTTCATCCCGGTTGACTTTCTCGTGCTTGATATGCCGGAGGATGATATCACTCCTATTATCCTAGGGCGCCCGTTTCTACATCCCGCCGGTGCAATGATAGATGTCAAGAAGGGTAGGATTACTTTTGAGCTAGGCGATGAGAAGCTAGTGTTCGACCTCCAAGGCAACACCTCGCCTACATATGATGAGTCATGCAATATGATCCATGCCTTCAATGACAAAGATCTAGGGAATGAGTGGGGTGAAAGCTTGAAAGATGACAATTTGTGTGGAATGGAAGATGATGATTCCGAGCTTGGGGCGGATGAATGCCCATGTGATGTGATTGAAGACAAGCTACTTGGAAAGAAGAAGGTTGAGCCTCCCTTGGGGCCACATGAAGATAGATGGACGTTTGGGTATATACCGAAGGATCGAAAGTACAAGTTCAAGCCGTTGAACTTAGTAGATCGGGATGCCCCGGGAACGTCAAGGCAAGGTTGTGAAGACCCTTGGAGTGGAGGTTGGTATTCCACAAGCTTGATCGAAGATTTCTCGAGAGCCTTCGATTTGTTACTTCGTGCCCTTGAAGGCAATGGAGTGATCTATGATGTTGTTGAAAATTGAATGAAAAAACCCACCACCCTTGGTTTGACGGAGTTCCAAAAGAACCGTCCCTTTGTATATATCTCTCTTTTATTCTTTTGTATTTTGTGGAATTCTTGTAATTTGGTATTTTGATGAGCGATGTGAGGGAGGGAATATGATGATGTTTATTGAGCATGTTTCATAGGTTGTTAGTGAAGATAAAGTTTCGAGGAGAGTAGTTGATGATAGAAGCTTGGATTTGTGCATGGGAGTCGGTTTTTGAAGCTTTTGACAAGCTTTTGGGGACGAGATTTTTGATCTCGATGTATTGGTGGCCTTGTGGGTGAAGCTATCAAGGAAATGAAGGGTTAGAAGACTCATCCCGACCGGGAAGGATGTCATCCAGATCGGGATGAGTGTGCTGAAAAATGGGTTCTCTGGAGTGTGATTCCGACCGGGAAGAAGTCAATCCCGACCGGGATGGTGCCCAGCTTCTCCTTTTGCCTCTTCTTCGACATTTGAGTCCACCCAACCACTTTATACCCCCTCCCAACCTCCCTACCTACCCTTGCAACTATCTATGACCCATATACTTCATATATACATCCCCACCTCATCTTCTCTTCACTACATACTGAGTTTCACATCAAATCCCACCTCATTATACCATTGAAAGCCTAGTACTTCAAGCATGCGACCTTATTAAGAACGAAGAGGAATAACAATGAAGAAGCCAAGTAATGTGCCGATATCGAACATTGAGACGATGAAGACTTTTGAGTTGCTAACCGTTTGGTAAGGCGACTCTCTTTTCTTTTCCGTCTTTTATTGCTTGTCTCCCTTTGTTCCCCTTCCCCTTATCATCTTTGTGTCATGGTGGCCCTCGGGGCCTTTGGTAGTATTGCTCCCGACTCTAAATGACGTGACTACATCGAGAGTCATTTCAAAAATCCAAATTTACAAGCCCTTTCACTTTTTCTTTATTTTATTTTCTTTTGTTAGGATTTAGTCGGATTCGGGCGAAATCTGGGCTAGGTGACTTGATTACACCAAGTCCTCCCCTCCCATTTCCTTTTGTTTTCTTTTCATTTCTTCCCCCGTCCATATCTTTTCTCGTCTCGGCCCATGGTGACTTGATTACACCCCGGCCGAACACATTCTACCTTTTCTCCGCTTTTCTTTTTGATTTTTAGTTTTATTACGTAATTTCTTTTCTTTTTAGTGTCTCCGCACACTACCGATCGAGTATGAGGACATTGCTCGGTTTAAGTGTGGGGGAGCGATATCCTAGTCTAGCTTAGTATTATTTTAGTAGTTTTTTGAAAAAAATCTTAAAAACCCCTAAAAATTTGAAAAATTTCATAAAAATCAAAAAGATTTTCCTTTGTGTCTTTTCCTTTTGTGTCGCCGTGTCGTATTTTTGTTGTATTGTGCGTGTTTTGGCTCCCTATTTTCTTGTAGGTTCCTTGATCGCCGTAATATTCGGAAAGCTCGAGACATCCGGTAACGCCGTTCTATCCATTTTTCCTCTTTGTCTCTTGTGGAGTTTGGAGGGAATTTGTGATGATGTGTGCTCGGGTGGAGCTTGTTGAAATTTGTGGTGGTTGTGGTAGCTTGTTTGGATATTTCGGGGTGGTGATTGTTTATTTTGTGTTTTTGTTTGTGTGTTTGTTTTCTTTTCCCTTATTTTATTTGGTCTTGTTGTGTTTGTCTCATTTTCTCTCGTTTTTGTTGTGTCTTTGTTTTGTCATGTGAAGTTTGTGTCTAGTGTAGGAAAAATGTTTTCGAAAACCCGGTTTTGAGGCTAGTGTGCAAGGGTTTACTTTCTCTTTCTATTGATATGAGTCGAGTCTTGGACTTTAGTCTAGTAGAATGACTTGAAATCAATTATTTCGTTGGTTTCTTACCTTGAATCCACCTAGTCTACTAGGGATTTACTACGAGATTTGCATTTTGACCATTGTGACCAACCACGGAGTGAAAAGGCGTTGGTTGCCGAGTCCCGTCCTTTAGGTGACCGTGTTCGGAATAGCTTTGATTAGTCCAAGTTTCTCCCCTTTTTGTGGGTTTGAAGGGAAGGGCCCGTCCCGACTTACCCATTTCTCTACCTCCTACACACTTCCACAAAATAAGTTGCAAATTGTTGAAATTCTCACTTGGTTGCAAGAAATGCCTACAAAACAAAAATTATCCAAAAGGCAAGCCAAGGAAAGAAAGAAAAAGAAAGAAAGAAAAAGAAAGAAAAGAAAGAAGAAAAAGAAAAGGCACAACAAATGAAAAACAAAATACCAAAGAAGAAAAAAAAAATGGCATAGCAACACAAAGCAAAATGCAAGAGAAAAAAAGAATGCCAAAAGAAAATCGTCTCACAAAAAGATCTTACTCACCCCTCAAAAATAAGCCTCTTTCCGGCTATTACCGTGAAGAGCCTACCAAAGGACCGAGTCCCTAGGAAGAATGATAGCGGTAAATAGTCGGACTTCCCTCATTTTGTAACCTTAACCACCTTTTTACTTGGACTAGTTGGGCGATTTTGGACATGGGACGACCCTCTTGGCTTGTCGCTAAAGGGGGCGGGGTTTCACTTACCTACAGTGTCGACTAACTCCGTGGTTCATCCTTTTTCCATCCCGCCCATCGTCCTGTGGTACGTTCTTAGAAGGTTAGGAAGAACCTAGGTAAGATACCAACGTTTTTGTTGCTTTGTCTTCATACTATTAGGGTTTTGTCCATATCTGTTTGTGTCATTAGCTTGGGAACGTTGTCACTTGCCTTGAGTCCCTAACCGGTGCTTCTTTCACCGCTTTGTGGAGGGGAGCGGTATTTGTTTCTTCTTGGATGGAACCCTTTAGTGTTTGTTTGTTTGTGTGTTTGTGTGTTTATGTGTTTTCTTGTTCGGTTGTATCCATAGTTTTGTCACAAGACCTCACTTGCCTTGCGAAGAACACTTTTCATCTAAGTGTTCTCGCGTGAGTTGAAAGGGCGTAGGGTGCGCTAATACCCGCTCGGCTAGTATTTTAGTTTTTTTTATTAGCTTAGTAGTTACTTGGTGCTTACTCGAGGGCGAGTAAGAGTTAAGTGTGGGGGAGTCGATAAGTGTGGTTTGTAGTGCTTATTTTTTGTGTTTAGTCCCGGTTTCTTTTGCGGAATCGCTCTTTGGAGCGGTTTTCGAGGCTACTTACGCTTCTTCTAGTTTGTTTTAGGTTCCTAGTACCATTATTGGAGAGATGAAACGATTCCGACTCGTTTCCGACACATTTGGAGCCAACGAAGAGAAGCGACGATCACCCGGTGGCTTAGACTCGATCCCGAGCCCTTGGGACCCAATCCCGAGCACCGAGAACCGATGAGAAGCCTAACAAGAGCAAGGAGGGACCTTTGGGACCATATTGGAGGCCTACAAGACCCTTCCCGGGCGGGAAGAGTAGCCTTCCCGGTCGGGAAGGAGTGCAAGAAAGAAGTGTCTTCTGATGGGTCATCCCGACCGGGAAGGAAGCTTCCAGACCGGGAAGGATGTATCATCCCGACCGGGACCATTCATCCCGATCGGAAAGGGCCCAATACAGCACCGCATGACTTCCTTTCAATTCCTTTGCTTGTTAACCTTATAAATATTCTCCCTTTGTATTGTTTAAGCACCTTAGACTCCTCTACATTATTCTAAACCCTAATTAGACTCTCTTCATCCCTAGCTTAGTTTAGATTAATCTTTACTTAATCCTTGTTAGTCCTAGCTTAATATAGATAGTTAATCTTGTATTAAGGATCTCTTGTAGAATTCATTCAATCTTGACAACATTGGGTGGAGATTTTTGGGTGTTTTTTAAATACAAGTTCTCATCTTTTCATCCTCTTGTAGTTGGTATAATCTTCTTACACTCTTTTCTCTTGTTCTTTGTTTAGTTACTCAAGTTTCAATCTTTGATTATTGTTCATTGTTCTTGTTAGTTCATAAATGAATGTTTGGATGTTTGTGTTGATTTCTCTTGTTTGTAGTATTGTTAGTTTGATTATGGTTGAGTAGACTCTAGTGGGGTTACTAGGGGGATTAAGTGTTGATTATGGATGATTAGGGTTTGAGTGAGGGTAAAGATGAATCCTTTGTTGCTAGTCACATATTGAGCACTCTATGTGTTTGTTTAATTGCTTGTTTGAGTTGTAGTGGCCATGCTCCTCATTCTTGTTTTCATCTTCTCATTGTGTGATTGATTTGTGGTTGAATTCTTGTGTATTGGTGATAAGTGTGTTTTGTAGTGCCTATTTGTTGTGTTTGGTCCCGGTTTCTCTTGTGAAATCGCTCTTTGGAGCGGTTTCTGGGCTACTTATGCTTCTTCTAGTTCGTTTTAGGTTCTCAAGACCCTTCATGGAGAATTGGAACGATTCCGACTCGTTTCCTACACATTTGAAGCCAACGAAAAGAAGGGACGATCACTCGGTGCCTTAGATTAGATCTCGAGACCTCGAGACCCATTCCCGAGCTTCTTAGACTCGATCCCGAGCGTAAAGATTCGATGAGAAGCCTATGAAGAGCAAATGGGGACCTTTATGATCAAAATGGAGGCCTACAAGACCCTTCCCGGGCGGGATGAGTGCCCATCCCGGTCGGGATAAAGAGAAAACAAAGCAACTCTTCTGATGAGCCATCCCGGTCGGGACCAACCATCCCGGTCGGGACCGTGGAGCCATCCCGGTCGGGACCATCTCGTCCCGGTCGGGATCATCATCCATCCCGACCGGGAAGAGCAATAACACCGCCTGGTGTTATGCATAACACCGCCTGGTGTTATTCATGATCCCGGTCGGGACCAGATCCTTCCCGGTCGGGACCACTCCATCCTGATCGGGACCACCACCATCCCGACTGGGATGGAGCAGCTGTAACCCGCGCTTCCTTTTTTTCTTCTCCTTTGCTCTTGTAACCCTATAAATACCCCCCCTCTTGTAATCTTAGCTTATGTGAGACATTACCCACTAAACCCTAGACTACTTTAGCCTAGATTAGCCTAGATTAGTGTAGATTAGTCTTTAGTTAATCGTTAATCTTAGTTTAATCCTTGTATTAGGGGAATTCTTGAAGAATCCAACCAAGATTGACAACCTTGGTTGTTGTATTTGGGTTTTCTTATTATTACAAGTTTCAATCTTTCCTCCTTACTAGTGTGGTATAATTTCTCTTCTCCTTTTCTTTAATCTTTGTTTTATCATTCAAGTTTTAATCTTTGTTCATTGTTTTGTTCACAGTTCATTGTTTTTACTAGTTTCATTATGAACGTTTTGTTGTTTGTGTTGATTTCTCTTGTTTATGTTAATGTTTGTTTAGACATGTGTAAGTAGACTTTTTTTGGGGTTAGTAGGGGGATTAAGTGTTGATTATGGATGGTTAGGGTTTGATTGTGGGTAAAGTTGGATTCTTTGTTGCTAGTCACAAGTTATGCACACCATGTGTTTGTTGAATTGCTTGTTAGAGTAGTAGTTGCAAATACTTCTCTTGCTTGTCTTCCTCTTCTTATTGTGTGATTGATTTGTGGTTGAAACCTTGTGTGGACATGACATAGGTCCACCCCGACGCGGCCACGCATGGGTTTGGGTAGGCGAATGAATCTCCATATGAAACGGATCGAATTGAAATTTAGGTCGAAGTGGAGTCGCCACCGAATTTTGTGGTTATTCGGAACCATTCGAGCCCACTCTATGTCGTAGTGGTCCGTATACAAAATACGGCCCATCTCCGATGTCAGAGTTTATTGGGCTCGTCCCTATGCATTTGATACCAATACCGACATTATCGGACATTGTGTATTTTGAATGACTCTCGTGCGCCAACGGTTTCGGGCGTCCGGAAACCGAGGTTTTGAGTAAGGGGTAAGGGTACGTGTTGGGAAGCCCACAAAGGACACCCAACCCCGCCCGCACATTAGCGGCCTCTACTAAGAACTCGAATGATTTTCTAATACGCGTGCTAGTTGAACGGGAAAATGCTTATGCAAACATTGTTTTCCTACGCATGCGAATAGAAATTGAAAAGGGTTTCTAAGTCAATTTAATGCAATTAATTCTACGTCAAAGTGGAATTTAGCATGCGGGTTCATTTAGTACAATAAACGAACAAGAATTAAATTGACAAAAGAAACAAGCAAACGGTTAGTAGCGATAAATCGATATTAACGGTTTGTGCAAATAATGAATTGAATGATAAACAAGGTGATGCATGGTTTGAAAAGATAGTAAATACACGTGATTAATTAAGCACGTGTTGACCTAAGTCGTAAAATACTATCGAGTTTGAAAAGAAGGATATACGACTCGTGTTTTGGTCGTTACGAGGTCACTCGATCGAGTGGATGGTCGATGGACTCGATCGAGTGGACCTGTAAAAGATGATTCTGTTTTGCGTTATAGACCATACTCGGCCGAGTTATTGACCAACTCGGTCGAGTACATGGCCACTCGACCGAGTCACTGTTAGACTCGATCGAGTGTGGGTCGTGAAAAACATTCTGGTTCGGTTTTAGGGTGCCTCTCGACCGAGTGGGCTAGGCACTCGGTCGAGTGCCCCCTGTACGAATTGTAATTCGCTTGCAATTTTATTATTGATTTCGAAATTGCTTTTGATTTTCGATGAATCGACGGTTTTACCGAATTGAGCATAAGTATTGCATGACCTATGCTCGATTCAGGTTTTTTATAAATCATTGATTTCGTTAAACCGAATATAAATATTGTTGAATTTATACCCGATTCTAAATTTGAATACTCATCGTATCCCACACTCGATTATGGAATCGATATGGAATTCTAGAGCGGAAAAATAAAGAACATTGATTTGAGTCGTTTTGAGTCGATCAAAACGACATGAATTTCTCTCCGCGTTTGTAGTGCCATAATTATAATGTGACATCTACGTTAGCATCAACAAGAAAATCGAATAGATTGAATTAATTGACTAGATTGTTAGATTCGACACCCAATTATGGAATTGGTATCGGATCTAACGAATCGACACTTCGCTTAAATTAAAGGACTTGATTCCCTCGACTTCTCCGACATCGAAATAGATCCCTAAGGATTGTGATGTCGGATCCGTGTCAACGGGTTTCGACCCTTATTGAAATACGATGCTAGCTTTTTTAAAAATCGATGTGACATGCGAATAACAATAACGATACAAATGATATGAAAATTATTGTTGAAGTTAACCTATCTCGATAATCAAGTAATCGGGATATCGGAACAAGCGACCGTCAACGCTGTGTGGAGTACACTTGTATATTCGTGTTTCCTTATTCCGATATCACTCATACTCGACACAAATTGATAAGTATTTTAATGTTTTGATATTAATTATACTATCGGTATTATGATGCAATGAACAAAATAATAAAAAAAACGAAAAAAAGACGAAGAAAAAGAGGACGGACGACGAAGAGAGAAGGAAAAGAGAACGGGGTTTTGACACCCTCAACCTAAATGTTCTTGTCTCGGAACGGACTCGTAACCGTGGCTTTAACACAAGAGTCTTCGAGGTTCTATGAAGGTTAAGTTATGGTGGCTCGGGTTGTTGATTCCTAAACTAGGTTTAGGGTTTTTGCTAGTGTATTACTTAGGGTTTGCTTAGGGTGTATTAGGGTTTGCTTAGGGTGTATTAGGGTTGTAAAAGTGTGAAAAAGATGTCTTGAAGTGTGTGCAAAGGGTTGCTTATATAGGAGAAGCTAGGGCACCGGTTTGGGGTTATTCGACCGAGTAACCAGCTGACTCGGTCGAGTGGTCCAGTGCGTTAGCCGTCGGGCTTGAATAAAGGCCCACTCGATCGAGTGGGTGGGGCACTCGATCGAGTGGCCCAGCTGGGTCGCGCGGGTCTCTTGTTTTGGACCGTGACCATGGATATTTGATGGGTTTGTGTTTGAATTGGACTTTTGATGTTTGAGGGTTTTTTTTTTTATGTCTCGGAAACGACTTTGACCGGGATTGACCCAATCTCAAAAAAGTCGGTTTTAATTCCGGTGTCGGTTTTGGCCCAAATTAGTCTTGTTTGACTCGGAATGGTCCGCTGAGCCTGGATTTGAGGTTGATTTTGTGAGGTTTGTACTCCGTAAGTGCATTAGACAACAATTAATGGATTTGAGCCCGTATCCGAGCGCACAGAAACACGTTAGCGTCCGATCATCATCGGGTGTTTTTTTGGAAACTGCCATAGACACCTGACAGTCAAAATGCGGGTGTCTACAGAGCCCCCACTCTGACTGAGGCTTGGACAAGGTGAAAGTCAGAGTAGCCACCAGGCCAATCGAGGATTGAAACCTGGCAGACTTCCGGCCGGGTCGTTTATAGTCCATTAGACTTGCGTGAAGGACTCGCCAGTCATAAGATAGAAATCATACCTGAGTTGATGATGATAACTCCGTGGGGAATTGGACTTGTCGCATAAGTCCTGGGTGCGCCCGTATGTAGGCCCATCCCGTGTTTTTTCGAGGAGAATGCCACCTAGGGCTTTTCCCTGGGGAGATAAAGTGGGTTGTATGTTCCTGCTTGAGTCGTACCTGTATAAGTCACGTAAAATGCGTGCAACACATAGGTAGTAAAATGACTCGCGCTGGGGAAAATGATTTTTGAATTTTTGAAATCTTGAAAATTTGAGATTTTTGAATTTTGGAAACTTTGAGATTTTTGACTTCTAACAAAGATTAGGAAAGTTCGGGATGGATATTTCCGTGCTAGTATGGAGACTAGGCTTGCGGTTTGATTCCAATTAGGATTAGGAAATTTTCCTAAACGGTTTGCAAGGCTAATGTTATATATAGCCCCTTCTTGCTCTTGATTTCTTCATAAATCCCATCACAAATCGATCTCTTCTTAAAAGAAAGTCTCTTTATTTCCCTTAAGGCAAAAAGAAAGTCTCTTTATCTTCATAAGAAGTTTAGCCATGGGAATCGATAGGTTGAGTGTGATGTTGCAGGAGTGGTCCCGTCGCTTTAGGGACACGGATAGGGTGGCTTTGAATCAGACGAGGATAACTCAGCTGTACCCGTTCCGTCAGATGGTGGTTGATCGTTATTTTCTGGATGCATGCTTGGCTTACTGGGATGACATATATCATGTCTTTGCTTTTCCCCGGGGCGAAGTTTGCCCTTTACCTGAGGAGATTGCCGCTATAGGAGGATGGAACCCGGGGCTTCGTCCAGCCGTCCCGTACTCGATATATGACCCGAGGAGGAAGCTTCGAGAATTTCTAGGGCTTTCTCACAACGAGGTATCTCGCATGATGGAAGGTGATAAAATTTCTCTGATCGACTTGGCTGAGAAATTTATGAATTCTCTTGATGTTCGGGTCAGACCGGCTTACAGCCGTAGGGCTTTTTCTTTTTGCATGCTTCATGGATACGCTTTCGAGGGTCACATGGATTTGCTATCTTGCATGGGAAGAACCCGTCTTTTGACCGTAGTAGATTTGATGGAGACTGAACACAGCCCGGCTTGGCTGATCACGGGCGAGATTATCCAAGGATTGGACAATCGCAAGAGGGACTCATCAATTCATCTTACCGGGAGCACCCGTTTGTTGCAAGTATGTCATTTGGCCTCTTTTTTTCGATTTTTTTGATTTGATTTTTTTTCGGATTTGCTGCTGCAGTGGGCACTCGATCGAGTCACCCTGGCACTCGATCGAGTGTCCTCATAAAAAGCCTCCTGTTTGTGTTCAGGGGTACCACTCGACCGAGTGTCCTGGGCACTCGACCGAGTGGCCTTAGGCGGATGCCAATTTCACCTTGGGAACTCATGTTCTTGTTTCCTTTTTGCAGATTTGGCTTTATGAGAGGCTATCAGTGATAGATCCTCCCCTTGATGCGGGCAACTATCGTCATAACCAGGTGATGACGAGGAGGCGGGCCATTGATTTCTCTCGTCAGATTACGCAAAAGTACTGGGACGAGGTTTTGTCTTTCCATGGTGGTCCGCTAATTCGATGGGTCATTCGGTGGTGGCCCATCTACCTTTGGAGTGGTTTGGACCCGAGGGACAGAGCCCGCTATCAGGTGATTCTATCTTTCAGGCAGACGGTTTATCTCTACCCAGATCGCATACTAAGGCAGTATGGATGGACCCAGCGCATCCCTGAAGTTGAAGCAGTTGTGAGTGACCCTACCCAACTGACTGATGTGATGTGTGATACCTGGATGCAAAGATGGTACACACGGCATACTTGTCCCATTGTCAAATATCGCCACTCAATCTGGGTTTCAGATTCTTACACGAAGTGGACCAAAGCAGCTGATTCGAAAGCCCGAGCTGCGCTGAAGGTTGACGAAGCTTTTGACCTGCTGAGAAGGGAGCAAGCTAAAGACAATAGGGGATTCTTCGATGACGATGACACCCCGGCTACCATGGTTCGTCTAATGTCAGGTCACAAGAAGAAGACTAAGACCCAAGCTGAAGGGTCTAGTGCTAAAGGTGCTTGGGGAAAAGTGAGCCCCCAGACTGACTTGGGAAGGAGATTGGGCCCAAGAGTACCCGTGCAGGACCGACTTGGCCCACGGGATAGACTACCCGAGCACGTACGGGCTCGACTTGGACCGGAGACCGTAACAGAAGACCCGTCGCCGAAGAAACGGGCTCGTGCTAAAGAGGTTCCACTTGTGATTCGTGAACGCTCGCCTCCACCTCGGCGACCTCGGGCTCCACGCGACCCGAAGGACAAAGGGAAGGGCAAAATGCCCGGTTATTTGTCTCCTTTATTTTATTATTTGATTATTATTATTATTATTGTGGTGTGATTTTTTTGTGTGTATGCCGTGTTTGGCGTTTTTTTTTTTTTTTTTTTTTGTAATCCCGAGTTTATCGAGATATTAATAAAAGACATATTATTGAACACCGTTCCCGTCTTTTCGTTTATTGCAATGGTTGTACCCTTTTGAGGGGTTGCCTACGTATCCACAAATAGCGGAATCAAACCAAACGTAGTTCAAAATTGATTTGATTGATTTTTTGCAACTTTCGAAATACATCAAGATTATTGATTCAAGATGTGCGACAGTAGAATAATTAATTTTAGCTTATTGACTTGCCTATAATTTTTTGAAAATTTATAGAAAGACAAATTTTTATAAATTTTTGCAAATGACATTGAGATGGGTTTTAGGGGTAATAGCGCTTCAGCTGGTCCAAGTTGGTTGGGTTGACAAATTCGTTCCCGTCCAAGTCTGTCAGCATCACCGCTCCTCCTGATAGGACCTTCTTGACTAAGTATGGCCCAGCTCAGTTGGGTTTGAATTTACCCCTCGGGTCAACCGGTAGTAAGGCACGAACCGATTTCAGGACCAGATCTCCTTCCTTGATGTTCCTGGGCCTAACCCGTTTGTTGAAAGCCCGTTGGATTCTTTTTTGATATATTTGGATGTTGTTGAGGGCCCGGGATCGCCGTTCGTCTAAAAGGACTAGCGAATCGTATCGGGCTTGGACCCAATCTGCTTCAGGTACTTGGCTTTCAAGTAAGATCCTGAGGGATGGCACTTCTAGCTCGACCGGCTGGACTGCTTCCATTCCATATGTCAAATAATATGGAGTTGCCCCGATCGCGGTGCGGATTGAGGTTCGATATCCCCATAGGGCAAAGGGTATTTTGTCGGGCCAGTCCCGGTAATTCTCAGCCATTTTTTTAAGTATGGTGACAGTTGTTTTAATGGCTGCTTCTACCGCTCCATTTGTTTGAGGTCGGTAAGGCGAAGATGTATGCCTTTGAATTTTATATCTTGCCAGCAATGCGGCAGTTTCAGCTTGAAAGTGGGTCCCGTGATCACTGATGAACTCGTGAGGGATCCCGTATCGGCATATTATTTTGTTTTGGATAAATTTGGCCACGTGCTTGACGTTCAAAACACGGTATGACTCGGCTTCGACCCATTTGGTGAAGTAGTCGATGGCCACTAAAATGAAGCAATGACCTCCCGTCCCGGAAGGAGGCACCTTTCCAATTATGTCTATACCCCATGTCGAAAATGGCCATGGTGATGTCATGGTATATAAGAGGGAAGATGGCATATGTTGTACATTGGCAAAGATCTGACAGTTATGGCAGTGTTTGACATACACCTGACAGTCTGTTTCCATGGTGTTCCAATAGTACCCGAGCCTCATGATTTTTCGGGCTAGCATATGGGCGTTCATATGCGGGCCGTTTTCACCGTCGTGTACTTCGGCCATTACCTTTTCGGCCTGTATTTTATCGATGCATAGGAGTAGAGCCCCCTGTGCCATCTTTTTGTACAGTTGCCCGTCGTCCGTGCGAACGAATTGGGTTGCCAATCTCCGTAGGGCTTTCTTGACCCGGTTTTCAGTTCCCGGGGGATATTCTCCCGTTGCCAAGTAGGTTAGGACAGTTTGATACCATGGTTCCGGGTCAGTTATCTCGATATCCTGAATGGCGTGGATGTAGGCTGGCTCGGACCGTCTTTCGACGCAGATTGGCATGCTGGTAAGGTGATCCGGGATGTTTAGTAAAGATGCTAATTTGGAAAGTGCATCTGCGAACTGATTCTCTTCCCGGGGCAGATAAATGTATTCTACCTTTTGGAATTGTTTCTCTAGAACCCTTAACCGTGCTTGGTAAGCCACGAGATTGGCGTTTCGAGTTTTCCATTTTTGGAGTGCTTGATTGATGACCAATGATGAATCACCGTGGACCCGGAGGTTTGTTAGCTCTAAATCAGCGGTGGCTTGCAACCCGTGAATGCATGCTTTGTATTCGGCTGCGTTGTTGGTCACGTCGAAGTCCAACTTGATGGATAAGGGAGTGTGTTCCCCTCGGGGTGAAATTAATAGGATTCCGACCCCAAATCCTCGGAAGTTGGATGCCCCATCGAAACATAGATCCCACACCTCCATATCGGTATGGAATATGTCGTCATCAGGAAAGGCCCATGTATCGGTGTGGCCTTCTTCGGATATTGGTCTGTCACCAAGGAACTCGGCAACTACCGGGCCTTTGATGGCTTTTAATGGTACAAATTTGAGGTCGAACTCGGATAACATTAAAGTCCATCTTGACATCCTTCCGTTGAGGATGGGCTTCTCGAATAAAAACTTGATAGGATCCATTTTGGATAACACATGTACCTCGTGACTGAGCATGTAATGTCGGAGCTTTCACGTCTTTTCGAGCATTGTATATTTGCACTCATATTCCAGGAACTTTTTACTGATGTAGTAAATAGCCCGTTCTTCTAAATCGACTGTCTGGGCCAGCATAGCCCCCATGGCCGTCTCCGTCGTCGTTAGGTATAACGACAAAGGCAGACCGTGTTGAGGTGGCATTAGTACCGGTGGAGCAGACATAATCTCCTTGATTTTGTCGAAAGCCGCTGGACATTTGCCGTCCCATAGCACCCGTTCTCCGATTTTTAGCTTTTTGAAGATGTGTTCGCATACCATGGTTAGTTTTGAAATGAACCGGCTGATGTATTTGACTTTCCCGAGAAACCCCCTTATTTTCTTTTCGGTCTTGGGTGGTTGCATCTCGGTGATGGCTTTGATTTTAGCTGGGTCGACCTCGATGCTGCGTTGGCTAACGATATGGCCCAGTAATTTGCCCGACGTTACCCCAAAACTGCATTTTTGTGGGTTCAGTCTCATGTTGTATTTACGTAGCCGGGTGAAGAACTTTCTTAGGGCTGAAATGTGCCCGCTTCGGTCCTTGGATTTGACGATCATGTCGTCCACATAGACCTCCACTTCCTTATGTATCATGTCGTGGAGCAAAGTAGTGGCGATCCGTTGATAAGTGGCCCCGGCGTTGATAAGCCCCAATGGCATGACGGTGTAACAGTAAGTACCCCAAGGTGTAATGAAGGTGGTCTTACCCATGTCCTCTTCTGCCATTTTAATCTGATTGTACCCGGCATACTCGTCCATGAACGATAGAAGGGCATGATCGGCCGTGTTATCCACCAGTATGTCGATGTGTGGTAACGGAAAATCGTCTTTTGGGCTTGCCTTGTTAAGGTCCCGGAAGTCCACGCAAACCCGCACCTTGCCATCCTTCTTGGGTACCGGCACGATGTTTGCAACCCAGTCTGGATATTCAGACACTTGTATAAAGCCAGCTTTAAATTGTTTATCGACCTCTTCCTTGACTTTAAGAGACCACTCGGGCTTCATTCTTCTGAGTTTTTGCTTTACCGGCTTGCACCCATCTTTGATGGGTATTCGGTGTTCGGCTATCTCCCGGTCTATACCCGGCATGTCCTTGTAGGACCATGCAAAGACGTCTTTGAATTCCTGGAGGAGGTCTGCGAATTGTTTTCTCTCCTCTGGATCTAAAGATAGGCCCAACTTAAGCATCTGGGGCTCTAAAGTGGTTCCCACATTTATGGACTCGGTATCTTCGATTACCGGATCTCGGGATTCATTTTGCTCGAGCTGCTCAACCAGATGTTGAGGTAAAGGTACCTGTTCGTCGGGTTTCTCAATGTCATTGCATATAAGATTTTTGAAATTGAGAAAATTTTGGAAATAAGACAAGTCGTAAGCAGAACGGTGTTCGTTATTATTATTGATCGTAAATTTTGAAAATAGCTCGAATAGAGCTGCCATCTGATCATTGGTCAGTGGCGGGATAGGGAGAGGTCTTAGGACAGGCCCCGAGACCTCAGTGGATAAGGGAAGAGGGGTTACAGACTCGACTTTAGCACCAGACCCTCTAGACTCGGACTCAGACTCCGACTCTGACTCTGACTCAGACTCGATATCCGGCACGTCTCCCTCGCCGGTGGTCAGCTTGTAGACCCGTCCTTGACCGTCGGTCCATTTTATGGTCTTCCTCCAAGCCCTCGTCTCGGTGTTGGTACTGACCTCGGTGATTAGCTTGGTTGGGTCAAACCGATCGCTGCGAAGGATCAGGTTGACCAAGTCCTCCTTTGGAGCGGGGATGGCCTTGTCTTCCCCTAATAAGAGCCCCAGCACGGGCTCGGAGTTGTTTTCGCCCTCCTTTGATTCGGCTTGGACGATGGTGAATATATCATCAGGGATGAAATTGCATTTCCGAGCCTTTTTGGTCTCGGGATATGTGACGGTGGGTCGGTAAAGGCCCACTTGGATAACTCCGAAGACTGGAGTGACGAAGTAATCCGTTAACTTCGGGCTATAAGGGCTTATGTAAGTACCCTTGAAAATGTCGATGGCCTTGTGAATACCGGTCCGAACCACGTTTTCCGGGGTTATAGCATACCCCAATCCAAAATGTGATTCGCCATCATTTAAGACCTCGATAATCTTCCCAGCTGGAAGATATGGCCTTGAGGTTATTCCGGGTAGGTAACCCAGATTTTGTAGCATCGTGTCGATGCTAGTTGTGAAGTAGGGCCTAAAGAGATATTCTTCTTCGATTATGCCCACGAAATCAAATCCTCGTGGGTCGGCCCGGCCCGTAGCGTTGAAGCTTGCTACGGTAATTGGGGTCGCCTCCAGAGTGATGATACCGTCTTTAGGGGGCATCTTGACTTTTCGATGGAGGGTAGATGACACGGCCTTGACTGCGTGGATCCAAGGCCTTCCTAGTAAGAGATTGAATGATGAGGTGACATCTATCACCTGAAATTCCAACTCCTTTTCGATTGGGCCCGTTATGATCTTCAATTTCACGGCCCCAGCGACAGGTTTTGGGCTTCCGTCGAAAGCCTGGATAGTCTGCGCCGTCGAAAGGTAGTCGGCATCGGTGATGCCGAGTGCTTTTGCGATCCTCAGAGGAAGGACATTCACGGCTGATCCATCGTCGATAAGGGTCATCGGGAGGTATTTACCTTTGTAGATAACCGTGATGTATAGGGCCAGATTGTGATTGGGCCCAAATGGTGGCAGGTCAGCTTCAGAGAAGGTTATGAGTGGGTCTTCTTCCTTTGATTTGCCCTTCAGAAAAGGCATAATAGTGGCTACCATTTCAGAAGGGGTAGCTTGTGAATCAACCTTGATTTCATCGAGAGCCTTAGTCAGTGCTTCTCGATGTGCCTGCAAGATAACCAGTAGTTGCCATACGGTTAAGTCAGCTCGAACCCTCTTCAATTGCTGGACCAGAGCCGTGTCCGGGCTTGGTTCTTCAGGGTTAGGTTCCGTCCTGGCAGGTTCAGTGACGGATATAGGAGTAGAGCGCCCGGCTGCGGCGAGGTGGTTGGTGGCTAAGGCTTTGGACTTAGCCATTCGGACCTCTTCAAGGGTGATGGGGACAGCTTCCCCTTTGGTTAAGTAGACATCGTCCTCATCATCGAACCATATCCCATTGATTTGTGGGGATAAAAGGAGAAATGAGGTGAAAACAGTCAATTACCTCACCGGTGAAGATTGCGTGGGCACTGAACGCGTTTTCTTTGTTGCTCGGCTTGTCTCCGGGCAACGGGATTTTCCCGCTCTCGATAAGATCTTGGATCAGGTGCTTTAACCTCCAACACTTTTCAGTATCATGCCCGTTACCCCGGTGATACTGACAGTAGGCTTGGGCATTATAGGTTTTGGGCCTCTTTTCTACTGGAAGTTCTGCAGTTGGGCCTATCGGCTGGATCAGGCCCTTTGAAGATAGCCTTTGTAAGGCGTAAGTATAGGTAGTCCCTATATCTGTGAATACCAGATTTGGTGTATTCTTTTTAGATGACGTGTCTAGCAGGTTTACCTCGTCAAAGATGCTGCGAGTTGCAACTGCAGGTGTAGGCTTGATCGTAGATGAACTTGCCCCCTGATAGCGTTTGGTAGAGGCCTTAGTCAGGCTCTCTAGTCTCAAGTCATCCCCGATTCTCGTGCCCATTTCAGTAAGGACAGCGAAGTTGGGGATGATGGCATACCGGAGATGGACCCGGTAGGATGGGAGTAGATTTTTTACGAAGGCTTCCACTAGGGCCTTCTCGCCGGGTTTGTCGACCAGCTTCACACTCTCGGCCCTCCATCTTTGCAAGTATTTTGTGAACCCTTCTTTGGGCTCTTGGGCCATGACCTCCAGAGTACGCATTGTAGTCTGGATTTCAGTGTTATCGGCGTAGTTCCGAGCAAATTCGGTCGCCACATCATCCCAAGTCTTGTATTTCTTGGGATCGAGCCTGTAGAACCAGGCCCTGGGATGCTTCTCCAAAGAGGAAGGGAATAGGTGCTTGAACATGACGGACTTTACCCCTTTGACTGCCATGAAGTCTTTGAAGGCTCGGATATGACGGACCGGGTCTTCGGTACCCTCAAACATAGTAATTCTCGTCAAGTTGAGGTTGGCCGGTAGCTCGTTATTCAAAGGTGAATAAATGCGAGCATTTTCGGAGTGGATTGAGTTGCTTGTCGATAAGTGAACTTGCTCTTCGAGCCTGCGAACAACACTGACCAATTCGGCTATGGGCCCAGTGGACTCAGCTCCTTCAACTGGGACCGTCTTCTCTACAGTGCTCAGGCGAGTGTCCAAAGTTGGTTGGTTAGAAAGGATGGAGGTTAGTTGAGTCTCGATCTTGGTTAGGGCATCCTTCAATTCTTCCATTTTACGTTGATGTCGGGTTGCGGGTGGCCTGTCTGTAAGAACACCGCATAATCAGAAACTAGCCCAGAAATCCCGGAATAGAAAGTACATCCCGAACGAGACTAAGAGGGAAATGACTCGAGAAAAGGCACCTAGACGGGTGACTTGTGAAGTGTGGGCCTTCCTTAGGATTCGGAAAGTGGGACTAGTCCTGTTCGGAGGAAGGTTCATGTGGGACATCTCCAGACTTTTGACTCGATTGTGTTGACGGGCCCACCTTCGTAAGAGTATGTCCTACTTAGGTGGGCCTTGCCTTAATCTAATAAGGCGGACTGGGATAGGGAAGAAACTCGTGATGTAAGATCGACAGAGTTTCGACGCTAGAGAAACTTGACAACTTAAGACATGACCCGACAATGCTAAATATGGGAAGTCCTAAGAAGAGGGAAGTTTTGAAAATTGATTGATTTGAAAGTTCTGAGACAAACTCGGTGGAGAGGCCCGATTTTTCCAGAAAAATCGGAAAGTGTATCGGGCCTCGGTTTTGAGAGTTAGAAAATGCTTTGAGTTTTGAATTGGGCAGCATACCGTCTAGAAAATAGGCTATTTTGAGTAAAATCATAAGTCCTAAATTCGATATGTCCCGGGTTTTGAAAATTGAATATCTTGAAAAGGAGGATGTAATTTTTGAAAAGTTGATATTTTTGAAAACGACTCGGAAACCAAGTAGCACGTAGTCACACAAGCATTATAACGACGCCATGTATGCTCTACACTAAGTCTCGGTCGGTCTGAGAGGGTTTATACCAGTGTACATAGTCTAGACGTTGATCGGGACGGACTCTCTAAGTCGAATTGAGCTTAGAACATGCCGCGAAACCCACTCGAATCGACTATGGACACCTTTTGACATATCCATATTGGAGTACATCAATGGTATAGTGGGACGTCGGTCACCAGTACCGGCCCGGGAAAATATGGGTTATGCATGAACCGTAAAACTAACACTCGTATTGTATTTGTCAAACGATTTCTATTCGAGTCTTACCTTGAGGATGCCGATGGTAAGTCACGCATCAGTTAATCCCCAGCGGAGTCGCCAAATTGTGGACATGACATAGGTCCACCCCGACGCGGCCACGCGCGGGTTTGGGTAGGCGAATGAATCTCCATATGAAACGGATCGAATTGAAATTTAGGTCGAAGTGGAGTCGCCACCGAATTTTGTGGTTACTCGGAACCATTCGAGCCCACTCTATGTCGTAGTGGTCCGTATACAAAATACGGCCCATTTCCGATGTCAGAGTTTATTGGGCTCGTCCCTTTGCATTTGATACCAATACCGACATTATCGGACATTGTGTATTGAATGACTCTCGTGCGCCAACGGTTTCGGGCATCCGGAAACCGAGGTTCTGAGTAAGGGGTGAGGGTACGTGTTGGGAAGCCCACAAAGGACACCCAACCCCGCCCGCACATTATCGGCCTCTACTAATAACTCGAATGACTTTCTAATACGCGTGTTAGTTGAACGGGAAAATGCTTATGCAAACATTGTTTTCCTAGGCATGCGAATAGAAATTGAAAAGGGTTTCTAAGTCAATTTAATGCAATTAATTCTACGTCAAAGTGGAATTTAGGATGCGGGTTCATTTAGTACAATAAAAGAACAAGAATTAAATTGACAAAAGAAACAAGCAAACGGTTAGTAGCGATAAATCGATATTAACGGTTTGTGCAAATAATGAATTGAATGATAAACAAGGTGATGCATGGTTTGAAAAGATAGTAAATACACGTGATTAATTAAGCACGTGTTGACCTAAGTCGTAAAATACTATCGAGTTTGAAAAGAAGGATGTACGACTCGTGTTTTGGTCGTTACGAGGTCACTCGATCGAGTGGTCGATGGACTCGATCGAGTGGACCTGTAAAAGATGATTTTGTTTTGTGTTATAGACCGTACTCGGCCGAGTTATTGACCAACTCGGTCGAGTACATGGCCACTCGACCGAGTAACTGTTAGACTCGATTGAGTGTGGGTCGTGAAAAACATTATGGTTCGGTTTTGGGGTGCCTCTCGACCGAGTGGGCTAGGCACTCGGTCGAGTGCCCTCTGTACGAATTGTAATTCGCTTGCAATTTTATTATTGATTTCGAAATTGCTTTTGATTTTCGATGAATCGACGGTTTTACCGAATTGAGCATAAGTATTGCATGACCTATGCTCGATTCAGGTTTTTTATAAATCATTGATTTCGTTAAACCGAATATAAATATTGTTGAATTTATACCCGATTCTAAATTTGAATACTCTTCGTATCACACGCTCGATTATGGAATCGATATGGAATTCTAGAGCGGAAAAATAAAGAAAATTGATTTGAATCGTTTTGAGTCGATCAAAACGACATGAATTTCTCTCCGCGTTTGTAGTGCCATAATTATAACGTGACATCTACGTTTGCATCAACAAGCAAATCGAATTGATTGAATTAATTGACTAGATTGTTAGATTCGACACCCAATTATAGAATTGGTATCGGATCTAACGAATCGACACTTCGCTTAAATTAAAGGACTTGATTCCCTCGACTTCTCCGACATCGAAATAGATCCCTAAGGATTGTGATGTCGGATCCGTGTCAACGGGTTTCGACCCTTATTGAAATACGATGCTAGCTTTTTGAAAAATCGATGTGACATGCGAATAACAATAACGATACAAACGATATGAAAATTATTGTTGAAGTTAACCTATCTCAATAATCAAGTAATCGGGATATCGGAACAAGCGACCGTCAACGCTGTGTGCAGTACACTTGTATATTCGTGTTTCCTTATTCCGATATCACTCATACTCGACACAAATTGATAAGTATTTTAATGTTTTGATATTAATTATACTATCGGTATTATGATGCAATGGACAAAATAATAAAAAAAACGAAAAAAAGACGAAGAAAAAGAGGACGGACGACGAAGAGAGAAGGAAAAGAGAACGGGGTTTTGACACCCTCAACCTACATGTTCTTGTCTCGGAACGGACTCGTAACCGTGGCTTTAACACAAGAGTCTTCGAGATTCTATGAAGGTTAAGTTATGGTGGCTCGGGTTGTTGATTCCTAAACTAGGTTTAGGGTTTTTGCTAGTGTATTGCTTAGGGTTTGCTTAGGGTGTTTTAGGGTTTGCTTAGGGTGTATTAGGGTGTATTAGGGTTGTAAAAGTGTGAAAAAGATGTCTTGAAGTGTGTGCAAAGGGTTTCTTATATAGGAGAAGCTAGGGCACCGGTTTAGGGTTACTAGACCGAGTAACCAGCTGACTCGGTCGAGTGGCCCAGTGCGTTAGCCGTCGGGCTTGAATAAAGGCCCACTCGATCGAGTGGCCCAGCTGGGTCGCACGGGTCTCTTGTTTTGGACCGTGACCATGGATATTTGATGGGTTTGTGTTTAAATTGGACTTTTGATGTTTGAGGGTTTGTTTTGTATGTCTCGGAAACGACTTTGACCGGGATTGACCCAATCGCAAAAAAGTCAGTTTTAATTCCGGTGTCGGTTTTGGCCCAAATTAGTCTTGTTTGACTCGGAATGGTCCGCTGGGCCTGGATTTGAGGTTGATTTTGTGAGGTTTGTACTCCGTAAGTGCATTAGCCAACGATTAATGGATTTGAGCCCGTATCCGAGCGCACAGAAACGCGTTAGCGTCCGATCATCATCGGGTGTTTTTTTGGAAACTGCCATAGACACCTGGCAGTCAAAATGCGGGTGTCTACACCTTGTGTATTGTGTAACATCTGGCATAAGTATTCGGGTTTTGTCTTTGACACGAGAGTGCAGACATTGGCTTTGATGCGAGAGCGCGGACCAACCTTAGTAACTAGGTGAACCTTGCATCATCGATCTCCCAACTATCCTACTACACTTATGAACCCGACCTAACCCTATTCTTTCCTTGTTTGTTTTCTTCCTCCTCTTAGTCATTGTTAGCTTTAGTTGTTTTACTTAGCTTATTCTTATTCTTAGTCTCCTCCCCTTTACTTTTTTTAGTTTAGTCCAGCCTTCAGACCTAGTCAAGTCTTTAGGTGAAACTTGGCCGAAACCCTCTTTACCGTTCTCGTGGACTCGACCCGACTTGCCCTATCTACGTGTTAGGAGTAGTTGGTTTTTATTTGTTGGTGGGGATCCACGGCAAATCCCTCCCATCAATTTGGCGCCGTAGCCGGGGACGGTGCTAGTTTAGACCTTGTTTGCCTATTTTCTTGACTTTATCTTTTGTTTTTGCGTTTTTCTTTTTTGTTCCTTTGCTTCTTGTGTGTGCAAAGTTTTTTTCATTCTTGTCTAGTTCCCAAAAAGCACTAGACTTCTCACGTTTACTCCTAGTCTAAAGTTTGTGCCTAGATGTAGTGACCATCTTCTTCTTTACAACTTAGAGTCGCTTTAACGGACGGTTGCTAGATTGAGAGGTCCTCAACCGGGTACGAGCCACGATTTTTGAGTTTAGCATGAGGTTCGATCTAAACTCCCCACCCATAGAAGCTACAACAAGCTACTCCTTTTCCTTCATGAATCGAGACTATGCCATGATGTCTCCTAGATACCACCAAGCTTCATCGGGTAATCAAGAAACCCGTGGGTATGAGCTTCAAGGATATGGAAACGGCTTCCATCGAGTGAGTGCTTATCATCGTTGTGATCGTGGTGGTTATTACTCAAATTACCATCGTGAACCCACCATGCCTCACCATATTTTTCCTTATGGAAGCCAATTTCCCCAAAACCCACCATATTACCAATCACCTCAACCACACTACCAACAATATGTACAAGTAGCACTCCAAAACCCCAATGACCATCAAATGCCCAACTTGGAGTTAAATCTATCGATTCTTCAAATGGAAAGGAGCCAACAAGAAATGGCCATCCAATTGCAAAAGGACTATGAAATATTGGCCGAAATCCAAAGGGAAAGAGAGGAATGTAAAGTTAGAGTGAATGCTTTGGCGGCTCAAACCCTAATGTTTTTAACTCGAACTTCACAACTTGATGAAGGATGTTCATTTGGGGAAGGGGAACAACCCAATGACGAAGCCGCCGATGAAGGTCCTTTTGGAAGCGAAATTTCCTTTGAAGAACCTCAATCGTCTACCCTAGAAGAGGCGAAAGAGGAGATAATCCTTGATGGAGGAGTTTTTGGTGAAGAATTGGGTGAGGATAGTGGGAATTTGAAGAGTTTCATTGATGAAAACACCAATATAATAGAGGAAAGTCAAGAGTCTACCCCTTTTATACTTGTTGAACCTTCAATCCCCTCTGCTTGCTCTTCTCTTGAGCTTCATGCCGCTTCTTGCGAGCCTATTGTTGAGGATGTTGAACTTTGGGATGAGTTGAGTGAGGTGATAAGTTTTGTGAAGTCATGGGACATGAATGAAGAAATCAAGTCGCCCATATGTAATAATCCAATGAAATATTGTGAACCCCTTGTGTGTAATTTGGATCTTGGTTTAGAGGAGGTTGAAACCGCTTGTATGAGTTTTAAATCTCTTCTTATTGATGATGTGGGGAAGAACGATGTTTTAGGATTGGAAGATAATCGGCCGGCCCACTTGTTGATGACTTGGGTTTGCTTGATGAAAATAAGAGGGTTAAACTCCCTTTTGACCCGTGTGTTAGAAGTTCAAGCCTTGGTTGTGCTAGGAGACGGTGCTTAGGGAGGAAGAGGTCGTTAAAGCTTGTAGGATGGATAGTCCCTAGAGACAACATGAATGATGACGTTGGGTCTTGGGATTACTACTTCTTGCCTCCACCTTGGAGGCCATGGAGGATAGCTTGGCTCGTTAGCTTGAGCCCTCATTATGATGTGGCTCGTGCGTTTGACTTGCTCCTCCGAGCCCTTGATGGCTATGGATAAGAAGGAGCAATCCACCATTCTCGGTTTGACGGAGTTCCTAAAGAACCGTCATGTTGTATATTCCCCTTTCCCTCTTCTTTTGAGTTTTTGTGATTGTAATTGTGTTATTTGTGATTTTCTTTCTAGGAATTGTGTGTTTCGTGGAACTCTTGTAATTTGGAATTTTCTTGAGCGATGTGAGGGAGAGATTTGATGGTGTTTATTGAGTTTACTTGATAGGTTATAGTGAAGATGAAGTTTCGAGGAGAGTAGTGGATAATAAAAGCTTGGATTTGGGCATGGGAGTCGGTTTTTGAAGCTTTTGACAAGCTTTTGGGGACGAGATTCTAGGTCTCGTTGTATTGGTGGCCTTGTGGGTGAAGCTATAGATCATAGAGGGTTAGAAGACTCTTCCTGACCGAGAAGGATGAGCCATCCCGACCGGGATGGAGGCCTACTCCTCCTTTTTCCTCCTCTTCGACATTTGAGCCCACCCAACCACTTTATACCCCCTCCCAACCACCCTACCAACCCTTGCGACTATCCATGATCCCTACACTTCATATATGTACCCTCACCTCATCCTCTCTTCACTACGCACTGACTTTCACCTCAAATCTCACCCTCATTATACTATTGCAAGTATAGTACTTCAACCATGCGATCTTATCTAGTATGAAGTGGAATGACAATGAAGAAGACAAGCAAAGTGCCGATATTGATTATTGAGACGATGGAGACTTTGGAGTTGCTAACCGTTTGGTAAGGCGACTCTCCTTTCTTTTCCGTCTTTTATTGCTTGTCTCCATTTGTTTGTTCCCCTTCCCCTTATCATATGTGTCATGGTGGCCCTCGGGGCCTTGGTTGTCATTGCTCCCGACTCTCGATGACGTGACTACATCGAGAGTCATTTCAAAATCCAAATTTGCAAGTATTTTCACTTTTTCTTTATTTTATTTTTTTTTCTTTTTGGTAGGATTTACTCGGATTTAGGCGGAATCCGGGCTAGGTGACTTGATTACACCTAGCCCTCCCCTCCCATTTCCTTTTATTTCCTTCTTTTTATTTCTTCCCCCATCCATATCTTTTCTCGTCTCGGCCCATGGTGACTTGATTACACCCCGGCCGGACACAATCTACCTTTTCTCTGCTTTTCTTTTTGATTTTTAGCTTTATTTTTGTAGTTTCTTTTCTTTTTAGTGTCTTCGCACACTACCGATCGAGCATGAGGACATTTCTCGGTTTAAGTGCGGGGGAGCGATATGCTAGCCTAGTTAGTTTTATTTTCGTAGTTTTTTCCAAAAAATCTTTAAAATCCCTAAAAATTTGAAAAATTTCATAAAAATAAAAAATATTTTGTTTTATGTCTTTTCCTTTTGTGTCGTTGTGTCGTATATTTGTTGTGTTGTGTGTGTTTTGCCTCTCTTTTCCTTGTAGGTAGCTTAATCACCGTTAACTTTGGAGAGCTTTCAAGATATCCGGTAACATCTTTTTATCCCTTTTTCCTCTTTGTCTCTTGTGGAGTTTGGAGGAGATTGTGTGATGACGTGTGCTCGGGTGGAACTTTGTAGAGTTTGTGGTTGATTTGGTTGCTTATGTGGATGTTTCGGGGTGGTGTTTGTTTTCCTTGTGTGTTTTCTTTCCTTTCTTTCATTTTGTTCTGTTTTGTCTTGTTTCGTTTCATTTTCTTGTCTTTGTTTTGTGTTGTGTGGTTTGTGTCTAGTGTAGGAAAAAGGTTTTCGAAAACCCGGTTTTGAGGCTAGTGAGCAAGTGTTTACTTTCCCTTTCTAGTAGTGCGAATCGAGTCTTGGACTTTAGTCTAGTAGAATGACCCTAAATCAATAGTTTCGTTGGTCCTTTACCTTGAGTCCACCTAGTCTACTAGGGATTTACTACGGGATTTGCATTTTGACCACTATGTCCACCCACGAAGTGAAAAGGCCTTGGTTGCCGAGTCCCGTCTCTTAGGTGACCGTGTTCGGAATTGTTTGATTAGTCCAAGTTTTCCACCTTTTTGTGGGTTTCAAGGGAAGGACGCTCCCCGACTCACCCATTTCCCTACCTCCTACACACTTCCACAAATAAGTTGCAAATTGTTGAAATTCTCACTTGGTTGCAAGAAACGCCTACAAAACAAAAGTTATCCAAAAGGGAAGCCAAGGAAAGAAAGAAAAAGAAAGAAAAGAAAGAAGAAAAAGAAAAGGCACAACAAATGAAAAACAAAATACAAAAGAAGAAAAAGAAATGACATAGCAACACAAAAGCAAAATGCAAAAGAAAGAAAATGCCAAAGAAAATCATCTCACAAAAAAAATTCTCACCCCTCAAAAATAAGCCTTTTTCTGACTATTACCGTGAAGAGCCTACCAAAGGACCGAGTCCCTAGGAAGAATGATAGCGGTAATGGTCGGTCTTCCCTGTTTTTGCAACCTTGACCACCTTTTTACTTGGACTAGTTGGGCGATTTTGGACATGGAACGACCCTCTTGGCTTAACGCTAAAGGGGGGGGGGGTTTCACTTACCTACAGTGTCGACTAACTCCGTGGTTCATCCTTTTTCCTTCCCTCCTATCGTCCCGTGGTACGTTCTTAGAAGGTTAGGAGGAACCTAGGTAAGTTACCAACGTTTTCGTTGCTTTGTCGTCATACTATTAGGGTTTTGTCCATTTTTGGTTTGCATTGCTATCTTGGGAACGTTGTCACTTGCCTTGAGTCCCTAACCGATGTATCTTTCACCGCTTTGCTGAGGGAAGCGGTATTTGTTTTGTCTTGGATGCAACCATTTTGTGTTGGTTTGTTTGTGTGTTTGTTAGTTTACGTCTTTTTGTGTCCGGTGGCATCCACAGTTTTGTCGCAAGACCTCACTTGCCTTGCGGAGTGCACTTTTCCTCTGAGTGTACTCGCGTGAGTTGAAGGGGCGTAGGGTGCGCTAATACTCGCTCGGATTAGTAGTCTAGTTTCTTTTAGTTTTTTGTTAGTTTGTGCTTACTCGAGGACGAGTAAGGATTAAGTGTGGGGGAGTTGATAAGTGTGTTTTGTAGTGCCCATTTGTTGTGTTTGGTCCCGGTTTCTCTTGTGAAATCGCTCTTTGGAGCGGTTTCTGGGCTACTTATGCGTCTTCTAGTTCGTTTTAGGTTCTCAAGACCCTTCATGGAGAATTGGAACGATTCCGACTCGTTTCCTACATACATTTGGAGCCAACGAAAAGAAGGGACGATCACTCGATGCCTTAGATTCGATCCCGAGACCTCGAGACCCATTCTCGAGCTCCTTAGACTCGATCCCGAGCGCCGAGAATCGATGAGAAGCCTATGAAGAGCAAATGGGGACCTTTATGATCAAAATGGAGGCCTACAAGACCCTTCCCGGGCGGGATGAGTGCCCATCCCGGTCGGGATGATGAGCAAACAAAGCAGCTCTTCTGATGAGCCATCGCGGTCGGGACCAACCATCCCGGTCGGGACCGTGGAGCCATCCCGGTCGGGACCATCTCGTCCCGGTCGGGATCATCATCCATCCCGACCGGGAAGAGCAATAACACCGTCTGGTGTTATGCATAACACCGCCCGGTGTTATTCATGATCCCGGTCGGGACCAGATCCTTCCCGGTCGGGACCACTCCATCCCGGTCGGGACCACCACTATCCCGACCGGGATGGAGCAGCTGTAACCCGCGCTTCCTTTTTTTCTTCTCCTTTGCTCTTGTAATCCTATAATTCCCTCCCCCCCCCCCCCCTCTTGTAATCTTAGCTTATGTGAGACATTACCCACTAAACCCTAGACTACTTTAGCCTAGATTAGCCTAGATTAGTGTAGATTAGTCTTTAGTTAATCATTAATCTTAGTTTAATCCTTGTATTAGGGGAATTCTTGAAGAATCCAACCAAGATTGACAACCTTGGTTGTTGTATTTGGGTTTTCTTATTATTACAAGTTTCAATCTTTCCTCCTTACTAGTGTGGTATAATTTCTCTTCTCCTTTCCTTTAATCTTTGTTTTGTCATTCAAGTTTTAATCTTTGTTCATTGTTTTGTTCATAGTTCATTGTTTTTACTAGTTTCATTATGAATGTTTTGTTGTTTGTGTTGATTTCTCTTGTTTATGTTAATGTTTGTTTAGACATGTGCAAGTAGACTTTTTTTGGGGTTAGTAGGGGGATTACGTGTTGATTATGGATGGTTAGGGTTTGATTGTGGGTAAATTTGGATTCTTTGTTGCTAGTCACAAGTTATGCACACCATGTGTTTGTTGAATTGCTTGTTAGAGTAGTAGTTGCAAATACTTCTCTTGCTTGTCTTCCTCTTCTCATTGTGTGATTGATTTTTGGTTGAATCCTTGTGTATTGGGTAACATCTTGCATAAGTATTCGGGTTTTGTCTTTGACACGAGAGTTCGGACATTGGATTTGACGCGAGAGCGCGGACCAACCTTAGTAACTAGGTGAACCTTGCACCATCGATCTCCCAACTATCCTACTACACTTATGAACCCGACCGAACCCTATTTTTTCCTTGTTTGTTTTCTTCCTCCTCTTAGTCATTGTTAGCTTTAGTTGTTTTACTTAGCTTATTCTTATTCTTATTCTCCTCCCCTTTACTTTTTTTTTAGTTTAGTCTAGCCTTGAGACCTAGTCAAGTCTTTAGGTGAAACTTGGCCGAAACCCTCTTTACCGTCCCCATGGACTCGACCCGACTTGCCCTATCTACGTGTTAGGAATAGTTGGTTTTTATTTGTTGGTGGGAATCCACGGCAAATCCCTCCCATCAATTGGGTAATATCTTGCATGAGTATTCGGGTTTTGTCTTAGACACGAGAGTGCGGACATTGGCTTTGACACGAGAGCGCGGACCGACCTTAGTAACTAGGTGAAACCTACACCCCTCGATCTCCCAACTATCCTACTACACTTATGAACCCAAACTAACCCTACTCCTTTCCATATTTGATTTCTCCATCTTGTTAGAAATTGTTTCTCTAGTTTACTTGTTTCATTTAGCTCTAGTGTTCCAATTAGTTCATGTTTTACATAGTTCATTGTTAGTCCACTTTCATCCCCTCCAATCATCATAGTTAGCAATTTCTTGTCATTTCTATTTCTCTTTGTGTTGTTTTGGTAACCTAGCCTTGTTTTTAGGTAGACCATAGTCTAGACACCTTCTACCGTCCCCGTGGACTTGACCCGACTTACCCTAGCTACCCGTTAGGATTAGTTGGACTCTATTTGTTGGTTGGGAACCACGGCAAATCCTTCCCATCACACCTCATCCTTCAACCTGTCACTTGGAAGGCCCTGGATCCACGCGGTCAAAGCCGTATCCTCCACCCTCCACAGAAAGGTCAAGTTACCTCTACAAAACGGTGTCATTACTCTCGAAGCCACTCCAATAACTGTGACTAGTTGCAACACCGCAGGACGGACCGACCCGCGAGGATTAGACTTCGTGGGAATGATCGAGGAAGAATATCTTTTCAAGCCCTATTTCACTACTAGCATCGACACGATGCTACAAAACTTGGGTTACCTACCGGGGGCAACTTCGAGACCATATCTTCCAGCTGGGAAGATCATCGAGGTCCTAGACGATGAAGAATCACGGTTCGGTTTGGGATACACTATGACCTCGGGAAATGTGGACCAGGCAAATATAATCAAGTTTGTCACCCCAGTATTCGGGGCTGTTCAAGTGGGCCTCTACCAACCCACTATCACATATCGGGAATGCAACTATATCCCCGACGATATAATTGACCACGTTCAAGCTGAATCCAAAGAGGGCACTCAAAATGCTGAACCCATGCTAGGGCTTTTATTCGGGGAAGACAAGGCCATCCCCGCCCCTAAAGAAGAATTGGTCAACTTAATCCTCCGCAGCAACAGGTTCGATCCAACCAAGCTGATCTCTGAAGTCGGTGCTGACACTGGGAAAAGGGCATGGAGGAAGACTATCAAGTGGACCGACAGCCAGGGTCGAGTCTACAAGCTGACCACCGGTGAAGGGGATATGCCGGATACCAAGTCCGAGTCCGAGTCTGAGTCTGAGTCGGAGTCGGAGTCTGAGTCCAAGTCTAGAGGGTCCAGTACTAGAATTGAGTCTGTAACCCCTCTTCCTTTAGTAGCTCCCACCGGAGCCTCGGGGTCTGTCCCGAGAGCACTCCCTACCCCGCCACTGACCAACGATCAGATGACCGCTCTCTTTGAGCTCTTTTCAAAATTTACTATTAATAATAACGAAAACCGTTCCGCTTATGACTTGTCTTATTTTCAAAATGCTTTCAAAAATTTTATATGCAATGACATTGAGAAACCCGGCGAACAGGTACCCCTACCTCCACATCTGATCGAGCAGCTCGAACAAAGGGAATCCCGAGATCCAGTAATCAAAGAAACCGAGTTCATCAATGTGGGAACCACTTTAGAGCCCCAGATGCTTAAGTTGGGTTTATCTTTAGATCCCGAGGAGAGAAAATAATTCAAGGATCTCCTCCAGGAATTCAAGGATGTCTTTGCATGGTCCTATAAGGACATGCCGGGGATAGATCGAGAAATAGCTGAACACCGTATACCCATCAAAGACGGGTGTAAGCCGGTAAAAGAGAAACTCCGAAGAATGAGGCCCGAATGGTCTCTCAAAGTTAAAGAAGAAGTCGACAAGCAATTCAAAGCGGGCTTTATACAAGTGTCTGAATATCCAGACAGGTTGCAAACATCGTGCCGGTACCTCAAAAAGACGGTAAGGTGCGGATATGTGTAGATTTTCGGGACCTTAATAAGGCCAGCCCAAAAGACGATTTTTCGCTGCCACACATCGACATACTGGTGGATAACACGGCCGATCACGCCCTTCTATCATTTATGGACGGGTATGCCGGATACAATCAGATCAAAATGGCAGAAAAAAACATGAGTAAGACCACCTTCATTACACCTTGGGGTACTTACTGTTACACCGTTATGCCATTTGGGCTCATCAATGCCGGGGCCACTTATCAAAGAACCGCCACAACTCTATTACATGACATGATGCATAAGGAAGTGTAGGTTTATGTGGACGACATGATAGTCAAGTCCAAAGACCGAAACTGGCACATTGCGGCCCTAAGAAAGTTCTTTACCCAGTTACGCAAGTACAACATGAGGCTGAACCCTCAAAAATGCAGCTTCGGGGTAACATCTGTCAAATTACTGGGCCATATCGTTAGCCAACGCAACATCGAGGTCGACCCAACTAAAATCAAGGCCATTACCGAGATGCGGCCACCCAAAACCAAAAAAGAAATAAGGGTGTTTCTCGGGAAAGTCCAATACATCAGCCGGTTCATTTCAAAATTAACCATGGTATGTGAACCCATTTTCAAGAAACTGAAGATAGGAGAGCGAACACTGTGGGACGATAAATGTCAAATGGCTTTCGATAAAATCAAGGAGATTCTGTCTGCACCGCCAGTATTAATGCCACCTCAACCCGGTTTGCCTTTGTCGTTATACCTAACAATGACCGAGACAGCCATGGGGGCTATGCTGGCCCAGACAGTCAATTCAGAGGAACGAGCTATTTACTACATCAGTAAAAAGTTCCTAGAATACGAATGCAAGTATACAATGCTCGAGAAAACGTCCCTAGCTTTGGTTTGGGCCACTAAAAAGCTCCGACACTATATGCTCAGTCACGAGGTACATGTTTTATCCAAAATGGATCCTATCAAGTACCTATTCGAAAAGCCCATCCTTAATGGCATGATATCTAGATGGACTTTAATGTTAGCAGAATTTGACCTCAAGTTTGTACCATTAAAAGCCATCAACGGCCGGGTTGTAGCCGAATTTCTCGCCGATAGTCTCGTATCTGAAGAAGGGCAAACCGATACATGGCCTTTTCCAGATGAAGACATATTCCATACCGACACCGAAACATGGGATTTGTATTTTGATGGGGCGTCCAACTTCCGAGGATTTGGAGTCGGCATTCTGTTGATATCACCGAAAGGAGAGCATACGCCATTATCCATTAAATTGGACTTTGATGTGACTAACAACACAGCCGAGTATTAAGCATGCATTCACGGGTTGCAAGCGGCCGCTGATTTAGGAGTAACAAACCTCCGGGTCCACGGTGACTCATCCCTAGTCATCAATCAAGCTCTCCAGAAATGGAAAACTCGGAACGCCAATCTCGTGGCTTACCAAGCGCGAGTAAGGGTTCTCAAGAAGCAATTCCAAAAGGTAGAAAATATCTATCTACCCCGGGAAGAAAATCAATTCGCGGATGCACTTTCCAAGTTAGCATATTTACTAAATATCCCGGAGCACCTAACCAGCATGCCGATCTGCGTTGAAAGACGGTCCGAACCAGCCTATATTCACGCCATCCAAGACATCGAAATAACTGATCCGGAACCTTGGTATCAAGATGTCCTAACTTACTTGACATCGGGAGAATATCCCTCGGGATCTGAAAACCGGACCAAGAAAGCCTTGCGAAGATTGGCAACCCAATTCGTTCGTACGGACGACGGACAGTTATACAAAAAGACGACACAGGGGGCTCTCTTCCTATGTATCGATAAAATACATGCCGAGAAGGTTATGTCCGAAGTGCACGATGGTGAAAATGGACCGCATATGAACGTCCATATGCTAGCCCGAAAAATCATGAGGCTCGGGTACTATTGGAACACCATGGAAGCTGACTGTCAGTTATATGTCAAACACTGCCATAACTGTCAGATTTTTGCCAACGTACATCATATGCCATCTTCCCTATTATATACCATGACGTCGCCATGGCCATTCTCAACATGGGGAATTGATATATATAGAAAAGTGAACCCTTCCGGAATGGGAGGTCACTGTTTCATCTTGGTGGCTATCGACTATTTCACCAAATGGGTCGAATTTGTACTAGTCCCACAAACCAACACGAGTCCTTCCCAGCGCATTTTGTCCTCACTCATGTGCGTCCCGGAAACCTTCCCAGGAGGTCACCCATCCTAAGATTGCTCCCAGTCAAGCACGCTTAACTGCGGAGTTCTTATCATGGGCAAACCAGAAAAGAAAGTGCACTTTGTTGATATGAGTAGTACTTCAAATCCCTTTAAGCAAAGCTCATAAATAGGACATCTTCAATCAATGTGGGGTGTTTCAATCACTTCCACTTGAAGAACGCAACGTCCTCGTTGCGCCTGGCAGCATAACCGCTGACACAGAATCCACCCCCGCTAGGTGCCAAATGCATGGTCGCAGGGTTGCTCTGATACCATTTGTAACACCCCGGCCCAATCCTAGGACCGTAAATGTTAACCGCGGTAGCCCGCCAGGCTTTGTACTAGTCCCACAGACCAACACGAGTCCTTCCCAGCGCATTTTGTCCTCACTCATATGCGTCCCGGAAACCTTCCCAGGAGGTCACCCATCCTAAGATTGCTCCCAGTCAAGCACGCTTAACTGTGGAGTTCTTATCATGGGCAAACCAGAAAAGAAAGTGCACTTTGTTGATATGAGTAGTACTTCAAATCCCTTTAAGCAAAGCTCATAAATAGGACATCTTCAATCAATGTGGGGTGTTTCAAAGCACGTCACCAAGTTTATCCAGAACAAGACTATATGCCGGTACGGGATCCCGCAGGAGTTTATCTGTGATCACGGGACCCATTTCCAAGCTGAAACCGCTACTTTACTAGCAAAATATAAAATTCAAAGGCATACATCTTCGCCTTACCATCCCCAAACAAATGGAGCGGTAGTGGCAGCCAACAAAACGATTGTCACTATACTTAAAGATGGCTGAGAATTACCGGGATTGGCCCGACAAAATACCTTTTGCCCAATGGGGGTATCGAACGTCAATTCGCACCGCAACTAGAGCAACTCCATACTATTTGACATATGGAATGGAGGCGGTCCAACCGATCGAGCTAGAAGTGCCATCCCTTAAGATTTTACTTGAGAGCCAAGTGTCTGAAGCAGATTGGGTCCAAGCCCGATACGACGCACTAGTTCTTTTAGACGAACGACGGACCCGAGCCCTCAACAATATTCAAATATATCAAAAGAGGATACAACGGGATTTTAACAAAAGAGTTAGGCCCAGGAATATCAAAGAAGGGGATCTAGTCCTAAAATCGGTCCGGGCCTTACTACCAGTCGACCCATGAGGATAGTTCAAACCCAATTGGGCCGGGCCATATTTAGTAAAGAAGGTCCTATAAGGAGGAGCGGTGATGCTGACAGACTTGGACGGGAATGAATTCGTCAATCCAACCAACTTGGACCAGTTGAAGCGTTACTACCCATAAACCCTATCTCAATGTCATTTGCAAAAAGTTAATAAAAAGTTGTCTTTTTACAAACTTTCAAAGTCAAGGAGCTAGGATTATTTATCCTATAGTCGCACATCTTGAACTAATAGTCTTGATGTATTTCGAAAATTGCAAAAAATCTATATTTGAACTACATTTGGTTTGATTCCGCTAATTGTGGATACGTAGGCAAGCCCTCAAAAGGGTACAACCACTGCAATAACGAAAAGACGAAAAAGGTCTTCACTAATATGTCTTTTATTAAAAAAAACCCGATAAACTCGAGAATTTCAAAATTACATCGCACAATAAAAAAAAACAACAAGAAGCACACCACAGAAATAATAGTAGTACTTAGATAATAAAACTAAGAAGACTAGTACTTAGGGCATTTTACCCTTTCCCTTGCCTTTTGGGTCGCGTGGAGCCCGAGGTCGATGGGGAGGGGGCGAACGTTCTCGGATCACTAAGGGGACTTCCTTTGCTCGAACTCATTTCTTCGACGGCGGGTCTTCTGCCGGTGTGACCGGTCCAAGTCGAGCCCGTAGATGTTCAGGTAGCCTGTCTCGAGGACCAAGTCGGTCCTGAACCCTTAGTTTTGAGCCAAGTCTCTTTTCCAAGTCTGTCTGGGGACTCACTTTCCCCCGTGCACTTTTAGCACTAGACCCTTCAGCTTGAGTCCTAGTCTTTCCTTTCGGACCTGACATCAGTCGAACCAATGTAGCCGGGGTCTCGCCCTCATCAAAGAAACCCATATTGTCTTTAGCCTGCTCTCGTAGCTCGGGCTTCAACAGATTTCGCCTTTGTGCATCTCACGTAAGAATCTGATATCCAAATCGAATGAAGAGACTTGGGAGTAGACCAAGTGGCCCGGGTGTGCCATCATTGCATCCAGGTATCACACATCACGTCCGTCAGTTGGGTAGATTAACTCACAACCGCCTCGATTTCCGGGATTCTTTGGGACCGACCATACTGCCTAAGTATACGGTCGAGATAAAGATGAATAGTCTGCCTAAAGGATAGGATCACCTAGTACCGCACCCTATCCCTCGATTCTAAGCCAGTCCAAACATAAATAGGCCACCAGGGCAGCATCCACCGGATCAACGACCCATTAAGGAAAGACAACACTTTGTCCCAATATTTCTGGGTATTATGGCGAGAAAAGTCAATGGTTTGTCTCCTAGTCATCACCTGGTTGGGTCGATAACGACTTAGGTCAAGGGGAGGATCTATGATCGATAGCCGCTCGAATAACCAAAGCTGAAAAGAAAACAAAAATATGAGTTGTCAAGCCAAAATTCCGCCCAGAGGCACTCGATTGAGTGCTTGGAGGTCACTCGATCGAGTGATATACCTAAAGCCGGACAGAAGGTTTTTCGAAAAGGCACTCGATCCAGTGCTAGGGTGACTCGATCCAGTGCCCACTGTAGCAGAAAATTGCAAAAGAATAAAAAAAAATATAAAAAAAATCGAAAAAATCGAGGAATTGAGAAATCGAAAAAATCGAAAAAATCCGAAGCAATATACCTGCAGTAAACGGGTACTCCCAGTCAAACAAACCGACGAATCCCTCTTACGCTTGTCCAAGCCTTGGATAATTTCCCCTGTAATTAGCCATGCTGGGCTATGCTCCGTCTCCATCAGATCAACAACGGTGAAAAGTCGGACATGGCCCATACAAGATAGCAAATCCATGTGACCCTCGAAAGCATAAACATGGAGCATACAAAAAGCAAAGGCCCTACGACTATGGACCGACCTAACCCGGAAGTCGTGTGGGTTCATTTACTTCTCAGCTAAATCGATCAAAGAAATGGTATCCCCCTCCGTCATACGGGATACCTCCATGTGAGAAAGTCCTAGGAATTCCTGTAGCTTCCTCCTAGGGTCGTGAACTGAAAACGGGATATCAGGACGAAATATGGGATTCCATCCTCCCACGCCAGCAATTTCCTCAGGGATAGGGCAGATCTCGCCTCAGGGAAGAGCAAAAACATGATAAGTGTCGTCCCAGTATGACAAACAAGCATCGAGGAAGTGACGGTCCACTTGCATCTGGCAGATCGTAAACAATTGAGTAATACCGTTCTGGTTCAGAACTACTTTGTCGGCATCTCCGAAGCATCGGGACCAGTCTTGTAACATTCGGGTCAAACTGTCGATTCCCATGGTTAGTTTTTTTCTTAAAAAGAATAAAGGATTCTCGAGGCTTGTTCTCTTTAGAAGGGAATGGATTGATGAGAACTATGAAAAAAATTAAAAGCAGAGGATGGGTATTTATAGCACTAAACCTGGGTACTTCTTCTATCTTTAGTATTCCTAATCCCCGGAGGTTTAGCATACAGGCCCCACCACAATTCTTCGGCTAGTGTAGGAATAGTCCATCCTGAGCATTGCTATTCCTTTTCAGAGTCAAAATTCTCAAATTTTTAAAAATCCAAAGTCCTTTTCAAAATTTATATTCCCCGGCGCGAGTCATTTTACCTAAAATGTTACTTGCAAAAATTCGCATAATTGGATACAGGTACGGCTCAAGTAGGGACATGCAACTCACTCCCCAGCAGAAAGCCTTAGGCGGCATTTTCCCTGGAATAACATGGGATGGGCCCATATATAGGCGCACCCAGGACTTATACTACAAGTCCAATTCCCCACGGAATTATCATCATCAGCTCAGGTATGGTTTCTAACCTATGGCTGGCGAGCATTTCACGCAAGTCTAATGGACTATAAACGACCCGACCGGAAGTCTGCCAGGTCTTGATTGGCCTGGTAACTACTCTGACTTTCGCCCTGTTCAAGCCTCAGTCAGAGTGGGGGCTCTGTAGACACCCACATTTGGCCGTTAGGTGTCTGTGGCAGTTTCCAAAAAACACCCGATGATGATCGGACGCAAACGTGCTTTGACATACTCGAATATGGGCTCAAAATCATTGCCATTTGGCTTAGGCTTTTTACAGAGTACAAATATCACAAAACCAACCTCAAATTCAGGTCCAGTGGGTCGTTCCGAGTCAAATAAGACTAATTTGGGTGAAAACCGACACCAAGGGCAAAACCGTCTTTTAGCGACCGAGTCAAACCCCGGTCAAAGTCATTTCCGAGACGTAAATGTCCACCGCGTCACGCTACTACAAAAAATCAGCCACACAAAATAATAAACAAATCCGTAAGAGATAGAATTCGATCCTTAAAAGGAGTTCTACCCGAGCTAGACCCACTCGATCGAGTAGACTCGTAAAACATGCTGAACCGGTGTCAAAACCGGGCACTCGACCGAGTACCAGAGTCACTCGGTCGAGTGACTCCTTTTTCAGCCGAGAAGGATTTCTTTCCCACCAAACAACGGAATCCTCATTCCTCTCAAATTGCATGCTTTTCCTATCCAAAACGATATTTCTTGTCACTCAAGTTAAGCTACCTCTCCCAGCTTCAATCGGGAACCTCTACTATAAATAGACCCCCTTGCACACACCAATACACACATCAACATCTACGACACATATACACACAATCAACAATCGTCAACAACACACATTGAGCTAATACCAAACACCCATACAATCCGACGTAGCCTTATACCGGAGAAAACACCGTCCAAACCCAAAAAGCCCGGTCACCTTGGCAGCCTCACCGTCACGCTTAAACCACCATAACTCACCCACATTATCTCGACGCTCCCGTGTCTAAGCCACATTCCGACGAGCCCCGTTCCGAGAATACTAAGCATGTAGGTTGAGGGTGTAAAATCAAACCCGTTTTCTCCTTTTTCTCTCTCTTCCTCTCGTTTTCTTTTTCTTTGAGTCGTCGTTCGTCCGTCTTCATACTGGTCGTCATCACGTTTTTTTTTCTTATTTTCTAATACCGATATTATCACTACAATCTATTTTTATACAAAAACGAATGTTCTTAAAACATGATATCGACTCTGTAGTCGAACATCGTATCAAAAAGAACTAAATTTATCTCGTTGATGCTAAAAAATCATCACATAAACAAAATACGATGATTTCGACGCGAAGAGAGTTCATATTGTTTTAGTTCGATTTTCAAAACGATTTGTAAAACATCTTTTGTAAAAAACCATTCCGAATATTCGATATTGATTTCATAGTCAAGTGTCGAATATGACGAATATCGAAATTTAAGTCGAGTATAAATCATACTATATTTATATCCGATTTAGCAAAATTATCGATTTTCCAAAAAACAATTTCGAGACCAAAAACAAACCGGACAGCAGTCCGTACAGGTGGCACTCGATCTAGTGCCTAGCCCACTCGATCTTGTGGCACCCCAAAAATCGGGCAAAATACTTTTTTTTGAGACCACTCGGTCGAGTACCATAGTGACTCGATCGAGTGGCTCCTGTTTCATTAAAAACGTGAGTTTTCAGCATCATCCTGGTCCCGATTAAATATTTTTATGACTTCGGTCATCACGTGTCAAGTCAATCACGTGTCATAAACTTTTCAAAACCATGCATTGCATCATATTCACATCGTTTATTCAATTTACAAACTGTTACTAACCCGTTTGTTCTTTGTCTTTGTTTCTTATTATTCACTATTCATTTTATTATATTTAAACAAACCTCGCGTGCTAAATACAACTTCGACGTTAAATTTAGATGCATTAAATCGACTTAGCAACCCATTCAAATTCTCGCATGTTTAGGCAGAACAATGTTTGCATATCATTCATCGTATTACTAACGCGCGTATTTCAAAATCAAACGATATCTTAGTTGAGACCGCTAATGTGCGGGAAGGGTTGGGTGTTCTTTGTGAACTTCCCAACACGTACCCTCACCCCTTCCTCAGAACCATGGTTTCCGGATGTCCGAACCCATTGGCACACGAGAGTCATTCAATATACGATATTCGATAATGTCGGTATCGGTATCAAATGCAAAGGGACGAACCCAATAAACTCTGACATCCGAATCGGCCATACTTTGTGCATGGCCCACTAAGATATAGAGTGGGTTCGAACGGGCCCGAACTCCCACAAAGTTCGGTGGCGACTCCACTTCGATTTAAATTTCAATTCGACCCATCTCATATGGAGATTCATTCGCCTCCCCAAACCCGCGCGTGGCCGCGTCGGGGTGGACCTATGTCATGTCCACATATATGAATTAACTATATTATAATACCTAATTATACACGGATTATTATGTATTATTATATATCATACGTATTATTATAATACCTCATAATCATACGTGTTATTATATATCATAGTACCTAATACGTATTAATATAATTATATGATATGTTTTCGATCCTGCGGTTGTCGAGACTAACAAATCTTTTCCGATTTACTATCACTTACTTTTATGGTATTTTAGTCAAACTAGGAAGTTTTATTTCTAACCGAAATAAATTCATTTATTTTCGAATACAGTAGCTTAATGCTAATTATCACCGACATATATGTCAATTTGGAAGTTTTGTGTGTAATTACCGAGATATACTATTCTTTGATTTATATGTTAGTATCTTTATGTACTACTCCTATAGTATTATTATAACCAAACGTATAATACCTAATATGTACTCTTATAATAGCTAACAATTTAAAAGATTATAATTCCTAATTAAAGTATACTATATAACCATATGTATAATTATACCTATTGTATAGTATTCTCTAATTTCTTTTTTTTTCGTATCTATATATGGTACGTTTTTTTTGTGTTGGTTTTCCCGCAAAACTTTTGTAATACGATAAAATACGTTCCATTTTACCTTTATTAAATCGATATTTAACTTCTCTCTTTTGCAGAAGGATATCGTTTAGGGCACCGTGTTTTGGCAGATTTTGAGCAAATATACCAACTCGCTTGCTGTACACGTTTAACTTATATACCAAAACGATAATATTTATTAAGGTTGTAAAATTTATTAAAAGTTATTAAGGGCGATCAATTTTCATTATATAATTAAGTAACGTCCTTAAATATCATTAAAAGTTAAATATTTCTCCTTAAATATCGACAAAAGTTAAAGAGCTTTTAAGACCATAAAATTAAGTAAAATTATCTCACATTGAAAGAATAATGTCATTGAAAGACTAACGTCATATGTATAAATTAAATATTTCTCCTTCTATATTTGTAAAAGTGAGGTTAACATAGTAAAAATGTTGAACCAAACAAAAAATATTTGAGATGAGAAGAAGATAGAAAGACAAACGAAAATAGAATATGGAAGAAGATAGAAGGAAGGAGGAAGTACTCCGTAATATAATTGTACCACATTGAAAGATTATCATAAGGGGATGATCATATGATTATAAATTGAAGTCATTATTGGTTCTTAGATATCAACTATCAACCCAAATATTTACCGAATATTGTCTTAAAGAGAGATATTATGAGTTTTAAATACAATGCACACGTATAATTTAATTTGACGTTTAATTTACCGCATATATGACCTCCCAATAAACACATTCACATATGTGTGGATAGTATTATTTCTTTACTATTAAACATACTTCTACCTTCGACTTACTTTCTACTGTTGCGTAGTCTTGCAAATTTATGCAATCTTCTAACTTGGTGTCATTATCATTGTCACTAAAAACCGGCCCGTGCATCGCAGAGCTTTCCAACTAGTATATATAATAATAAAGTAAGAACTTTTCGAGCGATATGATTGGTCCAAGTTTTTTAAATTACTTAATTAAAAATTTTAATATATTTTTTAATTTAAATAAGAATATAGGGATTTCTATAGGATAAATTAATCCTACCCCACCTCAAATTTAAGCGTTATTAGATTCGTATAGGAAAAAACAATCTTACTACACCTAAGATTAAAAAAATTATCACTATATAAACAGTCAATTATCACCTCAAAATACTACAAATAATATTTGATGAGTATAATAATATTCGTGGAACATGTAGTCAATTCTATTTGACAATTTTTTTTAATAATATTTATCAGTATTTATTTATTCACCCTCTAATCAATATTAGAAAATCTAAAAATATAAAATTACGATAATTGTGTTGTTTACATATATATAAAATGGTAAAAGTTATCCCACATTGAAAAAACTTATAATAACGTGATTATAATAAATAAGAGTCATTGTTGGCCATTAGGTAAATTAAAAAGAAAAAAAAAAGAAAAAAAGAGTCTCATAAGTATTTTATTTTTGCTCGAAAAAAATGACCGAGTAAGTTTTAATGTGTTCATTCTCCCACATCCAAGAAATAATGTAAACGGTGAAACTATTACATACTCCCTCTATTCATATCCAATGCTCCCATTTGCTTTTTCACATCTATTGAGACACATTTTGCATCATCAATATCAAATATTTTACATTAGCAAAAATTATAAAAGTTGGATATTCTTAATATATATTCACAACGACCGAAACACACAAAATCTCACGTGGTCAAAATTATTGAAGATTTTTTTTATTTATGAATAGTGTCAAAAATAGAAGTGAGACTATTGGATATGAATGGAGGGAGTATATAATGTAAAATTGAACTAAAATTATCCTACATCAATAAACTATAATCAGGTGATCGATGAAAATTTATTACACAAATAAAAGTAATCATTCGTCTATGGAGATATCAACCAAAAATATTTTGAGTCCTAAAAAGAGTTATTACGACTTCAAATTTAATTCAAATTATCCCACATCATATCGAAAAATTATACTCCGTAATAAATTGATGAAATTCTATTATATAAATAAAAGTAACCATTTGTATTTCGATATCAATCAGAAATTTTTTAAGTTCTAAAAGCGTTCTTCAGGTTATAAACTTGAGTAGATTTATCCTACATCGAAAAATTATGATGAGATGATGAAATTCTACATCATAAATAAGAGAAATCATTTGAGTAGAGATATTAACTAAAAATCTTCGAGTCCGAAAAAGAGTTTTTAAAACTATAAACTCAAGTATAATTATCTCACTTTGAAAAATTATGATGAGGTGATAAATTCTACGTACTACTCCATATATCATAATTATAAGTGAAATAATTCGTTTTTGGATATTAACCAAAAATTTGTTGAGACTTATAACAACTTTTAAGACTATAAATTTAAGTAGAAATATCCCGCATCGGAAAATAATAATAGTTGATGAAATTCTATTGCTGAGTATATAATTAAGAGGAATAATTCGTCTTTAGATATTAATATGAAATCTTTTGAATTCTAAAAATAGTTCTAAAGATTACTATAGACTTAAGTAATTATTTTACATCGAAAAATTATGATGAGATAATGAAATTCTACATCATAAATAAGAGACAACATTAGTTTTTAGATATTAACCAAAAAATTAAATTGAGTCTTATAACAGCTCTTAAGACTATAAATTTAAGTAAAATTATCTCGTTTTGAGAAATTTTAATGAGAAGATTCTATCATATAAATAAATTTAATCATTAATCCTTTAAAATCAACCAAAAATATTTCGAGTCCTAAAAAAGTCCTTAACAAAATAAACTTAAATAGAAATATCACAATACACATCGAAAAATTATAATAAGTTGATGGAGTTCTATTATATAATTAAGAGTAATCATTCGTCTTTAGTTATCAACCTGAAATATTTTGAATCCTAAAAGCAGATGATGAGGTGATGAAATTCTATATCGTACCTAAGAGAAATAATTTGTTTTTAGATATTAACCAAAAATCTTCTAAGCCTATAATAAGTAGAAATATCCCGCATCGAAAATAATAGTACGAAGTAATAAGTTGATGGAATTCTATTACTCCTTATATAATTAAGAGTTTTCATTCGTCTTTAGTTTTCAACATGTAATCTTTTGATTGAGTTCTAAAAAGAGTTTTGAAGACCACTATAAACTTAAGTTGAATTATTCCAAATTGAAAATTTATGATGAGGTGAGAAATTTTATATCATAAATAAGAGAAATCGTTCGTTTCTAAATAATAATGAACATCTTTTGAGTCTTATAACAACTCTTAAGATTATAAATTGAGGTAAAAATGATCCCACATCCAGATGTTGATGAAATTCTATTATGTAAATAAAAGTAATCATTCGTCTTTAGATATCAAAACAAAAATCTTTTGAGTTATAAAATGAGTTCTTAAGAACATCGAAAATTTCTACAAATGTAAGAAATGAATATTGGTATGAATACGTAATTGAAGATGTATTTGTGCGTGAGGTACTTTAATCAGTCTTTCTAACTACAATGCACGCCTATAATTTAATTTAGGGATTTTCTACGATATACCTCTGTGTTTTCTTGTTTTCTACCATATACCCCTCATGTTTGCAAAATTCCTACTAATACCCTTGTGCTTCACTAATCCCACTAACCGTGACCTAATGGTCATTCAGCCGTCTAATGGTTTCTTAAGTGGCTTAGTTGGCTGCTGACTGGGACGTGACATGGCAGAGAATTGACTTTGACATGACATTGACTCTTTAATTTTTTAAAAAAATAAAGGAATAAATTGAAATAAGCGTTTAACCTTCCTCTTCCTTTGATTCAAAAAATAAAACCAGACTTTTCTACCACTTTTCTCTACTCATCGTCATTCTACTCCTAAAACCCTAATTAACTTCATAATTCCCCAAAACGTTCATATGCTCTCTCAGTCTCTGAATTTCAAGGTAAAGTTTGTCTTTAATTACAGTAATTTTCCAAAAATCTTGATGTTTGTCTTTACTTTTGAGTTAATTACTAAACACGAAAATGCTTGATTATTATGATATATTGTAGGGTTTTGGTTAGGGATTGTTGATTGACCCGAAAATCTTGATGACAACATTTTTCCCATAACGATTGCAAGCTTGATTCTTCAATTGAAGACCGTCAATCCTTGAGAATGAAGATGACGACATTTGAACATATAAAAAGAAAAGGGAAGATGAACAAAGTGGAGTGAAATGAGTAACAACTTCATGTATAAAATGGGGTACTTAATGGAATGGAGGGAAAATTTGGGGGAAGTGGAGGGAAAATTTGGGGAAAGTGAAGGGAAAATGAGTGAAGTCCATCCCCTGCCATGTCACGCCCCAGTCAGCAGCCAACTAAGCCACTTAACGGACCATTAGACGGCTGAATGGTCATTATGTCACAGTTAGTGGGATTAGTGAAGTACAGGGGTATTAGTAGGGATTTTGCAAACATGAGGGGTATATGGTAGAAAACAAGAAAACACAAGGGTATATCGTAGAATATCCCTTTAATTTAACATTTACCGCAGATATTACCTCCTTATCTTCGACTTACTTTCCCATGTTGTGTACGTAGTCTCACTAATTTATACAATCATACAACCACGTGCCACTATCAATGAATTCAAAATTGGCCCGTGCATTGCACGTGCTTTCCAACTAGTATATATAATTAAAGGAGTTTTTTTATTTTACAATCAATATTAACTATATTATTATTTTATTTCCGGGTTTTGAGTAAATATGAGGTTAGAAGTACACTTCTTAATTCTAACCTAAGAAGGATTTTGAGTGAAAGTAGAATTCTTTTTATAAACAACACAAGTCTACCAATCACTAATTATATTAAGATAATTACTATACTGATAAGTGTGGTTTGTAGTGCCCATTTTGTAGTGTTTTGGTCCCATTTTCCTTGTAGAATCGCTCCTTGGGAGCGGTTTAGGGGCTTCTTATGCTTCCTTTAGTTCGTTTCAGGTTTCCGAGACCGATTTGGAAGAGTTGGAGCGTTTCCGACTCGATTCATGCACATTTTGGAGCCAACGAGATAAAGGAACGATGACTCGATGCTTTGGAATCGACCCCGAGACCTTGGGACCCAATCCCGAGCCTCCGAGACCCAATCCCGAGTCCCGAGAATCGATGGGAAGCCCATGAGAAGCAAGGAGGGACCAAAAAGTTCATATTGGAGGCCTACAAGACTCATCCCCGACGGGTATGCACCTCATCCCGTCGGGGATGAAGTGCGCTTTTGAAGGTGTTACTGCAAGGCCGTCCCGGTCGGGACCAACCCGTCCCGGTCGGGATGATGGGTCCGTCTCAGTCGGGTTGAACCGGTCCCGATCGGGACCGTGCTGCTGTAGCCGCATTTCCTTTCTTTCTTCTCCCTTCCATTTGGAACCCTATATATACTCTTCCCTTGTTTTGTAGAGCTTAGGCACTTCCTTAGACATTAAACCCTAGACTATTTTTAGGTTAGATTAGTTTAGATTAGTGTAGATTAGTCGGTAATTAGTAGTTAATCTTAGTTTAGTTCTTGTACTAAGGGAATTCTTCAAGATCCCTCCAAGATTGACAACCTTGGTGGTTAGTTTTGGGTTTTCTTCATTAATGCAAGTTCCAATCTTTCCTCTTCACTAGTATGGTATAATCCTCTTCCTTTTTACTCCTTATCTTGTTTAATTCATCCAAGTTTGCATCTTTGATTGTTGTATTGTTCTTAGTTCATAGTTTTCACTAGTTTCATTATGGATGTTTTGTTTCTTGTGTTGTTTCCTCTTGTTCTTGTTAGAATTAGTTTGATGATGTTAGAGTAGTGTTCTTGCTAGGGTTAGTAGGGTGATTAGGGTGTTAAATGGGTGACTAAGGGTTTGTTGGAGATGTTGGTGGAAGATTTGGGTTTCCTCTTGAGTGATGCACATTACATGTTTGTTGGAATGCTTGAATGACTAAGTAGGTTGGAATGCTTGTTTTTCTTGTCTTCCCTTGTCATGTGTGTCGCCGGATGGGTTCCATGAGGAACCTCTAGGTGAGTCTAAGTTATATTACCTAGATTACCCTACTACCTCCTTCACTCTAACTCCTCCTTGACCATTCCGTTACCCCTTTGACCCCGACCTAATCCTAGCCCGTTTTCCTTAGTTGTTCTCCTTAGTCTTAGTCTAGCTCTCTCCCCTTCTATCATTCTCTAGCTTAGCTCGTTGACTTAGTCTCGTTTTTAGGTGACCTTGGTCTAAACTCCTCTACCGTCCCCGTGGATTCGACCCGACTTACCCTAGCTACCCTAGTTAGGTTTTGCCGGTTATTTATTTGATTGGTGGGATTCACGACAAATCCCTTCCGTCAAATTGGCGCCGTTGCCGGGGACGGTGCTAGTTTAGACTTTGTTTTCCTAGTTACTTGACTTTGTCTTTGTGTTTGTGTTTTTCTTTTTCTTTTTGTTACCTTGCCTCTTGTGTGTGTGTGGTTTATTTCTCTCTTGTCAAGTGCCCAAAAAGCACAAGACTTCTCACGTTTGTTCTTAGTCTACAGTTTGTGCTTAGAGGTGGTGACTATCTTCTACTTGCGACTTAGAGCCGCTTTAACGGACGGTTGCTAGAATGAGTGGTTTCCAACCGGGTATGAGCTACGATTTTCGAGCGAGCATGGGGTTTGATCTAAACTCCACACACTCGGGAGCCGTTATGAGCTACTCCTCTTCTTCCATGAACCAAGGGTATGACATGACGTCCCCCTACCATAATCAAGCTTCTTTGGGTAATGAAGATGGGTATGATCCTCAAGAGTATGGAAATGGCTACCAACAAGTGAATGACTATCAATCCTACGATCAAGGTGGCTATTACTCAAGCTATGATTGTGAACCCACCATGTTCAATAAAGATTCACCCTATGGAAGCCAATACCACCAAGACCCACAATATTACCCTCCACCCTAACCACAATATGAACCCCATGACCCACAATACTACCAATCACCTCAACCCCACTACCAACAATATGATGCCCCACCCCTTGGGCATCATCAAGACACCATGTTTAATCAAGATTATCAAGATTATCATCAAGATTATCAAGATTATCAAGGAGCTTCACAAGACCCCAATGATCACCAATTGCCCGACTTGGAGGTGTTTCAATCGATGCTTCAAATGCAACAAGAAATGGCCATCCAAATGCAAAAGAATAATGAACTCTTGGCCGAAATCCTTAGGGAAAGGGAGGAGTCTAAAGCTAGATTGCATGCTTTAACGGCTCAAACCCTAATGCTCTTAACTCAATCCTCACAACTTGATGAGGGATGTTCATTTGGGGAAGGGGAACAACCCAATGACGAGGCCGTTAATGAATTCCCTATATGGAGCGAGTCTTGCTTTGAAGAGCCTCAATCGTCTACCCAAAAAGTGACGAATGAGGAGATGACTCTTGGTGAAAGCAACATTGGTGAGAAATTGGAGGAGGATAGTGATTTGGATGGTTTGGTAGAGTTTGTGAAGTTGTTGGGTGAAATTGTTAGCCTTGAGTTGCCCTTGTGCGATAATGTGGATAAGCATCAAGAGCCCCTTGCTAGTGAACCAAGCAAGGAATTGGAAGAGATTGAAACCGCCGGTAGAAGTTTCGATCCTCTTCTCCAAGATGATGTGGGGGCGAGTGATGAAGATGGGGAACCACAACTTGAGGAAAGTGTGGGGGTGTGCATTGAGGAGATGAGGCCAAAACCGCTTTTTGTGCCTCGTTTCTTGGAAATGAAGCTTGCTTGTGATTGGAGACGGTGCCTAGGGAGGAAGAGGTCGGTTAAGCTCTTAGGATGGATAGACCCCGGAGACGACTCGAAAGATGACTTTGGGTCTTGGGATTCCTACTTCTTGCCTCCACCTTGGAGGCCGTGGAGGTTGGCAAAGCTCGAGCGCTTCTTGGGCCTCCACTATGATGTCGGTAGCGCGTTCGAATTGCTCCTCCATGCCCTTGAGGGCTACGGTTGAAGAAGAATCCACCATCCTCGGTTTGACGGAGTTCCTAAAGAACCGTCATGTTGTATATTCTCCTCTCCTCTTTAGAGTACTTGTGTTTGTATTTGTGTGTTTTATCTCTTGATTTTACAAGTTTTCACTCTTTCTTTTTGAGGATTTAGTCGGATTTAGGCGGAATCCGGGCTAGGTGACGTGATTACACCTAGTCCTCCCCTCCCATTTCCTTTTATTTCCTTCCTTTTATTTTCTTCCCCCATCCATATCTTTTTCTCGTCTCGGCCCATGGTGACTTGACTACACCCCGGCCGAACACCTTCTACCCTTTTCTTCACCTTTATTTTTGATTTTTAGCTTTATTTTCGTAGTTTCTCTTCTTTTCTTTTGTCTCTCCGCACACTACGATCGAGCATGAGGACATGGCTCGGTTTAAGTGTGGGGGGAGTGTTATCCTAGCATAGTTAGCTTTATTTTTGTAGTTTTTCGAAAAATCTTTAAAAACCTTAAAAATTTGAAAATTTTTCACAAAAATCAAAAAGATTTTCCTTTTGTGTGTTTTTCTTTTGTGTCTTTATGTCGTGTATTTGTTGTATTGTGTGTGTTTTGCCTCCTCTTTCCTTATAGGTTGCTTAAATCACCGCTAGCTTTGGAGAGCTTTCAAGACTACCGGTAACATCTTATCCCTTTTTCTTCTTTATCTCTCGCGGAGTTTGGAGGAGATTGTGATGTTGTGTGCTCGGGTGGAGCTTTGTAAAGTTTGTGGGTGATTTGTTTGGAAGCTAGGGATGGTGTTCGTGTTATGTATGTGTTCGTTTTGTGTTGTTCTTGTTTTGTTGCTTTTGTTTCTTTTTCTTTCGTTTTCGTTGAGTCTTTGTTTTATGTTTTGTTGTGTGTCTTGTGTGTAAATGGTTTTCGAAAACCCAGTTTAGAGGCTAGTGTGTGAGCGTCTATTTTCCCTTCCTAGTTGTATAAACCGAGTCTTGGACTTTAATCTAGTAGAATGACCCTAAAGCAATGATTTCATTGGTCCTTTACCTTGAGTCCACCTAGCTTACTAGGGATTTACTACGGGATTTGCACTTTTGACCATTATGACCACCCACGGTGTGAAAAGGCCTTGGTTACCGAGTCCCGTCCCCTAGGTGACCGTGTTTGGGATTGTTTAATTAGTCCAAGTTCTCCACTTTTTGTGGGTTTAAAGAGAAGGGCCCGTCCCGACTCACCCATTCCCCTACCTCCTACACATTTCCACACAATAAAATTGCAAATTGTTGAAGTCATCTTTCTTGTTGCAATAAGAAATGCCAAAAAGCCAAATCAAGCCAAAAGGGCAAAGAAAAGAAAAAGAAAAAAAAAATGAAAGAAAGAAAACAATGAAGAAAAAGAAAAGGCACAAAAGCCAAAAAGAAAATAGAAAAGAAGAAAAAGAATGGCATGGCAACAAACAAAGCAAAAATGCAAAAGAAAAGAGAAAATGCCAAAAGAAAACCTGATTCACAAAAATAACCCCTACCTCTCAAAATAAGCCTTTTTCCGACTTTTGCCGTGAAGAGCCTACCAAAGGACCGAGTCCCGAGGAAGGATGATAGCGGCATTAGTCGGTCTTCCCTCATTTTGCAATTATTTCCACCTTTTTACTTGGACTAGTTAGGCGGTTTTGGACACGGGACGACCCTCTTGGCTCACGCTAAAGGGGGCGGGGTCTCACTTACCTACAGTGTCGACTAACATCGTGGATCATCACTTCCCACTCCGCCGATCGTCCCGTAGTACGTTCTTAGAAGGTTAGGAGGAACCGAGGTAAGTTACCAACGTTTTTGTTGCTTTGTCGTCATACTATTAGGGTTTAGTCCATCTTGGTTTGTATTGCTAGCTTGGGAACGTTGTCACTTGCCTTGAGTCCTAAACCGGTGCTTCTTTCACCGCTTTTAGAGGGAAGCGGTATTTCTTTTCTTTTGGGTGCAACCTTTTGTGTGTATTTGTGTGTTTGTTTGTTTTTGTGTTTTGTGTCCGGTTGCATCCACAGTTTTGTCGCAAGACCCCACTTGCCTTGCGGGGTGCACTTTTCCTCTAAGTGTACTCGCGTGAGTTGAAAGGGCGTAGGGTGCGCTAATACCCATTCGGCTAGTATAGTAGTTAGTATGTGCTTACTCGAGGGCGAGTAAGGGTTAAGTGTGGGGGAGTTGATAAGTGTGGTTTGTAGTGCCTATTTTGTAGTGTTTTGGTCCCATTTTCCTTGTAGAATCGCTCCTTCGGAGCGGTTTAGGGGCTTCTTATGCTTCCTTTAGTTCGTTTCCGGTTTCCGAGACCGATTTGGAAGAGTTGGAGCGTTTCCGACTCGATTCATGCACATTTTGGAGCCAACGAGATAAAGGAACGATGACTCGATGCTTTGGAATCGACCCCGAGACCTTGGGACCCAATCCCGAGCCTCCGAGACCCGATCCCGAGTCCCGAGAATCGATGGGAAGCCCATGAGAAGCAAGGAGGGACCAAAAAGTTCATATTGGAGGCCTACAAGACTCATCCCCGACGGGTATGCACCTCATCCCGTCGGGGATGAAGTGCGCTTTTGAAGGTGTTACTGCAAGGCCGTCCCGGTCGGGACCAACCCGTCCCGGTCGGGATGATGGGTCCGTCCCGTTCGGGTTGAACCGGTCCCGATCGGGACCGTGCTGCTGTAGCCGCATTTCCTTTCTTTCTTCTCCCTTCCATTTGGAACCCTATATATACTCTTCCCTTGTTTTGTAGAGCTTAGGCACTTCCTTAGACATTAAACCCTAGACTATTTTTAGGTTAGATTAGTTTAGATTAGTGTAGATTAGTCAGTAATTAGTAGTTAATCTTAGTTTAGTACTTGTACTAAGGGAATTCTTCAAGATCCCTCCAAGATTGACAACCTTGGTGGTTAGTTTTGGGTTTTCTTCATTAATGCAAGTTCCAATCTTTCCTCTTCACTAGTATGGTATAATCCTCTTCCTTTTTACTCCTTATCTTGTTTAATTCATCCAAGTTTGCATCTTTGATTGTTGTATTGTTCTTAGTTCATAGTTTTCACTAGTTTCATTATGGATGTTTTGTTTCTTGTGTTGTTTCCTCTTGTTCTTGTTAGAATTAGTTTGATGATGTTAGAGTAGTCTTCTTGCTAGGGTTAGTAGGGTGATTAGGGTGTTAATTGGGTGACTGAGGGTTTGTTGGAGATGTTGGTGGAAGATTTGGGTTTCCTCTTGAGTGATGCACATTACATGTTTGTTGGAATGCTTGAATGACTAAGTAGGTTGGAATGCTTGTTTTTCTTGTCTTCCCTTGTCATGTGTGTCGCCGGATGGGTTCCATGAGGAACCTCTAGGTGAGTCTAAGTTAGATTACCTAGATTACCCTACTACCTCCTTCACTCTAACTCCTCCTTGACCATTCCGTTACCCCTTCGACCCCGACCTAATCTTAGCCCGTTTTCCTTAGTTGTTCTCCTTAGTCTTAGTCTAGCTCTCTCCCCTTCTATCATTCTCTAGCTTAGCTCGTTGACTTAGTCTCGTTTTTAGGTGACCTTGGTCTAAACTCCTCTACCGTCCCCGTGGATTCGACCCGACTTACCCTAGCTACCCTAGTTAGGTTTTGCCGGTTATTTATTTGATCGGTGGGATTCACGACAAATCCCTTCCGTCAAATTGGCGCCGTTGCCGGGGACGGTGCTAGTTTAGACTTTGTTTTCCTAGTTACTTGACTTTGTCTTTGTGTTTGTGTTTTTCTTTTTCTTTTTGTTACCTTGCCTCTTGTGTGTGTGTGGTTTATTTCTCTCTTGTCTAGTGCCCAAAAAGCACTAGACTTCTCACGTTTGTTCTTAGTCTACAGTTTGTGCTTAGAGGTGGTGACAATCTTCTTCTTGCGACTTAGAGCCGCTTTAACGGACGGTTGCTAGAATGAGTGGTTTCCAACCGGGTATGAGCTACGATTTTCGAGCGAGCATGGGGTTTGATCTAAACTCCACACACTCGGGAGCCGTTATGAGCTACTCCTCTTCTTCCATGAACCAAGGGTATGACATGACGTCCCCCTACCATAATCAAGCTTCTTTGGGTAATCAAGATGGGTATGATCCTCAAGAGTATGGAAATGGCTACCAACAAGTGAATGACTATCAATCCTACGATCAAGGTGGCTATTACTCAAGCTATGATTGTGAACCCACCATGTTCAATCAAGATTCACCCTATGGAAGCCAATACCACCAAGACCCACAATATTACCCTCCACCCCAACCACAATATGAACCCCATGACCCACAATACTACCAATCACCTCAACCCCACTACCAACAATATGATGCCCCACCCCTTGGGCATCATCAAGACACCATGTTTAATCAAGATTATCAAGATTATCATCAAGATTATCAAGATTATCAAAGAGCTTCACAAGACCCCAATGATCACCAATTGCCCGACTTGGAGGTGTTTCAATCGACTTGGAGGTATTATTGATTATTATTAGTAATTGTATAAAATATAAATTTTCATTGAAAGTAAAATTCATACTTCTAACCTTATAAGACGCATTTTTTATAATGTACATAATTTTTTTAAATAAATTTAAACATGTCGGGTCAAAATACTGAATACGGGTCGTTTTAATTATGGGTCGTGTTATATGGATTCAAAACGGGTTATGGTCAGAATACGTTCGAATGTCGATTTTTTACCTCTTTTTGTTTATTTTAATAGTACTTCATATTATTTTTATACTCCTTAATTATGATGTTATATTTCAATTATTTAAACTAATATTAATCGCACGGACTTTATATTTCAATAAAATTTTAAAAATCTTTTATAATTAAAAGATAAAAAATTAAATTGAATATTAGTTTATATATAATTAAAATATCGAGTCATAGATCAAGATTTAGAGATCTTGACTTTTGACCCATAAAAAAACGAGTTGGGCATGTCGGATCAGGTTTTGTCTTATAGTAAAGTTGAATAGTATTTAACACGAGAACACAACTTTTGTCTCCTATGTGCAACTGCAGACGAGAGTAAGTTTCTAAAAATGCTAGATGATTTAAGTTAAGATTAGATATAAAATTATATTCAAATAAAAGGATAATATATACGAAGTAATAATTAATTTCTCCCTCTTTTTTTATTAACCTCATATGGGTTTGGTACAAATTTTAAGAAAAAGTGAAAAAGTAAGAGGAAATTGGTGATATAGTGCATGTGATGAGAGAAAAATACTAATTAATAAATTTTCATATGAAAAAATGGGGCTAACTAAGAAAATCCCTAAAAGAAAATGGGGCTAAATCAAAAAAATGGAGGGAGTATATATTGAATTGATAATAGGTTAAAATTAGAGTTTTAACAAAATCTAAGCATAGGAATGGATTGGCTAAAATTGTGCTTTAGGCTTTGTAGTCTCTTTTTTCCAATGGCTTGAACTAGTTGGGGCATGTCATATCCCTAAATTAACAGGTAATTTAGGATTTGGGTAAAGAAAACTAGGTTCATGATCCAAAAAACAACAAATTGGGTGGGACACTTTTGCGGGTCAGATCGAATTTAAAGCGAGATGGTTGTATGCATGCAAATATATTAGATATAGTAGAGTCAAATGGTTAGCGAGTAAAAGACATAGATAAACACAATGTTCGCAAAAGAGTTGTCATGGTCTCATGAACATATTAATATTGCTCACAGGTGCAAGACCTGGTATTTTGATGAATGTCATTTGCTCCACTCAGGTAACTAATGTAGACACTAGAAATGTCGAGTGGTTCGGGTCAAATACTGGTCCCGTATCGGGTTTTGGTTAGAGTACGGGACATAAATTGTTTCGAACACCTAATTTTTTTACCGTTTTTTAAGCAAAAAAAAAATTGATATTAATTTTTTATTTACTTGAATACTATTAGTATTATTTTCTTTAAATTATAAAAAAAAAATCAAAATTTTCAAAGTCTGTCTCACTTCTTGATTTCTCTCGGTGTCGTCCCCTTATGATAAACATTGATAAGCAGTGTCAAATTTTCAAAATGACAATGGTTTGAAATAATCATAATCACTTCGTTGCATAACTAAAACACCCTCCGTCTCACTAAAAGAGTCACCCCCACCTTCTTAGTGAGAATTAAGGTGTATAGAAATTTGTAGTGGAAAATGAAAGATGAAAAAAAAAGTGATTTTAGAACTAATGTTAACCACAAAAATCGGACAAAATAAGAATAAAGTAAAAAGTGACTTTTAGATAGACAACCCAAAAAGGAAATAGTGACTCTTATACATATAGGGGGGGTACTATTCTGTATGTTAAAATTTGAGTTTTAGCAAAATCCAGACATAGAAATAGATGGCTAGAAATTGGCTTTTAGACTAAAATTTTGTGATCTCTTCTTTGCAACGAATTGAACAGGTCGGGCTAGATTATGACCCAAAATCGGGTCATTTAGGATTCGGGTTCAACGGGCTACGAGTAAAAAAATGGGCTCATGCATCTAAAAACGTGCCAGGTGGGTCAGGTCAAATTTAGAGGAGATGATGACATACATACAAATATAAAGACACAGATAGGCCTAATCTTCCAAATGAGTTGTCACAGACATTAAAATTGCTAATAGTGACCAGGTATTATGATGAGCATCGTTTGTTTTAGCCATGTAGCTTATGTACATACTAGAATTGTCACCAGTTGGGGTATACGGGTCATGCTCAGAAATAGTTTCGAACACCTAATTTTGTTACGGTTTTTAAATTTAAAAAAATAGTATGTACTGAATAGGGTCGGGTTTATGGTTTAAGTCGAATTTGACAGGTCTAACCGTCTAAGTGTAGCATCATAACCGATGTCTTCTACTTTTTGTATAAAATACATGCAAACGTGCAGTGTTAATCCTCTAAAATGACAATTATTTGAAATAATCGTAATCATTCCATTGCAGTCAATATTTATAAAAGAAAGTATTAAGGTTTATTCAGTAACGTTATTGTTACACACGTGCATCGCACGAGCATTAAAACTACTCATATAATAAAAGGAAGTTTTTTCTTATTTTACATTCAATATTATCTATATTATTATTTTATTTCAGGGTTTTGAGTAAATATGAGATTAGAAGTAGACTTGTTAATTCTAACCTAAAACGGATTTTGACTGAAAGTAGAATTCTTTTTATAAACAACACAAGTCTACTAATTACTAATTACATTACGATAATTACTATACGCAACACGGGTAATATCTCATATTATATATAACAATAACAATAATGCATGTGCTTAAAATTGATTGATTATTATGTAACATGTAAACATGATTATCATTATATTGAGTATATTGATTATTATTAGTAATAGTGTAAAGGGTTTTTCTATGGGGTACCCCTCAACTATCGACTTTTCCAAGTGGTACCCCCGCCTTTTGTCGAATTACAAGATGTACCCCTAAACTTTGTAAATTAGTCTATATTGTAACCAAAGATATAATTTTCCAACGGAAATTTCTCAATTGATGATATAAATAGTGAGTATTTCATATTTTACTTTCATCAACCATGATATATTTCTTCAATTTGCATCCTTTACTCGAAAAAATCTATTTCACCACACTACGACATGATGGTGACGGAGGGATTGAGGTTGACGGATTTAAAAGAGTGAGGGAGATAGGTCGATGTCGACCGACAACAGAGTGCGTTTTGATTGGCATTTGGTGGCTTGGTGAATGGTAAAGAAAAAGAGGTGGTTTGTAGCATCAAATTGGATTGATTAATATGTTAATTATTCATTTTTAAAAAATAATTGTAATACACTTATCACTTTGGTTATGATATGGACTGATAAGTAAAGTTCAGGGGTACACCATGTAATACGAGAAAGACGGGGGTACCACTCGGAAAAGCCAATAATTGAGGGGTATTCCATAGAAAAACCCTAGTATAAAATAATAATGATTGAAAGTAGAATTCATACTTCTAACCTTATAAGACGGAATTTTTTTAATGTACTTAATTTTTTTTAAATAACTTAAAACATGTCGGGTCAAAATATTGAATACGGGTCGGTTTAATTATGGGTCGTGTTATACGGGTCTGAAGCGGGTTATGGTCAGAATACATATAGCTTCAAATGTCAATTTTTTTTACCTCTTTTTATTTATTTTAATAGTACTTCGTATTATTTTTATACTCCTTAATTATGATGTTATATTTCAATTATTTAAACTAATATTCATCGCACGAACTTTATATTTCAATAAATTTTTGAAATTCTTTTATAATTAAAAGATAAAAAAATAAATTGAATAGTAGTTTATATTTTTAATTAAAATATCGAGTCATAGATCAAGATTTAGAGATCTTGACTCTTGACCTACAAAAAACAAGTTGGGCATGCCGGATCAGGTTTTGTCTTATAGTAATGTTGAGTACTATTTAACACGATAACACAACTTTTATCTCCTATGTGCAACTGTACAGAAGAGTAAGTTACTAAAAATGCTAGATGATTTAAGTAAAGATTAGATATAAAATTATATTCAAATAATTTTGTAATATATACGGAGTAATAATTAATTTCTCCTTCCATTTTTTTTTGGTAAAGGGTAAGTATGAATTAATATGTGTAAAATTTACATGAGTATGACTACATCAAATTATGTAGCCATCGAGCATCTTTGACACGAACCGGGTATTTAATCTTACATAGAATACGACTTCTAACATCCGATTTAATAGCCTTGACCGTGTGATGCGGCTGTTGAACCGCTCCTTCCAACCGACAACGATTCCGCTGGCTCCAAATATGATAAATTGCCGCATTGACCACAGCCCGTAATATATTGCATTGTAATTTTGACCCTCTCATTTTGATTGCCCACTCTAGACACCTATCATGCGGTATTCGCTTCTTCAGCCACTCGCCTAACATGCCAATAACTCGCGAGCTCCAACAACAACCAAAGAAAAGATGGTCCACTGTTTCAGCCTGCAAGTCACAAAAATAACAAAGGTCTGTGTCTGCCACCCCAAACCTCAACAATTTTGATCTCGTGTTTAGCGCCTTCCTAAAAACAAGCCAAGAAATAAAGCTATGTTTCGGAAGAGTCCATCCACTCCACACAAGCCGGCTCCACGGAACCAACGAAACATGAGCCCGTAACATCTCATACGCCCGGGAGATGGAATAATGAGTGCAAGAGCCATGCCATAGTCCATTCTCGAACATATCTTTGATCTTCTCTTTTGTGTGACAGATCTTTCTCCAAGCCCACGTAACATCAGCATGAGGCTGATAATCACGCCAATCAGTTCCTCTCAAATATATGTTACTGACCCACCGCACCCATAACCGGTCCGGTTGATCAAACACCCATGAAGCCAATTTCGCTACAGCTGCCTCATTCCATGTCGTCAGATCCCGAAGGCCTAAACCACCTTCATCTTTCGAATAGCAGACTTTCTCCCAACTCACCAAAGCTCGTTTGGTGCCCTCCACACCACCATCCCATAGAAAATTACGACAAAGGGAACCAATCCGAGTCATAACAAACTTAGGGATAATAAAGACCATGGCCCAATAATTGTGCAATTGAGATAGCACAGCCTGAACCAAGGTCAGTCTCCCCGCATAGGACAGTTTCCGGGCACCAATACTAGAGATTCTAGATACAATACGGGCTAGCAGCTTTTCACAGTCATTCTTCCCGAGTCGAGTGCTCTGAATCGGAAGACCAAGATATCTAAAAGGCAAGGAACCTTCAACACACCCGGAGAACTGCAAAATAGCCGCCTTCCTATCCTCATCTACTCCAGCAAAAAACGCATGAGATTTGCCCACACTAATACTCAAGCCCGAAGATCTACTAAAAGTAGCAAAGGCTCTCCATAATAATTCCATAGATTCCGTCTCACCTTTGCAAAACAGCAGGAGGTCGTCCGCAAAAATTAGATGACTAAGCTTCAGCCCTCCACATTTCGGGTGATATTTGAAATTCCTCTCGACCATGCCAAAAGTCATAATCCGAGAGAAATAATCCATACAAATCGTGAAGAGTAACGGAGACATAGGATCCCCCTGCCTCAACCCTCTTCTCCCCTGGAAGAAACCAAAATTATCGCCATTAGCGGAAAGTGAATAGGAGACCGACGATACACACTCCATGATCAGTCCCCGGAAATGATCCGGAAAATCTAATGCACGGAGCATCTGATCCACGAACTTCCACTCAACACTATCATACGCCTTGTGAATATCGACTTTATACAAGCACCTAGGTGAGACACGACCCCGATTATACATCCGGACGAGATCTTGACAAATCAACACATTCTCGACAATACTCCTACCCTCAATAAATCCCCCCTGAGTGGGTGAAATTATTTGAGGCAAGACCCGACCTAATCTTGCACAAATAATTTTAGCGATACACTTGTACAAGACATTACAACATGCAATCGGCCTAAAATCTTTCACGGACTGACGTTTACTCACCTTAGGTATCAGCGTAATAGTAGCACAGTTCAGCTGTTTCAGAAGCTTACCAGAGACGAAGAAGTCTTGTATAGCCTCCACAATATCATTCCCAACAATATCCCACGAATCAATAAAAAAATGACTCGAGAAACCATCCGGGCCAGGAGCCTTATCCCGAGGAATACTAAACATCGCCCTTTTGATCTCCTTAGCTGAGACCGTCGCTTCAAGAATAGCCTTATGTGCAACAGTACACACACTGCCACGTCGAACCAAGCCAAAGTTAACATCCTCCGTGTCCTGCGAGTCTCCCAAAAGGGATAGATAATAGCTCGTAAAAGCATTCTCAATCGCAAGTTTAGAGTCACACGCATTCCCAAAAGCATCATCGATCTTGACCACAGCGTTGTGGGCACGCCTAGCACGCAAAATCCCATGAAAATAAGAGGAATTAATGTCACCACCCTTAACCCACTTCTGTTTAGCTTTCTGACTCCAGAAATTGCACCTTGCAGCCTGCAACCGTCGAACGGTCTCATTCAACTCGGCCTCTTCACATAACAAGGCATTCGACCTGTCAGAACGTACCTGAATTTGCAGCTGCTCCAGACGGAGCTCGGCCTGGGCACATCGGTTTTCAATGTCGGAAAAACAGCTCGCATTCAACTCCTTAAGAGGCCTCTTCAAGTTCCTGAGTTTTCTCGCTATTCTGAACTGCTTCGTCCCACTGATATGGTTTCGCCAAACAGCAGACACGCAACTCACGAATTCCGGAGATTGGCCCCACATATTCATATATTTGAAGCATCGATTCCTCCTTCCCGACGGCATCTCTAATTGAACCACGCAAGGACAATGATCGAATGTTCCTTCAGGCAAGAAATTAGCAAACCCATTCGGAAAAAGAGTTACAAAAGCATCATTAATCAAGCAACGATCAATCCGGCTAAAAACTCTAGTGTCAGCGACCTTATGTTTATTATTCCAAGTGAACCAAGACCCACTCGCCTTGAAATCACTTACACCACAATTAGCAAGGCAATCCCGAAAATCCACCATCGCATCATCCGAAGACAGACCCCCAAGTCGCTCCCTCGCGTCAAGAACACAATTGAAATCACCCATAATCGCCCATGGCACGTTAGAAGCATAGGTTTCGAGCCTTCTCCAAAGCTCCACTCTGTCGTGAGTAGCATTAAACGCATACACAAAAGTGAGCAAATAACACTTCCCCGAATTCAAAGCAACTTCGACATGAATGCTCTGATTGCTATACTCCAGAATCTTCAGTTTGATCTTATCATGTTTCCATAATAGCCAAACCCGACCCCCACTATGACAATGACTATTAGTCGTAATACTCCATTCATAGAAAATGTTCTGATGAACTTTTGCATACGATTTATTCTTTATTTTAGTTTCAAGCAAACCAAACACATCTACCTGCTGATTTCTAACAAAATTACTAATAGTGCGCTGCTTATTAATATTGCACATGCCTCGCACGTTCCAAAAACCTATATTATGGACTACCATGGACAACCAACTCCAATCCACCCCCATCATTTCTCACATCTTTCTGCTTACGTGGAGAGCCAATGACCATGTCAACAAAAGAAACCCCTTTATTCACATCCGAATCGATTCTCGAACCCGTAAAAACAGGCCGCGAAGCCCTATGAGGATTAGACCTCACCCTAACAGAATTCAAATGGGGAACAACAGAAGCCGTACCCACCCCTGAATTAATCCTAGGGCAGGCTGCTTCTCCGCTACGACCCTCCCCTCCGGCTTCTTCTTCATTGCTTCTTGTCGAGCCTTACGCAGCTCATCCTTCCTACATTCACTGGTCTCATGCCCGTACCCCTTGCACTTAGTACAACAAGTCGGTTTCCACTCATACTTGACAAAGATTTCAACCTCATTACCCTTCTCATCTAGAAATTTGACCGTATTCTTAAATTTTTGTCCCACCTTAACCAAAACCAAAACTCGAGCATACCCAAGCCTAGTACGTTCTTCCGTAGCCAAGTCCGACTTGACATACGGCCCTACTAGAGAAGCAATTCTAGGCAAACAGCGCCCCCAAAATTTCAAAGGCAATTCATGAAACTGAATCCAAACAGGCACTTCTTTAACGTCCTCTTTATCCATTCTAGCATCAGGAGTCCATTCTTTCACGATTACAGGCTTATTATCAAACATGTAAAGACCATGGTTAAGAACTTTTACCTTATCGGCTTTGTCCTTGAACCGGACTATGAAAATACCATTAGGAAGGAAAGAGATCTTGTCAACCCCATATTCCTTCCAAATCCGCTTCACAAACCCTTCAACCACTTCCCATGGAGGATTCGCGCCCATTATGAAGCAGTATACAGCAGTGCTCCAATATTCGATCTCATCATCCATGTCGTCCTCAGAGAATCGCATCAATTCGATATCCTCTTCCAAATCAACTATCTTTTTCCCCTCCCTCTGTTTCCAACCATTTCCGTCCATATCGACGTCGTTAGTTTCAGGAACGTAGTCAGACGTTTGATCATCCTCCGAATCAGACGCGTAGTTCAACCCCGGGATTTCCTGTAGCCGTGAATTTGTCGAGGCTGACGAACTATCACCCATCTGATTCCGGGTTCCATCCAGATTAGAGTTCTTCACCACTTTACGTAATAATTCTTCCTTCGCTTTCTTTGTCACGGGTTTCATTGCTTTCGGACCTTTCGGAACAGCCCTCGTCTTCTGTCTCATTGAAGCGACGAGGGGGAGAGGTGGCGGACAGCCTAGTCGCTGTCAGGGGCGTCCGCCGGAAGCCAATCGGGAAACGCTTTAGGTCAGCCGGAAATCTCCAGAGCAAACAAAAGGGTTTTTTGAATTTGATTTTTCCTTCCATTTTTTTGATTAACCTCATTTGGGTTTGGTACAAGTTTTAAGAAAAAAGTGAAAAGTAAGAGGAAATTGGTGATATAGTGCATGTGCCAAGAGAAAAATACTAATTTATAATTTCCATATGAAGTAATAAGGCTAACTCAAAAAAATCCCTAAGGTTGCGTTTGGGTAATCGGAATTGATTTGAATATCAAGAATTTAATTCATGTATTTGAATTTCTAGAATTCAAATCTAAATACAAATCCAAAATGGTGTTTAGGTACCCTTGGATTTGGATTTGGATTTCGGGTAGGTGGAGTCGGGTCAAGGTCACTAATTTTTTTTTGAAAAAAAAATCATTAAAAAAATGTAAATGTTCAAATACGGGGACAAAATAAAAAAAAAAAACAAATACTACGACAAGATTATGCGAAAAAAAAAGAAACAAGTGACGGAATTGAAATGACTACCCATATACTAAGAATTTGAGAAAACCAAATTTGAACTAGGTTGCATTTTGTCAAAATTTCAAATCTAAATCCCAAGGTTTCCAAACGTTCGAAATATTTCAAATTCGGAATTCAAATCTAAATCCAAGTTCCCAAACATGCCATAAAAGAAAATGTGGCTAAATCAAAAAAATAGAGGGAGTATATATTGAATTGTTAATAGATTAAAATTAGAGTTTTAACAAAATCTATGCATAGGAATAGATTGGCTGGAATTGTGCTTTGGGCTCTGTAGTCTCTTCATCCAACGGGTTGAACGGGTCGGGCCATGTCATGTCCCTAAATTAACAGGTAATTTAGGAGTTGGGTCAAAAAATTGGTTCATGACCCAAAAACAACAAATTGGGTGAGACGGGTTTGCAGGTCAAGTCGAATTTAAAGCGAGATGGTTGCATACATGCAAATATATTAGATGTAGTAGAGTCAAATGAATAGCGAGTAAAAGACATACTCCCTCTCATCCATTCAAATCTTTACACTTACTATAAATTGACAATCCAATCAATTCTTTAAATTTCTCTTTTGGTAAAAAACTTTACCTTATAACCCTCATATCATTACTCTATTTACACAAAATACCACTAATTTTTCCTTACTTTAAGTTTGGTGGATCCATAAAACCATTTGATTTACCAATAATGTCCTTACTTTTACCACTTTTCTTAAAAGTTGTGAAATCCTCCATGTAAAGGATTGAATTGATGAGAGGGAGTAGATAAACTTAATGTTCGAAGATGAGTTGTCATGGTCTCACGGACATATTAATATTGCTCACAGGCGCAAGACCTGGTATTTTGATAAGTGTCATTTGTTTTAGCCAGGTAGCTAATGTAGACACTAGAACTGTCGAGTGAATCGGGTCAAATACTGGTCCCGTATCGGGTTATGGTCAGAATACGAGACATAAATAGTTTCAAATGCCTAATTTTTATTTATTTAAATACTATTAGTATTATTTTCTTTAAATTATACTCCCTCTCATCCATTCAATTCTTTACACTTTACAATCCATTCAATTTTTTACATTCCCCTATTGGCAAAACACTTTACCTTATAATCCTCATATCTTTCATCTATTTACACAAAATGTCACTCCTTTTTCCTTACTTTAAAGTTTGGTGGACCCATGACACCACTTGATTTACCAATAATACCCTTACTTTTATAACATTTCCTAAAAGTTGTGAAAAAACTTATGTAAAGGATTGAATGGATGAGAGGGAGTAATTTTTATATTTTAAAAAATAATCAAAATTTTCTTAGCTTGTCTCACTTCTTGATTTCTCTCGTTTTCGTCCTCTTAAGATAAACATTGATAAGCGGTGTAAAATCTTCGAAATGATAATAATCACAATCACTTCGTCGCATAAATAATACTCCCTCCATCTCACTAAAAGGGTCACCCCACCTTCTTGGTGAGAATTAAGGTGTATAAAAATGTGATGGAAAATAAGTGAGGTTAAAACCAATGTTAACCACAAACACTACAAGAAACAAGTCTCATTCCTACGGACCAAATCCGTAGGAACCATGATCTTTTTCGTCGGAATAAAATATTTCCTACGGATTTGCCGTAGGAACCAATCCATCGGTATATTTCGTCGGAAATAAATTGTTTCCTACGGTAGATTTGGTAGGAAGTAAGTTTCCTACGGAATATTCCGTCGGAATTGTTCGTCACACGGATTTGTTGACAAAAACAATGGTCCTACAGAACGTCGTGGGAAAGATCTAAGTTTCCTACGAAAATTCCGTAGGGTAAAATTTTTATTCCGTTGCAAATTAAAATTGATTACTACTTCTTCGAAATCGTAAATTGCCGTAGGAAATTTCAAAATTTTGGTAATTACATTGATGATTTTCACTTGTAAAAAAATAGTACAAATTACGCGTCAGTTCTGAAATACAAATAATTAATGTACCTCATTAATGATATAAAAATTAGTTACAAAACAAATTAAACAAATATTAAGAATGTTGGTACAGAAAATATATCGTCCCCTTCTTTCCAGCTGATGCAAGCTAAGAAAGCTGCGATGAAACATTTCTCTGGATTCAATAGTACCCAACGAAAAAAGGAAGGACTAAAAGCTCCAACATGAAAGCAAGTGACCCCATGCATGTTTTGGTTTACTTGAGTGGAAGAGTGTTTGATATCCAGGCACGTGCAACATGAAAGCAACCCTGGAAGTAACATAGGACAGTAATAAACATATCCGGGATTAGAAACTCTACCAAAACAAAATAATAAATTAAAGCACGATTTCATAGTATAGCATGAAATCGATCATAGTATTAACATTGATATCAAGCTTATTTAGTTTTAATATTAATTAGTATTATCAAGCCTATTTAAGAAACAAAGATCAAAGACGATACTTATCTTTAGCACAGATAAGACATTATGAAACATATAAACATTACATAATATTAACTGGACCAGTAAATTGTATGCATAGATCAATAATATACATTCACACTGAAATTACGAAGACCGTAGACCTGGAGAACCGATTCATACCTCAAGCACTTCCAAAGTAGCCTAAACATGTTTTGAACAACTCTAGCAGCAACTTTAACCATGAATTTAAGAACCAATTCATTTCCTTTTCCTGCAAACAGTCCTCTAGGACTCCGACGTACCATATAATAACTTGGCAAAAAACGGAGTCACAAAAAGATAAATGATAAAAGAGACAATTAGGGCGAGCGTGTACTCGATTGAATAATAATTCAAAGCTTCTTGAACTTGTTTTCGCTTATTGTCAACATCTCCTGATTGTACCAAGGCAGAATGTAAGAATACATTATGAGACATAATTACACAACCAACCACACTCACAGCTTACTGCTCAATTTCGGAACCACAATTCCTGAAACAACAACACACTATGCCCACAAAAACCATGTTATAATTGATATTAGTTGTCCACAACAGTCAAAACTCAAAGAAAGCAATATATATATAGTGTAAAGGTATCACGAGGTACAGGGTATATTATTCTAAGAACGGTTTGCAGGGAATGGAATTGAAAGGTGACAGTGCTCGACAACAAAGAGCTTTGAACCACTAGGCTTTGTATCGCCAAATATCCTGAACGACCTGAACACGAAACAACAACAGCAATCACGCACGAACCAACACCACACAACGCGCAGCAGTAGTATGAAACACAATGCAACCCAGCAGTAACAACGAGCAGAAAGCAACAACTTACAGCAACGGCGTGCAGTGGTAAACAACAACAGCATCCACAGTAGCAACAACCTTAATAGCAGTAGGACAACAACAATTAACAACAGAATACACACTGATATACCAAACACAACAGCAGTAGTGTCAACGACTATATCAGTTGCAAATGGCAGCGACAAAAGCATAAGACGACTCTACAACAACGACACAACATGAACAAAATCAGGGACGACAAAGTCGACACTAAAACGGAGAAAAAAAGGGACACGAAGAGAGTGATAGCAGCAACAAATGACAATAGCAGCAGTAGAAGCGAAATTAGCACAATTATCGTGGAACTACAACAAAACATAGGACGAGAAGAAAGGAGAAGGGGGACGACCAAGACCGACCTGAAGAACCCAACAACACAGACGGTACAGCAAGAACACAAGGGAGACGTCGAGCTGGAGCAAGGATAGAGACAACGTATATCACAGAGGAGGAGAAACAAAGGGAAAACGAGGTAAATCAGGACATTCAATCGATGATGTTGATTGAACAAACAATCTCGAGTTTTATTATGGATTTATGGTGCGTGATAAAAAGATGATTAAACGATGATGAAGATGATTATAATCGATCAATTTTGATTGATGATTGAATTTAGGGTGAGAAGTTGTAATTAAAGTAGATATTTACCTATGCCTTTGTTTACCATGGAAGAAGATGAAGAGGGATTTTAGGGTTTACTTTTGGAACCAGAATGTCGCTCTAGCTAATTGGGTTTCGAAATTTCAATTTTTCAGGAGGCACTCATTTACTACCTGGCTAATTTTTTTAGGGTCATGATTCCATTTTTTTCGACCTAAACCAGATAAGACCCGTTCGATCGGTTGGGTTAACGAGAATTTATAATAATAATGATGATGATGATAATAATAACAACAACAACAACAACAACAACAACAAAAATAATAATAAGAACAACAACAATAATGATAGTAGTAGTAGTAGTAGTAGTAATAATAATATTAAAATGAATAAAAAATTAATATTAGAAATATTTTTTGACATAAAAAGCGGTAAAAAAAGTAGTCGTTAAAATTTTTTTTGACCCGTATTCTGATCCTAATCCGACCCGTGACTCGTATAACACGTCAAATTTGACTCGACTCGTATACGACCCGAGCCATATGACACGACCCGCTTGACAAGTCTTCATGTTGTAAAAGTTAAAAAATAATCGACTTCATATCATGTACTCAAAGATAAAATCACTAGACATATATAGTTGGAGGATTCTACTAAGTGATATACATAAGGATAAAACAAATTTCATAGGGGAATTTCATTCGTGTTTCCGATTCGATCACTTCGGGTGCGGTCATTTCAAATTCGGTAAAATATGGGGCAAGTATAAAATGAAATACATCGTCAGGGAAAAAAAGACTGTTAATATATGCATAAACATTTGTTAAATCGGTAACGAAACAAATTTTTTGGACATACAAATTTTAATACTTCGTAGTCCAAAACGTTTTCTACTACAAAGTCGTAGGAATTCCGTAGAGATGCTTTAAAAGACCGACGAATTAGGATTCCGTAGGAACTATTTACTTTCCTACGCCTTTCAAGATCCGTAGGAAATATTCCGTCGGAATTAACACTAATTCTTGTAGTGAAAAATCAGACAAAATAAGAATAAAGCTAAGCAAAAAGTGACTTTTAGAGAGACAACCCAAAAAGAAAAGAGTAACTCTTCTACAGATAAGGGGGGTACTACATACTCTGTATCACTAGTAGAAAACTACCCTTTGGAACCGGTTGTAAACTACCCTTTGGAACCTTTCTTCATAGGTTCTACTGCCACAGATTCCTTAGGTCCGGAGCTTTGGAACCGGTTGTAGGAAGGTTCCATAGATTACCTTTAGAACCGGTTGTTGGTGAAACCGGTTCCAAAGGGTATACTATTGGAACCTACTATAAGTACAACCGGTTCCAAAGGGTTTACTATTGGAACCTGTTATAATTCACAACCGGTTCCAAAGGTGTCTCATTGGAACCTGTTGTAATTATCAACCGGTTCCAAATGGTATATCATTGGAACCTATTGTAATTCACAACCAGTTCCAAAGGGTGTTTCATTGGAACCCGTTGTAATTCACAACCGGTTCCAAAGGGTGCTATTTTTTTTTAAAAAAAAATGGATATTTAAATCCACGACAATAGTATATAAAATATAATCAACGTACGCCAACAATATATTTACATACTTGATAAATTAATTAAGTAAAAGATTGCAAGAAAATTGAAAAAAAAAATAATATTTTAATTAATATTAAACGGCAAATTACAACGTATATCGTCATCGTACATACTGCAATCTTCTTCGCATCAATTATCGGTCATTCATAGATCAAACATACTAGCTACAATCTTCTTTATATTCATGGTTCCTTCCTTGAAATAAAGAAGCTCTCCTCCTCTACACCTTACTAGTGTCTTCAGCTTGTAGAAAAACAATTAAGGGAAGAGAATTGCGACGAATAGTCACTTTCATTTATGTTAATGCATCTACTTTGATAAGATCATACTACAATAATGGAACAGAAGAATTTCCACTTGACTGATGTTTAATAGCATGTTTGAGATTGTCCTTTCGAGACCTGTGTAAAAAATGTACATGAAACATCTTAGAACCTAAACACACAAATAAGAAATAATATGCAAAATAGTAGTACAATTTAATACTATATTTCATAAAGCAAAAAGCAATTTGTTATCATAACATAAAGATACAAAGACGAAGACAGAGACCTTAGCAAATCGAATTCTATTCAGGAGCTTGCTATTGTTATGTGTCCGACCATCATGACTGTCCTAAAAACTAAATAAAACCCAGAGTGACTACTTTAGATCTCTCCACTCCTGCAACAAGTTTTGAAAGAAATTGAGTAACTTTGAGGTAGTGTGCTACCCAACCATGCTGAGGTTCAAACAAGTCTTCTTGAGTATTGAAAGCTTAAGAAATAGAGAGTTCCAAACTTCTGTTCAATATAGTACAATTTTATACTGAAAATTTCATTTAATGTTAAGGTCAGGTTATTATTGGAGTTAACACTGTCGGGTGTTGGTGACAAAAAAAACGATTATAATGAAAATGAGGCACATAAGATAATTATATTAGTTAATGGCCAGGATATCCCGAATTAAGTTCGTAAAATCGTAAAAATGGAAGTTTGGATCAGCTAAGCTATAACAAAGGAACAAGAGGGTCCTGGATCGACGTTGGATACCAAGGTTTGCAACCAATCGAGCATTTTGAATTTCAGGTCTTAATAGCTCTGTTAAACCATACACACCTTCTATCTGGAATCAGGCAAAGAAAAGAATTATCAAGAAGATTCATGGACAGTAGGGGGAAAAATACAATCATTAAACATAGATGAGTTGGTCAAACATTATAATAATAAAAACACCGAGTAGTTCAACACACATCAAACCAAAACCGCACAAATAGTTACAGGCCCCTTGGGCTCCATATAAAAAAAGCATCCGAGGGTACTCAAAAGTTTATGGATAGCAAAAGTGGTCTTTGTTGGCAACGTAAGCATCAAGTTCCTAGCTCCCAATGTTTTCCCTCCTACTGTTCCAAAATCTTACGGAGTATATTTAAATACTCAGGCCTATATTGAACCTGTATACACAAATTTACTAAAAAGACATACATTTATACATTTAACCTGTTCAAAGATACACATTTATACTAAAAAGACAATTCAAATTAATATGAAAAAGAAGTACCGAGTATTAACTAAGAACACTTTGGTGTACAGACGAGTTGGAACCATGATTTGGGGTATCATGTTTAAGAGTTTCAGTGACGCTTGCTAGTTATGCTAGCTGACAGACAAAAAGATCATCCAGTCATATTTAGTGGGCTGGAATACAGTGGTGTACTGCTTGATCTCCCACTAATTTGAGTAGCCTGAAACACATTGGTTCATTGATCATTAAATTCTGAAGGCTTTATTCTTACTATTCAGTATTCATGAGCACCATGGCATGATCTCGTACTAATCTGCTACTAATGCTTATCTACATGTATTCTAATAGAGGTCGCGTATTAAGCATGTTTGCATATATAGTTTATAAGTCCTTTAAGTTATGGATGTAACTTTATAATCTACCAAATTCTTAAATCGTTTAGACAAAGTAAATAGTGCTAATTAATCTCTTTTTTTTTTTTTATTATTATTATTATTATTATTATTATGTACTACCCGTAATTAATATACTCCGTACTTATTAATGAAATATCTGATTTGCCACCTATATATGTATGAGCCTAGTAACACTACTACAAATCCCTGATATTCGCTACGCTTTTTTGGTCTTTTTTCGTCACTTATAAACGTCAGTGTTTTATTTCTCGACGCTTTACTGAAGTGTCGAGTTTTTGGGCGTCAGGATTTCTTGACGCTTTTTAGCGTCAAGTTTGGCGACACTTTTATGCGTCAACATTATCGACGCTTTATTGCGTTATGTGTCCTTTCAGCATGCGATGATTTATTCTGTCAGGAATTATCATGGTTCTTGACAGTTTTTGTCGTCACTATGATATTTTTTCCCGCCATTTGATACCAGAAGTTTTATACAGTATAAATATACACTATTAGTGACCAAATGAGATAAATCAGTCAATGACATCAAACCATATAATAAATACTAATAGTTTGACAAGTATCCAAAGATATACATTATATCATTAAATTGCATTATCAAAATTAATATATTACAAAGTCAAAAACAATATTGTAACTATTTCACTCGGACAAGAATTGGAGGAATATTGCTACAAATGTTCACATAAAAGAAAATATCTCAAAACAAATAAATCCTAACTATAGGGTACGACGACAACTCGTCTTCCAAAGTGAAAGTGAGAATGTTCTTTCATCCGGATGCATAGCCGAGGTCATTTGTTATCCGATATCTACACGCACGTCACCATCCCGTTCAGCTATTAAACTAGGTAAAATCTGCAAGCTTTTTAATTGTGCACTTATCTGAGTAGACGACATCAAAAAATGCAATCATTGTACTTCGAATGGTCATAGTGTTACAGTTCCTTTAACAACGTTGATCTCCTTCATCACTAACCGGATCCATACTGTTCAAGATGGCAGCCGACAAGATCAACACACTCTATTCATGTTCAATTATTTTTCGTACATAAACCCTCCACCACATAGGGGAAATGTTTTGTCAGTGAATCACACATCTTTATGACATTATTATCTTATGAAAAGCTAAACTAAACAGCCGTTCAGGTGAAAACTGAATCAAATGAATCAAAGTGATGGTACCTCGGAAACAATAACTGTTGATGCCCCCTCTATACCTACTAGGTATGCTCCAACATCGACCTGTTGTTGTATACATCGTCACCAACCATTACCAACTACTGCAAATTTCGTTCATATGAAGGTTTTTAATTAGTCATTTTTTGTTTATACACAGATAAAAAATATGGACGAGACAATATAAATGGACAGTGAAATCTTGGTATAGAGGAACAAGTATAATTAGGAACGGGAAATCATAAAGCGGTAAAAGTTACCGATATGCCAGTCTGCGCGAGGTAGAGATTGAAGCCTTTCAGCAGCTGATGGTCCTGGTATAAAACAACTGTGATGAATACTCTTACATGTTGCCAATTATTGGTTATGCGATACGTCGACAGTGAGATTGAGAAAACAATGTCAAATTATTTGAAGGGAACCTGTAGCACGGAAACTAACCCAGCTAGCATACAACCTAACCATAGTTCAGCTGACGATATCTGCAAGTTTTCTCACATATTATCAGTTGACAATACGTCTGCTTTAATTAAAACAAACATAACATTTCATATCAGACCCTCTGACACCAGACAACCTGTAAAGGATAAAAATTTAAACAAAACTGCATATATATAGCCCAGGTTCTAACCATCATAAGTGGGCGTCTCGTCATCTCCCGAATTTATCAGTAAAAAATATACTCAAAACTAAACTTGGAAGTTGTGATTAGGAAGACAGTTTATTATTTGATCAGAAGCCCACAAGCAGCATAGATTATACATACTATCAAGTGAATTTTACGGATGAAATTTCAGCTAGCACCTGGAACATGGCTAGTCCTACCATCCTATAGTCCTTGAAAACCCTATTCAAAAGTAAAGGAATACATGTTAAAGACTTAGACATTTTCATGTATATAGTTCTTTTGCCAAATTAAACTAGTGTTAATAACTTTTAACTAACCTGCTGATTCAAATATAGAACTTGAGTAACCTATGATCGCATTTATTCCACTAAGCATCGGATGTACTGAAAGACCAATTCCAACCTACACCAATAAATACTATACATATATGAGAAATTAATTGACCAACTCTAATTAACGAGGCTAGTGGAAAAGAGTACATTTGATTAAAACTTACGGTGAGTATGTAGGCGTATTCCTTCCGAATTAGTTTTAGTAGGCCTACTTGTTGCTTATCATGAAGAGCTTCTGCACACACTTTCACATATACCAGCATAAAAAGTCATCAAGGTACAGCGATACTGCATCATGAGCATTCTATAAAGGTTTGAATGTTATCATGGTCACATTTTGAGGCAGTACAACATCTTTATCGTGAATCCAAATGAATAGGATCGGAGTGGTTAATTACAAGGTTGCCTTAATAGCATTCATTCAAATACAAATTTTTACCTTAATATGGGACACCTCACCACGAGAGATATCAATCTCAAGTCCTCTAAACCGGCGTAAGGTTGCTTCAAACTCCTCATTTTTACCAAACATCATCTGTTACGTATTTGATCTTATATGTTATACCATCACGTGTGCACCAGCCGTGCAAATTAATAAAAATGTGTAGTAGAGCATGCTTTACCATCCATCTCGGGGATTCTGGAATGAATACATTGATAATTTTTACAGGCTTGGAATTAAACCTGATATCAGGTTTCAAGCAGATGGGTTAGATTATTAGTTAATTTTATGACACACGTTATGATTTTGGATCGCATTTCAAATAGATAATGGAGCGAGAAACATACTGATTAATAATAGATTACGTCAGTGAATGATTACCCCTAGGAGAAATACGAAGGATGCTCGAGCTGCCAACATCACTACATATCGAATCACATGGTTCAATACCAAGATAGAATGATTCAAGAAGGAAACGATATTTTATTCCCTGAGTTAAGCAATTGATTTACCACATGGAAAACAATGAGGACATAGCGAAATCACATGACAAATTAATAATATTATATTCTTGATGAAATGATGCATCAATTAATGAAGGGTGCACCAAATGATCATGTCACTTACTTAATTGCACGAAAAAGAAAATTAAGTGCAAGTGGGTGTTAGAATTTTGTATGAAGCATGGACCAAACTCAATGATAATAAATGGGATGACAATTATCAGAGCAAAAAAAGAACACTAAAGACAAATATAAGTGGGCTTTCCACGTGTGACCTTCTGTTATGTAGCTGGCCTAGAGTGCGATTCCTCGGTTCACCCTTCGTTTTGAGACAATCCAAGATGAAATAAACTCGATTTACTCTTACCAAATATGCAACTGTAGTCTACCATTTTTCGGATGTAAAAGTTAGAAAACAACCCATAAAGCATGCAAGTAAGGTAAAAACTTCGTAAGATCAAAAGAAAGTTACCCTAAATTGGGTGCTGTAGCTTCTGATCTGAGATTATATTCCCTTGCAGGAAGGCTTAATTGTGTATACAGGTGTTCCTCATTGTCGAAACCACTTGCAATCATACTGTCGCTACCGACACCAATATTTCTAGCACGATAAAGCTGAGAGAATGTAACTTCCTGTTAATAATTAAGCTGGTATGCCGTTATGAATTGAGTAAACAAATTATTAACCTAATAATTTCTTATACAACTCCCTGTTTTCTTAAAAAATGAGATTTACCTTCTCACAGAGATCCACGTTTTCCCGCTGAATGATCGATCAATGTACAAGAATGTAAATTCAATTGACAATAAAAGTCAGGTAGCATATGCAAGGACAAAGCTAATTGATGAAAGCATCAATCAAGTGATCATTACACCTTAAAATTTAACTCTTGTATTTCATCACTTAAGATCTATTCTTGCATACGTTTGGCATGCAAAACGAGTTATTTGCGAATCTGCAAGTTAACAGCTACAAAGATATTAAACCAACCAAATGAGGTTGGTGTCTTACCTTCTTTGTACGAACACCCTGCAGGCTAACCTCCAGTTAATTTTCTAGGAAGTTGAGTTCTTAATGCTTAAGCCACTTAACTTTTGTCCCATAAGTTGCCTAACTCAGGGTTCACACTAGCATCATGAATAGAACATCCTGCTAGTGCTCAAAACCCACACCAAAATGCAGCCTTGAAACGCAACTCGCCTCACACTGAACTACATCCTGCTTCAACACCAAATACAACCTAGTACACCCACGAAGGCAGCAAAAAATGCAGTCTGAATTGCATCAAACTCCTAGTGCGTGGTGTGTTGTGACATTGCATCGACATACAGCAGCTTTGACGTGATATATTGCGGATTTGCGGGCCATTATCTAGCATCCTTCTCTTGATACTTGAACAATAGACTACATTCGATAAATAGAGCAGCTAAAAAAATATTAACTACCATTCAAAATTATAAACAATACATAATACAAAATAGTGAATAAAATGGAGAAAATACAATTGTGTGACTTAGCTATAAAAAAAACTTAATTGGAACACAGAGTAAGAGCGTACAGGTACTCAAACCCACTTTATATCTCGAAAAACCTGACAGAATCTATCTTACATCCCAAAACAAAATTTAAATGTTATATAAATGTATGCTAAATCAAGGATTTGTACCCCTAATCAAGTAAAATTAAAGAACCCTAACAGCGTACTGGTACTCAAACCCAATTTAATTCTTTGGGTTTAAAAAAAAATTAAAACTGAAACAAAAATCAATAATTTAAGAAGACTTACCTTGATTATCCATGGAATAGAAATGATAAAGGATATTGAGAATCGCCTATCAATGGAGTTTTGGGGTTGAGGGGCAAAACAAAGAAGGCGTAGATTTAGGTTTTCGATATAGGCGGGAATGCGGGATGTTGAAATTTTGGGTAAGTGAAGCGGTTCCTTTTTTTATGCCTGAAATAATATAATAAACTAAAATTTGACCAATAAGAGAGCTGATAGGGGGAAAAGGGATTGACGCTTATAAAGCGTCGACCATGAAGTGTAGGGAAAGTAAGGGATTTGTAGTAGTGTAATGAACAAAGCCCATTCATAAAGTGGGAAGATATGCTTCATACGGAGTACGTATATACGAGTATCTTTTAATTCATCGGTAGTCAGAGAAGCACGGACAAATTGGAAGAGATTATCTTGAATAAACACAGTTCTGAGTTACTGCTCCAGTACCAAGATGCCGATAGAATATCACCTGACCAAAACATTAATACAATTGCAAGGTAGTAAAAAAATACTAGTGAAATTTTAGAGGTATAAACGGCTTCATCTCACACACCAACTATTACAATACCACTATCATACTACCCAAGGGGCCTGGTTCGGTTTCCCTCTGTAGAGTAATCTGCACACACCGCTATCACAATACATGACTAGAAACAAGTCTACGAGTAGAATTAGCGGCAAATACAAAGAGGGAATGAATTCAACCTATTGGCTGCAACATTTTAGGATGGAACCAAACAAGTTCTTGAACAAACGACCCTTAAAAGAAACAATCGTTTCAATTTCTTGGACAAACGACCCTTAAAAGAAATAAACTTCACGGAATCAATCAAATTGTCTTGTGCCCCTAGAAAAATGGTCACAACTATAATGACTGATATTTTGTAATACAACTATAATCAAATTGTCTATGCCAATACTAGTAGAAAACATGAAGGACAGGAGAAACGTTTCGTAGAGAAAAATTGTAAAAAATTTAATAGGATATAAAAACATTTCATAAACAGACGTGTAGTATTAAAAATGAAGATAACACAGGATAAAACTAAGCAACCCACAGGAGGGAAGAAGCAAAATATAATGACAGCACACCAAACCCGAAACTTATAATTAGCGGGCCTGTTCGATTCTCAAGTTTGGAAATTCAAATTTATAACTGCCACAAGTTAGAAATAAAATCAACTCAAAAAATGAAGAGGTCATATGAAAAGGCAAATACACCTGAATTTCGTGTTGAAAAGGCTCAAACTTCGAGAATAGGGGCAAAAATAAGCTTAAGTTATATTCGGAAGTCAATCATACTCGGGATCATTGACAACAGCGTCCAGAAAGCCCCGTGATCAAATGCTCCCTCAAATTTGATGTCCGTCCTAAAAAAATTTCAAATAATTGCATAGATTCTTTTGCCTCAGAATATATAGACTTTGTCCCAGATTTCATGGCTCACTCTCATCCCCTACTCTCTCTCTCTTTCTCTCCCTCCCCCCCCCCCCCCCCCCCCCCCCCGCCCAACTTACCACTTTTTCCTCTCTCTCTACACTCCTTAAGGTTTCAACTCTCAACTGTCCTCAATCAAAACCTCATTTCCCCTCCATTTTCACTTCAGAGCATCAAAAGTTTAAAAAACTACACCCTGAATCATCAAAGATTGGAACTTTTACCAAAATTTGCCAGTTTCAGCAGCTGCAGCTAGTTGAAATTGTGTTCTGATGATGCTTTTTCAAATGCTTGGTGCTTTAAGATCATACCCATTTCTCATTTCTGGGATCTGATTGTTACAGGACATTGGTTTTTTGTGAATTCTGTCATTTGGCATTGTTTTTACTGGACTGTTTTTTACTTGTGCTTCTTACTGGACTGTTTTGTGGGTAAGTTAGTTCATAGTATCTACCAATGGAGAGGTCAAGATCAAAGAGGAGTTATTACTATGATGATCACCATGACTATGACCCTGAACCCTTTTCAGGGACTAGACCTAGGTACACTTAATACCAACATTTCAAACTGCAACCAAGAATCAACTGATAAATCTCCCGCCAGCAGTAATCAAATGAACATAGATTCACAGATCATTCCGCAATTCAAATATAAGATGGCCTCAATGTTCATCTAATCAAGACGAACTAAAGAGAACAAACAACGATATCGAAAAGACTTGAATAAACAAGCTATGTATATTTCTGAATCATAAATGAACTAAACACAAATAAACTAATCCTCAATTTAACCACTTAAAAAGTTCCTAATCATCATCTTATCAAATAAAAAAACTTGTTAAAATATGAATCAACCAGCAATTTCAGGACCTAGTCAATCTACAAACATAAATAAACAGATGTCAACTTTACAATTTCACCTGCTGAAAGGGTCTAATCAAACAATAGAAAACAACCAACAACAATCACACCAAACGCAAATTCACAAGCGATTTCCAAACCGTAATTAGACCTTAGAACTAATGACTGTATTATCATAATTCAACGGAACTCACCTTAACGAATTAGGGTTGATTTTGTTCATTGTTCTGTTCGTTGATTCTCCTGGGTCGTCTCTGTTTCTTCCTCGCCCCCGCACTCCACTGTTTTGTCGGCCTCGTCGTGTCTTGGTTCAGATATTCGCCTTCGTAGTGTCTTCCTCAGATATTCACCTTCATCGTGTTCGTTGTATCTTCGAATTAGGTTTAGGGTTCTTCGCGTATTTTTTTTTCAGTTGGGGATTCCTAATATTTGGTGAGATGATTTTTATTCGTGGTTTTATTTTACATTTGGTGTGGGTTTATTTGGTTTGGGTTACTTACTCTTTGGAACCTCATGTCGGTGTTTATTTGGTTTGGGTTTCGATTACTTACTCTTCGGAACCTCATATTATTAAAAAAGGTTCTATTGACTGGGTCTTTGGAACCAGTTCAATATACAACAGATGAAAAAGTATTTTAATAGGGTCCAAATATTTTACCTAGTACCTTTGGCACCTCTTTTCAGTAAACAACCGGTTTTGTTGGTATATATATTTTTTTCATGTCATCTAAGGCACCTCTTGTTCATACAACCGGTTCCTTTTAACAGGTTCCAATGACATTAATTCTACTAGTGTATGTTAAAGTTTGAGTTTTAGCAAAATCCAGACATAGAAATAGATGACTCGAAATTGGCTTTTAGACTAAAGTTTTGTGGCCTCTTCTTTCCAACGAGTTGAACAGATTGGACTAGATCATGACCCAAAATCGGGTCATTTAGGATTCGGGTTAAACGGGTTGCGAGTAAAAAAAACGGGCTCATGCCTCTAAAAACGTGTCAGGTGGGTCAGGTCAAATTTAGAGCGAGATGATGACATACATACAAATATATTCAATGCGCAAGTCAAAAGTTTAGAGAACAAAAGACACAGATAGACCCAATGTTCCAAATGAGTTGTCACAGACATTAAAATTGCTGACGATGACCAGGTATTATGACGAACGTCGTTTGTTTTTGCCATGTAGCCTGTCACCGGTCGGGTATACGGGTGTGGACATGACATAGATCCACCTCGACGCGGCCACGCGGGGGTTTGGGTAGGCGAATGTATCTCGTGGTAAGATTGATCTCGGGTCGAAATTTAAATCGAAGTTAGGAGTCGCCACCGAACTTTGTGGGAGTTCGGACCCGTTCGAACCCACTCTATACTTAGGCGTATCGTGCGCAAAGCACGACCCGCTTTTAGTGCTAGAACTTATGGGTTTGTCCCTTTGCATTACGATACCGACGCCGAGTTATCAGGAATCCTGAATCGAATGACTCTCGTGTGCCAACGGTTTTGGACATCCGAAAACCATGGTTCTGAGTAAGGGGTGAGGGTACGTGTTGGGAAGCCCACAAAGGACATCCAACCCCGTCCGCTCTTAGCGGCCTCTACTTAGATATCGTTCGTTTTCGTGTACGCGCGTTAGTTTGACGATTGAATGTTATGCAAACAATGAATTTTTGCTAAGCATGCAAATTATGTGTGAATTACGTCATTTAATGCATCTAAACTAACGTTGAAGTTATTTAGCATGTGAGGTTCGTTTTGTAAAGCGGTAAATTGCAAGCATAAAACGAGAATAAGTTACAAGTTACACGGGCAGAAATACAACCCGGACAAAATAAAATAACGAGCAAAGTCGGAATAATGATATAGTAACGGTAATAATGAACGGATTAGAATATGTAATGCAATGCATGGTTTTGAAAATGTAGGCACGTGATAGTCTTTACACGTGACGACCGAAGTCGTAAAAATATTTGAGGAGGCTAAAATGATGTTAAAAGCTCACATTTTATGATAAAAGAGACCACTCAATCGAGTCATAGGAGGGACTCGATCGACTGACCCTGTTATAGACTTTTTGCCTCGGTTTTGGGGTGCTACTCGATCGAGTGGGCTATGGCCCTCGATCGAGTGCCCCCAGTTTGAGCGACTGCTCCAATTTGGTAAGGGTGGTAATTACGAATTTTGTTTTGTTTAAAATCGATAACCAACCGAGTTAAATAAAAATATGACGTAAATATATTCAACTTGGTTTTCGGTACTCGTAACATGTATTTTATGATTACGAGACCGGTATCGGGAACTTTGAAAAAGATGTTGTAAAATTGTTTTGAATTGGATTAGGACGAAATTAATTCCCTCCGCGCTACGACATCGTTACTAATCCTTACGGATTACATGATGTTCGATTTTGCATCAACGGGTTTCGTATTAACCTCGAAAATGGTATCGGACGTGTTCAACAACGTATTATCACAATCACGTTACGCCCTTAAGTGTTTGGGGCGGCGCTCCTCGAAAGGGCGCCACCACTGTTACGACTTGTAAAGGGATTAAACGGACTTGGAGCGAGAATCGTAGTCAAACACGTTTGATCCGAAAACGGTTTATATATTTATGTGATTATACGCGGTATTATTTTTATGACGAAATGTAGATAAATAGAAGAAAATGTTAGTGGTTAGAGTGCGTAAATAAAATGTTAGTAACAAGGAAATAAAATGTTAGTGTTGTTAATATCGGCTAATAATAATAGTACACATATATATATATATAAAGAAACGAAAAAGAAGAAGGGAGAAAGAGATGTCGGGATTTGAATTACATCCTCAACCTACATGCTTAAGTATCTCGGAAACGGACTCGTAAAGTAGCGGCGTGTGCGCGGGAGTGTCGAGAAATGTAGGGTGAGTTAAGGTGCGTAGGGTTTATGAGAGGATGTGCTCGGGTCTTTGACGAGTTTTGATCTCGGGATTTTGAATGTGTTTGTGTAAGGATATTGTCGAGGCTGTGCTAGTGTGTAGGGTTGCAAATGACTTGAAATCACTACAAGAAAGAATCCAATTAGCTACCAAACAAGCGCGACAAAATCTGTCAGTCGCTCCTATAGCGACCGAAAAAATATAAGCGCGACTGATATCCGTCGCTAGATGAAGAGACGAAAGGGGGTTGTGGAAGAAAAAAAATAATAAGCCATATCGACAGATATCTGTCACTAAAAAAATACCCGGGTGACAGATATATGTCGCTAAAACAGACCCAAGCGACAGATATTTGTCGCTAATGGGTAAAGAGTAGCGACAGATATCTGTCGCTAAGGGCGAGCGAAATTTTTTAAGTTACGCAGCACCCCCCCTTCCCCGATTACAATCCCCATTTTACTCTCTCTCTCACTCTCTCTCTAAGTTTCCTCTCCCTTCTCTCTAACCCGCCCTCCTCATCCTTTCCTCTTCATTTCTTCCTTCTTCTCTCATTTTCCTTTAGTAAGGTATGTTTATCTATCTATATTTAGTTTTAATTATTTGTTAATTTTTGTTTTTATTGATTTAAATAAATTAATTTTTGGGTTAGATAGTTTTATTAGTATAGTTAGTATGTTAATTGCTCATAGGTTCCCCAATTTGAAATAGGTAGATTGTTTGTATAAATTTAGCGTTTATGATTAAGTATTTGAATGAATTGGGTTGTTTTAATGTGTTAGGAAATTGAAATTGAATATACAATTATACCAATTTAGTGATGTAATTATGGACGGATTAGGTGCAAATAGTACTATGTTTAGGTGAATTGAGAATTTTACAAAATATGTGAATAATGTAAATTAGTAAATTACTTTAGAGAAAATAATTTGTATGTGGTTATTGTCTCAATTATTTTAGATAAAAAAATGAAGAGATCTGAACGAAAATGGATGTATGAGGAAAGATTGGATAAGAGACGATGTCCCACAACTCAATTTTTAGAGGGTGTTAATAGTTTTCTTGAGTTTGCTAAAACCCACCACGAATACGCGTCAGAGGGTAGATTTAGATGTCCTTGTGTGAAATGTAAGAACCTCATATTCTTGGATATTATTTTGATTAAGGAACATATTACCTCAAATGGGTTTTGTCCAAATTATTATTGTTGGATTTGTCATGGTGAGACGTCTGTTGTTGAGGAATCTGAGGTTGAACAGAATGAAGGCGGGTTGAGAGGAATGATTGTTGATGTGGTTGAGTGCAATGTGTTTAATGATGAGAGCGTGTACACTAACGACGATGACCAACCAACCCCACAAGAGCCAAACCCATGAGCGAAAGCGTTTTTTGATATGTTAGAGGCTGCGGAGAAGTGACATTGTTAGAAGTCGCATCTATGTTAGTGACCCTTAAATGTGAGTATAACCTACCGTTTGGGTGCGTAGACGGTGTCACTGCGTTGATTGAGAAACTCATCCCAAAAGACAATATCATGACCAAAACATTCTACAATACCAAAAAAATAGTAAAAGGTCTTGAACTTTCGCATCAAAAGATCGATGCTTTTCCCGATGGGTGCATGCTCTTTTGGAAGGACGATGCCCTACTTGAGGAATGTAAGAAATGTGGTAAGGGTAGATACAAAAGTGTAGATGAGAATATTGTTTTGAGGGGTAGGAAGGGAAAGAGTGTTGCGAGGGATAAAAAACCTATACCACTTAGTCGACTTACCTACTTTCCCATCGCCCCTAGACTTCAAAAATTATATGCAACTAGAACCATTGCCAAACAAATGAGGTGGCATAAAGAAGAAACTCGTGTAGAGGGGAAGATGTGTCATCCTAGTGATGGGGAGGAGTGGAAACGCTTTGATAGGATTTATCATGACTTTGCGGAGGAACCCCGTAACGTCAGACTTGGGTTGTGTACCGATGGGTTTGCCCCTTTCGGTCAGTTTGGTAAGTCGTACTCATGCTGGCCTGTCATGATCACACCATACAACTTACCCCCATGGCTGTGTCTGACACCACCATTCATCTTCCTTTCTCTCAATGTTCCCGGTCCAAAAAATCCAAAAAATCACTTACAACCAGTGATAGAGGAATTGAAACACTTGTGGCAAGTAGAGGTGGAGACATACGATGTGTCATTGAAACAAAATTTCCAACTTAGAGCATCGCTTTTGTGGACTATAAACGATTTCCCTGCGTATGGTATGTTGAGTGGTTGGTCTACGGCGGACCAAAAAGCTTGTCCTTGTTGCATGAGTGAAATTAAAGCGTTCTACCTAAGAAATTCAAACAAAATTAGTTGGTTTGACTGTGATAGACAGTTCTTACCCGAGGGCCATCTGTATAGGAAAAATAAGAAAGCTTTCAAAAAGGGTGAGGTGGTGCTAGATGAGGCACCTATTCATCTCCATGGAGATGAGATATGGGAGGTGATTTCAGAGTTCCCATCTACTATTGACGGCACCGATCAAGAGTTCAAGGATCTTAAGAAATTAAAAAATGGTTGGTTTAAAAGAAGCATCTTCCTTCGACCTTCCATATTGGAGTACTTTATTACTCCGACATAATTTGGATGTGATGCGTATTGAGAAGAATTTCTTTGAGCAGCTGATTCACACCGTCATGGATGTAGAGGGTAAGACATGTGACACCGTAGGATCCCGAAAAGATTTGAAGAAAATTTGTGACCGTCCAAAATTGCACATCGAGAGAGATGGGTCCAAGCCTAGGGCCTTGTTCAGCCTTGATAAGGCTCAGAGAAAGGCCGTGTTAGAGTGGGTAGGGAAATTGAAGTTCCGTGATGGGTACGCCTCCGATTTTAGTCGGTGTGTCGATATTAATAACTTGAAGCTGCAAGGTTTGAAGAGTCACGACTGCCACGTTTTCATTGAGCGGTTACTACCCGTGTCTTTGAAGCAACTGCTACCGCAAGGTGTCTGGAATCCTATTACTGAGATATCTCAGTTCTTTCGAGATTTGTGTTCGTCGACAGTTACAATTGACTACATGACTCGCTTGGAGGATCAAATTCCTCAGATACTGTGCAAACTTGAGATGATCTTCCCACCCTCTTTCTTTAACTCAATGGAGCATCTACCGGTCCACTCGCCCTACGAAGCTAAAGTGGGAGGACCGGTTCAATATAGATGGATGTACCCAATTGAGAGGTGAGAATTTTATACTTAATGAAACACTAACGTAAAATTTTATATTGTACTCTATCATTAATAAATTTGCTTGATTGTTATAGATATCTCAACCATTTGAAGAAAAAAATTGGTAACAAGGCGAGGGTCGAGGGCTCCATATGTAATGCTTATCTAGCAGAGGAGATATCCAACTTCTATTCTCTGTATTTCAAGAAAGAAGTCAACACCAAAGCCAAGAATTTGAACTTAGAAACACATGAGACGATTGACCCCAACATACCAGACTTTTTTCAAAGTAAGGTAGGTGAAGGATCTTCATCGGCTGGGGGGTGGAGGGTGTTAGATGAGAAAGAATACAATAGTTCTCACCTTTACTTGTTATCAAACTGCGAAGTCTTGGACCCGTATGAGAAGCAGTTTGTAACTGAAATTCTAGCTGCTAATCCACATTTAAGCGGTGACGACGTTTGGAATAATCATGAGGAACAATATCCCGGTTGGCTTAAGGATCATGTAATTTCAGAAAATATCCGGGATGATTTGGTTAGGAGCCTAGCATTAGGTCCTTGAGGAAGGTTAGAACTTGGAACCGGTATTCGGTTAATGGTTACAATTTCCATACATTTGCCCATGGTAGCAGTAGGGCTAGATGTAATTTTAGTGTGACTGTGTCGTCACATGATGGTGACGACTATTACGGTCTACTGCAGAACATCTTTGATTTGTGCTACGCTGGAAGTGATTGTGGATATAGAGCTGTGCTATTTAAATGCGAATGGAAGAATAACTCAGTGCATGGTACTAGAGTACATGAACGGTACAAACTAGTTGAAGTTAATCATACCAAAAAATACTCTAAGTACGATCCGTTTATACTTGCACATCAAGCACACCAAGTGTACTTTGCTCCTTATCCAACCACAAACAACGATAGAAGTGGGAATCAGTGGTGGGCAGTTTTTAAAACTAAGCCACGGGGGCACATTGACGCTGACCTCTTTCAAGAGGAGGTCACTGCTAGTGATACAACATTGTCTCCCATCGATGTGAATATTTTCGCAAGTGATGGTGAGAATGAGGTGGGAATGGGGGAGGATTTGGAGGATGAAGAGGATGAAGGTGGTGAGAACATCGAAGGTGCTTTTGATGATATGGTCGGGGAGGAGAAAGACAGCAAAGTCGAAGGCATCGACGATTTGGAGGTGGATGATGAGGAGGAGGATAACTACGAGGATGAGGATGTAGTTGGGTCGAGTAGGCAAGTGGGAAACGACAACGACAGCGATGATTGCTAGTAGGGTATAGTTTTAATAATTTATGTTATTTGAATAGTAATAATCTATATTGCTAGTAGTTTGTAGTTGATTATGTTGTTAATTTCTAACTTTCTATCTTCGTCAGCAGATATGGTGTTCGGCAGACGATTTAGAGCTGGGGGCGGTAGAAGAAGGAGCCAGCAGGGGCTGGAGCAGGGGCAGCGAAACGAGAACCAGTTGAACAAGAACCAGCAGGGCCCGGGGGAGCAACCACCCCCCCCCCCCTCCACCACCACCTCAGGGGCTTAGATATCGGGAGCGTGACGGGCGCCTTATTCTGAGCCCCGATAACACATGGTAAACTTCAATCATATTAGGAACTTCATTATTGTGAACCGGTTAATTATACTTTTACACTTCAATATTATTTCCTATTTTGGTCTAGGTTTCGGCACCGCAAGGTGGTGACCGGTGTCACCGATAGTTTCCTGTCTGACTTGACGACCTACTGCACAAGTTGGACTCAGGTGCCTTCGTGGCAGCAGGATAAGTGGTTCGATAATTTCAAGGTGCACAATTTTTTTGGGTTTACATTAGTGAATCCCTATTACTGTTATTTACCGATTATTAATTTAATAACAACAAACTATCTTGCAGATGAAACACTGGTGGGAGGATAGCCTCGAGGTGGCTGCAAGAGACTGGTACATGGAGGTCGCAGTCGATCGATACAGGGACAACATGTTCAAGATAACGAATGAGGGGAAGGAGAAGAAATACCTTACAGGTTTGATTATTGATCAATTCAATTAGTGTTACAACTTGAATACAAAGTTATGTATATTTTTGCTTGTTGATCTCTTCATATGAATTGTAGATGCCACACTTGAACAGTTCTATAAAGTCCCCGCCGACCCCAAGTTTGCTAAGAGATCCCTACAAGCAAAGAAAAACAAGAGACGGGGAGGAGATCCTGAGGGGGAAGCGGCGGCCACCCACTACGGTGGGTCGCAGTCGATGCACCAGCGCGCTATGGAGGTAAGTATTTCCTTTCTTTTGATTTTTATTTTGGATTCTTATTTAAGGTTTTCATTAAAAATATTAATGAGAAATCTACATGTACTGTTAACAGTTAAAGAAGAAAACAAGAGAACTCCCTGTAGCTGCGCAGCTCTTTCTTGACACAAAGAGCAAGGTGGACTGCAAGGGTCAAAGGGGCTTCATTTCAGAAAGGGACCAAGAAATTTGGGTGAGTTTCTAACATAAGGCTTCTTTATATTGTTCTTTAGATTTCGACTTTGTCAATGAATTCTTATCTAACCAATTTCTTTTAGGATGCATATATTGAGGCCACTTCCACGGACGACCCTGAAATTAGGGATAAGGATCCGAACAAGGTATGGTTCAATGTCGCGCAAGGGTACCGCAAGGGAGTGGTGTACGGTACGGGGAACGCTTACACCTTGTACTGGACACCACCCAACGCTCGGAGAGGGGTATTCGACCTCGACGGAGTACATACCGTCTGTCGTTGCTGAGATGAGGTCGGAACAACAAGAAGAGAGGGCGGAACGGGCTGCTTTGGCTGAGAGGGTGAAGGCGCAGGATGAGTGTATCCAGCGATAGGATGAGGTTAGTGCGCAAATACTGGAAGAGCTAACCCGCCTAAGGAGCATGTAGCAGCAGAACTGCAACTCCAGCCCCATTCCCCGACACCGAGATCCTAGAGACCCCTTCAATGGGGGTGGTAGTGGCGCTTCCGCTAGTTTTCCAGTTCGTTGAGCATGTAGATTAAGAAACGCAGCTTGTAGTGAATGAATGTTGATTGAAAACAGTTTGTAACATTACACTTAATTTAGTTTATTCAAGTACAATTAGTTACCTTGCTTGGCAATTATGGAAATGTGAAGCCAACATTATGTGGCCGATACGACATGGTGTTTAGAACGTATTTGTCATTGCTGGGTTGTTTTTCTGTTTGCAGATTTTGGCTAGAAATGAAATAAATTGAATCAACCAAATATTGGTCCTGTAGCGACTGATATCTGTCGCTAAAATGGCCAAATAGCTACAGATAACGATCGCTAATATAGACGCCCAAGGCCCCCAACCCCATCAGGTAAGCCCCCTTAGCGACAGATATCTGTCGCTACACTGAGTCCATTAACGACAGATATCTGTCGCTAACTGACCCTCTTAGCGACAGATTTCAGTCGCTAACCTTAGCGACAAATATCTGTCGCCCAGATTTTTTAGCGACAGTAGTACCAGGCTCGACTGATTTGCAGCGACTGTCATCTGTCGCGCGTCCTTTCTTTGCGACAGTTCACGGTAGCTGTTATCAGTCGCCCGTCATGTATTTTTTTGTAGTGAATGTGGTGAAAATGTATGAGATGTAAAGTTGTGAATCTTGTGAATGTGAGGGAGTATTTATAGGCATTCTCACGGTTTAGAGTCACTCGATCAAGTGGCCCTAGATGCACTCGATCGAGTGACCCACAAAAGGGCGCCATTTCGTTTTTTAGAAAGTCCACTCGATCAAGTAGGCTCATGTCACTCGATCGAGTGGTTAGGCGGGTGAGCCTATATAGGAAGGTTGAGATTTTCAAGCCTTGACCTTGACTTTGACTTGGATGGTTGTTTTGGCTGGTTTCTAGAAGCTTGCATGGTCGGTTTTTTGATTTGGACCGGGTTTTGGGTCGTAAACAGACGGTTTTATTTTCGGTGTCAGTTTTGGCTCAAATTAGTCTCATTTTATTGGAAACGACCCACTGAGCCTGGATTTGAGGTCGGTTTTGAGAGATTTGCACTCCGCTAAATGCCCACGTCGGATACTATTAATTCCGAGTTCGCATTCGAGCGTATTAAGTCATGTTTACGTCAGATCATCATCGGGTGTTTTGCTGGAAGCTGTTATAGACACTAGCAGACAAAGTGTGGGTGTCTACAACGGGTCATGCTCAGAAGTAGTTTCGAACACCTAATTTTGTTATGACTTTTAAAGTAAAAGAAAATTAGTACGTATTAAATTACGGTCGGGTTTATGGGTCGAGTCGAATTTAACAGGTCCAACCGTCTAAGAGTAGCATCATAACCCGCGTCTGCTACTTTTCGTATAAAATACATGCAAACATGGAGTGCTAATCCTCTAAAATGTCAATTATTTGAAATAATCGTAATCATTCCATTGCACGTAATAATTATAAAAGGAAGTATTAATGTTGATTTAGTAACGTTATTGTTACACTCATGCATCGCACGGGCATTAAAACTAGTATATATGAGAAACCAAGATTTTGCCATTGCATCTGTTGTTGGATATTTATCTATATAATACTAATAATATAAAAAGGCAAATTAAAAAGTTCTCTCTCTAATAAGCTGACACGTGGCATCACTACAACTCAATCCTTAAGTTCTTAAATGTTATTCACATATTCATCACTATGGAAGATTAACAGTTGGTGACTTCGAAGTATCTTTGTATTCTTATCTATAAATATAATTAAAAGATAATAGGTTTATGTTAAAAATATTGTTTAACTTATTCTAATTATAAAATATGTTGCTTTTAGAATGACGAGATTAATTAGACAAATGATATTCACCATTTTCTCCTAATTACTTATATGTTTTCTAACTTAATAATAAAGACGATAGCGATAATTAAACACGTAACTAACGATGTTAACTATTTAAGGGGAAAAAAGTCAATTGATAACCAATGATGGTAATTAATGATATTAACATTAATAAGACGCATAATTAACATTTTACAATTAAACGATCATGACGTAAATGATAATTAAACAATTAAGTAACACTAAAAGTTTAATCATTTGCATAAGTTTAAAAATATTTAGATAAATGATAATTAAACAAGCGATTAACGATTTAAAGATCTAATTTACGTTTTTTTTTAAATAAATCCCCGAAAACTGTCCCAGACATCTTCGAGACTAGAACACTTCGAAGTCCTGTGGATGGGAACACTTCGAGGCTAGAACAAAGGGGATATAAACTCTTCTTAACGTAAAACAAACACGCCCCGTGCAAATGTACGTGTAACACCCCTAATTTTAATAATTAATTCGTATTCATAATTTTATTTTGTTTGCGATTTAACTCGTAATCCTTAATTTTAATTCTTATCGGATTTGCTTTGACTTCATCATAATTCCTAAAATCTTTATTTTAGCTCGAGTTCTAGTTTCCAAATCAAAATTCGTTAAAAAATTTATCATTTTCATCAAGAAATCATTTTATTAAACTTTCGCCGAATAATTATTTTTTTATTTCTGAGAAATCATTTTAATTCATTTTCGTTGAACATTCGTTTACTTTCTCATGAAACTTTATTTTAATCGCAAACATTTATTTTATCCTCGATATTTACTCTATTTTTCATTTGAACTGATTAATTATTTTTCTAAACTTCTTTTTGTCTCAAATATTAATCTTAGCTTCATGGAATATACATGATATTTCATTCGGCCCAAATATCCATCCTCGCAACTTGATTTTAATTCGATTTCTCGTGAGTGAACTTGTGTCTCAGTTCTATCTACCACCCATCACGTTGTATCCCTACTATTCTCTACACGCTCAACTCTTAACTGCAAACCCTATTCTCTTCCTCTTCTTTTTGCAGCCATCAACTACATTCTCCCTCCTCTGCCTTCATCCCCAACTTCGTGCTATCTCTGCTACGCCCATTATTGTCGTCTGAATTTGTAAAGTAATTTCTATCTCCTTCTCTCTTACTCGTTTTTGTTTCGTTTTGATTCATCTGGTTGGTGTGGGGGTTTTCTCCTGTTCGCTGCTGCACATGCTGTTGTTCGTCTCCGTTGCCCTACCTTCTTCGTTATCCTTTTTCTTCTTATTCATGTTATCATTCTCATTATTACTGATGATTCATGCGTGTTTGCTTATCGTTCTTCTGCTTGCGTCTTGTTGCTACTGTACGCGATCATTGCTTCTTGTTGGCTTTGTCGATCTGTTCTTTCTCGTTGAGTCCGTTTGTGTTGTTTATCTCGTGTCGTTGCTGTCTTGGATGTACACGTCCTGATGATGTTATTCCTCTCCTCTTCCTCTGCCTACTTCATCCTTGCTAAACCGATTTTATGTTGTTGCTACCATTCTTTCGTTTGTCTCCGTCCTCAGTTTGCGCCCGTCTTGCTATATTTGAAGTTGTTCGTTATTGCTACTAGTTTTGTCGCATTTCGCTATTGTTCGGTATTGCTATTCTTTTGTTGCTACTGTTGGCTAGATCATCATCGTCGAGTCGTCTCCTGTTGCAGCTATCTTGTCGTTGTTCGGGTTCGTTTTTTTTTTGTGCTCCCTCTTTGTCCTACAATGATGCGTTATTGCTATTGTTGCATGTACTGATGCGTTTCGTTACCGGTGATTCTATTCGTCGTTGCCGCATTTTTGTTCATGCTTGCTACAGTTACTTCTGTGATGTCTTTATTGCACTTGCTATCCTTCGGGTACTGAGTCCGTGTCTCCTTCGTCTTCTCAGTTTTCAGTCACTGACTCTCCTTTCCATCTCGATTTTGTTACTGTTGTGCCATTCCGTTTTCTTGGTTATTCAGTCTGTTGTTTTGTTACCAACTTCAACCTTCGTGTTTCTGTTTGACACATCAATCCTCTTTCTGTCTTGTGTCGAATATCTTGTCTCATTCTTGTGTTTGGTCAACTCGGTTTTCGTGGTGAAGCATGCTTAGAAAACTATCGGTTCTACAACTTGGAGCTTGAAGGCATTATTATTGAAGTTTTGGAGCTTGGATTATACAAGTGGTACAAGTTTATTGAAGGCTTTTACTCAAGGTAACTTTAGGGCGTTACTCAATATTAGATCGTATGTTGAGTAGTAGTATGTAGTAGATACTTTACCTTCGGTTCTATTTACGTATTATTTGCTAGAAATAGTATTTCAAATCATGCATCTTATAAACATTTTATAACTTTTTGATATCGTTTTATAAATAGTTATTAATTTTTATTATTAATTATCATTATAATATTTTGTTGTTTATCGTGACATAGTAACTAAATAGTATCAGTTTCATAATTTTGTCATATTTCATTAAGTTATTATTTTAACTTAAAATCGTACTTTTATATAAAAACCGAGATTTGTATACTTGTTTAATAAATTAATTTTCGTTTTACGACTTATGTTAATAAATTAGAAAATAGTCGTTTTGTTTGAAATACATTTTTGTCAAGGCTATTTTCACTAAATAACTTCTTAATATTACAATTTATTATTTTTATCAAAACCTGTATTGTTTATTAATAATTTAATTGCTAAAGACAATTTTAAAGGTTTTAAATCTCGTTTCAGTTCTAAAACTCGTACGCTATTTATACTTTATCTATATTTATCATTTTGTTTCTAAATCATATATTTTCTAAAATTTATCGTTTTAACTCGATTTTCCAAAATATTTATAAAGTATTATATTTTCACTTATTACATTTGATTTATACCTTTGATAACAAACTTAGAAATATATTAAGTTATGATAATAACGTATTAATAAAATGTTTATTTGCCATAAATGCTATTACGGTACATTTTAACATAGGATTATTTCATAACAATAATACCAACTATGGGGGTGCTTCTTATATTAATACCAACTATACGTAATCCCGTTCTAATATGAACTATCCTCTCATTAATCTCTCTTTATAACCAATGCCTTTTTTACATGTAAAAACCGGTAATTGTGACCTGCTAGGTTTTGGTGTGCCTCTTCTTCTTCTTCCCCTTTATATTCATCAAATTAAAAGTCATCCTCCATTATCAACCTTCAAAACCCTCATTGTCACAATGAGATGTGGTTATTCATCTGGATCCTCCTCTGATTCGTATCCTTCAAATGTCAGTTTTTTTTGCAAACGTCAGATAAGATGCTCCAATCTATTTACCTAATTTCATACAATTTAAGAAAAGCAATGGCGATAGGAGATGTCGGGTTCACCAATGGCGAGAGAAGAGTATGTAGTAACGAGGGAGGAAGTGTACAGAGTATGGTGGGAGGAGGGACTTTAATTCAAAATGATATTAAAAGGAAAAGGGAACCGGCTCATCAGGTAGCCGGTAACTTGTTTTAAAGAGAGATTAATGAGAGGATAATTCATATTAAAATGAGATTACGTATAGTTGGTATTAATATAAGAAGCACCCCCATAGTTGATATTATTGTTAAGAAATAACACTTTAACTTATTTTAACACTTTACGTATTTCTATAATAATACTTCTAATTTAAGTAAGTTTCTAAAATTAGTAACTTTCTATAAATAGAAAGTTTCATTTTAACATAAAATGTTATCTCTTTTACCTTCATATTATTCACCTAAAACATTCTATTTTGAATATCGATAATGACTTGGTTTTGGAGTTATGGAATGAGGACAAGTGTACGGGGAGATTAATACAGTCTAGGGTATACGTTTTGCCATCAACTATAAAGCTGGTGTGTCTATGTGAGACGCATTGGTCGTTGAACTGAGCATGGTTTGTGTTTAGGAGTGTGTATATTTTGACCTTAAACATAGATATCGCATCGTGTAAGTCGCTGTCGGGTTGAACTGGATTACGATGGTGTCTGGAAGGGGTGTACATTACTTAAGCCAAGACCTCGCTGCACGCAGTTCTGTTATAGTTGAGTTGCCTAGTTAGAGACCGAAGTCTGATTTGTTTTGACTAACTTCTCGAAGCTACTTTAGTATGATCCCAGTGCGAGTCTATTCTGTTGCACTAATTGATCTCCATAATGCCATTTTGAATTTTATAATTATCAATTGATTTTAACTTACAAGTTGACAGTTGCTTTAAGTTTTGATAAAAACTATTGTTACTATATTGTTTTAACTGTTTTCCATTTTATCTATTTTGATATAGTAATACTATTATTTTTCATATGGTATAATATGGCTGGGAGAACGTCCGAGTTACTCTCCACTGATGTGGCTGTTATGTTTATAACATGACAGGTATTTGCTGCTGATCGGTTTTGGATGTGATCTAGCGAGTAGTATGAATCCTACTCTATAATTTATTATGTTACTTCTGGATTTTTGTAAACCCTTTTAAGGATGTTTATTTTAGCCCTTTTGTAAAAGTGACATTTGTATCAACTGACCATTTCTTTTAAATAGAATATAGTTTTTCAGTGTGTTTTAATCTCAAATCTACAGTATTTTCGCCATTGTATTGCGTTAGAATTTATAGGGGATTACAGTACGGTGAATAAACTAGTTTGTGTTTCAAAAGTGTTTTAAGTTGATACAGTTTTCAAGTCTAATTTATTGGTGGGGTCTTCTAGTGTTAATCTTGCAAGTTTTCTGTGTTAATTACTCGTTTCTCAATCTCTTGGTTCATTGTTTATGTATTTTTTTCGCCATCGATAATCCTATATAAACCACTATTCATCCACATGTCACAACAAAAGATATGGTCTCGTATTTCTATATGCGAAAACCTCCTCTACTCACCTGAGTTATTTGGCAACATCCTGACCGACGTACAATTTGCAGAATTGCAGTTCTGTCTACGTTGAATACTGAGGATAAGGTTGATATGGAAGATCAGACTAATTGATCCAGTGGCGATTCCAGAAATTGAGTACAGGGGGTGCGGAAAAGTAAGTACTGAAACGTTAGTTACGACATGAATTTAGGTTTTCGGAATCAAAATGTTGTTTAAATACCAACAAAATTGAAGCTTATAAAAAGCACGTCGAACTGTTATGAAAAAAATAAAAAATTTATTCATGTAATGTTGAAGAAACCCGATATTATGATATTATGATTGACTTGAACGTAAAGTAGAATAATATAAAAGAATATTAATCGTACTTAATTAATGCATAAATAATTTTAAATAGAGATATTTCTAAATTTATTGGGAAATAAATAAATTATGTTTATTTATGAGGATATCGGTTAATGAGGACCATTAGTATAACCCAAAGTCCTAAATATGTGGTAAACTAATACGAGTAGATGAAAAAGGAAAACTAATAAAAGAAAAAGAAAAATGTTGATTGACTTGAACGTAATATGAGGATCATGTAAAAGAAAAAGAAAAATGTTAATATGAGGATCATGTATTCATGTTGAACAAACCCGATATTATGATAGACTTGGACGTAACGTAGAATAATATAAAAGAATATTAATCGTACTTAATTAATGCATAAATAATTTTAAATTTAGATATTTCTAAGTTTATTGGTAAATAAATAGATTATGTTTATTTATGAGGATATCGGTTAATGAGGACCATTAGTAGAAGAAAAAGGAAAAACAATAAAAGAAAAAAGAAAAAAGTTGACAAGGGGATTAGAACCCACAACCTCTCACTTAAAACTATCCACCATTACCACTGTGCTACTGTACTAATACTAACACAAAACGCTACACAATAGTTATTTATTTTAGAAGTTTGGGGGGGTGCGCTTGCACCCATGCACCCCCCTAGCATCGCCCCTGAATTGATCCTCATACATATCTCATGATCTTCCTGATACTATTGGAGCCCATTATGGTTTTAGTGTTAAAGGACAATATTTACCGAATTAGTGGCGGTTTCAAACTATTCATGCCCATTGATTCTACGTCATCATTTTTTCTTTTTTTTCCAAACATATTTCTGTGAAGGACAGCGGTATAAGCTTGGAACATAAGTTGTATAACCTTGGATTGCCTCCACGCCATTCCATCATCACTACATCATCACCCAGACTCCCTTTTCATCTCCCCTACGCAGCATTCAAAGTTCAAACCCAGTCTCTTATCTACATCACCCTTTCCCACCATTATCTTCACCTTCATCAGCATACACCTTCTCGACTTCTCCTTCACTACCTTCAAACACTCTTCTCCACCCAAATCATCAATCACCCATTTCAATCAATTCACAATCCAAATCGAGCCTGCTCTTCATCCATTACCAGTAGGCTCCTCCACCGGTTAAATCCATTGAATCCGTAGTCACCTGCTCGTCGCCCTCAGTTTCGCCTCGGAACCACCGTTGTTCATCCTCCATCTCAAGCAAGCAACATCCAGAACCGACCTCCCTCTCCGTCGCACACCTCTTCACCGTGCTCCTGTTCCGAGCATCACAGCACCGTATGGCGAGGTTGAAGGGTGGAGACGTCGAGTGATATGGATGATGAAGTAGTGATGATGGAATGATGTGTTTATGTGATGATGGCGGGTGAAATCTAGGGAAAATGAAGAGGGATTATGGAATACTAGTAACAGATGATGTAGTGATGATAGAATGGTGTGGAGGCACTCCAACTCTCCAAGGGTACACCGCTATTGGCCCATAGCGGTATATGAGTATATCCCTTGGGTCTATTTAAGGTATATCCCTTGGGTCTATTTAGGCGCACATCATATACTTCCTCCCAAGTTTCTAACATCTTCTCACTTACCATTTTCATCTAGTTTTTTATATTCTTCTTATTCCATTTATTTCCTCATTTGTCCATGTATTTTACCATATTACCTTTACTTACAACTCATTTATACCCTAACTATTATAGATTTTACTATACTACCTTTACTACTTACACATTCCTTGGAGGAAGTATAAAATGTTGACCTGGAACAAATGGACATAAATAGTTTGAAACCGTCACTAATTCTTGTAATATTTTGTCATTTAACACCAAAACCATAATGGGTTCATTCTTGTAATAATACGGATATTGGTCATTCTTGTGATATACCTTACTTGGTATTCTGCTTAAGATGCGTCTGCTCGGTATTAGTAAGTATGCATCGAACCGTGTAAGGTGAGCACCGGGACTAATACGGAACCCGACCATCTCTTTGTTCAATTTTAGCTTGTTTACGTTTTGATTCTCGTGTTAGATGATTTAACATGCGATTATAAGGTCATAAAAGCAATAAATCAAACGAAAACTGTAAATGCGAATGTAAGTAAATCACATAGTGAGGAGTTACATTCTCGAAGTATACGCTAAATGGGACACGATGCATAGATAGTTGAGAACGGATCTCGGAACTACTCGGGTCTATTTAGGGTGTTTTATTGTTTATGGTTGAAGTTGGGACGTTACGTGCTTTAGTATGTGTTGTGGACTAGTGTCCATGTTTGACATTATCGTAGTGCATAATAAAAACACAGAAATGTAAAGTTTTGTTTAGATGACAACCTAGTGACGATTCGACTTCGAATGACGGATCCTCCAAACTTGCCTGGTGATTTTGGCAGAGTTCGGTTATCGTTCGCATATTCTGCTGCTAATCCGGCAGAGTTCCGTTACTATTTGCGGGTTCTGCGGATAATCCGGCAGAACTCCGTTTCTAGACTCGGAGTAGCTAGTCGATCACAGGCACCTTGGGATCGAGTGGAGTGCTCGAAGGTGAGGAGTAGCGTCGATTTCGCTTATCGGGACTACGATCCAGTGGATCGTTTGCTTTGGGTGTCGGAGTGCAAGCCCAAGCAAGAAACTCGTAATGAGTGAAGGGAGAAGAGAATTGAGAATTGTGTGTCGAATGAATGGGGTGGAGGAGGGTATTTATAGTTGTTTTCGGCTGACGTCGCCCAGATGAACGCCTGAGTCCAGGCGCACCAGAACTCAGGCGCCTGGGTTCGTGCGTGTGAGTCCTAAGACACGCGAAGTGAGGCGTTCGGAAATTTGAAGATACGATTTTGATACTTTCCAAAATCGTGAGTGTGCGCATATTATCATTAGCTTGGGGATTTAGTCTCCTCTTAACCTTAGCGCCATTGTGTCGAGCGGGCTTCGGGCTCGCATTCCGAGGTTTGCTCGGTTCGATGCATGACTCGGGTTTGACTTTGTATTTTTCGGGACCGATTCGGAGTCCCGGTGTTGGAATTGACTCTAATTAGTGTCTATGCGACCGTAATGACATGACTAAGGTTGCCTTGATGTTAATTTAATTTTTCCAAGTAGTTATTTGATCAGTTCTATAGAAAAAACTATCTAAAACACCGCAAACTTGTGTCGCATTGCAGTCCGATCGTCATCGGGCGTTTGCTGGGCACTCTTACAGCCACCAGGTCCAAATATGGGTGTCTACAGAAGCCCTCAGTTTGACTGAGGCTTGGACAAGGCGAAAGTCAAAGTATATCCGCCCAGGTCAATCGAGGATTACGACCTGGTGGCTGTCCGGTCGGGTCATTTTAAGTCCATTAGACTACGTGTTGAGGCTCGCCAACCAAGGCTTAGAAATCATACCTGACGTCCTTGCCTGCGGTCGCTTACCGGTGCTCGGGCCCGTGCTTGCTATCTCGTTCTAGGCTTGTTATGTTCATGTGTTTTGTTTTTCGGATGTATAAGAAGTCGTTCTAATTTGGACTGCCTTTCGAATGCGTATGACGCGTTGAGCATGAATATGAAAGAAAATGTTCGAATGTATAAGTATCCACTCGAACAATTGCCTTCGGGATGCCTATGACCCCTTGGGCTTGATAAAATAAAATGCTTTTGGGAATGACCCCTTGGGCTTGAGAATAAAATTAAAATGCTCGAGTGTGTTAGTATCCACTCGAACAATTGCCTTTGGGATGCCTATCATCCCTCGGGCTCGAAAATAAAATATAATGCCTTTGGGATGCCTATGACCTCTTGGGCTCGAGAATAAAATTAAAATGCTCGAGTGTGTCAGTATCAACTCGAACAATTGCCTTTGGGATGCCTATGATCCTTTGGGCTTGAAAATAAAATTAAAACGCTCGAGTGTGTCAGTATCCACTCGAACAATACAAAAACATCGTATCGGAATCCACAACGAAACAATTCAATTGATCATTGCCTTTGGGATGCCTATGATCCCTTGGGCTCGAGAATAAAATTAAAATGCTCGAGTGTGTCAGTATCCACTCGAACAATTGCCTTTGGTATGCCTATGATCCCTCGGGCTCGAAAATAAAATACAATGCCTTCGGGATGCCTATGACCCCTTGGGCTCAAGAATAAAATTAAAATGCTCGAGTGTGTCAGTATCCACTCAAACAATTGCCTTTGGGATGCCTATGATTCCTCGGGCTCAAAAATTTCAAAAAAGGATTGCCTTCAGGATGCCTATGACACGTTAGGCTCGAAAATGTTTGAGCGTGTCAGTATCCGCTCAAACTCAAAATGCCTTCAGGATAACTAAGATCCGTTAGGCTCGAAAACGTTTGAGAGTGTTAGTATCCGCTAAAACTCAAATTGCCTTCAAAATAACTAAGACCCGTTATGCTCGAAAATTCTTGAGCATGTCATTATCCTCTCAAACCAAATTACCTTCAGGATAACTAAGACCCAATAGGCTCGAAAATGTTTGAGCGTGTCAGTATCCGCTAAGACTCAAATTGCCTTCAGGATAACTAAGACCCGTTAGGCTCGAAAATGTTCGAGCGTATCTATATCCGCTCAAACTCAAATTGCCTTCAGGATAACTAAGACCCGTTAGGCTCGAAAATGTTTGAGCGTGTCAGTATCCGCTCAAACTCAAATTGCCTTCAGGATAACTAAGACCCTTTAGGCTCGAAAATTTTCGAGCGTGTCAGTATCCGCTCAAACTCAAATTGCCTTCAGGATAGCTAAGACCCGTTAGGCTCGAAAATGTTTGAGCGTGTCAGTACCCGTTCAAACTCAAATTGCCTTCAGGATAACTAAGACCCGTTAGGCGCAAAAATATTTGAGCGTGTCAGTATCCGCTCAAACTTAAATTGCATTCAGGATAACCAAGACCCCTTTCGCCTCAATCTCGCTTTCTCGACCTGTTCATCCAATTTCCCTCTCGATTTTTGCCATACACGATAATGTCAACGTCGGGTAAGTGTTCCTTACTCGCCTATTGTTGTATTTGCTTAATTTGGTCGATTGTGGGTCGATTTTGTTAAAATCCTAGAAAATCGATTTGGGCATTTTGAATTTGCTAAGTTTCGATGTTTGTGCTTAATCCCATTGTTAAATTAGGGTTGAATAGAGCTTGTCAGGGTAGTCATAAGCTTGATAGGAGATTCAATTGAGGTACGATAATGGCCTCCTATGGATATAAATTCGAAATGTTAGGGTTTGGGACCGTTCTCCTGGTTATTCCCGTACTTATCATTCGTAATCTTGCCCGATTAGTGTTTGTGATGTTGTGGGTGTTTTCTATGTTGACCTTTGTGAGTTAGAATGACCTCTAGGGCCTTCCGTGAGGCTTTGTGTGACTTACGAAGGACTAAAAGGTGTCGTAACGATGCCATATTTTCCCGAAATCACTTCCATTGTGATCGGGAACGAAAATGGGTGTTAGAGGGCCCTTCGGAATTTAGATATCCCTATCCGCAATTTTGACCTTATTTTGACTTGTTTGAGCTATTTTAGCCTGACCTGAGGTATGGATTTTTGTATTTTGCTTGATATTGCAGCTAGGGGGTTACAGAGCATTCCGAGGGAGCTTCTTCAGTTGGTACTAGTGGCGAGGCCGCTGGAACGAGCTCACTGACTCTCCGTGGGATTCGTAGGAGACGACGAAGCGTTCCATCGCAGCGTCGTGATCCAGAGGCTACAAATGAGGCTGATTTTGATAGAGTAAGGAAGCGTAGGCTTCTCGAGACGATTCCTAGGAGGGCACATGTCCTGATTTCCGTGCCGGAGAACGGCAGGATAGGCTATGAGGATCCTCAGTGGGCTCGGGACTATGGCCACCAGTTGTTGTTTCGTCCTGACATGCATGTCTTCCATCGCATTGTGCAGGGTCTGGTGAGTATCTCGACTCATGCTTATTGGTTTAGGCTTTAAAATTTGGTTTCGGTTGGTTTGGTGAATTAGTTTTGTTTATGCGTGTATCGTCCCGATTTCCAGCCCTCAGGTCCAATGAGGACCTTCTCGGGTTTTACGACATGCCTTGAGATATATTCTCAAAAGCCAACCCCTGAGGACCTTCCTGGGTTTTACGACATGCCTTGAGATATATTCTCAAAAGCCAACCCCCACGGCAAAGGGGATTATTGAGAGAACCGCTCTGGATCCCGTGGTCGGGCACTAGGTCCGATTGGTGGGTTACAAGACTAAGTGCAACCTTATGGTGATCAGAGCGATGGTAGATCACTTTTACGACACTACCTCAACCTTCCACATGTCCTTTGGGAAGGTCGGGATGACTCTGGAAGACTTCGGGGTTAGTACGGGCTTACTCTGGGGTCCGGAGAGGATTAGATGGGCTGCCGAGGGCCCTAGGTTAGATAGCAATGAGGTTAGGAAATGGATTGGGGATTGTTTGCAGCGTGAGGCTTACAATACGCCTCATGCTCTGGTGAGTTCGTACATTACCAACCACTTCGAGAAGGTGGCGGTATTAGAGGGTCGAACACCCAACACGCCGGAGCAGGATGCCCGACTATGGTTGTTGTATTTCCTATGGTTGACCCACTTCTCGGATAAGGGCGAGAGGTTTAGCACTAGGATTTTGCCTCTCCTAGCTGATCTGGATCAGCTAGGGCGTTTTGATTGGGTGACCGCAACTTTCGCGGAGATGACTCGCTGCTTGCAAGTCATGGTAAGGCCATTGCAGGTGGAATCGGCCTCGGTCTTGCCCATCATGGGCCTAGGTCTCGTGCTGGAGGTTAGTCATTGTCTCTGTATTCGTTTTCGGGTTTTGCTAATCTGGCTTGGTTTTGCTAATGATGTTTTCCTTTGGGTTTTGTAAGCTTGGATTTATTCTTATTTCCCTCGATTGGCACCAAAGACAGTGCGGGCTCGTCCGGTTAGGTTCCCGGCAGGGATCGAGTGGGAACTGGCTCAGGCTAAGAGCACGACGAGTCACTACCCGACGGAAAATGTGCTGGTGAACCAGGGGGCCACAAAGATGTAAGTTTCCTTCTTACAGCCTGTTTTATTTAATAGTCTCCTAGAATTAAGGTTGTTGAGGTGTAGACACCCACATTTGGCCGCTAGGTGTCTATAGCAGTTTCCAAAAAACATCAGATGATGATCGGACGCAAACGTGCTTCTACGCACTCGGATATGGGCTCGAAACTGTTAGTTTCTGGCTTGGACTTTTTACGGAGTACAAATCTCACAAACTGACCTCAAATTCAGGCCCAACTTGTCGTTTCCAATCAAATAAGACTAATTTGGGTCAAAACCGACACCGGAAATAAAACCGTCTTTTAGCGACCGGGTCAAACCCCGGTCAAAGTCATTTCCGAGATACAAAATAGCCATGCAAACATCAAAAGTCCAACCCAAATACAAGATCCACAAAAAATATCCAACCCGAGGTCCAAAAAACCGGACCCCTTCGCTCCAGCTGACCCACTCGATCGAGTGTCAGCCCACTCGATCGAATGGGCCCTCAACTGGCCCGTGTGCGGCAGGTTTGGACCACTCGACCGAGTTAGCAAGATACTCGGTCGAGTAACCCTAGACGAGGGTGGGGGACATTGCCTATATATACACCCCTCTTGCATGCAATTAATCATCTCTTGAATAACTTTACAACCCTAATCTACACATCCAAGAACCCTAATTACTACCTCTTCAACCTAAACCCTAATATCTAGGAAAACCTCAAACCCTAAACCACCATAACTCCATCTACATTCACCTCGATACTCCCGTGCCCGAGCCACGATTAAACGAGTTCCGTTCGAGCATAGGAAACATGTAGGTTGAGGGTGCAATAATCCCGCTTTTTCTCTCTTTCTTCTTCCTCGTCTTCTCGTCGTCCTCCTCTCTTTTCTCATCTTCTTCGTTTTTTAATTTTCTTCTCGTATCTAATATGGATAATATTACTAATATTAAGACATTAAATTACTCGCTAATTTGTGTCGAGCGTAAAGGATGACGGGATAAGGAAATCCGAATATACAAGGGTGTTGCACCCGATGTTGCCGGTCGCTTATCCCGACACCCCGCGCACTTGATTGTTGAAGCGAGTCAACATAAACAATAGTTTTTTTTATTTTGTCATCATCATTATTATCGCATATACATCAAATTTCTAAAACTATTTCAAATTGAGCATGTTTAAAGGTGATGTTAGCATAAGACTCTTCTAACCCTTTTAGGAGTTGTAACAGTGGTGAAGCCCTCTCGAGGAGCCCCGCCCTAAACACTCAAAGGCATGATGGGATCAAAAATATTCCCCTTTAAACGCGCTCGATTCCTTTTTATGAACCGAGACCCGTTGATGCGGATCTGACATCACAAAATACCGCAAGGATTTATTACGATGTCAAGATGCGGAGGGAATCATTTTTTTTAATAAAGTTTAAAGCATCATTCTTTGGACTCGATACCGACTCAATATTCGGATATCGTATCTAAATGAATTAGTCAATGAATTTAACTAACACGAATTCATTGATGCTAAAATAGTTGTCACATAATTCTAAAGAATTAATTACGACATTATAAACGCGGAGATAATTTATTTCGTTTTAGTTTAATTTAAATGACTCACATCTTTTTCTAGATTTCGCTCTAAATATTCGATATTGATTCCGTAATCAAATATCAGATACGATGAGTATCAAAATCCGAATCGAGCACAAATCATACAATATTTCTGCCCAATTTGGCAAAATTAGTGATTTCCAAAATCAAAAAAGCAATTTCAAAATTTACAAACAATTGCGAAACGAACCCTGGTTCGTACAAGGGGCACTCGATCGAGTGCCTAGCCCACTAGATCGAGTGGCACCCCAAAACCGAAGCAGAATAGCTTTTTGAGGACCACTCCGTCGAGTCTCTCAATGACTCGATCGAGTGGCGACCTACTCGGTCGACTCTCTTAGTGACTCAGTCAAGTACCCCCTCAAATTTTGGGCAGAATACTTTTTTCGAGACCACTCGGTCGAGTCCCTCAATGACTCGGTCGAGTGGCCTTTATCACGTCAAAACGTGAGCCCTAAACATATTTCGAACCTTGTAAAATATTTTTACGACTTCGGTCAACACGTGTCAAGTCTATCACGTGTAACACTACTTTTTCAAAACCATGCATCATGTCGTTTAGGTCATTCTACCTCATTCTATATTATTTGCAAACCGTTATTATCGTTATCATCGTTACTAACACGTTTGTTCCTATTTTGGTATTTTATTTCCGTTATTCGTTTTTGATGGGAGTCGGTTGCCTACCTCTGGCCGCCTGCCAGTCAGGCCCCAGGGCGTCCAGTCCCCGAATAAGAAAAGGCCTGCCCAGCAGACCTTCCATCAATATCATTGAAACTTCCAAATGAGTGGCCTTAATCCCTTAGCCGCCTGACACAGCCTGGCCGCCTGCCGAGCAGGGCGAACCAGGCCTCTTGCCTGCTTCCAGGGCGCTCTCGCCTAAGCAGGACCAGAGGAGGACCGAGGACCCGTCCGTCATTTTGCCTAAAGGTAAGGGGAAGTGAGTGGACGAGGTGAGTCCACGTGTCGCACAAGCATCCACTCATTTCCCTCTTCTTCCTTCTCTTTTCCTCTCTCTTGTGGGAAGGTATAAATACTTTCCCATTTCCCACATGAGAGGGGTTGGATTTTCTCTCTCTAGACTCTTACTCCTAAAAAACGCCACCTAGTTCCTCACGAGCTAGGTTCGTCAAGGCATTTTCACGGACTGACTTAGGCATCAGAGAGGGTTTCCTCGGACAACCTCCGAGGCCCTGTGCGTTCATTGTGCAGGGAGCAGGCCGACTCCGCCGGGAAGGTCCGATCAAGGGAGTGAGACAAAGGAGCGGTTTAAGGAAGTCGAGCAATCAATTATTCGTCAAGTAACTCAGTTATACAACCCGGATCCAGAACCGGGTTAATTGTTTCCATAACCGGAACAATTTGGCGCCGTCTGTGGGGAAGTTACGGTTGTGCTCACGAGTTACCCACTAAAATCAACCACTCATAATCACAAAAAACTAAAACAATCATGCCAGAAATCGTTGATACCAGTGCAGGGACGGGCCCGACGGTCCCACCGGTGGCCCCCCTGTATGGTATGCCGCAGTTGGAGAGGGTTCCTCCTGCCACAACCATGGGGATGGGGGGAACCAACCTCCTCGGCGGACCGAACACTGCAGTGACACCTGAGCTGGGGACACACCCTGGACACGCTCTGAATCTGACCCCAGCTCAGATGGCGCAGGCGGCCGCCTTCTTCTCTGCAATGCTAAACCAGGAGTTCACTCCTGAGGACCTGGTAGGCAGGGTCGCATCGGCCCCCAGGCAGCCACCCTCAGTAAGCAGGGATGGAGCTGGGGGCACGAGGCGGACCGCCGCCAGAAATGCTCAGAGGAAGGCAAGAAGAACGGCACAAGCGTACGCGCATGTGCAAAGGCGCATTACAACAGGCAACCCAGAACCACCTGTCCAGCAGGCGTTCTCCATTAACACAACAGAGTCCGCGTCTGGAGAACAAAGGGGCTTATCCCGGGAATTGCAGGGGAGAGAATGAGGCCCAGGGAGCCCATGTCAAAGCGCCTAGGAGAAAAGCCAGGCGGAGTTTTCTCCAGGCTAACACCGGCGGTCAAAGAGCAGTCAGCCCCTGGTTTATCCCAAAGCCTGCAGTCAAGGCTCAACCGGGGGCAACCGCTTGAGTCTAAGTATCACCAAGGTGAGAACCTCTGTCACTCCCAGAGGAAGAGACCCAGGCAAGTCTCTCCTGAGACAGAAGATGAAGCAGCAAGCAGGCCGCCTCCAAGGCACCGCTCCCCCAGTATGAGGAAACCGGCCCATAGACAATGGATACTCATGGTAACCAATCTGGGGAAAGCAGGTCACGATTGGTAGGAAGGCCCACAAAAACCCCACTACATCCCGAGGTACAAGAGTACCCCATTCCAAAAATTAAAATGCCCACCATCAAGTTTGATGGGACAACAGACCCAGAAGACCACCTGGCGGCATTTGAGAGCCACATGGGCATGTACGACGTAGATGATGCCATCTGGTGCAAAGTTTTCCCAACCACCCTGGTGGGGCTGGCACAAGGATGGTTCAGGGACCTCCGCCAGGCGTCAATCAAGTTCTTCATAGAGTTGGCCGAGATCTTCCTCGAACAATATGCAGGGAATAAAAGAAGACGCCTCACTCGCTTCGATCTTATGACCCTAAAGCAGAAAAAGGGGGAAAGTGTAAGGGAATACCTGAGAAGGTTTGATCTATCCTACCAGCAGGTCAGGGAGATCGACGATTCCACCGCCGCCTATGCCCTGACAATCTCCCTGCTTCCAGGGGAAATGAAAAACCAGATGATCAGGGCCCAGCCAGAAACCTTGGCCATGGCCAGGAAAATTGCTGAAGGGTTTATTCTACAGGAGGAGTTCCACGGCCTGACGGATACCCCTGCAGGCCAAACAAGGCCGCAAGGGGGACCGCAGGGTGGGCATGGCAGGAATGAGCCAGGTAAGCAGAAAGAAGAGGGAGACACTCCCAAGAGGGAGCGCACTGTCTACCAGCCAAGGTTTGACAGTTACACTGCCCTCAACAAATCCAGGGCGGAGATCTTCGAACTAGAAAAGGAAACCGCTAAGTGGAATCGCCCGAACAAACCTCGCAGCCCAAAGGGAGACCCCAAGAAATTCTGCACCTTCCACGACTGCATAGGCCACACCACCGAGGAATATCGCCACCTGAAAGACGAAATCGAAAAGTTAATCAGGAACGGATGGTTGGCCAACTACGCAGCCAAGAATAAGTCTCAGAAGGAAGTATCTGAGAAACCTGAAGGGTCAGGGCAGAACCGTATGGTGATCCACGTAATATCAGGGGGCACAGAGGGCCAGCTCAGTCGAAGAGGCCAAAAAAGACAAATGCGTGAACTAAGGAACCAGATCTGTTATGCTGAGAAAGCCGGAAGTCCAAGGGGAGTGACATTAAGCATCACCCCTGTAGATGCAGGACGCGTGGTATACCCGCACAGTGATCCTTTGGTGCTGTCCCTGGAGATCAGCAACCACATTGTGCGGAGGTGCATGGTAGACACTGGCGCATACACAAATCTACTGTACAAGGACGCCTTCGAGAAAATGGGCCTGGAAAAAAGGCACCTACGACCTGCCCCCGGATCGTTATATGGGTTCAGTGGAGCAGGCGTGCTGCCCATGGGAGTCATAGACCTACCCGTAACCTTTGGGGAAGGCTCTACCGCCAGAAACGTCAGGGCAACCTTTGTTGTCGTGGATGCAAGATCCGCCTACAACGCCCTAATTGGCAGAGCCACTCTGGACGAAATTGAGGCGGCCATCTCCATCAAGGCCATCACCATAGCATATGTCACCGATTTCGGACTAGAAGGAAAAGTGCGCGGGGACCAAGAGTCAGCCAGACAATGCTACTCCGTGGCCCTGCAAACACACGAAAAAGAGAGAAAAGGAAAAAAAAGGCTGACAGTTCCCCCGGCAGGGAAGGCGAAATTCCAGTCGAGAATCAGGCGTCCGACCACCTGGAGCCTGGGGGCGAAAGCATGCTGGTAGACTTAGAACCAGGGAGGCAGGTCCTAATAGGAGCTGACCTGGAGGAGTCCTACCAGGCTGAACTGATCAAGCTGCTGAAAGAAAACAAAGACGTATTCGCCTACTCGGCAGATGAGATGCCCGGGGTTGATCCATCATGCATCGTTCACAGGCTGAACGTAAGCGTGGACGCTCGACTTGTAAAGCAGAAAAAACGAAATATGTCCGCAGAAAAGGACGCGGCAATCAAGGAAGAAATTGACAAGTTTTGAAAGCAGATTTTATTGAAGTCTATGACTACCCAGAATGGCTAGCGAATGTAGTCATGGTCAAAAAATCGTCGGGCGCATGGAGAATGTGCGTAGACTTTACAAACCTCAACAAGGCCTGCCCGAAAGACTGCTATCCGCTCCCCAGAATCGACCAACTGGTGGACGCCACCAGTGGTTACACCATGCTGAGTTTCCTAGACGCCTTTTCAGGGTACCATCAAGTGTACTTATGGCAGCCGGACCGACTGAAGTGTGCGTTCATCACCAGTTCAGGCACCTACATGTACAAGATGATGCCATTCGGGCTTAAAAATGCAGGAGCCACATACCAACGTTTAGTTGACAAAGTGTTTGAGGGTCAAAAAGGCAGAAACATTGAGGCTTACGTCGATGACTCCATCGTAAAAAGCAAAGAGGACACGGAGCACCTGATAGACCTGCAGGAGACCTTCTGTTCCTTACGCGCCTACAAAATGAAACTCAATCCAAAAAAGTGTACATTTGGGGTCCGTTCCGGTAAATTCCTGGGGTTCTTGGTCAGCTCTCGGGGGATAGACGCCAACCCTGAGAAAATTCAGGCAGTTCTAGATCTTCCCGAGCCCAAGACCATTAGAGACATCCAGCGCCTAACGGGCCGCATGGCCGCCCTGGCGCGATTCGTCGCCCGATCAGCAGACAAATCCACTCCTTTCTTCAAGATACTGAAAGGAAACAAACAGTTCAAGTGGGAAAACGAGCAGAAAGAGGCCTTCGAACAATTGAAGGACCATCTTAAGAAGCTCCCCACCTTGGCAAGACCAGTAGCAGGGGAAAAACTTTTCCTCTACATTGCAGTGACCAATATAACTGTCAGTGCGGTCATCTTACGGGAAGAGGCGGGCACCCAGCAACCTATATACTTCGTAAGTCATGCGCTGGGGGCAGCCGAGAAAAATTACCCGATGGTCGAAAAAGCCGCCTACGCAGTCATAATCGCTGCCAGAAAACTTAGACCTTACTTTGACGCGCATCCGGTCGTGGTCCTCACCGACCAACCGCTGGAGAAAGTGTTGGAAAAATTTGAAAAATCAGGGAGATTACTGAAATGGGCGATCGAGCTGAGTGGGCTAGGGATATCTTACCAGCCAAGAATAGCCATCAAAGCCCAAGCGTTAGCGGATTTTCTGGCAGAATGCTCCCATTCAGGGGAAGAGGAGACCCCTGTCGAGGAGTGGGTCGTGCATACTGATGGATCCTCGACAGCCAATGGCGCAGGCGCAGGCGTCGTACTGACCAGCCCGGAGGGGCTGACTTTGAGCATGCACTCAGGTTTGTCTTCCCAGCATCAAACAACGAAGCAGAGTACGAAGCAGTACTCGCAGGCGTCAGGCTAGCTAAAGCCGCAGGAGCAGAACGGATTGTCCTAGCGACAGACTCCCAGCTCATCGCCAACCAGATCAATGGTGAATACGAAGCCAGGGACCAAGCAATGGCCACATACCTGGAGATGGTGAAAGGAGAGTTATCAGGCCTGAAATCATATGAGATCAAACAGATCCCCCGCTCCCAGAACAGTCGAGCAGATGCCCTGTCAAAACTGGCGAGTTCCAGTCTACAGGACATACGGAGGTCAGTGTGGGTTGACGTCTTGCATGAGAAGTCTACCAGCCCCTGTCAGGCGATTAACACCGTGGAAGAAGGCCTGGAAAATTGGGTGACTCCCTTCATCCAATTCAAGAAGCATGGTGTCCTACCATCAGACACAGCACAAAAAAGAAAAGAACAAGCTAAGGCAGCCTGGTTCATACTCATTGATGGGGAGCTCTATAAGAAATCTTTTACCTATCCCCTGCTCAAATGCCTACGGGCAGATCAAGCTGCTGAAGTATTGGAGGATATCCACTCATGGATTTGTGGACATCACATCGGAGGGAGATCACTGGCCCACAAAGCCCTAAGGGCAGGCTACTACTGGCCTACCATGCTGGCGGATGCCAAGAGCCTAACCCAGAAATGCAGAAAGTGCCAACTCTTCGCCCCATCAATCCATGCCCCGGCCCAGGAGCTCAGGCCAATCCTATCCCCCATCCCCTTCGCTCAATGGGGGATGGACATACTAGGACCCTTCACGGTGGCCACAGGGGGCAGAAAATTCTTGATTGTCGCCATAGACTACTTCACCAAATGGGTGGAAGCCGAAGCAGTGCCCAACATTACTGAGCCGACAGTCAGAAAAGTGGTTTGGCGAAATATCATCACCAGGTTCGGCTTGCCAAAAATGTTGGTATTTGACCATGGCAAACAGTTTGATAATGATCCTCTAAGAATCTGGCTGGAAAGCCACAACATCGCAGTTGCCTACTCAGTCGTCTGTCATCCTCAAACCAACGGACAGGCAGAAGCAGCCAACAAACAAATCTTAAATGGCCTGAAGAAAATGGTGGATGACTGCAAGGGTAGGTGGGCTGACGAGCTTCCCAGTATACTCTGGTCAATCCGGACCACCAGAAAAGAATCTACAGGCCAGACCCCGTTTGGTCTGGTATATGGAGCAGAGGCATTATTACCGATTGAGGCAAGGATCCCTTCTCTGCGCTCCCTGCAGTACGACCGGGTTGAAAACGAAGCTGCAATGGTCGAGGCCTTGGACCTGGTAAATGAGTTAAGGGAAGAAGCCAGTACCAACATCGTTGCCTACCAGCAACGAATGAGGAAAGCCTTCAACACCAAAGTCCGTCAGAGGAACTTCCAGATGGGTGAGCTGGTTCTGAGAAAAACGCAGGCGGTTGGAAAATCAAGGGAGCATGGAAAGCTAAGTGCCAACTGGGAAGGGCCATACCAAGTGACTTAAATCCTGGGACCAGGCACATACAAAATCGCCAACCTTGAAGGACAAGAATTGCATGCTCACTGGAACGCGGACACCCTGAAGAAATATTACGTCTGAACAAAATTCGGAGATAGTTTTTAGTTTTGCTAAAAACAAATGGCGGAGGACGGTCAAAGAATGTCGATGGCTCCGACCGCCTAAAATGTCACAAGTTTTATAAAGAAATGAGAAAGATCCAGATTTATACTCGTTGCCTGTTCAAACTTGCGCATTCACACACAAACGAGCAGGGGGCAATAGGGGGAGGCCCCCCTGTTGCCAAAGATAGGAAAAATAAGCCCTCCAACAAAAATTCGAAAAGCCCCCCTGCTTGCCTCTGAGCAGGCAGGGGGCAGGCCCCCTGGACTTTGAATAAAAGCCAGGGACAGGCCGGATCAACAAGGACTGGGGGCAGGCCTCCCAACCTTGTATAAAAAACGCAAAAGCCCCCCTGCTTGCCTCTGGACGGGCAGGGGGCAGGCTCCCTGGACTTTGAATAAAAGCTAGGGACAGGCCGGATCGACAAGGACTGGGGGCAGGCCCCCCAACCTTGTATAAAAAACGCAAAAGCCACCCTGCTTGCCTCTGGGAAGGCAGGGGGCAGGCCCCCTGGACTTTGAATAAAAGCTAGGGACAGGCCGGATCAACAAGGACTGGGGGCAGGTCCCCCAACCTTGTATAAAAAACGCAAAAGCCCCCCTGCTTGCCTCTGGACGGGCAGAGGGCAGGCCCCCTGGACTTTGAATAAAAGCTAGGGACAGGCCGGATCGACAAGGACTGGGGGCAGGCCCCCCAACCTTGTATAAAAAATGCAAAAGCCACCCTGCTTGCCTCTGGGAAGGCAGGGGGCAGGCCCCCTGGACTTTGAATAAAAGCTAGGGACAGGCCGGATCAACAAGGACTGGGGGCAGGTCCCCCAACCTTGTATAAAAAACGCAAAAGCCACCCTGCTTACCTCTGGGCTGGCAGGGGGCAGGCCCCCTGGACTTTGAATAAAAGCCAAGGACAGGCCGGATCTACAAGGACTGGGGGAAGGCCCCCAAACTTGTATAAAGAAAAACGATAAGGAACCCCCCTGCTTACAGGCAGGCAGGGACAGGCTACGCATCAAACTCATGAAAAACCGAAACAGACAAAGCAGACAGAAAAATTCACATAAAAGGAGTAGTGTCAAAGGAATACAGGATAAGAGTTTTTAAAACAAGTGATTACAATTAGAGTACGGCAGCCGGCCACCAAAGGGCTCGGCGCGCAAAGAAGTAAGGAAGTTAAAGCGTTGGCACAGGCGCAGCAGGGGACGAGCAAGAGCCCTCTGAGGAAGACTGCCCTCCATGTTAAGCAGGGGGAGCGTCTGGGCCGGAAGCAGCAGCTCCTTCAGACAGTCTGCGCATTTGAGCTTCGTCCTTAGCAGTGTAGAGGGCTCGGAAAGCATCTTCGTCAAAACCAGGGAACATCTCCCTGACAGTTTCCATGACAACCCCTAGGCAAGAGTTAGCACCATTAACAAAGCCCGCCGACACGGCCGTGTCCACCTCCTGGAGTATTTCGTCCCTCTCCTTCTCCCATTCCTTGGTCTTCGCCGCCAAATCGCCAAGAGCCGCCTGCAGATCAGAATTTGCCTTGGAAAGGCGCTCCCCAAGGTCGATGACGCTCTTCTTGGCGTGATCCAGCTCAGCCAAAGCTTTCCTGGCCTGCTTCAACTCCGCAAAGGCCTGCTGAGCTCTCTTTGACTCCTCCCCCAGGCGGGACACTTCCCTGATAGCCTTCTCATTCTCAGACTTCCAGTGGATCGCCTGACCCTTGGCTTCTTCTAGCTCGGTCTCCTTTTTCGCCAACTGATCCTTCAGGCTGGCAATGAGAGCAACGTCCCTCTCGACTGCAGAAAGGCGGTCAGAGTTAGACAGTTCCTCATCACTCAGGCGGTTGAGGGCCGCCAGCTCTGCGGAAGCTTGTATGATTCGGGAAGTGCGCTGGATGTACTGGGTCACTTGATTGGTAGCAGACTTGACAGTCTTGAGAAGATGGTCCGCTAGAACTGCCCCTGAGTCGGAAAGTAGGGCGGAAACATCTTGGCTGTCGCCGGCGGTATAGTGGAATTCGGCGTTCTCCTCGGAAAAGAGGGTGGCGGGAATCCCCGGAGCAAAACGTTTGGGTTCAGGCGTGGAAGTCTCCAAGTCCACCACCTGGTCAGCACTTGGAGCCTCCCTACTCCTCTTTCTAATCAGCGCCCGAGGAGTGCTCTCGCCAGTCTCTTCGGAGCCTGCGGCCCGTGGCCCCGGGGGAATCTGGACCCCTGCTGAAAGGCCCTCCTGCCTGCCAACAGGCGAAGGGGTAGCCTCACAGGCAATTGCCTTCGCAACTGGAGAAGGAGTGGCCTCAGAAACCGCCGTCTTTGCAGGCGTTGCTCTAGGAGGGGGGGGGAGCCTTGGTCTACTGAACGACAGGCCCTTCAAGTGCTTCATCAGATTCTTCTCACCTCTCTTAAAGTCAGGAGGAAGAGAAGGGCGACTTTGGACAACAGTGAGAGTCTCGGTCAGGCCCAGGCGTCTCACCTCCCCTTTTCTCCAAATAAAGGTAGCAAGATCTGCAAGGCAAACATACAAGCTGTCAGGGCACTTTAAAAGAAAGAAGAGTAAAAAAGAATCATCAAACACTCCTGAACTACCTTTATCTAGACCCGGGTTCATGCCCAACCGGGTCAAATATTTATCAGACGCAATAAGCTCCGCATGGGGGAGCCACAATGTAGGGCCATACACCACATACTTATCAGTGTGGGCAGCAAAAAAGCCCGCCAACTCCTTGTCTTTCTCTCCCAGCTTCACCTCCAAGGCTCTCCCACCCACGCCAGGGTGATACTCCTCAGGGGTCTCAAGCCTGGTATGGACATGATTCCTGAAATGACGAGGAATCCTCCACCCATGGATGCTGTGTACATAAAGGAAGTTGTTCTTCCAGTCTCTCAAACTATCCATGCCAGGCCACACCAAACAATGTCCCTTCTGCCTCAAAAGGGACCAATAACCAGGGGAGCCCGCACTCCCAGAGGAAACCATTTGTAAGCCCACCATAAACCGCAGGGCGTCAATGGAAGGCTCGCTGCGGTGGAAAAGACAAGTCCAGACATATGAAATTAACGCCCTGACGGCTGTGGCTGTCAGCTGGGCGATGGCGACGTTCATGCGCCTGAAGATCTCCTCCAGGGAAGGGTGGAGGGGAAAGCGAAGGCCGAACTCCAGACATTTATGGTAAACCGCTATGCACCCGTCGGGAGGGTTCCATACGGTATCCTTTTCGCCGGTGACAATGACTGTGTACCCCTCCCCAAAGTTGTAAAGCCGCTCGATCGCGCCGACGGCGTTCTTTGCAAGGATCAGCTCCCGATTTTTCGGGTCAGGGAAGGTACTCAATGGGATGCGGTATTTGACTCTGTCTAAATAGTAAACCCTACCCCTTTCCCGACGGACAAGGGGGCCCGAGGTTCTAGAAGGGTCAACTTCCAACGCCTCGTCGTCGGAATCGATGGCGTCAAACGAAGGGGAGTCAAGAGAGTTACCACCCCCGCTGTCTGACGAATGCTCTTCCTCAAAACCAACCTCCCTAGAGAAGGAGGCAAAGTTCACCCCTTCCCCCCTCTTTGATGGGTCAGTAAAGGGTAAAATCCGCTCACGGGTTCTAGACATTTTACTCTAATGGAAGCGGAAAAACAGAAAATCAAAAAAGGAAAAGCAGGAAGTGGAAGGCAAAAGTCTGACCTAAGATCGCCTGCCAAGTGCGGTAAAAGCCCGAAGAAGGAATCTCCCAGAAGAATGGGGGTACAAAGTGGGATACGAACCGTCAAACACCCAAGGGTTTGCAGAAAGAGAGGATAGGAGGATTTCAGGAAAAAAGACATTGAGGAGGAAAAAAGAAGAAGAATGGGCAACTGACTGCTTTTATAAGAAGAAGGGCATACAAAGGGTCACCAAAATCTCAGGAGTCCACCCAAAAACCACTACCCACGCGTCACTTCCTCAGGAGTCAGCCCTGTGTGGTTTCCCAAAAATAACCTCGAAAAGACCAAAAAGTGTCAAAGGATTGATCACCCTATGACGTCCCCTCTTCACTTCGAAAAAAAAAAAAATAATAATAATAATAATAATAAATAATAAACACATATTAAAAATACAATACACAAACACATCGCCTGAATTTCATTTCATTAAATCTTATAAGGGAAAATTACATTCAGTACCCAGAAAGGAAAGAAAACGTACAAGGGCCCAGAAATTCCGGCCCAACAAGTAAACACCCTGCTAAGCAGGCCTAATCATCATCCAGGTCAGGGGAAGGGTCCCCAGGGCTGCCTGGACCCCCGAAGTCCGAATCCCAGTCCCAGTCTGGGGAGTCTTTGAAGGGATCATCAGGGATACCACCCTCATCCCTGTCACTCAAACAACCAAGGCCCTCACTGCCGTCAGAGTCTCGGCTGCTATCCTCCCAGTCCCTGCCAAAGGGAACGGCCTGGGATTCGTCGCAGGTGCGACAGCCTGTCTTCTTCACAGGCGAGGAGGGGCCTAACGCCAAGGAGGAGTCAGTGTCAGAGAAGTTGGGGTCAAATTGTTCGGGGTGCAGCCATGGAAAGCACTCGTGGCATCCTCTGTCAAAGCAGCCCCCTCCCTGGGGGCAGCGTCTGAATCTAGGCGCAGCAGGAGGTGAGGACCTCCTGAGGCGCTTGTTCATCCTAGCAGGAGCCTTCTTACCCGTCCGGCGGGAATAAAGCCGCGAACGGCGGCTACGGCGGACAGCACGATAGGCAGCTCGAGCATACTGAAGCCTCCAAAACCCTCTAAAAATAAAAGTAACATATCGAACTCCACGGCGAGTAACGAATTTTTTGATCCAAACCATGATTAAAGGCAAAGAAAGGAAAGTTGGAAATGGATTGTGAAAATGGTGAAGGAGGATACAATTTATACAAAAAAGCAGAAGCAGGGTATTAATGGTGCCCCAACCACTTCTGCAAAGAAGAGAGCCAATCATCAAACTGGCACACTGCCCGAAAATCCACTGTGCAAAGAAGAATAATCATGAAAGAAGACGTTTGAACTCTCTGCATACCCAGAGAAATTAAAGCATGTTCCCTCGGGAATACGCGGCGCATTTAATGCAAGGGTGTTCAGGGAGTCAACCTCCCACCGTCCCAAAACAAGACGTCGTCTGCCGAGCAGGAGCCTCGCTCCCCCTCAGCCGGCGAGGGCCAATTGATGGGAGTCGGTTGCCTACCTCTGGCCGCCTGCCAGTCAGGCCCCAGGGCGTCCAATCCCCGAATAAGAAAAGGCCTGCCCAGCAGACCTTCCATCAATATCATTGAAACTTCCAAATGAGTGGCCTTAATCCCTTAGCCGCCTAACACAGCCTGGCCGCCTGCCGAGCAGGGCGAACCAGGCCTCTTGCCTGCTTCCAGGGTGCTCTCGCCTAAGCAGGACCAGAGGAGGACCGAGGACCCGTCCGTCATTTTGCCTAAAGGTAAGGGGAAGTGAGTGGACGAGGTGAGTCCACGTGTCGCACAAGCATCCACTCATTTCCCTCTTCTTCCTTCTCTTTTCCTCTCTCCTGTGGGAAGGTATAAATACTTTCCCATTTCCCACATGAGAGGGGTTGGATTTTCTCTCTCTAGACTCTTACTCCTAAAAAACGCCACCTAGTTCCTCACGAGCTAGGTTCGTCAAGGCATTTTCACGGACTGACTTAGGCATCGGAGAGGGTTTCCTCGGACAACCTCCGAGGCCCTGTGCGTTCATTGTGCAGGGAGCAGGCCGACTCCGCCGGGAAGGTCCGATCAAGGGAGTGAGACAAAGGAGAGGTTTAAGGAAGTCGAGCAATCAATTATTCATCAAGTAACTCAGTTATACAACCCGGATCCAGAACCGTGTTATTTGTTTCCATAACCGGAACAGTTTTATTGTACTAAAATGAATCTCGCATGCTAAACACAACTTTGACGTTAATTTTAGATGCATTAAATCGACATAGCAACTTATCCTAATTTTCGCATGTTTAGTCAAAACGCTGTTTGCATATCATCTCATCGTATTACTAACGCGCGTATTAAAACATCAAACGATATCTTAGTAGAGGCCGCTAATGTGCGGGCGGTGTTGGGTGTTCTTTGTGAACTTCCCAATACGTACCCTCATCCCTTACTAAGAACCATGGTTTCCGGATATCCGAATCCATTGGCACATGAGAGTCATTCAATACACGGTATCCGATAATGTCGGTATCGGTATCGCAATGCAAAGGGACGAACCCAATAAACTCTGACATTTGAATGGGCCATATTTTGTACACGGTCCACTAAGATATAGAGTGGGTTTGAACGGGCCCGAACTCCCACAAAGTTCGGTGGCGACTCCACTTCGATTTAAATTTCAATTCGACCCATCTCATATGGAGATTCATTCGCCTCCCCAAACCCGCGCGTGGCCTTTTTCGGGGTGGACCAATGTCATGTCCACACTTTGGCGACTCCGCTGGGGATTAACTGATGCGTGACTTACCATCGGCATCCACAGGGTGAGACTCGAATGGAAATCGTTTGACTAGTACAATACGCATTTTAGTTTTACAGTTCATGCATAACCCTATCTTTTCCCGGGCCGGTACTGGTGACCGACGTCCCACTATACCATGATGTACTATAATATGGATATGTCAAAGGTGTTCATAGTCGATTCGTATGGGTTTCGTGACATGTTCTAAGCTCAACTCAACTTAGGAAGTCCGTCCCGATTCACGGATAGGCTATGTGCACTGGTATGGACCCTTTCTAAACCGACCGAGACTTAGTGTAGAGCATACATGGCATCGTTATAATGCTTGCGTGACTATATGACACTTGGTTTCTATGTCATTTTTCAAAAAAACCATCATTTTTTTCAAAAAATACATCTTTTTAAAAATATCCAATTTCAAAACCCGGGAAGCATACCGAATTTAGGACTTATGATTTTACTCAAAATAGCCTATTTATAGCCGGAATGCTGCCCATTTCAAAACTCAAAAATATTTTTGAAATTTAAAATTTGCAGCCCGATGACATTTTTCCGACTTTTGACAAAAAATCGGGCCATCCACCAAGCTTTTCGGATTTTCTATAAAAAAAATCCATTTTCCAAAAACTTTCCTCTTCTTTGGACTTCCCGTATTTAGCAGTGTTGGGTCGTGTCCTGAGTCGTCGAAGGTCTTTAGCGTCAAAACTCCGTCAATCTTACATCGCGGGTTTCCCCCCTATCCCAGTCCGCCTTATTTTACTAAGGCATGGCACACCTACGTAGGACATACTCCTACAAAGGACGGCCCGTCTACACATTCGAGTCCAAGGGTCTGGGGAATATCTCACGTAGACCTTCCTTCGAACAGGACTCGGCCCACATGCCGAATCCTAAGGAAGGCCCACCTTTCACGAGTCACCCATCTAAGTGTCCTTTCCGAGTCATTTCCTTCTCAGGCTTTTCCTCACTCGGAGGCTACCCTTCAGCAGAGCGATCAATCACGGTTGCTCTAAGGGTCATGTCTTGCACGTGTTGTCTCACGTACCCCACTTTTGAGTCACTTAGATGCCACATCATCTGAGTCCTTAGTCTCACTTGGGGGCTATTCTCCGACGGAGCGATTAATCACAGTCACTCCGAGAATCGCACCCTACACATTTGTCTTAGGAGAGTCTAACCCGAGTCAAACCTGAGTTGTCTCTCCTCCCGCGCTATTTCTTATGCCTTGGTGTATTTGGGTTCTGAAGCAACATTTCTGCTTACGTGGTATTCTTACATACAGACCACCGGTAACTAGACGCGAACACAAGATGCAAGAAACTTTGGACAATTTGACAGCCTCATCACTGGCTAAGATTGAGACCCAATTGACAGCCATCAAGTCCGACCAAGTAACTATCGCTACCCGTTTAAGCGCCTTGGAACAAGGGACCCCTAATGGTGAGGTTGAGACTACTGGGCCCTTAGCTGAACTGGTCAGCGCGGTCCGTAAGCTGGAGGAACAGGTCCACTTGTCATTGAACAACACTATCCACACGGAAAATGCCCGATAATATACACCCATTAGTGAGAAACTACCAAAGGATCTCAACTTAGAAGGGTTACCCATATTCGAAGGGACGGAGGATCCATTATTACACCTCCGAGCTTTCAAACAATTCATGGTAGTCAAGGGGGTCAAAGCCGACATGTTCATCAATTTGTTCGGCGCGTCCCTCGGGAAATATCCAAAAGCCTGGTTCTATAGGCTTAATGCAAAGAGATTCCCAACTTGGGAAGATGTGGCTACCGAGTTTGCTAAAAACTATTCTGATAATACTGAACTTCAGACTACCATGCGGACCATAGAAGTCATGGCCCAGGAGCCCAAAGAAGGCTTCACCAAATACCTCCAATGCTGGAGGGCCGAAAGCGTGAAGCTGGTGGAGAAGCCCAACAAAAAAACCTTAGTGGAGGCCTTTGTCAAGAACCCCTTCCCTTCCTACCGGGTCCATCTCCGGTATGCTATCATACCCAACTTCGCCACTTTAACTGAAATGGGCACTAGGGTTGAAGATGATCTTCGACATAATGAAGATCTGGTTGAAGCTTCTACCGAAGGCTATACTGGACATCCACTTGAGTCCTTAGAAGCCGAAGACTACTGACAACCTCATCCAAGAGTCCAGATTTGGTTTAAGTCCGAGTCTGAGTCCGAGTCTAGGATGTTCTATTTATTTCAATTTCAAAGTCAGGGTCAGAGTCAATTGTATTTTGTCCTCTTTTCAAAAATTCAATAAAATCAGCTTTTCTATTCCTCATATATATTTTCCTTGTGTATTTCCGAGAACATAATGAACACCATCATACACTGTGAGCACATGCACGTGACTATAGGCACATCTATAATGACTGCAGGAAATCGAGACCCATGTTTTCCTTTACCTGTTCCATGTTTGACATAGAAAACCACATAACAACCCTTAGCAGGAGCGGTATCGAATCCTATGATAAATCTAAGTAATCTCCTAGTTTGGGTTCAAGATGGAAGGCAAGCCCATTTCCCACAATAAACACCCCTCCAATAAAATCGACCAATCCCTACCTTAGGTGTTAGTCTGACCAACAGAAGAAAAAAAAAAAAAAAAAAAAAAAAAAAAAAAAAAAGCAAAAGGCCAAAATAAAAGAGCTGCCCATGACCAAAAGAACTCTCAACATCCCTTGACCGGGGCACGGCCCACTCAAATGAAGAATCCCATGTCCCGGGCTAAGAAGTCAGCCAACTAAAAAATATTCAAAAACCCATGACCGTAGTTAACGGTCTACTCAAGTGAAACGGTCAATACAAAATTATCAATACCTATACCATCCAATAGGGGAGAGATAATCAGGTTGGTCAGCTAACACCACATTTAGCCTTCCCACATTACAACCCTCAAGACCTTCTCGAGACCTAGGCTAAGAGACAGCCCGGAATTTTTGAGGATTCAAGCTCCACAGGATACTCCTAAGACATGGAAATCAGATCCCGCATTATTATCAAACCTACCCCGATCGAAGTCCGAGTCATTTTTACCCGACTTCACCCCTTTCTTACCGCATTACAATACCTTACCCTCAAAGCCTTAGCTCCACAAAATCAAGCTCCAGATGTCAAAACATCAAAGCCACTTACGACCTAGCACCACATTTCCAAAAACATCCGAACCAGTTTCCGGCCCCAAACGCGGGAACTCAACCTGCGGTCGGCATAGAACATGCCCAAATAGTTCACACCACCTCTGGGGGCTACCCCGGAGAACGCTCACAGTCACAGGATCAACATCCTAACCATTCCAGCCCTTTGATCAAGATATCATTGGGAATGCACCTGGCCTACACCATCGCTATGGCTAGTTACACACAAAGCCCTAATAAACTAGGCACCATAATATATCTTTCAATCACTGAACTACGGCTTGGTTTGATTTCACTACATGTGAATACGTAGGCAGCCTTTCAATAGAGGCACAACCACCCACATTGACACAAATCCAAAAAAGCACCATCATTCCTGTCACGACACTGTCATGTTCTCAACAGTTAGCTTCGTCGTCCTGGGGGCTTCTCTTTCGCAGAAGTTCTCCATCCACTCACATAATCCAAATACTTTCAAAATCTAGCCTCCTTTCTATAGTGTGTCCTAGTATTCGGCTCAGTCGAAGACGAGAATCTGTCAGGGACTCGAAGTAACACCTACTTTTGGAATGTACCCCAAAACCAAAAATTCAAAAGAGCACTAGTCTACAGCATTTCCACTGCTAAGTCCCACAAAAACAGTCTCCTAACAGACTATTGCAATCCCCGAATAGCATATCTGTCCCATTTCGATGTTTGACCGTGTTGTCACTCGCCTAGGCTACAGAATAGCGCAACTTAAGAGTCTTGTCATCTTAGATGCCCCACCCCCCCTACCAAGTCACGATCCAACCCTTAGAGAGTCCAGTTCGTGTCTGTTAACTCGCCCTGTTGCATCCAGAGTCGAGTCTGTCGGTATGTCTCTCTTCAAATTCTCATTTTAAAATTTGCAAAACTAAGCCATTTGAAAAAATCATTTTTGACAAAGTCAAATTTCAGTCTATTTAAACTGTAAATTTCTTTTCTACCCCTTTCCATTTTTAAAACCTAGCACGTGAGTTGCTTTCAGGATTTCGATTTCAAAAAAACTAAGCAAAAATCACTTTCCCCAGCGCAAGTCAGTCGATAGATGCTAACTGCATTTCATGTATGCTATCTTGCTATCTGCTATATTTGCTATTTTCTGTCTACATATCCAAACATTTCAGGTACCAACTTGGCTTCCCAACGGAACATCAAGTTTTTATTCCCCAGCGTCATTCGCAGGCCTGTGCAAACACACTAAACTCCCCAGCGGAAGGCCCAAGGTGGCATTTCTCCTAAAAAAGAAAACATGGGATGTGCCTACATATAGGTACACCCAGGGCTTCTTAGGCAAGCTTCCGCGTAATTCTGAGTTGGGATGTGTCTGCAAACGGACACACCCAGAGCTTCTTAGGCAAGCTCTCGCGCAGCTCCAAGATAGGATGTATCCACATATAAGTACACCCGGGACTTACACAACAAGTCCGAATCCCTGCAGAGTTATCATCAACTCAGGTATGATTCCTATCTTATGGCTGGCGAGCTCTTCACGCAAGTCTAATGGACTATAAACGACCCAATCGGAAGTCTACCAGGTCTTAATCCTCGATTGGCCTGGTAGCTACTCCGACTTTCGCCTTGTCCAAGCCTCAGTCAGAGTGGGGGCTCTGTAGACACCCACATTTGGCCGCTAGGTGTCTATAGCAGTTTCCAAAAACACCCGATGATGATCGGACGCAAACGTGCTTCTACACGCTCGGATATGGGCTCGAAACCGTTAGTTTCTGGCTTGGGCTTTTTACGGAGTACAAATATCACAAAACTGACCTCAAATTCAGGCCCAGCGGGTCGTTTTCAATCAAATAAGACTAATTTGGGTCAAAACCAACACCGGAAATAAAACCGTCTTTTAGCGACCGGGTCAAACCCCGGTCAAAGTCGTTTCCGAGACGCAAAATAGCCATGCAAACATCAAAAGTCCAACCCAAATACAAGATCCACAAAAAATATCCAACCCGAGGTCCAAAAACCCGGACCCCTTCGCTCCAGCTGACCCACTCGATCGAGTGTCAGCCCACTCGGTCGAGTGGGCCCTCAACAGGCCCGTGGGCGGCAGGTTTGGACCACTCGACCGAGTTAGCAGGTTACTCGATCGAGTAACCCTAGACGAGGGTGGGGGACATTGCCTATATATACACCTCTCTAGCATGCAATTAATCATCTCTTGAATAACTTTACAACCCTAATCTACACATCCAAGAACCCTAATTACTACCTCTTCAACCTAAACCCTAATATCTAGGAAAACCTCAAACCCTAAACCACCATAACTCCATCTACATTCACCTCGATACTCCCGTGCCTGAGCCACGATTAACGAGTTCCGTTCGACCATAGGAAACATGTAGGTTGAGGGTGCAATAATCCCGCTTTTTCTCTCTTTCTTCTTCCTCGTCTTCCCGTCGTCCTCCTCTTTTTTTCTCGTCTTCTCCATTTTTTTTAATTTTCTTCTCGTATCTAATATAGATAATATTACTAATATTAAGACATTAAATTACTCGCTAATTCGTGTCGAGCGTAAAGGATGACGGGATAAGAAAATCCGAATATACATGGGTGTTGCACCCGATGTTGTCGGTCGCTTATCCCGTCACCCCGCGCGCTTGATTGTTGAAGCGAGTCAATATAAATAATAGTTTTTATTTATTTTGTCATCATCATTATTATCGCATATACATCAAATTTCTAAAACTATTTCGAATTGAGCATGTTTAAAGGTGATGTTAGCATAAGACCCTTCTAACCCTTTTACGAGTTGTAACAGTGGTGGAGCCCTCTCGAGGAGCCCCGCCCTAAACAATCAAAGGCATGATGGGATCACAATATTCCCCTTTAAACGCGCTCGATTCCTTTTTATGAACCGAGACCCATTGATGCGGATCTGACATCACAAAATACCGCAAGGATTTATTACGATGTCAAGATGCGGAGGGAATCATTTTTTTAATAAAGTTTAAAGCGTCGTTCTTTGGATTCGATACCGACTCAATAGTCGGATATTGTATCTAAATGAATTAGTCAATGAATTTAACTAACACGAATTCGTTGACGCTAAAATAGTTGTCACATAATTCTAAAGAATTAATTACGACACTATAAACGCGGAGATAATTTATTTCATTTTAGTTTAATTTAAACGACTCACATCTTTTTCTTGATTTCGTTCTAAATATTCGATATTGATTCCGTAATCAAATATCGGATACGATGAGTATCAAAATCCAAATCGAGCACAAATCATACGATATTTTTGCCCGATTTGGCAAAATTAGCGATTTCCAAAATCAAAAAGCAATTTCGAAATTTACAACTAATTGCGAAACAAACCCTGGTTCGTACAGGGGGCAATCGATCGAATGCCTAGCCCACTCGATCGAGTGGCACCCCAAAACCGAGGTAAAACATCTTTTTGAGGACCACTCGGTCGAGTCTCTCAATGACTCTATCGAGTGACGACCTACTCGGTCGAGTCTTTTAGTGACTCAGTCGAGTACCCCCTCAAATTTTGGGCAGAATACTTTTTTCGAGACCACTCGGCCGAGTCCCTCAATGACTCGGTCGAGTGGCCTTTATCACGTCAAAACGTGAGCCCTAAACATATTTCGAGCCTTGTAAAATATTTTTACGACTTCGGTCAACACGTGTCAAGTCTATCACGTGTAACACTACTTTTTCAAAACCATGCATCATGTCGTTTAGGTCATTCTACCTCATTCTATATTATTTGCAAACCTTTATTATCGTTATCATCGTTACTAACACGTTTGTTCCTATTTTGGTATTTTATTTCCGTTATTCGTTTTATTGTACTAAAATGATCTCGCATGCTAAACACCACTTTGACGTTAATTTTATATGCATTAAATCGACATATTAACTTATCCTAATTTTTTCATGTTTAGTCAAAACGCTATTTGCATATAATCTCATCGTATTACTAACGCGCGTATTAAAACATCAAACGATATCTTAGTAGAGGCCACTAATGTGCGGGCGGGGTTAGGTGTTCTTTGTGAACTTCCCAACACGTACCCTCACCCCTTACTCAGAACCATGGTTTCCGGATATCCGAATCCATTGGCACACGAGAGTCATTCAATACACGGTATCCGATAATGTCGGTATTGGTATCGCAATGCAAAAGGACGAACCCAATAAACTCTGACATCCGAATGGGCCGTATTTTGTACACGGTCCACAAAGATATAGAGTGGGTTCGAACGGGCCCGAACTCCCACAAAGTTCGGTGGCGACTCCACTTCGATTTAAATTTCAATTCGACCCATCTCATATGGAGATTCATTCGCCTCCCCAAACCCGTGCGTGGCCGCGTCGGGTTGGACCTATGTCATGTCCATAAGGTGTCGATTATGTTTGTGTAGTTTGTGGCCCGTCTTTGGGCCGATTATAAGGATGTTCTTGTGTATGTGACGGCGGAGTTGAGGCCTAGGAGATACAGGAGGATGTTCCTTCCAGCGTTGTTTCGCCCAGTTTGGTATCTGGGAGAACGGTTGGTGCGTCACTGCTTGTATGATGATTTCAGGGTACCGGTTGATCCTCCCCGGACCATGTTCAGACCACCGACTGCTACAGAGGTCCTTGAGGGCAGGGATGGAGAAGGAGGCGATGGGCTATTAGTGCCTGGCGCCTCCTATCTATCTCATGTCAGCTGGCGGCTAGCTTGCCACCGCCTCGTAGTGAGTACTCGTTTCTGTTTTAGGGCTCGTTTTGTCATATGGCTTAGTGTTTATTTGCTCTTTGACCGGTTTGTTTTTCCTTTAGCTGACCGATCCGGTTGATGCTGTTCACCCCCCCCCCCCCAGAGTTCCCCTTGCTTAGGGTGGACGCAGCTGGGGTAGCTTTCACTGAGCCTCTCTCCCCATGTTCTTCCGAGGAGATGGACGCTGGGATAGAGTCGCGTGACCGGGTATACCGGGTAAGTTTTGGTTTTTACCTTGGGTTTGGGGTTTTAAGGATTAGGTTTTGTTTGGCTAACTTGCATGGTTTCGCCTTTCAGGTTTCTTCAGCTTGCCATCATTAGTTGTGGCAGGTCGCCAACCGCTTCCGGGCCTATGCCTCGAGGGTCTCCCGTGATAATTTGGGACCTCGATAGGTGAGTATGTGTATTTGGGGTTGGTTTTCTAGGTTGTTTGCATGTTTTTCTAAGGTATAAGTGTATTTGCAGGATACCACAGACATGGTGGTGCAGCTGGAGACTCGGGTGACTGAGCTCGAGGCGGAGGTGGCCGATGCGCGACAGCTCCTACAATCCCGGGACTACGAGATTGCCCAACTTAAGGAGAGGCTAGCTCGGTCTTAGGGTGAGACCTCAGCGCAAGGCAAGGCTAGGCGAGGGGTTGAGATGGAGAGGGACGTTGAGGCTGAGGCTGAAGGCCATGTCACAGGTGCTACCCAGGACGTTGGAGCGATTCCCGAGACAATTACTCTAGACATGCTATTGGGAATGGACGGTAGTGAGTCTCCTACCTTTGTTTTGGAGGACTTGGGTCCGGATGACAACATCGGTGAGTAGGGTTGTGCACCGGTCCAAACCCGGCCCGGACCCTGTTTGACCCTGAACCGGAATGGTAAATTTCCCCGACCCTGACCCTGACCCTGAATCAGTAAACATTGACCCTGGACCGGCCCTGAAAAATCCGGGTCTGGACCGGGTCCAGACCGGTTGGACCCTGAACGAAAAATTAGAAACGAAAATTAATGGGAAGATCAGAAATCGTAATGGGATTTAGGGTAAACGAAATTTAGAAACGAAGAAGAGTAGAAATCGTATTTAGAGGATGAATTATAAACGAAGAGGATCAGAAATCGTAATTAGAAATCGTAAATAAAGATTAGAAGCGAAAATGAAAAAACGAAAAATTGATGAATTGGAAAGACAGAAACGAAGGAACTCACCGGAAAATCAGATGAACGGCGTCGGAAGAAGATGAACTGCGCCGGAGCTCAGAGAGTCAGATGGAGGAAATGGGATTTAGGGTAGTCGTATCCCTAATCAAAGATACCCTAAGGGCCACTAACTAATGTAGATAGTGAAGTAGGGGTCGAACCACCAGGAGACGGGACTCAATTACTTGTTCTAAGGTCTAGACTTAAGACTACGGGTCACTGTTTTTCTGTTTGTTTAAGTGGACTGACAACTAACTGCTATAAGGTAAATCAATAATAAAAAGGTCTAGGGTCTCAGGTTTACAATGAATATCAATCGGGTCAGGGAGTCAACTAACAGGTCAATAATCGAACTGTCTAAGGTGTAGGTCCGGTCGGTACTACTACAAACTTTAGAACTAAACTTAACCTGTGGTCGCTAGAATTTAGCTAGTCTACCCAAAATGTCGTGACCTAATTAGTCGTTAACCCGGTCGGCGAAAAGTCCTAATTGTGATACTAACTAATTAATCCTGGCCAGTAATTAATCAATCAGAATTAAAACAACATTCAGGCGACAGTTCATATGATCAGAGACAGGTCAATTTTCTATGACCCAATTAACATCCATCGATCCCCTTAAACCCTAGAAAAAATTTAGCTAGACATGACGATTGTAATTAAACTCACAAAATAGAAATTGCAAACGGACATGATGAATACGAATTAAATTAAACTACGTAACGATAATAATTTTATACTGATGACTAATAAGCAAAGACTGAAATCAAATAACTACGAAAAACTAAGAACGAATTAAGACAATAATTAAAACTAGAAAACTGAAATTGAAACTGAAATTAAAATTAAGATTAATCGATACCAAACAATTCGAGATTTGAAAAGGGAAGGACGAAAATCGATGTATCTAGCCAAGAAAATCGGGAAAAGTCTAAACTTCGATGCTAAGTAAAAACTAACGTATGTTTTTAAAATTATGATATGAGATATCTCACAATCCCTTCCTCCAAATGATTTAAAAGAAATCAGTTGGACTTACAAAGCAGGCCCAAAATTCTAATTAATTAAGATCCAACGCGCGGCCTGGGTCAGACGCACTCGATCAAGTGCATCAAGGCACTCGATCGAGTGGCTACGTGATAGCTCCAAGTTGAACTCGCCTTTTGGCTGAAAAGATGAATCGGCCCAAGCTCTGATGCAGGCCGGTTGAGCACGGATATAAGGCACTCGATCGAGAGCTTAGCACCACTCGATCGAGTGGGTGCTGCTGAGCTCGTGATTGAGCTATTATTTGCTTCTCGGCTTTTTGTTTTCTTCCTCGTCCTTCGTTCTCGTCTCGGCTATCCGGGTTATTACTCCTAAATATGCTCAAAATTGTACCTAACCTGCAAAATAGCACGAGGACCGACAATATCGACTTTCTAATAGAAATCGACATTAACCATATAATTATGGAAGAAGAAAAGCTCAAAAATGGTTGTCGGGGGATAATAAAATACGATATAAAATACGTTGATCAAACTCCCCCAAACCAAACCTTTGCTTGTCCTCAAGCAAACAACTAATATACACAAACGAGGACAAGTGATTTAAAACACGACTCAGAGCTGAATTACAATCATTCTCCTAAAATCGACTCAAACCGACGAGAAAACATATAATGCTCAAGAATGCAACGACATCAATAATCATGCCATAATCAAACAATTGGCTGCCAAACTTTCAATCTTGCAAGAACAATAATGTCGGACTTCCTTACGGTTGTCGCTCGACACTCATAAGTACGGGTAAGTATATATGTGAAGATAGGAAAGAATAAAGACACTCACTCGACTTATGAAATATGCATGCAATCGAATATGAAATCAATCTCCCCAATCAAATACGTGTTCCACCAATCAGGACCATAGTACATGCCAAGGACTTACAAGGGGTGGCTTATATGTGAGGGAATAAAATGGATTGTGCTTAAAGCACGTATGGAAATGTGGGGCTAAGACCAGTAGTCGCAGCTACACAATAAAAACTATCCATCCAAAAACCTCAACTATGAATTCTGGCCACTAACTAGAAATAAAACTCAAAAGAGCATAAGAGGGAATTTTGCCATCCTTCTAATTATAATTCAATTCTAGTTACAACATCTCGACCGTTCCCCGAAATATTATAAGAAGCATATATGTTTTTCTTTCCTTTTTCTTGGAATTTTTCTTCTTTTTCTAATTCCATTTTTTTTTTCTTTTTCTTTCTTTCTTTCTTTTTCACGCTTCTATATTTTTTCCCAATTCTGACAAGGGGAAGGCGAATATAAGGTCGCACAATAATGTTACACACTAAGATCCAAAAGATGTAAAAAACCAAATTGTGATCTAATAGTAAATTAACTCCCGTTATGTTCACTGCGGCTGTCCTGGTAAGGTAGGCTATTCTGGGTTGTAGCTGATTGATATATATATATATATATATATATATATATATATATATATATATATATATATATATATATATTAAAAATAGGCTTACAACAGCTGAAATGGGCTGAACAAAGGGAAACTGACCTAAATCTACAGGGTAGTAAAAAATGGGTAGTTTTGGCTATGTGGAACTCATCAAAAACAGAAATGCCTTTCCTCATGTACCTCCTCCTCAAACCAAACACGTATTCAATATCAAGAGACGGACGTCATATTTATGCAAATTTATGTTACACATTCCATAAGGAGAAACCACTCAATTCCTAATTATAAATGAGACCAGTTATAGATGTCACTGGCCTAGGAAGCTCTAAATCCTCAGAATTTTTGTGGTTTGCCGACAAAATGGTCAAATTTACTCATTTGGCAATTAACAGTTTAATAGGCAATCATATTAAAATCATCTCATCTCAAGTATTACAAGCATTCAGGTACGGAGTCAGCTGTCAATTAGGAAAAATCATGTAAAACGCAATGTCATCATCGCCGTTTTGCATGTTTCACACCGGACACAAGGCAGACACAAGACACACAAAAATAAAATCTTTTTGAATTTTTTTTTTTGATTTTTTTCGATTTTTAGAATTTTTGAAAGCACACAAAAACACACAAATTCTCCCCCAAACTTAAATGTCACAGTGTCCTCAATGTGACTCTACAGCATATATGACAAATCCATAGCCAATCCTAAGGACAGCTCGACCTAAGGGGAAGTAATAAAAATCTAGGAAAGCAATAAAAACAGAAATAAAAAGGAAAGAAAGTACCGTATATACAATGGTAGCTCCCCCAAACCGGCTAATCAGCCATCTCATCATCTTCACCGGTCCCAGATGGACCGGCTCCAGTATCGCCCTGGCCTGAGCCGCTATTACCACCCTGCTGACCCGACTGTCGCAAGTCTCTCAACCACTGTGCTCCTAGGCCGCCGTAGGTGTGCCCGTAGTTCGGACCTCAAGCAGCTGGATCAACCCCATAATCGTGGAAAATACCACTACTATCTCCCAGACCTCTCCAGTAAGACGAGTGCTGAGGCGCCGAGATTCCTTGAGTAAGCATGAACTCGTGGATCTCCCGGTTGATGATGCTCTGGTTAATCCCCTCGTGTACCCGTCGCTGGTGCTCGTAAACTGGATCACACATAAACGGATACGGGTGCGGAAACTCGGCACCCGGAGTCTGGAACGGGAAGGTCGGGGTGTGTGTGTGTGTGTGGCCCTAGGGGGCACGGTCTCATCGGGTTCGGTCTCTACATGAACCCTACGTCGAGGGGGTTGAACGCCCTCGTCATAAATGAAGAGCTCATCGGGAATGAGGTAGCTCGGCGGGTCGGGTATGTCCTCGCCTGCGGGAGTGGGTTGCGAGGCGAGGAGTGGCGGTAAGATTCTCCCTTCGACAACCGGGAGTTTCATCCAAATCTTATCTCGGACACGCCACAGAAAGTCCGGGGAATTGCCCCGAATCCACTTCAAAGTGGAGAAGAGGTAGCTACGGTCTAGCAAAGGGACGCGGTCGGTGAGACTCTCAAAAGTTAATATTTCCCCAAAACCCATAATATAGCGCTTTTCTACCGCGGTGACAATGGCTCCACAACCGAGCGGTCCAGATCCATTGATCTGGCGCTCGATTCCTACACATATCATACCCGGTGCACTAAACGCCTTCAGGGATCGCATAAAGGGGTTTAATTAGGTAGTGTCCTAAAATCAACACCTCCAATGAGTGAAATTTACTCATGTCGGAGCGTGGAAAAACCACATGACTCAAAATCCGCAAGAAGAGGCGGATAGTAGGGTGTGGGATGGCGTTGAGTGCCATAGCAGTGACACTTGCACTACGACCCGAAAATAACTGAAAGTAGGGAGGTGCTTTCGAACTCTCGAGTATGTCTAGGATGTCTTCATCCTGGTCAGAGGTAAGCCTTAGACACTCGGACAAGGTACAAAGGAGGATGGATTGCTCCTCATTGTTCAACCGAAAGGATATCATGCCATCTTGTCTATCAAACTCAAATGAACTTAAGAATTATAAAGTGAGTACTCGGTAACATAACTCACGTAGTGTCCATAAGCCACCGAATCCGGTCATGGACAAGAGGTGCAGTAATTGCTCGTTCAAACCAAGCTCGATTGCGAACTGTGACGAGCAGCATCGGGTAGCCTCCATCGTCCTAGGTATCAAGGCAACTAAGCGAGCTCTCTAGGCCTCGTCCCTGCAAATAATTTCTTCATTGCCTGGCACAGGCTGAACAGCCGGCTGCCTTGCATTCCTGTTCCTGTTGTTGTTTCGGGGTGGATTCCTTCTTCCTGCCATGACTATAGCATAGTAACAAAACAGAGTTACATAAAAATCCCACAAAAAATTCCAAATTTCGGCCAAAATCAGACCCTATACACAAAAATCAATTTTTGAGCACAAAGTGGTGAAATCAACACAAAATCAAGCATGCAATGGGATTAGTATATAACTAAGGATGAAATTATACCATAAAACCAAGAAAAGAAGTGAGGAAATGAAAAGGCCGAAATATACCTTGAGGGGTCACGAAAATCACGAAAATAGGGGAGAGGGGACGAAACTTTCACAAAACAACACCAAAGAACACAAGTAAATAATCCCAATTGCAATTTAGAAGCAAAAATCGTGAGTTTTGGTGAAGAATTGATGAATTGGGGGTGATTTGGTGAATTGGGGGTTAGGGTTCTTAAGGATAGTGAGGGGAGAGGGGGTTTTCAATTCATGAGACTGATTTCAATATGGGAATAAGAAACAAGTAAAGAGGACGAAAAACGGAAATTGAACCCGGTTCAGAGGCACTCGACCGAGTACGTCAGGGTACTCGATCGAGTAACCCCATAAAAAGCAGGCAGACTGCTGTCCGTCAAGGCACTCGATCGAGTGACCGCTGTAGCTGCTACTCCTTGTTTAATTTCTTTTAAATCCCTGAAATTAATTCAAATAAATCGTAAAGCTCCCTCGTCCTCACTCGATAAATAATACTAACTCCAAATTAGAGCTACGAAGCTAACTAAAAAAATAAAAAATGCGGAAAGGGAAATTACAAATATATACAAGTGGTGTCGGGTTGCCTCCCTGTTAGCGCTGGTTTTTACGGTCCCGCTCGACCGGTTTATCTCAATTGAATTAGGTGGAATCGAGAGTGTCGCTGAGGTCCATGGCCTCTACGACACCGACATATGCACCTTCGTGATAAAGCTTGAGGCGTTGACCGTTCACTTTGAATATTTCGCCTTTGTCGGTAGTGAGTGTAACCGACCCGAATTTGTTCACTTCAGTTACCGTGAACGGTCTAGACCATCGGGATTTAAGTTTTCCGGGAAAGAGTCTAAGTCGGGAATTAAATAGAAGTACCTTATCACCGACGTTGAACTTTCGAGGGATAATGCGCTTGTCATGCCACCTTTTGGTCCGCTCCTTATAAATTCTTGCATTATCATAAGCATGGAGACGTAATTCATCCAATTCGTTCAATTGCATGAGGCGCTTCTCTTCGGCTAGCTTCGGATCAAGATTCAGCTCCTTTAAGGCACACATTGCCTTGAACTCGAGCTCCACCGGTAAATGACAAGCCTTGCCATAAACGAGCCTATACGGGGATGTCCCGATAGGAGTCTTGAATGCGGTCTGGTAAGCCCAAAGAGAATCATCGAGCTTCGAACTCCAATCTTTTCTCGAGGTATGGACAACCTTCTCGAGAATAGATTTGATCTCTCAGTTTGAGATTTCGACTTGCCCACTAGTTTGTGGATGGTAGGCTAGCCCGGTACGGTGGTGAACACCGTATTTCTTCAATAACTTAGTGAGTTGGCGTTCATGAAAGTGTGAACCGCCATCACTAATAATAGCCCGTGGGACCCCAAAGCGAGGGAATATAGTCTTCTTAAATAATCGGATCACCACGTTGGCATCATTGGTGGGTGATGCAAAGGCTTCTACCCACTTCTAAACATAATCTACGGTGACTAAAATATACTGGTTCCCATAAGAAGAAGGGAACGGTCCTTGATAATCGATACCCCAAACGTCAAATAGTTCTATTTCAAGAATCCCGATTTGAGGCATTTCATGTCGTCGAGAAATATTTCCCGTTCGTTGGCATGCGTCGCAGGAACGGATAAAAGTGGTGGCATCCTTGAGAATAATGGGCCAATAAAAGCCTAATTTCACTACCTTCGCGAAGGTCTTCGAAGGACCGTGATGTCCACCATAAGGGAAGGAGTGGCATATAGTGAGGATAGAATGTACCTCACTCTCGGGAATACACCTCCTAAATAGGCCATCTGCACATTCTCGGAAGAGATACGGGTCGTCCCAAAAATACCTCTTCACATCATGTAGAAATCGCTTCTTCTGCTGATACTGAAGGTCGGGAGGTAGAGTACCTCCAACCAGGAAGTTGGCATAATCAGCAAACCATGGAGTATCCATGGTAATAGCGAGCAAATGGTCATCAAGGAATGAATCGTCAATTGGGGCAAGATCCCCACCATCATATCTTAGCAGCTGAGTCAGAGGTTTGGCAATTCTGGAGAAATCTTGGATGAAACGGCGGTAAAAACTCGGGTGACCAAGAAAACTCCGCACACCCTTAACATTAACGGGGAATGGTAATTGCTCAATCACTTCGACTTTCGTTTTATCCCCTTGGATCCCACGTTCGGACACTAAATGACCCAAAACGACTCCCTCGGTCACCATAAAGTGACACTTCTCCCAGTTTAAGACCAAATTGGTCTCCTCACATAGTTGCAAGACCCGTGAAAGATTAAGTAAACATGCATTATAATCATTGCCATATACACTGAAGTCATCCATGAAAACTTCCATGACAGACTCGATAAGGTCCGAAAATATGGACATCATACAACGTTGAAAAGTGGCCGGGGCATTACAAAGGCCAAATGACATCCTTTGGTATGCGAAGGTGCCGTAAGGACAGGTGAATGTTGTTTTCTCCTGGTCGTCCGGGTGAATTGGGATTTGGAAAAATCCCGAGTAGCCATCTAAGTAACAAAAGTACTTATGGCAAGCAAGACGCTCTAGCATCTGGTCAATGAAGGGGAGTGGGAAATGGTCTTTCCTAGTAGCTATGTTCAGCTTACGGTAGTCAATACACATTCTCCATCCAGTCAATAATCGAGTAGAAATAAGCTCATTCTTCTCGTTCGTGATAACCGTGGTCCCTCCCTTCTTAGGGACCACTTGGACATGACTAACCCATTTAGAGTCGGAAATGGGATAGATAATGCCAGCATCTAGGAGTTTCATAACCTTCTTTTTAACCACATCCTGCATGTTCGGGTTCAACCTACATTGTCCCTGAATAGATGGTCTATGGTCTCCTTCTAAGTGAATGCGATGCATGCAGAATTCGGGACTAATACCACGTAAGTCATCAATGTTGTACCCAAAAGTCTTCTTATGTCGTCGTAAGATAACTAACAACTCCGAAAGTTGGCTATCTGTGAGTGCAGCGTTGACAATTACGGGGTTCTGACCCTTGTCATCTAGGAATGCATATTTCAGATTAGAGGGAAGGGGTTTTAGTTCAGGTTTACTTACCTCGACCTCATTTTAAAGGGTGCCGAGACTGTATACCTTCTCAATAGTGATCTCCTTCCCGTTTAGCATACGTTCTAGCTCGTCCACTTCCGCGCTCCATGAACTCTTCTCGGCGTCAGCATCGCCGGATGTCAACAATTTCTCTAAAGGGTCCCTGCCAAGATAATCGTCAATATAGCTTTCTATTTCCAAATAAATGACATCTATACTATAACAGGACTCTTCTATCATGGGCTTCTTAAGAGCTTGATTGAGAGTAAAAGTCACGGTATCATCTCCTACGGAGAGTGTGAGCTTCCCATTTTTGACATCGATGATCGCCCCTGCAGTGTGTAAGAAAGGGCGACCAAGGATAATAGGTACTATGGCGTCCTTAGCAATGTCTAAGACGACAAAGTCTACGGGAATAAAGAATTTCCCTACTTGGACTGGAACATCCTCTAAGACGTCTAAAGGATATTTGACCGATCGATTAGCCATCTGCAGAGTCATATTAGTACATTTCAAAACACCCATATTCAATTTCTGACAAATAGAATACGGCATGACACTAACGCTAGCTCCTAAATCACACAGGGCTTTATCAATCGCTAATGTCCCTATAGTACAAGGGATAGAAAAACTCCTTGGATCCTTGAGCTTAGGCGGAGTACGACTCTGTAGTAGCGCGCTGCATTCCTCTGTGAAGGCAATTGTCTCAGTTTCACTAAAAGAACGCTTACGAGTTAGTATTTCTTTCATAAATTTCGCGTAAGCAGGAACTTGAGTGATCAAATCAGTAAAAGGAACATTTATCTGCAGATTCTTGACGATTTGCATAAACTTACCGAACTGTTGATCAAGCTTTGTCTTACGCTGTCGGTGGGGAAATGGAAGTATGATCGGAATTGCAGGCTCCATGACTTGAGACGAGGATGCTTGAGAAGATTTTCCATCCTTGGTCGAAGACTGTGGACGAAAAATAGATGAGTTAGGCGTTACGGTCTCCACTCGATCGAGTCCAGGCTGACTCGGTCGAGTGTCAGTATACTTGGTCGAGTCACCTGAAGGCAGTCGATCGAGTGGTATCATTGGGAGGCTACTGATCAATTTTTGAGGGTCTACTCGATCGAGTGGGCTGACACCACTCGGTCGAGTGACCTCCAACTCGATCGAGTCAGGTGTGACTCAGTCGAGTTGACTACGTGACTGCTCTCTGCCAGGTTTTTGGGGGTCTACTCGATCGAGTGACCTCATTCTGTGGCCTGCTCAATGCTTCTTTGGTTAGCTCTTGTTTCTCCAACTCAGTCTCATCAACCACAACATACTCCTCAGGCATCTTTGGACCGTCATAATGGGTTCCGCTTCTTAATGTGATCGCATTGGCTTGCTCGTGCGATTGTTCGCCTTGAGGAGGTAGAGTACCCGGTGGCCTAGCTTGCTTTTGGGTGGCAAGTTGTGCTACTTGGGTATCTAAGATCTTGTTATGAGCAAGTATCTGGTTGACTTGGGTTTCTAGCTTATTATGACTTTGGATACCTTGCATCAATAAAGCTTTGATCTCCGCATACTCGGTGTTGGTTGGAGCTTGAGCTTGGATTTTGTTTTGGTTTTGTGGGATCGGTTGAAATTTTTGTTGGTTCCCCCACCCTTGTTGGTTACCCAAAGATTGGTTATTACCCCACTGTTGGTTACCCCAGTTATGTTTGTTACCCCAATTTTGTTGCCCTCCTTGGAATTGTTGTCGGTTGTTGCTATGGCTTTGGGAGGGTCGGTTTATGGGGTGCTACATATGGGACGGTTTTGTTACCACCGGGCGGTGGCGGGTTAAGCACGTTTTGGCTCCTATAGGACAACAAGGACTTGTCATAGCCCGGTTGGTTCATGTGTGGGAGGTTTGGTCTCATGGATTGAAAAGCATTAGTTGTTTCTAAACCTACACACTCTTGTGCATAATGACCTATATTCCCACAACTCTCACAAACTACCTCGGACATTGCATTAACTTGGTACATACCTCCTTGTTGTTGGTGGTTTTGGGTTCTAGCAAGCTCCATGGTATATATTCGCTTAGTTAAAGCGGCTAAGTGGCTAGCTATGGCATTTGATGACTCGGAGTCACTACTATTTCCTCGGGTGTTACCTCGTGGATTTCCCCAACGCGAATGATGAGTAGCCATATCTTCAATCAATTTCCATGTTTTATCATCATCAACGTTGTTTTGAAACCTGCCATTAGCTGCAGAATCGAGCGTAGCTCGGCAATCGTCATATAAACCATTATAAAATTGATTGCACAAAAACCATACCTCGAATCCGTGATGTGGGCACTCCTTGACTAGCTTTTTAAACCTTACCCATGCCTCGTAGATTTTCTCATGAGATGTCTGTCGGAAGTTAGTAATCTGACTCCTCAACATGTTGGTCTTCTGCGGCGTGTAGTAGTGCTTGTAAAAAGCTAAGGCTAGGGAGTTACAATCTGTGATTCCCTCATAAACGCGGTCTAGATCCGTGATCCAATCTCTTGCGTTGTCACGTAAGGAGAACATGAATAGCATCTCCATCACCTCTTCTTGTGTTACTCCAGGGGGGATTGAAATAATAGAGCAATAGTCGGTGAAGAGCTTCATGTGCTTCGTCGGATCTTCATCGGGACCTCCACCGAATTGATTTCGCTCCACCAATGTGATAAAGGCTGGGCGAATCTCGAATGAGATATCTCACAATCCCTTCCTCCAACTGATTTAAAAGAAATCAGTTGGACTTACAAAGAAGGCCCAAGATTCTAATTAATTAAGATCCAACGCGCGGCCTGGGTCAGACGCACTCGATCGAGTGCATCGAGGCACTCGATCGAGTGGCTACGTGATAGCTCCAAGTTGAACTCGCCTTTGGGCTGAAAAGATGAATCGGTCCAAGCTCTGATGCAGGCTGGTTGAGCACGGATATAAGGCACTCGATCGAGTGCTTAGCACCACTCGATCGCGTGGGTGTTGCTGAGCTCATGATTGAGCTATTATTTGCTTCTCGGCTTTTCGTTTTCTTCCTCGTCCTTCGTTCTCGTCTCGGATATCCGGGTTATTACTCCTAAATATGCTCAAAATTGTACCTAACCTGCAAAATAGCACGAGGACCGACAGTATCGACTTTCTAATAGAAATCGACATTAAACATATAATTATGGAAGAAGAAAAGCTCAGAAACGGTTGTCGGGGGATAATAAAATACGATATAAAATACGTTGATCAGTTAGGGTTTAGAGAATTAGAGGAATGAATGTCTAATGGAGTGGAATTGATGATGGAGTATTGCTGTATTGGACGGGGCCTATTCTATAAGAGCCCAAATCTAACAAAAACAGGGCCAACCGGTCCGGACCGGTAAAATCCGGGTCTGACCCGGATCGGACCGGAAACCCGGAATTGCCAAATTCAATGGACGGGAGACCGACCTTGAATTTATTATTCAGGGTTCGGTTTTCACTATTCGGGTCCGGTCCGGTCTATTTTTTCGGGTCCGACTCTATTGTTGCACAGTCCTATCGGTGAGTTCGTGATAGCTATAGGTGCAGCTTCTAGGGGTCCTCCCTAGTTTACGAACTCGATTCGTGGATGGATTTGTATATTTTGTATATTCTCAAGATTTTTAGTGTTTGGATTAATTAGTTTAGCCTTATGTTCTTGTTTTCTGGAATGTTGACCTAGACTGACAAGTAATCACTTCATTTTTGTCTTATTTGCGACTTCTTCGTAGTTTCAGGACGTTTTAAATGCGTTAGGATTGCATGAGAGCTAAAAAATAGTTTTTAGGATTTTTGAATGCGTTAGCTTGAGCCAGGAATTGGATCAATAGTAGGTCGATTAAAACGTTTTGACTAGAGACGTGCAAAATGCGAGAAAATAACATGTTTCGACCGAGCTGGGAGACTAGTGTAGTTTCAACATTTTTATCACTTTTAAAAAAAAGTTAGACCACTTTTGTATGACAATGCCGTATCGGGCTACAAATGCGAATCGACGACGCCGGTAAAGGCTACAACACGCCTAGGTGGGGTAGCTTATCCCCTAAAAAAAGAAAAGAAAAAACGTCTAAGTCCGATGGGTCCGACGAGTGAAATGTGTTGTCCGCGTGACATCGCATCTCTTGGCCAAATATTTTGGTCTTCTTAAAGGGTTTTAGTGACTTCGGGAAGTCGTTTCCAATGTCCTTGGTTCTCAGACGGTAATTGTGGTGATAACGTGGGGTTGATGTCTCGAATTTTGGCTTATAGGGGTGTTGGTGTCTTAGGGAACGGACGCCCGGGTTGGGGCGGTTGGATTCCGGGTCGCCTGGGCTCAGGCGGCTTGATATTTGGGTGCTTGGGTTGGTGGGGCCCAGGTCTTGTTTATGGAATTTTTCGTAGTTTCCTAATCGTTGTGGGTTTAGGGCTATATATGTGGGTCATGGGTGCTTGTCTTTGACATATTTGATCACCCATAGTGTCTTTATAGCTTCTTGGTATTATTTGGAGTCATGTCAGGTTTCGGGAATCTTTTGACCAAGTGAGCGGGTTGTTTTAAGAAATGTGGTTCCGAGGTTTTTTCTAGCGATGGTTTGTCCATGGTTATCGCGTTAAGGCAGGTTAAGGTGCAAGATAATTTCTTGTTAGCATGCACTAAGTTTTGGGACGCAAAAAGGCATGTCTTTGCTCTTCTTGGGAGTCGGGTTTGTCCTCTTCTCGAGGAGCTAGATGCTATAGGTGGGTGGTCCTCGGTTCGACCATGTGTGCCTCTGAGAGATGATGCTTTTATGGAACAGTTTTGCCATTTTTGGACCTTTCCTCGTTAGAGGAGGCTAATGTTTTCTTCTGGAGAGATGGTATCGACCTAGGGTTGCTATTTAGGACGTTCTCACATATGGGTTCCCGCGATATTTCATCCCTAGCTTGTAGACGGGCTTTCAATATTGCGGTGGCTTGTTACTATCTTTTCGAGGATGCGCTAGTGCATGACGGTTGGGGTAATCCCTGGGTTTTGAATGTTGTAATGGGGATGGAACATGGGCGGTCTCCCTCTTTACTCATTTTGGGCGAGTTTATTCTAGGTCTTGACGCCCGTGCTCGGTTGCATCGAGCTCCTTTTTGGGGTTCTAGAATCATTTTGCAGGTATATGGGATACTATTTTTTTTTTTCAAAATCCACCTTGGTTCGAAGAAGCGACATTGTGTTGGGGTCCGTGCAGGTTTGGCTACAAGAAAGGCTCGGCTTGGTAGACCCTTCTCGGTCTGTTAAAGGTTATAGCTATAAAGGCTTCACGGGTCGCAAGATGGTGCAGGCATGAAGTGCTGGTCATACCGAAAAAGGATGGCATTCCTACTTGGACAATAGGCAAGTGGCTATCAGATGGATAGTTCCGTGGTGGCAAATTAGTGGACAAGTCGGGCTTCCTTTCTCGTCTTCGACTCAGGTTTTGTTGATATTATCTTTAAGGGATCCGGTTTATATTTATCCGGGCGAGTTGTCAAACCAAATAGGGGTGAGGCCGACCACCTCGGAGGTCACTAGGGGTGATCCTAGGCTTGACTCATGGACGGAGAATTCGTTCAGGAGGTTTAGGGCGTCTTGGGAACAGAAATTTTCACATCCCATTGTTATAGAGAGTGTTCGACCGACCGACGTTACTTTCTTCCAGCGGGGGGGGTTATGAACACCCGTCAGGAAAGAGCAAGTCGAAGGTTAGGAAGACCACGGTGCTTGAGGATAAGGAGGCGACTCAAGGTAATGTCACTAAGTGCCTGACCAAAGACAACGTTACCGAGCCTAGTGCCGTCAGTTCATCTATACGTGCCAAGACCAACGTTACCGATCCTAGTGGGTTTTCACTCCGTCCTCAGCTCACCTTTTGTTTTGTTTTTTTTCGACGGCTCGCAACTCGTTTCTTTATTTTGCCCGGAACGCCCTTTCGGGTTTTCACTCCATCCTCGGCTCGTAATTTTTTTTAACGACGCCTCGCAACTCATTTCTTCATTTTGCCCGGGGCGCCCTTTCGGGTTTTCACCCCGTTCTCTGCTCGTCGTTTGTGCTTCGTCCTTGGAATCACTCATTAATCAGAACGTAAAAAAAAGTTCCGGTTTGCATGCAATTCGAGTAATCCAATTTTGTCATTTTGGTTGGTTGTACCCAGGAATGGGTTGCCTACGTATCCGTGTTTTGACGGAATCAAATCATGTTCGTAGTTCTTTGAGTGATTTTGCTTTAGACTCGTAATGCCAATTATCGATGCGAATTATTCTCTTTCAAAATGTTTTGCTTGGGTTTTCGCCTAGGTCGGAAATCAGAATGGGATTGTGGGGATGTTTAGGGGTAGTATCGCTTGAGTTGGTCCATGTTGATTGGGGTTGAGAACTCTTGACCGTGTGGAGATGATATGGTGGTAGGTGTTGGATGTTGGTGAATATTTGGCAATTATGGCAGTGACGGACGTGACAACGACAATCTACCTCCAGGGTGACCCAGTAATAACCTAGTCTCATTAATTTTTGGGCTAATAGGTGTGCGCTCATATGAGGTCCGCATTCACCATCATGTACTTCTTCCATGACTCTCTCGGATTGGGTTTTGTTTTTGCATCTAAGGATTATTCCTTGTGGGGTTCGTTTGTACAGTAGTCCTTGGTTTAGGACGTAATGGGCGGCTTGTATTCGTAAGGCTCTTTTGTTTTTGGTGTTTGTGTTGGGAGGGTATGATCCATCGACTTTGAAGTCTAGGATTGCTTTGTACCAAGGTTCTTCGGGGATGTTGTTCGTTTCAAGGTCGTGGATGTAGGCGGGTTGTTCACTCCTTTCTACGCAGATAGGCATAGAGAAGAGGTTGTCGGGCATGTTTATTACTGAGGCTAGCTTGGATAAGGCATCGACGAATTGGTTTTCTTTGCGGGGTATGTGTATGAAGTCGATTTTGGTGAATTCCCGGGATATTGTTTCTATTTCGGCTGGGTACGGGGATGGGCTTTCGCTATAGACTTTCCAGGTGCCTGTGGCTTGGTTGACTACTAGGGATGAATCTCTGTGTACTCTAAGGTTTTTAACTCCTAGAGTTACGGCGGCTTTTAGCCCTATTAAGCAAGCTTCGTATTCGGCTGCGTTGTTGGTAATGGGGAAGTTTAGTTTGTATGATATGGGTATGTGGTCACCTATTGGGGATATTAAGAGGATTCCTACGGCATAACCCCTCACGCTCAAGGCGCCATCGAAGTATAGGTCTCATGACTCACTCTCGGCGAATAGAATGTCCTCGTCGGGGAAGGACCAAGTATCGGTTGTGGATGTTTCCTCTATCGGGTTTTCGGCTAGGAAATTGGCTACGAATTTCCCTTAAATAACCTTAAAGGTTGTTTAGGTTAAGTCGAATTCTGCCAACATAAGCGTCCATCAGGCTAATCGTCCGTTGAGGACAGGTTTTTCAAAGATGGATTTGATGGGATCCATTTTTGAATACACGTGTACGGTATGGCTAAGCATATAGTGTCGGAGTTTTTTGGTTGACCATACTAGGGCGAGACAAGTCTTTTCTAGGGGTGTGTATTTTGTTTCGTACTCGAGGAATTTCTTGCTAATGTAGTAAATAGCTCTCTCTTCCCTGTCAACAGTTTGTGCTAGCATGGCCCCCATTGTGGTTTCGGTTACGGTAAGGTAGAGGGAGAGTGGCAGTCCCTTTTTGGGAGGCATTAACACAGGGGTTGCGGCAGTATTTCTTTTACTTTGTCAAACGCTTTTTGGCATTTATCATCCCAGATGGTGGGTTCGGTAATTTTGAGTTTTTTGAAGATGGGTTGCAGACCATGGTTAATTTGGCGATGAAGCGGCTGATGTACTGTACTTTATCTAGAAATCCCCCGATTTCCTTCTCGTTTATGGGTGTGGGCATATCTAGTAAGGCTTTTATTTTGGGTGGGTCTATTTCAATTCCTCGCTGGCTCACGACGTGGCCTAGTAGTTTCCCAGATGTAACCCCAAAGGCGCTTTTTTGTGGGTTAAGCCTCATATTATATTGGCGTAGGCGTTTGAAGAATTTTTCGAGGGCAGGGACGTGCCCTTCTCGGTTTTGGGATTTGACTATCATATCATCTACATACACTTCGACTTCTCTGTGCATCATGTCGTGTAAAAGTGTGATCGCGGTTCTTTGGTAGGTTGCCCCGGCATTCTTAAGTCCGAAAGGCATTACGGAGTAACAATAGGTTCCCCAGGGTATGGAAAAGGCCGTTTTAGACATATCCTCTTTGGCCATTTTTATTTGGTTGTATCCGGCATACCCGTCCATGAAGGAGAGTAAGGCATGATCGGCGATATTGTCTACCAGGATATCTATGTGAGGTAAAGGAAAGTCATCTTTTGGGCTGACTTTATTAAGGTCTCGGAAATCGACACAGACTCGGATTCTTCCGTTCTTTTTGGGGACGGGGACTATGTTGGCTACCCAATCGGAGTATTCGGAAACGTGTATAAACCCGGCTTTAAACTGCTTGTCTACCTCATCTTTAACCTTAAGGGCCCATTCGGGCCGCATTCGGAGTAATTTTTGTTTTATTGGTTTAAATCCGGGTTTAATCGGGATTCGGTGCTCAGCGATGTCTCGGTCTATGCCCTGCATGTCCTTGTAGGACAAGGAAAAAATATCTTTATAATGTGTGAGCAGGCTTATGAATCGTTCCCTCTCGGTAGAATCTAAGAAGGTTCCTATTTTGAGGATTTGGGATTCTAGGGGGGTCCCAACGTTTATGGATTCAGTGTCTTCAACTATTGGTGCCCCTAACTCCTGCCTGGCTAATTCCCTTAACGCTTTGGATGGGAGAGAAGGGTTGTAGGAACCATCCTGATCATTTATGTTTTGTTCGCTATCGATAATGGCATTGCATGTTAAGTACGGCGAGTCGTAAGCAAAAATATTTTTATTATTAGTTATATCGAGCATGTCGAGGACTTTTCTCAATGAGATCCTTTGTTCGTTTGACAGAGACAACATTATTGGGATTTCCGGGACAGGCCCCGGTTCATCACGAACAGATGCAGAGGTGGATGGGAGACAGATAATACTAGACTCTTGGTCCGTTTCAGACTCAGATTTGGACTCGGACTCAGATTCTATTTCGGATTCGGACTCAGACTCCTCGAACATTCTCCCTTCTCCTGTAGTCAGCTTGAATCTCCTACCATTCTTGTTGACCCATGTGACGGAATTCCTCCACCCCTTACCTTCTTGGTTTTTTTCGGTATCGACGATAAGGGAAATGGGGTCAAATTGCTTTTCAGTCGTGACCATATTGACTAGCTCATTGGGATTTATGGGGACAAAGCGTTCTTCCCCAAATAATAGATTGTTGGCTAGGCCATCCACAAAAGGTTTGGTTTTGGGTTTTGGTGAGTTTGGTGTGGTTTCCGGGATGAAGTAACAGTCTTGGAATATTTCAATCCCGGGATGTCGTACGCCTTTGATGTAGGTTGGTTCGGAAAATCCCATATAGGATTTGTTGGCACCTTCCTTTACGAAGCATCCATTTAGGGTTAAGTCATATGACGGGATCTTGATGCCCTCGGTTTTACGCGTGCGCATGATAGCCATGCACTCACGAATTTTATTTTCGGTCGCGGTGTACCCAAAACCTATTGTGTGGGTTCGACTAATGGGATCTCGGAGTTCGTTTGCGGTGTCGGGGTTCTTTCCTAGTGATAACCCTAGTTGGTTCTTCATCATGAAGTCAATTGATAGGTTTGAGTACTGATCGAAGTCGAATGGGGCTAAGTCTTGTTCTAATAGGTTTACTAGATGGAATCCCTTAATTCGGTATCGGCATCTTCCGTAACTTGCGAGGTAGTGGCTTTTTCTGTGAAGGCTCTTATAGGGGAGGCATGGATGGTGATTATTTCACCATTGAGGGGAACCTTCACCTTTTGGTGTAAGGTGGAAGGTACACCTTTAAGGGCGTGAATCCAGGGGCGTCCTAGGATCACATTGTAGGACCCGATTTTGACATCTAAGACTTGAAAGTTCATCTTCCTCTCTATGGGTCCCACAATGGTATTAACAGCAACAACCCCTGCGACTGGGCGTTGTGTACCGTCATAGGCGCGTACTCCGGATTTAGTGGGTATGAAGTCGGTGTCTGACATTCCTAGGGCGCGGGCGATTTTGAGAAGGATTACGTTTACGGCGGAACTGTCATCCAAAAGGGTCATGGGCACCTTTTTGCCTAAACAGGTTACTGTGATGTAAAGGGCTAGGTTGTGTTTTGGTCCAAAGGGTGGGAGATCTTCATCGTAGAAGGTTATAGGTCTTTTAGCTCTTTTATTTCTTCAAGGACGTGTCCTATCATATCCTCGGGGTGTGATGGTTGGGGATCTGTTCATCCTTCCTAAGGCTTGGACTAGGGCCATACGGTGATTATAGGAGCTAGCTATGAGCTGCCATATGGAAAGGTCGGTTTTGGCTTTTTGTAGCTGTTTGACTATTTGTACTTCGGGGGTGGTAATAGGGATTTTGTCGGTGGTAGTGGTGTTTTCAGGAGTATGGTTGGTGATTGCTATGTCAACGGTGACGTTTTGGTAAGGTCGCCCAGATCTGATGACGTGGCTTACATCTTTGGTTTGGGTGGTAGTTGGGGGGATCATGACTATTGGCTCGTGGATATAGACATCGTCATCATCGTCTGCCCATACCCCATGGATGGCGTGATCACATTGGTATTGTTCATAGTTGATTGTGCCGAATTGGATGTGTGGTGGATTTTTGAGAGGGGGGGAAGGTTCCTTCCTCAATCAGGTTTTGGATGATATGTTTTAGCTTGGTGCAGAATTGGGTCTTATGACCAGGTCCTTGGTGAAAGGAGCATAAGGCTTTGGGATCCCATGATTTGCTTCTTTATCCAAAAGGGGTCTCGGGTGTTGGCTCTAGAAGGGATAGTAGACCGTGTCGGATAGCGAGTGCCAGAGCTTCGTCATATGGGATGTCTAAGTCGGCGAACTCCCTAGGGGGTTTCTTCTTTAGGGAGGCCCTATTCTTATTAACTTGGATCGATGGAGGGTTTCGGGTTTTGACCGCGAGGGAGTCCATCCGCTCGTTAAGGTTACTGTAACACCCACTAATTTCCTAGTGTCGTTAATTATTCTGTTGTGACTCCGTCATGACTCTATGTCAATTTCGTCTTCTATTTCCTTCATCTTTATGAATTCTTATTATTTTTTTTAAGTCAAATAATATTTATTTTTACTTTAAAATATTTTAATTCTTGTAAACCTATTTATTTGATTTTCATTGTAAACTATTTATTTTTGCGCGTGAAGTTCTATTTTTCTACGAACTAACGTTTTAAGCTTGGAATTCAGTTATTTATTTTTCCTAAATATCAAACACGTTTATATGATATTTCCAACTAAGAAATTTTTTTATTTAAGAATATTTTACCTTTAATGATTTTATTACGAAGTTTCGTAAATAATTATTTTCCAACGCGCGGTTTACTCGAACTGATTTGAAATACCTTTAACAATTTTACGATTCATCTTTTTATCAACTTAGAAATTATTCGGGACATTTTCCCCATGTTTTGGACCGTGCCACACCCATGTCACATTTTTACACTACAACTTTGTATACATTTCACTTTATGATGTTTAAGCCTTAGATATTTTCTTTTTCTCACTCATTTATTTTTGGCCTTAAACACAAACTCTTCACACTCCTTTCCTCTCTCATTTTGGCTGATTTGTGCATGTATTATGACATAATTTTCATCAAAATTTACTTATCATTTATGCTTTAAAAAACCATCCACTTTCTTATCATTCATTTTACAAAAAATTAAACAATATTTCCTCCCTTTTTCTCTCTTGGCTGAGATTTTCCAGCAGCTTTTCTAGCCAAATTTTGTCTCAAATCGAGTCTCGATCATCTTGTTTTCATCTCCTAAATAATCGTCATTCCGATCCCTTCGTTAAGGTAATAATCGATGTTGTTTTCGATCGTTATTTTCCTTAATTTTCTTAGTTTTCTCATGGTATTTTTCCACATGATTTTCTTGTGTTGAAGGATTTTTGAATGATCCCGAAGCCGACGAATTTATAATCGACTCGAATTTGGGTTAGAGGTAACGTCGATGTTACTCGGTATTTCATGATTTTAATTGTGTATTTGCATGTATAATTTTTTATATTTCATTTTTGACAATATATGTATGTCATATAATCTGGAAAAAATTTTAAAAAGTTGAAAATTTGCATGTTTCGATATTTTTATCGCTTTTACGAGATTAACGATTAAATCGTCATATTAATTTGTAAAATCAAAATATTCGGCCTAAACATGTAATATATATTTATATTCTGTAAAAATGATGTTTTTGATGATTTTTAATAATTTAGTATTTTTCTGATATTTTAGTTATCGATTATTGAATTATTTCCGTTTACGGACAAAAACGATTAAAAGCCGATTTTTAGTTCTAGTACTTAAACATTTCATTTTATTCTAATTTTTGACGCGGTGAAACTTTCTGATGAAATAGATTTTTGTGAATTTTTTCATAATTTGTTTTGAATTGCTAAGTGGATGAATTAATTAATCACTTTAAATCATCGTTTATCGTTAAAACCGCGTTTGTCGTTTAAATTCTCGATTTTTGGTCTTTTGATTTAATCTTGAAAAATTTATAATTCTGATGGTTTCTTAATAAAATGTATTTTTATGATTTTTAGTGCTTTAATAAAATGCTAGGAACGATAAGTTTTATTAATGGAATCGTTAATTGTGAAAACGGGTTTTAAAGACGTTTTTGATGGGATTTATTAAACCTGGAATTTTTGGAAATCTGGAAAAATAGTATTTTCTGTAAAATCATGATTTTTAAGCTTAATAATAATTTTTGAATATTAATACTTAAATCGTTTTGTAATTACTATTTTTATTAATCGTTATTGTCGAGATTAGACAATTAACGATAAAACGCTTTAAAAACCGAGTTTTAGGATTCTGGAAAATTTTCTTTTCTGGACAGAATGTCCATAAATATATTTTAACTATTTTAAGTAATTTTTGTACCATTTATTAAAGTATTTAATTAATAAGTATTGATTTTTTTGACAAATTACGATTTATCGTTAAAATGTTTCATCTTACCTAAAAGATTTATTTTTCCAGCTATTTTGAAATATTTAAATCTGAAACATTAAGAGTTAAATCATCCCTTAACATATTCTAAATATATTCAATGGTTTAATTAAATAAAAGACGTTAAAAGATTTAATTTGACATTTGCCGTAAAATCCTATTTGTAATCGTATTGTCGTAACTAATAATAATTAGGAAATTTTAACTTTCTAAATTTTGAAAACACCCTGATTAGTATTATTAAAAATTTTAAGACATTTTTAATCATTTTATACACTTGTACGATATTTCAATAACTTCATAAACTCAAATGTTCTTACTTTAATAATTAATATCGTTAAGGTTGAAAGTATTAGTTTTATAAATCTATTATTACTAAAAATTGGTATTAGTATGAACTAATATTTTCACTATTTTGATATAATGCTATTTTTAGTAAAGTTTCTAAAAATAGAAGTTTCCTAAAATAGAAAGTTTCCTCTTTTAGAATATAAATGTTTACTTCTTTTATCCTCATATAATTTATATTGATTATATCTTTTGAATATCGATAATGGCTTTGTTTTGGAGTTATGCAATAAGGACAAGTGTGAGGTTAGAGTAATATATTCTAGGGATTACGGTTTTGCCATCAACTATAAGGCTAGTGTATCAGGAATCGGTACATTGGTTGTTGAACCGGGTGACAGTTATCCCGGGAGTTTTGTACATTTTGACCTTAAGCTTAGGCCTCGCAGTAAGTCGCCGTCATAAGTTGAACTGGGTGACAGGTAATCCCAGGAGGGATTTGCATTATCTTAAACTAGGGCCACGCATTTATAAGTCGTCGCTCTATTATGGTTGAGTAGCCTAGTTAGAGACCGAAGTTTGATTTGTTTGAACTAAGTTCTCGAAGATAGTTTTTAGTACTCTCCTAGTGAAAGTCTAGCCGTCTACACTACTCCTATCCATAACGCCATTTTGAATATTTTTATTATTATCGATATAATTTGGTTGCAGGTTGGCAAATGTTTTATGTTTTCTTCGGAAAACTCATTTTTATTATATTGTTTTGATACGTGAAGTTTTTCACTGAAAGTTTATTTTTATTATAATGTGTTTTACTGTTTTCCGTTTTTACTATTTTTCAATAATAGTAATTACAGTTTTAAAATCCTGTTATTCGGCTGGGAGAACGTTGACGTTGCTCCCCACTGATTGTGGCTATTATGTTTTTAACATGGCAGGTATATGTGTTATCCTTCGGGTGGGCTAGCGAGCAGTTATGGATCCTGCTTGTTTTAATCAGATCACTGTATTATGGATTGTTAAAACCCTTTTTATGGATTTTATTTATTTATTTATTTATTTTGTAGCCATTTTTATTTTATGGCTTATGTATTGACTTACCATTTTTATTTAATCAAGACATAGCTACAGTGTGTTATAACCCCACTTCTACAGTGTTTCCGCCACTGTATTGCGTTAGAATTTCTAGAGGATTACAGTTACGGATAGAATGTAATCCCCTAGAAAATCAAAATGGTAAAGTCAAACAATAGGCCTTAACTAAAATGGCCAAAATTTAAAACAATCCACAAAAGGAGGTTTGAACAATCCATAAGACATAATTATTAAAATAAATAAGCAGGATCCATAACTGCTCGCTATCCCATCCGAAGAGAAACACATATACCTGCCATGTTAAAAACATAACAGCCACAATCAGTGGGAAGCAACGCCAACGTTCTCCCAGCCGTAAAACATGATTTTAAAACTATAATTACTATTATATGAAAATAGTAAAAAAAAAAAAAACGGAAAACAGTAAAACATTATTCATAAAAATAAGCTTTCAGCGCAAAACCAAAATATTAAAATGGGTTTCCGAAGAAACATAAAATATTTGCCAACCTGCAACCAATTTATATCGATAATAAATAAAATAATCAATGTGGCGTTATGGATAGGGTTAATGTAGAATCTAGACTCTCACCAGGACAATACTAGAAACTAGCTTCGAGAACTGTAGACTTAACTCATAACAGAATCCAGTCTCTAACTACGCAACTCAACTATAACAGGACTGCGTGCAGCGAGGTCCTGGTTTAAGTAGTAAACACCCCTCCTGGATACAAACCATATCCAATTCAACCCGACGCGACTTACACGATGCGATATCTAAGTTTAAGGTAAATATACACTCTCCTGAACACAAACCATGCTCAGTTCAACAACCAATGTGCCCCATAAAGACACACCAGCCTTACAGTTGATGGCAAAACGTACATCCCAGACTATATTACTCTAAACCCACACTTGTCCTTATTCCATAACTCCAAAACAAGGTCATTATCGATACTTAAAAGATATAATCATTGTAAACAATAAGAGAACAAAAGGGAAAATGGATCGCCTTCCAAAAGAGGAAACTTTCTATTTTAGGAAACTTCTATATTTAGAAACTTTAAAAATATAGCATCATATCAAAATAGCGAAAATATTAGTTCATACTAATAAAACAGTTTTTATAAAAGATATCGATTTATAAAACTAATACTTTCGGCCTTAACAATATTAATTTCCAAAATAAGGATAAATGAGTTTATGAAATTATTGAAATATCGTACAAGTGTTTATAAAATGATTAAAAAGTCTTAAACACTTTAGTACTACTAATTAGGGTGTTTCCAAAATTTATAAAACTAAAATTCCCTAATTATTAATAGTTTCGACAAAACAAGCGTAAATAAGATTTTACGGCAAATGTCAAATTAAATCTTTTAACGTCTTTTCTTTTATTTAAATCATTAAACAAATTTAGAATATGATAAGGGGTGATTTAAATCTCAAAGTTTCAGATTTAAATATTTTCAAAATTGCTGAAAAAATAATTCTTTTATGTAAGACGAAGCATTTTAACGATAAATCGTAATTTTGTCCAAAAATCATTACTATTAATTAAAGACTTTAATAAATAGTACAAAAATTACGTAAAATAGCTAAAATATATTTTTGGACATTCTGTCCAGAAAAGAGAATTTTCCAGAATCATTAAACTCGGTTTTTAAATGATTTTCTCGTTAATCGTCGAATCTCGACAATAACGATTAATAAAAATAGTAATTACAAAACGATTTAAGTATTAATATCGAAAAACTATTATTAAACTTTAAAAATAATGATTTTCCATAAAATACAATTTTTTTCAGATTTCCAAAATTCCAGATTTATTTAAAAGGCCAAAAATTGAGAATTTAAACGACAAACACGTATTTAACGATAAACGATGATTTAAAGTGATTAATTAATTCACCCACTTAACAATTCCGAAAAATAATGAAAAATTTCAGAAAATTCTTTTCCAACAGAAACATCATCCACGAAATATTTCAGATTAAAATAAAATGTTTAAGTGCTAGAAATAAAAATCGGTTTTTAATTGTTTTTGTTCATAAACGGTAAAAATTCAATAATCGATATCAAAAATATCAGAAAAATACCAAATTATTAAAAATCATTAAAAACTTCATTTTTACAGAATATAATCATACATTAGAAGTTTAGGCCGAATATTAGCATTTTACAAATTAATATAACAATTTAATCATTAATCTCGTAAAAGCGATAAAAATATCGAAACATGAAAATTTTTAACTTTTAAAAATTTTCCAGATTATATGACATACATATATTGTCAAAAATGAAATATAAAAATATACATGCAATTACACAATTAAAATCACGAAATACCGAGTAACAACGACGTTACCTCCAGTCCAAATCGGAACCAATAATATACTTGTCGACCTCGGGATCGTCCACGAAACCTACCATACACGAAATTCATGGTAGAAAAATACCATGAGAAAAACTAAGAAAATCACGGTGAATAACGATCAAAAACATCATCGATTATTACGTTAACGATAGGCTCGGAAAGAGGATTAATTCGACGCTAAAAATGAGACGATTAGGACTCAAATTGAACGAAAATAATCCAAGAGAAGATGAGGAGTAACACGGCCAAAGGATGATGAGGAAGATGTTGTAGTAATTTTTTTGTTAATGCAAAAATGAATGTAGAGTAAAGGAGGAGATGGAGGTTGCTACACTTTAAAGAGTATGAATGAAATTAAAGCTCCAAAATGAGGAATCCAAAGTGCATCTAGACCCAAAGTTGGCCGGCCAAAAGGATAAGAGGAGGAGTAGGAAGAGCTTGAGTAGTAAAGCCTCAATTTAATGAAAAGAAAAGAATCAAGTGATAAAATGAAACATGTTAGTAAAACGTAGTTAAATTTGTAACCAGAACTTAGTCGGTCCAAAATGTGAGGAAATGGCCTCAAATAATTTATAAGTTGATAAAAAGTATAATCGTAAAATAGTTAACGGCATTTCTAGGTAATTCGAGTAAACCTCGCGAAGAAAATAATTATTCGCGAAGCTTCGTAATAAAATCATTAACGACTAACTTTTGTAAATAAAAATATTTACTAGTTGAAAATATTATAAAAATATGTTTGGACATTTGTAGAAAAAGGAATAACTTAAATCCGAGCTTAAATACGTTAATTCGTAGACAAATAAAATTCCTCGCGGAAAAATAAATAATTTACGAAGAAAATCAAATAAATAGATTTAAAAGAATTAAAATCTTTTAAAAGAAAAATAAATATCTTTAAACTCAAAAATTAAAATAAAGCTTGGAAAAGAGGAAACGCAAGACCGAAATGTGAAAGAGTCATAACGGAAAGGATAAAAATGTTAGGAAAAATAGCGGGTGTTACATAGAAGCCTCGATGGAGGTTGTGGAGATGACCAGGTTGTAAACCATGTGAGTTAAATCTCTGACCCTAAAGTTCGGCACGGTGGTCATGGTGGAGGACGATTTCTGCAAGACAATGTTGGAGGTCAGGATGGATCCGGTGGATGACTTAGAGACTAGAGGAATACTCTAGACCGAGCGATACGGAAATGAGACCCTTGATTCGCGCGTGTTCGCGGTCATCGGCTTAGGGACTCAGGTGCTTTAGAATCTTGGTGTATTCGGCGGAGCGCCTAACGGACTTATGTCTCTGGAGCAAGACGATTTGATGCAAATCTCGGTGGTGAGACTTAAAGAAGAGGACTTCTAGGGATGAGACGACCCAAAATGTAAAACCTCGAATAGAGGTGATTCTAGTAACTAACACAGACAGTTAATCACAAGGTTGTACGACGTAAGAGATTGATTGCGATCCCGGCTCGGAATCAAAGAATTTCGATGTTTTTGAAAATGATCGGGTTTCTGAAAATAAAACCTTTTCTTTTGGAAAGTGGGGTCCATAAATTGGTGTTATGATGGTGCGGTGACGTCGTTTGTGACGTGAAAATGCGTTGCTAAGTGTGCGTCGAAAATTCGATGATAACAAAGCGTAAATGGTGGTTTTACAAAAGAAGCACGGTTCTTAAGGGAACCGGTTTTGAAAATGATGACATTGTGCCTTTATCGAGACTACTATTGATTAGTTAGTTCGACATTTTTGGTGTAGACGGTGTTCGCGACAGAACGTGGTGTCTGTGACGGCATTTTAAAGTTGTGACTAAATCCTTATTACAAAATTTAGGTGGTGAAAGTGCCTCTTTTTTTTAAAAAAAACTTTTAAAATGGGCAACCCACTCTTGTCAACTCCATTAACTGGCATTTCGACGGTGGGGGTGATGTATTGTGAAAACTGTTTTGAGGGTGTAACCGTTTTGGTTTCAGTTGTGTCAACGGTATGTGCAAGAAAACGTTTTTGTCTTTGAAAATAAGATGTAACCGCTTAGGGTACCTTGATCCCATTAATTGGGAGTTCGGTGGTGTCAACGGTCCTCGTTATTGTTTGGGAAAATGACGAGTTTTACTTTGGCCAAGGTGATGTCGCTCAAAAGGGTATTTCGAAAGTAGCGAGTGTAAAATTTGTCATGATGATGGTGTTAAAATTTTTGAAAATAATTTTAGTTTGGCCGGAGCATCGACGCTGAAAAGAGGCGGTTTTGAAAAGAAGATCTCTTTTTTTCAAAGACGGAGTTGGATGTGGTTGAATATGTTGTCGTGGTTGAATCCAGATTTTAGTATTTTATTTGGGTTGTTCAAACACGCTACACATAACTAGGAATACGTACACTCATGCAGGATGCAGACACAGGAAGGTTAGGGTAGGCTACTGCCCACGAATAGTCTTTGCTTAGGTGCCGACAAGTCCCATGAGGAGATGAGTGTCGTACCGACAGTTTAGAGCCATTCGCTTGGTATATCCACGGGATGCGCCACTAGTAGAAAAATGACATTTGACAAATAGATAATACAACGGTTGTTCTAAATAACCGTAGCATATTACAAAAGACAACGGTTATTGGGCAGCGACCGATGCAAAATGTTTATAAAAAACATAACCGCATCAGTCAAGATATATGACCGATGCGAAATGTATGTGTAAAACATAACCGCATCAGTCAGCATTTACGACCGATGCGAAAAACTTTTGTATAATATCTAAAACGACGGTCATTCTAACCGTCGTATATAACCACCATTTTTAATAATAATAAAATAATATAACCATAAATATGTTTGTCCAATATTTGATCTTAAAAAAAATTTGTCTCACCAATTCCCGCAGAACAGTACAAGACAACCCCCAATACCCAAATTCATCCCCTTCTTTGTGATTGATTTTGCTAACCCTAGATTTATCCACCGCACCCAGAACCACCAACCACCTTGTTTGAGACCATCAGGCTCGCCTGCTCCCCATCCTCCGACACCGCGCTCACTTCCACCGACCACGAGAGTAGAAACGGGTAAGCAACTCCCCTTCTTTGTGATTGCGTTTCTGTTTGAGTGTTGTATCGGAATGGTGGATTGTACTGTTACCAACGGTGTTTTCTGTTGATATCTATTTCATTTTTTCGGCCAATTGTTAGATCTATTCTGGAATTAAATCGTAGATATTAATGGTTACTTGTTACAGGTTTTAAGAGATGAATGATTGAACAAGACGGAACTAGTACATAAAAATATGTGAGCTGAATGACATAATGTCCAGTTCAGCAGTGCAATTTGTTGCAGGAATTCTTTGCTGACATAGCTTTGGATCTAATCAGTGAGTTTAATTGTTGGAAGCTGAAATCAAATGAACTATTCTTTATTAAGCTACCAGTCTTAAAATTAGAAGAGTGGCCAATAAAAAGGCATGGAAAAAAAATGAAAATTATCTTAATGGAGATGTTTTGATTGGAATTATTATTTGAGTTTGCACAAATTTCATGCTTTTCAGTTCATAGTGCAATCACTTTATCTATCCAATTCTGCGTGAAAGAGATTTGTAAATGTTATAGGTAGTAGTTTCTTTGCCTTACAACTGATCGAGTATTTAGCTCTCAAATTTTGCCTCATTTCTGTCATTGGGATAATGTCACAGTAACAAGTCAACATTTCTTTCCATTGTAATTAATTCGTGAGTGTCTAGCTGTTGATTTGTTTTCATGAAATATGTTTTTGTGTGGTGGATAGTGGTTAGTATTGTGTCCTTCAGCATTCAGCTATACACACGTTCTTATAACCAATATATGCACTCGTATACCTTCCCTGCATTGGCGTACATTCTAATTTTCTGCATTGGGTTTTTACTGATTGCCTGCATAGGGGTACCACTATGCGAGTATTCATTTGTTTTGCAAAACATCAGTGATTGAAGTGATGAACTCACACTTTAGGCCTTTTTACCGATGAGCGTGCTACTTTAAACTACCTAACACCAACATTATGCGCATATTCTCATGGATTGTGGAAGTGCTCAACCTGATACTATTTTCTCTATTGTTGCCATCATAGCCTCTCTTTTTCTTGTGTGACTATTATTATTAATTGTTTTTTTTAATGAAATTGCAGTTAGCTATCATAATACCTCAGCTGTTTATGCGAAAAATATGGAACATGATGATGGTGTTTCAGGTCACTTCCTATCTTCTATCTCATCTTATAACAAAGTAAGAACTATAATTTAAAAGGCATTGCTAGTCCTTAGTTCATTATATGGGATTTAATTAACCCCATTGCTTATAGAATACTGTTATGGAATTTTTTTATCAAACTAATTGTGCATAGATGGATTACTATGGAATTTGAATAGGCTTTTTGTCTAAGGGGTATTAAACTATTAATGGTATTTTCGTATTATTTACATCTATTTTTTTGTTTTAAACTTTAGTAAAATAAAATTGGGATGTATTTTCAGATGACCCACATTAGAGTCAAAATTGTGGGGATGTTTGAGCACAGTGATATTGATTGACATATCTCAGTTGTTACAAACTTATAATTGAGAATATATAAAAAAATATATATAAAAACGGACCCTAAAATGTGTAGTGAATAGATAAAAGTTTTTACATGAAAAATGGCTTTCATGTAATGCTTCTGTATCAGTCATACTTCTGGATTTGCACATAGAAATTAACATAGTTGCAGGAAATAATAGGAGGTTTACAAGACGACCTTTTAGCAACGAATAGAAGCTATCGTTGTCCTAATCCCCCATGCTTGATTCCTAGGCTCTTTTTTGTGTGCTTTTGGGTCTGTTCCTCTATTTTGTATGCCATGGAGTTTTATGTTTAGGAGATAGGTTACCCTTTATTATCATTTGTGGTGATTATGATGAAATTTATGTGACGACTGTTAGAAAAATATCATCAACAATAATCCTATGTGAGAATGACATGGGATGGAATCACGTCCTTATTTCTCTAAGTAGGAGTATTATTGAATTATTCTTATTACTTTATATAACTCTATTAGTACTATAATGTACTATTTCCTTTACTTTTAATATATGGACCTTCTGGTAAGAGTTAAGATTAATCTAATTTAATGGAGTTCTCTCATTTTTTTAATTTGTTGTGTAAAAAATTAGATAAACAGATGTCTCCATGCATTTATTCTAGTTTAAAAACTCGATTTAAGCACTTGTAACCATATAAATACATATACGTATGCTTCTTTGTAGAAGAGAAAACTGATAAGTTATAATCCCTCCGTTTTTAATGTTTGCCTAGTTTTAATAAAATATACCACACATATATTGAGGAAATGGGTTAAACATTAAAAAAAACAAAAAGAGTAATACAACAAGTGTTTAAATGTTACTCGAGCATTATTAAAATTTTAAAACTCATCTCTTCTAAAGAAAAAAAGAAACCATCATTAAAATTCATTCAATATCAAAGAAACATAGCTGTAGTATACCACATAGAATTTAGTAGTTGCATAACTTTAGTGTGGAACACATACTAATTAAAATTCATTTTTTAACTCTCCTATTGGATAACACAAATTCTTGTTTAAGATCGATATATTCGTCTTAAACTTATGACGGGTCAAGTATGGTGAAAAGGAGAAAACTCATATGACGGGTCAAGAATACAATTTGTATTCTTGCGTCTTCTTGTGTTGTGCAAATTATGCTTTGACCTAATGTTTATTTGTGATGTTGAGTTATTATTTGTGATGTTGAGTTTAAGCTAATCTGGTAATTGAAATGTCAGGTATCCTAGCCTAATCCAACGAATTGTACGTGAGATACAATATTACTATTGAAAGAGTACTTACCAAGACTTAGTGCCTCAACAGTACGTAACGGGAATTCGACATCAACAATGGTATATTTGACCAACCACTTATAGAAGACATTTATGGACATTGTAGTATACAATAGCTATGTTCAACTATTTTTTATTTAATGACAAATTTGTTTATTCTTGTATATTCATAGTGACTGAGGTTTATAATGAGATTGGTGAAATATAAGAGGTATATTGGGATTTCTCATTTTTGTGTTTGTGTTGGTTTATTACTGAGGCTACTGCTTGGGTTTACTCAAAGTGGAATCAATATATATATATATATATATATATATATATATATATATATTTTCATAATAATACATAGCAAAGGCAACGGTTGTAGACTAAAAACTGCAGCGAAATGTGTATATTTCGCAACGGTTACTAGCTTTAACCGTCGCAAAACATATACTTTCGCAACGGTTATTTCTTTTAACCGATGCGAAATATGCATTTTTTGCAACGGCTGCTACTTTTAACCGATGCGGAATACTTTTTTGCGACAGTTATAGAACCGTTGCGATAACTAGTTGACCTATTACAACGCCGCGAGATACAACGGTCAACGACCGTTGCGATATGTGGTTTTTGACCGTTGCGATATGTAGTTTTTGTACTAGTGCGCGTTAGGCGGCCGGAGCGTCAACCGGGGATCTCTCCGCGTGTTTATAAGGATCTTAACGCGAAGAAGTCGATTGGTCCTAATATCGGTTAAGGTGGGCTTTTTAGGGCCAAAACCTGTAGTGACCACAACAGGGAACTAGGAAATGAGCTTCACCGACCTCGTTCGAGTTACACCACCGCTGGAAGCTTGTTTCCAAATCCCCAGCAAAGTTGCCAAACTGTGGACGTCCGTCCGCACCACCCGGGGACCCGCGCGCCGCCTGCGCGGGACTGACCCGACTTTCAATCGCGGCGGCCACCTACCCAGGCCCTGTCCGGTCAGGGGCCGGTCCAATCTCGCGTTCGGGGCGATGTCTCGGACCACGATTCAGATGACGACCCGGACTTGTACTAAACGGGTGCGGGCACCCGTGTTTCCATTGGGATCGATCGAGTCGTGGTTGTAAATGTTTAAATGCCGATATGTTTGGGAAGGCAACCTTTTTAGTGAACCAAATTCGTTGCCAATTTTTTTTTGGAGTCACCACCGAGTCAATTATGGGGATTCAGAAACCGTTCAAGTCAATTTTGATTCCTTATCGGCTCAAAGTTGAGTAGCACGGGACCTAAAGATAAAGACTTGTACCTTTAAGCACTCCATGCCTGGAATGACTCTCATTGCCAATGGTTTCGGACATCTAGAAACCGTCGATTCTGAGTAAGAGGTGAGGGTACGTATTCGGAAGCCAACGCCCGATAGACATCGACACCCAATCCCGCCCGCACATAGTGGTATCTACTAATCAATCGGTGGGCTGATAACTTTGTTCCCTTGTTGTGGGGAAAGTACTGTAACATCCGTTGTTTTAACCCTATATCTTTGCTATGTCGGTTGTTTAAAGACAAGTAGCTTTGTCGTCGAAGTAGGTTTATTTACATTCTTTGCATGCGATTTCACGTGACAAGCAGGTCATGAAAAGATGCACATAGGAGAGTAGAGGGTACTAATATTATACGTATTAGCAAATCAGTTTTAACGTGATAATACAGATATTAGTCATTCTCGTGATATACCTGTGGACATCCGTATGCACCGCCCGGCGCCCCGCGCGAGACTGACCCTACTTTCAATCGCGGCGGCCACCTACCCAGCCCCCTCCCGGTTGGGGGCCGATCCGATCTCGCGTATGGAGCGATGTCTCGGACCTCGATTCAGATGATGATCCGGACTTGTACTAGACGGGTGCAGGCACCCGCACCCGTGTTTCCGTTTGGAATCGATCGAGTCGTGGTTGTAAATGTTTAAAGGCCGATTCTTTTTGTAAGGCGACCTTTTTAGTGAACTGAATTCGTCATCGATTTGTGGAGTCGCCACCGAGTCAATTATGGGGACTCGGAAACCGTTCAAGTCAACTTTGATCCTTACCCGGCTCAAAGCTGAGGGGCACGGGACCTAAAGATAAAGACTTGTACCCTTAAGCACTCCATGCCAGGAATGACTCTCATTGCCAATGGTTTCGGACATCCAGAAAACATCGATTTCGAGTAAGGGGTGAGGGTACGTATTGGGAAGCCAACATCCGATAGATGTCAACACCCAATCCTGCCCGCACTATAGCGGCCTCTACTAAATCAATCGGTGGGCTGATAACCTAATTCTTTTGTTTTGGCAGAAATACTGTAACATCCGTTGTTTTCACCCTATACCTTTTACTACATTGGTTGTTTAAGGACAAGTAAGTTTTATCGTCAAAGTAGTTGTATTTATGTTCTTTGCATGCGGTTTCACGTGAGAAGCAGGCCACGAAAAGATGCATGTAGGAGAGTAGAGAGTACTAATATTATTGGTATTAGCAGGTCATTTTTAAAGCGATAATACGGATATTAGTCGTTCTCGTGATATACCTTACCTGGTATTCTGCTTAAGATGCGACGGTTTGCTATTAATAGAGATGCGTTGAACCTAATAAGGTGAGCACCCGGACTAATACGGAACCCGACCGTCGCTTTGATCAGTTTTAGTTATTTTACGTTTTGAATTCTTTGATAGGTGATTTAGCATGCGATTATAAGGTCATAAAAGCAATAAATCATACGAAAAGCTGTAAATGTGAATGTAAGTAAATCAAATTGGGAGGAGTTGCACCCTCGGAGTATACGCTAAAAGGGACACGATGCATAGATAGTTGAGAATGGATCTCGGAATTACTCTGGTCTATTTAGTGTATTTTAGTGTTTGTGGTTGAAGTTAGGACGTTACGTATTTTAGTAGATGTTTGTGGACCTAGTGTCCACGTCTAGTGTTGTCGTAGTGCATAATAATAAAGGTGCGAGAATGTAAAGTTTTGCTTAGATGACAACCTAGTGACGATTCGACTTCAAAGGCGGATCCTTCTAACTGTCCTAGTGATTTCAACAGAGCTCCGTTACCGTTGACCCTTCCTTCGGCTACTCCGGCAGAACTTCGTTACTATAGACCGATTCTGCGGCTAATCCGGCAGAACTTCGTTACTAGACTTGAGCTAGTCGAACACAGGCACCTCGGTATTGAGTGAGGTGCTCGAAGGTGAGGAGTAGCGTCGATGTCGCTTTTATCGGAACTACGATCGAGTGGATCGTTTGCCTCGGGTGTCGGAATGCGAGCCCTTAGCGAGAATGTGGAGGGGGAGAAGAGAGTTGAGAAGTGTGTCGAATGAATGAGGCGAGGGAGGGTATTTATAGGTGTTTTCGGTCCTCGTCACCCATATGGACGCCTGAGTTGAGGCGCACCAAGACTCAGGCGCCTGTGTTTAGGCGCGGGGAGTCTAAGACGCGTGAGGTGAGGCGGTTGGAATTTTGAAGATACGATTTTGATACTTTCCAAAACCGAGAGGGAGGATTATAATACGTATCTTGGAGCTTAAGTCTTCCCCGTGTTTACCCTAGCGCCGTGAGCTTGGTGGGCCTCGGGTGTGCATCCCGAGGTTCACTTGGCGCGGTGCTGACTCGGTTTGAGTTTCGGGACTGACTCGGGGTCCCGGTGTCAGAATTGACTCTAATTAGTGTCTATGCGACCGCAACGACACGACTAAGGCTGCCATCATGTTAGTTTAATTTTTCCGAGTAATTTATTTGATCCATTCTATTGAAAAACTACCTAAAACATCGCGAACCCGCGTCGCGTTGCAGTCCTATCGTCATCGGGTGTTTGTTGGGCACTTCTACAGCCAACAGGTCCAAATCTGGGTGTCTACAGAAGCCCCCACTTTGACTGAGGCTTGGACAAGGCAAAAGTCAAAGTATAGCCACCCAAGTCAATCGAGGATTACGACCTAGTGGCTTTTCGGTCGGGTCGTTTTAAGTCCATTGGACTGCGTGTTGAGGCTCGCCAGCCAAGGCTTAGAAATCGTACCTGACGTCTTCACTTGCGGTTGCTTGCTTGGGCCCGGGCCGTTGCTTGTCATCTTGTTTTTCAGTTCTTCATGTTCGTGCATTTTGCCTTTTCGGATTGTTTAAAGATTTGTTCAACTTTAAATGCTTTCATGTGTAGGTGACGCGTTAAGCGTAAGTGCAACGAATGTTCATATGTGTTGACTTCCATTTGAACAAATATTTTTGGGATGCTTGTGTACCCTTGATAAAATAAAACGTTCGAGGGCGTTAGTCTCCACTCGAGCGGTCGTCTTCGGGATGCTTGTGACCCCTTGGGCAAAATAAAGTGAAACAGAAATGTTCGAGGGTGTCAGTCTCCACTCGAACACTTGTCTTTGGGATGCCTCTAACCCCTAGGACAAAACAAAACAAGATAAACTACTCGAGGGCGTCAGTCTCCACTCGAGTAGCTGTCTTTCAGGATGCCTCTGACCCCTAAGACAAAACAAAATGAGATAAAACTATTCGAGCGCGTCAGTCTCCACTCGAATAGCTGTCTTTAGGGATGCCTCCGACCCCTAGGACAAAACAAAATGATATAAACTACTTCAGGGCGTCTGTCTCCACTCAAGCAGCTATCTTTTGGGATGCCTCTGACCCCTACACTACTACAAAATTAGTCATAGACATGACCTAATAGACATAGGTTAAAAAAATCCACATCATTTTTAATAGACATAGGTTATCTACTAAACCTACGTATATAAAAGAGAATATACATAGGTCAAAATTAAAACCCATGTCTGTACATTTTAGACATAGGTTAAAGTAAAACCTATGTCTATAATATATGAATAGATGTATGATATATAAAAAATATATATTATTGAAATAAAAATTTAATCATCCAGATACCCAAATACCCCTATCATGACATACGGAGTACTCCTTATTCAAAACCCAAAACGCAAATACCCACCCTCACCCAAAATGCAGCGGCGACCCACGATCACCGGCGACCCTCCCTCGCTTCCTTAGCTTCCTCCCCGAACCTCTCCTTCCCTTTTCGCTCCACTTTCTTGTGATTTTCAACCGTAGCTCGGATCAACCTCAATTTTCATCCCTCATTTCTGGAGTTCGTGAATTCATCGATCAATTCACTCAACTCCGATTCCTCGTAAACTGATAATCATTCAAAATGGTGTGTTTTGTTATCCGGCATTCTTAATTTCTATACTTTAGATCTGATTTCAGTTTCGTATTGTCTAATTATGCTTCGTGATTTTCGTTGATTGCTTGAGATCTGATCTAATTTATTTTTGTGTTCGATTTTGGTTGTGGATCAGCCTCTCCGACTCGAAATAAAGGTAATTTGGTTTGGTTTGATTAATTGATTATTTGTTGCTTTGAGGTAGCGGTTCTTACGTTAATTTATTGTTGATTATTGCGGTTTTGCCGACAGTTTCTTCCTGATATGTACATGATTCGATGTTCTTCAGGTTTCAATTCTTTTAATGTTTGTTTTGTTATATGATAGTGGTGTTCTGTCACTCATTGTATGTGAGGAACGGATGAACTGATGTTTGTGCGTCTCTTGTGCTCAACTTCGTGACTCGATTCTAATAGGTGCTCGTTGTTTTCGCTCTATTTCGTTAATCTCTATTCAGTTTTCGGTCATCGTGGTTTGTTGATGCTGCTGTGTGATATTGCTGCTGCCGTTTCCTCTTTTTTTTTTCGTGTTTTGACCACGTTCGTGCCTATTCTAAGATGTACTAGTTTAGGCGTTTGAGTTATGGGTCAGCTGAGCTCAAACGTTTGAACTTCGCTTGTTTCACCTCATATTCATCCTCGTTCAATTTTATTTTCAATCAACTCTCTCTAGTCTTTATCATTTCACCCAAGGTACGATTGAATGCTGCAGAGCGTTGATGAGCTTGTTATGAGGAGCTTCAATTTTTGTATCATTGACGAGGTTGATTCCATTCTTATTGACGCGGCAAGAACGCCTCTGATCATTTCTGGACCTTAGAAACGAAGTGGTCGCTACTAGAAAGCTGCTAAAGTGGCCACTACCTTTGAGCCTGACATACACTACACGGTACAATTGTTATCTTTCCCAGCTCATTTGTGCGAATCAAACTACTTCAGTCGCCTTAGTTGCGAGCTGCAGTATTTTAGGGACTAACCTAGATTTTACTTCTTCAATGCTTCCTCATTACTTTCACACCCATATTTTTTCAGGTAGATGAGAAGTAGAAAACCATTTTGCTTACAGAGCAAGGTTATCAAAGGTTATCAAGATGCTGAAAAGATTCTTGGTGTCAAAGATTTGTATGATCCACGTGAGCCATGGGCTTTATACATCTTGAATGCAGTTAAGGCGAAAGAGCTCTTTCTGAAGGATGTCAACTACATTATTCGCGGGAAAGAGATTCTTATAGTGAACGAATTCATAGCTCGAGTTATGCAGGTAGTTCCGGACCTTGCTTTACAAGTTTAACTTTTCCATCCATATGTCTCTTCAGTTTGCTTGATGATTCATTCTCTGATGTGAGAGCATAGCTATCAAGTTAAGTGTCATGACATGATTGTTACTTGCCATAACTCGGAAATTTGTGTGCTTGGTATTTGTGCATTCTACTGGACTATGTTAAGATGGTCAATTTCAATTTTCAGTGGAGTCAAAGATTCAATTCACATTGGATTCATTGTACGATAGGATAAAACAATAGGTCTACTCAAATGCCTGCGCGTTTTATAGTGTAAAGTAGCAGTTGGTTGACGCGTTTGCATTAAGTGATGTTTGACCATTTGCTGCATAAGCCTCCATAGGTGGGAGCCTTTGGGAAATTGAGGTAATGTTGTCTGTGTAACTATGGGTGTGCCTTGTGAATTGTAGTTATTTCCCTTACCCTGACATAGTTTAGAGAAGTATGCTTTCTTGCCTGAACCTAATAGAGCGTTCCACTTCAATTTGAAAGCTATGGTGGTTTTTCTTGTCCCCGTCTTTGTTTTTTTTTTCTTTGCCTTTTTTCTTATTTCTTTGTAATTAGGATGTCTTACTCTTTCACAGTTTGCACGATTATGTAAATGGGTCACTATTTTTTGCCCCATTCCATTAAAATATACCTCACACATATTCATGAAATGGGGCGAAAAATAATGACCGGTGGTAATAATTTATCCGAATACATTGGTGGTTAAGAATATACTGTTTCCTTTTCACTATGATTTTTTTTTTGGGTTTTTAAGGTCCAAATTTCAGACATTAGACTTTTTATATACACGTATAAAGTTACTAAATTGTTAATATGAGTAACAAAAAAAATTCTTAAAGTTATAATTTCAACAAACACTAATGCCAGCCAAAATACAGTCAAGGTGTCGTCTTTGAGGCCTCAATAAGCAAACAGAGATATGGAAGTTCATAAATAGGTAAAAATATTTGCCAGCATCTTTGATTTTTTTGTGTGTAGATTTGAATTAAAGATTGATCCTTTGACAACTAAGAAACCCAAGGTTTCTAGAATTACACAAGTTTTAAGAAATGTTGTTCATCATTAATATGTTTGATATTTGGTGTCAGGGGAGGCGCTGGAGTGATGGGCTTCACCAGGCCGTGGAAGCAAAAGAAGGTTTGCCTATACAAAATGAAACAATAACATTAGCTTCAATTAGCTACCAGAACTTCTTCCTTCAGGTTTCTGCTAACATGATTGAGCTTTTTAATAACTTGCTACATCCATCACTTTGTATCTACTATCATTTAGGGTTGTAGAGATCAAATTTTGTCATAAATCAGTAGATCTTATATAAGAGCTTTGTTCAGTGCAAATGATATATATTCAGGATTTTCCCTATTTTTCTAATAAGTCTTGTGAGAAAGGTCAGAGCATCGATGTAAATGGACATCTATTATGGAGTGGCGATGAACACGACACGATAATAGGCCTTTTATATAATCATTTCTCAATGTGTTGCGGTTTACTCTTGTGGGATGACTGGAACAGCAGCTACCGGAAGTGCAGAATTTGAGAGTATCTAAAAGCTGAAAGTCTCTATCGTACCAACAAACAAGCCCATGATGAGAAAGGTTCCTTTTATTCTTTATGCTGTGTATACATTATCATACTCTCCAGGAAGCTAGGAGTTTGTTCCGCATCGGCACCCCATCTGCAGAGATTCAGTTTATGCTAACTCTTCTTTTTCCTCTGTTTTAGGATGAATCTGATGTAGTATTTAGTAGGGCTGAGCAAATTATCCGACTATCCGAATCTGATCCGCTATTCGATTCGTATTCGATCTGAAAAACCGGATATTCGATCTGAAAAATGGTTTTGGATCGGATATCCGATCCGAAAATTTCGGATATCGGATCGGATTCGGATATCCAAAATATTTTTGTCGGATATCCGATCCGATCCGAAAAATGAGTTATTTTTGTAATTTTTATATTGGGTTAGTGTATTCTAATGTAGGTAGGTTATAATTTAATTAATTTTACATTAAGCCTTGGTGACATTTTTGTATTGCCTTAAAATATAGAATAGTATACTCCGTATAATACTAGATTAATAAAGATTAGGATTTTTCTAGTTGAATTGAACGTCATTTAGAATTTTAATTGACCAAAAATCTCAACTAAATCGGATATCGGATATTTCGGATATCCGGTCCGAAATTTTCGGATATCAAAAATCGGATATCCTGAGTGATTCGGATTGGATATCGGATATTAAAATTTTCAGGTTTTCGGATCGGATATCCGATCCGAAAATCTGATTCGGATCGGATATCCGATCCGTGCTCTGCCCTAGTATTTAGGACTATCAAGAATGCACAAAACAGGTCAACATGTGCTTGTTTTCTATCCCATTTTTGTTTTGTTTTTTTTATAAGTTTATAACTTATAAATCGTTGTATTGATAGATATGCTAAACTTGGTAGTTGGTAAAAAGATGTAATCTAAACTTTGGAAACATTAAAACCACAATTTTGCTATTTGAAAATTGTCATCAATTTTCATGTCATTTTTTGTTGCGAGGTAAAATAAAATTTATAAGTAAATCAATCATTTGTTGCATTTATCTTGTCTCTAAATCTATTTTTTGGTACTGGTATTTTCCTACTATTTCTTAAATCTGAACTTTACTCAACGAGGACAATAGATTTGGGGTGGAGGGAGTTCGAGTAGGTTTTTGTGCTAGAAAGTCGGTTATAAGTAAAAAATTTGCAGGGTGCTTACTGGTGGATCCGTCGTAGAATCCGAAGGAAACTTTGTTCAGCCTACAATCATTGAGATTTCTCCTGATGCGGATGTTGTGAAAGAAGAGTTGTTTTCTCCGGTTCTCTATGTTATGAAGTTCAAGGTAACATTCGGTTATTATTATAGTTAATTGGGTAACCTACCCCATTTTGACTCTCATCCTACTGTAATTTTTTTTGTTTACTTACATTGTTTGTGTGTGCAGACACTAGAAGAAGCTATAGAAATAAACAACTTGGCTCCCCAAGGGTTGAGCAGTTCTATATTCACCAAAAGACCTGAAGCTATCTTTAAATGGATCGGGTATGTGCTCTATCTTTTCTACACATGTATCGATTTTATTACAATACATAGCATACATTTCAATTAAGATCACGTCAACTAAAATTTGGGTGACTTCAGGCCTTCAGGAAGTGACTGTGGAATGGTGAATGTAAATATACCAACCAATGGTGCTGAAATTGGAGGTGCTTTCGGGGGTGAGAAGGCAACCGGTGGTGGAAGAGAAGCAGGTAGCGACTCGTGGAAGCAATACATGAGACGTGCTACCTGGTACGTCTTTTTTTTGATATGATTTTCCCTTTTTCTAATGAGACGTGCTACTCTGCCAAGGAATCTCTCTTGGATCCCTTCTTTACTCAACTAATGAACCCTTCTTCTAACGTTCAAGATTTCAGGTTTGTATCATCTACTCACGTCACCTTCAACTTTCCCGTGTTTTCAAGCATGTTGTCCAAACAATGGAATTATGCTTGGTTATCAATGAAGAGCCTTGTCTTGGATCATGCATTCTGGGAGGAGCAAACAGATGAGAGGAACATCATGATCAGCGGTGTCTTAATTCTAGTCACTTTATTAACATGTTTATTAGGTTTCTTGATCGGGTATCCAATTTAGATTTGTAGTTAAGTATCTCTATAGTGTGGAAGGGAGATAGATCAATCTCTTCTGACTGTAATTAATTGTTTTCTTATTAATAAAATTTAGTTATCATTTATGTGAAAATGGTGCGCTTATTTTGCAATTTTTTTTTTGTAATTTAGTAGTTCAATATACATAGGGCGTACAAATAACCCATGTCTATACTAAGACAATAAACATAGGGTGTACAAAAAACCCATGTCTATATTTATAAATAGACATAGGGTGTACAAAAAACCCATGTCTATTGTTTTTATAGACATAGGTTAATTCTGAAAACCTGAGTCTATGTTTTAGATAGACATAGGTCGACGACCTATATCTAAGTATTTGACAATAGATGTCACTCAACTTAACATGGGTCGCGAAACCCATGTCTATTAGTGAAAATGATCCATGTCTATTTGATATTTTGTAGAAGTGCTAGAACGAAACGAAATGAGATAAAACTATTCGAGGGCGTCGGTCTCCACTCGAATAGCTGTCTTTCGGGATGCCTCTGACCCCTAGGACAAAACGAGATGATATAAACACTCGAGGGCGTCAGTCTCCACTCGAGTAGCTGTCTTTCGGGACGCCTCTGACCCCTAGGACAAAATAAACCATTCGAGGGCGTCGGTCTCCACTCGAATGAAAAATGTTGTGGAGGTACCAGACTCCTTCGAGAGCGTTGGTATTCACTTGAATCAAATTGTTGTGGAGGTTTCAGACTCCTTCGAGGGCGTTGGTATCCACTCGAAAATATGTCGTGGAGGTTTCAGACTCCTTGGAGGGCGTTGGTATCCACTCGAAAAAAAATTGTTGTAGAGGTTTCAGACTCCAATGCCTCTCGAATAACTGAGACCCGTTAGGCAAAAAAATTGTTGTTTGTTTATTTGTTTTATTTAAGTGTTTTTGTTTTGTGGGTTTGTCTTATTTTGTTCGGGTTTGTTCTTGCTTTGTTTTGGTTTTTTATGCATTTGAGATTTGTTCAGAGTTTGTTTAGATTAGTTCAGTTTAGATTACTTTATTACGCGTTCGGGTGTAGCGTTCATGTTAAGTGCGGCTCTTATGCTTGTTTCATTATCGAGTGTGTTTTATTGATATCGACTAGTAATTGTTCCATTATTGTTATTTTGCTTTTGTGTATCGAGTGTTGAGCCTCGTTTGTTTCTGTTTTAGTTTGTGTCGGGCTATTCGGACGCGCGCCCCGTCTACGCTCCGACCTTCAGGCGCCTAGCCCCCAGCGGTTCGGGATCCGGGCGCGTCACCTGAGGCGGTCGGATTCTCGTGCACCGGGTCTGCTTAAGTAAGCGAATGTTGGGGCGATCGTTCATTCGATCCAAATTTTGAACGCGTCGCCCCTTTCGCCTCTAAATCAATGTCTTTGTTTTTCTAGCCAACTTTTGTCTCAAATTGCATCATACGTGACAATGTCGACTCCGGGTAATTGTTCTTTGCTTGTTTATTGTCGATTTTGCTTGATTTGGTTGATTGTGAGCTTGTTTTGTTGAAAACCCTAGAAAATCGATTTGGGTGTTTTTGATTTACTAAATTTCGATGCTTTTGCTTAATCCCGTTGTTAAATTAGGGTCGATTAGAGCTTATTAGGGCAGTTATAAGCTTGATAGGGGTTTTCGAGGTATGACAATGACTCCCTAAGGAAATAGGTTCGGAATGCTAGGGTTAGGGACCGTTTTCCCGACTATTTACGCATTTGTTTTGCGTAATCTTGCTTTGAATTGTGTTTGTGAGGATGTGGGTAGCTCCCTTGTCGATTTTTATGGGATAGGATGGCTTTTAGGGCTCTCCGTGAGGTTTTGTGTGTCGTAAGATGGACCAAAAGGTGTCGTAACGATGCCGGATTTTCTCGAATTCACTTCCATCGTGACCAGGATCGAAAATGGGTGCTAGTAGCCTTTTCGGAATTTTGAAATCCTTATCCAAAATTTTGACCCTATTTTGACCTGTTTAAGCCGCTTAAGCCCGACCTGAGGTATGTGTTTTTCATTTTTTGTCTGATTTTATAGTTAGAGGTAACACCGAGTGTCCCGAGGGAGCTTCTAGTGGCGAGACCGTCGGGACGAGTTCACAGACTTCCCGAGGGATTCGTAGGAGACGACGGAGTATCTCGTCTCAGCGCCGCGACCCCTAGGCCATAAATCAGGCCGATTTCGATAGGGTGAGAAAGCGCAGGCTTCCAGAGACAGTGGCTAGGAGGGCTCATGTTCCGGTTCCTGTACCGGAGAATGAGGGGATTGGTTACGAAGATCCCGAGTGGGCTCGGGACTGGGATGGTCATCCGTTGCTGTTTTACCTTGACCTTCATGTTTCTCACCGCATCGTGCGTGGTCTAGTGAGTGTCCTATTCATGCTTATTAGTTATGTCTTAGATTTTTGGCTCGGGTTAGGTTAGGTTTGTTTTGTTTATACTTGTATTATTTTGGCTTGCAGCCCCCAGGCCCGATGAGGACTTTCTCGGGCTTTACTATGTATCTCGAGATTTATTCTCGAAAGTTGATCCCCGCGGTAAAGGGGATTATCGCGAGGACCGCTCTAGGTCCCGTGGTTGAGCAGTGGGTCCGGTTTGTGGGTTGCAAGACTAAGTGCAACCTTATGGTGATTAGAGCGATGATAGATCGCTTCCATGATACTACCTTGACCTTCCACATGGCTTTTGGGGAGGTTGGGATGACCCTAGAGGATTTTGGGATGATTACCGATTTGCCCTGGGGTCCGGATAAGATCAGGTGTGCCGCCGACAGCCCTAGGCTAGATAGTGATGAGGTGCGGGGCCTCATCGGGGGTTGTTTGGAGCGTGAGGCATATAGTGCACCTCATGCTCTGGTGAGCTCGTACATCACCGATCACTTCTAGCGGGTGGCGGTGTTAGAGGGTCGAGAACCCAACACGTCGGAACAGGATGCCCAGTTGTGGTTGTGGTACTTCCTAGGGTCGACCCACTTCTCGGATAAAGGCGAGAGGTCCAGTACTAGGATTTTGCCTCTCCTAGCTGACCTGGCTCAGCTAGGATGTTATGATTGGGTAACCGCGGCTTTTGCGGAGATGACTCACTGCCTGCAAGTCATGGTGAGGCCGCTGGTGATAGAGTCGGCCTCAGCTTTGCCCAATGTGGGTCTGGGCCTTATACTAGAGGTTAGTTGCTATTCTCACTTTTGCATCTCAAGTTCTACTTAGTTTTGACTTAGTATTGCTAAAGGCATTTTGGGATTTTGCAGGCCTGGATTGTAACACCCGCAATTTTCCCTACTTTGTTATCTGTTCCGTTACGATTATATCGTAACTCTATAATATTTCGTCAATTACATTTTTCTCATTTCAAGGTCTTTTTCATTATCGAGCCTAAAATTATTTATTTTTGTAAATGGATTTTAATTATTTCTATTTTTATTCGAAAACCCATTTAATTCTTTTCATCGTAAGTATGTTTAATTATTTTTGAGGAATCATATTTTCTATGGACAATAGTTTTAAAATCGAGTTTGAACTATTTATTTTTCTAAAAATGCTCGATTATATTTATAATGGTTTCTAGCACAAAAATATTTTATTTTCGAAAAATGGTTGTTTAATTAATTAATTTACTATGCGATTTCATAAATAATTATTTTCTTATGCGTTTTAATCTGATTTCTTCATAAACGCTTATATTATTTTACGATCCTTCTTTTTGAAAGGTTCATAACCCTCTAATTAGACTCCTCTAATTAGTTGCTGAATTACTTGTTAGTTTAGTATATAAAGATCTAGTTACATGCATGAGATAAAAAATGACAAAACTAGATACAAGAATAAATTTCCTTACATAAACAATGAGGAAATAATGGGCACAATAAGAAAATTTCTTTTCTTATTGTTCTTGAGCTTATATTAGTATGGATGATCCTCCAAAACTTGAATCTCCAAAGTAGAAGATCTCCTTCTAGTTGCACCAAGATTCAACTCAAATAATCACCACCATTATTAACTAGATAATAGTAATGATAAAACTACACCAATATAATAAGTATTACTACTATAGTAATAATAGAGAATATTAGTGCATGAGAGTTTTCGGAGAGAAAATGTAAGTTCTTGAGAGACAAGAGGTTCTAATTATTAAATAAGAGAACCAGATGTCCCCTTATAATGACCCTTTGGCCGGCCACCCTATCCAAGGGAAGGTCACTTGCACTCTTCATTAATTGCATGCTTACATGGGTAATGTAATTTAATTATTATGTTTGTGGCATGCTTGCATACACATAGAAAATAACTACCAAGTCTCAATTTCCTATGTGTGTCATGTGCATGTACATAAAATGAGTCCATTTTATTTTTGTCATTTGTCTTACAAATGCTTATATGTGACATGATTTAATTATCTTACATAGTTGATCACATCAAATAAATAATACACTCTTAACACTGCAAGTAGTATATTAATATTATATCTATATATAATTGGTCCCATAATAATAATAATTATTTAGCTAAATTTACAACTCCTTGTAAATATTAATAACTAATTACCACTACCCATAAAGGCATGCTAAACATCAACTAATTTAGTAATTAACTTTTAAATACTAAATTAGGTCTTATTTAATCGTATTAACAAGACGTAAAATTTATTCAGTCAATTATCGTATAATAGACTAATAAACTTAATCGAACTGAGTTCAAAGCTCTATCTCCAATAAATAACTCTCATTACCAAGCATATATCAAATATATACGCAAGGAACTAATTAACTGTATCAAATACAAATAATTAGTTTTCTATTTGGGTCTCATCCTATAGGTGTGACCGAAAGGGATCAGTTGATCACCGCCGTCTTACGACAATAACGTCTAACTCTAGTCAGCTGAGCGTTATCGATTTACGTTAATCAACTGACGTGGAGTATCAATGTACTACATATCCCAAGTATATTCCGTCCATGAGATTTAATATATAAATGCACTATTGTGGAGGACACTTGCTCCAACAATCTCCTACTTGTTCGATACAAGTTGTGCATGTAGCCACTATATTGCGGACTTGCGGAGGACTCCTACTCCATCAATATCTCCCACTTGTCTACACAAGTTGTGTGCTACCGATTCTCTTGTCTCTTTGATGTCACATCCTCCCACTCATCACAAGGTGTCTTTCAGGTCGCACTTGTGATTTAATTATAATTAGAGTGGTTTTCTCGATCTGGACAATAACTGTCTGACCGGAAAATCTACCATAGATCTATTTCCGAGCGTGGCCACGCATTTCCAGTTACTACTCCTCGAGTGGCCCAAGAATGTTTGTACCCAACGTGGGTGGACGATTCCTGTTGACCCATCTTATACTGTATAATGCAGATCACCATGACCCAGAAGATGTCTATCAGCCTCCTTTCACGGTAAGACCTAGGACAACAACCAAAGCCAATCGAAATCAACACCGACTCAGATAAATGGTCGCCAGTCTAAAGAATCGACTCATAGGAATAAAATAGAAATCCCCGCCACGACCAGGCCTCAACTATTTTGATAAGGGACTCTATTGTGGTCAGTGCCCGGCAGAGTGACAATCAGTCTGCCTATTTAAATGACTAGTCATCTCCATGACCCCATGGTCTTGAACTAACCATCGATCAACTTACAATCTCGTCACTCCGAGTCGTCACCTCATTAAGTGACAAGGGGCAAAAATACTATGTTCAAATGTTCACTTGAATAGGGTTCAAGATTGTCTCACAATCCATTCGAATGAACAAAGTATAAGATTTAGTCAAACTAAATAAAAGAGTTCATATTGAAACTCGAACAATGAATGTTATTATCATAAATGTAAAAATTGCTACGATATCCAATTATTACATCTTAGATAACTTAAAGAAAATCTGGGACTTTTCTCAATCCCATTGCAACAACATGACCATCATGTTTAGCCTTTGAAAGAGGCTTGGTTAAAGGATCAGCGATGTTATCGTCTGTCCCAACCTTACATATATCGATTTCCTTCCTTTCCTCGAGATCTCTTATCACGTGGTATTTCCTAAGTACATGTCTAGGCTTATTGCTAGACTTGGCCTCTTTTGCTTGAAAAATAGCCCCGCTGTTATCACAATATATGGTGATAGGATCTTTGATGGAGTAGACTACTCCTAGTCCTTCCAAAAACTAACGAATCCAAACAGCTTCCTTTGCAGCTTCCGAAGCCGCGATGTACTCAGCTTCTGTTGTAGAATCCGCAGTGACACTTTGCTTGGAGCTCTTCCAGCTAACGGCTCCTCCATTCAACATATAAACATAGCCGGATTGGGATTTCAAATCAACCCGATCGGATTGGAAACTGGCATCCGTGTAACCTCTTACACGTAATTCAGTATCCCCTCCAAACACTAAGAACGAATCATTAGTCCTTCGCAAGTACTTCAGGATGTTCTTTACGGCAGTCCAGTGACTTTCACTTGAGTTGGCTTGATAACGACTCGTCATGCTCAGAGCGTACGAAACATCAGGACGAGTGCACGTCATGGCATTCATGATTGATCCAACAGCGGAAGCATATGGGATCAACTTCATGCGTTCAATCTCTTCGGGTGTGGTAGGACACTGTGACTTGCACAAAATGGTAGCTTGACTCATGGGAAGAAAGCCTCTCTTAGAGTCTTTCATTTTGAATCTATCAAGAATCTTATCTATATAATCTTCTTGACTTAATACCATCATCCTTTTGGACCTATCTCTATAGATCCGAATACCCAAAATGCATTGTGCATTTCCAAAATCTTTCATTTGGAAATGTATTCCTAACCACTCCTTTACAGAAGCAAGCATCGGAACATCATTCCCGATAAGAAGTATGTCATCCACATACAAGACAAGAAAGGTTACCTTACTCCCACTAAACTTCAAGTACAAACAAGGTTCTTCGACACTTTGAACAAAACCATACTGTTTGATAACATGATCAAAGCGATGATTCCAACTTCGGGATGCTTGCTTAAGACCATAAATGGATCTCTTAAGCTTGCATACCTTCTTAGGATTAGATGTATCTACAAAACCTTCTGGTTGTGTCATATACACTCCTCTTCTAGAATCCCATTCAAGAAGGTGGTTTTGACATCCATTTGCCAAATCTCATAATCATGAAATGCGGCAATCGCTAAGATAATCCTAATGGAGCGAAGCATTGCGACAGGAGCAAAGGTTTCGTCTTAGTGAAGACCATGAACTTGAGTAAAACCCTTTGCCACCAATCTAGCTTTGTAGACATCTTTATGTCCATCTATGCCATTCTTGATCTTAAAGATCCACTTACACTGAAGAGGTCTCACCTTTTCAGGTAAATCAACCAAATCCCATACTTGGTTTTCGTGCATAGAGTCCATTTCGGATCGCATGGCTTCAAGTCATTGCATGGAATCACGACTAGATATGGTCGCCATCACTACTACAAAATAAGCCTATTGCAACACTTTGACAAAATGTTGCTATTTTAGCACATAGAAATTGATATGCAACACTTTCAACATAATGTTGCTTATAATTCCTACTAGATTAAAGCCTGTGCGCTGCACGGGTTAGTTGACTTAATTACATTGATGATGTACCTTCGTTAAATAAGAAACTTAATCAAAATATGTCATTACAATAAATAAGATGATCACATGATATTAGTAATAAGAGATTATTTTAAAACTCAAAAGAACCCACTCTTATTTATAATATAAACTTTCATCACCTTATTATAAATTTTTGATGTGAAAATAATTTTACGTTTGTAGTCTTATTAAGAGATTTTGTAAGAGTTAAAAGTTTTTTATTGATATCCAAGAACGAATGAATTTTTTATTGATATCTAAGAATCAAAGATTAGGCTTATTTATAATATAAGATTCTATCGCCTCATCATAATTTTTCAATGTAGGATAATTTACTCAAGGTTTATAATTTTAAGATCTGCTTTTAAGACCCAAAAAAACGCACAATTACTCTTATTTATAATATAGAAGCATTGCCTTATTTTAATATTTTCGATGTGGGATAATTTTAGGTTTGTAGTCTTTTTAAAAGTTTTTTAAGACTCAAATGATCGTTGGTTGATATTTAAAATCAAAAATTGACTCAAGAGCTATTTTTAAGACTTAAAATACTTTGTTTTTATATCTAAGTTAAAAGGACAAACGATTACTCTTTATTTATATAATCGAATTTGATAATCTTATTATATACTGTTATTTATATAATAAAAAAAATTAAAAAAAAAAACTTAAATTTGGATGTGGGATATATACATTATTTTGGATGAATGATTACTGTTATTTATATAATAAAAAAATTCACCTTATTATAATTTTTCAATGTGGGATAATTTTACTTAAATTTATTTAAGTTCAGATATAGTCTAATTAAGAACTTTTATTTATAGAAGAATGATTACACTTATTTATAATATATAGAATTTCATCAACCCATCTTAATTTTTCGATGTGGGATAAATATACTTTAACTATATAGTCTTAGACTTAGGAACTTCTTTTTAGTCTCAAAGATTGTTGGTTAATATCTAAGAACGAAATATTACATAGAATTCTATCACCTCATTATAATTTTTTTTGTTGATATCTAAGAACGAATGATTAGTCTTATTTATAATATAGATTTACATCACCTCATCATAATTTGGAGAAATGATTATTTTTATTTATATAATAGAATTCCATCGTATTATCATACTCTTTTCGGTCATTATATTTTGTATCATTTAATTAAAATACCCCTCACAAATATTAAGGTAATAGACGAAGAGAGTATGATAATACGATGAAATTCTATTATATAAATAAAAGTTTATATCCTTAAGAGTGTTTTTAAGACTCAAAAGAGAAGGGGTATAATTTTTCGATGTGGGATAATTACTTTTAATTTATAGTCTTAAGTGTTTTTTAAGACTCAAAAGATTTTGATTGATATCTAAGAATAAATAATTAGTCTTATTTATAATATAGAATTCCATCACCTTATTATAATTTTTCGATGTACGATAATTTAACTAAAATTTGTAGTTTTGTTTATAATATAGAATCATCACCGTAACTTATTTTAATTGTTTCGAGCTGGGATAATTTTAAGTATGTAGTCTTATTAAGACCTTTTTTTAACTCGGAAGGTTTTTTTAAGAAACAAATAAAAAAGACTACAAATTCATGACCTCATCATAATTTAAAAAAAATGATATAGAATTCCATCATAGTTTTTTTTTTAAAACAAAAGTTTTTTGTTGGTTGATATTTAAAAACAATTATTACTTTTATTTAGTAGAAATTCATAACCTCATCATAATCTTTCGATGTGGCAGAATTGCTTTTAAGTTGGTTGATGTCTAAGAATTATTTTTTATAGTCTTGACAAGTTTTTTTAAGACTCAAAAGATTTATGTTTGATGAAACTTTATAATTTTTCAAATGTGGATAGTTTTACTTATAATATATATTTTAAGACTCAAAAAATTTTTGGTTAATATCTAAGAGCACATGATTACTACCGAGTACTCCATTATTTATAATATAGAAATTATTATAATTTGTCGATGTGGGATAATTTAACTAAAATGCGTATCCCTATTTATAATATAGAATCATCACCGTATCTTATTTTAATTGTTTCGATGTAGGATAATTTTAAGTTAATAGTCTTATTAAGACCTTTTTTGAAACTCAAAATATTGTTGGTTTTTTAAAACTTCAAAAGAGAGGGAGTATAATTTTTCGATATGAGATCATTTACTTAAGTTTATAAACTTAAAGAGTTTTTAAGACTCAGAAGATTTTGATTGATATTTAAGAACAAATAATTAGCTTAGTCTTATTTATAATATAGAAATTCATCATTTTATTATAATTTGTCGATGTGGGATAACTTAACTAAAATTGTTTTCTTATTTATAATATAGAATCATCACCGTACCTTATTTTAATTGTTTCGATGTGGGATAATTTTAAGTTTGTAATCTTATTAAGACCTTTTTTAAACACAAAATATTATTGATTGATATTTAAAAACAATGATTATTCTTATTTAGTAGAAATTCGTGATCTCATCATAATTGTTCGATGTGAGCGAATTACTTAAGTTGGTTGATATTTAAGAAAGAATTATTATATCTTATTTATAATATAGAATTTCTTCACCTTATTATAATTTTTTTACTTAAGTGTATAGTCTTAAGAACGTTTTTAAGACTCAAAAGATTTTTGTTTGATGAAACTTTATAATTTTTCGAATGTGAGATAGTTTTATAAGCTTATAGTAAGTATATTTTTAAGACTCAAAAGATTTTTTGGTTAATATCTAAGAAGACATAATTACTCTTATTTATAATATAAATTTTTATCACGAACGGATGATTAGTCTTATTAATAATATATTGATTCATCAACTTATAATAATTTTTTGATGTGGGATAGTTTCGATGTGAGATAATTACTTAAAGATTATAGTCTTAAAAACTTTTTTTAAAACTAAAAAAAATACATCCTTACTTTTGATTATAATATAGAATTTCATCACTCCATCATAATTTTTCAATGTAAAATGATTTTAAGTTTGTAGTCTTATATATTAAAAGCTTTTTTAAGAGTTAAAAGTTTTTTTGTCAATATTTAAAATTGTATTATTACTGTTATTTATAATATAGAATTACATTACCCCATCATAATTTTTCGATGTTGGATAATTTAAATGTTTTTCTTGGTCGATATTTATTTAAAACCGAATGATTACTCTTCTTTATAATATAAAATTTTCATCACCGATAATTACTTAAGTTTATAATCCTAAAACTCTTTTTGAGATTCAAAGGATAATTACTTAAGGTTTATAGTCTTAGGATCTCTTTTTGAGATTCAAAAGACTTTTGGTAGATATCAAAGAACGAATTATTACACTTTATTTATAATATAAAATTTCATCATCATATTATAATTTGTCGATGTGGATAATTTTACAACTGTTATATGTAATAAATTCATCACATAATGTGAAACAAATAATATGAAATTTATACTCTAATGAAAGCATTTTTTACCACGAATCTAATTATTTCATTTTTATAATTTATTTTACGATAATGTTTTTAAAAAATGAACTCTAAAGATTTTTAACTAAGAATTGTAAAACATCCCATTAATATGATGAATTAAATATATATTATAATAATTAAAAGATTCTCTATTTATTTTTTTATTCTTTATGATACTTTCCTAATTTGAGCCTTGATGAAACGGACCAATGAGATCGCTCAAAAAAAAAGCCTAAAATATATATATATATATATATATATATATATATATATATATATATATATATATATATATATATATATATATATATATATATATATATATATATATATATAGAAGTGAGATCTTTTACCACCTTAACTTTGTGTACAATATATCTTCAAATTACAGCCACTGGATATAGCTTAATCAAGGGCTAAGATTGAATATTATTACTTAGACTGAAACACAACCCTCGTCAAACCCTAAAGCTGAAACAGAAAACAAAACATTGAACGATCACCAACTGAACGATCACCAAATCCTCTCGAATCTGCGTCAATCACGAAATCATCACGAAGGCGACATATCAGGTACTTCATCCTCTTGAAACAGTAATCTACACATCTGAAATCACATCTGGTTTCAATTTGTTCTTTCAAATTACATCATCTCGCATCAGGTACGATTTCGATTACTGTTTCAATTTGTTTTTTCCATTCGATTACTGTTTCAATTTGCATCTGGTTTCGATTACTGTTTCCATTCGAATGTTTCAATTCGATCACTGTTTCAATTTGATTAATGTTTATCGTAATCGAATGTTTTAAATCAATTACTGTATTACTGTTTCAATTCGATTACTATTTCAATTCGATTACTATTTCAATTCTTGTTTATTGTACTGTACAATTTCGCATCATCTCGCATCTGGTTTATCAATTTCGATTAGATTATTGTTTCTCAGTACTGTACAATCGGTCATCTCGCTCAATTTTGGTTTATCAGATTCTTGTTTTTCAATTTTTTACCAATTTCGATCAAAAGTTCGCTTCGGAAATTGCTCATATTCCTGATCATGAGTGGCAAAACAATGATGATAATATCGAAAAACCGTATAATTCTTGTTTCAGTTCTTCGACTTCGTCGTCGAATGAGGTGAATTTAGGGATTGAGTGTTTTGGATTTTTTTATCAATTTCAATACAATGTTTGATGATAGGTTTTGTTGGAATTCACATCTAGTACAATTATTTAGTACGTTTTTTGTACTAAATAATTGTACAAAAATCTCACCAACAGTGAACTGGATTTCGTCAATCTGCTGTTTCAGTCAGATCAATTTCATGATTTTTTATTACAAGATTAAAAATTAAAATTATGAATATTGCAATATTTGAATATGAACAATGAAATACTTGAATATGCACATTGAAATAACTACGTATTATTTCATAACATGAATTTCTGGTTTTGGGACATTATTATTACTACAAAATACCCAATTATTTTATTATGTTATTCCAGTTATTTAATACTATTATTGCGGTTATTCTATATTATTTTTGAAGTTATTTCATTATATTAGTTACTATGTTTTATAACTAGGGTTATTTTATAGTGTTTTTATAATTATTCTATAACACACATGTGATTATTGTATTTCAATTTTTTTGTACTGTAACTAACCTCCTCTTTATTTTTGCCTTTCAGTGAAGTGTCTTTTGCTGGGTGCACCCTCAATGATATGCAGATGTTTCATCCCAATACAATAACATGAGTTATTATATTCATTACAATAATCGAGTTTGTACATTGGACTAATAAACTCATGACAATAATCGAGTTTGTACATTGGACTAATAACTACGTAAAATCAGATTATTTTAAAACTGATTATATTTGAGTGTCGGCCCAATATAATAACGTGAGTTATTCATTACAATAATTGAGTTTCTACTTTAGAATAACTACGTAAAATCAAATAACATCATTATAAAGTTAATTATATTTGAAATTCATCTCAATACAATAACACGAGTTATAATAACTGAGTTTCTATGTTGGAATAACTATGTAACATCAGATAACATTATTCTAAAATTTATTATATTTGAATTTCATCTCAATACAATAACACGAGTTATTCAATACAATAACGGACTTTCTACATTAAAATCATTATGTATCTACATTGAAATAACCTGATAACATTATTCTCAGTAAACAATTGAGTTAACTATAAAATAATTATGCTTGTTCATTAAAATAATCTTGTTTGTACATCATAATAACTATAAAAATCTGAGGAAAAAAATGCTTTGGGAATTAGAGAGTTTTAATCTCAGCTCTTGATCATGTGATATCAATGGCCACAATTAAGAGGTAAATTGTATCAAATATAACAAATGTACCAGATCCTGTCTTTATATATATATATATATATATTGAAATGCAACACCTTTTTAAAAATATTACATATTTTTCCTTAGAATAGCAACACTTTTCACAGATGTTGCGATTCTCTACTAAAATCAAGGCAAAGAGAACATCCCATAGAGAATGATGGACAACGAAAACTTCCTATATTATCCATTAAAATTTTACACTTTTTGTTGTTTTATATGGAGTTTGGCTACAAATAAACCCGATAAGCCAGACTCGGCCCGAGTGACTAAATCAAAACTCAAATAATCCTGAGCCGATCCAGAATTAATGCAAATTGAAACTGACCAGACACGATCCAATGATGGCTAGTAACTCGATATGATGTAATTAAGGTAAACTCATAATTAAATTTGACTCGAGACCCATAAGCCAATTCAAGTTGTCCTGATAACTATTTGAATCAATCCAACGTGAAACTTGAACCACTTGAGAAATGACTTGACCCCTAACTTAACCAAAACTGATCCGACGTGATAAAAACTAAAAATATAACAAATACTAAAACTAAATTTTTTTTAAAATGAATTAACCAACTATACTAGGCAAAATCTAAATCACAACTTCACCAAACAACATATTAACATGATTCAACACAAAAAAAAAAGAATGAACCAAACCTGGCTAAACCCGACCCTATGATGACTCAAGCTGATAATGACTTGACCAAGAGACGAAGTCTTTCAAAATGACGTGATTCGATAATGACCCAAATCGCGACCCGATGTAAATCCAAACCAAATAAACCTAATATAGCCTGATCTTAAAACCCCTAGCACATTAGCACGCCATTAACAGTTAGCAACTTAGCACGCCTATCACTTTCTCATTCATAAAATGATTAAAATCGTAAAAATGTCTTCATATTCACGTGCCCTAATGCCGGAACCACTTCTCCTCGTCAGTCATCACCACCAACACTAGCAATTGGCCTCTTCGTCCTCTTTATTTGAAAGGTACTAGCTCTATGTTTATCAGTTGTTTTTGAAAAATTCCAGATTAGGTTATTCTTGACTGACCTTGGTAACTATCCTTTCAATTTTTCTGTTTCTCATTTTCTTGATATCATTAATTTGTAGAGTATATGAGTTTTCTATCTATATGAAACTGTTGGGGAATTGATGTCTGATTGTCGAGTGTTGCGAGATGCTATGAAAGTGGTCGATGAAATGCCAACATGAACGTGTATCTTGAGATGCTATGATTTCTGATTCTTAAGTGATGGAGAGTTTGGTGTATGATTTTGATTGTTCAGGTGGATATGCCTCTATAGCCTTTCAATTTACATTATGATGGTTCTAACTGTACTCCTTACTTTTTCTTATGTTACTTGTTCTTAAGTGATGGAGAGAATGTGATTTTGTGCATGTTAGATTATAGTTTGGTAGCAGCTACAAAGATGGTCAGAAGATTTATGATATTCTCAAAGAGCTGACTGACATTGTTGTACTAATGCTAGGATTTTTCTATTTTCTTGATGTTGGGTAATAATATCAGATATAATTTTGGATTCACGAAGCACTAAGTTCTAAATTTCAGCTCTTTGTTCATCTACAGGAGGTTTAATCAAATAGAAGATCAATTACAAATTTTGTTGAAATGATTCATCAAAAACAGAAGCAGGAAACAGATGATGGAGAAGATCCCAAAACTGATCTGTTGTGAATACTCCTAGATTCAACAGGCTGCTGACAGTAGCAATATATAAGAGTCTGCAGTTTGAGATAAATATGCAGTGGTGATTGATGAATGCAAGTTGTTCTACTTTGATGGTCAATAAAGAGACTAATTCAGTACTCATTCTTTGGGCTTGCTGAGCAAGTATGTGGATGAAACCTTCTTCTATCCAATTTTATCTTGTTTCCCTCTTCCTAAGTTTTGTTTTGTAGGTTGTGTCTACAGGTGGCAGCATTTAGAACGAAGATACTCCACTCAGATATAAATATAGCGGAAGCATTTTCTTTGACACTTTAAAGAGCTGTGGAGTCTTGCTCTTATAATCTCTTTCTAAGGTTTGTTCATTTACTCAGATTGTCCTATAACGTCTTGTAGAAGTATACTTTATTCTATGATTTACAAAATACACACCGAGCAGGTACTGAGTTCACTCTTCTTGTTGTTGATGGATCCAAATCTTGATGTTCTTATTATGCCTGGGATGGCACACACGTACATGACTAATGAGAGCAAGTACGACTACATAATGTGTATTTCTTAATCGTTTGTACTTCCAGCTAATGCATCTTTAATGCATATCTATTTTATCTCTTATTCATTCGAAATATTTATGTCATATTAATGTAATCATTTTGCTCTAATTGCTATTTTTGTGAGAACTTGTCGTCCATTCTCATTTGTGATCCCATTGATTGCAAAAACTTTTTTTTCACTGAGTTTCTGGGACTGCTAGTGATGATTTTTTTTACTAACTGGTGGTTAAATTCTACCTTAGTTCTTCCTCTTGGGCTAGAGGGCATTTTATAAGATAACGAACAAGCAGAGGAAGATAGTAGCAGACAATAAGATGCTTGTCACGTGTTCAATGAACATATTCTTGCTCATGTTTTTCATGCGTCTATTTTTCTTACTTTTTGTCAGAATGTGGGCTCTTAAATAGTTTTCATTGCTGCTTCACACAAGCCAAGTCTTGTACCGATCGTTAGTGAAAGAGAAAGACTGTGCATCCAAGATATCAAAAGGTTGGTTATCATGTGCGTTTGTGGTCTAGCTAGGAGATTAATTGAGTTTTGTGTCTTGGTACTTAACTATATGTCTAAACCAATAGACCCTTCCCCTATCACCTCCATGTCATCAAATTTTATTCCAAACGTCAACAACTTTATCTTTATATAACTCACATATTTGTTCGACTTACTCTAAGTTAATGTTTTCTATTCCGTGATGATTTACAAATGCCCTTATTTCTTTTATCACAGGCCGTCTCTTTGGTTAAAAATGGATGCAACACTAGATGCAACTTTGGATTCACGGAAGACCTAACGTCCAAGATGTTTATTAGTTCATGTACCAAAATATTTTTTGAATTTTGTTACAAACAAATATAGGAGTATTATTTAGCTTTATTCATTATCACATTTTTGTTGATGTATTACGGAACAAGGATATTGATTTTGATTGTATGGATTATTATGCAAAAAGGAATCAACACAAAAAACAAGCTATATAAGATAGGCTGTAGTAATGATGCCAATTGCTTCCTCTGCAATGCTGACCAGGAGACGCTGCCGCACTTATTCTTTGATTGTGTATATAGCTCCAGGTTATTGCTGTTAACTGAACTACGTACGGGCCTGGACCTAAACACTAATCGGGTGATACATAATGCTGATGGGACCGTGAAGTGGAAACTAACAGCGAGCGTGCTTGCTGCTACCTTCTATAATGTGTGGATGCAGCGAAATAAGGCGAGAATCGACGGAATTCTGACCAGGCCTGAAAACGTGGTGAAGCAGACTCTGACTGAAGTGAGACTCTGTGTTAAGATCAAAGATACATATGAGTTAACTGATGATGACACCATCTACCTCCGAAGAATTGGATATGAATGCTGATTTAGTTTGGCATGATTTTTTTTAATCCTATTCTTGTTTTGTCCTTGATATTATTGTACAGAATATGGCCTTACTTGTATATTTTTTGATGAATGCAATACCTTACATTTCACCAAAAAAAAAGGATATTGATTTTGGGATATTGTAATGAACCTTGTGAGTTTTGTGGATCAAGTAATGATTATTTTTGGATCAATGATTAAACAAGTGGTACAAAATTAAAAGAAATAACTTGGTTTGATGCAAAAAAGTTGCATTAGAGCTAGAAATGTGTTACCTTTGATAAAAATGGAAATGTTGCATTAACACCAAATATTGTTGCATTGGTGTTTCATTTGCACAAAAATATGTTGCGTAACATTGAAATAAGTGTTGCAAAATTTTGGAGAGGACGAAAAAAAGTGTTGCATTTATGTATTTGAAGTGCTACAATAGCTTCTCAAGATATGTGTTACAATAGAGATATCGTTGCAACATTTTTTGAAAATGTTGCATTTGAGTAGAAAATGTTGCAGAAAGTGTTACATTAGGCTATTGCAACGGAGCTTTTAAGCAGCACACTTAAAAATGTTGCTTAAACTATAAAGCAACATTTTAGAGGCCATATGCAACATTTTCGATGCATTGCAATAGACCTTTATTGTAGTAGTGCTTGTAGGTTGTAGGTTCGTCACTTTCGCAAAGCAACATATCTAACGCATCTTCCTCGACAATACCAAGGTATCGATCAGGAGGATGACTAACCCTCTTGGATTTCCTAGGTTCAAAGGGAACAACAACCGTGTCCGAGGAGGAGGGAACGCTTTCCTCCACTTCATTCTCGGTTTGTGGCTCTTGGACTTCATCAAGTTCAAATTTTCTCCCACTCTGTCTTCTAGAAATGAAGTCATTTTCTAGAAAGACGGCGTCACGAGCCACAAATACTTTGTTTTCGTGACGATTGTAGAAGTAATAACCTTGTGTTTCCTTTGGATACCCTACAAAAAGACATTTGTCGGATCTGGGTGCGAGTTTGTTGTCAGACTTGTTCTGAACATATGCCTCACAACCCCATATTCTCATAAACGACAAATAAGGAACCCTTCCCTTCCATATCTCATATAGAGTCTTATTGGCTCCTTTAGTCGGGCTTCGATTTAGTGAAAATATTGCGGATAAAATGGCAAAACCCCAAAATGAATCAAGAAGCTCAGTGAGACTCATCATAGACCGAACCATATCTAATAAAGTTCCGTTTCTCCTTTCGGCCACACCATTCAATTGTGGTGTGCCAGGAGGAGTCCATTGTGATACTATGCCACAATCTTTTAGGTGTGAATCAAATTCATTATTTAGATATTCACCACCACGATCGGATCGTAGTACTTTAATCTTTTTATCCAATTGGTTCTCTACTTCACTTTGAAACTCCTTGAACTTTTCAAAAGCATCACTCTTGTGCCTCATTAAGTAGACATACCCATATCTACTTAAGACGTCGGTAAATGTGATGAAGTAGTTGTAACCACCCCTAGCGGTGATAGTCATTGGGCCACACACATCGGTATGTATAAGGCCCAATACCTCACTTGCTCGTGTTCCTTTACTTGAGAAAGGAGCACGAGTCATTTTGCCTAAAAGGCAAGACTCGCATACACCATAAGATTCGTAATCAAACAGTTTGAGAAGTTTCGTTGAAACCAGCCTCTGTATGCGTCGTTCGTTTATGTGTCCTAAACGACAATGCCAAAGGTAGGATTGATTAGGTTCACCCGTTTTGAGCTTCTTGTTTTCTACATGATATACATCATTAACATTATCTAGAACATAAATACTTCCGATAGACGTAGCTTTACCATTAACCATGTCATTAAATGAAAAAGTACAACAATTGTCCTTAATCATAAAGGAATAAACTTCCATATCAAGTACGGAAATGGAGATAATGTTCTTAGTTAAAGTTGGTACGAAATAACAATTATTCAAATACAACTCAAAACCACTAGCTAGAGTGAGTACATAAGTTCCTACGGATATAGCGGCTACTCTAGCTCCATTTCCCATGCGTAGGTCCACATCACCCTTGGCTAGTGCTTGCACGTCCCTCAGCCCCTGTAAATGATTACAAAGGTTAGAACCACATCCGGTATCTAATACCCAAGTGGAAGTGCAAGTATAGTTAATGTCTATCATATAGAGAGAAGTGAGGACAATACCTGACGGAGTCTCACTCTCGTCTTTCTTGCTCTTCAAATCCTTCAAATATTTGGGACAATTGCGCTTCCAATGTCCCTTGCCATTACAATAATAGCAATCGCCGTCGGCATGTTTGTTAACCTTAGCCTTAGGTTTGCTATTCACAATAGCTTTCCCTTTATTCTTGTCCTTTCCTTGTTTCTTGAATTGGGTATTACCCTTGTTTTTACCCTTTTGAACCCCAAGGTTGAGATTCTTCATTTTCATGGAGAGCATGTCTCTCTTCTCACTCCCACTAGCCTCCATGTCCCTCTCCGCTTGGTTGAGGAGTGCATGAAACTCTTGGAAACTCTTGTCCATGCCATGCATATTATAGTTCACCCTAATTTGGGAGAACTTGGAGGGGAGTGAGTGAAGAATGTGACCTATCGCAAGCTTCTTGGGAATGCTACACCCTAGACGCTCTAGAGTGTCAATATGCTCAATCATCTTAAGCACATGAGGGCCAACTTTTTGACCCTTTTCTAGCTTACCCTCGAAGAATCTCATCATAGCCTCATATTGGAGGATATCGGGTGATTGAGAAAAAGCCGTCGTAACCCTTGAGAATATCTCATATGCATTAAGGGTAATGTATTGAAGCTTGAGTTTTGGAGACATTGACCATATCAAGACATTCTTGATATCGTTAGATATCTTCAAAAACTCTTCATAGGCGGTCTTTTGTGCCGGGGTGGCTCTAGGACCGGGTTCATTGGGTGGTGGCTCGTTCAAGTAACGAAGGACGTTGTCGGACAACGCCGCACCTTTTATGGTAGACTCCCACTCGATGAAATTACTTCCATCGTCTTTCAAGATACATTTGTCCATAACAGACCTAAGCCAAGAATCCTTTCCAAGTTGAATTGTTGCATTGGTAGCCATAGTGAATTATAAACACTACAACAAATTTTAGGAAATATTAACATTCATTATTATATAATTTACTTGTAAAACAATTTTAACAAGTCACTCATATAATGACCCCTCACGAAATTATACAAGTGATTCCGAGACCCGCATTTAGATAAAAATTAACATCGCATGCAATCCTTATGTAAAAACGGTAAGTCATTACTTGACCAATTCTACCCTAGAACTCTCGGTTGACGGATTTCATCCAAATCCATCTCCTAGTCCCGGAATAACTCTTATCCCGTTGAGTCCAACCCAATCTTGGCATGTGATCTTATCACCCTACTTACCCAAGGTAAAAAGGGTCCACGTTGTGGTTGCCCTAATGAACAAGGGGTTCATAGGTGCCTTAATTGGTAAGGCTAAATCTCAATTCTTACTATGCATGTGAGAGGTCTTGTCAATATTAAGTTACTAATCACTTATAAGTGAACTAAGTTGGTTATTACGTAAATTGGTGAATTGACAATCGATAAATAAAATGCATGATTGACGATTTTGGCATGAGCGAATATAAAGCAAGCATCAAACAAAATAAATCCTAGTATGGTCATCTAGCTAATTTAATTAACTAGACTATTACAAAATCGGAAACCAACTCCTTGGTCCCTGGCCTCTTCAATGGAACATCTCCAAAAGGCACCGTCTTTTTGTCCACCGTCTTGGGTAATCTCCGTCTTCATAATAATTAATTACAAATGATACAAATGAATATATAGCAATTCTTATTATACATTTTTATAAATAAAACTATTATTATTACAAACGGGCGATACGAGATCGCAATTAATTACAACCAAATCGATATTCCCTTACATTACGGGTAATATCGATTAAAAAACTAGGCTATACTAGGTACAAACTTGCAAAATAATCAATAAAATGACATTCATTCATTGAACAACATTAAAATAAATATAATGCTGTAAAAATCATGCCAAAATCGCCCAATTATTTATCAAGTTCATCCTAGCTCGGTTTTTATGGAATTTATCGATTTTTAACCATTAAAAATCATTAATCAACACTTAATTCTCAATTAAGCTCAAACTAATTTTCCAAACCAATTTGGAAATTTCAAGAATTAGTCTCCACTATTTTGAAAAAATAAAAATTAGTTTGAATTGATTTAATTTGCTAATTTTAATCGGTAAATAGCAATTTTATGAAATAAATTCAAATTACATCATAAAACATATAAAAATATAAATAAATTTTTTTGTACATTCTAGAACATTTCGAGGAACTCAAAAATGAAAAATTTGTCCATAAAATTTTTTGAATAAATTTGGAACAAATAAATGCATGTTTATTGATTTTTATCCAATAAAAAACAATAAACATCCCAAAAGAACAAAATAAATTTCAAACATTTACAAATATGTCCTTAAACATGTGATGAAATAAAAAAAAATATCATGCCCAAAAACAACATGCAACTATTTTTAGTTAACTTTTAACATCAAATAGGCATAAAAACTCGGTTTTTAAGGCATAAATGATTATATTAGCAAATTAATTCCAAAAAATACCAAACTCGACCACAACCATTTTGAGGTCAGTAGGTATGCATGTATCAAAAACTTTCGTGTGAAACATATTTTTACACAAAACATTTGTTTTTTACAAAGTTATCGTATAACACGAAAAATGTCAAAAATCGACATGCATGCAACAACAAAGCTCTGATACCACTTGAAAGGTTCATAACCCTCTAATTAGACTCCTCTAATTAGTTGCTAAATTACTTGTTAATTTAGTATATAAATATCTAGTTACATGCATGAGATAAAAAAATGACAAAACTAGATACAAGAAAAAATTTCCTTACATAAACAATGAGGAAATAATGGGCACAATAAGAAAACTCCTTTTCTTATTTTTCTTGAGCTTATATTAGTATGGATGATCCTCCAAAACTTGAATCTCCAAAGTAGAAGATTTCCTTCTAGTTGCACCAAGATTCAACCCAAATAATCACCACTATTATTAACTAGATAATAGTAGTGATAAAACTACACCAATATAATAAGTATTACTACTATAGTAATAATAGAGAATATTAGTGCATGGGAGTTTTTGGAGAGATAATGTAAGTTCTTGAGAGACAAGAGGTTCTAATTATTAAATTAGAGAACCAAATGTCCCCTTATAATGACCCTTTGGCCGGCCACCCTATCCAAGGGAAGGTCACTTGCACTCTTCATTAATTGCATGCTTACATGGGTAATGTAATGTAATTATTATGTTTGTGGCATGCTTGCATGCACATAGAAAATAACTGCCAAGTCTCAATTTCCTATGTGTGTCATGTGCATGTACATAAAATGGGTCCATTTTATTTTTGTCATTTGTCTTACAAATGCTTATGTGTGACATGATTTAATTATCTTATATAATTGATCACATCAAATAAATAATACACTCTTAACACTTTAAGTAGTATATTAATATTATATATATATATATATATATATATATATATATATATATATATATATAGAGTAAGGCTCTTATGAGTCCCTTACTCTATATGAGTCCATGAGTCCTCATCCCATCCGTTGGATGAGATGAGGATGGATGGACAAGATTCATTGCATTAAAAAAAAAAAAGGAAAGATTTACGTTCTTAAAATAGATCCCAAGAATTTAGGAAACAATAACCACTCCATCACGTTCATTCATCATTCATCACATTCATTCATTAATTCAACCGTGAGAAAAAAAACCCTATCTTCATCACGTTCAGCCTTTCATTCAATCAAAATTGTGCACGAAAATGCGTTACAATGGATCCAGAATCAGTATCATCTTCTTCAACAATTGATAAGCAATCGTCTGAGTATAACAATGGTGAGTTTCAATAATAATTTGACGTCGATTTTCATTGTTGCTATTACTTTCATTGTCGATTTTCATGGTGAGTATAACAATTGTTTTTTCTTCATGGATTTCAATAGTCATATTGCTTTCAATTTGCGTTTTCATATCAATGTTTTATCGCGTCGAATTGCGTTTTTTTTACGTCGATCTTCATGTTTATAGTGCTTTCATTGTCATTTCGTATCACAGTTTCGTATCAATTTGCGTTTTTTTGATGTCATTGCGTTTTGATATCACAGTTTCGTATCAATGGTATTTTGATATCTTGATCTCTATAGATTACAGGTCTTTATGCTTTTTATTAAGATTTTCCCTGATATCCATTGATTCTATTTTTTTATTTCAGTTAACGCAGATTCGTCGTTGAAGTAACATGCCTTCTGAGTTAAAGTAACACTTAATTGCAATTACAGTAACACAAATGAACGTTCAGGAAAAGGGTTTTTATGATATGCTAGAGTAACGTATTGTACACGTTAGGGTAACACCACTTATGAATTACAGTAACACATTATTTACATTGATGTAACGCTGTTTGATTTTGTGCAGGTAGTTGCGCCAGAGATGCGAACGCACAAGACAACACTGGAAAATGTGGAATTTAATTCGTTTGATTAATTATGGATTAATATTATGGTTCATTGATATTATTGTTTCACCGATATTATCGTTTTGCTTTATGTTGAAGCATGCATGGCATTGAAGTAACACAAGTAATGAATTACAGTAATACCTACTTTTAATTAGAATAACACAAAAATGTAACACTAAAAAAGGGTTTTTGGCGCTGACGTTGGAGTAACATCTTTTTAGAGTTAAAGTAACGCAACTTAGGAGTTACAGTAACACTTATGCCCATGGGCCTGACTTTTCTTAATTTTTGGCAGGAAGCATTGGTAAAGAGCCGAATGCACAGGAATGGTGCAGAGATGTGGGTGAGATTTTCACTCCGTACTGAAAAAGACACAGAGGAAGACGAGGATGAACAAATGTTTTGATAATACTCGTGTTCTTTGAATATTACAAGAATTTTTTCTTTTTTCCTGGTTTACACGAAAAACTAATGTTGTACACATTTGTGCAATTAACACTATATTTATTTAATAAATGTGTTTTTGGTTAGAGTAACATCTCATGTGCGTTGAAGTAACACTATTAATTTGTTACAGTAACAGAAAAAATGCATTGTAGTCACTGAGGACAGCAGTGTTGTTCATTCATTGAAAGAGTACCAATATTGGTGATTGCAATATCATTGTACTAACGGCATTAATCACTTAAAGTAACATAATTTGTTCATTAAAGTAACACACACAGTGCTTCGGTGTAACACACAGATTGTGAGACCAACGAAAATTGTGTTAATTTCAATAATCCCCATAGTAACACCAACAGTGAATTAGAGTAACAGGTGCAGCTGGTCATTGTAACAGAGTTTCACAGCTTCAATGTACTGGTGATAGTCAAAATACCAATGTAATTAGACAGGTAACTAAAGAATAGAGACCATTAAATCGTAGTTACAAAAGAGATGACATGATTCAGTAAACACGCTATTTTTTTCGGCCCTTTGTTGGCTTGCTCATGGGACCGTCGATGATTTTTTGTCTAGTGTTCTCATACTTGGCTACGTTTTCCAACAATTGCGATCGTACAGTGTTCCTGTCTGCCAATAGAAGTGTGGAGTAACATAAGAAGCAGATTAGAGTAACAAATGTACACAATTGAGGGTTTACAAGGATTCAAAGTATCACGAAGATGAGAGTTAAAGTAACACCTCTTATGCATTACAGTAACACATGGTTGTCTTTGAAATAACACCGTACATCAAACACAGTAACGAAGCACCCCTTACAGTAACACATCAAGTTTATTACAGTAACAGCGTATGTGCATTAAAGTAACATTCGATATATGTTCGTCTGTAGTTGAATTCAATTACACGAAACAGATGAAAACCCAGATAGCAAAACAGTCTTCAGTGAAAAAAAATTAATTATATGGCACAGACGCAGCAAAATTAATGAATCAATAATTAGCGAAAGAGGTAATGAAATATAACACAGATGTAAACAAAACCTAGATCTTCAGTAAAATAATAATCTTGCTCGAGTTGAGGACAGCGATTGAATTGAGTTGAGCGACATAGTTCAGTTGACCGAGTGCTCGAGAATCCTAGAGTTGAGCGAGTGCTCGAGAATCCTAGAGTTGAGCGAGCGATTGAGTTGAGTTGAAGGATTGACTGCGAGTTGAAGGATTGAGTGCTCGGGTATGCCTGAGTTGAGCGCAAAAGTTGAAGTTGAAGTGGAGCGATTGAGTTTGAGTTGAGTGTAAGGCTGTGATTGAGTTGAGCGAAAAAAATTGAGCGAGATGAGAGAAGAGATGAAGATGAAGGGTTTTCTTAAGCGGACGTTTGAAAGCAAAAAAATAAATGAGATGAGAGAGAAGATTGCAGTTGGCGCTAATCTAGGGAGGAGGAGGATTTTTTTATTTTTTTTCCAAAATTTGGTAGTTACTACCTTAATTACCCTATACAATCTCACCCATCCATCTTGTTTAGATCAATGGCCAAGATTAGGACTCATGGACTCAAAAAAAATAAAAGGACTCACTTGATCTTTACTCTATATATATATATATATATATATATATATATATATATATATATATATATATATATATATATATATATATATATATATATATATATATATATAATTGGTCCCATAATAATAATTATTTAGCTAAATTTATAACTCCTAAATATTAATAACAAATTACCACTACCCATAAAGGCATGTTAAACCTCAACTAATTTAGTAATTAACTTTTAAATACTAATTTAGGTCTTATTTAATCGTATTAACAAGACGTAAAATTTATTCAGTCAATTATCGTATAATAGACTAATAAACTTAATCGAACTGAGTTCTGTAGACACCCACATTTTACTGCCAGGTGTCTATAGCAGTTTCCGACAAACACCCGATGATGATCGGACGCAAATGTGCTTTAACGTACTCGGAAATGGGCTCGAAATCATGGATATTTAACTGGGGCTTTTTACGGAGTACAAACCTCACAAAATCAACCTCAAAATCAGGCCCAGTGGGTCGTTTCGAGTCAAATAAGATTAATTTGGGTCGAATCCGACATTAGGGGCAAAACCGTCTTTTAGCGACCGAGTCAAACTCGGTCAAAGATATTTTCTCGAGACTTGTGGGTCAGCCGTGTCACCTCACGTGACCGACTCGAGCTCAAACTCCACAAAAAAATCAGCTGCACAAGTATCAAACAATTCCGTTGAAGGTAGAATTCGATCTCAAGTAGGAATTATATCCGAACATTGAATCAAACACTCGACCGAGCTTAGGACACTCGGCCAAGTAGTCTGTTTCAGCTGAGCTCCCCTTCCCAAATCGGTATTCCTTTTCTTCTTCACCAAGAAACGGAATTCTCGTTCCTTTCAAACTCTTATGTTTTCTATCCAAACCGATATTTCTTGTTGTCCAAGTAAGATACCTCTCTCAACCTTCTTTTCCTATAAATAGGAGCCTCTGCGTGCACATTAACACAACAATTACATCGACCAACATTATACACACCCGTTTCATACATCGACACATACAATTCCCGACATTCTACATCCAAAACCGAAGGAACCGGCCCCTATACCTGTCACCCTTCACGTCCGACCAAAACCACCACCAACTCACCGACATTAACCCGACGCTCCCGTGCCTTAGCCACATTCCGACGAGCCCCAATCCGAGTTAACCAAAGCATGTAGGTTGAGGGTGCTAAATCAAACCCGATTTTCTCTTTTCTCTCTTCCTTTCTCTCGTCTTTGTCTCGTCTTTTTTTTCTTTTGTCGTAGGTCGATTTTCTATTACGGGTTATTCGTCGCATCTTTATTATTTCTAATATCAATATTACCAAAACTATTTTCATATAAACGAATATTCTTAAAAATACGATACCGATTCTCTAATCGAATATTGTATTAAAAGAATTACATTAATCTCGTTGATGCTACAAAATCGTTACTTTTTACAAAATACGACGATTTTAAACGCGGAGAGAACCAACATTCTTTTTCGTTTCGTTCAAATTCTTTTTCAAAACAATTTTATAAAACCTTTTCTAAAAGTCATTCCGAATATTCGATATCGATTTCATAATCGAGTATCGAATACGACGAATATCGAAAGCATAAATCGAGTATAAATTAATTCATATTTATACGTGATCTATCGAAATTAACGATTTCTCGAAAAACCCGAACCGGGACAGACCTCCACGCGAGTCGCGCCTCTCCTAGGCAATTCGCGCGGAAGCCCGAAATCTGCGGCCTTCTTCTTCTTTTTCTCAATTTTCCTTAAAACATCGTTTTTTCTACAAAACGATTTCGCAAACCTTTTTATCTTTTCCTAAATTATTCCGAATATTTGATATCGATTTCATAATCGAATATCGAATATAACGAATATCGAAAATATTGAATCGAGTACGAATTGTGCAATATTTGTACGCGATTTAATAAAATCATCCCTTTTTCAAAAAAGATCAATTTCGAAAACAGGCGGGGTGCGAGTCGCGCGCGTCCCGGGCGAGTTGTCTACTCGGGCGAGTCGCCCAGCAGGCTGGAACGCGACACGTTTTTCGCCCTTTTTATTTTTCAAACATCGTTTTTTGGACAAAAACAACGTTTTTTAGCGATATTTCAGATCTTGATATATTTTTACATTATTCATCGCATTCATATTTTCATTCAATTTATTCAATCGTTACTAACACGTTTGTTCGTCTTTTTAGCAATTTCTTTTCTTTTCATTTGTTTTATTATACTAAAACGAATCTCACATGCTAAAATACAACTTCGACGTTAAATTTTAGTTGCATTAAATCGACTTAGCAACCCATTTCATTATTCACATGTTTAGGGAAAACAATGTTTGCATATCATTTTCATCGTTCAACTAACACGCGTATTAAAACATCAAACGATATCCTAGTAGAGGCCGCTAATGTGCGGGCGGGGTTGGGTGTCCTTCGTGGGCTTCCCAACACGTACCCTCACCCCTTACTCAGAACCTCGGTTTCTGGATATCCGAAACCATTGGCAACGAGAGTCATTCAATACACGATATCCGATAACGTCGGTATCGGTATCAAAATGCAAAGGGACGAACCCGATAAACTCTGACATCGGAAATGGGATGTATTTCGGACATGGCCCACTACGACATAGAGTGGGTTCGAACGGGCCCGAACTCCCACAAAGTTCGGTGGCGACTCCAACTTCGATTTAAATTTCAATTCGATCCATTCTCATATGGAGATTCATTCGCCTCCCCAAACCCGCACGTGGCCGCGCCGGGGTGGACCTATGTCATGTCCACAAGTTCAAAACTCTATCTCCAATAAATAACTCTCATTACCAAGCATATATCAAATATATACGCAAGGAACTAATTAACTGTATCAAATACAAATAATTAGTTTTCTATTTGGGTCTCATCCTATAGGTGTGACCGAAAGGGATCAGTTGATCACTGCCGTCTTACGACAATAGCGTCTAACTTTAGTCAGCTGAGCGTTATCGATTTACGTTAATCAACTGACGTGGAGTATCAATGTACTAATTATCCTAAGTATATTCCGTCCATGAGATTTAATATATAAATGCACTATTGTGGAGGACACTTGCTCCAACACTTTTATCGACTTGAGAAATATTTTCAGACACCTTTTATTAACACTACATATTATTTTTATCCTATTTATTTTAAACTATTTATTTTAATCGAAAACTTATCACATCAATTCGTTGCTTGTTCTTTCCATCTCAACCATCTCGTCTCCTAGCTGAGTTAAGAGTCCTTGTGACTTGATTATTCCTATCTTTTACCTTTCTAATTTCTTTTATATATTCTCTTTCATTCTAGTCTATTTTATTCATAACAAAAGTCTTCTTTTCTCTTTTACGTTAAACTTCCTCCTTTTTGTTCATCAATCCGATCCTAATTCATCTCTAATTCTTTCTGATCTCGAGGGTAATTTAATTACTCTTATTCGTTCTTCATCTCATTTTCTCCTTTCTATTCACTTATTATGTGGGTTTAATACCATATGTTTAATTATTTCGTAGGCTATCGTGCTAGATTCGACGAAGATGATTATTTAATTGATTCGGATCTCGGTTAAGGTAACATTGACACGTTACTCGGTATTATGTGGTATTATTGTTGTAGTTGCATGTATAGAAATTAGATTTTTGTTAGACAATATATGTATGTCACGTTTTTAATAACAAAAACTTTAAAATCATAAGTTTTCACATGTTTCGTTATTTTAAATCGTTTTTACGAGATTTGCGAATAAGTCTTTCTTTTAATTATTAAAAAGTATTATAAGGCCGAGACTAAAACATACAAATAATAATTTATTTCATAATTTTCGTGATTTTTAATATGAATTGTCAAATTGAAAGTTTTATTATTTTTAACAAAGTTACATCATGTTTCAGAAACTGTTAGTGTTTTTGTATGAATTAATAATATGTTTTAAAGACTTTATTTACGAAAACTTTGAAAAGAGACTACTATTTATTTTATGTTTAATTTATTTCTATTTAATTTCGTAAAATAATTTCAAGTGGTTTGGTCACAATAAATTATTTATGAACAAGTCTCAAATTAATCCACGAATCTGTCAGTTGTGATAAGATCTAAATTTAAACATATGTAAAACTTTTTATTTAATCTTGGTAATTTACATACATAAACTATGAAGAGTCTAGTTAATGTTTCCAATTGGAGTTTCTTTAAAATAAATTTGTAAACGTGTTTTATTAAATAAATACAAACGGAAGTCTAGTTCTGACAGTTTGTAAACATACGAATAAAAACCCATTTTTTTATTTGGAATTTGGTGTTTCTCCAGAAATAAAAGTTGTAACTAAGTTTCTAAAGTTTTTAACCCCACTGGTCTTACATTGTTTTCATTTTTAATGATTTAATTACGAATTTTATAGTAAGACAGTGCAATTATGGAAAATCTGTCAATTTGTTACTTAAATACTTTTAACTACTTAAACTTCAACATTTTTAAAAATAATTATGATTTTGACTTGACTTGACTTTTAATCTTGAATTATACATATATATAATAAATATAATGTTTACGTCTCGAGGCCTAATATTAACTATTTTATATAACTCCTATTTTAATCGATTTCTATTTATAATAGTACCTACTTTTGGAAAGTTATTATTTTAAGAAAGTTTCTATATTTATAAAAAATTTCTCTTTTAAGAACGAATTATAATCCTATTGAATTTCGATAATGACTTTGTTTTGGAGTTATGGAATAAGGGAGGTGTACGGGTAGAGTAATACAGTCTTGAGTATACATTTTGGCATCGGCTATAAGGCTAGTATATCCGAGCGGGATGCATTGGTTGTTGAACTGGGCATGTTCTTGTCCAGGAGTGTATGTTCATTTTGACCTTAAGCTCGTACCTCGCATGTAAGACGTCGTCGGGTTGAACTGGGCACAATTGGTGTTCCAGGAGGGGTGTGCATATTTACATAAGTTAAAACCTTGCATTGATAAGTCGCCGTCCTATTATGGTTGAGTAGCCTAGTTAGAGATCGAGGTTTGATTTGTTTGAACTAAGTTCTCGAAGCTAGTTTTTAGTATTCTCCTAGTGAAAGTCTATTCTGTTGCACTGATTCATATCCATAACGCCGTTATTATTATTGATTGATATTGACTTGAAGTTTGGCAATCGTCTTGAATTATTTTACTATATCGTTTTAAAGTTTTTCATTTTCAATTATTTTGATATAATACTCCCTCCGAGTTCCTATTATTGTCCCACTTTCCTTTTTAGGCTGAGTTTGATTTTTGTCTCACTTTCCTTATTAGGCCATCAATGTGTGGTCCACAATTACTCTCCCATTTCTCTTTCTTCCTTCTTTTTTCAACCACTCATTTCCCCATCCTTATTTTTCACCCCAAAAACCTTTTGGGACAATAATAGGAACTCGGAGGGAGTAGTAATTATGGTTTAATATCATGTAATATGGCTGGGAGAACGTCGTCGTTACTCCCAAGTGAATTGTGGTTGTTATGTTTATAACATGACAGGTAATTTGCTGCTGGGTTTAGGTGTGAGCTAGCGAGTAGCATGGATCCTACTCTATTTCATTTATATTAATTTTTGGATTGTTAAACCCATTTGGAGAATTTTTTTTAGCCCTTTTGTAAAAAGTAGTCTTTGTATTAACTGACCGTCTTTTTGTAAAATTTAGAACATCAGTGTGTTTTAATCCCAAACTACAGTGTTTCCGCCACTGTATTGCGTTAGAATTTTTAGAGGATTACATGGATCTATTCCTATTTTCCCTACTTGGCACCTAAAACGGTGCGAGTTCACACGAAGAGATTCCCGGCAGGGATCGAGTGGAGGTTGGCTCAGCATAAGAGTACAACCAGTCACTACCCGTCGGAGAATGTACTAGTCAACCAGCAATACCTCGGGGATGTAAGTTTTTTCTTCATGTCCTTTTCAGTTTAGCAGCCCCCAAGGTTTAGAATTTATTGAGGTGTTGGTTTTATTCGTGTAGTTTGTGGCCCGCCCTTGGGCCAATTATGAGGGCGTGCTAGAGTATGTGGCTGCAGAGCTGAGGCCTCGGAGTTATAGGAGGATGCTCCTTCCTACGTTGTTTCGCCCGGTTTGGTATCTGGGCGAGCGGTTGGTGCGTTAGTGCTTGTATGATGATTTCAGGGTGCCGGTTGATCCTCCTCGGACCATGTTCAGACCACCGACCACCGCAGAGGTCCTCTAGGATAGGGACAGAGAAGGAGGCGATGCACTCTTGGTGCCTGGTGCCTCCTATCTATCTCACGTCACCCGGCGGCTAGCTTGGTACCACTTCCTGGTAATGTTCTAATTTTTTATTTTAAGGTTTGTTTCGTGGTTTATCGTTTCCTTGCCCTCTGACCGACCAATTTGTTGCTTTCTCAGCTGGCCGATCCGGCTGATGAAATTCAGCCCCCAGATTTTCCCCTGACGCTGCTGAGGGTGGACGCGGCCGGGATACCTTTCATCGAGCCTCTCCCCCTGTGTTCTGCCGAGGAGATGGATGGCGGGATAGAGTGGCGTGACGGGTATATCGGGTGAGTTTTGGCTTTCACTTTTTGTTAAGGTGTTAAGAATTAGGGTCGGTTTGTCCAACTTCTATGGTTTCATCTCTCAGGTTTCCTCAGCTTCCCATCAGCGGTTGTGGCAGGCCGCCAACTGCTTCCAGGTCTACGCTTCAAGGGTTTCCTGTAACACTTCGGGACCTTGATCGGTGAGTTTGTGTAACTAGGGTGGTTTTCTAGGCTGCTTGTGTGTTTTTCTAATGTTTAGGTGTATTTGTAGGATATCCCGGATATGATGGGGCAGCTGGAGACTTGGGTGACCGAGCTCGAGGCAGAGGCGGCTGAGGCGCAACGACTCCTGCAATCTCGGGCTGACGATATCGCCTTTCTTAAGGAGCAGCTGGCTCGGTCTCAGGGCGAGACCTCCGCGCAGGGTGAAGCTAGGCATCGGATCGAGAGGGAGGCTGAGGCTACGGGTGCTACAGAGGAGGTTGGAGGGTTCCCCGAGACGACTACCTTGGACATGCTGTCGGAGATGGATGGTAGTGAGTCTCCTTTCCTGGATTTGGAGGATCTAGGTTTAGATGACGACATTTGTGAGGTCGTGATAGCCAATGGCGCACTTTCTAGGGGTCCTCCCTAGCCTCGATTTGTGTATGGATTTGTATGTTTTGTATATTTGCTTTAAATTTTAGTATTTGAATTAGTTGGATTAATCATGTTTTTTTGTTTGGCGAATTGTTTACCTAGATTGACAAGTAATCACTTTTGCGTTTATTCATTTGCAATCTGACCTAGTTTAGGGTGCGTTAGCGTTGCACAGAAGTACGAAAACAGTTCCTTTGGGATGTTTTGAAATGCGTTAGTTTGAGCCCGGAATCGGATCAGATAGTACGTCGATTAAAATGTTTTGACTCGAGATGGACGAGATGTAAAATATTAACGTGTCTTGACCGAGTGTGTTAGGATATGAGTGTAGTTATTTTGACATTCAGAATGAAGTCGAAGTTAAAATTCGGGCAACTTTCGAAAAAAAAAATATTAGACCACTTTTGCATACTCATAATATTGCCTTATTAGGCTACAGACGCGACTTGACAATAACCGTTAACAGGCTACAACACGCCTAGGTGGGGTAGCTTATCCCCCTAAAAAAATATAAAAAAACATCTAAGTCTCGAGCGTCCGACGGGTGAACTCGCGTCCCTGTGGCTTCTGCATGGGTATTTCGGTTTTCGGAGCAGGTTTAAGTGACTCCGGGAGGTCGTTCTCGATGCCCGAGGTGTCGTGTGGTAGCTATAGTGATAATGCAAGATCGATGTTTCTATTTTTGGGTTGCTCTAGATGCTGTCTACCTAGGTATAGGTGCTTGGGCAAAGGCTCTCAGATTCTGGGCCTCCTGGGCTCGGGCGACTGGAGACTCGGGCGCCTGAGCTAGGGCGGTTCGAGTCCGGGTTATGGAAATTTTCATTGTTTCCTAATTCTTGTGGGATTAGGGCTATATATACGGCTTGTGGGTGCTCGTTTTAGACATACTAGAATATCCATGGGGTCTAGAACATCCATATTTAGGGTCATGTCGGGTTTTGGGAATATCCTAACCGAGTGAGCGGGTTCTCTTAAGAAATGTGACCCCGAAGTTCAAATGATGGTTTGTCAATGGTTGTTGCGCTGACTCGAGTCAAGATACAAGATGACTTCTTATTGGCATGTTCTAAGTTTTGGGACTCGAAAAGCCATGTTTTTGCTTTCCCCGGGGGTAAAATTTGTCCTTTGCTCGAAGAGATAGATGCAATAGGTGGGTGGAGTTCGGTTCGACCTTGCGTGCCTTATGGGGATGATACTTACGTGGAGTGGTTTTATCATTTTTTGGACCTTTCTTCATTGGAGGAGGCTAAAGGTTTCTTTGGGAGGGATGGCATTAACTTAGAGTTGCTTTCTAGGACATTCTCACAGGCTGGTTCTCATCATGTTTCGGCCTTAGCATGTAGGCGCGCTTTTAATGTTGCGATGGCTTGTTATTATCTTTTCGAGGATGCGATGGCGCGTGAAGGTTGGGGTAACCCTCGAGTTTTGGATGTGGTGATGGGAATGGAACATGGACGATCACCCTCTTTGCTTATTTTGGGTGAGCTCATTCTAGGTCTCGATGCTCGTGCTCGACTCCACAATACATCTTTTCGGGGTTCCCGGATCATTTTACAGGTTTTTGGTGCCATGTTTCTTTGTAGTTTGTTTTTTTTGTTTTGTTTTTGTGGTTGCTTTGGTTTGGAGGTGTGAATTTTGTCGTGGTTTGTACAGGTTTGGTTACAGGAGCAGCTTGGTTTGGTCGACCCTCCCCGGGGCATCAAAGGTTATAACTACAGGGGTTTCACGGGCCGGAAGACGGTGCAGGTGTGGAGTAAAGGCCACAAGGAAAAGGAGTGGCTTTCCTATTTGGCTAAAGGGGAGGTGGTCATCAGGTGGTCCATCCCATGGCGGAATATTAGTAGGCGTACCGGATTTCCATTTTCGTCTTCAGCTGAGGCTTTGTTGATACTATCCATGAGGGATCAGGTTTATATTTATTTGGGCATATCGTCGAATCAAATGAGTGTCTAACCCCCCATTTCGAAGGATGCTAAAGTTACTCCTAGTTCTGACCCATGGACAGGATTTTCTTAGGGAATTTAGGGCGTCTTGGGAACATAGGTTCTTGCGTTCCGTTGTTATTGAGAATCTTCGACCGATCGACAATGCTTCCGTCCGGTGGAGGGTTTGTGAACACCCATCAAGACAGCGCAACTTAAAAGTTAGGAAGACAGCACCGCTTAGGGGCGAGGAGGTGACTCGAAGGACTGTCACTAAGTGCCTGACCAAAGACAGTATTACCGATCCTAGTTCCGTCAGTTCATCTAAGCGGGCCAAGACTAACGAGACCCATATTGAAAATGTGAAAGAGGAAGGAAAGTGGGATTGGCTGGGCTCGCCTTTGGCTAGGGCGGTAGAAGCTTGTATTCAGAAGATCGAGGATGAGAAACACAAGCGGGTGCACCCGAATGGCAAGGGGAAGAAAAGGTTGGACCGGTAGAGCTCAGCCATTTTGTATTATGTCTTATTAGTTGATATTATGTGGCGTATTAGTACTAGTTTTTTGTGGAGTTTTGACACGTTGTTGCTTTCCGGGATATCTGGGATTCAGATGCTTGATGTAAATGCCTCGACAAAGGTTCGATTTAACCAAATTTATTATTAATGAGAAGCACATTGTTATTATTTTTTCTCATTTTTTTTTTGTGGCTCGCAACTCGATTCTTCATTTTACCCGGAGCGCCCTTTCGGGTTTTCACTCCGTCCTCGGCTCACCTTTTTTGCTTTTTTTTCTCTTTTTTTTTGCTCTTTTTTTAACGGCTCGCAACTCAATTCTTCATTTTGCCCGGGGCGCCTTTTCGGGTTTCCACCCCGTCCTCGACTCGCCATTTTTTTTTTGCACGGCTTCCCCCTAAGTCGGAGGTCGGGATGTGGTTGTCAGGGTGTCTATGGGTAGTATAGTTTGAGTTGATCTATGTTGGTTGGGGTTGAGAACTCTTGACTGTCTAGGTCGGTGAGGATCACGGCGCCCCCCGAGAGTATTTTCTTAACGAGGTAGAGGCCCGTCCAGTTTGGTTTGAATTTTCCTCTAGGGTCGACGGGAAGGGGTGCTCTAATGGATTTGATTACTAAATCTCCCTCGTGTATGTTTTGGGATTTCACTCGTTTATTAAAGGCTCATTGGATAGGTTGCTGGTAAGCTTGTACGTTGGATAAGGCATGTATCCTACGCTCGTCTAAGAGTACTAGATCGTCATATCGTTTTTGGTTCCATTATTCTTCGGGAATGCTGCTTTCGGCTAATATCCTTAGTGACGGTATCTCTAGCTCTACAGGTTGGACGACTTCAGAACCATTGGTTAAGTAATATGGTGTGGCTCCGGTGGGTGTTCGATAGGATGTTCGGTATCCCCATAAGGCAAAGGGGATTTTGTTTGGCCAATCCCGGTAATTGTCTATCATTATCTTAAGGATTGTGGTTATGGTTTTGTTGGCTGCTTCTACGGCCCCGTTTGTTTGTGGTCTTTAGGGTGAGGATTTGTGTTTTTGGATTTTGTATTTCTCTAGGAGGTTTTGGGTATCGGCCTTGAAGTGGGGTCCCTGATCACTGATGATTTCGTGAGGTATACCGTAGCGGCAGATGATGTTTTTTCGTAACAATTTGACTACTTGTTTTGAGGTTAGTACGGTGTAAGAAGCGGCTTCTACTCATTTGGTGAAGTAATCGACGGCCACTAATATAAAGCAGTGTCCGCCGGTCCCGGATGGGTGTACCTTTCCTATGATGTCTATTCCTCAAGTAGAAAAAGGCCAGGGTGTGGCTATAGTGTGTAGAGGATATGGCGGTAGGTGTTGGATGTTGGCAAATATTTGGCAATTGTGGCAGTGACGAACGTGACGTCGACAGTCTGCCTCTAAGGTAATCCAGTAATAGCCCAGTCTCATTATTTTTTGGGCTAGTAGGTGTGCACTCATGTGGGGTCCGCACTCTCCGTCATGTACCTCTTCCATGACTCTCTCGGATTGGTTTTTGTTTATGCACCTAAGGAGGACTCCTTGTAGGGTTCGTTTGTATAGTAGTCCTTGATTCAGGACGTAATGGGTGGCTTGTATTCGTAGGGCTCTTCTGTTCTTGGTGTTAGTATTGGGTGGATATGACCCATGGATTTTAAAGTCTAAGATTGCTTTGTACCAAGGTTCTTCGGGGGTATCGTCGGTTTTGAGGTTATGGATGTGGGCTGGTTGTTCGCTTCTCTCTACGCAGATAAGCATAGAGAAAAGGCGATCGGGCACGTTTATTAGTGAGGCTAGTTTGGATAACGCATCAACGAATTGGTTTTCCTCGCGGGGTATGTGTATGAAGTCGATTTCAGTGAATTCCAGAGATATTGTTTCCACTTTGGTTTGGTATGGGGTTAGGCTTTCACTATAAACCTTCCAGGTACCCGTGGCTTGGTTGACTACTAAGGATGAATCGCCGTGGACTCTAAGATTTTTAATTCCTAGAGATATGGCTGCTTTTAGACCAATTAGGCAGGCTTCGTATTCGGCTGCGTTGTTGGTAACAGGGAAGTCTAGTTTGACTGATATGGGTATATGGTCACCCATTGGGGATATAAGGAGAATTCCTACGCCGTACCCTCTCATGCTCGAGGCATCATCGAAGTATAGGTCCAACGATTCGCTATCGGCGAACAAAATGTCCTCGTAAGAGAAGGACCGGGTGTCGGTTGTTGATTTTTCCTCTATTGGGTTTTCGGCAAAGAAGTCGGCTCCGACCCTTCCTTTAATGACCTTAAGGGGTATGTATGTTAAGTCAAATTCTGCCAACATGAGTGTCCATCGGGCTAGTCGTCCGTTAAGGACAGGTTTCTCGAAGATGTATTTGATGGGATCCATTTTTGAGTATACGTGCACGGTATGACTAAGCATGTAGTGCCGAAGTTTTTTGGTTGACCATGCTAGGGCAAGGAAGGTCCTCTCCAGGGGTGTGTATTTTGTTTCGTAGAGGAATTTTTTGCTAATGTAGTAAATAGCTCTCTCTTCTTTGTTAATGGTTTCCGCTAGAATGGCTCCCATTGCGGTTTTGGTTACGGTAAGGTAGAGGGAAAGTGGTAGTCCCTTTTTGGGAGGCATTAACACTGAGGGTTGTGCTAGTATTTCTTTTACCTTGTCAAAGGCTCTTTGGCATTTATCGTCCCAGACGGTGGGTTCGGTTATTTTGAGTTTTTTGAAAATGGGTTCACAAACCATGGTCAGTTTGGCAATGAAGCGGCTGATGTATTGAACCTTACCCAAAAATCCTCTTATCTCCTTTTCGTTTGAGGGTGCGGGCATGTCTAACAAGGCTTTTATCTTGGATGGGTCTATTTCGATTTCTCGCTGGCTCACCACGTGACCTAAAAGTTTCCAGGATGTAACCCCAAAGGCGCATTTTTGTGGGTTAAGCCTCATATTATACCGGCGTAGGCGTTTGAAGAATTTTTCGAGGGCCGAGACATGCCCTTCCCGGTTTTGGGATTTGACTATCATGTCATCTACATACACCTCGACTTCTTTGTGCATCATATCGTGTAAAAGTGTGGTTGCGGTCCTTTGGTAGGTCGCCCCGACATTCTTAAGTCTGAAAGGCATCACCGAGTAACAATAGGTTCCCCAAGGTGTGGTGAAGGCTGTTTTAGACATGTCCTCTTTTGCCATTTTTATTTGATTATACCCAGCGTACCCGTCCATGAAATAGAGTAGGGCGTGATCGGCGGTATTATCCACCAGGATATCTATGTGAGGTAAAGGGAAATCATCTTTTGGGCTGGGTTTGTTAAGGTCTCAGAAATCTACACAGACCCGGATTCTCCCGTCCTTTTTGGGGACGGGGACTATGTTGGCTACCCAGTCGGAATATTCGGAGACGTGTATGAACCCGACTTTAAATTGTTTATCTACCTCCTCCTTAACCTTAAGGGCCCACTCGGGTCGCATGCGGCGTAGCTTGTGTTTTACTGGTTTAAACCCGGGTTTGATTGGGATTCGGTGTTCAGCGATATCTCTGTCTATGCCTGGCATGTCTTTGTAGGACCAGGCGAAGACGTCTTTGTATTGTGTGAGTAGGTTCATAAGTTGCTCCCTCTCAGTGGGATCTAAGGAGGTTCCTATTTTTAGGATTTGGGCTTCCAAGGGGGTTCCAATGTTTAAGGATTCGGTGTCTTCGATTATCGGGGCACCTAACTCTTGTCTGGCTAACTCTCTCAAGGTTTCGGGCGGGAGATAAGTGTCGTAAGAGTCGTTTGGTCATTCTTATTTTGTTCGCTATCGATAATGGCATTGCATGTTAAGTGCGACCAGTCATAAGCGAAAGTATTTTTATTATTAGTTAAATCGAGCATGTCGAGGACTTTGGATAAGGAGACCCTCTGTTCGTTTGACGGAGGTAACATTACTGGGATTTCCGGGACAGGCCCCGGTTCATCCTGGACAGACACGGATGTAGATGGAAGACAAACAATACTAGACTCTTGGCCCGTGTCAGACTCAGATTCGGACTCAGACTCGGACTCTGTTTCGGACTCGGACTCGGACTCTTCGAACATCCTCCCTTCTCCTGTGGTTAACTTGAACTTCCTACCATTTTCGTTGGTCCATGTGACGAATTTCCTCCACCCTCTACCCTCTTGGTTTTTGTCGGTATTGACAATTAGGGAGATGGTGTCAAATTGCTTGTCAGTCATGACCACATTGACTAACTCACTGGGATTCACGGAAACGAAACGCTCTTCCCCGAATAGGAGACTGTTGGCCAGGCCATCCATACAAGATGTGTGTTTGGGTTTTAAGGTGTTTGGTGTGGTTTCCGGAATGAAGTAGCAGTCTTGGAATATTTCTATTCCAGGATGTCGAATGCCTTTGATGTTAGTTGGTTCAGAAAATCCCATATAAGGTTTGTTGTCACCTTCTTTTACGAAACATCCATTTAGTGTGAGATCATACGACGGGATTTGGATGCCCTCAGCTTTACGTGCGCGCATGATAGCCATGCGTTCACGGATTTCGCCCTCGGTTGCGGGGTACCCAAAACCTATCGTGTGGGTCTGTCCGATGGGATCCCGAAGTTTTCTTGCGGTGCTGGGATTTTTTCCTAGTGACAATCTCGGGAAATGCCCCTGCTGTCTCATTATGAAATTGATGGCTAGGTTTGAGTTTTGATCGAAGTCGAACGGGGCTAGGTCTTGTTCTAACAGGTTTACTACGTGAATTCCCCTTAACTCGGTGTCAGCATCTTCCGTGACTTGCGAGGTGGTGGTTTTTTCTACAAAGGCTTTTATGGGGGAGGCATGGATGGTAACTATTTCACCGGTTATGGGAACTTTCACCTTTTGGTGTAAGGTGGATGGTATGGCTTTAAGGGCATGGATCCAAGGGCGCCCTAGGATCATATTTTAAGATCCGGTTTTGACATCTAAGACCTGAAACTCCATTTCCTCTCTATGGGCCCCACAATGGTGTTAATGGTTGCGACCCCCGCGACCGGACGCCTCGTACCATCATAGGCGTGCACTCAAGATTCGGTGGGTATGAAGTCGGTGTCTGACATTCCTAGGGCGCGGGCAGTTTTGAGAGGGATTACGTTTACGGGAGAACCGTCATCCACAAGGGTCATGGGCACCTTCTTACCTAAACAGGTTACCGTGACGTAAAGGGCTAGATTGTGTTTTGGTCCAAAGGGTGGGAGGTCCTCGTCGGAGAAGGTTATAGGATCCTTTAATCCCTTGGCTTCTTGAAGAACATGTCCTATCATGTCTTCAGGTGTAACGGTTGAGGATATGTTCATTCTTCCTAAGGCTAGGGCCATGCGGTGATTATAGGAGCTGGCTATGAGTTGACATATGGAAAGGTCAGTTTTGGCTTTTTGTAGTTGTTTGACTATTTGTACCTCAGGGGTGGTAATCGGGACTTCATCGGTGGTTGGGGTGTTCTCAGGAGAGTGATTGGTGTTTGGTATGTCGACTGTGACGTTTTGGTAGGGTCGCCCAAATCTAGTGACGTGGCTTATGTCCTTGGTTTGGGTGGTTGTCGGGGGAATCGTGATGATTGGCTCGTGGATATAGACATCGTCATCATCATCCACCCATACCCCATGGATGGCGTGATCGTGTTGGTATTGTTCATAAATGATCGTGCCAAATTGAATGTGTGACGGTTTTTTGGGAGGGGGAAAGGTTCCTTCTTCGATTTGGTTTTGGATGGCATGTCTTAGTTTGGTGCAGGATTGGGTTTCATGTCCCGGCCCCTGGTGAAAGGAGCAGAAGGCTTTGGGATCCCATGATTTGCTTCTTTGTCCTAGAGGGATCTCGGGTATGGGTTCTAAAGGGGATAGTAGACCATGTTGGATGGCGATGACTAAAGCTTCGTCATAAGGGATGTCTAAGTCGGCAAACTTTCTAGGGGTTTTCTTCTTTTGGGGAGCACCACTCTTGTTTACTTGGATTGGCGGGTGGTTTTGGGTTTTGACTGCGAGGAAGTCCATCCGCTCGTTGAGGTTACGGATAGAGGTCTCGATGGAGGTTACGGAGGTGACGAGGTTGTAAACCATATGAGTTAGATCTTTGACACTGAACTTTAGGACGGTAGTCATGGTGGAGGATGATCTCTGGAAGATAATATCGGGAATTAGGGAAGTTTCGTCGAATGTCTTAGAGACTCGAAGGATGCTTGCGACTGAGCGACGCGGAAATGAGACCCTTGACTCGCGTGTGTGCTGTCATTGGCTTAGGGACTCGGGTGTTTTAGACTCTTGGTGTATTCGGCGAAACGCCTAACGAATTTTAGGTCTCTATAACGAGACGATTTGACACAAACCTCGGAGGTGAGGTTTAAAGAGGACTTCTTGAAATGAGATGACCCAAAATGTAAGACCTCGAGCAGAGGTGATCCTAGTAACTAACACAGACAGTTAAACACATGGTTGTACGACGTAAGAATTTGATCGCGATCCCGGCTCAGGATCAAAGATTTTAAATATACGTTTTTTGTTGAAAACGACCAATTTTTTCAGAAGAGAATTTTTTTTTAAAAATGATGATTTGTAAAAAAAATAGTGCAACGATGGCGTGATGACATCGTTTGTGACGTGTTGCTATATGTGTGCGTCGGAAATCTGGCGATAGCAAAAGTGTAAAGGTCTCTTTTTTTTAAAGGAGCATGGTTCTTAGGGGAACCAATTTTGAAAATGACGACGTGATGCTTTTATCGAAACTACTATTAATTAGTTAGTTCGATACTTGTGGTGGGTGTGGTGCTCGTGGTAGAGCGTGAAATCTAATGATGGTGTTCTAAAGGTGTGACCAAATCCTTTTTTTAGGATTTAGGTGGTGAATAGTGTTTTTAGAAAACTTTTAAAACGACTGACCCACTTTCGTCGGTTGCGTTAACTAGCACTTAACGATGGGGGGTGTATTGTGAAAAGTATTTTGAGGTTGTAACCGTTTTGGGCTCCTTGACTTCATTAATTGAAGCTTCGGTTGTATAAAAACTTCTTTTTTTTTGAAATAAAATGTAACCGATTGGTATTCCTTGATCCCATTGATCGGGAGTTTCGATGGTATTAACAGTAATCGTTGTTGACGGGTTTTAATTTGGCCAAGGTGATGGCGCTAAAAAAAACATTTTTTTTAAAAGTGGTGAGTGTAAAATTTGCCATTACAACGGCATCTAAAAATGTTTTTCCCTCTTTAGAAATCACGATTTGACCAGAGTATTGGCGTTTAAAAGGTCGTTTTGAAAAGATGAGGTATTTTTGAAAACGGAGTTGGGTGCGGTTGAATATGTTGGCGTGGTTGAATCCAGATTTTTAATGTTTTATTTGGGTTGTTCAAACACGCTACACATAACTAGGAATGCATACACTCATGCAGGATGCAGACACGGGTAGGTTAGGGTAGGCTACCGCCCACGAATAGTTTTTACTTAGGCATTAACAAATCATCTAGGGAGATGAGTGTCATACCGTCCGTTCGGAACTATCCGCTTATTATTCCCGCAGGGTACGCGTTAGGCGGCCGGAGCGTCAATCGAGGATCTCCTTACGTGTCTCTAAGGATCTTACCGCGAAGAGGTCGATTGGTCCTGATATCGGTTAGGGTGGGCTTTTTAGGGCCAAAACCTGTAGTGACCACAACTAGGAACTAAGAAATGAGCTTCACCGACCTCGTTCAAGTTACACCACCACTGGAAATTTGTTTTCAAATCCTCAGCAGAGTCGCCAAACTGTGGACGTTCGTCCGCACCGCCCAGCGCCCCGCGCGGGACCAACCCGGTTTTTCAACGTGTAGCGGTGGCCACCCACGTGGCCCCTCCCTATCGAAAGCCGGTCCGATCTCGCGTACGGGGTGACGTCTCGGACCTCGACTCGGATGACGATCCGGACTTGTGCTAGACGGATGCAGGCACCCGTGTTTCCGTTTGGAATCGATCGAGTCGTGGTTATTGTAAATGTTTAAAGGCCGATTCATTTGGTAAGACGACCTTTTTAGTGAACTGAATTCGTCATCGATTTGTGGAGTCGCCACCGAGTCAATTATGGGGACTCGGAAACCGTTCAAGTCAACTTTTATCCCTAACCGGCTCAAAGTTGAGGGGCACGGGACTCAAAGATAAAGACTTGTACCCTTAAGCACTCCATGCCTGGAATGACTCTCATTGCCAATGGTTTCGGACATCCGGAACCGTCGATTCTGAGTAACGGGTGAGGGTACGTATTAGGAAGCCAACATCCTATAAATGTCAACACCCAATCCCTCCCGCACTATAGCGGCCTCTACTAATCAATTGGTGGGCTGATAACCTAGTTCTTTTGTTGTGGCGGAAATACTGTAACATCCGTTGTTTTCACCCTATACATTTTGCTACGTCGGTTGTTTAAGGACAAGTAAGTTTTGTCGTCAAATTAGTTGTGTTTACATTCTTTGCATGCGATTTCACGTGACAGACAGGCCATGAAAAGATGCACGTAGTAGAGTAGAGAGTACTAATATTATAGGTATTAGCAAGTTAGTTTTAATGCGATAATACGGATATTAGTCGTTTTCGTGATATACCTTACCTGGTATTCTGCTTAAGATGCGTCGGTTCGGTATTAATAGAGATGCGTCGAACCTAACAAGGCAAGCACCCGGACTAATACAGAACCCGACCATCACTTTGTTCAGTTTTAGTTGTTTTACGTTTTGAATTCCGTGTTAGGTGATTTAGCATGCGAGATTATAAGGTCATAAAAGCAATAAATCATACGAAAAACTGTAAATGTGAATGTAAGTAAATCACGTTGTGAGGAGTTGCACCCTCGGAGTATACACTAAACGGGACACGATGCATAGATAGTTGAGAACAAATCTCGGAATTACTCGGGTCTGTTTAGTGTATTTTAGTATTTGTGGTTGAAGTTGGGACGTTATGTATTTTAGTACGTGTTTGTGGACCTAGTATCCACATCTAGTATTGTCGTAGTGCATAATAAAAGAAAATGCGAATATGGAAAGTTTTGTTTAGATGACAACCTAGTGACGACTCGGCTTCAAAGGCGGATCCTCCTAGCTGTCCTATTGATTTCGGCAGAGCTCCGTTACCGTTGACCCTTCGTACGGCTATTCCGGCAGAGCTTCGTTACTATGGACCGATTCTGCGGCTAATCCGGCAGAGCTTCGCCACTAGACTTGAGCTAGTCGAACACAGGCACCTCGGTATCGAGTGGGGTGCTTGAAGGTGAGGAGTAGCGTCGATGTCGCTTTTATCGGAACTACGATCGAGTGGATCGTTTCCCTCAGTTGTCGGAGTGCGAGCCCTTAGCGAGAATGTGGGGGGGGGGGGGGGGGAGAAGAGAGTTGAGAAGTGTGTCGAATGAATGAGGCGAGGGGGGGTATTTATAGGTGTTTTCGGCCCTCGTCACCCATATGGACGCCTGAGTTGAGGCGCACCAAGACTCAGGCGCCTGGGTTTAGGCGCGGGGAGTCTAAGACGCGTGAGGTGAGGCGGTTGGAATTTTGAAGATACGATTTTGATACTTTCCAAAACCGAGAGGGAGGAGTATAATATGTATCTTGGGGCTTAAGGCTTCCCCGTGTTTACCCTAGCGCCGTGAGCTTGGTGGGCCTCGGGTGTGCATCCCGAGGTTCACTTGGCGCGGTGCTGACTCGGTTCGAGTTTCGGGACCGACTCGGGGTCCCGGTGTCAGAATTGACTCTAATTAGTGTCTATGCAACCGTAACGACACGACTATGGCTGCCATCATGTTAGTTTAATTACTCCGAGTAATTTATTTGATCTGTTGTATAGAAAAACTACCTAAAACATCGCAAAACCGCGTCGCGTTGCAGTCCTATCGTCATCGGGTGTTTGTTGGGCACTTCTGCAGCCACCAGGTCCAAATCTGGGTGTCTACACAAGGACTGGGTATAGTCTAAATGACACGGGTGTGCAACCGCTGCAACCAGGTATCTCACATCGCGTTCGTCAATTAGAGTGGGACGTTGATTATGGCCTCGCTCTCAAGAATCCTTTGAGTCCATACGAACTGCCTCAGAATGCGGTCCGGATAGATATGAATGGACCAATCAAGTGACAAGATCACTAGATACCGAGCCTGATTCTTCTTGGCTATCCTCGTCAACTTAGAAAGGAAGACCAAGCAACGTTCCACCTGATTAAAGGACCTCCATGGAATGTCCCAGTAAGTCTGGTTTATATCATGGCTCGGACTTATACACCTCTTCCTTGAGCTAACTTGACTGCTACGGTACTTGTGCACGTCTAGGGGAGGCTCCATAATCGACAACCGCTCGTACAGCAAAACCTGTCAGGGCAAGGTTTATAAGTCTCCGCAAACGAAAGAAAGGACCACCGGAAGGCACTCGATCGAGTGCCAAGTTGACTCGATCGAGTGATCCCCTTAAAAACAGGCAGGAAGCCCTTTGTCATAGGAACTCGATCGAGTGTCAGGATTACTCGATCGAGTGACCCCTCTATACCTGGTCTCCGCGAAAAAAAAAGGCGCGAGACGTATACTTGCAAAAGACGACAACTACCCGTCAATTGTCTACCCGGGTCGACCTTTCTAGCATCGAGGTCCATGATAATCTCCCCAGTTATCAGCCAAGTTGGGCTATAAGCCGTCTCCATCTGGTCCACAACACCGAGTAGCCAAATTTGGCCCATGCACGAATCAACATCCATGCGCCCCTCAAAGGTATAGCAATACAGCATGCAAAAAGCAAAAGTCATGCTCCTGTGAGAAGCAATAATTCTCACGTCCTTTGCGTTCATGAATTTTTCAGCCAGGTCAAACAGAGACACTGGGTTCCCTTGCACCATCCGGTCGACCTCAGGATGAGACAGACCTAGAAATTCCCTCGATTTCCTCCTTGGGTCAGTTTAAAATGAAGAAATAGCAGGACGGGCAGCAGGACACCAACCGCCCACAATAGGTATTTCCTCAGGAAGAGGACATACCTCCCCCCGAGGGCACGCAAATACATGATGGGTCATATCCCAAAAAGATAAGGAAGCGTCTAAAAAATGTGAATCTACCTTAAGACGCTGCAATCGGAACAAAGAAGAAATTCCTGTCTGATTGAGATGAATTTTCTCCTCATCCTTGAAGCTTCGAGACCACGCCTGTAGCAGTGTAGTAAATTCTCAATACCCATAGCGGTTATTCGAATCTTTTTCTCGAGAATTTGAGGAATTTTGAAGTGAGAATATGAAGATGAGTGTGGAGATGCAAAAATGAAGCAGGAGGATCGCGTATATATACACAAAAACCCTGGACACCTCAACCTAATAGGTCGCCTCAGTCCACGCACCTGCGCACGCAGGCCCAATCCAAATTTTAGCACTTCTTCAAACCCAATATAGGAATTGAGTCATCCCGAGCATTCATCTTCCATAAAAATTTCAAAAAATTTCAAAATATCAAATTTTTACTCCCCCAGCGGAAACCGAATCGGTGTCTCTCCTAAATGCTACATTCAAAATGTAATGTGTCTGCATAAAGGTACGCCCGGTACTCCGAAAGTAAGTTCAACTCCCCACAGAGCTATCCTAGATAACAGAACTCAGGTACGATTTCTATCTTGTGGCTGGCGAGCCCTTCACGCGAGTCTAACGGACTATAAACGACCCAACCGGAAGGCTGCCAGGTTGTAATCCTCGATTGACTTGGTGGCTACTCTGACTTTTGCCTTGTCAAAGCCTCAGTCAGAGTGGGGGCTCTGTAGACACCCGCATTTTGACTGCTTGTGTCTATAGTAGTCTCCATGAAAACACCCGATGATGATCGGACGTTAACATGCATTAATACACTCAAATACGGGACTCTGAATCAATGGTATCCGACGTGGGTACTTAGCGGAGTACAAATCTCTCAAAACCGACCTCAAATTCAGACTCAGTGAGTTGTTTCCAATAAAATAAAGCTACTTTAAGCCAAAACCGCCACCGGGGGCAAAACCGTCTTTTGCAAACGAGTCAAAACTCGGTCAAATTCGAAACCCGAGAATGAAACAAGCCATAATCGCATCCCAATACGCATTCAAATCCAAGTCAAACAAGATCAAATCTTTCCTTGTTAAACCAGGATTTTGCTCCGGGTCGCCTAATGGCGCTCGATGGTCACTCGATCGAGTGACCCCCTAAAAAACAATCATAAGCCTTTTCCTGGCGCAGTCGATCAAGTCCAGCAAGGGGCACTCGATCGAGTGACCTAAACGGGGGGGCAAACTCTATAAATACCCCCCTTACACCACCATTTTGAGGATCCTTTTTTCAATCCTTTTCCTTCACCTCTTTTGCATCTTCATACACTTTGCACACAAAGTCATTTCCCGAGACCCTACCTCACCAAAACCGAGAACGTTCTTCTCCCTAATCACATACCGTAACTCACCCTACATACTCGAATCACTCTCATGCCTACGATGACACTAACGAGCCCATATCCCAAGACTATTAACATGTAGGTTGAGAGTGTCAAATCCCCATTTTCTAATCTTTTAACTTTTTTGTATATTTGTAAACTAACTACTAACATTTAAGTTATCTCATCTAACATTTAATTTCCGTTCCTAACATCTAATATTTAATTTCCGTTACTAATATCTAACATTTAGTTTATGCTTTTACTTTTTGCTATACTAATACCGTGTATACTATTATATTATAATAATATTTTCAAAATTGATTCGAGCAAACATCTGATGATGCTAAATCGAGCGTCATAGGCCTTAAATGCCAAACTATGACGCCGAAACGCAAAGGCCCTAATGTTTGTAACGACAAATCAAACTTTCCGATCGAGTACATTCTATAATTAATGATGCTTAAAGTCCGTATAGCCCCCAAACAGGCCGCACCAGAGGTGGCGCCCCATTATTGAGGCGTGCCGCCCCAGGCGCTTGAGGGTCAGGGCGCCTTATGTCGTGCGCCTGACCCGTCGGGTTATAACGCGATCGTTATAACTCGTTATCGAGCGTATTTGATATCACTTTCAAATGTCGCTCTAAATGCCCGATGTCGATTTCGTAATCGAATATCGCGCGTAAAGAGCCATCGAGGATCGAATTAACATGAAACCCGATGACGTCAAACCGTTCCGTCGTATGGTCCATAAGAACCAACAACGAAGTTGTGACACGGAGGGGTCCGATATTTATGTTAGTTCTACTATCTCCGATTCAAATCATGAAATTGGGTTGTTTAAAAGCACATTTCACCCGATACAAGGGGCACTCGATCGAGTGTCTGGGTCACTTGATCGAGTCACCCCCTTAAAAAGGGGCAAGAATTTTTTCGTCAAGAGCACTCGACTGAGTCCACCTAATGACTCGATCGAGTGACCTCTTACAAACCTCCAACGAGGACCAAAAGATGATACAAAGCTCCGTCGAGTTATATTCCCGATACTAAGTCGATACGTGCCAAATCAATCACGTATTCCTCTTCTAAAACCCACATCTTACATTGTTTCTAATTTATCATCATCCCGTTTCTTTACGACTTTGAGTGACGTCTCAAACAACTAATCTTATATCGACGGCTCTATAGTCATATCCAATGTTCGATAAGTCGAGGCAATCCTATTTCACTAGGATAAGTCGGAACAAGACCCCGAGGCCCGGGGATCAAGCTAGCACTACGCTTTGATCTCGTGCACTAACGCATACTAAAGGCTTTGTCCTCCGGTCAGTACACAACATAATGCGTAAGTGACCGGAGTTCATCCGATCATTTGATTTACGGTTTCGATATACATTTTATATTTACGGGTCCGTTTATAGTTTACGTCGTTGCTAATCCGTTCAATATTTTTACGATTTGTTCAAGTATTGTGAATTCTGGGTTGTATTCCGCCCGTGTAACTGGTAATCTATATTTCAAGTTCTTTTGCTTTACTTGTTTGGCAATTCATCGTTATCAAATGAACCCACATGCTAAAACAACTTTGACATATTTAAGATGCATTAAATGACACAGCAAAACACAATTTCACATGCGTAGCTTAAAACAATGTTTTCATATCATTTCATCGTCTTACTAACACGCGTACAACACCGATCGATCTTAGTAGAGGCCGCTAAGTACGGGAGGGTTTGGGTGTCCTTCGTGGACTTCCCAACACGTACCTTCACCCCTTACTCAGAACCTTCGGTTTCCAGATGCCCAAAACCATTGGCAACGAGAGTCATTCGATATACGATATTCGGTAATTGGACATCAGTATCATTATGTAAAGGAACGAACCCCCGCAAGCTCTAGTACTAAGGCGGGCCGTGCTTTGAACACGATATGCCTAAGTACATAGTGGGTTCGAACGGGTCCGAACTCCCACAAAGTTCGGTGGTGACTCCAACTTTGATTTAAATTTCAATCCGAGAACAATCTCACCACTAGATTCATTCGCCTACCTAAACCAGCGCGTGGCCGCGTCGGGGTGAAACTAAGTCATGTCCACACTCTAATTGAGGAGTTAAAAGGTTTGTGGGATAACGGGGTTTACATGTACGATGTGTCGAAGAAAAGTAGTTTCAATCTAAGGGTAGCATTAACTTGGACCATATCAACGACTTTCCAGCGTACAGGATGTTGTCTGGTTGGAGTACGACGGGTTACCGTGCTTGCCCTTACCGTCAAGTGAAGGATCAAAGCTCGTTTTGGCTATAAAAAAATAGTTGGAAGGTGTGTTGGTTTGACTGTCACAAACAGTTTCTACCTTCTGAACATCCATTTAGACATAACTGTAAGAGTTTTCTAAAGAAGAGACCCAATGATAGTAGGACCGCTTGTAATAGGTTATCAGACGATGAGATATGGGCATACGTTCAAATATATCCTACAATAGTACACGCTACCCACCAACAATTGAAGAAGTTGAAGGACAAGAAGGAAGGTTGGTGGAAGCAAAGCATATTTTGGAAGCTTCCATACTGGAACACTATGCTAATTAAACACAACCTCGATGTTATGCATATCGAGGAGAACTTCTTTGAGCAGCTTATCAACACTATTATGGATGTACCAAACAAGAAAACGTTCGGATCAAAAGGCAAAGCGGACTTCAAAGAATTGTGTCTTGGGCGACCCAAATCATCGTCGTTCGTTCTGGAAAAAAATGAAAGGAAGCCTTTGTGCGACTGGGTATCTGGGTTGAAGTTCCCAGATGGTTACTCATCAGACGTGTCTAGGTTTGTAGACCATTCAAAGTTGATTTTGCACGGGATGTAAATTCATGAGTGTCACGTGTTTATGGCGTGCTTGTTGACAGTAGCATTAAAACAGTTGGTGCCTATAAACACCTTGAATGCAATAACAGAGAATAGTCAGTTCTTCCATGATTTGTGTTCCCACACCATTTCAATGGACTCCATTAATCGGTTGGAGACCAACATTGCCGAGATCCTTTGCAAGTTGGAGAAAATATTTCCTCCTTCATTCTTCAACTCCATGGAGCATCTACCACTGCAGTTGTTGTATGCAACAAAGGTCGACAGTTCAGTTCAGTACCGTTGGATGTACCCATTTGAAAGATGACATCCAAAACTCCCATTAATATGAATTATTGGCGAATAATGATCATATTTTTGATATTTTACTACCAGCATTTTGCAGGTTCCTTAACCATTTGAAAAAAAAATTGGGAACAAAGCGCGGGTTGAATGATCAATATGCAACGCATATTTGTTAGAGAGACGTCAAATTTCTATTCCGATCCTTCTGCTTCGAAGATCATATTGACATGAAAGCCAAAGACCTTCATGTTGGTGTGCCTGAAAGTGAAGAACATCAGAAGAAGCTAGAACCATTTCAGAATGACATGGGCAACAACACTTGGAAATGCAAGGAGTGATGGTTGATTGATGTTGAGTATAAGCAGGCACACACATACGTTTTAAGAAACTGTGGCACTATCATTCGACCGTACGAGGAGTAAGTGACTCACGTATTGTACCCTCCTCATTATTACTGACATTATAAAGAATTAACTACAACTTGTAATTAATTCGGGAAATTCGAGGCATTTATCATGAGCGAACACGCAGAAGTGAAAACATTTGCCGACGTTTGGGGTCAAATATGAGTCATTGTTTCCCACATGGCTACGTAATCTAGTATGTTGAAATGATATTTGTATTAACTAAATAAATTTTCCCTTAGTTGTATATAGGTCTCACATGAACTTAAAATGTTCCTTAAAGTATTTTACTTTTACAAAAGCCTGAAGCATTGGAGATCCCCTCGTAAGACCTCTAGAGACTGACCTTCTTCACAAGTTAAGACTTAGAAGCGATATTCAATTAACAGTTACAAGTTTCGTGCTTTCAAAGAGGGTGTGGACGCTCCAAAATCGATAATAAGTAACAGCGTCTTTGTGAGTTCTACCGATGGATCCGAATATTATGGAACCCTGGTTGAGGTGATTGAGCTCGACTACTATGACAGGGACACTAGTTGCAAGGCCTTATTATTCAAATGTGATTGGATCGACAACTCCGATGGAATCAATGTTCATGAGTTATACAAACTTGTGGATGTCGATCTATCGAGAAAACTACGGGGGCACAATTCTTTTGTGTTAGCATATCAAGTTGATCAAGTTTGTTACGCACCTTATCCAAAGGGGAAAAAATACAAATTGGTCAGCGGTGTTTAAGATTAGGGCATGATCACAAGTTGACAATCCTATCATCGACGATGATGTCTACCAAGAGGATGTGGTTGCTAACAATCAACCAATATCATCTATTGTGATAGAAGACAATGACGACATCAATGAGGAAGAATATGAAGTTTACGTTGTTGGTGCTGAAGGAGAGGATGAGGAATTTTTAGATTGGATTGCTCCTGAGGGGAGAGGCTGAGGAAGAGTTGATCATTGATGAAGATGACGAGGTGAGGTTGATAGTGAATGGGATGACGATGAGGACGGGGAATAAGGTTTCATTGAAGCACATACCGATGCGGAGAGTGATAGTGATGATAATTAGAGTAACTGTAGTTCTTCGTAATTTATTTAGGGTGGTACTTTTTTATACTTCAAGTTTACTCAATTATACTTCAAAATTACTACTCCCTCGAGTCTGAATGATCTTCCCCTTTCTTTAATATATGTGAGGTATATTTTAATCAAAGGAGAAGATCATTCAGACTCGGAGGGAGTACCATATCCTTCTCATTTCCCCCTCCCCACCCATCACCACCTAATTAAATTTCTAGAGAGATAAAATTTCACAACTCAATTGCATCAAGGTTCTTTGAAAAAAATCCTAATTTGCGATGATTCAAGTACAAATTAAGGTTAGAAATTTCAAATTAAATTGCACTAATTTGGGTTTTTCGAAAAGTCTTCATTTGCGATAATGCAAGTAGAAACTGAGGTTAGGAAATTCAAATCAATTGCATAGGTTCGTCGGAAAAGTCCTAATTTGCGATGAATTTGAAATCAATTGCACCAATTAGGGTTCTTCGGAAAAGTACTAATTTGCGATGAATTTCAAATCAATTCCACCAATTAGTGTTTTTTCAAAAAAATCCTCATTTGCGATTATACAAGAACCCTAAATAATTAATTAACATTAATTAGCCCTAATTTTCAATCAATTAATTATAAAATTTTTATATGATAAAATATCAATTATCGAACTATGATCCATAGTGAATTCGTAAATAATGATTGATCAATTTATATTATGGATGAGGTTTAAGTAAAGAGTTTTGAAGAAAAAGTTGGTTTAGAATAGAATTAAAACAATGGGAGTTCTTTGTTTTTTTTGGTAAAATGTGAATTATATACTAATCAAATGTACAGATTACAAGTGGTGAGTACAAAATTTAAGCTTGAGCGCCCCGCTACAGGTCACCAACAGCAAGTTACTAATACAACTAGTGTATACCCCGTGCATGTATGCACGGTATTTATAGAATTTTAATATTTTAAGTTAATTATTTATACAAAGTAGATTTTAATTTAGCAACCTGATAATTTTTCACGATTCTATCATTGTATTTGGATAATAATAAAATAACTTGAAATTGCAACCTCGACTAATATCATGAAATATGTAGTACAAAAAAATTATTATCTTAATTGTTGTTAGAAATTTAAGCGACTATATTTCTACAATTTATTTGTATCAATACACCCGTTGTTAGTTTTTAAATATTTAACCCGTAAGAATTTTTATATGATAATTGAGTGTGATTCTTCCTCATTTGTTCTATTGATTTTGTCCAAATTGAGAGTTTAAAATTTAGGCGAGAAAAGTTTTGAGATTTTTTTTTCTCTTAGTTAGTAGAGATTGATAGCTTAAAATTTTGGTGCGAAAAGTTTTGAGAATTTTTATTTTCTTACTTAATAGACTATTACAATATTTAATTACAATCAAATATCAGTCATGATTATTACAAAAATAAAACGTATTTTCGTTGGTATATATACCGTCTGTATTTAGTATACACTGGTGCAAATAACAGAGATTGTAAAATATACTGTTAACAAAATTTCAGTATTACATAACCAAAGCAGTTAAGGCCCAAATATGAGTCCAATATGAATAGGCGGAAAAATTATAGGGGTGGTTAATCTCTTAGTAGCAAGGAGATTTTATGGTATATAAAATATAAAATTAGATGGTACTGTCAATTAATCAATCAATTAATTAGTATGATATATAGAAAAAGATTTATACTATTTTATGGTATAACAAAAATGATAGCATCTACTCTATTAATTATATTAATATACTATTTTATGATAGTATCTTTTAAACATATAGTTATTGATCGCAGTTAACATGCATGGGTAATTTAGATATAAGCCCAACCAATATATATTAAATAATCCAAAAGTAAGCCCATATGGTAGGCCCGTATGTGATTAGGCGGGAAAATTTGGAGATTTGTTATTTCGTTAGTGGAAAATGGAGATTTTCCTTAATTAAATTATTGGAGTCTATAGCTTTAGGATTAATTTAGTGATATTGAAACAATGAGATATTATGGTGTAGTGGTAGAGAATAAGTACTATATATCTAAGGTCAAGGGTTCGATTCGCATATAACCCATTTCACTTGCGTTACTAGTTCCTTTTTTTTGTAGTGGATAACTTTAGGCGGGAAAAATTGGAGTATTGTTATTTGGTTAGTGGAAAGGGGGATTTATAAAATACCCCATTTTCGAAGCCACTCCCTTTCGATTCTATTAGTGTTGTTAGTGACTTTACTTATGATTCTCCTCTTAGCTTGCCTTATTATCTCGTCAACGACCAGGCTCGGGTTCTTCAGCTGGGATTGTGTTCTAGCCGAGTTCCGCTGGGACCAGATTTCATAGTGACACGCAGTTCACGCAACAGCAGACGCTTTATAAATAATGATATTCCTATCCAAGCTGCCCCTTACAATCCTTCGTAGGTTGAGTCTGCACCACTTTTCCACTACAGTAATGATTCTATTACTATACGGACATTCAAAGAAAAGGTGGTTCGCTGTTTCAGTATCATTTTCACAAACGCAGCATCTGTCACTATTACTGCAGCCGAGCTCAAACAGCCTGCTTCGCAAGTTCAAGCTGTTGTGTTGAATAAGCCAAGTAATTACAGCATGTCTTGGTACGTTCCATTCATTCCGGACGGAGGCATACCAGTTAACAGTTGGGTTATTACCCCGAATCCAATCGTATCCCTTTTTAATTGTGTAATTATTAACATCTCCCTGCCACTTATTCTCGACGTAGCCATGCTTTAGTCGCTCTTTGATTTTGCACACATTTTTCCAAGCCCATGGGGCTGACGGTGGAGGTGTATATTCAATCCAATCACTACCTTTGAGATAGATATGGTTAATCCATCGTACCCATAGCATGTCAGCCTTCCCATAAATCCAGTTCACAAGCTTACCAATTGCAGCAATATTCATAGTTTCCGCCCTCTTAATGCTGAGCCCTCCTTCACGTTTATGCATAGTTACTGTCTCCCAGCTCACCAAAGGGACACGGTGGTAATCTGTTCCTCCGTCCCACTGGTAGTTTCTGCAAATGGCTTCAACTCTTATTATGACCCCTTTAGGAAGTAAGAAGATACTTACCCGATAGGAGTGGAGTGTATTCAGAACGGAGTTAATGATAACCAGTCTCCCGGTATATGAAAGTTTCCTAGCGCCGATGCTTCGTATTCTGGTCACCATCCTCTCAATAAGCAAGTATGCTACAATCAGTCTTCGTTAATCTTCCAACTTGGATAGGCACTCCTAGGTAAGTGAAGGGGATAGTTCCTTCCTTAAATCCAGTAGCTGCAATCACGTCCTCTTTCATGCTGCTGTTAACTCCATTAAAATATACTTCGGTTTTAGTGTTATTCATCGTCAATCCAGACGCTTTGGAAAACGTGGAGAAGGCTCGCACTAAAAGCATGATGGATTGGCCATTTCCTTCACAGAACATTAAAAGGTCATCCGCAAACATGAGGTGATTTAGCTTCGTCTCTTTGCAAAGCGGATGGTACTGGAACGGCCAACGGGCAGAAGCGTAGTTGATCATTCGAGTAAGGTAATCCATTCCAAGGGTAAAGAGTAGGGGCGATATGGGATCACTTTGTCTAAGACCCCGCTTCCCTCGGAAGTAACCGAAATTAGTGCCATTAAGGCTAAGGGAGTAGGAAGTATAGGTAATACACTTCATTACCTTTTGGACGAAGGATGGAGGCATTTTAAGACCCGTCATAATTTGTTCAATAAATCTCCATTCAATCGAGTCGTAGGCCTTTTGTAGGTTGATTTTGATAAGACATCTTGGCGACACCGCCTTCCGGTTGTACATTTGGACAATGTCTTGGCAAATGAGCACGTTTTCAACTATAGATCTTCCTTTCACGAAAGCGCTTTGGTTTTCCCCAATAATGTCCAGAAGGATATTTGACAGTCTGCTACATAGAGCCTTCGATATGATTTTATATATTAGGCTGCAGCACGCAATAGGCCTGAAATGCGTAACAGAAGTTGGTCTTTCAAATTTCGGATTCAGCGTGATCGTAGTAGCATTAATCTGTCTCAAGAGCTTTCCATTTACAAAAAATTCTCGAACCGCTCTACAAATGTCGTCTCTGATTATTGGCCAGCTATCTTTAAAGAACGAACTCGAGTATCCATCTGGGCCCGGAGCTTTTTCATTTGGGATGTGTGGACATGACATAGGTCCACCCCGACGCGGCCACGCGCGGGTTTGGGGAGGCGAATGAATCTCCATATGAGAATGGATCGAATTGAAATTTAAATCGAAGTGGAGTCGCCACCAAACTTTGTGGGAGTTTGGGCCCGTTCGAACCCACTCTATGTCGTAGTGGGTCATGTAAAAAATACGGCCCATTTCCGATGTCAGAGTTTATTGGGCTCGTCTCTTTGCATTGCGATACCGATACGGTCACTACCGGCTATCGTGTATAGAATGACTCTCGTGCGCCAACGGTTTCGGGTATCCGGAAACCGAGGTTCTGAGTAAGGGGTGAGGGTACGTGTTGGGAAGCCCACAAAGGACACCCAACCCCGCCTGCACATTGGCGGCCTCTACTAAGATATCGAATGATTTTCTAATACGCGCGTTAGTCGAACAGGAAAATGTTATGCAAACAGTGTTTTCCCTAAGCATGTGAGAAATTGAAAGGGTTTCTATGTCAATTTAATGCAACTAAAATTAACGTCAAAGTTGTATTTTAGCATGTGGGATCATTTTAGTACAATAAAATAAACGATGAAAAATCGACAAGAAAATAGCAAACTCGTTAGTAACGGTATAACGATTGATAAATTGAATAAAGATATAGATGCGATGAATGCATGATTTTGGAAAGTTTTATATGTCACGTGATGGATTAGGCATGTGTTGACTTAAGTCATGAGAAAAGGTTAACGAGACTCGAATGGTATTATAGGACTCACGGTTTGGCGTGATAAAGGGCCACTCGACCGAGTCATTGCGGGACTCGACCGAGTGGACCTCCAAAAAGGTCTTCTGTCCAGATTCCGTGACGGTACTCGACCGAGTTATGAGGGAACTCGACCGAGTGTGCGGCCACTCGAGCGAGTTATTGCAAAACTCGACCGAGTGGTTATCATGAAAGTATTCTGTCTCGTATTTTGGACCCTACTCGATCGAGTTATTGATCAACTCGGCCGAGTGCGTTGCCACTCGATCGAGTCATTGCGAGACTCGACCGAGTGGAGGTCGGAAAAGCATTCTGTTCTGGTTTTGGGGTGCCACTCGACCGAGTGGGCTAAGTGTAACACCCCTGATTTTATAAAATTAAGTTAAATTAAAATTATGTTCGCATTTTTCATTTTTTTTACGATTTAACTCGTAATTCTTAAAAATTTTATAAAACGAATTTTTCGTTTAATCGTTTCAAACTTCTAAAATTCTATTTGACTCGGAAACTCTTCTTATATTTAAAACATATTTTTATTTCTGTTTCGATTCATTTTATACATTTAATTTAATTCTTATCGAAAGTCTATTTCGACGATTTAGATTTTAAATTCTTTTTATTTATTTATATTTAAACTTGAATTTCTATTTTTGACTCGAAGCTAATTTATTTTAAAGTTTCGTCAAAATATTTAATACCTTTCCTCGAGAAATCAATTTAATTTACTTTCTCGAGGATTTATTATTTATCGGAAAATACTATTCTACCGTCTAATTATTTATTTCTATAAGCTTCATTTTCATCTCAAATATTTTATTTACTCATTTTATTTGACGGCCCGATTATTTATTAGTTTTATCGAGTCGTTTTTTATTCAACTCGTGAGTCAGTCAACTTCGTTACGGAATTCGTTTCCTAACCCGATTCATTTTATTAATCCGTTTTTTTTCTTACTTTGCTGATTCATCAACCACTTGATTCATCCCTTTGCTATTATTTCATACACCCCCCCTTGTCGGTTTGTTTCCCCACTTGTTGAGTGTGCTTCCCTTCATTTTCTTCCATCGCTACGTCCATCTTCCCTACATGCACACCTCTTCGTTCCCCTTCAGTTTTCTTCTTCTTCTTTTCTCCTTAAACCTGCACCGCAATCTCCATCTTTCGGCCTTGGTCGACCTTCATTTTACGCTCCTTTCAGCAATCAATTTAATTTGCTGTTTCCCTTGCGCTGTTGCTGTCCGTTTTTAAGTCGATTCGTGAAGGTAATATCCGTTCCTTTCCCTCTTAGTTCCTTCGTTCCTCCTTCTTCTTTTTCGTTTTGTCCTTTCCTTCTTTGTTTTTTTTGCTGCGATACGATTCGTATCGTGTCGTTTCGTCGTCACCGTCTGCTGTTGGTTTATGCTGTTCTGTATCTCGATTTCCCTTCTCTGTTTCTGCGGTATGCTGTTGTTGTTGCTGCGTTTACTATTCTACGGTTGTGCGTATTGCTGTTGTCTGTTCTGTTCTTTCTTCTGCGCGTGCTGCTGCTTCTTTCTTCTGCATTCTGCTGCGGTTGTCTGCTGTCGTCTTTGCTGTTTGTGTTGTGCGTTTATTGATTCTATTTTTGGTCCACTTATCCTCTATGTCCGCATCTTCTATCATCCCTACACGTCTCTGTTTCAGCATCGACTTCTTGCATTGATTTCGTTCGTTCCTCTATCCCTCTTCTTATTATTTTCTTCTTTTCTTCTTCTTACACTATTTTGTTGCTGCGGTTGCTGATCGGTGCTGTTGTTACTGTCGTGGTTGCTGATCGGTGCTGTTGTTACTGTCGTGGTTGCTGCTGCTTTGCTCGGTTCCGATATTCTTTGCGGTGTGGTCATGTGTTTCGTGGCTTTTGTTTGCATTTGTGTTGATGGTGCCTGTTTTACGTTCTTCTTCTCCTTCCATTATCATTTTTTTTGCCAGCCTATCATCGGTCTCAATATCGTTCTCAGTTTCGGATCCTTTTATGCCTAGTTTTGATATAGATCTCTTCTTCCTCTTTGTTTTCCCTTGTCACGTTTCCGTGTCATCTCTAGTTTTTCCTACTTTCTCTTATCCCGACTCCTTTTTATTTTTAATTTTTTTTTTCGTGTCCACGTGTTTCGGAGCCGTTAGAGTCTCAAGCTTCTGGTGGAACAAGGGTCGGAAGGATCAAGCTTGGTCAGGTAGATGGAAGGACAAGTGCGTGATCGATTCGCCGGTGACCTAAGGTAACTTTAGGACGTTACTCGATTTTATATCGTATGTCTGAGTAGTAGTAGTATGTAGTAAATATTTTAACTTCAGTTTTTCTAATTTAGCTATTTATTATTGTAACACCCCAGATTTTATAAATTAAATAAATTTGAAAATTATGTTCGTATTTTTATTTTTACGATTTAACTCGTAATTCTTAAAAATTTTATAAAACGAATTTATCATTTAATCGCTTCAAAGTTCTAAAATTCTATTTGTCTCGGAAACTTTTCTCATATTTAAAACATATTTTTATTTCTATTTTGATTTATTTTATATGTTTAATTTAATTCTTATCAAAAAATTATTTCGACGATTTAAATTCTAAATTCTTTTATTTATTTATATTTAAGCTTGATTTTTCTATTTTTTTCGGCTCGAAGATCATTTATTTTAATTTTGGTCAAAATATTTATTTCCTTTCCTCGAGAAATCAATTTAATTCACCTTATCAAAAATTTATTATTTATCGGGAAGTACTATTTGATCGTCTAATTATTTATTTCTATAAACTTCATTTTCGTCTCGGATAATTACCTATGTCTCGAGAAACGTTTATTTTACTCATTTTATTATTATTCTGTCCAATTACTTATTAATTTTATTGACTCGTTTTAATTCAACTCTTGGGTCGGTCGACTTATCGTTACGGAATTCATACTTCTAACCCGATTCATTTAATTATACATGATTCTTTTCCCTTTCCCTTCTTTGTCGGTTCCTTGAACTTGAGTGATGACTCATTGCCTCTTCAATTTTTTTGTGACTCATCCCACTGTTTAACGTTCATTCTTCCCCCTTCTCTTTTTTATTTTTTTTGACCACCGCTTCAAATCCCCCCCCCCCGGTTATCTTTGGTTCACCTCCTCTCTTCGTGCGCCTCTCTTCTTTATTCTTCATTCTCCTTCAGCAATCACCATCACCTGCACCATCTTTATCCTTTGTTTTCCTCTTTTTCTTCGTCCTTTTTGCTGCTGTTTGGTGCATTTTATGCTGCTGCTGCTGCGGCGTTCGGTTGCCGTGTTGTTGCCTGAGTTCGCTGCTGCTGCTATCCTGTTGGTCTTGATTCCTGTTGCGTTTGTTCCTTCGGTTTCCTTTCTCGTATTCTAAAGGGTAACTCCTTTCCCCTTCTTCTTCTTTTTCGTTCTTCTTCCTGTACGTTTTGTTGCTGCTACGTCTTCCTGCTGTTGGTCTGTTGTTGCTGTTTTGTTTCGGTTCAATTATTGATGTCTGTGTGGGCTGTTCCTGCTGCTCTTTCATTTTGTTGCCTATGCTGCTGGTTTGTTCTTACGGCTGCCTGCTGCTGTTTTTTCCTTCTTCTCTTCTTTTTCATCTTTTGTGTTGGTTTGTGTCGCTGCGTTCTGCTGTGGCTATTGCCTCCTGCTGCTCTTCATCCTTCAGTTTCTCTCCGTTCGATTCTATTATATTGGTTGGTTTCATTCGTCCCCGGTTTGCGTGTCTTCTGCTGTTACTCGTTGGTTTGTGTCAATCAGCCTTCGAATTTTCGTCTTTTGTTGCTGCGGCCTGTTGTTTTATGCTGCCGCTGCATCTGATTTTCCGTTTCTTCTTCTTCTTTCTGTTGATGCGGCTGCTGTTTCGTCCTATTCGTTTTGCCTTTCGCTGTTCTGTCTTAATCTGTTTTGTCGTAGATGTTTTTCGTAATTGTTGTTGGTGTTGTTTGGCTGCTGCTGCGGTCCATGTCCTCGGCTGCTGCCCTTTTGTTGCTACTTTTGCTGGATTATCGTCATCGAGTCTTCTTTCTTCCCCGATTTCTTTCGTGGTTGTGTTGTGAGTTGTCCTACTGTGTTTTCTTGTGTGGGCAGGCGGTTTTCAAGCCCTTATTTACGTATCTGATTCATTTTGCTGCTGTTATTTCTCTTCTCGCAGCTCCTGTTTATCGTGTCCTACTCTACGATCATCTTTATATCCTTTCTTCAAATCGTGTTTCCCTGTTTGTTCGTATTTCATTGCTCCGTTTCCCAACTCTATTCATTTCCAACTTTCTTTGATTCCAATTCCATTGTTTCCGTTTCTTTGTGTCTCGGATTCCGTTGGAGCCTCGAAGTTCTCTTGTAAGGCAAGTAGCAAAGCGATCGGAGCTTGGACAAAAGGGTTGAAGGAAGTGCATTGACGATTTTTATGCCAAAGGTAACTTTAGGATGTTACTCGATTTTATATCGTATGTTTGAGTAGTAGTATGTAGTAAATATTTTAACTTCGGTTTTCTATTTTATTTTAGCTATTTATTATTGCTAAATTATATTAATTTTAAATCGTACGTCTTATAAATATTTTACAAGTTTCCGATATCGTTTTATGAATCGTTAGTAATTTAATTATTTACGATCGTTATAATATTTTGTTGGTTATCGTGACACTAGTGACTAAATAATATCGATTTCATATTTTCGTCATATTTCGTTAATTTCTAAATTTTAACTCAAAATCTTATTTTCGTATTATAATCGAGATTCATATACTTGTTTAATAAATTAATTTTCGTTTTACGATTTATACTAATAAATGAGAAAATAGTCGATTTAGTTTTAAATACATTTTAGTCGGGACTATTTTCACTAATAATTTCCTATTTGTTTCTGATTGACTATTTTTATTAAAATTTATATTATTTATAAATCAAAGCTATTTCTTAAAAATAATTTGAAACCTTTATAAAATTCATTTCATTTATAGAACTCGTGGACTCAATTAAGTTTGATATCGTTTTTCTTAAAATATCTCTTTCCTAAGATTTATTGTTTTAACTCGATTTTCTAATTATTTATAAAAAATACTAAACATTGACTTATTATACTTTATTTATATTTTGGGTAACGAATTTAGAAATATATAAAAGTTACGATAACAACGATAATAATAAAACGCTAATTTCGTTAGAAATGATGTTTCTATATATTTCACTAATTTTAATAATTTGCGTATTTTCTATAAGACTATTTCTATTTTAAGTAAGTTTCTAAAATTAGTAAGTTTCTATTTATAGAAAGTTTCCCTTTTAATATAAAATGGTTATTCCTTTTATCCATATCATTTATATTGATTATATTTACTTTTGATAATCGATAATGACTGTTTTGGAGTTATGGATTGAGGACAAGTGTATGGGTAGAGTAATACAGTCTAGGGTATACGTTTTGCCATCAACTATAAAGCTGGTGTGTCTATGTTGAGACGCATTGGTCGTTGAACTGAGCATGGTTTGTGTTCAGGAGTGTGTATATTTTGACCTTAAACTTAGATATCGCATCGTGTAAGTCGCCGTCGGGTTGAACTGGATTACGGTTGGTGTCCAGGAGGGGTGTACATTACTTAAGCCAGGACCTCGCTGCACGCAGTCCTGTTATAGTTGAGTTGCCTAGTTAGAGACCGAAGTCTAATTTGTTTTGACTAAGTTCTCGAAGCTAGTTTGAGTATTATCCTAGTGAAAGTCTATTCCGTTGCACTGATTAATTTCCATAACGCCATTTTTTTTAATATTATTATTATCGATTGATATTGACTTGCAGGTTTGCAAACGCTTTAAGTTTCACTGAAAACTTATTTTTATTATATCGTTTTAATGTTTTCTCATTTTAATTATTTTGATATAGTAATACTATTATTTTTCCATATGATATAATATGGCTGGGAGAACGTTTGAGTTACTCCCCACTGACGTGGCTGTTATGTTTGTAACATGACAGGTATTTGCTGCTGGGTTTTGGGTGTGAGCTAGCGAGTAGCGTGGATCCTACTCTTTTTTATTCATGTAATTTATGGATTAGTATAACCCGTTTGGAGAATTTTCTATTTAGCCCTTTTGTAAAAAGTGGCCTTTGTATTGGCTTAACATTTCTTTTAATAAGATATAGTTTCTCAGTGTGTTTTAATCCCAACTCTACAGTGTTTCCGCCACTGTATTGCGTTAGAATTTCTGGGGGATTACAGTTGGTATTATAGCATTGTTGCTCCCGACGCTTACACTTGATTTTAGGAAAAACACCAGTAAATGATTTGAACATTAAAAGAATATTAGTGGGAGATGGGTAGAAACAAAGTAAGGACTTAATTGTTGGGCTTACATGTTTCTGTAACTCAATGACTAGCATTGAATATTTGTTTCATTTATCGAGAAGAAGATGATAGAACAAGATGTTGATAAGATGCTGCTCCAAATCGGGACAAGACCTGCTCAGAACTCTCAACACCTGCTGATTCAAGTGGACAACTTTGTGTTACAAGGAAGATACAATGGTGACCTTTCAGCTCAGATTTAGTTCGCTCAAGCTACAAGCTAGATGATAAAGAGTTGATTCTTGTTCCATGATGTTGCAGTAAATCCAGATGGAGCGACCCAAGACTTGTGTGTTCGTTCCCTACGAGATGATGAAGATACCCCGCGAATTCCTTTGTGAACCTTAGAGGTCCGAAGATTCTCCTCTCTTTTTAAATCTTACTTGTTTAGGGTCATTGATTCTTTTTTCTCATGCCTCTACTTCTTCTAATACTTCTCTTATAATTTCGTCTTCATTCCTGTGATAAATCTTCGAATAATTTTCCTACTTTACCATCTTTCCTCTTGAGATTCTTGGTTTGACCGAATTCCGTTCCAGCGAACCCCGTGGAAAGTTATAAATGTTTGAGGTTTAGTAAACCCTTGTTACCTGGTTTTGAGGATTGTGAGTCTACCCTGTCTTCCAAGCAAGTAAGAATTTGTGAGGATTGATTTGAATGGTATTATATAGATTAATGGTATTAGGTTGATACTTTAAACACTGAACCTTGGGTTATAGGTTACTTTGATTATTCTGGAGTACTTAGAGTTGAATATATTTTGGAGTAGTGAGAGTATGTCATATTTGATGATTACCTAACACCTAGCCTAGAACCGAACTAAGTGTAACTGATAATGTCACTTTGGAATTCTTACCTAATGCTTATTTGATGGATGCATCGTGAATATTTGGGATCGTTGGTGGTGGTACCATTAAAGGTTTTCATTAATGTCGTTAGAAATTTTGGTTGACATAGATTACCCGTATTTCTTATGGATTAGAAAGTTGATAGTTGTTTAAGGTTGTAACCTACGAACTTTGGAGTTGAGTGATCTAACTTGGAGGAATTATTCTTAACCTTGAAGAAGAGAACTATCATACACAATCACAATTTGGTTTTACTGTGTTGTTTTGAGGAACACCTTGATGCCAATCATTTTAATAGAATTTACCGTTCAGAACTCTTTGACTAGCGAGATTGTGACTTTGTTGAGTTATTTAACATATTATGGTCGCCTTGTTGGAATTAGACATTTCATGAACTTGTCGAAAACCTTAGTTGAATGACGTGTTTTGAAGGTATGAATGTTTGCGCCATTACCTATAGGTTTGAGTGTGTTTGAGGATTCGTTGTATTTTTCCAACTTCCGTGCTTATGACATTGTAAATATGTCGGTGATCATTTTTGAGAATTTTGTACCCGAACATTGTTAAATTGGTGGATCTTGTTTAGTGTTCCTTACTCGAGAAATTTGGAGTATACTTCGAGTTCGAACCTTATGAACTTTGGATTTAGGAACATTATCGATTGCGAGTTTGGGTGTGTTTTGATGACCGTTGGAATTTTATTTGATGAGATTAGATTGTAAAACATTTGTGGATTAGTATCGTGTCGTTTGAACGATTGGATAATCACGCAAGACATTTTTGAACTTTGTGACTGAGTAGAACCACCTAGCGCCTAATTTTGGACTTAACGTTATTTGATGGTAATTAGGAACCCGTGTTGTGGGAGTCGTACCGGGAATCTCGAGATGGTTAACTTCTTCTGTAATTCCTTAAGAGCTCCGTTTGACTCTCAATTTCGTTCCTCCCCTTAATTTTTCTTAAATCCTGTTACTTCTTCTTCGGCCAATCCCTTTAACTTCTTTATCGGGTTTGAAAATTTCTGTTTCGATTTGTCGTTGACCTTGACTCTATTTATCCATTTACCTTTTTCGCCGAACTTATGTTATGAAACGTTTAACTAATCTACAAATTTTGATTTTCATGAAATTTTAACATTTTGAGTTATAAATTTAAAAACTTTGTATTTCGTTTTTGTTTTATTTTGGTCATGTTTCAAAAGGGTCTTAATAATTTATTTTAAAGTATTTCAAAATTGTTTCAAATTTCTATTTTCAAGCGTTTGAATTTTAAGAAAACTTTCATAATTTCTAATATTTTGATTTCTATGAGATTATTAGGTAAAACGATTTAAAATTTTCGAAAAAAAGCTGTCTTAAGTTTCAGTTTATTTGCCAGTAGACTTTAAACTTGTTGAAAATGTTTGACGACTGGTTCTATTTTTACTTACTAACAACAAAATTTGATTTCTCGGAACTAAAATTTTGTTTTGTCTTAAAACAAAGTATTGTCGAATTTCTTAATTAAAACGTTTTATTGTTGTTTTGAAAATATTTGGGTACCTTTCACTCTCGAGTTCGTTTACAAATATTATATATCATCATTATATTATAAAATAATTTTTAACTTGCGATTTTATTGATTTTAATGATTTTAAAGTTTAGGAATTGAGCCCAACTCTTCTTGAAATAAATTTTGTCTTCGATTTCGATTTCATATCACGTTGAAGTTCGTTGTAAATTTTTTTTTTTTTTACAAACCGAGATTGTGATGCGAGTTAAGCATTCTCATTTTCTTCAAATGATATAATTTTGTTTTCCATTCTATCCTTATCTTTTTATAAGTTTCGAGGACGAAACTTCTTTTTAGTGGGGAAGATTGTAACACCCCTGATTTTATAAAATTAAATTAAATTAAAATTATGTTCGTATTTTTCATTTTTTTTACGATTTAACTCGTAATTCTTAAAAATTTTATAAAACGAATTTTTCGTTTAATCGTTTCAAACTTCTAAAATTCTATTTGACACGGAAACTCTTCTTATATTTAAAACATATTTTTATTTCTGTTTCGATTCATTTTATACATTTAATTTAATTCTTATCGAAAGTCTATTTCGACGATTTAGATTTTAAATTCTTTTTATTTATTTATTTTTAAACTTGAATTTCTATTTTTGACTCGAAGCTAATTTATTTTAAAGTTTCGTCAAAATATTTAATACCTTTCCTCGAGAAATCAATTTAATTTACTTTATCGAGGATTTATTATCGGGAAATACTATTCTACCGTCTAATTATTTATTTCTATAAGCTTCATTTTCATCTCAAATATTTTATTTACTCATTTTATTTGACGGTCCGATTATTTATTAGTTTTATCGAGTCGTTTTTTATTCAACTCGTGAGTCAGTCAACTTCGTTACGGAATTCGTTTCCTAACCCGATTCATTTTATTAATCCGTTTTTTTTCTTACTTTGCTGATTCATCAACCACTTGATTCATCCCCTTGCTATTATTTCATACACCCCCCCTTGTCGGTTTGTTTCCCCACTTGTTGAGTGTGCTTCCCTTCATTTTCTTCCACCGCTTCGTCTATCTTCCCTACCTGCACACCTCTTCGTTCCCCTTCAGTTTTCTTCTTCTTCTTTTCTCCTTAAACCTGCACCGCAATCTCCATCTTTCGGCCTTGGTCGACCTTCATTTTACGCTCCTTTCAGCAATCAATTTAATTTGCTGTTTCCCTTGCGCTGTTGCTGTCCGTTTTTAAGCCGATTCGTGAAGGTAATATCCGTTCCTTTCCCTCTTAGTTCCTCCGTTCCTCCTTCTTCTTTTTTGTTTTGTCCTTTCCTTCTTTGTTTTTTTTGCTGCGATACGATTCGTATCGTGTCGTTTCGTCGTCACCGTCTGCTGTTGGTTTATGCTGTTCTGTATCTCGATTTCCCTTCTCTGTTTCTGCGGTATGCTGGTGTTGTTGTTGTTGCTGCGTTTACTGTTCTGCGGTTGTGCGTAATGCTGCTGTGTGTTCTGTTCTTTCTTCTGCGCGTTCTGCTGCTTCTTTCTTCGGCGTTCTGCTGCGGCTGTCTGCTGTCGTCTTTGTTGTTTGTGTTGTGCGTTTATTGATTCTATTTTTGGTCCACTTATCCTCTCTGTCCGCATCTTCTATCATCCCTACACGTCTCTGTTTCAGCATCGACTTCTTGCTTTGATTTCGTTCGTTCCTCTATCCCTCTTCTTATTCTTTTCTTCTTTTCTTCTTCTTACACTATTTTGTTGCTGCGGTTGCTGATCGGTGTTGTTGTTACTGTCGTGGTTGCTGCTGCTTTGCTCGGTTCCGATATTCTTTGCGGTGTGGTCATGTGTTTCGTGGCTTTTGTTTGCATTTGTGTTGATGGTGCCTGTTTTACGTTCTTCTTCTCCTTCCATTATCATTTTTTTCTGCCAGCCTATCATCGGTCTCAATATCGTTCTCAGTTTCGGATCCTTTTATGCCTAGTTTTGATATAGATCTCTTCTTCCTCTTTGTTTTCCCTTGTCACGTTTCCGTGTCATCTCTAGTTTTTCCTACTTTCTCTTATCCCGACTCCTTTTTTTTTCCGTGTCTGAGTGTTTCGGAGCCGTTAGAGCCTCAAGCTTCTGGTGGAACAATGGTCGGAAGGATCAAGCTTGGTCAGGTAGATGGAAGGACAAGTGCGTGATCGATTCGCCGGTGACCTAAGGTAACTTTAGGACATTACTCGATTTTATATCGTATGTTTGAGTAGTAGTATGTAGTAAATATTTTAACTTCAATTTTTCTAATTTAGCTATTTATTATTAATTTTAAATTGTATACCTTATAAATATTTTACAAATTTTCAATATCGTTTTATAAATCGTTTGTGATTTAACTATTTACGATCGTTGTAATACTTTGTTGGTTATCGTGACACTAGTAACTAAATAATATCGATTTCATATTTTCGTCATATTTCGTTAATTTCTAATCTTTAACTCAAAATCGTATTTTCATATTATAATCGGGATTTGTATACTTGTTTAATAAATTAATTTCCGTTTTACGATTTATACTAATAAATGGGAAAATAGTCGATTTAGTTTTAAATACATTTTAGTCGAGACTATTTTCACTAATAATTTCTTTTTTGTTTCCGATTGACTATTTTTATTAAAATTTGTATTATTTATAAATCAAAGCTATTTCTTAAAAATAATTTGAAACCTTTATAAAATTCATTTCATTTATAAAACTCGTTGACTCAATTAATTTGATATCGTTTTTCCTAAAATATCTCTTTTCTAAGATTTATTGTTTTAACTCGATTTTCTAATTATTTATAAAAATACTAAACATTGACTTATTATACTTTATTTATATTTTGGGTAACAAATTTAGAAATATATAAAAGTTACGATAACAACGATAATAATAAAACGCTAATTTCGTTAGAAATGATGTTTCTTTACATTTCACTAATTTTAATAACTTGCGTATTTTCTATAAGACTATTTCTATTTTAAGTAAGTTTCTAAAATTAGTAAGTGTCTATTTATAGAAAGTTTTCCTTTTAATATAAAATGGTTATTCCTTTTATCCATATCATTTATATTGATTATATTTACTTTTGATTATCGATAATGATTGTTTTGGAGTTATGGAATGAGAACAAGTGTATGGTAGAGTAATACAGTCTAGGGTATACGTTTTGCCATCCACTATAATGCTGGTGTGTCTATGTTGAGACGCATTGGTCGTTGAACTGAGCATGGTTTGTGTTCAGGAGTGTGTATATTTTGACCTTAAACTTAGATATCGCATCGTGTAAGTCGCCGTCGGGTTGAACGGGATTACGGTTGGTGTCCAGGAGGGGTGTACATTACTTAAGCCAGGACCTCGTTGCACGCAGTCCTGTTATAGTTGAGTTGCCTAGTTAGAAACCGAAGTCTAATTTGTTTTGACTAAGTTCTCGAAGCTAGTTTGAGTATTATCCTAGTGAAAGTCTATTTCGTTGCACTGAATGATTTCCATAAAGCCATTTTTGAATATTATTATTATCGATTGATATTGACTTGCAGGTTTTCAAATGCTTTAAGTTTCACTGAAAACTTATTTTTATTATATCGTTTTAATGTTTTCTCCTTTTAATTATTTTGATATAGTAATACTATTATTTTTCCATATGATATAATATGGCTGGGAGAACGTCCGAGTTACTCCCCAGTGACGTGGCTGTTATGTTTATAACATGACAGGTATTTGCTGCTGGGTTTTGGGTGTGAGCTAACAAGTAGCGTGGATCCTACTCTTTCTTTATTCATGTAATTTATGGATTAGTATAACCCGTTTGGAGAATTTTCTATTTAGCTCTTTTGTAAAAAGTGGCCTTTGTATTGACTTACCATTTCTTTTAATAAGATATAGTTTTTCAGTGTGTTTTAATCTCAACTCTACAGTGTTTCCGCCACTGTATTGCGTTAGAATTTCTAGGGGATTACACTAAGCACTCGATCGAGTGCCCCCTGTACGAACCAGGGTTCGCTTGCAATTTTGTTAGTGATTTCGAAATTGCTTTTGATTTTTGATAAATCGGTGACTTTATCGAATCGGGCATAAATATTGTATAATTTATGCTCGACTCGGATTTTAATGAATCATTGATCTTGTTGAACCGAATATAAATGTTATGGGATTTATACTCGATTCCAAATTTGAATACTCGTTGTATCCCATATTCGATTATTGAATTGATATGAAATAATTGGAGTGAAATAAAATATTGTTATAAGTCGTTTTAAATTAACCAAAGCGATATGAATTTTCTTCCGCGTTTATAGTGTCGTAATTCTAACGAATTAAATGACAACTACGTTAGCTTCAATGAAAAATCGAATTGGTTAAATTATTTGACTAGATCGTTAGATTCGACGTCCAATTATGGAATTGGTATCGAATCTGAAAGATCGACGCTTTGCTTGAATTGAAAGACTTGATTCCCTCGGCCTTTCCGACATCGTAACGAATCCCTAGGGATTATGTGATGTCGGATCCGCGTCAACAGGTTTCGACCCTTATTAAAAGATGTTCGATAATTTTGTATTTGACGAAATATGCGATTGAATGAAAGCTATGCGAACGGAAATAAAAATTATTGTTTAAGTTGACTCGATTCAATAATCAAGTGCTAGGGTGTCAGGATAAGCCACCGGCAACGCTGTGTGCAGTACACTTGTATATTCGGGTTTCCTTATTCTAACATCTTCGCACTCGACACAAATCCACGAGTATTTTAGTTATTTTAATACTAGCGATATTATCGATATTAGAATGCGATGATAAAATAAATAAATAAAAAGACAAAAAAAATGAAAAAAAGATGAAGAAGTCGAGAGGGAGAGGAGAAGGGAAGAAGACGGGTTTTGCACCCTCAACCTACATGTTCCTTATGCTCGGACGGGACTCGTAGTGGCGACTTGCACGGGAGTATCGAGTATGTAGGCTAAGTTGTGGTGGTTAGGGTTCGAATTTCAAAACGCTAGGGTTAGGGTTCGTATGTGTGTAGGGTTTGATTAGGGTTTGCTTAGGGTTTGCTTAAAGTTGAATTAGGGTTGAAATTAGGGTTTTCCAAAAAAGTGTTCAAAAGTTGTGTGCATGGGGGTGTTTATATAGGCATGGCCATGCACCCCCATCTAGGGTTACTCGACCGAGTAGCCCCTGGTGTAATCCCCTAGAAAATCTAACACAATACAGTGGCGAAAACACTGTAGGGTTGAGATTAAAACACACTGACAAACTATATCTTATTAAAAGAAATGGTAAGTCAATACAAAGACCACTTTTTACAAAAGGACTAAATAGAAAATTCTCCAAACGGGTTATACAAATCCATAAATTACATGAATAGAGAAAGAGTAGGATCCACGCTACTCGCTAGCTCACACCCAAAACCCAGCAGCAAAAACCTGTCATGTTAAAAACATAACAGCCACGTCAGTGGGGAGTAACCCGGACGTTCTCCCAGCCAAATTATATCATATGGAAAAATAAAAGTATTATTATATCAAAATAGTTAAAATGGAAAACACTAAATGATATAATAAAATAAGCTTTCGAAGAAAACCTAAAATATTAGAACAATAAAATCAGAACAAGTTTTCAGAAGAAAACTTGAAGTATTTGCCAACCTGCAAACCAAAATGTATCGATAATAATAAAAATATTCAAAATGGCGTTATGGATAGGAGTAGTGATTAATGCTAAACTTTCACTAGGAGAATACTAAAAACTAGGTTCGAGAACTTAGTTCAAACAAATCAAACTTCGGTCTCTAACTAGGCTACTCAACCATAATAGAGCGGCGACTTATAAATGTGTGGCCCTAGTTTAAGATAACGCACACCCCTCCTGGGATTAACTGTCACCCAGTTCAACTTATGACGGCGACTTACTGCGAGGCCTAAGCTTAAGGTCAAAATGTACACAACTCCCGGGATACCTGTCACCCGGTTCAACAACCAATGTATCAATTCCTGATACACTAGCCTTATAGTTGATGGCAAAACCGTAAACCCTAGAATATATTACTCTAACCTCACACTTGTCCTTATTCCATAACTCCAAAACAAGCCATTATCGATATAAACAAGAGATATAATCGTTATGAATAATATGAAGATAAAAGAAATAAATATTTTATATTAAAAGGGAAACTTTACATAAATAGAAACTTACTAATTTTAGAAACTTACTTAAAATAGAAATAGTTATATAGAAAATACGTAAATTATTAGAGTAAGTGAAATGTATAGAAATAGCATTTCTAACGAAATTAACATTTTATTATTATCGTCGTTATCGTAACTTTAATATATTTCTAAATTCGTTACTCAAAATATAATTAAAATATAATAAGTCAAAATATAGTATTTTATAAATAACTAGGAAATCGAGTTAAAACTATAAAAATTAGAAAAGAGATGTTTTACGAAAAACGATATCAAAATTATTTGAGTCGACGAGTTTTATAAATGAAATGAGATTTACAAAGATTTCAAATTACTTTTAACAAATAGCTTTTATTAATAAATCATATGGATTTTAATAAATCAATCGGAAACAAATAGGAAATTATTAGTGAAAATAGTCTCGACTAAAATATATTTAAAACAAAATCGACTATTTTCTCATTTATTAGAATAAATCGTAAAACGAAAATTAATTTATTAACAAGTATACAAATTTCGATTAAAATATAAAAATACGATTTTTAAGTGAAAATTATAAATTAACGAAATATGACGAAATATGAAATCGACATTATTTAGTTACTAGTGTCACGATAACCAACAAATATTATAACGATCGTAAATAGTTAAATTACTAACGATTTATAAAACGATATCGAAAACTGTAAAATATAATAAGACATACGATTAACACTATTAGCAAAATGATAAATAGCTAAAAATTAGAAAATCGAAGTTAAAATATTTACTACATACTACTACTCAAACATACGATATAAAATCGAGTAACGTCCTAAAGTTACCTGGAACCGATAACCGAGGGAACACGTACTCGCCCTTGATTAAACCGAACTCCAGATCGTTAGTAATGTCTTTAAGCTCCGAGTTGTAGAATCGTTAGTCTTCTAAGCAGGCTTCAGCAGGAAAATCGAGTAGACAAAATAAAAGAATGAGACGTATATGAACAAAACGGAAAGGGAAACGGTGTGTCAAAAATAGAAGCATGAAGACCGATCTTAATCGAATTGACAAATACGATAGAGAAAGGCAGCAGTAACAGAAATGACAGGAGCAACAGTCCGAAATGCCGAGAAGAAAATTGAGAAAAGAATAAAAGAGAACGGGGGATAAGCGAATAAGGAACAATATCGAAAACGAGCGTAACATAGACAGCAGCAGCACAAACAGCAGAACAGCGACAAAGGACATCAAACAACAGCACTAAAACGGAACCAAACAGAACAGAACAACAGCAGACCGCAGAGTTACAGTAACCGACAGCAGCAACGAGTCGAAGTGAGAAGCATCAGCATAGAAACGACGTCAACAATGAAGCTAAGCATCAGTACGAGAGGAAAAAAAATGGAGAAGCTAAACGACAAACCAGATATCTAACAGAGAAACAAGGATGATTATAACTGCGGTTCGATCGAAAAAAGAGGGCCGAAACAAAATCGACACACGCACACAACAATGACAACAACAAATGATAAAACGAAGAAGAAGGAGAGAAGAACAGTAGGAGGAGAGAAGACAGAAGCACGACAAACAAACAGAAAGAACAAGAACTGAATTCGAACGGAGAGGACAGTGGCAGCAACCCACGCACAAGCAGCAAAACCGACAGCATAACGCAGCAAAACGCACAGCAGAACCCAGTAAACGCAATTGAAGAAGAAGAAGAAGAAGAAGAAGAAGACAAACAGCACCAGTGGAAACAAAAACGATAGCATTAGCAGAAAAGTTACAGGAAGGAGAAGAAAAAAAAATGAAACACGGAGAGGAAGGGACGATTAGGTAACACGGCAGCAATAAAGACACAAGGACGACAGCAACAGCAGGTCAACAGATCAGTAGCAACGAGGAACAAACCAGAATGAAAAGGGAGAAGAAACAACAGCGAAACGCAGCAGCAACAGCAGGACAAACGAGAATAGAGAAGACAAGAGAAACGAGAGAAAAAATGGAAGAGTAGATGACGAAAATCGAAGGCTTATGATTTCAGGCGTCGGCCAGATCGTCGGAGTCAAAAAATCGGGGAAAAAGGGACGGAAAGAGCGAAGAACAATGAGCAGCAAAGGGCAAAGCACAGCAGCGCAGTAACGCAGTACACAACAGCAGCAGCAGTATCGAGAAGAAGACGGAAAAAAAATAAGGAGGAATAATCGAGGAAGAAGAAGAAAACTGAAGAAGAAAATGAAGAGGTGAGGGGTGTGAACAGGTGAGGCGGAGGAGATAAAAAGAATGACAAGGGGGGTACGTGTATTAGGGAGATAAATAGAAAAAGGAATGAATGTAACATATAGTAAGCAAGTTAAATACAATTCACCCAAAAAGTGTACGGATTTCGAGACTAATGTATACGGGTTAATTAAATGAATTGGGTTAAAACGAATTAATAAAATTATTAAATAATCCGGACATCAAATAAAGTGAGTAAATAAAGTATTTGAGACGAAAATGAAGCTTATAGAAATAAATAATTAGACGATCAAATAGTATTTCCCGATAAATAATAAATTTTCGATAAAGTGAATTAAATTGATTTCTCGAGGAAGGGAAATAAATATTTTGACAAAACTTAAAATAAATGAAGTTCGGGCCGCAAATGGGAATTCGAGCTTAAATATAAATAAATAAAAAGAATTTAGAATTTAAACCGTCAAAATAGACTTTCGATAAGAATTAAACTAAATGTATGAAATGAATCGAAATAGAAATAAAAATATGTTTTAAATATAAAAAGAGATTCTGAGTCAAATAGAATTTTAGGAGTTTGAAACGATTAAACGATAAATTCGTTTTTGATTGGGGTCGGCAGCCTGTCACTAATCGCCTTCCAGGCAGGCCCCAGAGGCACGCCTATAAAGCTCGAAGGCCAGTCCCTGGCAAGAAACCAAAATAGAAGCATAAACGCTAAGGAAAGCAATCGACCGCCGGGCCAGCAAGCCAACACAGCCTGCTAGAGCCCAGTGGCCACGGTTCAAAATCCGCCTGCCCTGGGGATGTCCCTGATTGACAGGGCCAAGACCCCCAGGGGCCCTCCCGTCATTTCGCCTAAGGTAATTGGGAATTAGTGGATGGGAAGACGCCACTTGTCACCTCCTTAACCATCCACTCCCCTCCCACTTCCCTCTCTTGTGGGAAGGTATAAATACTCAACCCTTTCCCACAAGAAAGGGGTTGGATTTTCTCTCTCTAGACTCTCACTCCTAAAAACGCCGCCTAGTTCCTCACGAGCTAGGTTCATCAAGGCATTTCACGGACAAACTTAGGCATCAGAGAGGGTTCCCTCGGACAACCTCCGAGGCCCTGTGCGTTCATTGTGCAAGGAGCAGGCCGACTCCGCCGGGAAGGTCCGATCATAGGAGAGGGATAAAGGAGAGGTCAAGGGAAATCGTGCTATCCATTGCTTGTCAACGTTTCAATTTACGACCCGGGATCCAGAGCCGGGTTAATTGTTTCCGTGACCGGAACAATTTGGCGATGTCTGTGGGGAAGATTCTGGTTGTATCCACGGATTACCCACAAAAAATCAACCATTCCTAATTACAAAAAACTAAAACAATCAAAGTAATCATGCCAGAAATCGTTGACGCCAGTGCAGGGGCGGGTCCGACGGTCCCACCGGTGACCCCCCTGTACGGCATGCCACAGCCAGAGAGGATTCCTCCCGCCACGATCCTGGGGGGTGGGAGGAACCAGTCTCCTAGGCGTGCCAAACGCTGTTGTAGCACCTGAGTTGGGGACACACCCAGGGCACACTCTGAATCTGACCCCAGCTCAGATGGCGCAGACAGCCGCCTTCTTCTCTGCAATGCTAAACCAAGAGTTCACTCCTGAGGACCTGGTAGGCAGGGTCGCAACGGCCCCCAGGCAGCCACCCTCAATGAGCAGGGATGGAGCTGGAGGCACGAAGCGGACCGCCGCCAGAAACGCTCAGAGGAAAGCAAGAAGGACGGCACAAGTATACGCGCAGGTGCAAAGGCGTATCACAACAGGCAGCCCAGAGCCACCTGTCCAACAGCAGGCATTCTCCATTCACACAACAGAATCCGCGTCTGGAGAGCATAGAGGTTTATCCCAGGGATTGCAGGAGCGAATGAGGCACAGGGAGCCCATATCTAAGCGCCTGGGAGAAAAGCAGGGCGGGGTCTTCTCCAGGTTAACACCGGCGGTCAAGGAGCAGCCAGCCCCGGGTTTGTCCCAAAGTCTGCAGTCTAGGCTCAACCGGGGGCAACCGCTTGAATCTAGATACCACCAGGATGAGAACCTCTGCCACTCTCAGAGAAAGAGACCCAGGCAAATCTCCCCTGAGACAGAAGACGAAGCAGCAAGCAGGCCGCCTCCAAGGCACCGCTCCCCCAGTACGAGGAAACCAATCCATGGACAATGGGATATTCACGGTAACCAGTCTGGGGAAATTAGGTCACGAATGGTAGGCAGGCCCACAAAAACCCCACTTCATCCTGAGGTACAAGAATACCCCATCTCGAAAATTAAAATGCCGACCATTAAGTATGACGGGACAACAGACCCAGAGGACCACTTGGCGGCATTCGAGAGCCACATGGGCATGTACGACGTGGATGATGCTATCTGGTGCAAAGTCTTCCCAACCACCCTGGTAGGGCTCGCACAAGGGTGGTTCAAAGATCTCCGCCAAGGATCAATCAAGTTCTTCATAGAGTTGGCCGAGATCTTCCTCGAACAATATGCTGGGAACAAAAGGAGACGCCTCACTCGCTTCGATCTTATGACCCTAAAGCAGAAAAAGGGCGAAAGTGTAAGGGAGTACCTAAGGAGGTTTGACCTATCCTACCAGCAAGTCAGGGAGATCGATGACTCCACCGCTGCTTACGCCCTGACTATCTCCCTGCTCCCAGGAGAAATGAAAAATCAGATGATCAGGGCCCAGCCAGAAACCTTGGCCATGGCCAGGAAAATTGCTGAAGGGTTTATTCTGCAGGAAGAGTTTCACAGCCTGCCGGATACCCCTGCAGGCCAAACAAGGCCGCAGGGGGGACCGCAGGGTGGACGTGGCAGAAATGAGCCAGGCAAGCAGAGAGAAGAGGGAGACACTCCCAAGAAGGAACGCACAACATACCAGCCAAGGTTTGACAGCTACACGGCCCTCAACAGGCCGAGAGCAGAAATCTTCGAGTTGGAAAAAGAAACAGCAAAATGGGCTCGTCCAAACAAGCCGCGCAGCCCAAAAGGGGATCCCAAAAAATTCTGCACGTTCCACGATTGCATAGGTCATACCACGGAGGAATGCCGCCACTTAAAAGACGAAATAGAGAAACTAATAAGAAACGGCTGGCTGAGTAACTATGCAGCAAGGAACAAACCCCAGAAAGAGGCGGCAGACAAACCTGAGGGCTCAGCCCAAAATCGCATGGTCATCCATGTAGTATCAGGAGATGCAGAGGGGCGGACCAGCAGGCGTAGCCAGAAAAGGCAGATCCGCGAGCTGCGGAACCAAATTTGCTACGCCGAGAGGGCAGGCAGTCCAAAAGGCACTACCCTAAGCATCACTCCTGAAGATGCAGGGAGAGTCGTGTACCCGCATAGTGACCCTCTGGTCTTAACCCTTGAAATTAGCAACCACATTGTCAAGAGGTGTATGGTGGACACTGGCGCCTACACAAATCTCTTATACAAAGACGCTTTTGAGAAAATGAACCTTGAAAAAAGACACTTGAGGCCAGCCCCCAGATCTTTGTATGGGTTCAATGGGGCAGGCATGCTACCCATGGGAGTTATCGATCTGCCGGTGACGTTTGGGGAGGGAACCTCGGCCAGAAATATCAGGGCGTCATTTGTTGTGGTGGATGCCAAATCTGCGTACAACGCCCTGATAGGTCGAGCCACCCTAGATGAAATAGAAGCTGCTGTATCAATTAGGGCCCTCACCATAGCCTATGTAACAGATTTTGGCATGGAAGGGAAGGTCCACGGGGATCAGGAGTCGGCCAGACACTGTTACTCCGTGGCCCTGCAAGCCCATGAGACAGAAAGAAAATGAAAGCGAAAAGCCCAAAGCTCTCCCAGCAGGGAAGGTGAGATCTCGACTGCCCAGCAAGAATCAGTCCACCTAGAGCCTGAAGGGGAAAGCATGCTAGTGGACTTAGAACCAGGAAGGCAGGTCCTTATAGGGGCCGACCTGGAGGAATCCTACCAAAAGGAACTAATTGCAGTCCTGAGAGAAAACAGGGACGTATTCGCTTACTCTGCAGATGAGATGCCAGGGGTCGACCCGGCTTTTATTCTTCACAAGCTGAACATTAACCCGGAGGCTCGCCCTGTGAAGCAGAAGAAAAGGAACATGTCCGCAGAAAAAGATGCAGCAATAAAAGAAGAAATAGACAAACTCCTAAAGGCGGATTTTATCGAAGTCTGCGACTATCCTGAGTGGTTAGCAAACGTTGTGATGGTAAAAAAGTCATCAGGAGCATGGAGAATGTGCGTAGACTTTACAAATCTTAACAAGGCTTGCCCTAAGGACTGCTACCCTCTGCCCAGGATAGATCAACTAGTGGACGCCACTAGTGGATACACCACGCTAAGTTTTCTGGACGCGTTCTCAGGGTACCACCAAGTGTACCTCTGGCAGCCGGACAGAGTGAGATGCGCCTTCATAACCAGCCATGGCACCTACATGTACAAGATGATGCCATTTGGGCTGAAGAATGCAGGCGCCACCTATCAGCGATTGGTAGACAAAGTCTTCGAAAATCAAAAAGGAAGAAACTTGGAAGCCTATGTCGACGATGCAATCGTCAAAAGTAAGGGGGACAAAGAGCATCTGACAGACCTTCAGGAGACGTTCTCCTCCCTGCGGTCATATAAGATGAAGCTGAATCCGAAAAAAATGCACATTCGGGGTCCGATCCGGAAAATTCCTGGGTTTCTTGGTCAGCTCCAGGGGGATAGACGCCAACCCCGAGAAAGTTCAGGCGGTCCTAGACCTCCCGGAACCTAAAACCATCAGGGATATTCAGCGGCTCACAGGCAGAATGGCCGCCCTGGCTCGGTTTATCGCCAGGTCGGCAGACAAGTCCACCCCCTTCTTCAAAATATTAAAAGGCAACAAGCAATTCAAATGGGAGGATGAACAAAAGAAAGCCTTCGAGCAATTGAAGGAGCACCTAAAGAAACTCCCTACCCTGGCAAGACCGGTAGCCGGAGAAAAACTGTACCTATACATTGCTGTCACAAACACAACGGTAAGTGCCGTCATCCTAAGGGAGGAAGCAAACTCACAGCAACCCATCTATTTTGTGGGTCACGCCCTGGGAACAGCAGAAAGAAACTACCCCTTGATAGAAAAAGCCGCCTATGCAGTCATCGTTGCAGCCAGAAAACTCAGACCCTACTTTGACGCACATCCCGTTGTGGTCCTCACCGACCAACCACTGGAAAAAGTGTTGGAAAAGTTTGAGAAATCAGGGAGACTGCTGAAATGGGCGATCGAGTTAAGTGGGCTGGGGATATCATACCAGCCAAGGACAGCCATCAAAGCCCAAGCCTTGGCCGATTTCCTGGCTGAATGCTCTCATTCAGGGGAAGAGGAGCCCCCTGCCGAGGAGTGGATTGTGCACACTGATGGATCCTCAACAGCCAATGGTGCAGGTGCAGGCGTCGTACTAACCAGCCCTGAGGGAGTGGACTTTGAGCATGCACTCAGATTCACCTTCCCGGCATCAAACAACGAGGCGGAATACGAGGTTGTGCTCACAGGGATAAAACTGGCTAAAGCCGCAGGGGCAGAGCGAGTTACACTAGCTACCGATTCTCAGCTCATCGCTAATCAAATTAACGGAGAGTATGAGGCCAGAGACCAGACCATGGCCTCATACCTTGAAAAAGTAAAGCAAGAGTTGTCGGGCCTAAAGTCCTATGAAATCCAGCAAATCCCTCGATCACAGAACAACCGAGCCGACGCTCTGTCAAAACTGGCCAGCTCCAGCCTACAAGACATACGGAGATCGGTGTGGGTTGATGTTTTGCATGAAAAATCTACCAGCGCCTGTCAGGCAATTAGCACCGTCGAGGAAGGACCGGAAAATTGGATGACCCCCTTCATCCAGTTCAAAAAGCATGGCATCCTGCCATCAGACACGATACAAAAGAGGAAGGTACAGGCCAAAGCAGCCTGGTTCATAATCATTGGCGAGGAACTCTATAAGAAATCTTTCACTTACCCCCTGCTCAAATGCCTAGGGGCAGACCAGGCTACCGAAGTCCTGGAGGACATCCACTCAGGAATCTGTGGACATCACATCGGAGGAAGATCGTTGGCCCACAAGGCCCTGAGGGCAGGCTACTACTGGCCTACCATGCTAGCAGATGCCAGAAGCCTGACCCAGAAGTGCAGAAAATGCAAACTCTTCGCTCCGTCAATCCATGTCCCGGCCCAGGAACTCAGGCCAATCCTATCCTCCATCCCTTTCGCTCAGTGGGGGATGGACATACTAGGACCGTTTACGGTGGCCACCGGGAGCAGAAAGTTCTTGATTGTGGCTATAGACTACTTCACCAAATGGATAGAAGCTGAAGCAGTGCCCAACATTACCGAACCAGCAGTCAGAAAAGTGATATGGCGGAATATTATCACTAGATTCGGCCTGCCAAAAATGTTGGTGTTTGATCATGGCAGGCAATTTGACAATGATCCCCTGAGAATCTGGCTAGAAAGCCATACCATCGCGGTTGCCTACTCGGCCGTCTGCCATCCTCAAACCAACGGACAAGCAGAGGCAGCCAACAAACAGATCTTAAATGGCCTTAAGAAGATGGTAGATGATCTCAAGGGCAGATGGGCTGACGAGCTTCCCAGCATACTCTGGTCAATCCGGACCACCCAAAAGGAATCTACAGGCCAGACCCCGTTCGGCCTAGTATATGGAGCAGAGGCTCTGCTACCAATTGAGGCCAGGATCCCATCTCTGCGCTCCCTGCAATACGACCAAACTGAGAATGAAGCTGCAATGGCTGAGGCCTTAGATCTAGTCGGCGAGATAAGGGAGGAGGCCAGTACCAACATCGTTGCCTACCAGCAACGAATGAGGAAAGCCTACAACAAAAGAGTACAACAGAGAAATTTTCAGATGGGTGATCTGGTTCTCAGAAAAACGCAGGCTGTTGGAAAATCCAGGGAGCACGGGAAACTAAGTGCCAACTGGGAAGGTCCATACCAAGTAACTCAAATCCTGGGACCAGGCACATATAAAATCGCCAACCTTGAAGGACAAGAGTTGAATGCTCACTGGAACGCGGACACCCTGAAGAAATATTATGTCTGAACCAAGTCTAAAGATAGTTTTTATTTTGCTGAAAACAATGGCGGAGAACGGTCAAAGAATGTCGACGGCTCCGACCACCCTTATGTCAAAAAGTTTTATAAAGAAATGAGAGAGCTTCAGATTCATACTCGTTGCCTGTTCAAACTTGCGTTTTCACACACAAACGAGCAGGGGGCAATAGGGGGAGGCCCCCCTGTTGCCAAAGCTAAAGAAAATGAACACCCCAACAAAAATTGCAAACCTCCCTGCTCACCTCTGGGCAGGCAGGGAGCAGGCCCCCTGGACTTTTGAACAAAAGCCAGGGACAGGCCAGATCAACAAGGACTGGGGGCAAGCTCCCCAACCTTGTATAAAAAACACAAACCTCCCTGCTTACCTCTGGGCAGGCAGGGAGCAGGCCCCCTGGACTTTTGAACAAAAGCCAGGGACAGGCCAGATCAACAAGGACTGGGGGCAAGCCCCCCAACCTTGTATAAAAAACGCAAACCTCCCTGCTCACCTCTGGGCAGGCAGGGAGCAGGCCCCCTGGACCTTTGAACAAAAGCCAGGGACAGGCCAGATCAACAAGGACTGGGGGCAAGCTCCCCAACCTTGTATAAAAAACACAAACCTTCCTGCTTACCTCTGGGCAGGCAGGGAGCAGGCCCCCTGGACTTTTGAACAAAAGCCAGGGACAGGCCAGATCAACAAGGACTGGGGGCAAGCCCCCCAACCTTATATAAAAAACACAAACCTCCATGCTTACCTCTGGGCAGGCAGGGAGCAGGCCCCCTGGACTTTTGAACAAAAGCCAGGGACAGGCCAGATCAACAAGGACTGGGGGCAAGCCCCCCAACCTTGTATAAAAAACGCAAACCTCCCTGCTTACCTCTGGGCAGGTAGGGAGCAGGCCCCCTGGACTTTTGAACAAAAGCCAGGGACAGGCCAGATCAACAAGGACTGGAGGCAAGCCCCCCAACCTTGTATAAAAACGCAGACCTCCCTGCCTACCTCTGGGCAGGCAGGGGGCAAACCCCCTGGATTCCGAGCAGAAACCAGGGACAAGCTATGCTAGGCACGACTAACATTAGGGAAAGATCCCCCGAGTTCTAGATCAAGCATACCTTAAAGAAGCAAAGAAAAGAAAAATATTCCACAATAAGACCCGTGAAGGGTAGAAAGTCTTTACAAAGTTAAAGAGAAGAAACCAAAGTGACAAATATTACAAGCAAGCTGGCCACAACACAGGCTCAGCACAGAAAAATAAGACTATTACAAGAAAAGGAGCGTCACGGAGCATCCTGGCGAGGGCCGGCATCTGCCTCAGGCTGTCTGGCCGCCCGAGCTTCATTTTTAGCGGTATAGAGACTCCGGAAGGTGTCCTCATCAAAGGTAGGGAACATTTCCCCTATCACCTCCATCACCAACTCCAGGGAAGAGTTGGCGCCGCTCGCGAAGCTGGCATCCACCGCAGCTTCAGTCTCCTCTGCCAGGGTCTCCTTCTCCTTCTTCCATTCTCCTTTAGCCTGTTCAAAAGTTGAGTTAGCTCTGGACAATTGCTCCTCCAAATCAGCCACTCTCCCCTTTAAGTGCCCCATCTCAGCCAGAGACAGATTAGCTCGATCCACCGATAGACGGCTCTCCTTCAGATCAGCCTCCAGCTTGGCTACTTCCTTCACAGCCCTCTCTCCCTGCAGCCTCCACTGATCAGCCTGTTTCTTTACCTCCTCTAGCTCGCCCTCCTGCCTTGCCAGCTTATCCTTCAAAGAGCTTATCAAGGAAATATCCCTCTCCACCATAGCCAGGCGGTCAGGAGGAGGAGCCCCGGGTGTGATCGTCAGTTCTTCATCACTCAGGCGGCTGAGAGCCGCCAGCTCGGCAGATGCCAGCAGAACCTTAGAGGTACGCTGGATGTACTGAAGCACTTGATGAGAAGTTGAAGTCACAGTTTTGGTGAGGCGGTCGGCCAAGACGGCACCAGAATCAGAAAGCAGGCCTGACACGTCCACGCTGTCACCAGTAGTATAGTGGAACTCTGCATTTTCCTCCAGGAAAGGGGTACTTGGAAGCTCACGGGCAGGACGCTTCGCCTCGGGGGTGGTAACATCCGCCTCCAGATCCACCACATCAGCACTAGGAGGTTCCCTGTCTCTTTTTCTCCTCAACTCCAAAGGAACACTTTCCCCAGTTCCCTCGGAATTCCCAGGTTGCGTTCCCTGAGAAGCTTGAGGTCCAGCTGAAGAAGCACCCTGCTTCTGACCAGGGGAAGGGGTAGCTCCAGAAGTGACCTCACCCTCCCCCTCATGGATGCTGGGGGTAGGAGTCGCCGGCTTCGACGAAGGCAGCCGGGGGGGAAGAGGCAATTTTCGACCAGCAGCAAAGTCTTTTACAAGCTTCATTAAGGCTTTGCTCCCTTTCCTGAAATTCGCAGGGAGAGAAGGACGCTTCGAAAGAACGACTAGATCCTCACTCAAGCCCAGTCTCCTGACTTGCTTCTTTGTCCAGCGCCAAGTATAGGAATCTGCAGAAAGGGAAAGGCGGTCATCTAAAAAGCAAGGAGAAATAAAGTCTCTGGAAAATCGTGACAGCAGAAACTCCCTAGAACTACCTTCAAGGTCGGGAATCAGGCCCAAGGGAAGCAAGTACTCGTCTGTCGTTATAAGCTCCGCGTGAGGGAGCCAGAAGGCAGGGCCAAAGTTGCCATGTTTGTCCGCAACAATTTCAAACTTTTGAATCAAAATCTCCTCCTTCTCGCTCAACTTGACCTCCAGGGCCTTCCCCCGACGCCTGGGTGGTACTCCTCGCGTGTTTCCATACGGGTGTGGACATGATTCCTAAAATGCCTAGGAATCTTCCACCCTGACGCGCTATGGACGTATAAAAAGTTATTTTTCCAGTCCTTCAGGCTGCTCAAAGCCGGCCAGACCAAGGCATACTTCTTTTGTCTCAGCAGAGACCAATAACCAGGAAGGCCATCCCCCCTGACGAGGACACCATTTGAAGACCGACCATAAAGCGAAGGGCGTCAATATAAGGCCCCTCGCCATGAAAAAGGCAGGTCCAGGTGTAAGCTACTAAAGATCTAATGGCTGTGACTATTAGCTGGGCAATGGCGACATTCATCCTCCTGAAGGTTTCCTCCAGGAAGGGATGTAGTGGGAATCGCAGGCAAAATTCTAAGGCCTTATGGTAGACGGCCACGCAACCCTCCGGGGGACAGCACACTGTGTCTTTTTCCCCCGGAACTACGACTGTGTACCCTTCCCCAAAGTTATAAAACTGTTCAATTGCCCTGGCAGCATTACTCTCCAGAATCAGGTCCCTGTTCTTGGCCTCAGGGTAAGTCTTTAGGGGGATCAAATACTTTTTCTTATCCAAGTAATAAGTCCTCCCTCTCTCCCTGCGGATGAGGGGGCCGGCAACTTTGGAAGGGTCCACCTCCAGGGCCTCGTCATCGGAGTCGACTACATCAAAGGGAGCAGGTTCGGGTGACTCAGCACCCTCCCCCCCTGTGATGATCATCCTCTTCCCGAGGGCCGACCCCGGAGGAAGAAGTTATGTCACGCCGGCCACCATCACCATCCCCAGTTCCCCCGAGCAAAGAATTAAAAGAAAGGGGACGAACTCGCGACATACTGGCTATGAAAGGGAAAAAAGAGGAGGAAAGGTTTAAAGAAGAACTTCTAACCTAAAAACGCCGATAATCGCCGGAAAAAGTGACAGAGGGTACTTCTTGTTCCTCGCAGAATGCTCAACAACAAAAGCGATTTGAGAGTGTAAGGAGTTGGAAATCTCAGAAAAAGCAAAAGAAGAGAGTGGAGGGGAAGAAGGGCTTATATAAAGCCCAAGAAGCCAAAGGGGCGACTTCCCTGACAAGATCCCCAACAGTCTCCCACGTGTCGCACGCTGAACACGGGCTGTTCACCCCTTCCCAAGAAGGACCTCGAAAAACTAAAGTGGCAGAGGGAAAAAATCGACCGACGACGTCATCCCCGCATTAAAAAAAAACGAAAAAAAAAAACGAAGCTGGTTAAATTTCATTTCATTAGCCTTAAAGAAAGGGGAAGATTACATCTTGTGCCGAACAAGAAAAGAAAATACACAAGGCCTAAAAATTCCGGCCCGACAAGTCAACACCCTGCTACGCAGGCCTAATCGTCATCCAAATCTGGGGAATGGTCCCCAGGGCTGCCTTGGCTCCCAAAATCCGAGCCCCAGTCCCAGTCTGGAGGAATCCTTGAAAGGATCATCAGGGAGTCCATCCCCATCCTTGTCACTCAAGCAACCAAGACCCTCACTATCATCAGAGTCTCGGCTACTGTCCTCCCAATCCCTGCCAAAGGGAACAGCCAGGGACTCGTCGCAGGTGCGACAACCTGTTCTCCTCACAGGGGAGGAGGGGCCAGACCCCAGGGAGGAGTCAGCATCAGAAAAGTCAGGATCAAACTGCTCAGGGTGCAGCCACGGAAAGCATTCGTGGCACCCCGGTCAAAGCAACCCCCTCCCTGAGGGCAACGCCTAAATCTGGGAGCAGCAGGAGTCGAGGATCTTTTAAGACGTTTACCCGACCTGGTGGAGATTTTCCTGCCACTCCGACGAGAATGAAGCCGTGAACGACGGCTACGACGAATGGCTCGATAAGCAGCTCGAGCGTACCGGAGCCTCCAGAATCCTCTGAAAAGGAAAGTAACAGAGCGAACTCCACGACGAGTCACGAATTTTTTGATCCAAACCATGATTAAAACAGAGAAAGTGGAAATATTGAAGATGGGCTAAGCAGAAATGACGAAGAGAACTGGGATTTATACAAGTGAAAGCACAGCATTAATGACGTCCCAACCACCCTGGAAGGAGAACCACCAATCAGGAACTCTTCACGGTTCCCGAAAATCCATCAAGAGGAGAAGTGTAATCATTGCAAAAACACTCTCAACTCTTTGTATACCTGACGTGAACTGCGCTTCGTTCCTTGGGAAGGCGCAAAGCATTAAATGCGGTAGCAGACATGGAAGTCAACCTCCCTCCAAGCAAGAGTCGCCAGCAGAAGAAAAGCCTTGCTTTCCCCCTGCTGACGAGGGCCAATTGATTGGGGTCGGCAGCCTGTCACTAATCGCCTGCCAGGCAGGCTCCAGAGGCACGCCTATAAAGCTCGAAGGCCAGTCCCTGGCAAGAAACCAAAATAGAAGCATAAACGCTAAGGAAAGCAATCGACCGCCGGGCCAGCAAGCCAACACAGCCTGCTAGAGCCCAGTGGCCACGGTTCAAAATCCGCCTGCCCTGGGGATGTCCCTGATTGACAGGGCCGAGACCCCCAGGGGCCCTCCCGTCATTTCGCCTAAGGTAATTGGGAATGGGTGGATGGGAAGACGCCACTTGTCACCTCCTTATCCATCCACTCCCCTCCCACTTCCCTCTCTTGTGGGAAGGTATAAATACTCAACCCTTTCCCACAAGAAAGGGGTTGGATTTTCTCTCTCTAGACTCTCACTCCTAAAAACGCCGCCTAGTTCCTCACGAGCTAGGTTCATCAAGGCATTTCACGGACTAACTTAGGCATCGGAGAGGGTTCCCTCGGACAACCTCCGAGGCCCTGTGCGTTCATTGTGCAGGGAGCAGGCCGACTCCGCCGGGAAGGTCCGATCATAGGAGAGGGATAAAGGAGAGGTCAAGGGAAATCGTGCTATCCATTGCTTGTCAACGTTTCAATTTACGACCCGGGATCCAGAGCCGGGTTAATTGTTTCCTTGACCGGAACAGTTTTATAATAATTTTAAGAATTTTGAGTTAAATCGTTAAAAATAAAAATAGGAACAAAATTTAATTTAATTTAAATTTATAAAATTCGGGGGTGTTACACCTGGACTCGGTCGAGTGACCCAGTGCACCTGCAATCGGGCCTGACTAAGGGCCCACTCGATCGAGTGGGCTGAGCACTCGATCGAGTGGCTCAGCTGGGTTGCGTGGGTCCAGCGCTTTGGACCGCGAGATGAGTTTTTGATGGTTTTGTATTTGGACTGGTTCTTTGTGTTTGAGTGGCTGTTTTGTATGTCCCAGAAACGACTTTGACCGGGGTTGACCCAATCGCTAAAAAGTCGGTTTTATTTCCGGTGTCGGTTTTGGCCCGAATTAGTCTTGTTTGACTCGGAACGGTCCACTAGGCCTGGATTTGAGGTCAGTTTTGTGAGATTTTTACTCCTTAAGTGCTTATGCCAACCAGTAATGGTTTTGAGCCCATATCCGAGCACGTAGAAACACGTTAGCGTCCGATCATCATCGAGTGTTTTTTGGGAAACTGCTATAGACACCTTGCAGTCAAAATACGGGTGTCTACAGAGCCCCCACTCTGACTGCGGCTTGGACAAGGCGAAAGTCAGAGTAGCTACCAGGCCAATCGAGGATTGAGACCTGGCAGACTTCCGATCGGGTCGTTTATAGTCCATTAGACTCGCGTGAAGGGCTCGCCAGCCATAAGATAGAAGTCATACCTGAGATGATGACGATAACTCCGTGGGGAATTGGACTTGTCGCATAAGTCCTGAGTGCGCCTGTATGTAGGCTGATCCCGTGTTATTCCGGGGAAAATGCCACCTGGGGCCTTCCGCTGGGGAGATATGGGGGGTTGTATGTTCCTGTTTGAGTCGAACCTGTATAAGTCACATAAAAAGTTTGCATGCAACACGTAGGTAGAAAAATGACTCGCGCTGGGGAAAATGATTTTTGGGATATTTTCCACGGTACCCTCGAACTTTGACACATTACACATGGTACCCCTCATTTTAAGTTTGTTCCTATGGTAACCTTGTGTTTTGTGTTTAGTGTCCATGGTACCCCTGATTAATTTTCTGTCATAACGGCATTAAAAGTTAGTTTAGTTAAAGTGATTAATTTGTTTCAGAGGAAAAATTAGTTAGAACAATTAACGAACTTCTAATTAAAATAATTGAAAATTAAGGGAATGTCCATGATACCCCTGTGTTTTCAATGTTTTAGCCATGGTACCCTTAAATTTTAAATTCTTTGCCCATGGTACCCTTGTGATTACAATTCATTCAGGGGTACCATGGACAAATACTTGAAATCACAAGGGTACCATGGACAAAAAATTGAAAATACAAGGGTACCATGGTTAAAATACTGAAAACAGAGGGGTACCATGGGCATTTCTTCAATTTTCAACTATTTTAATTTGAATCTCATTAATTTTCTAACTAATTTCACCAAAAAAATTAAAATTAATCACTTTAACTAAACTAACTTTTAACGCCGTTATGACGAAAAATTGATCAGGGGTACCATGGGCATTAAACACAAAATACAAGGTTACCATAAGAACAAACTTAAAATGAGGGGTACCATGTGTAATGTGTCAAAGTTCGAGGGTACCGTGGGAAATATCCCATGATTTTTTAAATTTTTTAAATTTTTGAAAGTTTTGAACTGTTTGAATTTTTGAAATTTTGACTCCTAAAGAAAATTAGGAAAGTTCGGGATGATTATTTCCATGCTAGTATCGAGACTAGGCTTGTGGGTTGATTCCGTCAGGATTAGGAAACTATTATGCAAGGAAAGATATGGAAAGAGAGTTATAGAATTAATACTATAAATACCCCTCCCTTGCCCTTGACTTCCTTCATAATCTCCATCTCAATTCCTCCCTTCTCAAAAGAAAGTCTCCTTACTCCTTTCAAGAAAATAGCCATGGGAATCGACAGATTGACTGTGATGCTGCAGGAATGGTACCGACGTTTTAGGGACACAGATAGGGTGGCTCTCAACCAGACGGGTATTACTCAGCTGTACCCGTTTCGTCAGATGCAGGTTGATCGCTATTTTCTGGATGCGTGCTTGTCTTATTGGGATGACATATATCATGTCTTTGCCTTTCCTCAAGGAGAAGTTTGCCCTTTACCCGAGGAGATTGCTACTGTGGGAGGGTGGAACCCAATACTCGGACCTGCCATACCTTATTCAATTTATGACCCAAGGAGGAAGCTTCGAGAATTTTTGGGGCTTTCTCACAACGAGGTATCCCGTATGATAGAGGGTGATAATATTTCTCTGATCGACTTGGCTGAGAAATTCATGAATCCTCTCGATGTCCGGGTCAGACCGGCTCACAGCCGTAGGGCTTTTTCCTTTTGTATGCTCCATGTTTATGCCTTTGAGGGTCACATGGATTTATTGTCTTGTATGGGTAACGCCCGCCTCTTGACCGTGGTTGATTTGATGGAGACGGAGTATAGCCTGGCTTGGCTGATCACGGGTGAAATCATCCAAGGCTTAGATAATCGCAAGAGGGATTCCTCGGCTCGTCTCACCGGAAGTACCCGTCTACTGCAAGTATGTTACTTTGAATTTTATTTTTCCCAATTTCTTGATTCTTTTAATTTTTTTCCGCGATTTCTCTGCTGCAGTGGGCACTCGATCGAGTCACCCTGGCACTCGACCGAGTGCCCTCGTAAAAAGCCCCCTGTTCGTATTAAGAGGTACCACTCGATCGAGTGTCTCAGGCACTCGACCGAGTGCCCTTAGGCGGACGCCTATTTCGCCTCGGGAACTCATGTTCTGTTTCCTTTTTCAGATTTGGTTATATGAGAGGCTATCAGTGATAGATCTTCCTCTTGACGCGAGCAACTACCGTCATAACCAGGTGATGACGAGGAGACGGGCCATTGATTTTTCTCACCAGATAACCCAGAAGTATTGGGACGAGTTGTTATCTTTTCACAGTGGCCCGTTAATTCGATGGGTAGTGCCGTGGTGGCCCATCTATCTTTGGATTGGCTTGGATCCGAGGGACAGAGCCCTGTATCAGGTAATCCTATCTTTCAGGCAGACAGTTCGTATTTGCCCGGATCGCATACTAAGGCAGTATGGATGGACCCAGCGAATCCCCGAAGTTGAAGCAGTTGTGGGTGACCCTACCCAACTGACTGATGTGATGTGTGATACCTGGATGCAAAGATGGTACACCCGGCATACTTGGCCCGTTCCCAAATCTCGTCACTCGACCTGGGTTTCGGATTGCTATGTGAAGTGGACTAAAGCGGGTGATGCCAAAGCCCGAGCTGCTCTGAAAGTTGATGAGGCCTTTGACCTGCTGCGAAGGGAGCAAGCAAAAGACAACAGGGGCTTCTTCGAAGAAGGAGACACTCCGGCTATCCTGGTCCGCCTAATGTCAGGTCACAAAAAGAAGCCTAAGACTCAAGTTGAAGGGTCTAGTGGTAAAGGTGCGCGGGGGAAAGTGAGCCCCCAGACTGACTTGGAGAGGAGACTGGGCCCAAAACTAGCCGTGCAGGACCGACTTAGCCCACGAGATAGGCTACCCAAGCACGTACGGGCTCGACTTGGGCCAAAGACTGTGGCAGAAGACCCGCTGTAGAAGAAACGGGTTTGAGCTAAAGAGGTTCCTCTTGTGATTCGGGAACGCTCGCCCCCGCCCTGTCGACCTCGGGCTCCACACGACCCAAAGGATAAAGGAAAGGGCAAGATGCCTGGATATTAGCCCCTTTGTTTTATTATTTGAGTATTATTATTATTTTTTGGGTGTGATTTTTTGTGGGTGTTTTGCCGTTTTGGCGTTTTTTTTTCCTTTTTTTTTGTAATTCCCGAGTTTGTCGGTTTTTAATAAAGACGTATTAGTGAATACCGTTCCCGTCTTTTCGTTTATTGCAGTGGTTGTACCCTTTTGAGGGGTTGCCTACGTATCCACAATTAGTGGAATCAAACCAAACGTAGTTCAAAATATGATTTTTTGAAATTTTCGAAATACATCAAGACTATTAGTTCAAGATGTGCGACAGTAGAATAATTAATTCTAACTTATTTACTTGTCTATAATTTTTGAAAATTTATAGAAAGACAAATTTTTATAAATTCTTGCAAATGACATTGAGATGGGGTTTAGGGGTAATAGCGCTTTAACTGGTCCAAGTTGGTTGGGTTGACGAACTCGTTTTTCGTCCAAGTCTGTCAGCATCACCGCTCCCCCTGATAGGACCTTCGTGACCAAGTATGGCCCAGCCCAATTGGGTTTGAATTTACCCCTTGGGTCATGATGGTAGGGATTTGCCGTGGGTCCCCACCGTCAAGTAAAGTCCAACTAACCTAACACGTAGCTAGGGTAAGTCGGGTCGAGTCCACGGGGACGGTAAAGAGGGTTTCGACTAAGTTTTACCTAAGAACTTGACTAGGTCTCGCGGCTAAGCTAAACTAGAATGATAAGAAGGGAATAAACTATGACTATGACTAAGCTAGGGGTGACAACTAAGGCTAAACGAATCTATCGAACTAAAGAAATCAAACAAGGAAAGAGTAGGGTTAGGTCGGGTTCATAAGTGTAGTAGGATAGTTGGAGTAACGATGGTGCAAGGTTCACCTAGTTACTAAGGATGGTCCGCGCTCTCGGGTCAAAGACAATACCCGAATACTTATGCAAGGTCGGTCCGCGCTCTCGCGTCAAAACCCAAGTCCGCACTCTCGTGTCAAAGACTAAACCCGAATACACAAGAATTCAATCACAAGTCAAACACACAATGAGTAGAGGAAGACTAGCATGAGAAGCATGGCCACTACAACTCAAACAAGCAATTCAACAAACACATAGTGTGCCCAACATATAACTAGCAAAAAAAGATTCACCTTTACCCACAATCAAGCCCTAATCACCCATAATCCACACTTAATCACCCATAACTTGCGGGCTTTGTCTCTCTTAGCTAGCCCCGTCAATTTCGAGAGAAACCACCAAATAACGGTCCATCTAATCAAGGGCCCACCATGGAATTTTAGTTCTTCGTCCCAGTAAGTTTGGTTTATGTGATGGCTCGAGCTTATTCGCCGTTTCCTTGAGCTAATTTGGCAACTACGATATTTGGATATGCTCACCGGGGGCTTTATGATCGACAAGCGCTCGAATAACCAGATCTAAAAAAATGCAAATTTCGTAAGCGAAATCGGGTACCGCTGGCAGGCACTCGATCGAGTGTCACGCCTGACTCGATCGAGTGGACTAGCTGAAATCAGGCAGACGGGTTTTTATCGAAGTCACTCGATCGAGTGGCTGTCCACTCGATCGAGTGGCCCCTGTACGTCAATGTTTCGCGTTTAAAAAAAAAAAAAGCGCGAGAGGTATACCTGCAAAAGACGGGTACTTCCCGTCAATTGTCGGTCCGAGTCAAGGCTTCTAGCATCGAGGCCCGTAATAATCTCTCTGGCTGCCAGCCAAGCCGGGCTGTGACCCGTCTCCATCTGATCACTATGCCGATCAGCCTAATCTGACCCAAGCACGAGTTAGCATCCATTTTTCCCTAAAAATGTATCGATGAAGCATGCAAAAGGTAAAAGCCCTACGTCTATGGGTGGAAGTAACTCGTACGCCGCCAGAGTTCATGAACTTGTCGGCTAAGTCAAATAAAGAAACTGAATCTCCCCGCACCATACGATCCGTCTCAACATGAGATAAGCCAAGAAAATTCCTTAATCTCCTCCTTGGGTCAGGATAAAACGGAGGAATAGCCGGACGAGCATTAGGACACCAACCGCCAATAACAGCAATTTCTTCAGGAAGGGGGCATATTTTCCCACAAGGAAATGCGAAAACATGGTGGGTAGTATCCCAAAAGGATAGGCAAGCATCCAGAATGTGTGAATCTACCCTAAGTCGTTGGAGCGGAAATAAAGCAGTAATTCCCATCTGAGTCAGCTGAACTTTGTCTTCATCCCGGAAATACTGGGACCATGTCTGAAGCATTGCGGTCAAATGTTCGATACCCATAGCAAGAGCTTTTTCTTAAAAGTCTAAAGGGTTTTGAGAAAAGAAAAGAAAGATTTGAGTTGAGATATGAAAATTAAAAGCCACAAACCCTCTATTTATAATAGAAAATCCTTTCCTAATTGCCTTAGGAATAGGAATTCTCATCATGTCTCCTAATTCACATAGGCGTGGGCTCAACCCAAAAGGCTTTAGGACTCCTTTTAAGAATCTGATACAAGAATCAAGTCATCCCGAGCATTCTCATTTTCAAAATTTTGAAATTTTCAAGATTTTTCAAAAAAAAAATCTTTTTTTTATTTCCCCAGCGTGAGTCGGTGTCTCGCCTAAATGTTACTTACGAATTGCTATGTGTAAGCATACAGGTACACCCAGACTCCAGAAGAAAGTTGCCTCATTAGGACTCCCCAGCAAAGAGCCCTAGGCAGCATTTCTACTAAGGAAACACAGGATGTGGCTGCAAACGAGCACACCCAGAGCTTCTTAGGCAAGCTCCCGCGCAGCTCCAAGATGTGATGTATCCAGATATAGGTACACCCGGGACTTACACGACAAGTTTGAATCCCCACGGAGTTATCAGCATCAACTCAGGTATGATTTCTGTCTTATGGCTGGCGAGCCCTTCACGCAAGTCTAATGGACTATAAACGACCCGACCGGAAGTCTACCACGTCTTAATCTTTGATTGGCCTGGTAGCTACTCTAACTTTCGCCTTGTCCAATCCTCAGTCAGAGTGGGGGCTATGTAGACACCCACATTTTGACTGCCAGGTGTCTATAACAGTTTGCAAAGAACACCCGATGATGATTGTTGTGTGCTAAATTTAGACCGTTTTTCCCCTCATTGAGACCCGTTTTTCCCTCGTTTTACGAGTCTTGAGTGCGATTATTGCCATATTTTGAGTAAATCTCGCATTAGCGTCCCTCTTGTGCGTTTTACGTGTTTTTGGTAGTTTTTCTATCATTTTGATAGGATTTTGCACCGAAATCACGATCGAGCTTCCACGAGCACAAGAGAAGGGAATACCGTCCAAAGAGTGAAGCACACAACTTAAAGTTTAAAGCCATCCAATCAATCAACGAAGAATGAGACAAGAAAGAGGCCAAGAAAAATGACCGGGCGAAATTTCACCCGGTGAAACACCACCGGGCGAAATTTCACCCGACGGTGAAAGCGCCTCCCGAAGATTTTCTGAGTCCTCCCCACCGGGCGAATCTGACCAGGCAAAATTTTGCCCACCGGATGAAATTTCGCCCGATGGAGAGAAGAGCCGGAAAACGCAAAAATGGAAGAAAATCTGACCGTGTGAAATTTCACCCGGTGGGAATTATCGTCAAGTCCGCAGGGCGAAGTTTCACCCTATGAAGATGCTAAGGGAGATTGTCTCACTAATGGAGCATAAAGTTTGATTTGGGCTTTAGGTTAAATACCCATTAAGAGATTACTATATATATGTCTACCCTACTTAGTTGCCTATTACCTCTCCATTATGCTAAGGAGGGAAGACATTACACCATCCTATTAGTAGTAGTATTCTAGTAGAAAATCCTCCATAATTCTAGTAGTTTACATAGTAATTAGTAGTAGATGTACATAGTTTACATCAACAATTCTCTAGATTTCAAGTTTGTAGAAGATTATTCAAGTTTTTTTTGAAGATTTGTTGGGTTTATTGGAGGATTAGTGACAAGTTCTCCATTTTATTCATCAAAGATTCAATCTTTATTCATGATATTTTCTTATTTCTTGTAGCTCTCCATAGTTGGTATACTTCTCTTCCACTCTCTAATCTCTAGTCTAGTTTTAATGTTATTTTCTCATCATTATCTTGTCTAGATCATATTAGTGTTGATAGTTTCATTAGATCTATTTAATATGCATGTTGTAGAGATTTTCCCCTTAGTCAATGTTTTGTTGCTTTCCATAATGATTAGTGAGTAGATTTCTTGTTGGGGAGTTTAGGGTTGAGGACTTGGACTATTTGAATTTAGGGGTAATGGTGGGTTGCTTGCATGTTGGTTTATCTTATTTATGGTGTTATGTCATTGTTGTTTTAGTCCGGCCAACTAGACCGACCTTGACTAATTTCTATCAATATGGGAAAACTCGGGGTAGAAATTACCATGACTAGGGACTTACCCTCATTCACCGCGAAAGCGGGTTTTTAGGTGAGTTTATCAATATTGCGACAAAAACTCGATCCCCACCTTCTTAGACTCCGAGTACCGAATCCCGACTTCTCCCTAACACCTTTTCCCTAGATTGACCACTTCTAGCTATCATCGTAGTGATTCCTCTAGTATAGACTCGACCATTAGAAAACCCCCTCTAGACATCAAACACGACACTTTAAACCCGTTATTATCACACCGTTCCCTGTGGACCGACCTCAACTTACCACGATTACTTGTTTGTTTTTGTGTGTCATCTCGAGTCTTATAAATATTGTTTTTGATCCCCCGTCCTTCGTTAACGACCGATCCGATTGGGTGGCGATCAATGATCGGACGTAAACATGACTTAATACGCTTGATTTTGGACTCGGAATCAATAATAATTGGCGCGAGCTTTTAACGGAGTAAAATCTCACCAAACCGACCTCAAATTCAGGCCCAGTGGGTCGTTTCCAGTCAAATGAGACTAATTTGAGTCAAAACCGAGACCAGGGGCAAAACCGTCTTTTAGCGACCGGGTCATACCCCGGTCAAAGACATTACCGAGACAGAAAATCTGTCACGCGGCATTCGAGAATCCAATTTGAAGTCGGATTCCTCACAAAAATCAGCTACAAAAACATTAAACAATTCCATAAGAGATAAAACTCGATCTCTAAGAAGGGATCCCACCCGGCTCAGACCCACTCGATCGAGTGGACCAGCCACTCGGTCGAGTGAGCTCTTAAAAAAACCGCCAAATCCAACATCAGACCGGGCACTCGATCGAGTGTTGTGAACTACTCGGTCGAGTGACCCTTGTTCCAGCCCTAAAAAACGGGTGTTTCTTCCCATACAAGCAAGTCTTTCCTATCCACAAGCGGAATCTCGTTTCACCCCAACCGGTTGCTTTCTTCCTTTGCAAGCAATCTATTTCCTATCCAAGTCGGGTATTTCATCCTATAAATACCCCACCCCCGCAACATCTATTTTTCACAACATCTACGACAACTCCCGACACACATTCATTCATAACATCCCGACATCAACCCGAATCTCTAGCAACCTTAGGCAAACTATACCGGAATACCGTCCCGATCTTTCCTATAAATCCTATAAGAAAACCAAGTCAAAACCCAACATCTTAACTCCTCCTATATCCTCGTTACTCCTACGCAAGCGCCGTTACTACGAGTCCGTGATCGAGGTCGAAATTAGCATGTAGGTTGAGGGTGTTACAAATCCCGATCTCTCTCTTTCTTCTCTTCCTTCTTCTCGTTTTTTCCCGTCGTCAAGCGTCGTTGTCGTCTTTTTTATTTTTATCGTTTCTAATATCATTATTAATATTACTACTACTATAATTAGCAATAAAAGTGTCGTCCCTAAGGATTCGATATCGACTCTATTGTCGAATGTCGGATCTAAAGGAATCAATCAAACAAACCGTTTTCAAAAACTATTCTCGTTGATGCCGAAATAATAGTCACATAGTCCTAAAAAGACTAATACGACATTACAACGCGGAGGGATTTATTTCGATTCAAAACAATTTCTAAACATCTTTTTTTTCCTAAAAATCGCTCTAAATATTGGATATCGATTTCGTAGTCAATTATCAAATATTGACGAGTTTTGGAAATTTTAAGTCGGGTATAAATTGTGCCATATTTTTACATGACTTAGTGAAATTATCGGTTTTCAAAAATTAAAAGCAACTTCGAAAATTGCTAATCGAGTCACCACTCGAACAGAGGGCACTCGATCGAGTGCCATAGCCACTCGGTCGAGTGACACCCCAAAACAGAACCAGAATACTTTTCTCGAGGACCACTCGATCGAGTGTCATACCTGACTCGATCGAGTGGCACCTCAAAATAGAAGCAAAAGGGTTTTTATGAGGCACTCGACCGAGTCCTTACATGACTCGATCGGGTGACCTTTATCACGACAAATCCTTGAGCCTTCAACATATTTCGAGCTTCGATAAACCTTTTTAATGACTTCGGTCAACACGTGTAAAGTCTATCACGTGTCCTAATCTTTTCAAAACCTTGCATCATATCATTTAAGTCATTCTAATCTTTTTACAAACCGTTATATCGTTACTAACTCGTTTGTTTCTATTTTGGCATTTCTTTTGTTTTATTGTACTAAAACAAATCTCACGTGCTAAAACAACTCCGACTTAGTTCAAAGATGCATTAAACGACATAGATCAAACATAATTCACATGTTTAGTTCAAAACATTGTTTGCATATAATTCAACCGTCAAACTAACACGCGTACACCAAAAACGAACGATATCTTAGTAAAGGCCGCTAAGTGCGGGCGGGGTTGGGTGTTCTTTGTGAACTTCCCAACACGTACCCTCACCCCTTACTCAGAACCGTGGTTTCCGGATGTCCGAAACCATTGGCATACGAGAGTCATTCAATACCCAATTTCCGATAATGTCGGAATCAGTATCGCAATGCAAAGGGACTGATGGAGGGATTTGTCGTGAATCCCACCGATCAAATAAATAACCGGCAAAACCTAACTAGGGTAGCTAGGGTAAGTCGGGTCGAATCCACGGGGACGGTAGTGGCATATAGACCAAGGTCACCTAAAAACGAGACTAAGTCAACGAGCTAAACTAGAGAATGGTAGAAGGAGAGAAGGCTAGACTAAGACTAAAGTACCGGAGAAACAAACAAGGAAAACGGGCTAGGATTAGGTCGGGGTCAAAGGGGTAACGGAATGGTCAAGGAAGAGCTAGAGCGAAGGAGGTAGTAGGGTGATCTAGGTTGGTCCGGGCTCTCGCAACTTAGACCGACCTAGAGGTTCCTCATGGAACCCATCTCGGCGACACACACGACAAAGAAAGGCAAGAAAAACAAGCATTCTAACCTACTTAGTCATTCAAGCATTTCAACAAACATGTAAATGCATCACCCAAGAGGAAACCCAAATCTTCCACCAACATTTCCAACAAACCCTTAATCATCCAATTAACACCCTAATCACCTTACTAACCCTAGCAAGAGTACTACTCTAACATTATCAAACTACAACTAACATAAACAAGAGAAAACAACACAAACATCAAAACATACATAAACAAACTAGTGAAAATGATGAACAACAAACAAAGATTAAAACTTGGAAGATTAAACATGAAAGATTAAAGGAAAAGAGAAAGGAAAGATTATACCAACTACAAAGGATGAAAAGGAGAACACTTGTATAGAAGAAAACCCAAATAATTCCACCAAGGTTGTCAATCTTGGATGGATTCTTCAAGAGATCCAATAATACAAGATTAAACTAAGATTAACTACTAATTACCGACTAATCTACACTAATCTAATCTAATCTAACCTAAAGTAGTCTAGGGTTTAATGGGAAGTGAAGAACATAAGCTTTACAAAACAAGGGAAGAGTATATATAGGGTTACAAATGGAAGGGAGAAGAAAGAAAGGAAATGCGGGCAGCAGCAGCACGGTCCCGATCGGAAAGGGAAATCCCGATCGGGAAACTTCAACTTTCCCGATCGGGAATATGCCAACCCGATCGGGAAAGCTCCACAGTGGCGTCCCTAATCGTGCACTCCATCCCGATCGGGTTTGAGGCCTTCCCGATCGGGATGGGTCTTGTAGGCCTCCAATATGAACTTTTTGGTCCCTCCTTGCTTCTCATGGGCTTCCCATCGATTCTCGGGACTCGGGATCGGGTCTCGGAGGCTCGGGATTGGGTCCCAAGGTCTCGGGGTCGATTCCAAGGCATCGAATCATCGTTCCTTTACTCCGTTGGCTCCAAAATGTGTATGTATAGAGTCGGAATCGCTCCAACTCTTCCAAATCGGTCTCGGGAACCTGAAACGAACTAAAGGAAGCATAAGAAGCCCCTAAACCGCTCCCAAGGAGCGATTCTACAAGGAAAATGAGACCAAAACACTACGAAATAGGCACTACAAACCACACTTATCAACTCCCCCACACTTAACCCTTACTCGCCCTCGAGTAAGCACATACTAACTACTATACTAGCCGAATGGGTATTAGCGCACCCTACGCCCTTTCAACTCACGCGAGTGCACTTAGAGGAAAAGTGCACTCCGCAAGGCAAGTCGGGTCTTGCGACAAAACTGCGGATGCAACCGGACACAAGACACAAAAACAAACAAACACACAAACGAACACATAATCGGTTGCACCCAAAGAAAAACAAATCCGCTTCCCTCTAAAAGCGGTGAAAGAAGCATCGGTTTAGGACTTGAGGTAAGTGACGACGTTCCCAAGCTAGAAATACAAACCGAGGTGGACTAAACCCTAATAGTATGACGATAAAGCAACAAAAACGTTGGTAACTTACCTAGGTCCTCCTAACTTCCTAAAAACGTACTACGGGACGATCGGCGGAGTGGGAAGTGATGATCCACGGTGTTAGTCGACACTGTAGGTAAGTGAGACCCCGCCCCCTTTAGCGTGAGCCAAGAGGGTCGTCCCGTGTCCAAAACCGCCTAACTAGTCCAAGTAAAAAGGTGGAAAACATGCAAAATGAGGGAAGACCGACTAATGCCGCTATCATCCTTCCTCGGGACTCGGTCCTTTGGTAGGCTCTTCACGGCAAAAGTCGGAAAAAGGCTTATTTTTGTGGGGTTAAGATCTTTTTGTGAGACGATTTTCTTTTGACATTTTCTCTTTTCTTTTGCATTTTTGCTTTGTTTTGCCATGCCATTCTTTTTTTTCTTTTCTATTTTCTTTTTGGCTTTTGTGCCTTTTCTTTTTCTTCATTCTTTTCTTTCTTTCATTTTCTTTCTTTTTCTTTTCTTTGCCCTTTTGGCTTGATTTGGCTTTTTGGCATTCCTTTGTATGACAAGAAAGGGAGAATTCAACAATTTGCAATTTTATTGTGTGGATATGCGTAGGAGGTAGGTGAATGGGAGAGTTGGGAGCGCGCTTTCCCCCTTCAAACCCACAAAAAAGGTGGAGAACTTGGACTAATCAAACAAATCCGAACATGGTCACCTAGGGGACGGGACTCGGCAACCAAGGCCTTTTCACACCGTGGGTGGTCAAAATGGTCAAAATGCAAATCCCGTAGTAAATCCCTAGTAAGCTAGGTGGACTCAAGGTAAAGGACCAACGAAATCATGCATTGATTTAGGGTCATTCTACTAGACTAAAGTCCAAGACTCGATTTATACCACTAGGAAGGGAAAGTAAGCACTCACACACTAGCCTCTAAACCGGGTTTTCGAAAACCATTTACACACAAGACACACAACAAAACACAAAACGAAGACTCAACAAAAACGAAAGAAAAAGAAGCAAAAGCGACAAAACAAAAACAAAATAAAACAAACACATACATAACACAAACACCACCCCTAGCTTCCAAACAAATCACCAAATCACCCACAAACTTTACAAAGCTCCTCCCGAGCACACAACATCACAATCTCCTCCGAACTCCACAAGAGACAAAGAGGGAAAAAGGGATAAGATGTTACCGGAAGTCTCGAAGGCTCTCCAAAGCTATCGGTGATTCAAGTAACCTATAAGGAAAAAAAAGGGAGGCAAAACACGCGCAACACAACAAATGCACAATACATCGACATAAAAGGAAAACACACAAAAGGAAAATCTTTTTGATTTTTATGAAAAAATTTCAAATTTTTAGGGTTTTTAAAGATTTTTCGAAAAACTAAGAAAATAAAGCTAACTATGATAGAATATTGCTCCCCCCACACTTAAACCGAGCCATGTCCTCATGCTCGATCGTAGTGTGCGGAGAGACAAAAGAAAAGAAGAGAAACTACGAAAATAAAGCTAAAAATCGAAAATAAAGGTGAAGAAAAGGGTAGAAGGTGTCCAGCCGGGGTGTAGTCAAGTCACCATGGGCCGAGACAAGAAAAAGATATGGAAGGGGGAAGAAAATAAAAAGAAAGAAATAAAAGGAAATGGGAGGGGAGGACTAGGTGTAATCAAGTCACCTAGCCCGGATTCCGCCCAAATCCGACTAAATCCTCAAAAAGAAAGAGTGAAAAACTTGTAAAATTTGAATTTTGAAAATGACTCTCGATGTAGTCACATCATCGAGAATCGGGAGCAACCAAAACCAAGGCCTCGAAGGCCACCATGACAAAGGGAAAGGGAAGAAACAAGGGGAAAACAAGCAATAAAAAACGGAAAAGAAAGGATAGTTGCCATACCGATCGGTTAGCAACTCACTCTCTCCATCGTCTCAATGATCAATATAGGTACTTGCTTGTGTCGTCATTGTCATCCTTCTTCAAGCTTGATAGAACCGCACGGCTAAGGTAGTAATGGTGCGAGGGGGTGGGATTTGATGTGAATATCGGTCTAAAGTAGATAGAAGATGAAGTGAGGATATGAAAATGAAGTATGTGGGTGATATGATATGAGCAAGGAAGGTAGGGAGGTTGGGTGGGGGTATACAATGGTTGGGTGGGCTTAAATGTCGGAGAAGAAGCACCAAAAAGGAGTAGGGGATCATCCCGGTCGGGATGACATACCCGTCCCGGTCGGGAAGCCTCCTTCCCGATCAGGATGACACTCCAGTGAACTCGATTTTTGGCACCCTCATCCCGATCGGGACGGCCCCATCCCGGTCGGGACGACACACCCTTCCCGGTCGGGAAGGGTCTTCATGACTCCCATGACCCCAAAAACCGGCTCCCTTGCTCACGATCCAAGCTCTATCACTAACCACTCCTTTCTAGGAGTCACCTTCACTTCACCTATCACAATAAACTCAAAGTACACATCAAATTCACTCCCTCACATCGCTCATCAAAATACCAAATCAATTACAAGAGCTTCACAAAACAACAAAAATCAAGAGAAAAATCACACAAACACAAACACAAGTACTCTAAAGAGGAGAGGAGAATATACAACATGACGGTTCTTTAGGAACTCCGTCAAACCTAGGATGGTGGACTCTTCTTCAATCGTAGCCCTCAAGGGCATGGAGGAGCAAGTCGAACGCGCTACCGACATCATAATGAAGGCCCAAAAAGCGCTCGAGCCTAGCCAACCTCCACGGCCTCCAAGGTGGAGGCAAGAAGTAGGAATCCCAAGACCCATCGTCATCATTCATGTCATCTCCGGGGTCTATCCATCCTATGAGCTTAACCGACCTCTTCCTCCCTAGGCATCGCCTCCAATCATTAGCAAGCTTCATCTCCAAGAAACAAGGCACAAAAAACGGCTTTGGCCCCATTTCGTTGTTGCACACCCCCACACTTTCCTCAAGTTGTGGTTCCCCATCTTCATCACTCGGCCCCACATCATCTTGGAGAAGAGGATCGAAACTTCTACCGGCGGTTTCAATCTCCTCCCAGTCATTGCTTGGTTCACTAGCTAGGGGCTCTTGATGCTTATCCACATTCTCGGACAAGGGCAACTCGAGGCTAACAATTTCACCCAACATCCTCACAAATTCTACCAAGCCATCCAACTCACCATCCTCCTCCAATTCCTCACCAATGTTGTCTTCACCGAGGGTCATCTCCTCATTCGTCTCTTTTTGGGTAGACGATTGAGGTTCTTCAAAGCAAATCTCTCCTCCAAAGGGAACTACATCGGCGGCTTCATGGTCAGGTTGCTCCTCTTTCTCAAGTGGGCACCCTTCATCTAATTGCAATGTTCGGGATAAATACATTACGGTTTGAACCGATAATGCATTTAATTGAGCATTCCTCGCCTCGTTTCCCCTTCGAATTTGGGTCATTAATTCATCTTGTTCTTTTTGCAATTGAATGGCCATTTCTTGGATGCTCCTTTGCATTTGAAGCATAGAATGAAACACCTCCGTGTCGGGTAATTGGTGATCATTGGGGTCTTTTAAAGCTCCTTGATAATCTTGATAATCTTGATGATAATCTTGATAATCTTGATTAAACATGGTGTCTTGATGATGCCCAAGGGGTGGGGCATCATATTGTTGGTAGTGAGGTTGAGGTGATTGGTAGTATTGTGGGTCATGGGGTTCATATTGTGGTTGGGGTGGAGGGTAATATGGTGGGTCTTGGGGGTATTGGCTTCCATAAGGTGAATCTTGATTGAACATGGTGGGTTCACAATCATAGCTTGAGTAATAGCCACCTTGATCGTAGAATTGATAGTCATTCACTTGTTGGTAGCCATTTCCATACTCTTGAGGATCATACCCATCTTGATTACCCCAAGAAGCTTGATAGTGGTAGGGGGACGTCATGTCATACCCTTGGTTCATGGAAGAAGAGGAGTACCTCATATCGGCTCCCGAGTGTGTGGAGTTTAGATCAAACCCCATGCTCGCTCGAAAATCGTAGCTCATACCCGGTTGGAAACCACTCATTCTAGCAACCGTCCGTTAAAGCGGCTCTAAGTCGCAAGAAGAAGATAGTCACCACCTCTAAGCACAAACTGTAGACTAAGAACAAACGTGAGAAGTCTAGTGCTTTTTGGGCACTAGACAAGAGAGAAATAAACCACACACACACAAGAAGCAAGGTAACCAAAAGAAAAAAGAAAAACACAAACACAAAGACAAAGTCAAGTAACTAGGAAAACAAAGTCTAAACTAGCACCGTCCCCGGCAACGGCGCCAAATTGATGGAGGGATTTGTCGTGAATCCCACCGATCAAATAAATAACCGGCAAAACCTAACTAGGGTAGCTAGGGTAAGTCGGGTCGAATCCACGGGGACGGTAGTGGCGTATAGACCAAGGTCACCTAAAAACGAGACTAAGTCAACGAGCTAAACTAGAGAATGGTAGAAGGAGAGAAGGCTAGACTAAGACTAAAGTACCGGAGAAATAAACAAGGAAAACGGGCTAGGATTAGGTCGGGGTCAAAGGGGTAACGGAATGGTCAAGGAAGAGCTAGAGCGGAGGAGGTAGTAGGGTGATCTAGGTTGGTCCGGGCTCTCGCAACTTAGACCGACCTAGAGGTTCCTCATGGAACCCATCTCGGCGACACACACGACAAAGAAAGGCAAGAAAAACAAGCATTCTAACCTACTTAGTCATTCAAGCATTTCAACAAACATGTAATATGCATCACCCAAGAGGAAACCCAAATCTTCCACCAACATTTCCAACAAACCCTTAATCATCCAATTAAAACCCTAATCACCTTACTAACCCTAGCCAGAGTACTACTCTAACATTATCAAACTACAACTAACATAAACTAGAGAAAACAACACAAACATCAAAACATACATAAACAAACTAGTGAAAATGATGAACAACAATCAAAGATTAAAACTTGGAAGATTAAACATGAAAGATTAAAGGAAAAGAGAAAGGAAAGATTATACCAACTACAAAGGATGAAAAGGAGAACACTTGTATAGAAGAAAACCCAAATAATTCCACCAAGGTTGTCAATCTTGGATGGATTCTTCAAGAGATCCAATAATACAAGATTAAACTAAGATTAACTACTAATTACCGACTAATCTACACTAATCTAATCTAACCTAAAGTAGTCTAGGGTTTAATGGGAAGTGAAGAACATAAGCTTTACAAAACAAGGGAAGAGTATATATAGGGTTACAAATGGAAGGGAGAAGAAAGAAAGGAAATGCGGGCAGCAGCAGCACGGTCCCGATCGGGAAGGGAAATCCCGATCGGGAAACTTCAACTTTCCCGATCGGGAATATGCCAACCCGATCGGGAAAGCTCCACAGTGGCGTCCCTAATCGTGCACTTCATCCCGATCGGGTTTGAGGCCTTCCCGATCGGGATGGGTCTTGTAGGCCTCCAATATGAACTTTTTGGTCCCTCCTTGCTTCTCATGGGCTTCCCATCGATTCTCGGGACTCGGGATCGGGTCTCGGAGGCTCGGGATTGGGTCCCAAGGTCTCGGGGTCGATTCCAAGGCATCGAATCATCGTTCCTTTACTCCGTTGGCTCCAAAATGTGTATGTATAGAGTCGGAATCGCTCCAACTCTTCCAAATCGGTCTCGGGAACCTGAAACGAACTAAAGGAAGCATAAGAAGCCCCTAAACCGCTCCCAAGGAGCGATTCTACAAGGAAAATGGGACCAAAACACTACGAAATAGGCACTACAAACCACACTTATCAGGGACGAACCCAATCAACTCTGAAATCAGAATGGGCCGTACTATGTGCACGACCCACTACAACATAGAGTGGGTTCGAATGGGCCCGAACTCCCACAAAGTTCGGTGGCGACTCCAACTTCGATTTAAATTTCAATCCGAGATCCATCTCACATAAGATTCATTCGCCGCCCCAAACCCGCGCGTGGCCGCGTCGGGGTGGACCTGTGTCATGTCCACAATTTGGCGACTCCGCTGGGGATTCCTGATGTACCACTAGTCATCGGGGTTCCTAGGGTGAGACTCGAAAAGAAATCGTTCGATTATTAATGTACGCATTTTAGTTCGATGGTTCATGCATAACCCAAATCTTTCCCGGGCCGGTTACTTGTGACCGACGTCTCACTATACCACGGTGCATTCCTAAATGGGTGCACTAAAGACTTCTATGGCCGAACTCGCATGGGTCTCACGGCATGTTCTAAGTTCAATTCGGCTTAGGAAGTCCGTCCTGATTTGCGAGAAAGTCGTCGATGTTGGTATAGAACCTACTTCAACCGACCGAGACTTAGTTTAAGAGCATACATGGTGTCGATATATTGCCTCCATGACTATATGCTACTTGATTTACATGTTTTTTTTCAAAAACCGTTATTTCAAAATTTGCATATTTTCAAAATTATCCATTTTTCAAAACCCGGGACGCTACCGAATTTAGGACTTACGATTTTACTCAAAATAGCCTATTTTTAGCCGGTATGCTGCCCGAACATTTTCAACCTTCAAAAAAATTCGGCCCGATGGCCCTTTGCCGATTTTCAAAAAAAAAAACGGGCCGTCCATCCGACCTTTTTTCAGATTTTTCTAAGTCCAAATTTCCCTTTTAAAAACTTTTCTCTTCTTACGACTTCCCGTATTTAGTAGTGTCGGGTCTTGTCATAAGTCGTCAAAGTCTTTAGCGTCGAAACTCCGTCGATCTTACATCACGGGTTTCCTCCCTATCCCAGTCCGCCTTACTTGTCAAGGCACGGTCCACCTACGTAGGACGTACTCCTAAAAAGGCAGGCTTGTTTACACTTTTGAGTCCAAAGCCTGGGGAATTCTCACGTGGACCTTCCTTCGAACGGGACTAGGCCCACTCTGCCGAATCCTAAGGAAATTACACCACCCACAAGTCATCCGTTTAGGTGTCAATCTCGAGTCACTTTCTTGTCTACTCGTTTCCTTGCTCGGGATGTGCCTTTTCTTTTTGGGTTCCAAGATCCGGGTTCTGTTTCTGATTACGGGGTATTCTTACAGACAGGTCACCCTTCACCAGATCCAAGATGCCAGAAGCTGTGGACCAGTTGGCAGCCTCGTTGGCTAAAATTGAGACCCAAATGACGAAAATGAGGGAAGACCAAATAGCTCTCATTACCCGTTTAAGTGTCGTGGAACAAGGAACTCCTGGAGGTGGGACCAACACTACTGGGCCTTTGGCTGAATTAGCTGGCGCAGTCCGCAAACTGCAGGCACAAGTCCATTTATCAACCAACAACACCATCCACTCGGAAAATGCCCGTGCCTATTCACCTCTGACCGACGAACTGCCAGCTAACCGCAACCTTACGAGCCTACCAATGTTCGACGGGACTGAAGACCCGGTACTCCACATCCGGGCCTTCAAGGAATTTATGGCTGTTAAGGGGGTGAAGTCAACCATGTTCAAGCACCTGTTTGCTTCTTCTCTTGAGAAGCATCCGAAAGCCTGGTACTACAGGCTTGATTCCAAGAAATACAAAACTTGGGATGACGTGGCGACGGAATTTGCTCGGAACTATGCCGACAACACTGAAATCTAGACCACGATGCGCACCCTGGAGGTTATGGCCCAGGAACCCAAGGAAGGATTTACAAAATACCTTCAATGATGGAGGGCCGAGAGTGTGAAGCTGGTCGATAAGCCCAGCGAAAAAGTCTTAGTAGAGGCCTTCGTGAAGAATCTCATCCCCTCTTACCGGGTCCATCTCCGGTACGCGATCATACCCAACTTCGCCACCTTAACCGAAATGGGGACGAGGATTGAGGATGACTTGAGATTAGAGAGCCTTACTAAGGCCTCTACCAAAGGTTATCAAGGAGCCAGCTCATCCACAAGCAAGCCCACAACTGCAGCTGCTACTCGCAGCATCTTCGACGAGGTTAATCTACTTGACACCTCGTCCAAGAGAAATACCACACCGCGGGTATTCACCGATATAGGTACTACCTATACGCATGCCTTACAAAGGCTATCGTCAAAAGGCCTGATCCAACCGATAGGCCCAACGCCCGAAGTCCCGGTCGAGCGTCGCTCCAAGGCTTACGACATCCAGCCCTATTTCCAATACCATCGGGGCAATGGGCACGACACCGAGAAATGTTGGAAGCTCAATCATTTAATCCAGGATCTGATCAAAAAATGGTAAGATCCCCTTACCCGGAGGCAAGCCCAGTAATAAAGACAATCCTTTAGCTACTCACGCCATTTTCTCCGAAGAAGTAGTTGACTGCTCACACCTCATCTCTCCCTTTATCCCGCAAAAAAACGGGATCTGGTGCGACGATTGATAAGTGTGGTTTGTAGTGCTTATTTGTTGTGTTTGGTCTCGGTTTCTCTTGTGGAATCGCTCTTCGGAGCGATTTTAGAGGCTACTTACGCTTCTTCTAGCTTTTGTTAGGTTCTTTGGACCATTATTGGAGATATGGAGCGATTTCGACTCGTTTCCGACACATTTGGAGCCATCGAAGAGAAGCGACGATCACTCGGTAGCCTATACTCGATCCCGAGACCTTGGGACCCATTCCCGAGCCCCTTGGACCCGATCCCGAGCACCGAGAATCGATGAGAAGCCTAACAAGAGCAAGGACGGACCTTTGGGACCATATTAGAGGCCTACAAGACCCATCCCGGTCGGGATGAAGTGCAAACAAAGAAGCTCTTCTGCTGAGTCAACCGGGACGGAATGAAGTCATCCCGGACGGGATGATGAAGCCATCCCGGACGGGACCATCCATCCCGACCGGGATGACCCTGCTGTAGCCCGCGCTTGCTTTCTTCTTCTCCTTTGTTCTTGTAACCCTATAAATACCCCCCCTCTTGTAATCTTAGCTTATGTTCTTCATTACCCACTAAACCCTAGACTACTTTAGACTAGATTAGCTTAGATTAGTGTAGATTAGTCTTTAGTTTATCGCTAATCTTAGTAATTAGTCTTGTATTAAGGGAATTCTTCAAGATTCATCCAAGATTGACAACCTTGGGAGATTGTTTTGGGTTTTTCTCATTAATGCAAGTTCTTATCTTTTCATCCTCTTGTTAGTAAGTATAATCTTCTTATTCTCTTTACTCTTAATCCTTGCTTAATCTTTCAAGTTTCAATCTTTTCTTATTGTTCTTGTTCTTGCTAGTTTCATAATGGATGTTTTGTTATTTGTGTTGTTTCCTCTTGATAGTGTTAGTATTAGTTTTACTATGTGTGAGTAGACTTTTGTGGGGTTAGTAGGGGGATTATGTATTGATTATGGGTGATTAGGGTTGATTGGAGGTAAAGGTCAAATCTTTGTTACTAGTCACTCATTGTGCACACTATGTGTTTGATGAAATGCTTGTTAGAGTAGTAGTTGCAAATGCTCCTCTTGCTTGTTTTATTCTTCTCATTGGGTGATTGATTTGTGGTTGAATCCTTGTGTATTGGGTAATATCTTGCATGAGTATTCGGGTTTTGTCCTAGACACGAGAGTGCGGACATTGGCTTTGACGCGAGAGCGCGGACCGACCTTAGTGACTAGGTGAAACCTACACCCTCGATTACCCAACCATCCCACTACACTTATGAACCCGACCTAACTCTACTCTTTCCTTATTTGATTTCTCCTTCTTAGCTTATTTTTAGTCATATTTCCTTCCCTTCTTATCATTCTAGTTTAGCTTAGCCGCGAGACCTAGTCAAGTCTTTAGGGGGAACTTGATCTAAACCCTCTTTACCGTCCCCGTGGACTCGACCCGACTTACCCTTTCTACCCAGATAGGATTAGTTGGATATTATTTGTTGGTGGGGATCCACGGCAAATCCCTCCCATCAACGATGAAGACGATGTCTACCTCACCAAAGGGGAAGCTGTCCCCATCACCCTGAGGAGATCCCTCCCAAGGCCTTAGCCAGTAACCACCTTAGGGACGCTCCTACCATCACTGAACCAGTTAGGGTGGAGGCCGCCCCGGAAGAGCCGACCACCGAAAAGACTCTCGTAAAGCAACTAAAGAAGACTCGAGTTGACCTCTCTATATGGCAATTCTTAGTTAGCTCATAGGAACATCGAGAGGCACTCACTAAGGCCCTCGATCAAGTAAAGATCGACTCCTCCACTACTCCAGCTGAAATGGTAGCCACGGTCCTACCTCACCTAAAGGGTAAAGCTAAGGAAGAAGGCCCACTAATCACCTTCTCCGAAGCCGATCTACCATCATTCGGGACTACTCACAACATGGCCCTCTACATCACAGTAATCTGCCGTGGAAAGTATCTCCCGATGACCCTAATCAATGATGAGTCCGCAGTCAACGTCCTCCCCTTGAGGACCGCCAAAGTCCTCGGCATTACCGAGGCCGACTACATTCCGACCGCTCAAACCATCCAGGCTTTCGACGGAAGCCCAAGGTCGGTAGCTGGGGCCGTAAGACTAACCATCATAACGGGCCCGATAGAAAAGGAGCTCGAGTTTCAAGTAATCGACGTCACTTCCTCTTTTAACCTGCTCCTAGGGAGGCCATGGATCCACCCAGTCAAGGCGGTATCCTCCACCCTGCACCGGAAAATCAAGTTGCCTTTACACGATAGTGTCATCACCTTGGAGGCAACACCTATGACTGTGGCTAACTGTAACACCGCGGGCCGCACGGATCTCTGGGGGTTTGATTTCATAGGAATGATCGAAGATGAGTTTCTCTTTCGACCCTATTTCACAACTAGCATCGATAAGATGCTACAAAACCTAGGGTATCTGCCGGGCGCTACATCCCGACCCAATCTTCCAGCTGGGAAGATTATCGAGGTTCTCAAGAACGAAGACTCTCACTTCGGCCTTGGTTATGCTATAACTCTAGATAACGTTGTCCGAGCAGGAATTGAAAAGGCCTGCAACATCATTAAGGGTATCTACTTGAGCCCTTATAGCCCACGACTAACCGACTACTTCGTCACATGAGATTCATTCGCCGCCCCAAACCCGCGCGTGGCCGCGTCGGAGTGGACCTATGTCATGTCCACAAACTTCATTGTAAATTAAGTCATACTCCCTCCGTTTTTTCATGTTTCTTCTCGTTTTAATTAAATACTCATCACAAAACTTAAAAAGTGGGAAGGGAGTAGTTAACAATTGTAGACACGTATTTGAACTTCATTGTTATCTATAGTTAGGTAAGTCAATGATAGAATTCTACGTTGATGAACAATCCAACATACTCCGTATTAAATTTAGGTTATTGCGGAATACTTTTTCATACTTCATCATCACTCAATCATACCTAAAAATTAAGTAGTACGGAGTACTATTCTATCTCTCTCATTTCCCCCTCCCCACCTAGATGTCAAGAAAAAAAATTCCAAACCTCTCAAATTCCGTAACCCTCTACTGCTATCTCATGCCGACGACCACTCCAGCCCACCTCGCCGGCGATCACTTCGACTTATTTTTATTTATTATTAATGTTAGTATTATTTTATCAAGAATTTTTTTGTGAAACATAAATTTATTTAAAGTTTTATTTAATAGTAATATCATAATTTTATTTTATAGTCCCTAATTTTTATTATTAGTATGGTTTTATTTCACTTACATTTATTTGGAAGAACTATTTATTTTTAAAAAAAATCATATTATTGTGTTAATTTAATGGCGGAATTTGTTAAAAATATTACAATAAATATCACATTTGTACAATTTTTTCTTCTGTTTTCTTTTAAAGTCTTCATTAACATATAAAGCGAAAAAAACGTAATCCTTTATTATATAAAGTAGCAGCATTTCAAGCCACCACATTAAGCCACGTAGGATCAATGACTAAAAATCTGAGGTGGAGTATATGTGGCAGCCCACGTGGCACTTGAAATTTATTGAAAAAAAAAAACCGTCAATTTTTTTCGCAAACTCCTCACAATTGACAGTTCAGTGCAGTTTTTACCAACTGTATCAGTTATCACCCACTAATACCACTTTCCACTTTTTCTCATTCTCATTTTCTAACCCTCCTTATTCTCACTGTAACCAAAAATCAATTTATCATCATCAAACAACCGTAAACTCTAAATACTCTTATCACCTTTATCCCTAATTCAAGTCCGCCTTTCCGATTGCTTTAATTTTATATTAATTTTTGGGTATCTTATATTCATATGCTATTAGAGGTGGTTAATTGATGCTAATTTCAAGTATTATAATCAAAAGAAGAATTATTATGATTGTGGAGATGGGAAGAGATCAAAAGATCATAACCTTTGTAGTTGATGGCTGCCTAATGGTGGCGCTGATGTTGCCTGCACGACTCCCGATGGTGTGCTACTGGTGGCTGCTGCATAACGCCATGGCTCCCAATGCTCTCCTCTCACGATCCTTCTCTTCAAGGTATAATCAATCTCTACTTCTCCATTTTGTAATCAATTCACTGCGCAATATCGATTTTGACTTCTGTTTAATCAATTTTTGTCTAATTGATTACTCCGTATATGATTACCGGGTGTAGATTTTGCGCAGTTTCATGAATTTCTATTCAAGTTTTCAGAGGAAAAATTCTGGACATTGAAACACGAGAACAATGTTGGTGGATTTTCTACTGTGATAATTAAGGTTATTGTTTGCTTTCGTCAATCTTTTGATCAATGCCATCAGATTTGCAATCTGTCTGATTATATAATTAATTTTGTTTCTCCTTTTTTAATTTGTAATTTATGTCAATTGTGTTTTCTTTTCTTTTAATCTAATTTTTTTAATGTATGTTAATTGTGTTTTCAGTGATTTATTTGAATATATGTTAAATTTATTGTATTTTACCTTCTTTTGATCTGTAATTTAGGTGGTGTTTGACCTTGATTATGTATTTATATAAAAGAGCTTTTACATCTTAAAAGACCATTGTTCATAAATTGCTTCTTGGTAAAAGTCCGATTGTTTGTCCGAAATTTAAAAAAATAAAAAAAAATCAAATACGCTTTCTGGGAATCTTAGTCTATGAATTCAAGTTCATTTTTTCACATTTACGCATATTTGATTTAATGCAAAAAAGTTGAACATCCGGAGCATATTCACCATATGTATGACAAAAGAAAAGAAGAATATTCATGTCATCTTTAGTACTCCGTAGTATATAAGTAATGGTGTATCACGTATTCATATCTCGAGATACTACCTCCATCTCACTAAGATTGTCCTGTTTCATTAAAATACTCTTCCCATATAATAGAAAAATGAGAATCTTTTAGGGACGGAAGAAGTATTTTTTGTAGTCTAAGATAGTAGTATATCTCAACATTTGTGAAACAGTTGTGCGTATTACTTATATGAGACTATGCTCTTATTGTTATAAAAAATATTTTATGTAAATTTGACATGTTTGGCATTATTTCTTCTGTCGAGTCCTTTTCTTTATTTTCAACTAACTATAATTCGGTGAATCTGTTGCATATTTTTGATATTACCTATAATCTCAATTGAAGTTTTCGATTTTATGTATAATTTGTTAGTACTTTATTAGTCTGATTTGGCCAAGTATTTGTATTGAATTTTGGTGTTGTTTATGTCACAATGCTCAGTTTATAATAGGAAATGGAAACATGTATGACTTCACCTATGTTTGAAATGTGGCTCATGCTCATATATGTGTTGAACGATCACTTGCATCTAAAGGACCAATTGCAGAGAAAGCTTCAGGTAAGGTATTCTGTTGTTGGCCTTCGATGTGTTATACTGTTATTGATATTATTATTTTATTAATCTAAGGTAGGAAGTAGTTTGCAGCTCAAAAGAGGTAGATGTTTACAATTATATACGTCTCTGACCTTACAATTGTAGATGTTTGCAGCTCAAAAGAGGTCGCTTCACTTCTCCACCAAGCAGCACAACGGTGTATATTATTGATGGGAAACTATCTCGATATGGTGTATGATACAAAAGTTTCTTGCTTGATCATCAGGTCCATAGGCAAGACACGAAGGAACGAGCAATCATCAAGAAGCCACTTTGTCTTTAGCTTGCGAATATCAGCAGTGAATGAGGTGCATTACTGCTTTAGTTTTAGATATCTATGGTCATTTATTTGTCATTCAGTTTTTGGTTTAGCTCACCTGATCGATCTTGCTGGAAGTGAGTGACTGTTGAAAAGTGGATCAACCGGTGATCAATTAAGAGACTCGGGTATATAATAATTTACCTACTTCGTTTCGAACATGTCCTATTTAGCTTTTCATCAAGTGAGTAGGCTCTTTTTTGGTGCCGTATGTTGCCAGGCTGTCAATAAAAGTTTATCATGCCTCGCCGATGTTATATTTGCACTGACAAAGAAGGATAGTAATGTTCCGTCTAGGAACTCGAAGCTTTACTTATCTCCTTCAAGTAAGTTTCTTCCCCCTTACAATTCTTCACAAATCAGTAATAAAGTACAGATTTATACTCTTCTGTTGATGAATTCCTTCAACTACCCCTTAACCAACAAGCCCTATCACATGACCAAAATGCAATCGACAAGGAGATGCATCTCTAAGGCTGCTAGACATTTGCAGTGCGTCTAGAGATGCACTTCAACAATCTAGGGAATGCCTTCAAGACATACAGTCTGCACTTCGCAGAAGGTGCAATGGTGAGCTGTGACTCTGTGAGTATCACGAGCGAAGTTACTCAATACTTGAACACCAGGAAGTCTGTGAAGAAGGCACTCAAGAAATGCCTGAAAAATCTCAAACGAGTGTTATTACACCTGACAAGGCCCACTGACGCCGTCATAGAATGCCCAAGTTGGGTTCAAATAGTATTGGGTTGTAAAAACAGCCATTATATATATTCTTAGGGTTTGTGACGGTATTTGTTTTGCTTTGCTTTGGTTTTCTATATGTGCTTCAATTCCTTCATTTCTTGCTACTTATAGAGGGTTATTAGTCCGGCGAAAGGGTATTTGTCTTAATATTTTAACGAGTCAAATCACTTTTCATGTGGTTAGTTGGAACTTAGAGGTTGAAAATCGATCAATGAGGTCATTTTGGGTCGGTTATTTCGGTCCGGTCTAGGTTATTTCGGATTGAAGCCTATTCCAGGTGACATGTTGTCGGGTCACTTCAGATTTGAGTCACTTCGAGATGAGTCATTAAGGTTGGGTCATTTTCGTTTATGAGTCATTTTGGTTTAAGTATTTTTTGGGTATTAGTCATCTGAGTCAGGTCATTTTCGGGTATGAGCTATTTAGATTGGATCTTTAGCACTTATACTATACTAATTTCACCAACATAAAGTATTTTTACGAAGTATTGAATTTATTATAGAGTATTCTAACTTATAAATACGAAGCGTACACGAAGTATACTTTTAAGAGTGCAACAGTAAACTTCATATAATCAGTTTAGGTTTATATACGGAGTATTTGATTTCGGTATTTTGTAAAATCATTTTAGGTTCAATTTCTTTTTAATCGTTAAAACTTACTTCGTATTTAAAAGAAATTAAAACGAAACGTTCAACTATAAATCTCATTTCAAGAAAATGAAATTGATTTATTCAACAATATTAGTTTATCACTTTTCCGACACAAAATTATAGAGTACAATAAATTGAGTTGTCATGTACTTTTGGTAATTTGTTTTAAGTTATCATGTTGTATGATAGATTTTTCTATTACGCTTAAATGAGTAGCATTTTTATATACGTAAGCGAGTTTTTGAATCAAATTTCGAAATCTGCAATTATCAAGATCTAGAATGAATTCATAAATTAGTACAGTATAATTATTGACAAGTACAGTGTACATGACTATATATATTAACAAGAAGGTTCCCTTAATAAATTTTCACATTATTTGGTAGTCATCAATAACTTATTCGATTACTTTAAAATTATGCAACAACTTATAAATGCATTTGTGTGATACAAATTATTGGTGCAATTCATATATTTTGACATTATTTCTACCTTATAACGACATATTAAACCTAACCGTGAAATTCACAGGTTTAAACATATTAATAATATTTGAGGGGCCAGATCTATTATTAATGTAAATAACCACAAAAAAATAATTTGAAAAAATAATGAGCCAAATATATTGTACTGTGATACCGTATCACCTGAAATTTGTACAAATTTTAGAGTAACAACCGCGCAATTTGCGCGGGTCAAAACTAGTTACTAAATCATACTCACCCTTTACTGCTTCATACCCAACCTTTCATTATTTCCTCTTTCACTATCATTTCTCTTAAAAAAAATCCTTTCTCATCCTCTCAAAACCTAACAAATTGCATCTTTTCTCAACCCCTCAAAAACTAACTAAATTCTTCGTTAACTTTACGATTATGAATAACTTTTTTATAAGTAATTTTGTTGTTTTTATGATTAATAACTTTTTGATAACTACTTAACAAGTAATTTTGTTGTTTTTTATTAATTTCACTTTTTTATATATACTTATTGGAAATAATCTTATTGATTAATTTTGTATTCAATTTCTTTTTGAAACCCTAATAGTGTATTCAATTTCTAATTAAGCCTTAATTAGATTAAGGACTAACAAATCATACTCCATAATATGTATTTGAGATAATTAAGTGTATTGTTTTTTATTAATAATTTACTTTTTAATATAGGCAAAAGGCAATGTTATATTATTGCTTTATTTTCTAATTAACCCTAATTAGGGTGGGGCGATGGTTGAAGGTAAGGTGGTGGAAATGGTGGTCAGGGTTAAGACCGACGACGATAGTTGACCAATTGATTGAAGAAAATAAAAAACAAGAGACTGTGGTAGTGAATTGATTGAAGAGAGATTGTAGTGGTGAATTGATTGACAAAAAGAGATTGTGATGGTGAATTGAATGAGGAAAAGAGAGATTGTGATGATAAAAGAAAGTAAAGAAAGTAATGATGAATTGATTGAGAAAAAATGAAGAAGATAGTATGAGAAACGCAAGTATGAAATAGGAAAAGTTAGGAATGATTTAACACGTTAGTCACTTGAGATCTCGTTGGATTCATCTTTATGGATAGATTAAGAATACAAAATTTTTATAATTCTTGTTATGTAAAATGAAAGATATTGATTATGCAAAACACACTCAGAAAAAATAATAATAAAGGAAGCGATAGTCCAAGTTAAATCTATATATATGGAGTACTCTTCTATTATGTACTCTGTAATCTTTCTTCTCTTTTTTGGCACAAGAAATAAAGAATTAATTAAAGTAAGAAAATGTGAGATAAAAAGTGAAAATATAGTGGAATTTTATATAAAGGACATAACAAAAAATTGAAGGAAGAATAAAAAATTGATTAAAAGTAACCCAGAAGATAAAGAAATTAGCGTCATAAGGAAAGAGGAAAGATTATGCATAATAGGGGAGAGTAAAAATTAGTGAAGAAATGAGGTGGCAGAATCTTAAAACGAAGTGTTTTAACCATATGAATCTATTCTACTGCCAAAGCAGGGCTATCTAGAAGCAACACAAAATAAGTTGATTGGCCTAAACTATAAGCGCTATCGGTGATTCGAAAAAGGGCCACAGAAAAGCAGGGAAGAATAAAAGACTTACCGCGACAATGTACACGAGACAAGACAAGACAACACAACACAACATGGATGTTGACCTACTGGGGTTTGGCTACTACATCAAATCTATCTATGAAATACGGAAGAATTATGAACTAGTGCCTCAGCTAACAGTTTCTTATAACAATGATAGTCATAAATATACACAGCAAGTTTAACACCTAAATGCGTTCCATTTTGCCAGGCGGCGGCTTCCCTTTCTTCTGGCTTCTGCTATCTATCCGAATGCGATCAGCATACATTGGCAATGTAATGATCTCGTTTATCTCGTTCAGCAAAACCTCCTCTGTTATATTGTCTGTTATGCTTTTCATAACCTGCATGATTCCATAAACAACATAACCCTCTTACAAATAAACTACGTAGTTGAGTACTTTGTATTAGTACGTTTTATGTAACTGCTTGGAGTTTAAACATACAGAGTACGGAGTATATCATATGTAATGACGAACCTTTCTGTAGGTGTTAAATTCATTTGGAGTTGACTTGTCAACCCGCACTCGCATGCAGACCCATACATTCTCCTCTGAATCCCATGAGCACTCGATAATCTTTCCAGCATACGACGATGCGGATTCAAAACCATCTGCAAATGTTCAAGGACACTAGCATTAAATATCTGAATTAGTAGATAGGAGGCCCTTTTTTTTTGGAAAAACACAACCTTTAATAAAATGATTTTGCGAAACACCACCTTTAATAGAAAATATGTTTGTGAAACACAACCCCTTGATTTTTTTTTTTTTTGCGGAACACAAAGTTTTGGCCAAATTCTAAGAACTTAAAGCAAAGTGAACAATGTCGCAAGTGCAATGTTAGGTTTAACTTTTCATTTTGCATTTTCCCTCCAAAGTGGCAAACCATGTGCAACCTTGTTCACTTGCAGATTTGCTTTAAGTATGCCAAAATACGGCTCAGAAGTTGAGTTAAACAAAAAACGGGGGAGGGGGGGGGGGGGGGGTCACATTTCCCAAATTTTTCATTAAAGGTGGTATTTCGCAAAACCATCTGACTAAGGGATGTGTTTCACAAAAAAAAAAAGGGAAATAGATACTACCTGTGACAACACCGCCTACCAATTCATGCATCGCAAGGATCAAATAGTTATTTTTACAACAAAATAAACAAATCATAATCTGTTCAAAGCTAGGAATTTTGCTGTTGACTCGGTTTTTATGAAAACAAATGCATGTGGAGTAGGGTGTCCCGTATTTATTCTCACCAAACAAAATATACATCAAAAGGAAGGCCAGGAAGGAAATATGGGGGAGATGGAAGAGGAAAGGGGGTGGGAAGAGCATATCCCATAATTTCCTTCTCAGTCTATCCTACTGAGGGAGTATTTCCCTAATTAGAGGATGGATCCCTTACAGATGACAGATCTTTCATCCCATAAGTGCCCCCATCTCATGTCCTATGAGATGCCCCTTTTGACAAGACAACCTTGGTATAGGTTACACAACTTTTTGTATAGAAGTGTGATGTGTCAAAAGGAGAATATAGTAGACCTGAGATGACACACGAATAGTAAAGATGTTCAACTTACATTATTACCTTCCCTTTCCCCTCAGCGACCTATAATCCTGAAGATCAAGAAACCCTCCCCCTGTCTTCTTCCCTTGGTTAAAAATGCTACTCGTATTTAACAGTCAAAACTCACTACTTACAGGTTTGGCTTAATCACTTTAAACCCAAAAGGAGGATAGGTCAGCTAAAAGCAATCTGAAAAATGAAAGAACCAGAAGCACAAAAGATGAACGATAAGTCTATAACCTCCGAAGACAACCCTGTTGTTGTCCATCAACCGCTTCTTCCCTCGTTCATACAAATAAAGATATTCAGTACCATCTTCTCCTACCTGGAAGCAAAAATCGAAACAGCTAGTGGAATCAGTCGGGGAGTGCTTCACACAAAAAGTCAAATGCAAAAGCCCTATCAAGAGCACAAAAAACAGTTAATAAACGGTACCTCGAATAGAAAATCAACTGAATTCATTTCGGGATATTTCCACTTTAAGAGTCCCTCGTGAGTCCTGGGAACATAGGGATCATCCCAACCCTAGTCATGCAGCAAATGGGAAGGGGTGTTAATTCTTAACGGGAGAAGTTCCTATTTCATCATGAAATCGTAAGGGCTTGCCTTAAAATTTCTGATGCTATCAAAGAATATCACTCCTTTCCCATGTGTCAACCCAAATGATAAAATGGATACAATATCTTAAAACGTGCTTATAATTGGAATTTACCCTGTATCTCACATGAGGTAAAAATGTAGCACCAATGAAAGAGCACATTATAATCTTATCAAATATATCCCTTTTATTAAAAATTCTGACCATGGCATATAGCTCAACACTTGACTCTTTAACTATCTAATACCACTTTTGAATTCGATTTACGAGTGAATTTCTGGGTAACCTGAAAATGGTGGCTGAGATGTTAGTACTGAGAAAGGCTGGTGAGACTATGCGTAAATAAAGACCACGCCAAAGTAATACCACTTAGAAACTGATACAGAAACGTACCTGAAAAATAAGACCATCCGCATCATGAGAAAGTTTTGGGATGAATTCTTTCAAAACCTTTCCCACAGTTGAGAGCAACCAAAAGTCCTTCCTCCTAACCTGAAACCCATCATCATATAAGCTAGTATTACAACTTTTAGTCAAAAAAATGATTACGAAAAACGAGGGGTTCCATACCCTAAATGGTTCTAGATCATATCTATAAGGAGGTTTTGGGTGTTTGTCCATTGACCGACGATCATACTTTCGAGGATCAATCACCTCTTTCTCAATCAACTTCCAACGCTCACAAAAGGGTAGCTGCAACGAAAGCATCGATCAGAACCATGGAAAAAAATTCAAAAAATAAATGACTTTTTTGCAAAGTACGTGCACATTCTGATAGCATTTCGATACGAGAAGAGTGCAACATTGGGAATACATGAATCCTAGCATGATCTTTGCCATTTCTTTTATATGACTTAGCTCCAAAGATGAAAAAAGGAATACAAGACAATCAGAGAACCCAGCACTGACAAGCGATTTTGGTGACTACGGACAAGTGACATTAATTAAGAACCAATCTGAACGTAAGTTCAAGGGGAGCTTTCAAATTCGCTCTGCACAGTCATGCAGGGAGAAAGTCATGGGAGCACAATACACTCAAAACAATGACTGCCAAATACAATCGTCGATTACATTCTAAAATACACCTCATTATCAATTGTTGATTTTAACTCTCAAGGACTTAAGCTTCAAAGAATTGATTGAGCCTAGGGAACCCTCGATTACCGAACCCAAACCTCCATCCTATGTCCGACATGGTCTTATGAGTAAAGATGTTAACTCCAATCAACCCCTGATTGTTCTGTTGGTTGTATCCTATGTCCATTCTTCTCTTGGCCATCAAGCAAGATGGTCCGGTTCGTCCATCAGGTATTTTCCGTTGGTTGATATAATTGGAGCCAAATGATGTTTGAATGGGCAAGTTTAGAGGAAAAACGAGACAAAGTTCCGTTGTTTGGCAAAATTGGAGGCAAATGAGGATAACAAACTTCACCCAAATGATCCACTGAAATACTTCAAAAAATCTTGATTCACATGTACAGGACATAGGGTGATGCCTATTTACAAAAAGACACCAAGTGTGTGAAACCCATTTACGAAAAGTCACCACGGGATGATGCCCATATACAGAAGAAGATTAAAAATATTAAGGTCACAAATTATCATAATTTATACAATCGATTAAGAGGACTTGCTCCTGACTATACGGTAATCTCAATTAGGCTTAAATGGAACTATTGCCACATGAAAGCAACCTCATTAAAAAAACAATGATTCCTTTCGTATCAAGTACACCAAGTAGCCATAAGACCTACTTCAACACTGCACAAATCTAAAAAAAACTCCTCTTCTTCCAAGCTAGAAGAATAATTTTCACTTTAGGGTGAACACTACATACACCAAATAGAGACGGTTTTACGATTACGATACCAAAGGGCAAAAGACCAAAACATGATTGCCAGTAGCCACATAATATTGGCTTTCCAAAATGAAGCTTCTACCTTAACCACGTCTGTAGTTCTAAATATTAGCAAAACCAATATGTGAGCGAGTTATAAAGGTTTCTGAGGTCACCATGACCGCATTTTGAGGTGATAATGGACATATTTAATGAGGTTAAGTCATGACAACCAACACCGCGAAGTGACCGAAACCAATAGGAGTATTTAATACTATGACCATGTCTAATGTTAGAGTTTTACCATCTTAAATTTGGGTCAATGCATAAAAAAAAGTCAATGGGCTTGCCCTTGCCAGTAAGTTTCGAGAGGTAGGTCTTTTGTGAGCCCTACTTTCCTAGTATATCCCTTCTTTACTCTGCTCAAGTAGATCCTTTACATTACTTCCTCCCATCCAACCCAAACCTTACATAGGGTTTTTCACAAGTTCTAAGAAAGTATGCAAAAACTAAGGGTATTATTAGTAATTCACAAGGTCTTATATGGGCCCCAAAATAAAGTGGTTAAAACGTAATGGCATTTTGTGTAAATAGAGGAAAGACATGAGAATTACTCCTTTCGTTCATATCCAAAGGGTACGTTTCACTTTTGCACGAGGTTTAAGAAAAACTTGAAATACTATTAAAGGTACAATAATCTGGGACAAATTAGTACTCCCTCCATATTCTTGAATAAGCCCCATTGGGTTTGGCACAAGAATTAAGAAAAGTGTTAAAGGTAAGGGTAGTGGGCATCTTTATTATTAAATGATTAAAAAGTAATTATGTGAGAGAAGAGAGATAATGATGATAAATTAATGGGAGAGTACATGTGGGGCAACATTATAAGGGTGATATAGTCATTTGATAAGATAGAAATTTGCCTTATTGAGAAATGGGGCTAACCAAAAAAAAGTTCATATAAGGAAAGTGGGGCTTATTCAAGAATAAGGAGGGAGTATTTAATTATCCAAATGTAGTATTACAATGGCATATTGTGTAAATATGCTAGTAAACTAAGGACAGTTTGGTCCAAAAATGGACTAAAAAGGAAATGGATCAATTGGATTTGAACGGCCCAAAAAAGAATACATACCCTTTGGATATGAACGGAGGGAGTATAAAGTTTTTTTTTCCAAAAAGGAATGTAAAGTTTGGATTTGATGGTTTGTTTATATACTAAGTACGGAGTATAAGCTTTGGATTGGACTCCAATAAAAAAACACGCTTAGACCCAAATGCACAAGTGATTATGAGGTACTTCAAATGTTGGCCAAATAATTGTCTTCTAAGGCAAAAAAAAATCAACAGTGAAAATAATGATAACAACAATCCTACATTCCTATCTCAAACTGTACAATAAATTAATTAATCATGCTTGTAACAAATAAACGTTTGATAACAAACCTCGGCTATGGACACTCGATTGATAGCAATCAGGTCATATATCAGGTATCTTCTCTCCTGTTTCTCAGGGCTTATGGTATCAATAATCATTTCTCCATCGAGCAATGTAAACTGGTGGAACTGAGAGAGGGATGAAATCAGCCATCTTAACAGAATGTGCATTAAAGAACGTTTGTTCTCAGTTAAAAATAATTCAGAGAAAGGGAAGTCCACAATCACATACTTCCGCCATATTTTTGCAAGGAAATCTCATCTGCACCCTCCGAAATTTAAAATTTCGATCTACTAGGAAACAGCCGTCAGACGACAGCAGTAACATGTATCTTGTTCCATCAGCTTTCCAAGTAGCATAGTAATAACGTTGCCTAAGCAGTTGCAGGTTCTCTCTGTTTCAAGACCACACGCTGTCAATAATTAAATTCAAACCAACAGTACATGAAATCATTTTTATAAGAATCTTTTAGAGCAATAATATAGAGCAAGACACTTCAGTCAGCAAACTGCTAATCCGTCAAGAACTTGCTGTAAACAAGCGTTGGACTTTCACTGCTAATGTGGTCGGCAAACATGGACCATCATTAGGGAAATTAAAAGAGAGACAAAAAGAGGCGAAGCAAAAAAATTAAGAAAGCAACAAAGGGCAAAAGGGGGCAAAATTAGAAACTGTAAACAACGTAAAGTGAATTGGTGAGAGTGTGAGGCCAAAGAAAGAAGAAAAGGGTGTGAAACCACGGAAAGGTGGGAATGGCAAATGAAATATGAAAGAGAATGTGAAAGATCCTTGGAATGTGAAAGATCCTTGGAATGCGAAAGATCTACTCTCTACTTGGAAGAAGAGAAGGTTGGATTCCAGGAGTTTGGAAGGTGGTTCCTTTGACTATATGATGGTGCACTTCGATTGAAAGAAACCACTGTATTTTTGAAGATGTTGCCTCTTTGCATTAAGAGTTCAAGCTTCATTTTTTTCAAGCTATTACTCTGTATGTAACTAGAACCATATACTTCACCCACTCAGAACTTGTCTACTGGAATACCAAAACAGTTTCAGAATGCTCTACACTTCTAGGATAAGTACCATAAAACGAACCAAAGTTATGACAGTTATCTTTTATAAAGCTTCATTCAAGCACAATGAAAACACAATCTGAGACCACATAACAATCGCAGATAACCTACACCCCAGAAGTTATAAAGGAAACAGAACTAATCTGCTACATACAAGAACCCATAACAAAAGTGGATCATGCCCCCAACCTGTCAAGTGATACTGGATGAGACCCTGGAAAATATGAATGTCCCCTTGTCTGCAACAAAAATATGTAGTAGTAAGTATTATGATTGGATAAGGTGGAGCAACTGGAGCTTTGGAAAATAAAAACTTATTGGACAACAGGAACAGCTCAAAAACAAGGCAGGTATAAGGCTATAAGAGACAGCTGCAGAAAGCAATATTTGTACCAGTAAAAGATACTTCTATATTTGTAGTTCAGCACAAGACAATAAACTGGATACGAAGTGTCAAGAATGTAACATATAGAATTTAAATGTCTAAAAATGAAAATATTAAATGTTTAAGCATGAATATGACTAACAAACGACTTAGTTAAACTAAATTATTAAATAGCGTGGTATTTACAACTTAAAAAAGTGTTCATCTCCAACAACATACCCTTACTCAACATTTACATGAACATTAACAGTTGGTTATGACATGGTTCTTCCCATTTAATTTGTCTCCTTAGCTCTATTCCCCCGCCTCTCAACAAAAACAAAAATCCTGCCGAACTTCTTTAAGTTTCCCAGTTTTTACATGGTGTTACAACTTCAAAGACATGATTCTTTGGAAGAAATTGAGTCTCCTTTCCTGAATTCAAGCAAAAATTATTCAAACCGGTTTGGGCTTAAATGGATTTGCAAGGAATTGGAGTTTTTACTTCGCCAAGAAGTAGTTGTGCAAAAAGAAATAAAAGTACATGTGCAATGAGGGGTAAAGCGAATGAAAATTATCGGAGTATATGGGAAAGAGAGAACGTTCAGTGTTTGACAGATCCTTCACAAGGGCATATACAGAGTCAAAAAAAAAAAAAACCATTTATTAGAGTGTATGGAAAGAAAACATACAGGCTGTCCCTGATTCAACAAAAGGGAACACCGGGATGAAACGAAAATGATTGAGAAAAGAATGCAGACGAATATATATATATATATATATATATATATATATATATATATAGATAGAGAGAGAGAGAGAGAGAGAGAGAGAGAGAGGGGTAGGTTCAAATAAGGGCAACATGTTTCAGTAAGTGTATATTAAAGTTAATATCACTCTTATACTCTCTTTCAGAAGTGAAGGGGGTGAGGATAAGGGGACAATTTGCATCAAACATCAGTAAAAAGAACTCAATATCCAAATTAGGAAACAAAAAACAAGTCCACTAGAAAAATTGCAGCTTGAAGAGAGACAACATACTGGCGCAGGTAGCTTGAGCATGTCCAAGCAGAATCTACGCAATTGAAATTCTTGTTCATCAGGTATTTTATCGCCTAGAACGTCATCATTGGTCATCATCACTGTATCTTCCTGTTTCTCCTGTTAAAACAAACAAAACTAATATATGTTGACAATCAAGAAAGCTTACGAAAAAAGAAATCTGAAACATCTGAACAAGTTCTTGTTGTTGCAAGTAACATAGTATAGTGATAAGAGAAAACAATGGGGATGATGCCACGCACAAAAAGGCAGCAAGGGAGTCACCCATATGCAGAAGGAGAGCAAAAAGATTAAATATTCACAAAAGGAGACAAGAAAATTAAGTTTTGAAGATATCAGGAGTCTAAACAAGAGAAGACGTGTCTACGAGAATGACACACTTGACTCCCATTATACAATAAACAAAAAAATGGAATACAAAATTGTTGATGTGTAGAACCAATGTCATAAAATATGATGATTCTTAAGTTCCGAGTACACCACCAAATAGACAAGGGATTATACAATAAACACACAAAAATGGAACATAAATTGTTGACGTGTAGAAGCAACATCATCAAAAATATGATTAATCTTTAGTTCCAAGTACATTGCCAAATAGACAAGGGATTCATCTGCAAGACTTCGGCAATAACACTTTTTCCATCCTTCTCTTCCAAGTGGAGAAATCATCTACGGCCTTCTGTGATTAACCCGATACAGGGCAAGGAGGAATAATGATAAGTGCTACATTTAAGGGCAAAACAACCCCCTAAATACTTTATCTGCTTGGCACAAAGTTTCAGCAACATTCAAGACTCCTTTGCCCTCAACCACTATTTTAACACAATTACTTCACCTAACATCAGCTCTTGGCTAGGTGTGATGGTGGTGATTGTGTGAACCCTGTCATTGGAGTTGGCTGATAATGTGTCATGGTGCCATCATGGTAGTCAAGTGTTCTGGTAGCTACGTGGAATGAGGAGAGAAGATAGTGGTGGTTCGTGTATGATCAGGTGGAGGGATGGTGGTGGCTGGTATGGGGTCAGAGGGAGCGGGTGTGAAGGGAGGGTGGTGGTGTGGGATGAAGGTGACTTGTGTGCCTGTGAATGATGGGAGGAGGGTGAGTGAGGGGCAGTATAGTCTTTTCAATCCTTTTACTAAAAAAATAGCAAAAAAAATGGGAAGCAAAAAAAAAGAGGAAGCGTACAAATAATAATGGTCGTAGTAACTAATAGGGTCATGGGATCAACAATAAACCAATAACTCAAACAATGACAGATGCAATAATTCTTATATTTTAACCGAGAGGAGAAACAAATCGCCAGATTCTGTACTAACACAGTCAAATCAAAATCTTTATAAGTTCCAGTTAAAGTGGTGTAGCCTTCCGCTAAAAATGTCGATACCAGGTAAGTAGTACATACATTGATGGGCGCATAAGGAACACCATCATCGTCTTCTGGTAGGGCTTCACCATTCAGATCAAAGTCAGAAGACCTCTTCCACTCAGGGGTAGATGGGCAGATAACCACATCTGGTTTGGTTTCATGGTAAAAAGCGTATAATGAATCAATGTAGTCGTGTTTGTAGATCCCTGGAGGACGCACTTTGGCAAATTTTTGTATAGCCTGTGCACAAGAAGAAATTACATCAATAAATTTCCTAGTTTGGTGTGTACAAAAATAAAGGAACAAATCAAGATCTGGATGCAAGTACAAGTTGATAAAAAAAATGTGGGATCAGAAATCATAATGACCATATCATATGATAAGAAGGAAATTTCAAGTAAGAATCTTATTCATGGACTTCAAGTAAAGAAACCAAGATGTTTATTTGTGGACACCGAAAAAAAAGACACCGTGTTTATTCATGGACATAGGGAGTACAAATCTAAGCTAGTAAGAGCAATGAGCCACGGACAAAGGACAAAGTAGAACAAAACCGTCACTGACCTCAGTTACTGTACTAGCTTGCTGTGTTCGCATCAGATAATGAACTATCATATAACCAGTACGATTGTGTCCATGAGTACAATGAAGGAATACACGCTTCTTGGGCTGCCTCTCACTTTGATTGAATATATATTGTGCAACCTACAATTAATTACAAGTTACAGCTGCACCTTTCGGCAAATAGAAAAACTATGTACTCCAACAGATATGGGAAAAAAAATGTGATGGGTCCTCTTGAAATCATAGGATATTTACCACAAATAGAAGGGAAACCAATAACTGCCTGCTATTATTAAATAGTTTAGAATGAAATAACAGGGAAATTTGTGGGTTTAATCACTGTATTGAATGACATTAGAAAACACCAGGTAATATGCACTCAAAATTGCTGTAAACAGATCTTACAATATTAAATAGTAGACCTGGCAAAGATCGGGTCGTGTCATGTTTGTGTTCATGTCATAGGTAAACGGGTCACGAATCCCTCAACCCAAACCCAACCCATTTAAGTTTTGTGTCGTGTTCGTGTTGACCCACTTACATAAATGGGTCATTAAGCCTCAACCCAAGCCCTTTTAATTTCGTGTCAGGTTCGTGTCGTGTTTTAATTTGAAGTCTGAAGGTAGGAAAGAAAAGATATGAGTGGTGTAGAGAAAAAAAAGATAGGAAACTGAAGGTTTTAATTTGGAGATTAGGACTGCACCAACTCAAAAGCCTCAATCCACAAATTATTGTTTAGATAAGAAGATACTAAGTTCCAGTTGTCTAGTTTTTAGAGGAAAATGAAATGGAAAAGGAAGATTAAATTGAAATCAATGATCAGTGAAGAAAGTAAGATATAATAGCAAGGGATTGTTTGGTATTCGGGAAAGGGACAGGGACAGGGACAGGGACAGGGAAACAAAATGATTCATACCCTTTTTATAGCCAAACGAATAAGGGTGTGTTTGGTTAAAGGGTTATAACAAAGGGAAAGGGAATCAAGTTACATCATTCCCTTTGTAGGTGTTTGTTTACCCCTAAACCCTAAACTGTATAAACCTAAATATATATTTTTTTAAAACACCCACCCACAGCACCAAAATGCCCTCCTTCACCCCCGAAAACATCACATGCGGTGTTACCAAGGATGGGGTAGGGCGTTTTGGTGGTGTGTGTGGATGTTTATAGTTGTTAAGGTAAATTCTAAAGTTTGGTGGGGTGAGTTTCGAAGGGTTGCGAGGGTCTCGGAACGGGAGTGGTCTCACACGTCGGCAGTAAGAGACTCGTCGGCATCCGGCGACCTCAAGAGTGCTGGCGATGGATAAATTGTGGTGGTTGGTGTCAAACGGTGGTGGTTAGGGTCGAATGGTGGCAATGGTGGTTGTTGGATTTCATCATTTTGACTCCCATCCCCTTGTAATTTCAAACCAAACAACAAGGGAGATCTAAGGGGATTTCTTTCTTATCCTTTCCATTACCCTTGTTTCTCATTGTTATTCGTTTTCCCTTGTAATTTCATGTTCTCTTTTCCTTTTTCCTTTTTCCTTAAACTCCTTTACATCCTTACCCCTCAACCCCCGGTATTTCATTCCCTTGTAATTTCAAACCAAACAAGAAGGGAGATCTATGCGATCCTTTATTTTCCTTTCCATTACCTTTGTCTCTCATTCTTATTCTCTTTCCCTTTACCTCTAAACTCCTTTAGAGTCTACGGATGGCAATGGGTCCGGGACCCTACTCGGACCCGCCGGGTCTTACCCTAATGGGTTGGGTATGGGTCCTCTTTTTTTAGACCCTGCGGGTACGGGTCGGGTATAGGTCTTTCAAAAATATTTCGGGTCCGGGTCCGGGTCCGGGTCCTAGAAATTAGACCCCGACCCGACCCTTTAAATTAAAAAATAAAATAAAAATTTACTGAATACTCTCGCATACACTTGACAGCAAATAAAGTGATAAACTCTTTATAGTTCTCCACTCTTCTCCCCTGTTGATTTTCATTTGTAACCAAGAGTCAATAGGAAGCTTCATCCCTTTTTAATAGTTTAGTGATTTTAGAATGACAGAGCTATTATATGCACCTGTTGGACATTGATTTTAGAGGTTAAAAATTATCGAACATTGGACCCGTGAAGGACCCGTACCCATCGGGTCCGGGTAAGGGTCTTAAAATTTTGGACCCTTACGGGTCCGGGTCCAACTTTTGAAGTCTAGGTCCGGGTCCGGGTCCGGGTCCAGGTCCGCCCAGACCCGGTCCATACCCGCCCCATTGCCATCCCTACCCTGAAACCCTACCCCGGTATCCCATTCCTTTTCCCCCATCAACCCAACATCACTCTCACCCACCATTGAAAAGCCTCTACCACCATGAGTACTACCAAACTCCTACCACAACCACCACTACTTATGTTGTCATATCACCGGCAAACCATCTCCCCTCGCCGGCACTCCCACCAAACACCCGCCAAACGTCATCCCTTCATACAAATATCCAACCACCATTACTAAAACTACCAACTCGAAACCCGTAAAAACCTCCCCTACCACCCGAAATCCGCTTCCCCGTCCATAACATCACCAAATTTCAAACTGTGTGTTTTCGTGGGTGGAGGAGCGGCGGTGGTGGGAGAGGGTTTCAAGGTTTTTTTTGGGTGAGCGGTTGCAGTGGTAGCGGTGGGAGGTTCGCATAGAGAAAGAAACTTCCAATGAGTTTGAAAGGGACGGAAAGCTGACGACGACTGTGGGGTGGATTGACGACAGTGTGGTTGGACAATCAACAAGGTGGTATTAGTGGTGATTTAAAATGGATGGTAGTTTATCTAAGTCAAGTAAAGATTAAATTCAAAGGCATGTTCAAGTGAAACCATTTGTCCAAATTTCGATCACATCTCATATTCATCTCATTCTTGCCTTAACATATTACCCCTAGAATATATAATTGCATTGATTTATACTCTTTTAGTAGTGTCAAAAGGAGAAGGGGGTGGGACACAAACATGAGACATGCAATCACCTTTGGGCTTGCCACTAACAACAAGCTTAGTATTTCCAGAGTTTTGATTGAATTTAAGGAAATAAAATCACAAGAGGCTCAACATCATGATTCACATGTTCAACACTTATTCACTATTTGAGAGCTAGGATTTAGGAGAACAGCATATCATCAGAAATGTTATTCAAAAAAGATGTTGAACACTTAGAAATCGAGAATGTAGCAAACGCCTTACAAAAGATGAAGCCAATACCATGCATGAACCCGCTCAACTTACCTCGAAAACAAAAGTATTTACAGCTTCATTATCAGGTACGGAATCACGTCCTTGGCACCGAATCTACAGAAATCCAGAAATTAGGAAGCTGAAAAAATACTGCAAATCACAGTTTAAAATAAACCAATAGTCTCGAAAAAAACCGTACCTTCATATACTTAATACCTTCTTTCTTAAAGTCACTCGTTGAGTAATAACGATCTGTATTCGTTAAGTCAACCACCATACCAATCTGGCAAAATAAGCTTAATACTATTAATTCATCAAAACCAATTATAAATATTAACAATTTAACATCACACGTTGAAACTAAACAAACACAAATATATATGGCCCGTAACCCTAACAACAACATAACAATTTCCAAGTGCCTCAAAAGCTTTCGTTTATGGCCATGTAAGGACGTCTAAATTGCACCTATTGAATACTATGTCACAAAATATGAAGCACTTACAAGTATTATTAAAGCAATTAAGACGTTAAAGAGAAGGAGTCATGTCCAATTTAAATGAATGTACATTACTAGACTATCCTGGAACTGATGATGATAAGATCTCCCTGCAACTTTATTAAAAGAACAATGCTTACCAAGATGATATAATAATATGTCTGTTTAGAGGCATTACAAGTTCACCTGACCTGAGAAACCGAGACTACCCAAATTTGATGAATCATATCAGACTTTACTCAAAAGCTAACCGATGGCCAATGGAACACGAAATGATATGAAATGCAAACTGACGTGGCCTAAGGCGCCCCACCCAAAGGTAACCGATAACCGATAAACCAGGAATGCCATGAACCGTAACCGGTTTGACCTAACTTGGAGGCAAACCGAGAGCTGATACAATCCGAAATGACATGAATCGAACCGATTGTGACTCGACCACAACAAACGAATAGCCTCATTCACCTAACACTTGAGCTGATTTATTGTTCAACCTGATCCAACAATACAATTATGGTCTTGACTCGCGAATGACCCAAAACTGAACCCAACTCAACCACATCAAGCATGCTCACACAAAATAAACCAATTCCTTAATGGCCAACCTCGTCCGGACTTGAACTAACTCGTTACAAATATTAAGCCGAGTGACCCGACCCCTAAGTAACTAACTTCGGACCTGACTAGACCCGATTTAGTATTTTGACTTGACCAAACCCGAGCTCATAATACCTTGACCCAAGTGACCCGATTGACACCTCCATGTCTATTCTGTGTAAGGAAAAAAAGAATCTCACTCCAACCACACACATCGAAAATAGTTAACACCACTCACGTTCCCTAACTCTGTTATTTTAATGACGTCAAAATTTAAATTTGATGTGATTAATAACCACATTATGACGCACTCAATTTTCTTGACAAAATCCAATGAACCTCAACAACAAAACATGAACAACATTACAAAGAAGTAATAAATGTTTCCAAGCCTCCCAATTTTTTCATCGCATAAAACAATTGAACCCAGTGTTACCGGCACAATCAATGTGGTTGAAGACTCTTCTAAGTTTTAATTTTAACCAAAACCTATACCTTCTTATATACTCATAATAGCAAACGAAAACAACCTAGTGAGCCCATCATAAAGATATTGCAACTGAAAACAGACAGTTGTCTACCACGTTGTCCACGCACAAACATTGGAATTATTTTTCACTTGACAATATCCAAGGTCACCATCTCACTCGTCTCCCAATCATAATGAGACTGGCACATGGCGATGCCGAAAAGATATTTGCGTCCTTCGCTCAATTTAAGTGAAAACAAACATAAAAGCGCAACACAACAGATAATATTTTTTTGAACAAAAAAACTGGTTAAATTCTGGGTAAAAACAAGCACGATAACATATATTACCTTGGCTCTATATTGTGCATGAAGCACCTAATAGGATACTTCAAACATACGTAAGAATATAAGATCATCATCAAACTAAAACAAAAGAGAGAGAATCGTGTGCCAGGTGAAAGCGTAAATCACACACTTAAACCGATTGCCTCCCCATTGACTGAAAGCCAACATGACGGTCAACAACCATAACAAAAAAAGGAGAAAAGCAATCACCACAATAAAGGTGTTTATAACTTGCACATGCACCTATATTCATACCAAATTTCCAAGAGAGAATCTCCTCCACAAAGATACAAACCATCATGGATACAAGAATGATATAGGCAAACTAATCAACTAAGCCATTAAATATAAGTTATCTGTTCAAATCACTACTTTAACCACCAAAAAATGAAACTGGAGCACATATAGAAGCTCTTCTTAGAATATGTAGTGAGGCACTAAACAAAATTACCAGCACAGGTATTAAATAATTACTTACTTTGAAATTCTTTACTCTTGACATGTGAAAAACTTGACGGAACGAATATCTTTTACCAGGAACAATGCAATCATTAAAAGTCTCATCAAGTGGTACTTTAGATGGGACAATAAAAGCAATTTCCAGACCAAAGTTTGGACAATCCAGCCAGCCTGAAATACACAGTGCTTGGTTTAACAAAGAATCTCATAGAAAAAAGATGTATTGAAAAAAGCCCAGAACCAGAGAAAAAGTTTGTGTACTGCACAATGATATAAGACATACTACCACCATTTCACTAAGATCTTCCTCCTTTCCATTTTAGGTCTTTTCTCTAAGATCTCTCTCTTTCTTTTGACACGGAATACATGGCTAATTGATGTGTCGTAATAGTATAGCTATTTTACCCCCATTCCTTGGTGGATTTCTTGGTCGAAATGTGCTCTTTGGAGCCATTTCTTCTAACGTTTTGCTTCTAGTGGTGTTCTCGTAGGTTTTTGTGCTTCACAGGTATTTTGACACAATTAGACCCATATACAGAGGGACGTGAAGCAAAGACGAGTCTTACACCACTACGTGATGGCAGCTGTGAGCCAAATATTCGATTATCTAGGCCCGAAACGAAACCAAGCCCAATAATATGAGCCTTTTTTACCCACTATGGATGGGGGCCGGCCGGTCTAGGACAAGGGGTCGGCGGCCGGCAGTACTGGGCACATGTGGGCTACTTTTCCTTATTTTGCTAGCTTTATGGAGATTTATTTCTTAGAGGCCTCGGCGCCTACATGTAGCAGGCCCGGCTTTACATTTAGTCTCGTGTTTTGAATTTTGCTGAAGTACTTTGTTTAGGGATTATTAGAAGTACGCTTTTCATAAGAAGAAACCATAAGTACAATTAGCATTCGACTTTTCCTTTCCTTCAAGCTAACAATTGATTTGACTACGATTTGATCCGGTAATTTTAGTTTAGTTCAAGTTTATTTCTTTCGATCATTGGTTATTTGTTAATTGTTGCTTATTTGTTATCAAGTTGATCTGAGTAGTTAATTCCTTCACTAGGGTCAAGGGAGATCGATGAGTAGTAATTAAGATCGTGTTTGAATACTTGTTGAATGCGTACCTATGCTAGTTTCTTATTTACATGCTTTAAAAGGCGATTAACTTGTTAAAGGTCACAACTTGTTAATCGATCTAGGACATTTCATAGCCGAGTTGATGCATGTGATTCGGTAGGAAGCCTAATAAGTGGTGAGAGCTTGTTAGTGTCTTCCTCGATTGATATCAATCCGAGAGGGCGTATTATAGCTAGTTTTGTGGTTGAAATTTTATTTTCTACGAAAGACTTTCTTGTAAAAAATTTAAATATCTTAACCATCTGTAATTATTTTGCTTATTTATAGTCAATGTAATATTTTTGCTTATTTATGGTCAAAGTGTTAAAACTTTGACTCCTTAAAGGTAATGTGGAGGAAGATCTTTAACAAGGAATGCGAGTATGATAATTAGAGTAAATATAAAACAACTACCTAGCATAAGGACAAAAGAAGGTTTGCAATATGAAATGGTTGGGTTCTATATGTACTGTGCTAAGCATGCAAGTGTGATGTTGGTCATATAATATGATAAAAGCGAGGACAATATACAAATGAAGACTTAAATATGTAAAAGGAACTTTGCGCTACCCCCATCGGCATCCTCTTTGATTTGACTCTCTTCAACCAATTACAACAGGCTAAAATTTTTTTAAAAAAACATAGCTCTTGGTTAAATCTTCTAATCTATCATTTCTTTGCATGACTCAACTGCCCATGTCCAGTTGCTGCTTGCTGGATTTGGTACAAATCCATATCAAGATCCAGTTGTGTTTGGTACAACATGGGCTTGACTCAAAAGTAGCACGTCAAGGTAACATAACTTTCCTTGAGTGCAGAATAAGAAAATAAAATCCCGGGGGAAGACACTAAGAAACCTCCAGCCTAGTCCACCTAGAATTGATGCATCAAGCAACACCAATTGCATGGAGCATTAACATAGGGGAACAATAAATACCTCAGCATTAACTTATACAAGTAACCATCTGAAAATCACTAATTACAAGTACATAAAGTGCTACCACACCCCATAGCTTCCCAAGCAGTGGGGTTTGAATCTCATCTCTTACATGAGACTTGAGAGGTTCCCACCCCTGCCCCCACCCCCACCCCCATCCCACTATATGTCCCTCGTAAGAGCTACAATATCAATCTTCAGGAAAAATCTTGTTTTAGTCAAATTAAAGAAGGGTCAGGCCTTCAGGTTTCCAATGGCCAACACAGGTAATGGCCATTCTGTTTGATTTTCGGAAATTGGATGACCATAGCTTGATAACATTATGGATTCCACTATCCTGTTAGAGGAAAAATGGAGTCCGGGGGAAAAGAGCTGGAAGGCTTTTAAGAAAGATGAGGGTCCACATGTTAAGAGAACTCACAAGTTAACTCATACTGCCTTCAGATTCATGTGGGAAATTTTCTATATAAAAGAACATTATTGACAATTTTCAAGGCCTGTTTAAATTGAAGCACACCGTAATAAAGCCTCGGAATAGAAAAGTACAGCTATAAAGATTCTCATCTTACCAGGAGGAAGCTTGTTCCTGTCATATTTAAGCTTCTTTGTATGGGGCCCTTCGTCCCGCTGTTGTGGCCTACTTACTTTCATGGGTTTATCATCTACGTGATCCTTTATGCGTTCTCGTCTTTCTTCACGCTCCTAAAAGTTAAAAGATAACACTTGAGAACAGAATATGACAGAGATGAGAGATGTAATGGTCGTGTATCATTATGATATGATCAAGTAACATAAAACGTAAAGATTGACTCAATTATTGTTTTTGCAAAACTGAAAGGAAAAACCTTAAGGGCTCGATTGGGATGGGGGTAATGTATCGGGGGTAATAGAGCTAAAATGAACTAGAAAATGGCGGAGAGTAGCGATGACGTTAAGCGGAAATGGTGAAAATGAGGGTAATACAGGCTATTTGGGGGGGAAAAGATTACTCCCCTCTCCCCCTAAGTAATGCATTACTCCTCAACGAGGGTAATTATTCCTCCCTCCTATCTCCTTTGCACTATAAAATGCCACAACCAAGTACCAATCTCCTCCATTTCTGGTTCATTTTAGCTCTATTACCCCCGATACATTACCCCCATCCCAAGTGAGCCCTAAGACGGTGATCATAGTATAATCAATTAGCCCTTATTTAAATCATATGACCTTTGGTCCCGTAATACATTTTAACCCAATCGCGAAAGTGTGTACGCATTACCCCAAGAATGCAAAGCATCACTATCGAACACCCATTGAGTGAACACTCTTACTTAGAAATCACGTTACACTAGTTTTTCAAAAAACAAAAAAAACAATTCAAAATTTGGAGAACCAGACCAACCCAGAAATTAAAGTCGATTGATATCTAAATCTCATGTCGATTAATCTTTGTTTTGACTATTACAAGACTCAAAACTAGGGAATACAAATATGTTGATGGAAATCAAGTATGTCATAATCTGCAGACCAAACAAGGTTCATAAATCCTAAATCCTGGATTAAAGTATTCAAGCCACACTCCCAAGGCAATCAAGATCCTCGTTAATTTGTTCAAGGAACTCGAGAGAGTCTAGTTGATGTACACTAACAGTCAATATGCGAGGGCTAAAGGAGAAATTATAGGATGAATTATTTTTCCCTTCATCTTATTTATGATAACTTTGGAGGACTAAGTTTTGACATATTTTAGGAATGACTGGGCGCCTTGGTGGTCAAGAAAATGAATGGAGGGATAAGTACAGAGTTCATTGGTGTCATGGTTTACTGATACCAAAATGCACCTGATAACAAACACGTTAGGTTAATTTTATTCTAGTTGGCTTACCAAAATAGCTAATGCATGAAGTGGAATTGATAATATGGACGCGGAAAGCAAACTCAGCCAACGAAGGGTGCCTAAACTTTGGAGTATGACAGAGTAAGGAGGAAGATGCAGCCAATTTTAGCTTTTTTTTCTCATAAAATATTACTAATCATTCCTCCCTCCAACCCATAGGAATTGCCCTATTTGATTAAAATATACCTCACATATGAATAAAAAATGGGGTAATTCCTATGAATTTGAGGGAGTATTTTTTAGTGGACCTCTAGTTTACTTAACTCTAGTTCTTAATCATCTAAGAGATACAAGCCTTATCCATTAGACAAACGTGGCCTTCTACTATAATAGAGCGTTCATTGTTTTATTTAATACTCCAATAACAATAACAATTTAAGCACCCACATTATTACATCTTTCCCTTTGTATTTTTATTTGTATGAACCATGTTGCATTAACAATTCAAGAGTTGAACAGTTTTGGTTTCTGCAAAAAAACTCAGTTGTTCAAATAAAATATGAACAGGAAAAAATGGACTGATTTTACAATGTAGAATCTGCCTAGTTAGAGAACTCAAAAGAATTAATGTATGCAGAACCACAAAGTGCATAGTAAAAACATACTCCACATATACCATAAACAAGTGACAAGTGAGCTACATCTTTTCACAAGTAAATAAGTAATTGTTGATAGTAATAAGTCAATAACTATATTCAATGCAATAGCAATATGAGGTAGACAATACCCATATATACGACCTCGAATAATTTCATATCCGGTGTCAAATCAATTAAAATAATGATAAAATACTTGCACACTCGAACAATCATTTCTGCAAAAACGAGCCTAAAAAAACATCACAAATGCAACAATGTTCTTAAAAATGTCATCTCAAGAAACAAAAAACCTAAATATATGCAAGGAGATATAATTTTCCAAACCAAACTCACAAATTTCTTTTTCCCCATACACACTGCCAGAAAAATAGAACTTTCAGACAAAACAGTGTCTCTAACCTCCTTCTCAAGTTACAAACGCATCACTCACCCACACAAGATTCAGCCATTCCATTCCACGCATAGATTAAGACCAGTGAACAGAAGGTATGAATAGAGTAAAACAGCAAATCAAAGTTCTCACTCAGGCAGCAACTGAGTTCATGAAAAACCTAAGAATCATCATGTGAATTCGTCAACATAAATTATCGATCATATAATGCATGCAATTATATGAAATGTTCTCATAGCCCACTTGAGATAGATTCAACTTAGCCTCAATAATCTGATATCATTCTACTATGTCCAAAAGGGACAAATAACCAAGGTTGAGAACAAAATATCAGATTCTTGTTGCTTAACCGTTAAAGCAAATACTCTCTAATGGATGAGTATGAGATTAAAATGGGAAAAAAAAACAAGCATACCCGGCGTAGAGTTTGAACAGATGTCTCGTGATCATGTTGCGTAACATGTTCCCCTATATGTTGCTCGTAGTAATCTTCGTCGTCTTCAGGCAATGGTGATGCATTCAAATCCATCACACTACTCACTCAGCAGATGATAGGGGGAATGCTACTGCACTACTGAATGCTACTGCTACTGTTGTTAATGCTGCAACTGTCAATGCTAAGTCTGCTGCTGTATGGGATCAAAAGAATACTACTGAAATCATGGGGGGTCCTGAATGCAAAAAGAATTCTGCTGCAACGGCTACTTCCAGAAGGGAGAAAGGACATGACATCACAGTTGATGACATCATTACCAAAGGGGGAGGCACCTGATCATAGAGGACAGCTCAGAGGGAATAATTTGACTGATTATGACAACTATCATTGGTACTATATCTACATTGGATCGGAACCTATGCAGCACAATGATTCGGAGTGGACAGCTGGATCTTTTGTCTTTTTGTAGCCCAAGTAGCCTATTTAAGGGCCATTCAGTATCTCTAGTTTTTCTATGCGATTTATGATTAATTCTGATGCATGTTCAGCTTCTTAGAGCCTAGGTGATATATGGGCCAATCCAGGATTTGAGGATAGGAGGGGCACCGGTACTACTTGAAAAAAAAATCAACAATATCTCAGATCTTCGAAAGAAATACATAAAAAAAAAAAAAAAGTAAAATTTCATTAGTACTATAGTATTTTTTGTGACTTCCAACCCCACAAATATGCTATACATATACGAGTACTTTTCATCATCAATTTATCCCACCAAACCATTTTTACATTATAAACCAAAGTAACAAATTATCAAGAAAAGTACAAAAATCATAATCAAAAACATCAATAATTTCACAAATACAAAAATTAAACTCAAAGTGTCTCAAATAACCCAAATTAATCTATTGGTCTTCCTTAAGACGGACATATCCATCATAACTTCAAAACGGGTCAAATATATCCAACTAGAAAGAAAATGTCACAAAACTTTTCCTACCCCTAGGCACATAGGTTTGTTCCACATATTTGCCTCGTCGTAAGCTTAGATGGATATTTCCATCATAAACAAGAATTTGCACAAATTAATTGATTAAGCAAGTGATTTAGGGTTTGAAAAAAAATATACTCCGTATGAGATAAATTTGGAAGGAGTAGCAAATTAACAATCACAGGATACAAATTAACAAATCTACAATTAAACAATTATACTTCATATATATACTTATAACATTATCAGAATCGAATTTAATCTTAATTAATCAAAATCAAACTTGAAATTTGGAGGAAATAACTTGCTTTAGAATTTAGGGTAAGGACTAAGGAGATACAGCAGAGAGGACGCCGGTAGGGACAACGCCGGTAGGGACAACGCCGGCAAGGGCAGGTTGATCGGCGGCGGCAGACGGCAAGGAGGACTGGAGGAGGCTGGTGGGCGGTGGCAGGGTAGGGGGTAGATAGGTGTGGTTAGTTGGATACGATGATGTATTGTGTTTTTCTTTCTTTCCTCTCTTCTACTCTGCTGTGCGTCTGTCTTCTGCAGTTTTTTCAATTTTTTTTTAATGGCCACGTGAGTGACCATACCCTCCCTTTCCCTCACCCCTGTCCGCCACTGTGATATCAATTCAGTACAGTTATACCTAGCAACCTGCCCCCCCTCCTCCCCCGGTTCCAAAATATTTGTTCCATTTACTTTTGCACCGTAACTAAGGAAATGATATGATGATTGAGTATATAATATAGGCAATGATGGCTTTTTTATAGGGTGAGTCATAATGTTTGTAAGGTGGTGTGGGTTAATGAAATGACAAAATGGTAAATGCTTTAACTTGGTAGGGACGAAGTTGTAAAAAATGATAGACTAAAAAGAAAAGTTGAGAAATGAGACAATCTTTAAGAACCTGTCCAAAAAAAAATACAGGACAATCTTAGTAGGACGGAAGGAGCATCTTCTTTAATTAATTAAGAAGAGTTGCACATCCAAGCTTTGTTCTTTCATTAATTGTTATCAGTAGCAGTGGCGATTCTAGGAATGGAGTAAAAGGGGTGCAAAAATAAATTAATCACAAGACATTAGTCATGTAATAACCGGGTCTCAATTCCGGGTTCCAGCAATATATAGTTCGCATTTGTACAAAAAAAATGACATTTAAGGCTAAAAGCGTCGTTACTATTAAAAAAAATTCGTTTCAGTTATTTGTTTATCTTTACATTATTTGGGAGAAATATCTTCATCAAAGGTTTATATTTTTCTTAAAAGTTCTTTTTATGCAAAATCGTTTACAATGTGAGTTAGTCTCCTCTGAGACCTCTCATATGGGAGGAAGTTATTAAAATAATAAAATACTCCTATGTGAGAGGTCTCACAATAATCGTATTGTGAGACGGTTTCACACGAGACTAACTCCAAACCAATTATATTTAAATATTTTAAGAGGAAATGACTTAAATATTTAATTATATTTTATAATATAAACATTCATCAATATAATGTTTGAAAATATCCGTAAATAATATGATCACTATAAGTTAGTTTTCATCAAAAGATAGAAAGTTGTTAATTGAACAAAATTTGCTCTAAAAGAACATCGAACCCGCACCTTCACTTACATAATAACAAGTTACTAACCATTGAACCAAGAGCAAATTGTTGATAAAAAATAACACATAAAATTGATTTATTCCAGATTTGGGGGGTGCAACTGTACCCCATGCACCCCCTAGAATTGCCAATGATCCGCCGACAAGCTCACAAGCATGAACGTCGGCTGAATATCTTGATTGTCTACAAGAATTGACATGAACACAGAGGCGGCCCAGGCCCAGTTCAGGAGGAGCCTCTGAACAGGGCCTCTAAATTTTAGGCCCAAGTTCGTATTAAGTTGGAATTTAAAAAAAAAAAATTCTAAAACCCTACAACTTCTCCGGACGTTAATTTCTCCAACTCCCTAAACTCTCTCCATCTCATTAATCCACTATCTCCAAGGCCTCAAATTTCTTTTTCCCATATAAACGTTTCCTCTCCCCCAGTTCCCCCTCTCCCTATTATCACCAATCTCTATGGCTCAAGTTCAACGGTTCTCTAAGAAATTTGATTATAAATCTCTGCTAATTTTTCTCACAAATCATAATCACCCAGTTCTTACCTTTCATAATCCCTCAATAAATTCAAATTTTCCTATGTACTCCATCTATTTGGCAATTGTTACCGAGTTGATAGTGAAAGTCGATTTTTTTTAAAGGTAAATTAATACTCTATATTTTTTCCATTCTAGTTTGTTCTTGTTGGGTATAATTCTTCATTTCACTGATTTTTTTTAGTTTGTTGGGTATAATTCTTCATTTCACTGATCTGGGATTCTGGGTAATTGGCTAAATTTATTATTTTCTTTTGTTTTAATCTGTTTTGGTCGATTTTTTTTGGTAAATTAATAGGGATTAAAGTTTTAATCTGTTTTCACTGATTTCTATTATTTTTGGTTGATTTTTTTTGTTCTTGTTGGGTATGATTTTTTTTTTGGGGAATCTGGGTAAGTGGGTGATAACAGATTAAAACTTCACAGAAAGCTCGAAGAATGATCCTTTTCAAGTCAACTAGAAAAGATAGGACATGATGTACGGTTATGAATAAATAGATAATATTTTTAATTACGTATTGTATTTCATGGAGGTAATGGAAAATCGACATATTATCTCAATAAAGTTTCAATTTCGTAATTTTTTGGGCCTCGTTTATAGTGTTTTAGGCCTCACTTTGTAGTGGAGCACAGGGCCTCGATTTACTTTGGGACGCCTCTGCATGAACAATGACTCGAGCAATGATTTCGACGGTAATTACAGTGACCAGCTAACGACTGGACCCCTCAGTCACACCAAAAACAACTCCAGGAAGCAAAAACTAAGCTCGTGTTCCATATTATACACACCATCAACCAAACAGGATTGCCAATTAATATGGCCGCTAGCTATGGTGCTCGGGCTCTCCAACTTCCTCTGGCATACCCATGTATGCACAACACGACATGGGTACGGACACGAAATTCAAAGGAAAATGGACACTTGAGTTGTCGGAGATGCAATTCACATGTGCTTGATGACATTTTAACCCCACAAAAAAAATTATATGTACTAGAAAATGCAACAAAGGATTGTACCTAAAATCGATAAGTAAATGATTGAATGAATGATGAAACACGTACAATTGTGATCGATCGATCGATTAGAGTGAACTCACTGAGGGCATCGACGAGGGCAAGGATGTCGAGATGTAGAGGAATCGAATAGAGGAGTGACTCAGGGTTCGTGAGATTAGTGAAATTGGGAGAGAAATTGGGATGGATCGGATAAAGGAGAAGTGTTTTTACAGCTTACTAGTTACTCCTAGTCCGATACTTCGATGTATACTTGTTACGAGTACAACTTACAAGCCTCTCCCTTTGGTTATTTGGTAAGTCACCGAGTCTTCCTTGTGATGGATATTATCCGTCATATGTTGAATAAGTATTGTCCACTTGATATGTACGAGTAATTACTAGCCATTTCTTATTTCCTCCGCATTATGTTTTTTTGTCCTACAAATACTACTTGACTCGTCACACGTTCATGACGAATACGACTTTCACAAACAAAAATTTGTGTTGGTAATTATTCCTCCTTTAATTCTGTACGCTTACTTCTTTTATTCTTTTTTTTTTTAAATTATTTAATAAGCAACGTTTTTCATTTGTGACGGAGATATTAGTCGTATCATTTACAGAATATGAGTACTATTATTTAAAGCATGAATATTTTATAAGCCACACATTCACCCACCTCATCATCCGACTTGACGATGAGTTGGCATTACAAAATGGCATATAAAAAAAGCTCACACTTACATTGTGCATCAATTCAGTTTTAAGCAACTTCAAGTCTTCAAGTTCTATTTGACCCACTCCTTCCGAACAAAGATATTTTACAAGGTACCTTTGTGTTTTCTCATTTTCTAGTCAAAATAACTTTGACTTGTAATAACTTATGGACACGGGTTCCAAAAATGACGATATTTTTTCCTAAACTCATTGTCTTTACAAGATCTTCAATTTGAGATTTTTTTTTTTGCAATTTTGAAACTTGTACAAAGAGTTATACTCAGTCACACGTTTTTAACCAAAAAAACTTTGACAAACGGTAACTCATTGTCCTTGAGTTCCAAAAGTGATGATTTTTGTCCAAACTGATCCTTTGTATGAGATCTTCGGCTTGAAATTAAAATCATCTCTTTCAGAATTCATAGGTAAGAGTTATCGTAAGTCAAAGATATTTTGACCAAAATAAGGGGTACGACATAGAATATGAAAAAATACAGGGGTACTGTTCGGGCCAAAAATTGGCACCTTCGAAATGCAACGTGGCATGCTACGAGTGGACGATCAAAATGTCAAAGGTCGGGAGGTCAAAGACGATAGTCAAAAACCGAGGGTCAAAAGTCAAAACCGAAGACTAAAGAACGGACGTCAAAATAATCAAAGATCGTCAAGTCAAGCAAACCCGGAATAATATACGGTAATGGGTCAAGCAAAGCGTGGAGCAAATAAAACAATGAGCCATTTAAAACGAGCAGGCCCAACAAACAAGGGAAGAACTCGGCCCATATGAAGAGGGAGAGGCAGCAGCTGCTGCTCCTACAAAGGAGGAAACCCTCCTGCAGACCAGGAGGGAATCCAGGAGAAGAATGTAACTGCTGAAGAGGGAGTAAATGCCAAGATATCCAGCAATAAAGAGGGAGTAAATGTGAAGATTCTGGGGGATAAAGGGGCAACGGTCAGTAGCAATATAAAAGAGGAGGAGAAGGAGGAGGATGTATTCATTCAAGCACACCCATTCCAAGCGCATATCACGATAAAATACCCACCATCAACCGTAAGTCACAATTATAGTCAAATTCTTTATATTTGTATTCCTTTCTCCACTCTTTCCCATTCGTAGTAGAATTTTGGTGGGATTCCGACTCCCCCCGCGGTTTTTCCCACATCGGGTTTCCGCGTCACCAAAACTTTGTGTGTGTTCCTTTTCCTTTCGTTGTTTTCTTGTTCGCTAGATTCGATTCAATTTCGTCGACCATAGTTATAGGACGATCGCTTTGATCCGCAACCGAAATTTTAGACCCGGTAAATTTTTACCAAAACAATTTGGCGCCCACCGTGGGGCAAAGTGATCATCTCCTATAAGCCAAACCCTACCGTGAAGCAATCTCGTGTCGTCATGACCGGATCTGGCCAAAGTTCTTCCAGCAGTCAAGGGGCATCAACTCAGCCCATTGGAGGAGGGTCATCCCCAGGATCAGCAGAGCCGGTTTTCACACCCCTCACCCTGGGATTTCCCACCAGCCAAGCGGTGAAACCCACGTTATCGGTGTCTAGGCCCCCTCCGACGCCTAAAATCTCTGGGGTCACCAGCTCCTCCAAGGCCAGGAAGGAAAGCATACCAACCAGAACCTTGACTCCCGGAGGATTCGTAGGAGAAGCTTCCAGTGGAGCGGGGTCACCAGACCTGATGCAGAGTATGCTCCAGGGAATCAATGCTCTGCGCCAGGCAGTGGAAGCCCTGCAGAAGAACAACCAAGAAATCAAGGCTCGGATCTCGACAGCAGATAAGACTCCAGTTGCATCGCTCCAGATGTCACCAGAGATACCGCCCCTGATGCCTAGAGGAGAGCCCAGCACCCGCAGGGAGTCAATGACCAGCAGGAAGACCACCAGAGAAGTCCCCTCAGAGTTGGTCACCAGGCTGGAGCTAGGATTGGCTCCACCAGGCCCAGTCATTGAACCCCAGGGATTGGGTTACCTGACCTACGGCCCCACACCCGGCAGATCTTCTACCATAGGTAACCTTCTCTCCAACATCGAAAGTCGAGAAACTAACTCACTATCTTTTGCAGGCACCCCTGTCCACCAGGCGCCAGGATGACAATTTGTAACTCCACCAGGGATGACCACCTTATCCAACAACCAGTCCTCTGGAGGAGTGTGGACAGCGCCTACCCCCAACCAGCAGACACCAGGATGACAGCAAGGAGCCCCAGCCAGTATGGCGACCCCCGACAGCAGCCCACATTCAGGAGGAACCTGGCTGCCCAGAGTCCCACTCCAGCAGGCACCAGAGTGGCAGCCCAAATTCGTGACAGCAACAACACCTTTTCCTCCTCCCAGTAGTCAACACCCTGGAGGACCTTATGCAGGAAGTACTCATTTCAACTTTTCTCCTCCTGTCTCTAATCCTCTTGCAGGAACAACCAGCACAGCAGATCAGCAACGCCAAGAACTAAAGGAACTAAGAGACTTGATCAACAAGATTCCTGGAATGCCACGCCCCCTGGAGAGAGCAGCTAGGGACAGCTACGCCGATTCACCCTTCATCGACGATCTCGCCTGTGTTGCTGTACCTAAGGGCTTTACGCCACCAGCCATGACGCTTTATGATGGCACTACAGATCCCCTAGATCACATCAACCAGTACAAACAGAAGATGATGGTGGTGACCGCTACGGGCCCCCTGAAGGAAGCCTGCATGTGCAAGGGGTTTGGCTCCACTCTGTCAGGAGCAGCCCTCCATTGGTTCGTTGGTCTGCCTAACCGAAGCATCACCTCCTTCGCTGATCTGGTCAATGCCTTCAACCAGCAGCAAAAAACTAGAAAAGCAGACCAGTGATTTGTACCGGGTGGTGCAGAAGTTCGAAGAATCAACACGCGACTTCCTCAACAGATTTAACAAGGAGAAAGTAACCATTCCCAGATGTGATGTACCCACCGCCATAGAAGCCTTTCGCCAAGGGCTCCACCAGGATTCAGACCTCTATAAGGACCTCACAAAGTACCCCTGCGCCACATTCGAGGATGTGCAGACCAAGGCGATGGCAGCCATCAGGCTAGAAGAAGATTCAGGCCCCAGAAGGGCTGCATATGGTTATGAGCATGTCACCAGAAAGGCGCCAACAGAAAAGAGGGGTGAAAGATCAAAGCGCTATGACAGAAACGTGAGCAAGGTTTCCGAGGAGAAAGACTGGAAGGACAATCCAGGATTGCCACCCAAAGTAAGTGAGTATGGGTTCTCTACCAACCTTGCTGGGATACTCAAGGCTCTAAGGGAGTTAGGGCGCAGAGTCAGGTGGCCCAGGAGACAGGAGTACACTAATGACCGAAGAGACGCTAGCAAGAGGTGCGAATTCCACGACGACATTGGACACCATACCGATGATGGAAACTCTCCAGAACATGGGGTTTAGCGAGAAGGATCTAACAAGGAAGGCGGTTCCCTTGGTAGGTTTTAGTGGTGAGACCAAGCATTCTCTGGGAGAGATCACCATTCCTACCTATGCCGGAGGAGTGAACAAGCAAGTACGGTACCTAGTCATTGATGGACCCTCCACCTACAACGTGATTCTAGGAAGGCCTTGGATCCATGAGATGAAGGCAATCACCTCCACCTACCACCAGTGCCTGAAGTTCCCTACACCCTGGGGAGTGCAAAAGATCAACGGAGACCAAGGAGAGGCCAAGGATTGCTACAGGGTAGCCCTTAAGAAGACGGCGAGCCTCCCAGCATAGCAATTACAAAGCCTTCATCTGCCTCTGCAGGAGTACGTAGAGCCACCTCAGGCGGAGTTGGATGAAATCAACCTGGACAAGCAACATCCAGAGCGAAAAGTGTTAATCGGATCAGAATGCACAGTTAATATCCGCCAAAACCTCATTGAATTATTAAAAACTAACATGGATTGTTTTGCTTGGTCGCATGATGATATGGTAGGTATAGATCCGAGCGTTATCACTCACAGGCTAAGCGTGGACCCAAGCTACAAACCAGTCCAGCAGAAAAGAAGGAAGTTTGCTCCAGAGAGAAATCAAGTCATAAATCAGGAGGTAGACAACCTGTTGGCTGCTGGAAAAATCAGGGAGGTAAAGTATCCAGAGTGGCTGTCTAACGTGGTGGTGGTCCCAAAGAAGAATGGCAAGTGGAGGGTGTGCGTTGATTTCTTCGACTTGAACAAAGCATGCCCGAAAGATCCATTCCCCCTACCACATATTGATGCCATGGTAGATGCTACAGCAGGCCACGAGATGCTAACCTTTCTTGATGCATGGAGTGGGTACAACCAGATCAAGATGCATCCAGCAGACCAGGAGAAGACAGCCTTCAGGTCTGAGAGAGGTATATATTACAATGTAATGCCTTTTGGTCTGAAGAATGCAGGTTCCACCTACCAGAGACTAGTCAATAAGATGTTCAAGAGACAGATTGGGGACACAATGGAGGTATATATTGACGACATGGTCGTCAAGTCAAAGCAAGCTTCGCAACATACAACACACTTGGAGGATACCTTCAACACCTTGAGGGAATACAAGATGAAGTTAAATCCTTCAAAGTGCACATTTGGAGTGTCATGTGGGAAGTTTCTGGGGTACATGGTAACCCAGAGGGGAATTGAAGCTAGCACAGAGCAGATTAAGGCCATCCTCCAGCTGGAATCTCCACAGAAGCCAAAAGACGTGCAAAGGCTGACTGGAAGAATTGCTGCTCTGAACAGATTTATCTCCAGGTCTTCAGATAGATGTCGGCTGTTCTATGATATCCTGAAGAAGGCCCAAAGGTTTGATTGGACAGAAGAGCACGAGAAGGCGTTCAACGACCTGAAGCACTACCTCAGCACTCCACCTCTGCTGTCAAAACCAGAACCTGGAGAGCAACTCTTCCTGTATCTATCAGTAACAGAGGTAGCAGTCAGCGCGATACTAGTACGAGAACACGAAGGAGCACAACACCCGATATATTATGTCAGTAAGTCTTTGCTTCCTGCAGAGATGATGCGCGAGCGTCGCAACCCGCACGATCAAACAATATTTATAAACTCCAAAATACTACTACGTAGTAGCGGCAAGTCGGGATCGATCCACAGGGACGATCGAGGGGTAGTCTGTCAAGTCAAAGTCTGAGAGTGATTGGGTCGAAAAGGGGGGTTTTGGTCGAGTAGAACTAGACTAACTAAACGAGCTACGGAACTAAGGCGAGAAACTATCAAAGGGAAAGACGTTAGGGAGAGTCGGGGAGTCGGAAATTAAGGTAAGGGTGCCATTGCAAGAATTATCACAAGATGTATAAGGGAGGTGCCACCTTTTGGTTTCCCTACCAACCAAGCCTAAACCCGCTTTTGCGACGAATAAACTAAAGTCTCTAGACGGAATTACCCAAACCCCGAGTTTCCCCATATTGATCCGGGTGAGTCAAGTCAACCTATGTGATCAAGCTAAGTCAATCAAGACACAACAATTCCAATAAAGACAAATCACCCTCAAATGCAATATTCTCACAAGATAAAACCTTTATCTAGAATTCCTCCTCCCCTAGCCCCCTAACTAAAATCTACTCACTAAGGAGACTAGGAGAAAGACTAAACATGCTTAAACTAGAGGAGAAACAATTAATCTAAGACAATAAAGGAAACTATACTAACAAACAACCATAAAGAGGAAAATAGACTAACACACAAACTAAGGAGAAACAAACAAAGGAGAGAGAAAAACTAACAAACAACATAAAAATGACAAGACTAACAATGGATTAACAAGAAACTAAAAATAAATCTAATTAATGGAGAAAGGGAGAGGAAAGAAACTACCAATTATGGAGAAGACTAAGGAGGAAGATGAAGATTAACATAAAGATTGAATCTTGGAGAAGAAAATACAAGAACTTGTCACCAATTCTTGCAAAACTCTTCAATCTTCAACATAAACTCAAATCTTCAACAAAGATGGAAGCTTGATTACAAATTATAGAGTAATTTAATCTAATACTAATAATATCTACTAAGTTTTTGGAGATTTTTACTATGAAAGCTTACTACGAACTACTACTACTACTACTATGGAGATCTTCTACCCTACTCCTACTCCTAAGAGGCTCACTTAAGGCACAAATTGAAATGTAAACCTAGGGTTAATATATATACTAACCCTTAATGGGTCACACTACTTAAGTCCATAATCCACTCCTTCCTTTAGTCTAGACCTTCACCCTTTTCATCTTCATGGGGCAAAACTTCACCCTGCGGTTGACGACATTAGCATCACCGGGTGAAATTTCACCCGGTGAGATTTTCTTCTCGAATCGACATTTTTGACGTTTTTCTCCATCGGGCGAAATTTCACCCGGTGGGCGAAATTTCGCCTGGTCGTTTCGCCCGGTCAACCCATAGGGTGAAATTTCACCCTATGAACTTTTTGTCCAAAATGGCCATCTGGGGAGGGACACCATCGGGCGAAATTTCGCCCGGTCAAATTCTCATCGGGTGAAATTTCGCCCTGTGACTTCAGAGGGCCATAACTCTCTCGTTCGAACTCCGTTTGGGGCGTGTGATATGTCGTTGAAAAGCTAAGAAGATAAGCTTTCACCTCCAACTATAATCGCTTAAATCCGAGGTCTAGAACTCTAGATATGTTCATTTAAAGTTCGACCTCTCCGGTGAAGATGCCCAATTGACTATAGTTTTTCCTTTTCGCTCCAGGTTTCTCCTCTTGGGTTTGGACTTTGGATTTTAAGTTGTGTGCTTTGCTTTTCAGACGGTATCCCTCTCTTTCATGCCCATAGAAGCTCGGACACGCTTTTGGTCAAAAATCCTATCAAAATAGGCAGAAAACTACCAAAAACACGTAAAATGCAAAAGAGAGACTCTAATGCGAGAATTACTCAAAATACGGCGATAATCGCACTCTATTCTCGCAAAACAGAGGAAAAACGGGTCTAAATGGGAGGAAAAACGGTCCAAATTTGGCACACAACAATTCTCCCACACTAAACCGTTGCTTGTCCTCGAGCAAAGACCCAAAAAGAAATTAGCTACTACTTACTAAGCTAGACTACGCTAAGCCGATACGGGGCAATTAACGGGCCCGCTCCGTCTCTTCAACTCACATCAAAATACCCATGAGGTAGAGTACTCCCATGCAAGGCAAGTTGGGGCTTGCTCAAAATGGTGGATGCGACTAAACACACAAAAACACATAACACGAAAGAATAGACGCATCCAAAGCAAAAATAAAACACCGAATCCCTCATCGAGACGGCGGGGAAGACACTGATTACTTACCTTAAACAACAATAAACTTTCCAATATAAATGACCCACGTAAATAAGGACCAAAGCCTAATACTATGACAATTAAGCAATATAAGTGTTGATAACTTAGCCTAGGTCCTCCTAATCATCTAAAGGGGTAAGACTAGGCGTAAAACGGAGTGGAAAAAGTGAACCATGGATTCGTTCGACACTGTAGGTAGGTGCAGTCCCGCTCTCTTTGGCTAAGCCAAGAGGGTCGTTCCAAACTCTAATTTCCTAAATTAGCCCAAACAAAAAGGTGGAGTGTTTACAATTATTGGGGTGGATCGACTAATCACCGCTATCTTCCTACCTCGGGACTCGGTCCTCTAGTTGGCACTTCACGGCGACGAATCGATCAAAGGGCTTTCTTTTTTCCTTTTTTATCTTTTTTTTTTCTTTCGTTCTTTATTTTTTTTGAAGGAGATGTTTTTGATGATATGATTTCATTTGAAGCTCCTTTTCTCTCCCTTATTTTTTTTCATATTTTTGTGCCCTTTTCTCTTGCTTTGGTTTGCCCTTTTTTGTTTTTTTTGTTTTTTTGGCTATTTGATGTGGTTTGTAACCAAACATTTGGGTTTCAATTTTTTGTAAACTTATAGTGTGGTGTATGGGTGAAAGGATGAATAGGTACCCGAAAACGGGCCCATTCCCGGATAACCTACAAAAAATGGAGAATTTGGACTAAAGGTGCAATGGTCATTCGAGCAAGGTCACCTAGAAAACGGGATGCGGAAACCAAGGCCTAACTCCTCCATGGGTGGTCAAGGTGGTCAAATGCAAACCCCGAAGTAAACCTCTAGTAGAAAAGGTGGACTCAAGCTAAAGGATCAACAAGTTCATTGATTTAGAGTCATTCTACTAGATTAAGGTCCAAAATCTACAATGGGTTATCCATAATGGAATGTAAACTCTTGCAATAAGTTTGTCATCAGGTTTTCGAAAATATTTAGTCCTAGACACGCTATACAAGAGCAAAAGAAACACACGAAAAAGAAAAGGCAAATAAAAGAAAACACGAGTAAAGTCATGCACTCCGTACTCCATCAACATTTAAGCACAAAAATCAACCACAACACCCAAAATGCTCATCTCTTCGAGAGCCTCCCAATAGCAACAACCTAACTTCTCTACAAAAGTAAAGAAGAAAGAAGGAAAGAAGTTACCAAGCAGGGTGCTTTCATAATCTCTTCAAATCGTGCTATCAAGGTGGTGGTTACTTGTAAGAGTAGAGAACAGGACTATACAAGGGACACGAAAAAATAACGAAAACGAGAAAAGAAAAAGGGAAAAATAAAAGGAAAATAGAAAGAAAAAGTTTTTGGTTTTTCGGAAATTTTTCAATTTTTATGGTTTTTGGAAAGATTTTTGAAAAATGAAAGATAGTAGATCCCTCCCCCACACTAAAACTGTGCATTGTCCTCAATGCACGAGTAGGGGAAAAGATCGAAAAAGACGGAAAAAGGAAAATAAGAAAAATCTTTTTTGGATTTTTATAATTTTTTTTAAAATGTTTTTGGATTTTTCAAAAAATTTTGAAGAAAGAAAACAAAAGGAAAGAAAATGATAAATGGGTGGCGGGCCTAGGTGCAATCACATCACCTAGACCCTAGCCAAGTGACTAAGAAAATGAGAATAAAAGAAACGAAAAGAAATTAAAAGAAAGGATGAAAAATGGGCGTAGGTGTAGTCACGTCACCTAGCCCAGATTAAGAAAAAATTGAGAAAATGAGAATAATTTGGATTTTCAAAAGGTCAATGGCGTAATCACATCGCCAAAAGACCGGGAGCAAAACCAAGGCCGCTTCGGCCGCAACAATTGAACAATGGGACAACTTGCAAAGTTATGTTAGAGATAAATCAATCACAATGACAATAGGATAAAAGGAATAAGAACGAAATCAACCAAAGGACATGCAATTATAGATGATTAAATACTCATCGACCCAACCCACACACAAATACACAACACACACACACACCACCGACTCCGGGAGAGGGTCTAGTTTGAGTTATTGTCCGACGCAAATGAAGCGCTAGGACACCCATAGAAAAAGGGTATACCCTCGGAGGATGGCTCAGGAGAAAACTCCTCCGGACCGTCGCTAAGCGAGAGGGCAAAGTCGGATTCAATCTCACATAGGTCATAGATCGTACGACCTTCGGGTAATTCGTAGTGTGCATACTCCCAAACTCCCCTTCCTCCCGACTCAGTCTTGGTCAGTCGGAATTCACCGGGACCCAAGGGTAGGTCCCAATTGTGGTGAACAAGGATAGTGGTTCGGTGTGTGTTTGGAACTATTAAAGCTCTTCCACGGCTAATGTAGACGAGGCGCTAATGAGGTACATGAAAAATCCAAGTCGGAAAATAGGTCTCGTCAAGCCATATGGAATCGTCTAGTGGGGTGAGGTGGTCGGTCGAATAACCCAATTTGTTTGCAATTACGGTCACGAGACCTCCACAATCTAAGGAGGGGCATTGGGTGACAATGATACGGTGGAAATGCAACGCCACGACAAGTGGTAGGTCTAAGGGGTTAGGGTTACCCAACAAAGAGTCACAAATCAATTGCAAGACACACACACTAAGAGTATAAATATTATCGGCCGAGGGTAACAAGCATTGGGAGAGCATCTCACAAAAATAGCGAATTGCGGGGTTACGAATTTCCGAGGCAAAGGATAAATTAGCCTCGTAACCCCCTTTACAGCGTGATATGCGCTTCCAAAGATCTCTCCTAGATACACAGGCTTGTACGTTGCTCGAGGGTTCACTAAGTCCGGTACCCGATGAGGGTAGGCCTAGCACTAGGCCGAACTCGGAAATAGTCAAACGATGGGGTTTGCCGAATAATCTAAATTTGACCGCTCTTGGTGTGGTCGGATTGTCAATGGCAAAAGTTCCTAAGAACTCGCAAGTAAGGTCTTTATAGGTGAAGGCCGCGAGGCTAAGGAGCTCGCTAGTTCCGGTCCTTGACGATAACTCTTTAATATCGTCTACTATTCCTAGATTGGTCATTGTGTGGGGACAAGGCCACCTAGTGCTCTGAAAGATTTTTTCAGAGAAGGTCCGAGACAAAGTAGTATTAAGACAAGGCATATTCAAAGGCTTAAAAGACTTAAAAGATCTGGAAGATTTAGAAGTATTGGAAGTCGAAGCCATACCTTTCTTACGAGCGGCTCGCCTTGCCCTTGTCTCCATAATAATAAATTTGCAAGAATATTCCCAAAAACTTTAGCTTCACCTCTTGAAGCACCCAAAATAATCACCCAAGATGGAGAGGAGGTATGAATGTGGTTGGGGTATGGTGGTTTGGTTTTATGAGGAGTGATAAGGTGAAATGAATGTGAGGTGAAGGTGATATAAATAAAGGTAGTTGAGGAGGGAAATGAAAGTTTTTTAAAGTAGATTGTAAATATTTGGTGTTTATGTTTTGGAGGGAAAGTTATGTGGGATATTTGGGAAGGAGGGAATTGATTTTGTAGTGACGAAATAGGGTAAAGGTGATCCAATCAAGCTCATGTCGCCGGGTGAAATTTCACCCGGTCAAGCACCATCGGGTGAAATTTCACCCGACGGTATTTCGTCATGAAAATCGACTTTGCCAACTTTTTTCCACCGGGCGAAATTTCACCCGGTGAAAATCTCACCGGGCGAAATTTCACCCGGTGGTGTCTTCGTCAATTCCGGTAAATCTGGTAACTTTTCCGTAGGGCGAAATTTTGCCCGGTCAAGGCTCACCGGGCAAAGTTTCGCCCGACGGTCTTGTTTTCTTCGTTTTTCCGCCTTGCCATTCTATGGCTCTTTAATAATCACCTAAAAATTTAAAATAACGACACAACTCACATTACATAATCAATATCTCCCACAAACATGCTTGTGGTCTTCAAATTAAGCTCCATAACTTCTCCAAAAGCTTGATCTTCATCCAAATAAATGCTCCATGGCGAAATCCAAGTTCATCCATTGTTCTCAAGCTAACAAAGCTAACAAACACAAAGAAATATGATACATATATACAAGGTGGTTGTTGAGGATACCTGTGGACATGACGTAGGTCCACCCCGACGCGGCCACGCGCGGGTTTGGGTAGGCGAATGAATCTCGTGGTGAGATTGTTCTCGGGTTCGAAATTTAAGTCAAAATGGAGTTACCACCGAATTTTGTGGTTATTCGGAACCATACGAGCCCACTCTATGTCATCATGGGCTATGCACAAATTACGGCCCACTTCGATTTCAGAGTTCATGGGGCTCGTCCCTTTGCATTGCAATATCGATACCGTTTAAACCGGCTTTCGTATATAGAATGACTCTCGTGCGCCAATGGTTTCGGGCATCCGAAAACCAAGGTTCTGAGTAAGGGGTGAGGGTACGTGTTGGGAAGCCCACTAAGGACACCCAACCCCGCCCGCACATGGCGGTCTCTACTAAGACATCGTTCGTGTTCGTGTGCGCGCGCTAGTAAAACGATTAAATGATATGCAAACAGCGTTTTCGGCTAAGCATGCGAATTAAATGTGAGCTACGTCATTTTAATGCATCTTGATTCACGTCAAATTGATTTAGCATTCGATGTTCATTTAAATAAATAAATGGCAAACATCAAATAATAGAAAACTCGTAAATAAATTACAAATTACACGGGCGAAATACAACCCGGAATTCACAATACAACGAGCAATAAAATAGAATAATTGAATTATAAGCGGCAAATGTTAACTAGAAACGGACCCGTATAATATAAATTAGACCGTAAGTTGTGCAAATGGACGAACTTCGATTAATTACGCATTATATTGCGTATTAAGCAAAGGGCGGAGATATGGAACCTAGGCGTGGTGCTAGCCCGATCCTGAATCCCGATGCCTTGTCCCGACTTATCACATCGAGGAATCGAGTCTAAATTAATCATGTGTCGGATACGACTAAAGAGTCGTCGACACAAGATTAATAGTGCGAGACCGCCGATCAAAGTCGTTTTAAGTGATAGTGATATGCATGGGTTTTGAAGATTAGAATTACGTGATTGACTTTAAACGTGTCGACTAAAAGTCGTAAAAAAATGACGAGGCTCGAATGTTGCATTAAAGCTCTCGGATTACTGGGCTACAGGACCCACTCGATCGAGTCATGGCATGGACTCGATCGAGTGCACACTCGAAGCCGCTACTGCCCAGTTTTTGGGGTCCAACTTGATCGAGTGGCCCATGGCACTCGGTTGAGTGCCCCCTGTACGAGGCATGGCTCGTTTCGTTTGATTTGTTTAAAGTCAATGGTTGACCGAGTTAAATAAAAATATTGCATTATTGAAATTCAACTCGCTTTTCGGTGCCATAATCGTGTACTATACGATTATGAGTCCGTCATCGGGATTTTATGAGAATATGTTATTATTGGATTAAAAAAGTTTGATTAGTGACGAAGTTGTAGTCCTCCGCGTCACGACATCAATACTAATCCTAACGGATTATGTGATGTCGATTTTCGCATCAACGGATTTCGCGCTAATCTCAGAAATGGAGTCTTACGCGTTCAACTATGAGGAACCACGATCGCGTTATACCCTTGAGTACATTGGGGCGGCGCTCCTCGATAGGATGCCACCTCCGTCGTTGCTCGTAAAGGGATTAAACGGACTTTGGATGATCGTCGTAGTCAAACGTGTTAAGATCCGAATTAATATTATATAAATATATATATATATACACGGTATTAAAATGTTAATGACGAAGTGTAAATAAATAAATAATGTTAGTGGTTAGAGTATATAAATAAAATGTTAGATTAGAGAGTTAGTATACATAAAAATAAAAGTTAGTAACGGAATTAAAAATGTTAGTGTTAGTATAATAATAATAATGATGATAATAATAATAATAATAATAATAATAATAATAATAATAATAAATAATATATATAAAAACGTTAAAAAGAGAAGAGAGAAAAAGAAACGAGGTTTGATGACACCCTCAACCTACATGCTTAAATGGCCTCGGAAACGAACTCGTAGTAGCGGCGTGTGCGCGGCAGTGTCGAGATATGTAGGGTGAGTTAGGGTGTGTTTGGTTAGGGAGAGGATGCTCTCGGGTCTTTGGCGAGTATTGATCTCGAGTTTTGATTGTATGTGTGTGTATGTAGAGAGGATGTGTATATGGTGAATGCTTAAAGGTGAAATGATGGATGAAAATGTGAGGGTTTTTGAAGTAGTAATGGCTGAAAAGTATGATGAAAAAAAGTTCCTTTTTTATGTGATGGGTTGATGGGGTATTTATAGGAGAACCCCACGACCTAGGGTCACTCGATCGAGTGGCCCTAGTGCACTCGGTCGAGTGCCTTTGAAAATGAATCTGGTCCGTTTTTTGAGGCTCCACTCGACCGAGTGGGTCAATCCACTCGATCGAGTGGATCAATTAGGATGAGATATTTTAGGAATGATTTGTTGACCTTTTTTTGAATGATTTGGTTGTTGTGACTTGATTCATTTTGTGTATTTGGACATAATGTGAGGCTGGTTCGTCTCGGGATTCGACTTTGACCGGGTTTTGACTCGGTCGCTAAAAGACGGTTTTATTTCCGGTGACGGTTTTGACCCAAATTAGTCTCATTTTATTGGAAACGGCCCACTGGGCCTGGATTTGAGGTCGGTTTTGAGAGATTTGCACTCCGTTAAATGCCCACGTCGGATAATATTGATTCCGAGTCCGTATTCGAGCGTATTAAGTCACGTTTACGTCCGATCATCATCGGGTGTTTTGTCGGGAACTGCTATAGACACTAGCAGGCAAAATGCGGGTGTCTACAGAGCCTTCACTCTGACTGAGGCTTGGACAAGGCGAAAGTCAGAGTAGCTACCAGGCCAATCGAGGATTACGACCTGGCAGCCTTCCGGTCGGGTCGTTTATAGTACATTAGACTCGCGTGAAGGGCTCGCCAGCCATAAGAAAAGGGTCATACCTGTCCTGATGATGATAGCTCTGTGGGGAGTCGGACGTGCCTTTGAAGTCCTAGGTGTACCTGTATTTGCACATAATATTTAGGTGAAACACCGACTCATGCTGGGGAGTAAAGTAGCTGCGCGGGGACTTGCTTCTGAAGTCTTGGGTGTACCCGTATGCCGATACATGACAACTTGCATGTAGCATTCCAGGAGAAACACCGCCTTTGATGTTCCGTTGGGAAGCACTAGCTGGTACCTGAAATGTTAGATACATAGGCAAAAATAGTAGGCATAGCAGATAGCAAGATAGCACATAGGAAATGCAATTAGCATCTATAAACTGACTTGCGCTGGGGAAAATGGTTTTGCTTCGTTTTGAAATCGAAGTCCTGAAAGCAACTCACGTGCTAGGAGATAGGTTTTCAAAATTGAAAGGGGTAGAAAAGAAATTTGCAGTTTAAATAGACTGAAATTTGACCTTGTTGAAAATGATTTTATCAAATGGCTAAGTTTTGCAAACTTCAAAGTAAAAATTTTGAAGAGAGATATACCGACAGACTCGACTCTGGACGCGACAGGACGACGAGTTGACAGACACGACTTGGACTCTCGAGGGGTTGGACTGTGAGTCGGTAGGGGGGTGGGCCACCTAAGATGACAAGACTCTTAAGTTGCGCTATTCCGTAGCCTAGGCGAGTGGCAACACGGTCGAACATACATCAAAATGGGAAGGATGTGCCATAGTTTGCAATGAGACTGCTTCTGCAGGACTCAGCAGTGGCAATGTTGTAGTCTAGTGTTCTTTTGAATTATTGATTTTGGGGTACATTCCCAAAGTGGGTGTTGCTTCGAGTCCTTGATAGATTCTCGTCTTTGACTGAGCCGAGTACTAGGACACACTATAGAAAGGTGGCTAGATTTTTGAAAGTATTTGGATTATGTGGGTGGATGGAGAACTTCTGCCTAAGAGAAGCCCCCAGGACGACAAAGCTAACTGTTGAGAACATGACAGTGTCGTGATAGGAATGATGGTGCTTTTTGAATTTGTGTCAATATGGGTGGTTGTGCCCTTGTTGAAAGGCTGCCTACGTATTCACGTGTAGTGAAATCAAACCAAGCCGTATTTCAGTGGATTGAAAGATATATTATGGTGCCTAGTTTATTAGGGCTTTGTGTGTAACTAGCCATAGCGATGGTGTAGGCTAGGTGCATTCCCAATGATGTCTTGATCAAAGGGCTAGAACAGTTAGGATGTTGATCCCGTGACTGTGAGCATTTTCCGGGGTAGCCCCCAGAGGTGGTGTGAACTATTTGGGCATGTTCTATGCCGACCGCAGGTTGAGTTCCCGTGTTTGGGGTTGGTAACTGGTTTGGATGTTTTTGGATATGTGGTGCCAGGTAGAAAGTGGCTTTGATGTTTTGAAATCTGGAGCTCGATTTTGTGGAGCTAAGGCTTCGAGGGTAAGGTATTGCAATGTGGTAGGAAATGGGGAAGTCGAGTAAAAATGACTCGGACTTCGATCGGGGTAGGTTTAATAATGCGGGATCTGATTTCCATGTCTGGCCCTAATGGTTAGGGGTATCCTATGGAGCTTGATTCCTCAAAATTTCGGGCTGTCTCTTAGCCTAAGTCTCGAGAAGGTCTTGAGGGTTGCAATGTGGGAAGGCTAAGTGTGGTGTTAGCTGACCAGCTTGATTGTCTCTTCCCTATTGGACGGTATAGGCATTGATAATTTTTGAATTGACTGTACCCCGGTCAAGGGACTTTCACTTGAGCTGACCGTTGACCACGGTCATGGGTATTTGAAATTTTTGTGTTTTTTTTGGTTGACCTCTTAGCCCCGGTCGTGGGATTCTTCATTTGAGTTGACCGTGCCCCGGTCAAGGGATTGACCGTATCTGGTCGAGGGATGTGGATCATGGCCAGCTATTTTGTTTTGGCCTTTTGCTTTTTTTTTTCTTCTTTGGACTTCTATTTTCTGTCCAGTTTTTTTTTTCACGGCTATCCCTCCCTTTGATGTTGTGGGTGGATATGGGGGTGGGCCCATCGGTTGGATTTGGCTTGTGGAGTTAAACCTTTGTAAGGTGTAAGCCTAGTTGGTGAGTGCAACTCGCGGTGGAGTACTCTACGGTAAGCATGGTGATTTGGATCTCGGTATTGTCATCATAATTCCGAGCAGGCTTAGTGGGAGCATCGTCCCGAGTTGGGTATTTTTGGCATCAAGCCTATAGAGTCACGATGCTTCTTTTTTGCTTCTGGTCAGACTAACGCCTAAGGTAGGGATTGATCAGTCTTATTGGCTTGCCTTCCGTCTTGAACCCAAACTAGGAGACTACCTAGATTTGTCATAGGATTCGATACTGCTCCTACTAGGGGTAGTTATGTGGCTGTCTATGCCGGACATGGAACAGGTAAGGGAAAACATGGGTCTCAGTTCCTGCAGTCATTATAGATGTGCCTATAATAGTCACGTGTATGTGCTCACAGTGTATGATGGTGTTCATCATGTTCTCGGAAACACATAAGGAAGCATATATGAGAGATTGAAAAAGTTGATTTTATTGAATTTTGGAAAGAGGACATAATACAGTTGACTCTAACTCTGACATCGGAATTGAAAGAATAGAACATCCTAGACTCGGACTCAGACTCGGACTTAAATCAAATCTGGACTCTGGGATGAGGTTGTCAGTAATCTTCGGCTTCTAAGGACTCAAATGGATGTCCAGTATAGCCTTCGGTAGAAGCTTTACCCAGATCTTCATTATGTCGAAGATCGTCTTCAATCCTAGTGCCCATTTCGGTAAGCACTGCAAAGTTTGAAATGCCGGCATACCTAAGATGGACGCGGTAGGAGGGTAGAAGGTTGTTGATGAATGCCTCCACTAGTGTCTTCTCGCTGGGCTTGTCTATCAGCTTAACACTCTCAGCCTGCCAACGTTGAAGGTATTTGGTGAAACCTTCTGTTGGATCTTGGGCCATGACTTCTAAAGTCCGCATGGTAGTCTGAAGTTCAGTATTATCAGAATAGTTTTTAGCGAACTCGGTAGCCACATCTTCCCAAGTGGGGAATCTTTTTGTATTAAGCCTATAGAACCAGGCGTTTGGATATTTCCCGAGGGATGTGCCGAACAGATTGATGAACATGTCGGCTTTGACCCCCTTGATCGCCATAAACGCCCTGAAAGCTCGGAGGTGTAGTAATGGATCCTCCGTCCCTTCGAATATGGGTAACCCTTCTAGATTGAGATCTGTTGGTAGTTTCTCACTAATGGGTGTATAGTCTCGGGAGTTTTCAACTCGGATGTTGTTCTCTTGGAAGGCATGGAACTGTTGTTCGAGCTCACGCACCGTGCTGATCAGTTTGGCAAATGGCCCAGTATTTACCGACCCGTAATTTAAGTCTTGTTCTTCAACGACAGTTAGACGAGCATCCAAGGCCTCTTGGTCGGCTCTTTTGAACCCTAGTTGGGTTTCAAACATGGCCTGCTTACTAGCCACGGTTTCTAGTAAAGCCTTCAGTTCATTAATGGTGTTTTCCTCCCTATTCTCGGTTGTGGATGCCATCCTCTGCGAGAATACCCACGTAATCAGAAATGTTGCTTCGGAACTTGAATACACCAAGGCATAGGAAATAGCGCGGGAGGAGAGACAACTCTGGTTTGACTCGGGTTAGACTCTCCTAAGACAAATATGTAGGGTACGATTCTCGGAGTGATTATGATTAATCGCCCCGTCGGAGAATAGCCCCCAAGTGAGACCACGGACTCTTGTAGGACTCAGATGGTGTGACATCTAAGTGACTCAAAAGCGGGGTACATGAGACAACACGTGTAAGACATGACCCTTAGAGCAACCGTGATTGATCGCTCTGCTGAAGGGTAGCCCCCGAGTGAGATTGAAGGTTTTGTTAAGACTCGAGTGTCGGACGAGTGACCCTTAGACGTAAGGATCACGAACCTTTAGCTACAGGGCTATGCCTTGTAAAAGGTTGACTCGGCCTCGAGAAAGGCAGACGGGTAAGGGAGGAAACTTGCGATGTAGGATCGGCGTAGTTTCGACGCTAGAGACCCTTGACTTGACTCGAATAAGGGTGGCCTTGTGATTAGGGTAGACCCTTAAGTTAAAGAGTTCTAGAGTTGGAATGACTCGACTAACGGATTGAAAGACGGGCGAGATTCCCTTAGGAAAGGTCGTGGGGACCGTCCTGCTAGAGGAAAAGATCGCGTGAGACTTTCTAGTTAGGACTCGAGTGTATGGACGAACCTTCCACTTACGAGTGTATGACTCGTGTTGGTCGGTTATGCCTTTAGAAAAAGGCGGACTAGGATGGGGAAGAAACCCGTGATGTAGGATCGACGGAGTTTCGACGCTATAGACCTTCGACAAATTATGAAAAGACCCGACACACAGATTACGGTAGGTCATATAATAAGGAAGGTTTTCGAAAAATGATTGTATTTTGAAAATTGAGAGGACAGTCCTGAAATTGGCAGTGGGCCAGTAGGACCGGGCATTTTGAAATATTAGAATGGTTGCGAATAATTTCGCGTTTTGAAAATTGAGGAGGCGATCCCGTCTTTTGAAATTGGCAACATGCCGACAGGGCCGAGTTTTTTTTTGAATATTTGGAATTTTGAAATTTTGAATATCGAAAATAAATTTCCGAAAATTTGAAAATCGAAAATAAGATCCCGAAGATTTGAAAATCGGAAACGGTATCTCGGGGATTTGAAAATCGAGAATGGCATCTCGAAGATTTGAAAATTGAAATTGAATTTTGAAAATTCGAAAATCGAAAGGGAATCAAAAATTCGAAATTTGAAATGAGAAGCATGCCGGCTAAAAAAAAAAAGGCTATTTTGAGTCAAATCGTAAGTCTAAATTTCGGCAGCATTCCGAGTTTTTGAAATTGGATATTTTGAAAAGACGGGTCCTGAAACGGACAGTATTTTGGGTTTTTCAAAATTTGGTATTTTTGGAAAGATGCATTTTTTGAAATGACGGTTTAAGAAAAAAATGACACGGAAACCAAGTAGCACGTAGTCAAGCAAGCATTACAACGACGCTTATGTATGCTTTACACTAAGTCTCGGTCGGTCAAAATAGGGTCTATACCAACAACGATGGCATTCTCGTGAATCGGGACGGACTCCCTAAGCCGATTTGGTCTTAGGACATGCCGCAAAACCCAGACGAGTTCCGCCATCGAAGTCTTTAGTGCACCCATGTAGGAATGCACCGTGGTATAGTGGGACGTCGGTCACAAGTAACCGGCCCGGGCAAAAATTTGGGTTATGCATGAATCATTAGACTAATGCGCGCACACTAATATACGAACGATTTCTCTTCGAGTCTCACCCTAGGAATCCCGATGACATGTGGTACATCAGGTATCCCCAGCGGAGTCGCCAAATTGTGGACATGACGTAGGTCCACGCCGACGCGGCCACGCGCGGGTTTGGGTAGGCGAATGAATCTCGTGGTGAGATTGTTCTCGGGTTCGAAATTTAAGTCAAAATGGAGTCGCCACCGAATTTTGTGGTTATTCGGAACCATACGAGCCCACTCTATGTCGTCATGGGCTATGCACAAAGTACGGCTCACTTCGATTTTAGAGTTCATGGGGCTCGTCCCTTTGCATTGCAATATCGATACCGTTTAAACCGACTTTCGTATATAGAATGACTCTCGTGCGCCAATGGTTTCGGGCATCCGGAAACCAAGGTTCTGAGTAAGGGGTGAGGGTACGTGTTGGGAAGCCCACTAAGGACACCCAATCCCGCCCGCACATGGCGGCCTCTACTAAGACATCGTTCGTGTTCGTGTGCGCGCGCTAGTAAAACGATTAAATGATATGCAAACAGCGTTTTCGGCTAAGCATGCGAATTAAATGTGAGCTACGTCATTTTAATGCATATTGACTCACGTCAAAGTGATTTAGCATGCGATGTTCATTTAAATAAATAAATGGCAAACATCAAATAATAGAAAACTCGTAAATAAATTACAAATTACACGGGCGGAATACAACCCGGAATTCACAATACAACGAGCAATAAAATAGAATAATTGAATTATAAGCGGCAAATGTTAACTAGAAACGGACCCGTATAATATAAATTAGACCGTAAGTTGTGCAAATGGACGAACTTCGATTAATTACGCATTATATTGCGTATTAAGCAAAGGGCGGAGATATGGAACCTAGGCGTGGTGCTAGCCCGATCCCGAATCCCGATGCCTTGTCCCGACTTATCACATCGAGGAATAGAGTCTAAATTAATCATGTGTCGGATACGACTAAAGAGTCGTCGACACAAGATTAATAGTGCGAGACCGTCGATCAAAGTCGTTTCAAGTGATAGTGATATGCATGGGTTTTGAAGATTAGAATTACGTGATTGACTTTACACGTGTCGACTAAAAGTCGTAAAAAAATGACGAGGCTCGAATGTTGCATTAAAGCTCTCGGATTACTGGGCTACAGGACCCACTCGATCGAGTCATGGCATGGACTCGATCGAGTGCACACTCGAAGCCGCTACTGCCCAGTTTTTGGGGTCCAACTCGATCGAGTGGCCCATGGCACTCGGTCGAGTGCCCCCTGTACGAGGCATGGCTCGTTTCGTTTGATTTGTTTAAAGTCGATGGTTGACCGAGTTAAATAAAAATATTGCATTATTGAAATTCAACTCGGTTTTCGGTGCCATAATCGTGTACTATACGATTATGAGACCGTCATCGGGATTTTATTTGAATATGTTATTATTGGATTAAAAAAGTTTGATTAGTGACGAAGTTTTAGTCCTCCGCGTCACGACATCAATACTAATCCTAACGGATTATGTGATGTCGATTTTCGCATCAACGGATTTCGCGCTAATCTCAGAAATGGAGTCTTACGCGTTCAACTATGAGGAACCACGATCGCGTTATACCCTTGAGTACATTGGGGCGGCGCTCCTCGATAGGGTGCCACCTCCGTCGTTGCTCGTAAAGGGATTAAACGGACTTTGGATGATCGTCGTAGTCAAACGTGTTAAGATCCGAATTAATATTATATAAATATATATATACACGGTATTAAAATGTTAATGACGAAGTGTAAATAAATAAATAATGTTAGTGGTTAGAGTATATAAATAAAATGTTAGATTAGAGAGTTAGTATACATAAAAATAAAAGTTAGTAACGGAATTAAAAATGTTAGTGTTAGTATAATAATAATGATAATAATAATAATAATAATAATAATAATAATAATAATAATACATAATATATATATAAAAACGTTAAAAAGAGAAGGGAGAAAAAGAAACGGGGTTTGATGACACCCTCAACCTACATGCTTAAATGGCCTCGGAAACGAACTCGTAGTAGCGGCGTGTGCGCGGCAGTGTCGAGATATGTAGGGTGAGTTAGGGTGTGTTTGGTTAGGGAGAGGATGCTCTCGGGTCTTTGGTGAGTTTTGCTCTCGAGTTTTGATTGTATGTGTGTGTATGTAGAGAGGATGTGTATATGGTGAATGCTTAAAGGTGAAATGATGGATGAAAATGTGAGGGTTTTTGAAGTAGTAATGGCTGAAAAGTATGATGAAAAAAAAGTTCCTTTTTTATGTGATGGGTTGATGGGGTATTTATAGGAGAACCCCACGACCTAGGGTCACTCGATCGAGTGGCCCTAGTGCACTCGGTCGAGTGCCTTTGAAAATGAATCTGGTCCGTTTTTTGAGGCTCCACTCGACCGAGTGGGTCAATCCACTCGATCGAGTGGATCAATTAGGATGAGATATTTTAGGAATGATTTGTTGACCTTTTTTTGAATGATTTGGTTGTTGTGACTTGATTCATTTTGTGTATTTGGACATAATGTGAGGCTGGTTCGTCTCAGGATTCGACTTTGACCGGGTTTTGACTCGATCGCTAAAAGACGGTTTTATTTCCGGTGACGGTTTTGACCCAAATTAGTCTCATTTTATTGGAAACGGCCCACTGGGCCTGGATTTGAGGTCGGTTTTGAGAGATTTGCACTCTGCTAAATGCCCACGTCGGATACTATTGATTCCGAGTCCGTATTCGAGCGTATTAAGTCACGTTTACGTCCGATCATCATCAGGTGTTTTGTCGGGAACTGCTATAGACACTAGCAGGCAAAATGCGGGTGTCTACAATACCACCAAACCTACATCAAATTGAGAGGAGGTTAACCAATGCTCCCCAACGAGAGCTCAGCAAGTTTTTCGGTAACAAAGGTCTCACAAACGTGGCCGGCATGATAAATCTTTAAGCGTTGTCCGTTAACCATAAACTTCCCGGTTTTCGGGCTTGAGATTTCAGTTGATCCATATGGTTGTATCTTGGTCACCTCGAATGGACCCGGCCATTTCGATTTCAACTTACCGAGGAAAAACTCATTCGAGTGTTCAAGTAAAGAGCAATTCAATGCTCTTAGAAGTAGATCAAACAATTTTGCATGGGACTCAAAGAAATGACAATATGAAGCATTGATGCACAAAGATAGCACATAAACATAAGAGGTCAAAGCAAATAAGAGAGTATCCATCATGCCTCCGTGTTCAAAAGGCGCTTTCATGTCATTGTTAAACTCCTTATGTGAGTGAGGAAAGGATATCAAAGAGGATGGAGGATATATGGTGTAGAAACCATTCAAATCTAGCTCAAGTGAGGCTTGTAAAGAGGTAAGGAGAGACAGTTTATCAAGAAGGTGAGGGTAAAAGAAGTCGTCCTTAGATAATGCCTCAATAGTGATAACATTAGAGCTCTCCCCATCCTTTCCATTATCACTCAAAATCTCATACTCCTCAATAAGGTGGGTCTTAGGAGCTTCTCCACAATTCGCTCCATCATCAAACATCTCACCCTCTTCACTTCTAACTCCCTCTACCATGCACTTAAATAGAGGATTATGCATCACAACCTCACATAGGCTCTCAAACGTATTGGTCATGCACTCAAATAGAGGATTTTCAAAGGTATTGGTCATGGAAAGCTCAATAAGTTTATCACAAGTAGTGATAGGTATGTCCTCAAATTTTCTCTCATCATCAACAAAGTGGGGGATGCAATCATTCTCAAGGGAAAGAACGGGGTTCTCAACCTCCATTAACACACAATCATCATTCCGCTTCATGTCAATAACATCACAAGACATACTCACAATTTCCTCATTATAAGGCTCATCAACACCCTCGAATTCCTCAACAAGAGTTTCCTCAATAACCTCGTCAACAACACATCTCCTACTCCCAAGATTATTGTCAAGTGTCACATTTAAAGGCTTGGAGCTCATATCATGTTGCATAGAAGAGGAGTTAATTAGCTCAAGCACATCATCGTTACAAGACACATTGACATCATCACAATTCTTACATGACTCCATAAAATTATTATCAAGAGCATCATTATTAATCAAATGACATGGAGAATCATGCACAATACATGTATTCAAAGGGAGAGGGGGAGCATGTTGGGATTGAACAATATGCACATCATCTTCTTCATCCTCTTCTTCTTCTTCATATATTATATCCAAATTAGAAAGGGGTGGAGGTGAAGAGGAAGCATTAAATTCATGTTTCACATCATCACAAATGGCATAAGATGAAGAATCATGCAATTTATTCACAAAAATTGGAGAAGAGTTAACAAGAGAGGATTGAACATTGCAAACAAGAGAGGAAGATTCAACTCTCGGTGGTTCTCTCAAAGGTGTCACTCTCCCATATCCCTCACGGGCATCGGTTCTAGCCACTTTCTCAAGCAATAATCTCGCCTCATCATCTCCTAATTCATAAAAGTTTCCACCGGCCGAAATATGAATCAAGTCTCCAACGTGTTCAAGCAAGTTGTCAAAGAATATTATGGTGGTTAGCCAAACCGGAATCCCATGGCGTGGGCAATATGTCAATAAATCTCGAAATCTATCCCAAGCATCACTTAAACACTCAAACTCACCTTGTTCAAAGGTAAGGATCTCTCGTCTAAGTTTTTTGGTCTTGTGATATGGGAAGAAGTGGTTTAGAAAGGCTTGAACAAGATCATCCCAAGTACAAAATGTGTTAGAAAGATAAGAACGTAGCCATTTCTTGGCTTTACCTCCAAGAGTGAAAGGAAAAACTAAGAGTTTAAAGGTGTTAATTGGCAAACCATTCTTCCTCGCAACTAAACAATTTGTATGAAATTCCGTAAGGTGGTCAAGCACATTTTCACTAGGCAATCCCCAAAACATATCTCTTTGAAGCATCGTGATAAATACTTGATCCACTTCAAATTTCGCTCTATCCTCATCTCTAATGGTAATAGGTGAGGTAACCATGTGGTCATAGAGTCTACTATGGTCGGCTAAGGTCATCATGAGAGACATAAAAGAGATTGGCCAACAAATGAGATGAATGCAAGAGGCAAGCAATATGATCACCAAGAAGCAAACAAAAAGACTAACCTCTTTTTTTATTATTATTTTGTTTTTTTTTGTTTTTTTTTACCCAAACACAATGACTAAAACTCAATTAACTATTGCCGTCCCCGGCAACGGCGCCATTTTGATGCGCGAGCGTCACAACCCGCACGATCAACTAATATTTATAAACTCCAAAATACTACTACGTAGTAGCGGCAAGTCGGGATCGATCCACAGGGACGGTCGAGGGGTAGTCGGTCAAGTCAAAGTCTGAGAGTGATTGGGTCAAAAATGGGGGGTTTTGGTCGAGTAGAACTAGACTAACTAAACGAGCTACGGAACTAAGGCGAGAAACTATCAAAGGGAAAGACATTAGGGAGAGTCGGGGAGTCGGAAATTAAGGTAAGGGTGCCATTGCAAGAATTATCACAAGATGTATAAGGGAGGTGCCACCTTTCGGTTTCCCTACCAACCAAGCCTAAACCCGCTTTTGCGACGAATAAACTAAAGTCTCTAGACGAAATTACCCAAACCCCGACTTTCCCCATATTGATCCGGGTGAGTCAAGTCAACCTAGGTGATCAAGTTAAGTCAATCAAGACACAACAATTCCAATCAAGACAAATCACCCTCAAATGCAATATTCTCACAAGATAAAACCTTTATCTAGAATTCCTCCTCCCCTAGCCCCCTAACTAAAATCTACTCACTACCCATAATAAAACTAACACTAAGGAGACTAGGAGAAAGACTAAACATGCTTAAACTAGAGGAGAAACAATTAATCTAAGACAATAAAGAAAACTATACTAACAAACAACCATAAAGAGGAAAATAGACTAACACACAAACTAAGGAGAAACAAACAAAGGAGAGGGAAAAACTAACAAACAACATAAAAATGACAAGACTAACAATGGATTAACAAGAAACTAAAAATAAATCTAATTAATGGAGAAAGGGAGAGGAAAGAAACTACCAATTATGGAGAAGACTAAGGAGGAAGATGAAGATTAACATAAAGATTGAATCTTGGAGAAGAAAATACAAGAACTTGTCACCAATTCTTGCAAAACTCTTCAATCTTCAACATAAACTCAAATCTTCAACAAAGATGGAAGCTTGATTACAAATTATAGAGTAATTTAATCTAATACTAATAATATCTACTAAGTTTTTGGAGATTTTTACTATGAAAGCTTACTACAAACTACTACTACTACTACTATGGAGATCTTCTACCCTACTCCTACTCCTAAGAGGCTCACTTAAGGCACAAATTGAAATGTAAACCTAGGGTTAATATATATACTAACCCTTAATGGGTCACACTACTTAAGCCCATAATCCAATCCTTCTTCCTTTAGTCTAGACCTTCACCCTTTGCATCTTCATGGGGCAAAACTTCACCCTGCGGTTGACGAAATTAACACCACCGGGTGAAATTTCACCCGGTGAGAGTTTCTTCTTGAATCGCCATTTTTGACGTTTTTCTCCATCGGGCGAAATTTCACCCGGTGGGCGAAATTTTGCTCGGTCGTTTCGCCCGGTCAACCCATAGGGTGAATTTCACCCTATGAACTTTTTGTCCAAAATGACCATCAGGGGAGGGACACCATCGGGCAAAATTTCACCCGGTCAAATTCTCATCGGGTGAAATTTCGCTCTGTGACTTCAGAGGGCTATAACTCTCTCGTTCGAACTCCGTTTGGGGCGTGTGATATGTCGTTGGAAAGCTAAGAAGATAAGCTTTCACCTCCAACTAGAATTGCTTAAATCGAGGTCTAGAACTCTAGATATGTTCATTTGAAGTTCGACCTCTCCGGTGAAGATGCCCAATGGACTATAGTTTTTCCTTTTCGCTCAAGGTTTCACCTCTTGGGTTTGGACTTTGGATTTTAAGTTGTGTGCTTTGCTTTTCGGACGGTATCCCTCTCTTTCATGCTCATAGAAGCTCGGACACGCTTTTGGTCGAAAATCCTATCAAAATAGACAGAAAACTACCAAAAATACGTAAAATGCAAAAGAGAGACTCTAATGCGAGAATTACTCAAAATACGGCGATAATCGCACTCTATTTTCGCAAAACAGAGGAAAAACGGGTATAAATGGGAGGAAAAATGATCCAAATTTGGCACACAACAAGAGACCAGGTACACATCCCTTGAAAAACTCGTACTTGCACTTGTTACGGCATCTTATAAACTTCGACCTTATTTCGAGTCACATGCTATTTCTGTAATAACCAATTACCCGCTGAAAACTATTATGAGAAAACCTGAGTTGTCAGGAAGGATGGCCAAGTGGTCCATGCACTTGAGCGGCTTTGACCTGAAATTTGTCCCCAGAACAGCAATAAAGTCCCAGGCGTTAGCAGACTTCATATCCGACTTCAACCCAACACTGTAGACTCAGGCAGAGAAAGACATCCTCCTCCTTGAGGGGGACAAAAGCGAACAGGTGTGGAAGCTAAATGTAGATGGCACCTCCAACATGCGAGGATCCAGAGCAGGATTAGTTCTTAAGTCTCCTCAGGGGGATCTCATAGTCTAAGCGGTACGGTGCGAGTTCCGGACAACAAAACGAGGCAGAATATGAAGCTCTAATCTTAGGTCTCTAGCTGGTTCTAGACCTCAAAATCAAGCGCCTGGAGGCGTACAGCAATTCTCAGCTGATAGTCAATCATGTGACTGGCTCGTATGCAGCTAAGGACTCCAAGATGATGCCTTACCTTGAAGTGGTAAAGGAGCTCTCCCTTAGGTTCGCAGACTTCTCAATCAACCAAATCCAGAGGGACCAGAATGCCGAAGCAGATGCCCTAGCTACCCTGGGGGCAACGTTCAAGCCTGGTGCAGTTTCCACCATACCCATTGTCAACTCCTTCCCTATTTAGGCTCGTCAACCTTATCCACTCGATCGAGTGGATTGGCTCACTCGATCGAGTGAAGCCTCATAAACCGATCATAAATCCGTTTAACTATGATGATCATCCAAAATCCGTTTAACTAAGAGCAACGACGGAGGTGGCACCCTTTCGAGGAGCGCCGCCCCAATGTACTCAAGGGCATGACGTGATCGTGACCGATCATAGTTGAACGCATTTAATTCCATTTCCAAAATTAGCGTGAAATCCGTTGATGCGAAAATCGACATCATACAATCCGTTAGGATTAATACAAATGTCGTGACGTGGAGGACTACAATTTCGTCGCTAATCAAACCTTTTAATTCCATACTAGCATCCTCTATAAAATTCCGACGACGGTACTATAGTCGCATAATACACGATTATAGTATCCAAAAACCGGATTAAATCTAAATCGTCAATATTTTTATTTAACTCGGCAACAATCGATTTTAAACAAATAAAACGAAACGAGCCAGGCCTCGTACAGGGGGCACTCGACCGAGTGCCATGAGCCACTCGATCGAGTTGCACCCCAAAAATCGGGCAGTAGCCACCTTAAAGGTGCACTCGATCGAGTCCTGACCATGACTCAATCGAGTGGGTCCCGTAGCCCAACAGACCGAGGGCTCTAATGTATCATTCGAGCCTCCTTACTTTCCTACGACTTTAGTCGTCGCGTGTAAAGTCGATCACGTGATCTCTTCTTCCAAAATTCATGCATATCACTTCACTTAAAACGACTTTGATCGACGGTCTCGCACTATTAATCTTGTGTCGACGGCTCTTTAGTTGTATCCGACACATGATTAATTTAGACGCTAATTTCTCGATGTGATAAGTCGGGACAAGGCATCAAGATTCGGGATTGGGCTAGCACCACGCCTAGGTTCTCTATCCCCGTCCTTTGGTTAATATACAAAATAATGTGTATTTAATCAAAGTTCGTCCATTTACACGACTCACAGTCTAGTTTATATTTATTATATACGGGTTCGTTTTTAGCTAACGTTTACCATTTCCTATTCGATTATTCTATTTTATTGCTTGTTGTATTGTGAATTCCGGGTTGTATTTCCGCCCGTGTAACTTGCAATCGATTTATATTGCTTTGTCTTTTTTATTTGCGTTTTACCGTTTATAAATGAACCTTCGCATGCTAAATCACTTCGACAATAATTTGGATGCATTAAATGACGTGGCAACCCACTCAATTTTTTTTTATATCTTGTAAAATGTTGTTTGCATATCATTTTACCGGATTACTAACGCGCAAATTAAAAAGTCAAACGATGTCTTAGTAGAGGCCGCTAAGTGCATGTGGGCTTCCCAACACGTACCCTCACCCCTTACTCAGAACCTCGGTTTCCGGATGCCCGAAACCGTTGGCGCACGAGAGTCATTCTATACACGATAACCGGTATTGATGGTATCGGTTTCGCAATGCAAAGGGACGAGCCCAATAAACTCTAAAACCGAAATGGGCCGTACTATGTGTACGGTCCATAGCGATATAGAGTGGGCTCGAACGGGTCCGAACTCCCACAAAGTTCGGTGGCGACTCCATTTCGACTTAAATTTCAATTTGATCCATTCTCATACGGAGATTCATTCGCCTACCCAAACCCGCGCGTGGCCGCGTCGGGGTGGACCTACGTCATGTCCACAACCTCCACCAGAACCCAGGTTTAATCTTTCCAAACCTCGCAAACACGTATTTAAATTTTCCTGTCATTCTTCTGTTTTCTTTTCTTTCTTTTTGCAAAATTCAAATTTTTTTCCGCATATTTAAGTCAGATAAAATTTTGACTTCCTTTTTACGTGTGTCGTCAAAATTCAATTTCCTTTGGCCTCAAGGTTTGATTTTCTTATTGCATACATTTTCGAAATTTAATTGTCTCTCTCCATATATTTTCGAAATTTGATTTTTTCTTCCACATATGTCTTCAAATATTGCGTTTCCTATCTTTGCCAAATTTTTTTAGTTTTTCCAAACTGGTGACTAATCTGGTGGAGTTCACAATTTCTACAGAGGCGTGTGTCTTGTGACTAAGTGCCTACAACCGGGACATTACAGTCTCCTGCGCCACTTAGCACCCACGCAAAGCGTGGCACCTCCGACTGAGTGGGCGAACTAAACCCCAGGCCACCACTATATCAAAGGTCGACCATACATATATAAGGCATGCATACAACAGAAGGTAGTTAGACAAAACTACAACAAACGATTACAATCAAACGCAAACAATCACGATCAAAAGCAAACGATTACGACCTTCTGTTAAAGCACGAAGTGCCACAAAATACTTACACACTTTGCTCCCCTGAGCAAAGGCAAAGTCACCACAGATATTTTTTTTTGCAAACACTAACAGAAGTTCACACTACGCAGGGTTCACAAGCCGAAGACAAAAGAGGAGTAACATCGCTCCAGCAGAACTTGGTCCACAGCCTAGACACTCTCCTCTGGTGGAGGCGGAACTGTAGCAGATCTTCCTGCAGAAACTCGGGTCTCTGATGAACAACAACAGAACCTCTCCCAGGATCATCATAGACATCCTCCTGGTCCACACTCTCTTGCCCATCAGCCTCCTGGTCGGCAATGGGGAAATCGACGGACTCCTCCAAATCCTCCGCCTCCACATCGGAAAGAGCATCCAGGTCAGGTGCCACAGGCAATTCCTCATCCAGTCGCTTCTTCTCTACAACCAGATTCCTCCGCCAACAATCTGCGAACCAAATCCAACTCCTTCAGAGAACCTTTTTCTAGCACAAACCTGGGACCAAGAAGTAGCATATGATCCAGAAAAGTCATATCCTCTGCAGACTTATCGAAGCCTTCAGGAAATTTGAGCACCACTCCAGCAGAAACATCATCAACGGGTCTGGGGGCAGAATAAGAGTGAGACTCAGAAAGATCTGCCACCAGGGGTTCACTTTCTGCAGGAGTAATTTCTGAGAGAGGGGACGGATTACGCCTTCTCCTAGAACCAGCAAGGCCAACAGAAGCAGAACCAACTACCTACAACTGAAGCAAACGACAATTCTCGCCTAAGATGAGCTTAGCCGGAAATTTGGGGGCATTTGTTCGGGCCAAAAATTGGCACCTTCGGAATGCAACGTGGCATGCTACGAGTGGACGGTCAAAAGGTCAAAGGTCGGGAGTTCAAAGACGATAGTCAAAAACTGAGGGTCAAAAGTCAAAACCGAAGACTAAAGAACGGACGTCAAAATAATCAAAGATCGTCAAGTCAAGCAAACCCGGAATAATATACGGTAATGGGTCAAGCAAAGCGTGGAGCAAATAAAACAATGAGCCATTTAAAACGAGCAGGCCCAACAAACAAGGGAAGAACTCGGCCCATATGAAGAGGGAGAGGCAGCAGCTGCTGCTCCTACAAAGGAGGAAACCCTCTTGCAGACCAGGAGGGAATCCAGGAGAAGAATGTAACTGCTGAAGAGGGAGTAAATGCCAAGATATCCAGCAATAAAGAGGGAGTAAATGTGAAGATTCTGGGGGAAAAAGGGGCAACGATCAGCAGCAATATAAAAGAGGAGGAGAAGGAGGAGGATGGATTCATTCAAGCACACCCATTCCAAGCGCATATCACGATAAAATACCCACCATCAACCATAAGTCACAATTATAGTCAAATTCTTTGTATTTGTATTCCTTTCTCCACTCTTTCCCATTCGTAGTAGAATTTTGGTGGGATTCCGACTCCCCCCGCGGTTTTTCCCACATCGGTTTTCCGCGTCACCAAAACTTTGTGTGTGTTCCTTTTCCTTTCGTTGTTTTCTTGTTCGCTAGATTCGATTCAATTTCGTCGACCATAGTTATAGGACGATCGCTTTGACCCGCAACCGAAATTTTAGACCCGGTAAATTTTTACCAAAACAGGTACCACGTAGAATATCCCTAAAAAAGTAATCAAAATCCGCAACCACTATATTAGTGGGGGCATTTTCAACAGTTTCCCACTTTCACATGTCAATCCCTTATAAATTTCAGTAATCGTCAATTCCCTTTAAACATTCATGCCAATTAAACCGTAAATCCGAGTTGATCATCATGTCTTTTCAATTTCAATCAATGTCAATTTTTGAACTCACGATAATATGAATGTCATTTCAATTACAACAAGAGTTATACGCAAATGGGTGAGAAAGACCAAAAGGACCAAAAATGCCCGAACCAATGTCGATTTCATTTCAATTCAAGCCTCAATCAATCAGGAATTGGTGAAGTCGTTCAACTTGGGTTTCAAAGAGGGCAGCATTTACATAGTATCAAAGTTTTTGACTTCCACAAATGTTACTAACGAGAAAGCAACTCCTCACAAGCGCATGATTTGGTTCGAATAAAACACAATGGTTATGTCCATGCATCCAGATCCAATAAATATCAAAGTGTGCATGCCAATCTATATTTTGGTATGTAAAATCAGAGCTTTGTTATAAATTTATTGAACGTTCAATGTGGCTGCTATTAATTATAGTTGTTTGTGTAAACTTCTTGTGGTAATGTATAGGTGGAGGAAAAATAGGTAATCGAGAACGGGCGTCATTCCTGGATAACCCACAAAAAGGTGGAAAGAATTTGGACTAAAGGTGCAATGGTCTTTCGAGCAAGGTCACCTAGAAAACGGGATGCGGGAACCAAGGCCTAACTCCTTCATGGGTGGTCAAGGTGGTCAAATGCAAACCCCGAAGTAAACCTCTAGTAGAAAAGGTGGACTCAAGTTAAAGGATCAACAAGTTCATTGATTTAGAGTCATTCTGCTAGATTAAGGTCCAAAATCTACAATGAGTTATCTACCATGGAATGTAAATTCTTGTAATAAGTTTGTAATCGGGTTTTCGAAAATATTTAGTCCTAACACACTATACAAAAGCAAAAGGAACACACGAAAAGGAAAAGGCAAATAAAATAAAACACAATTAAGGTCATGTACTCCATACTCCATCGACATACAAGCGCAAAATCAACCACAACACCCAAAATGCTCAACTTCGAGAGCCTCCAAATAGCAACAACTTAACTCTTCTACGAAAATAAAGAAGAAAGAAGGAAGGAAGTTACCAAGCGGGGTGCTTTCATAATCTCTTCATACCGTGCCATCAAGGTGGTGGTTACCTATAAGAGTAGAGAACAAGACCATACATGGGACACGAAAACGAAAACGAGAAAGGAAAATGAAAAAGAAAGTGAAAATGTTTTATGTTTTTTTTTAAATTTTTTTTATGATTTTTGGAAGATTTTTGAGAAATAAAAGTGTAACACCCCGGCTCAATCCTAGGACCGGGAATGTTAGTCGCGGTAGCTCGCCAGACTCTGTCTGGTCTCACAGACCAACACAAGTCCTTTCCAGCACATTTTGTGCTCACTCATGCGCATCCTGGAAACCTTCCCAGGAGGTCACCCATCCTAAGATTGCTCCCACTCAAGCCCGCTTAACTGTGGAGTTCTTATCATGGGCAAACTAGAAAAGAAAGTGCACTTTGTTGATATGAGTAGTGCTTTCAATCCCTTTAAGGAAAGCTCATAAATAGGACATCTTCAATCAATGTGAGGCGTTTCAAAAAGATAGAAGATCCCTCCCCCACACTAAAACTGTGCATTGTCCTCAATGGACAAGTAAGGGAAGATCGAAAAAACGGAAAAGAAAAATAAATAAGAAAAATCTTTTTGAATTTTTATGACTTTTCAAATGTTTTTGGATTTTTCAAAATTTTTGGAAAAAAGAAAATGAACGAAAAGAAAGCGGTAAAATAGTGGCGGGCCTAGGTGCAATCACATCACCTAGACCCTAGCCAAGTGGCTAAGAAATCGAAAATGAAATAGAAGAAAAGAAAAGAAATTAAAAGAACGAAAGGGTGAAAAATTGGGCGTAGGTGTAGTCACGTCACCTAGCCCGGATTAAAGAAAAAATTGAGAAAACTAAAAAGAATTTGTATTTTTCAAAAGGTCAATGGCGTAATCACGTCGCCTAAAGACCGGGAGCAAAACCAATGCCGCTTCGACCATAACAATCGGACTGTGGGACAACTTGCAAATTTGGTTAGAGGTAGAACAGTCACAATGATCATGACAATGATAATGGAACAAGGAACGAAATTAACCCAAGGACATGCAATTATAGATGATTAAAGACTCACCAACACAACCCGCACACATATACACAATACACACACCACACTACCTACCGACTCCGGGAAAGGGTCTAAATTGGGTAATCGTTCGACGCACAAGAAGCCGTTGGAAACTCGGGATAGGATTGTATGCCCTCGGGGGATTCTATCTCACAAAGGTCGTAGATCGTACGACCTTCGGGCAAAGTGTAGTGCACATACTCTCAAACTCCCCTTCCTCCCGACTCAGTCTTGGTCAGTCGAAATTCGCCGGGTCCCAAAGGTAGGTCCCAATTGTGGCGAATAAAGATAGTGGTTCGGTGTTCGTTGGGAACAATTAAAACTCTTTCGTGGCTAATGTGGACGAGGCGTTGATCGGGTACATGAAAGATCCAAGTCGGAAAATAGGCCTCGTCAATCCAAACGGAATTGTCTAGTGGGGTAAGGTGGTTGGTCGCATAACCTAAGTTGGTAGCAATTATAGTCACAAAACCTCCACAATCTACGAAGGGGCGTTGAGCGACAACGATACGGTGAAAGTGCAACGCCACGACAGGTGGTAGGTCTAAAGGGTTAGGGTTACCTAGCAAAGAGTCATAAATCATTTGCAAGACACACACATCAAGATTAATAATATTATCGGTCGAGGGTAACAAGCAGTGAGAGAGTATCTCAGAGAAGTAACGAATTCCAGGGTTACTGATTTCGGAGGTAAAAGATGATTTAGGCTCGTAACCCCTTTGACAACGTGATATGCGCTTCCAAATATCTCTTCTAGACACACAAGCTTGTAAATTGCTCGAGGGTTCACTAATTCCGATACCCGATGAGGGTAAGCCTAAAGCTAAGCCAAACTCGGAAATAGTCAAACAATGAGGTTTACCGAATAGTCTAAATTTAATCGCTCTTGGTGTGGTCGGATTGTCAATGGTAAAAGTTCCTAGGAACTCACAAGTAAGGTCTTTGTATGTAGAAGCCGCTAGGCTAAAGAGTCTGCTAGTTCCGGTCCTTGACGATAACTCTTTAATATCGTCAACAATTCCTAAATTTTCCATTGTGAAGGGACAATGCCACCTAGTACTCTGAAAGGTATTTTCAGAGAAGGTTCGAGCTAAAGGGGTAGTAGGACAAGGTAAATATTTAGGCTTAGAAGACTTATAAGATGTAGAAGATTTAGAAGGTTTAGAAGTCGAAGCCATACCTTGCTTTCGAGCGTTGCTCTTGTCTCCATAATAGTATCCTTGCAAGAATAATCCCAAAAACTTTGCTTCACCTTCTTCAAGAACCCAAAATTAATCACCCAAGATGGAGATGAAATTATGAATGGAGGTTTAAATGTGGTTGGGGTATGGAAGGTGGTGGTTTGATGATTTTATGAGGGGTGAAAAGGTGGAATGAAGGGTGAGATAAAATGTGATATAAATAAAGGTAGTTGAGGAGGGAAAGAAAAGTTTTAAAGTAGATTGGTAAAAATTTGGTGTAAATGTTTTGGAGGGAAAGTTATGTGGGGCATTTGTGAAGGAAGGAATTGATAGTGTAGTAAGTAAATAGGGTATAGGTGATCCGGCCCATGTCGTCGGGTGAAGTTTCATCCGGTCAAGTACCATCGGGTGAAATTTCACCCGACGGGTTGTCGTCGTGAAAATCATTTCTGCCAACTTTTTCCACCGGGTGAAATTTCACCCGGTGAAAATCTCATCGGGTGAAATTTCGCCCGACGGTATCTCCGTCAATTTTGGCAAATCTGACAATTCTGGAATTTTTTCGTAGGGCGAAGTTTCGCCCGGTCAATAGTCTCACTGGTCGAAGTTTCGCCCGACGGTCTTGTAAGCTTCGTTTTTCCGCCTTGTCATTCCATGGCTCTTTGATAATCACCTAGAGATTCAAATAACGGCGCGACTCACATTACATAGTCAATTTCTCCCACAAACATGCTTGTGGTCTTCAATTTAAGCTCCATAACTCCTCTAAAAGCTTGATCTTCATCCAAATAATTGCTCCATGGCGAAATCCAAGTTCGTCCATTCTTCTCAAACTAACAAAACTAACAAACTCAAAGAATATGTTACATATATACAAGGTGGTTGTTGAGGATACCACCAAACCTACTTCAACTTGAGAAGGTGTCAAACAACACTCCCCAACGGGAGCTCACCAAGTTTCACGGTAACAAAGGTCTTACGAATGTGACCGGGATGATAAATCTTCAAACGTTGTCCATTGACCATAAATTTCCCGGTTTCTGGGCTTGATATCTTTTATCCATATAGTTGCACTTTGGTCACTTCAAATGGACCCAACCATTTCGATTTCAATTTACCGAGGTAATGCTTAAAACGAGTGTTGAAAAGTAATACCTTATCACCAACGGAGAAGTCCTTACGAAGTACTCGAGAATCGTGCCATTTGTGTGTTTGCTCCTTATAAATCCTCGAATTTTCGTAGGCCTCGAGTCTTAGTTCTTCCAATTCTTGTAGTTGGAGAAGGCAGTTATTTCCAACGATATTCTCGTCAAAGTTTAACTCCTTGATGGCCCATTTGGCTTTGTGTTCTAATTCCACCGGTAAATGACAAGCTTTACCACACACAAGACGATAAGGAGTGGTTCCAATCGGCGCTTTGTAAACCGTTCTCAATGTCCAAAGGGCGTCATTTAATTTCAATGACCAATCCTTTCGGTGCGTATTCACAACTTTTTCCAAAATTCCTTTGATTTGACGGTTGGAGATCTCGGCTTGCTGATTTGATTGAGGGTGGTAGGCTAAAGACATCTTGTGAGTGATACCATATTTCCTAAGAAGGTGTTCAAAGGTATCTTTCCTAAAATGAGAGCCTCCATCGTTGATTATGGCTCTAGGCATACCGAATCTCGGGAAAATGACATTCTTGAAAATCTTGATTACAACCTTGGAATCATTAAAGGGAGAAACTATGGCCTCGATCCACTTTGAGACACAATCAACCGCGACTATGATGTATTTGTTGCCAAAAGAAGATGTGAACGGACCCATGAAATCAATGCCCCAAACATCAAAAAATTCAATTTCCAAGATAGGTTGAAGGGGCATCTCATTTCTTCTTGTAATATTGCCACATCTTTGGCAAGCATCACATGTGAGAATGAAAGCTGTAATATCCTTGAACATGGAAGGCCACCAAAACCCGCTTTGGAGAACCTTGACATTTGTCTTTTGGTTGGCCAAGTGTCCACCATAAGGTGTCGAGTGAAGGTGCTTCACAATATCAAATTCTTCGTCGGCCGTCACACATCGTCGATAGATTCCATCCATACAACAGCAGAACAAATAGGGCTCATCCCCATAATAACGTCGGGCTTCATAACGTAGTTTCTTTCTCTCTTGCTTGGAATAATCGTCCGGAATAAACTGAGACACTAAGAAATTGACGATATCGGCATACCAAGGTGTAATAGTTTCCACGGCCATCAAGGCCTCATCTCTCATAACTTCATTGATGGGTATACCATCATCTTCGTTGCTTTCTTTACTAACCGTTAGTCTACTAAGGTGGTCCGCTACCAAGTTCTCCAATCCGACCTTGTCTTTAATCTCGATGTCGAATTCTTGTAAAAGGAGAATCCATCGAAAAAGTCGGGACTTGGTCTCTTTTTTGGACATAATGTATCGAATGGCTGCATAATCGGTATGAATAATGACTTTGGTACCGGTAACATATGTTCGAAATTTTTCCATAGCATAGACAACGACAAGCATCTCTTTTTCAGTTGTGGTATACCTCGATTGGGCTTCATCTAAGGTCTTTCTCGCATAATATATCACATGTAGCTTCTTGTCATTCCGTTGTCCTAGAACGACACCAACGGCAAAATTGAAGGCATCGCACATGATCTCAAATGGAAGATTCCAATCGGGTGCTTTAATAATTGGAGCGGTGATTAGAGCGGTCTTTATCCTACAAAAGGCCATTGAAAACAAAAGGTGCATGTTTTATAAGCAAAGAAGTTAAAGGTTTGGCAATTTTCGAAAAGTCTTTAATAAATCGTCTATAAAAACCGACGTGACCTAGAAACCTCCTCACCCCTTTGACATTAGCTGGAGGTGGCAAGTTCTCAATCACAGAGACTTTAGCCTTATCAACTTCAACTCCTCTATTAGAAATAATACTCCCTCCATTCAACTCCAATTTACCCATTTCTTTTTGCACACGTGCCGAGGCGCATTTTATATCGTTAATATCTTTCACTACATATTTGTAAAAATTATAATTTTTTTATATTCTTGTTCCACTCGTCAAGACGAATCAAACAAGATCCCACATGATAATATTTTGTCTTATACATCGTGTAGAATTTTGATGATTCTTTTTGTTTTGGAATAGTGTCCAAAACCCAAATGTGTAAATTGGAGTTGAATAGAGGGAGTATGACTTAAGACAACACCTTGCTCAACCACAAAATGACATTCCTTCCAATTCAAAACAAGTCTATATTCTTCACATCGAGCTAATACTTGATCAAGGTTTTCAAGACAAGAATCAAAAGATGTACCATGGACACTAAAGTTATCCATAAAAACTTCCATAGATTTTTCAATAAAATTGGAGAAAATAGCCATCATACATCTTTGAAACATTCCCGGCGCGTTACACAATCCAAATGGTATCCTTCGGTAGGCATAGGTGCCATATGGACATGTGAACGTGGTCTTCTCTTGGTCATCGGGGTGAATAGGAATTTGAAGAAATCCCGAATGACCATTGAGGAAACAAAAATAAGAATGATGCGCTAATCGTTCAAGCATTTGATCGATGAAGGGAAGGGGGAAATGGTCTTTGACGGTGGCCGTGTTTAACTTTTGAAAATCTATACACATGCGCCAACCGGTGATAGTCTTAGTGGAAATCAACTCTCCCTTTTCTTCTTTCACAACCGTCATTCCTCCTTTTTTCGGCACAACTTGTACGGGGCTAACCCATTTACTTCCGATTATTGGGTATTGTGGACGTCCGTTTGCACCACCCGGCGCCCCGCGTGCGCCTGCGCGGGACCGACCCGGTTTTTCAACGTGTGGTGGCGGCCACCCACAAGGCCCTTCCCGGTCGGGGGCCGGTCCGATCTCGCGTACGGGGCGATGTCTCGAACCTCGATTCGGATGACGATCCGGACTTGTACTAGACGGGTGCGGGCACCCGTGTTTCCGTTTGTAATCGATCGAGTCGTGGTTGTAAATGTATAAAGGCCGATTCATTTGGTAAGGCGACCTTTTTAGTGAACTGAATTTGTTGCCAATTTGTGGAGTCGCCACCGAGTCAATTATGGGGACTCGGAAACCGTTCAAGTCAACTTTGGTCCTTAGCCGGCTCAAAGCTGAGGGACACGGGACATAAAGATAAAGACTTGTACCCTTAAGCACTCCATGCCTGGAATGACTCTCATTGCCAATGGTTTCGGACATCCAGAAACTGTCGATTCTGAGTAAGTACGTATTGGGAAGCCAACATCCGATAGATGTCAACACCCAATCCCGTCCTCACTATGGCGGCCTCTATCAATCAATCGGTGGGCTAATAACCTAGTTCTTTTGTTGTGCCGGAAATACTGTAACATCCGTTGTTTTCACCCTATACCTTTTGCTACGTCGGTTGTTTAAGGACAAGTAAGTTTTGTCGTCAAAGTAGTTGTGTTTACATTCTTTGCATGCGATTTCACGTGACAGGCAAGCCATGAAAAGATGCACGTAGGAGAGTAGAGAGTACTTGTATTATACGTATTAGCAAATCAGTTTTAACGCGATAATAAGGATATTAGTCGTTCTCGTGGTATACCTTACCTGGTATTCTGCTTAAGATGCGTCGGTTCGGTATTAATAGAGATGCGTCGAACCCAGTAAGGCGAGCACCTGGACTAATACGAAACCCAGTAAGGTGATTTAGCATGCGATTATAAGGTCATAAAAGCAATAAATCATACGAAAAACTGTAAATGCGAATGTAAGTAAATCACATTGTGAGGAGTTGCACCCTCGGAGTATACACTAAACGTGACACGATGCATAGATATTTGAGAACGAATCTCTGAATTACTCGGGTCTATTTAGTGTATTTTAGTGTTTGTGGTTGAAGTTGGGACGTTACGTATTTTATTAGATGTTTGTGGACCTAGTGTCGACGTCTAGTGTTGTTGTAGTGCATAATAAAAGAAAGTACGAGAATGTAAAGTTTTGTTTAGATGACAACCTAGTGACGACTTAGCTTCAAAGGTGGATCCTCCTAGTTGTCCTAGTGATTTCGGCAGAGCTCCGTTACCGTTGACCCTTCCTGTGGCTACTGCGGCAGAGCTTCGTTACTATGGACTGATCCTGCGGCTAATCTGGCAGAACTTTGTTACTAGACTCGAGCTAGTTGAACACATGCGCCTCGGTATCAAGTGGGGTGCTCTAAGGTGAGGAGTAGCGTCGATGTCGCTTTTATCGGAACTACGATCGAGTGGATCGTTTGTCTCAGGTGTCGGAGTGCGAGCCCTTAACGAGAATGTGGGAGGGAGAAGAGAATTGAGAATTGTGTGTCGAATGAATGAGGTGAACGGAGGTATTTATAGGTGTTTTCGGCCCTCGTCACCCATATGGACGCATGAGTTGAGGCGCACCAAGACTCAGGTGCCTGGGTTCAGGCGTGGGGAGTCTCAGACGCGTGGGGTGAGGCGGTTGGAGTTTTGAAGATACGATTTTGATACTTTCCAAAACTAAGAAGGAGGAGTATAATATGTATCTTGGGGCCTAAGGTTTCTCCGTGTTACCCTAGCGCCGTGAGCTTAGTGGCCCTCGGGTGTGCATCCCGAGGCTCACTTAGCGCGGTGCTGACTTGGTTTGAGTGTCGGGACCGACTCGGGGTCCCGGTGTCAGAATTGACTCCGAGTAATTTATTTGATTTGTTCTATAGAAAAACTACCTAAAACATCGCGAACCCGCGTCGCGTTGCAGTCCTATGGTCATCGAGTGTTTGTTGGGCACTTCTGCAGCCACTAGGTCCAAATATGGGTGTCCACAGAAGCCCCCACTTTGACTGAGGCTTGGACAAGGCGAAAGTCAAAGTATAGCCAGCCAGATGAATCGAGGATTACGACCTGGTGGCTGTCCGGTCGGGTCGTTTTAAGTCCATTGAACTGCGTGTTGAGGCTCGCCAGCCAAGGCTTAGAAATCGTACCTGACGTCTTCGCTTGCGGTTGCTTGCTTGGGCCCAGGCCGGTGCTTGTCATCTTGTTCTTCAGTTCTTCGTGTTTGTGCGCTTTGCCTTTCTCGGATTTGCTTAAGTTTGTTCAATTTTAAATGTTTTCGTGTATAGGTGATGCATTAAGCGTAAGTGCAAAGAATGTTCATATGTGTCGGCTTCTATTTGAACAAATATTTTTGGGATGCTTGTGAACCCTTGATAAAATAAACGTTCGAGGGCGTCAGTCTCCACTCGAACACTTGTCTTTGGGATGCCTCTGACCCCTAGGACAAAATAAAGCAAGATAAACTACTCTAGGGCGTCAGTCTCCACTCGAGCAGCTGTCTTTCGGGATGCCTCTGACCCCTAGGACAAAACGATATAAACTACTCGAGGGCGTCAGTCCCCACTCGAGCAGCTGTCTTTCGGGATGCCTCTGACTCCTAGGACAAAACAAAATGATACAAACTACTCGAGGGCGTCAGTCTCCACTCGAATAGCTGTCTTTCGGGATGCCTCTGACCCCTAGGACAAAACAAGATGATATAAACTACTCGAGGGCGTCAGTCTCCACTCGAGCAACTGTCTTTCGGGATGCCTCTGACCCCTAGGACAAAATAAACCATTCGAGGGCGTCGGTTTCCTCTCGAATGAAAAATGTTCTGGAGGTATCAGACTTCTTCGAGAGCGTTGGTATCTACTCGAATCAAATTGCTGTGGTGGTTTCAGACTCCTTTGAGGGCGTTGGTATCCACTCGAAAAATTAATGTGGAGGTTTCAGACTTCTTCGAGGGCGTTGGTATCCACTCGAAAAATTGCTGTGGAGGTTTCAGACTCCTTCGAGGGCGTTGGTATCCACTCGAAAAATTGCTGTGGAGGTTTCAGACTCCTTCGAGGGCGTTGGTATCCACACGAAAAATGGCTGTAGAGGTTTCAGACTCCTTCGAGGGCGTTGGTATCCACTCGAATTAAAATTTCTGTGGAGGTTTCAGACTCCTTCGAGGGCGTTGGTATCCACTCGAATTAAAATTGCTATGGAGGTTTCAGACTCCAATGCCTCTCGGATAACTAAGACCCGTTAAGCGAATAAAATTGTTGTTTGTTTATTTGTTTTAGTTAAGTGTTTTTGTTTTGTGGGTTTGTCTTATTTTGTTCGGGTTTGTTCTTGCTTTGTTTTGGTTTGTTATGCATTTGAGATTTGTTCAGATTTTGCTTTGATTGGTTCGATTTAGATTGCTTCATTACGCGTTCGGGTGCAGCGTTCATGTTAAGTGCGGCTCTTATGCTTGTTTCATTATCGAGTGTGCTTTATTGATATCGATTAGTAATTGTTCCATTATTGTTATTTTGCTTTTGTGTATCAAATGATGAGCCTCGTTTGTTTTTATGTTAATCTGTGTTGGACTGCTCGGACGCGCGCCTGTCTGCGCTCCAATCTTCAGGCGCCTAGCCCTCAACGGTTTAGAACTCGGGTGCGTCACTTGAGGCGGTCGGGTTCTCGTGGATCGGGTCTGCTTAAGTGAACGAAGGTTTGGGGCGATCGTTCATTCGATCCAAATTTCGAACGCGTCGCCCCTTTCGCCCCTAAATCAATTTCTCAATTTTTCTAGCCAACTTTCGTCTCGATTTCCGTCATACGCGACAATGTCGACTCCGGGTAAGCGTTCTTTACTTGTTTATTGTCGGTTTTGCTTGATTTGATTGATTGTGAGTTTGTTTTGTTGAAAACCTAGAAAATCGATTTGGGCATTTTTTATTTACTAAATTTCGATGCTTGTGCTTAATCTCATTGTTAAATTAGGGTCGATTAGAGCTTGTTAGGGTAATTTTAAGCTTGATAGGGGTTTTCGAGGTGCGACAATGGCTCCTTATAGTGATAGGTTTGAGATGCTAGGGTTAGGGACCATTTTCTCGGATGTTTCCGTATTTGTTTAGGCGTAATTTTGTCCAAATAGTGTTTCTGAGGATGTGGGTAGCTCCCTTGTCGATTTTTATGGGCTAGGATGGCTTTTAGGGCTCTCCGTGAGGTTTTGTGTGTCTTAAGACGGACCAAAAGGTGTCGTAACGATGCCGGATTTTCCCGAAACCACTTCCATCGTGACAGGGATCAAAAATGGGTGCTAGCGGCCTTTTCTGAATTTTGATATCCTTATCAAAATTTTGACCTTATTTTGACCTATTTAAGCTGCTTTAGCCTGACCTGAGGCATGAATTTTTTATGTGTTTTGTTTGATTTTGTAGTTAGAGGTAACACCGAGCGTCCCGAGGGAGCTCCTTCGGTTGGTACTAGTGGCAAGGTTGCCGGAACGAGTTCACAGACTCCCCGAGGGATTCGTAGGAGACGACGGAGTATCTCGTCTCTACGCCGCGACTCTGAGGCCATAAATGAGGCCGATTTCGATAGGGTGAGGAAGCGCAGGCTTCCGGAGACGGTTGCTAGGAGGGCTCATGTTCCGGTTCCTGCACTGGAGAATGAGGAGATTGGTAACGAGGATCCCGAGTGGGCTCGGGACTAGGATGGCCATCAGTTGCTGTTTTACCTTGACCTTCATGTTTCTCACCGCATCGTGCGTGGTCTGGCGAGTGTTCTTTTCGTGCTTATTAGTTATGTCTTAGATTTTTGGCTCGGGTTAGGTTAGGTTTGTTTTGTTTGTATCGTTTTGGTTTGCAGCCCCCAGGCCCGATGAGGACTTTCTCGGGCTTTACTATGTGTCTCGAGATTTATTTTCAGAAGTTGACACCCGCGGTAAAGAGGGTTATCGCGAGGACTGCTCTAGGTCTTGTGGTCGAGCAGTGGGTCCGGTTGGTGGGTTGCAAGACTAAGTGCAACCTCATGGGGATTAGAGCGATGATAGATCGCTTCCATGATACTACCTCGACTTTTCACATGGCTTTTGGGGAGGTCGGTATGACCCTAGAGGATTTTGGGATGATTACCGGTTTGCCTGGGGTCCGGATAGGATTAGGTGGGCCGCTGAGGGCCCTAGGCTAGATAGTGATGAGGTGCGGGGCCTCATCGGGGATTGTTTGGAGCGTGAGGCATATAATGCGCCTTATGCTCTGGTGAGCTCGTACATCACCGATCACTTCGAGCGGGTGGCGGTGTTAGAGGGTCGAGAACCCAACACGCCAGAGCTGGATGCCCGGTTGTGGTTGTGGTACTTCCTAGGGTCGACCCACTTCTCGGATAAAGGCAAGAGGTTTAGTACTAGGATTTTGCCTCTCCTAGCTGACCTGACTCAACTAGGACGTTACGATTGGGTAACCGCGGCTTTCGCGGAGATGACTCGCTGCCTGCAAGTCATGGTGAGGCCGCTGGCGATAAAGTCGGCTTCAGCTTTGCCCATTGTGGGTCCGGGCCTTATACTGGAGGTTAGTTGCTATTCTGACTCTTGCATTTTAAGTTCTGCTTAGTTTTGGCTCAGTTTCGCTAATGGTGTTTTGGGGTTTCGCAGGCTTGGATCTATTCCTATTTTCCTTGCTTGGCACCGAAAACGGTGCAAGTTCACCCGAAGAGATTCCCGGCGGGGATCGAGTGGAGGCTGGCTCAACCTAAGAGTACAACCAGTCACTACCCGTCGGAGAATGCGCTGGTCAACCAGCTAAGCCTCGGGGATGTAAGTTTTCTTTTCATGTCCTTTTTAGTTTAGCAGCCCCCAAGGTTTAGGATTTATTGACGTGTTGGTTTTATTCGTGTAGTTTGTGGCCCGCCCTTAGGCCGATTATGAGAGCGTACCGGAGTATGTAGCTGCGTAGCTGAGGCCTCGGAGTTATAGGAGGATGCTTCTTCCTGCGTTGTTTTGCCCGGTTTGATATCTGGGCGAGCGGTTGGTGCGTCAGTGCTTGTATGACTATTTCAGGGTGCCGGTTGATTCTCCCCGGACCATGTTCAGACCACAGACCACTGACCACCGCAGAGGCCCTCGAGGATAGGGATGGAGAAGGAGGCGATGCGCTCTTGGTGCCTGGTGCCTCCTATCTATCTCACGTCAGCCAGCGGCTAGCTTGGTACCGCCTTGTGGTAATGTTATAATTCTTGGTTCTAAGGTATATTTCGTGGTTTAGCGTTTCCTTGCCCTCTGACCGACCGATTTGTTGCTTTCTCAGCTGGCTGATCCGGCTGATGAATTCCAGCCCCCAGATTTTCCCTTAACGCTACTTAGGGTGGACGCGGCTGGAATACCTTTCGTCGAGCCTCTTCCCCCGTATTCTGCCGTGGAGATGGACGCCGGGATAGAGTGGCGTGACCGGGTATACCGGGTGAGTTTTGGCTTTCACTCTTTGTTCGGGTCTTAAGAATTAGGGTCGGTTTGTCTAACTTTTATGGTTTCATCTCTCAAGTTTCCTCAGCTTGCCATCAACAGTTGTGGCAGGCCGCCAACTGCTTCCGGGTCTATGCCTCAAGGGTTTCCCGTGACACTTCGGGACCTCGGTCGGTGAGTTTGCGTAACTAGGGTGGTTTTCTAGGCTGCTTGTGTGTTTTCCTAATGTTTAGGTGTATTTGTAGGATGTCTCGGATATGGTGGAGCAGCTGGAGACTCGGGTGACCGAGCTTGAGGTGAAGGCTGTTGAGGCGTAATGGCTCCTGCAATCTTGGGCTGACGAGATTGCTTTCCTTAAGGAGCAGCTGGCTCGGTCCCGGGGTGAGACCTCCGCGCAGGGTGAGGCCAGGCATCGGATCGTGAGGGAGACTGAGGCTGAGGCTGAGGCTACAGGTGCTGCCGAGGAGATTGGAGAAGTCCTCGAGACAGCTACCTTAGACATGCTGTCGGGGATGGACGGTAGTGAGTTTCCTCTTCTAGACTTGGAAGATCTAGGTTTGGATGATGACATTTGTGAGGTCGTGATAGCCATTAGCGCGGCTTCTAGGGGTCCTCCCTAGCCTCGATTTGTGTATGGATTTATATATTTTGCTTTAAATTTTAGTATTTGAATTAGTTGGATTAGCCTTGTGTTTTCATTGGGCGAATTGTTTACCTAGATTGACAAGTAATCACTTTTGAGGCTTATTCATTTGCGATCTGACCTAGTTTAGGGTGCGTTGGCGTTGCATAGGAGTACGAAAACTGTTCCTTTTGGATGTTTTAGTTTGAGCCGGGGATCGGATCAGATAGTACGTCGATTAAAATGTTTTGACTTGAGACGGGGGAGATGTAAAACATTAACGTGTTCTGACCGAGTGTATTAGGAGATGAGTGTAGTTGTTTTGACATTCAGAATGAAGTCGAAGTTAAAATTCGGGCAACCTCTGAAAAAAAAAGTTAGACCACTTTTCGCATACTCATAATATTGCCTTATTATATTAGGCTACAGACGCGACCTGACAATAACCGTTAACAGGCTACAGTACGTGATGGTAGAGATTTGTCGTGGATCCCGACACCAAATAAAACCAACTAATCCTAACAAGTAGCTAGGGTAAGTCGGGTCGATCCACGGAGACGGAAAAACAGTTTAGACTAAGGTTTACCTAAGGACTAGACTAAGTCACAAGGAAACAACTAGGCTAAGGAACAAAACAAACTAAGGCAATGAGAGAGGAGAAAACTATGACTATGAATGAACTAGGCATAACATGAACTAATTGAATCAACTAAAGCTAAATTGAAACAACAAACAAGAGGAACAATGGCAAAGATGAAGAAGAATTCAATAGGAAAAGAACTAGGATTAGGTTGGGTTCAAGGGTGATGAGATGATCAAGAGAGAGCTAAGGTGAAGGGGTAGTCAAGCTATCTAGGTATAATCCGGGCTCTCGCTCCAAAACCGACCTAGAGGTTCCCCGCTCTCACGCAAGAACCCATCCTAGCAACATACAAGGCCATAAGAAGAAGGCAAGGAAACATGCATTTGCAACTACAAGACATTCAAGCATTTCATCAAACATGATCTATGCATACAACTAAGAAGCAACCAAAACTTCCAACAATCTACACAAACCCTTAATCACCCATGAAGGCACCCAATTCCCCTACTAATCCTAGCAAGAAAATCTACTCACTCATGTTTAAGATAGTAAACCCAACAACCATAATGAAACAAGCATAAACATGAGCATTCATAATGGAATATTGAAGATTACTAAGCATAAACACAAATGAAAACTAAGTAGAAGAGATTAGGAAGAAGATGAATTATACCAATACCAAAGGATGAACAAGCGATTGAATCTTTGCATAAATAAACCCAAAGGAAGATCTCCAATGTTGTCAATAGAGTAGATCAACCCAAAAAGTCTTCAATAATACAAAGATGAAACAAGGGTTAAACTAAGATTAAGGATTAATTAAGGAGGGATTAAGCTAATCTACACTAATCTAACCTAAAGTAGTCTAGGGTTTCGTGTTGTGCTTAAAACAATACAAGAGGGAGCTATATATAGGGTTCCATAAGCAAGGGAGGCAAAAGAATGAAAACGGGTGAGAGCTGAGTCCTTCCCGGCCGGGAAGGTGGTGATCCCGGTCGGGAAGACAGTGATCCCGGCCGGGACCACCCTTCAGTAGGTCCGTTTCCTCTTGTCTTCTCATCTCGGCCGATATGGGTCCTTCCCGGCCATGATGGGTCCTTATTTGCTCTTCCTAGGCTTCTTATTGATGCTCGGTGCTCGAGATATCATCAAGTGGGCTCCATGGGACTCGGGATCGAGTCTAAGTCACCGAATCATCGTCGCTTCTCTTTATTGGCTCCATATGCATCGAAAACGTGTCGGAATCATTCCATTTCTCCAAGATAGGCCTTAGGAACCTAAAACAAGCTAGAAGAAGCGTAAGTAGCCTCGAAACCGCTCTAAAGAGCGATTCCACAAGAGAAAGCGGGACCAAACACAAGAAATAAACACTACAAAACACACTTATCAACACGCTTAGGTGGGGTAGCTTATCCCCCTAAAAAAAATTAAAAAAACGTCTGTCCCAAGCGTCCGAAAGATGAACCCGCATTTCTGTAGCTCCTTCATGGGTATTTCGGTTTCCGGAGCGGGTTTTAGTGACTTCGGGAGGTCGTTCCCGGTGTCCGAGGTTTCGTGTGGTAGCTATAGTGATAATGCGGGATCAATGTTTCTATTCTTGGGGTTGCTCTAAATGGTGCCTGCCTGGGTATAGGCGCCTGGGCTAAGGCTCTCAGATATTGGGCCGCCTGGGCTCGGGCGGCTGGAGACTCGGGCGCCTGGGCCAGGGCGGTTCGAGTCCGGGTTATGGAAATTTTTGTTGTTTCCTAATTCTTGTGGGATTAGGGCTATATATACGGGTTGTGGGTGCTCGTTTTAGACATACTAAAATATCCATAGGGTCTAGAACATCCATATTTAGGGTCATGTTGGGTTTCGGGAATATGCTAACCGAGTGGGCGAATTCTTTTAAGAAATGTGACCCCGAGGTTTGTTCAAATGATGGTTTGTCAACGGTTGTTGCGTTGAGTCGAGTCAAGATACAAGATGACTTCTTATTGGCATGTTCTAAGTTTTGGGACTCAAAAAGCCATATTTTTGCTTTCCCCGGGGGTAAAATTTGCCCTCTTTCCGAAGAGATAGATGCTATAGGTGGGTGGAGTTCGGTTCGGTGTTGCGTGCCTTCTGGGGATGATGCTTACGTGGAGCGGTTTTATCACTTTTTCTACATTTTTTCATTGGAGGAGGCTAAAGGTTTCTTTGGGAGAGATGGCATTGACTTAGGGCTGCTCTTTAGGACATTCTCACAGGCTGGTTTCTATAATGTTTCGGCCTTAGCATGTAGGCGTGCTTTTAACATTGCGATGGCTTGTTATTATCTTTTCGAGGATGCGAGGGCGCGTGAAGGTTGGGGTAACCCTCGAGTTTTAGATGTGGTGATGGGAATGGAACATGGACGATCACCCTCTTTGCTTATTTTGGGTGAGCTTATTATAGGTCTCGATGCTCGTGCTCGACTTCACGAGACATCTTTTCGGGGTTCCCGGATCATTTTACAGGTGTTTTCGGTGTCATGTTTCCTTGTAGCTTGGCTTTCCTTTTTTGTTGTTTTTTTGTTGTGGTTGCTTTGGTTTGGAGGTGTGATGTTTTGTCGTGGTTTGTACAGGTTTGGTTACAGGAGCAGCTTGGTTTGGTCGACTCTCCCCGGGGCATCAAAGGTTATAACTACAGGGGTTTCACGGGCCGGAAGACGATGCAAGTGTGGAGTAAAGGCCACAAGGAAAAGGAGTGACTTTCCTATTTGGCTAAAGGGGAGGTGGTCATCAGGTGGTCCATCCCATGGCGGAATATTAATGGGCGTACCGGGTTTCCATTTTCGTCTTCAGCTGAGGCTTTGTTGATACTATCCATGAGGGATCAGGTTTATATTTATCCGGGCATGTTGTCGAATCAAATGGGTGTCAAACCCCCCACTTCGAAGAATGTTAAAGTTAGTCCTAGTTTTGACCCATAGACAGAGGATTCGCTCAGAGAATTCAGGGCGTCTTGGAAACAGAGGTTCTTTCGTCCCGTTGTTATTGAGAGTGTTCGACCCATCGATAATGCCCCCGTCCGGCGAAGGGTTTGCGAACACCCGTCAGGACAGAGCAACTCAAAGGTTAGGAAGACAACGCCGCTAAGGAGCGAGGAGGTGACTCAAAGGACAGTCATTAAGTGCCTGACCGAAGACAGTGTTACCGATCTTAGTTTCGTCAGTTCATCTAAGCGGGCCAAGACTAACGAGACCCATATTGAAAACGTGAGAGAGGAAGGAAAGTGGGATTGGATGGGCTCGCCTTTGGATATGGCGGTAGAAGCTTGTATTCAGAAGATCGAGGATGAGAAACACAAGTGGGTGCACCCGAATGGCAAGGGGAAGAAAAGGTTGGACCGGTAGAGCTCAGTCATTTTGTATTATGTCTTATTAGTTGATATTATGTGGCGTATTAGAACTAGTTTTTTTGTGAATTTTTGACATGTTGTTGCTTTCCGGGATATCCGGGTTTCAGATGCTTGATGTAAATGCCTCTACAAAGGCTCGACTTAATCAAATTTTATTATTAATGAGAAGCACATTGTTATTATTTTTTCTCTTTTTTTTTGTGGTGGCTCGCAACTCGATTCTTCATTTTACCCGGAGCACCCTTTCGGGTTTTCACTCCGTCCTCGACTCACCTTTTTTTTTGCGTATTTTTTTGACGGCTCGCAACTCGATTCTTCATTTGCCCGGGGCGCCCTTTCGGGTTTTCACCCCGTCCTCGGCTCGTCATTTTTTTTGATGACGGTTCGCAACTTGATTCTTCATTTTGCTCGGGGCGCCCTTTCGGGTTTTCACCCCATCCTCGGCTCGTCGTTTGTGCTTCGTCATTTTAAATCACTCGTTGGCCGGGACGTAGAAGGAGTCCCGGTTTGTGCGTGAATCGTGTAATCGATTTTTCTTATTTGTTTTTTTGGTTGTACCCAAAGGAGGGTTGCCTACGTATCCGCTTTTAAACGAAATCAAACCATGTCCGTAGTTCTTTCAAAATGTGAGTGATTTTGCTTTAGACTCGTTTATGCCAATTATCGATGTGAACCTGATTTTCTCTTCTTTTTTTGTCGTTGTGTTTTTTATTCGCATGGCTTCCCCCTAAGTCGGAGGTCGGGATGTGGTTGTCAGGGTGTCTAGGGGTAGTATTGTTTGAGTTAGTCCATGTTGGTAGGAGTTGAGAACTCTTAACCGTCTAGGTCGGTGAGGATCACAACGCCCTTCGAGAGTACTTTCTTAACAAGGTAGGGGCCCGCCCAGTTTGGTTTGAATTTCCCTCTAGGGTCGACGGGAAGGGGTGCCCTAATGGATTTGATTACTAAATCTCCCTCGTGTATGTTTCGGGATTTCACTCGTTTATTAAAGGCTCGTTGTATGCGTTGCTGGTAGGCTTGTACGTTGGATAAGGCATGTATCCTACGCTCGTCTAAGAGTACTAGCTCGTCATATCGTTTTTGGTTCCATTCTTCTTCGAGAATACCGCTTTCGGCTAATATCCTTAGTGACGGTATCTCTAGCTCTACGGGTTGTACGGCATCGGAACCATAGGTTAGGTAATACGGTGTGGCTCCGGTGGGTGTTCGATAGGATGTTCGGTACCCCCATAAGGCGAAAGGAATTTTGTTTGGCCAATCCTGATAATTGTCTATCATTTTCTTAAGGATCGTGGTGATGGTTTTGTTGGCTGCTTCTACGGCCCCGTTTGTTTGTGGTCTATAGGGTGAGGATTTGTGTCTTTGGATTTTGTATTTGTCTAGGGGTTTTTGGGTGTCGGCCTTGAAGTGAGCCCCCTGTTCACTGATAATTTCGTGAGGTATACCTAGGCGGCAGATGATGTTGTTTTGTAAGAATTTGACTACTTGCTTTGAAGTCAGTACGGTGTAAGAGGCGGCTTCTACCCATTTGGTAAAATAATCGACGACCACTAATATAAAGCAGTGTCCGCCGATCCCGGATGGGTGTACTTTTCCTATGATATCTATACCCCAGGTAGAGAAAGGCTAGGGTGTGGCTACAGTGTGTAGAGGATATGACGGTAGGTGTTGGATGTTGGCAAATATTTGGCAATTGTGGCAGTGACGGACTTGATGTCGACAGTCTGCCTCTAAGGTAATCCAGTAATAGCCCAGTCTCATTATTTTTCGGGCTAGTAGGTGTGCACTCATGTGGGGTCCGCACTCTCCGTCATGTACCTCTTCCATGACACTCTCGGATTGGTTTTTGTTTATGCACCTAAGGAGGACTCCTTGTGGGGTTTGTTTGTATAATAGCCCTTGATTCAGGACGTAATGGGTGACTTGTATTCATAGGGCTTTTTTGTTCTTGGTGTTAGTGTTGGAAGGATATGACCCGTGGGTTTTAAAGTCTAGGATTGCTTTATACCAAGGTTCTTCGGGGGGTATCGTCGGCTTCGAGGTTATGGATGTGGGCTGGTTGTTCGCTTCTCTCTACGTAGATGGGCATAGAGAAGAGGTGATCGGGCATGTTTATTAGTGAGGCTAGTTTGGATAACGCATCAGCAAATTGGTTTTCTTTGCGGGGTATGTGTATGAAGTTGATTTTGGTAAATTCTCGGGATATTGTTTCCACTTTGGTTTTGTATGCGGTTAGTCAATAGTGTCATCGAATATGGCGTGGACACTAAAGGGGTTCGTAGTATTATTTGGTTTCTTAGGTGGGTGGAGAGGGATTGTCCCGTTTTCTATCATGTCTTGTATAGTATGTTTGAGCCGAAAACAGGATTCCGTGTCGTGGCCTTTGTCACGATGGTACTGGAAATACTTATTAGCGTCCCACGTTTTTGCCCTCTTGTTCGCGGGAGGGTCCGTAGTAGAACCTATCAGTTCGAGCTTTCCTTGCTCGGTCAACCTTTTTAATGCTTCGGTGTATGTGATGCCCAGTTTGGAAAATGTTCTAGGGGTAGGGTTTGTTCTTCCCCAGGTGGTTAGTTCGACTTGGTGTACTTCTTCGGTTTTGTTATTTCTATAAGACCGCGTTCCTGTAGAAGTGGCCAGCCCTTGATAGCCTTTCCCCATTATTTTGGAGAATACCCCCTTCATCATGTCGTCCTCTAGGAGTATTCCTAAGGTGGATAACTCCTTGAAGGTGTGGATGTTTTTGCACCTAAGATGGGAGGCGTAAGCTGGTCTAAGGTTATTGACGAACTTTTCTACCAAAGTGGTTTCGTCCGGGCGATTTATTAGTTGGGTACTAACCTTCCTCCATCTAGTCAGAAATTCCGAGAAGCCTTCCTTCTCGTTCTGGGAGAGGACTTCGAGGCATCTAATGGTGACTTGTGTTTCGGCGTTATCCACGTATTGTTTTGCGAATTCTATGGAGATATCGTCCCAAGTGGATATCTTTTTAGGGTCAAGTGAATAGAACCATGATCGTGGTGTGTCTCCTAAGGATGAAGGGAATATCCTAATGAAGAGGCTAGGTTTGACCCCTTTAATGACCATGTAATCCTTAAAGGCTCGGATGTAGTTGAGGGAATCCTCGGTTCCTTTGAACTTAGGTATGTCGGCTAGGGAAAAGTTCTCGGGTAACTGGTCATTCACCATTTCGAATTTTCTATGGTTTTCGAGGTGGACGTTGTTCCCTTGGTTCAGACGCATCTGACTTTCGAGAAATCTATGCGATTCATGGCGGATTGTAGGGTGTCATCTTGAGGTAGGGCAACGGGATCGCTAGGGATGATGCCGACGGGTCCCCCACCTAGCGGGGTGGATTTAAGAGGACCTCGTTGAGGACCTGGTTGTGGTGTTCATCTGAGGCTTTATCCTCTAAGTGGCCTAGGTGGGAGTCTATGCTGTTTACGGATACGTTCACCGTGATAATGGTGGCTTGTAGATCTCAGATTAGGTTGGTTAGGGTTCCTATGGTGTCATCTGCTAACTGTCCGGCGTTGTCCCCACCGTGGTTACTCACGTCTACGCTTGAATCTCCCTACATGACTGTGAAAAGGTAGTACTAATGAGGACGGGTCTACCGGACAATTTTAAGGACTCGAGGAATGCTCGCGACTGAGCGACGCGGAAATGAGATCCTTGACACGCGTGTGTGTGCGGTCATTGGCTTAGGGACTCAGGTGCTCTAGATTCTTGGTGTATTTGGCGAAACGTCTATTGAGCTTTAGGCCTCTGTAACGAGACGATTTGACGCAAACCTCAGAGGTGAGGTTTAAGGAGGACTTCTCGAAATGAGACGACCCAAAATGTAATACCTCGAGTAGAGGTGATCCTAGTAACTAATACAGACAGTTAATCACACGGTTGTACGACGTAAGAAATTGATCGCGATCCCGGTTCAGGATCAAAGAATTTTGATATATGTATTCTTTTTTTTTTTAAAACGACCAATTCTTTGCAGAAAGATTTTTTTTTGAGAAGGATGATTTGTAGAAACAGTGCAACGATGGCGTGATGACATCGTTTGTGACGTGAAAGCGTGTTGCTATATGTGTGCGTCGGAAATCCGGCGATAGCAAAAGTGTAAATGTCTTTTTTTGAAAGGAGCATGGTTCTTAGGGGAACCAGTTTTGAAAATGATGACGTGATGCTTTTATCGAGACTACTATTAATTAGCTAGTTCGATACTTGTGATGTATGTGGTGCTCGTGGTAGAGTGTGGTGTCTGATAATGGTGTTTTAAAGGTGTGACTAAATCCTTATCAAGGACTTTAGGTGGTGAATGGTTTTTTTAGGAAAACTTTTAAAACGAGTGACCCACGTTCGTCGGTTGCGTTAACTAGCATTTGACGGTGGGGAGTGATGTATTGTGAAAAGTGTTTTGAGGGTGTAACCGTTTTGGGTCCCTTGACTTCATTAATTGAAGCTTCAGTTGTGTTAACGGTATATGTGTAAAAACCTCTTTTTTTGAAATAAAATGTAACCGTTTGGTGTACCTTGATCCCATCGATCGAGAGTTTTGGTGGTATTAACGGTAATCGTTGTTGTCGGGTTTTACTTTGGCCGAGGTGATGACACTAAAATTTTTTTTTTTTAAAGTGGTGAGTGTAAAATTTGCCATGATAACGACGTCTAAAACTGTTTTTTTGGAAATCACGATTTGATTGGAGTGTCGGCGTTTAAAAGGTCGTTTTGAAAATATGAGGTATTTTTCGAAAACGGAGTTGGGTGCGGTTGAATATGTTGGCGTGGTTGAATCCAGATTTTTAGTGCTTTATTTGGGTTGTTCCAAACACGCTACACATAACTAGGAATGCATACATTCATGCAGGATGCAGACACAGGTAGGTTAGGGTAGGCTACCGCCCACGAATAGTCTTCACTTAGGCATTGACAAATCATCTAGGGAGACGAGTGTCATACTGTCCGTTCGGAACTATCCGCTTATTATTCCCGCGGGGTACGCGTTAGGCGGCCGGAGCGTCAATCGAGGATCTCTCCACGTGTCCCTAAGGATCTTACCGCGAAGAGGTTGATTGGTCCTGATATCGGTTAGGGTGGGCTTTTTAGGGCCAAAACCTGTAGTGACCACAACTAGGAACTAGAAAATGAGCTTCACCGACCTCGTTCAAGTTACACCACCACTGGAAATTTGTTTCCAAATCCCCAGCAGAGTCGCCAAACTGTGGACGTCCGTCCGCACCGCCCGGCACTCCGCACGCGCCCGCGCGAGACCTACCCGGTTTTTCAACGTGTGGCGGCGGCCACCCACGCGGCCCTCTCCTGGTCGTGGGACTGTCCGATCTTGCGTACGGGGCGATGTCTCGGATCTCGATTCAGATGACGATCCGGACTTGTACTAGACGGGTGCGGGCACCCATGTTTCCGTTTGGAATCGATCGAGTCGTGGTTGTAAATTTTTAAAGGCCGATTCATTTGGTAAGGCGACCTTTTTAGTGAACTGAATTTGTTGCCGATTTGTGGAGTCGGCACCGAGTCAATTATGGGGACTCGGAAACCGTTCAAGATGACGGGTAAGATTTTGCCGTGGATCCCACCGATCAAAATAAACCAAATAACCTAAGCTAAGTAGTTAGGGCAAGTCGGGTCGATCCACAGGGACGGGATGTCGGACTAAGGTGTGCTACGGTCCAAGACTAGGTTCGAGAGAAACTACACTAGGCGATGGCTAAAGTGAACTAAGGACTAAGCTAGAGTCTAAAACAACAAATAAAAAGGCTAAACAAGAAACTAATGACAAATGGAAGCAAATAATTCAATAGGAAGGAACTAGGGCTAGGTCGGGTTCGTGGATGTCAAGGAGACCAAAAGGGGAAAACGGGGGTTACTAGCATGCTCTCGTAACCTAGGTTCCGATCGGGCTCTCGCTACTTAAACGGCCTAGGGGTCTCCTCACCACGCTCTCGCTACTAATGAGGGAACCAAACCAACCAACCAAACACACACATACAAGAGAAGAGGCAAGAAAAACAAAGATTGATCGTCTCGAGTCTCACAAGCATTTCATCGAACATGTGGAATGCAAGGTAATTGGAAACAACAAGAACAACATCTAGCATCACCAATTTCCACCCAAATCATCCCTAATCAACACCCAATCCCCTTACTAACCCTAGGGGACGACTACTCACACATATCTAAACTAAAACAAGCGCAAACAAGAGAAACAAACACAAGGACCAAAACATTCATAATGGAAAACAAGGATGAACAACAAACACTAAACAAAGATGAAAACTTGAATAACAATAAAGATTAAAGGAAAAGGGAGAAAAAAGATTATACCAACTAGAAAGGAATGGAAAAGATGAACACTTGCATAAAAGAATACCCAAACATCCACCAATGTTGTCAAGATTGGTAGATTCTTCAAGAATCCCAATAATACAAGAGTAGTCTAACTAGATTAAACTAAGATTAAGGAGTAATTAAAGACTAATCTACACTAATCTAAGCTAATCTAGTCTAAAATATGCCTAGGGTTTCATAAGATCGAGTATCAATACAAGAGGGGGGTATTTATAGGGTTACAATGCAAAGGAGGAAGAAACAAGTGACGCAGGCCTGAACTGGGTTCATCCCGACCGGGATGAGGGTCGTCCCGACCGGGAGGGGTTGGTCCCGACCGGGATGGACTTGGTCCCGACCAGGATGGCTCCTCAGTAGGGCTTCTTTGTTTGCACTTCATCCCGACCGGGATGGCCACGCATCCCGACCGGGATGGGTCTTGTAGGCCTCCAATATGATCTCAAAGGTCCCTACTTGCTCTTCATAGGCTTCTCATCGATTCTCGGTGCTCGGGATCGGGTCTAAGGGCCTCGGGAATGGGTCCCAAGGTCTCGGGATCGAGTCTAAGCCACCGAGTGATCGTCGCTTCTCTTCGATGGCTCCAAAAGTGTCGGAAACGAGTCGGAATCGTTCCATTTCTCCAATATTGGTCTTAGGAACCTAAAACAAGCTAGAAGAAGCGTAAGTAGCCTCGAAAACCGCTCCAAAGAGCGATTCCACTAGAGAAACCGGGACCAAACACAACAAATAAGCACTACAAAATACACTTATCACAAGTCAACTTTGATCCTTATCCGGCGCAAAGCTGAGGAGCACGAGATCTAAAGATAAAGATTTGTACCCTTAAGCACTCCACGCCTAGAATGACTCTCATTGCCAATGGTTTCGGACATCCGGAAACCGTCAATTCTGAGTAAGAGGTGAGGGTACGTATTGGGAAGTCAACATCCGATAGATCTCAACACCTAATCCCACCCGCACTATAGCGGCCTCTACTAATCAATCGTGGGCTGATAACCTAGTTCTTTTGTTGTGGCGGAAATACTGTAACATCGTTGTTTTCACCCTATACCTTTTGCTACGTCGGTTGTTTAAGGACAAGTAAGTTTTGTTGTCAAAGTAGTTGTGTTTACATTCTTTGCATGCGATTTCACGTGACAGGCAAGCCATGAAAAGATACACGTAGGAGAGTAGAGAGTATAAGTGTTATACGTATCAGCAAATCAGTTTTAACGCGATAATACGGATATTAGTCGTTCTCGTGGTATACCTTACCTGGTATTCTGCTTAAGATGCGTCAGTTCGGTATTAATAGAGATGCGTCGAACCCAGTAAGGCGAGCACCTGGACTAATACGGAACTCGACCATCACTTTGTTCAGTTTTAGTTATTTTACGTTTTGAACTCCGTGTTAGGTGATTTAGCATGCGATTATAAGGTCATAAAAGCAATAAATCATATGAAAAACTGTAAATGCGAATGTAAGTAAATCACATTGTGAGGAGTTGCACCCTCGAAGTATACACTAAACGGGACACGATGCATAGATAGTTGAGAACAGATCTCGGAATTACTCGGGTCTATTTAGTGTATTTTAGTGTTTGTGGTTGAAGTTGGGACGTTACGTATTTTAGTAGATGTTTGTGGACCTAGTGTCCACGTCTAGTGTTGTCGTAGTGCATAATAAAAGAAAGTACGAGAATGTAAAGTTTTGTTTAGATGACAACCTAGTGACGACTCGGCTTCAAAGGCGGATCCTCCTAGTTGTCCTAGTGATTTCGGCAGAGCTTCGTTACCGTTGACCCTTCCTGCGGCTACTTCGGCAGAGCTTCGTTACTATGGACTGATCCTGCAGCTAATTTGGCAGAACTTCATTACTAGACTTAAGCTAGTCGAACATAGGCCCCTCGGTATCGAATGGAGTGCTCGAAGGTGAGGAGTAGCGTCAATGTTGCTTTTATCGGAACTACGATCGAGTGGATCGTTTGCCTCGGGTGTCGAAGTGCGAGCCCTTAGCGAGAATGTGGGAGAGAGAAGAGAATTGAGAATTGTGTGTCGAATGAATGAGGTGAAGAGGGGTATTTATAGGTGTTTTTGGCCCTCGTCACCCATATGGACGCCTGAGTTGGGGCGCATCAAGACTCACGCGCATGGGTTCGGGCGTGGGGAGTCTCAGACGCGTGGGGTGAGGCGGTTGGAGTTTTGAAGATACGATTTTGATACTTTCCAAAACCGAGAGGGAGGAGTATCATATGTATCTTGGGGCCTAAGGTTTCCCAGTGTTACCCTAGCGCCGTGAGCTTAGTGGGCCTCCGGTGTGCATCTCGAGGCTCACTTGGCGCGGTGCTGACTCGGTTTGAGTTTCGGGACCGACTCGGGGTCCCGGTGTCAAAATTGAATCTAATTAGTGTCTATGTGATCGTAACGACACGACTAAGGCTGCCATCATGTTAGTTTAATTTTTCCGAGTAATTTATTTGATCCGTTCTATAGAAAAACTACCTAAAACATCGCGAACCCCCGTCGCGTTGCAGTCCTATCGTCATCGGGTGTTTGTTAGGTATTTCTGCAGCCACCAGGCCCAAATCTGGGTGTCTACAGGTATACAATGTTAGCCTCATACAATTTGAGGACTTCCTTCATGACAACCTCTTTCATAGCGGGGTTTAATATACGTTGACCCTCAACTGAAGGGCGGTGGTCATCATCAAGGATAATGATCCTATGCATACAATCATTTGGGCTTATGGCTTGGAGGTCGGCAATGCTATACCCGATGGCCTTTTTGTGTTTTCTCAAGACAATCAAAAGTTTTTCCAATTGAGGTTCATCAAGTGTGGCATTGACGATAACGGGATAATTAGTTCCTTCAAGAAAAGCATATTTGAGGGAAGAGGGGAGTGGTTTAAGTTCAAGATTAGGAGGAGAAGATACCATACTCTTACCCGTCGATAGTGGTTCTACCTTTTCTTCATGTAAGCACTCATCTTCAAGAGGTGGGGAATCGAGTGGTTCCTCTTCTTTCTCATCATCTATCAAACTATACTCAACCAAACTATCAATAACTTCAATGAAATATGTTTGTTCAATCATTGGTTGTTTAAGAGCTTGAGAAAGGGAAAACTCTACCGACTCGTTCCCTATGTTAAACGACAACTTTCCATTCTTAACATCAACTATAGTACCACCGGTAGCCATCAAAGGTCGACCTAGAATAATGGGGGTAATAGTGTCTTCGGGCATATCCATGACAACAAAGTCGGAGGGGAGGAAGAACTTACCAACTTGCACGGGTACATCCTCAAGTATCCCAAGTGGGTACTTGACGGACCTATCCGCAAGTTGAATTGACATACTAGTGGGTCTCATCTCCCCCACACTAAGTCTCTTAGCAATAGAATGGAGTAACAAACTAACACTAGCCCCTGGGTCACACAAAGCTTGATTAACAACAACATTTCCAACCCGACAAGGGATGGAAAAGCTACCGGGATCCTCTAATTTCTTTGGCATTTGTTTCTAAAGAATGACACTACATTGTGCCGTGAGAGGGACACATTCTTTATCCTCAATTGTTCTCTTTTTAATCAAGACTTCTTTCAAAAACTTAGAATAAAGATGCATTTGAGAAATTATCTCAGTGAAAGGTAAAGCTACCTCCACTTTCTTCAACATATCCACAAAACGGCTAAATTGGGCATTCTCCTTGTGTGGCTTACCTCGTTCGGGAAAGGGCAATGGTGGGACAAAAGCGGGAGGCGGTGGAACATTGGATTCTTCTTCTTCTTCGGCTAATCGCTCCGCCTCTTTTCTTTTTGCTTCTTCTACTTCCATTTGCTTCTTCTTCTTCTTCTTCCTTTTAAGTTCTCCTTGTTCAATCTCCGCATTTTGGAGAATATCAAACTCCGCTTGTATTCCCCGGTTTTGTTTGGGGGAAGTGGGAGATGATGCTTGTGGTGCACTTGGTTGATTGACATTGTTTGGGGTGCTTTTGGTGTTCAAGTTCAAGTTCTTGTACGGGTCTTCAGGTTCTTTGCCACCTCTCAAAATGACGGCATTTGCTTGGTGTGGAGGATCTCTTCGGTTTTGCGATTGCCCGGGCAAACCATGGGGTGGATGAATTGGGGCGGCTAAGGCTTTTGTTGCTTCTTGTGATTCCCAAACCGTTAGCCTTGCTTTGGTATCTTGATGCTCACTCCATAGTTGCCCAACGGCTCTTTGCAAGTCACTAATATTATCCCATGGAACTCCTCCTTGACTATATTGAAAATTGCTTGATTGGCCATAAGATTGAGAGGGTTGATTAAATGGTTGATGATTGTAACCTTGATTTCCTTGAAAATTACCTTGGAACCCATGATTGTATCCATGATTAAAATTGTTACCATGTGAATTATGGTAATTGTTGTAATTGTTTGGAACTTGGAAGTTGCTACCTGATGGGTGTTATTTATATACATATTTTCATCCCGTAATTGTTAGTTTTATCTCGGTTTTTGCGCTTAACTCGTTAATAATGATGTGAATGTCGATACTTCCGTATTTGTGTGTATTTTGTAGATTTGGATGCATTTGAAGCTAATCGGAGCATTACGGAATCGATAATTGAAGAATTCACATCTAAGCACGGAATCAAAGGAAGAAGATGCGGAATACACGAAGAAACAAAGATCAAAGAAGGAATGGATATCAAACGAGATGAAAGAATGATCGCCTACACAAGGGTCAACTTCAAACGTCCATAACTTTCGTTCTACAACTCCAATCAGGGTGATTCATGTGGCGTTGGAAAACTCTTTCTCTTAGATTTCTAACGGTATATTGCACATTCAATTGAACAAGTAACGAAGAAATGGAAGTGGTTTGAAGTGGAGCGCGCGATGTTGTGATCTACAGCGCTACTCGATCGAGTGCCACTATTGCACTCGATCGAGTGCCACTCCGTGAAGCTCCTGCCCATATTTTGGGGGGTCACTCGATAGAGTGCCATCAGGGCACTTGATCGAGCGCACCCAATTCGGGCCTCGCCTCATTTCCGATTTCAACATTAGAATTGGGCCTGCTTTTTAGTCCAACTGATACTCTTTATATCAGTTGTCTGACTCTTGTTTCAGACTACTTTTTCTTTTACTCCTTATCACGTTTATCTTCACATTCATAGTTTTAGGTTACTTTTTCGAGATACATTGAACCTTGCTCTTCATTCTTAGATCTTTAATTCTTCGGTATTGCAATTCTTAATTTCAATTTCAATTTCAGTTTCTACTTTAATTCCCGTCTTAATTCATTCTTCGTATTGCTTTATCATTTTCTAGTGTAGATTTATTATTGCTTTCCGTAGATTAATTCGATTCACCTTCGTTATGTTTAATTGCAATTCGTATTTCGTTAGTTTGATTATGCTTAATATGAGTAGCTAGATTTCATCTAGGGTTTAGGGGGATCTACGCGTATTATTAGGGTTATAATCAATTGACCTGTTTCTAATCGTATAAACTATTGCCTGAAAATCGTTTTAACTCTGATTAATTGTCTGATGCATAATTCAATTAATTAGTATCGCAAATTAGGAATTTTCGCTGACCGGGTTAAGAACTAATTAGGCCATGATAGTTTGGGTAGACTGACTTAATGCTAGCGACCGCAGGTTAAGTTTAGATCTAAAGGTTGCAGTGTACCGACCGGACCTGCACCTTAGGTAGTTCGATTATTGACCTGTTAGTTGACTCCCTTACCCAACTAATATTCGTAGTGAACCTACGATCCTAGACCTTTACCTTATTATTGTCTTGTCTTAGTTATTTAGTTTCTACTTTACCAAACCAACCAAATTGTGACCTTTAATCTAGAATCTAATTCTTAGGATAAATAATTGAATTTCCATCTCATTGTGGTTCGACCCCTGACTTCGCTATCTACATTAGTTAGTGACCTTATGGTATCTTTGATTAGAGATACGACTAACCCCTGTCAAATTTTGGCGCCATTGCCGGGGAGACAGTGTTATTTAATTGTTTGTCTTTCTTTTTAGGTTCTAGATTATATTGTACATAGTTTTTTTTATTTTGTATATATATTTTTATTTTTATTTTTACTTTTTTAATTATATTTGTCTACACCAATATGACCAATTTTTACTTTTCACAATTCAAACGTGAGTCACTACATAATTACTGGGATAGACTTGAGTCTTTCATTATTCAAAATGGCTTTAATGTTGATATATGGGATATGTGTCATATGATATATAATGGTGTTGATGATGAGTCACGGGCTAGAAATGAGGAAAATTGCGGAGGGATGTTTAATTATATCTCTTACGAGGAACGATTGGAAATCCTTAAATATTTAGCCCGTAATAGTGCTGAATTAGAGTTGAGGCAGAATAATGACAAGGCGGAAATCAAGGCTTTGTTGCTACAATTCATGCAAGCTCGACAAAAGCAAGATACTCAAATTGGCTAGTTGCTAGATCATTATGAAACTTGGACAATCAAATTGCCCAATTAGCAAGCCAAAAGCAACAAAGTCAACCGGGTATGCCTATGTAAGTAGTGAAGAACCTCTAGGTAAGTGATTCATGCCCATCTCTTGTGAACATAATTGATGATGAATATGATGATGGGTATAATTTTCAATCTATCCAAGATCCCCAAACTCCCGTGAATGACTGTGAGCTGGAAAGTGTGTTTTTTTTGAGGAAAACGTGTGTTTGGATGCTCTGAATGATGCTCTTTTAATTGAGGATAACATGAAGGATTTTGATTTGTGTGATTTTGAGAGAGTGTCAATTGATGTCAATTATGAGGTTTTGGAGACAGAATTGAACAAAAGAGAGGATCTTGAGATTGAGCGGAAAAATCAAAGAGAAGGGAAGAATACACTTTTTATTGATTCTTTGAGTGAAAAAAGTGTAGATAGGTGGGATATTGACAATGATTTCTTTGAGAAACCCATTTTAGAGAAATTCGAGTTTTTCCCTTTTATTGAGGATGAATCACTTTCACCCACTGATTGTCTTGACCCTATTTCTCTTGAGCCTTTGTTTGAGCTTATGGTTAGTGGGGAGGATTGTGATAATTCTTTTGCAGAGATTGGTAAGATTGATCTTTTGAGTGGTCTTGAGAGTTCTAACTCTTCTTTTATGCAATCTATACCCGATGATAAGCCTTGGGGCGAATTTGAGATATTTGATGTGTACGTCTTGCCTTACGAGCCTGTAACACCCCTGATTTTATAAATTAAATCAAATTAAAATTATATTCGTATTTTTTATTTTTACGATTTAACTCGTAATTCTTAAATTTTTTATAAAACGAATTTATCGTTTAATCGTTTCAAACTCCTAAAATTCTATTTGACTCAGAAACTCTTCTTATATTTAAAAAATATTTTTATTTCTGTTTCGATTCATTTTATACTTTTAATTTAATTCTTATCGAAAGTCTATCTCAACGATTTAAATTCTAGATTCTTTTATTTATTAATATTTAAGCTCGAATTTCTATTTTCGGCTCGAAGTTCATTTATTTTAAGTTTTGTTAAAATATTTATTTCTTTTCCTTGAGAAATCAATTTAATTCACTTCATCGAAAATTTATTATTTATCGGGAGATACTATTTCATCGTCTAATTATTTATTTCTAATAACTTCGTCTGGAATATTTGATTTATTCATTCTATTTGTCGGCCCGATTATTTATTAATTTTATTAACTCGATTTTAATTCGATTAGTGGATTAGTCAACCTATCGTTACGAAATTCGTCTTCTACCCGATTCATTTAACCAATCCGTATTTGTCCTTTTCTACTCTCTTTATTTGTGAGCTGTTTCAGCCCCTTGTCTTTTGTCTCCCTCCACCGTTTCCCACTTGTTATTATCATACATTCATCCTCCTTTTTACATTGCCTTGGTTCTCTCCCTCTGCCCTTCTTATGAACCCATCGCTTCATCTTTCACTCCCCTTTAATTAGCCATCCTCCACCTTTTCGTTCCTCCTTTTCATCTTATCCGACTCCTTCTTTTCTTCCTCACTTCCCTCCAGCCATCACCATCTCCATCATCACTGTCTGGGACACTTTTATGTTGTTGCTATCATGGATGTCGCAAATCGAGTCCATGTTTCTCCTCCTCTGTTCTCTATACTTCGCTGTTGCAGTTATTGATCAAGGTACATCCTTTCTCGCTTCTTCTTCTTCTTCTTCTTGTTCTTCGTTTTTGTGGCTGATCGTGCTACTGCTGTACTTCATTTTGTCGATGCTGTACACCTGTTGTTGCTGCTATTGCTGTTTTGTGCGCCTGTTGCTGCTTCTGTTGTTGTTCTAACACTACTGTTTGCTGCTACCGTGTCACGATCGTGCTTGTGTTTTGTTCTGTTCGTTCGAATTCGGTTTTTGTTCTTTTCGGTTCATTTTCTGTACTGCTATGCTACCGCTGTCTTGTCTGCTGATGCTTATAGCTGTACGTTGCTTTTTCCGCTGCTGTTTGCTCTACTGTGTTTTGCCCCTGCTACGGTTTTGTTTTGTGCTGCTTTGTGGGTCGATTAACCAGGCCCTCTTCTACATAACCTTACTCTTATTTTCCTTTGTCTTCTGTCCATGTCTTCTCCTTCTGTTCTTCTTTCTGCGTTTTCCGTTCTTCATTTCTGCGTTGAAGTTTGCTCCTGATGTCGTTCTCTTTTGTTCGGGACTGTATTGCTATTCGTCCTTCTCTTCTTCTTCGTTACCGTTTACGTCGGTTGCTGCTGCTGCTGCTGTTTCTTTTTTCTTTTTTTCTTTCTTCATCTTCTTCTTCTTCGCTTGTGCTTCTTCTGCGGTTGTGCGTGTTACTGCTTGTTCTGTTCTGCTGCCACCATGTCTGTTCTGTGCGTGTTCTTCTTCTGTTCCTCGGTTTTCGCTCGTCGTAATGTTGTTGCTGTCCGCGTGTCCATGTATGTCATTATTGCTCCTCCTAAAGTCATATCACTATTGTCCGTCATTATTTTCTCTTGGTTCTCGTTTTATTCGGACTCGTGTTCCCTTCTTTTCCTAGTTCTCTTCTTTCCCTTCTCCGTATTCTCATTATCCCAATCTCGTTCTTTTCGTTTCGTGAAGGCCTCGGAGTTTTTTTTTGAATCGGCTTTCAAGTTCAAGGTTCGAGCTTGGCCTAATCGAGAAAGGCAAGTACGTGATCGTTCGGTTGTCGACTTAAGGTAACTTTAGGACGTTACTCGATTTTTATCTTATGTTTGAGTAGTAGTATGTAGTAAGTATTTTAACTTCGATTTTCTAATTTTAGCTATTTATTATTGCTAATAATATTATTTTAAAATCGTATGCGCTATAAATATTTTACGACTTTCGATATTGTTTTATAAATCGTTAGTAATTTTATTGTTTATGATCGTTATAATATTTTGTTGATTATCGTGACACTAGTAACTAAATAATATCGATTTCATATTTACGTCATATTTCGTTAATTTCTAAATTTTAACTCAAAATCGTATTTTCATATTATAATCGAGATTTGTATACTTGTTTAATAAATTAATCTTCGTTTTACGATTTATACTAATAAATGAGAAAATAGTCGATTTAGATTTAAATACATTTTAGTCGAGACTATTTTCACTAATAATTTCCTATTTGTTTCCGATTGACTATTTTTTTTTTAATTTGTATTATTTATCAATCAAAGCTATTTCTTAAAAATAATTTGAAAACTTTGTAAAATTCATTTCATTTATAAAACTCGTTGACTCAAATAATTTTGATATCGTTTTTCTTAAAATATCTCTTTTCTAAGATTTATTGTTTTAACTCGATTTCCTAAGTTATTTATAAAATACTATTTAATGACTTATTATATTTTATTTATATTTTGAGTAACAAATTTAGAAATATATTAAAGTTACGATAACGACGATAATAATAAAATGTTAATTTCGTTCGAAATGCTATTTTTATACATTTCACCTATTTTAATAACTTACGTATTTTCTATAACAATATTTCTTTTTTAAGTAAGTTTCTATTTATAGAAAGTTTCCCTTTTATATAAATGTTTATTCCTTTTATTCTCATATTATTTATATTGATTATAATTATTTTTGAATATCGATAATGACTTGTTTTGGAGTTATGGAATAAAGTCAAGTGTGGGGTTAGAGTAATATAGTCTGGGATGTATGTTTTTGCCATCAGCTATAAAGCCGGTGTGCCCATTTGGGGCACATTTGGTCGTTGAACTGGGCGTAGTTTCGCCCAGGAGAGTGCATTGTGCCATTAAGCTAGATATCGCATCGTGTTAGTCGCTGTCAGTTGAACTGGATACATTTGGTATCCAGTAGGGGTGTATACTACTTAAACCAGGACCTCGCTGCACGCAGTCCTATTATAGTTGAGTTGCCTAGTTAGAGACTGGATTCTGTTATGAGTTAAGTCTACAGTTCTCGAAGCTAGTTTCCAGTATTATCCTAGTGAAAGTCTAGCTGTGCACACTGATCGAATTTCCATAACGCCAGTTTTGAATATTATTATTATCAATAATTATTGAATTGCAGGTTGACAAATGTTTTAAGTTTTCTCCGAAATTTTATTTTATTATATCGTTTCAATGTTTTCCATTTTAACTATTTTGATATAGTAATACTATTTTTTTTTCATATGATATAATATGGCTGGGAGAACGTCCGAGTTACTCCCCACTGACGTGGCTGTTATGTTTATAACATGACAAGTTTTTGCTGCTGGGTTTTGGGTGTGAGCTAGCGAGTAGCGTGGATCCTACTCTTTCTTCATTCAAGTTTTATGGATTTGTATTCTCGTCTTTATTCTGGTGATAAATCTTCGATTAATTCTTCTACCTTACCCTCTTTTCCCTTGAGATTCTTGGTTTGACCGATTTCCGTCTCAGTGTACCCCGTGAAAAGTTATTGATGTTTGAGATTTAGTAAACCCTTGTTACCTGGTTTGAGGATTGTGAGTCTACCCTATCTTCTAAGCAAATAAGAAATTTTTGAGGATTAATTTGAATGACAAGTTGTTGCTTGATGGAATTACGATGTTACCTTAGGCATTGAACCTTAGGTTATAGGTTACTTTGACTATTTTGGAATACTTAAAGTTGAATATATTTTGGAGTAGTAAGAGTATATCGTATTTGATGGATCTAGTGTAACTGATAATATTACCTTGGGATTCTTACGTAATGCTTATTCTTACCTTGGCTTCGTTGAGTTAATATTTTGGTGGTTTCGCTGTTAAGATATGAAATTTGGTGGAATTTTCAGAAACCTTAGCCCAATGACGTATTTGAAGATGTGAGTGTTCGCTATTACCTATAGATTTGAGCATGTTTGAGGATTTGTTATACTTTCCTAACTCCTGTACTTGTGGCATTATAAATATGTTAATGATCATTTTTTGAGGATTTCGTACCGAGCCTCGTTAAATTGGTGGATTTTGTTTAGTGTTCCTTACTCGAGAAATTTGGAGTATACTTCGAGTTCAAACCTTATGAGCTTTGGAATTAAGAGCCTTATCGATCCAGAGTTTGGACGTGTTTTGATGATCGTTGGAATTTTAATTGATGAAATTAGATTGTAAAACACTTGTGAATTAGTATCGTGTCGTTTGAACGATTGGAGGATCATGTAAGACATTTTTGGAGATTGTGACTGAGTAGTACCACCTAGTACCTAATATTGGACTTAGCGTTGTTTGATGGTGTGGACATGACGTAGGTCCACCCCGACGCGGCCACGCGCGGGTTTGGGTAGGCGAATGAATCTCGTGGTGAGATTGTTCTCGGGTTCGAAATTTAAGTCGAAGTTGGAGTCGCCACCAAATTTGTGGTAATTCGGAACCATTCGAGCTCACTCTATGTCGTCATGGATCGTACACAAAGTACGGCCCATTTCGATTTCAGAGTTTATGGGACTCGTCCCTTTGCATTGCAATACCGATACCATCTATACCGGTATCGTGTAAAGAATGACTCTCGTGCGCCAACGGTTTTAGACATCCGGAAACCGAGGTTCTAAGTAAGGGGTGAGGGTACGTGTTGGGAAGCCCACTAAGGACACCCAACCCCGCCCGCACAATGGCGGCCTCTACTAAGACATCGTTCGTGTTCGTGTACGCGCGCTAGTAAAACGACTAGATGATATGCAAACAGCGTTTTCAGGCTAAACATGCGAATTGTAGGTTAACTACGTCATTTAATGCATCTAATTATGGTCGAAATGATTTAGAATGCGAGGTTCATTTATAAAGCGATAGACATCGAAATAAATAAAGCTCGTAAATAAATACAATATACACGGGCGGAAATACAACCCGGCCAATACAAAATGACGAACAAAAAATAATAATAAAAAAACGGAATAAATGACATAAATGTAAACAAACAATAAATAAAGACTAGAAACAGACCCGTGTGCAACAAATACGAATTAAACTGTAAGTCGTGTAACCGGACGAACTTCAATTAATTACGCATTATATTTCGTATTAATCAAAGGACGGAGGTATGGGACCTAGGCGTGGTGCTAGCCCGATCCCGAATCTCGATGCCTTGTCCCGACTTATCACATCGCAATATGGCGTCTTGGTTAGCCATATATTAGACACGACTAAAGAGTCGGCAATATAAGGCTAATCGTGAAAGACTACGATCAAAGTCGTTAAAGTGTCGTGATATGCATGGGTTTTGAAAAATGGGATCACGTGATTGACTTTACACATGACGACTAAAGTCGTAAAAAAATACGAGGCTCGAATGATGCATTAAAGCTCTCGGTTTTCTGGGCTACAGGACCCACTCGATCGAGTCATGGTATGGACTCGATGGAGTGCATACTCGAAGTAGCTACTACCCAGTTTTTGGGGTGCTACTCGATCGAGTGGCTCATGGCACTCGGTCGAGTGCCCCCTGTACGAGGCATGCCTCGTTTTGTTTTTTGTGTTTTAAAGTCGATGGTTGACCGAGTTAAATGAAAATATTGCATTATTAATATTCAACTCGGTTTTCGGCGTCATGATCGTGTATTGTACGATTATGAGACCGTCATCGGGATTTTATGAAAATGTATTACTATGGAATTGAAAAGGTTTGATTAGTGACGAAATTGTAGTCCTCCGCGTCGCGACATCGACACTAATCCTAACGGATTATGTGATGTCGGTTTTCGCATCAACGGATCTCGCACTAATCTTAGAAATGGAGTCCTACGCGTTCAACTATGAACAACCACGATCTAGTTACGACCTTGAGTACATTGGGGCGGCGCTCCTCGAAAGGGTGCCACCTCCGTCGTTGCTCGTAAAGGGATTAAACGGACTTTGGATGGTCGTCATAGTCAAACGGGTTAGGATCCGTATTTTAGTACTATTATATATATATATACACACGGTATTAATTGTTAGTAACGAAAAGATAAAAGTTAGTAAACGATAGAATTAAATGTTAACGCTAGTGTTAGTAGTTAGTAATACAAAATACAAAAATGCACGTAAAATGAATTGAGATATTAAAGATTGAGACGGGGTTTATGACACCCTCAACATACATGCTTAGGAAGACCTCGGCAATGGACTCGTAATAGCAACGTGAACGCGACAGTATCGAGGATGTATGCAAGTTATGGTGTATGTGTGTGTGTATGTGTGGATTTGTCGGTTTTTTGAGGGATAAATGACTCGGTTTTTGTGTAGTATTGCTTAGGGTTGTAGTGTAGAGAGTATAGGTGAATTAGGGTAGAAATGTACGGTATAATTGCATTAAAAAAAAAACTCCAAATGCAAAGGATTTGAGGGGGTATTTATAGAGAATATCCCACGACCTAGGGTCACTCGATCGAGTGGCCCTAGTGCTGGGTCTGTTCCGGTTTATGAGGCTCCACTCGACCGAGTGGGTCAATCCACTCGATCGAGTGGATCAAAAGAATCGAGTCATTTTAGGAAATAGTTGACTCTTGACTTTTTTGAATTTTGTGGTTGGGCGCCATCTTCTAGAAGCTCTCTAGGCTGATTTTGAGGACGGATTCGTCTTTGATCGGGTTTTGACCCGGTCGCCAAAAGACGGGTTTTATTTTCGGTCTCGGTTTTGGCCCAAATTAGTCTTATTTTACTCAGAACGACCCACTGGACCTGAATTTGAGGTTGGTTTTGAGAGATTTGTACTCTGCTAAATGTCCACGTCGGATATTACTGATTCCAAGCCCATATTCGAGTATACTAAATCACGTTTGCGTCCGATCATCATCGGGTGTTTTGTCGGGAACTGCTATAGACACTAGCAGGCAAAATGCGGGTGTCTACAGAGCCCCCACTCTGACTGAGGCTTGGACAAGGCGAAAGTCAGAGTAGCTACCAGGCCAATCGAAGATTACGACCTGGCAGCCTTCCGGTCGGGTCGTTTATAGTCCAATAGACTTGCGTGAAGGGCTCGCCAGCCACAAGAAGAGGGTCACACCTGTCCTGACGATGGTAGCTCCGTGGGGAGTTGAACTTGCTTCTGAAGGTGTAGGTGTACCCGTATGCCGATACATCACAGCTCTGATTGTAGCATTCTGGGAGAAACATTGACTTACGCTGGGGAGTGAAATTGCTGCATGGAGACTTGCTTATGAAGTCTGGGGTGTACCTATATGCTGACACATAACAACTTGCATGTAACACATAGGCAAAACACCGACTCGTGCTGGGGAAATAAAATATATTGAATTTTGAAAGGCCAAAAATTTTGAAATTTTTTTTTTTAGGAAAGCTCGGGATAACTTGATTCCTATTCTGGGTTCTTATCTGAAATCAGGCCTGCGCGCGCATAGGGCCCAGGTTTGCTGAGGAGGCATGGCAGTTAGGGTTACAGTTAGGGTTTCCTATTATAAATATAGGTCTCCCTGCTTCAGCTTACTGTATCTCAAATCAAAACTCTTCCTTCCCCTCAAAATCTTCTAGACTTTCAAGGAGACTCAAACCTCTGCCATGGGTATCGATCACCTTACTTCGATGCTTTTTGCTTGGTCCCAATACTTTCGGGACGAGGATAAAGTTCAACTGACCCAGATGGAGATTGTCAGTCTGTTTCCTTTCCAACGTTTGATAATTGATTCACTCGTTTTGGATGCCTGCCTGACATTTTGGGATACTACCCATCACGTCTTCGCGTTCCCGCGAGGAGAAATATGCCCTCTTCCTGAGGAGATCGCAGCTATAGGCGGTTGGAACCCTATCGCTCGTCCTGCTATCCCTCCGTTCTATCCGGATCTAAGGAGGCTGAGGGATTTCTTGGGTTTGTCTCACGCTGAGACAGACCGAATGGTGCGGGGAAATACTGTTTCCCTCTTTGACCTGGCTGACAAGTTTATGAACAACCAAGATGTAAGGGCTACCCCTTCTCACAGGCGTAGGGCTTTCGCCTTTTGCATGCTGCACCGCTACGTTTTTGAAGGGATGATGGATGTTGACTAATGATTGGGTCAAATCAGGCTGATTGGAGTGGTTGACCAGATAGAGACTGGTCATAGTCCTGCTTGGCTAGCCACCGGGGAGATCATCATGGGTCTGGATGCCAGACGACTTGACCCGGACCGACATCTGACAGGGAGTACCCGTATTCTGCAGGTATTCATCTTGCGATTTTTCTTTTTTGTTTCGCGCGAATTTTCTGATATACGTAAGTCACTCGATCGAGTGGACCTGTCACTCGATCGAGTGACATCTTGGACGAGCTACTGCCTGTTTTCAGAGGGCTTACTCGATCGAGTCAGATGCTGTACTCGATCGAGTGGGCTATAGCGGACCACTCCGTTGCTTACGGATTTTGTGTACATTTTTCAGATTTGGTTGTCGGAATGTCTGTCGATCATAGAGTCCCCTCCGAGCATTCCCAACTACCGCAGCAGCCAAATTAGTTCGAGGAGGCGTCGGATAAGCTCAAGTCACCATATAAACCGAGCTTACTGGGATGAGAAGCTGGTGTTCCATGATGGTCCCTTAATCAGGTGGAGTGTCGCTTGGTGGTTCCTTTCCAAGCTGACGGGACTGGCCAAGAGGGACCAAGCCCGTTACTTGGTGATCCTGTCCCTTGACTGGACAATTCACATTTACCCGGACCGCATTCTGAGGCAGTTCGGTTCGTCTCAGCGCATTCCTGAGACTGAAGCCATTATCAGCGTCTCACTCCAATTGACAGACGCTATGTGCGACACCCGGTTGTAGAGATGGTTCACCCGTCCTACATGGACTATTCCCAACCCTTACCAATCCGCTTGGGTTTCACGGGCTTACGAGAAATGGACTTCCGAGGAGTCCGAGGAAGCTCGTAATGCTCTGAAGGTTGATGAGGCCTTCGAACTGGTTCGTCGGGAGACGGTAAAGGACAACAGGGGCTTCTTCGATGAGGGAGACACCCCTGCTACTTTTGTCCGACTAGAATCGGGTCTTAAGTCACATACTAAGACTCGAGCTAGGGATGCCGGTGCTAGCAGCACGCGGGGGCAGCTAAGCGCCCAGACTGATTTGGAGAGACGACTTGGGCCAAGATTGGCGGCTAGGGACCGACTTGGTCCACGCGAACGGCTGCCAGAGCCTGTGAGGGCCCGACTCGGGCCTATCGATGTGGATGAGGACTCGAGTTCCAAGAAACGAGTCCGGGCTAAGGAGGTTCCTATGGTGATTCGGGAACGCTCTCCTCCACGTCGTCGTCAGTGGACGGCCAAGGAGACCGAGGACAAGGGGAAGGGCAAGATGCCCTAAATACCGAGTCCTTACTTTTTATTATTTGAATATTATTATTATTTATTTTGGAGTGTCGTGTGCTTTTGTTTTTGCAATTTTTTTGGAATTCCTGCATTTTGTAATTTTCCCGAGTTTATAGGGGAGGGGGGGGGGGGGGGGGGGTTTGTGATAATTAATAAAAGAAGTTTATTATTAAACTGTTCCTGTCTTTTTCTCGATTGCATTGGTTGTGCCCTTTGGAGGGGCTGCCTACGTATCCACAATTAGCAGAATCAAACCAAACATAGTTCAAGCTTAGTAAATTTGCAATCTTGAATTACACCAAGACTATTGGTTCAAGGTGCTTGCGACAGTAGAATAAAAAATTCTAACTTATTGACTTGTTTTTCGTAAAATAATTTTAAAAATTTGCTAATGACATTGAGAAAAGGCTTAAGGGTAGAAACGCTTCAGCTGGTCCAGGTTGGTCGGGTTGACGAACTCATTCCCGTCCAGGTCCATCAGCATCACCGCTCCTCCCGATAGGATCTTCTTTACCAAGTATGGCCCAACCCAATTAGGTTTGAATTTTCCCCATGGGTCAACCGGTAGTAAGGCTCGGACAGACTTAAGAACCAGATCCCCTTCCTTAATGTTCTTGGGCCTTACCCTTTTGTTGAAGGCCCGTTGGATCCTTTTCTGATAGATTTGGATGTTGTTGAGGGCACGAGATCGTCGTTCGTCTAGTAGGACTAAAGAGTCATACCGTGCTCGAACCCAATCAGCTTCGGGTACTTGACTTTCTAGCAGAATTCTGAGGGACGGTACCTCCAATTCAAATGGTTGGACTGCCTCCATCCCATAAGTTAGGTAATACGGCGTCGTCCCGGTTGCAGTGCGAATTGACGTCCGGTATCCCCATAGGGCAAAAGGTATTTTGTCGTGCCAGTCCCGGTAATTATCAGCCATCTTTTTGAGTATGGCGACAATTGTTTTATTGGCCGCCTCTACTGCTCCATTCGTTTGGGGACGATAAAGCGAGGACGTGTGCCTTTGAATTTTATATTTAGTCAGCAGGGCTGCGGTCTCGGCTTGAAAGTGAGTCCCGTGATCACTGATGAATTCATGTGGGATGCCGTACCGACATATTATCTTGTTCTGGATGAACTTGGCGACATGCTTAGCATTGAGAATGCGATATGATTCAGCTTCGACCCATTTGGTGAAATAGTCGATTGCTACTAAAACGAAACAGTGTCCCCCAGTACCGGAGGGATTTATTTCCCCGATTATGTCGATACCCCATGTTGAGAACGGCCAAGGCGACGTCATGGTATAAAGCAGAGATGACGGCATATGTTGCACATTGGCGAAGATTTGACAGTTGTGACAATGTTTGACATATAACTAGCAGTCGGCTTCCATGGTGTTCCAGTAATACCCGAGCCTAATGATTTTTTGGACCAGCATGTGAGCATTCATATGTGGGCCGTTTTCGCCATCATATACTTCGGCCATAACTTTTTCGGCCTTATATTTACCAACACAAAGGAGAAGAGCCCCCGGTGCCGTCTTTTTGTACAATTGTCCGTCATCGGTACGGATGAACTGGGTGGCTAGCCTCCGTAAGGCTTTCTTGGCTCGGCCTTCAGTCCCGGGAAAATATTCTCCGTTTGTCAGGTACGTTAATACAGCCTGGTACCAAGGTTCAGGATCAGTTATCTCGATGTCTTCAATGTCATGAATGTATGCCGGCTCGGACCGTCTTTCGACACAAATTAGCATACTGGTCACGTGGTCGGGAATGTTCAGCAAAGATGCCAACTTTGAGAGTGCATCTGCAAACTGATTCTCTTCCCGAGGCAAGTATATGTACTCCACCTTTTGGAACTGTTTCTCGAGATCCCTTACTCGTGCCTGGTAGGCCACGAGATTAGCGTTCCGAGTTTTCCATTTTTGAAGTGCTTGGTTAATGACCAAGGATGAATCGCCATGTACCCGAAGATTTGTGATCCCCAGATTGGCGGCGGCTTGTAGCCCGTAAATGCATGCTTCGTACTCTGCTGCGTTATTGGTAACATCAAAGTCCAGTTTGATGGATACGGGAGTATGCTCTCCTTTTGGTGAAATTATGAGAATCTCGACTCTGAACCCTCGAAAATTGGATGCTCCGTCGAAGTATAAATCCCATGTTTCGGTATCAGTATGGAAGATATCTTCATCTGGGAAGGACCAGGTGTCGGTGTGGACTACTCGCCCCTTAATGGACTTTAACGGTACAAATTTTAGGTCGAATTCTGCCAGCATTAGAGTCCATCTAGAAATTCGACCATTGAGAATGGGCTTTTCGAAGAGGTATTTGATCGGATCCATCTTGGATATAACATGGACCTCGTAGCTGAGCATATAGTGTCGGAGCTTCTTAGTGGCCCAAACCAGAGCCAAGCACGTCTTTTCGAGCATGGTATATTTGCACTCATACTCTAAAAACTTTTTGCTGATATAATAAATGGCTCGTTCTTCGGAGTCGACTGTCTGAGCCAGCATAGCCCCCATGGCTGTCTCGGTCGTCGTTAGGTATAACGACAGAGGCAAACCGGGTTGAGGTGGCATTAAAATCGGCGGAGCAGACAGAATTTCCTTGATTTTGTCGAAGGCGGTTTGGCACTTGTCGTCCCATAGTACCCGTTCCCCTACTTTCAGTTTCTTGAAAATTGGTTCACACACCATGGTTAGTTTGGAAATGAACCGACTGATATACTGGACTTTCCCGAGAAATCCCCTTATTTCTTTTTCGGTTTTAGGAGGTTGCATCTTGGTAATGGCTTTGATTTTAGCTGGGTCGACCTCGATACCTCGTTGGCTAACGATATGACCCAGTAATTTTCCTGATGTTACCCCGAAACTGCACTTTTGAGGGTTTAGCCTCATGTTGTACTTGCGCAATCGGGTGAAGAATTTCCTTAGGGCGGTGATGTGACCGTCCCGTTCTTTGGATTTGATGATCATGTCGTCTACATAAACTTCTACTTCTTTATGCATCATGTCATGCAATAAGGTGGTAGCGGTCCTTTGGTAAGTGGCCCTGACATTAATGAGGCCGAATGGCATGACGGTGTAGCAGTAAGTACCCCAAGGTGTAGTGAAGGTAGTCTTACTCATATCTTCTTCCGCCATCTTGATCTGATTATACCCGACCTACCCGTCCATAAATGATAGAAGGGCATGATCAGCCGTGTTATCCACCAGTATGTCGATGTGTGGTAACGGAAAATCGACGCATACCCGCATCTTACCGTCCTTTTTAGGAACCGGCACGATGTTTGCAACCCAGTCCGGATATTCGGACACTTGTATGAAGCCAGCTTTAAACTGTTTATCGACTTCTTCTTTTACCTTGAGAGACCACTCGGGCCTCATTCGGCGGAGCTTCTGCTTGACCGGTTTGCACCCGTCTTTGATAGGTATGTGGTGCTCGGCTATCTCCCGGTCTATCCCCGGCATGTCCTTGTAGGACCATGCGAAGACATCTTTGAATTCTTGGAGGAGGTTCGTGAATTGTTGTTTCTCCTCGGGATCTAGAGATAACCCTATCTTAAGCATCCGAGGCTCTAAGGTTGTTCCCAGATTGATGGACTCGGTCTCTTCGATTACCGGATTCCGGGATTCCCTTTGCTCTAGTTGCTCGATCAGATGTGGAGGTAAGGGTACCTGTTCGTCGGGTTTCTCAATGTCATTGCATAAAATATTTTTGAAAGCAGAATTTAAAAGAGACAAGTCGTAAGCAGAACGGTTGTTATTATTGATTGAAAATTTGGAAAACAGCTCGAAAAGAGCAGCCATCTGATCATTAGTCAGTGGCGGGATTGGTAAGGCACTCGGGACAGACCCCGAAGTGCCAGCAGCAGGAATGACAAGAGGGAGAGGGGTTACAGGAGTGACTCTAGCACCGACTTCCCTAGACTCGACCTCAGACTATGACTCAGACTCCGACTCAGACTCGGACTCAGACTCAGGCATGTCTCCCTCTCCAGTGACCAGCTTGTAGATCTTTCCTTAACTGTCAGTCCACTTGACAGTCTTCCTCCAGGCCCTGTTTCCTGTCTCGGAACCAACATCCGAGATCAGCTTGGTCGGGTCAAACCTGTTGCTGCGAAGAATCAGGTTGACCAGGTCTTCCTTTAGAGTCGGGGCTATGGTGTCTTCCCCGAAGAGTAGCCCCAACGCGGGCTCAGCATCGCCAGCTCCATCAGACTTGATGAGGGCAAACACATCATCCGGGATGTAGTTGCAGTCCCGGGCCAATTGGGTCCCAAGGTGTGCAGCATTGGGTTGGTATAGACCAACCTGAGTAGCCCCAAATACGGGTGTGACAAAGTAGTCAGTCAACCGTGAGCTGTAAGGGCTCAAGTGGATACCCTTAATGATGTTGCAGGCCTTTTCGGTTCCTGCTCGGACAATGTTGCCCGGAGTGGTGGCATAACCAAGGCTGAAGTGAGTTTCTTCGTCCTTAAGGACCTCGATAATCTTCCCAGCTGGAAGATCGGGACGAGAGGTAGCCCCCGGAAGGTACCCTAGGTTTTGGAGCATCCACTACAACAAATTGGCACTTGCGCCACGAATTATGCCAAGGGAATTTGTTATTTGTGGCTAAATTTTACCTAGCCACGGGAAAAATTTGATTCGCTAGTTGGGAAAAAAAATATGCCACGGGAACATTTTTTCCCGTGGCAAAAATTCTCTTGCGCCACGAATTTTATTAAAGTTGTTGCCAATAATCACTCTTGCCACGAAAGATGTCACACCCATGGCAAAAATATGTTTAGCCACGAATTTGTTTAGTGGCAAATATTATTTAGCCACGACATAATTTACTTCCGTGGCGAAATTAATTTTTAGCCACAAATTTAATAAATGAATGTGGCTAATGGTTCTCCAAACTTTAATCAAATTACTTTCAACTTAAGCCGAGTGTCAAATATTGATCTTAAAAAATTCATTAAAATTCAAAGTTAAAGATAATATGAAAAAAAATATTAACTTTGAAAATATTTTATTAATAAAAAAATTGGTATTATTATATTTAGTTTTAAGAAAAAAATTGTTTTTTTTGTAAAATTAAACACAAGAAAACTTTGGTTGTCTAATTTGTTGATTTTTTACTAATTTTGAAGTAATAGATTTCTTTTAATTTGACAATATGTTTTATTAAAATACTGTAATCTTAAGTATGACTTTTGAAAAACAACTAACATTTACATAGTGTTATATATGCTAGCTAAAATGTGGCGTACATACACTACTACAAATGAGCACTTGGGCCACGGTTGAATTCGTGGCAAAAGTGCTAAATTTTCGTGGCTAAAGTACTTTGCCACGGAAAGACCATCCATGGCGCAAGTGGCCGTGGCAAACAAATAGCCACGAGAAAAAAAAAACGTGGCAAGTATTGATTTTATTGCCCCGGAGTCTCCCGTGGCTAGAATTAATTTTTTGCCACGGATTATCCCGTGGCTAATTATGTTTGTAGCAAAATATTTATTCCGGTGACAAAATATATAATAAATTAAATAACCGTAAGAATTCTCTACCAATAAATTAAATAAATTAATAACCGTAAGAATTCTCTACCCCTATAGTAGTCACATCTGGAACGATTACTAGCTTTATTGCTGAGTCATTCCAATATTATTTAATTCACCATACGCATCGAAGGGCCTTCCCAGGAGGTCACCCATCTTAACACTACTCTCACTCAAGCACGCTTAATTGTGGAGTTCTTATGGCCAGCTACCAGAAATGAAATTGAACTTTATTGACATAATCATTGGTTTGAATTCTTTTAAAGTGATGTTTTTCTTCACAAACTACATTTACTTTTGAGTAATTAATTTCTTTTCCCAATGATTTACATATTATGAGTAAAAAATTATTATTCCGGAAAAAAAAGAGTTTCGAAGTTGATTTTCGTACTCATGATTTCATTAATTTATCGATATTTCCATTTTAGTTTCTATTTTCCACGTTCTTTTATTGCTAGTTCTTTCGATATCTTTTTTTCTTATCGTTATCGGTCATTATTTTATTTCATCAGTTTTTTATCCTCATTGAGTTTTCTCTTGCCTACTTCAAGTTTTACCCGAATTTTATTTTTCATTAAGTAAATTTTATTTTAAATTCATTTTTTTCAATATCTTCCAAACAATATTACAGAACAGTTATTGAATTAAAAAGTTACCGATAAATTAATTTTGAATTTTCTCACTATTAGTCCTTAATTATTATATTTTCTTACTTGTATTTGTTAATTATTTGATTTTCTTATTTATACCTCTCTTTTTTTGAAAAATTATTTTGACTGGTTTTTGAACTTAGGCACAACTTTCTAATACATTAATCTTTCTTCCAAACCAAACAACTTGAAAGACAATTAAATTACAAAAATTATTATTGTTTTCACAGTCAAAGTTAATTCCATAAAAATATATAGACTGATTAGAATTCTTAAATACGAATTTAATAAAGCAACTTTTTTCACAATGAAAATATTGTAAGAGAATCAATAATTTGGGAAAAAAAATCATTCTCAGTCACTTTCTTTTTTAAGTTTTTTTGTCTTAAAAAGAAGTGTATTACATGTGAAAAAATTAATTAATTAAGCGGTAAAAATGAAAGAATCTTAAATAATATTAAACATCTCAATGATGGATGATCAATCGCATGTTTTTTTTGGAAGAAAGATTAATGTATTAGAAAGTTGTGCCTAAGTTCAAAAACCAGTCAAAATAATTTTTCAAAAAAAGAGAGGTATAAATATGAAAATCAAATAATTAACAAATACAAGTAAGAAAATATAATAATTAAGGACTAATAGTGAGAAAATCCAAAATTAATTTATCGGCAACTTTTTAATTCAATAACTGTTCTGTAATATTGTTTGGAAGATATTGAAAAAAATGAATTTAAAATAAAATTTACTTAATGAAAAATAAAATTCGGGTAAAACTTGAAGTAGGCAAGAGAAAACTCAATGAGGATAAAAAACTGATGAAATAAAATAATGACCGATAACGAAAAGAAAAAAACATATCGAAAGAACTAGCAATAAAAGAACGTGGAAAATAGAAACTAAAATAGAAATATCGATAAATTAATGAAATCATGAGTATGAAAATCAACTTCGAAACTCTTTTTTTTCCGGAATAATAATTTTTTACTCATAATATGTAAATCATTGGGAAAAGAAATTAATTACTCAAAAGTAAATGTAGTTTGTGAAGAAAAACATCACTTTGAAAGAATTCAAACAAATGATTATGTCAATAAAGTTCAATTTCATTTTCTGGTAGCTGGCCATAAGAACTCCACAGTTAAGCGTGCTTGAGTGAGAGTAGTGTTAAGATGGGTGACCTCCTGGGAAGGCCCTTCGATGTGTATGGTGAATTAAATAATATTGGAATGACTCAGCAATAAAGCTAGTAATCGTTCCAGATGTGACTACTATAGGGGTAGAGAATTCTTACGGTTATTAATTTATTTAATTTATTATATATTTTGTCACCGGAATAAATGTTTTGCTACAAACATAATTAGCCTCGGGATAATCCGTGGCAAAAAATTAATTCTAGCCACGGGAGAATCCGTGGCAAAAAATTAATTTTAGCCACGGGAGAATCCGTGGCAATAAAATCAATACTTGCCACGTTTTGTTTTTCTCGTGGCTATTTGTTTGCCACGTCCACTTGCGCCACGGATGGTCTTTCCGTGGCAAAGTACTTTAGCCACGAAAATTTAGCACTTTTGCCACGAATTCAACCGTGGCCCAAGTGCTCATTTGTAGTAGTGATCGTGTCAATGCTCGTGGTGAAGTAAGGCCTAAAAAGGTACTCTTCCTCGATCATCCCCACAAAGTCGAACCCCCAGAGGTCCGTGCGGCCCGTGGCGTTACAGCTAGCCACGGTCATTGGGGTTGCCTCCAAAGTAATAACATTGTCGAGCAAAGGCATCTTGATCTTACGGTGGAGCGTGGACGACACGGCTTTGACCGCGTGAATCCATGGCTTCCCTAGGAGCAAGTTGAAGGATGAGGTGACATCGATCACCTGGAATTCAAGCTCCTTTTCTATTGGGCCCGTTACAATGCTTAGCTTTACGGCCCCAACTACCGACTTTGGGCTCCCATCAAAGGCTTGGATGGTTTGAGCCGTCGGAACATAATCGACCTCGGTAATACCGAGGGCTTTGGCGGTCCTCAAAGGGAGGACATTCACAGCAGACCCATCATCAACTGGGGTCATCGGGAGGTATTTCCCTCGGCAGATCACCGTAATGTAGATGGCCAGATTATGAGAGGCCCCGAACGGTGGTAGGTCGGCTTCAGAGAAAGTGATCATTGGGCCTCCTTCCTTGGTTTTGCCCTTCAAGTGGGGCAGGACCGTGGCTACCATTTCAGCAGGGGTAGCCAAAGAGTCGATCTTAACTTGATCGAGAGCCTTAGTGAGTGCTTCTCGATGTTCTTGTGAGCTAACCAAGAGTTGCCATATAGTGAGGTCAACTCGGGTCATCTTTAGTTGCTTCACGAGAGCCGTTTCAGCAGTCGCCTCCTCAGGGGCGACTTCCATCCCGAGTGGATCGGTGACGGTTGCCGGGATGGGGATGTCCCTAGAGCTAGTGGCTTGATAGGGACGACCAAAGTGGTTACTGGCTAAGACTCGGGATTTGGCTTCGCGAATCTGCTCAGGGGTAATGGGGACGGTTTCCCCTTTAGCGAGGTAGACATCATCCTCGTCGTCAAACCAGATCCCGTTCACTTGCGGGATAAATGGAGAGATAAGGTGAGAGCAATCAATCACCTCCCCGGCAAAGATGGCATGGGAACTGAAAGGGTTTTCTTTGTTACTCGGCTTATCTCCGGGTAGCAGGATTTTACCGCTCTCAATCAGGTCCTGGATCAAGTGCTTCAGTTTCTAGCACTTTTCGGTGTCATGCCCATTGCCTCGGTGGTACTGGCAGTAAGCTTGGACATTGTAGTTCTTGGAGCGTCGCTCGACCGGAACTTCAGAGGTAGGGCCTATCGGTTGGATCAGGCCCTTCGAGGATAGCCTTTATAAGGCATAATTATAGGTGGTACCTATATAAGTGAAAACCCGAGGTGGGGTGTTCTTCTTGGACGGGGCATCCAGTAGATTAACCGCGTCGAAAATGCTGCGGGCTGTAGCCTGGGGCTTGGTAGTGGAAGTGGAAGCCCCTTGGTATCCTTTGCCAGAGGCCTTAGTAAGGCCCTTTAGTCTCAGGTCGTCTTCAATTCTTATACCCATTTCAGTAAGGGTGGTGAAATTGGGTATGACAGCATACCGGAGATGGACCCGGTAGGAGGGGAGAAGATTCTTAACGAAAGCTTCCACTAAAGTCTTTTCACTGGGCTTATCGACCAGTTTCACGCTCTCGGCCCGCCAGCGTTGAAGATACTTAGTAAAACCTTCTTTTGGCTCTTGGGCCATGACCTCCAACGACCGCATTGCGGTTTGGATCTCGGTGTTATCAGCATAGTTCTGAGCAAAATCCGTAGCCACATCATCCCAAGTAGGGTATTTTTTCGGGTCTAGCCTATAGTACCAGGCTCGTGGGTGCTTTTCAAGGGACGCAGCAAAAAGATTCTTGAACATTGAAGAATCTACCCCTTTGATAGCCATGAATTCTTTGAAGGCCCGTACATGTAGTTAGGGGTCCTCGGTTCCCTCAAACATGGGTAAGCTCGTGAGATTCAGGTTCGCGGGCAACTTGTCATTCACCGGGGAGTACTCTCGGCTATTCTCCCGATGAATATTGTTACTCCCAGCCAAATGGACTTGTTCTTCTAGTCGGCGTACCGCGCTGACTAGTTCAGCTAGAGGCCCAGTAGCCTCAGCATTAGGAGCCCTTTGCTCCACTGCAGCCATACGAGCAACGATGGCCACTTGACCAGCCCTCATTTCAGTCAGTTGGGCATCAATGTCGGTTTGTTTGGCGGCCATGGCATCCACGGAGGCCTTTAGGTTGTTCAGAGCTGCTTCTATTTTGCGGCTGTGTCTGGTGGACGGTGGCCTGTCTGTAAGAACACCGCGTAATCAGAAACCGAACCCAGATCTCGAAATCATAAAAAAAGTACATCCCGAGCGACACAAGGAAAAAGACTAAAGACTCGAGAAAGACCCCTAGACGGATGACTTGCGGGTGGTATAACTTCCTTGGGACTTTGGGTTTGTGGGCCTAATCCCGTTCGAAGGAAGGTCCACGTGAGACTTTTCCCCAGACTTCTGACTCAAGTGTACGGACGGACTTTCCTTTGTAGGGGTATGCCTTACGCGGGTTGGTCGTGCCTTGACAAATAAGGCGGACTTGGGAAAGGGGGGAAACTCGTGATATAGGATCAACGGAGTTTCGATGCTATAAACCTTCGACATACTATGCAAAGACCCGACACACGGATAAACGGTAGGTCCTATAATAAGGAAGATTCACTAGGAAAGTTGGATGTTTTAAAGTTTTGAAATTTGAATATAAAACGAGCGAATTTCCGAAAGTTTGAAAATTGAAAACGGAATTTCGAAAACCAAGATTAGAATTTTTTAAAAAAAATTCCGAAAATCGAGGTGGTGTTGGAAATTCGATAGTCAAAACGGACAGTATGCCGGCTAAAGAAAAGGATATTTTGAGTCAAATCGTTGATCCTAAGTTTCGGCGGCATTCCAAATTTTTGAAATTGGATATTTTTGAAAAGACGGGTCCCAAAACGGACAACATTTCGGGTTTTTCAAAATTCGGTTTTTTTTGGAGAAGATGCATTTTTGAAATGACGGTTTTTGAAAAACATGACACGGAAACCAAGCAGCACGTAGTCAAACAAGCATTATAACGACGCTTATGTATGCTTTACACTAAGTTTCGGTCGGTCGAAATAGGGTCTATACCAACAACGATGGCATTCTCATAAATCAGGACGGACTCCCTAAGCCGAGTTGGTCTTAGGACATGCCGCAAAACCATAAGAGTTCCGCCATCGAAGTCTTTAGCGCACCCATGTAGGAATGCACCGTGGTATAGTGGGACGTCGGTCACAAGTAACCGGCCCGGGTTAAAATTTGGGTTATGCATGAAACATTAAACTAATGCGCGCACACTAATATACGAACGATTTCTCTTCGAGTCTCACCCTAGGAACCCCGATGACATGTGGTACATCAGGTATCCCCAGCGGAGTCGCCAAATTGTGGACATGACGTAGGTCCACCCCGACGCGGCCACGCGTGGGTTTGGGTAGGCGAATGAATCTTGTGGTGAGATTGTTCTCTGGTTCGAAATTTAAGTCAAAGTTGGAGTCACCACCGAATTTGTGGTAATTTGGAACCATTCGAGCCCAATCTATGTCGTCATGGATCGTACACAAAGTATGGCCCATTTCGATTTCAGAGTTTATGGGGCTCGTCCCTTTGCATTGCGATACCGATACCATCTATACCGGTATCGTGTAAAGAATGACTCTCGTGCGCCAACGGTTTCGGACATCCGGAAACCGAGATTCTGAGTAAGGGGTGAGGGTACGTGTTGGGAAGCCCACTAAGGACACCCAACCCCGCCCGCACAATGGCGGCCTCTACTAAGACATCGTTCGTGTTCGTGTACGCACGCTAGTAAAACGACTAGATGATATGCAAACAACGTTTTCAGGCTAAACATGCGAATTGTAGGTTAACTACGTCATTTAATGCATCTAATTATGGTCGAAATGATTTAGCATGCGAGGTTCATTTATAAAGCGATAGACATCAAAATAAATAAAGCTCGTAAATAAATACAATATACACGGGCGGAAATACAACCCGGCCAATACAAAATGACGAACAAAAAATAAATAATAAAAAAACGGAATAAATGACATAAATGTAAACAAACAATAAATAAAGACTAGAAACGGACCCGTATGCAACAAATACGAATTAAACCGTAAGTCGTGTAACCGGACGAACTTCAATTAATTACGCATTATATTTCGTATTAATCAAAGGACGGAGGTATGGGACCTAGGCGTGGTGCTAGCCCGATCCCGAATCTCGATGCCTTGTCCCGACTTATCACATCGCAATATGGCGTCTTGGTTAGCCATATATTAGACACGACTAAAGAGTCGGCAATATAAGGCTAATCGTGAAAGACTACGATCAAAGTCGTTAAAGTGTCGTGATATGCATGGGTTTTGAAAAATGGGATCACGTGATTGACTTTACACATGACGACTAAAGTCGTAAGAAAATACGAGGCTCGAATGATGCATTAAAGCTCTCGGTTTTCTGGGCTACAGGACCCACTCGATCGAGTCATGGTATGGACTCGATGGAGTGTATACTCGAAGTAGCTACTACCCAGTTTTTGGGGTGCTACTCGATCGAGTGGCTCATGGCACTCGGTCGAGTGCCCCCTGTACGAGGCATGCCTCGTTTTGTTTTTTGTGTTTTAAAGTCGATGGTTGAGTTAAATGAAAATATTGTATTATTAAAATTCAACTCGGTTTTCGGCGTCATGATCGTGTATTGTACGATTATGAGACCGTCATCGGGATTTTATGAAAATGTATTACTATGGAATTGAAAAGGTTTGATTAGTGACGAAATTGTAGTCCTCCGCGTCGCGACATCGATACTAATCCTAACGGATTATGTGATGTCGGTTTTCGCATCAACGGATCTCGCACTAATCTTAGAAATGGAGTCCTACGCGTTCAACTATGAACAACCACGATCTTGTTATGACCTTGAGTACATTGGGGCGGCGCTCCTCGAAAGGGTGCCACCTCCGTCGTTGCTCGTAAAGGGATTAAACGGACTTTGGATGGTCGTCATAGTCAAACGGGTTAGGATCCGTATTTTAGTACTATTATATATATATATATATATATACACGGTATTAATTGTTAGTAACGAAAAGATAAAAGTTAGTAAACGATAGAATTAAATGTTAACGCTAGTGTTAGTAGTTAGTAATACAAAATACGAAAATGTACGTAAAATGAATTGAGATAGTAAAGATTGAGACGGGGTTTATGACACCCTCAACATACATGCTTAGGAAGACCTCGACAATGGACTCGTAATAGCGACGGGAACGCGACAGTATCGAGGATGTATGCAAGTTATGGTGTATGTGTGGATTTGTCGGTTTTTTGAGGGACAAATGACTCGGTTTTTGCGTAGTATTGCTTAGGGTTGTAGTGTAGAGAGTATAGGTGAATTAGGGTAGGAATGTAGGGTATAATTGCATTCAAAAAAAACTTCAAATGCAAAGGATTTGAGGGGGTATTTATAGAGAATATCCCACGACCTAGGGTCACTCGATCGAGTGGCCCTAGTGCACTCGATCGAGTGCCTTTAAAAATGGGTCTGTTCCGGTTTATGAGGCTCCACTCGACCGAGTGGGTCAATCCACTCGATCAAGTGGATCAAGAGAATCGAGTCATTTTAGGAAATAGTTGACTCTTGACTTTGGACCTGAATTTGAGGTTGGTTTCTAGAGATTTGTACTCCGCTAAATGTCCACGTCGGATATTACTGATTCCGATCCCATATTCAAGTATACTAAGTCATGTTTGCGTCCGATCATCATCGGGTGTTTTGTCGGGAACTGCTATAGACACTAGCAGGCAAAATGCGGGTGTCTACATATGGAAATAAGGAACCCGGGTTGTGGGAGTCGTACCGGGAATCTCGAGATGGTTAATCTCTTTTTCAATCCTTGTGAGCTCTCCTTGAATCTCAATCTCGTCCTCCCCTTAGCTTTCCTTAAATCCTGCTACTTCTTCTTCGGTCAATTCCTTAGACTTCTTTATCGGGTTTGAAAACTTTTGTTTCGATTTGTCGTTAGACTTTAAATCTGTTATTGAAAATGTTTGTCGACTGATTCGATTCTTATTTACTAACTACAAAACTTGATTTCTCAAATTTTTGTTTCGTCTTAAAACAAAGTATTGTCGAATTTCTTAATTAAAACATTTTACTGTTGTTTTGAAAATATTTGGGTACTCTTCCCCCTCGAGTTCGTTTACAAATATTATTTATCGTCATTATTTTATAAAATAATTTTTTTTAACTTACGATTTTATTAATTTAAATGATTCTAAACTTCGGGTAACTGAGCCCAACTTATCTAGAAATAATTTTGTCTTCGATTTGTTCAAATGATATAACCTTGTTTTCCATTTTATTATTATGTTTTTTTTAGTTTCGAGGCCGAATCTTCTTTTTAGTTGGGAGGATTGTAACACCCCTGATTTTATAAATTAAATCAAATTAAAATTATGTTCGTATTTTTTATTTTTACGATTTAACTCGTAATTCTTAAAATTTTTATAAAACGAATTTATCGTTTAATCGTTTCAAACTCCTAAAATTCTATTTGACTCAGAAACTCTTCTTATATTTAAAACATATTTTTACTTCTGTTTCGATTCATTTTATACTTTTAATTTAATTCTTTTCGAAAGTCTATCTCAACGATTTAAATTCTAGATTCTTTTATTTATTAATATTTAAGTTCGAATTTCTATTTTCGGCTCGAAGTTCATTTATTTTAAGTTTCGTTAAAATATTTATTTCCTTACCTTGAGAAATCAATTTAATTCACTTCATCGAAAATTTATTATTTATCGGGAGATACTATTTCATCGTCTAATTATTTATTTCTAATAATTTCGTCTGAAATATTTGATTTATTCATTCTATTTGTCGGCCCGATTATTTATTAATTTTATTAACTCGATTTTAATTCGATTAGTGGATTAGTCAACCTATCGTTACGAAATTCGTCTTCTACCCGATTCATTTAACCAATCCGTATTTGTCCTTTTCTACTCTCTTTATTTGTGAGCTGTTTCAACCCCTTGTCTTTTGTCTCCCTCCATCGTTTCCCACTTGTTATTATCATACATTCATCCTCCTTTTTACGTTGCCATGGTTCTCTCCCTCTGCCCTTCTTATGAACCCACCGCTTCAACTTTCACTCCCCTTTAATCAACCATCCTCCACCTTTTCGTTCCTCCTTTTCATCTCATCCGACTCCTTCTTTTCTTCCTCACTTCCCTCTAGCCATCACCATCTCCCACATCATCCTCGTGCCCTGTTTCCTCCTCCCTTAGTCTGGGACACTTTTACGTTGTTGCTGTCATGGATGTCGCAAATCGAGTCCATGTTTCTCCTCCTCTGTTCTCTATACTTCGCTGTTGCAGTTATTGATCAAGGTACATCCTTTCTCGCTTCTTCTTCTTCTTCTTCTTCTTCTTCTTCTTCGTTTTTGTGGCTGATCGTGCTACTGCTGTACTTCATTTTGTCGCTGTTGTACGCCTGTTGTTGCTGTTATTGCTATTTTCTGCGCCTGTTGTTGCTTCTGTTGCTGTTCTAACGCTACTGTTTGCTGTTGCCGTGTCACGGTCGTGCTTGTGTTTTGTCCTGTTCGTTTGAATTCGGTTTTTGTTCTTTTCGGTTCATTTGCCGTACTGCTACGCTACCACTGTCTTGTCTGCTGATGTTTATTGCTGTACGTTGCTTTTTCCGCTGCTGTTTGCTCTACTGCGTTTTACCCCTGCCACGGTTTTGTTTTGTGCTGCTTTGTGGGTCGATTAACCAGGCCCTTTTCTACATAACCTTACTCTTATTTTCCTTTGTCTTCTGTCCATGTCTTCTCCTTCTGTTCTTCTTTCTGCGTTTTCCGTTCTTCATTTCTGCGTTGAAGTTTGCTCCTGATGTCGTTCTCTTTTGTTCGGGACTGTGTTGCTGTTCGTCCTTCTCTTCTTCTTCGTTACTGTTTACGTCGGTTACGCTGCTGCTGCTGTTTCTTTGTTCTTTTCTTCTTCTTCTTCTTCTTCTTCTTCTTCGCTTAGGCTTCTTCTGCGGCTGTGCGTGTTACTGCTTGTTCTGTTCTCCTGCCACCATGTCTGTTCTGTGCGTGTTCTTCTTCTGTTCCCCGGTTTTCGCTCGTCGTAATGTTGTTGCTGTCCGCGTGTCTATGTATGTCATTATTGCTCCTCCTAAAGTCATATCACTATTGTCCGTCATTATTTTCCCTTGGTTCTCGTTTTATTCGGACTCGTGTTCCCTTCTTTTCCTAGTTCTCTTCTTTCCCTTCTCTGTATTCTCATTATCCCAATCTCGTTCTTTTCGTTTCGTGATGGCCTCGGAGTTTTTTTTTGAATCGGCTTTCAAGTTCTAGGTTCGAGCTTGGCCTAATCGAGAAAGGCAAGTACGTGATCGTTCGGTTGTCGACTCAAAGTAACTTTAGGACGTTACTCGATTTGTATCTTATGTTTGAGTAGTAGTATGTAGTAAGTATTTTAACTTCGATTTTCTAATTTTAGCTATTTATTATTGCTAATAATATTATTTTAAATCGTATGCGCTATAAATATTTTACGACTTTCGATATCGTTTTATAAATCGTTAGTAATTTTATTGTTTATGATCGTTATAATATTTTGTTGATTATCGTGACACTAGTAACTAAATAATATCGATTTCATATTTACGTCATATTTCGTTAATTTCTAAATTTTAACTCAAAATCGTATTTTCATATTATAATCGAGATTTGTATACTTGTTTAATAAATTAATCTTCGTTTTACGATTTATACTAATAAATGAGAAAATAGTCGATTTAGTTTTAAATACATTTTAGTCGAGACTATTTTCACTAATAATTTCCTATTTGTTCCCATTTGACTATTTTTATTAAAATTTGTATTATTTATCAATCAAAGCTATTTCTTAAAAATAATTTGAAACCTTTGTAAAATTCATTTCATTTATAAAACTCGTTGACTCAAATAATTTTGATATCGTTTTTCTTAAAATATCTCTTTTCTAAGATTTGCTGTTTTAACTCAATTTCCTAAGTTATTTATAAAATACTATATAATGACTTATTATATTTTATTTATATTTTGAGTAACGAATTTAGAAATATATTAAAGTTACGATAACGACGATAATAATAAAATGTTAATTTCGTTAGAAATGCTATTTTATACATTTCACCTATTTTAATAACTTACGTATTTTCTATAACAATATTTCTTTTTTAAGTAAGTTTCTAGAAAGTTTCCCTTTTATACAACTGTTTATTCCTTTTATTCTCATATTATTTATATTGATTATAATTATTTTTGAATATTGATAATGACTTGTTTTGGAGTTATGGAATAAAGTCAAGTGTGGGGTTAGAGTAATATAGTCTGGGATGTACGTTTTTGCCATCAGCTATAAAGTCGGTGTGCCCATTTAGGGCACATTTGGTCGTTGAACTGGGCGTAGTTTCGCCCAGGAGAGTGTGCATTGTGCCCTTAAGCTAGATATCGCATCATGTTAGTCGCCGTCAGTTGAATTGGATACATTGGGTATCCAAGAGGGGTGTATACTACTTAAACCAGGACCTCGCTGCACGCAGTCCTGTTATAGTTGAGTTGCCTAGTTTGAGATTGGATTCTGTTATGAGTTAAGTCTACAGTTCTCGAAGCTAGTTTCCAGTATTATCCTAGTGAAAAGTCTAGCCTTGTGCATACTGATCGAATTTCCATAACGCCAGTTTTGAATATTATTATTATCAATAATTATTGAATTGTAAGTTGGCAAATGTTTTAAGTTTTCTCCGAAAATTTATTTTATTATATCGTTTCAAAGTTTTCCATTTTAACTATTTTGATATAGTAATACTATTATTTTTTCCATATGATATAATATGGCTGGGAGAACGTCCGAGTTACTCCCGACTGACGTGGCTGTTATGTTTATAACATGACAGGTTTTTGCTGCTGGGTTTTGGGTGTGAGCTAGCGAGTAGCGTGGATCCTACTCTTTCTTCATTCAAGTTTTATGGATTTGTATTAACCCGTTTGATGATTTTTACTTTTAGCCTTTTGTAAAAAGAGACCTTTGTATTTGACTTACCATTTCTTTTTATAAGATATAGTTTGTTAGTGTGTTTTAATCCCAATTCTACAGTGTTTCCGCCACTGTATTGCGTTAGAATTTCTAGGGGATTACAGACCCGCCTATTAACATTCTTACTCTTCTTATGCACTATGACCACCATGCTGAAGATTGGTCTAGCTCGTCTGATAGGCTAAGACGATCATTGACTTCGTCTCTATTTGTCTTCTTTATATCTTGGTGCTACTTATGCTTTTGTGTAGCACATGCGCAGATGTTTGATCGACTCTTGAGAGCCTTAAGCTGTTTTGATCACAATCATCTGTGGACAACTGATCTATAAGACGAACCCCCACTTTGCAGCTGATTTGGGGGAGCTGTGTTGTTTATACGGTAGTTTCCTTCCATTTTTTATTTTTTTTATTTTATTATTCGATTTCTTTGATTTTTGTCTTCCCCTAGGTTACGTTGTCCTTAGGATTGGCTGTGGATTTGTTATCTTATCTACTTTAGAGTCACATGGAGGACACTGTGACATTTAGGTTTGGGGAAGAGTTTGTGTGGTTTTGTGTGTTTTATTTTCCGTCGTGCGTTTTACTGCTTTCAAAAAAATATAAAAATCCAAAAAAATGAAAAAAAAAAATCAGAAAATCAAAAAATATTTTGATTTTTGTTGTGTGTGTGTCTGATGTTAAGCACGCAAATCGGCAATGATGATAATGCTCTTAACATGATTTCTCCTAATTTTCAGCTTACTTCGTGCCTGAAAATGTGTTTTGTCATAAGATCTGATTAAATTGATATGATATACCTATTTGAACTTTTAATTGTCAAATGAGTAGATTTGACCACTTGTTGGCAAAACACAAAATTTTGAGGATTTTGAGCTTCCTAGGCCAGTAACATCCATAACTGGTCTCATTATTATTTAGAAATTGAGTGGTTTTCTCCATTTAGAATGTGTAACATCAATTTGCATAAATATGACGTCGGTCTCTTGATATTGAATACGTGTTTGGTTTGAGGAGGAGGTACATGAGGAAAGACAATTCTGTTTTTGATGAGCTCCACATAGCCAAAATGATCCATTTTTACTACCTTGTTGATTTAGGTCGTTTTCCTTTGTTTAGCCCATTTCAGCCGTTATAAGTATGTTTTTATTGCCTATATTATTTAGCTACAGCCCAGAATAGCCTACCCTGTCGGGACATTCGCAGTGAACTTAATTGGAATTACTTCACTATTTGGTCATGTTTTGAGATTTCTGTATCTTTTGAACTTAGTGTGTAATATCGTTATTGCGACTTTGTATTCGCCTTCCCCCTGTTCGAGATTTGAAAATAAAAATATAGAAGCATGAAAGAAAAGAAAGAAGAAAAGAAAAATGAAGAAAAAATAAATAATATACGCTTCTTGTAATATTTCGGGGAATGGTCGAGAGAATTGAAACTAGAGCTTAATTATAAATATGAGAAGAAGAAAATTCCCTCTTATGCTCTTTTTAAGTTATTATTTCTCTAGTTGGTGATCGGAATTCATATTCGAGATTTTTGAATGGATAGTTTTTATTGTGTAGTTGCGATTGGGCCCGGTTTTAGCTCCACATTCCCATACGTGTTTAGGCACAATCCATTTTCTTCCCTTACCCATTTAGCCACCCTTTGTAAGTCCTCGGCATGTACTATGGTCCTGATTGGTGGAACACGTATTTGATTGGGGAGATTGATTTCATGTTCGATTGCATGCATGTTTCATAAGTCGAGTGAGTGTTATTATTCTTTCTTATCTTCACACTTATATACTCACCCGTTCTTATGAGTTTTGAGCGATAACCGCGAAGAAGTCCGACATTGATGGTCTTGCAAGATTGAAAGGTTGGCAAACAATTGTTCATTTAAGGCATGATTATTGATTTAGTTATATTTTTTGGCATTGCGTGTGTTCTAACCGACTTGAGCCGATTTTTAGTAGAATGATTGTAAGCTTGCTCTTAGTCGTGCTTCACATCACTTGTCCTCTCTTGTATTTATATGTGTGGTTTGCTTGAGGACAAACAAAGGTTCGGTTTGCGGGAGTTTGATGAGTGTTATTTATGTACATATTTTTATCCCCTAATTGTTAGTTTTATCTCGTTTTTTGTGCTTAACTCGTTAAAAATGATGCAATATATACTTTGAATGTCGATACTTCCGTATTTGTGTGGATTATGTGGATTTGGATGCATTTGGAGCTAATCAGAGCATTAGGAATCGATAATTGAAGAATTCACATCTAAGCACGGAATCGAAGTCGGGTATTCTTGAGTTTAACTTTTTACCTACAAATGATGAAGTAGTACTATTACAAGTTTTCATGTCGGACATATCTATCGCAAGCTTGCGACGGGTCAAGTACGTAGCACCCATGTGGGTGGATAAAACAAAAGCAAAATAACTAGGAAATGACCATCTGCTTTGTCTTATCTACCCACATGAATAGTATTTGACTCGTCGGAAGCTTGTGATGGATATGCCCATCACAAGAAAAACTTGATGTTCTAAACCCATTCTCCTCTCAAACATGCGAATTTATTTCTAAGATTTTTATTGGTTAATTAGCTTACAATTTAAAAAGAATACAAGAAATAAGAAGAAGAATGGTGTATATACACAAGGTGCAACTCACACACCCATCCAATGCCTGTGATTACGTTTATCTGGTAACAAAATACAACAACGTTTGAACCTCACTATCACTTTCACATCTCATAAACACACAAAACTTCATACATTCTCTGTTCTCGGTTTCTATTCTGTGCAAAAGCCGATGAACTACCCTTTGGGGAATTAGGCTCTTGTATATTCCCACCGATACTACTACAATCCCAGCTTCTTGGAAAGCCAATCCGACAGATTAGCGATTACAAATCCAAGAAACACCTGCAATTTTGCACCCAATCTCATTATAAAACCAACGAAGCGACAAAAGGAAATGAGACGTGGAAAGCCAATTTTGACATTGCCAGGTATTGAGTACCATGATCACATATGCATTAATCATGAAACAATATGTATACCTGGACAGAGCCAAGAATATAGACAGCTGAGTAGTGCCGACCATGAATAACCATGTCTGTAACAACCCGGATTTTCGATGACTTAATTTAATAGATAATGCGGAAGATTATCTAAGTCATTTAATTATACAATATCAGAGTATGTTTTAGAAATCCGGATCGCTACGGATCCATTACAAAATGCGACTATAAATATTACATAGTCTAGAATTACTAGTACAGAAATATAAATTGTCGTTTTACACTACTTATTTTTATTACAATCCTTCCTCGATTTCCCCCCCATCGTGTATTACCTGCAAAAAAAAATAAAACAGTGGACGCTGAGCGGGACAGCAACCAAACCGTTCTTCTAACATCACTTTATACACATAAGACAATCATGTGACTAACAAATATCATGCTTACAGAAATATTAAAGGATATCACTTAACAAATAGTTTCCCTTAATTCAGTTAACAAGCATGTGAGGTGATGAAAAACGGTAAAGTTTTTAAAGATGGAACGTTGGCAACCATTTGATTTTTTTAAAGATTTGTTTCCACATAAACAGATTAATACACGAGTCGTGGCTCCTAGTACCACCGCTACACCCTATTGACTTGCATCTCACCAATAAGAGTAACCGTGTTACCAACTCGTAGACCGAACCGATCTTATGAGGTTTACATCTTACCCATAAGACTCAATTGGGTCGGACTTCAATTATATTATATGTTTATTCAAACGGGGCTCTGGGTGGAATGAAAGCTGATGATTACATTCTCTGCATCAACAAGAGGGTACCCGCAGTTTTCAGAATCCTGTTCTGCCCCCGCTACCTAGGTAGTAATACTGTTCAAGTACTTGTCTATATATGCGCACATACCCTACACAGACTCTTGAACCGCAACTCTCACTGTCATAGGACGACTACCTTAAACACTAGGTCGACTCTTTGACCGCAGCCTCCGAGTCTGCTTTTCATTACAAGTGCAGTCGATGACATCTCAATGACGTATCCAACACAAGCTATCCGGACCCCAGACTCATATCGTAAACTTTATATAAAAGTCACCCGTGATCAAGTAATATTTTATTTGGTGACCTTTAATAATTGGTCGGACTCATTTGAAACAGTCAAATTACCACATTCTTACTTTCGAGGTGATAGTGTTATACTTTAATCCTCAATGGTCACTTGAAACATTTTATTCCAAATATCATGCAACATTTATTTGAGAAGGTATATTATTTCTAAATACATTATTTTGGATATAAATGTTTATTTACTTTGTTAAATCCTTATATATATTTTGTATTTGTTTATAAATTTAAATTTAGAAATTTTAGATTTAAAATTTAATAGGGTCACATGACATGTGTCATCCTATCATTTGTCAATTTCTAAAAATAACCTTTAAACAAGTTTTCTTTATTTTAAACTTATTTCTAAATCGAAATTTCTTTAAATAAGGTTTTATTAAAATAGACTAAGGTATAATAAAATACTATTTGTGACTTAAGGTTTCGTAAAAATATATATTAAGTCATACGTAATTGATTTTGGAAATCTTGACGTTTCTATACATTAAAACGTATTCCTTGTTAATGATTTTACAATTCTTTAGTTTATTTAAAAATTAAAGTTAAATAAAATACTTTTGTAAAAATTTTATAGTTTCTGAAAATTTATTTAACAAGTCATATTTTAATAATTTTATATATTTTTTTTAAAGTTTTAAACTAGTAAACAAGATTTTTATCAAAACTCGGTTTTAAGTAATATATTTGTAAATTACGTTTGATGATCTAAAACTCGATGAAAAATTATGAAAGTTTTCAGGACATAACTTTGAATTGTAATTAGAATTACCATATTTATTTCCAAATTCTTAAAGTGATAAAATAATTTACGTAATTCCTTAAAACCTAAATAATGAAAATTTCATAATTAAATTTCTACTTATCTAAAAATTATGAAATTTGACGTGGTACTACTTGTAATACTTATGAATGTCGGGTAAAATTTTCAAAGTAAAATAAATTCATTTAGTATATCCGATGTAACATTTAAAGTTTCCATCTTCATAAAATGAAATAAAATGTGATTAAAACAAAATGTTTTTGTATGTTACCCACTTACACATTGTTAAAAAATATAAATAAGTACAAATAATACCAAAATAAAAATATGAACAAAAACCATAATACACAAAGTAATTAATTAGCAAGAAATGTAAAACAAAAGTAAAGTGGAATATAATGCAATTTATAAACAATACATAATTAAAAAAAATGAAGAGATACCAAAAACAACAAAAATTGATTTTATTCTTTATAGGTTCTTTTAACCATTTTTATCTATTTTCTTTTATATAACAAAAATTAAAGTGATGAGAAATTTAATAGTGGAACTTTCGTCAAGGCATTATTTTAGTCATAAACGAAACTACATAACGAAAATTAAATCGAAGTCCGCTACAAGTACATTTCGGTCCCATAGTAACTCTACGTCCTCTAAATCAAATTTACTAAAAGTCTTATAACCAAAATAAAAAGCATTAAAATTAATCATATAACATTTTTTTATATATATTACTTAGTAATGTTAGTCATAAAATAAGCCTAAATATTAAACTAAGCATATTACTATATTAGTAACATAAATATACTTATATATAAAAAGGATGTTAGAAGAAAAGCTTGGTTACCTTATTAGCTACTATTTAATAACGATATTAAGAACTAAAGATTGTCGGGATCGATAATATCGTCGATGTTCGGAAGGTCTTCTCCTCCTTCTATGGATGTTTCGGCCCAACACAAAACAATAAGAGAAATGAGACGGTTTTAAGACTAAAGCAACATAATTATTTAAAAATGATTATAAAAATTTTAGTGTTGAAGTTTACTAGAGAGAAAAGAAAGAAAAATAAATATGGAATATGAAGAACAAATGACTAAGGGTTGAAAGGAAAAAAAAAAGCTACGTACTATAATTTTTTTTTGTTGTGGTGATGGTGTTGTATTAAAGAGAAAGCAAAGAGTAGTATTTTGTTTCTTTTTTTTTTTTTAAGAAGATGTTGGCATTAAGTAGGCAAAGAAGATTTTCAAGGATGGGAAGTGTCATTATTGACGTGAGATAGGGCTAGAGTGGGTCTGTTTCCGTCTCTCAAAATTCGTTCCATTTTACGTAAATTTGCTACCGAGAATTTATATTTTAATAACCTCGATTGTTTTATAACTAGAAAACTAAAAACGTTTTGAAAATATCGACAATTGAATTTTAACACGGGTTAAGATAAGCTCGTTTTTTTCTCAAAAATTGAAATATGAAATTTACGGAATAAAATAACGGAATCCGTAATATTTACTTTTGAAACGGAATTGGTGTTACGATGTGCAAAACAGACGATGAATAGTAATAAGGACAATAATTTAAAAGTAATCATTACTTAGTTGAAAACTAGTCTAGCTAAGTAGCCTATATGTCACGTTTACGGGCGTGGTTCCGTCGTTCGTTTACGTCTTCGCGTAGCCGGGTCTCGAAATATTATTTTAAAAATTTGATAAATCATTCTTATTTATTGCAAGATGGAAAATTATTTTAAATTGTCAAAACGATGGTTTACTATTCGTAAAATATTTTTCTTGTTTTAAAGATTGTTTAACGATTGATTTAAAACTTTAATAATGTTTGTTAAACACGGGGTGTTACAGTCTTCCCCCCTTAAAATAATTTCGTCCTCGAAATTTTCGGTATAACTTAACGGTTTGATTCGGGTTTAACATTCTACCTTGATCAAAAAGTTGTGGGTGTTTCTCTCGCATTGAGGCCTCAGTCTCCCACGTGGCTTGTTCGTATTTCTGACCTCTCCATAACACTTTCACAAGGGGCACTACTCTCTTTCTTAAGGTACGTACTTCCTTTTCCAGGATTCGAACGGGTCTCTCCGAATAAACAAGGTTTGGTTCTAGGGATATTGCATCGGGTGTAGTAATGTGTGATGGGTCACTCCTATACCTCCTTAATTGGGATACATGAAACACATTATGGACTCTCTCCAAGTCGGTGGGTAAATCTAAACGGTATGCCACTTCGCCAACTCTATTAAGAACTTCGTATGGTCCTATATACTTAGGGCTCAACTTTCCCTTAACTCCAAATCTTCTCACTCCTTTCATTGGTGCAACCTTGAGAAATACTTTTTCTCCTACCTCGAATTCCACGGGTCGTCTACGCGTATTTGCATACGCTTTCTGTCTATCCTGTGCTGCTTGGAGCTTTTCTCGAATCACTTTGATATGTTGGATCTGGTCTTGGACAATCTGAGGTTCCAAACCGACATTGTCACTAGCGTCATCCCAACATACTGGGCTTCTACACTTTCTACCATATAAAGCTTCGAAAGGAGCACATCCCAAACTTGCATGGTAACTATTGTTGTATGAAAATTCTATCAACGGAAGGTTTTTCTCCCAACTTCCTGGAAATTCTAGGGTACATGCCCGTAACATATCCTCAAGGGTCTGGATAGTCCTTTCCGTTTGACCATCAGTTTGTGGGTGAAAGGCTGTACTCATCTTAATCTTACTACCTAACAGTTCTTGTAACTGCTTCCAAAAATTTGACACAAATCTCGGGTCTCGATCAGAGATGATTTCTTCGGGTACTCCGTGAAGTCTTACCACCTCAGCTGTATAGGCCTCTGCAAATTGTTCCAATCTCCAATTTTCTTTTATGGGGACAAAATGTGCAACTTTAGTTAATCTATCAACTATTACCCAAATAGCGTCCTTTTGGTTCTGTGTTCTTGGCAAGCCCATAACAAAATCCATGGAAATAGAACTCCATTTTTCCCTAGGTATATCAAGTGGTTGTAACAGACCTCCGGGTCTCTGGTGTTCAATCTTCACCTTCTGACAAATAAGACATCTAGCCACAAACTCGGCCACATTCCGTTTCATGCCTGACCACCAGAATCGTTGTTTCAAATCTCTATACATCTTATCTGATCCTGGGTGCATAGAATACTTAGAACTATGAGCTTCACTCAGAATCTTATTCCTCAAAACATCATGACTTGGTACACACCATCTACCCTTAAATCTCAAGCTTCCATCTTGATGAATGGTGAAATCTTCCTTTTCACCCGTTTGAACTTCTTCTCGCAGTTTTATTAGTTCTGGGTCTTCCCATTGAATGGCTCTTAGTTCATGGAATAAATCAGGCTCAACCACCATGTTAGATAGTGTTATATCTCCAGGCGTAACTACCTCTATGTCAAGTTTCTCCAAATCATGAATCAACGTACTAATCGAATGACTTTTCTTTCTGCTCAAGGCGTCAGCCACCACATTGGCTTTCCCTTCATGATATAATAGTTCGATATTGTAATCCTTAATTAGTTCTAACCATCTGCGTTGCCTCATGTTCAACTCCTTCTGAGTAAATATATACTTGAGGCTCTTATGGTCGGTGTAAAACTTACAACTAACCCCATACAAATAATGTCTCCAAATCTTTAGAGCGAAGACAACGGCGGCTAATTCTAAATCATGAGTTGGGTAATTCCTTTCATGAATCTTTAATTGTCTCGAGGCATAGGCTATAACTTTTCTTTTCTGCATAAGTACACACCCTAAACCGTTAAGCGATGCGTCACTGTAGACTTCATACTCCTCTCCATCAGTTGGTAAAGTTAAAATCGGTGCAGTAGTCAATCTTTCCTTAAGATCTTGGAAAGCGTTCTCGCATTCTTTGGTCCAAATATATTTTGACTCCTTCTGAAGTAACTTTGTCATAGGCCTTGATATCCTCGAAAAGTCGGGTACAAATCTCCTATAGTACCCCGCAAGTCCTAGAAAACTCCTGACCTCGGTCACACTCTTCGGTGCTTGCCATTCCTTGACAGCATCAATTTTAGCAGGGTCTACTTGAATTCCGTCCTTAGAAATGACATGTCCCAAAAATGCGACTTCGTGTAACCAAAATTCACATTTAGACAATTTAGCGTACCACTTGCATTTCCTCAAAATATTCAGGATAGTCCGTAGGTGCTTTTCATGTGCAACATGGTCCTTAGAATATACCAAAATGTCTTCGATAAATACTACTACACAAGTATCCAAATATTCGTGGAATGTCCTGTTCATCTGATCCATGAAGATTGCTGGTGCGTTTGTTAGTCCAAACGGCATAACTCGAAACTCATAATGACCATAACGAGATCTGAAGGCGGTCTTTTGAATATCCTCCTCTCTGACTGAAATCTGATGATATCCTGACCTTAGGTCAATCTTGGAAAATATACTGGCTCCCTTAAGTTGATCAAACAAATCGTCTATCCTAGGTAGAGGATAACGGTTCTTAATGGTTACCTTATTTAGTTCTCTGTAGTCAATACAGAGCCTCATGCTACCATCCTTCTTTTTAACAAAAAGTACAGGTGCTCCCCAAGGTGATGCGCTCGGTCTAATAAATCCTTTTTCCAACATTTCTTCTAATTGCTTTTTCAATTCTTGAAGTTCTATAGGGGCCATCCTATAAGGTGATTTAGAGATAGGGGCTGTCCCTGGTACAAGATCGATAGTAAATTCTACGTCTCTCAAGGGTGGCACTCCAGGTAAGTCCTCAGGAAAAACATCTGGAAACTCCCTCACAATGGGTATGTCACCAATTTCCATCTTCTCCTCCTCTTTAGTAATATTACAAAGATATATCGGACATCCTTTTCGACGCAAACTCATTAACTTCATTACTGACACTAACTTAGTCTTTTGATTTGATTTCAAACCTCTATAGGATACCCGCTCCCCAAGTGGGCTTCTCAAAGTTATTTTCTGATCCCTACACTCAAACTGAGCATGGTACTTACCTAACCAGTCCATTCCAAGAATAACATCAAAATTCGGAAGGTCAAAACTTATTAGGTTGGCTAAAAAGGTAGATTTCAAAATGGTAATAGGTACATTCTCAAATAATACGTCACAACTCACAACTTGGCCGTTAGGTAAGGATATTGACGCATCTATGCTCACAGGGTTGGATAAGTTCGCTCGGGTGGCAAAAGAGGGTGATACGTGGGATAAAGATGCCCCCGTGTCGAACAACACACGTGCCAAACATGAGTTAATTGAAAACATACCAGAGATAACATCGACATCCTCAAATTCCTCGGCGTCCATCTCTGTCAAGGCATAGACCTTTCCCTGAATCCTTGCAAATGGCGGTCCTTGGTTTGCATTAGTCCCTGACTTCTTCGGACACTGAAATGACTTATGTCCCTCCACTTTACAGTAGAAGCATGTGATTGGTTGACCGTTACACTGTTTGTTAGGGTGAGCAGGGCGTTTGCACAGAAAACAGGTTGCAGCATCTCTTGCTTGTGGTGGCTTGGTGAAAGAGGTATTGTTGGTTCGGCTAGTATTTTGGTAGTTAGGTTTCTGGTAGCTGTTCTTAAAGACAGGTTTCTTGAAATTGTTATGGTTAGAATTGTTTCTGTTGAAAAAGGGTTTCTGAATAAAACTCGATGGTGATACGGTGGGAATAAAGGGTTTCTTATTCTTTTTATCAGCTTGGATCACATTGTTCACAATTAAGGCTTTCTCATAAGCTTTCTGAAAAGTATCAAAGTCAAGCCCTGACATAATCTTTCCTAACTCAGTTTCCATTCCTCGAACATACTGGGCAATCCTAGAGGGTTCATCTGGCACTAGTCTCTTAGAAAACTTGGATAACTCCTCATATTTCTTGGTATAGTCATGTAAGGTCATATGTCCCATTTCTAACTGGTTAAATTCTTGTTCCTTCTGCCACCTCATTGCGGCAGGGTAAAACTTATCCTCAATCCTTTTCTTAAAATCTGCCCAACCGGCTCCGGGTGTAGCAACATGTCCTTCCTTAGCAATCCTCCACCAACTGTTGGCTTCTTCTTTCAAAAAGTAGGTTGTTACCTCCACCATTTCCTCAGCAGGTGTGTGGCTAAGTTTCAAAAGTTTTTCCATCTCTTCTAACCATTCAAAGAGATCGGTTGGGTTGTCTGATCCGGAATAGGTAGAGGGTCGGTGCTTGGAGAACTTCTCAAAGGCTGACTGACGGTTAGGGTTACGGTTCTGATGGTTATCAGCCACTACTTGGGTTAGGAGGGTTTGGGTTGTGGCTAACTGATTGACCATTCCAGTAATAACATCTTCGAAGTGTTGACGTCTTGCTTCTTCTTGGTTGTTTCCATTTCTCGTCATCTGTGATTTCGTCAAAGCGCAATGATTACTAAAACCCAAGATTCATACACAAGACCATTCAAGTAGGTGCCAAAATTATGTATAAATATATATATCATTCTTCAGAAATTTTACAACATAGTACTGGAGTAGTTTACATTCTTTATTCGGGTTAAAGAGTATAACTAAGGTGTTGTAGGTTTTACCAGCTTTCTATCTAAACCTTTAGCAAAATAGTACAATGGTATTTTAAACTCGTCCCACTTAACATAAAATCCGTTAGGTGGTCGTTTCCCTTGCCACCAATCTTTATATTTATCCCCAAGAAAATCTACAACAAAAAGGGTTTTCCATTCATCAGGCACTTTGGCATAACGAAATCCTAACTCCATATCTCTGCACCAATACCCATGGGCAGCTACTGTTCCTTCATAGTAGTCTGGTCCAAATCTCTTAAAACTGACGTTAGCGTCTAATAGTTGACTTCTCTTACTAATCAATTCGTATTCGAAGGGTTTGAAATGAAACTTAAACTCTTGGGCTTTATTAATCCAGTTGGTTTGCTCATCTCTTCTGGCATATTCTGCGGCCTTCTTTGCGGCTAGCCATTTGTTAAACTTGTTTCTCCTTTCAGGGGTCATGTCCAAGTTTTGGTTAACTGGCTTCATTAGGCTGTAAATGATCCTCAAAAGTTAAAATAAATTCTCCAAAGTTTGGTAATGTGATATTCTAAGATAAGGTTACGTAAAATATAATTCTTCAAATATGACTCTACCTCTCGCTCCCTCACATGATTCTAATCCGGAATACTTGGAAAATTAAGAAAGAAACAAAATTACTGTTTTCGTAAATAATAACAATTTTTATAAGAAGAAATAGATACGAGCGAAAATAAATTAAGCGATAACGAAAAGGTTTAAATTTTTTTAAACAGAACGATATATATATATATATATATATATATATATATATATATATATATATATATATATATATATATATATATATATATATATATAGACATATCATGCATCTATAGTTAGCTGATTGACACGCTTCAAAAGAGCGGTGTTCCACCACTGGTCCTATACAAAATTATGCCAAACTATGGCAAAAGCCTAAGTGGTGAACACAGTACAAACTAGGATCTGGCTGTTATATATAACTACAGCTATCTAGTCCTCAAAAGGGGTGTTATCCATAACGATACAAGCTCTAGTCAGAAGGGGGTGGTATCTCTTCGGGATCCACATCGATCACCTCAGATATGGCCGCTTCACTAGCGATCCTCAGTGCCACCAGGCCTGCCTCGAAATCTCTGAAATGGCTGGCCACCAGAGGGTAGGAAAAACGGGCTGGGTAACCCGGTAGTCCTGCCGCACGGTGCAACTCCAACTCCCGACGGTACCTAGAGCGGGTGAACCCCCAGTCTCCAGTGGTAGGAAGGGTGGCGATCAATGCACATCCCCTGCGCACCTGGCAGGTAATGTACAACGAGTTCACCTGAACCCCATAGTAGCCAAAGTACGACTCCAGAAACGTAATGTGGGAGTCTACAGTCTCCAAAGCTGGATGGAAAGCGTAAAGTTCCGGGGCTAATGGAGGGTTCGCCATCAACCTATTATTGATGAGGTCGAAAGGGTTAAACCTATTTTTTTAGAAGGGTTTGGTAGAGTATAGTGGCCTTAGAGTTTGGTTCTCCTTACATTGCTATCTTAACTAGCGAGCCGACACTACACTTTACACATAAATTAGCAAACAACTTAACAAAAGTTCACAGGTAAGCGTTTCCCCACTTTACTATTTTCTACCCCGATAAATTATTTGGTAGGATCTTAATTGTTTCTATGTGAGTCTCTCATTTTAGTGGCCTAAAGTTGTTTTTAGTAATTTAGTAAGTCTACCCAGGCGCGCTCCTCGTTAGGTAAATGAAGTTTAATCCTCATTTACGGTCACAAGGTCGCTCTGATACCAATTGTAACAACCCGGATTTTCGATGACTTAATTTAATAGATAATGCGGAAGATTATCTAAGTCATTTAATTATACAATATCAGAGTATGTTTTAGAAATCCGGATCGCTACGGATCCATTACAAAATGCGACTATAAATATTACATAGTCTAGAATTACTAGTACAGAAATATAAATTGTCGTTTTACACTACTTATTTTTATTACAATCCTTCCTCGATTTCCCCCCCATCGTGTATTACCTGCAAAAAAAAATAAAACAGTGGACGCTGAGCGGGACAGCAACCAAACCGTTCTTCTAACATCACTTTATACACATAAGACAATCATGTGACTAACAAATATCATGCTTACAGAAATATTAAAGGATATCACTTAACAAATAGTTTCCCTTAATTCAGTTAACAAGCATGTGAGGTGATGAAAAACGGTAAAGTTTTTAAAGATGGAACGTTGGCAACCATTTGATTTTTTTTAAAGATTTGTTTCCACATAAACAGATTAATACACGAGTCGTGGCTCCTAGTACCACCGCTACACCCTATTGACTTGCATCTCACCAATAAGAGTAACCGTGTTACCAACTCGTAGACCGAACCGATCTTATGAGGTTTACATCTTACCCATAAGACTCAATTGGGTCGGACTTCAATTATATTATATGTTTATTCAAACGGGGCTCTGGGTGGAATGAAAGCTGATGATTACATTCTCTGCATCAACAAGAGGGTACCCGCAGTTTTCAGAATCCTGTTCTGCCCCCGCTACCTAGGTAGTAATACTGATCAAGTACTTGTCTATATATGCGCACATACCCTACACAGACTCTTGAACCGCAGCTCTCACTGTCATAGGACGACTACCTTAAACACTAGGTCGACTCTTTGACCGCAGCCTCCGAGTCTGCTTTTCATTACAAGTGCAGTCGATGACATCTCAATGACGTATCCAACACAAGCTATCCGGACCCCAGACTCGTATCGTAAACTTTATATAAAAGTCACCCGTGATCAAGTAATATTTTATTTGGTGACCTTTAATAATTGGTCGGACTCATTTGAAACAGTCAAATTACCACATTCTTACTTTCGAGGTGATAGTGTTATACTTTAATCCTCAATGGTCACTTGAAACATTTTATTCCAAATATCATGCAACATTTATTTGAGAAGGTATATTATTTCTAAATACATTATTTTGGATATAAATGTTTATTTACTTTGTTAAATCCTTATATATATTTTGTATTTGTTTATAAATTTAAATTTAGAAATTTTAGATTTAAAATTTAATAGGGTCACATGACATGTGTCATCCTATCATTTGTCAATTTCTAAAAATAACCTTTAAACAAGTTTTCTTTATTTTAAACTTATTTCTAAATCGAAATTTCTTTAAATAAGGTTTTATTAAAATAGACTAAGGTATAATAAAATACTATTTGTGACTTAAGGTTTCGTAAAAATATATATTAAGTCATACGTAATTGATTTTGGAAATCTTGACGTTTCTATACATTAAAACGTATTCCTTGTTAATGATTTTACAATTCTTTAGTTTATTTAAAAATTAAAGTTAAATAAAATACTTTTGTAAAAATTTTATAGTTTCTGAAAATTTATTTAACAAGTCATATTTTAATAATTTTATATTTTTTTTTAAAGTTTTAAACTAGTAAACAAGATTTTTATCAAAACTCGGTTTTAAGTAATATATTTGTAAATTACGTTTGATGATCTAAAACTCGATGAAAAATTATGAAAGTTTTCAGGACATAACTTTGAATTGTAATTAGAATTACCATATTTATTTCCAAATTCTTAAAGTGATAAAATAATTTACGTAATTCCTTAAAACCTAAATAATGAAAATTTCATAATTAAATTTCTACTTATCTAAAAATTATGAAATTTGACGTGGTACTACTTGTAATACTTATGAATGTCGGGTAAAATTTTCAAAGTAAAATAAATTCATTTAGTATATCCGATGTAACCTTTAAAGTTTCCATCTTCATAAAATGAAATAAAATGTGATTAAAACAAAATGTTTTTGTATGTTACCCACTTACACATTGTTACAAAATATAAATAAGTACAAATAATACCAAAATAAAAATATGAACAAAAACCATAATACACAAAGTAATTAATTAGCAAGAAATGTAAAACAAAAGTAAAGTGGAATATAATGCAATTTATAAACAATACATAAATAAAAAAAAATGAAGAGATACCAAAAACAACAAAAATTGATTTTATTCTTTATAGGTTCTTTTAACCATTTTTATCTATTTTCTTTTATATAACAAAAATTAAAGTGATGAGAAATTTAATAGTGGAACTTTCATCAAGGCATTATTTTAGTCATAAACGAAACTACATAACGAAAATTAAATCGAAGTCCGCTACAAGTACATTTCGGTCCCATAGTAACTCTACGTCCTCTAAATCAAATTTACTAAAAGTCTTATAACCAAAATAAAAAGCATTAAAATTAATCATATAACATTTTTTTATATATATTACTTAGTAATGTTAGTCATAAAATAAGCCTAAATATTAAACTAAGCATATTACTATATTAGTAACATAAATATACTTATATATAAAAAGGATGTTAGAAGAAAAGCTTGGTTACCTTATTAGCTACTATTTAATAACGATATTAAGAACTAAAGATTGTCGGGATCGATAATATCGTCGATGTTCGGAAGGTCTTCTCCTCCTTCTATGGATGTTTCGGCCCAACACAAAACAATAAGAGAAATGAGACGGTTTTAAGACTAAAGCAACATAATTATTTAAAAATGATTATAAAAATTTTAGTGTTGAAGTTTACTAGAGAGAAAAGAAAGAAAAATAAATATGGAATATGAAGAACAAATGACTAAGGGTTGAAAGGAAAAAAAAAAAAAGCTACGTACTATAATTTTTTTTTTGTTGTGGTGATGGTGTTGTATTAAAGAGAAAGCAAAGAGTAGTATTTTGTTTCCTTTTTTTTTTTAAGAAGATGTTGGCATTAAGTAGGCAAAGAAGATTTTCAAGGATGGGAAGTGTCATTATTGACGTGAGATAGGGCTAGAGTGGGTCTGTTTCCGTCTCTCAAAATTCGTTCCATTTTACGTAAATTTGCTACCGAGAATTTATATTTTAATAACCTCGATTGTTTTATAACTAGAAAACTAAAAACGTTTTGAAAATATCGACAATTGAATTTTAACACGGGTTAAGATAAGCTCGTTTTTTTCTCAAAAATTGAAATATGAAATTTACGGAATAAAATAACGGAATCCGTAATATTTACTTTTGAAACGGAATTGGTGTTACGATGTGCAAAACAGACGATGAATAGTAATAAGGACAATAATTTAAAAGTAATCATTACTTAGTTGAAAACTAGTCTAGCTAAGTAGCCTATATGTCACGTTTACGGGCGTGGTTCCGTCGTTCGTTTACGTCTTCGCGTAGCCGGGTCTCGAAATATTATTTTAAAAATTTGATAAATCATTCTTATTTATTGCAAGATGGAAAATTATTTTAAATTGTCAAAACGATGGTTTACTATTCGTAAAATATTTTTCTTGTTTTAAAGATTGTTTAACGATTGATTTAAAACTTTAATAATGTTTGTTAAACACGGGGTGTTACAATGTCAGCCAACATTGTCAGTGGAATTGTAAGCGACATTCCCAGTGTTGCTACCAATGGAGTTGTCCATACAACCGACAACGCCCTGATGAAAAGCAGCATGGTTTAGTAAGGAAACAAAAAACAAACACTATAATGACTAACGAGTCACAATTGGATGAAATTGGGATTAGATAGTCAAATACCAAAAGTAATCTGATAGGACACTTCCGATCAATCCATTTGCAAGAACTACCTCATCCGTTTTAGCAGAGTGGGGAATTGTGAACTTTGGTCACGAGCGAGCCCGGGCTAGGAACTGTGACTCGGCGCATGTTCTCAAAGTCAGGCACTACTGAGTCGGGCTGGTCAGGCACGAAGCACGACTGGGCCGACACAAAGCACGGTCCGACACGTCCGATTTGCCAACTCTAGTTGCATATATACAATTGTTATAATAACTAAAAATGAGGCAGTACAGTGTTCTCGACTTAGTTCAGTTCAGTTTAGTTTAGTGCGTACCGTAAGCTCGAGAATTTTGAATGAAACCACCTAACATGCCACCAGTATTAGTAGCAATGAAAACATCCGACCCGATTTCATTATTGAGTCCCTGCAACATCTGAGCCAACTGCGGGTTAAAAATCGACGCTGCATATTCCGGCTGAGGCGCACATTGCCCGCCTATTGAACCCTGTGACGCCAGCTCTCCCGGCACATAACCTAGTGGTCCAACTGGTGGGAAGTGGACGAGACCCGAAAAAAAAAGAACAAAACCAAACAAACTAGTTAACAAAATCTAACTCTCAAAGTCGATTTCAAGGCAAAATTTCAGAACTTACCTGGTACACCCGGTCACGCCACTTCATCCCAGCCTCCATCTCATCCGCAGAACAAGGAGGAAGAGGCTCCGCAAAGGTCATCCCAGCCGCGTCAACCCTGAGTAGTGTCAAAGAAAAGTCTGGGGGCTGAACAACATCGGCCGAGTCGACCAACTGAAGGAAGGCAAGCCAATCAGGACACAAACAGACACAAAACCATGAAACAAAAGCAAACAAAAAACCAAATACTCACCACGAGGCGGTGACAAGCTAGCCGCTGGCAGACGTGAGACACGTAGAAGGCGCCAGACACCAGTAACGAGTCGCCTCCCTCTCTATCTCTACTCTTGCGAGCCTCTGTGGTGGTTGGCGGCCTAAACATGGTCCAGGGAGGATCAACCGACACCTTGAACTCGTCATATAAGCACTGACGCACCAACCTCTTGCTCAAGTACCACACCGAGCGAAACAGTGAAGGAAGAAGTATCCTCCTATAGCTCCTAGGCCTTAACTCTGCCCTCACATACTCGGGAAAACCCTCATAGTCGGGCCAAGGCCGGGCCACGAACTGCATAAGCAAGCCTACATCTTAAAACTCCTAACCTTGGGGGATATCTAAGAAAATAAACGGTAAGAAGGAAAACTTACATCCTCGAGGCGCAACTGGTTCACCAGCACGTTCTCCGACGAGTAGTGGCTCGTCGTACTCTTGGTCTGAGTCAGCCACCACTCAATCCCAGTCGGAAGCCTAGCCGGACGAATACGCACCGTCTTGGGTGCTAGACACGGGAAATAAGAGTAGATCCAACCTGCAAAACCCGAGACACCGTCAGCAAAACCAAACCGAACTAAACATAATTCTGGAACCAAATATGGAATCAATGAATTACCTCTAGTACAAGACCTGGACCCACAATGGATATAATAGAGCCTGAGTCCACCCTCTCCGGCCTCACCATGACCTGTAGGTAGCAGGTCATCTCCGCGAAAGCCGTGGTCACCCAATCAAAACGTCCTAACTGACCCAAGTCAGCTAGGAAAGGCAAAATCCTAGTACTAAACCTCTCGCCCTTATTCGAGAAGTGGATCGACCCTAGGAAGTACCACAACCATAGACGAGCATTCTGCGCCGCCGTGTTGGGCACTAGACCCTCCAGAACCGCCACCCTCTCAAAGTGGTCGTTAATATATGAACTCACTAAAGCATGAGGCGTGCTTTAAGCCGAGGGCTCTAAGCAGTCCTCGATCCAACCCTTAACCTCGTCACTATCTAACCTAGGGCCCTTAGGAGCCCATATAATCATCTTGGGACCCCAAGGCAAACCCGTGATAACCCCGAAGTCCTCAAAAGTCATACCGACCTCCCCAAACGACATACGAAATGTCGAGGTGGTGTCGTGAAAGTGATCTACCATCACTCTAATCACCATCAGGTTGCACTCAGTCTTGCAACCCAGCAAATGGACCCAATGTCCGACCAAAGGACCCAGAGTCGTCCCCATGATTATCTCCTTAGCCTCGGGACTAAGCTTTAGCGTGTAAATCTGCAGGCACGTCGTAAATCCCGAGAAGGTCCTCATCGGACCTGGGGGACTGCAAACCGAGACAATACGAATATAAATAAATAAGCTAGCATAAACCAAAGCCAATAACATGGATCGAGGCACTCACATGGCCGTTTACAACACGGCTGGATATGTGTAAGTCCGGATGTAGCAATAATTGCCGACCGTCCCAATCCCGAACCCAAACGGGATCCTTATAGACAGTCTCCTCACCCTTCTCAATAGGCCCAGGGACGTGCGCCCTCCTAGCAACTGTCTCAGGCAACCGACGCCTCGTGACCCTATCAAAGTTAGCCTCGTCCGCGGCTCCAGGCTTATGGCGCTGCGAAGGGGCGCTCCGTCGCCTCTTACGAGCCACCCGGGAAGTCAGCGAGATTGACCCGGTAGCCTCACCACTAGTACCAGTAGAAGGGACTCCCACGGGACGCTTGCACCATTTCTAGCTGCAAAACAAAACAAAAGACGCACCCCGGGTCAGGTCAAGGTAACCCAAACAAGTCAAAATAAGCTCAAAATTTCGGATAGTGATTTCACAATTCCGAAAGACTCACTAGCACCTATTTTCGACCCTGGTCAAAATAAAATCGGTTTCGAGAAAATCCGGCATCGTTACGATATCATTTGGTCCGTCGTAGCTTTACAGACTCACACGGAATGACCCAGAGTGCATTCGAATTCACAAAAATCGACATATGAGCTACCCATAACACCACAAGCGATAAGCGAACAAGGTTACAAGAATCAAGTATGGGAACGAACGAGAAATCAAACCCTAAACCCTAGCATTCCAACTTTTACCCATACGGAGCCACTAAACCACCTCCAAGCTTCATCTCAAGCTAACAACTACCCTGTCGAGCTCTACTCTATCCTAATTCAATGATGGGACCAAGAGTAAATCGAGGCTTAGCGAAAATGAAATACCCAAATTGATTCTAGGGTTTAAGCAAAATTAATTCACAATTATACTAATCAAGCATAAATCGACAATAGATGAGTAAGAAACACTTACCCGGAGTCGACATGATCGAATGTGACAAAAGTTGAGTTAGAAATTGGTTAAGCAAAGTCGAAAGAGCGAGTTATTTTAGACGATGGGAGGATCGCGTTCGATTTTTGGGACGAATGAATCACCTTTCCCCTTCCTTCGCTGACTTAAACAAATCCGACAACCAAAATCAAAAACGCCTCAAGGCTGGCGTTCGAATTTCGAATCAAGGAGGCTCCGACGATTAAGTCTGCGACCGCTGGGGGCTAGGTGACCGAGTATTAAAGCGCCCCAAGACCAAGGACTGATCCCACACTCTAAAGCAAAAGCCAAGTAACCCAAACACTATAACCAATACCCCCGAGACGCACCTCCACGTACTAAACAAAATAAGCAAAGACGGGACAATTTACTTCTCCCCTGCGGATTAAGCGAACCTCAACACCCCTTCTAACAGGACGATTAAAGTCAATCTACCTTCCCCCGTTGGAGTAAGCACGAAATCCCAAGCTAACACGACAGCTCGTACTAAAACCCATGACAACCTCAAATACACTATCTAAGCAGAGCACCTCCCACTGACCGGCACAGTCCGTCACGCAAAATCATGAAAATCCCCAGCGGCACCCATTAACTCGGAATGACAAAAATGCAAGCGCAAACCCAGTATCCTAGCAGGTCCCTAAGCACTCAATTTATGCCCCCAAAGGAGTCCCCAAAGCAAGCGCAAACCCAAGAAACAACGTAAACACCATGATACACTCGTTAAGAGCTTATGCAATATCCTTGACAAGAATCCTAAGCAAAACAATCACCAAACCCAAACAATCACTCACCTAATAAGCAATAGGCCAGAGGTAGTCGGAAACTGTCTTGAAGAAAGCAATAAACTAGGGATAGTCGGAAACTATCCTAAAGAAAGCAATACTCCAGGGATAGTCGAAACCTATCCCAAAGAAAGCAATATACGAGGGATAGTCGAAAACTATCCCAAAGAAAGCAATAGGCCAGAGACAGTCGAAAACTGTCTCGAAGAAAGCAATAGACCAGACTATCCCAAAGAAAGCAATAGGCCAGAGACAGTCGAAAACTACCTCAAAGAAAACAATAGGTCATAGACGGTCGAAAGCAATAGACCAGGGATAATCAGAAACTATCCCAAAGAAAGCAATAGACCACGAATAGTTGGAAACTATCCCAGAGAAAGCAATAGACCAGGGATAGTCGGGAACTATCCCAAAGAAAGCAATAGTCCAGGGATAGTAGGAAACTATCCCAAAGAAAGCAATAGACCAAGGATAGTCGGAAACTATCACAAAGAAAGCAATAGTCCAGGGAGTCGGAAACTATCCCAAAGAAAGCAATAGACCAGGGATAGTCGGAAACTATCCCAAAGAAAGCAATAGACCAGGGATAGTCGGAAACTATCCCAAAGAAAGCAATAGACCAGAGATAGTCGGAAACTATCCCAAAGAAAGCAATAGTCCAGGGATAGTCGGAATTCTCCCGAAGGAAGCAAAAGACCAGGAAAAGACAGGATCCTATTCCAAAGAATTTAAACCCTAAACCAACACAACCATCCACCAAGGATATTAAGTCAGAACTAAAGCACCAATGAAAGACTTAAGCAAAAGGTCCATGTCAAAGACCGAAACACTAACCAACTAAAATAACAAACCAAAAGCAAAATAAGCAAGACGCGCAAGCCCAGATCCAAGCATCAACCGACGACCGCAGGCAAGGAGGTCAGGTATGATTTCTAACCCTTGGCTGAGGAGCCCCGATACATAGTCCAACGGACTTAAAACGACCCGAGCGGACCGCCACCAGGTCGTAATTCTCGATTGACCTGGGCGGCTATACTTTGACTTTCACCTTGTCCAAGCCTCAGTCAAAGTAGGGGCTTCTGTGGACACCCAGATTCTGACCTAGTGGCTGCAGGAGTACCCGACAAACACCCGATGACGATCGAACTGCAACACAACGCGAGTTTACAATGTTTTAGATGCCTTTTCTATAGAACGGATCAAATAATTACTCGGAAAAAGTAATTCAACATCAAGACGGTCTTAGTTGTGTCATTACGCTCACGTCGACACTAATTAGAGTCAATTCCAACACCGGGACCCCGAATCGGTCCCGAAACACACAAAGTCAAACCCGAGTCAGCGTGTCAGGCCAAGCGAACCTCGAGACGCGCGCCCGAGGCCCATCGGCGCATGATTCGCTAGGTCACGGAGATGCTTAACCCCCAAGCAAAACACGAGATCACGTATTATCTCCGTTTTGGAAAGTTTCAAAATTGGATCTTCGAAAATCCAATCGCCCCCTTCCAAGCGTCTCAATCTTGGTGTGCTTGGCCTCAGGCGCCTCAATCTTGGTGCGTATGCCACCAGACGCCTGAAAAGTTGATTTGAACTTCAAGAAAAACTATAAATACTCCCCCCCTCTCCGCTCATTTCCACACACAATTCATACTTCTCAATCCCCCTCCTCCTCTTTACGAGCTTCTTCTAACTTAGCGTCGCACTCCGATTCTAAGTACGATCCACTCGATCTTCTATTCCCAATACGCGAATCGACACTACTTCTCATAGTTCCTCGAGTCATTGGCTCGATCTGAATGAAAAAGGGCATCCGTGTTCGACTAGCCACTTCACAGCACCGTAGTGAAGCACTGTCGGATTTGCCGCAGGAAGCAATGAGGATCTGCCTAAGAAGTCGTATCGTCACTAGGTTGTCATCTAAACACAACTTTATATTCTGTATTCTTTATTTATGCACTTCGATAACATCGGGTCCGACTCATATGGACACCAGGTCCATGGCACGTCGTAAACATACTTAACATCCACAACTTCAACCATAAACACTAAAACACCCTAAACTAAACCTGAGTAGCTCCGAGATCCGTTCTTGACCATCTATGCATCGTGTCTCGTTTAGTGTACACTCGGAGGGTGCAACTCCTCACAATGTGATTTACTTACGTTTTGCATTCACCACCTTCGTATGATTTACCGCTTTATGACCAAATAGCATGCTAAGTCACCTAATGCGGAACTCAAAACTTAAACAAACTAAAACTGAACAAGTGGTGGTCGGGTTCCATATTAATCCCGATGCTCACTCCTCACACGTGGTTCAACGCATCTTCATTAATACCGAAATGACGCACCTTAAGCAGAATACCAGGTAAGGTATACCATGAGAATGACTAATATCCGTATTATCACGTTAAAATTGATTTGCTAATACGTATAATATCTAGTACTCTCTACTCTCCTACGTGCATCTTTTCATGGATTGCTTGTCACATGAAATCGTATGCAAAGAATGTGAACACAACTACTTCGACAACAAAAGCTTGCTTGTCCTTAAACAACCGACTTAGCAAATATCTAGGGTTAAAACAACGGATGTTATCGTACTTCCGCAGCAATTAAGGAACGAAGCTATCAGCCCACCGATTGATTAGTAGAGGCCAGTAAGTGCGGGCGGGATTGGGTGTCGATGTCTAGCTAACGTTGGCTTCCCAATACGTACCCTCACCCCTTACTCAGAATCTACGGTTTCCGGATGGCCAAAACCATTGGCAATGAGAGTCATTATAAACATGGAATGCTTAAGGGTACAAGTCTTTATCTTTAGGTCCCTATGTCACTCAACTTTGAGCCGACTAAGGATTAAAGTGACTTGAATGGTTCCGAGTTCCCAAAATTAACTTTGTAGCGACTCCACAAATCGGGAACGAATTCGATTCACTAAAAAGGTCGTCTTACCAAACATATCGACCTTTAAGCACTTACAACCACGTCTCGATCGATTCTAACGGAAACACGGGTGTCCGCATCTGTCTAGTACAATTCAAATCATCAACCAAATTGTGGTCTGACACATCTTCCCGTACGCGAGATCGGACCGGCCCGAGGACGATGGGGTCGCGTGGGTGGCCGCCGCAATCAGGTCCCGCGCGCGAGCGCGGGAGCCGAGCGGTGTGGGCGAGCGTCCACAATTACCATTTTGTCCCTATATTTTCTATTATTTACCTATTTTGCCATTAAACTAAGCACTGTCCATCTAATTTTGATGAGTAACTTGTGCTTAGTCACCAAAAATTCATCAACATTTCTCACTTTATACATACTTTAACAATTTCTTAATTTCGGTGCAAAAGTAAATGGGGCGAAAATTAAAAACTGGAGGGAGTAGTTCATATTACTAAATTATTATGTGTATCATCGAGAGTTAAAGAGAGACGAAAATTCTACGTTGATCCATGGCTAGTTGAGATGGAAGGATTGGTCTTCCCACTCTAAATCTCTCCCTTTTATTTCTCACAAGATGATGGGTGTCTTTGTGAAAGTATATATGAGAGGAATGAGTTGAGGACCTACTTCCCTATTTATAGAAGTCCCACCTTATTAAGCCCATCAAATAATATATGGTAGAACTAGCTTTTTTACCCGTGTGCTACACGGGTGGTTTAATAATTGTATCAAAAATAAAAAAAAACTTATAATTAACTATTTATTTATTTTGTATATACTTTCTTCGTCTCAATCTATCAAGCTTAAACCATATACGGAGTATGAGGATTATGTATCATTCACCATATTTGAATAGACTATATGAGTAGAAAGGTTGAACACATTATGCACCAATATGAAAGAGATAAAGGAAATATTGAATAGGTAATGCGGCGACTTTGATGGCATAATGTACTCGTCGACATGTATTAAAAGTGTGAGGATTAGCTTATGGCACACCACCCGACTAGACATTTGAGAATCTAATCCACCCTAAAAACTTACTCGTAAATTAATCAACCCAAAAGTATTCCAAAATAACTCATTGTTTTTTTACCTAAACTTGAAAGACACCCGTGTAATCGTGACCCATCCTCTTAACCCATTTTGCTAAGTTTACACTCAGATATAAACGTAATTTCTCATGCATATCTAAGCAACATGTAAGGTTTTAATGTATCTTACATAAATAACAAATTGAATCTCAATAAGATACCCATAATCATCCTTTATACTCCTTTTGTCTCAGTCATTTATTCATCTCTGATTAAATTTTTTTTATCACAAATAATATAAAATCTAACAAATGACCGAGATGAAAATTAAAGAGTGTGAATTTGAAACATAGTAAACTAAATTTAATCAACCGATATCAAATGAACGACTTTCATTCGATTTTGTAGAAGGGTGAATATAACATCACTTAGAAGATCGATAATAATATAAAAGAATAAAAACACAAAAACACAAAAATGCTAGAGATAAAAAGAGAAAATGCTCTAAAAATCGGAGAACCCTAAAAGCATATTGACCAATAGGCAGCCATGACTAGATCCAAGATAAATTCTCCTAGGATTAATCCATGTACAACAATTTTGAAACTCAAGGAAAAAATTCAACAACACAAAAATCAAAGTAATGATTATGTTTCTGCATATAATGATAGCTCTGAAGATTTCGAGGACATAGAACTCCAAGCTTTTTATCTGGAGCATGACCTGAATATAATACAAGAAGAACAAAAGGAAGAAGATATGGCAGAGCAACAGTGGAATACGGTTATTGGAAAGAATAAAGCCAACAACAACAAGCCTACGCTGCAACTTACAGAGGAGGATGTAGCTGAAGAAATAGAGTATTGGTCTAATGCCATCTATGGTTATGTGATTGGAGCCAATCCCCATGGAATGTAATATCAGGGTACATCCGGAGGATTTGGAAGTGTTTAAGTGTGGATAAGGTCTCTTTTCTGGCGAATGGTGTCTTCATGGTTAGATTCAAGAGAGGACAAACTTAAGGCTTTGGATGGCGGATTTTTTATGTTTGATAATAAGCCCATCATTCTGAAAGAATGGACTCAGGATTCATAACTTATTAAGGAGGATTGTAAGACTCTACCTATTTGGATCAAACTTCATGGGTTATATATGAAATTCTGGGGTCAAGCAACCTTGGCTAAGATAGCTGGACTGAGGGGGGGAGGGGGGGGGGGGGGGGGGGGGGGGGGGGCAGTTCCTAAAGTGTGATGAGATAACTGCAACAAAAACATTTCTCAGTTTTGCAAAAATATTAGTAGAGGTTGAGTTGAATCAAGAATTCCCGACGAGCATGACATTTCTTGATGAGAAATGCATGGAGATTACTATTACAGTATCTTATGACTGGCTCCCCGTAGAATGTACGAGCTATAAGGGTATTGGGCATACTGCAGATATCTGCAAGAAACAGAAAGCAATGGTGAAGGAGAAGAAGCAGACTACGCTGAAGCCTGTGAGACAATGGCAACCTAAGCCTATTCTAGAGGGTCCACCTCATGTTCCTCAAAATGATGGGGGACTGGACGAGTTAGTTACTCCTAGAGTGGCTCCAATGCAACCTGTTTCATTTCAGAGAGTTTTGACTAGAGTTCAGAGACCAAAAAGTGAAGCTCTAAGGGTTTATTCATCGGAACCTATATCATTTTTGGAGGCTTTATTACAATCAAAAATCAAAGAGGGTGAGGTGGCATAGGACTGAAGCCTCCTGAAAATGGTTAACATTAAAGGTTTTGGAACAAAGCAGCTGGATATTAAATGGTTCCTGAATAATAATAATGTTGGGTTGTTTGGTCTTCTTGAGACTGGAGTGAAGAGTATAAATTGGAGTAAGGTTTTTAATAATATTTGTAGTGAGTGGGCAATAGTCACAAATAATACTTCGTACTAAATATAAGGAAGGCACGATTTGGACTTTGTGGCAGCCTAGTTTGTATGAAGTGAAAATTATGGATATCACTGCTCAAACTATTCTCATGGAGGTTTTAGATAAGACTTGGTGAAAACAATACTTTCTTACTGTTGTGTATGGGAATAATAATAATGTTGACCGTTGACCGTAATAGTTTGTGGTCAATAGTGGAGAATTATCATGTTATTTGTAGAGGACCTAGATAATTTGGGGGACTTTAATAATATAGATGATGTTAATGGCGGGATCGAGGCACCTGTAACATTGGCGGAGATAAGAAGGTTTAGGCATAGTATGCAGCAATGTGAAATGGAATAACAAACATGAGGAAGGCATTAGATTTTTCAGCAGAATAGATCGGATTTTTATTATTGAAGAGTGGTTTGAGTTGTATCCTGATGCTAGGGGTAATTTCTTACCTGAAGAGCTCTATGATCATTGTCACTTACCTTGAGTCCCTAACCGGTGTCTATTTCACCGCTTTGTTGAGGGAAGCGGTATTTGTTTTGTCTTGAATGCAACCGTTTGGTGAATGTTTGCTTTTGTGTTTGTTTGTTTGTGTGTTTTCGTGTCCGGTTGCATCCACAGTTTTGTCGCAAGACCCCACTTGCCTTGCGGAGAGCACTTGTCCTCTAAGTGTTCTCGCGTGATTTTAAAGAGCGTAGGGTGCGCTAATACCCGCTCGGCTAGTAGTCTAGTTCTTTTAGCTTCTTTTAGTTAGTTGGTGCTTACTCGAGGGCGAGTAAGGGTTAAGTGTGGGGGAGTTGATAAGTGTAGTTTGTAGTGCCTAAATTGTTGTGTTTGGTCCCGGTTTCTCTTGTGGAATCGCTTCTTGGGAGCGGTTTCTGGGCTACTTATGCTTCTTCTAGTTCGTTTTAGGTTCCCAAGACCGTTCATGGAGAATTGGAACAATTTCGACTCGTTTCATACACTTTTGGAGCCAACGAAGAGAAGGAGCGATCACTCGATGCCTTGGATTCGATCCCGAGACATTGGGACCCATTCACGAGCCCCTTAGACTCGATCCCAAGCCCCAAGAATCGATGGGAAGCCCATGAGAGGCAAGGAGGGACCTTAAAGATCATATTGAAGGCCTACAAGACCCTTCCCGGGCGGGATAGTAGCCTTCCCGACTGGGAAGGGGTGCGCAAATGGAGTTGCTCCTGTTTTGGGGCCGTCCCGGTCGGGACCACTTCATTCCGGACGGGACCGTCTCGTCCCGGACGGGATGGGTCAGTTACAACACGAGACCTTTCTTTTCATTCTCCTTCACTCTTGTAACCTTATAAATACTCCTCCCTTGTATTGCTTAAGCATCTTACATTATCTTATACTATCTTAGACCTCTCTACATGAGACTAAAGCCTAGAGAGAGTGCCTCCTCTCATTAGCTTAATCTCTCTTTAAACTCTTGTTAATCTTAGATTAATCTAGTTTATTAGTCTTGTATTAAGGAGATTCTTGAAGACTCATCCAAGCGCAAACCGACCTTAGTAACTAAGTGACACCTACACCCTTGATTACCCAACCATCCTTCTACACTTATGAACCCAACCTAACCCTACTCCTTCCCATATTTGATTTATCTATCCCTTTAGTCGATCATCTTCTCTAGTTTATCTGCTTAGTTAATCTTTCGTTGTTTCATTAGTTCATGTCACACTTAGTACATTGTTAGTCAACTTTCATCACCTTCAACCATCATAGATTGTCAATTATCGTCTTCTTTGTGTTTGTTTGTGTGACTTAGCCTTGTTTCTAGGTAGACCTAGTCTAGACACCTATAACCGTCTCCGTGGACACGACCCGACTTACCCTAGCTACCGTTAGGATTAGTTGGACTCTACTTGTTGGTGGGGACCCACGGCAAAATTTTTACCATCAGTTGGCAAAATCAGAACTCAAGAGACTAAATAAGAAGAACTTTTCAGATGTGGAGAATGCAAGTAAAGTTGGGAAACTGAAACTGGAAGAGATGTAGAAGCAAATACAGGCATATTCTACTAATCTGGACTTGTATGGTAAAGAGAAGCACTTGGCTGCTGAGTACTTAAACTACTGAAAGCTAAACATTCCTTTTTGAAACAAAGAGCCAAATGCCATTGGGTAGAAGAGGGGAATGATTACACTGCCTTCTTTCACTCTTGTACCAAGAAAAGACTAGCTAGAAACAAGGTACTAAGAATCAAAGACAGTAATGGGGGAGTATGCACCAGTGCCTTGGATATATATCAACCATGCTTTTGAAGACTTCTATATTGAGCTATTAGGATCAAGAAAGCTTAAGCTTGTCTCACCAGTGCATAAGCCTACTGTCCGGGCAGACAGAGTGGTTAGCAGGGATCAGGCTAAGGAACTTCTCAAACCTTTCACTGATGATAAATTTAAAGCTTGTCTGTTTGATATTCCTGGCGAAAAAGCACCAGGACCGGATGGGTATACTAGTCAATTTTACAAAGACGCTTGGCATATAATTGGCAAGGATGTTTTGTTGTATGTTCAAAATTTTTTTAGATCAGAGAAAATGTTGAAGCAGATTAATCATAAACTCATAACTCTCATCCCTAAGGTGTCTATGCCTGAAGATATTACACAGTTTCATCTCATTGCTTGTTGTAATACAATTTATAAATGCATCACCAAGGTGTTGTGCAAGAGACTAGGTGAGGTCCTCCCTTCTATCATTAGTTCAAATCAAAGTGGGTTTGTGAAAGGAGAGAAATGTTGAGAACATCCTTATTGCTCAAGACTTGGTGAGATTGTATGGTAGGAAGGCATGTTCTCCTAGACGCATTATGAAGTTAGACCTTAAGAAGGCCTATGACTCTATAGAATGGTCTTCTTAGAAGAGATGATGGTAGTTGTAGGTATCCCCATGGAGTTTGTAAGATTGGTTATGGAGTGTGTATGCACTTCATCTTATTCTCTAGTGATCAGTGGTTCTACATTTGGATTCTTCAAAGGAAAAATGGGGCTCAGGTAGGGAGATCCTCTTTCTTCTTTATTGTTTGCAATCTGTATGGAGTACCTGTCTCGGATTTTACAGCAGATATAAGATGTTAAGGGGTTTAAGTATCATTCCTTGTGTAAAAGAACGAAGCTTTATCATCTATGTTTTGCAGACGACTGGCTCTTATTTTCTTATGGAAATGTGGAGTCTGTCACGTACAATTCTCATGAGGTCTTTTCTAACCTTCTCTGCTGCTTCTGGGTTACAAATGAATAGCTCTGTACTGGTTGATAAGATTGTTGAGCGAATCAAGAATGTAGGTAATAAACATATGTCCTATGGACTGGAATACTGCTTCTACTACAAAGTGCATTTGATGGATAGCTAATGTAACAGCCCGGTCCGAACTAGGATCATAAATGTTAGTCGTGGTAACTCGTCAGGCTCTGTACTGGTCCCACAGAACAACACGAGTCCTTTCCAGTGCATTTTGACCTCACTCATGCGCATCTTGGAAATCTTCCAAGGAGGTCACCCAACCTTAGACTACTCCCAGCCAAGCACGCTTAACTGCGGAGTTCTTTTGCATGGATGACCAGAAAAGAAAGTACACTTTGTTGATATGAGTAGTACTTTCAATCCCTTTAAGCACTAGTCATTCAAGATCATAATTGAACATCTTCAATAAACATGGGGTGTTTCAATCACTCCCACTTGAAGAACGCAACAACCTCGTTGCTGTTGTGTTCCAAGTTTGGCCCACTTTTCTACCTATTTAGACCCGTTTTCCTATCGCTTTTGTGAGATTTGTGTGCGATTATCGCCTTATTTTAGTCTTTCTCACTCTAGCGACCACTCTTATGCATTTTACCCATTTTTGGGTAGTTTTCCTACTATTTTGGTAGGAATCCATTGTCCGAGAGCATGTTCGAGCTTACATGGGTACAAGAAAGTGGAATATCGTCCCAAAGCATGATTAAAGTCCAAAGTCCAAACCCAAGAGGTGAAACCTTGACCAAATGGCAAAAGGCAATGATACGGCAAAACTCAAATCCATTAGGCAACTTCACAAGGCAAGGTCACACTTCAAATGCATATATCAAGAGTTACAGACCTTGGATCAAAGCGATTTTAGTTTGAGGTGAAAGCTTATCCTCTTAGGTTTCCAACGACATATCACACGCCCCAATCAAAGATTAAACAAGAGAGTTATGGCCCTCTGAAGCCACATGGCAAAATTTCACCCGATGAGATTTGACCGGGCGAAATTTCACCCTACGAGATTTTTGAGTTTTTGGTCAGATTTTTCACAGGGCGAAATTTCACCCAATGAGATTTTGACCGGGTGAAACTTCACCCGACGGTATTACAGTGAGAATAGAGGGAATCCGCAGTGCAAAACTTCACCCTATGAAGATCCAAATGGCAAAGTTTCATTTCAAGGGCAAAAATTAGAATTGGGCTTTGTTTTAAGTGACCCATTAAGGCTTTGTATATATATGGTTATCCCTAGATTTCTATCATATACTTCATTACTATGCTTCATTAGATCTAGTAACTCTCCATTAGCTTAGAGTAGTTTATATCATTCTAATCTAGTAAAAACATTAGTCTAGTCTTAGATTTTATTTGAAGATTGAAGATTTTTTGCAAAGATTAGTGACAAGTTCTTGTATTTTCTTCTTCAAGTTTCATCTTTTTTATATTAATCTTCATCTACTTCATTGAGTTTTCCCTCTCCCCAAGATTTTATTTGTATTTAATGGTACTTTCTTCTCCTCTCTCCCATCTCTAATTAGTTTATTCTCTAGTTTTTCCTCTAGTTTATTATTTTTCTTGGGTTTTCTTGCTTTGTTATTGATTTTCCTAGTAGAGTTTGTTCTTGGTTTTAATTTTCTCTCACTTGTGTTAGATTAATTTCCCTTCTTTTTGTGAGTATGGATTGTTTTTGCCTAATTTCTTTGTTAGTTGTTCTTGTTAGTTTTACCATGATTAGTGAGTAGATCTTTGTTAGAGGGTTATGGGAGAATGGATTTGGGTAACATGGATTAAGAATTCTAGTGATTGGATGCACTTGGGTTGATTTGTCTATTTTGGAATTGTTGTATGCTTGTTGACTTTACTTGATCAATTTGGTTGACTCGTATTCACCCTCGTCAATATGGGGAAACTCGGAGCTTGGGTAATTCCGACTTAGTGAGCTAGCTTCTTCGTCGCGAAAGCGAGTCTTTGTGAGGTCGGGTGTAGAGACCGAAAGGTGACCCATCCCTTATCGATCGTGTGTCATTCCCTTCATTCCTTATTTATGTGTCTCATTTCTGATTCCCCGACTCCTCCTAACACCTTTCCTTTATTTGATTTCTCTTAGTTATCCTAGTCTCGTTCTCTTTAGTTTAGTTCGTGACCACCTAAAACCCCCCTTAGACTCCAAACATACTTGAACTTAGACTCGACCGACTTTACATAGACCGTCCGTGAGGATCGATCCCGACCTACCACTACTACGTAGTTAGTTTGTCGATGTTAGAAATATTGTTTAATCGTGCGGGTCGCGACGCCCGGGTATCAGTTGCGCCTGGCAGCATAACCGCTGACCCAAAATCCACCCCCCGCTAGGTGCCAAGTACACAGTCGTAGGGTTGCTCTGATACCATTTGTAAATATAACACCCTCATTTGCGTAGGAGACTTACCAGACATTTCCAAGTAAATAAGGATGTTACCATCTTGGTTTCCCGAGGAAGTAGCTCATTACAATACAACATGGAATGCCAAATCGGCCATGTAATTTAAAACATTACAACCCATTAACTATTACAACTCTAGATACACAGCGAAAGCTTTATATATAATCTATATAACAAGAATGCCTACGCATTAACCCATGCTACATCCAGTCTCATAATCGCGTTCGCCCCAATCCCGTACATGCATCCTAGCATCTAAACACATCATAACATACATAACCTGCACTATAGACTGCTCTGCGTTTGACCAAAAATATCAATTGGATCACCACAGGTCCCCAAGAAATTGGGTGACAAGTTAAACATAATAAACAAGGTCAGCCACGCAGAGTAAGGAATAATCATACAGTTCAATAAAATAGTAGTTGAGCATGCGATAGACAATTCTGATACCAATACACAATCACGATGATACAACCACGATCTCAATGATCTCAATCTCAATTCCAATCTCAATCTGAATTCCAATCTCAATCTCAATCTTGGTTTCCACACTAGAAACCACAATAGTACAAAGAGTCCCGTATTCATTAATGTGCACATTGTGGACGTCTGTCCGCACCGCCCGGCACCCCGCGCGTGCCCGCGCGGGACCGACCCGGTTTTCATCGTGTGGCGGCGGCCACCCATGCGGCCCCTTCCCAGCCGGGGGTCGGTCCGATCTTGCATACGGGGCGAAGTGTCGGACCTCGATTTGGATGACGATCCGGATTTTTACTAGACGGGTGCGGGCACCCGTGTTTCCGTTTGGGAATCGATCGAGACGTGGTTGTAAATGTTTAAAGGCCGATTCATTTGGTAAGGCGACCTTTTTAGTGAACTGAATTCGTTGCCGATTTGTGGAGTCGCCACCGAGTTAATTATGGGGACTCGGAAACCGTTCAAGTCAACTTTGATCCCTTGCCGGCTCAAAGTTGAGTGGCACGGGACCTAAAGATAAAGACTTGTACCCTTAAGCACTTCATGCCTGGAATGACTCTCATTGCCATTGGTTTCGGACATCCAGAAACCGTCGATTCTGAGTAAGAGGTGAGGGTACGTATTGGGAAGCCAACATCCGATGGATGTCAACACCCAATCCTGCCCGCACTATAGCGGCCCCTACTAATCAATCGGTGGGCTGATTTCCTAGTTCTTTTGTTGTGGTGGAAGTACTGTAACATCCGTTGTTTTAACCCTATGCTTAGCTACGTCGGTTATTTAAGGACAAGTAAGTTTTATCGTCGGAGTAGTGGTGTTTACATTATTTGCATGCGATTTCACGTGACAAGCAGGCCATAAAAAGATGCACGTAGGAGAGTAGAGAGTACTATGTATTATACGTATTAGCAAATTAGGTTTAACGTGATAATACGGATATAAGTTATTCTTGTGGTATACCTTACCTGGTATTCTGCTTAAGATGCGTCGGTTCGGTATTAATAAAGATGCGCCGAACCTAATACGGTGAGCACCTGGACTAATACAGAACCCGACCATCACTTTGTTCAGTTTTAAGTTATTTTACGTTTTGAATTCCGTGTTAGGTGATTTAACATGCGATTATAAGGTCATAAAAGCGATAAATCATACGAAAAACTGTAAATGCGAATGTAAGTAAATTACATTGTAAGGAATTGCACCCTCGGAGTATACACTAAACGGGAATCGATGCATAGATAGTCTTGAGAATGAATCTCGGAATTACTCGGGTCTATTTAGTGTGTTTTAATATTTGTGGTTGAAGTTGGGACGTTACGTATTTTATTAGATGCTTTTGGGCCTAGCGCCCACATCTAGAGTTGTCGTAGTGCATAATAATAGAAAGTACAAATATGGAAAGTTTTGTGTAGATGACAACATGTGACGACTCGATCAACAGGCGGTTCCTCCTAACTTGACCAGTGACTCCGGCAGAACTCCGTTACCATTTGACCTCCCGCGGCTACTCCGGCAGAGCTTCGTTTGCTAAGGACTAGTTTTGCGGCTAATCCGGCAGAACTTCGTTACTAGTTTTTAGCTAGTCGAACACAGGCACCTCGGTATCGAGTGGGGTGCTCGAAGGTGATGAGTAGCGTCGATGTCGCTTTTTTATCGGAACTACGATCGAGTGGATCGTTTGCCTCGGGTGTCGGAGTGCGAGCCCTTAGCGAGAGTTTAGAAGGGGAAGAGAAGAATGGATTTCTGTGTCGAATGAATGTGGCGGAGGGGGGTATTTGTAGGTGTTTTCAGCCCTCATTGCCCATATGGACGCGTGATCTGGGGCGCACCAAGACTCAGGCGCCTGGGCTAAGGCGTGGTGAAACCCAGGCGCGTTGGGTGGGGCGGTTGGGATTTTGAGGATACGGTTTTGATACTTTCCAAAACCGTGAAACGGGTGTATGATATGTTTCTTGGACGTTAAGGCTTCCCACGGATTGACCTACCGCCGTGGTTTTAGTGGGCCTCGGGTGTTCATCCCGAGGCTCGCCTGACACGGTGTTGACTCGGTTCGAGTTTCGGGGCCGACTCGGGGTTCCAATGTCGGAATTAATTCTAATTAGTGTCTATGCGACCGTAACGACACGACTAAGGCTGTCATCATGTTAGTTTTAATTTTTTCCGAGTAATTATTTGATCCGTTCTATAGGAAAACTACCTATAACATAGCGAACCCGCGTCGCGTTGCAGTCCTATCGTCATCGGGTGTTTGCTGGGCACTTCTGCAGCCACCGGGTCCAAATTTAGGTGTCTACAGAAGCCCCCACTTTGACTGAGGCTTGGACAAGGCGAAAGTCAAAGTATAGCCACCTATGTCAATCGAGGATTACGACCTGGTGGCTGTCCGGTCGGGTCGTTTTAAGTCCGTTGGACTACGTGGTGAGGCTCGACAGCCAAGGCTGAGAAGTCATACCTGACGTCTTCGCTTGTGGTTGATCGCTTGGGGCCCGGGCCGTTGCTTGACATCTTGTTCTTGATTCTTGGTGCGCATGCGCTTTGTCTTCTTCGGTTTATTTAGAGGTTTTGTTTAATTTTAAGTGTTTCTGCGCGCTAGCAACGCATTGAGTTGGCTTTTATTTGTACAAGTATATTTTGGGCTGCTTGTGAACCCTTGATGAAATAAAACATTCGAGGGCGTTAGTCTCCACTCGAGCGGTCGTCTTTGGGATGCTTATGACCCCTAGGACAAAACAAAGAGATAAAAAACTATTCGAGGGCGTCGGTCTCCACTCTAATAGCTGTCTTTCGGGATGCTTTTGACCCCTAGGACCAAAATAAAGTGATATAAAACAATTCGAGGGCGTTAATCTCCGCTCGAATAGCTATATTTCGGGATGCCTATGACCCCTAGGACAAAATCAAAGGGATATAAAACCATCCGAGGATGTTAGTCTCCACTCGAATAGCTGTCTTTCGGGATGCTTCTGACCCCTAGGACAAAACAAAGGAACCGTTCGAGGGCGTTAGTCTCCACTCGAGCGGTCGTATTCGGGATGCTTATGGCCCCTAGGACTAAGATTGTTGTGCCTCCGGGATAACTCTGACCCTCGGGCAAAAATGTTGTTGCTGTGCCTTCGGGATAATTCTGACCCTCGGGCAAAATGTTGTGCCTCCGGGATAACTCTGACCCTCGGGCAAAAATGCTGTGCCTCCGGGATAACTCTGACCCTCGGGCAAAATGTTGTGCCTCCGGGATAACTTTGACCCTCGGGCAAAAATGTTGTGCCTCCGGGATAACTCTGATCCTCGGGCAAAAATGTTGTGCCTCCGGAATAACTCTGACCCTCGGGCAAAAATGCTGTGCCTCCGGGATAACTCTGACCCTCGGGCAAAATGCTGTTTGTTTATTCGTTTTAGTTAAATGCTTGTTTTGTGGGTTTGTCTTAGCTAATTTGGTTTTGCAGCTTGTCTTACTTTGTTTGGGTCTGTTATTGCTCTTGTTCCGGTTTGTTTATGCATTTGGGACTTGTTTAGAGTCTATTTAGATTAGTTTGGTTTAGATTTGATTTGTTATGCGTCCGGGCGTAGCGTTTAGGTTAAGTGCGTTTCTTATGCTTGTTTTATTATCGAGAGTGTATTATCGATGTTGATTAGTTGTTGTCCCATTATTGTTGTTATGCTTTGTCTTAGTAGGTGCATGTTTTATATGTATCGACCTTGAGTTTCTTTGCTTAAGTATTTATTGGTGTTTTTGATTCAATCCCTTGCGGGTGATTACATTAAGTTAGATTTATCCCTCTCGAGTGGCTGCGTTAGACTAACTCTGGTCTATGACTTTCTTCGGGAAATTTCTAACTAACCCTGGTCTTATTGATGAGTGGTTGTTTGGGTTTATTGAATTTTTGCATTTAAATTACTAGACTTGATGTGTAAGCTCTTAATGAATGCACAATGGTGTTTGCATTAGTTCTTGGGCTTGCATTTGCTTAATGAATTCTTCCGGGGATGTGCTAAAATAATAATCCCTTGGGACGTAATTTGAGTGCTTAGGGACTTGCTAGGATAAATGGTTGCTTCGAGTGCTTTGGGGTTGTGGATTTGTTTTATCATGCGGTCAAGCGCAAGCATCCTTATTAATCATGGCTCCCGTGTTCGTTTATTGCTGGTGGTCGATTTCGACTAGAGGAGGTTTTAAGGCTTTCCTTATGGGGCTTGAATTTACTCCTAACTCCCTCGATTGACATCTAGGATGGTGCGTGCTCGTCCAGTTAGGTCTTCGGCAGTGGTTGAATGGAGGTTGGTTTAGGCTAGAAGCACTATTCGTCGGCGAACTACCTGCGCCTTGCAGATGTATGTTAGTTTCTTTCTTACAGTTTGTTTTATTTAGTAGCTCTCAAGGTTTAGGATTATTGAAGTATCGGTTTTGGTTTTATCGTTTGTTTTGTCCTATGGTTTAGTATTTGCTTCCATTTGGAACGATTCACTTTTCTTTTAGCTGGTCGATTTGGCTGATGCTGTTCAGCCCCTAGTCTTCCCCTGAAACCACTCAGGGTCGATGTGGTTGGGGTAACCTTCACTGCGCCCCTCCCCCTGTGTTCTGCCAAGGAGATGGATGTCGAGATTGAGTGGCGTGACCGGGTGTACCGGGTGAGTCTTTTTTGTGTTCTTCGTTTGGGTTCTAAAAATTAGGGTCGATTTGCCTAACTTTTATTGTTGCATTCTCAGGTTTCCTCGGCTTGCCATTAGCGGTTGTGGCAGGCTGCCAACCGCTTCCGGGCCTATGCCTCGAGGGTCTCCCGTGACACTTCGGGGCCTCGATTGGTGAGTTCACGCGACTAATACTTAAGTGCATTTTAGGATGTTCCGGATATGGTGGGGCAGTTGGAGACTCGGGTGACCGAGCTCGAGGCGAGAGAGGTTGAGGCACAACGGCTCCTGCAATCTTGAGATGACGAGATCGCCTTTCTAAAGGAGCAGCTGGCTCGGTCCCGGGGGGAGACCTCAGCACAGGGTAAGGCTAGGCATCAGATCAAAAGGAAGGCTGAGGTTGAGGCTGAGGCTGCGGGTGCTACGGAGGAGGTTGGAGGGATTCCCGAGACAGGTACTTTAGATATGCTGTCAGGGATGGATGGTAGTGAGTCTCCTCTTATAGACCTGAAGGACCTAGGGTTAGATGACCAGCTTTGTGAGATCGTGATTGCCGTCTGCGCGGTTTCTAGGGGTCTTTCCTAGCCTCGATTTATATAAGGATTTGTATATTTTGTATATTTGTTTTAGATTTTTAGTGTTTGAATTGGTTGGATTAGTCTTGCTTTTTCGTTTGGCGAATTGTTTACCTAGATTGACAAATAATCACTTTTGCGTTCATTCGTTTTGCGATGTGACTCGGTTTAGGGTGCGTTAGCGTTGCATGAGAGTACGAAAATGGTTTCTTTTGGGGGTTTTGAAATGCGTTAGCTTGAGCCGGGAATCGGATCGGATACTACGTCGATTAAAATGTTTTGACTCGAGATGGACGAGACGTAAAATGTTAACGTAGGATATTAACGTGTTAACATAGGATATTAACGTGTTTTGACCGCATATACTAGGAGATGAGCTTTAGTATGAAATTGGAATTTAAAATCCGAGCACTTTTTGAAAAAAAAAAAAGTTAGACCACTTTTTACATACTCATAATATTGCCTTGTTAGGCTACAAACGGGACTCGACGGTAATCGTTTAAAGGCTACGACACGCCTAGGTGGGGTAGCTTATCACCCTAAAAAAACTAAAAAAAACGTCTAAGTCTTGTTCGTCCGACAGGTAGATCCACGTTCTTGCAGCTCTTGCGCGGGTATTTCGGTTTTCCGGGCGGGTTTTAGGGACTTTGGGAGGTCGTTCCCAATGTCCGGGGTTGAGGATGATAGCTACGGTGATAATGGAGGTTTGAATTTCTATCCTTGGGTTGCTCGGGATGTCGCTTGCATGACTACAGGCGCTTGGGCTGAGGCAACTGGCCTCCGGACCGCCTGGGCTTGGGCGGCCGGAAATTCGGGCGCATGGGCCGTTGCGGTCGGGGCCCCGGGTTATGGAAATTTTCGTTGTTTCCTAATTCTTGTGGGTTTAGGGCTATATATACGGGTCGTGGGTGTTTGTTTTAGACATATTGGGGTATCCATATGGTCTAGCACGTCTATACTTAGCGTTATGTCGGGTTTTGGAAAAATCCTTGCCGAGTGGGTTAGTTCTTTTAAGAAATGTGACCTCGAGGTTAGTTCGAATGATGGCTTGTCAGTGGTTGTCGCGCTTAGTCGGGTCAAGGTGCAAGATAATTTCTTGCGGGCATGTTCTAGGTTTTGGGATCCGAAATACCATGCTTTTGTCTTTCCCGGGGGTAAAATTTGTCCTTTGCCCGAAGAGATAGATGCTATATGCGGGTGGAGCTCAGTTCGACCTTGTGTTCCTTATGGGGATGATGCTTATGCGGTGCGATTTTATCATTTTTTGGACCTTTCGTTGCTAGAGGAGGGTAAGGGTTATTTTGGTACGGATGACCTTAACTTAGAGTTGCTTTCTAGGACGTTCTCACAGGTTGGCTCTCGTCACCTTTCTACCTTGGCTTGTAGGCATGCTTTTAACATTGTCATTGCTTGCTATTATCTTTTTGAGGATGCGAGGTCACGTGAAGGCTGGGGTAATCCTCGGGTTTTGGATGTGGTGATGGCAATGGAACATGGACGGTCACCCTCTTTGCTTATTTTGGGTGAGCTTATTCTGGGTCTTGATGCCACTATCCGGCTACAAGGGACACCTTCTCGGGGTTCTAGGATCATCTTACAGGTGTGTGTTTTTTTTAATGTTTTTTTTTGTATTGTTTCCCCCCTTTTTTTGGTTTTATTTTATGGTTGTGATGTTTTGTAGTGTTTGCACAGGTTTGGCTGCAGGAACGACTTGATTTGGTGGTCCCTCCCTGGTGTTTCAAAGATAATAATTACAGGGGCTTCACGGGCCGAAAAATGGTGTCGTTGTGGGGTAAAATAGTCGAGGAAAAGGATTGGCTTTCCTATTTGGTGGAAGGGGATGTGGTTATTAGGTTGTCTATTCCGTGGTGGAACACTAGCGGGCGTATCGGGTTTCCATTTTCGTCTTCGTCATGGGTTTTTCCAATACTATCCATGAGGGATCAAGTTCGTGTTTACCCGGGCCTATTGTCACGTCAAATGGGTGTCCAGCTTCCTATTCCGGAGGATGCTGAAATTGTCTCTACTTCTGACTCATGGACGGGGAATTCGCTTAGGGAATTCAGGATTTCTTGGGAGCATAAATTCTTGCGTCCCGTTGTTATTGAGGGTGTTCGACCCACTGACAATGCTCTTATCCGGCAAAGGATTTGTGAACACTCGTCGGGTCAGATTGACTCAAAAGCTAGGAAGATAGTACCACTAAGAGGCGAGGAGGTGACTCGAGAGACCGTTACCAAGTGCCTACCCAGAAACAGCGAGACCGATCCTAGTTTAGTCAGTTCATCTGAACAGGACAAGACCGACAGGACTCATATTAAGGTTGTGAAAGAGCAAAGAAAGTGGGATTTGCACTCACGCTTGGATAGGGCGTTAGAAGCTTGCTTTCAGAAAATTGCGGAGGAAGAACGCAAGTGATCACACCCGAACGGTAAGGGTGAGGAAGAGTTGGACCGGTAGGGCCCAGCCATTTGTATTATGTATTACTAGTTGCTAATATGCGGCGTATTAGTTTTAGTTGTTTGTGGGGTTTTGACACATTGTTAACTTCCGGGATGTCCGGACTCGGATTTTTGATGTAGATGCCTCGACAAAGGCTCGATTTAACCGAATTTTGTTATTAATGAGAAGCACATTTTTATTTTTTATTCTTTTTTTTGTGGTGGCTCGCAACTCGATTCTTCATTTTACCCGAAGCGCCCTTTCGGGTTTTCACTCCGTCCTCGGCTCACCCTTTTTTGTTGTTTTTTTTTCTTTGTTTTTTTTTGTTTTCTCGTTTTTTTTACGGCTCGCAACTCGATTCTTCATTTTTCCCGGGACGCCCTTTCGGGTTTTCACCCCGTCCTCGGCTTGTCGTTTTTTTTCTTTCTTTTTCTTTTTTTTTCACGACGGCTCGCAACTCATTTCTTCATTTTGCCCGGGGCGCCCTTTCGGGTTTGCACCCCGTCCTCGGCTCGTCGTTTGTGCTTCGTCATTTTAAATCACTCGGGGGTCGGGTCTTAAAAGGAGTCCCGGTTCATACATGAATCGATTAATCGATTTTTTTTTGTTTTTTTTTTCGGTTGTAACCGGGGAACGGGTTGCCTACGTATCAGCTTTTAGACGGAATCAAACCATGTTCGTAGTTCTTTAGAAAGTGTGAGTGATTTTGCTTTAGACTCGTTTATGCCATTTATCGATGCGAACTTGATTTTGTTTTGTTTTGTGTTGTTGTTACTGTTGTTATTGTTTTTTGCTTCCCTCTAAACCGGAGGTCAGCACGTGGTCTCCAGAGTGTTTATGGGTAGTATCGTTTGAGTTGATCCATATTGGTCGGGGTTGAGAACTCTTGACCATCTAGGTCGGTAAGGATCACGGCGCCCCTCGAGAGTATTTTCTTAACGAGGTAGGGGCCCGCCTAGTTTGGTTTGAATTTTTCTCTAGGGTCGATGGGAAGGGGAGCTCTAATGGATTTGATCACTAAATTTCTCTCGTGTATGTTTCGGGATTTCACTCGTTTGTTAAAGGCTCGTTGGATGCGTTGTTGGTAGGCTTGTACGTTGGATAGGGCATGTATCCCACGTTCATCTAGGAGTACAAGCTCGTCGTACCGTTTTTGGTTCCATTCTTCTTCAGGGATGCCACTTTCGGCTAATATTCTTAGTGATGGTATTTCTAGCACTATTGGTTGGACGGCTTCACAGCCGTAGGTTAGGTAATATGGTGTGGTTCCGGTGGGTGTTCTATAGGATGCTCGGTATCCCCATAAGGCGAAGGGGATTTTGTTTGGCCAATCCCGGTAGTTGTCTATCATTTTCTTAAGGATTGTGGTGATGGTTTTGTTGGTTGCTTCTACGGCCCCGTTGGTTTGTGGTCTATATGGTGAGGATTTGTGTCTTTGGATTTTGTATTTGTCTAGGAGTTTTTGAGTGTCGGCCCTGAAGTGAGCCCCTTGGTCGCTAATGATTTCATGAGGTATACTGTAACTACAGATGATGTTGTTTTGCAAGAATTTGACTACTTGTTTCGAGGTAAGTACGGTGTAAGAGGCGGCTTCTTCCCATTTGGTGAAGTAATCTACGGCTACTAAAATAAAGCAATGTCCGCCGGTCTCGGATGGGTGTACTTTCTCTATGATGTCTATTCCCCAAGTAGAGAAGGGCCTGGGTGTGGCTATAGTGTGTAGAGGATAAGGAGGTAAGTGTTGGATGTTGGCGAATATTTGGCAATTGTGGCAGTGCCGAACGTGAAGTCGGCAGCGTGCCTCTAAGGTAATCCAGTAATAACCCAGACTCATTATTTTTCGGGCTAGTAGGTGTGCACTCATGTGGGGTCCGCACTCTCCGTCATGTACCTCTTCCATGACTCTTTCGGGTTGGTCTTTGTTTATGCACCTAAGGAGGACTTCTTGTGGGGTTCGTTTGTACAGTGGGCCTTGTATTCACAGGGCTCTTTTGTTTTTGGCATTAGTGTCTGGTGGATATGACCCGTGGGTTTTAAAGTCTCGGATTGCTTTGTGCCAAGGTGCTTCGGTGGTGTCATCTGTTTCGGGGTTGTGGATGTAGGCTGGTTGTTCGCTTCTTTCTACACAGATAGGCATGGAGAAGAGGTGATCGGGCATGTTTATTAGTGAGGCTAGTTTGGATAATGCATCATCGAATTGGTTCTCTTCGTGGGGTATGTGTATGAAGTCAATTTCGGTGAATTCCTTAGGCATTGCTTCTACTTTAGTTTGGTATGGGGTTAGGCTTTTGCTATAAACCCTCCAATTACCCGTGGCTTGGTTGACTACTAAGGATGAGTCTTCGTGGACTCTAAGGTTTTTGACTCCCAGAGATATGGCTGCTTTTAGACTTATTAGACAGGCTTCGTACTTGGCTTGTATTGTTGGTAAGTTTGGTCGGGTGGCGTTTTGTTTGCTTCCGAGTTTATTGTTGTTTGGTCGGTGGCTGTTTGAGTCTAGAGTTGTTTATTCCCGATTTCCTTCTTAGGTTGAAGTTGAGTGGGCTGCTTGCGGTAGCCCTTGCTTTTTAGTCAGTTGTTATCGATAATTGGCATAAAGTCGAGTTTTTAAGCGTTTAAAGTAAATTGTTGAAAGAAAGTTAAGCGATTGTCGATGCATGTATGTAAAAAAAGATAATTGTTTTATTGATAATATTAGACGGGCCAGATGCCCGTGATTTTGTTTGGGGGAGGTGGAGGACATGTTCCCCCGCACCTCCCTTGACTTGATAACGAAAAGGAAGACAAAACATTTATTATTTTATTAGCCTAGGCCCTAGGATGAACTAGACTCTGACTCGGGTGCGGACTTGCTGGCCTCAGTAGGCGTCTTAGTGCCCTCGTACTCGGGATACGCCCCGAATTATTCTTCCTGGATGAGGTGGCGAACTTGTTGCCTAAATTCGCGACATTCGCTAATGTCATGTCCTCGGCCTTGATGGTATCGGCACCACTTAACGCCATTCCAATGTGACGGCCTCTTGTCGGCGGGTGGGTCAGGTGTCGGACTTAATGGATAGAGCAATCCGTCAGATATTAGCATGGTTAGGGCCTGATCGTGGGATAACCCGAGGTGTTCTAGTAGCTTGAGACCACTTTCCTCGGAGTTATTTGTTTAGAAATGAGTGGGCCCTTTTGTTAGTAGTGCGGTTTTAACTACCCCTGTTTTTATTAACCCCTCAACTTTATCTCTTAGCAACGTACATGATTTCGTATCGTGGCCGTTGCCCCTGTGGTAGTGGCAATATTTCGCCTTGGACCAGTGACGAGATCTATGCTTAAGTGGAGGATCGGCCATGGGTCCTATGGGTCGTAAAAGGAGAAGGGAGGTTAATCTTCGGAGTGCAGCCACGTAGCTGACTCCGATTTGGGTGAACTTCTTCTTGGGCTCGATAGTCTCAGGTGAGCCAATGCCCTCCCCCTTGAACGATCCGTTACATGTGGAAACGGGAGGTTTGGGGAGTTCCTCGAGTCTTTCCTCGATACTGGTGATCCTAGTCTCAATTCTCAGGAGTATGGGGTGTATTTGTGAAACTAGGCGGACTAGGCTCTCGATAGTTGTTACGAGCTCAAGAGGTGCGGGTTCCGGATCGGTGTCTGGTTCGTCCTCGACGTTTACCACCTCTTCTCCTAGGGGGACAAGGTGAGAGCAGTCGATAGTATCATCGAAGATGGCGTGGACACTAAAGGGGTTCGTGGTATTATTAGGTTTCTCAGGTGGAGGAAGAGGGATTGTCCCGTTTTCTATCATGTCTTGTATAGTATGTCTGAGCCGAAAACAGGATTCTGTGTCGTGGCCGTTGCCACGATGGTATTGGCAATATTTATTTGCATCCCACGATTTTGCACTCCTGTCCGCGGGCGGGTCCGCTGTAGGACCTATCAGTTCGAGTTTCCCTTGCTCGGTTAGTCTTTTTAAGGCTTCGGTGTATGTGATGCCTAGTTTGGAAAATGTTCTAGGGGTGAAGTTTGTTCTTCCCCGGGTAGTCGGTTCAACGAGGTGTACTTCATCGGTTTTATTACTTCCATGAGATCGGGTTCCGGGGGAAGTGGTTGGCTCCTGGTAACCTTTTCCCATTATCTTTGAGAATACCCACTTTTTTGTATCATCTTCTAGGCGTATTCCTAAGGTGGATAGCGATGTTCTGGTATCTAAGATGGGAGGCGTAAGCTGGCCTAAGGTTATTGACGAATTTTTTCACCAAAGTGGCCTTGTCCGGGCAGTTTATTAGTTGGGTACTGACCCTCCTCCATCTGGTAAAAAATTCTGAGAAGCCTTCCTTCTCGTTCTGGGGAAGGACCTCGAGGCTTCTAATGGTGACTTGTGTTTTGGCGTTATCCGCATATTGTTTCGCGAACTCTACGGAGATATCGTCCCAGATGGCCACCTTCTTAGGGTCAAGTGAATAAAGCCACGATCGTGGTGTGTCTCCTAGGGATGAGGGTAATATCCTAGTGAAGAGGCTAGGCGTGACCCCCTTAATGGCCATGTAATCCTTAAAGGCCCGGATGTGATTGAGGGGGTCCTCAGTTCCTTTGAACTTGGGTATGTTGGCTAGGGAGAAGTTCTCAGGTAATTGGTCGTTCACCATATCGAATTTCCTATGATTTTCGAGGTGTACGTTGTTTCCTTGGTATAGGCGCATTTGGTTTTCGAGGAAGTCTATGCGGTTCATTGCGGATTGGAGGGTGTCGTCCTGAGGTGGGGTAACGGGATCGCTTGGGATGAGGCCAACGGGCGCCCCACCTAGCGGGGCGGAATATAAAAGGGCCTCGTTGAGGATTCGGGTGTGGTGTTCATCTAAGGCTTTGTCTTCTAGGTGACCTAAGCGGGAATCTATGTTGTTTACGGACGCGTTTACCGTGATGACAGTGGCCTGCAAGTCCCGGATTAGGTCGGCTAGGGCTCCTATGGTGTTGTCTGCGGATTGCCCAACGTTATCCCCACTGTGGTTGCTTGCGTCTACACTTGAATCCCCCGTCATGACTGTGAAAAGGTAACGCTAATGAGGACAAAGTTCCTGGACGCTTTACGGACTCGGGGAATGCTCAATGCTAAAACGAGACCCTTGACCTGTGCGCGTGTGCGGTCATTGGCTTAGGGACCCGAGTGCTTTAGACTCTTGGTGTATTCGGCGAAACGCCTACGGAGTTTTCTGTCCCCGCAACGAGACGATTTGACACAAACCTTGGTGATTAGGTTTAAAGTAGACTTCTCAAAATGAGACGACCCGAAACGTAATATCTTGAATAGAGGTGATCCTAGTAGCTAACATAGACAGTTAAACACACTGTTGTACGACGTAAGAGTTTGATTATCACGATCCCGGCTCAGGATCAAAGAATTTGGATGTACGTTTCTTTCGAAAACGACCAGTTTTGCAAACTTTGAAAAGGGTGGTTTGTGAAAATAGTGATGGCGTGTCGATATTGTCCGTGGCGGGTAGGTGTGTTGCTATGTGTGTGTATCGGAAATGTAAATATGTTTAAAAAAAACGTGGTTCTTTTAGGAGAAGCGTTTTTTTAAAAAAAATAATTACGTGATGCTTCTATCAAAACTACTATTAATTAGTTAGTTCGATACTCGCGGGGTGCGTGATGCACGTGATGGAGCGTGAAGTCTGATGACAGTCTTCCTAAAGGTGTGACTAAATCCTTAGTGAGGGACTTAGGCGGTGAATAGTGTTTCTTATAATTTTTTTGCTTTTTTAAAAAAAAAACTTTTAAAATTGGTGACCCGCGTTTGTCGGTTGTACTAATTAGCATTAGACAGTGGGGGTGTGCATTGTAAACGAAAAGTGTTTTGAAGTGTAACCGCTCTTTGAGTTCCTTGACTTCATTAATTAAAGCTTCGGTCGTGCCAACGGTATGTGTGTAAAAAGTTTTTTTTTTGAAATAAAATGTGACCGCGTGGTCGCCTTAACCCCATTAATTGGGAATTTCGGTTGCATTAACGGTAACCATTGTTGTCAACGGGTTTTAATTTGGCCAAGGTGATGGCACTAAAAACTTTTTTTTTTAAAGCAGTGAATGTAAATTTTGCCACGATAACGACATCTTAAAAAACATTTTCTTTCTTTAGAAATCATGATTTGATCAGAGTATTGATGTTTAAACGGTCGTTTCAGAAGGATGAGGTATTTTCGAAAACGGAATTGGGTGCGGTTGAATATGTTGGCGTGGTTGAATCCAAATTTTTAGTGTTTTATTTGGGTGGTATTGTTCAAACACGCTACACGTAACTAGGAATGCGTACACTCATGCAGGATGCAGACACGGGTAGGTTAGGGTAGGCTACCGCCCACGAATAGTCTTTACTTAGGTATTGACAATGATCTGGGGAGATGAGTGTCGTACCGTCCGTTTGGACTATCCGCTTATTAATCCCGCGGGCTACGCGTTAGGTGGCCGGAGCGTCAATCGAGGATCTCTCCGCGTGTCCCTAGAGATCTTACCGCGAAGAGGTCGATTGGTCCTGATATCGGTTAGGGTGGGCTTTTTAGGGCCAAAACCTGTAGTGACCACAACTAGGAACTAAGAAATGAGCTTCACCGACCTCGTTCAAGTTACACCACCGCTGGAAACTTGTTTCCAAATCTCCAGCGGAGTCGCCAAATTGTGGACATCCGTCCGCACCGCTCGGCGCTCCACGCGTGCCCGCGCGGGACCGACCCGGTTTTCATCGTGTGGCGGCGGCCACCCACGCGGCCCCCTCCCAGCCGGGGGCCGGTCCGATCTCGCATACGGGGCGAAGTGTCGGACCTCGATTTGGATGACGATCCGGACTTGTACCAGACGGGTGCGGGCACCCGTGTTTCCGTTTGGGAATCGATCGAGACGTGGTTGTAAATGTTTAAAGGCCGATTCATTTGGTAAGGCGACCTTTTTAGTGAACTGAATTCGTTGCCGATTTGTGGAGTCGCCACCGAGTCAACTATGGGGACTCGGAAACCGTTCAAGTCAACTTTGATCCCTTGCCGGCTCAAAGTTGAGTGGCACGAGACCTAAAAATAAAGACTTGTACCCTTAAGCACTCCATGCCTGGAATGACTCACATTGCCAATGGTTTCGGACATCCGGAAACCGTCGATTCTGAGTAAGGGGTGAGGGTACGTATTGGGAAGCCAACATCCGATAGATGTCAACACCCAATCCTGCCCGCACTATAGCGGCCCCTACTAATCAATCGATGGGCTGATTTCCTAGTTCTTTTGTTGTGGTGGAAGTACTGTAACATCTTTTGTTTTAACCCTATGCTTAGCTACGTCGTTTATTTAAGGAGAAGTAAGTTTTATCGTTGGAGTAGTGGTGTTGACATTCTTTGCATGCGATTTCACGTGACAAGCAGGCCATGAAAAGATGCACGTAGGAGAATAGAGAATACTATGTATTATACGTATTAGCAAATCAGGTTTAACCCGATAATACGGATATTAGTTATTCTTGTGGTATACCTTACCTGGTATTCTGCTTAAGATGCGTCGGTTCGGTATTAATAAAGATGCGTCGAACCTAATACGGTGAGCACCTGGACTAATATGGAACCCGACCATCACTTTGTTCAGTTTTAAGTTATTTTACATTTTGAATTCCGTGTTAGGTGATTTAGCATGCGATTATAAGGTCATAAAAGCGATAAATCATACGAAAAACTGTAAATGCGAATGTAAGTATATCACATTGTGAGGAATTGCACCCTCGGAGTATACACTAAACGGGACTCGATGCATAGATAGTCTTGAGAACGGATCTCGGAATTACTCGGGTCTATTTAGTGTGTTTTAATATTTGTGGTTGAAGTTGGGACGTTACGTATTTTAGTAGATGCTTGTGGGCCTAGCGCCCACATCTAGAGTTGTCGTAATGCATAATAATAGAAAGTACAAATATGGAAAGTTTTGTTTAGATGGCAACCTAGTGACGACTCGATCAATAGGCGGATCCTCCTAGCTTGACCAGTGACTCCGGCAGAACTCCGTTACCGTTTGACCTTCCCGCGGCTACTCCGGCAAGCTTCGTTTGCTAAGGACTAGTTCTGCGGCTAATCCGGCAAAACTTCGTTACTAGTTTTGAGCTAGTCAAACACAGGCACCTCTGTATCGAGTGGGGTGCTCGAAGGTGAGGAGTAACGTGGATGTCGCTTTTTTATTGGAACTACGATCGAGTGGATCGTTTGCCTCGGGTGTCGGAGTGTGAGCCCTTAGCGAGAGTTTAGAGGGGGAAGAGAAGAATGGATTTGTGTGTCGAATGAATGAGGCGGAGGGGGGTATTTATAGGTGTTTTCGGCCCTCGTTGCCTATATGGACGCGTGATCTGGGGCGCATGATGGACCGTATTTAGTCATGGTTATAATGACAATTTAATTATAATTGGGTTGACTAATCGGTGTTTTTATGTCCCGTTGGTGTAATATTTATGATGTCATTGTTATAAGCCTATTTGAGGATTCTCGGTTCGGGTGGTGAATGAAAAGAGAAAACAAGACAAGGTGGGCCCAAAACAAGGAACTGAAGCTCGAGAATTGAAGACGGAACTTAATCACTTTAGGTTACGTGACAGCTTATTATTTATTAGTATTATTATTTTATTTTATTATTAGAGTTTGGTAAGTAATAGACTTGCCTTAATTATTGTTAGACTACTATTAGTATAGATAGATGTGTATTAGATTTTATGGATATTATTCATCATACAAGTGAACGTTCATTAGGGGATGAACCCTAGTTCTATGTGTAACTAATCTTCTTATCTCGGTTCAAGAAATTGAAACGCTTAATTATCAGTTGTGAGTTTGAAAGTTCTTATCTTTATTCTTGATTATTGATTAATTGCTTAGTTTGATTATATGAATGTTGTTATTGATTTCTAGAGTGATCAACTAGTTTTCTATTGCATCGTTCTTTGTTAGTTTTGTTAATTGAACAGGATTTGTTGATTAATTTGACTTGAGTAACATCTAAGACTTAATTATTGAACGGGATTCGTTGATATTAAGACTTAGGAGCAATTATCATAGATTTATAGCATAACTGGATTGTATGTGTTTATTTATCTCTTTATCGAATTCTCTATTTGTTAATGCTGTTGTTGAATTAAATCTAGAACTGGATTGTTTAGGTTGTTTAACAGTTAGATCTAATTAAGAACGGGATACGTTTTAATTAGTTATTCATAAGGAGGATTGAAATCTTCGATTCACGATAAAGTAGTCAAGAATAATAATTTGAACCGGATTTCGATGATCAATTATGATTAAGTTGTGGATTTGTACTTGACCCGAGACCTTTTTAATCATTTGATTTAGTTAAAGTTTTCATCTTTATTGTTTTAGTCGTTAGACAATAATCATTCAAAATTCCCCATTCTTATTGTTTAATTAATTAGTTATTTATCATTTACATTAGTACACAGTTATAATTAGTCCAATTCTTTGTGGGTTCGACCCTTATTTCCATTATACTATTCTTTTAGTTAGCGTACCAAGACTCAGGCGCCTGGGCTAAGGCGTGGTGAGACTCAGGCGCGTTGGGTGGGGCGGTTGGGATTTTGAGGATACGGTTTTGATACTTTCCAAAACCGTGAAGCGGGTGTATGATATGTTTCTTGGACGTTAAGTCTTCCCACGGCTTGACCTAGCGCCGTGGGTTTAGTGGGCCTCGGGTGTTCATCCCGAAGCTCGCCTGACACGGTGTTGACTCGGTTCGAGTTTCGGGGCCGACTCGGGGTCCCGGTGTCGGAATTAACTCTAATTAGTGTCTATGTGACCGTAACGACACGACTAAGGTTGCCATCATGTTAGTTTTTAATTTTTCCGAGTAATTATTTGATCCGTTCTATAGGAAACCTACCTATAACATAGCGAACCCGTGTTGCGTTGCAGTCCTATCGTCATCGGGTGTTTGCTGGGCACTTCTGCCGCCACCAGGTCCAAATTTGGGTTTCTACACACATCCCTCCTAAGGCCGACCCAAAGGAGGCGAATAACAAGGCAGGTTCGAGATCAACCGAACTTAGGTTACTTTTCTAGGTAACCTTTACATTTCAAGTGTGGGCCCGCAAGCACCAATGCGGCTGTAGCCTCTCATAGCAAAGCGTAGGCTTGCAGGCATCAACGTGACCGTAGCCTTTCATATCATACTCCGTATCGGAATATCATTCCGATAAATACTCAGCATCGGAATCTCAATAATTCCAATACATCACAATATCTCATCATAGTAACTCATCATAATGCATACTCCCTCCATCCCACTATGATGTTCCCACTTATATTCCAATGTGAGGAATATAATAATCAAATGGGAACATCTCCTTGGGATGGAGGGAGTACATGGTATCACAATGTCATACATATCAATCATGTTCAACATATTATTCAAACCAATACATATTCATATCACAGTAAGGTTAAACCTTACCTAATCAGCAATCCAGCATAACACCAGTAGCGCCGTTCATCTCAGAAACTCTACGGAATTTCGCTCCTAATAAAATATTATACTTAAATTAATGTCGAACTTAACATAATTGATTTATATAAGAAATCGACACCGAACTAGCTTGATTATAAAATGAGACCGACCCGGCCTAACTAAACTATAACAGAAAACCGATACCCTTCTAATTAAACGACACCACCCTAACAGTATTAATCGACACATGCACTAAGTCAACTTAGCCCACTATAATTCCCATCTTAATAGAAATTCATGGACAACACTATAATACCAGCAGCAACACTCCACCGCCAACAGACACTACGACAACAATGGCTGACAACAATACAACAATAGCAACACAACTCCACGCAACATTCCAGCACGTCACCACCCACCTACAACCACAGCAACCTCAGCACCCACAACAACCACACCGACAGCAATAACAACAACACACCGATCGACATCGACAACACACAAAACCCCGACAACAGCAACGATACACAACCATGGTAACAACACAACACGGTAACATTACGACATCAAAATACTACTAACGACGTTAAAATAGAATAGGCAACATAATCGTACCTATAGTTACGTGATGATGAGACCGATAGCTCGACTCAACTTCCCCTTACTCCGTGGGATGACTATACGTGATGGTTGCGGGGATGATCGAGGTTGAGAAGGTGGCGGCAATGATTTTGGTTATAAGACTTCTGAATGCTGATAGTATGGGTGTTAATGAGACGAGACAGTTCGCGAGCAAATCGAGCTCGACTCGGTTAAAGCTCGGCTCATGCGAGCTCAACTCGAGCTTAGGCTCGGCTGGACTACTTAACGAATCGAGCTGAGCAAGACATGGCTCGGCTCGAAAAGCTCGCGAACAGCTCGATTTGATGTGATTAGTTAATATTTTGTTCTTATTTATTGAAAAAATACTAATGATAGTTACGTAGTTTTTTCACCATATAAAATGTTCTTATTGATTTGCCTAATGCATTTGTATATGTTTTTTGGATCTTAATTTATTAAAACACATCGGTGCAAAAAAACGTAAATTGTAATAATTATATATAGGCTCGAACTCGGCTCGAACTCACATTTTAGCTCGCGGGCTTGGTTTCGAGCTCAATTTTTCCAAGCTCGGGTAAGCTCGAGATCAGCTCGAGTTCGAATTTTTCTTAATGAGCACGAGTCGAGACAAGGCCAAGCTCGTGCTCGGCTCGGCTCGTTTACACCCCTAACTTATAGGTTTAATGGTTGTAGGTTATAGGTTATAGATTATAGGTTATAGGTTATAGGTTAAATATTATATTAGGTGGTAACTAGAAGTAAGTTATAAGGGTGTACGTAGGTGAGTACATATTTGTTTAGGGCTTTAACCAATTGTTTATACTATAAGGGTTAAGAGTAGACAAGGCCCACTACCTGGGTCAATTCTATTTTATTGTTCGGGATTAAATGGGTTAAGACTTACTTGCTCAAATTTGACTTACTTATAAAAATACGAGGTATTATAGTAAGACCCCAGCCCAAACTAGGACCGGAAATGTTAGTCGCGGTAGCTCTCTAGACTCTATACTGGTCCCACAGACCAATATGAGTCCTTTTCAGCGTATTTTGACCTCACTCATGCGCATCCTGGAGCCTTCCCAGGAGGTCACCCATCCTTAGACTACTTCCAGCCAAGCACTTTTAACTGCGGAGTTGTTTTAATTGAAAGACTCCATGTTGATTGAAGATGTCCGATTTATGAGCTTTACTTAAAGGAATTTGAAGTACTACTCACATCAACAAAGTATACTTTCTTTTCTGGTCATCCATGCAAAAGAACTCCGCAGTTAAGCGTGTCTGGCTGTGAGTAGTCGAAGGATGGGTAACTTCCTGGGAATGTTTCCGGGATGCGCATGAGGGACACCAAAATGCGATGGAAAAGGACTCGTGTTAGTCTGTGGGACCAGTACAAAGCTTGGCGGGCTACCGCGGTTAACATTTCTGGTCCTAGGATTGGGTCGTGGTATTACAGCTAGTAAACAAGATAATCTATGGGTGAAGTGGGTTCATATCAACTTTTTAAAGGGTTAAAGCTGGAAACGCATTCAAGTAAAACCGCATTCTTCCTGGTCTTGGAAGAGATTAAAAGTGGTAGCATGTTATGTGGATGATTCCATGATAACTACAAGCAATGGTTATACAGACCAGCAGGGTTACAATTGGTTACAGCCTGACAGAAGTGAAGTTGGTTGGTCTAAATTAATTTGGCATAGATGGATGCTCTCTAAACATTCATTTATAGCATGGATTGCCATGAATAACAGACTGCAGACACACTGCCGCTTAATTAAGATGGGAATGATAATTGATTCTAAATGTAGCATCTGTGGCATGGAGGACGAGGATCAGGAACACCTGTTCTTTGCGTGTGCTTACAGTACCAAATGTCCGGTGCAAATTGAAGAGAATATGGGGATTAGTATGCCTTCGAAGGATACTTGGAAATGGTGGCAAGACACCAGATTTAAGTCCAAGACTCACAAGCGGACTGTTGGATGTGTTATAGGGAGGCTACTATACCACGTCTGGATGGTACTGTAATCCCCTAGAAAATCTAATGCGATACAACGGCGGAAATACTGTAGAGTTGGGATTAAAACACACTGACAAATTATATCTTATTAAAAGAAATGGTAAGTCAATACAAAGGTCTCTTTTTACAAAAGGGCTAAAAAGAAAATTTCCCGAACAGGTTTATACAAATCCATAAATCGAATGAAGAAAGAGTAGGATCCATGCTACTCGCTAGCTCACACCCAAAACCCAGCAGCAAATACCTGTCATGTTATAAACATAACAGCCACGTCAGTGGGGAGTAACTTGGACGTTCTCCCAGCCATAATATATCATATAGAAAATAATAGTATTATTATATCAAAATACTTTAAATGAGAAAACATTAAAACAATATAATAACAATAAGTTTACGGCAAAACTTAAAGCACTTGTCAACCTGCAAGTCAAAATCAATCGATAATAATAATGTATTCAAAATGGCATTATGGATAGAATTAGTGATGAAGTCTAGACTTTCACCAGGAGGATACTTAAAACTAGCTTCAAGAACTTAGTTCAAACAAATCAAACCTCGATCTCTAACTAGGCTACTCAACCATAATAAGACGGTAACTTATAAATGTGTGACCCTAGTTTAAGATAATATGCACACCCCTCCCGAGCACCATAAATACTCAGTTCAACCCGAAGGCATCTTACACTGCGTGACACGAGTTTAAGGTCAAAATGTACACACACTCCCGAACATCATATATGCTCGGTTCAACAACCAGTGTGCCCATAAAGACACACCAGCCTTATTGTTGATGGCAAAAATGTAAACCCCAAAATATATATTACTCTAAACCTCACACTTATCCTTATTCCATAACTCCGAAACCAAGCCATTATCGATATTCAAAAGATATAATCAAAATTAATAATATGAAGATAAAAGGAATAAAAATTTAATACTAAAAGGGAAAACTTTCTATAAATAGAAACTTACTAATTTTAGAAATTTACTTAAAATAGAAATATAATTATAGAAAATGCGTAAAGGATTAAAATAAGTGGAACGTATAAAAATAGCATTTTTAACGAAACTAACATTTTATTATTATCGTCGTTATCGTAACTTTAATATATTTCTAAATTCGTTACTCAAAATATAAATAAAGTATAATAAGTCGATATATAGTATTTTATAAATAATTAGAAAATTGAGTTAAAACTATAAATTTTAGAAAAGATATGTTTTAAGAAAACGATATCAAAATTAATTAGGTCAACGAGTTTTATAAATGAAATGAGATTTACAAAGATTTCAAATTATTTTTAACAAATAAGTAGCTTTTATTAATAAATAATACGAATTTTACTAAAATACTCAATCGGAAATAAATACTCCGTAAGAGATTATTAGTGGAATTAGTCTTGACTAAAAATATATTTAAAATAAAAGCGACTATTTTCTCTTTAATTAATATAAGTCGTAGGACGAAATTAATTTAATTAATAAGTCCTCAAATCTCGATTATTGTATTAAAATACGATCTTAAGTTAAAAAATAGAAATTAATGAAATATGACGAAAATATGAAATCGATATTAATTAGTTACTACCGTCACGATAACAAACAAAATAATATAGGGATATTTCCCACGGTACCCTCGAACTTTGACACATTACACATGGTACCCCTCATTTTAAGTTTGTTCCTATGGTAACCTTGTGTTTTGCGTTTAGTGCCCATGGTACCCTTGATCAATTTTCCGTCATAACGGCGTTAAAAGTTAGTTTAGTTAAAGTGATTAATTTTAATTTTTCTTGGTGAAATTAGTTAGAAAATTAATGAAATTCAAATTAATTGAGGAAATGTCCATGGTACCCCTGTGTTTTCAATATTTTAACCATTGTAACATTGTATTTTCAATTTTTTGTCCATGGTATCCTTGTGGTTTCAATTATTTGTCCATGGTACCCCTGAATGAATTGTAAGCACAAGGGTACCATGGGTAAAGAATTTAAAATATAAGGGTACCATGGCTAAAACATTGAAAACACAGGGGTACCATGGACATTCCCTCAATTTTCAATTATTTTAATTATAAGTTCATTAATTATTCTAACTAATTTTTTCTATGAAACAAATAAATCAGTTTATTAATCACTTTAACTAAACTAACTTTTAACGCCGTTATGACAGAAAATTGATCAGGGGTACCATGGGCACTAAACACAAAACACAAGGTTACCCTAGGAACAAACTTAAAATGAGGGGCACCATGTGTAATGTGTCAAAGTTCAAGGGTACCGTGGGAAATATCCGAATAATATAATGATCATTAATAATAAAATTACTAACGATTTAAAAAAACAATATCGAAAGTTGTAAAATATTTGTAAGGCATACGATTTAAAAATAATATTATTAGCAAATAATAAATAGCTAAAACTAGAAAAGTGACGTTAAAATATTTACTACATACTACTACTCAAACATACAATATAAAATCGAGTAACGTTCTAAAGTTACCTTGCTAGAAGCCTCCGACGAACATGTCCACTTGTAGTCCCAGCTTCGATCCTTCTGACACTCGTTCTATCGTATAGCTTGAGACTCCAACGAAAATTTGAAACACGAAGAAACGGAAACCAAGGAGTCGGTATTAGAGAAAGTCAGAAAAGACTAGAGTAAGAAAATGGAGCAACGGAACAAGAAAAGAAGGAGGAGAATGATAAGAAGAAGTAGACACGAACAGACAACAATGACAGAAACACTGATCACAATAGTGTAACCCCAAACAACAACAACAGCAAACGCACAAAGAGCAGCAAGCGTACATCAGCGATGGCATTAGTAGCAGATCAAGCAGCAACAACGAGTGGAAGAAGGACAATGAACAGAACACAAATCGACCCGAAAAGTATCAGCAGTTATCGAGTCCCAAATGGAACTAGGATGGAATTAAGAGTCCTAAACCCCGGAAATAGTAACGTAGCACAAGAGCAGCACCTCGACATCGGCAATAACTAAAAGCAGAAGACAACCGTACACCAAATAACGGTAGCAGAAGCGTATAGCAGCAGCAGTTGAAGAAGAAGGGAAGAGAAGAAGAAGAAGAAGAAGAAGAAGAACGGAAAAGAATTTGATGTGAAAAGCGAGGTGGCAACAACGGGAGAAAACAAGAGAAACAAATGAGAGCTAGAACCGACTCAAAAGCAACAAAATCAGCAGCAATGACAATGTGACAGCAGAAGGACCAGCAAACAACAACAAATGATAAAAACCAAAACAGGATGAAAATAAGCGAAGAAGAAGAAAAAAAGCAGCAGGTGCAGTGGCAGTAATCGAGAAGAAGAAAAAGAACAACAGCAACAACGAAAAAGAAGAAAATAGACCGAGAGACGGAAAATCGACAACCGCAGCATAAAACAAAACGCAGCAGCAGCGCACCAGCGCATAAAACAACAGTAGACAGCAGCGACAACAGTAACAAAACGCAGCAGCAGTAAAAAGGCCGACACAGAAGACAGAAATACGACAAAACGAACCGAAGAGAACGAAGGACGAGAAGAAGAAAAGAAGGAGAAGCGGGCAACAGACCAACAAGCGTGACAACAGCGGCAAAACCGACACAAACAGCAGCAATAAAAGCAAGAGAAGAAGAAGAAGGTGGGAGGCTACCTAACACAAAATCAGGCGACAAAAGGCAGCAGCACGGGCACAAAACAGCAGCAGGTCGCAGGTGACGGTACAAACACCAAAACAGTAGCAACGAAGCAGAAGAAAATAGGGGACGGAACACGGGCAGGGGTTCAAGATGAAAGCTGGAAGAGAAGGAGAGAAGAGGGAGATGGCAGCAGCAGAATTCCCGAATATTGAAGATGAAAAGTGGAGATGAAGTGGAGGATGCCAGGGGTCGGGATTTGTGAGCGGTGGAAAAAAACAAGAAAATGAGGGATGTATATGATAAACAGTGGGTTAATTAAATGAATTGGGTAGGGGACGAATTCCGTAACGATAAGTTGACTGACCCACGAATCGAACTAAAAACGAGTTAATAAAATTAATAAATAATCGGGTCATTTAATAAAATGAGTAAATAAAGTATTCGAGACGAAAATGAAATTTATAGAAATGAATAGTTAGACGATGAAATAGTATTTCCCGATAAATAATAAATTTTCTATAAAGTGAATTAAATTGATTTTTTTCGAGGAAAGGTAATAGATGTTTTGACGAAACTTAAAATAAATGACCTGAGGCGAAAATAGAAATTCGAGCTTAAATATAAAGAAATAAAAAGAATTTAGAATTTAAATCGCCGAAAGAGACTTTCGATAAGAATTAAATTAAATGTATAAAATAAATCGAAACAGAAATAAAAATATGTTTTAAATATAAGAAGAGTTTTCGAGACATATAGAATTTTAGGAATTTAAAACGATTAAATGATAAATTCGTTTTATAATAATTTTAAGCATTACGAGTTAAATCGTAAAAATAAAAATACGAACATAATTTTAATTATAAAATCAGGGGTTTTACAATATTCCTCACTAAAAAGAAGTTTCGTCCTCGAAACTAACAAAAACATAATAATAGAATGGAAAACAAGTAAGGTTATATCACTTGAACAAAATGAGAATGCTTAACTCGCATCACGTGATTATCCAATCTCCAAAAATGTCTTACGTGATTATCCAATCGTTCAAATGACACGATACTAATCCACAATTGTTTTACAATCTAATCTCATCAATTAAAATTCCAACGGTCATCAAAATACACCCAAACTTGCAATCGATAAGGTTCCTAAATCCAAAGCTCATAAGGTTTGAACTCGAAGTATACTCCAAATTTCTCGAGTAAGGAACACTAAACACGGTCCACCAAATAACAATTCTCAGACACGAAATCTTCCAAAGTGATTCCACTATGTTTAAAACATCCCAAGAAGACAGAGGTTGGGGAAAGTACGCCAAATCTAAGGTACACTCAACCTTATTAATAATAACAGACATTCACATTTCAAATACGTCATTCGACTAAGGTTTCTAAGAAGTCCATCAAATGTCTAATTACAACAAGGCAACCACAATATGTTTAATAACTCAACGAAGTCACAATCTCGCTGGTCAAAGAGTTCTAAACTGAAAGTCCCAATAGGATAGACCTGATTATGATATTCCTCAAAACTACACAATAAACCAAAACTTTAATTGTGCAACATATTTTTGTTTCTCACGGTTAACCATATTTTACCCAAATTTAGATCACTCAACTCCAAATTTCATAGGTTACAACCTTAAACAATGATCAACGATCTAATCTTTAAGAAACACGGGTAATCTATGTCAACAAAAATTTCTAACGACATTAATGGAAAACTTTTTATGGTACCACAACACTCAGGTAACACTTTAAATAATACTATATGATCCCGAATATTCAGGTTGCATCCATCAAATAAGCATTAGGTAATAATCTCAAAGTAATATTATCAGTTACACTTAGTTCGGTTCTAGGTTAGGTACTAGGTATCCATCAAATATGACATACTCTTACAACTCCAAAATATATCCAACTCTAAGTACTCCAAGGTATCATCCTAATTCCATCAAGTAACAATTTGCCACTCAAATCAATCCTCAAGAATATCTTACTTGCTTAAAATGTAGGGTAGACTCACAAACCTCAAACCAAATAACAAGGGTTTACTAAACCTCAAACATCAATAACTTTTCACGAGGTTCACTGAAACGAAACTCGATCAAACCAAAGAATCTCAAGAGAAAAGAGGGTAAGGTAGGAGAATTAATCAAAGATTTATCACAAGAATGAATACGAGAATTTATAATAGAAGAAATAGAGGCAGGAAGAAAAGAATCAATGATCCTAAAGATTTAAAACGAGAGGAAAATCTTCGGACCTCTAAGGTTCCACAAAGGAAATAGCGGGATAACTTCATCATCTCGTGGGTATACGAGCACACTAATATTGGGTAGCTCCATCCGGATCCAAAGTGATTTCATATCTGAGTTGGTTGCACTGCCATGGAACTGGAATCTACTCTTGATTATCTGGCGGCCTGTAGCTTGAGCAAACTGGATCTGTGCTGGAAAGTCACCATTGTATCTTCCTTGTAGCACAAAGTTGTCCCCTCGAATCAGCAGGTGTCGAGAGTTTTGAGTAGGTCTTGTCCCGATCTAGAGCAGTATCACGTCATCATCTTGTTCATTCATCTTCCTCCAGACAAAAGAAACAAATATTCAATGCTAATCATTAAGTTACAAGAACATATAAACCTAACAGTTAAGTCCTTACATTGGTTTCTACCCATCTCTCACTAATATTTCTTTAATATTCAAATTATTTACGAGTATTTTAACTATAATCAGGTGTAAGCGTCGGGAGCAACAATGCTTTGATACCAACTGTAATCCCCTAATAAATCTAACGCAATACAGTGGCAGAAACACTGTAGAGTTGAGATTAAAACACACTGACAAACTATATCTTATTAAAAGAAATGGTAAGTCAATACAAAGGCATCTTTTTAGCCCTTTTTTAAAAAGAGGCATTTGTATTGACTTACCATTTCTTTTAATAAGATATAGTTTGTCAATGTGTTTTAATCTCAACTCTACAATGTTTCCGCCACTGTATTGCGTTAGATTTTTAGGGGATTACAGTTGGTATCAAAGCATTGTTGCTTCCGACGCTTAGACCTGTTCTAGTTAAAATACTCGTAAATGACTTGAATATTAAAGAAATATTAGTGAGAGATGGGTAGAAACCAAAGAAAGGACTTAACTGTTAGGTTTATATGTTCTTGTAACTCAATGATTAACATTGAATATTTGTTGCTTTTGTCTGGAGGAAGATGAATGAACAAGATGATGACGTGATGTTGCTCTAGATCGGGACAAGACCTATTTAAAACTCTCGACACCTGTTGGTTCAAGTGGACAACTTTGTGCTACAAGGAAGATACAATGGTGACTTTCCAGCACATATCCAGTTTGCTCAAGCTACAGGCCGCCAGATGATCAAGAGTAGATTCTAGTTCCGTGGCGGTGCAACAAACTCAGATTTGAAATCACTTTGGATCCGAATGGAGTGACCCAATACTAGTGTGCTCGTATCCCCACGAGATGATGAAGTTGTCCCGCAATTTCCTTTGTGGAACCTTAGAGGTCCGAAGATTTTCCTCTCGTTTTAAATCTTAGTTATTTAGGATCATTGATTCTTTTCTTCCTGCCTCTATTTCTTCTATTATAAATTCTCGTATTCATTCTTGTGATAAATCTTCGATTAATTCTCCTACCTTACCCTCTTTCCTCTTTAGATTCTTTGGTTTGATCGAGTTTCGTTTTAGTGAACCTCGTGAAAAGTTATTGATGTTTGAGGTTTAGTAAACCCTTGTTATTTGGTTTGAGGTTTGTGAGTCTACCCTACCTTTTAAGCAAGTAAGATATTCTTGAGGATTGATTTGAGTGGCAAATTGTTACTTGATGGAATTAGGATGATACCTTGGAGTACTTAGAGTTAGATATATTTTGGAGTTGTAAGAGTATGTCATATTTGATGGATACCTAGTACTTAACCTAGAACCGAACTAAGTGTAACTAATAATATTACTTTGGGATTATTACCTAATGCTTATTTGATGGATGCAACCTGAATATTCGGGATCATGTAGTATTGTTTAAAGTATTAACCTGAGTGTTGTTGTACCATTAAAAAAAATTCATTAATGTCGTTAGAAATTTTGGTTGACATAGATTACCCTTGTTTCTTAAGGATTAGATCGTTGATCATTGTTTAAGGTTTTAACCTACGAAATTTAAAGTTGAGTGATCTAAATTTGGGTAAAATGTGGTTAACCGTGAGAAACAGAAATAAAAATATGTTTTAAATATAAGAAGAGTTTCCGAGACAAATAGAATTTTAGGAGTTTGAAACGATTAAACGATAAATTTGTTTTATAATAATTTTAAGAATTACGAGTTAAATCGTAAAAATAAAAATACGAACATAATTTTAATTTAATTTAATTTATAAAATCAGGGGTGTTACAGGTACGCAATACCAGCAAGCATAAAGGAAAGGTTAGGCAACCTCAAAGTGTGGTGAAGCAGTTGAAGGATGAAATTTAATTTGTACTAGGCTAAAATTTATTCTAAATAGTACTCAAATGCAGGAGATTAGTGATATCCTATTTTAGCGTAGTGTTACCTAGTTGATTTGAGTTGGTGTAAGTAATTGTTGTTTGGTGCAAGTGCTTTGTACCAAAAAAAAAAGATCGATAATATCATACAATTGATGCAATTGAACAATAATTTTGATGCTCGTTAACTTCAATATTTATTGAGAAATATGTGTAGATATAGATAATACATGGATATTTCAAAGTGTCTATTGGAATAATATTAGCCGTAACCATAATTAGTTATCAAATAAGATCATAATTAATATTAATATATTAATCAACAACCATAATTAGTCAATAATAATAATAATAATAATAATAATAATAATTGATGGGGGTCGGTAGCCTGCTATGGGTCACCCGCCATTTGGGTCCCAAGATGGCCCGACCCAAGAATGGAGGAGAGCCTGCCCTCCAGGCCACCGAACGAGGAATCGCTAAACTCTCCAAGGAACTCGCCTGCCCGGCAGAGCCCTGCTGTCAGCCAAACAGGGCAGTCAAGCCCCCCTGCCTGCTGGCCCCCAGGGTGCTCTCACCCCCCAGCAGAGGTAGGGGAACCAGGGGCCCCTCCGTCATTTTGCCTAAGGTAAAGAGGAATGAGTGGATGAGGTGAATCCACTTGTCACCCTCTCATCCACCCATTTTCTCTCTCTCTCTCTCTCTCTCTCTCCTCTTCTCTCCTCCCTCTCTCTTGTGGGAAGGTATAAATACTCTCCCATTTCCCACATTGAGGGGGTTCCATTTCTCTCTCTAGACTCTCACTCTAAAAACGCCACCTAGCTCCTCACGAACTGGGTTCATTAAGGCATTTCACGGACTAACTTAGGCATCGAAGAAGGTTCCCTCGGACACATCCGAGGCTCTGTGCGCTCACTGTGCAGGGAGCAGGCCATCTTCGCCGGGAAAGTCCGACCACCGGAGTGCGAGGAAGGAGAGACCAAAGAGGTTCAGACGATCGATATCCGAGCAAAGTAATAATCATAAGATCCGAATCCGAAGTCGGGTCTATTGTTTCCATAACAGGAACAATTTGGCGCCGTCTGTGGGGAATGCCATCGGTTGTGCTCACGAGTTTCCCACTAAAATCAACCACAATCAATCAAACAAAATGCCTGAAATCATAGAGGCCAGTTCTGGGGCGGGTCCGACGGTACCACCGGTGATCCCCCTATATGGCATGCCTACACCTGGGAGGACACCTGCTGCAACAATCCCAGGGGTAGGACGAGCAAACCTTCGCGGAGCGCCTGATTGAGAAACTGCAGTTACAGCTGGGCAGGGTAGCCATCAAAGGCCTAATTTGAACCTCACCCCTGCTTAGGTTGCACAAACTGCGGCTTTCTTTTCAGCGATGCTAAATCAGAAGTTCACCCCCAAAGACCTGGTTGGCAGGATCGCGACCACCCCCAGGCAGCTTCACTTTGAAAGTGGAGGAATGGTCGGGGGCACGAAGCGAACCGTTGCCAGGAATATTCAGAGGAAAGTAGTAAGGATTGCTCAAGGATATCAGCAGGCCCAGAAACGCATTGTCAGCAACCAAGAGCAGCCTGTTCAGCAACAAGCGTTTTCTATACACACCACTGAATCCACAGCTACCAGGGAGAAGAGGGGTCTGTCCCAAGACCTCCAGGATCGAATGAGACACAGGGAGCCTGCATCTAAGCGCCTGGGAGAGAAGGAGGGCGGAGTCTTCTCCAGGTTGACGCCAGCGGTAGAGCCACAGTCGGCTCAAGGGCTGTCTCAAAGCCTGCAGTCCAGACTCAACCAGGGACGACCACTTGAGTCTAGACGCTCCTCCCCTAACAGAGAGGACGAAGCTCTGTGCAGGCGGCCACCCAGGCACCGCTCCCCCAGTGCAGGAAAACCGACCCCTGGAAAATGGGATGACCACGGTTACCACTCTGGGGGAAGCAGGTCACGAGTGGTGGGCAGGCCCACAAAAACTCCTCTTCACCCTGACGTGCAGGAGTATCCCATTTCAAAGATCAAAATGCCCTCTGTCAAGTTCGACGGGACCTCACATCCCGAAGATCACCTAGAAGCTTATGAAAGTCACATGGGCATGTACGATGTGGACGATGCAGTCTGGTGCAAGGTCTTCCCAACCACCCTTGTGGGGCTGGCGCAGGGCTGGTTCAGAGACCTTCGGCAGGGTTCGATTAGTTTTTTCATAGAGCTGGCCGAAGCTTTCTTGGACCAATATGCAGGGAACAAGATGCGTCGGCTAACCCGTTTTGATCTAATGACCCTCAGGCAAAAGAAGGACGAAAGCGTCGGGGAGTATTTGAAGAGATTTGACCTGTCCTACCAGCAGGTCAAAGAAATTGATGACTCAACTGCGGCATACGCGCTAACCATCTCATTACTCCCAGCGGAGATGAAGAACCAGATGATCAGAGCTCAGCCTGAGACCCTAGCTAAGGCTCGAAAAATTGCGGAAGGTTTTATTCTGCAGGAAGAATTCCACAGCCTGCCGGATACCCCCCGCAGCGCCTGCCAGGCCGCAGGGGGGACCGCAGGGTGGACGCGGCAGAGCCAAAGCAGGGAAGCAGAGAGCCGAGGAGGGAGACACCCCCAGAAGAGAGTGCGTGGCCTACCAGCCCAGATTTGACAGCTACACGGCTCTCAATAAATCCAGGGCAGAAATCTTTGACCTAGAAAAAGAAACAGCTAAATGGAATCGCCCAAGTAAGCCACGCAGCCCGAAGGGGGATCCGAAGAAATTTTGTACGTTCCACGACTGTGTAGGACATACCACCGAGGAATGCCGCCACCTGAAGGATGAGATTGAGAAACTCATCAGGAATGGCTGGCTGAGTAACTATGCAGCAAGGAACAAAGCACAGAAAGAGACGGTTGAGAAACTTGAGGGCTCGGTGCAGAACCGCATGTTAATCCACGTAGTGTCGGGGGACGCAGAGGGACAGACAAGCAGGAGAAGCCAGAAAAGACAGATCCATGAGTTACGGAATCAAATCTGCTACGGTGAAAGGGCAGGAAGTCCCAAGAATATAACCCTGAGCATCACCCCTGATGATGCAGGGCGAGTAATATACCCCCACAGTGACCCTTTGGTACTGTCCTTCGAAATCAGCAATCACATCGTGAGAAGATGCATGGTAGACACTGGCGCCTACACAGACCTCTTGTACAAGAACGCTTTTGATAAGATGAACTTAGAAAAGAGGCACCTCAGGCCTGCCCCTGGATTGCTGTATGGGATCAGCGGGGCAGGCATGCTTCCCATGGGGATCATAGATCTGCCAGTAACATTTGGGGAGGGAACCTCCGCCAGGAACGTTAAGGCATCATTCGTTGTAGTAGACGCAAAGTCTGCATAAAACGCCCTGATAGGCAGAGCCACCCTAGACGAAATCGAAGCTGCCATATCAATCAGGGCTCTAACTATAGCCTATGTAGCAGACTTTGGTATGGAGGGAAAAGTGCACGGAGATCAAGAATCGGCCAGACAATGCTGTTCTGTGGCCCTGCAGACCCACGAAACCGAAAGAAAAGGAAAAAGAAAAGCTATCAGTTCCCCCAGCAGGGAGGGCGAGATTCCAGCTGACCACCTTGAACCAGGGGGGGAAAGCATGCTGGTGGACCTGGAACCAGGGAGACAAGTCCTCATACGGGCTGACCTGAAAGAGTTTTACCAAGCAGAGCTGATAAAGGTCCTAAGGAGTAACAGGGATGTGTTCGCCTACTCGGCAGATGAAATGCCGGGGGTCGACCCAACTTATATCGTTCACAGGCTGAATGTAAGCCCGGAGGCCCGCCCTGTGAAGCAGAAGAAGAGAAATATGTCTGCAGAAAAAGACCTGGCCATCAAAGAAAGAGAGAAACTTCTGAAGGCGAATTTCATAGAAATCTGCGACTACCCTGAATGGCTAGCAAATGTAGTAATGGTAAAGAAGTCCTCGGGGGCATGGAGGATGTGCATAGACATCACAAACCTTAACAAAGCTTGCCCAAAAGACTGCTACCCCCTTCCAAGAATAGACCAGCTGGTAGACGCCACAAGTGGGTACTCCATGCTGAGTTTTCTGGATGCTTTTTCAGGGTACCATCAGGTTTACCTTTGGCAGCCCGACAGTGTGAAGTACGCCTTCATCACCAGCTATGGCACCTACACGTATAAGATGATGCCATTTGGACTAAAGAACGCAGATGCCACCTACCAACGACTAGTCGACAAAGTTTTCGAAAATCAGAAGGGTAGGAACCTGGAGGCCTACGTCGATGACGCCATCGTGAAAAGTAAAGGTGACAAGGAACACCTGATGGATTTGCAGGAGACTTTCTACTCCCTGCGAACCTACAAAATGAAACTCAATCCCAAGAAGTGTACATTCAGAGTTCGTTCTGGAAAATTCCTTGGCTTTTTGGTCAGCACCAGGGGGATAGACGCCAACCCTGAAAAGGTTCAGGCCGTCTTGGATCTTTCAGAACCCAAAACAATAAGAGACATCCAACGCCTGACTGGCAGGATGGCTGCCCTGGCACGCTTCATCGCCAGGTCAGCAGACAAATCAACCCCATTCTTTAAAGTGTTAAAAAGAAACAAACAGTTCAGATGGGAAGATGAGCAGAGAGAGGCTTTCGAGCAGCTCAAGGAGCATTTGAAGAAACTCCCCACCCTGGCAAGACCAGTAACAGGGGAGAATTTCTTCCTCTACATCGCTGTAATGAATTCAACGATAAGCGCAGTTATCTTAAGAGAAGAGGCAGGCTCCCAGCAACCTATATACTTTGTAAGTCATACCCTGGGGGCAAGGGAAAAGAACTACCCAGTGGTAGAAAAGGCAGCCTACGCAGTCGTCATCGCAGCCCAAAAGCTCAGGCCATACTTTGACGCGCACCCTGTCATGGTACTGACCGAACAGCTGCTGAAGAAGGTGCTGGAAAAGTTCGAGAAGTCTGGGAGACTACTGAAATGGGCCATTGAATTGAGCGGGCTGGGAATATCTTACCAACCCAGGGCAGCCATCAAGGCGCAGGCCTTGGCAGATTTTCTGGTCGAGTGCTCTCATTCGGAAGAAGACGATCCCCCCGCCGGAGAGTGGATGGTATATACAGATGGATCCTCCACAATCAACGGTGCAGGGGCTGGGGTCGTATTGACCAGCTCTGAAGGAGTGGACTTCGAACATGCTCTCAGGTTCACCTTCCCTGCATCCAACAATGAAGCCGAGTATGAAGCCGTTCTCGCAAGCATTAATCTGGCCAAAGCCGCAGGAGCAGAGCGGGTTATCTTAGCAACAGACTCTCAGCTCATCGCTAACCAGATCAACGGAGAATACGATGTAATCCCCTAGAAAATCTAACGCGATACAGTGACGGAAAAACTGTAGAGTCGGGATTAAAATACACTGTAACTATGTCTTAGTAAAATTAAAATGGTAAAGTCAAACAATAGCCCTTAAATAAAATGGCCAAAATTTAAAACAATCCACAAAAGGGGTTTGAACAATCCATAGGAAATAATTATAAAAATAAATAAGCAGGATCCACACTGCTCGCTAGCCCACACCCGGAACACGTATACCTGCCATGTTAAAACATAACAGCCACAATCAGTGGGGAGCAACGCCAACGTTCTCCCAACCGTATAACAGGATTTTAAAACTGTAATTACTATTATAGAAAAATAGTAAAAAGGAAAACAGTAAAACATCATATTAAAATAAGCTTTAGCGTAAAACAAAATAATCAAAAGGGTTTCCGAAGAAACATAAAAATATTTGCCAACCTGCAAACCAATTTATATCGATAATAAATAAAATAATCAAAATGGCGTTATGGATATTCGGTTAGTGTGCACAAGGCTAGACTTTCACTAGGAATAATACTGGAAACTAGCTTCGAGAACTGTAAACTTAACTCATAACAGAATCCAGTCTCTAACTAGGCAACTCAACTATAACAGGACTGCGTGCAGCGAGGTCCTGGTTTAAGTAGTATACACCCCTCCTGGATACCAAATGTGTCCAGTTCAACTGAAGGCGACTAACACGATGCGATATCTAGCTTAAGGGCACAATGCACACTCTCCTGGGCGAAACTACGCCCAGTTCAACGACCAAATGTGCCCCAAATGGGCACACCGGCTTTATAGTTGATGGCTAAAACGTACTTCCCAGACTGTATTACTCTAACCCCACACTTATCCTTATTCCATAACTCCAGAACAAAGCCATTATCGATATTCAAAAGATATAATCATTATAAATAATAAGAGAACAAAAGGAAAAATGACCACTTTCCAAAAGAGGAAACTTTCTATTTTAGGAAACTTCTATTTTAGGGAACTTTACTAAAAAATAGCATCATATCAAAATAATGAAAATATTAGTTCATACTAATACCACATTTTTAGTAAACGATATAGATTTATAAAACTAATACTTTCGGCCTTAACGATATTAATTATCAAAGTGAACATTTAATTTTATGAAATTATTAAAATATCGTATAAGCGTTATAAAATGATTAAAAATGTCTTAAACATTTTAATATTACTAATTAGGGTGTTTTCAAAAGTTAAAAAGCTAAAATTCCCTAATTATTATTAGTTTCGACAATAAAATTATAAATAGGATTTTACGGCAAACATCAAATTAAATACTTGAACGTCTTTATTTAATTAAACCATTGAATATATTTAGAGTATGTTAAGGGATGATTTAACTCTTAAAGTTTCAGATTTAAATACTTTCAAAATAGCTGGAAAAATAAATCTTTCAGGTAAGACGAAGCATTTTAACGATAAATCACAATTTGTCCGAAAATCAATACTTATTAATTAAAGACTTTAATAAATAGTACAAAAATTATGTAAAATAGTTAAAATGTATTTATGGACATTCTGTTCAGAAAAGAAAATTTTCCAGAATACTTCGACTCGGTTTTTAAAGGGTTTTCTCGTTAATCGTCTAATCGCGACAATAACGATTATTAAAAATAGTAATTACAAAACGATTTACGTATTAATATCCAAAAATTATAATTAAACTTAAAAATTATGATTTTCCAGAAACTTAAATTTTCCCAAGGTGTCAAAATTCCAGATTTCACAAAATTAGGTAAAACCGTCTTTTAAGCCCGTTTTCACAATTAACGATTCCATTAACAAAACTTATCGTTCCTAATATTTTATTAAAGCACTAAAAATCATAGAATTACATTTTATTATGAAATCATCAGAATCATATTTTTTCCCAGATTTAAACCAAAGACCAGAAATCGAGAATTTAAACGACAAACACGGTTTTAACGATAAACGATGATTTAAAGTGATTAATTAATTCATCAACTTAACAATTCCGAAAAATTATTAAAAACTTCAGAAAATTATATTTCAACAGAAAGTTTCACCACGTAAAAAATCAGATTAAAATAAAATGTTTAGGTACTAGAACTAAAAATCGGCTTTTAATCGTTTTGTCCGTAAACGGTAATAATTCAATAATTGATAACTAAAATATCAGAAAAATACTAAATTATTAAAAATCATCAAAAACATCATTTTTACAGAATATAAACATATATTGCATGTTTAGGCCGAATATTACGATTTTACAAATTAATATGACGATTTAATCGTTAATCTCGTAAAAGCGATAAAAAATACCGAAACATGCAAATTTTCAACTTTTAAAAATTTTCCAGATTATATGACATACATATATTGTCAAAAATAAAATTATAATAATATACATGCAATTACACAAATAAAATCATGTAATACCGAGTAACACCGACGTTACCTTCAATCCAAATCCGAGTCTACGATAAATTCGTCGGCTTCGGGGTCGACCAAGAATCCTAGATCACATGACATACATGGTACAAAAATACCATGAGAAAACTAAAAGAATCAAGGTAAGTAACAATCGGAAATAACATCGATTATTACCTTAACGAAGGGGAAAGAGAGACGATAATTTAGAAGGCAAAAATAGGACGATCAAAGCTTGATTATGGACGAAAATGGCTGCTGAGAATGGGCAGGAACACCAGCCAAAAAGAGGGAGAAAGAAAAGATTTTTGCTAAAATAAAATGGAAGAATGAATAAAGAGGAAAATGTGAAGAGATATGGAATGAATGGTGACTTAAAAGTTGATGAAAACTAGGTACATTCACCTCAAAAATTCAGCCAAGAGTGAATGTGAGAGGAGTGTGAAGAGTTTGTATTAATCCACCAAAATGAATGAAGAAAGAAATAAATATCTAATGTTTAACATAATAAAATGAAGTGTATAAAAAAATTTAGTAGAGGTGAGCCAAGGGGGGTCTGTAACACCCCGACCCAATCCTAGGACCAGAAATGTTAACCGCGGTAGCCCGCCAGGCTTTGTACTGGTCCCACAGACCAACACGAGTCCTTTCCAGCGCATTTTGTCCTCACTCATGTGCATCCCGGAAACCTTCCCAGGAGGTCACCCATCCTAAGATTGCTCCCAGTCAAGCACGCTTAACTGCAAAGTTCTTATCATGGGCAAACCAGAAAAGAAAGTGCACTTTGTTGATATGAGTAGTACTTCAAATCTCTTTAAGCAAAGCTCATAAATAGGACATCTTCAATCAATGTGGGGTGTTTCAGAGTCACGGTCCAAAATGTGGGAAAATGTCCCAAAATAATTTGTAAGTTGATAAAAAGAAAATCGTAAAATTGTTAAAGGTATTTCAAAGCAATTCGAGTAAACCTCGCGTAAGAAAATAATTATTCGCGAAACTTCGTATTAAAATCATAATGGCTACTCTTTAGTAAACAAAAATATTTCTTAGCTGAAAATATTATACAAATGTATTTAAACATTTTTAGGAAGAGGAATAACTTAAATCCGAGCTTAAAAACGTTAATTCGTAGAGAAACAGAATTCCTCGCGGAAAATAAATAGTTTACGAGGAAAATCAAATAAATGGATTTAAAAGAATTAAAAATCTTTTTAAAATATAAATAAATATCATTAAACTCAACAATGAAAATAGAGCTTAGTAAAATGATGAAATATGAGGCCGAAAAGTGACAGAGTTAAGACGGAGTCCTAACGGAAAGAATAAAAATGCTTAGGAAAAATAGCGGGTGTTACAATCCTCCCCACTAAATCAAAGTTTCGTCCTCGAAACTAAGAATAAGCAGAAAGGAAACAAGATTACCCCACTCGAAAAGGTGAGGATACAAATCTCGCATAAAAATTTTGCCGTAAAAGAAAATTTTACAACTTTTAAAGTGATATGAAAGCAAATGCAAATATTTATTCCGAGAGGAATTGGGCTAAGCTACCCGGAGTTTAAATTTTTTTTAATTAGTGAAATCGTAAAGTAAAGTTATTTCGTAAAATAATGACGTCAAATAACATTTGTAAACAAACTCGAAGGAAATAGGATAACCAAAATATTTTGAAAACAAAAGTAAAATATTTTGATTAAGAAATTCGATATTATTCCTTTTTTTAATGAAACAAAATTTAGTTTGGAGAAATCAAATTTTGTAGTTAGAAAAAATCGCACCAGCCGTCAAACATTTTAAATAACAGATTCAAAAGTCCACCAACAATAAAATGAAAATCAATTTTCAAAACGTTAAAATTTCGAAAATGTTATTAAAGTAATTATGAAAGTTTTCAAAAATGTTATCAAACTTGAACATACAAAATAATTTCGACAATGTTAAAACATTTTACATAACAATCCTATACAAATTGAAGTACTTGGAAATATAAAAGTCTTCATAAATTTTTGATTGCTTGAAAATCAAAAATTAAAAATAATTTCAAAATAATTTAAAATAAATTATTAAGGTATTTTGAAATAGATGTAAATATAAATATCAACCAAAGATAAAACAAAGTGAAGTATATAGTTCTTAAATTATAAATAAATAAAAAAATGTTAAATTTCACGATAACCCAAAATGTTAAATTGCTCAAAGTTTTCAAAATGGAGAGTTTTAAAATTTGAAATAATGCTTCAAAATGTTAAAATTTCATGAAAATCAAAAATTTTAAATTAGTCAAGCTTTTTACAAAACGGGCAAATTCACAATTAGAAATTATAACTCAAAATGTTAAAATTTTACGATAATCCATTTTTTTTAAAGTAGTCAAACTTTTTATAAAATAGGGAGTTCGAAAAATAGTTAACGGGTAAATAGAACAAGGATAAATAAATTAAAAATAAGAGCTTTCAAAATCGACAAAGGTTGAAGGGATTGGCAGGAGTTACCGTAACAGAATTCAAGAGAAGCAGAAAGGAAGACGGAGTTGAGAATAAAAAAGAGCTCTCAAGGATTATGGAAGGAATTAATCATCTCGAGATTCCTAGCACGACTTCCACAAACACGGGTTCCTAATTCCCATCAAATAACGCTAAGTCCAATATCAGTACAGGGTGGTCCTACTCAATCTACAACCTCCAAAATCATCAACTGTTATAGCCTCCAAAATTAAGCCTTACATACTTATATAATATTTCAATTAGTACGGTAAAAATCCACAAATGATTTAGACGGTTATCAAAATATACCCAAACTTGTAATCACTAAGGCTCATAAATTCAAAGCTCATAAGGTCTAAACTCGAGGTATACTTCAAATTTCTCGAGTAAGGAACACTAAATAAAATCCACCAATTCACAATGTCCGGACACAAAAACTTCAAAATGATCATCAACATATTTTTTTAACATCATCACTAGACAGAGGTTAGTAAAGTACGCCAAACCTTAAACACACTCAGCCTGACATGTAACGACAGATACTCACATCTTCAAACACGTCATTCGACTAAGGTTTCTTAGAATTCCATCAAATTTCATATCGTAACAGCGAAACCACTAAAATATTTATTAAATCAACGAAGCCACAATCTCGTTGGTCTAATGTTATAACAGTCCCAAAGATGATTCGTATTATAATATTCCTCAAAACAGCACAATAAAACCAAACTGTGATTGTGCAAGATAGTTCTCTTCTCTAGGGACAACAACAATTTATCCCAAGTTAGATCACTCAACTCCAAAGTTCATAGGTTACAACCTTAAACGACGATCAACGATCTAATCCTTAAGAAATACGGGTAATCTATGTCAACCAAAATTTCTAACGACATTAATGAAAACCTTCAATGGTACCACAACACTCAGTCTAACACCTTAAACAATACTCTATGATCCCAAATATTCGCGATGCATTCATTAAATAAGCATTAGGTAAAGAATCCAAGGTAATATTATCAGTTACCCTTAGTTTGGTTCTAGGTTAGGTACTAGGTATCCATCAAATATGACATACTCTCTTACTACTCCCAAATATATCCAACTCTAAGTACGCCAAAATAATCAAGGTAACCTATAACCCAAGGTTCAGTGTCTAAAGTATCATCCTAATTCCATCAAGCAACATTTTGCTATTCAAATTAATCCTCAAGAATTTCTTACTTGCTTAGAAAGTAGGGCAGACTCAAAATCCTCAAACCAAGTAACAAGGGTTTACTAAACCTCAAACATTGATGGTGGGATTTGTCGTGGATCCCACCGCCAAATAAATAACCGGCTAGCACCTAACGGTAGTTAGGGTAAGTCGGGTCGTGTCCACGGAGACGGTGTCGCAAGGGTTAGACTATGTCGGCCTAGAACGAGACTATGCTACCAAATAAACACAAAGAAATGCTAATTGGAGAATTATGATGAGAGGAGAAGTAGGAAGTAGACTAACAATAAACTAGGCTAAACAAGGCTAAAATAGAATAACTAAACACACACCAACTAGCAAGCTAAAGAGATGATGCTAACTAATAAGATGAATCAAATATGAAGAAGAAGTGGGTTAGGTCGGGTTCATAAGCATAGTAGGGTGACTTGGGTGGTCAAGGGTGTAGATGCCTCCTAATTGCTAGATTCGGTCCGGGCGGTCGCAACTTAAACCGATGTCAAGGTGGGTTTAGCGTTGATAGCGTCTAAACCCTAGTCCACATGGTATGTATAATGACTATTCTCAACATGTCCACACACAAAACAAACAATGAGTAGAAGAAGACTAGCATGAGAAGCATGGCCACTACAACTCAAGCAAGCAATTCAACAAACACATGGTATGCCATGTATGTGACTAACAACAAAGATTCACCCTTTACCCCTAATCAAACCCTAATCACCCATATTCTACCCTTAATCCCCCTACCAACCCACAAGAAATCTACTCACTCATAATCAAAGATAAACTAACAACAATAAGAGAAAACAACATCACAATCCAAACATCCATTATCAAGAACAATATGAACAATAACAAGGAATACTAAGTAAAGATTCAAACTTGAAATAATAACAAAGAACAAGAGTAAAGGAAGTTATACCAACACAATATGAAGAAAAAGATGCAATCTTGTATAAATAAGAAACCCCAAAATAATCCCAAGGTTGTCAAGCTTGGAGAAATCTTCAAGTATCTTCTTAATACAAGAACTAATTAACTAAGATTAACTAGAATTAACTAAAGATTAAAGAGAGATTTAAGCTAATGTGAGAAACTAAATCTACGGTTTATAGCTTGTAGAGAGGCTTAAGAGAGTCTAAACTAAGGTAATGTCCATAAACAATACAAGAGGGAAGTATTTATAGGGGTAAAAGAATGAAGGAGGGAGAAAAAAGAAAGTCCGGCTACAGCACGCCGATCCCGATCGGGACGAGGTCATCCAGACCGGGACGGCCGGTGGTCCCGACCGGGACGGGTTGGTCCCGACCGGGACGGCCTGGCAGTGGCTCCTCTAAAAGCGCACTTCATCCCCGACGGGATGAGGTGCATACCCGTCGGGGATGAGTCTTGTAGGCCTCCAATATGATCCTTTTGGTTCCTCCTTGCTTCACACGAACTTCTTATCGATTCTCGGGACTCGGGATCGGGTCTCGGAGGCTCGGGATTGGGTCCCAAGGTCTCGGGGTCGAATCCAAGGCATCGAGTGATCGCTCCTCCGCTTCGTTGGCTCCGAAAAGTGTATGTATTGAGTCGGAATCACTCCAACTCCTCACGAATGGTCTCGGGAACCTGAAACGAGCTAGAGGAAGCATAAGTAGCCCATGAATCGCTCCCAAGGAGAGATTCCACAAGGAAAATGGGACCAAAATACTATGAAATAGGCACTACAAACTACACTTATCAACTCCCCCACGCTTAACCCTTACTCGCCCTCGAGTAAGCACAAACTAACTACTAAACTAGCCGAGTGGGTATTAGCGCACCCTACGCCCTTTCAACTCACGCGAGTGCACTTAGAGGAAAAGTGCACTCCGCAAGGCAAGTGGGGTCTTGCGACAAAACCGTGGATGCAACGGGACACAAAAAACACATAAACAAACAAGCACACAAACAAACACACAAAAGGTTGCACCCAAAAGAAGAAAAATACCGCTTTCCTCAAACAAGCGGTGAAAGAAGCACCGGTTTAGGACTCAAGGCAAGTGACAACGTTCCCAAGCTAGCAATACAAACCAAGATGGACTAAACCCTAATAGTATGACGACAAAGCAACAAAAAACGTTGGTAACTTACCTCGGTTCCTCCTAACCTTCTAAGAACGTACTACGGGACGATCGGCGGGATGGAAAAAGGATGAACCACGGTGTTAGTCGACACTGTAGGTAAGTGAGACCCCGCCCCCTTTAGCAAAGAGCCAAGAGGGTCGTCCCATGCCCAAAACCGCCCAACTAGTCCAAGTAAAAAGTGGAAATAATTGCAAAATGAGGGAAGACCGACTAATGCCGCTATCATCCATCCTAGGGACTCGGTCCTTCGGTAGGCTCTTCACGGCAAAAGTCGGAAAAAGGCTTATTTTGAGAGGTAGGGGTTATTTTTGTGAATCGGGTTTTCTTTTGGCATTTTCTCTTTTCTTTTGCATTTTTGCTTTGTTTTGCCATGCCATTCTTTTTCTTCTTTTCTATTTTCTTTTTGGTTTTTGTGCCTTTTCTTTTTTCTTCATTCTTTTCTTTCTTTCATTTTCTTTCTCTTTTTTTCTTTTCTTTGCCCTTTTGGCTTGATTTGGCTTTTTGGCATTTCTTGGTATGACAAGAAAGGGAGAATTCAACAAATTGCACTTTTATTGTGTGGAAATGTGTAGGAGGTAGGGGAATGGGTGAGTCGGGACGGGCCCTTCCCTTCAAACCCACAAAAAGGTGGAGAACTTGGACTAATCAAACAAATCTGAACACGGTCACCTAGGGGATGGGACTCGGCAACCAAGGCCTTTTCACACCGTGGGTGGTCACAATGGTCAAAATGCAAATCCCGTAGTAAATCCCTAGTAAGCTAGGTGGACTCAAGGTAAAGGACCAAACGAATTCATTGATTTAGGGTCATTCTACTAGACTAAAGTCCAAGACTCGATTTGTACCACTAGGAAGGGAAAGTAAACACTCGCACACTAGCCTCTAAACCGGGTTTTCGAAAACCTTTTTACACACACAAGACACACTAACACAACACAAAACGAAGACACGACGAAAATGAAAGAAAAGGAGATAAAAGGCCACAAAACAAAAACAAACAAAACAAACAAACCAACAACACAAACACCACCCCGAGCTTCCAAACAAGCCACCAAATCAACCACAAGCATTACAAAGCTCCACCCGAGCACACCACACCACAAACCTTCTCCAAACTTCACAAGAAATAAAGAGGGAAAGGGATAGAAGATGTTACCGGATGTCTTGAAAGCTTTCCAAAACTAACGGTGATTCAAGCGACCTATAAGGACAAGGGAGGCAAAACACACACGACGAAACAAATATACGACACAACGACACAAAAGTAAAACACACAAAAGAAAATCTTTTTGATTTTTGTGAAAAAATTTCAAATTTTTATGTTTTTATGAAGATTTTTAGAAAAACTACGAAAATAAAACTAACTACGATAGAATATCGCTCCCCCACACTTAAGCCGAGCAATGTCCTCATGCTCGACCGTAGTGCATGGGAGCACAAAAGAAAATAAAAGAAACTATGAAAATAAAGCTAAAAATCAAAAATAAAGTGGAGAAAATGGTAGAATGTGTCCGGCCGGGGTGTAGTCAAGTCACCATGGGCCGAGACAAGAAAAGATACGGATGGGGGAATAAATAAAAAGAAAGAAATAAAAGGAAATGGGAGGGGAGGACTAGGTGTAATCAAGTCACCTAGCCCGGATTCCGCCCAAATCCGACTAATTCCTACAAAAGGAGTGAAAATCTTGAGAATTTGGATTTTGAAATGACTCTAGATGTAGTCACGTCATCGAGAGTCGGGAGCAATAACTACCAAGGCCCCGAGGGCCACCATGACCCAAAAGTGTAGAAGGGAAAGGGAATAAACAAAAGAGGACAAGCTTTAAAAACGGAAAAGAGAGGATAGTTGTCATACCATATGGGTAGCAACTCACTCGCTCCATCGTCTCATAAGTCAAATCGGCACGTAGCTAGTCGTCGTCGTCATTATCCCTCTCCAATCGCGATCCGGTTCCATGGTTGGGGTAGAAGGGTATAGTGAGGGGGTTTTTAATGCGAAAGTCGGTTTAAAGTGAAGAGAAAGTGAGGTGAAAACGTGTATGTGAGGTGTAAGGGTCATATAATGAGAGTAAGGACATGTAGGGAGGTTGGGAGGGGGTATAAAGTGGTTGGGTGGTCTCAAACAATGAAGAAAAGAGCCAAAGGAGGACAGGGGGTTCATCCCGGTCGGGATGGGTGGTCCCGGTCGGGATGACCGTCTCGTCCCGGTCGGGATGAGCTGTCAGTGAACCCATCTTTTGTGCACCTCATCCCGGACGGGATGACATCCTTCCCGGTTGGGATGGGCCTTCCATCCCGGACGGGATGACCTCTTCTAGGCCGGGAAGAGTCTCCTAACCCTCTATATCTCCCAAAAGCTCGTACCAAGCTTCAAAAACCGACTTCCCTTCACACAATCCAAGCTCCAACAATGACCGCTCTTCCCTAGGAATCGCTTCCACTTCACACCTATCACAATAAACTCAAATAACACATCAAATTCCCTCCCTCACAACGCTCATCAATCATCCATAAAATCAAGAAATTCACAAAACCAAACAAACTACAAGAGAAAGAGATATGTACAAAGAGACGGTTCTTGTGGAACTCCGTCAAACCAAGGTGGTACATTCTTCATTCTTTTTCAACAACCAAAATTAGTTCCATCTCCATCAAGGGCACGAAGGAACAAGTCGAAGGCCCTAGCAAAGTCTTCAATCAAGCTCGAGATATAACCGACCACATACCAAGGCTCTTCATGACCTCGCCTTGACGTTCCCGGGGCATCCCGATCTTCCAAGTTCAACGACTTGAACTTGTACTTTTGGTCTTTGGGGATATACCCAAACGTCCACCGGTCTTCATGTGGCCCCAAGGGAGGCTCATCCTTCTCCTTGCTTTTCAACTTGTCATCAAGCCCATGAAATGGGCACTCTTCCTCTCCACTCTCGGAGTCATCATCCTCAAGTTCACAATAGTTCTTGTCCAAGCTTTGTCCCGATTCTCCCCCTAGATCGATGTCTTTAGTGGCTTGGATCATATTGCAAGACTCATCATTAGTAGGCGAAGTGTTACCTTGGAGGTCAAACACTAGCTTCTCTTCGCCTAACTCGAAGGTGATCCTACCATTCTTCACATCGATCATAGCACCGACGGTGTGTAGAAATGGGCGCCCAAGAATAATGGGAGTGATTGCATCTTCCCGCATATCGAGCACGATGAAGTCAACCGGAATGAAGAACTTACCGATTCTCACCGGCACATCCTCTAGCATCCCCAATGGTCGGTTGAATGAACTATCGGCCATTTGGAGCGTGATAGAAGTACTTTTAAGCTCCTTCATCCCAAGTCGGCAACAAATAGAATAAGGGATGATGCTCACACTCGCACCCAAATCGCATAATGCTCTTTCGATCTTGTAGTGCCCTATGGTGCAAGGGATCGAAAATCTACCCGGATCCTTCAACTTTGGAAGCGTAGAACCTTGAATGAGCTCGCTCACCACCCTTGTGAACGCGATGGTCTCTTCCTTGTCGATGGATCTCTTCCTAGCCAAGATTTCTCTCATAAATTTTCCATATACCGGGATTTGGGTAAGTAGCTCGGTGAATGGGACACTCACATCCAACTTCTTCACAATGTTAAGGAACTTGTCGTATTGAGTGTCCACCTTAGTCTTCATTTGCCTTGATGGGAAAGGCAACTTGATTTGGTATTTATTTTGCTCAATCGGGGTGGGCTCTTCAAATGACACTTTCCTTTTTCCCTTGTCTTTTGCTTGAAGTGGGGGAAGCTTGTCTTGTTGGGGTTTCTCAACCTCCCATAAGACTTGCTCCTCTATTGGATTATCAAGGCTTGAGCTTTCTTGCATTGGAGATGCCATTTTCTTTGTCGGTTCTTGCATTGGCTCTTGCTCACTAGGGAATGGAGGGGAGTCATAAGATGTACCTCTCCTTGTGGTGATGGCATTGACATGCTCAAAAGTCGGAGTTACACCTTGAGGAGGTAATTGCCCTCTTTGTCTTGAAGAACTTCCCGATGCAAGTTGTGCTACTTGATTCTCAATCATCTTCATGTGAGTTTTCATTTCCTTGTTATCCATTAAAATTTGAGCAATGGCTCCTTGTTGTGACATTTGTGTATCCAATTGCCTCTTTTGCATTTCTTGAGTATTCCTTTGGATATCCACCATTTGCTTTTGTATGTCGAAATCCCGTGGTGGGGATGATGGATTATGCGGAGTATTGGTGAGGGCTAATGGAGTACCATAGTCATGAATAGGAGATCAGCTCCTAGGCTTGCTTTGTTGTTGATTGCCTTGAGTTGCTTGTTGTTGTTGATGGTTCCCTTGGAACCCATGAGAATTGCCTTGATTAAGGCCATTGTTGTGGTTTTGTTGTCTTTGGAAATTTTGGTTTCCTTGGAAACCGCCTTGATTGAAGTTCCCTTGTTGGAACCCTTGATTGTTGTTGAATGAACCTTGGTTACTTTGCTTGAAGTTGTTGAAAGGCCTTGAGTTGCCTTGGTAACCTTGGTTGTTGTCCCTTAAGGGAGGTGGAACATAGGGACGATGTTGTTGTTGGTGTTGAAGGGCTTGTTGTTGAGGGACTTGATTGGAAGGTTGGTATTGATTAGAGTAGGAGGCACCTTGCTTGAATGCTTGAAAGGCATTCACTTGCTCAATACTTCCTCTACAATTCATAGGATCATGACCAACGATTCCACAAGTATCGCACATCCCATAATAAGGCAAAGGAGGTGCAAATCCCAAAGCATTCACTTCATAAATTGAGGCTTGGTTGGAGGAAACAATGCTTTGAACTTGAGTGAGGTGACCTTGGAGCTTCTTGTCAATGGTCTCCATGTGTGTCTTCAATTGAGCTCCAAGGTCAATGCTTAATTGAGTTATAGCATCAACCTCGTGCCTACCTCCTCGATTTGCCTTTCTAGGCCTAGAATATTGCGAATTATGCACCGCCATCTCTTCGATTCTTGCCCATGTTTGGTCATCATCGACCTCGGTGAACCTACCATTGGAGCCCATGTTAAGTATAGTTCTTGAGTCCTCATAAAGACCGTTCCAAAATTGTTGGACTAAGAACCATTGTGAAAGTCCATGATGGGGGCACGATCTAACCAAAGACTTAAACCGCTCCCAAGCTTCATATAAGCTCTCTTCATCCCGTTGTTGGAAACCGGTGATGGAGGCCCTAAGCAAGTTAGTCTTCTCCGGAGGGTAGAAAGTTTGGTAGAACGCCAACGCAAGCTTTTTCCAAGTGTCGATGCCCATGGTTGCCCTATCGAAACCCTTAATCCATTGCTTCGCTTTTCCAATAAGAGAAAACGGGGAGAGTACCCAACGAATTTGATCTTGAGTAACCCCGGGTTGAGATATAGCGTCACAATAATCGGAGAAGGTCTCCATATGTTGGTGCGGGTCTTCGGTGGGCAAACCACTAAATTGATTCCTTTCCACAAGTTGTATGAAGTGAGTCTTGGCCGTAAAATTTCCGGCATAAGCGGCCGGTAGAGCATTAGGTCCCGGCAAGACGTCTTCCGTGAATGTAGAGTGAGAGGAAAATTTCGGCATTATTGGATGTAAGGGAGAAGATGGTGTAGACGGAGTTGAAGTAGATGTAGAAGGGGAACTAGGACTAGAATCTCCAAAGGGATTGGTGAAATTCCCTTCGGCCGTCTCTCGAGATGCTTCCTCAATATCGCTTCCTTGAGCTTGCTCTTGATGGGTATTGCTTGCACTTGGTTGAGAGATCCTAACCCGGTTAATCGTCCGTTGGCGAAAAGCTCGAAAAAGCCCTTCCGGCTCTGGATTAAAGAGAAAGGATTCACCTCCCCGCCTAGGCATACACTACACACTAGAACAAATTTGAGAACACCTAGTGCTTTATGGGCACTAGGTAACGACAATAAACAAGCACAACTAAAGACAAAAAGAAAAGAAGGCTAAGAAATCAAGAAAAACTAGAGAATATGCACAAGAGAGGGTAGAAGGGCACAAAGAAGGATAACTAAGTCTAGAAATAAGCAAACAAAGCCAAAACAATGCACCGTCCCCGGCAACGGCGCCAAATTGATGGTGGGATTTGTCGTGGATCCCACCGCCAAATAAATAACCGGCTAGCACCTAACGGTAGTTAGGGTAAGTCGGGTCGTGTCCACGGAGACGGTGTCGCAAGGGTTAGACTATGTCGGCCTAGAACGAGACTATGCTACCAAACAAACACAAAGAAATGCTAATTGGAGAATTATGATGAGAGGAGAAGTAGGAAGTAGACTAACAATAAACTAGGCTAAACAAGGCTAAAATAGAATAACTAAACACACACCAACTAGCAAGCTAAAGAGATGATGCTAACTAATAAGATGAATCAAATATGAAGAAGTGGGTTAGGTCGGGTTCATAAGCATAGTAGGGTGACTTGGGTGGTCAAGGGTGTAGATGCCTCCTAATTGCTAGATTCGGTCCGGGCGGTCGCAACTTGAACCGATGTCAAGGTGGGTTTAGCGTTGATAGTGTCTAAACCCTAGTCCACATGGTATGTATAATGACTATTCTCAACATGTCCACACACAAAACAAACAATGAGTAGAAGAAGACTAGCATGAGAAGCATGTCCACTACAACTCAAGCAAGCAATTCAACAAACACATGGTATGCCATGTATGTGACTAACAACAAAGATTCACCCTTTACCCCTAATCAAACCCTAATCACCCATATTCTACCCTTAATCCCCCTACTAACCCACAAGAAATCTACTCACTCATAATCAAAGATAAACTAACAACAATAAGAGAAAACAACATCACAATCCAAACATCCATTATCAAGAACAATATGAACAATAACAAGGAATACTAAGTAAAGATTCAAACTTGAAATAATAACAAAGAACAAGAGTAAAGGAAGTTATACCAACACAAGATGAAGAAAAAGATGCAATCTTGTATAAATAAGAAACCCCAAAATAATCCCAAGGTTGTCAACCTTGGAGAAATCTTCAACTATCTTCTTAATACAAGAACTAATTATCTAAGATTAACTAGAATTAACTAAAGATTAAAGAGAGATTTAAGCTAATGTGAGAAACTAAATCTAGGGTTTATAGCTTGTAGAGAGGCTTAAGAGAGTCTAAACTAAGGTAATGTCCATAAATAATACAAGAGGGAAGTATTTATAGGGGTACAAGAATGAAGGAGGGAGAAAAAAGAAAGTCCGGCTACAGCACGCCGATCCCGATCGGGATGGGGTCATCCCGACCGGGACGGCCGGTGGTCCCGACCGGGACGGGTTGGTCCCGACCGGGACAGCCTGGCAATGGCTCCTCTAAAAGCGCACTTCATCCCCGACGGGATGAGGTGCATACCCGTCGGGGATGAGTCTTGTAGGCCTCCAATATGATCCTTTTGGTTCCTCCTTGCTTCACATGAACTTCTTATCGATTCTCGGGACTCGGGATCGGGTCTCGGAGGCTCGGGATTGGGTCCCAAGGTCTCGGGGTCGAATCCAAGGCATCGAGTGATCGTTCCTTCGCTTCGTTGGCTCCGAAAAGTGTATGTATTGAGTCGGAATCACTCCAACTCCTCACGAATGGTCTCGGGAACCTGAAACGAGCTAGAGGAAGCATAAGTAGCCCATGAATCGCTCCCAAGGAGCGATTCCACAAGGAAAATGGGACCAAAATACTATGAAATAGGCACTACAAACTACACTTATCAAACATCTATAACACGGGTTCACTAAGACAGAATCCGGTCTAACCAAAGAATCTCAAGAGAAAGATGGTAAAATAGAAGAATAGAACAAGGATTCACCAAGAGAATGAAGATGAGAATATATAAGAGAAGAATTGGAAGAAATAGAGGAAGGAAGAAAAGAATCGATGATCCTATATTACTAAGTTCTTGAACCAGAGGAGAATCTTTGGGCCTCCAGAGTTCACGCGGGATCCAAATGGCTTACTTCATCTTCTTGTAGAGGAACGAGCACGTAAGTCTTCGGTCGCTCCATCTCAATCTACTGCGACATCATGGAACAGGAATTTACTCTTGATCATCTGGCCTGTAGCTTAAGTAAACTGAACTGGAGCTAAAAATCACCATCGGCATCTTTCTTGGAGCACCAAGTTGTCCACTCGAGTCAGCAGGCGTTGAGAGTTCTAAGCAGGTCTTGTCCCGATCTGGAGCAGCATCCTATCAATATCTTGTTCATTCTTCTTCTTCCCACAAAAGCAACAAATATTCAATGCTAATCATTGAGTTCAGAAACAGATAGTCTTAACAGTTAAGTCCTTATTTGTTTCTACCCATCTCTAATAATATTTTTATGTATTGTTTAAATAATTTACTAGTATTTTCCCTAATTTCAGGTGTAAGCGTTGGGAGCAGTGATGCTCTGATACCAACTGTAATCCCCTAGAAAATCTAATGCGATACAGTGGCGGAAACACTGTAGAGTCGGGATTAAAACACACTGTAACTATGTCTTAGTAAAATTAAAATGGTAAAGTCAAACAATAGCCCTTAAATAAAATGGCCAAAATTTAAAACAATCCACAAAAGGGGTTTGAACAATCCATAAGACATAATTATAAAAATAAATAAGCAGGATCCACACTGCTCGCTAGCCCACACCCGGAACACGTATACCTGCCATGTTAAAACATAACAGCCACAATCACTGGGGAGCAACGCCAACGTTCTCCCAGCCGTATAACAGGATTTTAAAACTGTAATTACTATTATAGAAAAATAGTAAAAAGGAAAACAGTAAAACATCATATTAAAATAAGCTTTAGCGTAAAACAAAATAATCAAAAGGGTTTCCGAAGAAACATAAAAATATTTGCCAACCTGCAAACCAATTTATATCGATAATAAATAAAATAATCAAAATGGCGTTATGGATATTCGGTTAGGGTGCACAAGGCTAGACTTTCACTAGGAATAATACTGGAAACTAGCTTCGAGAACTGTAAACTTAACTCATAACAGAATCCAGTCTCTAACTAGGCAACTCAACTATAACAGGACTGCGTGCAGCGAGGTCCTGGTTTAAGTAGTATACACCCCTCCTGGATACCAAATGTATCAAGTTCAACTGACGGCTACTAACACGATGCGATATCTAGCTTAAGGGCACAATGCACACTCTCCTGGGCGAAACTACGCCCAGTTCAACGACCAAATGTGCCCCAAATGGGCACACCGACTTTATAGTTGATGGCAAAAACGTACTTCCCAGACAGTATTACTCTAACCCCACACTTATCCTTATTCCATAACTCCAAAACAAAGCCATTATCGATATTCAAAAGATATAATCATTATAAATAATAAGAGAACAAAAGGAAAAATGACCACTTTCCAAAAGAGGAAACTTTCTATTTTAGGAAACTTCTATTTTAGGAAACTTTACTAAAAATAACATCATATCAAAATAATGAAAATATTAGTTTATACTAATACCACTGTAACACCCACTATTTTCCTAGTGTCGTTAATTATTCTGTTGTGACTCCGTTATGACTCTATGTCAATTTCGTCTTCTATTTCCTTCATCTTTCTGAATTCTTATTATTATTTTTGAGTCAAATAATATTTATTTTTATTTTAAAAGATTTTAATTCTTGTAAACCTATTTATTTGATTTTCATGGTAAACTATTTATTTTTGCGCGTGAAGTTCTATTTTTCTACGAACTAACGTTTTAAGCTTGGAATTCAGTTATTTATTTTTCGTAAATATCAAAACACGTTTATATGATATTTCCAACTAAGAAATATTTTTATTTAAGAATATTTGACCTTTAATGATTTTATTACGAAGTTTCGTAAATAATTATTTTCCAACGAGCGGTTTACTCGAACTGATTTGAAATACCTTTAACAATTTTACGATTCATCTTTTTATCAACTTAGAAATTATTTGAGACATTTTCCCCATGTTTTGGACTGTGACACACCCATGTCACATTTTTACACTACAACTTTGTATACATTTCATTTTATGATGTTTAAGCCTTAGATATTTTCTTTTTCTCACCCATTTATTTTTGGCCTTAAACTCAAACTCTTCACACTCCCTTCCTCTCTCATTTTGGCTGATTTGTGCATGTATTATGACATAGTTTTCATCAAAATTTACTTATCATTTATGCTATAGAAAACCATCCACTTTCTTATCATTCATTTTACAAAAAATTAAACAACATTTCCACTCTTTTTCTCTCTTGGCTGAGATTTTCCAGCAGCTTTTCTAGCCAAATTTTGTCTCAAATCGAGTCTCGATCGTCTCGTTTTCATCTCCTAAATAATCGTCATTCCGATCCCTTCGTTATGGTAATAATCGATGTTGTTTTCGATCGTTATTTTCCTTGATTTTCTTAGTTTTCTCATGGTATTTTTCCACCATGCTTTTCTTGTGTTGAAGGATTTTTGAATGATCCCGAAGCCGACGAATTTATAATCGACTCGAATTTGGGTTAGAGGTAACGTCGATGTTACTCGGTATTTCATGATTTTAATTGTGTATTTGCATGTATAATTTTTATATTTTATTTTTGACAATATATGTATGTCTTATAATCTGGAAAATTTTTAAAAGTTGAAAATTTGCATGTTTCGATATTTTTATCGCTTTTAAGAGATTAACGATCAAATCGTCATATTAATTTGTAAAATCATAATATTCGGCCTAAACATGTAATATATGTTTATATTCTGTAAAAATGATATTTTTGATGATTTTTAATAATTTAGTATTTTTCTGATATTTTTGATATCGATTATTGAATTATTACCGTTATCGGACAAAAACGATTAAAAGCCGATTTTTAGTTCTAGTACCTAAACATTTTATTTTAATCTGATTTTTGACGTGATGAAACTTTCTAATTAAATAGAATTTTCTGAATTATTTCATAAATTTTCGGAATTGTTAAGTGGATTAATTAATTAATCACTTTAAATCATCGTTTATCGTTAAAACCGCGTTTGTCGTTTAAATTCTCGATTTTTGATCTTTTGATTTAATCTGTTATAAAATTATGATTCTGATGGTTTCTTAATAAAATGTATTTTTATGATTTTTAGTGCTTTAATAAAATGTTAGGAACGATAAGTTTTATTAATGGAATCGTTAATTGTGAAAACGGGTTTTAAAGACGGTTTTGATGGGATTTATTAAAGCTGGAATTTTTAGAAATCTGGAAAAATAGTATTTTATGGAAAATCATGATTTTTAATCTTAATAATAATTTTTGGATATTAATACTTAAATCATTTTGTAATTACTATTTTTATTAATCGTTATTGTCGAGATTAGACGATTAACGAGAAAACTCTTTAAAAACCGAGTTTTAGGATTCTGGAAAATTTTCTTTTCTGGACAGAATGTCCATAAATATATTTTAACTATTTTACATAATTTTTGTACTATTTATTAAAGTCTTTAATTAATAAGTATTGATTTTTGGACAAATTACGATTTATCGTTAAAATGCTTCGTCTTACCTAAAAGATTTATTTTTCTAGCTATTTTGAAAATATTTAAATCTGAAACATTAAGAGTTAAATCATCCCTTAACATATTATAAATATATTCAATGGTTTAATTAAATAAAAGACGTTAAAAGATTTAATTTGACATTTGCCGTGAAATCCTATTTGTAATCGTATTGTCGTAACTAATAATAATTAGAGAATTTTAGCTTTGTAAATTTTGAAAACACCCTGATTAGTATTATTAAAATGTTTAAGACAATTTTAATCATTTTATACACTTGTACGATATTTGAATAACTTCATAAACTCAAATGTTCTTACTTTAATAATTAATATCGTTAAGGCCGAAAGTATTAGTTTTATAAATCTATATCGTTTACTAAAAATTGGTATTAGTATGAACTAATATTTTCACTATTTTGATACAATGCTATTTTTAGTAAAGTTTCTAAAAATAGAAGTTTCCTAAAATAGAAAGTTTCCTCTTTTGGAATATAAATGTTTACTTCTTTTATCCTCATATTATTTATATTGAATATATCTTTTGAATATCGATAATGGCTTTGTTTTGGAGTTATGGAATAAGGACAAGTGTGAGGTTAGAGTAATATATTCTAGGGTTTACGGTTTTGCCATCAATTATAAGGCTAGTGTATCAGGAATCGGTACATTGGTTGTTGAACTGGGTGAAAGGTATCCCGGGAGTTTTGTACATTTTGACCTTAAGCTTAGGCCTCGCAGTAAGTCGCCGTCATAAGTTGAACTGGGTGACAGGTAATCCCAGGAGGGGTGTGCATTATCTTAAACTAGGGCCACGCATTTATAAGTCGCCGCTCTATTATGGTTGAGTAGCCTAGTTAGAGACCGAAGTTTGATTTGTTTGAACTAAGTTCTCGAAGCTAGTTTTTAGTATTCTCCTAGTGAAAGTCTAGCCGTCTACACTACTTCTATCCATAACGTCATTTTGAATATTTTTATTATTATCGATATAATTTGGTTGCAGGTTGGCAAATGTTTTATGTTTTCTTCGGAAAACTCATTTTTATTATATTGTTTTGATACGTGAAGTTTTTCACTGAAAGTTTATTTTTATTATAATGTGTTTTACTGTTTTCCATTTTTACTATTTTTCTATAATAGTAATTACAGTTTTAAAATCCTGTTATACGGCTGGGAGAACGTTGACGTCGTTGCTCCCCACTGATTGTGGCTGTTATGTTTTTAACATGGCAGGTATATGTGTTTTCCTTCGGGTGCACTAGCGAGCAGTTATGGATCCTGCTTGTTTTAATCAGATCACTGTATTATGGATTGTTAAAACCCTTTTTATGGATTTTATTTATTTATTTATTTATTTTGTAGCCATTTTTATTTTATGGCTTATGTATTGACTTACCATTTTTATTTAATCAAGACATAGCTACAGTGTGTTATAATCCCACTTCTACAGTGTTTCCGCCACTGTATTGCGTTAGAATTTCTAGGGGATTACAACCACATTTTTAGTAAACGATATAGATTTATAAAACTAATAATTTCGGCCTTAACGATATTAATTATCAAAGTGAACATTTAATTTTATGAAATTATTAAAATATCGTATAAGCGTTATAAAATGATTAAAAATGTCTTAAACATTTTAATATTACTAATTAGGGTGTTTTCAAAAGTTAAAAGGCTAAAATTCCCTAATTATTATTTGTTTCGACAATAAAATTATAAATAGGATTTTACGGCAAACATCAAATTAAATACTTGAAAGTCTTTATTTAATTAAACCATTGAATATATTTAGAGTATGTTAAGGGATGATTTAACTCTTAAAGTTTCAGATTTAAATACTTTCAAAATAGCTGGAAAAATAAATCTTTCAGTTAAGACAAAGCATTTTAACGATAAATCACAATTTGTCCGAAAATCAATACTTATTAATTAAAGACTTTAATAAATAGTACAAAAATTACGTAAAATAGTTAAAATGTATTTATGGACATTCTGTCCAGAAAAGAAAATTTTTCAGAATACTTCGACTCGGTTTTTAAAGGGTTTTCTCGTTAATCGTCTAATCGCGACAATAACGATTATTAAAAATAGTAATTACAAAACGACTTACGTATTAATATCCAAAAACTATAATTAAAATTAAAAATTATGATTTTCCAGAAACTTAAATTTTCCCAAGGTGTCAAAATTCCAGATTTCACAAAATTAGGTAAAACCGTCTTTTAAGCCCGTTTTCACAATTAACGATTCCATTAATAAAACTTATCGTTCCTAATATTTTATTAAAGCACTAAAAATCATAGAATTACATTTTATTATGAAATCATCATAATCATATTTTTTTCCAGATTTAAACCAAAGACCAGAAATCGAGAATTTAAACGACAAACACGGTTTTAACGATAAACGATGACTTAAAGTGATTAATTAATTCATCAACTTAACAATTCCGAAAAATTATGAAAAACTTCATAAAATTCTATTTCAACAGAAAGTTTCACCACGTCAAAAATCAGATTAAAATAAAATGTTTAGGTACTAGAACTAAAAATCGGCTTTTAATCGTTTTGTCCGTAAACGGTAATAATTCAATAATTGATAACTAAAATATCAGAAAAATACTAAATTATTAAAAATCATCAAAAACATCATTTTTACAGAATATAAACATATATTACATGTTTAGGCCGAATATTACGATTTTACAAATTAATATGACGATTTAATCGTTAATCTCGTAAAAGCGATAAAAAATACCGAAACATGCAAATTTTCAACTTTTAAAAATTTTCCAGATAATATGACATACATATATTGTCAAAAATAAAATTATAATAATATACATGCAATTACACAAATAAAATCATGCAATACCGAGTAACACCGACGTTACCTTCAATCCAAATCCGAGTCTACGATAAATTCGTCGGCTTCGGGGTCGACTAAGAATCCTAGATCACATGACATACATGGTACAAAAATACCATGAGAAAACTAAAAGAATCAAGGTAAGTAACAATCGGAAATAACATCGATTATTACCTTAACGAAGGGGAAAGAGAGACGATAATTTAGAAGGCGAAAATAGGACGATCAAAGCTTGATTATGGACGAAAATGACTGCTGAAAATGGGCAGGAACACCAGCCAAAAAGAGGGAGAAAGAAAAGGTTTTTGCTAAAATAAAATGGAAGAATGAATAAAAAGGAAAATGTGAAGAGATATGGAATGAATGGTGACTTAAAAGTTGATGAAAACTAGGTACATTCACCTCAAAAATTCAGCCAAGAGTGAATGTGAGAGGAGTGTGAAGAGTTTGTATTAATCCACCAAAATGAATGAAGAAAGAAATAAATATCTAATGTTTAACATAATAAAATGAAGTGTATAAAAAAATGTAGTAGGGGTGAGCCAAGGGGGGTCACGGTCCAAAATGTGGGAAAATGTCCCAAAATAATTTGTAAGTTGATAAAAAGAAAATCGTAAAATTGTTAAAGGTATTTCAAAGCAATTCGAGTAAACCTCGCGTAAGAAAATAATTATTCGCGAAACTTCGTATTAAAATCATAATGGCTAATCTTTAGTAAAAAAAAATATTTCTTAGTTGAAAATATTATACAAATGTATTTAAACATTTTTAGGAAGAGGAATAACTTAAATCTGAGCTTAAAAACGTTAATTCGTAGAGAAATAGAATTCCTCGCGGAAAATAAATAGTTTACGAGGAAAATCAAATAAATGGATTTAAAAGAATTAAAAATCTTTTTAAAATATAAATAAATATCATTAAACTCAACAATGAAAATAGAGCTTAGTAAAATGATGAAATATGAGGCCGAAAAGTGACAGAGTTAAGACGGAGTCCTAACGGAAAGAACAAAAATGCTTAGGAAAAATAGCGGGTGTTACATACGAGGCTAGGGATCAGGCAATGGCCGCATATCTGGATAAGGTGAAGCAGGGATTGTCAGGACTCAAGTCCTATAAAGTCAGGCAGGTCCCCCGGTCCCACAATAACCGGGCGGACGCCCTAACAAAATTGGTCAGTTCCGGCCTGCAGGACATACAAAGGTCGGTCTGGGTGGACGTGGTCCAGCAAAAGTCTACCACCCCCCGCCAACTAGTCAACGTCATTGAAGAAGCGGGTCCTGAAGATTGAATGACCCCAATCATCTAATTCAAAAAACACGGAACTCTGCCATCTGACCCTGCTCAAAGAAGAAAGACACTGGCGAGAGTCGCATGGTTCATGCTGATAGGCGAAGACCTATACAAGAAATCATTCTCCTCACCCCTGCTCAAGTGTCTGGGGGCAAGGCAGGCTGCAGAGGTCCTAGATGACATCCACTCGGGAATCTGCGGTCATCACATAGGAGGGAAGTCCCTGGCCCACAAGGCCCTAAGAGCAGGATATTACTGGCCAACCCTGCAAGCAGACGCAAAAGATTTAACTCGAAGGTGCAGGAAGTGCCAGCTCTTTGCCCCATCGATTCAAGCCCCGGCCCAGGAACTCAGGCCAATTCTGTCTCCCATCTCCTTCGCCCAATGGGGAATGGACATACTGGGCCCCTTCACTGTTGCGACTGGGGGCAGGAAATTTTTAATTGTAGGGATCGATTATTTTACCAAGTGGATCGAAGCAGAGGCAGTGCCAAACATCACAGAGCCTGTGGTCAGGAAGGTAATCCGGAGGAATATCATAACCAGGTTTGGCCTGCCAAAAATGCTGGTATTCGATCACGGAAGGCAATTCGACAACGACCCTCTGAGAATTTGGCTGGAAAGCCATGGCATAGCAGTCGCCTACTCTGCTGTCTGCCATCCTCAAACCAATGGGCAGGCTGAAGCTGCCAATAAACAAATTCTAAACACAAACGAGCGGAGGGCAATAGGGGGAGGCCCCCTGTTGCTAAACCCAAGGGAAATGGACCATCCAACAAAAATTTTAAGTCCCCCTGCCTACCTCTGGGCAGGCAGGGGGCAGACCCCCTGGGCTTTAACCAGAAGCCAGAGTCAATCCGGGCCCCACGCGCCGAATGAACAAGGACTAGGGGCAGCCCCTCAACCTTGTATAAAAAACGAAGTCCCCCTGCCTACCTCTGGGCAGGCAGGGGGCAGGCCCCCTGGACTTCGACCAGAAGCCAGGGACAGGCCGGGCCCCACGCGCCGAATGAACAAGGACTGGGGGCAGCCCCCCAGCCTTGTATAAAAAACGCAAAGCCCCCCTGCCTACCTCTGGGCAGGCAGGGGGCAGGCCCTCTGGACTTCGAACAGAAGCCAGGGTCAGGCCAGGCCTCGCACGCCAAATGAACAAGGAATGGGGGCAACCCCCCAACCTTGTATAAAAAACGCAAACCCTCCTGCCTACCTCTGAGCAGGCAGGGGGCAGGCCCCCTGGACTTCGACCAGAAGCTAGGGTCAGGCCAGGCCTCGCACGCCAAATGAACAAGGATTGGGAGCAACCCCTCAACCTTCTATAAAAACGCAAAGTCCCCCTACCTACCTCTAGCCTGGGCAGGCAGGGGGCAGGCCCCCTAGACTTCGACCAGAAGCCAGGGTCAGGCCTAACTGTAAATAGAAGAAAGCAGGCAAAGTAGAAACAAAAAAGATGCATCCATAAACAAATAAAGAGTTTTGACAAAGATGATACTAAGAATCCAGAAACAAAGAGAAGTTAAGATATTACATCAGATAAGGCAGCCGACCACATCAGGGCTTGGCGCGCAAAAAAGTTAAAATATCAGCGAGGGAGCAAAAGCGCAGTAGGATAAGGGCAAGAGCCCTCAGAGGACGACTGCCCTGCACGTTAAACATTGGGAGCATCTCGACTAGGGGCAATAGCCTCGTCAGGCGGCCTATTTGCTCGAGCCTCGTTCTTAGTGGCATAAAGACCTCGGAAGGCGTCCTCATTAAAATCAGGGAACATTTCCCTAATAACTTCCATAACAAGCTCCTAGGAAGAAGAGGCTCCATCTTGAAAGCTCGTTTCCACTGCCACATCGGCTTCCTGCAGAATGACATCCTTCTCCTTCTGCCATTCCTCGCCCTTCACCTTCAAGTCATCCTGGGCCTTCTTGAAGTCCGAATCGGCCTTGGACAGACGCTCTTCCAGGTCAACTACCCTCCTTTTGGTATGCTTCAGCTCAGCCAACGCTTTTTTAACCTGCTCCACTTCCAGCCTGCTCTCTTTCAGCTCCACTTCCAGTTTAGACGCCTCCTTCAAAGCTTTTTCACCCTGAGCCTTCCTCTGGCTCTCCTGACCCTTGGCCTCCTCCAAATCACCCTCCTGTTTTGCCAGCTGGTCCTTCAAATTGGTGATAAGGGTGATGTCCCTTTCAACCATAGTCAGGCGATCAGGGAGAGGGAGTCCAGGAGTAACAGCTAGCTCTTCATCACTCAGACGGCTAAGGGCCGCCAGCTCAGCAGAAGCTTGAAGCACCTTGGAAGTGCGCTGTATGTACTGGATCACCTGATTAGTAGTAGAGGTTACAGATTTGGTGAGGCGATCCGCCAAAACAGCACCGGAGTCTGAGAGCGGGGCAGAGACGTCTAGACTGTCGCCAGCAGTGTAGTGGAACTCCGTATTTTCCTCTGAAAAGAGGGTGCCTGAGACATCGCGAGCAGGGCGCTTGGGGTCAGGAGTGTCGGCGTCAGCCTCTAAATTGACCACATGCGTAGCACCTGAGGGCTCTCTGTTCCTCTTCCTCCTGCTCTCCAGGGGAATACTCTCCCCGATTTCTTCAGAGTTAACAGGTCGTGGCCCAGGGGAGTATGAGTCCCTGCGGAGGAACCACCCTGCTTGCTGGCAGGAGAGGGGGTGGCCTCCGAGGTAACCTCCGTCTCCACGCTCCGGGTATCAGAATGAGGAACCGTCGGCTTTGCAGGCGGTAGCCTCGGAGGGAGAGGAAGCCTTGTTCGGCTGGCGGAGATGCTCTTCACGTACTTTATCAAGTTTTTCTTACCCTTCTTGTAGCTGGAAGGAAGGGAGGGACGCTTTGAGACTATGGTGAAGTTTTCGTCTAAACCGAGGTTCCTTACCTCCTTCCTTGACCAGAGACGAGTGGCAAGATCTGCAGGGCAAAAGAAAACCAATTAGAGAAATGTAGAAAGGTAAAGCCGAAAGAAGACAATGCTAATAAAGTCCCTGAACTACCTCCATCGAGGCCTGGAATTAGACCCACTCGGCCCAAATATTCATCTGTGGCTAAGAGCTCCGCATGAGGAAGCCAGAAGCCAGGGCCACATATGCCTGATTTATCTACAATAGCAACAAACTTCTCAACCAGCCCCTGGTCCCGTTTATTCAGTTTCACCTCCAGGGCCCTCCCCCAACTCCCGGGTAATATTCCTCGCGGGTTTCCAGGCGGGTATGGACATGATTTCTAAAGTGTCTAGGAATCCGCCACCCTGAAACACTGTGCACATACAGGAAGTTGTTTTTCTAGTCCTTCTGATGGTAGGAAATTGCCGTGAGTCCTACCAATCAATATACAACCAACTAATCCTAACGGTAGCTAGAGTAAGTCGGGTCGTGTACACGGAGACGGTATTGTAGTGTCTAGACTAGGTCTACTCACAAACAAGGCTAAGTCACAAACAAACACAAAGAAACGATAATTGACAAACTATGATGGGAGAAGAGGTATGAACAAGACTAACAATGAACTAGCTATAACAAGAACTAATGAACAACTAAAGATTAACTAAGCAAATAAACTAGAGAAAATGATCGACTAAGAGGTGGAGAATTCAAATATGGGAAGGAGTAGGGTTAGGTCGGGTTCTTAAGTGTAGTAGGGTAATTGGGTGATCAAGGGTGTAGGTGCCACTTAGTTACTAAGGTCGGTTTGCGCTCTCGCGCCAAAGCCAAACTCCGCACTCTCGTGTCTAAGACTAGACCCGAATATTCATGCAAGATGCTACTCAAAACACAAACATTCAACCACAAACTGAAAACACAATGAGAAGAAGAGAACAAGTATGAGAAGCATTGGCCACTACTACCCACACAAGCAATACAACAAACACATAGTGTGCCCAATAAGTGACTAGCAACAAAGGAATCACCTTTACCCACAATAAATCCCTAATCACTCATAATCCACACTTAATCCCCCTACTAACCCCACAAGAAATCTACTCACTCATAATCAAGATGAAACTAACATGAACAAGAGAACAACATAATAATCAAAACATCCATAATGAACAAGTAATAACAATAAGCAAAATATAAAGATTAAAACTTGATGAATGAACAAACATTAAGAGAAAAAGGGATAAGAGGATTATACCAACTACAAGAGGATGAAAAAGATGAGAACTTGAATTAATAAGAAACCCAAATAAAACTCCAAGTTTGTCAAGCTTGGAATAATCTTCAAGAATCTCCTTAATACAAGACTAATTACTAGATTAAACTAAGATTAACTAAAGATTAACTAGAGATGAAAAGAGGATAATTAGGGTTTTGAATGCTTAATAGAGGCCTAAGAGAGTCTAGGGTAAGGTATCATCCTTAAACAATACAAGGGAGGAGTATTTATAGGGTTACAAGAATGAAAGAGGAAGATAAAAGTGTCACGCGCAACAACTCGCTCATCCCGTCCGGGACGGTTCGGTCCCGACCGGGACTGTCTGATCCCGACCGGGACGGGCTGGTCCCAACCGGGACGGGTCCAAAACAGAACCATCCCAATTTGCGCACCTCATCCCGGACGGGATGAGGTCCTTCCCGTCGGGGATGGGTCTTGTAGGCCTCCAATATGGTCTTTAAGTTCCCTCCTTGCTTCTCATGGCTTCTCATCGACTCTCGGGTCTCGGGATAGAGTCTAAGGGGCTTGGGATCGGGTCCCAAGGTCTCGGGATCGAATCCAAGGCATCGAGTGATCGTTACTTCAGTTCGTTGGCTCCAAAAAGTGAATGAAACGAGTCGGAATCGTTCCAATTCTTCATTAATGGTCTCGGAACCTGAAACGAACTAGAGGAAACATAAGTAGCCCATGAACCGCTCCCAAGGAGCGATTCCGCAAGGAAAATGGTACCAAAACACAACAAACTAGGCACTAAAAACCACACTTATCACCTTCAGACTATTCAGAGCTGGCCAGACCGGAGTGTATCTCTTCTGCCTTTGGATAGACCAATATCCAGGGGAACTCTCTCCCCCAGAAGAGGACACCATCTGCAGTCCGACCATATATCTCAGAGTGTTGATTGAGGGCTCCTCGCCATGAAATAGGCAGGTCCACGTGTAAGCTAATAATGATCTAACCGCCACAGCGGTCAACTGAGCTATGGCCACATTCATCCTCCTAAAGGTCTCCTCCAAGAAGGGGAGCAAGGGGAAACGCAGGCCAAATTCTAGACATTTGTGGTAGACGGCTATGCAGCCATCAGGGGGGAAACATACAGTATCCTTCTCTCCTGGGACAACAATGGGGCACCCCTCCCCAAAATCGTAAAATCGCTCAATTGCCCCAGCAGCATTCTTCGCCAAGATCAAGTCCCGGTTCTTAGACTCGGGGTAAGTTTTCAGGGGGACCTGGTACTTAGCCTTATCTAAGTAATAAATTCTCCCCGCTTCCCTGGGGACAAGTGGGCCGGCAATTCTGGAAGGATCAATTTCCATTGCCTCGCGTCGGAGTCGACGACATCGAAAGGGGCAGGCTCAGGAGAATTAACATCTTTGCTACTCTCCGAGTGATTTTCTTCGATAATCCTAACACCAGGCCTCCCAGAGGAGGAGGCAAGGTCAGCTCTACCCTCTTCCCTACCCTCCGCCCTCTCAGTCGACGGGCCGGTAAATGTAAGGATGCGAGCGCGGTGACTAGGCATAATGATTTAAGAAGAAGGAAAAGCGAGGAAATGAAAAGAACGAGGACTTAGGACAAGATTCTAACCTAAATATGACGACTGCTGGTTGAAAATCCGAGAAAGAAAGCTCCTCAGTCTAAGAACGCGTTCGGCAACGAAGGAGTATGAAGAAGGGTTTAGGTTTTTCAAAAAAGCGTAAAAGAGGGAAATGGGGGGAGTAAGAGTGCTTTTATAGGCTGGGGTAAATGAAGAGTCCCCATCCTAAAAGACTTCCCCAGAAAGTATCCCCGTGTGTCACGCCTTCAAAACTAACCACCCACCGCTTCCCAAGAAAAACCTCGAAAAGGTAAAGGAGGTCAGAGGGTTAATCATTCCGTGAGGTCATCCCTTCATTAAAAAAACACATAAAAAGCCTGCCTGATCTTCCATTAATTAGAAAAGGCCCGAAAATGAGCAGTTACAAATTTAGTAGACAGAAAAGTAAAGTACAAAAGGAGCCTAATATTCTGGCTCAGTCAACCAGCCTACAAATCCAGAGCAGGCCTAATCATCATCGAAATCTGGGGAGTAATCCCCAGGTCTGTCATGATCTAAAGCGGACCCCCAGTCCCAGTCATCTGAGTCCTTAAAAGGGTCATCAGAGCCATCATCTTCGCCCTTACCAGAAGAATAGCCTTGGCCCTCACTGTCTTCAGAGTCATGGCTGCTTGTGTCCCAGTCATGGCCAAAAGGGACGGCCCTGGCATTATCAAAAAAACCACGGTCCACCCTCCTCACTAGAGGAGAGGAAGGGCCTGATTCTGGAGAAGAGGTCAATTCAGGGTAATTGGGGTCAAATTGCTCTGGATGCAACCAAGGGAAGCACCTATGGCATCCCCTGTCGTAGCAGCCCCCTGCCTGGGTGCAATATCCAAAGGGAGGATCAGCAGAAGGGGGAGACCTCCCAGGGCGTTTGCCAGCCTTGGAGGGGGCCTTCCTCTTAGCAGCCCGTTGAGGGCGGGAGCTTTTCCGTCTACAGCAGCGAAGAATTTGGTGAGCCAGCTTAGAGTACTTCAGCCGACGACGCCCTCTGAAACAGAGGACCTCCACATAAACTCCGCAGCGGAAAACTGTTTTCTTGATCCAAGACATTGGCTCTTTTTGAGAAAAGAATAGTGGAGAGGTTGAAGATGAGGCGTGAAAATGATGGAGAAAATCAGAACTTATATAGGAACAAAAGCAAGCCATTAATGGTGCTCCAACCAACTCTGTAAGAGGGAGAGCCAATCATCAAATTGGCACGCTGTCCGAAAATCCTCTTTGCAAGAGAAGTAATCATGAGCAAAGATATTCCAACTCTTTGCATGCCCAATGCGATTGAGTTTTCTCCCTTGGGAACATGCAGCACATTAAATGCGAATTTGCTCAAAAGAGTCAACCTCCCATCCCAATCAAGAGATCGCCTGCCAAAGGGAGCCCTGCTTCCCCTTAGCCGGCGAGGGCCAATTGATGGGGGTTGGTAGCCTGCTATAGGTCACCCGTCATTTGGTTCCCAAGATGGCCCGACCCAAGAATGGAGGAGAGCCTGCCCTGCAGGCCACCGAACGAGGAATCGCTAAACTCTCCAAGGAACTCGCCTGCCCGGCAGAGCTCTGCTGTCAGCCAAATAGGGCAGTCAAGCCCCCCTGCCTGCTGGCCCCCAGGGTGCTCTCACCCCCAGCAGAGGTAGGGGAACCAGGGGCCCCTCCGTCATTTTGCCTAAGGTAAAGGGGAGTGAGTGGATGAGGTGAATCCACTTGTCACCCTCTCATCCACCCATTTTCTCTCTCTCCTCTTCTCTCCTCACTCTCTCTTGTGGGAAGGTATAAATATTCTCCCATTTCCCACATTGAGGGGGGTTGGATTTTCTCTCTCTAGACTCTGACTCTAAAAACGCCACCTAGATCCTCACGAACTAGGTTCATTAAGGCATTTCACGGACTGACTTAGGCATCGGAGAGGGTTTCCTCGGACACCTCCGAGGCCCTGTGCATTCACTGTGCAGGGAGCAGGCCATCTTTGCCGGGAAAGTCCGACCACCGGAGTGTGAGGAAGGAGAGACCAGAGGTTCAGACGATCGATATCCGAGCAAAGTAATAATCATAAGATCCGAATCCGAAGTCGGTTCTATTGTTTCCATAACCGGAACAATAATAATAACAATAATAACAATCCGCTGGGTTGCAGACTGCGCTGCTGCGTGCTGTTGGTGTTCTGACACCTGGTGCTGCTTTTGATGAGGCGTTGCGCGGGTTTCAGGAGGTTCTGAGTTCTGATGTGTGTAATCCTAGTGCGATCGCTGCCCCTAAACTTATGAAGTCTTTGGCAAATATATATTTCATGAGGGTTGTCTCTACTGCAGAATCAGATTTCTCTTTGACTCCTCGTCAAGTTGCGTTGTGGAAGTCTCAGTAGTGCAGTCATGCATCTGATTGGCTACGCGTCATCCCTATTTCCGGGTTAGGCCAGACTATGAATGGTCGAACTTACAGATGTGTACTTAACTATCGTTTGGGTGTTCCCCTGTTTTCAGTACCTGGACCGTGTTCTGCTTGCTCTCGGGTCTTCAGCGAGGATATCTTTGGGGATCATGCTATGTCGTGTGCGGGGGTTGTTGGCATCAAACATCGGCATAACCTCGTTCGCGATACTCTCTTGGATATCTGTTAACGCTCTGGGATCTCTGCAGGTAAAGAGGTTGATATTGGTTTGATTGACGATCATGACAGGTCCTTGCGTCCCACAGATTTGCTACTTTATTCATGGGACAAGGGTCATGATGTGTGTGTGGATCTTACCGGTTCTTCCCCATTGACGCAGTCGGGGCTCTCTGAATTCTTGCCAGGCCGTGTTGTGGGCGACGCTGCTCGGCACAAGTGCGCTAAGTATCGGGGTCTTTGTGCAGGGTTTGGCTATGGGTTCTTGCCTTTCTCTTTTTCTTCGCTGGGGGAGTTGGAGGCGGAAGCTATTGGTCTGCTAAAGCGGATTCAAAAAAATTCATTACCTCAGGATGTCGGGGCACGCGTTGCTCCTTTTATTTTTACTCGCCTTAACTTTGCTATAGCAAAGACGGTGGGGCTCCAGATTGTTTCTTGGCTGCCCACCAATTTTGTGTAAACTGCGTTTTGAGTTATCAATAAAATTGCTCCATATATAATAAAAAAAATTAATAATAATAATAATAATAATAGTAATAATAATAATAATAATAATAATAATAATAATTGATAGGGGTCGGTAGCCTGCCACGGGTCGCCCGTTAATTCAAACCCTGGGGGAGCCCGACCCAAGAACAGAGGAAGGCCTGCCCAGCAGACCACCCAGCAAAATCGCTGAAAAGCCCCCAAGTGGGTGACTTTAACCGCTCAGGTGCAGATGGTGGAGTTTTGCCGTGGGTCCCCACCGTCAAGTAAAGTCCAACTATTCCTAACGGTAGCTAGGGTAAGTCGGGTCGTGCCCACGAAGACGGTTGTAGGTGTCTAGACTAGGTCTACCTAGAAACAAGGCTAAGTCACACAAACAAACACAAAGAAGACACTAATTGACAAATTATGATGGTTGAAGAGGTATGAACTCTACTAACAATGAACTAGCTATAATATGAACTAATAAAAACAATTAAGATTAACTAAACAATGAACTAGAGGAATGATAGCTAACAAAAAGGATGAATCAAATATGGAAAGGAGTAGGGTTAGGCCGGGTTCATAAGTGCAGTAGGATGATTGGGTAATCAAGGGTGTAGGTGTCTCTTGGTCACTAAGGTCGGTTTGCGCTCTCGCGCCAAAGCCAAAGTCCGCACTCTCGTGTCTAAGACTAGACCCGAACATTCATGCTAGATGCTACTCAAAACACAAACATTCAACCACAAATCGAATACACAATGAGGAGAAGAGAACAAGTATGAGAAGCATTGGCCACTACTACCCACACAAGCAATACAACAAACACATAGTGTGCCCAATAAGTGACTAGCAACAAAGGAATAACCTTTACCCACAATTAAACCCTAATCACCCATAATCCACACTTAATCCCCCTATTAATCCCACAAAAAGTCTATTCACTCATAATGAAACTAACTACAACAATGATAAGAGAAATCAACATAAATAACCCAACATTCATCATGAATAAACAAGAACAAATAAATAATATGTAAAGATTAAAACTTGAGAGATTAACAAAGATTAAGAGAAGAGAAATTATACCCACTAACTAGGAGATAAAAAGATGAGAGCTTGCATTAATAAGAAACCCAAAATAAACTCCAAGGTTGTCAATCTTGGATGAGTCTTCAAGAATCTTCTTAATTACAAGACTAATTAACTAGATTAAACTAAGATTAACTAAGGATTAACTAGAGATGAAGATAGGCTAATTAGGGCTTTGAATGCTTAAGAGAGGCCTAAAACAATCTAGGGTAATGTATCCTCCTTAAACAATACAAGGGAGGAGTATTTATAGGGTTACAAGAATGAAGGAGGAAGAAAAAGGAGTCACGCGCAGCAGCTGGTTCATCCCGACCGGGACGGATCGGTCCCGACCGGGACGAAGTGATCCCGACCGGGACGGGTCCAAAACAGAACCCTCCGCATTTGTGCACCTCATTCCGGAGGGGATGAGGTCCTTCCCGACGGGGATGGGTCTTGTAGGCCTCCAATATGATCTTTAAGGTCCCTCCTTGCTTCTCATGGGCTTCTCATCGACTCTCGGGTCTCGGGATCGAGTCCAAGGAATCAAGTGATCGTTTCTTCACTTCATTGGCTCTAAAAAGTGTATGAAACGAGTCGGAATCGTTCCAATTCTTCATGAATGGTCTCGGGAACCTGAAACGAACTAGAGGAAGCATAAGTAGCCCATGAACCACTCCCAAGGAGCGATTCCCCAAGGAAAATGGGACCAATACACAACAAACTAGGCACTACAAACTACACTTATCAACTCCCCCACACTTAACCCTTACTCGCCCTCGAGTAAGCACAAACTAACTACTAAACTAGCCGAGCTTGTATTCGCGCACCCTACGCCCTTTCAACTCACGCGAGAACACCTAGAGGACAAGTTCTCTCCGCAAGGCAAGTAAGGTCTTGCGACAAAACCGTGGATGCAACCGGACACAAAAACACATAAACAAACAAACAAACAAAAGGTTGCACCCAAAAAGAAACAAATACCGCTTTCCTCTAAAGGCGGTGAAAGAAGCACCGGTTTAGGACTCAAGGCAAGTGACAACGTTCCCAAGCTAGCAATACAAACCAAAATGGACAAAACCCTAATAGTATGACGACAAAGCAACAAAAACGTTGGTAACTTACCTAGGTTCCTCCTAACCTTCTAATAACGTACTACGGGACGATTGGCGGGATGGAAAAGGGATGAACCACGGTGTTAGTCGACACTGTAGGTAAGTGAGACCCCGCCCCCTTTAGCGATGTGCCAAGAGGGTCGTCCCATGCCCGAAACAGCCCACTAGTCCAAGTAAAAAGGTGGATAAGGTTTGCAAAATGAGGGAAGACCGATCATTACCGCTATCATCCTTCCTAGGGACTCAATCCTTTGGTAGGCTCTTCACGGTAACGATCGGAAAAAGGCTTATTTTGAGAGGGTAGAATCTTTTTGTGAGACAGTTTTCTTTTGGTATTTTTCTTTCTTTTGCATTTTTGCTTTGTGTGTTGCTATGCCATTTATTTTTTTCATCTTTTGTATTTTCTTTTTGGCTTTTTGTGCCTTTTCTTTTTCTTCATTCTTTTCTTTCTTTCATTTTCTTCTCTTTGCCCTTTTGGCTTGATTTGAGTTGTAGGCATTTCTTTTTGCAACTAAGAAAGAGATTTCAACAATTTGCATCTTATTTTGTGGATATGTGTAGGAGCTAGGGGAATGGGTAAGTCTGGAGTCGCGATCCCCTTTCAAACCCACAAAAAGGTGGAGAACTTGGACTAATCAAACAATTCTGAACACGGTCACCTAGGGGACGGGACTCGGCAACCAAGGCCTTTTCACATCGTGGGTGGTCATAATGGTCAAAATGCAAATCCCGTAGTAAATCCCTAGTATACTAGGTGGACTCAAGGTAAAGGACCAACGAAACTATTGATTTAGGGTCATTCTACTAGACTATAGTCCAAGACTCGATTCATACTACTAAAAAGGGAAAGTAAACACTTGGACACTAGTCACTAAACCGGGTTTTCGAAAACCGTTTACACACTAGGCACAAGTACACATCACAAAACAAAGACACAACAAAAACTAAAGAAAAAGAGACAAAGGCAACAAAACAAAACAAAACAAACATACAAAGAGAACAAACACCACCCCGAATTTCCAAATAAGCTACCAATCACCCACTAATATGCACAAAGCTCCACCCGAGCACACATCATCACAAATCTCCTCCAAACTCCACAAGAGACCAAGAGGGAAAGGGGATAAAAGATGTTACTGGATGTCTGGAAAGATCTCCAAGGCTATCGATGATTAAGCAATCTATAAGGAAAAAGGGAGGCAAAACACGCACAACACAACAAATATACGACATAATGACACAAAAGGAAAACACACAAAAGAAAATCTTTTTGATTTTTGTGGAAATTTTTCAAATTTTTAGGATTTTTAAAGATTGTTCGAAAAAACTACAAAAATAAAACTAACTACGATAGAATATCGCTCCTCCACACTTAAACCGAGCAATGTTCTCATGCTCGACCGTAGTGTATGGAGACACAAAAGAAAAGAAACTACGAAAATAAAGATAAAAATCGAAAAGAGAAGTGGAGAAAAGGGTAGAATGTGTCCGGCCGGGGTGTAGTCAAGTCACCATGGGCCGAGACAAGAAAAGATATGGATGGGGGAAGAAATAAAAAGAAATAAATAAAAGGAAATGAGAGGGGAGGACTAGGTGTAATCAAGTCACCTAGCCCGGATTCCGCCCAAATCCGACTCTCAATGTAGTCACGTCATCGAGAGTCGGGAGCAACAATTACCAAGGCCCCGAGGGCCACCATGACACAAATGATAAGAGGAAGGGGAACTAACAAAAGAAGACAAGCAATAAAAGACGGAAAAGAAAGGATAGTTGTTGTACCGTGCGGTTAGCAACTCACTCGCTCCATTGTCTCATAGGTCGGTATCGGCACATAGCTTGTCGTCGTCATTGCTATTCCCCTCCATTCACGATATGGTTCCATGGTTGGGGCACAAAGGTATAAGGAGGTGGGTTTTGATGTGAGAGGCGGTGTAAAGTGAAGAGAAAATGAGGTGAATATGTGTATATGAAGTGTAGGGGTCATATGATAAGGGCAAGGATAGGTAGGGAGGTTGGGAGGGGGTATAAAGTGGTAGGGTGGGCTCAAATGACAAAGAAAAGGCCAAAGGAGGAACAAGGCATCATCCCGGTCGGGATGGATGGTCCCGGTTGGGATGACATACCCGTCCCGGTCGAGAAGCCCTCGTCCCGGTCGGGATGACACTCCAGAGAACCCCATTTTTGGCACACTCATCCCGAACGGGATGACATCCTTCCCGGTCGGGATGGTTCATCCTTCCCGGTCGGGATGCACTCTTCTCGGTCGGGAAGAGTCTCTTAACCCTCTATAACTCCAAAAGCTCGTCCTAAGCTTCAAAAACCGACTCTCCTTCGCACGATCCAAGCTCTATCAATCACCCCTCCTCTCTAGGATTCATATTCACTTCACACTTATCAAATGGGCTCAAAACATTCATCAAAATCCCTCCCTCACATCACTCATCAAAATACCAAATCACAAGAATTTCAGAAAATCTAAAAGTATTACAAGCAAGAGATATATACAATAAGACGGTTCTTTCGGAACTCCGTCAAACCAAAGGTGGTGCATTCTTCAATTCTTTTTCATCAACACTAAGGATAGTTCCATCTCCATCAAGGGCTCGAAGAAACAAATCGAAGGCTCTTGCAAATTCTTCAATCAAGCTTGTGGTGTAACCATCCACACTACAAGGCACTTCACAACCTTGTCTCGACGTTTCCGGGGCATCCCGATCTACTAAGTTCAATGGCTTGAACTTGTACTTTCGATCCTTCGGTATATACCCAAACGTCCATATATCCTCATGTGGCCCCAAGGGAGGCTCATCTTTCTTCTTGTCATGGCACTTGTCTTGGAACTCATGGTACGGGCACTCATTTGCCTCAAGCTCGGAGTCATCATCCTCAAGCTTATAGAAGTCGTTCCTCAATCTTTTTCCAGACTCATCCCCTAGATTGATGTCTTCCATGGTGTGGATCATCTTACAAGATTCATCATTAGTAGGCGAGGTGTTGTCTTGGAGTTCAAACATGAGTTTTTCTTCGCCTAACTCAAATGTGATCCTACCGTTCTTCACATCAATCGTAGCACCGGCGGTATGTAGAAATGGGCGCCCAAGGATAATGGGAGTGATAGCATCTTCCGGCATGTCAAGCACAAGGAAGTCGACCGGAATGAAGAATTTCCCGATTCTTATTGGCACATCTTCCAACATCCCCAAAGGTCGGTTGAGGGAGCTATCGGCCATTTAGAGTGTAATGGAAGTACTCTTGAGCACTCTCATTCCAAGTCGCTCACAAATGGAATAGGGAATTATGCTTACACTCGCACCCAAATCACATAGTGCTCTCTCAATCTCTTCCTAGCCAAGATTTCTTTCATGAATCTACCATATGCCGGGATTTGGGTAAGTAGATCGGTAAATGGGACACTCACATCCAATTTCGTCACAATATTGAGGAACTTGTCATATTGGACATCCACCTTGGTCTTCATTTGTCTTGTTGGGAAAGGCAACTTAATATGAACCTTGTTTTGCTCAATAGGGGTGGACTTCTCAAATGACACTTTCCCTTCACCCTTGTCTTTTCCTTGAAGTGGGGGAAGCTTGTTTTCTTGGGGTTTCTCAATCTCCCACAAGACTTGCTCCTCTATTGGATTTCCTAAGCTTGAATCTTCTTGAATTGGAGACACAACTTCTTTCATTGGTACATGCTCATTAGGGGGCGAGGGGGAGTTATAAGATGAACCACTCCTCAAGGTGATAGCATTCACATGCTCAAATTTCGCCGTTTCACCTTGAGGAGGTAGTTGTCCCTTTTGCCTTGAAGAGCTACCCGAAGCAAGTTGAGCTATTTGGGTCTCGAGCATCTTCATATGAGCATCTCTTGCCAAGTTATCCCTTTGAAGTTGAGTAATGATTTCTTGTTGGGTTCTTTGTGTCTCCAATTGACTTCTTTGCATGTCCAACATTGACTTTTGCATGTCGAAATCCCGAGGGGGAGATTTTTGGTTATGAGGAGTGTTTGTGATGTCTAGAGGAATGCCATAATCATGAATAGGAGACCGACTCCTTGGCTTGCTTTCTTGTCGATTAGCTTGGATTGCTTGTTGTTGTTGATGGTTCTCTTGGAACCCATGAGAGTTGCCTTGACTAAAGTCTTGATTGTTGCCATGGTTGTAGTTTTGATGTCCTTGATTATGTTGGTTTCCTTGGAAACCACCTTGATTGAAATTCCCTTGTTGGAACCCTTGATTGTTGTTGAAGGTACCTTGGTTATTTTGCTTGAAGTTGTTGAATGGCCTTGGGTTGCCTTGGTAACCTTGGTATCCTTGATTGTTGTCCCTTAAAGGAGGTGGAACATAGGGACGGTGTTGTAGAGCTTGTTGTTGAGAAGCTTGATGGGAAGCTTGGTACATATTAGGATAGGGGGCACCTCGCTTGAACGCTTGAAAGGCGTTCACTTGCTCAATACTTCCCCGACAATGTATAGGTTCATGTCCAACTATCCCACAAGTATCGCACATCCCATAATAAGGTGTAGGAGACACAACTCCCAAAGCATTAACTTCATAAATCGAGTGTTGGTTGGAGGAACTAGTGCTTTGAACTTGATTGAGGTGGCTTTGGAGCTTCTTGTCAATAGTCTCCATGTGAGTTTTTAGTTGAGCTCCAAGGTCAATGCTTAGTTGTGTAATGGCATCGACCTCGTGCCTACCTTCTCGATTTGCCTTCCTAGGCCTTGAGTATTGGGAATTGTGGACCGCCATCTCTTCAATTCTTGACCAAGTTTGGTCATCATCCACCTCGGTAAACCTTCCATTAGATCCCATATTGAGTATGGCCCTTGAGTCTTCATATAACCCGTTCCAAAATTGTTGAACAAGGAACCATTGTGATAGACCATGGTGAGGACAAGAGCGGATCAAGGCTTTGAATCTTTCCCAAGCTTCGTAGAGGCTTTCTTCATCACGTTGTTGGAATCCTGTGATAGAGGCTCTCAATAAATTTGTCTTCTCCGGGGGATAGAATTGTTGGTAAAAAGCCAATGCTAGCTTCTTCCAAGTATCAATACCGAGAGTCGCCTTGTCTAACCCTTTGAACCATTGCTTTGCTTTACCGATCAAAGAGAAAGGAAATAGTACCCACCGGATTTGGTCTTGGGTTATTTCCGGTTGTGAAATTGCATCGCAATAGTCCGAAAAGGTTTCCATGTGTTGATGAGGATCTTCGGTTGGTAACCCACTAAATTGACTTCGCTCGACCAATTGGATGAATTGAGTCTTTGCCACAAAGTTGCCGGTATATGCCTCCGGTAAAGCGGTTGGACCGGGCAAGACATCCTCCATAAACGTTGAGTGTGAAGAGAACTTAGGCATTATTGGATATGCGGGAGAGGACGGTGTAGATGGTGTTGAGGTAGAAGTAGAGGGGGAACTAGGTTGAGAAGTACCAAACGGATTTATGAAGATCCCTTCGGTATTGCCTTGAGGTTGCTCGATAAAGTCGGATCCTTGGGCTTGTTCTTCGGTGGTATTGCTAGCACTTGGTTGAGAGATTCTAACTCGGCCAATCGTCCGTTGGCGAAAGGCTCTAAAGAGTCTTTCCGGCTCTGGATTGAAGAGAAAGAATTCGCCTCCCCTCCTAGGCATACACTACACACTAGAGCAAACGTGAGAACACCTAGTGCTTTATGGGCACTAGGCAAAGACAATAAACGAGCACTACCCAAGACAAAGAGAAAAAGAAGTTAAAGAAACTAAGAAAAAAAACTACACAATATGCACAAGAGATAGAAGAAGAGCACAAGAAGGGTAACTAAGTCAAGCTAATAAGCAAACTAAGTCTAAACATGCACCGTCCCCGGCAGCGGCGCCAAATTGATGGTGGGGTTTTGCCGTGGGTCCCCACCGTCAAGTAAAGTCCAACTATTCCTAACGGTAGCTAGGGTAAGTCGGGTCGTGTCCACGGAGATGGTTGTAGGTGTCTAGACTAGGTCTACCTAGAAACAAGGCTAAGTCACACAAACAAACACAAAGAAGGCACTAATTGACAAATTATGATGGTTGAAGAGGTATGAACTAGACTAACAATGAACTAGCTATAATATGAACTAATAAAAACAATTAAGATTAACTAAACAATGAACTAGAGGAATGATGGCTAACAAAAAGGATGAATCAAATATGGAAAGGAGTAGGGTTAGGTCGGGTTCATAAGTGCAGTAGGATGATTGGGTAATCAAGGGTGTAGGTGTCTCTTGGTCACTAAGGTCGGTTTGCGCTCTCGCGCCAAAGCCAAAGTCCGCACTCTCGTGTCTAAGACTAGACCCGAACATTCATGCTAGATGCTACTCAAAACACAAACATTCAACCACAAATGGAATACACAATGAGGAGAAGAGAACAAGTATGAGCAGCATTGGCCACTACTACCCACACAAGCAATACAACAAACACATAGTGTGCCCAATAAGTGACTAGCAACAAAGGAATCACCTTTACCCAAAATTAAACCCTAATCACCCATAATCCACACTTAATCCCCCTATTAACCCCACAAAAAGTCTACTCACTCATAATGAAACTAACTACAACAATGATAAGAGAAATCAACATAAATAACCCAACATTCATCATGAATAAACAAGAACAAATAAACAATATGTAAAGATTAAAACTGGAGAGATTAACAAAGATTAAGAGAAGAGAAATTATACCCACTAACTAGGAGATAAAAAGATGAGAGCTTGCATTAATAAGAAACCCAAAATAAACTCCAAGGTTGTCAATCTTGGATGAGTCTTCAAGAATCTTCTTAATTACAAGACTAATTAACTAGATTAAACTAAGATTAACTAAGGATTAACTAGAGATGAAGAGAGGCTAATTAGGGCTTTGAATGCTTAAGAGAGGCCTAAAACAATCTAGGGTAATGTATCCTCCTTAAACAATACAAGGGAGGAGTATTTATAGGGTTACAAGAATGAAGGAGGAAGAAAAAGGAGTCACGGGCAGCAGCTGGTTCATCCCGATCGGGACGGATCGGTTCCGACCGGGACGAAGTGATCCCGACCGGGACGGCATGGTCCCGACCGGGACGGGTCCAAAACAGAATCCTCCGCATTTGTGCACCTCATCCCGGACGGGATGAGGTCCTTCCCGACGGGGATGGGTCTTGTAGGCCTCCAATATGATCTTTAAGGTCCCTCCTTGCTTCTCATGGGCTTCTCATCGACTCTCGGGTCTCGGGATCGAGTCCAAGGCATCGAGTGATCGTTTCTTCACTTTGTTGGCTCCAAAAAGTGTATGAAACGAGTCGGAATCGTTCCAATTCTTCATGAATGGTCTCGGGAACCTTAAACGAACTAGAGGAAGCATAAGTAGCCCATGAACCGCTCCCAAGGAGCGATTCCGCAAGGAAAATGGGACCAATACACAACAAACTAGGCACTACAAACTACACTTATCAGCTGTCCGGCACGGCCTTGCCGCCTGCCGAGCAGGGCAATCAAGCCCCCTGCCTGCTTCCAGGGCGCTCTCGTCCCAGGCAGGACCATGGAGAACCAGGGACCCCTCCGTCATTTTGCCCAAGGTAAAAGGAAATGAGTGGACAAGGTGAGCCCACGTGTCACCCACCCGTTCACTCATTCTCCTCTCTCTCTCTCTCTTTCCCTTCTCTCTCTCTCTTGGAGGAAGGTATAAATACCTTCCATCCTCCCACATACAAAGGGTTGGATTTTCTCTCTCTAGACTCTCACTCTAAAAACCGCCACCTTACCCCTCACGAGTAAGGTTTCTCAAGGCATTTTTCACGGACCGACTTAGGCATCGGAGAGGGTTCCCTCGGACACCCCCGAGGCCTTGTGCGTTCATTGTGCAGGGAGCAGGCCGTTTTCGCCGGGAAGGTCCGGCCATCGGAGTAAGGGAAAGGAGAGGTCAAAGGAAGTCAGAAGAATACCGCCCGAGCAACATCTTAATCACAAGATCCGAATCCGAAGTCGGCTATGTTGTTTCCATGACCGGAACAATTTGGCGCCGTCTGTGGGGAAATAATTCGGTTGTGCTCACGAGTTACCCACAAAAATCAACCACAATCAAACAAAATGCTTGAAATCTAGAGGCCAATTCTGAGGCGGGTCCGACGGTACCACCAGTGATCCCCCTGTATGGCATGCCTACACCTGGGGTGACGCCTGCTGCAACAATCCCGGGGGTGGGGCTAACAAGCCTCCAAGGAGCGCCTAATGGAGAAACTACAATTGCAGCCGGGCAGGTTGGCAATCAGAGGCCTAGCTTGAACCTCACCCCTGCCAAGGTTGCGTAGACCGCTGCCTTCTTCTCGGCCCTGCTCAACCAGGAGTTCACTCCAGAAGACCTGGTAGGCAGGATCGCAACGACCTCCAGGCAGCTTCACTTTGAAGGAGTGGATGGAGCTGGGCGCACGAAGCAAACCGCCGCCAGGAATGTCCCGAGGAAGGCAAGGAAGACAGCTCACGGGTATGTGCAGGCCCAGAAGCGCGTCACCGGAAATCAGAAACAGCCTGCTCAGCAGCAAGCCTTCTCCATACATATCACTGAATCTATCTCGGCTATAGAGAAAAGGGGTTTATCCCAAGATCTCCAGGATAGGATGAGGCACAGGGAGCCGATGTCGACACGCCTGGGGGAGAAGCAGGGAGACGTCTTCTCCAGGCTGACCCCGGCTGGGTCACAACGAGCTCCAGGGTTGTCCCAGAGCCTGCAATCAAGGCTCAACCATGGGCAGCCACTGGAGTCAAGACACCGTCAGGGTGATAATCTGGAGCCACCCCAGAAAAAACGGTCCAAGAACCGCTCCTCTGGCAGGGATGATGAAGCTATGAGTAGGCGGCCACCCAGGCACCGCTCCCCCAGCGCTGAAAAACCGACCCTTGAAAACTGGGATGACCACGGTTACCACTCTTGTGGGAGCAGGTCAAGAATGGTGGGCCAACCCACCAAAACGCCCCTCCACCCCGACGTGCAGGAATATCCCATCCCAAAGATCAAAATGCCCTCCGTCAAGTTCGATGGAACCACTGACCCAGAAGACCACCTGGCAGCATATGAAAGTCATATGGGGATGTACGATGCCGACGACGCGGTCTAGTGCAAGATATTTCCCACCACTCCGGTGGGTCTGGCCCAAGGGTGGTTCAGAGATCTACCGCGGGGATCAATCAGTTACTTCATAGAGCTGGCAGAAGCCTTCCTGGATCAGTACGCAGGAAACAAAAGGCGCCGGCTAACCCGATTCGACCTGATGACCCTCAGACAGAAGAAGCGCGAAACTGTCAGGGACTACTTGAAGAGGTTCGACCTGTCTTACCAGCAGGTCAAAGAAATTGACGACTCAACTGCAGCATACACGTTAACCATCTCACTGCTCCCAGAGGAGATGAAGAACCAAATGATTAGAGCCCAACCAGAGATCCTGGCCAAAGCCCGAAAGATTGCCGAAGGCTTCATGCTACAGAAGGAATTCCATAGCCTGCCGGATACCCCCACAGGCCCCTCCAGGCCACAGGGGGACCGCAGGGTGGACGCAGCAGGGGTGAAGCAGGCAGAAAGAAAAATGATGAAGGCGATATTCCAAGAAAAGAGCGTGTATCTTATCAGCCCAGGTTTGATAGCTACACGGCTCTCAACAAATCCAGAGCAGAGATTTTCGAGCTGGAAAAAGAAACAGCAAAGTGGAATCGCCCAAGCAAGCCACGCAGTCCGAAGGGTGATCCGAAGAAATTCTGCACGTTTCACGACTGCGTCGGACATACCACCGAGGAGTGTCGGCACCTAAAAGACGAAATTGAAAAGCTCATCAGGAATGGGTGGCTGAGTAACTATGCTGCAAGAAACAAGAGTCAGAAGGAAGCGGTTGACAAACCTAAGGGGTCAGTGGAAAATCGTCTGGTAATCCATGTGGTGTCGGGAGACGCGGAAGGCCAGACAAGCAAAAGAGGTCAAAAAAGGCAAATACGCGAACTCCGAAACCAGATATGCTACGCTGAGAGGGCCGGGAGTCCAAAGGGCCTGACCCTGAGCATCACCCCCCAGGATGCAGGGCGGGTTATCTACCCTCACAGCGACCCCTTGATATTATTCCTCGTCATCAGTAATCATATAGTGAGGAGGTGTATGGTAGAAACTGGCGCCTACACAAACTTACTATACAAAGACGCATTTGAGAAGATGAATCTAGAAAAGAGGCACCTCAAGCCTGCCCCTGGATCGTTGTAAGGGTTCAGCGGAGCAGGCGTGCTTCCAATGGGAATCATTGACCTACCAGTGACGTTTGGAGAAGGTACCTCGGCCAGAAACATCAGGGCATCGTTTGTCGTGGTGGACGCCAAGTCAGCATATAATGCCCTGATAGGCAGGGCTACCCTGGACGAAATTGAGGCCGCCATATCAATCAGAGCCCTAACCATAGCCTACGTCACGGACTTCGGCATGGAAGGAAAGGTGCATGGTGACCAAGAATCAGCTAGGTAGTGCTACTCTGTAGCCCTGCACACCCAGGAAACGGAACGAAAGGGTAAAAGAAAAGCGGACAGTTCTCCCAGCAGGGAAGGAGAGATTCCAGCTGGCCAGTAGGCAGCGTACCACCTCGAACCTGGGGGAGAAAGCATGCTGGTAGACCTAGAGCCAGGAAGGCAAGTCCTCATAGGGGCTGACCTGGTAGATCCCTACCGAGAAGAACTGATCAAAGTCCTGAGAGACAACAGGGATGTATTTGCCTACTTGGCAGACAAAATGCCAGGAATATATCCGGCGCACATCGTTCACAAGCTGAACGTAAGCCCGGAGGCATGCCCTGTAGAACAGAAGAAAAGAAACATGTCCGCCGAAAAAGATCAAGCCATAAAAGAGGAAATCAAAAAACTTTTGAAAGCTGATTTCATAGAAGCCTGTAACTACCCTGAATGGCTGGCGAATGTTGTGATGGTGAAAAAGTCCTCAGGCACCTGGAGGATGTGTGTGGACTTCACCAATCTCAACAAAGCCTGCCCAAAAGACTGCTATCCTCTCCCGAGGATTGATCAGCTGGTAGACGCCACCAGCGGGTACACCACACGCAGCTTCTTGGATGCCTTTTCAGGCTATCACCAAGTCTACCTCTGGCAGCCCGACAAGGTAAAATGTGCCTTCATCACCAGCTCTAGTACGTATATGTATAAGATGATGTCATTCGGCCTCAAGAACGCAGGCGCCACTTACTAGCGATTGGTCAACAAGGTTTTTGAGAAACAGAAGGGCAGAAACTTGGAGGTTATGTCGACGATGCAATCGTAAAAAGCAAAGGGAATGTGGAGCACCTGAAAGACCTGCAGGAAACTTTCTCTTCCCTGCGCGCATACCAAATGAAACTGAACCCCAAGAAATACACTTTTGGTGTCCGCTCTGGAAAATTTCTGGGTTTCTTAGTAAGCGCCAGGGGTATCGATGCGAACCCCGAAAAGGTTCAGGCAGTATTAGACCTCCCAGAACCAAAGACAATAAGAAACATCCAGCACCTGACAGGTAGGATGGCTGCCCTGGCACGGTTCATTGCCAGGTCGGCCGATAAATCAACACCTTTCTTCAAAGTGCTGAAGGGAAACAAGCAGTTCAAATGGGAAGATGAAAAAAAAGAAGCCTTCGAACAACTTAAAGAAGCTGCCCACCCTGGCGAGGCCAGTAGCAGGGGAGAAGCTTTTTCTCTATATCGCCGTAACAAACACAACGGTTAGCGCGGTGATTCTGAGGGAAGAAGCAGGCTCCTAGCAGCCGGTATATTTTGTGAGCCACGCCCTGGGGGCAGCGGAAAAGAACTACCTATTGGTTGAGAAAGCAGCCTATGTAGTCATCATTGCAGCTAGAAAGCTCAGGCCTTACTTCGATGCCCACCCTGTCGTGGTATTAACTGACCAGCCCCTGGAAAAGGTCCTGGAAAAATTTGAAAAGTCTGGAAGACTATTAAAGTGGGCCATAGAGCTGAGCGGGTTGGGAATATCATACCAGCCCAGGACCGCCATCAAGTCACAGGCCTTGGCAGATTTCCTGGCTGAGTGTTCCCACTCAGAAGAAGATGACCCACCTGCCGGGTAGTGGGTGGTATACACGGATGGATCCTCTACAGCCAACGGTGCGGGGGCAGGAATTGTGCTAACTAGCCCTGAAGGAGCGGACTTCGAGCATGCGCTCAGGTTAACCTTCCCCACATCAAATAACGAAGCTGAATACGAAACCGTGCTGGCAGGCATTAATTTAGCCAAAGCTGCATGGGCCGAGAGACTCGTCCTGGCAACAGACTCCCAACTCATCGCCAACCGGATTAATGGAGAGTATGAAGCCAGGGACCAAGCCATGGCCGCCGACCTGGAAAAAGTGAAACGGGAATTATCAGGGTTGAAGTCCTATGAAGTCAGGCAAATCCCCCGGTCCCAGAACAACCGGGCAGATGCCCTGTCTAAACTGGCCAGTTCTAGTCTACAGGACATAAGAAGGTCAGTCTGGGTAGACGTGGTCCAAGAAAAATCTACCATCCTCTGCCAGCCAGTCAGTGTCATCAAGGAAACAGGGCCCAAGGATTGGACGACCCCAATCATCCAGTTCAAGAAATACGAAACCTTTCCATCTGACCCTGCGCAAAAAAGAAGGATGCCGGCGAAAGCCGCATGGTTCATATTAATCAGTGAAGAGTTGTACAAAAAATCATTTTCCTCTCCTCTACTCAGATGCCTGGGGGCAGAGCAGGCTGCAGAAGTTCTAGATGACATTCACTCAGGAATCTGCGGCCACCACATAGGCGGGAGGTCACTAGCCCACAAGGCCCTAAGGGCAGGCTACTACTGGCCAACTCTTCTAGCTGATGCAAGGGATTTTACCCATAAATGCAGAAAATGTCGGTTGTTTGCCCCATCAATTCATGCTCCGGCCCAGGAACTCAGGCCAATCTTGTCTCCCATTCCCTTCGCCCAGTGGGGGATGGACATTTTGGGCCCTTTTACTGCTGTAACGGGGGGCCAGAAGTTTTTAATAGTGGGGATCGACTATTTTACAAAGTGGATTGAAGCCGAAGCAGTCCCAAACATTACCGAGCCTGCAGTCAGGAAGGTGATTTGGAGGAATATCATAACCAGATTTGGCCTACCCGAAGATGCTGGTATTTGATCATGGAAGACAATTTGACAACGCCCTTCTAAGGGTTTGGCTGGAAGGTCATGGCATAGCAGTTGCCTACTCTGCCGTCTGCCATCCACAAACTAACGGGCAGGCCGAGGCTGGCAACAAACAAATTCTGAACGGGCTAAAAAAGATGGTGGATGAGCTCAAAGGCAGGTGGGCAGATGAATTACCTAGCATACTGTGGTCAATCAGGACCACCCGGAAAGAATCCACGGGACAGACCCCCTTTGGCCTGGTCTACGGGGCTGAGGCCCTGCTACCCATTGAGGTACAAATCCCCACCCTGCGATCCCAACAGTATAACAGGGCGGATAATGAAGCGACAATTATCGAGGCTCTGGACCTAGTCAGTGAAGTAAGGCAAGAGGCCGGCGTTAACATTGTCGCCTACCAGCAGCGGATGAGGAAAGCATACAACAAAAAGGTGAACGAAAGAAGTTTCCAAACAAGAGACTTGGTTTTAAGAAAGGCGCAGACAGTCGGGAGGTCAAGAGAACACGGAAAGTTAAGCGCCAATTGGGAGGGCCCGTATGAGGTCACCCGGATCATGGGACCAGGTACCTACAGGATTGCCAACCCTGAAGGCCAGGAGCTGGCCGCCCAATGGAATGCCGACACTCTTAAGAAATACTATGTCTAGCCCCAAGAAATTGGAGGATTTTATTTTCTTTTCAAAAATTGGCGGAGGACAGTCAGAAAAAATGTAGACGACTCCGACCATGGATGTCTTAAGAAATAAGAAAGTGTCCTGAATCCATACTCGTTGTTTGTTCAAACTTGCATTTCACACACAAACGAGCAGGGGGCAATAGGGGAGGCCCCCTGTTGCTAAAACCAAGGAAAATGGACCCCCCAACAAAAAACCTAAGTCCCCCTGCCTACCTCTGGGCAGGCCCCCCGGGCTTCGACCAGAAGCCAGGGTCAGGCCGGGCCCCACGTGCCGAATGAACAAGGACTGGGGGCATCCCCCCAACCTTGTATAAAAAACACAAAGTCCCCCTGCCTACCTCTGGGCAGGCCCCTTGGACTTCGACCACAAGCCAGGGTCAGGCCGGGCCCCACGAGCCGAATGAACAAGGACTGGGGGCATCCCCCAACCTTGTATAAAAAACGTAAAGACCCCCTGCCTACCTCTGGGCAGGCAGGGGGCAGGCCCCCCGGACTTCGACCAGAAGCCAGGGTCAGGCCGAGCCCCACGTGCCGAATGAACAAGGACTGGGGGCATCCCCCCAACATTGCATAAAAAACGCAAAAATCCCCCTACCTACCTCTTGGCAGGCAGGGGGCAGGCCCCCTGGACTTCGACCAGAAGCCAGGGTCAGGCCGGGCCCCACGTGCCGAATGAACAAGGATTGGGGGCATCCCCTAACCTTGTATAAAAAATGCAAAGACCCCCTGCCTACCTCTGCGCAGGCAGGGGGCAGGCCCCCTGGACTTCGACCAGAAGCCAGGGTCAGGCCGGGCCCCACGTGCCGAATGAACAAGGACTGGGGGCATCCCCCCAACCTTGCATAAAAAACGCAAAATCCCCCTGCCTACCTCTTGGCAGGCAGGGGGCAGGCCCCCTGGACTTCGACCAGAAGCCAGGGTCAGGCCGGGCCCCACGTGCCGAATGAACAAGGACTGGGGGCATCCCCCCAACCTTGCATAAAAAACGCAAAATCCCCCTGCCTACCTCTTGGCAGGCAGGGGGCAGGCCCCCTGGACTTCGACCAGAAGCCAGGGTCAGGCCGGGCCCCACGTGCCGAATGAACAAGGACTAGGGGCATCCCCCCAACCTTGTATAAAAAACGCAAAAGTCCCCCTGTCTACCTCTGGGCAGGCCCTCTGGACTTCGACCAGAAGCCAGGGTCAGGCCTGACCTTGAGAGAAAAACAGCAAGTAAAATGAAGAAAGTACATTCGTAACAAAAACAAGAAAAGTTTTGACAGATAAAACAATAAATCCTGGCACAAGAGAGTTAAAATATTACATCAAACCGGCAGCCGGCCACATTAGGGCCCGGCGCGGAAAAGGATCAAAATATCAACGGGGAAGCAAAGGCGCAGCAGGGTATGGACAAGAACCCTCAGAGGACGATTGCCCCGCATGTTAAGCATTGGGGGCATCTTGGTCAGGGTCAGTGGCCTCCTCAGGCGACCTATTAACCCGAGCTTCATTCTTTGCAGCATAAAGATCTTGAAAGGCATCCTCGTCAAAATTTGGGAACATCTCCCTAATAACTTCCATAACAAACTGCAAAGAGGAGGAGGCTCCTGCCTCAAAATTCGTCGCCACTGCAGCTTGGGTTTCTTGAATAATGGCGTTCTTCTCCTTCTGCCATTCCTCGCCTTTTACCTTCAGATCACGCTGCGCTCTTTGGAAGTCCTAGTCAGCTTTTATCAGGCGATCCTCCAGCTCAGCAATCTTTTTCTTGGACTGCTCCAACTCAGCAACCGCTCTCTTGGCCCCCTCCAGCTCATTCTTTACTTGCTCCAGCTTCGCCTCCAGGCCAGTTACCTCCCTCACAGCCTGTTCACCCTGAGCTTTCCAATGTGCTGCCTAGACCCTAGCCTCTCCCAGGTCGCCCCCGCACTTTGCCAGTTGGTCCTTCAAACTGGCAATAAGGGTAACATCCCTCTCAACCATCGCCAGGCAATCAGGGAAAGGGAGTCCAGGAGTAACGAGTAACTCTTCATCGCTCAGGCGGCTGAGGGCCGCCAGTTCGGTCGAGGCCTGGAAAACCCTGGAAGTGCGCTGGATGTACTGAATTACCTGGTTGGTAGTGGAAGTCACAGACTTAGTAAGGTGATCCGCCAATACAGCACTGGAGTCAGAAAGCAGGGCGGAACTAGTTGGTCTCGACCCCAGGGAAGGGTGAGTACCTACAGGGGAACCTCCCTGTCTTCTAACAGGGGAGGGGGTGGCCTCTAAAGCAGCCTCCCTCTCCACACCTCGAGGAATAGAAGGAGGAGTCGCCGACCTTGCAGGCGTAAGCCTGGGAGGAAGACGAAGTCTCGCTCGGTTGAAAGATATATTCTTCACGTACTTCATTAGGGCTTTACCACCTTTCTTATAGCTGGAAGGAAAGGAAGGGCGTTTTATGACAATGTTAAAATCACTGTCCAGTCCGAGGTCCCTCACCTCGTTCTTCGACCAAAGACAAGTGGCGAGATCTACAGGACAAAGGAAAGTTAATCAGAAAAATACAGAAGAATAAAGCCGAAGGAAGACAAAATAACATTAGTATCCCTGAACTACCTCCGTCAAGGCCGGGGGTTAGACCCACGCGGGTCAGATAATCATCAGTGGCTATGAGCTCTGCATGAGGAAGCCAGAAGTCAGGGCCAAGTACGCCTGACCTGTCCTTGGAGGCGGCAAACCTCTTAACCAACTTCTGGTCCTTGTCAGTCAATTTTACCTCAAGGGCCTTTCCCCCAACGCCAGGGTGGTACTCTTGACGGGTCTCCAATATAGTATGAACATGATTCCTGAAGTGGCGAGGAATCCGCCACCCTGTGGCGCTGTGCACATACAAGAAGTTATTTTTCCAGTCCTTCAGACTGTTTAAAACTGGCCAGACCAAAGAGCATTTTTTCTGCCTAAGGATGGAAAAATACACAAGGGAGCCTTCACCCTCAGAGGAGGCCACCATCTGCAGGCCGGCCATGAACCTCAAAGCGTTAATTGAAGGCCCCTCGCCGTGGAATAAACAGGTCCATGTATAAGCAATTAACGACCTGACCGCCACAGCAGTTAGCTGGGCAATGGCCACGTTCATTCGTCTGAAAGTCTCCTCCAAAAAAGGGTGCAAAGGAAATCGCAGGCCGAACTCCAGGCACTTATGATAGACGGCTATGCAGCCGTCAGGGGGGCAACACACAGTGTCCCTCTCTCCAGGGACAATGATGGTATACCCCTCCCCAAAATTATAAAATCGTTCGATAGCCCCAGCAGGGTTTTTCTCTAAAATCAAATCCCGGTTCTTAGACACCGTGTAGGTTCTCAGGGGAATTCTGTACTTGGCCTTGTCTAAATAGTAAGTCCTTCCCAGCTCCCTGGGGACGAGAGGGCCGACGATTGAAGAGGTATCAATCTCCATCGCCTCGTCATCAGAGTCGATGACGTCAAAGGGAGCAGGGTCAGGAGAGTTGGCCCCCCCGCTCCCCTCCGAGCGGTCCTCCTCGGTCATTCTGACACCAGGCCCCCCTGTAATCCCCTATAAATTCTAATGCAAAACGGTGGCGGAATCACTATTGAGTTGGGATTAACACACTGATAACTAAATTTTAATAATGAAAAGGTAAGTCAGTACAACTGCCACTTTTATAAAAAGGGCAAAAATTTAAAATCCTTAAAAATGTTAAACATACAAACCATAGTATGAAAATAAATTCAACGGCGCAAGACCAAATGCCGCTCGCGAGCTCACACAACCCGAACAGATAATACCTGCCATGTTATAAACATAACAGCCACAATTCAGTGGGGAGTAATGACGACGTTCTCCCAGCCATATTACATGATATTATTGCACAATTACTACTGTATCAAAATAGTTGAAAAATGGAAAACATTTAAAATGATACGGTAAAATAATTCGAAATGATTGTCAACCTGCAAATCCATGTCAATCAATAAAATAACGGCGCTATGGAAGTCAATCAGTGTAACGGAATAGACTTTCACTAGGATCATACTAAACTAGGTTCGAGAATTTAGTCAAAACAAATTAGACTTCAGTCTCTAACTAGGCAACTCAACTATAACAGGACTGCGTGCAGCGAGGTCCTGGCTTAAGTAATGTACCCCCCTCCTGGACACCAACCGTAATCCAGTTCAACCCGACGGCGACTTACCTGATGCGATATCTAAGTTTAAGGTCAAAATATACACACTCCTGAACACAAACCATGCTTAGTTCAACGACCAATGTGTCTCTAACTAGACACACCAGCTTTATAGTTGATGGCAAAACGTATACCCTAGACTGTATTACTCTACCCGTACACTTATCCTTATTCCATAACTCCAAAACAAAGCCGTTGACAAAACGTTCTAAAAAGGAAACTTTCTAATATAGGAAACTTTCTGATTTAGGAAACTTTCTATTTTTAGGAAATTTTCTATTTTAGGAAATTTTCTCGGAATAACAATACGATGAAAATAGCGTTATAGAAAAATATCGAGAATAGTAATTTACTCTAACTATAAAGTAAATATTATTAATTTCGCAAACTACTACTTTCGGCCTTAACAATTTTTAAGTTCTAAATCGAGTATAAATTGTTTATAAGAAATATCGAAATACCTCACAAACGTATTATTATTATTATTATTATTATTATGAATTAGGGTGTTTCGAAAATATATAAAACTAAAATTCCCTATTTATTATTAGTTTCGACGGAACGAGTATAAAATAATGTTTTACGACAATCATCTTTATAAAAGTAATTTATTTAACCTTCTTTATTTTATTAAACATTTAAATTATTTTTGAATAACATAAAGGGTGACTTAAGATGAAACGGTTAAATTTTTAGAAGGTTCGAAATTGCTGGAAAATTAAATAAGTTGCTGTAAAATCGTGTTTTAACGATTATTCACGATTTCGCTTAAAAATTGATTCTATCATTTAAAAGCTTCGAAAAATAGTGTAAAAATTACGATAAATAATTAAAACTAATATTTAGACAATCTGTCCAGAAAATAATTTTTTTCAAAATCTGGAAACTCGTTTTTAAAGGCTTTTACGGAAAACGCGTTAATAAACGTTAACGATTAAAAATAAAAGCTAAATTCAAAACGATTTGTGCACGGTTGTTAAAAATCATAACTTATCAAGGAAATAAAAATTTTCCAGAAACTTTTCAGTTTTTAAGAAAAAAAAAATCCAGAATTAAAAAAAAATAGGAAAAACCGTCTTTTAATCATCGGTTTCGTTTTAAAAGGTTAAATAACTATTTATCGCTCTTTTTTATTTTATTAAATCTCGAATGTCACAAAAATAATTATTTTGTTAGAAAATATCAGAAACTTTATTTTGAATCGAGAATAAAAAATAAAAATCAAAAATTAAAAGGAATATTCGGTTTTAACGATAAACGGTGTTTTAGGACTATTTATTTTTTTTTCACCCACTTATAAAATTCGAAAAATTACGAAAATTTACAGAAAATTAAATTTGGTCAGAATGTACGTACACAAAAAATTTTAGATTTAAATACGTAATTTAGGCATTTGAACATTAAATCGGTTTTAAATCGATTTTGTACGAAATCGGTTAAAAATCCATTAAACGACTCAAAAACTCGAAATCTGTAAAATTTATTTTTTTGGCAGGAACTTTAAAATTATATTAGTGTATCGGCCAAATATTACGATTTAGTAACTATTATAACGATTTATTCGCTAATCTCGTAAAAACGAACATAACAACGAAATAATTGAAAATTAACGATTCTAAAACTTTTAAATAAAAAAAAGTAATGACATACTATAATAGCCAAACAAAAACTTAAATTCTATACATGTAACTACGACAAAATATCATGCAATACTGAGATCGTCGTGTTACCTTAATCAAGATCTGAGTCAATAATGTACTCGTCTTCCTCGGGGTTGTCTCGAAAACCTATATAAAAAAATATAAAAAGGTACAAGACCCCTATTAGCGTCGTAAATCGAGAAGTAGGAAGGAGGAATAGGGGTTTCGATGATTACCCTTGAATTAAGATGAACACGGAATGAAAAGAATGATCGAAGACGGGAAAAAAAAATTGAAGAACAGTGCACTGTTGTTGTTTACGTTCTTCTTCTTCTTTTTTTTTTGAGTGGAGAACGTACATTGTAAAGAGGAATATGGTTGGAGTTTAAAAGGGGTTGGGTAACTGCCAAAAGACGGTTAAAGGGGTAACTTGTAATAAGATAAAGAAGGAAATAGAGGAGTCGGTTTTGACTCTCAACCGACTACGAAAATATCTCAGTCTGCTGAGGGAAACGGTCGGGTCTGCTACAATCTGAGCCCGATTCGCGATTAAAAATAATAATAATAATAATAATAATAATAATAAGACGGAAAACATATGAGAACGTGTTTATGAGAAAGAAGTATTAAAATCACGTTTCGAAAATAATTATATACGAAATCGCGTAGAAAAATATTAAATAGCAATTTCTCGAGATTAATTAAAATTCTCGCGAACAAGGAAATTAAAATTGGTTTTGAACGAAAATTTATTAAAGTGTTATACGAAGATCGAAATTAAGCTGGATGAAAAATAACGAGACTCGATAAGAGTCGATTTAATCGCAACGGGACGGATATCAAAGTTGTAAATTTTACGGGTGTTACACCCCCGGAGGAGGAGGCAAGATCAGTCCTAACCCCACCCCTACCCTCCGCCTATTCCGCCGAAGGGTCAGGAAAAGTAAGAATACGAGCACGGCGACTACTCATGGGGACTAAGGAGAAGAAAATACGAGGAAATGAAAAGATCAGGACTGAAGATAGGATTCCTACCTAAATCGACGGCCGCCAAATAAAGGTCCAAGAAAGAGAGCTCCTCAGTCTAAAGCGTTTTAGCGACAGAATATGAGGAAAAGGTTTTCTGGGTTTTCAAAAATGTGAAAGGGATAAATGGGAGGCGTAGGAGTGCTTTTATAAGCGAGAGAAAACAAAGGGTCGCCCAACCAAGAGACTTCCCTAAGAAAAGCCCCCACGTGTCACACATTTTTAAAAACCCAACTACCCATCACTTCCCAAGAAATCTCGAAAAAGCAACAGAGGTCAGAAGGCAATCATTGCATGACGTCATTCATTCGTTCAAAAAAAAAACAACAAACACACATGAAAAAAGCCCGCCTAATTTTCCATTCATTGAAAAGGCCTAAAGACGGCCAAAGCTACAAAGTGGGTAGGGAAAATAAATTACAAAAGAAGCCTGGTACCCCGGCTCAGTCAGCCAGCCTACATGCACAAGGCAGGCCTAATCATCAAAGCCTGGAGAATAGCCCCCAGGGCTATCATAGCCACCTATGTCAGATCCCCAATCCCAGTCATCAGAGTCCTTGAATGGATCATCAGGGCCTTCTTCCACATCCCTGCTAGAGGAATAGCCCTGACCTTCGCTATCTTCTGAGTCATGACTACTCACGTCCCAGTCCCTGCCATAGGGAACTGCCCTGACGCCTTCAGGACAGCATGGCCTTCTCTCCTCACCAAGGGCGAGGAAGGACCTGACTCAGGAGAGGAGCCTAGTTCAGGGCAATCAGGATCGAACTTTTCAGGGTGTAGCCAAGAAAAACACCTATGGCATCCCCTATAAAAACAACCTCCCGCCTGGGAGCAGCGTCAAGGCGGAGGCCCAGCAGGGGAGGGGGACCTTTTGGGGCACTTGCTGGCCCTGGAGAGAGTTTTCCTCCTGACAACCCATTGAGGACGGGAGCGGTTCCGCCCATTGCGACGAATAATCAGATGAGCCATATTAGAATACCTTAACCACCGGCGCCCTCTGAAACAGAGGACATCCACATAAACTCCACGGCGAAAAACCGTTTTCCTAATCCAAGACATTTTTTTCTTTGAAAAAGAGTAGAAGAAGAATGAGGACGGATTGTGAAAATGGTGGAGGAAATTGAAATTTATACAAGAGCAAAAGCAAGGTATTAATGGCGTTCCAACCACATCTCCAAAAAGGGGAGCCAATCATCAACCTGACACACTGTTCGAAAATCCACTTTTCAAAGAGGAGTAATAATGAAAGAAGACGTTTAAACTCTTTGCATACCCAGAGAAGTTAAAGCCTTTTTCTCGGGAACACGCGATGCATTTAATGCGGAGATGTTCAAGGAGTCAACCTCCCGCCATCCCAACCAAGATGTCGCCTGCTGAATAGGAGCCCTCGCTCCTCCCCAGCCGACGAGGGCCAATTGATGGGGGTCGGTAGCCTGCCACGGGTCGCCCGTTAATTCAGACCTTGGGGGAGCCCGACCCAAGAACAGAGGAAGGCCTGCCCAGCAGACCACCCAACAAAATCGCTGAAAAGCCCCCAAGTGGGTGACTTTAACCGCTCAGCTGCCCGGCACGGCCTTGTCGCCTGCCGAGCAGGGCAATCAAGCCCCTTGCCTGCTTCCATGGTGCTCTCGTCCCAGGCAGGACCATGGAGAACCAGGAACCTCTCCGTCATTTTGCCCAAGGTAAAAAGAAATGAGTGGACAAGGTGAGCCCACGTGTCACCCACCCGTTCACTCATTTTCCTCCCTCTCTCTCTCTCTTTTCCTTCTGTCTCTCTCTCTCTTGGAGGAAGGTATAAATACCTTCCCTCCTCCCACATACAAAGGGTTGGATTTTCTCTCTCTAGACTCTCACTCTAAAAACCGCCACCTTACTCCTCACGTGTAAGGTTTCTCAAGGCATTTTTCGCGGACTGACTTAGGCATCGGAGAGAGTTCTCTCGGACACCCCCGAGGCCCTGTGCGTTCATTGTGCAGGGAGCAGGCCGTCTTCGCCGGGAAGGTCCGGCCATCGAAGTGAGGGAAAGGAGAGGTCAAAGGAAGTCAGAAGAATACCGCCCGAGCAACATCTTAATCACAAGATCCGAATCCGAAGTCGGGTCTGTTGTTTCCGTGACCGGAACAATAATAATAATAATAATAATAATAATAATAATAATAATAATAATAATAATAATAATAATAATAATAATAATAATAATAATAATTTTTTCTCTCTCCTCTCTCTCTAGGGAAGATTCCCTCTAGCGACGAAGTCATCAATAACGGCAAATGTCTATCGCGCCGACGGGAAGAGGTCGGGGAAGGCCAAGGAAGATTATCGTACATGAAACTGAGCCTCCAGGAGGTTCTATAGGTGAGAATCAAGGGAGTTCTTCATCAACAGTGGAAGAGGCGGATGCTCAACCGAGCAACCAGGAGAATCTGAATGTTAATGATCTTATCCATCGCGCGTTTCAATAGGTATCGCAACCAAGGGTGAGATTATCAGAGAAGCCAATTGAAGGTGGGGATAAAGGGGATAACTCGAATAAAAAGGGAATGGGGATGCCGGAAACAGAGACTGCGATTTCTGGCGGGAATTCCTGGGTGAAGTTGACAGTCAAAAATAAGGTGGGCATGGAGCTATTCTATGTTGAGGATAGTACCAAATCCACTGAATTGATATATGTTCTGATGAGTTTGAGGATGAGCCGGGGTTTTGGAGGTTTTCTTTGATGGCGAACGTTCTTGGAGCTAGACCATCAATCAAGCAGATGATGGACTTTGTTGATAAGAACTGGAACCATGTTAGGAAGCCGGTGGTGCAATACTTCAAGCGTGGGTGGTTCTCGATTCGATTCACGAGTCAGGATGCCATGGATACGATCTTGAAGGGAGGGCCTTGGAGGCTTGGCCAGAATTTGATTATCTTGAAGGTTTGGAGCCCTACTTTCTCTCAAGAGATGGATAGGACGTCCATAGTTCCAGTCTGGGTCATTCTTCCGGACCTGGACCCCTTCATGTAGACTGCTCCTGTCTTGAGTAAAATTGTGAGCAAAGTGGGGAAACCCATGTTTGCTGACACTGCTACAACATATAAGGAGAAGATATCATTTGCCAGGGCTATGGTTGAAGTGGATGTCTCCAAGAAGTTGCCCACATCAGTCATTGTTAATACCCTCTACTGTGAGAAATCTGTGCAGCGTATTGACTATGAATGGTTGCCATTTTACTGTGTTGGATGCAGGAAGCTTGGGCATCTTAAGAGGTATTTTAAATGGGAAAAGAAAAAGTAAGATAAGGAGAAGAGTGTGGAGCAGATTACTCGCTACACACCAAAGAAGAAGGATTCTTCAGGGATAGGTGGTACCTCAGTGGGGAACTCTATGGTTGAGGCAGTGCCTAACATGGAAGTTCCTCCAACTGTAATGCACTCAGAACCCCTGGAGAAGGAGCGACCTGAAGGCTTACTCGCTGGCTCAGGATCCCATGTGCTAGGGAATGTTACTACAGGGGAGCAAAGGATGGGTGGTAGGGAGGATGGCTCAGTATGCCTGGGGCTAGGCCTAGTTTCTTCTACTGAACCTACTCCTGCGTTTATCCCTGTGAGTAAGCGTACCGGAAGCAATTGGCTAGGCTTTAAGGTGAAGGGATCCAGTGACCCGCTCATAGATAATAGAGAATTTATGGAGAAGGATGAAAAATTAATTCTACTTCATACACCGAATAGATATGCTATTTTGCAGGAGCATGAGGAGGATATTATCGAGATTGATGATATTGGGGTTCTTGGAGAGGAACCTGAACCGCCTGACAAGTCATTATTGCTACTTGGAACATTCGTGGAGGTAATGAAATAATAAAGCAGAGGGAGGTTTTGAATTTCCTGAAGCATAAGAGGATTGATGTTTTAGGTCTACTTGAGACTAGAATAAAGGAAGCTAATAGTGGTCGTATCATTAGGGATACTTTTAAAGGGTATAGAGTTTCTTGTAACTATGAGCATCATTATAATGGTCGAATATGGCTGATTTGGAACCCCTGTACAGTTAGGGTTAGAGTTCTTTTTGCTAGTGCACAGATTATTCACTGTCATGTTCAAGTCTTTGCTAGTAGACAGGAGTTTCATATGTCAATTGTCTATGGTGTGAATGATGGGAAGGATAGGGAGGACTTATGGGGAGAGTTATGTGGTCTTATTAACCAGGTTCACAGCTGGATTGTCCTAGGGGACTTCAACATTGTTTGAGAGGAGCAGGAGAAAGTTGGGGGATCCCCTCTTGATAAGGAGGAAATGAATGCTTTTAACACTTGCATCTTGGATAATAGACTTGTTGAAATAGTAGGGCAAGGGTGTGATTTCACTTGGACGAACAAGAGGGATTTTGCTACTATGGTTTGGTCTAGGCTCGATAGAGCCTTGATCAATGAGAATTGGATTACTGCTTTTCCTAACTCGTTTGCTCAGTACTTAGACTCGGGTATTTCTGACCATTCCCCTGTTATGGTCAGGATTTATGAGGGGGGTAATAGGAGAGGAGGCTTCAGTTTTTTAAATTGTTGGGTTAAACACCCTCATTATAATGCTATAGTTCAGGATGCGTGAAGTAAGAGAATTAATGGGACTGCTGGATTTCAGTTGTTTGGGAAGCTTAGGAATGCTAGAGAAGCTCTTAAAAGGATGCATAAGAATAATTACACTAGCATTGGGGAACGAATTGCTGCTGTTAGTAAGGATCTGGAGAACTGCCAGGTTGCTTTGCAGGGGGGTCCCTTTTCTATTGATCTTATCGATAGGGAACAGGAGCTCCTAGATAATTATCGGTCTCTTAGGGAGGCTGAGATTAACATCTTGCATCAAAGGTCTAAAATGGACAACATAGCCTTTGGAGATGAGTCCACTAGCTACTTTTATGCCAAGATCAAGGAGCGTAGGAGTCAAGAAATTATTGGTTGTTTTGCTGATTGTCAAGGAAGGGCTAGGGAAGGATTAGATGAGGTAGCTCAAGGGTTCCTTGAGTACTATGAGGGGCTGCTTGGTAGATCTCATAATACTTGTGATTTAGATTTGTCTGTAATTGCAAGAGGCGCGGTAGTAGCGGAAGATTTATGGGATCAGATGACTAATACACCTACTGAAAAAGAGATTAAGGATGTTGTCTTTTCCATTGGCTCTGATAGAAGTCCTGGCCCGGATGGATTCTCCTCGGAATTCTTCAAAACATCTTGGTCAATGATTAAGGAGGATTTTTGTGCTACTGTTTGGGAGTTCTTTAGGGAAGGCAAACTCATTAAACAGGCTAATGCAACTACTATCACACTAATACCTAAGAAGGAGACATGTCATTCTGTTCTTGATTACAGACCTATTTCTTGTTGCTCCGTGTTTTATAAATCTATTAGCAAGCTCCTAACTAATAAATTGAAGACTGTGATGCAGAGTTTGGTTGGACCAGAGCAGGCAGCATTCGTGCAGGGACGAAGTATCCATGAGAATATTGCCTTGTCTCAGTCTTTGATCAAAAGTTATGGAAGGAAGTATATTACTCCTAGATGTTTGATGAAGATTGATTTGCGGAAGGCCTTTGATTCATTGCAATGGAGATTTATAGAGCAAATGTTGATGGCGTTTCACTTTCCTTCTAAATTTACTAGTTGGATTATGAAGTGTATTACAGGATCGTGGTTTTCCCTTAGGATTAATGGAGTGACTCAGGGTTTCTTCAAAGGTGGTAGTGGAGTAAGGCAAGGAGACCCCTTATCACCTTACCTATTTGTTCTTAGTACGGAGGTTTTGTCTAGGATACTTCGACATATTAGCCTGCAACCTACGGTTTCTTACTATCCTAAGTGTTGTAGGTTGAAGCTTAACCATCTAGTCTTTGCAGACAATTTGATGATTTTTGTTAGGGGAGATAGCCCTTCAGTCCAAGCTGTAGTTCACGCGTTGGATGCTTTTGCTGCTGAATCGGGATTACATGCTAATAGGGATAAGACACATATTTTCTTTGGTGGTGTTGCTGACAGTGTGAAAGAGCTTATTCTTCATGAAACGGGGTTTCAGCAGGGTTCTTTCCCCTGTTGTTACCTTGGGCTGCCACTCAACTCTGTGAGCAATAAGAAGGAGCAGTATAGGTCGCTTATACATAAAATCCAGACTAATGTGGGTTGTTGGTCCTCAAATTTGTTGACTTATGCGGGTCGTGTGCAATTGCTGAACTCCGTGGTTTTTGGACTCACCAATTACTGGTCTGTTAACACTCTTTTTCCAGTAAATGTTACGAAGCAGATAGGTCAAATATGTACGAATTATTTCTGGAATGGTGGAAGAGGAGGGCAGAGGATGGTGTATAAGAGTTGGAGTAGTATTTGCAGGCCTTGGAATGAGGGTGGTTTTGATATTAAAGAGTTGGTTTCTTGGAATAAAGCTATGGTTGGGCATTGGATTTGGAAGCTACTGAATGATTAGGTGGGGGTTTGGGTTAAATGGCATAAGGAATATATACTCAGGAATGTTGATTTATGGTGTATCCAAAAGCAAGAGAGACATACTGCAACATTCAAAAGTATGCTTAAGATAAGAGATGAGATTGTCGGAAGAGTGGGTGGAATAGATCAGGCGGTGGAGTTAGTTCAAAGCTGGAGTTACAAGGGGATTTATAAGGCTAGTCTTGCGTATAACTGGTTCAGGCTGCAGCAGCCAGTTGTATATTGGATGGCGGGTATCCAAAGACGATCTGTTATTCCTAAGCATGTCTTTATTCTAGCTATGGCAGGCCAGAGATGGTTGGCCACTACTGATAATATGCAAAGACGGGGCATGTATATGGTTAGCAGGTGTGCTTTGTGTCAACTGAGTACGGAATCGCATCAGCACTTGTACTTTCGTTGTCCTTTTTGCAGATTAATTTGGCAAAATTTGTTGTGTTGGATGCAAATTACAGGAAGAAGTTATAATTTAGAGACGGAACTAAACTGGGTGGTGACGAGGAAGACGGGGAAACACTGGAAGAGTGCGTGGTATAGCGGGTGTATAGGGGCAGCGGTGTATAGCATTTGGCAGGAGCGGAACAACCAGATTTTTTCAAACTCTATCCGTTCTCATCATAGTATTATACAACAGATCAAATTTGAAGTAGGTATTAGATTACGTAGCATTGAAATTTTCCTTGATTGTAATCTTTTGGGATGAATAGGGGAGGTTAGGAGGCAATGATATAGGACAGTATCTCTTAGTGGCTTGCTCTTTTTTGTAAGATCCTGTCTCTTTTTTTAATGAAATGAGGCATACTTTTTCTTGCAAAAAAAAGAAGAAATAATAATAATAATAATAATAATAATAATAATAATAATAATAACTTGTTTTAATCAATGGTAAAGTCAAATTAACGTGATATTTGGTAAAAAAAATAGTAGTTTGAAGATAAGTACTCGTAAATATTTCTTTAGTTTTAATATAAAATAGCTGTCTAATAATGTCTATATTGAAAAAGCTCTTCAAAATGTACTACTTTATAAATATATGATAATGATTAGTAATAAAACATTGTTACTTACGACAATAATGTACTGAAAATTTAATATTGCAATTAAACATTGATGAATTGTTTGAGATATTAAAATAAGATAAAATATTTGTTTAAATTATAATTAAATTATCATTAATATAGTAATGATTAATAATAAAAATTAATTAAATATGGTAAGTTAGATATGACAATGACATATGACATTAACATATTGATGTGGTTATTGCTTTAATATAATATACTCCCTCCGAATTTCTAATTTTGTCTCATTTTACTTTTTGGGCTGAGTTTGATATTTGTCCCATTTTCTTTTTTAGGTCATTAATGTGTGGTTCACATCTAGTATCTCATCTCTCTCTTCCTTCTTATTTGTTGAGTCACTCATCTTCTCTTCCTTAATTTTCATCCCAAAAGCACTCGGAGGGAGTATATGACAGTAATAAGGTCTCTACACATATTAGCCCATATTTAATTTAGATATCATAAGTCCAATATATAATTAATTGATCACTTAAGTAGACTACTAATAAGATGATTAAGTACACTTATATGACCACATGTAGACCCACATAATATTCTCTCTGGTTCATTGATATCTTCCATATTTTTTTTTCAACCATTTCTTTGATTTCTTTCGCTTTTTTTTATCACACTTCTCTCCTAACTAGTGTTAGGTGGCCCACTTATTTTACCATCTCCCTACTTTTACTTATATTACTCCCTCCGTTCCAACGAATTGTATACATTTGCTTTTTTAACACTATTTATAAGTTATGAGAATCTTCAATATAACTTCTAATATATAAGATAAAAGATAGTCGTGTGAGATCTTGTTTAAATCGTCTAATGAAATACATTATGAATATCAAATTTTTATAATTTTTAGTAACACGTAACTAAAAATATAGACAAAAGAAAACGAGTATCGACATACGTGCATAAAGCAAACGTATACAATTCGTTGGAACGGAGGGAGACGTATACAATTCGTTGGAACGGAGGGAGAGCAGTTACCTATTTCTAACACTATAAATTATTGGTGGCCTTATCCGTTTTTAGGTGTAAAAACAAAAAGGTCGTACATGTTTGAAAATTAGTCCGAGTCTAGTCCTAGTCCCGTAGTCCGTAGTACTCCTTAGAAGAGAAGTGGCGGCTGAGATTTTGTTGGAGGAGGAGCCGGTGTGGTGACTCAGGAGGACTGCACTGGACTGGAATGGTTGGCGTTCTTTTATCAAAACTTGACTTGATTTGGCAGTAATATATATAGATACAGAATGATGATACGGTACATCCAACATACAAATATCCCATCTTCTTTCCTTCCCTCCTGATTCCTGAAGCAACCAGAACCAAACTCCTCTCATTTTCCATTCAAATTGCTCTTCTTTAAAATTGGAGGATGAAAGAAGGTTTGATGGACCCAGAAGAAGGAAGAATTGCGCTGCTTGAGAATGAGAAAGGCGGAGGCGGAGGCGGAGGGGCATCATTATCAAGTGCGGTGTTCAACATATCAACGACGATGATAGGGGCAGGGATCATGTCAATTCCTGCAACTTTCAAAGTGTTGGGTGTGTTTCCTGCTCTTGCTCTCCTTCTGGTGGTTGCACTAATGGGAGATGTTACTGGGGAGTTCATGTTGAGGTTTACCACTCATTCTCGCAAGTCCACCACTACTTATGCTGCTTTGATGGGTGAATCTTTTGGGAAACTTGGCTCTCTTGCTCTGCAGATTTGTGTCATCCTCACCAGTTTTGGCTGCCTCGTCATTTACCTTATTATCATTGGTATAATTTCATTCATTATTATCTTCATCTTTTGATTGAATTATTGATGATGATGATGATGATGATTACTACCAAATTGTAACAAGTGCCAGTCTGGCAACACATACAGAATCAATCTCAAATCAAGGATTGTGCTCATCTCATCTCATCTCCAGCTAATTGTGTCCTGTTTTCATTTCATTTTTAGGAGATTGGATAGGACTTAGCAGCTAGATAGCCATATTTGATTTGATTTTTTTTTAACGAAGACCACACTTTCTTACAGCTAACATCTCCCCCAATTGAAAAATGCCTGCCTGCTCATTTTCCACATTCCAAATATCTACACTCTACATGACTCATCTTCCCATATTACCAATTGCTTTGATTCAAAACTATATTTTTATCATTATTTTATGCGATATTCTATGTGATATTCTATGTGATATTTCCGTGTTTTTTCATTTTCTACGTGATACCCTCCTTTTAGTCAAAATAACTCTAACTTGCGATAAAAATGACAGATATTTTCCTTCAAGTCATTGTCTTTACAAGATCTTTCATTTGAGATTATTTTTTTGCAATTTCGAAACTTTTACTAAGAGTTATGCTCGGTCAAACATTTTAACCAAATAAACTTTGACCGATCATAACTCTTTGTCTCGAGTTCCAAAAGTGATGAATTTTGTTCAAACCGATCGTTTGTAAGAGATCTTTGGTTTGAAAAAAAATCGTCTCTTTCGGAATTAATAGTTAAGAGTTATCGTAAGTCAAAGATATTTTGACCAAAACGAGGGTACAACATACAATATGAAAAAACACAGGGTAACATGTAGAATATTTCTTATTTTATTTTATTGTTCGGCTTTATTTTTTATTTTTATTTATAATTTTTTTTATGGATGACGACCTCAGATATTGATTCAGGGACTAAGGCAATGATGTTGTTGTTGTATTTGGAAAATGCAAACGCTTTTGTTTGAAGTTGATGACAGGGCATTATTCTAACACTTTGTTTGTTGACAGTTTCATAGGCTCGTGAAAGATTTTAAATTGAAATTCATACGGAGTAATATGTACTCCCTCCGTTCCGTTCATTTGTAGTAAACTCAAACCACCACACTACAAGCCACATGTATAAACATTATCTTATAATTTTATATATAAAGTAACTACTCAAAAAGAAGATTATGAGGCCCAATAAATTTGGAGGCCCAGTTCCCCTGCTCGCCCTGAACCCTCTCTGAGCCGCCCCTGGATGGAGGGTGTGTGTGTGTGTGGGTATATATATCCTACTCATTAGTTTAATATTGTCTTGTATAACAACCTTGGTTGTATCGATTCGTTTGTTTAACCAACTAGTTTAACATACTGGCTATTACCTATATGTCATATCAAACCATTAGCTTTAGCATGTACTCTCTGATCACACCTTTTCTTCTTTGGGTTCTAGGGGACGTCCTCACAGGAAGTAGCTCTGGAGGGATAGTACACACTGGAATTCTACAAGAATGGTTTGGGTATTATTGGTGGACTACTCGAGAATTTTCACTTTCTATGGTGGCTATTCTTGTTCTCCTTCCCTTAGTTTTGCTACGTCGTGTGGGTGAGTACCATGAGTTTGTTCTTTTTTCATCAATCTTGCAACATGATCAAGCTGCTGCACCTAACTTCTTTTTTACTCCACTTTAAATGCTAACTTTTGTCATCTACTGCTGATTCAGACTCATTGAGGCACACGTCACTATTAGCCATTCTCCTTGCCTTGGTGTTTGTTGTAATATCCTCGGTAATGGCAGTAATAGCAATGTTGCAAGGGAAAGCTCAGAGTTTGAGGCTCCTACCAGATTTTTCCAGTCAAGGAACCTTCCTCAGTCTTTTCACTACCATTCCGGTTTTCATGACTGCTTTTGGGTACCAAATCAATGGTAAGGGACTTTTGCCGACTTCTGTATTCAGGCTATTTTAGAAGTACCCACTCGGTGTCAAGGGTGTCCCCATATGGCGACGACAGGGGGTTTAGATTCTTCACATGTAAACAACCTCTGGGTGACCTGCTGACCTATATAGAAATTGACATTTGATGATTGCATAAAACATTACTGCTGAAGCTGCATACAGCAAACCATATAGCCCATTTTTTATTTATTTTCATAATTCGTAACCTAAATATAACAAAATACTGTCTATCTTATATTCTTTGCAGTTCATCCGATAAGGGCAGAGCTTGGAGAACCTGCTGATATGAAATTGGCAATAAGGATATCGCTTGTCGTTTGTGCTGCGTTCTATTTCTGCATTGGTTTCTCTGGTTATCTGTTATTTGGAGACTCTATTAATGCAGACATGCTAGTGAACTTTGATCAGAGTACAGACACTTTATCTGGTCTAGTGATCAATGCCGTTGTTCGGTTAAGCTACGCATTTCACCTCGTTCTAGTGTTTCCTCTTCTAAATTATGCCTTAAGAGCTAACGTGGATGAACTCTTCTTCCCTAGAAAGATAGATTTAGCCAATGACGACACCAGATTCGTATGTCTCACATCTATACTGCTTGCCCTTGCCTATGTGGTAGCAATTGCGATTCCAAGCATATGGTATTGCTTTCAAATATTGGGATCAACAACTGTTGTTTGCCTCATACTCATTTTTCCATCTTCTATCATTCTAAGGTAATCCGTTTTTCTTCTGCACAAATTATCATATGAGACTGTTTTACTCCGGTACTCCATACTACCTCATTAACCATACAATCAACTGAGAACCTATCAAATATTTATGAAGAAACGGATTCATCTAAGGCCTTTTATAGTACCTGCTGCCTTTTTATTGAGGATACTTGTCAATTTGTTTCCTTTTTGCATACACGTGAGTTGAAAATATTGATGGGATTTGTATGAATTTGAATCTGACAGGGATATACATGGAATTTCCACAAGTTCGGAAAAGGTTATCGGTGTCATTCTTATACTTGTGGCATTGGGAACCAGCATCGTTGCCATTTGGAGTAATTTGTCAGGATGAATATATACATCTCACACTCACATTGTTACACACCGTCTTCATGAATCCTATGTTCATCCAATGGGCAATGTTAGCAGTGTTTCCCTTACATCAGGGTCATCTTTTTTCTCATCAATCTTGGATCAGCTGTACATTCTATGTCAAGTAAATATCATTTCAACATGAACAACTTCCGAAGTCTGCATTAAGCTTCAAACGATGCTCAATTGCAACATATTTATATGATATGATGTACTGTAATTTGTAGCTCCCTTTATTGCAAATCTGCAAGACTTGACTGTAATATAGACTAGTACAAGCATGAAGTTCCTTTGGCTAGAAACATGAGGCCCTACTTATAGGTCGCAATGGGGTCGTATTTAGGTCGAGTTAAGTTGGGTCGGATTACTATCGGGCCCGCGTTATATGAGGTCAGCATAATCTTTCGGGTCGGGTCATTTCAGGTTCACTTATATATGTTGGGTCAGAAAATTATAGAAAATTTATGCAAAGTTAGTAATAGTAATTGACTCTTAGGTCTCCTTTCGTTCATCCGGGAATTTCCTGGAGGAAGTTGCATTTCCCAGGAAGTTACTTTCCACATCAACTTCCCGGGAATATGCAATATTTGTTTGATTGACATCCTGAAATTCACACTTTCCATGAATTTCTGCATCTTGTTTGGTTGTCTCGACCTAATTCCCATGATTTTGTTTGTAATTACTATGCCCTTTATTAATTAAGGGTATAAGACTTCTGAAATAATTTTTTTTTTACAACTTATGAAATAGCTGAAATTGTCTTCCCCGTGGTATGCAGTCGTAACCAAATTACACCATCAACATAAAAAAGAACGAACATTATTTAAAAAAAAAAAATTCGAGTTACATTACCATCGTTGTTCCGGAAAAATCATTGTTCATGAAAATAAAATGTTTACTAGTGAAAATTTGAAACTCTAGTAAAACATCCAAGACATTAGTAGTTCGGTTTATTAGGAATTAGTAGTGTGGACATGACATAGGTCCACCCCGACGCGGCCACGCGCGGGTTTGGGGAGGCGAATGAATCTCATGTGAGATGGATCTTGGATTGAAATTTAAATCGAAGTTGGAGTCGCCACCGAACGTTGTGGAAGTTCGGGCCCATTCGAACCCACTCCATGTCTTGGTGGGCCGTACACAAAGTACGGCCCATTCAGATTTCAGAGTTTATGGGTTCGTCCCTTTACATTGTTATACCGATACCGACATGATCGGTTACCGTGTATTGAATGACTCTCGTGCGCCAATGGTTTCGAACATCCGGAAACCACAGTTCTGAGTAAGGGGTGAGGGTACGTGTTGGGAAGTTCACAAAGAACACCCAACCCCGTCCGCACTTAGCGGCCTTTACTAAGAAATCGTTCAATGTTTTAATATGCGCGTTAGTAATTCATATTATGTTTTCGACTAAACATGTGAATTATGTTTGATCTACGTCGTTTAATGCGTCTTTGATTTATGTCGAAGTTGTATTTAGCATGCGAGGTTCGTTTTAGTACAATAAAACAAACAATGAGGATAAAATACAAAAGAAGAAACAAACGAGTTAGTAATTATAATAACGGTTTGTAAATAATATAGAATGACATAAAAGACATGATGCCGGTTTTGAAAAGAGTAGGACATGTGATGGACTTGACACGTGTTGGCCGAAGTCATTAAAACATTTGATACGGCTTGAAATATATTGAAAGGCTCACGTTTGATGCGTGAAGGAGGCCACTCGACCGAGTCATGACAAGACTCGGTCGAGTGCCCTCTTTAAAAACCTTCTGTCGGTTTTTTGGGGTGCCACTCGATCGAGGGGGCTAGGCACTCAGTCGAGTGCCCCTTGTATGAGCTATAACTCGTTTTGCAATTTTGCATTGATTTCGAAATTGCTTTTATTTTTTCAAAATTGATAATTTTGCTAAGTCGCGTAAAAATATGATACGATTTATACTCGACTTAGATTTTATGTACTAGTCGTATTCGATATTTGATTATGGAATCAATATCTACTATTTAGAGTGAATTTTAGAAAAAGATGTTATAAGTCGTTTGAATTCGAACTAAGATGAAATAAATTCTCTCCGCGTTGTAATGTCGTATTTAGTTTTTTCGGACTAGGTGACAATTACTTTAGCATCAACGAGTTCATATTAGTTTGATTTATTGACTAATTCTTTTTAGACATTATATTCGACTATAGAGTCGATATCGCATCTTAAGAATGATTGTTTTCTTGTAAATTAGGTAGTAGCGATAATATCGAAATTAGAGACGACAAAAAACTTAAAAAAACGTGACGATGACGAGAAGAAGAAGAGAGACGGACGAGAAAGAGAGAAGAAAAAGGAGAATTCGGGATTGAATTTGCACCCTCAACCTACATGCTTTGTATTCTCAGAACGGGGCTCGTCTAGTTGTGGCTTAGGCATGGGAGCTTCGAGGTTTATGTAGGAGAGTTATGGTGGTTTGGGTGTATAGGGGGTTGTAGAATTGTAGTATCGTAATGTGAGTGTGTTATGGAGTTGTGTTAATCGTAGTCTTGTCGTGTGAATTGTGTGTTGTTGTTATGTGTATTATGTTGTGTGCAAGGGGGTGTATTTATAGGAGAGGTACCCCGGTTTTGGATAGGAAAAGCTTTGTTTGGAGTGAAGGAAAACACTCGGTTTTGGGATAAGAACGAAAAGCTTGCTTGGATGGTGTTTCGGATAAGAAAAAGTCCGGTTTTTTGGATAGAAAGGGAGTCACTCGATCGAGTGGTGTATGGCACTCGATCGAGTGCCCGGTCTGAAACCGGCTCCCGCGGGTTTTATGAGCCTACTCGATCGAGTGGGCCGGTCCACTCGATCGAGTGGGTCTGGACGGGTGTAGGTCTCTTTTAGAGATCAAGTTCTATCTCTATCGGAGAGGTTTAGTTGCTTAATTCTTCTTCATTGCTGATTTTTGTGGAGTATTTGACTTCAAGTTGGATTTTCGAAGTAGCGAGGCAAATATTTACGCCTCGGAAACGTCTTGGACCGGGGTTTGACCCGGTCGCAAAAAGACGGTTTTGCCCTTGGTCTCGGTTTTGACCCAAATTAGTCTTATTTGACTGGGAACGACCCACTGGGCCTGAATTTGAGGTAGGTTTGGTGAGATTTGTACTCCGTAAAAAGCCCAAACCAACTACTAAAGATTTTGAGCCCATATTCGAGTATGCTAAAGCACGTTTGCTTCCGATCATCATCGGTGTTTGTCGGAAACTGCTATAGACACTTGGCAGTCAAATGTAGATGTCTACAGAGCCTCCACTCTGAGTGAGGCTTGGACAAGACAAAATTCAGAGTAGGTATCAGGCCAATCGAGGATTAAGACCTGGTAGACTTCCGATCGAGTCGTTTATAGTCCATTAGACTTGCGTAAAAGGGCTCGCCAGCCATAAGACAGAAATTATACCTGAGTTGGTGTTGATAGCTCCGTGGACTTGTTGTATAAGTCCCTAGTGCGCCTGTATGCAGACTCATCCCGTGCTGTTTTTAGGAAAAATGCCGCCTTGGGCTTCCTGCTGGGGAGTTTTGGTAGATTGCGCAGGCCTGTTTCTGAAGCCTTGAGTTGTACCTGTGTACAGTTGCATAAAGTTTTTGATCAACGTATTTTATATCGTATTTTATTGTCCCCCCGACAACCGTTTTTGAGCTTTTCTTCTTTCATAATTATATGTTTATTGTCGATTTCTATTAGAAAGTCGATACTGTCGGTTCTCGTGCTATTTTGCAGGTTAAGTGCAATTTCGAGCATATTTAGGAGTGATAGCCTAGATAGCCGAGACGAGGATGAAGGACGAGGAAGAAAACGAAAAGCCGAGAAGCAAATGAAGAACTCAACCACGAGTCCAACAGCACCCACTCGATCGAGTAGTGCTAGGCACTCGATCGAGTGCCTCATATCCGAACTCAACCTGAAGCGTTCACGCATCCACTCGATCGAGTGGCATTGCATGCACTCGATCGAGTGCGTTACACCCAGGCCGCGGATCATATTTTAGCTTATTAGAATTATGGGCCTGTTTTGTAAGTCCAACTGATTTCTTTTAAATCAGTTGGAGGAGGATTGTCAGAGATGACTTTTTTTTCATACTAAAACATTACGTTACTTTTGCTAGGCTAGAAGTCACGTTTCTTTTCCCCTTTTCTTTCGCAAGGTTCATCGAATTCCGTTCTTCCTTTTTCAGATCTCAATTGTTTGGTATTGATAATCTTTAATTCTAATTTCAATTTTTATTTCAATTCTCTAGTTTAATTCTTGTCTTAGTTCGTTCTTAGTTTTCATAGTTATCTGATTTCAGTCTTGTAGTTTAATTTAATTCGCATTCATCATGTTTAATTGCAATTCATATTTTGTTAGTTTTATTACAATCATCATGAGTAGCTAATTTCTATCTAGGGTTTAAGGGGATCGATGGGTGTTAATTGGGTTATAGAAAATTGACCTGTCTCTGATCATATGAACTGTCGCCTGAATGTTGTTTTAATTCTGATTGATTAATTATTGGCCAGGATTAATTAGTTAGTATCACAATTAAGACTTTTCGCCGACCGGGTTAAGGACTAATTAGGTCACGACATTTTGGGTAGACTAGCTTAATTCTAGCGACCGCAGGTTAAGTTTAGTTCTAAAGTTTGTGGTAGTACCGACCGGACCTACACCTTAGACAGTTCGATTATTGACCTGTTAGTTGACTCCCTGACCCGATTGATATTCATTGTGAATTGAGACCCTAGACCTTTTTATTATTGATTTACCTTATAGCAGTTAGTTGTCAGTCCACTTAAACAAACAGAAAAACAGTGACCCGTAATCCTTAGTCTAGACCTTAGAACAAGTGTTTAAGTCCCGTCTCCTGGTGGTTCGACCCCTACTTCACTATCTACATTAGTTAGTGGACCTTAGGGTATCTTTGATTAGGGATACGACTACCCCTGTCAAATTTTGGCACCGTTGCCGGGGAGACGGTGTTATTTATTTACTTGTTTTGCGTTTTAGTCTTTTGATTACTTTGTCTTGAGGAACTTTAGTTCCTTGGGACAGTTTCTCACATTTCTCCTGTAGTTTCCTCGTATGCCCAGGTCCTCTCGAATTTCAGGCTACGTACCACCATTTGATCCTGAACCAGAGAGAACTTTCCGCAGGTCTAGGAAATTCTACAAGGAGATTGCTGAGACAGAAAGATCAGAATCAGTGGAACATTCGGACGACGTGCACATATCTGAAGCGCTGTCCTTTGAAGAGGATAATTCCACTACTGCCCCCGAGACACCGCTATTGAAGATGCCTCCCAAACTTGCTCCATTCCGAGCCGGAGCAAAGTGCCCTACAGAAACCGTTGAAGAGGCCCACCGCCACTACGGGTACATTCGAGATTCGCCCCGCCTTTATTACATTGGTGGATCGAAATCAATTCGGTGGAGGACCCGATGAAGACCCGGCGAGGCACATGAAGCTCTTCACCGATTATTGCTCAACTTTACCACTCCCCGCGGGAGTGACACAGGAAGAGGTGATGGAGATGCTATTCATGTTCTCCCTACACGATAACGCAAGAGACTGGATCACAGATCTAGACCGCGTTTCTGAGGGAATCACAGATTGGAACTCCCTAGCCTTAGCGTTTTATAAGCACTACTGCACGCCGCAGAAGACCAACATGTTGAGGAGTCAGATTACTAACTTCCGACAGACATCTCACGAGAATATCTACGAGGCGTGGGTAAGGTTTAAAAAGCTAGTCAAGGAGTGCCCACATCACGGATTCTAGGTATGGTTTTTGTGCAATCAATTCTATAATGGTTTATATGACGATTGCCGAGCTACGCTCGATTCTGCAGCTAATGGCAGGTTCCAAAATAACGTTGATGATGTTAAAGCACGGAAATTGATTGAAGATATGGCTACTCATCACTCACGTTAGGGAAATCCACGAGGTAACACCCGGGGAAATAGTGGTGACTCCGAGTCATCAAATTCCATAGTTAGCCACCTAGCCTCTTTAACTAAGCGGATTGATTCCATGGAGCTTGCTAGAACCCAAAACCAACAACAACAAGGCGGTATGTACCAAGTTAATGCAATGTCCGAGGTTGTTTGTGAGAATTGTGAGAATATGGGTCATTATGCCCAAGAGTGTGTGAGTTTAGAAACGGCGAACGCATTCCAATCCATGAGACCACACCTCCCATACATGAACCAATCGGGCTATGACAAGTCGTTGTTGTCTTATAGAAGTCAAAACGTGCTTAACCCACCACCACCCGACGGTAACAAAACCGTCCCATATGTAGCACCCCATAACCGACCCTCCCAAAGCCATAGCAATAACCGACAACAATTCCAAGGAGGGCAACAAAATTGGGGTAACCAACAAAACTGGGGGAACCAACAATGGGGCAATAACCAACATTGGGGTAACCAACCTTGGTGGGGGAACCAACAACAATTTCAGCTGATCCCATAAAACCAAAACCAAGCCCAAGCTCAAGCTCCAACCAACACCGAGTATGCGGAGATCAAAGCTTTGTTGATGCAATGTATCCAAAGTCATAATAAGCTAGAAACCCAAGTCAACCGGATACATGCACATAACAAGATCCTAGACACCCAAGTAGCACAACTTGCCACCCAAAAGCAAGTTAGGCCACCGGGTACTCTACCTCCTCAAGGCGAACAATCACACGAGCATGCCAATGCGATCACATTGAGAAGTGGAACCCATTATGACGATCCGAAGATGCCCGAGGAGTATGTTGTGGTTGATGAGACCGAGTCGGAGAAGCAAGAGCTAACTGAAGAAGCATCGAGCAGGCCACGGATGGAGGTCACTCGATCGAGTAACACCACCTCACTCGATCGAGTAGACCCCCAAAAACTTGGCAGAGAGCAGTCACGTAGTCAACTCGACCGAGTCACACCTGACTCGATCGAGTTGGAGCTCACTCGACCGAGTGGTGTCAGCCCACTCGACCGAGTAGACCCTCAAATATCGACCAGTGTGATACCACTCGATCGAGTGCTTTCAGGTGACTCGACCGAGTATAATGAAACTCGACCGAGTCAGCCTGGACTTGATCGAGTGGAGACCGTAACGCCTAATTCTTCTACTTTTCGTCCACAGTCTTCGACCAAGGATGGAAAATCTTCTCAAGCATCCTCGTCTCAAGTCAAGGAGCCTGCAATTCCGATCATACTTCCATTTCCCCACCGACAGCGTAAGACAAAGCTTGATCAATAGTTCGGTAAGTTTATGGAAGTCGTCAAGAATCTGTAGGTAAGTGTTCCTTTTACTGATTTGATCACTCAAGTTCCTACTTACGTGAAATTTATGAAAGAAATACTAACTCGTAAGCGTTCTTTTATTGAAACTGAGACAGTTGCCTTCACAGAGGAATGCAGCGCGCTACTACAGAGTCGTACTCTGCCCAAGCTCAAGGATCTGGGGAGTTTTTCTATCCCTTGTACTATAAGGACATTAGCTATCGATAAGGCCCTGTGTGACTTAGGAGCTAGCGTCAGTGTCATGTCGTATTCTATTTGTCAGAAATTGAATATGGGTGTTTTAAAATGTACTAATATGACTCTGTAGATGGCTGATGGATCGGTCAAATATCCTTTAGGTGTTTTAGAGGATGTTCCGGTCCAAGTAGGGAAATTCTTTATTTCCGTAGACTTTGTCGTCTTAGACACGGCTGAGGACGCCATAATACCTATTATCCTTGGTCGCCCTTTCTTACACACTGTAGGGGCGATCATCGATGTCAAAAATGGGAAGCTCACACTCTCCGTAGGAGATGATACCGTGACTTTTAGTCTCGATCAAGCTCTTAAGAAGCCCATGATAGAGGAGTCCTGTTATAGTATAGATGTCATTGATTTGGAAATAGAAAGCTATATTGACGATTATCTTGGCAGGGACCCTTTGGAGAAATTCCTGACATCCGGCGATGCTGATGCCGAGAAGAGATCATGGAGCGCGGAAGTGGACGAGCTAGAACCTATGCTAAACGGGAAGGAGAGCACTATCGAGAAGGTATACAGTCTCGGCACCCCTAAAAAGGAGGTCGAGGTAAGTAAAGGTGAACTAAAACCCCTTCCCTCTAATCTGAAATATGCATTCCTAGATGATAAGGGTCTAAACCCCGTAATTGTCAACGCTGCACTCACAGATAGCCAACTTTCGGAGTTGTTAGTCATCTTACGACGACATAAGAAGGCTATTGGGTACAGTATTGATGACCTACGTGGTATTAGTCCCGAGTTTTGCATGCATCGCATTCACTTAGAGGGAGACCATAGACCATCCATTCAGGGACAACGTAGGTTGAACCCGAACATGCAGGATGTGGTTAGGAAGGAGGTTATGAAACTCCTAGATGCTGGCATTATCTATCCCATTTCCGACTCTAAATGGGTTAGTCCAGTTCAAGTGGTCCCTAAGAAGGGTGGGACCACGGTTATCACGAACGAGAGGAATGAACTTATTTCTACTCGATTAGTGTCTGGATGGAGAATGTGTATTGACTACCGTAAGCTGAACGTAGCTACTAGGAAAGACCATTTCCCACTCCCCTTCATTGAGCAGATGCTAGAGCGTCTTGCTTACCATAAGTACTTCTGCTACTTAGATGGCTACTCGGGATTTTTCCAAATCCCAATTCACCCAGATGACCAGGAGAAAACAACATTCACCTGTCCCTACGGCACCTTCGGATACCGAAGGATGCCATTTGGCCTTTGTAATGCCCGGCCACTTTTCAAGGTTGTATGATGTCCATATTTTAGGACTTTATCGAGTCTGTCATGGAAGTTTTCATGGATGACTTCAGTGTATACGACACTGATTATAATGCATGTTTACTTAATCTTTCACGGGTCTTGCAACGTTGTGAGGAGACCAATTTGGTCTTAAACTGGGAGAAGTGTCACTTCATGGTTACCGAGGGAGTCGTTTTGGGTCATTTAGTGTCCGAACGTGGCATCCAAGTGGATAAAGCGAAGGTCAAGGTGATTGAGCAATTACCATACCCCGTTAATGTTAAGGGTGTGCGGAGTTTTCTTGGTCACGCGGGTTTTTACCGCCGTTTCATCCAAGATTTCTCCAAGATTGCCAAACCTCTGACTCAGCTGCTCCTTAAAGATGCACCTTTCGTCTTTACTGACGAGTGTGCTCGAGCTTTTGATAGGATTAAGCAGGCTCTTGTTTCCGCACCTATTATCTGAGCTCCCGATTGGGATTTGTCTTTCGAGGTTATGTGCGATGCTAGCGATTATGCTGTAGGAGCTGTGCTCGGGCAAAGGAAAGACAAGGCTTTACATGCGATCTACTATGCTAGTCGGACGTTAGATATGGCGCAGATCAATTATGCTACCACGGAGAAGGAGTTATTGGCCATCATCTATGCTCTAGACAAGTTTCGGGCCTATCTCATTGGCTCGAAGGTGATAGTGTATACAGATCATGTAGCCTTGAAGTACCTTCTAGCGAAGAAGGAGGCCAAACCGAGACTTATTAGATGGATCCTATTACTCCAGGAGTTTGACTTGGAGATCCGTGATAAGTCGGGGCCGAGAATGTCGTAGCCGATCACCTATCCCGGCTAAGATATGATGGTGGGGATCTCGCCCCAATTGATGATTCGTTCCCGGATGACCATTTGCTTGCTATTACCATGGATACTCCATGGTTTGCTGATTATGCCAACTTCCTAGTTGGAGGAACTCTACCTCCCGACCTTCAGTATCAGCAGAAGAAGCGGTTCTTACATGATGTGAAGCGTTATTTCTGGGACGACCCATATCTTTTCCGAGAAGGTGCAGATGGCTTATTTAGGAGGTGTATTCCCGAGAGTGAGGTACATTCTATCCTCACTAGATGCCATTCCTCCCCTTATGGTGGACATCATGGTCCTTCGAAGACATTCGCGAAGGTAATGCAATCGGGTTTCTATTGGCCCACTATTCTTAGAGATGCCACCACTTTTATCCGTTCTTGCGACGCATGCCAACGAACGGGAAATATTTATCGGCGACACGAAATGCCTCAAACCGGGATTCTTGAGGTAAAATTATTTGACGTTTGGGGTATAGATTATCAAGGACCGTTCTCTTCTTCTTATGGGAATCGGTATATTTTGGTCGCCGTAGATTATGTTTCGAAGTGGGTGGAAGCCATCGCTTCACCTACTAACGATGCTAACGTGGTGATCCGGCTCTTTAAGAAGACAATATTCCCGCGTTTTGGGGTCCCACGGGCTGTTATTAGTGATGGTTGTTCACATTTTCATGAACGCCAACTCACTAAACTATTGAAGAAATACGGTGTTCACCACCGTACCGGGCTAGCCTACCATCCACAAACTAGTGGACAAGTCGAGATCTCGAACCGTGAGATCAAATCTATTCTCGAGAAGGTTGTCCATACCTCGATAAAAGATTGGAGTTCGAAGCTCGATGATTCTCTTTGGGCTTACCAGACCGCATCCAAGACTCCTATTGGGACATCCCCGTATAGGCTTGTCTATGGCAAGGCTTGCCATCTACCCGTAGAGCTCAAGTTTAAGGCTATGTGGGCTTTAAGGAGCTCAATCTCGATCCGAAGCTAGCCGGAGAGAAGCGCCTCATGCAATTGAACGAACTAGATGAATTCCGTCTCCATGCTTATGATAGCGCGAGAATTTATAAGGAGCGGACCAAAAGATGGCATGATAAGCGCATTATCCCCCGAGAGTTCCATGTCGGCGATAAGGTACTTTTATTTAATTCCCGACTTAGACTCTTTCCCGGGAAACTTAAATCCCGATGGTCTGGACCGTTCACGGTAACTGAGGTGAACAAATTCGGGTCGGTTACACTCAATACCGACAAAGGCGAAATATTCAAGGTGAACGGTCAACGCCTCAAGCTCTATCACGAAGGTGCATATGTCGGTGTCGTAGAGGCCATGGACCTCAACGACACTCTCGATTCCACCTAATCCAATTGAGGTAAACCGGTCGAGCGGGATCGTAAAAACCAGCGCTAACCGGGAGGCAACCCGGCACCACTTGTATAAATTTGCAATTTCCCTTTCCGCATTTTTTTAAATTTTAGTTAGCTTGGTAGCTATAACTGGGAGTTAATATTAATTATCGAGTGAGGACGAGCGAATTTTACGGTTTAATTGATTTAATTTTAGGATTTTGAAGCAATTTAAAGGAAAAAAGGCGAGAAGTAGCAGGTGGAGTGGTCACTCGACCGAGTGGCCTATGCACTCGGTCGAGTGCCCTGACGGAGCAGCTTCTGTCCAATTTTCAAGGGTTCACTCGATCAAGTACCCTAGTGCACTCGGTCGAGTGCCCCTGAACCGGGTTCAATAACGGTTTTCCGTCCTCCTTTCTTTGTTTCTTATTCCTTTTCTCAAATCAGTTTTTCTAATTAAAACCCCTCCCCCCTTACCAGTCTTAAGAACCCTAACCCCCAATTCACCCAAATCACTCTTATTTCATCAATTCCTCACCAAATCTCACGATTTTTGCTTCTAAATTGCAATTGGGAGTGTTTATTAGTGTTTCTTGGCGTGGTGCTAGCCCGATCCCGAATCCCGATGCCTTGTCCCGACTTATCACATCGAGGAATAGAGTCTAAATTAATCATGTGTCGGATACGACTAAAGAGTCGTCGACACAAGATTAATAGTGTGAGACCGTCGATCAAAGTCGTTTTAAGTGATAGTGATATGCATGGGTTTTGAAGATTAGAATTACGTGATTGACTTTACACGTGTCGACTAAAAGTCGTAAAAAAATGACGAGGCTCGAATATTGCATTAAAGCTCTCGGATTACTGGGCTACAGGACCCACTCGATCGAGTCATGGCACGGACTCGGTCGAGTGTGCCTTTAAGGTGGCTACTGCCCGGTTTTTGGTGTGCTACTCGATCGAGTAGGCTTGTGCACTCGATCGAGTGCCCTCTGTACGGGTGTTTAATTTGTGCTTTGAAACGACCCATTTTGTAGCTTTTATGTTTTTGAATCGAGATGCCATTACGCTAAATATAAATATTGTCCAATTTATATTAGTTTAAATCTCGATGGCTCGTCATACTCGACATTCGGTTATAGAACCGACATCTAGTATTTAGAGCGAATTTGCAAAATCGAGTTTGATCGGGCTAGAACAAATATCGATTCCCTCCGCATCATAATGTCGTAATCAATCCTTTCGGATCGTGTGACAATTAATTCGGCGTCAATGGGTTTCGTCCTAATCCGATTTGTCGATGATTCTTTAGAATTATATTTTGAAAGAAATGTGGTCGGACATATTTAACGACGAATCTCCAAGATCTATTACGCCCTTAAGTGTTTAGGGCGGCGCACCTCGAAGGGCACCACCTCCAATACGACTTGTAAAGGGATTAAATAGACTTTAGGCGGAATTCGTAATTAAACATATTCGACCCAAAAATTCGACCGTTGTTGCAAACTTAAGTCCTCGGCATTTTAATATCGTAATTTGGCCTTAAGGCCTACGATCGTTAATTTAGCCTCAACGGACGTTGCTCGGATCGTTTTGAAAATAGTTTTGTTAAATAATTATATGCGGTATTAATATTATAACAAAACGTAAATGACGATAATTAAATGTTAGAGATTAGAATACGATAAGTAAATGTTAGATGTTAGTCGACATAAAATAAAATGTTAGATTGCGATAAATAAAATGTTAGTAGCAAAATTAAAATGTTAGTAACAAAATTAAAAATGTTAGTATTAGTGTTAGTAGTAGTAGTAGTAGTAGTAGTAGTAGTAATAATAATAATAATAATAATAATAATAATAATAATAATAGTGTATATATATATATAATCAAAAAAGAGAAAGGAGAAAGGATGTCGGGATTTGAATTACACCCTCAACCTACATGCTTAATTGGTCTCAAAAACGGACTCGTAATAGCGACGAGAGCGCGGGAGTGTCGAGATATGTAGGGTGAGTTATGGTGTGTGTCTTTGACGAGTTTTGATCTCGAGAATTTGAATGTGTATGTGTGTATGTAGATGATGGATGATTGAATGTTTGAAGGTGTGTTTGATGGTTGATGTATGTAAAGTTGTAGTGTGATTAGGGTAAAAAGTTGTGTGAAGGTGGTAAAAAGGTAGAAAAAGTGTTGTGTAATGTGTTGGGGTGATGGGGTATTTATAGGAAAATACCCCGGTTTAGAGTCACTCGATCGAGTGGAGCGTGTGTACTCGATCGAGTGCCCGGTTCGAGTCTGGTTCGGCCGGTTCGTGGCCTTACTCGACCGAGTGGATGTGAACCACTCGACCGAGTGGGTCAAAATGGAGGGAGTATATTTAGGGAATGATTTGTTGACTTTTTTGAATGAGATTTGTTTATTGGACAAGCTTCTAGAAGCGAACTTGGCTGTTTTTTGTGTCGGATTCGTCTTTGACCGGGTTTTGACCCGGTCGCCAAAAAACGGTTCTATTTCCGGTGTCGGTTTTGACCCAAATTAGTCTCATTTTATTGGAAACGACCCACTGGGCCTGGATTTGAGGTCGGTTTTGAGAGATTTGCACTCCGCTAAATGCCCACGTCGGATACTATTGATTCCGAGTCCGTATTCGAGCGTATTAAGTCACGTTAGCGTCCGATCATCATCGGGTGTTTTGTCGGGAACTGCTATAGAAACTAGCAGGCAAAATGCGGGTGTCTACAGAGCCCCCACTCTGACTGAGGCTTGGACAAGGCGAAAGTCAGAGTAGCTACCAGGCCAATCGAGGATTACGACCTGGCAACCTTCCGGTCGGGCCTTTTATAGTCCATTAGACTCGCGTGAAGGGCTCGCCAGCCATAAGAAAAGGGGTCATACCTGTCCTGATGACGATAGCTCCGTGGGGAGTCGGACTTGCCTTTGAAGTCCTAGGTGTACCTGTATTTGCACGTAATATCTAGGTGAAACACCGACTCATGCTGGGGAGTAAAGTAGCTGCGCGGGGACTTGCTTCTGAAGTCTTGGGTGTACCCGTATGCCGACACATCACGTCTTGGATGTAGCATTCCAGGAGAAACACCGCTTTTGGTGTTCCATTGGGAAGCACTAGCTGACACCTGAAATGTTAGATACATAGGCAGAAATAGCAGGCATAGTATATAGCAAGATAGCACATAGGAAATGCAGTTAGCATCTATAGACTAGTTTGCGCTGAGGGAAATGATTTTTGCTTAGTTTTGAAATCGAAGTCCTGAAAGCAACTCACGTGCTAGGAGATAGGTTTTCAAAATTGAAAGGGGTAGAAAAGAAATTTGCAGTTTAAATAGACCGAAATTTGACCTTGTCGAAAAGGATTTTCTCAAATGGCTAAGTTTTGCAAATTTTTAAAATGAGAATTTGAAGGGAGAAACATATCGACAGACTCGACTCTGGACGTGACCAGACGAGTTGACAGACACGACTTGGCATCTCGCAGGGGTTGGACTGTGACTCGGTAGGGGGGTGGGCCACCAAAGATGACAAGACTCTTAAGTTGCGCTATTTCGTAGCCTAGGTGAGTGGCAACACGGTCGAACATCGGAACGGGAAAGATGCGTTATAGGAGGACTGCAGCAGTAACAGTGTTGTAGGCTAGTACTCTTTGAATTTTTGGTTTTGGGGTACATTCCCAAGGTGGGTGTCGCATCGAGTCCCGACAGATTCTCATCTTCGACTGAGCCGAGTACTAGGACACTCTATAGAAAGGAGGCTAGATTTTGAAAATCATTTGGATTATGTGAGTGGATGGGAGTCTTTTGCCTAAGAGAAGCCCTCAGGACGACAAAGCTAGCTGTTGAGAACATGACAGTGTCGTGATAGGAATGATGGTGCTTTTTTATATTTGTGTCAATGTGGGTGGTTGTGCCCTTGTTGAAAGGCTGCCTACGTATTTACGTGTAGTGAAATCAAACCAAGCCGTAGTTCAGTGGATTGAAAGATATGTTATGTTGCCTAGTTTATTAGGGCTTTGTGTGTAACTAGCCATAGCGATGGTGTAGGCTAGGTGCATTCCCAATGATGTCTTGATCAAAGGGGGAGAATAGTTAGGATGTTGATCCTGTGACTGTGAGCGTTCTCCGAGGTAGTCCCCAGAGGTGGTGTGAACTATTTGGGCATGTTCTATGCCGACTGTAGGCTGAGTTCCCGTGTTTGGGGTTGGTAACTAGTTTGGATAATTTTGGAAATGTGGAGCTAGGTCGTAAGTGGCCTTGATGATTCGAAATCTGGAGCTCAATTTTGTGGAGCTAAGGCTTCGAGGGTAAGGTATTGCAATGTGGTAGGAAAGGGGGAAGTCCAGTAAAAATGACTCGGACTTCGATCAGGGTAGGTTTGATAATGCGGGATCTGATTTCCATGTCTGGCCCTAATGGTTAGGGTGTATCCTATGGAGCTAGAATCCTCAAAATTCCGGGCTGTCTCTTAGCCTAGGTCTCGAGAAGGTCTTGAGGGTTGCAATGTGGGAAGGCTAAGTGTGGTGTTAGCTGACCAGCTTGATTGTCTCTTCCCTATTGGAAGGTATAGGCATTGATAATTTTTGAATTGACCGTACCCCAGTCAAGGGATTTTCACTTGAGTTGAACGTTGACCACGGTCATGGGTATTTGAATTTTTTTGTTTTTTGTTTTTTTTGGGTTGACCTCTTAGCCCCGGTCGTGGGATCCTTCACTTGAGTTGACTGTGTCCCGGTCAAGGGATTGATCGTATCTGGTCGAGGGATGTTGAGAGTTCTTTTTTGGTCATGGCCAACTCTTTTGTTTCGGCCTTTTGCTTTTTTTCTTGGACTTTTGATTTTTTTTTGTCCAACTCTTTTTCTTTTTTTCTTTTTTTTCACGGTAATCCCCTCCTATGGTGTTGTGGGTGGATTTGGGGGTGGGCCCATCGGTTGAATTAGGCTTGTGGAGCCAAACCTTTGTAAGGTGTAAGCCTAGTTGGTATTTGTGTGAGTGTAACTCATGGTGGAGTACTCTAGGGTAAGCATGGTGGTTTGGATCTCGTTATTGTCATCATAATTCCGAGCAGGCTTGGTGGGAGCATCGTCCCGAGTTGGGTATTTTTGGCATCAAGCCTATAGAGTCACGATGCTTCTTTTTTGCTTCTGGTCAGACTAACGCCTAAGGTAGGGATTGATCAGTCTTATTGGAGGGGTGTTTATTGTGGGAAATGGGCTTGCCTTCCGTCTTGAACCCAAACTAGGAGACTACCTAGATTTGTCATAGGATTCGATACTGCTCCTACTAGGGGTAGTTATGTGGCTGTCTATGCCGGACATGGAACAGGTAAGGGAAAACACGGGTCTCAGTTCCTGCAGTCATTATAGATGTGCTTATAATAGTCACGTGCATGTGCTCACAGTGTATGATGGTGTTCATCATGTTCTCGGAAACACATAAGGAAGCATATATGAGAGATTGAAAAAGTTGATTTTGTTGAATTTTGGAAAGAGGACAGAATACAGTTGACTCTGACTCTGACATCGGAATTGAAAGAAATAGAACATCCTAAACTCGGACTCAGACTTGGACTTAAATCAAATCTGGACTCTGGGATGAGGTTGTCAGTAATCTTCGGCTTCTAAGGACTCAAATGGATGTCCAGTATAGCCTTCGGTAGAAGCTTTACCCAGATCTTCATTATGTCGAAGATCGTCTTCAATCCTAGTGCCCATTTCGGTAAGCACTGCAAAGTTTGAAATGCCGGCATACCTAAGATGGACGCGGTAGGAGGGTAGAAGGTTGTTGATGAATGCCTCCACTAGGGTCTTCTTGCTGGGCTTGTCTATCAGCTTAACACTCTCAGCCCGCCAACGTTGAAGGTATTTGGTGAAACCTTCTGTTGGATCTTGGGCCATGACTTCTAAAGTGCGCATGGTAGTCTGAAGTTCAGTATTATCAGAATAGTTTTTAGCGAACTCGATAGCCACATCTTCTCAAGTGGGGAATCCTTTTGTATTAAGCCTATAGAACCAGGCTTTTGGATATTTCCCAAGGGATGTGCCGAACAGATTGATGAACATGTCGGCTTTGACTTCCTTGATCGCCATAAACGCCTTGAAAGCTCGGAGGTGTAGTAATGGATCCTCCGTCCCTTCGAATATGGGTAACCCTTCTAGATTGAGATCTGTTGGTAGTTTCTCACTAATGGGTGTATAGTCTCGGGAGTTTTCAACTCGGATGTTGTTCTCTTGGGAGGCATGGAACTGTTGTTCGAGCTCACGCACCTTGCTGATCAGTTTGGCAAATGGCCCAGTATTTACCGACCCGTAATTGAAGTCTTGTTCTTCAACGACAATTAGACGAGCATCCAAGGCCTCTTGGTCGGCTCTTATGAACCCTAGTTGGGTTTCAAACATGGCCTGCTTACTAGCCACGGTTTCTAGCAAAGCCTTCAGTTCATTAATGGTGTTTTCCATCTCCCTATTCCCGGTTGTGGATGCCATCCTCTGCGAGAATACCCACGTATTCAGAAATGTTGCTTCGGAACTTGAATACACCAAGGCATAGGAAATAGCGCGGGAGGAGAGACAACTTTGGTTTGACTCGGGTTAGACTCTCCGAAGACAAATATGTAGGGTACGATTCTTGGAGTGATTGTGATTAATCGCCCCGTCGGAGAATAGCTCCCAAGTGAGTCCAAGGACTCTTGTAGGACTCAGATGGTGTGACATCTAAGTGACTCAAAAGCGGGGTACGTGAGACAACACGTGTAAGACATGACCCTTAGAGCAACCGTGACTGATCGCTCTGCTGAAGGGTAGCCCCCGAGTGAGATTGAAGGTTTTGTTAAGACTCGAGTGTCGGACGAGTGACCCTTAGATGTAAGGATCACGAACCTTTAGCTACAGGGCTATGCCTTGTAAAAGGTTGACTCGGCCTCGAGAAAAGGCAGACGGGTAAGGGAGGAAACTCGTGATGTAGGATCGGCATAGTTTCGACGCTAGAGACCCTTGACTTGACTCGAATAAGGGTGGCCCTGTGATTAGGGTAGACCCTTAAGTTAAAGAGTTCTAGAGTTGGAATGACTCGACTAACGGATTGAAAGATGGGCAAAATTCCCCTAGGAAAGGTCGTGGGGACCGTTCTGTCGGAGGGAAAGATCGCGTGTGACTTTCTAGTTAGGACTCGAGTGTTCAGACGAACCTTCCACTTACGAGTGTATGACTCGTGTTGGTCGGTTATGCCTTTAGAAAAAGGCGGACTAGGATGGGGAAGAAACCCGTGATGTAGGATCGACGGAGTTTCGACGCTATAGACCTTCGACAAATTATGAAAAGACCCGACACACAGATTACGGTAGGTCTTATAAGAAGGAAGGTTTTTGAAAAATGAGAAGACGGTCCCGAAATCGGTAATGGGCCAATAAGACTTGGCATTTTGAAATGTTAGAATGGTTGTGAGTGAATTCACGTTTTGAAAAATTGGGAGACGGTCTCGTCTTTTGAAATTGGCAGCATGCCGACAGGGCCGAGTTTTTTTTGATAAGTTGAATATTTGGAAGTTTGAAAATTTGAATATCGAAAATAAATTTTCGAAAATTTGAAAATCGAAATTAAGATCCCGAAGATTTGAAAATCGAAAACGGCATCTCGGAGATTTGAAAATCGAGAATCGCATCTCGAAAATTTGAAAAAAAATCAAAATGGAATTTTGAAATTTGAAAATCGAAATAAAATTTGAAAATTCGAAAATCGAATGGTGGATCGAAAATTCGAATTTTGAAATGGACAGCATGTCGGCTAGAAAATAGGCTATTTTGAGTCAAATCGTAAGTCTAAAATTTCGCAGCATTCCGAGTTTTTGAAATTGGATATTTTTGAAAGGACGGGTCCCGAAACGGACAGTGTTTCGGGGTTTTTTCAAAATTTGGTATTTTTGGAAAGATGCATTTTTGAAATGATGGTTTTTTGGAAAATGACACGGAAACCAAGTAGCACGTAGTCAAGCAAGCATTATAACGACACTCATGTATGCTTTACACTAAGTCTCGGTCGGTCAAAATTGGGTCTATACCAACAACGATGGCATTCTCGTGAATCGGGACGGACTCCCTAAGCCGATTTGGTCTTAGGACATGCCGCAAAACCCAGACGAGTTCCGCCATCGAAGTCTGTAGCGCACCCATGTAGGAATGCACCGTGGTATAGTGGGACGTCGGTCACAAGTAACCGGCCCGGGCAAAATTGGGTTATGCATGAATCATTAAACTAATGCGCGCACACTAATATAGGAACGATTTCTCTTCGAGTCTCACCCTAGGAACCCCGATGACATGTGGTACATCAGGTATCCCCAGCGGAGTCGCCAAATTGTGGACATGACGTAGGTCCACCCCGACGCGGCCACGCGCGGGTTTGGGTAGGCGAATGAATCTCGTGGTGAGATTGTTCTCGGGTTCGAAACTTAAGTCAAAATGGAGTCGCCACCGAATTTTGTGGTTATTCGGAACCATACGAGCCCACTCTATGTCGTCATGGGCTATGCACAAAGTACGGCCCACTTCGATTTCAGAGTTTATGGGGCTCGTCCCTTTGCATTGCAATATCGATACCGTTTAAACCGGCTTTCGTATATAGAATGACTCTCGTGCGCCAATGGTTTCGGGCATCCGGAAATCAAGGTTCTGAGTAAGGGGTGAGGGTACGTGTTGGGAAGCCCACTAAGGACACCCAACCCCGCCTGCACATGGCAGCCTCTACTAAGACATCGTTCGTGTTCGTGTGCGTGCGCTAGTAAAACGATTAAATGATATGCAAGCAACGTTTTCGGGCTAAGCATATGAATTGTTGATTAACTACGTCATTTAATGCATCTTTATTCACGTCAAAGTGATTTAGCATGCGATGTTCATTTAAATAAATAAATGGCAAACATCAAATAATAGAAAACTCGTAAATAAATTACAAATTACACGGGCGGAATACAACCCGGAATTCACAATACAACGAGCAATAAAATAGAATAATTGAATTATGAGCGGCAAATGTTAACTAGAAACGGACCCGTATAATATAAACTAGACCGTAAGTTGTGCAAATGGACGAACTTCGATTAATTACGCATTATATTGCGTATTAAGCAAAGGGCGGAGATATGGAACCTAGGCGTGGTGCTAGCCCGATCCCGAATCCCGATGCCTTGTCCCGACTTATCACATTGAGGAATAGAGTCTAAATTAATCATGTGTCGGATACGACTAAAGAGTCGTCGACACAAGATTAATAGTGTGAGACCGTCGATCAAAGTCGTTTTAAGTGATAGTGATATGCATGGGTTTTGAAGATTAGAATTACGTGATTGACTTTACACGTGTCGACTAAAAGTCGTAAAAAAATGACGAGCCTCGAATGTTGCATTAAAGCTCTCGGATTACTGGGCTACAGGACCCACTCGATCGAGTCATGGCACGGACTCGGTCGAGTGTGCCTTTAAGGTGGCTACTGCCCGGTTTTTGGTGTGCTACTCGATCGAGTGGGCTTGTGCACTCGATCGAGTGCCCTCTGTACGGGTGTTTAATTTGTGCTTTGAAACGACCCATTTTGTAGGTTTTATGTTTTTGAATTGAGATGCCATTACGCTAAATATAAATATTGTCCAATGTATATTAGTTAAAATCTCGATGGCTCGTCATACTCGACATTCAGTTATAGAACCGACATCTAGTATTTAGAGCGAATTTGCAAAATCGAGTTTGATCGGGCTAGAACAAATATCGATTCCCTCCGCATCATAATGTCGTAATCAATCCTTTCGGATCGTGTGACAATTAATTCGGCGTCAATGGGTTTCGTCCTAATCCGATTTGTCGATGATTCTTTAGAATTATATTTTGAAAGAAATGTGGTCGGACATATTTAACGACGAATCTCCACGATCTATTACGCCCTTAAGTGTTTAGGGAGGCGCACCTCGAAGGGCGCCACCTCTAATACGACTTGTAAAGGGATTAAATAGACTTTAGGAGGAATTCGTAATTAAACATATTCTACCCAAAAATTCGACCGTCGTTGCAAACTTAAGTCCTCGGCATTTTAATATCAAAATTTGGCCTTCAGGCCTACGATCGTTAATTTAGCCTCAACGGACGTTGCTCGGATCGTTTTGAAAATAGTTTTGTTAAATAATTATACGCGGTATTAATATTAAAAAAAAACGTAAATGACGATAATTAAATGTTAGAGATTAGAATACGATAAGTAAATGTTAGATGTTAGTTGACATAAAATAAAATGTTAGATTGCGATAAATAAAATGTTAGTAGCAAAATTAAAATGTTAGTAACAAAATTAAAAATGTTAGTATTAGTGTTAGTAGTAGTAGTAGTAATAATAATAATAATAATAATAATAATAATAATAGTGTATATATATATAATCAAAAAAGAGAAAGGAGAAAGGATGTCGGGATTTGAATTACACCCTCAACCTACATGCTTAATTGGTCTCGGAAACGGACTCGTAATAGCGACGGGAGCGCGGGAGTGTCGAGATATGTAGGGTGAGTTATGGTGTGTGTCTTTGACGAGTTTTGATCTCGAGAATTTGAATGTGTATGTGTGTATGTAGATGAAGGATGATTGAATGTTTGAAGGTGTGTTTGATGGTTGATGTATGTAAAGTTGTAGTGTGATTAGGGTAAAAAGTTGTGTGAAGGTGGTAAAAAGGTAGAAAAAGTGTTGTGTAATGTGTTGGGGTGATGGGGTATTTATAGGGAAATACCCCGGTTTAGGGTCACTCGATCGAGTGGAGCGTGCGTACTCGATCGAGTGCCCGGTTCGAGTCTGGTTCGGCCGGTTCGTGGCCTTACTCGACCGAGTGGATGCGAACCACTCGACCGAGTGGGTCAAAATGGAGGGAGTATATTTAGGGAATGATTTGTTGACTTTTTTGAATGAGATTTGTTTGTTGGACAAGCTTCTAGAAGCGAACTTGGCTGTTTTTTGTGTCGGATTCGTCTTTGACCGGGTTTTGACCCGGTCGCCAAAAAACGGTTTTATTTCCGGTGTCGATTTTGACCCAAATTAGTCTCATTTTATTGGAAACGACCCACTGGGCCTGGATTTGAGGTCGGTTTTGAGAGATTTGCACTCCGTTAAATGCCCACGTCGGATACTATTGATTCCGAGTCCGTATTCGAGCGTATTAAGTCACGTTAGCGTCCGATCATCATCGGGTGTTTTGTCGGGAACTGCTATAGACACTAGCAGGCAAAATGCGGGTGTCTACACCTACCGAGTACTCACTTTAGAATTCTTAAGTTCATTTGAGTTTGATAGACAAGATAACATGATATCCTTTCGGTTGAACAATGAGGAGCAATCCATCCTCCTTAGTACCTTGTCCGAGTGTCTTAGGCTTACCTCTAACCAGGATGAAGACATCCTAGACATACCCGAGAGTTCGAAAGCACCTCCCTACTTTCAGTTATTTTCGGGTCGGCGTGCAAGTGTCACGGCTATGGCACTCAACGCCATCCCACAACCTACTATCCGCCTCTTCTTGCGGATTTTGAGTCATGTGGTTTTTCCACGCTCCGACATGAGTAAACTTCACTCATTGGAGGTGTTGATTTTAGGACACTACCTAAACCCCTTTAGGCGATCCCTGAAGGCGTTTAGTGCACCGGGTATGATATGTGTCGGAATCGAGCCCAGATCAATGGATCTGGACCGCTCGGTTGTGGAGCCATTGTCACTGCGCTAGCAAAGCGCTATATTATGGGTTTTGGGGATACAGTCACTTTTGATAGTCTCACCGACCGCGTCCCTTTGCTAGACCGTAGCTACCTCTTCTCCACTTTGAAGTGGATTCGGGGCAATCCCCCGGATTTTCTTTGGCGCGTCCGAGACAAGGTTTGGATGAAACTCCTGGTTGTCGAAGGGACAATCCTACCGCCACTTCTTACCTCGCAACCCACTCCCGTAGGCGAAGACACACCCGACCCACCGAGCTACCTCATTCCCGAGGAGGTCTTCATTTATGATAGGGCGTTCAACCCCTGATAAGTGTAGTTTGTAGTGCCCATTTTGTTGTGTTTAGTCCCGGTTTCTCTTGTGAAATCGCTCTTTGGAGCGGTTTCTGAGCTACTTATGCTTCTTCTAGTTCGTTTTAGGTTCCCAAGACCATTCACGGAGAAGTGGAACGATTCCGACTCGTTTCCGGCACTTTTGGAACCAACGAAGAGAAGCAACGATCACCCGGTGGCTTAGACTCGATCCCGAGACCTTGGGACCCATTGCCGAGCCCCTTAGACTCGATCCCGAGCCCCGAGAATCGATGAGAAGCCCATGAGAAGCAAGGAGGGACCTTAGAGCTCTTATTGGAGGCCTACAAAGCCTTCCCGACCGAGATCAAGTGCCTTCCCGGTCGGGAAGGAGTGCACAAAAGCGACAGCTCCTGTTTGAGCTGTCCCGGCCGAGAAGGATTTCGTCCCGGTCGGGACCACCTCATCCCGGTCGGGACCACCACCTTCCCGGCCGGGATGGCAGAGCTGCAGCCGCTTTTGCTTCCTTTCTTCTCCTTTCCTCTTATAACCCTATATATACCCCCTCTCTTGTAATCTTAGGGGATGTTAGACATTACCCACTAAACCCTAGACTACTTTAGGTTATATTAGCCTAGATTAGTGTAGATTAGTCTTTAGTTTATCGTTAATCTTAGTTTAATCCTTGTATTAATTAAATTCTTGAAGATCTCTACCAAGATTGACAACCATGGTTGATGTATTTGGGTTTTCTCTTTTATGCAAGTTTTCCTTCTTCCATTCATCTTCTAGTATGGTATAATCTCTCTTTTCCCTTCTCTTAATCTTCTTTTATCATTCAAGTTTTAATCTTTGTTCATTGTTTTGTTCATAGTTCATAGTTTTCACTAGTTTCATTATGTATGTTTTGTTGTTTGTGTTGATTTCTCTTGTTTATGTTAATGTTTGTTTAGATATGTGTGAGTAGACTTTTTGTGGGGTTAGTAGGGTGATTAAGTGTTGATTATGGATGATTAGGGTTTCATTGAGGGTAAAGGTTGATCCTTTTGTTACTAGTCACATGTTGAGCACTCCATGTGTTTGTTGAATTGCTTGTTTGAGTAGAATTGGCCATTCCTCTCATGCTAGTCTTCTTCTTCTCATTTCGTGGTCGACTTGTGATTGAATTCTTGTGTTTTCGGGTTTAGTCTTTGGCACGAGAGTGCGGACTTTGGTTTTGACGCGAGAGCGCGGACCGACCTTGCATAAGCATTCGGGTTTTGTCTTTGACACGAGAGTGCGGACATAGGCCTTGACGCGAGAGCGCGAACCATCCTTAGTAACTAGGTGAACCTTGCACCATCGATCTCCCAACCATCCTACTACACTTATGAACCCGACCTAACCCTATTCTTTCCTTATTCTTTGTCCTTAGCTTAGTCCTAGTCTTAGTTTACCCCCCTTCCTATCGTCCTAGATTAGCTTAGTCCCGAGACCTAGTCTTGTATTTGGGTGAAACTTGGTCCAAACCCTCTTTAACGTCCCCGTGAATTCGACCCGACTTGCCCTATCTACGTGTTAGGAATAGTTGGTTTTTTACGTGGGGATCCACGACAAATCCCTCCCACCAACCCCCTCGACGTAGGGTTCGTGTGGAGACCAAACCCGATGCGACCAAGCCCCCCAGGGCCACACACACACACACCCGACCCACCGAGCTACCTCATTCCTGAGGAGCTCTTCATTTATGACGAGGGCGTTCAACCCCCTCGACGTAGGGTTCGTGTGGAGACCGAACCCGATGCGACCGAGCCTCTCAGGGACACACACACAAACACCACGACCTTCCCGTTCCAGACTCCGGGTGCCGAGTTTCCGCACCCGTATCCGTTTATGTATGATCCAGTTTACGAGCACCAGCGACGGGTACACGAGGGGATTAACCAGAGCATTGTCAACCAAGAGATCCACGAGTTCATTCTTACTCAAGGAATCTCGGCGCCTCAGAACCCGTCCTACTGGAGAGGTCCGGGAGATACTAGTGGTATTTTCCACGATTATGGAGTTGATCTAGCTGCTTGGGGTCCGGACTACGGGCACACCTACGGCGGCCTAGGATCACAGTGGTTGAGAGACTTGCGACAGTCGGGTCAGCAGGGTGGTACTAGCGACTCAGGCCAGGGCGATACTGGAGCCGGTCCATCTGGGACCGGTGGAGATGATGAGATGGCTGATTAGCCGGTTTGGGGGAGCTACCATTGTATATACGGTACTTTCTTTCCTTTTTTTTATTTCTGTTTTTATTGCTTTCCTAGATTTTTATTACTTCCCCTTAGGTCGAGTTGTCTTTAGGATTGGCTGTGGATTTGTTTGTCGTATATGCTGTAGAGTCACATTGAGGACACTGTGACATTTAGGTTTGGGGGAGAATTTGTGTGTTTTTTTGTGTGCTTTTATTTTCTTTTGTTTGCTTTCAAAAATTCTAAAAATCCAAAAAAATTGATAAAAATAAAAAAAAATTCAAAAAGATTTTATTTTTGTGTGTCTTGTGTCCGGTGTGAAACATGCAAAACGGCGATGATGACATTGCGTTTTACATGATTTTTCCTAATTGACAGCTGACTCCGTACCTGAATGCACGTAATACTTGAGATGAAATGATTTTGATATGATTGCCTATTAAACCTGTTAATTGCCAAATGAGTAAATTTGACCATTTTGTCGGCAAACCACAAAAATTCTGAGGATTTAGAGCTTCCTAGGCCAGTAACATCTATAACTGGTCCCATTTATAATTAGGAATTGAGTGGTTTCTCCTTATGGAATGTGTAACATAAATTTGCATAAATATGACGTCCGTCTCTTGATAATGAATACGTGTTTGGTTTGAGGAGGAGGTACATGAGGAAAGACATTTCTGTTTTTGATAAGCTCCACATAGCCAAACGACCCATTTTTACTACCCTGTAGATTTAGGTCAGTTTCCCTTTGTTCAGCCCATTTCAGCTGTTTTAAGCCCGTTTTCTTTATATTTATATCAATTAGCTACAACCCAGAATAGCCTACCTTACCAGGACAGTCGCAGTGAACATAACTGGAATCACCTAGATCATATTTTGGGATTTTTTTCATCTTTTGGATCATAGTGTGTAATATTGTTGTGCGACCTTGTATTCGCCTTCCCCTTGTCTGAATTAGAAAAAATATAGAAGCATGAAAAAGAAAGAAAGAAAGAAAAAGAAAAAAAATGGAATTAGAAAAAGAAGAAAAAATCCAAGAAAAAGAAAAAAAAACATATATGCTTCTCATAATATTTTGGGGAACGGTCGAGATGTTGTAACTAGAATTGAATTATAATTAGGAGGATGACAAAATTCCCTCTTATGCTCTTTTGAGTTTTATTTCTAGTTAGTGGCCAGAATTCATAGTTGAAGTTTTTAGATGGATAGTTTTTATTGTGTAGCTGCGACTACTGGTCTTAGCCCCACATTTCCATACGTGCTATAAGCACAATCCATTTTATTCCCTCACATATAAGCCACCCTTTGTAAGTCCTTGGCATGTACTATGGTCATGATTGGTGGAACACGTATTTGATTGGGGAGATTGATTTCATATTCGATTGCATGCATATTTCATAAGTCGAGTGAGTGTCTTTATTCTTTCCTATCTTCACATATATACTTACCCGTACTTATGAGTGTCGAGCGACAACCGCAAGGAATTCCGACATTATTGATCTTGCAAGATTGAAAGTTTGGCAGGCAATTGTTTGATTATGGCATGATTATTGATCTCGTTGCATTCTTGAGCATTACGTGTTTTCTCGTCGGTTTTAGTCGATTTTAGGAGAGTGATTGTAATTCAGCTCTGAGTCGTGTTTCACATCACTTGTCCTCGTTTGTATATATTAGTTGTTTGCTTGAGGACAAGCAAAGGTTTGGTTTGGGGGAGTTTGATCAACGTATTTTATATCGTATTTTATTGTCCCCCGACAACCGTTTTTGAGCTTTTCTTCTTCCATAATTATATGTTTAATGTCGATTTCTATTAGAAAGTCGATACTGTCGGTTCTCGTGCTATTTTGCAAGTTAAGTGCAATTTCGAGCATATTTAGGAGTGATAGCCCAGATAGCTGAGACGGGGACGAAGGACGAGGAAGAAAACGAAAAGCCGAGAAGCAAATGAAGAACTCAACCACGAGTCCAACAGCACCCACTCGATCGAGTAGTGCTAGGCATTCGATCATGTGCCTCATATCCGAACTCAACCTGAAGCGTTCACGCATCTACTCGATCGAGTGGCATTGCGTGCACTCGATCGAGTGCGTTACACCCAGGCCGCGGATCAGATTTTAGCTTATTAGAATTATGGGCCTGTTTTGTAAGTCCAACTGATTTCTTTTAAATCAGTTGGAGGAGGATTGTCAGAGATAACTTTTTTTTCATACTAAAACATTACGTTACTTTTGCTAGGCTAGAAGTCACGTTTCTTTTCCCGTTTTCTTTCGCAAGGTTCATCGAATTCCGTTCTTCCTTTTTCAGATCTCAATTGTTTGGTATTGATAATCTTTAATTCTAATTTTAATTTCTATTTCAATTCTCTAGTTTAATTCTTGTCTTAGTTCGTTCTTAGTTTTCATAGTTATCTGATTTCAGTCTTGTAGTTTAATTTAATTCGCATTCATCATGTTTAAGTGCAATTCATATTTTGTTAGTTTTATTACAATCATCATGAGTAGCTAATTTCTATCTAGGGTTTAGGGGGATCGATGGGTGTTAATTGGGTTATAAAAAATTGACCTGTCTCTGATCATATGAACTGTCGCCTGAATGTTGTTTTAATTCTGATTGATTAATTACTAGCCAGTATTAATAAGTTAGTATCACAATTAGGACTTTTCGCCGACCGGGTTAAGGACTAATTAGGTCACGACATTTTGGGTAGACTAGCTTAATTCTAGCGACCGCAGGTTAAGTTTAGTTCTAAAGTTTGTAGTAGTACCGAACGGACCTACACCTTAGACAGTTCGATTATTGACCTGTTAGTTGAGTCCCTGACCCGATTGATATTCATTGTGAACCTGAGACCCTAGATCTTTTTATTATTGATTTACCTTATAGTAGTTAGTTGTCAGTCCACTTAAACAAACAGAAAAACGTGACCCGTAATCTTTAGTCTAGACCTTAGAACAAGTGTTTAAGTCCCGTCTCCTGGTGGTTCGACCCCTACTTCACTATCTACATTAGTTAGTGGACCTTATGGTATCTTTGATTAGAGATACGACTACCCCTGTCAGTTTTGCATGCAACATTTAGGTAAAAATGACTCACGCTGGGGAATAAAAATTTTGAATTTTTTGAAAAATTTGAAAATCTGAAAATTTTGACGTTGAAAAGGAATAGGAATGCTCGGGATGACTATTCCTGTGCTGAAGAGGAAACTGAGATTTGGCCTGTATGCCTAGACCCACTCAGATTAAGGAATCCTAAAGTTAAGAGGATTATCAGGGCTTGGTGTTATAAATACCCATCCCCTGCTTTAGTTTTCTCATAATTCCCACAACTCTCTTCTTCCTAAGAAAAAGAGAACTCTTATCTTCTTCTAGAAATCTAGCCATGGGGATTGAACGTTTGATCGCGATGTTACAAGACTGGTCTCACCACTTTAGGGTTGCAGATAAAGTGGCTTTGAATTAGGCGGGTATTACTCAGTTGTTTACGATCCGTCAGATGCAAGTGGATCGTCACTTTCTCGATGCTTGCTTGTCCTATTAGGACGACACATATCATGTTTTTGCCCTTCTTCGGGGAGAGATTTGTCCTTTACCCGAAGAAATTGCTGCTGTTGGAGGATGGAACCCTATACTTCGCCCTGCTGTCCCGTTTACAGTTTATGACCCGAGGAGGAAACTACAGAAAATTTTGGGACTCTCTCATATGGAAGTATCCCGTATGCTGGATGGGGATAATGTTTCTTTGACTGACTTAGCTGAGAAATTCATGAACCCGCATGATGTCCGGGTTAGGCCGGCCTATAACCGTAGGGCTTTCACTTTTTGCATGCTCCACGTTTATGCTTTCGAAGGCCATATGGATTTGCTATCGTGTATGGGCAACGTTCGACTTCTTACCGTTGCTGACCTGATGGAGACGGAGCACAGTCCGACATGGCTAATTACCGGGGAAATTATCCAAGGTTTGGATAACCGCAAAAGGGACTCGTCAATTCGTTTGACCGGTAGTACCCGTCTATTGCAAGTATATGGCTTCAGATTTTTTTATTTTTTATTTTTTCCCGCGATTTTCTGCTACAGCAGGCACTCGATTGAGTCACCCTGGCACTCGATCGAGTGTCCTCATTAAAAGCCCCCTGCCCGATTTCGAGGGTGTCACTTGATCGAGTGACCCCTAGGCACTCGATCGAGTGCCCCTAGGAGGACACTGATTTTGCCTCGAGAACTAACATTTTTTGTTGCTTTTTCTCAGCTTTGGTTATTCGAGAGGCTATCGATCTTAGATCCTCCTCTTGACCCGAGTCGATACCGACCCAATCAGATGATGACAAGGAGAAGACCCATTGATTTCTCCCGTCACATCACTCAGAAATATTGGGATGAAGTGCTGTCTTCCCGTAGTGGTCCGTTGATTCGATGGGTGGTGCTGTGGTGGCCCATTTATGTTTGGATCGACTTGGAATCAAGAGATAGGGTGCGATATCAGGTGATTTTATCCTTTAGGCAGACAATTCATCTTTACCCTGACCGCATACTTAGGTAGTATGGTCGGTCTCAGAGAATCCCTGAGATTGAAGCAATTGTGAGTGACCCAACCCAACTGACTGATGTAATGAGCGACACCTGGATGCAGCGATGGTATACCCGGTCTACCTGGTCTATTCCCAGGTCTCGTCATTCAATTTGGGTATCAGACTCTTTTGTAAAATGGACGAAGGCGGATTCTGCCAAAGCCCGAGCTGCCCTAAAGGTTGATGAAGCTTTTAACCTGCTCCGACAAGAGCAAGCTAAAGATAATAGAGGCTTCTTCGATGAAGGTGAGACTCCGGCTACATTGGTTCGACTGATGTCAGGCCAGAGAGGGAGAACTAGGACTCAAGCTGAAGGGTCCGGTGCTAGAGGTGCACGGAGGAGAGTGAGCTCCCAGACCGACTTAGAAAGGAGACTTGGTCCGAAGCTGGCGGTTCAGGACCGACTTGGTCCCCGGGACAGACTACCTGAGCACGTACGGGCTTGTCTTGGATTAGTTACAAAGGCAGAAGACCCGCTGTCAAAGAAACGGGTTCGAGCAAAAGAGGTTCCTCTTGTGATCCGGGATTGCTCGCCCCCGTCCTGGCGACATCGGGCTCCGCGAGAACCTAAAGACAAGGGAAAGGGCAAGATGTCCTAAATACCAATCTCCTTAGTTTTACTATTTAAGTATTACTATCATTTTTTTGTGGTGTGCTTTTTTCGTTGTTTTCATTTTTTGTGTGATGTAATTTTGAAATTCCCGAGTTTATCGGGTTTTCATTAATAAAAGACATATTAATGAATACCATTCTTGTCTTTTTCGTTATTGCAGTGGTTGCACCCTTTTGAGGGGCTGCCTACGTATCCACAATTAGCGGAATTAAACCAAACGTAGTTCAGATTTATTTTTGCAATTTCGAAATACACCAAGACTATTAGTTCAAGGTGTGCGACAGTAGGATAAATAATCCTAACTTATTGACTTGCTTATATAATTTTTGAAAATTTATAAAAAGAAAATTTTTATAAACTTTTTGCAAATGACATTGAGACACAGTTTAGGGGTAGTAACGCTTCAGCTGGTCCAAGTTGGTTGGGTTGACAAATTCTTCCCGTCCAAGTCCGTCAGCATCACCGCTCTTCCTGATAGGATCTTCTATACTAGATATGGCCCAGCCTAATTGGGTTTGAACTTTCCTTTTGGGTCAACTGGTAGTAATGCGCGAACAGATTTGAGGACAAGATCCCTTTCTTTGATATTTCTGGGCCTAACTCTTTTGTTGAAGGCCCGTTGTATCCTTTTTTGGTATATTTGGATGTTGTTGAGGGTCCGGGATCGCCGTTCGTCCAAGAGAACTAACGAATCGTATCGAGCTTGGACCCAAACAGCTTTAGGCACTTGGCTTTCAAGTAAAATCCTGAGAGACGGTACTTCCAGCTCGATTGGTTGGACTGCTTCCATTCCGTATGTCAAGTAATAGGGAGTTGCCCCGGTTGCGGTACGAATTGACGTTCGGTATCCCCATAGGGCAAAAGGTATCTTGTCGGGCCAGTCCCGGTAATTATCAGCCATCTTTTTAAGAATGGTGACAATTGTTTTATTAGCTGTCTCTACCGCCCCATTTGTTTGGAGACGGTAAGGCGAAGATGTATGCCTTTGAATTTTATAATTTGCTAGCAAATTAGCGGCTTCTGCTTGAAAATGCGTCCCGTGATCACCGATTAACTCGTGCGGGACCCCGTTTCGGCATATAATCTTGTTTTGAATGAACTTAGCAACGTGCTTAGCATTCAAGATCCGGTATGACTCGGATTCGACCCATTTGGTAAAATAGTCAATAGCCACCAAGATAAAGCAATGACTTCCCATCCCAGAAGGGTTTATTTTCCCGATTATATCAATTCCCCACGTCGAAAACGGCCATGGTGATGTCATGGTGTTTAGTAGGGATGACGGCATATGTTGCACGTTGACAAAAATCTGACAGTTATGACAGTGTTTGACATATAACTGGCAGTCGGTTTCCATGCTATTCCAGTAATATCCGAGCCTCATAATTTTCCAGACTAACATCTGGGCATTCATATGTGGACTGATGAACTCATATTGTATATATATATTTAACCCCAACTTTTTCTTTATTTTGGTTCGTTTGATGTGTCCTAGGAGTTGTTTTTCTAACTTTTTATTCTTCTTTGTTATGCCGGGTATTTTGTTTACGTTTTGTAGGAAACAAGACAAATGAAGGCGATTGAGCTATATTTGGGCAATAACGAGAGTCGAGCCATGAAATCCACAAGGAAGAAGAGATAAAAGTTAGAATATACTAAGTGAATACTTGAGGAAGGATGTGAAGTGAAGAAACAATAAGAAACGATAAAGAAATAAGTTGGAAAGCTCAAACAAATGCAAATCGAGAAGGAAGAACGATCGCGAAAACAAAGGTCAACTTCAAACGTGAATATATTGAGTTGTACAACTCTGATTGAGCTTATTTTTGTGGCGTTGGAAAGCTCTTTCTCTTATATTTCCAACGGTATATCACACGTCCAAATCCGATAAGTAACGAAAAAACAGCAAGCGTTTCAAATTCATCGCGCAGTGCAGGAAACCCGAACCGGTCGGGACGACATTGAACCGGTCGGTTCAGACCCGAACCGACCGCTTTGCAGCTGTTTCGCGGGATTTTTTAGTTCATAGACTCCGTAACTTACCATTACTCTTATTTTACGGAATATTCTTTCCTAATTAGTTTCTCCTAGTCCTTAGGAAACTAGGAGTAATGACTCCTTATCATTATTAGTATATATACCCTCCTTAGGGTTGGATTTATGGACACTTTTCTCATTCAGTAGTTTAGTTTAGACTTTTTATTAGCATTAGAATTCATCTAGTTTGTAGTCATACTTTTAGATCGTCAATATTTCAGTTCTACATAATTGGTATCTTTTCTTATTTCTTATTTTCATATTGTCTTTTATTATGCTTAATTTCTTTATTGCTTTATCTTTTATTATGAGTAGCTAATTTATTTATCTAGGGTTGAAGGGGATCTATGTTAATTGAATTGGGGATGTTAGTTTAATTAATTGTTTGATTGATCATTCATATGTTATTGTCTTACTACTTCTCTTGTATCGTTGTTTGATTAGTTTGAGACGTTGAGCTAGTTGAATGTCTAGGAACCCGAACCTAAGATCGAAAGCCTGGTAAGGGTAGACTTACAAGTAAGTAGGTATGTAACACCCCCGTTTATTCAAGAGCCTTAACTAGGCCTTCCCGGATAAATGAGAGTGTTACCATCTCGGGTTAACCGAGGTAGTAGTCACATCACAACCCAATACTGAACCACAACCGAGTTTAATAGATTATTCAAAAGATGCAAACTAAGTTCAAGCATAAGTATGGTTACATAACCCAAACGATTACATGAATAAAAGGTCCATTCAGTTCTAACGACGGGACAAGCTAAAGTAAAATAACGATGGCCACACATTCCCTTCCCGTACAGCAATTCCCTTCAGTTAAGCACACATCAATGGTCCATATCTGCATCAATACTCTGCTCCCCAAAAGACCGTAAATGTCGATTGGATCGTCGCAGGCCCCCAATAAAATAGGGTGACAAGGTAGACAATGAAAACACGATTAGAACATGCTAACAATAAAATACAAGTACGGAATATAAAACAACAAAGCTCAACCATCTTAGTACTATCATGGGTACCAATTAACAATATCATCTTCACGTCCTCAGTACCATCACGGTACCAAACAATATTTCCATCTCAATATTCTCATCTCAATATTCTCATCTTAACTCTCCTGGCAGGCCCTTTCATTCCGAGTGTGCACACCCCCCACAGGTTCAACAACCCGCGAGGAGAAATCAGGGAGGGGACCGTGATCAAAGGTCCCGGCTAGGTCTAAAGCTAGCCTCACCAACTCCAATATATCAATATTCAACAATCATTCTTCCACCAATATTCAACATTAATCATATTATCACAATATCACATCGTACTCGTAATTCATACATGCATAATAATATTAACATATTCTAAGTAAGGAGAACCTTACCTAATTAGCAGGTCACGACCAAGTCGTCAGTACAATTCACCACGGAATTTCTACGAAGTCCAAACCTAATAAAATATTATATTATTAAATAAAATTAATATCGACCTAAAGTAGTTAAATTATAAAGTGAAAACGACCCAACCTAACTAAACCATAACATGAACATGATACGGTTCTAATTACATTATAACCCCTAACGACAATCCGACTCCAATTTACCAATAACACACTATTCCATTATCATCCCTACTACATAGGTCGACCTTCTACGCAACGTAAACCAAATATAAGACAACTAACTGACTCACCCTTGATACCAAATATGACGCCATTAACATCATTACTAATACCAAATACGACTCACCCTTGATGCAACTAAATTAATTAACTATGTCCATATGACCTCCTTATATCACAGGCCATACATGCTAAATTAATTAACTAAATCATTACACTACGTAGTATTATCGAAATACTACAGACCACCCTATTAATAGTCCACACACGACCTCTCGGACCCATGCACACATGACAATCTACACCGACTCAAACAACACATACCCTCTACCTCAACACGGCAGCATCACAACGACGGCAACACACGTCACTACAGCACCCACCACATAGCCATGACTACACACAACTATAATACTAACAACCACGCCATCGACAATCACAATATTAGACATACGAAACAAAACAAGGATAACAGTAACAACAAATCATTCCCGACTATCGCTAAACCATTCCCGACCATCGTTAATTGACGTTAAGGTTCAACCAAAAGTACTACAATGGAAAAGACGGTGTAAGCATACCTAGATTGTGTAGGGTGAGGGATGACTCGACTCGATTTCCTCTTGCTCCGTGGGCTGAATATACGAGAGGGTTCAGAAGATTGCGAGGTGGACACGAAAACGAAACAGACGGCGATGGTTGAAATAGCATGAACAAGGAATTGGTGGTGTGCGGATGGTTAAATGTACTATTTAATTATCATGGCTGCTAGGTTGGTTTTATAAAGTGGAAAAAGTGGGTTAGATATAGAGACACGTGAACCTATTCTAGGTTGTTATCACTTACCCACAATTTGAGCCCAGGTTCAATATAAGTTCGGGTTGTACAATTAATATGTTTTATCCGGGTTTGACTTAGTACAAAATAAAGACTCGGTATTACTTACCATAAGGTGTTGACCCGTTTTGACTCACTATATAAAAAAAAAGTGGGTATTACAATCTACCCTCCTTATAAGAAACTTTGTCCCGAAGTTCACCTTCCACTACGGAATGACTAACTAGTCCAACCCGACCGACCAATAACTAAACGATAATTAACGAATCACCCAATAATCACCAAACTAACATAAGTAATCGGGGCGGGATATTACAGTCTGCCCTCCTTATAAGGAACTTCGTCCCTGAAGTTCGCTACCTGACACAACTTACAACACTTCGATAGAATCTAAGGAATTACCTTCCTATACGATACTAGTTTAAATATTGCATAAATCAGGCGGTTATGTTCTACCCTACTTAAACACATGGTTACGTCCCCGTAACCAAAATAGTTACCTGATCAAAGAGGTGAGGAAAACGTTTCTGCATCGATGCTTCTGTTTCCCAAGTGCCTCCTCGACGTTGTGATTAGACCACAAGACTTTGACAAGAGCTGTCTCTCCTCTCCGAGTTTTTCGGACTTTTCGGTCTAAAATTTCCTTTGGCACCTCCTCATAAGTGAGAGAATCATCTAGCTGGATCGTCTCGGGTTCAAGGATGTGAGATGGGTCACTCAAGTATTTCCTCAACTGGGAAACATGAAACACATTATGAACTTTAGCGAGAGCTGGGGGAAGTGCTAATCGATACGCCACCTCCCCTATCCTATCCAAAATTTCGTATGGCCCAACAAACTTTTGACTCAACTTGCCCTTCTTCCCGAACCTCATAACCCCTCTCATAGGTGACACTTTCAGCAAGACCTTATCACCCACAGCGAACTCAACCTCTCGGCGGTGGAGATCAGCATAACTCTTCTGACGATCCTGTGCTGCTCGCATCTTCTGTCGGATTACATGTACCTGCTCGATCATCTCCTGAATCATGTGGGGCCCCAACACTACTGCGTCGGCCTTCTCGTCCCAACATACTGGGCTCCTACACTTCCTCCCATATAAAGCTTCAAACGGTGCCATTTGGATGCTAGCATGGTAGCTGTTGTTGTAAGAGAACTCAATCAAATCCAGTCGATCCTCCCACGAACCCCTAAATTCCAGAGCACAAGCCCGCAGCATGTCCTCCAAAGTCTGTATGGTTCGTTCTGTCTGGCCATCAGTCGCAGGGTGAAAGGCTGTACTCATCTTCAATCGTGTACCCAAGGATTCTTGCAGCTCCTGCCAAAATTTCGATATGAACCTCGAATCACGATCTGACACAATGTCCTTAGGTACTCCATGTAATTTTAGGACATGCCTCTTATAAGCCATTGCTAGCTCAGCCTTACTCCACGTATCCTTCATTGGCACGAAGTGAGCCGACTTGGTGAGTCGATCTACTATCACCCAAATCATGTTATTCCCCTTTGGGGTTCTCGGCAAACCGACAATGAAATCCATGGAAATGGAGTCCCACTTCCATTCAGGTACCTCTAAGGGTTGCAGCTTACCCTGTGGTCGTTTGTGTTCACTCTTGACCTTCTGACAAGTCAGGCATCTGGACACAAACTTGGCCACCTCTCTCTTCATGTTCTCCCACCAAAATGTCTTCTTCAGATCCTTATACAACTTGTCCCCTCCTGGATGTACCGAGTAAGGACTACAATGCGCCTCGGTCATGATCTTCCTCCTTAATTCTCCTCCTTCCGGTACCCACCACCTGCCATTGAACCTGAGGCTCCCGTCTGGGTGAATGGTGAGATTCGAGGGTTCACCTCTCTCGATACGGGCTCGCCACATTAGATACTTCTGATCCAAAAATTGCTCTTCTCGTATTTCGGCGTACAACTCGGGTTGAATCGCCAAGTCAGACATTGCTTCCCCTTTCCTTATCACATGAATCCCCATCTGTTGCACTTCATTCCTTAGCTTCAATCTGGACATATCCAAACACAGAGAATGCACCGATTTCCTGCTTAGGGCGTCGGCCACCACGTTTGCCTTTCCCTCGTGGTACAAAATCTCCATGTCATAATCTCCGATCAGCTCTATCCACCACCTCTGCCGCATATTCAACTCTTTCTGAGTGTAGATGTACTTCAAACTCTTGTGGTCTGAAAACACCTTGAATGTTGCCCCATATAAATAATGTCTCCATATTTTCAGAGCAAACACCACTGCCCCAAGTTCTAAGTCATGAGTCGGGTAGTTCTCTTCGTAAGTCTTCAACTGACGTGAAGAATACGCAATGACTTTCCCATTCTGCATTAGTACACAACCTAACCCATATTTCGATGCATCAGTATACACCTCAAAATTTTCACTCCCTTCAGGTAAGGCTAGGATTGGTGCCGTAGTCAGACGCTCCTTCAAAGTTCTGAACGCCCTCTCACAGCTGTCATCCCACCTATATCGAATCTCCTTCCTTATAAGGTTAGTCAACGGTCTTGCTATCTTTGAGAAGTCCTTCACAAACCTTCGATAGTACCCGGCTAACCCTAAGAAACTCCGAATCTCTACCACATTCTTTGGCGCCTGCCACTTTGAGACAGCTTCGATCTTGCTCGGGTCTACAGATACACCCTCTTTCGAAATCACGTGTCCCAAGAATGCGACCTTCTCCAACCAGAACTCGCACTTTGATAGCTTAGCGTACAACTGGTTGTCTCGAAGTAATTGCAATACGATCCTCAAATGCTCTGCATGCTCCTCCCGGTTCCTTGAATAAACCAAGATATCATCGATAAACACCACCACGAACTTGTCCAGGTAGGGTCGAAAAATTCGGTTCATCAAATCCATGAAGTCAGCAGGAGCATTTATTAGACCAAACGGCATCACCACGAATTCATAGTGGCCATACCGAGTTCTGAATGCGGTCTTAGGAATATCTTCATTCTTGACCCTCAACTGGTGATAACCGGACCTCAAATCAATCTTTGAAAATATACCAGCCCCACTCAGTTGATCGAATAAATCATCAATACGAGGCAAAGGGTACCGGTTCTTCACAGTGACATTATTCAGCTCCCTGTAGTCAATACACAATCTCATGCTCCCATCCTTCTTCTGCACAAACAAAACAGGAGCACCCCATGGCGATACACTGGGTCTGATATACCCCTTATCCATCAATTCCTCTAGCTGCTTCTTCAACTCAGACAACTCCTTAGGCCCCATACGGTACGGTGCCTTAGAGATCGGCCCCGTCCCTGGCTTCAGCTCAACACTGAAATCAACTTCTCGCCTTGGTGGTAACCCTGGAATCTCCTCCGGAAATACGTCTTCGAATTCGTTCACTACGGGTATTGAATCAGAAGAAAACTCCTCAGCCCGAATATCCCGTACATGGCACAAGAATAACAGACTTCCTTTCTTCAGATGGGTCTTCAGAGTAATGGCTGCTATGATCTTCACAGCTGGCTTTACCGCAAAACCTCTATAAGACACTCTAACTCCCCTCGGGCCTCTTAATGACACTTTCTTGAGGTTACAATCAATCTGGGCTCTAAATCGTCCCAACCAATCCATTCCCAGGATAATGTTAAAGTCATCTAAAGGGAACTCTATTAAATTAACTGGCAGGTCAACTCCCCCAACTATTAAGGACACATTACGAAAGACTCTTGTACACCTAACCGACTTCCCCGAGGGTGTGATAACATCATCGACTATGTTTTCAAAATCTTCTAACCCTAGACTCGGTACATGGTTACAGGCTACAAATGAATGGGTTGCCCCATAATCGAACAGAACAAAAGAAGGTTTCGAGTTAACGAGAAAGGTACCCGTGATAACTTGTGTGTCCTCCTCAGCAACCTGCTTCCCCATAGCAAAGAGCTTCCCAGTGTTTTTACTTCCTTCAGCTGCTCCAGTAACAGATGTAGTTGGTTTGGTGGCTGCAGTTGACTGATTAGTGCTCCCAGATCCCTGATTGTAACTCCCTTGTGGCCGATTCCAGTTCCCCTGTGACCGGTTCCAGTTCTCCTGTGATCTGTTCCAGTTCCCCTGGTATCGATTTCCTTGATTAATACTCTCGGATCCCGACACCGGAATGGAATTAGGGTTACTCTTCTTCACTCGACACTCGTAAGCACGGTGCCCTGATTTTCCACAGGCGAAGCACTTAACAGGTTGTCCATTGCAGTCCGTCCCTGGGTGGTTGTAGTTGCAATTCTTACAGTTATAGCTCCTTACATCTCTCCTACCCGAGTTATAACTACCACCCCCATAATTGTACCCTCCAGAATATTGAGGCCTTGGTCCCTGAGGTCGATTATTCCCATGTCTTTTCGCATCCCCCTGCACAGCTCCCTCAGACTCAGCTTTCCTCTTTTCACTCTTCTGACCGCTCAGCTCCTTAATGCGATCAGCTATTCGCTCGGCATGCCCGGCTCTCAAGTATACCTCTTTCATATCAGCATTATCCCCCATGGGTAGCCTTTCCAGGATTCTGATAGACAAGCCCCTCTCGAAGCGGGAAGCCAATAGTTCAGGACTCAAATTGAGGTCAGCAGAATAAGTGGCCAGCTCCATAAACTTGTCGTAATAGTCCTCGACAGTCATGTCGTCTGTCATGGTGAAACGATCAAATTCAGCTCTTTTTGCACTACGGATATGTTCCGGAAAGAACTCCACCCTCAGTGCTTCTGCGAGACTCTTCCACCCAAAGACGTCCTCCCCATAATCCCCTTCCTCATGCTCCGCAATAAGCTTGTCATAGTTAAGGTGCCACCATAAATCGGCCTTGCCACTCAAATAGAATGCAGCTTGACCCAGTTCCAGATTCTCCGGACAACTCACGGTCTGGAACACCTTCTTCATTTCTCTCACCCAGTTCTCTAGCTGCGATGGTCCACCAGTCCCGTCATATTTACTGGGACGAAGGCGTGCTATCGCAGCGCTGATGGTGGCCGCGTCTGTCACTGGTAGTTTCGGGACGTGGATGTTTCTCAGAGCTTCCAAAAGTGCATCGTTAGTTTCCTTTAAGCGCGCCATTTCTTCGACACTCGGAGTGGTTGGGGTAGAGTTCGTAGCTGCTTTCTTTGACATGATTACTTTAAAACAACAATAACATACACATGAGCCTTAAATGCTCATATATCATAGCAGTATATTAGTATCAACGTTGTAACTACTCATATCATCGAAAACATCACACTTATAACTACTCATAAATTATGCAATTCAAAGGAAATTCATATCATCATCGCGGGCCCATCCTAATTTACCCCCTCTCAATCTCACACGTAGTTACCGGGTCCAAACCAAAAGGGCCGGAGGTTGGTATGAGGACGTCTCCCCAACCAGAGATTTTAAATGGGCTCCTAATGGTCTATCACCGGGGTTCATTTTAATTCCTATGTTCATTTATTCAGGCTCCAGAATCGATCGCTCTGATACCACTTTGTAACACCCCCGTTTATTCAAGAGCCTTAACTAGGCCTTCCCGGATAAATGAGAGTGTTACCATCTCGGGTTAACCGAGGTAGTAGTCACATCACAACCCAATACTGAACCACAACCGAGTTTAATAGATTATTCAAAAGATGCAAACTAAGTTCAAGCATAAGTATGGTTACATAACCCAAACGATTACATGAATAAAAGGTCCATTCAGTTCTAACGACGGGACAAGCTAAAGTAAAATAACGATGGCCACACATTCCCTTCCCGTACAATAATTCCCTTCAGTTAAGCACACATCAATGGTCCATATCTGCATCAATACTCTGCTCCCCAAAAGACCGTAAATGTCGATTAGATCGTCGCAGGCCCCCAATAAAATAGGGTGACAAGGTAGACAATGAAAACACGATTAGAACATGCTAACAATAAAATACAAGTACGGAATATAAAACAACAAAGCTCAACCATCTTAGTACTATCATGGGTACCAATTAACAATATCATCTTCACGTCCTCAGTACCATCACGGTACCAAACAATATTTCCATCTCAATATTCTCATCTTAACTCTCCTGGCAGGCCCTTTCATTCCGAGTGTGCACACCCCCACAGGTTCAACAACCCGCGAGGAGAAATCAGGGAGGGGACCGTGATCAAAGGTCCCGGCTAGGTCTAAAGCTAGCCTCACCAACTTCAATATATCAATATTCAACAATCATTCTTCCACCAATATTCAACATTAATCATATTATCACAATATCACATCGTACTCGTAATTCATACATGCATAATAATATTAACATATTCTAAGTAAGGAGAACCTTACCTAATTAGCAGGTCACGACCAAGTCGTCAGTACAATTCACCACGGAATTTCTACGAAGTCCAAACCTAATAAAATATTATATTATTAAATAAAATTAATATCGACCTAAAGTAGTTAAATTATAAAGTGAAAACGACCCAACCTAACTAAACAATAACATGAACATGATACGGTTCTAATTACATTATAACCCCTAACGACAATCCGACTCCAATTTACCAATAACACACTATTCCATTATCATCCCTACTACATAGGTCGACCTTCTACGCAACGTAAACCAAATATAAGACAACTAACTGACTCACCCTTGATACCAAATATGACGCCATTAACATCATTACTAATACCAAATATGACTCACCCTTGATGCAACTGAATTAATTAACTATGTCCATATGACCTCCTTATATCACAGGCCATACATGCTAAATTAATTAACTAAATCATTACACTATGTAGTATTATCAAAATACTACAGACCACCCTATTAATAGCCCACACACGACCTCTCGGACCCATGCACACATGACAATCTACACCGACTCAAACAACACATACCCTCTACCTCAACACGGCAGCATCACAACGACGGCAACACACGTCACTACAGCACCCACCACATAGCCATGACTACACACAACTATAATACTAACAACCACGCCATCGACAATCACAATATTAGACATACGAAACAAAACAAGGATAACAGTAAGAACAAATCATTCCCGACTATCGCTAAACCATTCCCGACCATCGTTAATTGACGTTAAGGTTCAACCAAAAGTACTACAATGGAAAAGACGGTGTAAGCATACCTAGATTGTGTAGGGTGAGGGATGACTCGACTCGATTTCCTCTTGCTCCGTGGGCTGAATATACGAGAGGGTTCAGAAGATTGCGAGGTGGACACGAAAACGAAACAGACGGCGATGGTTGAAATAGCATGAACAAGGAATTGGTGGTGTGCGGATGGTTAAAGGTACTATTTAATTATCATGGCTGCTAGGTTGGTTTTATAAAGTGGAAAAAGTGGGTTAGATACAGAGACACGTGAACCTATTCTAGGTTGTTATCACTTACCCACAATTTGAGCCTAGGTTCAATATTAGTTCGGGTTGTACAATTAATATGTTTTATCCGGGTTTGACTTAGTACAAAATAAAGACTCGGTATTACTTACCATAAGGTGTTGACCCGTTTTGACTCACTATATAAAAAAAAAGCGGGTATTACAAGGTAGGATAATCTGGTAAGTTGCGAGAGCCCATCAGAATCTATCCATCAGCGAGGAACTCAGCTACTACCCGACCCTTGATGACTTTTAGCGGAACAAACTTGAGGTCGAACTCTGCCAACATTAAAGTCCATCTAGAGATTCTGCCATTGAGAATGGGCTTCTTGAATAGGTACTTGATGGGATCCGTTTTGGATAATACATGTATCTCATAACTGAGCATATAATGTCGGAACTTTTTAGTGGCCCAAACCAAAGTTAGACATGTCTTCTCGTGTATGGTATATTTGCATTCATACTCCAAGAACTTTTTTGCTGATGTAATAAATGGCTCGTTCTTACGAGTCGACCGTCTGGGCCAGCATAGCTCCCATGGCTGTCTCGGTCATTGTTAGGTATAATGACAAAGGCAAACCTGGTTGAGGTGGCATTAATACCGGTGGTGCAGATAGGATCTCATTGATTTTATCAAAAGCCGTTTGACATTTTCCATCCCACAGCGTTCGTTCCCCTATCTTCAGTTTTTTGAAAATCGATTCACATACCATGGTTAGCTTTGAAATAAACTGGCTGATGTACTGGACTTTCCCGAGAAACCCCCTTATTTCTTTTTCGGTTTTAGGTGGCTGCATCTCGGTAATGGCCTTGATTTTAGCTGGATCAACCTCGATGCCGCGTTGGCTAACGATATGACCCAGTAATTTTCCCGATGTTACTCCGAAAATACACTTTTGAGGGTTTAGTCTCATGTTGTACTTGCGTAGTCGGGTGAAAAACTTCCTTAGGGACGCGATGTGCCCGCTTCGGTCTTTGGACTTGACGATCATGTCGTCCACATAAACCTCCACTTCCTTATGCATCATGTCGTGTAATAAGGTCATGGCGGTTCGTTGATAGGTGGCCCCGACGTTGATGAGACCAAATGGCATCCCCCAAGGTGTAATGAAGGTGGTCTTACTCATATCTTGTCTTTCCATTTTGATTTGATTGTATCCGGCATACTCGTCCATAAATGATAGAAGGGCATGATCGGCCGTGTTGTCCACCAGTATGTCGATGTGTGGCAATGGAATATCGTCTTTTGGAATGGCCTTATTAAGGTCCCGAAAGTCTACACATACCCGCACCTTACTGTCCTTTTTAGTTATCGGCACAATGTTTGCAACCCAGTCCGGATATTCAGACACTTGTATGAAGCTGGCTTTGAATTATTTATCGACTTCTTCTTTGGCTTTGAGAGACCATTAGGGCCTCATTCTGCGAAGCTTCTGTTTTACCAGCTTACACCCGTCTTTGATGGGTATACGGTGCTCAGCTATCTCCCTATCTATCCCGGGCATGTCCTTGTAGGACCATGCGAAGACATCCTTGAATTCCTGGAGTAGGCTCGTGAATTGTTGTCTCTCCTCAGGATCTAAGGATAAACCTAACTTAAGCATATGAGGCTCTAAAGTGGTTCCCACATTGATGGGTTCGGTTTCCTCAATTACCGGATCTCGGAATTCCCTTTGCTTGAGTTGCTCGATCAGATGCGGAGGTAGAGGTATTTGTTCGTCGGGCTTCTCAATGTCATTGCATATAAAATTTTTGAGTTTGAAAGCATTTTGAAAATAAGACAAGTCGTAACCAGAACGGTTATCGTTATTATTGATAGTGAATTTGGAAAACAGCTTGAAGAGAGCGGCGCCCATCTGATCGTTGGTCAGTGGCGAGATTGGGAGTGCCCTCGGGACAGACCCCAAGGCTCCAGTGGAAGTGACTATGGGAAGAGGGGTTACAGACTGAACTCTAGCAGCAGACCCTTTAGACTCAGACTCAGACTCAGACTCAGACTCTGACTTAGACTCGGTATCCAACATATCTCCTTCACCGGTGGTCAGCTTGTAGACTCGATCCTGGCTGTCGGTCCACTTGATAGTCTTCCTCCATGCCCTTTTCCCAGTGTCAGAACCGACTTCAGAAATCAGCTTTGTTGGATCGAACCTGTTGCTTCGGAGGATCAGGTTCACCAGGTCTTCTTTTGGGGTCGGGACAGCCTTGTCTTCCCCAAATAAGAGCCCCAGTACGAGCCCAACATTGTCGGTATTCTCCTTGGATTCAGCTTGCACGAGGGAAAATATGTCTTCTGGGATGAAATTGCATTCCCGAGCCAATTTGGTCTCGGGATATGTGATGGTGGGCTGGTATAGGCCCACTTGAACAGCCCCGAATACTAGAGAGACAAAGTAATCGGTTAGTCTTGGGCTGTAAGGGCCCAAGTAGGTACCCTTGATGATGCTGCATGCCTTCTGAATACCGAACCGGACCACATTTCCCTGGGTTATTACAGAATATCCTAGGCCGAATCGTGATTCTCCGTCGTTTATGTTCTTGATAATCTTCCCAGCTCGAAGATATGGCCTCAAAGAAGCCCCTGGTAAATAACCCAAGTTCTGCAGCATCATATCGATGCTAGTGGTGAAATAGGGCCTAAAGAGGTATTCTTCTTCGATCATTCCCACGAAGTCGAACCCTCGTGGGTTGTCCCGGCCCGTGGCATTGCAGTTGGCCACGGTCATGGGGGTTGCCTCTAGAGTGATGATATCGTCTTATAGAGGAATTTTAACCTTTCGGTGGAGAGTGGATGATACAGCTTTGACCGCATGGATCCAGGGCCTCCAAAGTAGTAGGTTGAAAGAAGAAGTGACGTCGATCACTTGGAATTCTAGCTCTTTTTCAATCGGGCCCGTTATAATTGTTAGTTTGATGGCCCTAGCAACCGATTTTGGGCTTCCGTCAAAAGCCTGGATAGTTTGTGCGATTGGAAGATAGTCGGCCTCGGTAATGCTGAGGGCTTTAGTGGTTCTTAGAGGAAGGACATTCACAGCGGACCCGTCATCAATTAGGGTCATGGGGAGATACTTCCCTCGACAGATCACCGTGATATATAGGGCCAGGTTGTGGGCGGCCCCGAATGGTGGTAGGTCGGACTCGGAGAAGGTAATAAGTGGGCTTTTTTCCTTGGATTTGCCCTTGAGATGGGGCATGATAGTGGCTACCATTTCAGTAGGGGTAACCAGTGAGTCGACCTTGATTTGATCGAGAGCCTTAGTAAGTGCTTCCCGATGTACTTGTGAGCTAACCAAAAGCTGTCATATGGTGAGATCAACTCGAGCGCTCTTGGTGCGTCATCTACGTTGAGTTGTTTCTTTGCTTCGTGCATATTTGGTGCGTCATCTACGTTCTCGTGTTAGTACTATACCATAGTGTCAGCGGTTCTAAACAAAATTTCTATCATAGTCTATGTAAGTAAGACTGGTTAATGTTTACTCGACCGGAGATACATGGCAAAAAGTTCAAGACTAGATATGAATTTAAGGTTGGTTAAAACAAGAATCCAGGAAACAAAGTGAAAGTCATAAGAATTAGAAAGGGTGTGAATGATTATGACAATTTTATTAATAGAATGACATAGCACTCTATCATAGATCTTCTCTTTCGATGATAAGAGGAAATGAAGTTGGTATTTGTCAAAAAGAAATTTTAAAATCAAGCTGGGTTTTGGAGAGTATATGTGAAAGTGAAAATCAATTGTATGAGGTTCAAATTTCTCAGATAACTGAATAAAATTGTGATAGGTTGATTCAAAGAATATATAACAGATCAATAGGTTGATTGAAAGTAAAACATAATTCAAGACAAATTGGTCAGGGTTGAAGGTTGAATTGAGTCTTTCAAAAATTTATAATATAAAGTAAGGCTAAAAAATGTCACCATGAATTTTAGGAAATTAATAGAATAGGAACAAAGGATTATCATGATGATCAATTCAAGAAATGTCTTAACTTGGTGAATGAACGAGAATGATATCCAATCACAAAAAGTGGATATGAAATAGTTTGGTTCAAGTAAACGGGTCAATAACTGAAAGATTGAAGGTTAAAGCTGAAGGTGAAATTCAGGTTAACTAGTTATGAAAAAATGAAGGAAGTAATAATAGGATGAACAAAATTTGAAGATATGGTCGAAGGTATATATTTGAGAAATTAATATAGACAAAAGGGTTCGTTCTCGAAATGATACAGGTTAAGTAAACACGTGATCTCCGATATACGAGGTAGGTAGGTGTGTAGGTCACTGGATTCTCGATTAGATATAAGTCGACACATAGCTAGGGCTCGAGGTATACTACACTACACGCGTCAGCACATACTTGATCTTCGTGTGCTCCATCTTGACAAGATACATTGACTCGATTCTTCAACGTAATTCAGTTTGAGTTAGCTCCTACAGTTTATTCGGGAGATGTCTTCATTATTGGTGCATCATAATGCTAATGTCCAAGGCTCAAGTAGTTGATGGCTCTGAGTGTCAACGTCTTCCATCTTGGTTATCGTATTGATCAAAAATAAATTTAAAACCAGCCAATAGGCTAAAGGTTAGGCAGTCAATTTACAAATAATTATGCAGATAGCATGCCAACAATTATACAGGTAGATATCGTATTTTCCCTTAATAACAATTCTACCCCGGTAAATTATTTAATAAGATCCTATTTGTTTCTAAGTGAATCTCTCTTTTTAGTGATCTATTATTGTATTAGTATTTTAGTAAGTCTACCCAGGCGCGCTCCTCGTTAGGTAAATGAAGCTCAATCCTCACTTACGGTCACAAGGTCGCTCTGATACCAACTGTAACAACCCGGATTTTCGATGACTTAAATTAATAGATAATGCGGAAAATACGACCAATCGTTTAACATAAAGAAAATTAAATACGACCCAAAATACGACCAATCGTTTAACATAAAAAAAATTAAATACGCTCAATCCTCACATACTTATAAAGTTTAACATTTAATTAACATAAAGAAAATTAAATACGACCCAAAATTACAATTATACAAAATATAAAGTACATAAAATAAACATACATAGCAAATACAAGTAAATAAATAAAATACAATGAAACTGATATAAGTAAATTTTATTAATTTAAGTTCTTTTATTCATTTTCGCATTTTTCATATAAATAGAAATGTAAAGGTGATAAATAAATATATTAAACAAGTGATAATTTAGTCAAGTTGAATTTAGTCATAAATACGTACACAACATAAATAAAATATCACGTAACATTTTCTTTTATACATAAATAATTTAGTCATACAAATAAGCCTAAATATTTATGTAAGCAATTTATTAAATTATTAACATAATATACTTATATATAAGAAATGTTATTAGAAGAAAAGTCTGGTTACCTTAATACCTATTACGGAATATTTATTAACGATATTAAGAATTAAGGTCGAAATGAATTGACCCAAATACGGTACTAGAAAAGTGATCTCGCCAATTACTGGACAACTCTTCATCCCCGATGCTCCAATTATATTGAGAAGGACGAGGGAATAAATATAATATATAGTGCGGAGTACGTAATATGTAGGAGTAGTAGTAATATGTGTTAGTACTATGTAATAGTAGTAATATGTAGTGTACGTACTACTATATATAGAGTAATTTTGGGGTGACTAGGTTAGGCTAGGTAGTATAGGCATGGGAGGTCTGATCGGGAGGGGGTGGGTAGGTGTAGGAATGCATGTCAATTAGGGAAAATACGTGGGAGTTTTACAAGGAGTCCAATATTTCCGAGTTTCGGTTTGTTTCTCGTACAAACGTCTTTCTTTCTTTCTTAAAAAGTTGAAATATAAGATTAGGGAATTAAAATAAATGAAATCGTAAACTTTATTTTTAAAAAGGAATTTGTAAGACGGTAAGTAAAATAGACGGTAAATAGTTTTATGTGACAAAAGTTATAAGAAATCGTTGCTTTAAGAATTCGATAAATTATTAAACTTTTACGAGATGAGAAAATGTCAAAACGACATATCATTATTAAAAATATATTTTCGAGTTTTAAACTTTATTTAACGAAGGATAAAATTTTAATAATACGATAAATAAATTTTCATGTTTTTATAACAGAATAATTTTTAATTTAACGAAAATAAAATATTTAATTTACGAAAATAATTTTTCAAACGTTAAACTTGGTTTAAATAAATGTTTAAAATTTTAACCTTATTTGAAAAATACGGGGTATTACACGGTCGGCTAAAACGGCGCCAGAATCGGAGAGCAGGCCCGACACGTCTACGCTGTCGCCAGCAGTATAATGAAACTCCGTATTCTCCTCCTGAAAAAGGGTGCTCGGAATATCACGAGCAGGGCATTTTGCCTCAGGAGTACAAACGTCAGCCTCCAAGTCCACCACAGGAGTAGTCCCTGAGGGCTCCCTATCCCTCTTCCTTCTCAGCTCCAGGGAGACACTCTCCCCAGTCCCCTCAGAGTTCGCAGGACGCGTCCCCTGGGGAACACGAGTCCCGGCTGAAGAGTCACCTTGCCTACCTTTAGGGGAAGGAGTGGCCCCTGAAGTAACGTCAGCCTCCCCATCCTGGATGCTGGGGGAAGGAGTCGTCGGCTTTGCCGACGGCAGGCGAGGGGGAAGAAGCAGCCTCCGGCCAGCAGCGAGATCCTTGACGAGCCTCATTAAACTTTTCTCCCCTTTTTTGAAATTTGAAGGGAGAGAAGGACGCTTCGAGACGATGACGAACTCCTCACTCAAACCTAACCTCTTAACCTGCTTCCTTATCCAACGACGAGAAGCAGAATCTGCAGAAAAAAGAAGGGCAGTCAGCTAAAAAGCAAAAAAAATAAAGTCTCAGAAAAATCGCGCCAGCAAAGGCCCCCTAGAACTACCTTCAAGGCTAGGGATCAGGCCCAATGGGAGCAAGTATTCGTCTGTGGCTATAAGCTCCGCGTGGGGGAGCCATAAAGCAGGGCCAAAAACACCCGACTTATCCGCAACAATTTCAAACTTCTTGACTAAAATCTCTTCTTTCGCACTCAGCTTTACCTCTAGGGCCTTCCCCCCGACGCCTGGATGATACTCTTCGCGGGTTTCCATGCGGGTATGAACATGATTCCTAAAATGCCTAGGAATCCGCCACCCGGACGCGCTATGTACATACAAGAAATTATTCTTCCCGTCCTTCAGGCTGCTTAAAGCCGGCCAGACTAGAGCGTATTTCTTCTGTCTCTGCAGGGACCAGTACCCAGGGGAACCGTCTCCCCCTGACGAAGACACCATTTGTAGCCCCACCATAAAACGAAGGGCGTCGATGTAAGGCCCCTCACCGTGAAAAAGACAGGTCCAGGTGTAGGCTAACAGGGACCTAATGGCTGTGGCAGTCAGTTGGGGTATAGCCACATTCATTCTCCTGAAGGTCTCCTCCAGGAAGGGGTGAAGAGGGAATCGCAGGCCGAATTCCAAGCTCTTGTGGTAAACAGCCACACAACCTTCAGGAGGGCAGCATACTGTGTCCTTTTCCCCTGGAACTACGACTGTATACCCCTCCCCGAAATTATAAAATTTCTCGATCTCCACGGCAGCGTTACTCTCTAAAATCAAATCCCTATTCTTGGCTTCAAGGTAGGTTTTTAGAGGAATCAAGTATTTTTTTCTTATCCAAGTAATAAGTTTTCCCCCTCTCCCTGCGAATGAGAGGGCTGGCAATCCTGGAGGGGTCCACCTCCAGTGCCTCGTTGTCTGAATCAACAACGTCGAAGGGAGCGGGTTCGGGGGATTCAGCACCTTCCCCCCTGTCAAGGCGATCCTCCTCCCTGGGCCCAACCCCAGAAGAGGAGGCTAGATCGCGTCCACTCCCGTCTCTACCCTCAGCCCTCTCAGACAGTGAACTAAAAGAGAAAGCCCGAACTCGAGACATACTGGTTTATAAAGAAAAAGTATCGATGAAAGGGAAAAAGGGCGAAGATTTAAAGAGAGATCCTAACCTAGAACGTTGGTCGTCGCCGGAAAGTGTGACCATAAGCACTCCTTGGTCTCACGAAGTTCTCAGCAACGAAGACGGTTTGGGAGTATGAGAGGGATTACGAGTTTCGAAAAATGTAAAAGAAAGAAATGGAGGAGGGGAAGGGCTTATATAAAGCCCAGGAAGCCAAAAAGGCCGCCTCTCTGACAAAACGTCCCCAACAATCTACCCCACGTGTCACACTCTGAACATGGGCCGCTCACCTCTTCCCAAGAAGGGCCTCGAAAAAGCAAAAGTGTCAGAGGAACGGTCAGCTGGCAACGTCATCCCCGCATTCAAAAAAAAAAAGAGAGAGAGTAACAAAGTCGTTCAGATTTTTTTCATTAACTTTGATGGAAAATGAACAAGTTACATGTCGTGCCTGGCAAATAAAGAAAATACATAAGGAGCCTGAATTTCCGGCTCAACACGCCTATGCCCTGCGAGCAGGCCTAGGCATCACCTAAGTCTGGAGAATAGTCCCCAGGGCTGCCTTGACCTCCAAAGTCCGATCCCCAATCCCAGTCAGAGGAATCCTTGAAGGGATGGTGAGAGAGTCCGTCCTCATCCCTGTCACTCAAGCAGCCCAGACCCTCACTGTCTTCAGAGTCCCGGCTACTGACATCCCAGTCCCTGCCATAAGGAACAGTCTGGGATTCATCACAAGTACGACAGCCTGTTTTCTTCACTGGAGAGGAAGGGTCTGACCCCAAGGAAGAGTCAACGTCCGAACAGTCGGGGTCGAATTGTTCAGGGTGCAACCATGGGAAACACTCATGGCAACCCCGATCAAAGCACCCTCCTCCATGAAGGCAGCGCTTGAACCTGGAAGCAACAGGAGGCGAGGATCTTCTAGGGCGCTTGCCCGCCCTAATGGTAGCCTTCCGAGCACTCCGACGTGGATGTGACCGTGGACGACGGTTGCGGCGAAGGGCCCGGTAAGCCGCCCGAGCATACCTAAGTCTCCAAAGTCCCTTAAAAAGAAAGGTGACAGTGCGAACTCCATGGCGAGTAATAGATTTCTTGATCCAAACCATGATTCAACAAAGAAAAGTGGAAGAATTGAGGATGAAATAACAAAATGACGAAGGGAGATGGAATTTATACAAAGGAAATGAAGCATTAAATGGCATCCCAACCATCTTGGCAGGGAATGCCACCAATCGCGAAATCCTCACATTGCCCGAAAATCAACCAAGCATGAAGGGTAATCATTGCAAAAGACCTCTCAACTCTTTGCATACCTGAAGCAATTAACACTTCTTTCCTCGGGAAAGTGCAAACGCATTAAATGCAGCAGTGAAGCCGAAAATAAGTCAACCTCCCCCCATCTAAGCAAAAGTCGCCAGCCGGAACGAAGCCTTGCTCCCTCCCAGCTTGCGAGGGCCAATTGATGAGGGTCGACAGCCTGCTCCGGACCGCCTCCTAAGTAGGCTCTCAGAAGACTCTACCCAAGGAGCCCGAGAACCGACTTGGCAGACAATCAGAGCAAAGTCACTAAAAAGAACCCACTAAGGACTTCAAATGACCGCCTGCCCAGCAGGGCGGCGCGGTCTGCTCAAGCTCAACCTTCACAACCCCTACCTGCCTGCCCGCTGGGGAAATCTCCACAGGCAGGGCAGGGATCACCAATGGACCTCCTCGTCATTTCGCCTAAGGTAAATGAGAATGGGTGGATGAGGAGAAGCCACTTGTCACCTCCTCATCCACCCATCCTCCTTCTACTTCCCTCTCTTGTGAGAAGGTATAAATACTCTCCCATTTCCCACAAGAAAGAGGTTGGATTTTCTCTCTCTAGAACTCTTACTCTAAAAACGCCACCTAGTTCCTCACGAGCTAGGTTCTTTAAGGCATTCACGGACTGACTTAGGCATCGGAGAGGGTTTCCTCGGACAACCTCCGAGGCCCTGTGCGTTCTGTGTGCAGGGAGTCAGCCCATTCCGCTGGGAAGGTCCGACTAGCAGAGTAGGAGGAAGGAGAGCTTGGCAAGACTGACCAATTGATTAATTCAAAGCAACACCGAACAGTACCAGCCTGAATTCCGAATCGGGTTAATTGATTCCAATACCGGAACAACAATCTACCCTCTTTATAAGGAACTTCGTCCCGAAGTTCACCACTCACCTAATGTAACCAAACACACCCAATCTCGTCAGGAATGATCACCTCTGCTAATATGATCTTCGCAACTAATATCACGGAGAGTAATTAAGCTAACCGGGATATTACAATCTACCCTCTTTATAAGAACTTCGTCCCGAAGTTCAGATCAAACCAATAACGACACCTCTCGACTAACTGACACATCGCACCATGCATCATTTATCATATAATTAACTATTGTGTCTGCATCACGTACTACTGACTCACTATTCGCGCACTCATGAGTCACGACAACCATTCTAACATATTACGCGACGACTTGCATTATTATTAAGCACACGTGTCATAGGTGACAACGGGAACAACGAGGTATGACATCCTACCCTCCTTATAATCAAGGTTACGTCCCCGCAACCTCAAACATAGGTCGAATAGTTAACATATCAAAATTCTTTATACCACATTAAGATCATAAGACATTGACTATGCCATTTCCTTCATTCCACGCGTGCGCGATCCTTACAATTAAGAACATAATCCATCCAAAGCTAATAATAGCAGTTCAGATCGTTTATCAAGTCACGAGAACCTCACAGTTCATGACATTATTATTATACTAGACACCGAACATGACTCACATTTCAACCACATTATACCAATAGTCGATTGAACGTAACGTTTAAATGACAAATCTCATTAATAACCCCAAACATGATCACGTTCCTGGAGACTCGTACACAACCCACTTATTCCACTTTCAACTAGTCTCAGACTGAAATATCAGTCACCATACGCATAAATGTCATACACTCATACTCATAAATATCATAGTCACCTTACTGACCTTAACAATTTCTAGTACAAACGACCAAACATCAACATTTCATACACCCGTCTAGTCATACCAACTGTCACCAACACTTCTTAGCTCATTTCAAATGTTCAAAATAAATAAATAAAATTCAAACAAGTCCAGACTTGTTAACGTTGAAACGGACATGACGACACCAACGATTCGTGCACATTTCTAACTATTTCAAATTACACCATCACCGACCTTAACACACAAGGACATAGTGCTTGATTCACATATTATAATCAGTTTAACCCAATTAGATAGTTCGGTCCCGCCAACCATTACATCGTTATATAATACACCAAACAAGACTCATAACGCACATTTCAACAACCATTATTCCAATACTCGAGTAACAATTCGGCTTAATGACATAATCGCATTAAATAATACTCAAGTGATCGAAACAAGTTAGATTACATGAAGACAGTTTGCATGATATTCAAAACATGACAGTAAATGACATTCTATCTTTCTCCGTAGACTCAAAACCAAGGTGTTACTTCTATGGTTTTATCATATTAGAGTACACATCAACAACAATACAACCAGTTGAAACCGCAAGGGTTCTACATACTATAGGCAAGGTTATATAACCTATGTCAAATAGTGTTCAATTATCTTATAGTTAGGCGATTTATTCGACTCCTATTTGTGATAGACACATAACTAATGCATATCTACTCATATTTAAGACTCCATACAACTATCTTAATCATTCACGTTATTTACTCATCTATTATTAAATATAGGAATGAATCACTAAGGATATACAAGAGTAATTAAGAATGAGAGAGCCTTTATCATGGAAACTTTTAACTCACTAAGATTATTTACTTATCATATTCAGTACATAGTTTACACATGTAAATCTTTTCAGGTTCAGATATATATATGTAGGAACTAGGCTGATCCATCGTTAGCACCACAAGATTTGAAATCATGACTCAAAACAATAAGGTTTTCGAGGTAAGACAACCACATAGCCTACACAAATCTAGATGAGCAAGTTAATAACTTCAGGAATCTAACACAGATAAAAGGTGACATATATTTCAAAAGAATACCCAATTACAACATATGACTGAAGACCTAGGATTGTCACATAGGCATAATAAAACATGGACTTAATGCACAAATGACCCATTAAGAATATACAAGAGTAAGCAAAATCATACACAATTGAGTACTCGGTTCGCAGTTTAGTGATTCAACTTAATTTCACTCCTTACTATTACGACCCTTACTTATTAGATATGTCCAAAATAGTACATATGTTCTTTTATCACATAATCAATTTATAATCATAACACAAGTTATCCAACAACAACACGTTGAAGCCACTATTTTCTATATCATGGTAAGTAATAACACACAAGCAGTCTCGACATCTTATGACTCGTAATTATCCTTATTTCATCAAGAGTATATAAACATCACTCCATAATACTATGCATTAACGCAACATACGATCATTTTAAAGTATTCATGCAAGCAAGGTAATGATAACAATCTTAACGATTTCAACCCCGTTGGGGTTAGATTCCCAAAACAGTAATCTAAACTTTGAAGTCCAAAGCGTTTCCAAATTTTCATGAACTAACGAATTTTGATCCATTAAGAGTTTCTATTTATAAAATGAGTTTGAAAACCTTCTTTTTAGTAATACCAAGGTCTAACAATACACAGACTCTTCCAAGTGTACCCAGTAAGATTATCAAATGCTAGTTGATCTAAAAAAAAATAGGGTTTATAAAAGGGACTTGACCACCCAAAATTTGCGGACAGAGTTAGACTTTCGATGATCAATTAATTTCCTCCGACCAAAATACTTGAAGTTCTATAACAAAATCTTACAAGGAAAAACTAGACTTCCTTTGAGTAACTGTCCAAATTTTATGAAATAGGCCCTGTAACATTTGAAACAATCCAGTAACACATTGTTTAGGTTAATCGAAGATGTTTTAAGTTGTTCCGACATTATCTCAGCACATTTAGTAAACATGTTTGTTTAGTTCATCAAAACAGAACTCGGTAAACACATTATTCAAGTATGATGAAGTACTGTTAATCTATGTGTCATTAGCTCAACATGAGTTTTTATAAATACTCATTTAAACCATCCAGAATAGAAATCAACAAGGTACGACTCAGAACATATTAAATTGACAAGGAAACATATAAACTCGAAATGAAACAGAAATGCTCAAGTGTCTTTGACAGAAATTAGCATTAAAGAATATAACACCACGGATAATCATTTTAATAACACGCTGTACTCAAATTCAGTTAATAAACAGAATTCAATTTCACACTTTATTTTGTCAATTACACATTGAATAAATCGGGGTGAAATAAAAACGACACAATTATATATATATACATTATTGTTCCATATAATACAAACAGATCGACATAATTCTAGATACAACATACCTTTTCCAGAATCGATTAATAGACAGGTTCATTTACGCTATTACGAGAGAAAGATGAGGACCAATAAGGACACCACTCCGATCAATATAAAGCAAGTAACTCACATTAACTCAAAACGGACCTGCCTCGCGTATTCTTACATTGTTCGACTATTTGTCTCATTAACTCATACTTGATTCACATGCAACAAAGCTCCATTAACACGTCACGACACCATTAAACTTCTAGATATCAGTCCTAGTTAACATGAAGGCAGCTAGTACATTACATCGGCAAGGAAGCATATAATACTTGAAATGAAACAAACGTATCCCAGTACTTTGGAGAAACATTCACATGAACTCGCGCTTAAACTACGTACGTAAGTTATTGACCCTTTTGATACATTACGATATTCATACCATCACAAGATATCAACCCCATTTTCCCTATGTGAGACGACTCCAGTATATTATTCTCTAAGATAGACACATTAACACCAAAATGACTAATTGAAACACGTTTACCACATACGACCAACTACGTAGAAAGACCTAGGTGTCGTCTCCAACGTTACTACCAATCCTGACTATGTCCTTACTCTCACCCAGGGGGTGATTGACCCTTACCTCAACCTTGATTCTACGTACTGTATCATATAGCTCATATGGTCTCGTACTAATTACTATACCTTGATAACATCACGCACTTGTCACATCTCAACTTATGTTGCTCACAATATCATATGCATCAAATTGCGCAATCAATTATCACAGACATTCATCACAAAACATTCATTGCATCACAACGTAACCCCTCATATTGTACCCCACCTCATTTCTCACACGCGGTTACCGGGTCAAGACCAGGAGGGCCAGAGGTGGTATAAGGACGTCTCCTCAACCAAGAATTAAAGGGGGCTCCTGATGGTCTATCACCGGGGTTCATTTTATTTTCCTAGGTTCATTCATTTTAGGCTCCAAGAACCTGGCCCTGATACCACTTTGTAACTCCCTGATTTACGTAGGAGCCTTACCAGACATTCCCAAGTAAATAAGGACGTTACCATCTCAGTTTCCCGAGGTAGTAACTCATTACAATACAATACGGAATGCCAAAATCGGCCACATGATTTAAACATTACAACTCATTAACTATTACAACTCTAGTTATACAGCGGAAGCTACACCTTCTATAAAAACGGGAATGCCTATGCATTCACCCGTACTACGTCCGAACTCATAAGTCGTGCTCACCCCAATCCCGAACATGTATCCCAGCATCCAAACACATCATAATATAAATAACCTGCATTATAGACTGCTCCCCAATTGATCGGAAATATCAATCAGATCATCACAGACACATCAGACATACACACCAGGTAAGTTTACGATAACATTAAATAACATTAGTACAACCAACATCACAAACATCAGTATCAGTATCATCATCATCATCATTCCTATTAACTATCGCGACCGCGGTCACGCCCCGTCAGTCCGAGTGTGCACACCCCTCCTAGGCTCTCCTAGGAGGAAACATTAGGGAAGGTCCCGAGATCAACCGGGCCTAGCTAGTCCTAGCTAGCTTCTCTCAATCGGCACACAGCCGCAATCTCAATAGGCACACAGCTGAAATCTCAATATCATTATTATACCATTACATATCATACATACAACTTAAACTGAGTAAGGATAACCTTACCTACTTAGCAGGTCACCACTGCACCGGTAATACAATTCACCACGGAGCTCTTACAAATTCCGATCCTAATAAAATATTATACTTAAATTAATATCGATCTTAACTTAGTTAGATAATAAAATGAAACCGACCCGTTCTAACGAAATAATAAAATGAGACCGACCCGATCTAATTAGATTATAAGTTGAGACCGACATCTTGTCGTGACATGTGCTACTTCAAGACTCCTCCTTCTCGACCCACTACTGGCAATAGTACACGACAATATAAAATGCTCTACTCCGTAATACATCTAGGAATTTTAACTTACGACATAACTATAACATATCAACACTTCGTTAGAATATAACTATAACAATAATTTATTACTCTTCGCTAGACATGATATAACCCCATAAGACAATGTACAAATTAAAACACTACGACACACACCCTGATCACGACAAACCACAACAACAACCAACAACCAAAACTAAAACCGAAACACAACAACCGACCCGTAAAAGCAAACCCGACCGCAACGATGACACAACAACAACAATGCCACACGACAATAACAGTAGCACAACAACTCCAAAACCCGTAGCAGCCCCGACCATACACATGTCCCATAAAGAATAACCCCTGACCCTGACCAACATACACAACATCGAACAATCCACTAGCGACTCATACGAAATTTAAACAGATCGACAAGAATTACGGAGAGTGCAGAATAGGGAACAAATGGACAACGACCGGAACTTACAATAATGTAGTGGGAGAGGAAGGGTATTGATACTGGCAGTGGAGATGTGGCAGCCATAGGACCGACTAGCCTTGGATAAGGAAGCAATTGAAAAGGGGAAAAGAGGGGAGAGTGCGGTAGGGCAAGGAAACGACGTGAGGGAGTGTGCAATGTAGTTTTGGAGTATTAGGGTATAAGAGGTTACTGTATCATAAATCATAATATATGTGTATATGTATAATATTATAATATTATGTATAAGTCATTTTTGTATTGAAAATACGAGTATAAGAAATGTGATACGGGTATAGTTATAAGAAATGGGTTAAGATAATTTTGTATTAAAGACGGGTTAAAAGAAACCGGTTATAAAATAACTATACTATTACCCATTAAAGATACCTGAATTAAACAAGAAATATGAGTACTAAAACTCGGTTAGTACATCGACTCTTCAAGGGTATCCTCCATCCTGGCAGGTTCAGTGACGGTTGTTGGGATAGGACGTCCGGTGGTGGCAAGGTGGTTGCTGGCTAAGGCTTTGGACTTAACCTTTCGGACCTCCTCAAGGGTGATGGGGACAACTTCCCCTTTAGGCAGGTACACGTCGTCTTCATCATCGAACAAAATCCCATTGGTTTGTGGGATAAAAGGGGAAATAAGATGAGAACAATCGATTACTTCTCCGGTGAAGATGGCATGAGCACTGAAGGGGTTTTCTTTGTTTCTCGGTTTATCCCCGGGCAACGGTATCTTCCCCCTTTCGATTAAGTCTTGGATCAAATGCTTCAATTTCCAGCACTTTTCAGTATCGTGCCCATTACCTCGGTGATATTGGCAATAGGCCTGGACATTGTAGCTTTTGGATCGCTTCCTACCGGGACTTCTGGAGTTGGGCCTATCGGTTGGATCAGACCCTTTGAAGATAGCCTTTGTAAGGCGTATGTATAGGTGGTCCCTATATCAGTGAATACCCGAGTTGGAGTATTCTTTTTGGATGAGGCATCTAGTAGATTAACCACGTCGAAGATGCTGCGGGTTGCAGCTGCAGATGTGGGCTTGCTGGTGGATGAGTTGGCCCCTTGATACCCTTTGGTAGAGGCCTTAGTAAGGCCCTCTAGCCTTAAGTCATCCTCAATCCTCATCCCCATTTCAGTCAGAGTGGCGAATTTGGGTATAACAGCATACCGGAGATGGACCCGGTAGGAAGGGAGGAGGTTCTTGACAAAGGCCTCCACTAAAACTTTTTCGTTGGGCTTGTCGACCAACTTCACACTTTCGGCCCTCCAACGTTGAAGGTATTTGCTGAAACCTTCTTTGGGCTCCTGGGCCAAGACCTCCAAAGTACGCATCGTGGTCTGGATCTCGGTATTATTGGCGTAATTCCGAGCGAAATCCATCGCCACGTCGTCCCAAGTCTTGTACTTCTTGGAATCGAGCCTGTAGTACCAGGTATTCGGATGCTTCTCGAGGGAAGAAGCAAACAGGTGCTTGAATATAGTGGATTTCACTCCCTTGATGGCCATGAATTCCTTGAAGGCCCTGATGTGAAGTACCGGGTCTTCGTTCCCATCAAACATTTGTAGGCCCATAAGGTTGAGGTTGACGGGTAGTTCATCATTCAAAGGCGAATAGGCACGGTCATTCTCCGTGTAGATGGTGTTGTTGGTCGATACGTGGACTTGTTCTTCCAGCTTGCGGACCGCGCTGACCAGTTCAGCTAGAGGCCCAGTAGTCTCAAGCCCACCGCTAGGAGTCCCTTGTTCCACGGCGCTTACACGGGTGACAATAGCTATCTGGTCGGATTTGATAGCTGCCAGTTGGGTTTCAATCTAAGCCATCGAGGCTGTCAACTTGTCCAAAGCTTTGCATCTTGTGTTGGTGTCTGGTTACCGGTAGCCTGTCTATAAGAATACCGCATAATCAGTAACTAACCCAGATCCTGGAATAAAAGTACATCCCGAGCAAGGAAAGGAAATGACTCGAAAAGGACACTTAGACGGGTGACTCGTGATAGGTGAGCCTCCCTTAGAATTCGTTATGTGGGCCGTGTCCTGTTCGAAGGAAGGTTCACGTGAGACATTCCCCAGACTTTGGACTCGAATGTGTAAACGGGCCTTCCTTCGTAGGAGTATGTCCTGCGTAGGTGGGCCTTGCCTTGACAAATAAGGCGGACTGGGATAGAGAGGAAACCCGTGATGTAAGATCGACAGAGTTTCGACGCTAAAGACCTTCGACGGCTTATGAAAAGACCCGACACTACTAAATACGGGAAGTCATAAGAAGAGGAAAGTTTTGAAAAGGAAGTTTTTTTTAGAAGATCCAAGAAAATCGGTGGATGGTTTGATTTTTCGAAAACGGCGAAATGCCATCGGGCCGCAATTTTGTAGGTTTGAAAATATTTTGAACTTTGAAATGGGTAGCATACTGGCTAGAAATAGGCTATTTTGAGTAAAATCGTAAGTCCTAAATTCGGCAGCTTTCCGGGTTTTGAAATTGGATATATTTTTGAAAAGATACATTTTTGAAAATGACGGTTTTTGGAAAACGACTTTAGAAACCAAGTAACACATAGTCACGCAAGCATTATAACAACACCGTGTATGCTTTACACTAAGTCTCGGTCAGTTTGAATGAGGTTTATACCAGTGCGCATAGCCTTTTCGAGAATCAGGACAGACTTTCTAAGTCGAGTTGATCTTAGAACATGCCGTGAAACCCATACGAATTAGCTATGAACACCTTTGACATAACCAATTTGGAATATATCACGGTATAGTGGGACGTCGGTCACGAGTACCGGCCTGGGAAAAGGTGGGGTTCTGCATAAACCGTAAAACTAAAACGCGTATTGTACTAATTGAACGATTTCTTTTCGGAGTCTCACCCTGAGGATCCCCATGGTAAGTTACACATCAGTTGTCCCCAGCGGAGTCACCAAATTGTGGACATGACATAGGTCCACCCCGACGCGGCCACGTGCGGGTTTGGGGAGGCGAATGAATCTCATGTGAGATGGATCTCGGATTGAAATTTAAATCGAAGTTGGACTCGCCACCGAACTTTGTGGGAGATCGAGCACATTCGAACCCACTCAATGTCCTGGTGGGCCGTGCACAAAGTACGACCCATTCGGATTTCAGAGTTTATGTAGTTCGTCCCTTTGCATTGCTATACCGATACCGACATGATCGGTTACCGTGTATTGAATGACTCTCGTGCGCCAATGGTTTCGGACATCTGGAAACCACGGTTCTGAGTAAGGGGTGAGGGTACGTGTTGGGAAGTTCATAAAGAACACCCAACCCCACCCGCACTTAGCGGCCTTTACTAAGATATCGTTCAATGTTTTAATACGCGCGTTAGTAATTCAGTGGAAATGTTATGCAAACAATGTTTTCGACTAAACATGTGATTTATGTTTGATCTACGTCGTTTAATGCATCTTTGAATTATGTTGAAGTTGTATTCAGCATGCGAGGTTCGTTTTAGTACAATAAAGCAAACAATGATGATAAAATACAAAAGAAGAAACAAACGAGTTAGTAATTATAATAACGTTTGTAAAACATATAGAATAACGTAAAAGACATGATGCTGGTTTTGAAAAGAGTAGGACACGTGATGGACTTGACATGTGTTGACAAAATTCATAAAAACATTTGATACGGCTTGAAATATATTGAAAGGATCACGTTTGATGCGTGAAGGAGGCCACTCGACTGAGTCATGACGAGACTCGGTCGATTGCCCTCGTTTAAAACCTTCTGTCGGTTTTTTGAGGTGCCACTCGATCGAGTGGGCTAGGCACTCGGTCGAGTGCCCCCTGTACGAGCAATAACTCGTCTTGCAATTTTGTATTGATTTCGAAATTGCTTTTATTTTTTGAAAATCGATAATTTTGCTAAGTCACGTAAAAATATGATACGATTTATACTCGACTTAGATTTTCGATACTCGTCGTATTCGGTATTTGATTATGGAATCAATATCTAATATTTAGAGTGGATTTTAGAAAAAGATGTTATAAGTCGTTTGAAATCGAACTAAGACGAAATAAGTTCTCTCCGCGTTGTAATGTCGTGTTTAGTCTTTTCGGACTACGTGACAATTACTTTAGCATCAACGAGTTCGTATTAGTTTGATTTATTGACTAATTCTTTTTAGACATGATATTCGACTATAGAGTCGATATCGCATCTTAAGAATGATTGTTTTTATGCAAATTAGGTAGTAGCGATAATATCAAAATTAGAGACAAAAAAAAACTTAAAAAAACGTGACGATGACGAGAAGAAGAAGAGAGACGGATGAGAAAGAGAGAAGAAAAAGGAGAATTCGGGATTGAATTTGCACCCTCAACCTACATGCTTTGTATTCTCGGAATGGGGCTCGTCTAGTTGTGGCTTAGGCACGGGAGCTTCGATGTTTATGTAGGAGAGTTATGTTGGTTTGGGTGTATACGGGGTTGTAGAATTGTAGTATCGTAATGTGAGTGTGTTATGGAGTTGTGTTAATCGTAGTCTTGTCGTGTGAATTGTGTGTTGTTGTTATGTGTATTGTGTTGTGTGCAAGGGTGTGTATTTATAGGAGAGGTACCCCAGTTTTGGATAGGAAAAGCTTTGTTTGGAGTGAAGGAAAACACTCGGTTTCGTGATAAGAAAAGCTTGCTTGGATGGGAAGAAACACCGGTTTCGGATAAGAAAAAGACCGGTTTTTTGGATAGAAAGGGAGTCACTCGATCGAGTGGTGTATGGCACTCGATCGAGTGCCCGGTCTGAAACCGGCTCCCGCGGGTTTTATGAGCCTACTCGATCGAGTGGGCCGGTCCACTCGATCGAGTGGGTATGGACGGGTGTAGGTCTCTTTTAGAGATCGAGTTCTGTCTCTAGCGGAGGGGTTTAGTTGCTTAATTCTTCTTCATTGCTGATTTTTGTGGAGTACTTGACTTCAAGTCGGATTTTTGAAGTAGCGTGGCAAATATTTACGCCTCGAAAACGTCTTGGACCGGGGTTTGATCCGGTCGCTAAAAGACGGTTTTGCCCTTGGTCTCGGTTTTGACCCAAATTAGTCTTATTTGACTGGGAACGACCCATTGGGCCTGAATTTGAGGTCGTTTTGGTGAGATTTATACTCCATAGAAAGCCCAAGCCAAATACTAAAGATTTTGAGCCCATATTCGAGTATGCTAAAGCACGTTTGCATCCGATCATCATCGGGTGTTTGTCGGAAACTGCTATAGACACCTGGCAGTCAAATGTGGGTGTCTACAGTAGATATAGAGTTGAATGAAAAATTAGGGTTATAAAGTGAGAAATATGTGAGCATATAAGGATAAAAAAGTCATTTGAAGGAAGTCGGGATGTGGGAAGTGCAACTTACCGAGGGGTTGGTGAGCAAGTTTCCACATCATGCAACAATTCACGGGTAAGTTTGAGTTCTCCCATTTTTTCAATTCTGGGTAACCAAACAACTCCCCAGAAATGGAATTCATGGGATCTTGTACTTCCCGGGAAATAGATGGGTAATCAAACGAGACCTTAGGCTAAGTTTATCCACAAACCCATCTTTTTCCTTAGACGGTGTCACCCCAGTTTTCCACTCACCTTTCATTCTTCTGGCTCAGACTCACTACAAAAGTATACTTTATTCACAGACTCATCTAAGACTTTCTCACCTTACATGCCTGATTTTATATTATTTTTTATTCACATCACTTCAACTTTCTACCTACCTTATTTTATTTTATTATTTACCTCGCCTCAACTTTCTACCTACCTCATTTTATTTTACCTTTTTATTTACCTCAATATCTACATTTATTTTATAACTCGAATAATTACAATTAAATAATTAATCGTTAAACAAATATTGTGACATACGAACAATTTTATTTTCAAGTGGTCATTATTAAAGGTGGCATTCGGGCGGGTGGGTTGAGTTCGGGTTGTGTTGTCGGTAGACCTGTCATGTAAGATTTATGGGTCTAATCAATATATATATATATATATATATATATATATATATATATATATATATGTAAAGGAGGAACTTTTCGAGCGATATGATTGGTCCGTAGCATCAAAACTCAATTTAAGAAAGTATCATTAATAATAAAAAAATCAAGTAGAGAATCTTTTAATTATTATAATAATATATTTAATCTATCATATCAATGTGATGTTTTATAATTTTCATCTTAAAATCTTTAAATTTCATTTAACAAAAAATTATCGTAAAAAAAATTATAAAAATGAAATAATTAGATTCTTGGTAGAAAATGCTTTCATTTGAATATAAATTTCATATAATTTGTTTCATATTATTTGCTCGAAAAAGTGATGAATTTATTACATATAAAAATAGTAAAGTTATCCCACATCGACAAATCATAATAAGGTGATGAAACACTATATTATAAATAAGAGTAATCAACCATCCTTCAATATCCACCAAAAATCTTTTGAGTCTTGAAGAATTCTTAAGATTAAGAATATAAACCTTAATTAATTATCTTACATCGAATTTTTTTGATGAGATTATGAAATTTTATACTATAAATAAGAGTAATCATTGTTTTTAAATATCGGCCAAAAAATATTTTTGAGTCTTAAAGGAAACTCATAATAAACTACAAACTTAAAATTATCCCACATCGAAAAAATTTAAATAAGATGATAATTTTATATTATAAATAAGAATTCGAAAAAAATTAAATAAGATGATGATTCTATATTATAAATAATAATAATCATGTGTTCTTTTGGGTATTAAATAGATCTCTTAAGACAGTAAATTATCTCACATCAAAAATTTATGATAATGAAATTCTATATTATAAATAAGAATAATCATTCGCTCTTAAATATCACTAATAAAAACTTTTGAGTCTTAAAAAGTTTCTTAATAAGACTACAAACTTAAGTAAAATAATCTCACATCGAAAAAATATAACAAAGTGTGTTGAAACTCTGTATTATAAATAAGAAATTTATAAATAATCATTCTTCAACCAAATTTTATTATGTGATGAGTACTCAATTATATAATAAAACTACGAAATTCTATTATACAAATAAAAGTAATCATTCTTCCAAATTATGATGAGGTGATGAAATTCTTCGTTATAAATAAGAGTAATCATTCGTTCTTAAATATCAACAAAAAAATTTTAATCTTAAAAAAATATCTTAATAAGACTATAAAATTAAATAAAATTATCCCACATCGAAAATTATAATGAGCTGATAGAATTCTATTATATAAAGTAATCATTCGTTCTTAGATATTAACCAACAATTTTTTAAGGTTGAAAAAAGTTTCTAAGACTATAAAATCAAGTAAAATTATCTCACATCAAAAAATTATGATGAAGTGATGAAATTCTATTATATTAAGGAGTATAAATTAGAGTAAAAATTCATTCTTAGATTTCAACCAACAGTCTTTTAAGTCTTAAAAAATGTTCAAATAGAAGAATATAAATTTATGTAAAATTATCCACATCGAAATAATATGATGAAATTCTATGCAGTATTATAAATAAGAGTGATCATTCGTCCTTAGATATCAACCAAAAATCTTTTGAGTCTACTAAAAAAACTTTTAAAACTATAAACTTAAGTACAAAATTGTTCCACATCAAAAAGTTATGATTAGGTGATATAATTTTATATTATAAATAAGAAGATTAATCATTCGTTCTTATATATAAAAAAAATCTTTCGAGTCCTTAAAAATTACTTAAGACAATAAACTTAGGTAAGATTATCTCACATTAAAAAATTATAATAAGGTGAAGAAATTCTATTATATACATAAGAGTAACCATTCATCCAAAAATTATAATAACGTGCGAATTTTATTGTATAAATAAGAGTAATCTCCCGTCCTTAACTTAGATATAAAAAAAAACTATTTTGAGTCTTAAAATGAACTTTTAAAACCATAAACTTAATTAAGTAAAATTATCCCATATCAAAAAATTATAATAAGGTGAACGAATTTTATTATATAAAAATAAAAACAATAACTCGTCATAATTATGATAAAGTGATGGAATTTCATCAAAAAATTATAATCTACATGGTACCCCTGTGTTTTTTGCTTTTCTATATGGTATCCCTACATTTTTATAATCACAGATGATATCCCTCACTTTTAGGGACATAAAATTTCATTAAGGGTATAGAGACATAATACATTAAAAGGGACAGAAAATGTCATTAAGGGTATAGAGACATAATACATTAAAAGTAAGGGGTACCATATGTGATTATAAAAGTGCAGGAATACCATATAGAAAACCTAAAAACAAAGGAACATCATGTAAACATTCCCTTATAATAAAGTGGTGGAATTAAAATTAAGTAAATTATCCCACATCGAAAATTTATGACACGGTGATGAAATTCTCTATTATAAATAAAAGTGGTCATTCGTCAAATTATGATGTGATGAAATTCTATATTATAAACAAGTTAGATTTCATATTATTTTCTCAAAAAAAAGTGATGAATTTATTACGCACTCCATAAAAGTAGTAATCCCACATCGAATAATTATAATAAGGTGATGTAAGCAATATATATATATATATATATATATATATATATATATATATATATATATATTATATCACGAATAACAGAAATCATTCTTTTTTAGATATTAACCAAAAAAATTTAGTCTTATGAAAGCTTTTATAGTTATAAATATAATAAGGTGATGACATTCTACTATATATAAATAAAAGTAATCGTTCGTCTATAAATATCAACGAGAAATCTTTTGAATTCTAAAAAGCATTTTTAATACTAGAATTAAATTCAAGTAAAATTATCTATATCGAAAAATTATAAGTTGGTTGAATTCTATTACGGAGAATAAAATTAAGAGCAACCATTCGTCTTTATATGTCAATCTGGGATCTTTTGAGTCCTAAAAGAGCTTTTAAGGCTATAAATTTAAGTAAAATTATTGCACGTCGGAAAAATTGTGATGGAGGTGATGAAATACGACATCATCAATAAAAGAAATTATTCTTTTTTTAGATATTAATAAAAACCTTTTGAGTCTCATAAGTTATAAATAATAGTTCTTAAGCCAAAAGTTATAAACCTTTTGAGTCTCATAAGTCATAAGTCATCATCTTTAGATATCAATCAGAAATCTTTTGAATTCTAAAAAGAGTTCTTAAAATTATAAATTTAAGTAGAATTATCTTACATCGAAAAATTATGATGAGCTGATGAAATTTTATGCTATATCATAAATAAGAGAAATCATTTGTTTTAGATATTAACCATAAAAATCTTGAGTCTTTCAACAACTCTTAAGGCTATAAATTGAAAGTAAAATTATCCCACATCGAGAAATTATAATAAGACAATGAAATTTTATTATATAAATAAAAGTCCGTCAACCAATTGTTTCACCAATTTATGCAATTCTTACCTTGGTGTAATTATTATTGTCACTAAAAATCGGCCCGTGCATTGCACGGGCTTTCCAACTAGTACAATATATGTGGACAACATTATTTGGACCTATTGTATTTATTAGCTATCATTAAAGTTAACCAAAATATTTGATCCGTCGTAGTAATAATAATACGGGCTTACTTACGTCTTATAAAATATGGGTCAGATACTATAACAGTGTAGAGACTCATTGTAGACACCCACATTTTGACTGCCAGGTGTCTATAGCAGTTTCCGAAAAACACTCGATGATGATCGGACGCAAACATGCTTTAACGTACTCGAAAATGGGCTCGAAATCAATGGAATTTGGCTTGGGCTTACTACGGAGTACAAGTCTCACAAAAACAACCTCAAAACCAGGCCCAGTGGGTCATTTCGAGTCAAATGAGACTAATTTGGGTCAAATATGACACCAGGGGCAAAACCGTCTTTTAGCGACCGAGTCAAAACCCGGTCAAAGATATTTACGAGACGTCCAAATCAGCCGTGACACCCCCAGGAGTCCGGTTTGAGCTCAAACGCTACAAAAATCAGCCTAAAAATATATTAAACAAATCCGTTAAAAGGTGGAATTCGGTTCCCAAGAGGAGTCCTACACGAACCCGAATACTCGACCGAGCACAAGAAGCATACTCGGCCGAGTATTCCTCTCACTTCAGCCGTGTATCTTACTTCTTCACCAAGCAACGGAATTTTTGTTCCACTCGAATTTCTTATTATTCCTATCCTTAGACGGAATCCTACCTCAACCCGACCGGTGACTCCTTCTTCCTTTGCAAGTTAGTCATCTCCTATAAATAGGACCCTCCCGTCAACACAATTGAGACACACATTCAATCCCCGACACCAATTATTCTCAACGATTCCCGACATACACATACACATACAATGAATCTCGACAACCTCGTAACATCCAAACATCAAGCAATCCGACTCCGACCAAAACCAACCAAAACCGGCCACCACCCGTCCACTCACACGACCAAAACCGACACCACCCTAAGCTAATCCACATCATCTCGACGCTCCCGTGACTAAGCCACATTCCGACGAGCCCTATTCCGAAAAATCAATCCCGTTCTTCCCTTTCTCTTTTCCCTTCTCGCGCCTTTTTTCTTCTTTCGAGTCGTGTCGTCGTTCTTTTTTATTATGGGTCGTTGTCGCATTTTTTTAACATAATATCGTTACTACAAACTACTTTCATACAAAACAACGTTCTTAAAAAACGATATTGACTCTGTAGTCAAATATCATATCTAACAAGAACTAAATTAATCTCGTTGATACTAAAAAATCGTCACATAGTTTCATAAAACAAAACACGACGATTTTTAACGTGGAGAGAACCAAACATCGTTTTTTTAATTTAATTTTACAAAACGACTTGCAAAATTCTTCCTTTTCTTACAAAAATTCCGAATATTCAATATCGATTTCATAATCGAATATCAAATACGACGAATATCAAATATATAAGCCGAGTTTAAATTAATTCATATTTATACGCGATTTATTAAAATTCACGATTTTCGAAAAATCAAAAACCGAGGCAGCCACCCGCGCGAGTCGCGTCCCACTCGGGCGAGTCACGCGGGCTGCTGTGAACCGCGAGCCAATTTTTTTCGTTCCTTCCTCTTTTTTTAGCATCGTTTTCCTAAATAAAACAGCGGTTTTCTCGGCATATTTCAAGTTTTTGATAAATATTTTCGACCTCAGTCAACACGCGTTTAATTCATCACGTGTCACAAAACTGTTCGAAATTATGCATGTCATCATATTTGCATCGTTTATTCAATTTATCAATCGTTACTAACCTGTTTGTTCATGTCTTTAGCGATTTCTTTTTCGTTTGTTTTATTATACTAAAATGAACCTCGCATGCTAAATACAACTTTGACGTTATTAATTTAGATGCATTAAAACGACTTAGCAAACATAATTCACATATTTAGTCTAAAAATACTCTTTGCATATCATTCAATCATCGAACTAATGCGCGTACATAAAAATCGAACGATATCTTAGTAAAGGCCGCTAAGTGCGGGCGGGGTTGGGTGTTCTTTATGAACTTCCCAACACATACCCTCACCCCTTACTCAGAACCATGGTTTCCGGATGTCCGAATCCATTGGCAACGAGAGTCATTCAATATTTGATTACCGATAATGTCGATATCGATATCAAATGCTAAGGGACGAACCCAATAAACTCTGACATCGAAAATGGGCCATATTTTGTACATGGCCCACTATGACATAGAGTGGGTTCGAACGGGCCCAAACTCCCACAAAGTTCGGTGGCGACTCCTTTTTCGATTTAAATTTCAATTCGAGATCCATATCACATGAGATTCATTCGCCTCCCCAAACCCGTGCGTGGCCGCGTCGGGGTGGACCTATGTCATGTCCACAATTTGGCGACTCCCCTGGGGATTCCTGATGTACCACTTGTCATCGGGGTTCCTAGGGTGAGACTCGAAAAGAAATCGTTCGATTAATAATGTACGCGTTTTAGTTCAATGGTTCATGCATAACCCAAATCTTTCCCGGGCCGGTTACTTGTGACCGACGTTCCACTATACCATGGTGCATTCCTAAATGGGTGCACTAAAGACTTCGATGGCGGAACTCGCATGGGTTTACGACATAGTCTATGTCCAACTCGGCTTAGGAGGTCCGTCCTGATTTGCGAGAAAGCGATCGTTGTTGGTATAGACCCTATTTCGACCGACCGAGACTTAGACTAAGAGCATACATGGTGTCATTATACTGTTTCCGTGACTACGTGCTACTTGATCACCCTTTTCAAAAACCGTTATTTCAAAAATTTGCATCTTTTCAAAACTATCCATTTTTCAAAACCTGGGACGCTACCGAATTTAGGACTTATGATTTTCGACTCAAAACAAGCCTACTTTTAGCCGTTATGCCGCCCAAACCTTGTCAAAATTTCCAAAATTCCAGCCCGATTAGTACTTTTCGGTTTTCAAAAAAAATCGGGCCATCCAATCCAACTTTTTCAGGTTTTTCTAAATCCAAATCTTTTTTTTTCGAAACCTTCCTCTTAGGACTTCCCGTATTTAGTAGTGTCGAGTCTTGTCATAAGTTGTAAGAGTCAATAGCGTCGAAACTCCGTCGATCATACATCACGGGTTTCCTCCCTATCCCAGTCCGCCTTACTTGTCGAGGCACGGCCCACCTACGTAGGACGAACTCCTACAAAGGGAAGCCCGTTTACACATTGGAGTCCAAAGTCTGGGGAATTCTCACATGGATCTTCCTTCGAACGGGACTAGGCCCACTTTGTCAAATCCTAAGGAAAGCCCACCGTTCGCAAGTCACCCGTCTAGGAGTCAGTTTTCAGTCTTTTTTTCGTCTAGTATTTTCTTTGCTCGGGATGTACTCTTTGATTCTAAGATCTGGGTCAGTTACTGATTACGCGGTGCTCTTACAGACAGGCCACCCCACACCCGAGCCATGACGCAACAAGCCATAGATGAATTAAGGGCCTCATTGACCAAGTTGGAGACTATGATCACGACAATGAGAGGGGACCAGATCGCCATCCTCACCCGAGTGAGTGTTGTGGAGCAGGGAACTCCCAGTGGCAGTGTCGAGACTACTGGGCCTTTAGCTGAATTGGCCAGCGCAGTCCACAAACTGCAGGAGTAGGTTCATCTGTCGACCCAAAACTCAATCCACACGGAGAATGCTCGGACCTACACACCCTTGACTGATGAACTGCCCACCAATCTCAACCTGATGGGCCTGCCAATGTTCGAGGGTACTGAAGACCCGGTCCATCACATCCGGGCTTTCAAGGAGTTCATGGCCCTTAAGGGGGTTAAGTCCAACATGTTCAAACATCTGTTTGCTTCTTCCCTCGAGAAGCACCCAAGAGCCTGGTACTACCGACTCGATTCCAAGAAATACAAAACTTGGGATGACGTGGCAACAGAATTCGCTCGGAACTACGCCGACAACACGAAAATCCAGACCACTATGCGCACCCTGGAAGTAATGGCCCAGGAACCTAAGGAAGGATTCACAAAATACCTTCAGAGATGGAGAGCTGAGAGTGTCAAGCTGGTCGATAAGCCCAGCGAGAAAGTACTAGTGGAGGCCTTCGTGAAGAATCTCCTCCCCTCTTACCGGGTCCATCTTCGGTACGCCATCATACCCAACTTCACTACCCTAACTGAAATGGGGACAAGAATTGAGGATGATCTAAGATTAGAAAGCCTTACTAAGGCTTCCACCAAGGGTTATCAAGGGGCCAGCTCATCCACAAGCAAGCCCACGACTGCAGCTGCTACTCGCAGCATTTTTGACGAGGTCAATCTACTTGATACCCCGTCCAAGAAGAATACCGCACCTCGGGTATTCACCGACATAGGTACTACTTATGCAAACTCCTTACAAAGGCTGTCATCAAAAGGCCTAATCAACCCGATAGGCCCAACACCCGAAGTTCCAGTCGAGCGTTGCTCCAAGGCCTATGACGTTCAGGCCTATTGCCAATACCACCGGGGCAATGGGCACGATACCGAGAAATGGTGGAAGCTGAAGCATCTAAACCAGGATCTCATCGAAAGTGGCAAAGTCCCATTGCCTGGAGGCAAGCCCAGTAACAAGGATAATCCTTTAGCCACTCATGCCATTTTCTCCGGAGAAATCATCGACTGTTCACACCTCATTTCTCCATTTGTCCCGCAAATAAACGGGATTTGGCGTGACGACGAAGACGACGTCTACCTTACTAAAGGGGATGCTGTCCCCATCACTCCCGAGGAGATCCAGAAGGTTAAGTCCAAAGCCTTAGCCACTAACCACCTTAGGGATGTTCCTATCGTCATCGAACCAGCTAGGGTGGAGGCCACCCTCGAAGAGCCAACCACCAAAAAGGCTCTCGTGAAGCAGCTAAGCAAGACCCGAGTTGACCTCTCTATATGGCAACTCTTAGTTAGCTCACAGGAACATCGAGAGGCACTCACTAAGGCCCTCGATCAAGTCAAGATCGACTCTTTGGCTACTCCAGCTGAAATGGTAGCCATGGTCCTGCCTTACTTAAAAGGCAAAGCTAAGGAAGAAGGCCCACTGATTACCTTCTCCAACGCTGATTTTCCATCATTTGGGCCTACCCACAACATGGCCCTCTACATCACGGTGATCTGCCGTGAAAAGTACCTACCGATGACCCTAATAGACGATGGGTCCGCAGTCAACGTCCTCCCGTTGAGGACCCCAAAGCCCTCGGCATCACCGAGGCCGACTACATTCTAACAGCTCAAACCATCCAGGCTTTCGACGGAAGCCCAAAATCGGTAGCCGGGGCCGTGAAACTTACCATCATAACCGGCCCAGTAGAAAAGGAGTTGGAATTTCAGGTGATCGATGTCACCTCTTTCTTTAACCTGCTCCTAGGAAGACCATGGATCCACGCCGTTAAGGCGGTATCCTCTACTCTTTACCGAAAAATCAAGTTGCCTTTGCACGATAGCATCATCACCTTGGAGGCAACACCTATGACTTTGGCTAACTATAACACTTCAGGTCGCACGGATCTCTGGGGATTCGATTTCATAGGCATGATTGAAGATGAGTATCTCTTCCGACCCTACTTCACAATGAGCATCGACAGGATGCTACAAAATCTAGGGTTCCTACCGGGGGTCACTTCCAGGCCAGATCTCCCCGCAAAAAAGGTAATTGAAGTCCTAGACAACGACAGATCTTAAACCGGGCTAGGATATACCATTACCCCGGAAAATATGGGCCAAATAAGAGCTAACATTGTTACCTTTGTTACTCCAGTATTTGGATCTATCCAAACGGGCCTATATCGGCCTAGTACCACGCACCATGAGACCCATTTGGCCCAGGACTGCAACTTCATACCCGACGACATCTTCGCCCTTATCCAGTCCGAAGATGCTAAGAATGCTGAGCCCGCACTAGGGCTGCTTTTTGGAGAAGAGGTCGCGATCCCGCCACCAAAAGAAGAACTGGTCAATCTCATCCTTCGCAGCCATAAGTTCGATCCAACTGAGCTAATCTCGGACGTAGGATCCGTAAATTAGTTCACTTGTATGAATTTTGCGTGATTCGTATGAAGTATAAGGTTATTGATTCCTTTCCCTCGTCATTACACATCATCTATAGTTGCACATGTATTGATTCATTGATATATTACCGTACATGTATAATTCATTACGCTTGTTAATTCGTGATTGCACCACATTGATTAGCAGCCCTTTCTAGATGATAATTATGATCCTGATCTTATTTTGGCTTATAAGTATGTATTTAGTCGATTAAGTAGTATCGGGTTATTTATCTAAGGTCACGAATATTTGTTTGTGATGTGTTACTATGATTAATTATGTACGGAATATATGTTTGGATTACTGTTTGCAATCGATTCAGTTATATAAGGATTAAAGAATTATGTTTCGGATATTAAGTTTTAACTTCTTATGATTGACTATTCAGTTTATGAAGTCTGTAGTATTTTTTGAATCGATTGTGTTTGGTTAATAATTTTGTTTAAGCATTCAGTCATATGATATATAATGGTCTCGTACTGTATATTTGATTACTATCGCATATTATGTCTTTATGTATGAATTGGGAACTGTTTGGAATTTTGGTTGCGATTATTGTCGCATATTTATAATTGATAAATTGACTTATATGATGAAAAAACTAATTTGGGTTATAATTTATTTTATCATTAAGGTTTCAGTCACTTGTTAATTACGGTTTGATTAAAAGAACTTGACTTTGGTTTCAATAATATCGGCAATTTGGTTTTATAAGACGTCTAATTTTTTTAAATTGTTTAATCAAAACAATACGTTGCCAAAGTAACCTCTATTGCGCAGATTAGATAGTTTAAATAATTAGACGATTGTGTGTGATTGAATTTCATGCGGGTAATGGTCGGCCCAAAGGAAGTCCATTATTTGGCCGAAATTCAATCATACTTGTGGTGATAAATATGTAACAGTTATTCGGTTCTTGTGTAGATGTTAAGTCGGCCCAAAGGAAGACTTGACATTTGACATGATCTTACTATTAATATTTGATTACTACACCAAATGTACCACTTACAAGTTTAATTTTTGTCCAAAGATGAGATTAGATGTTGTGCTAGGTATCTTGTTATGATGGGAATGCCAATATTCGAATCTGAAATACAAGTTAAGGGAGTGTTGTTAAGTTTATGACACTCATAAGGCTTATGTCCATACAGTTTTTTTCAGTGGAGAGTAAATTCAAACATTTGGTTTTTAAGTTTGGTTGTATGTGTAATCATGCGGATAATGGTCGGCAAAGGAAGGCCATTATTTGGCCGAATACATATACAATTTCGGGTGATAAATATTTGAAGATTATCCGGTATTTTCATGTGTATACTAAGTCAACCCAAAGGAAGGCTTAGTGTTCGACACGAGTTTATCGTTAATATTTGATCACAATTATTTAATTGTGGTGTTGGTGCTTAGTTAATAATTTATGCCTAACAACTAAATGTTAAACTTGCAAAAATACTCTATACTGTTTGAATTTATTCAAAATATGAGAATATTGTTTTGTTCATCAAATTGACATTACAGTTCATTATATCTGTCATATTCAGGTTATATTCTCAATTCGGATAACGCCATTTATTTAAATGGATGGTAAGAGAATGTAAATACTTATTTTGGGTCGCCACAATCTTAACACAACATTGGGAATGTATGATTGTGCTACTCATAAGGATGAAAATATTGTGTGGACTCGCATGTTTTCAAGGAGTAGAACATTTAATGCATGTGTTTAATGATTGTTTAACGCGACATTAAGAAAATCTATTAAATAAGCTGCAAGTGTCAAACGCAAAGAATAACAAGATAAGGGTAGAGTTTTTGGTTGCTGGCTTGTTATGAGTATGGACACATAAGGAATATAGTACCAGTTTGTACGTGATGCGTGCTATTTATATATGATTATTACGTCTTTTACGCACGCATTTCCATGCATATCGAGTAGCATTGTCTTCTATTTTCTCCCGAATTTGATACTTTGTGGTCTTGTTGCATCTTATGTAGGGAATGAACCCGTGGACGCATAAACAAGGCAAAAATCGTGCTTAAAGATGAAATCTTTTGCAAAATAAGAAAAGAGAATGATCGTTTCCAAACAGATCTACTTAAAACGTGAATATCTTGGGTTTTACAACTCCAATTGAGCTACTTAAAACCCAATTACAAACCCCCGATTTGGTTACTTAGATAGACTTTAATTGCGAGTAAAATTTATTTGTCTCCTTGTGGATACGATCCTGACTTCCCTAGCTATATTTTTAGTTAGACCTAAGTTGGTAATCTTTGATAGGTATACGACTAGCTTATCAAATTTTGGCGCCGTTGCCGGGGAGACGGTGTATTTCTGCTTGTTATTTTAGTTTATCTTTTATCTCAGGGAACTCCAGTTCCTTGAGACTGTTCTCACCGTTTCCATGAGGATTATTATAGATTTTCCACAAGAACCCGATGAGACTTTTGGAGCTTATATGGAGAGGTTTTGCGATTGGCTTAGCTCTCTCGAATCCGCTCGTTTCACTAATGAAACACTTGTTCTTACAGTCATTAAAGGTATGACAGACTCTACAAAAGCCTATATATTTTTCACTTGTAAGGATTTTGAAAGCAAGTCCTATGAAGAGGTGATAGAGTACTTTGACTGGTTAGCTGAAGAAAGTGTGAAGCCCGGTTTTTCACTTTATTTGACTAATGATGAACCCGTTGGTGAGACTAGTAATGCGGTTATGTTTAAGGGACCTTGTTTTGACAATGAGATAGGTTGTGACGAAAGTTATGACACGAGTGCCTTGGTTCCATTTTGTGAGAATCCGCGTAATGAGGTTCATAAAGAAGTTTTTGATTCGAAAATCGAGGTTGGATGGGACGAGTATGAGCACGACGTTGTAGATGAACCATTATTGGTTACTTTGCCCGTTATCCTTTCTCCTTCTAAGGTTTTGGGCTTAGTTCCCCTTGTTCCACTCCTTTTTCCACCTTTATGCTTATCGGCCCCACTGCTGCCAATTTTTGATCATTTTCCTACGACCACTAACACTTTATTTTTTGATTGTAATTTTGATGCTCCATGTCTTGCGGACGAGGAGATTAGTGCAGTACTTCATGTAGAAATTGGTCATTTGCCCCGTGATAAGATGTTTCATTCCATACATTTGACATTTGACACTTATATCTTATCATGTGCTTATATTTGCTTTCATATTTCACATGCGCAGGAATATGACATGCTACTTAGGGCGTTGATGTGTTTTTTAAGTAAAATGACAAAGTTGGTATATTTTGATGCTTAGGAGCGGTTTGGGGAAGGTCTCCGCTCATATATATATATATCTTGTAAGTAGTTCTTTTATTTTCTCTATTTTCTTTTTACACTTCCATTGTCTTGCATTTCTTCCCCGTATTTTTTTTGCCTCTTATTGTTTGTTGTACACAATGAGGGCATTGTGCGATTTGGTTTGGGGAGGGTATGCTTCTGTCTGTTTTCATCCATTTGCATATTTCTTGCATTTCCGCATGCATAAAAAACCAAAAAAACCCAAAAATACGTTTTTGCATTTAGTCGAGTCTTAGTTGAGTCGGAATGCTATGTAGCGATGATGATAATGCTTCTATGTCTTCATTTAGTTGCTTATGCTAGTGCGCCGTTAGAATTTTTGTATATAATTACATGTGGCATTCTTGCATCTTTGGTTAACTGTACTAAACGAATACACTTGACTCATTGTTGGCAAACTTTTAAGATTTGTAAGGAATTAGAGCTTTTAAACTGATGACATTCATGATCAGTTTCATTTAGGTTGAGAGTAGTACTCCTTATGAGACATGTAACATCAAACTGCATAAGCATGAGATTCGTCTCTTAGGTACCTGTATGCATTTGACTCGTGGTTTTGACATGTGCGAAAAAGGCAAATCCTTTCTTTTAATTAATTCCCATGAGCCTCACATAGCCAAATTGACCTGTTTGACCCGTTTATTAACTACATGCCATAATTTGCCTACCCTCGACCAGTCAAGCTAGTAGATGAATTAGACGAAATTGTTTTTTTTGGGTTAATTTTGGTACCATGATATTGGAAAAGAAAAAAGGGGAATTGAGGAAAAAAATGAAATGAAAAAAATCAATGAAAGAAAAAATTGAATGAAAAGAAAAAAAAAAAAGAAGAAAAGAAAAAAAATGAAGTGAAACTAGAAGAAGAATGTGTTTTTGCTATGAGAAAAGAATTGATCTCTCTAATTTCATAGTTATTAGTGGGAAGTGGTTTTGATAAGGCGCTTTTCGCTATGCCTAATTTTTTCGACTGGAGTTCGGTGAGAACGGGATGTTTATTATTGATGGGTGTAAGGAATACTAGCTTGGCTTTTAACTCCTCATATCCATATCGTTTTGCCCCTTCTTACCCGATTAGCCTCACTTTATACCATATGTAAGTCCTTGGCACTTGTCTATATCCGATAGAATTCGTATGTACGGTTAGTAGAGATTAATTTCATGTTAGATTGCATGCATGTTCTTGTAGGTCGCAGTTTAGGTGAGTGCTTTGTCTTTCCGTTTTTACACAAACTCACAATATCACCCGTTTTGTGTGATGAGCGATCTGTGAGAGTCCGACATAGACGAGTCTTGCAAGGTTGAAGGTTCAGTATTGTTGTCATTGGTTAAGCTTGTTGTATGTGGTTGTTTACATTGACTTTAATCGTTGCGCATTGGTTTGGGTAACTTTGAAGCATGTTCCGCTATGAGCTATATACATTCCATTAGGATTGGGTTATAGTTTTGTGCTTGCTTGAGGACAAGCAAGGGTTCGGTTTGGGGAGGTTTGATGCGTGCTATTTATATATGATTATTACGTTTTTTACGCACGCATTTCCATGCATATCGAGTAGCATTGTCTACTATTTTCTCCCGAATTTGATACTTTGAGGTCTTGTTGCATCTTATGTAGGGAATGAACCTGTGGACGCATAAACAAGGCAAAAATCGTGCTTAAAGATGAAATCTTTTGCAAAATAAGAAAAGAGAATGATCGTTTCCAAACAGGTCTACTTAAAACGTGAATATCATGGGTTTTACAACTCCAATTGAGCTGATTTCAGTTGCTTTGGAAAGCACTTTCTCTTAGCTTTCCAACGGTATATTACACGCCTGATTTGAAGAAGTAACGAAGAAATGGCAAGCGTTTGAAGTTGAGCGCGCAGTGCTGAGAACGGAAACAGGGCACAGATAGTCGAACGACTATCCTAATAGTCGACCGACTATCCAAAATCCTCGACCGACTATTCTCGAGACTGGACGAAGACCGAGACTTTCCTAATTTGATGTTTAGGGTTAATAAGACTCTTGAGCTTTTGTTTTAGCTTAGTATTTAAGAAACTATTAAACTAGAATTCTACAACCTCTTCTTTTATGCTTCTAATTCTCTTTAGACTTTTCATTAGACTATTCTCTTTAAATTTCTCTCTACCCTAAACTTTTAGATCTAGATTTATGAATTCTTTTCTACTCTTCCATTAAACTCGGTAATCTAATTCTTTCTTTGTTTCTTCTTATTCTCTTTGTTCTTAATTCTTTCTCTCTTAATCTTATTAAGTCTTTTATTCTTAATTTCTCTTTAGATCTATTCACTATGCTTAATTTATTTATCATCTTTATTATTGTTGTCGTAAATTTCTCCATGAGTAGCTAATTTCCCTTGCTATGATTTAGGGGATCCATGAATTGAATATGGTTGCTAAATAATTTATAGATCTGTCAATGATATTGTGTCTGAGTTGTCACTTGTAGCATATAATCGCGATTAGTCAGTTAATGCGCATGATTGATTAATTGAATTGGTGAACTCGAACCTAAGATCGGAAGCCTGGTAAGAGTTAGACCTGCTACAATACATTAGTTTGCTCTAATAAGATCGGAAGCCGTTAGAAGCATTCTAGGGTGAATAGCGGACCGGAAGGACCTTTTCACTACCCCTTAGACCAATATCTGCGACAGACCTGTGACCTAGACCGTGACCGTAGGAAATTCATGGTGAACCGAGGATCCTAGTTTTCTCTCTATATTTATTCATCTTTATTCATCTTATTTATTTTAGTAATTTCTTCTCCTTTAATTCTCTTTCCTTCACTACTTTAGTTTAGTTAACCCAATTACAAACCCCTCGATTTGGTTACTTAGATAGATTTTAATTGCGAGTAGAATTTATTTGTCTCCTTGTGGATACAATCCTGACTTCCCTAGCTATATTTTTAGTTAGACCTAAGTTGGTTATCTTTGATAGGTATACGACTAGCTTATCAGTACGCCTCATCGCGTGTCGGTAAGGATACACTTCTCATTTAAGATTTGTCTAAGGTTAATTATTATATCAAATCATGTTTTGTGGGTGGATTAGGTTTTTCATTCACATAAGTACATTAATGCAAGTACAAGTAAGATCTAAGATGTTGTATGTCAATTGGTGATGAAAGATTCACATCTATTCGGGGCATGTCATCATCTGAATTTGAGACAATCGGCTAATTTAGTTATCACTAATGACTTGTTATTTTTTTTGAATCTGGAAAATTTTCAGTACTCCCTTTTGGTGGAGTTCAATTATTTTTCGTTTGGTCAAATTTGGTTCATTGTCCATTGAAAAATAATTAATTTTGTATTTTCCTAATTCAAATAATGGTAAAGTTGTCATTTTTGATAATTTTATATAACTTAGATTGGAATATTATTTAAAGTCTTGCATTAGAAATTCAGTGGATATAAAGAATTAAGAACATTAATTTCTTTTCAGTATGACACATTAAAAGTATTATTAAAGTTGTGTCAAAATGAAACTATTTACCCTTCTACTTCGGATCCTCATATTGAAGGGTAATAAAGACAAAGAAAAGAGAAAATAGATATCAAAAGAAATTTGGATGTCTTATAATTGATATATAAGGATATGTGAACTATTTCATGGTTTAAGTTGTATTAGTTCACGTCACTATATTATTTTGTAGACAAAATTATGTATGATATTTATACCTCAATCTTGAGAAGTTTCAAGTTCCTAGACGTTTTTATCACATATTTGACTGAGATGTGTTGTTGGATAAATGATTAAAGATGTCAGTTGATCATAAGTAGAAACACTTTGACAACTTGATTATTCAGGATAATAACGTTAAGGTTATTTCAGATAATTTCTAGAGAAGTTTGATCTTACATTAAATATCGCACCATATGAAGGTCTGAATATGTATGGTGTATCAAGTATGCAAAGTAAGATTTTGGGGTTTGGTAGGAGTATAATTATTCACACTCTTTCCCAGATAACTCTAGAAGTAATTTTAGAATTGCAGCTTGTTTATTTTGGATAAAGTTACAACAATACTATTGATTGATTAATTATAGTGTAAATTATTTACACTTAAGGTATGTCTAACTAATTATGAATGTTTTTAAGATAACATAGTTGGACTTATGGACAATCAATAATTATTTTGTTGTATAACTTTATAAGGATTAAGGGTAACATATAAAATAATGATCCCACAAACAAGTTACTTTAGGACGGATAATATGAGTTCATTGAGATTATTGAGTTTGAGGGAAAGAAAAGGGACTTATGGACATGATCCTACGTCTCATTATAAAGGATCGCAAGATCATTCTAGGAAAACAAACTCAAATATCTCAAGAACAATTGTTATAAAAGAAATTCACTAAAGAAGAATGAATGTAGTGTCAGAGGATTACACTGTTTTCATGTCATGACGGACAAATTAAAAGGTAATAACATATTTATATTGCATACATTCAAGAGTAAGAGTTAGATGAAGAAACGGTAGAAAAATATTCATTCAGTATTTTACCGAATCATTGAAAGTTCTAACTATACATGTGAATTTATATATGTCATCAATAAAGTATTAAGTCATTTGATTGATAAAGACACTTTGGAATTGTTTCATTACCTAAAAGTATAAAGCATATTGGTTTCAAATGGTTATTTGTTACCAAGACAGACTCATTCGGTAATGAGACAGTAAAGCTCATCTTGTCAATAATGACTATAAAGACAGATGGTATATCCAGTTCTGGAGTTACAATGGATTAATGGTGAAGATAGGTTTGTCAATGGTGACATTGATAAACTCATTGCTACAGATACAAGAAATTTTGACTCGATAGATTCAAGATAAAGTTTCTGCCAATTAAGGTTAATAATCATCCAATGAAAACTCAAATAAGGTTTTCCGTCAAATAGTACATCAATCTGCCATGATATCATCTCATTTGGTTTTGTATGAATGTGGTACATGATTGTAGACACTCAAGATTCAGTGGGAGTATGAAAATATATCAAGTTTTATACCCTTTTAGTAAATTGGACTAATGCAGTCTCGTTGATGTCCTTAAGGAAAAATTCATTTAGAATACACAGTATTAATTAAATCCATGTACTTCAGGATATATTTCATGTGTTTAAGTACTAAGGTATAATTACATGTTTAGATATTTTATACATTCTATAGTTTAATTGACAGATATTAAAGGAAAATCAGGAGGGTATTGAGATCCACTACGGGCAACAAAATATTGTTTGTCATTTATATTTGGAGCAAAACAATGTTACTATATAAAGGAGATCGATTCAGGTTGAGATCATTCGGTATTTCGACTCCTATTTGGTCATGATTATTTGTCACAAGGCTGCAAATTAAGTTCAGTATTGAAAGACCATTTAAGTTATTTGTGACAACATGACAGTTATTATAGTTTCAAATAATAATACAAGTGATGTGTTGCTATAGAAACAATTTAGAGTGAAAGGCATCTAAGATATGTATGTACAAACTCCATTATTGCGGATCCGCTAACTAAGAAATTACCACCCACGGTCTTTCTTGAGCATATTGCTCAAATGGGTGTTTTAGGTTCTAAGGATGTTCAGGTTAAGTGATAGTTTGTCACATTAGACACATTATCGTATACGGTTATTCAGTTATGCAGAAATAAGGTTTACAGTTTTAAGTTTTACTCTGTCTAATTTGGTTGATCTCACTAATGTTTAAGGTGGACCAGTTGGAAATATGCATATTTGGATCACATTCGGTTGCTGTTTCCTTGCTACACTCTTATACTAGATCATGTCGTTAGTCATGTTTGCATATGTGATCATTGATGGGTCCTGTTACAACAATCTGTGGGAAAGGCCGCTTTGGTTCTATGCTCATATGATTGATGGACCGAATTGCATAAGACGGTTAGAATGTTTGATAGCACTATTGAGCTCATACAGTTATAATGAATACAATTTTCAGTGTCCTACATATCATAGTATATGACCCAAGTGGGAGATTGTAAGATTTATGGGTCTAATACAATATATGTGGACAACATTATTTGGACCTATTGTATTTATTAGCTATCATTAAAGTTAGCCCAAATATGTGATCCGTCGTAGTAATAATAATACATGCTTATTTACGTCTTATAAAGTATGGGTCGGATACTATAACAGTGTAGAAACCCATTAGGGCTTTAAGTGATACATGATGGGCGTATCTACTAAGGCGACTAATATAGGTGACTAGGGTTTCATATCTCTCCCTATATATAGTTAGGGTTATGGTCACTGACAGCACACTTTTGACCTAATCTCACATATCCCATCGGTATGGAGAAACCCCAAATGGCGAGTGTGTCTGTTAGAAGACCTAATCCAGAAGACAGACGTAAGTTAATCTATCAGTATTACCAAGTACACTTCCGCTACAGATAAGTACAGTTATTACTAATTAATTTAGTATGAAGTTTCATTCTTGGGTCAGATTAAATCTAACATGTCAAACAAGTCAACTGGGTCGGGTTTGGGTTGGGTGAGTTTCTGGTTGACTTTGGGTCGGGATGGATCATTTCGGGTTTGCTATTTTTTTTAACTTTTTTAGAAATATCGACTTGTTTCCTATAACAATAGTTGGGTCAATTTCGGGTTAGCTCAGGTTAATTCAGGTTACAGGTCAACCTCAGATTTTTAGTTCAGGTGTCGAATCAGGTCCGGGTCGAGTCATCTTTGCCATGTCTAGTTGTCGGGTTTGGGTCAGATGCGGATCATCTCCGGGTCGGATCATTGGTTCGGGTCGGGTTTTGTCATGTTGAGGTCGAACTAGGTTTTGTTTGGTTTAGTTGTAAGAATTATGAGTTTAATACAATATATGTGGACAACATTATTTGGACCTATTGTATTTCTTAGCTTTCATTAAAGTTGAGCCTAAATACGTGATCCGTCATAATACAAATAATACGGACTTATTTATGTCTTATAAAGTATGAGTCGGATACTATAATAGTGTAGAGACCCATTAGGGCTTTAAGTGATACATGATGGGCGTATCTACTAAGACGGCTAATATAAGTGGCTAGGGTTTCATATCCCTCTTTATATATAGTCAGGGTTATGGACAACACACTTTAAACTAATCTCTTATATATCCCATCAGTAGAGAGACCCCCTAAAGGTGAGTGTGTCTATTAGAAAACTATAATCAAATGATTTTCGTTCTACCTCCCTTCTCCAATGGAGTCAGGTACGCCTCCGTTATTCGGTATACCAATTAATTTAGAATGAAGTTTCAGTCTTTAATCGGATTAAATCAAACAAGTGGTATCAGAGCCGTCTTCATATTGAATTATTTGGGTCAGATTTATTTGATTTGTTTTAGGGTTCGACTTGCGTAATTTAATCATGATGATCCATTTGCGCACTATTAATTTTCTGGAACAATTGCTGATTGTTGACGTATGTCATTAGTATACATTCTTCCACAATGTTAATGTTCACATCATTGTATCCCAGCAATCGTGTCATTGTGTGTGTCATATGTTTGTTATTGCTGCACGAATTGTGTTGTTTCTCTTCGGCCATGTGGAGTTTTGTATGTGTGATTCATTCTTATGTATCAGTTAAGTTGAATTGGATTATTTATTTACTTTCATGAATACGTTTGTTCGTCATTGTTCTTATATGGTTGCAGTCAAGAATTATGTGATGTGATATTATGATTGATTATTACGGAGTACATGTTTGGATCATTTTTTGATTTTATGCTATCGATACAGTTAGATAAGGTTTGGAGAATTATATTTTTGATATTAAGTTTCATATTCTTAATTATAATTGACTATTTGGTTTATGAGGTGTCTACTATTTTGAATCGATTGCATTTGGTTCACTATTTTGTTTGGTATTCAATGATATGATGTATAGTACGTGGTCTCGTATATTTGATAATTATTGTATATTATGTTTTATGAATCTTTACATGAGGCTTTTAGTGTATGATCTGGGACATGTTCGGAATTTCGGTTGCGATTATTGTCGTACATTTATAATTAACAAGTGAAAAATAAAGTTATTCGGGCATGGTTAATGAAATATCATTGACTAGTATGATGAAAGAACTAATTTTGGCGACGATTTCTTTTATCATTTAAGGTTTTAGTCACTTGTTAATTACGACGGTTTGATTAATAGAACTTGATTTCAGTTTCAATGATATTGAATATTTGGTTTTATAAGACGTATAAATTTTTGGATTGTTTGATCGAAACAATACGTTGCCAAAGTAACCTCTATTGCGTAGATTAGATAGTTTAAATAATTAGACGATTGTGTGTGATTGAATTTCATGCGGGTAATGGTCGGCCCAAAGAAAGTCCGTTATTTGACCGAAATTCATTCGTGCTTGTGGTGATAAATATGTAACAGTTATTCGGTTCTCGTGTAGATGTCAAGTCGGCCCAAAGGAAAGCTTGACATTTAACATGATCTTACTGTTAATATTTGATTACTACACCAAGAGTACCACTTACAAGTCTAATTTTTGTCCAAAGATGATATTAGATGTTGGGCTAGGTATCTTGTTATGAAGGGAATGTCAATATTAGAATCTGAATTACAAGTTAAGGGAGTGTTACTATGTTAGTGACACACATAAGGATTCTATCCATACAATATTTTTTGGAGAGTAAATTCAAACATTCGGTTTTTAAGTTTGGTAGTGTGTGTAATGACGCGGATAATGGTCGGCACAAAGGAAGGTCATTATTTGGCCGAATACATATACAATTTTGGGTGATAAATATGTGATGATTATTCGGTATTTTCATGTGTATACTAAGTCGGCCCAAAGGAAGGCTTAATGTTCAACATGAGTTTATCGTCAATATTTGATCATGATTATTTAATTATAATGTCGGTGCTTAGTTAATAATTTATGCCTAATGGCTAAATGTTAAATCTGCAAAAACACTATACTGTTTGAATTTATTCAAAATATGAAAATATTATTTTGTTCATCAAATTGACATTACTGTTCGTTATATCTGTCATATTTCGGTTACATTCTCAATTCGGATAAGGCCATTTATTAAAATGAATGATAAGAGAATGTAAATACTTATTTTGGGTCGTCACATTCTTAACACAGCATTGAGAATGTATGATAATTGTGCTACTCATAAGGATGGAAATATCGTGTGGACTCACGTGTTTTTGTGGAGTAGAAAATTTAATGAATGCATTTAATGATTGTTTAATATGACATTAAGAAAATATTAAAGGACATTATTTTTTATTAAATAAGCTGCAGTGTCCAATCAAAGAATAACCCGATAAGGGTAGAGTTATTAGTTATTAGCTTGTTGCGAGTATGAACACATAAGGAATGTAGTACCATTTTGTACGCCTCATCGCGTGTCGGTAAGGGTATACTTCTCATTTAAGATTTGTCATCTAAAGTTAAATCATTATACGTGTAGACACCCGCATTTTGCCTGCTAGTGTCTATAGCAGTTCCCGACAAAACACCCGATGATGATCCGATGTAAACGTGACTTAATACGCTACGGACTCAGAATTAATAGTATCCGACGTGGGCATTCAGCGGAGTGCAAATCTCTCAAAACCGACCTCAAATCCAGGCCCATTGGGTCGTTTCCATTAAAATATGATTAATTTGGGCCAAAACTGACACCGGAAATAGAACCGTCTTTTAGCGACCGGGTCAAAACCCGGTCAAAGACGAATCCGATGCAAAAATCAGCCACATTCGCCTCTAGAAACTTGCGCCCAACCAACCTATTCGAAATTCAAAAAAGTCAACTAGCTTCCTAAAATGACTCTCTCGCCTAACCCACTTGATCGAGTGGCTTGACCTCACTCGACCGAGTGCGGCTATCAAAACCGATCAGACACCTTTATTGGGCCACTCGATCGAGTGCAGTAGGTCTACTCGATCGAGTGACCCTAAACCGGGGCATTCTCTATATATACTCCCCCATACTCATTCATTTACCATCTTCCAATCACCCATCAACTTTTACACAAAGCTTACAAAAACTCTACTATCAACCATCAAACACCCTTCATTTTTACACACCTTCAAGCTTCACAATACATCTTCAACCTCCACACACACATACACATTCTCGAGATCAAAACTTGTCAAAGACCCGAGAGCATCCTCTCCCTAACCATATGCACCCTAACTCACCCTACATATCTCGACACTCCCGCGCACACGCCGCTACTACGAGTCCGTTTCCGAGACCAATTAAGCGTGTAGGTTGAGGGTGTAATTCAAATCCCGACATCTCTTTCTCCCTTCTTCATTTCTCGTTTCTTTTGTATAAATATATATAAACTATATACTATTATTATTAACTACTAACACTAACATTTATTTTTATCGTTAACTAACATTTTAATTTTTTGTTACTAACTTTCTATTCTTTCGCATTCTAACATTTTATTTATGTGCACTAACATTTAACATTTTAATACCGTGTATATACATACATATATATATATATAATAATTAAATAAAAACCGTTTTCGGATTGAACGCGTTTAACTACGACTACCGCTCCAAGTCCGTTTAATCCCTTTACAAGTCGTGACAGTGGTGGCGCCCTTTCGAGGAGCACCGCCCTAAGCACTTAAGGGCGTAACGTGATCGTGGTAATACGAAGTTGAACGCGTCCGATACCATTTTCAAGATTGGTACAAAACCCGTTGACGCTAAACCGAGCATCACATAATCCGTAAGGATTATTATAGATGTCGTAACGCGGAGGGAATTAATTTCCTCCTAATCCGATTCAAAACGATTTTATCACACTCTTTTCTAAAATCCCGATGCCGGTCTCGTAATCACAAAAAATGTTACGGGTACCGAAAACGGAGCCGAATATAAATTATGCCACATTTATATTCGACTCGGTTGACAATCGGTTTTAAACGAAATAAAACTCGTAACGTCCACCTTTTACAAAACTCAGCAGCAGCTGAAACAGGAGGCACTCGATCGAGTGTGCACTCGATCGAGTAGCACTCCAAAAACGAGGCAGAAGGCCTGTGACAAGGTCACTCGATCGAGTCCTGACCTGACTCGATCGAGTGGTCCCTTTTTGTACTAAACCGAGAGCTTCCCACATCACTCGAGCCTCGTCAAATCTTTTTCTACGACTTTAGTCGTCACGTGTCAAGTCTATCACGTGCTTACCCTTTTCAAAATCATGCTTTGCATTTTTTCTAATCATTTTTAATTCGATTATTCTATTTTTTCGCTCGTTGTATTGTAAATTCCGAGTTGTATTCCGCCCGTGTAATTTGTAATTTATTTACGAGTTTTCTATTTTGATGTTTGCCATTTATTGCCTTAAATGAACATCGCATGCTAAACAACTCCGATGATAATTTAGATGCATTAAATGACGTAGTTCACACGTAATTCACATGCTTAGTCAAAATGTCGTTTGCATAACATTTCATCGTCAAACTAACGCGCGTACACAAAAATCGAACAGTATCTTAGTAGAGGCCGCTAAGAGCGGGCGGGGTTGGGTGTTCTTCGTGAGCTTCTCAACACGTACCCTCACCCCTTACTCAGAACCATGGTTTCCGGATGTCCGAAACCGTTGGTATACGAGGGTCATTCGATGCACGATATCCGACAACTCGGCGACGGTATCGTAATGCAAAGGGACTAACTCATAAGCTCTAGCACTAAAAGCGGGCCGTGCTTTATGCACGAAACGCCTAAGTGTAGAGTGAGTTTGAACGGGTCCGAATTCCCATCAAATTCGGTGGCGACTCCAACTTCGATTTAAATTTCGACCCGAGATCAATCTTACCACGAGATTCATTCGCCTACCCAAACCCGCGCGTGGCCGCGTCGGGGTGGACCTACGTCATGTCCACAATACGAAATTATGTTTTGTGGGTGAATTTGGTTTTTCATTCACATAAGTACATTAATGTAAGTATAAGTATGAATCCAAGATGTTGTATGTCAAATGGTGATGAAAGATTCATCTATTTGGGGCATGTCATCATCTGAGTTTGAGACAATCAACTAACTTAGTTATCATTAATGACTAGCTCTTTATTTGAATCTGGAAAATATTTTTGGTGTTGCCTTTTGGTGGAGCTTAATTATTTTTCGTTTGGCCAAATTTGGTTTATTGTCCATTGAAAATAATTAATTTTGTATTTTCTTAATTCAAATAATGGTAAATCTGTTATTTTTGATAACTTTACATAACTTGGATTGAAATGTCTTTTAAAGTCTTGCATTAAAACTATAGTGGATATAAAGAATTGAGGACTATAATTTCTTTTCGATATGACACATTAAAAGAAATATTAAAGTTTTGTGTCAAAATGACATTATTGACCCTTCTACTTCGGATACGCATATTGAGAGGTAATAAAGACGAAAAGAGAAAATAGATATCAAAAGAACTTTGGATGTCTTGTAATTGATATATACGGGTATGTGAACTATTTACGTTCTAAGTTGTATTCGTTCATGTAAACACCCAGATTTGGACCTGGTGGCTGCAGAAGTGCCCAACAAACACCCAATGACGATAGGACTGCAACGCGACGCGGGTTCGCGATGTTTTAGATAGCTTTCTTATAGAACAGATCAAATAATTACTCGAAAAAAAAAACAAAAAAACATGATGGCAGCCTTAGTCGTGTCATTACGGTCGCATAGACACTAATTAGAGTCAGTGCCGACACAAGTATCCCGAGTCGTTCCCGAAACTCAAACCGAGTCAACACCACGCCAAGTGAACCTCGGGATGAACACCCGAGGCCCACTAAACCCACGGCGCTAGGTCAAACCCGGGGTATACTTCATCCCCAAGCAACATATCACGCTCCTCCCTCTCGGTGTTGGAAAGTATCAAAACCGTATCCTCAGAACTCCAACCGCTCCACCTGACGCGCCTGGGTCTCCCCACGCTCGGACCCAGGAGCCTGAGTCTTAGCACGCCCCAGCTCACGCGTCCGTAAGGGCGACTCTTGTGTGCCAAATTTGGACGGTTTTTCCTCCCATTTAGACCTGTTTTTCCCCCGTTTTTCGGGACTTGAGCGCGATTATCCCCTTATTTTGAGTAATTTTCGCATTAGTGTCTCTCTTTTGCATTTTACGTGTTTTTGGTAGTTTTCTGTCTATTTTGATAGGATTTTCGACCGAAAACGTGTATGAGCTTCTACGAGCATGAGAGAGATACGATCCAAAGAGCAAAGCACACAACCGAAAGTTCAAGTAATCCAATTGATCGACGAAGAAAGAGACCAGAATTGAGGAGAAGTATCACCGGGTGAAATTTCACCCGGTGAGTCATCACCGGGTGAAATTTTGCCCGACGACATTTTCTATTCCCAAAGATTTTCATGGTGAGACAGGACCGGGCGAAACGACCGGGCGAAATTTCGCCCACCGGGTGAAATTTCGCCCGATGGAGAAAAACGCCATAAATGACGATTCGAGAAGAAAATTTCACCGGGTGAAATTTCACCCGGTGGTGCCAATGTCGTCAACCGCAGGGTGAAGTTTTACCCCATGAAGATGCAAAGGGTGAAGGTCTAGCTTAATGAAGAAGGATTGGATTATGGGCTTAAGCTTGTGTGACCCATTAAGAAACTGTATAAATACTTATCCTCGGGTTTTGAGAAATGTGTGTCCTAATTTGTGCCTCCTTAGGTTAGTGTAGGAGAACTCCATAGTAGTAGTAGTTCACATAGTAAAACTCCAAAAAATTTAGTAAAACTCTCTTAGTTTAGTTTAGATCTACTATTACAAATAAAAGAAAAATCTCCAAACGGGTTTATACAAATCCATAAATTACAAAAAATGAAGGAGTAGGATGCTTAACTCGTATCACAATCTTGGTTTAAAAAATTTATAGCTTCAAGCATGAAATGGAACAGAAATCGAAGACAAAAAATTATTTCAAGATGAGTTGGGCTTAGTTACCCAAAGTTTAAAAATTTTTGCAATTATGAAAGTTTTCATAAAATCTCGATCACGCGAAAATCAAAAATTAAATTTTAAATAATTTCGAAATACTCTAAAATAAATTATTAAGACCCTTTTGAAACATGACCAAAATAAAACAGAGACGAAATACAAAGTTTGGAAATTTATAACTCAAAATGTTAAAATTTCATGAAAATCAAAATCTGTAGATTAGTCAAACTTTTCATAACACAAGTTTGGGGAAAAATGATAAACGGATAAATATAGTCGAAGTCAACGACAAATCGAAACAAAAGTTTTCCAACCCGATAAAGAGGTCAAAGGGATTCGCCGAAGAAGAAGTAGCAGGATTTAAGAAAAGCTAAAGGGAGGAACGAAAAGGAGAGTCAAACGGAGCTCTCAAGGAATTACATAAGAAGTTAACCATCTCGAGATTCTTGGTACGACTCCCACAACACGGTTCCTAATGTCCATCAAATACGTCAAGTCCAATATTAGGCGCTAGGTGACACTACTCAGTCACAATCCCGAAAATGTCTTACGTGATTATCCAATCGTTCAAACGACACGATACTAATCCACAATGGTTTTACAATCTAATCTCATTAGTTATAATTCCAACGGCCATCAAAACACACCCAAACTTGCAATCAATAAGGTTCCTAAATCCAAAGCTCATAATGTTTGAACTCGAAATAAACTCCAAATTTCTCGAGTAAGGAACAGTAAACGAAATCCACCAATTTAACAATGTTCGGGCACAAAATCCTCAAAAATGATCACCAACATATTTATAATACCACAAGTACCAAAGTTGGGAAAGTACAACAAATCCTCAAACACGCTCAAACCTATAGGTAGCGACGCAAACACTCACATTTTCAAACACGTCAACCTACTAAGGTTTCTGAGAATTCCACCAAGTTCATATCGTATCCGCGAAACCACCAAAATATTAACTCAACGAAGCCACAATCACGTTGGTCTAAGGGTTTCTGAACTATAAATCCATCAAGATGATTCGCGTTAAGTATTCCTCAAAACAACGCGATCAATCCAACCTTTAATTGTGCGACATGATTCTCTTCTTCAAGGTTGATGAGGGTCGAAGAGCCTGCGTTGGGCCGCCCGCCTAGCAGGCCCCATGAAGACCCCGTCCAGGGAACCAAGGAGCCTGCCCAGCAGGCCGTCAGGATAAGATACTAGGATTCCCCCAGTGAAACAAAGCTACAAGGAAGCCGCCTGCCTGGTAGGGTAAGGCGACTGGCTGTGAAGAGCGTGCAGGCACTCCCTACTCGCCTGCCTCCGGGCGACCTTCTCCCTGAGCAGGGCCGTGGTCCCCAGAAGCCCCCTCTGTCATCTTGCCTACAAGTAAGAGAGAATGAGTGGATGGGGGAAAAACCACGTGTCAATTTCCCATCCACTCATTCTTTCTCTCCCCACTTCTCTTTTCCTCTCTCTTGTGGGAAAGTATAAATACTCTTCCATTTCCCACATGAAAGGGGTTGGATTTTCTCTCTCTAGACTCTCACTCCTAAAAACGCCACCTAGTTCCTCACGAGCTAGGTTCATCAAGGCATTTCACGGACTAACTTAGGCATCGGAGAGGGTTCCCTCGGACAACCTCCGAGGCTCTGTGCGTTCATTGTGCAGGGAGCAGGCCAACTCTGCCGGGAAGGTCCGATCAAGGGAGAGGGATAAAGGAGAGGTTTAAGGAAATCAGGCGATCCGTTACTTACCAACAATCCGATTATACAACCCGGATCCAGAGCTGGGTTAATTGTTTCCGTGACCGGAACAATTTGGCGCCGTCTGTGGGGAGAAACGGTTGTGCTCACGAGTTACCCACAAAAATCAACCATTCCTAATCACAAAAAACTAAAACAATCAAAGTAATCATGCCAGAAATCGTTGACGCCAGTGCAGGGGCGGGTCCGACGGTCCCACCGGTGACCCCCCTGTATGGCATGCCGCAGCCGGAGAAGGTTCCTCCCGCCACGATCCTGGGGGTGGGGGGAACCAGTCTCCTAGGCATGCCAAACGCTGCTGTAGCACCTGAGTTGGGGACACACCCAGGGCACACTCTGAATCTGACCCCAGCTCAGATGGCACAGACAGCCGCCTTCTTCTCTGCGATGTTAAACCAGGAGTTCACTCCTGAGGACCTGGTAGGCAGGGTCGCATCGGCCCCCAGGCAGCCACCCTCAATAAGCAGGGATGGAGCTGGGGGCACGAAGCGGACCGCCGCCAGAAATGCTCAGAGGAAAGCAAGAAGGACGGCACAAGTATACGCGCAGGTGCAAAGGCGTATCACAACAGGCAGCCCAGAGCCACCTGTCCAGCAGGCATTCTCCATTCACACAACAGAATCCGCGTCTGGAGAACAGAGAGGTTTATCCCGGGAATTGCAGGAGCGAATGAGGCCCAGGGAGCCCATGTCAAAGCGCCTGGGAGAAAAGCAGGGCGGGGTCTTCTCCAGGTTAACACCGGCGGTCAAGGAGCAGTCAGCCCCGGGTTTGTCCCAAAGCTTGCAGTCTAGGCTCAACCGGGGGCAACCGCTTGAATCTAGATACCACCAGGATGAGAACCTCTGCCATTCTCAAAGAAAGAGACCCAGACAAATCTCCCCTGAGACAGAAGATGAAGCAGTAAGCAGGCCGCCTCCAAGGCACCGCTCCCCCAGTACAAGGAAACCGATCCATAGACAATGGAATGTTCACGGTAACCAGTCTGGGGAAAGCAGGTCACGACTGGTAGGCAGGCCCACAAAGACCCCACTGCATCCTGAGGTACAAGAATACCCCATTCCGAAAATTAAAATGCCCACCATTAAGTTTGACGGGACAACAGACCCGGAGGACCACCTGGCGCCATTCGAGAGCCACATGGGCATGTACGGCGTGGATGACGCTATCTGGTGCAAAGTCTTCCCAACCACCCTGGTAGGGCTCGCACAAGGGTGGTTTAGGGATCTCCGCCAAGGATCAATCAAGTTCTTCATAGAATTGGCCGAGATCTTCCTCGAACAATATGCTGAGAATAAAAGGAGACGCCTCACTCGCTTCGATCTTATGACCCTAAAACAGAAAAAGGGTGAAAGTGTAAGGGAGTACCTAAGGAGGTTTGACCTATCACATCAGCAAGTCAGGGAGATCGATGACTCCACCGCTGCTTACGCCCTGACAATCTCCCTGCTCCCGGGAGAAATGAAGAATCAGATGATCAGGGCCCAGCCAGAAACCTTGGCCATGGCCAGAAAAATTGCTGAAGGGTTCATTCTGCAGGAAGAGTTCCACAGCCTGCCGGATACCCCTGCAGGCCAAACAAGGCCGCAGGGAGGACCGCAGGGTGGGCGGGGCAGAAATGAGCCAGGCAAGCAGAGAGAAGAGGGAGACACTCCCAAGAAGGAACGAACAACATACCAACCAAGGTTTGACAGCTACACGGCCCTCAACAGGCCGAGAGCAGAAATCTTTGAGTTAGAAAAGGAAACAGCAAAATGGGCCCGTCCGAACAAGGCGCGCAGCCCAAAAGGAGATCCCAAAAAATTCTGCACATTCCACGACTGCATAGGTCATACCACAGAGGAATGCCGCCACTTAAAAGACGAGATAGAGAAACTTATAAGAAACGGCTGGCTGAGTAACTATGCAGCAAGGAACAAACCTCAGAAAGAGGCGGCAGACAAACCTGAGGGCTCAGCCCAAAATCGCATGGTCATCCATGTAGTATCAGGAGATGCAGAGGGGCGGACCAGCAGGCGTAGCCAGAAAAGGCAGATCCGCGAACTGCGGAACCAAATTTGCTACGCCGAGAGGGCAGGTAGCCCAAGGGGCACTACCATAAACATCACCCCTGAAGATGCAGGGAGAGTAGTGTACCCGCATAGTGACCCTCTGGTCTTAACCCTGGAAATCAGCAATCACATTATCAAAAGGTGCATGGTGGACACTGGCGCCTACACAAATCTCTTATACAAAGATGCTTTTGAGAAAATGAACCTTGAAAAAAGGCACCTGAAGCCAGCCCCCGGATCTTTGTATGGATTCAATGGAGCAGGCATGCTACCCATGGGAGTTATCGATCTGCCTGTTACGTTTGGGGAGGGGACCTCAGCAAGAAATATCAGGGCGTCATTTGTTGTGGTGGATGCCAAATCCGCGTACAACGCCCTGATAGGCCGAGCCACCCTAGATGAAATAGAAGCTGCCGTATCAATTAGGGCCCTCACCATAGCCTATGTGACAGACTTTGGCATGGAGGGGAAGGTCCACGGGGATCAGGAGTCGGCCAGACACTGTTATTCCGTGGCCCTGCAGGCCCATGAGATAGAAAGAAAAGGGAAGCGAAAAGCCCAATGCTCTCCCAGCAGGGAAGGTGAGATCCCGACTGCCCAGCATGAATCAGTCCACCTAGAGCCTGAAGAGGAAAGCATGTTAGTGGACTTAGAACCAGGGAGGCAGGTCCTTATAGGGGCCGACCTGGAGGAGTCCTACCAAAAAGAACTAATTGCAGTCCTAAGAGAAAATAGGGACGTATTCGCCTACTCTGCAGACGAGATGCCAAGGGTCGACCCGACCTTTATTGTTCACAAGCTGAACATTAATCCGGAGGCTCGCCCTGTGAAGCAGAAGAAAAGGAACATGTCCGTGGAAAAAGATGCGGCGATAAAAGAAGAAATAGACAAACTCCTGAAGGCAGACTTCATCGAAGAATGTGACTACCCTGAATGGTTGGCAAACGTTGTCATGGTAAAAAAGTCATCAGGCGCATGGAGAATGTGCGTGGATTTTACCAATCTTAACAGGGCCTGCCCTAAGGACTGCTATCCTCTGCCCAGGATAGACCAACTAGTGGACGCCACTAGTGGATACACCACGCTGAGTTTTCTGGATGCGTTCTCAGGGTACCATCAAGTGTACCTCTGGCAGCCAGACAGAGTGAGGTGCGCCTTCATAACCAGCCATGGCACCTACATGTACAAGATGATGCCATTTGGGCTGAAGAATGCAGGCGCCACCTATCAGCGGTTGGTAGACAGAATCTTCGAAAGTCAAAAGGGAAGAAACTTAGAGGCCTATGTTGACGATGCGATCGTCAAAAGTAAGGGGGACAAGGAGCATCTGATAGACCTTCAAGAGACCTTCTCTTCCCTGCGGTCATACAAGATGAAGCTGAACCCGAAAAAATGCACATTCGGGGTCCGATCCGGAAAATTCCTAGGTTTTTTGGTCAGCTCCAGGGGGATAGACGCCAACCCCGAGAAAATTCAGGCGGTCCTAGACCTCCCGGAGCCTAAAACCATCGGGGACATTCAGAGGCTCACAGGTAGAATGGCCGCCCTGGCTCGGTTTATCACCAGGTCAGCAGACAAGTCCACCCCTTTCTTCAAAATATTAAAAGGCAACAAACAATTCAAATGGGAAGACGAACAGAAGAAAGCCTTCGAGCAATTGAAGGAGCACCTGAAGAAACTCCCTACCCTGGCAAGACCGATAGCCGGAGAAAAATTGTACCTGTACATCGCTGTCACGAACATGACGGTAAGTGCTGTCATCCTAAGGGAGGAAGCAAACTCAAAGCAACCCATCTACTTTGTGAGTCACGCCCTGGGAACAGCAGAAAGAAATTACCCCCTGATAGAAAAGGCCGCCTATGCAGTCATCATTGCAGCCAGAAAACTCAGACCCTACTTTGACGCACATCCTGTCGTGGTCCTCACCGACCAACCACTGGAGAAAGTGTTGGAAAAGTTTGAGAAATCAGGGAGACTGCTGAAATGGGCGATCGAGTTAAGTGGGCTGGGGATATCTTACCAGCCAAGAACAGCCATCAAAGCCCAAGCCTTGGCCGATTTTCTGGCTGAATGCTCCCATTCAGGGGAAGAGGAGCCCCCTGCCGAGGAGTGGATCGTGCACACTGATGGATCCTCAACAGCCAATGGCGCAGGCGCAAGCGTCGTATTAACCAGCCCCGAGGGAGTGGATTTTGAGCATGCACTCAGGTTCACCTTCCCGGCATCAAACAACGAGGCGGAATACGAGGCTGTACTCACAGTGATAAAACTGGCTAAAGCCGCAGGGGCAGAGCGAGTTACACTAGCCACCGATTCTCAGCTCATTGCCAATCAAATTAACGGAGAATATGAGGTTAGAGATCAGACCATGGCCACATACCTTGAGAAAGTAAAGCAGGAGTTGTCGGGCCTAAAATCCTATAAAATCCAGCAAATACCTCGATCGCAGAACAACCGGGCCGACGCTCTGTCAAAGCTGGCCAGCTCCAGCCTACAAGACATACGGAGGTCGGTGTGGGTTGATTTTTTGCATGAAAAATCTAGCAGCGCCTGTGAGGCGATTAGCACCGTCGAGGAAGGGCCGGAAAATTGGATGACCCCCTTCATCCAGTTCAAAAGGCATGGTATCCTGCCATCAGATCCGACACAAAAAAGGAAGGTACAGGCCAAAGCAGCCTGGTTCATAATCATTGGTGAAGAACTCTATAAGAAATCTTTTACTTACCCCCTGCTAAAATGCCTGGGGGCAGACCAGGCTGCCGAAGTCCTGGAGGATATCCACTCAGGAATCTGTGGACATCACATCGGAGGAAGATCGTTGGCCCACAAGGCCCTGAGGGCAGGCTACTACTGGCCTACCATGCTAAGAGATGCCGGAAGCCTGACACAGAAGTGCAGAAAATGCCAACTCTTCGCCCCGTCAATCCATGTCCCGGCCCAGGAACTCAGGCCAATCCTATCCCCCATCCCCTTCGCTCAATGTGGGATGGACATACTAGGACCTTTCACGGTGGCCACTGGGGGCAGGAAGTTCTTGATTGTGGCTATAGACTACTTCACCAAATGGATAGAAGCTGAAGCATTGCCCAACATTACCGAACCAGCAGTCAGAAAAGTGATCTGGCGAAATATTATCACCAGATTCGGCCTGCCAAAAATGTTGGTGTTTGATCATGGCAGGCAATTTGACAATGATCCCCTGAGAATCTGGCTAGAAAGCCATAGCATCGCAGTTGCCTACTCAGCCATCTGCCATCCTCAAACCAACGGACAAGCAGAGGCAGCCAACAAGCAGATCTTAAATGGCCTTAAGAAAATGGTAGATGACCTCAAGGGTAGATGGGCTGACGAGCTTCCCAGCATACTCTGGTCAATCCGGACCACCCGAAAGGAATATACAGGCCAGACCCCGTTCGGTCTAGTATATGGAGCAGAGGCTCTGTTACCAATTGAGGCAAGGATCCCATCTCTGCGCTCCCTGCAATACGACCGGACTGAGAATGAAGCTGCAATGGTCGAGGCCTTAGATCTGGTCAATGAGATAAGGGAGGAGGTCAGTACCAGCATCGTTGCCTACCATCAACGAATGAGGAAAGCCTACAACAGAAGAGTACGCCAGAGAAATTTCCAGATGGGTGATCTGGTTCTCAGAAAAACGCAGGCTGTTGGAAAATCAAGGGAGCACGGAAAACTAAGTGCCAACTGGGAAGGTCCATACCAAGTGACTCAAATCCTGGGACCAGGCACATATAAAATCGCCAACCTTGAAGGACAAGAATTGCATGCTCACTGGAATGCGGACACCCTGAAGAAATATTATGTCTGAACCAGGTCTAAAGATAGTTTTTATTTTTTGCTAAGAACAATGGCGGAGGACGGTCAAAGAATGTCGACGGCTCCGACCACCCTTATGTCAAAAGTTTTATAAAGATATGAGAGCTTCAGATTCATACTCGTTGCCTGTTCAAGCTTGCGCTTTCACACACAAACGAGTAGTGGGCAATAGGGGGAGGCCTCCCTGTTGCCAAAGTTTGGAAAAATGAACCCCCAACAAAAATTCCGAGCCTCCCTACTTGCCTCTGGGCAGGCAGGAGGCAGGCCCCCTGGACTTTGAACAAAAGCCAGGGACAGGCCGGATCAACAAGGACTGGGGGCAGGCCCCCCAACCTTGTATAAAAAACGCAAAAGCCTCCCTGCTTACCTCTGGGCAGGCAGGGGTTAGGCCCCCTGGACTTTAAACAAAAGCCAGGGACAAGCCGGATCAACAAGGACTGGGGGCAGGCCCCCGAACCTTGTATAAAAAACGCAAAAGCCTCCCTGCTTACCTCTGGGCAGGCAGGGGGCTGGCCCCCTGGACTTTGAACAAAAGCCAGGGACAGGCCGGATCAACAAGGACTGGGGGCAGGCCCCCCAACCTTGTATAAAAAACGCAAAAGCCTCCCTGCTTACCTCTGGGCAGGTAGGGGGCAGGCCCCCTGGACTTTGAACAAAAGCCAGGGACAGGCCGGATCAACAAGGATTGGGGGCAGGCCCCCCAACCTTGTATAAAAAAGCAACAGCCTCCCTGCTTACCTCTGGGCAGGCAGGGGGCAGGCCCCTTGGACTTTGAACAAAAGCCAGGGACAGGGCGGATCAACAAGGACTGGGGGCAGGCCCCCCAACCTTGTATAAAAAACACAAAAGCCTCCCTGCTTACCTCTGGGCCGGCAGGGGGCAGGCCCCCTGGACTTTGAACAAAAGCCAGGGACAGGCCGGATCAACAAGGACTGGGGGCAGGCCCCCCAACCTTGTATAAAAAACGCAAAAGCCTCCCTGCTTACCTCTGGGCAGGTAGGGGGCAGGCCCCCTGGACTTTGAACAAAAGCCAGGGACAGGCCGGATCAACAAGGATTGGGGGCAGGCCCCCCAACCTTGTATAAAAAACGCAAAAAGCCTCCCTGCTTGCCTCTAGGCAGTCAGGGGGCAGGCCCCCTGGACTTTGAACAAAAGCCAGGGACAGGCCGGGTCAATAAGGACTGGGGGCAGGCCCCCCAACCTTGTATAAAAACGATAAGAACCTCCCTGCTTACCTCTGGACAAGCAGGGGGCAGGCTGTGCGTCAAACTCATACAAGAAACCAAACGAAAATGGACAAAAACAAACAAAAAGATCCTCATAAAAAGGAATAAAGTGGCAAAGGTACAAAAGGGTAAGAGTTTGCTAAAAAGGTGATATCAGTAAATACGGCAGCCGGCCACAAAAGGGCTCCGCGCGCAAAGAAATAAAGAAGTCAAAGCATCAGCATAGGCGCAGCAAGGGATGAACAAGAGCCCTCTGAGGAAGACTGCCCTCCATATTAAGCAGGGGGAGCATCTAGGCCAGAAGTAGCAGCCCCTTCATCCATCCTGCGCATCTGGGCCTCATCCTTGGCGGCGTAGAGGGCCCGAAAAGCTTCTTCATCAAAGCCAGGGAACATCTCCCTGACAGCTTCCATAACTACCCCTAAGCAAGAGTTAGCGCCATTCACAAAACCCGCTGACACGGCCGTTTCCACCTCTTGGATTATTTCATCCCTCTCTTTCTGTCACTCCTCAGTCTTCGCCGCTAGATCACCAAGAGCCGCCTGAAGATCTGAATTCGCCTTGGAAAGGCGCTCCCCTAGATCGACGACACATTTCTTAGCATGGTCCAACTCAGCTAAAGCCTTCCTGGCCTACTCCAGCTCTGCGAAGACCTGCTTAGCCTTCTTTGACTCCTCCTCCAGACGGGACACCTCCCTGACAGCCCTCTCATTTTGAGACTTCCAGTGAATCGCCTGATTCCTGGCCTCTTCCAGCTCATTCTTCTTTTTTGCCAATTGATCCTTCAAACTGGCTATAAGAACAACGTCCCTTTCGACTGCAGAAAGGCGGTCAGAGTTAGCCAGTTCCTCGTCACTCAAACGGTTAAGGGTCGCCAACTCTGCAGAAGCCTGAATGATTCTGGCGGTACGCTGAACGTACTGAGTCACCTGATGAGTGGCAGAATGGACGGTCTTGAGGAGATGATCCGCCAAAACTGCCCCGGAGTCGGAAAGTAAGGCGGAAACATCCTGGCTATCGCCGGCGGTGTAATGGAATTTGGTGCTCTCCTCAGAAAAGAGGGTACCAGGAACCCCCTGAGCGAAGCGTTTTGGTTCAGGCGTAGCGGTCTCCAAATCCACCACTTGGTCAGCATTCGGAGCCTCCCAGCTCCTCTTTCTAATCAGCCCTCTGGGAGTGCTTTCCCCAGTCTCTTCAGAGCCCGCAGCCCGCGGTCCCGAGGGAATCTGAACCCCTGTGGAAAGGCCCCCCTGCCTACCAACAGGTGAGGGAGTAGCCTCACAGGCAATCACCTTCTTCGCAACCGGGGAAGGGGTGGCTTCAGAAACCGCCGTTTTTGCAGGTGTTGATCTGGGAGGGGCAGGGAGCCTTGGTCTACTAAACGACAAACCCTTCAGGTGCTTCATCAAGTTCTTCTCACCTTTCTTGAAATCAGGGGGAAGAGAAGGGCGGCTTTGGACGACGGTAAGAGTCTCGGTCAAACCCAGACGCCTCACCTCCCCTTTTCTCCAAATGAAGGTGGCAAGATCTGCAAGGCAAACAGACGAACAGTCAGGACACTTAAAAAGAAAAAGGGTAAGGAAGAATCATCAGCACTCCTGAACTACCTTCATCTAGGCCCGGATTCATGCCCACCCGGGTCAGGTATTTATCAGTAGCAATGAGCTCCGCATGGGGGAGCCATAATGAAGGGCCATATACCCCGTATTTATCAGTATGAGCGGCAAAATAGTCTGTCAGTTCCCTGTCCTTCTTGCTCAGCTTCACCTACAAGGCTTTTCCACCCACGCCAGGGTGATACTCCTCGGGGGTCTCTAGCCTGGTGTGGACATGATTCCTGAAATGACGGGGAATCTTCCACCCATGAGCACTGTGCACATAAAGAAAGTTGTTCTTCCAGTCTCTCAGGCTGTCCATGGTTGGCCACACCAAAGCATTTCCCTTCTGCCTCAAGAGGGACCAATATCCAGGAGAGCCCACACTCCTAGAAGAGACCATTTGTAGGCCGACCATAAACCTCAGGGCATCAATAGAAGGCTCAGCGCGATGGAACAAGCAGGTCCAAACATACGAAATCAATGACCTGACAGCCGTGGCTGTCAGCTGGGCGATGGCCACTTTCATACGCCTGAAAATCTCTTCCAGGGAAGGATGAAGGGGAAAGCGAAGGCTGAATTCCAGACACTTGTGATAAACCGCTATGCACCAGTCGAGAGGGCTGCATACGGTATCTTTCTCGCCGGGGACGACAATTGTGTACCCATCCCCAAAATTGTAAAACCGCTCGATCGCAGCGGCGGCATTTTTCGCAAGAATCAAGTCCCGGTTTTTTGGGTCAGGGTAAGTTCTCAAGGGGACGTGATACTTGACTTTGTCTAAATAATAAACCTTACCCCTTTCCCGACGAATAAGGGGGCCAGAGGTCCTGGAGGGGTCAATTTCCAGTGCCTCGTCATCCGAATCAATAACGTCGTACGGAGGAGGGTCAGGAGAGTTACCACCTCCACTATCCGCCGAATTTTCTTCCTCAACTACCCCAGAGCCAACCTCCCTAGAGGAGGAGGCAAAATTCTCCCTACCTTTTTCCCCTTCCTCCCTCCTCGATGGGTCAGTAAAAGGTAGGATCCGCTCACGAGTTCTAGACATTGTAACTCTAATGGGAACGGAAAACAAGAAATCGAAAAGAAAGAGCAAGAAATGGAAGTTAAAAGTCTAACATAAGGTCGTCTGCCGGTGCGATGAAAGCCCGAAGGAGAAATCTCCCAGAAAAGCGGGGGTGCAGAGGAAGGCACAAGTCGTCACACCAAAAGGTTTGCAGAGAAAGAGAAAGGAAGACTTGAAGAGAAAAGAAGGTTTGAAAAAGGAAAAAGAGGAGGAATGGGTGGCTGACTACTTTTATAGAAAAAAAAGGGCATACAAAGAGTCGCCAAACCCTCAGAAATCCGCCCAAAGACTACTGTCCACGCGTCACTCCCTCAGAAGTCAGCCCTGTGTAGCTTCCCAAGGGTAGCCTCGAAAGGACCAAAGGGTGTCAGAGGATTGATCACCCTGTGACGTCCTCTCTTCATTCAAACAATTAAGTAATAAACAAATATTAAAAATACAACACACAAACAAATTGCCTGAACTTTCTTTCATTAAGTCTTAAAAAACCCGAAAAAACGGGCAATTACATCCAGGACAAACAAAATACAAAAAGAGCCCCTATTTTCCGGCTCATCACGCCTGTGCCCTAAGGGCAGGCCTAATCATCATCAAAACTTGGGGAGTATTCCCCAGGGCTGTGCCCCCCCTGCATCGGACCCCCAGTCCCAGTCGTCGGAGTCATTGAAGGGGTCTACAGAATCATCATCACCATCTCGACCGGAGGAATAACCCCGGCCATCACTGTCGCCGGAATCCCGGCTGCTGACATCCCAGTCCCTCCCATAAGGGACTGTCTCAATATCGTCGCAGGAGCCGCAGCCCACCTTCTTCCTCAAAGGGGAAGAAGGGCCCGACTCAGAAGAATAGCCCGACTCTGAGTGATCAGGGTCAAACTGCTCAGGGTGCAGCCAGGGGTAACATTCAGGGCACCCCCTATCAAAGCAACCCCCTCCTTGGAGGCAGCGTTTAAGCTTTGGAACGATAGGAGAAGCCCTCAGAGGGCGCTTGCCCGCCCTGACATGAGACCTCCTCTTAAGCCGCCTAGGGAGTCGAGTCCGGGGTCGCCGGCTGCGGCGCAAGATGAGAAAGGATGCCCTGGAATATCTCAGTCTCTGACGGCCCCTGAAACGGCGGGTTACCACACGAGTCCCTTGGTAAAAGAATGTTTTGGTAATCCACGACATTTTCTTAAGGAAAAAGAAGGAGAAGAAAGTTGGAGATGGGTCGTGAAAATGGCGAAGGAAAATGCAATTTATACAAGGAGGGAGGCCAAGGCATTGAATAACTTCCCAACCACCCTGACAGGAGAAACAACCAATCAGCACACCAGCACGCTGCCCAAAAATCCATTTTGTGCACGAGGCAATCATGACCCAAGGAACAATTACACTCTTGGCATGCCCAATAACAGAAGAGACTCCCCTCGGGAATACGCGAACGCATTAAGTGCACTGGTAAGAGACACAAGTCAACTCCCCTCCACCAAGAGTCCACCTGCCGAAGGGGAACCCTGCTTCCCCCCAGCAGGTGAGGGCCAATTGATGAGGGTCGAAGAGCCTGCGTTGGGCCGCCCGCCTAGCAGGCCCCATGAAGACCCCGTCCAGGGAACCAAGGAGCCTGCCCAGCAGGCCGTCAGGATAAGATACTAGGATTCCCCCAGTGAAACAAAGCTACAAGGAAGCCGCCTGCCTGGTAGGGTAAGGCGACTGGCTGTGAAGAGCGTGCAGGCACTCCCTACTCGCCTGCCTCCGGGCGACCTTCTCCCTGAGCAGGGCCGTGGTCCCCAGAAGCCCCCTCTGTCATCTTGCCTACAGGTAAGAGAGAATGAGTGGATGGGGGAAAAACCACGTGTCAATTTCCCATCCACTCATTCTTTCTCTCCCCACTTCTCTTTTCCTCTCTCTTGTGGGAAAGTATAAATACTCTTCCATTTCCCACATGAAAGGAGTTGGATTTTCTCTCTCTAGACTCTCACTCCTAAAAACGCCACCTAGTTCCTCACGAGCTAGGTTCATCAAGGCATTTCACGGACTAACTTAGGCATCGGAGAGGGTTCCCTCGGACAACCTCCGAGGCCCTGTGCGTTCATTGTGCAGGAAGCAGGCCAACTCCGCCGGGAAGGTCCGATCAAGGGAGAGGGATAAAGGAGAGGTTTAAGGAAATCAGGCGATCCGTTACTTACCAACAATCCGATTATACAACCCGGATCCAGAGCCGGGTTAATTGTTTCCGTGACCGGAACAAAGGTTAACAACAATTTATCCAATTTAGATCACTCAACTCCAAAGTTCATAGTTTACAACCTTAAACAACGATCAACGATATAATCCTTAAGAAACACGGGTAATCTATGTCAACCAAAATTTCTAACCACAATAACGAAAACCTTCAATGGCACCACAACATTTAAACTAACACTTTAAACAATACTCTATGATCCCGAATATTCGCGGTGCATTCATCCAATAAGCATCAGGTAAGAATCCCAAAGTAGTATTATCAGTTACACTTAACTCATTTCTAGGTTAGGTACTAGGTATCCATCCAATATGATATACTCTTACCACTCCAAAACATCATTCAATTTTAAGTACTCTCTATAATCATGTAACCTATAACCCAAGGTTCAGTGTCTAAAGTGTCATTCTAATTCCATCAAACAATAATTTGCCATTCAAATTAATCCTCAAGAATTTCTTACTCGCTTAAAAGATAGGGTAGAATCACAATCCTCGAACCAGGTAGCAAGGGTTCTAGACCTCAAACATCTATAACTTTTCACGGGGTTCACTAAGACAGAATCCGGTTTAACCGAAGAATCTCAAGAGAAAGATGGTAGAATAGAGAAATAGAACAAGGATTCACCAAGCGAAAGAAGATGAGAATTTAAAAGAGAAGAATTGGAAGAAGTAGAGGAAGGAAGAAAAGAATCGATGATCCTAAATAGCTAAGATTTAAAACGAGAGAAGAATCTTCGGACCTCTAAGGTTTCACAAAGGAACTCACGGTATCTTCATCTACTCGTAGAGGAACGAGCACGAACTGCAACATCATGGAACAAGAATCTTCTCTTGATCATCTAACCTGTAGCTTGAGCAAACTAAATCTGAGCTGAAAGGTCACCATTGAATCTTCCTTGTAGCACAAAGTTGTCCACTCGAATCAGCAGGTGTTGAGAATTCTAAGAAGGTCTTGTCCCGATCTAGAGCAACATCACGTCAGCATCTGGATCACCCATCTTCCTCCAGATAAAAGCAACAAATATTCAATACTAATCATTGAGTTACAAGAACATACAATCCTAACAGTTAAGTCCTTATTTTGTTTCTACCCATCTCTCACTAATATTTCTTTAATGTTCAAATCATTTACTGGTATTTTTCCTAAAATCAGGTGTAAGCGTCGGGAGCAACAATGCTCTGATACCAACTGTAATCCCCTAGAAAATCTAACGTAATACAGTGGCGGAAACACTGTAGAGTTGAGATTATAACACACTGACAAACTATATCTTATTAAAATAAATGGTAAGTCAATACAATGACCTCTTTTTACAAAAGGGCTAAAAGAAAAATCTCCAAACAGGTTTATACAAATCCATAAATTACAAGAATGAAGGAGTAGGATCCACGCTACTCGCTAGCTCACACCTTAAACCTAACAGCAAAAACCGGTCATGTTATAAACATAACAGCCACGTCAGTGGGGAGTAACTCGGACGTTCTCCCAGCCATATTATATCATACGGAAAAATAATAGTATCATTATATCAAAATAGTTAAGATGGAAAACATTACAAGATATAATAAAAATAAGCTTTCGGAGAAAACTTAAAATATTGGAACAATAAAATCAGAACTAGTTCTCAAAAGAAAACTTCAAATATTTGCCAACCTGCAACCAAAATGTATCGATAATAATAAAATAATCAAAATGGCGTTATGGATAGGATTAGTGTAGACGGCTAGAATTTCACTAGGAGAATACTAAAACTAGCTTCGAGAACTTAGTTCAAACAAATCAAACTTCGATCTCTAACTAGGCTACTCAACTATAATAGGACGGCGACTTATAAATGCGTGGCCCTAGTTTAAGATAATATGCACACCCCTCCCGAGCACCATAAATACTCAGTTCAACCCGACGGCGTCTTACCACTACTACAAATGAGCACTTGGGCCACGACTGAATTCGTGGTAAAAGTGCTAAATTTTCGTGGCTAAAGTACTTTGCCACGGAAAAACCATCCGTGGCGCAAGTGGCCGTGGCAAACAAATAGCCACGGGAAAAAAAAGTGTGGCAAGTATTGATTTTATTGCCACGGAGTCTCCCGTGGCTAGAATTAATTTTTTGCCACGGATTATTCCGTGGCTAATTATTTTTGTAGCGAAATATTTATTCCGGTGACAAAATATATAATAAATTAAATAAATTAATAACCGTAAGAATTCTCTACCCCTATAGTAGTCACATCTGGACCGGTTACTAGCTTTATAGCTGAGTCAAGCTGAGTCACTACTCTCACTCAAGCACGCTTAACTGTGGAGTTCTTATGGGCAGCTACCAGAAATGAAATTGAACTTTATTGATCTAATCATTGGTTTGAATTCTTTTAAAGTGATGTTTTTTTCAAACTACATTTTCTTTTGAGTAATTAATTTTTTTTTCCCTTATGATTTACATATTAGGATTAAAAAATTATTATTCCGGAAAAAAATAATTCGAAGTTGATTTTCGGACTCATGATTCCATTAATTTATCGATATTTTTATTTTAGTTTCTATTTTCCACGTTCTTTTATTGCTAGTTCTTTCGATATGTTTTTTTTCTTTTCGTTATCGGTCGTTATTTTATATAATCAGTTTTTTTATCCTCATTGAGTTTCCTCTAGCCTACTTCAAGTTTTACCCGAATTTTATTTTTTTATTAAGTATATTTTATTTTAAATTCATTTTTTAAAATATCTTCCAAATAATATTACAGAACAGCTACCGAATAAACAGTTGACGATAAATTAATTTTGGATTTTCACATTATTAGTCCTTAATTATTAGATTTTCTTACTTGTATTTGTTAATTATTTGATTTTGTCACTTATACCTCTCTTTTTTTGAAAAATTATTTTAACTTGTTATTGAACTTAGGCACGACGTTCTAATACGTTAATGTTTCTTCCAAACCAAACAACTTGAAAGACAATTAATTACAAAAATAATTATTGTTTTCGCAGTCAAAGTTAATTTCATAAAAAAATATAGACCGATTAGAATTCTTAAATACGAGTTTAATAAAGCGGTTTTTTTCACACTGAAAATATTGTAAGAAAATCAATAATTTGGACAAGAATCATGCTCAGTCACTTTTTTTAAAGTTTTTTTGTCTTAAAAAGAAGTGTATTACATGTGACAAAATTAATTAATTAAGCGGTAAAAATGAAAGAGTCTTAAATAATATTAGATGTCTTAATGATGGATGATCAATAACATACTAATTTTACTTGATATGCTATGTACGCCGCATTTTAGCTAGCATATATTACACTATGTAAATGTTAGTTGTCTTTCAAAATTCATACTTAAGATTATAAAATTTTAATCAAACATCTTGTCAAATTAAGAGAAATCAATTGCTTTACAAATGATGATTAATAAAAAATCAACAAATTAGACAACCAAAGTTTTCTTGTATTTCATTTTACAAAAAATCTATTTTTTTTTTCTTAAAACTAAATAAAATAATACGAATTATTTTTATTAATAAAATATTTTCAAATTTAATATTTTTTTTCTTCATATTATCTTTAACTTTGAATTTTAATGAATTTGTAAGATCAATAATTGACACTCGGCTTAACTTGAAAGTAATTTGATTAAAATTTGGAGAACCATTAGCCACATGCGTTTATTACATTTGTGGCTAAAAAATAATTTTGCCACGGAAGTTAATTATGTCGTGCCTAAATAATATTTGCCACTGAACAAATTCGTGGCTAAATATATTTTTGCCACAGGTGTGACATCTTTCGTGGCAATAGTGATTATTGGCCACGACTTTAATAAAATTCGTGGCGCAAGTGAATTTTTGCCACAGGAAAAATTGTTCCCGTGGCATATTTTATTTCCCAAGTAGTGAATCAAATCTTTCCCGTGGCTAGGTAAAATTTAGCCACAAATAACAAATTTTCGTGGCATAATTATTGGCGCAAGTGTCAATTTGTTGTAGTGTACACTGCGAGGCACAAGTTTAAGGTCAAAATGTACACACACTCTCGAACACCATATATGCTCGGTTCAACAACTAGTGTGCCCCATAAAGACACACCAGCCTTATAGTTGATGGCAAAACCGTAAACCCCAGAATATAATACTCTAAACCTCACACTTGCCCATATTCCATAACTCCAAAACAAGCCATTATCGATATTGAGAATAAATATAATCAGTAATAATATGAGGATAAAAGGGGTAAACATTTTATATTAAATAGGAAACTTTTATAAATAGAAACTTACTAATTTTAGAAACTTACTAAGAATAGAAATATTATTATAGAAGATACGTAAGTGATTAAAATGAGTGAAATGTATAAAAATAGCATTTCTAACGAAATTAACGTTTTATTATTATCGTCGTTATCGTAACTTTAATATATTTCTAAAATTCGTTACCCAAAATATAAATAAAATATAATAAGTCATTTTATAGTATTTTATAAATAATTAGGAAATCGAGTTAAAACTATAAATTATAGAAAAGAGATGTTTTAAGAAAATGATATCAAAATTAATTGAGTCGACGAACTTTATAAATGAAATGAAATTTACGAAGAATTCAAATGATTTTTAACAGATAGTTTTTTATTAATAAATAATATGGATTTTAATCAAAATAGTCAATTGGAAACAAATAGGAAATTATTAGTGAAAATAGTCTCGACTAAAAATATATTTAAAACAAAATCGACTAATTTCTCATTTATTAGAATAAATCGTAAAACAAAAACTAATTTATTAACAAGTATACAAATTTCGATTAAAATATAAAAATACGATTTTTAAGTGAAAATTATAAATTAACAAAACTTGATGAAATATGAAATCGACATTATTTAGTTACTGTGTCACGATAACCAACAAAATATTATAACGATCGTAAATAATTAAATTACTAATAATTTATGAAACAAAATCGAAAACTTGTAAAATATTTATAAGGCATACGATTTAAAATTAATATAATTAGCAAATAATAAATAGCTAAAATTAGGAAAACCGAAGTAAGAATATTTACTACATACTACTACTCAAACATACGATATAAAATCGAGTAACGTCATAAAGTTACCTTAAGTGGAGATCCAAACGATCACGTACTTGACCAGTCCAAGTTCCAATTTCGTGCCCGACCTTTGCTCCTCAATAACTTCAGGACCCAACGAAAATGAGAGTGAACACAACATAAACAAAAGTCGGAATTAATGGAGATTGAAAAGGGGCTGAGGAAGCACGAAAAACGTGACAAGGCACCACAAAGGAAAGAAAGAAGGAACCGATATCGAGACTAGGCAGGCTAAGATTCAGAATTGAGACAAAGGAGGAAATAGTTCGATAACAACAAGGGAATGAAGGAGTAACAAAACGAAACACGACAACTCGACCACAAGAACGGAAAAAGAAGAGAACACGAGTTCAAAGTACCAAACGCGCTAACCACAACGAACAGTGACAGCAAGATGGCGTAGTGGTAGCAGCAGCTAATATAGCACCAGATACGGGATTGAAATAGCATCAAACAACGATGTACGATAAGAAATGAAGACTAATAAAAATCACGAAACATTTGCAGAAAAACGGAGCAGCAGCAACTTCAGAACGGAAGTAAACCCAGACCAGTAACTTAATGTACTAACAACGATAGCAGCGGCAGAAATGGCGACAACAGAACCGATCAGGGAAGAAGAAGAAGGAAAGAAGAAGAAAATGAAGGAGAAACAAACAACAACAGTAGGAGTACGGTTATCAAACCACACGAAAAGTAGCAGCAACAACTACCGATCGAAAAAGGGAAGAAGCAGAACAATAGTGAGCAACAGCGGACAGCAAACAAAGAAATAAGAACAGAAGAAGGAGAAAAAGAAGAAAACAGCATCAGACATCATCAGCGAAAGAGGAAGAAGAACAAGGAACAACACGCATCATCGCGACATCGAGAACAACAAGACAGCAGCGACAAAAACAATAGAATAAGGACTAGCAGGTGCGCAACACAATTAGCAGCGGCAACAGTAATAACAACAACAGGAAGAGTGGAAAACGAAGAAGAAGGAGAAGAACATCAGGATGAACACACGGACAGCAACACAAACAAACAGAACGAAGAAGGGGAAGGAACTCACAGCAAAAGTAATGGCAGAAGAGAGCAGCAATAGTGAAGAAATGGCAGCAGCAGCGGCACAAACAGAGCAGAACGTAGCAGCAGCATTACGCAGCAGTAGCAGTACGCAGCAGCGGTAGAACAGGGCATCAGAGGAGGGAGAATGCGAAGAGAAAAGGGGAAACAAAGCGGTAATGACGGGGAAAAGTCTGGGAGTGCAAAGGTGAAGCGGTGGGAGTAAATTAAGGAAAAGGAAGGGGAGGAGTATGAGGCGGTGGAATGTGAAGAAAGGGGAATGAATAACAAATAGAGGGATGAACGTAATAAAGGTGAAAAACATGAAGTCAAGCGGTCCCACAAATTAAGATGGGTGAAAGAGAAACGGATTAATTAAATGAATCGTCTCGGAAACACGAATTAAACGAATTCCATAACGATAAGTTGACTGACCCACGAATCGGGTTAAAACGAGTTAATAAAATTAATACATAATCGGACCGTCAGATAAAATGAGTAAATAGATTATTCGAGACGAAAACAAAGCTTGTAGAAATAAATAATTAAACTATCAAATAGTATTTCCCGATAAATAATAAATTTTCGATGAAGTGAATTAAATTGATTTCTCGAGGAAAGAAAATAAATATTTTGACGAAACTTAAAATAAATGAGCTTCGAGCTTAATATATATAAATAAAAAGAATTTCGAATTTAAATCGTCGAAATAGATTTTCGATAAGAATTAAATTAAATGTATAAAATAAATCAAAATAAAAATAAAAATATGTTTTAAATATAAGAAGAGTTTCCGAGACAAATGGAATTTTAAGAGTTTGAAACGATTAAACGATAAATTCGTTTTATAATAATATTTTTTTTTAGGAATTACGAGTTAAATCGTAAACAAATAAAAAAAATACGAACATAACTTTTAATTTATAAAATCAGGGGTGTTACAATCTTCCCCACTAAAAATAAAGTTTCGTCCTCGAAACTATCAAAAACGTAATAATAGAATGGAAAACAAGGTTATATCGTTTGAACAAAAGGAGAATGCTTAATTCGTATCACAATCTCGGTTTAAAAAATTTATAGCTTCAAGCATGACATGGAACCGAAATCGAAGACAAAAATTTATTTCAAGATGAGTTGGGCTTAGTTGCCCAAAGTTTAAAATCATTTAAATTAATAAGATCGTAAGATAAAAATTATTCGATACAATAATGACAATAAATAATATTTGTAAACGTACTCGAGAGGGAGAGTACCCAAATATTTTCAAAGCAACAGTAAAACATTTTGATTAAGAAATTCGACAATAAAATAAACTTAGTACCAAACAAAAATTTGAGAAATAAAGTTTTGTAGTTAGTAAATAAGAATCGAATCAGTCGACATACATTTTCAATAACAGATTTAAAGTCTAACGACAATAAAACAACAATTTAGACGTACGAAGTTTTTCGAAAATATTAAATCGTTTTACATAATAATTTTATAAAAATCCAAAATTTTTGCAATTATGAAAGTTTGCATAAAATCTCGATCACGCGAAAATCAAAATTTAAATTTTAAATAATTTCAAAATACTTTAAAATAAATTATTAAGATCCTTTTGAAACCTGACCAAAATAAAACAGAGACGAAATACAAAGTTTTGAAATTTATAACTCAAAATGTTAAAATTTCATGAAAATCAAAATATGTAGATTAGTCAAACTTTTCATAACGCAAGTTTGGGTAAAAATGATAAACGGATAAATATAGTCGAAGTCAACGACAAATCGAAACAAAAGTTTTCCAACACGATAAAGAGGTCAAAGGGATTGGCCGAAGAAGAAGTAGCAGGATTTAAGAAAAGCTAAAGGGAGGAACGAAAAGGAGAGTCAAATGAAGCTCTCAAGGAATTACATAAGAAGTTAACCATCTCGAGATTCCTGGTACGACTCCCACAACACGGTTCCTAATTTCCATCAAATACGTCAAGTCCAATATTAGGCGCTAGGTGACACTACTCAGTCACAATCCCGAAAATGTCTTACGTGATTATCCAATCGTTCAAACGACACGATACTAATCCACAATGGTTTTACAATCTAATCTCATTAGTTATAATTCCAACGGCCATCAAAACACACCCAAACTTGCAATCGATAAGGTTCCTAAATCCAAAGCTCATAATGTTTGAACTCGAAATAAACTCCAAATTTCTCGAGTAAGGAACAGTAAACGAAATCCACTAATTTAACAATGTTCGGGCACAAAATCCTCAAAAATGATCACCAACATATTTATAATACCACAAGTACCAAAGTTGGGAAAGTACAACAATCCTCAAACACGCTCAAACCTATAGGTAACGGCGCAAACACTCACATTTTCAAACACGTCAACCTACTAAGGTTTCTGAGAATTCCACCAAGTTCATATCGTATCCGCGAAACCACCAAAATATTAACTCAACGAAGCCACAATCACGTTGGTCTAAGGGTTTCTGAACTATAAATCCATCAAGATGATTTGCGTTAAGTATTCCTCAAAACAACGCGATCAATCCAACCTTTAATTGTGCGACATGATTCTCTTCTTCAAGGTTAACAACAATTTATCCAATTTAGATCACTCAACTCCAAAGTTCATAGGTTACAACCTTAAACAACGATCAACGATATAATCCTTAAGAAACACGGGTAATCTATGTCAACCAAAATTTCTAACCACAATAACGAAAACCTTCAATGGCACCACAACATTTAGACTAACACTTTAAACAATACCCTATGATCCCGAATATTCGCGGTGCATCCATCTAATAAGCATCAGGTAAGAATCCCAAAGTAGTATTATCAGTTACACTTAACTCATTTCTAGGTTAGGTACTAGGTATCCATCCAATATGATATACTCTTACCACTCCAAAACATCATTCAATTTTAAGTACTCTCTATAATCATGTAACCTATAACCCAAGGTTCAGTGTCTAAAGTGTCATTCTAATTCCATCAAACAATAATTTGCCATTCAAATTAATCCTCAAGAATTTCTTACTCGCTTAGAAGATAGGGTAGAATCACAATCCTCGAACCAGGTAGCAAGGGTTCACTAGACCTCAAACATCTATAACTTTTCACGGGGTTCACTAAGACAGAATCCGGTTTAACCAAAGAATCTCAAGAGAAAGATGGTAGAATAGAGGAATAGAACAAGGATTCACCAAGCGAAAGAAGATGAGAATTTAAAAGAGAAGAATTGGAAGAAGTAGAGGAAGGAAGAAAAGAATCGATGATCCTAAATAGCTAAGATTTAAAACGAGAGAAGAATCTTCGGACTTCTAAGGTTTCACAAAGGAACTCACGGTATCTTCATCTACTCGTAGAGGAACGAGCACGAACTGCAACATCATGGAACAAGAATCTTCTCTTGATCATCTAACCTGTAGCTTGAGCAAACTAGATCTGAGCTGAAAGGTCACCATTGAATCTTCCTTGTAGCACAAAGTTGTCCACTCGAATCAGCAGGTGTTGAGAATTCTAAGAAGGTCTTGTCCCGATCTAGAGCAACATCACGTCAGCATCTGGATCACCCATCTTCCTCCAGATAAAAGCAACAAATATTCAATGCTAATCATTGAGTTACGAGAACATACAATCCTAACAGTTAAGTCCTTATTTTGTTTCTACCCATCTCTCACTAATATTTCTTTAATGTTCAAATCATTTACTGGTATTTTTCCTAAAATCAGGTGTAAGCGTCGAGAGCAACAATGCTCTGATACCAACTGTAATCCCCTAGAAAATCTAACGCAATACAGTGGCGGAAACACTGTAGAGTTGGGATTATAACACACTGACAAACTATATCTTATTAAAAGAAATGGTAAGTCAATACAATGACCTCTTTTTGCAAAAGGACTAAAAGAAAAATCTCCAAACGGGTTTATACAAATCCATAAATTACAAGAATGAAGGAGTAGGATCCACGCTACTCGCTAGCTCACACCCAAAACCCAACAGCAAAAACCTGTCATGTTATAAACATAACAGCCACGTCAGTGGGGAGTAACTCGGACGTTCTCCCAGCCATATTATATCATATGGAAAAATAATAGTATCATTATATCAAAATAGTTAAAATGGAAAACATTAAAAGATATAATAAAAATAAGCTTTCGGAGAAAACTTAAAATATTGGAACAATAAAATCAGAACAAGTTTTCAAAAGAAAACTTCAAATATTTGCCAACCTGCAACCAAAATGTATCGATAATAATAAAATAATCAAAATGGTGTTATGGATAGGATTAGTGTAGACGGCTAGAATTTCACTAGGAGAATACTAAAACTAGCTTCGAGAACTTAGTTCAAACAAATCAAACTTCGATCTCTAACTAGGCTACTCAACTATAATAGGACGGCGACTTATAAATGCGTGGCCCTAGTTTAAGATAATATGCACACCCCTCCCGAGCACCATAAATACTCAGTTCAACCCGACGGCGTCTTACACTGCGAGGCACGAGTTTAAGGTCAAAATGTACACACACTCCCGAACACCATATATGCTCGGTTCAACAACCAGTGTGCCCCATAAAGACACACCAGCCTTATAGTTGATGGCAAAACCGTAAACCCCAGAATATAATACCCTAAACCTCACACTTGCCCATATTCCATAACTCCAAAACAAGCCATTATCGATATTGAGAATAAATATAATCATTGTAATAATATGAGGATAAAAGGGGTAAACATTTTATATTAAATAGGAAACTTTTATAAATAGAAACTTACTAATTTTAGAAACTTACTAAGAATAGAAATATTATTATAGAAGATACGTACGTGATTAAAATGAGTGAAATGTATAAAAATAGCATTTCTAACGAAATTAACATTTTATTATTATCGTCGTTATCGTAACTTTAATATATTTCTAAAATTCGTTACCCAAAATATAAATAAAATATAATAAGTCATTTTATAGTATTTTATAAATAATTAGGAAATCGAGTTAAAACTATAAATTTTAGAAAAGAGATGTTTTAAGAAAATGATATCAAAATTAATTGAGTCGACGAACTTTATAAATGAAATGAAATTTACGAAGAATTCAAATTATTTTTAACAGATAGATTTTTATTAATAAATAATATGGATTTTAATCAAAATAGTCAATTGGAAACAAATAGGAAATTATTAGTGAAAATAGTCTCGACTAAAAATATATTTAAAACAAAACCGACTATTTTCTCATTTATTAGAATAAATCGTAAAACCAAAACTAATTTATTAACAAGTATACAAATTTCGATTAAAATATAAAACTACGATTTTTAAGTGAAAATTATAAATTAACGAAACTTGATGAAATATGAAATCGACATTATTTAGTTACTAGTGTCACGATAACCAACAAAATATTATAACGATTGTAATTAATTAAATTACTAATAATTTATGAAACATAATCGAAAACTTGTAAAATATTTATAAGGCATACGATTTAAAATTAATATAATTAGCAAATAATAAATAGCTAAAATTAGGAAAACCGAAGTAAGAATATTTACTACATACTACTACTACTCAAACATACGATATAAAATCGAGTAACGTCATAAAGTTACCATAAGTCGAGATCCAAACGATCACGTACTTGACCAGTCCAAGCTCCAATTTCGTGCCCGACCTTTGCTCCTCAATAACTTCAGGACCCAACGAAATTGAGAGTGAACACAACATAAACAAAAGTCAGAATTAATGGAGATTGAAAAGGAGCTGAGGAAGCACGAAAAACGTGACAAGGCACCACAAAGGAAAGAAAGAAGGAACCGATATCGAGACTAGGCAGGCTAAGATTCAGAATTGAGACAGAGGAGGAAATAGTTCGATAACAACAAGGGAATGAAGGAGTAACAAAACGAAACACGACAACTCGACCACAAGAACGGAAAAAGAAGAGAACACGAGTTCAAAGTACCAAACGCGCTAACCACAACGAACAGTGACAGCAAGATGGCGTAGTGGTAGCACCAGCTAATATAGCACCAGATACGGGATTGAAATAGCATCAAACAACGATGTACGATAAGAAATGAAGACTAATAAAAACCACGAAACATTTGCAGAAAAACGGAGCAGCAGCAACTTCAGAACGGAAGTAAACCCAGACCAGTAACTTAATGTACTAACCACGATAGCAGCGGCAGAAATGGCGACAACAGAACCGATCAGGGAAGAAGAAGAAGGAAAGAAGAAGAAAATGAAGGAGAAACAAACAACAACAGTAGCAGTACGGTTATCAAACCACACGAAAAGTAGCAGCAACAACAACCGATCGAAAAAGGGAAGAAGAAGAACAATAGTGAGCAATAGCGGACAGCAAACAAAGAAATAAGAACAGTTGAAGGAGAAAAAGAAGAAAACAGCAGCAGACATCATCAACGAAAGAGGAAGAAGAACAAGGAACAACACGCATCTTCGCGACAACGAGAACAACAAGACAGCAGCGATAAAAACAATAGAATAAGGACGAGCAGGTGCGCAACACAATTAGAAGCGGCAACAGTAATAACAACAACAGGAAGAGAGGAAAACGAAGAAGATGGAGAAGAACATCAGGATGAACAAACGGACAGCAACACAAACGAACAGAACGAAGAAGGGGAAGGAACTCACAGCAAAAGTAATGGCAGAAGAGAGCAGCAATAGTGAAGAAATGGCAGCAGCAGCGGCACAAATAGAGAAGAACGTAGCAGCAGCATTACGCAGCAGTAGCAGTACGCAGCAGCGGCAGAACAGGGCATCAGAGGAGGGAGAATGCGAAGAGAAAAGGGGAAACAAAGCGGTAATGACGGGGAAAAGTCTGGAAGTGCAAAGGTGAAGCGGTGGGAGTAAATTAAGGAAAAGGAAGGGGAGGAGTATGAGGCGGTGGAATGTGAAGAAGGGGGAATGAATAACAAATAGAGGGATGAACTTAATAAAGGTGGAAACCATGAAGTCAAGCGGTCCCACAAATTAAGATGGGTGAAAGAGAAACGGATTAATTAAATGAATCGTCTCGGAAACACGAATTAAACGAATTCCATAACGATAAGTTGACTGACCCACGAATCGGGTTAAAACGAGTTAATAAAATTAATACATAATCGGACCGTCAGATAAAATGAGTAAATAGATTATTCGAGACAAAAACGAAGCTTATAGAAATAAATAATTAAACTATCTAATAGTATTTCCCGATAAATAATAAATTTTCGATGAAGTGAATTAAATTGATTTCTCGAGGAAAGAAAATAAATATTTTGACGAAACTTAAAATAAATGAGCTTCGAGCTTAATATATATAAATAAAAAGAATTCCGAATTTAAATCGTCGAAATAGATTTTCGATAAGAATTAAATTAAATGTATAAAATAAATCGAAATAGAAATAAAAATATGCTTTAAATATATGAATAGTTTCCGAGACAAATGGAATTTTAAGAGTTTGAAACGATTAAACGATAAATTCGTTTCATAATATTTTTTTTTAGGAATTACGAGTTAAATCGTAAACAAATAAAAAAAATACAAACATAACTTTAAATTTATAAAATCAGGGGTGTTACAATCTTCCCCACTAAAAAGAAGTTTCGTCCTCAAAACTAACAAAAACATAATAATAGAATGGAAAACAAGGTTATATCGTTTGAACAAAAGGAGAATGCTTAACTCGTATCACAATCTCGGTTTAAAAAATTTATAGCTTCAAGCATGACATGGAACCGAAATCGAAGACAAAAATTTATTTCCAGATGAGTTGGGCTTAGTTACCCAAAGTTTAAAATCATTTAAATTAATAAGATCGTAAGATAAAAATTATTCGATAAAATAATGACAATAAATAATATTTGTAAACGTACTCGAGAGGGAGAGTACCCAAATATTTTCAAAACAACAGTAAAACATTTTGATTAAGAAATTCGACAATAAAATAAACTTAGGACCAAACAAAAATTAGAGAAATCAAGTTTTGTAGTTAGTAAATAAGAATCGAATCAGTCGACATACATTTTCAATAACAGATTTAAAGTCTAACGACAATAAAACAACAATTTAGACGTACGAAGTTTTTCGAAAATACTAAATCGTTTTACATAGTAATTTTATAAAAATCCAAAATTTTTGCAATTATGAAAGTTTTCATAAAATCTCGATCACGTGAAAATCAAAATTTAAATTTTAAATAATTTCGAAATACTTTAAAATAATTTATTAAGACCCTTTAGAAACATGACCAAAATAAAACAGAGACGAAATACAAAGTTTGGAAATATATAACTCAAAATGTTAAAATTTCATGAAAATCAAAATCTGTAGATTAGTCAAACTTTTCATAACACAAGTTTGGGTAAAAATGATAAACGGATAAATATAGTCGAAGTCAACGACAAATCGAAACAAAAGTTTTCCAACCCGATAAAGAGGTAAAAGGGATTGGTTCAAACGACACGATACTAATCCACAATGGTTTTACAATCTAATCTCATTAGTTATAATTCCAACGGCCATCAAAACACACCCAAACTTGCAATCGATAAGGTTCCTAAATCCAAAGCTCATAATGTTTGAACTCGAAATAAACTCCAAATTTCTCGAGTAAGGAACAGTAAACGAAATCCACCAATTTAACAATGTTCGGTTACAAAATCCTCAAAAATGATCACCAACATATTTATAATACTACAAGTACCAAAGTTGGAAAAGTACAACAAATCCTCAAACACGCTCAAACCTATAGGTAACGGCGCAAACACTCACATTTTCAAACACGTCAACCTACTAAGGTTTCTGAGAATTCCACCAAGTTCATATCGTATCCGCGAAACCACCAAAATATTAACTCAACGAAGCCACAATCACGTTGGTCTAAGGGTTTCTGAACTATAAATCCATCAAGATGATTCGCGTTAAGTATTCCTCAAAACAATGCGATCGATCCAACCTTTAATTGTGCGACATGATTCTCTTCTTCAAGGTTAACAACAATTTATCCAATTTAGATCACTCTACTCCAAAGTTCATAGGTTACAACCTTAAACAACGATCAACGATATAATCCTTAAGAAACACGGGTAATCTATGTCAACCAAAATTTCTAACCACAATAATGAAAACCTTCAATGGCACCACAACATTTAGACTAACACTTTAAACAATACCCTATGATCCCGAATATTCGTGGTGCATCCATCCAATAAGCATCAGGTAAGAATCCCAAAGTAGTATTATCAGTTACACTTAACTCATTTCTAGGTTAGGTACTAGGTATCCATCCAATATGATATACTCTTACCACTCCAAAACATCATTCAATTTTAAGTACTCTCTATAATCATGTAACCTATAACCCAAGGTTCAGTGTCTAAAGTGTCATTCTAATTCCATCAAACAATAATTTGCCATTCAAATTAATCCTCAAGAATTTCTTACTCGCTTAGAAGATAGGGTAGAATCACAATCCTCAAACCAGGTAGCAAGGGTTCACTAGACCTCAAACATCTATAACTTTTCACGGGGTTCATGATGGTAGGGATTTGTCGCGAATCCCACCGATCAAATAATTAACCAGCAAAACCTAACTAGGGTAACAAGGGTAAGTCGGGTCGAATCCACGGGGACGGTAATGTATAGCCTAGACTAGGTCGGCCCAAATACGAGACTAAGTCAACGAGCTAAGCTAGAGAATGATAAGAGGGAGAGAGGCTAAGACTATGACTAAGAAGAACAACTAAGGAAAACGGGCTAGGATTAGGTCGGGGTCAAAGGGGTAACGGAACGGTCAAGGAGGAGCTAATGTGAAGGAGGTAGTAGGGTAATCTAGGTAATCTAACTTAGACTCACCTAGAGGTTCCTCATGGAACCCATCCGGCGACACACATGACAAAGAAAGGCAAGAAAAACAAGCATTCCAACCTACTTAGTCATTCAAGCATTCCAACAAACATGTAATATGCATCAACCTAAGAGGAAACCCAAATCTTCCACCAACATCTCCAACAAACCCTTAATCACCCAATTAACACCCTAATCACCCTACTAACCCTAGCAAGAGTCTACTCAAACTTATCTAAACTAATTCTAACAAGAACAAGATAAACCAACACAAGAACAAGAGGAAACAACACAAAGATCAAAACATACATAAACAAACTAGTGAAAATGATGAACAACAATCAAAGATTTAAAACTTGGAAGATTAAACATGAAAGATTAAAGGAAAAGATAAAGGAAAGATTATACCAACTACAAAGGATGAAAAGGAGAACACTTGTATAGAAGAAAACCCAAATAATTCCACCAAGGTTGTCAATCTTGGGTGGATTCTTCAAGAGATCCAATAATACAAGATTAAACTAAGATTAACTACTAATTACCGACTAATCTACACTAATCTAATCTAATCTAACCTAAAGTAGTCTAGGGTTTAATGTCTAATGAAGTGCATAAGCTAGATTTACAAGAAGAGGGGTATTTATAGGGTTACAAATGGAAGGGAGAAGAAAGAAAGTGAAATGCGGGTGGAACTGGGTGGTCCCGACCGGGACGGGTCATCCCGACCGGGACGGACCCACCATCCCGACCGGGATGGGTTGGTCCCGACCGGGACGGCCATGCATTGGCACTTCCAAACGTGCACTTCATCCCCGACGGGATGAGGTGCATACCCGTCGGGGATGAGTCTTGTAGCCTCCAATATGACCCTTTTGGTTCCTCCTTGCCTCACATAGACTTCTCATCGATTCTCGGGACTCGGGATCGGGTCTCGGAGGCTCGGGATTGGGTCCCAAGGTCTCGGGGTCGATTCCAAAGCATCGAGTCATCGTTCCTTTATCTCGTTGGCTCCAAAATGTGTATGTATCGAGTCGGAATCGCTCCAACTCTTCCAAATAGGTCTCGAGAACCTGAAACGAACTAAAGGAAGCATAAGAAGCCCCTAAACCGCACCCAAGGAGCGATTCTACAAGGAAAAAGGGACCAAAACACTACAAAATAGGCACTACAAACCACACTTATCAACTCCCCCACACTTAACCCTTATTCGCCCTCGAGTAAGCACAAACTAACTACTATACTAGCCGAATGGGTATTAGCGCACCCTACGCCCTTTCAACTCACGCGAGTGCACTTAGAGGAAAAGTGCACTCCGCAAGGCAAGTCGGGTCTTGCGACAAAACTGTGGATGCAACCGGACACAAAACACATAAACAAACAAACACACAAACAAACACACAAAAGGTTGCACCCAAAAGAAAAGAAATACCGCTTCCCTCAAACAAGCGGTGAAAGAAGCACCGGTTTAGGACTCAAGGCAAGTGACAACGTTCCCAATCTATCAATACAAACCAAGACGGACTAAACCCTAATAGTATGACGACAAAGCAATAAAAACGTTGGTAACTTACCTCGGTTCCTCCCAACCTTCTAAGAACGTACTACGGGACGATCGGCGGGATGGAAAAAGGATGAACCACGGTGTTAGTCGACACTGTAGGTAAGTGAGACCCCGCCCTCTTTAGCAAAGAGCCAAGAGGGTCGTCCCATGTCCGAAACCGCCTAACTAGTCCAAGTAAAAAGTGGAAATATGCAAAATGAGGGAAGACCGACTAATGCCGCTATCATCCTTCCTCGGGACTCGGTCCTTTGGTAGGCCCTTCATGGCAAAAGTAGGAAAAAGGCTTATTTTTGTGGGGTGAGGTTTCTATTTTTGTGAGACGATTTTCTTTTGGCATTTTCTCTTTTCTTTTGCATTTTTGTTTTGTTTTGCCATGCCAATTCTTTTTCTTCTTTTCTATTTTCTTTTTGGCTTTTGTGCCTTTTCTTTTTCTTCATTCTTTTCTTTCTTTCATTTTCTTTCATTTTCTTTCCTTTGCCCTTTTTGGCAAGATTTGGCTTTTTGGCATTTCTTTGTATGACAAGAAAGAGAAGAATCAACAATTTGCAATTTTATTGTGTGGAAATGTGTGAGAGGTAGGTAAATGGGTGAGTCGGGACGGCGCCTTCCCTTCAAACCCACAAAAAGTGGAGAACTTGGACTAATCAAACAATCCTAAACATGATCACCTAAGGGACGGGACTCGGTAACCAAGGCCTTTTCACACCGTGGGTGGTCATAATGGTCAAAATGCAAATCCCGTAGTAAATCCCTAGTAAGCTAGGTGGACTCAAGGTAAAGGACCAACGAATTCATTGATTTAGGGTCATTCTACTAGACTAAAGTCCAAGACTCGATTTATACTACTAGAAAGGGAAAGTAAGCACTCACACACTAGCCTGTAAACCGGGTTTTTAAAAACCATTTACACACAAGACACACAACAAAACACCAAACAAAGACTCAACGAAAGCGAAAGAAAAAAAGAAACAAAAGCAACAAAACAAGAACAACACAAAACGAACACAAATATAACAAAAACACCACCCCCTAGCTTCCAAATGAGCAACCAACCAACATCAAACTTTACAAAGCTCCTCCCGAGCACACATCATCACAAATCTCCTCCAAACTCACAAGAAGCAAAGAGGGAAAAAGGGATGAAGAGATGTTACCGGAAGTCTTGAAAGCTCACCAAAGCTAACGGCGATTAGGCAACCTATAAGGAAAAAGAGAGGGGCAAAACACACACAACAAAACAAAAATACGACATAACGACATAAAAAGGAAAAGACACAAGAAAAATCTTTTTGATTTTTGTGAATTTTTTTCAAATTTTTAGGATTTTTTAAAAATTTTTTCGAAAAACTACAAGAATAAAGCTAACTATGCTAGAATACCACTCCCCCACACTTAAGTCGATCCATGTCCTCATGCTCGACCGTAGTGCATGGGAGCACAAAAGAAACTACGAAAATAAAGCTAGAAATCAAAAAGAAAAGTGGAGAAAAGGGTAGAAGGTGTCCGGCCGGGGTGTAGTCAAGTCACCATGGGCCGAGACAAGAAAAAGATATGGATGGGGGAAGAAATAAAAAGAAGGAAATAAAAGGAAATGGGAGGGGAGGGCTAGGTGTAATCAAGTCACCTAGCCCGGATTCCGCCTAAATCCGACTAAATCCTCAAAAAGAAAGAGTGAAAAACTTGTAAAATTTGGATTTTGAAAATGACTCTCGATGTAGTCACATCATCGAGAATCGGGAGCAACAACTACCAAGGCCTCGAAGGCCACCATGACAAAGTGGAAGGGGATAAACAGGGGGAAAACAAGCAATAAAAAAAAATGGAAAAGAAAGGATAGTTGCTAGACCGCCCGGATAGCAACTCACTCGCTCCATCGTCTCAATGATCAATATAGGCACTTGCTTGTTGTCGTTATTGTCATCCTTCTTCAAGCTTGAGAAAACCGCACGGTAGAGGTAGTAATGGTGCTAGGGGGTGGGATTTGATGTGAATATCGGTCTAAAGTGAGGGGGAAATGAGGTTAAGGTATGTAAATGAGGCAGATGGGTGGTGTGATATGAGAAAGGAAGGTAGGGAGGTTGGGTGGGGGTATATAATGGTTGGGTGGGCTTAAATGTCTAAGAAGAGGCACCAAAAAGGAGTAGGGGGTCATCCCGGTCGGGATGGGTGGTCCTGGTCGGGATGACATACCCGTCCCGGTCGGGAAGCCTCCTTCCCGATCGGGATGACACTCCAGTGAACTCGATTTTTGGCACCCTCATCCCGATCGGGACGGCCCCATCCCGGCCGGGACGACACACCCTTCCCGGTTGGGAAGGGTCATCATGACTCCCATGACCCCAAAAACCGGCTCCCTATCTCACGATCCAAGCTCTATCAATAAAAACTTCTTTCTAGGAGTCATATTCACTTCACCTATCACAATAAACCCAAAATACCCATCAAATTCACTCCCTCACATCGCTCATCAAAATACCAAAACAATTACAAGAATATCACAAAACTAACAAAATCCAAGAAACAAAACACACAAATACAAGCACAAGTACTCTAAAGAAGAGAGGAGGGGAATATACAACATGACGGTTCTTTAGGAACTCCGTCAAACCTAGGATGGTGGACTCTTCTTCAACCATAGCCCTCAAGGGCATGGAGGAGCAAGTCGAACGCGCTACCGACATCAAAGTGAAGGCCCAAGAAGCGCTCGAGCCTAGCTAACCTCCACGGCCTCCAAGGTGGAGGCAAGAAGTAGGATTTCCAAGACCCAAAATCATCATTCGCGTCATCTCCGGGGTCTATCCATCCCACGAGCTCAACCGACCTCTTCCTCCCTAAGCACCGTCTCCAATCACAAGCAAGCTTCATCTCCAAGAAATAAGGCACAAAAAGCGGTTTTGGCCTCATCTCCTCAATGCACACCCCCACACTTTCCTCAAGTTGTGGTTCCCCATCTTCATCACTCGGCCCCACGTCATCTTGGAGAAGAGGATCGAAACTTCTACCGGCGGTTTCAATCTCTTCCAAGTCATTGCTTGGTGTACTAGTAAGGGGCTCTTGATGCTTATCCACATTATCACGCAAGGGCAACTCAAGGCTATCAATCTCACCCAAAAACTTCACAAACTCTACCAAATCATCCAACTCACCATCCTCCTCCAATTCCTCACCAATGTTGCCTTCACTAAGGGTTATCTCCTCATTCGTCTCTTTTTGGGTAGACGATTGAGGTTCTTCAAAGAAAATCTCTCTATCAAAGGGAACAACATTGGCGGCTTCATGGTTAGGTTGCTCCTCTTTCTCAAGTGGGCACCCTTCATCTAATTGCGATGCTCGGGATAAATACATTACGGTTTGAACCGATATTGCATTTAATCGAGCATCCCTCGCCTCGTTTTCCCTTGGAATTTGGGCCCATAATTCATCTTGTTCTTTTCGCAATTGAAGGGTCGTTTCTTGGAGGCTCCTTTGCATTTGAAGAAGCGATTGATACTCTTCCATGTCGGGCAATTGGTGATCATTGGGGTCTTGTAAGGCTCCTTGATAATCTTGATAATCTTGATGATAATCTTGATAATCTTGATTAAACATGGTGTCTTGATGATGCCCAAGGGGTGGGGCATCATATTGTTGGTAGTGAGGTTGAGGTGATTGGTGGTATTGTGGGTCATTGGGTTCATATTGTGGTTGGGGTGGAGGGTAATATTGTGGGTCTTGGTGGTATTGGCTTCCATAAGGTGAATCTTGATTGAACATGGTGGGTTCACAATCATAGCTTGAGTAATAGCCACCTTGATCGTAGGATTGATAGTCATTCACTTGTTGGTAGCCATTTCCATACTCTTGAGGATCATACCCATCTTGATTACCCCAAGAAGCTTGATAGTGGTAGGGGGACGTCATGTCATGGCTTTGGTTCATGGAAGAAGAGGAGTAGCTCATATCGGCTTCCATGTGTGGGGAGTTTAGATCAAACCCCATGCTCGCTCGAAAATCGTAGCTAATACCCGGTTGGAAACCACTCATTCTAGCAACCGTCCGTTAAAGCGGCTCTAAGTCGCAAGAAGAAGATAGTCACCACCTCTAAGCACAAACTGTAGACTAAGAACAAACGTGAGAAGTCTAGTGCTTTTTGGGCACTAGACAAGAGAGAAATAAACCACACACACACAAGAAGCAAGGTAACAAAAAGGAAAAAGAAAAACACAAACACAAAGACAAAGTCAAGTAACTAGGAAAACAAAGTCTAAACTAGCACCGTCCCCGGCAATGGCGCCAATTTGATGGTAGGGATTTGTCGCGAATCCCACCAATCAAATAATTAACCGGCAAAACCTAACTAGGGTAGCTAGGGTAAGTCGGGTCGAATCCACGGGGACGGTAATGTATAGCCTAGACTAGGTCGTCCCAAATACGAGACTAAGTCAACGAGCTAAGCTAGAGAATGATAAGAGGGAGAGAGGCTAAGACTATGACTAAGAAGAACAACTAAGGAAAACGGGCTAGGATTAAGTCGGGGTCAAAGGGGTAACGGAACGGTCAAGGAGGAGCTAGAGTGAAGGAGGTAGTAGGGTAATCTAGGTAATCTAACTTAGACTCACCTAACCCATCCGGCGACACACATGACAAAGGAAGGCAAGAAAAACAAGCATTCCAACCTACTTAGTCATTCAAGCATTCCAACAAACATGTAATATGCATCAACCTAAGAGGAAACCCAAATCTTCCACCAACATCTCCAACAAACCCTTAATCACCCAATTAACACCCTAATCACCCTACTAACCCTAGCAAGAGTCTACTAAGCATATCTAAACTAATTCTAACAAGAACAAGATAAACCAACACAAGAACAAGAGGAAACAACACAAAGATCAAAACATACATAAACAAACTAGTGAAAATGATGAACAACAATCAAAGATTTAAAACTTGGAAGATTAAACATGAAAGATTAAAGGAAAAGAAAAAGGAAAGATTATACCAACTACAAAGGATAAAAAGGAGAACACTTGTATAGAAGAAAACCCAAATAATTCCACCAAGGTTGTCAATCTTGGGTGGATTCTTCAAGAGATCCAATAATACAAGATTAAACTAAGATTAACTACTAATTATCGACTAATCTACACTAATCTAATCTAATCTAACCTAAAGTAGTCTAGGGTTTAATGTCTAATGAAGTGCATAAGCTAGATTTACAAGAGGAGGGGTATTTATAGGGTTACAAATGGAAGGGAGAAGAAAGAAAGTGAAATGCGGGTGGAACTGGGTGGTCCTGACCGGGACGGGTCATCCCGACAGGGACGGACCCACCATCCCGACCGGGACGGGTTGGTCCCGACCGGGACGGCCATGCAGTGGCACTTCCTAACGTGCACTTCATCCCCGACGGGATGAGGTGCATACCCGTCGGGGATGAGTCTTGTAGGCCTCCAATATGACCCTTTTGGTTCCTCCTTGCCTCACATAGACTTCTCATCGATTCTCGGGACTCGGGATCGGGTCTCGGAGGCTCGGGATTGGGTCCCAAGGTCTCGGGGTCGATTCCAAAGCATCGAGTCATCGTTGCTTTATCTCGTTGGCTCCAAAATGTGTATGTATCGAGTCGGAATCGCTCAAACTCTTCCAAATAGGTCTCGGGAACCTGAAACGAACTAAAGGAAGCATAAGAAGCCCCTAAACCGCTCCCAAGGAGCAATTCTACAAGGAAAAAGGGACCAAAACACTACAAAATAGGCACTACAAACCACACTTATCAGTTCACTAAGACAGAATCTGGTTTAACCAGAGAATCTCAAGAGAAAGATGGTAGAATAGAGGAATAGAACAAGGATTCACCAAGCGAAAGAAGATGAGAATTTAAAAGAGAAGAATTGGAAGAAGTAGAGGAAGGAAGAAAAGAATCGATGATCCTAAATAGCTAAGATTTAAAACGAGAGAAGAATCTTCGGACCTCTAAGGTTTTACAAAGGAACTCACGGTATCTTCATCTACTCGTAGAGGAACGAGCACGAACTGCAACATCATGGAACAAGAATCTTCTCTTGATCATCTAACCTGTAGCTTGAGCAAACTAAATCTGAGCTGAAAGGTCACCATTGAATCTTCCTTGTAGCACAAAGTTGTCCACTCGAATCAGCAGGTGTTGAGAATTCTAAGAAGGTCTTGTCCCGATCTAGAGCAACATCACGTCAGCATCTGGATCACCCATCTTCCTCCAGATAAAAGCAACAAATATTCAATGCTAATCATTGAGTTACAAGAACATACAATCCTAACAGTTAAGTCCTTATTTTGTTTCTACCCATCCCTCACTAATATTTCTTTAATGTTCAAATCATTTACTGGTATTTTTCCTAAAATCAGGTGTAAGCGTCGGGAGCAACAATGCTCTGATACCAACTGTAATCCCCTAGAAAATCTAACGCAATACAGTGGAGGAAACACTGTAGAGTTGGGATTATAACACACTGACAAACTATATCTTATTAAAAGAAATGGTAAGTCAATACAATGACCTCTTTTTACAAAAGGGCTAAAAGAAAAATCTCCAAACGGGTTTATACAAATCCATAAATTACAAGAATGAAGGAGTAGGATCCACGCTACTCGCTAGCTCACACCCAAAACCCAACACCAAAAACTTGTCATGTTATAAACATAACAGCCACGTCAGTGGGGAGTAACTCGGACGTTCTCCCAGCCATATTATATCATATGGAAAAATAATAGTATCATTATATCAAAATAGTTAAAATGGAAAACATTAATAGATATAATAAAAATAAGCTTTCGGAGAAAACTTAAAATATTGGAACAATAAAATCAGAACAAGTTCTCAAAAGAAAACTTCAAATATTTGCCAACCTGCAATCAAAATGTATCGATAATAATAAAATAATCAAAATGGCGTTATGGATAGGATTAGTGTAGACGGCTAGAATTTCAATAGGAGAATACTAAAACTAGCTTCGAGAACTTAGTTCAAACAAATCAAACTTCGATCTCTAACTAGGCTACTCAACCATAATAGGACGGCGACTTATAAATGCGTGGCCCTAGTTTAAGATAATATGCACACCCCTCCCGAGCACCATAAATACTCATTTCAACCCGACGACGTCTTACACTGCGAGACACGAGTTTAAGGTCAAAATGTACACACACTCCCGAACACCATATATGCTCGGTTCAACAACCAGTGTGCCTCATAAAGACACACCAGCCTTATAGTTGATGGCAAAACCGTAAACCCCAGAATATAATACTCTAAACCTCACACTTGCCCATATTCCATAACTCCAAAACAAGCCATTATCGATATTGAGAATAAATATAATCATTGTAATAATATGAGGACAAAAGGGGTAAACATTTTATATTAAATAGGAAACTTTTATAAATAGAAACTTACTAGTTTTAGAAACTTACTAAGAATAGAAATATTACTATAGAATATACGTAAGTGATTAAAATGAGTGAAATGTATAAAAATAGCATTTCTAACGAAATTAACAATTTATTATTATCGTCGTTATCTTAACTTTAATATATTTCTAAAATTCGTTACCCAAAACATAAATAAAATATAATAAGTCATTTTATAGTATTTTATAAATAATTAGGAAATCGAGTTAAAACTATAAATTTTAGAAAAGAGATGTTTTAAGAAAATGATATCAAAATTAATTGAGTCGACGAACTTTATAAATGAAATGAAATTTACGAAGAATTCAATTTTTTTTAACAGATAGTTTTTTATTAATAAATAATATGGATTTTAATCAAAATAGTCAATTGGAAACAAATAGGAAATTATTAGTGAAAATAGTTTCGACTAAAAATATATTTAAAACAAAATCTACTATTTTCTCATTTATTAGAATAAATCGTAAAACGAAAACTAATTTATTAACAAGTATACAAATTTCGATTAAAATATAAAAATACGATTTTTAAGTGAAAATTATAAATTAACGAAACTTGATGAAATATAAAATCGACATTATTTAGTTACTAGTGTCACGATAACCAACAAAATATTATAACGATCGTAAATAATTAAATTACTAATAATTTATGAAACAAAATCGAAAACTTGTAAAATATTTATAAGGCATACGATTTAAAATTAATATAATTAGCAAATAATAAATAGCTAAAATTAGGAAAACCGAAGTAAGAATATTTACTACATACTACTACTCAAACATACAATATAAAATCGAGTAACGTCATAAAGTTACCTTAAGTCGAGATCCAAGCGATCACGTACTTGACCAATCCAAACTCCAATTTCGTGCCCGACCTTTGCTCCTCAATAACTTCAGGACCCAACAAAAATGAGAGTGAACACAACATAAACAAAAGTCGGAATTAATGGAGATTGAAAAGGAGCTGAGGAAGCACGAAAAACGTGACAAGGCACCACAAAGGAAAGAAAGAAGGAACCGATATCGAGACTAGGCAGGCTAAGATTCAGAATTGAGACAGAGGAGGAAATAGTTCGATAACAACAAGGGAATGAAGGAGTAACAAAACGAAACACGACAACTCGACCACAAGAACGGAAAAAGAAGAGAACACGAGTTCAAAGTACTAAACGCGCTAACCACAACGAACAGTGACAGCAAGATGGCGTAGTGGTAGCAGCAGCTAATATAGCACCAGATACGGGATTGAAATAGCATCAAACAACGATGTACGATAAGAAATGAAGACTAATAAAAACCACGAAACATTTGCAGAAAAACGGAGCAGCAGCAACTTCAGAACGGAAGTAAACCCAGACCAGTAACTTAATGTACTAACAACGATAGCAGCGGCAGAAATGGCGACAACAGAACCGATCAGGGAAGAAGAAGAAGGAAAGAAGAAGAAGGAAAGAAGAAGAAATTGAAGGAGAAACAAACAACAACAGTAGCAGTACGGTTATCAAACCTCACGAAAAGTAGCAGCAACAACTACCGATCGAAAAAGGGAAGAAGAAGAACAATAGTTAGCAACAGCGGACAGCAAACAAAGAAATAAAAACAAAAGAAGGAGAAAAAGAAGAAAACATCAGCAGACATCATCAGCGAAAGAGGAAGAAGAACAAGGAACAACACGCATCATCGCGACAACGAGAACAACAAGATAGCAGCGACAAAAACAATAGAATAAGAACGAGCAGGTGCGCAACACAATTAGCAGCGGCAACAGTAATAACAACAACAGGAAGAGAGGAAAACGAAGAAGAAGGAGAAGAACATCAGGATGAACAAACGGACAGCAACACAAACGAACATAACGAAGAAGGGGAAGGAACTCACAGCAAAAGTAATGGCAAAAGAGAGCAGCAATAGTGAAGAAATGGCAGCAGCAGCGGCACAAACAGAGCAGAACGTAGCAGAAGCATTACGCAGCAGTAGCAGTACGCAGCAGCGGCAGAACAGGGCATCAAAGGAGGGAGAATGCGAAGAGAAAAGGGGAAACAAAGCGGTAATGACTGGGAAAAGTCTGGGAGTGCAAAGGTGAAGCGGTGAGAGTAAATTAAGGAAAAGGAAGGGGAGGAGTATGAGGCGGTGGAATGTGAAGAAGGGGGAATGAATAACAAATAGAGGGATGAACGTAATAAAGGTGGAAAACATGAAGTCAAGCGGTCCCACAAATTAAGATGGGTGAAAGAGAAACGGATTAATTAAATGAATCGTCTCGGAAACACGAATTAAACGAATTCCATAATGATAAGTTGACTGACCCACGAATCGGGTTAAAACGAGTTAATAAAATTAATACATAATCGGACCGTTAGATAAAATGAGTAAAGAGATTATTCGAGACGTAAACGAAGCTTATAGAAATAAATAATTAAACTATCAAATAGTATTTCCCGATAAATAATAAATTTTCGATGAAGTGAATTAAATTGATTTCTCGAGGAAAGAAAATAAATATTTTGACGAAACTTAAAATAAATGAACTTCGAGCTTAATATATATAAATAAAAAGAATTTCGAATTTAAATCGTCGAAATAGATTTTCGATAAGAATTAAATTAAATGTATAAAATAAATCGAAATAAAAATAAAAATATGTTTTAAATATAAAAAGAGTTTCCGAGACAAATGGAATTTTAAGAGTTTGAAATGATTAAACGATAAATTCGTTTTATAATAATTTTTTTTTTAGGAATTACGAGTTAAATCGTAAACAAATAAAAAAAAATACGAACATAACTTTAAATTTATAAAATCAGGGGTGTTACAGTTTGGGTAATTCCGTCTAGAGACCTTAGTTTATTCGTCGCGAAAGCGGGCTTGGACTTGGCCGGTAGGGAAACCGAAAGGTGGAACCTCCCTTATACACCTTGTGATAATTCTTGCAACGTTATACTTTTATCTTATTATCCGACTCCCCGACTCTCCCTAATGCCCTTCCCCTTATTGTTTCTAACTTTAGTATTATTGTTTCTCGCCTTGGTTCCGTAGCTCCTCTAGTTAGTCTAGTTTCTCTCGACCAAAACTCCCCCCTTCTCCACCCCAATCACTTTGAAACTTAGACTTGACCGACTACCCCTCGACCGTCCCTGTGGATCGATCCCCGACTTGCCAATACTACATAGTAGTATTTCGGAGTTTATAAATATTGTTTTACCACGTTTGATAGGCGACAATCGGACGCGCATTAAAATGGCGCCGTTGCCGGGGACGGTGATTAGTTAATCAAGTTTTAGTTTATTGTGTTTGGATAATTGTTTTTCTTTCCTCCTACCCTAGTGCCATTAGGTGCTAGGAGGACTCATTGTTTGTTTGCTAGGTATACTTTTGATTTAGGTTGCTTGATCCCCATTCGGAGAGCAAGTTGCTTGGAAACATTGTGACCGAAGCAACAACTTGATATTGTCATCTTCCACCAATTTCATCATTTCTCAACACCCCATCTTTGAACAACATCTAAGGATTCAAGTATGGCTACACTTGGATCCCATTCTCAACCATCTATTGAAGAGATTTCTTCACTCGTCTTCATTGGAGCCATCCCGGAGAGTTTCGAGCTTAAACCTTCCATCATCAATCTAATTCAACAACAAACTTTTGGAGGATTATCGGATGAAGATGTGATAGAGCATGTTTGTTTTTTCAAGGAAAGTCTTATCGGTGTCAAGCTTGAAGGTGTCACCGAGTGCCAACTACGTCGGATCCTTTTTCCTCGCATCTTACGTGATGGAGCAAGGAGATGGATTAAAAGTTTCCCCAACAATACTTTTCACACTTGGGAGCAATTGTGCAACACCTTCCTCGAAAGATACTACCCACCATCCAAGACCAACAAATTCCGAAGAGAAATTCAAACATTCCAACAACAAGAAAATGAAAGCATAGGTAAAGCTTGGGACCGATTTCAAACATTGCAAAGGAAATGTCCACACCACGGCATCCCTAGTTGGCTTCTACTTCACATATTCTTCCACTCGTTATCGTACAACGCCAAAGAAAATGTTAATGCGGCGGCAAAAGGCGATTTCTTTTTGTTAAATGAAATCGAATCTACAAAACTCATTGAAAGGATAGCCAAGAATGATGAATACTCCGAAAATGATCAACATGAAGAGCTAAGTGGTGAGTCAACATCGTCAACCGAAAGGAGAACCGATCTTAAAGCTAGAGTCGAGGAGTTGGTTAAGCAATTTGATGTGTATGTTGCTAGAGCCAATTCTCCACCCAAGACTAGAACATCTCCAAAAAGATCGAGTCCACCAAGAAGGGTAAGTTCACCAAGACGATCATCCGTTTCACCACCTAAATTGTATCGCATTGAGATTCCATGTGATCATTGTGGGAGATATGACTACGATTCCGAATTGTGTATGAGGAAGGAGCGTGCTTATCAAGCCAACACCCAAAGAACCCATGAAAAATCTCAAACGAACAATCCTAATTTGGGGACCGAATTTTATTCCATGCCTACTCAAGGATCATATCCTTTTCCAAGAGCCCCCAATCAAAGGGTTTATCCTAATTCACATGGTTTCTATTATCAACCGAGACCTCCTCACAGTAATCAATTCAATCAAGGTTATTCTTATTCTCAAGGACCACCTCGACCAAGCTATGGTCCTCCATTTGGAAACTACCCTCCATATAATCAAGGTCCTCCAAGGCATTTTTAAGGTAACTTTCAACCCCTTTATGACATTCAACAAACAATCAATTTTCCATTGAAAGAAAATGCGTCAAATCGAGCTAGACTTGAGGCTTTAGAGGCACGTTCCGCCTCGCAAGCTCGATCTTCTCAAGAGCCGTCCAATTCTTTCAATCAAGCATCAGTGAATGCCATTAAGGTAATGAGCAAAAAGGAACCGGTGAAACCCTTTGACCCACAAATTCTTACATCTCATCCCTCAATCAATGAATCCGATGAGAAAGTGGTCAAGGACGTAACCGAAAAACCAAGAAGAGATCCATCAAAGTATCTTGTAGGAGACCTTGCGTATGTTATTGAACGAATTCCAATAGAGGACACGAACTTAGTCTCTAGGATTGAAGTACCACCCTTGAATGACAAGCCACAAATCCCATTCGATAACCAAGCTTTGGACATGATAACCTTCACCGATCTTATCGAGAATATTGATACAAGCCCTTCCATGCCCACACCGTCCAAATATATTCGTGACATTATTTTGAAATTCACCGAGAGGGAAAGAGCTCCCGTTTCTCCAAGGACTAGCCCAAGAGTTACAATTCCCATTAAGTTAGGTGATCCGGGTAGCTTTGCTATACCTTGTTCCATAGACCATGTTTTGATAGATCGAGCCTTGTGTGACCTTGGCGCCGACATTGGTCTAATGCCCCTAGCCATTGCTCGTACCATTTATATCAAGGACTTGGAACACTTCCCAGTTAACGTGCAAATGGCCGATGGAACTACCAAGAAACCCTATGGACTAGCCCGTAACCTCATGGTGAATGTGGGGAATCTATACATCCCCACCGATTTTGTCATTCTCGATATGCCTATAGAGGAGCGGAATCCTATTCTCTTGGGACGGCCTTTCCTAGCTACCAGTGGAGTAATCATTGATGTAAAGCGAGGGCGACTATCTTTCAATGTTGCTAATGATACGGTTCAATTTGTGCTTCCCGCGTTCCTTCTCGAAAATTCTCAAGCGGAATTTTGGAATCAAATGGTGGAATTTCCACCCAATGAAGAACCCTCTACTGAAGATCTTGACTATGATAATGAAGAAGACGACGATGCTCTATTTATACTCGGTTCTACCTCCGAGGAAGATATTCCCAAAGAATTTGCAATGCTTCCCGAGGTAGCACAATTTATGGGCTTGCCGGAGTTTAAAGAAAAGCTCAAGATCGGTAACATGGAATTCGAAGTTAATGACCAAGACCCTCCAGGTTGCTTTTCAAGCAAACCCGATTAAACTCAACCAATTCAATTCGGTTTGGTGGTGTCCATAATAACCACCTTGTAAATATTTGTATATTCCCATCTCTTTTTATTTTCTTTGGACAATAGCTTTTGGATTTTTCTTTTGGAGTGTGTATGGTACCTGCAGGGATTGTGAAGATTTCTTTTGGAATTTTTTGGTTGCGCTATGAACAATTGTGAGAGTTTTTCTCCATGTAGCTAATACATGGATTGAGAGGATTAATTTTATTGAAGAGTTAAGGATGATTTGGGCCAAGTTGAAGAGATCTTTCGTAGCAAAGTCCTATTTTGTAGTGGATTATTTTACCGGGTGATACTACACATGATGGCAACTTTGCTCGAATTAATGGAAATTGACGGAAAGTCCGCCGGGCAAAATTTCACCCGGTGGAATTTAACCGGGCGAAATTTTGCCCTGCGGTAAAAAAATTTGCGACTTAGAAATTGACGGAAATCCCACCGGGTGAAATTTCACCCGGTGAGATCGCCCGGTGGTGAAACTGTGCGGAAATGACGAAATTCGACCCGAACACCGTTGAGTGAAATTTCGCCCGATGGTGACCACCGGGCGAAATATCACCCCGCGTCACTTACCCAGCCAAACCCCCTTACCCATCTTCATTATTCACCTTTTCCTCTCTCTCTCCTCAACCAAACCCCAAAAACCCCAAAACAAACCCCAAATCCTCCACCTTAAACCTCCTCTAATCCTTCCATTTCTCCACCAAATTTCAATTAAATTATATATTTCTCATCCCCATCACATTTCTACCACCTTCTTGGAGTTTGTTTTCAGAAATCATCCCAAATCCGACAAACCCCAAACCGAGACCGTCATCACCATAATCATCAAATTCAAGCAACAAAGATGAGAAGGGTAAAAGAAATGGCAAGGAAACAGATTTCTTCAATGCTAAATCGAAATTCAGGGTCAACATCATCCTCAAGGTCGGAGGAGCCGGCCGCGGCTCGAGACGAATCTGTCTCGATGCCAGTTCAGACGCAAGGCTCAATCCCGCGCGAACAACCTGTTCCGCTGGAAGTACGTTACCCTAAAATTTGTCGTAATTTCCGTCGTGCAAAATCTGGTATCTATTTCGCTAAAAAAGGTCATCATGATAAATGTAAAAATTTTTGGGTCTGTCGTCTCGAGCCGACTCGTTGGGCGGCTCGAGATGTACTTGAGCGCATGGGCATAGAACCGCAGGTACAAGCAATGTGCCGAAGCCTTGGTCTCATTAAATTTTATGCCTCCGAGGAGGAAACTTTTCAAAAGTTGACGTGCGAGTTTTTCGCAACTTTCGAGCTAAGTGGTGACGATAATGCCACTGTCTCTTTTCAGTTGCGAGAAACTCTATACGTCCTCAACTTGAGGGACTTGGGTGCATTTGCTTGGTTTACGTTCTTTGGTCCTTGGAAGGCCTAGAGCGGGACAGACTCGGGATGATAAATTCGGCCGAGATCGATTTTGGTTTAAAATAGCCCGCCAGAGGACTTTCAAGGGAGGGAAGATGCGTTCTTTCTCTATTCGAAACCCCATCCTTCGGTATTTGGTGCGTATCATTACCAACTCGTTCCTCTCAAGCTATGATACGCACCATAACTGTAGTGCTACAGCTGTACAGCTGTTGGAGGATGCTGTTTCGAACAGAGGCTCGTCAATCGATATGTCCGAGGCCTTAGCTACTCATTTTGCCCTGGTTGCGAAGGGCAGTCGCAAGAAAATTTCTTGTGGCGGTATTGTAACGATGTTAGCTAAAGCCTTGGGCATCGATTTTAGCGATTTGGCACCAGTTGTCGGGGCGGGAATTTATATAGATGAGGTTTATTGTCCTTTCCTTGTTTGGCCCCAGAAAGGGGATTATGACAGTTTGTTCATGTATAAGATTACTGAGCTAAGAGCCATTGCAATGGCTAACCCCGAATGGGTCAGGCTCGATATTGAAGAGAACTTCAGCATGCCGAAGAGGTCCGGGGAAACATTCGGGGTCACACCCGTGGTAAGTTTCAAAAGACTCAATACCCCGAGGGACCTTTAGATTATGGCGACGATGATATAGAGGTCGTAGACGTGTCGGAGGAGGAACTGGAGGTTGAAACCTCTCGGGATGAGGGTCATAGAACTTTACCGTCATCATCACACGCACCCTCTTCCTCCCATCAGACCGAACCCCAGACTTGGAAGAACTCGACCACCTCACAGAACTTGGCCCAGGACGCCTATAACGTAGCCTGGGATGCGTGTGATACTGCGCATAGCTCATACACGTACTCTAGGGAAGGCTTTGAGTTCGCCCGGAGCAGTTTTGAGATGGCTAGGGACGCTGCTAGGAATGCCGAAGCAGCGAGGTTGGCGGCGGAGGAGAACCAATGGATGTTGCAGCAACAACCGAGCTATTTTGATCAACTTTTCAATGTGGCTCAGCCAGGGTCTTACTATCCGCCACCTCGTCCCCCAGGTCCGATGTGAGTGGTTGAGTGTCGTCAGTGTTGGTGTGGGGGTGTTAGATGTCAGTTGTCAGTCGTCAGTAATCTGTTCTCTGGTCTCAGTAATCTCTGTCAGTCCTTGTAGCGCCAATTTTTGGCATTTGATAATTTTGGTTGTTGGTTGATTTGTGGTAATATTTTGGTTGGTTTGGTGAGTTGTCAGCCCCTCACGTGATCCTACTTGGGTCGTTACACACATGAGGTTTTATTTGTAGGTGCCTTAGAGAAGAAGGACCTGATTGTTGCTCCCGGTCTTAGTTGGTTTGATCGCACCAAGACCAATTGAAAAATCCAAAATTTCTTTTTCTCTTTTAATTTTCTCGATTCGTGCGGAATCCGGGCGAAGTGACGTGATTACACCTACGCCCTTTCTCCCCTTATCAAATTTTTCTTCTTTTTCCTTTTCTTTTCATTTTCCTTTTATTTTCGCTTCTTTTTTCTATCTTTTTCATTTTCATTTCTTTTCTTTTTATTCTCTTCATTTTGAAAAAATCAAAAATACAAAAACATTTGAAAAATCATCAAAAATACAAAACCATTTGAAAAATTATCAAAAATCCAAAAACATTTGAAAAATCATAAAAATTCAAAAAGATTTTCCGTTCTTTTCTCTTTTTATTCTTTTTCGATTCTTCCTCTACTTTTGCATTGGGAACAATGCACAATTTTAGTGTGGGGGAGGGATCTACTATCCATTTTCTTCCTTTTTATTTTCATTTTTTCCTTTAAAAACCAAAAACCCAATTTCTTTTTGTTTTTCTTTTCATTTCAGTTTTCTTTTCTTTCATTTTTGTTTTTGTGCCACTTGTATTGTCTTGCATTCTCCTTCTTTTAGGTACACCGCCAACCATTTAGCATGGATACGTAAGGTAGCAGAAATGGAATGTAGACCGCGCGGTAATACTTTCTACCTTCGTTTTATCCCTTTCTCTTATGCATGGGAGTTTGGGCATATATGCTATTTGGAGGTTCACTTGGTGAACATTTTTGAATTGGTGGTTGTGGATTGTGTTGACTTCATGGAGTTCACAGTGCTTGGCTATATTTGTGATTTTGTTTTGATTTTCTTGTGTTTTTGTCGTTTTTGTGTTCTCTTTTTCATTGTGTGTATAGTTTTTCTAGGTAAAGTTTTCGAAAACCCGATTTTGAGTTTAGGCCGAGTGTTTATTACTCCCTTGTTAGTGACCCTTTTTTATTTTTGGACATATTTCTTGTAGAATGACCTTGAACCAATTTTTGCATTGGATTTTTACCATAAGTTCATCTTTTTCTACTAGGAGTCTACACCGAGATTTGCATTTGACCAACTTGACCACCCATGGAGTGATAAGGCCTTGGTTACCGTTCCCCGTTCTCTTAGGTGACCTTACTTGAGAAGCCATATTTAGTCCAAGATTTCCATCCTTTTGTGGGTTCGGAGGGGGTGCACACCCGACTAGCCTATTTTTCTACCATTCACCCATTTCCACAAATAAGTTTGCAAGAATATGCTTTACCTTGATCTCAAATGAACTATCTAGCCAAAAAAAAGAGCTATTCAAAAATAAAAGGGGAAAAGTGAAAGAAGAAGGGTTTTGCAAAAAAAAAAAAAAAAAAAACCCCTCAATCGAAATAATGGGGAAAGAAAAAAACCGAAAAGAAAATCAAAATCTCAAAAATCGTTCCCAAACCCAAATAATCCCTTGGTTGACTTATTGCCGTGAAATGCCTACTAGAGGACCGAGTCCCGAGGAAGAACAATAGCGGTAATTTGGCAATCTTTACCATTTCGCAAACACTTATCCGTCTTTTTTGTCTAATTGGCTTTCTCGAGTTGGGACGATCCTCTAGGCTTAGCTTAGGAGACGGCATAACACTTACCTACAGTGCTTACTAAATCCATGCTTCTCACTTATCCACTCCATTTATCGTCCCGTTGTAGGCATCTCTAGTGGAGTTAGAAGGACCTTGGTAAATTTTCAATGTTTTTATTGTTCGATTGTCATCCTATTAGGATCTTGTCCATGTCAATTTGTGTTACTAATTTTGTGGTGTTCTCGCTTGCCTTAAACTCAAATCGGTGCTTTCTCCGCCGTTTCAATGAGGGACTCGTCGATTTATTTTCTCTTTGGTTGCGACTATCTTTTTTTCGTGTGTCTTCTTTGTTTTTGTGTGTGTTAGTGGCAACCCCAATTTTGAGCAAGCCCCAACTTGCCTTGCATGGAGGTACTCTACCTCATGAGTATCTCGAGGTGAGTTGAAGGGACGAGCGGGCCCGTTAATTGCCCCGTATCGGTTTAGCATAGTCTAGCTTAGTAGTAGTGGTTAATTTCTTTTTGGGTCTTTGCTCGAGGACGAGCAACGGTTTAGTGTGGGGGAATTGTTGTGTGCCAAATTTGGACCATTTTTCCACCCATTTAGACCTGTTTTTCCACCGTTTTGCGGGACTTGAGCGCGATTATCGCCTTATTTTGAGTAATTCTCGCATTAGTGTCTCTCTTTTGCATTTTACGTGTTTTTGGTAGTTTTCTGTCTATTTTGATAGGATTTTCGACCGAAAACGTGTATGAGCTTCTACGAGCAAGAGAGAAATACGGTCCAAAGAGAAAAGCACACAACCGAAAGTTCAAGTAATCCAATTGATCGACGAAGAAAGAGACCGGAATTGAGGAGAAGTATCACCGGGTGAAATTTCACCCGGTGAGTCATCACCGGGCGAAATTTTGCTCGACGACATTTTCTATTCCCAAAGATTTTCATGGTGAGACACGACCGGGCGAAATTTCGCCCGATGGAGAAAAACGCCATAAATGACGATTCGAGAAGAAAATTTCACCGGGTGAAATTTCACCCGGTGGTGCCAATGTCGTCAACCACAGGGTAAAGTTTTACCCCATGAAGATGCAAAGGGTGAAGGTCTATCTTAATGAAGAAGGATTGGATTATGGGTTTAAGCCTGTGTGACCCAATAAGGAACTCTATAAATACTTATCCTAGGGTTTTGAGAAATGTGTGTCCTAATTTGTACCTCCTTAGGGTAGTGTAGGAGAACTCCATAGTAGTAGTAGTAGTTCACATAGTAAAACTCCAAAAATTTTAGTAAAACTCTCTTAGTTTAGTTTAGATCTACTATTAATTTGTAATCAAGTTTCCATCTTTAGTTGAAGATTGTGTTTATATTGAAGATTCAAGGGTTTTACAAGGGTTTAGTGACAAGATATTTGTATTATTTCTTGAAGCTTCTTATTTATGTTAATCTTCATCTTCCTCCTTCATCTCCTCCATAATTGGTAGTTTCTCTCTTCTCCTTTTTTCTTTAATAGTTAGTTTTGTTTTCTTGCTAATCCATAGTTCATCTTGTTAATCTTCATGTTAGTGTAGTTTTCCTTTGTTTGTTTGTTTGTTTGTTTGTTTATCTCTCTCCTTAGTTTATTTCTCCTTAGATTGTTTTTCCATAGTTAGTGTTGTTTTGTTAGTGTAGTTTCTTTTATGGTGTTAGATTAGTTATTTCTCCTCTAGTTTAATCATGTTTAGTCTTTCTCCTAGCCTCCTTAGTGTGGGTTTTATTATGAGTAGTGAGTAGATTTTAGTTAGGGTGCTAGGGGAGGAGGAATTATAGGAAAAGGTTTTATCTTGTGAAATTATTGCATTTGAGGGTGATATTGTCTTGATGGTATTGTTGTGTTTTGTTTGACTTAGCTTGATCACCTAGGTTGACTTGACTCACTCGGACCAATATGAGGAAACTCGGAGTTTGGGTAATTCCGTCTAGAGACCTTAGTTTATTCGTCGCGAAAGCAGGCTTAGACTAGGCCAGTAGGGAAACCGAAAGGTGGAACCTCCCTTATACACCTTGTGATAATTCTTGCAACGTTATACTTTTATCTTATTTTCCGACTCCCCGACTCTCCCTAACGCCTTTCCCATTATTGTTTCTAGCTTTAGTATTATTGTTTCTCGCCTTAGTTCCGTAGCTCATCTAGTTAGTCTAGTTTCTCTCGACCAAAACTCCCCCCTTCTCCACCCCAATCACTTTGAAACTTAGACTTGACCGACTACCCCTCGACCGTCCCTGTGGATCGATCCCCGACTTGCCACTACTACGTAGTAGTATTTCGGAGTTTATAAATATTGTTTGACCGTGTTTGATAGGCGACAATCGGACGCGCATCAGCGACGAGGGCCGAAAACACCTATAAATACCTTCCTTCTCGCCCTCATTTCGACAACATTCAGTCTTCTCATCCCCCTCAAAAGACTCTCGCTAAGGGCTTGTAGTCCGACACCCGAGGCAAATGATCCACTCGATCGTAGGTCCGATAATAAAAGCGACATCGACGCTACTCCTCACCTTCGAGCACTCCACTCGATACCGAGGTGCCTGTGATCGTCTAGCTCAAAATTAGTACACAGACTCTGTTGGACAAGCCACAGAACTAGCAAACAGTAACGGAGCTCTGCCGGAATAGCCGCGGGAAGGTCAAACGGTAACGGAACTCTGCCGGGGGAACTAGTCAAGCTAGGAGGATCCGCCTGTCAAAGTCGTATCATCACTAGGTTGTCATCTAAACAAAACTTTCCATATTTGCACTTTCTATTATTATGCACTACGGCAACACTAGACGTGGGCACTAGGCCCACGGACGTCTACTAAAATACGTAACGTCCCAACTTCAACCGCAAACACAAATACACACTAAATAGACCCGAGTAATTCCGAGATCCGTTCTCAAAACTATCTATTCATCGAGTCCCGTTTAGTGTATACTCTGAGGGTGCAACTCCTCAGAACGTGATTTACTTACATTCACATTTACAGTTTTTCGTATGATTTATCGCTGTTACGACCTTATAATCGCATGCTAAATCACCTAACACGGAATTCAAAACGTAAAATAACTTAGAACTGAACAAAGTGATGGTCCGGTTCCGTATTAGTACGGGTGCTCACCTTATTAGGTTCGACGCACCTCGATTAATGCCGAACCGACGCATCTTAAGCAGAATACCAGGTAAAGTATACCACAAGAACGACTAATATCCGTATTATCGCGTTAAATCTGATTTGCTAATACGTATAATACGTAGTACTCTCTACTCTCCAACGTGCATCTTTTCATGGTCTGCTTGTCACGTGAAATCACATGCAAAGAATGTAAACACTACTATTTTGATGATAAAACTTATCTGTCCTTAAAACAACCGACGTAGTAAAAGACATAGGGTTAAAACAACGGATGTTACAGTACTTCCACCACAACAAAAGAACTAGGAAATCAGCCCACCGATTGATTAGTAGAGGCCACTATAGTGCGAGCGGGATTGGGTGTTGACATCTACCGGATGTTGGCTTCCCAATACGTACCCTCACCCCTTACTCAGAATCGACGGTTTTCGGATGTCCTAAACCATTGGCAATGAGAGTCATTCCAGGCATGGAGTGCTTAAGGGTACAAGTCTTTATCTTTAGGTCCCGTGCCACTCAACTTTGAGCCGGCAAGAGATCAAAGTTGACTTGAACGGTTTCCGAGTCCCCATAATTGATTCGGTGGCGACTCCACAAATCGGCAACGAATTCAGTTCACTAAAAAGGTCGTCTTACCAAATGAATCGGCCTTTAAACATTTACAACCACGTCTCGATCGATTCCCAAACGGAAACACGGGTGTCCGCTCCCGTCTAGTATTGGTCCGGATCGTCATCCAATCGAGGTCCGACACTTCGCCCCGTATGCGAGATCGGACCGGCCTCCGGCAGGGAGGGGGCCGCGGCCACACTTTGAAAAACGGGGCGGTTCCGCGCGGGCACGCGCGGGGCGCCGGGCGGTGCGGACGGACGTCCACAGTTTGGCGATTCCGCTGGGGATTTGGAAACAAGTTTCCAGCGGTGGTGTAACTTGAACGAGGTCGGTGAAGCTCATTTCTTAGTTCCTAGTTGTGGTCAGTACAGGTTTTGGCCCCAAAAAGCCCACCCAAACCGATATCAGGACCAATCGACCTCTTCGCGATAAGATCTCTAAGGACACGCGGAGAGATCCTCGGTTGACGCTCTGGCCGCCTAACGCGTAACCCGCGGGATTAATAAGCGGATAGTCCAAACGGACAGTGTGACACTCATCTCCCCAGATCATTGTCAATACCTAAGTAAAGACTATTCGTGGGCGGTAGCCTACCCTAACCTACCAGAGTCTGCATCCTGCGTGAGTGTACGCATTCCTAGTTATGTGTAGCGTGTTTGAACAATACAACCCAAATAAAGCACTAAAGATCTGAATTCAACCACGCCAACATATTCAGCCGCACCGAATATCGTTTTCGAAAATAGCTCATCTTTCCAAAACGACCATTTAAACATCAACGTCCTGATCAAATCATGATTTCTAAAAAAGGAAAACATTTTTTTTAGATGCCGTTACCATGGCGAAATTCACGCTCACGGATTTCAAAAAAAAAGAAAAAGAAAAGTTTTTAATTGCCATCACCTTGGCCAAATTAAAACCTATTAACAACAATGATTACCGTCAATGCAACCGAAACTCCCAATTAATGGGGATAAGGCCACCATGCTGTGGACATGACGTAGGTCCACCCCGACGCGGCCACGCGCGAATTTGGGTAGGCGAATGAATCTCGTGGTGAGATTGCTCTCGGGTTCGAAATTTAAGTCAAAATGGAGTCGCCACCGAATTTTGTGGTTATTCGGAACCATACGAGCCCACTCTATGTCGTCATGGGCTATACACAAAGTAAACCCACTTCGATTTCACTACTACAAATCCCTAAGAATCTCGACGCTTTTTTCTCTGATTTTCGACACTTAAAAGCGACGAGAATTTTAATCTTGACACTTTCTAAAAGCGTCGGATTTTGGGGTGTCAGGAATTTTTGACACTTTTAAGTGTCGATATTCTCGACACTTTCTTGTGTCAAGAGTCTAAGACGACACTTTATTGTGTCAAGATTGATGACGCTTTTATGTGTCAAAATTTCATATGTTGACACTAATGTGTGTAAAGAAAATAAATACATTGACAGAAAAAAGCGTCAAGATTTAATTATTAAGAAAATATTTTATACTCCGTAATATTTTTTAGACATTGATCACAGAAGGATGATAACATAGTAGTATACATATTGATGACAATATCACATAGTAGTATAATAATGTAGCAAATCTCATATAACATTATAATCTAACATTATAATCCAACTACATGCATGATATGTATACAAGAGATTACACAAAACAAACAAATTCAAAGTTCAAAATTTTCTAATAAACAATGTAGTAAATATACTTTGTACGTCCATTCATAGTATGCGTAAAAGTCATTACAACGACAATTCATTACAAGATATCAATTTATCTCGTCAATTTGCATTTGAGTTTGGGCTGAATCTCACTTCTTGGCAAATCACCTAGTCCCTGCAATAGTGAAAATCATTAACCATTCATTAGTCATTTTCATACGCCCATACGTATATAATTCATCTAATGTTTTTGTAATCATTAAAAAATGTTACAATGTATGTTTTGATGATTTCAATCTAATTTAACAAAGTTTCTAAAATGAAAGTAGACAAAGAGCTACTAGTATATGATTTAATACTCGCTATTTAACAAATTCATTCATAATGGCAAAATACTTGACCAGTTTGGACAATAATTTCTAGAACTGGTGATACCAAAGACTGCATCGCACCAGCTTCAGCATCATGACAAAAGCTAAAAATAAAAAAATTAAACAAAAAATAAGAACACAGGAGGAATTGCATCAGCAACATCACAATTTCCAAAAGTACACCCAAATTGTAGTAAGGAAATTGTAACACCAGCACAAACATCATCATAAAAGCTCAGAATTAAACAGAAAACACGAAGAAAAAATTATTAAATCTTCAACCAACTGTAGAGGATAATAGAAGATTTCTATACAAGACGTCAATACGTTTTATACCTCTAAATACACATTAGCTGATTGAACTTTAGAAAGAGCAGCTTCGCCCCTCTCCTTGCTGCGGCATACCATGTAGACAGATGCTCCTCTATGGAAAAAAGGAGTATAGATAGATGAATTTAGTTCCATGTTTCACTTAAAAACTATAAACATGGAATTGTGAAAATATAATTTAGAAGCAGAAAAAAAATTGATTATCAACCACAAAGTGTAGGTGGTTTTAATACCTGAAGCAAGGCCCTCAACATTGGAAATTTCAATACCAGAATTTGCACTAGTAACAATACTGTTATTGCCATCCATTCCTGCCCGCATATCTTCGACTTTGAAGCTGTTTCAATGTTCCCTTAAATGATGGATCAAGAGTTTGAAACATCTTGGTGAAGATCAGGAAAAAAAATGCATTCAGATATAGTAATACAGTGGGTCCTTAGTACAGGAAGAACACTGATTGTTTGAAGAATTCTATATCTAAGCCATTGAAAATCATAATCAGGACTATCTAAGCCATTGAAAATCAAAGAAATACATGAACATATTTCTATAAATCATAAGATCAGTTTGATAAGTTTCAAAGTGAAGAATTAACACCACTGAATCTATAAATATAGACATTCTGTGAAAGTTGGATACGAAAGAAAACAAATGGGAACCAGAAAAGAAGTTCTTACAAGACGCTATCACAGATACTAGAAAATTCTTTACATACAGTTCGGCCTCATCTTCAATGTCTACCTCTTCAGTTCCGAGGGATCCTCAGTAATAGTCGTGATCTCCGATCCTCTGGAATCAAGTTGATTCAATTGTTTCCGTAACTTTGTAGAGTAATCATCATGATGAAATAGAATAGAAAGACGAACGTCATATGAAATTGATCCATCACAGTTACATGTAAATGAAAACAAGTAAATGAAATCATAGAAGGAACATAAGAATGAGTCCATATGATCATAAATATAAAGGAAAAAGAAAAAAAAATCATGTACTTTCTCTACCCCAAACCTATTGTCCCCGTTGACTAAATTTAGATTTAAGAAATTGTAGTCAATCAAACAATAGGATACTGAAGACAACTTTATTAGTTTTCTTTAGTAGTCAATCAAGCAATATGAAACGGTTCACTTACATTCCTGTCACTAAAGCCTTCCACATTTGTATCTTTTTTTCCGAATCATATTCATTGCTTACAGAATCGAATGATTGAAGCTTTATATAGAACAACTTCATCATAAGAGAGAGGGAGAGAGAGAGAGATACGTGATTTGATACGTGAAAAAACACCTTTTTTTTGTCCGACTTCAATAATCGTAAGGCTTAACCTTGTACACATCACGAAAAAGAGTATTTTCTCAAATAAAACTCAATACTCATAACGCACGACTCATAAAGTCACAAGGAATTCTCAGTATACATTTGTTCTAAATCTTATATGAAACTTTTGAGCAAATGTTAGAAAAATGACTTGAAATGAGGGGAGTACTAACTACTACGGAGTATATAACTACTAAGTATTTTAAAGAATTTCATATAAAATGAGTTGTTAAGAAAACAATTTATTTAGAAGTGTTAGAAGAATATGATTACACAATTCACGGTACACACCTGATGGTATATGGGCTACGTGGGTGAGAGCATACATGCTCAAGGACGATGACTTCATTCAATCAAGTCCATTGCAGCTACCATAGCAGCTACTGTTACTTTATGGGTATCATCAGGTGCAAAAAAAATTGTCATACTTATTAAGTGTTATAAAAGAGTAACCACGTGTCTCAGAACTACCATATTTATTAAGTTGCTCAAGCCATTATTGTATTTATCCTACGAAATGAGCTAGTATCATGCAACACATGCACTCAGAAAGTTGGTTTTAATATGAAGAAAAGATATTGCCACGCTTCAGGAGTTTCCCTTTTCATCCCAAAATTAAGTTCGACTAAAAAAATGCTATATTCTTTTCAGAAATAGTGTCGATTAAATTTCCAAATGTTGTCAAATATTCATCTGAAAAACATAAGAGATCTTAATACAAACCAATCGGGCAAGAAACATAATTGTGAGGGGAAAAGCTGCTAAATCATACGTTACCTTTAGTAAGGAGTATACAATATACGGAGTAGCATTTACTATAGTCTATAGGTCTACAGAAGTTCTAAGAACAAACAACAATAGATTGATAATAATAAAACCTAGATAGCAAGATATGGTTGATAACAATTTAGCACTTTCATCTTTTTTGGATGGAAGGTGCAAGCCAAGTAGTCATATGTTTTAAGAAAATGCAATGCAGTCCTAAAAAATCAGGATAAACAACAACACTGAAATAACATGGGAAATAAAGCAGCCCTATTTTACCAAGAATCAGAACCTGCACCTAGAAAATTGCATCCCATTTTACCGCCTTAATGGTCACACATCATCCTACTATTTGAATTCGCTAACCTGTAGTCATATTCCATGCAATTCAACATGTCTTCATGTCTTGCAACTAATGTAAAAGAGCAGCGTGTGTCCAGTAAAACAACAAATCTAAGCATACTCAAAACCTAAACGATAAAATTAAACAGTAAGAGCATTCATAAATCATGTTATTGTCGATATAATTAAAAACCCTAACACACAATATTGAATTCCCCTTTCCCCATATTAAATTGAAATCGTGCAAATTTTTCATGAATTGAATTAATTGCAGACAAGATCTATCACCAAAACCAATCACAAAATCGATTTAACAAACTAGAATAAATACAATAGAGCAGTAAAGTGAAAACAATAAGATAAAATTAAAATCAAACCATGAATAATCGAGAATTAAGGCGAAGAGTAAGGAGAGATACTGTGTCCCTCGCGAGAAGAGCAGGAAGGGGAGAGGAAGAGCAATATTCATTTCTGGAGACATTTTAGAATGGGAGTTCAGTGGAGCTTTTAGGTTTTTTTCCTAAGGAAGAAGGTGAGAGGGAGTTGAGAAGTTTTATTCTGGGGGAGGTGGCGGGATCGAGAAATTTCTAATTTTCATATACACACATATTAAATGTAGAGCGGTTATTATATGAAACTAATAAAAATAAGATGGATGGGTAATTATGGGGTCGACGCTTATAAAAGCGTCAAGAGTAAAGAGTCAAAAAAGTAAGGGATTTGTAGTAGTGTTTCAGAGTTTATTGGGCTCGTCCCTTTGCATTGCAATATCGATACCGTTTAAACCGGCTTTCGTATATAGAATGACTCTCGTGCGCCAAGGGTTTCGGACATCCGGAAACCAAAGGTTCTGAGTAAGGGGTGAGGGTACGTGTTGGGAAGCCCACTAAGGACACCCAACCCCGCCCGCACATGGCGGCCTCTACTAAGACATCGTTCGTGTTCGTGTACGCGCGTTAGTAAAATGATAAAATGATATGCAAACAGCGTTTTCGGGCTAAGCATGTGAATTATATGTGAATTACGTCATTTAATGCATCTAATTATGGTCGAAGTGATTTAGAATGCGAGGTTCATTTATAAAGCAATAAGCAAGTAAATAAACGAAACTCGGAAATAAGTAACGTACAAGTTACACGGGCGGAAATACAACCCGGAATTCACAATACAACGATTATTACTATAACGGTTAGAAGAAATAATAAGCTAAATAGAAAAGCGAGAAATAAAACACACGACTCGACAAAGACCCGTGTATAATAAATGTTCACTAGATCGTGAATTAGCTAGATGGACCAACCTTAATTAATTACGCATTGTATTGCATATTAATTAAAGGACGGAGGTTCGAGACCTAGGCGTGATTCTAACCCGATCTCAAACCTCGATGTCTTGTCCCGACTTATCACCTCGAGAAATGGAGTCTAAATTAATTATGTGTCGGATACGACTAAAGAGTCGTCAACACAAAAATTAATAGTGTGAGACCGTCGATCAAAGTCGTTTTAAGTGTCGGGATGTGCATGAGTTTTAGAAAATGGATTCACGTGATAGTTGTTCCGGTCACGGAAACAATTAACCCGGCTCTGGATCCGGGTCGTATATTTGGATTATCAGTGAACAATTTATCGTCTGATTTCCTTAAACCTCCCCTTTGTCTCACTCCCTTGATCGGACCTTCCCGGCGGAGTTGGCCTGCTCCCTGCACAATGAACGCACAGGGCCTCGGAGGTTGTCCGAGGAAACCCTCTCTGATGCCTAAGTTAGTCCGTGAAATGCCTTGATGAACCTAGCTCGTGAGGAACTAGGTGGCGTTTTTAGGAGTAAGAGTCTAGAGAGAGAAAAATCCAACCCCTCTCATGTGGGAAATGGGAAAGTATTTATACCTTCCCACAAGAGAGAGGAAGAGAGAAAAGAAGAGAGGGAAATGGGTGGATGCTCGTGCGACACGTGGATTCACCTTGTCCACTCATTTCCCCTTACCTTAGGCAAAATGACGGATGGGTCCCCGGTTCTCCTTTGGTCCTGCTTGGGTGGGGCGCCCTGGAAGCAGGCAGGGGGCTTGGTTGCCCTGCTCGGCAGGCGGCAAGGCCATGCCAGGCAGCTAAGTGATTAAGGCCATCTACTTGGAGGCTTCAATGATATTGCTGGGAGGTCTGCTGGGCAGGCCTTCTCTTATTCCTGGATTGGGTACCCTAGGGCCTGACTGGCAGGCAACCTGAGGCTGGCTACCGACCCCCATCAATAGTCTTTACACGCGTTGACTAAAAGTCGTAAAAAAAACGAGTCTCAGAGTATGGACATATGTCGCGAAGATCGCATATTAATGTAAGGACCGAAAAAGGGTAGAAAGTCGAGAAATCGAGAAAAGTGGGCTCGGCCAAACAGGCCTGCCCGCGAGTCGCCTGGCCGGTCGCGCGACTCGCGCGTGGGTCTGGTCGGGTATTTTTATTTGTCGAGAACTCGTCAATTTTTATAATCACGTGCCAATGCCGATTTATTTACTCGATTTATGTTTTTTTTTATAAATTGGGAATTTTGAATTAGTAACGAGATTGTATCCCTCTACGTCACGACATCGAAACTAATCCTTCCGGATTATGTGATGTCGGTTTTCGTGTCAATGGGTTTCGCACTAATTGAAATGGGATCAAATGCGTTCAACTACGACCGATTGCAATCACGTCACGCCCTTGAGAACATTGGGGCGGGGCTCCTCGAAAGGGATCCACCTCCGTCGTTACTCGTAAAGGGATTAGACGGACTTTTGGCGATCGTCGTAGTCAAACGTATTTGAAACCGAATACTAGTATTAATATATATTAATATATATATATATATATATATATATATATATATATATACGCGGTATTATAGTGTTAATAACGAGAAAATAAAGTTAGTATACGAGAAATAAAAAAATGTTAGCGTTATTTTAGTGTTAGTATTACGATACTAGTATAATTATAACATAAATAACGCGAAAATGTAAATAGTAACAAAGTAGTAAGGATCGAAATGGGGTTTAGGACACCCTCAACATACATGCTTGGTATAGGCCTCGGAAATAGACTTGTGAATAGCGACGGAACGCCGGAGTATCGAGGATGAATGTGAGTTATGGTGTGTATATGTGTGTGTGTGTGTGCCGGTTTGTTTGAGAGCAAAATGGCTCGGTTTTTGGTGGTGTTTTGCTTAGGGTTTGTAGAGTAGGATATTTCGGTTTTTAAAGGCTCTTGTTTCAGCTCTTAAAACTCTTAATAATGCTGAAAAAAAGTCTCTCTCAAATGATGAGGGTTAAGGGTGTATTTATAGAGTGGGGGGAGTTGGGTGAGTTGAGTTAATTTAGGAAGGGTTAACCTTTTGATTTGATTTTGCCTTTTGAATTCAGATTTGGGCGCCAGTTTCTAGACGCTGAACTTGGCTGGTTTGTGTGACGGGTTCGTCCTTGGCCGGGTTTTGACCCGGTCGCTAAAAGACGGGATTTATTTTTGGTGTCGGTTTTGGCCCAAATTAGTCTTATTTTGCTCGGAACGACCCACTGGGCCTGGATTTGAGGTCTGTTTTGTGAGATTATTACTCCGCTAAAAGTCCATGTCGGATATTATTGATTCCGAGCCCAAATCCGATTATACCAAGTCACGTTTGCGTCCGATCATCATCGGGTGTTTGTTGGAGACTACCATAGACACCTGGCAGTCAAAATGCGGGTGTCTACAGAGCCCCCACTCTGACTGAGGCTTGGACAAGGTGAAAGTCAGAGTAGCTACCAGGCCAATCTAGGATTACGACCTGGCAGCCTTCCGGTCGGGTCGTTTATAGTCCAGTAGACTTGCGTAAAGGGCTCGCCAGCCATAAGCAGAGGATTGTACCTGTCCTGATGATGGTAGCTCCGTGGGGAGTCAAAATCGCCTTTGGGGATGTAGGTGTACCCGTATGCCTACACATCCTGCCTTGGATGTAACATTTCGGAGGAATCACCGACTTATGCTGGGGGATAAGATAGCTCCGTGGGGACTTGCTTCTGAAGTCTGGGGTGTACCTTTATGCTTGACACATAACAATTTGTATGTAACACATAGGCAAAACACTGACTCGCGCTGGGGAGGAAAGATACCGAATTTTTGAAAATGCCACGATTTCTGAAAAGAATGTTATCATAATTTTTTGGCACAGAAAATTTCTAGGAAAATTTTTTATTAGAAAAGCTCGGGACAACTTGATTTCCTATTCTGGGTTTCTTGTTTGAAATTAGGCCTGCGCGCGCATAGGGCCCAGATTAGCTGAGGAGGCACAGCAGTTAGGGTTACAGGTGGGGTTTCCTATTATAAATATAGGTCTCCCTGCTTCAGCTTTTTGCATCCTAACTCAAATTCTCTCATAAACTTCTCAAAATCTTTTAGACTTTCAAGAAAGTTAGAAACTTCTGTCATGGGTATCGATCACTTGACTGCCATGCTTCTTGCCTGGTCCCAATACTTTCGGGACGAGGAAAAGATTCGGCTGACCCAGATGGGAATTGTCAATCTGTTTCCCTTCCAACGACTGATAATTGACCCACACTTCTTGGACGCCTGTCTGTCTCTTTGGGATACTACCCATCACGTCTTCGCGTTCCCGCGGGGGGAGATATGCCCTCTTCCCGAGGAAGTTGCAGCCATAGGTGGTTGGGGTCCAGCTGTTCAGCCTGCTACTCATCCGGACCCGAGGAGGAGGCTAAGGGAATTCTTGGGTCTGTCTCATGCCGAGACAGATCAGATGGTGCAGGGAGATACTGTTTCCCTATTCGACCTGGCCGACAAGTTTATGAATAGCCGGGATGTGAGGGCCACCCCTACTCACAGACGTAGGGCGTTCGCCTTTTGCATGCTGCACTGTTACGTATTTGAAGGGCTGATGGAACTTGACTCGTGCAGGGGTCAAATTAGGTTGATTGGAGTGGTTGATCAGATGGAGACTGGTCATAGCCCTGCCTGGCTAGCCACCGGGGAGATTATCATGGGTCTGGATGCCAGGCGACTTGACTCAACCCGACCACTGACAAGGAGTACCCGTATTTTGCAGGTATACATCTCGCGTTTTTTTTTTTTTTTTTTTTTCCGCGGAATCCTTGAAGTTCGTAAGTTACCCGATCGAATGGCCTCTGGCGAACCCTTCCGTTGCTAAAATTCGCGTACTCTTTTCAGATATGGCTGTCGGAGCGGCTATCAATATAGAGCCCCCTCCGAGTATTCCCAACTATCGGAGCAGTCAGCTTAGCTCCCGAAGGCGTCGGATAAGCTCGAGTCATCTAATAAACCGAGCTTACTGGGATGAGGAGCTGGTGTTCCACAGGGGTCCCTTTATGAGGTGGACCGTCGCTTGGTGGTTTCTTTCTAAGCTGACAGGGCTGGCCAAGAGAGACCAAGCTCGCTATTTGGTGATTCTGTCCCTTGACTGGACAGTTCACATTTACCCGGACCGCATCCTGAGGCAGTTCGGTTCGTCTCAGCGCATTCCTGAGACTGAAGCCATTATCAGCGTCTCGCTCCAACTGACGGACGCTATGTGCGACACCTGGTTGCAAAGATGGTTCACTCGTCCCACATGGACTATACCCAGCCCCTGCCAATCCGCTTGGGTTTCAAGGGCTTACCAGAAATGGACCTCTGAGGAGTCCGAGGAAGCTCGCAAGGCCTTAAAGCTTGATGAGGCCTTTGAACTGGTTCGCCGCGAGACGGCGAAAGATAACAGGGATCTCTTCGTTGGGGGAGATGTTCCTGAAGCTGCAGCCCGGGAAGAATCGGGTCTTAAGTCACAAACTAAGACTCGATCAAAGGAAGTCGGTTCTAGCAGCAAACGGGGGCGGCCAAGCCCCCAGACTGATTTGGAGAGACGCCTTGGGCCTAGGCTGGCGGCCCGGGACCGACTGGGTCCGCGTGACCGGCTTCCTGAGGCCGTGAGTGCCCGACTTGGGCCTATCGAGGTGATGGAGGATTCGGGCTCAAGCGGGTGAGCCCGAGCCAGAGAGGTTCCCGTGGTGATTCGGGAACGCTCCCCTCCGCGTCGTCGCCAGTGGACGGCTAAGGAGGCCAAGGACAAGGGGAAGGGCAAGATGCCCTGAATGCCGAGTCCTTCAGCTTTATTACTATTTAAGTATTATTATTATTATATTTGGTCGTGTGTTTTTTTTTGTATTTTTGAATTCCTGCATTTTGTAATCTCTCGAGTTTATCGGTTTTTTTGAATTAATAAAAAAAAGTTTATTATTAAACCGTTCCTGTCTTTTCTCGATTGCATTGGTTGTGCCCTTTTGAGGGGCTGCCTACGTATCCGCAATTAGCAGAATCAAACCAAACGTAGTTCAGGCTTAGTAAATTTGCAATCTCGAATTACACCAAGACTAATGGTTCAAGATGTTTTGTGACAGTAGAATAAATAATTCTAGCTCATTGACTTGCTTTTTGTAAAAAAAAGATTTTGATAAATTTTGCTAATGACATTGAGAAATGGCTAAGGGTAGTAACGCTTCAGCTGGTCCAGGTTGGTTGGGTTGACGAACTCATTCCCGTCCAGGTCCGTCAGCATCACTGCTCCCCCTGATAGTATTTTCTTTACCAGATATGGCCCAGCCCAGTTGGGTTTGAATTTTCCCCTTGGGTCAACCGGTAGTAAAGCTCGAATAGACTTAAGGACTAGATCCCCTTCTTTAATGTTTCTGGGCCTTACCCTCTTGTTGAAGGCCCGTTGGATCCTCTTCTGGTAGATTTGGATATTGTTGAGGGCACGATTTCGACGTTCATCTAGTAGAACCAACGAGTCATATCGCGCTCGAACCCAGTCAGCTTCGGGTACTTGACTTTCTAACAGAATTCTGAGGGACGGTATCTCCAACTCGACGGGCTGGACTGCTTTCATCCCATAGGTTAGATAATATGGTGTCGCCCCGGTTGCGGTGCGAATTGACGTCCGGAACCCCTGTAATCCCCTAAATATTTCTAGCGCGATACAGTGGCGGAAACACTGTAGAGTCGGGATTAAAACACACAGAACTATGTCTTAATAAATTAAATTGGTAAAGTCAAACATGCGCCATACATAAAAATGGCTAAAATTTAAAACAATCCATAAAGAGGTTAAACAATCCTTAAAACATGATTATTAAAAGATCAGCAGGATCCAAGACTGCTCGCTAGCCCACACCCACCGGAAAATAAACACGTATACCTGCCATGTTAAAACATAACAGCCACAATCAGTGGGGAGCAACGTCAACGTTCTCCCAGCCGTATAACAGGATTTTAAAACAGTAATTACTAATATAGGAAAATAGTAAAAATGGAAAACAGTAAAACATCATATTAAAATAAGATTTAGTGTCGAACAAATTATTCAAAGGGGGTGTCCGAAGACACATAAAGATATTTGCCAACCTGCGCCAATTTATATCGATAATAAATAAAATAATCAAAATGGCGTTATGGATAGGATTAATGTAGAATCTAGACTTTCACTAGGATAATACTAAAAACTAGTTTCGAGAACTTAGTCAAAACAAATTAGACTTTGGTCTCTAACCAGGCAACTCAACCATAACAGGACTGCGTGCAGCGAGGTCCTGGCTTAAGTAATGCACACCCCTCCTGGATACAAACCATATCCAGTTCAACCCGACGCGACTTATACGATGCGATATCTAAGTTTAAGGTAAATATACACTCTCCTGAACACAAACCATGCTCAGTTCAACAACCAATGCGCCCCATAAAGACACACCAGCCTTACAGTTGATGGCAAAACGTACATCCCAGACTATATTACTCTAAACCCACACTTGTCCTTATTCCATAACTCCAAAACAAACCATTATCGATATTTAAAAGATGTATTTATCATAAACAATATGAGAATAAAAGAAGTAAACATTTATATTCTAAAAGAGGAAACTTTCTATTTTAGGAAACTTCTATTTTTGGAAACTTCTATTTTTGGAAACTTTACTAAAATAGCATCATATCAAAGTAGTGAAAATATTAGTTCATACTAATACCACATTTTAGTAAACGATATAGATTTATAAAACTAATACTTTCGGCCTTAACGATATTAATTATTAAAGTAAGAACATTTGATTTTATGAAATTAATAAAATATCGTATAAGTGTTATAAAATGATTAGAAACATCTTAAATATTTTAATATTACTAATTAGGGTGTTTTCAAAAGTTATAAAGCTAAAATTCCCTAATTATTATTAGTTTCGACGATAAAATTATAAATAGGATTTTACGGCAAACATCAAATTAAATCTTTTAACGTCTTTTATTTAATTAAACCATTGAATATAGTTAGAAAATGTTAAGGGATGATTTAGCTCTTAAAGTTTCAGATTTAAATACTTTCAAAAGTGCTGGAAAAATAATTCTTTTAGGTAAGACGAAGCATTTTAACGATAAATCACAATTTGTCCGAAAATCAATATTTATTAATTAAAGACTATAATAAATAGTACAAAAATTACGTAAAATAGTTAAATTATATTTATGGACATTCTGTCCAGGAAAGAAAATTTCCAGAATTCTAAAAACTCGGTTTTTAAACCGTTTTCTCGTTAATCGTCCAATCTCGACAATAATGATTAGTAAAAATAGTAATTACAAAACGATTTAAGTATTAATATCCAAAAATTATTATTACACTTTTAAAATCCTGATTTTACAGAATATAAATTTTCCAGATTTTTCCAAAATCCAGATTCAACAAATTTTAACAAAACCGTCATTTAAACCCGTTTTCGCAATTAACGATTTTATTAATAAACCTATCGTTCCTAACATTTTATTAAGGCACCAAAAATCATAATAATACATTTTAATATGAAATCATCAGAATCATAATTTTTCCCAGATTTAAACCAAAGACCAAAAATCGAGAATTTAAACAACAAACACGGTTTTAACGATAAACGATGATTTAAAGTGATTAATTAATTCATCCACTTAACAATTCCGAAAAATTATGAAAAAACTCAGAAAATTCTATTTCACCAGAAAGTTTTACCACGTCAAAAATCAGATTAAAATAAAATGTTTAAGTTCTAGAACTAAAAATCGGTTTTTAATCATTTTTGTCCGAAAACGATAATAATTCAATAATCGATATCAAAAATATTAGAAAAATACTAAATTACTAAAAATCATCAAAAACAACATTTTTCCAGAATATAAACATATATTACATGTTTAGGCCGATTATTACGATTTTACAAATTAATATAACAATTTAATCGTTAATCTCGTAAAAGCGATAAAAATATCGAAACATGCAAAATTTCAACTTTAAAATTTTTTTCCAGAATTCGTGACATACATATATTGCCAAAATAAAATATAAAAATATATACATGCAAATACTCAATTAAAATCTTGAAATACCGAGTAACATCGACGTTACCTCTACTCCAAGTCTGAATCAACGACGTATTCGTCGGCTTCGGGATCGTCCAAAAATCCTACCAAACACGTAAATCATGGCAGAAAAATACCATGAGAAAACTAAAAAAAACAAGGTAAAAATTGATCGAAAATGATGTCGATTAATACCTTAACGAAGGAATCGGAAAGAGGATTATTATGATGATAAGAATGATGCGATTGGGACTTGAAATGGAGCAAAAATTTGCCTAGAATGGCTGAGGGACACACGGCCAAAAGAGAGGAGAAGGGGGTGATGAATATTTTTGGTGAATGCAAAAGAAATGAATGTAGAGAGTAAGGGAGGAGATGGGTGATACAACACTTAAAGGAGTAAGCATGAATTAAGGCTTCAAAAAAAAGGAATACAAAAGTGTACCTAGACCATAAGTTGGCCGGCCAAATGGGATAAGAGAGGGAGTAAGAAAAGCTTGGACATAAATGCTACAATGAATGAAAATGATTTATCTTATGATTACGTTTTAATGTGATAAAATGAATCGTTTAAATAAAATGTAATAAAACTAGTGACCAAGAGCTTAGTCGGTCCAAAATGTGAGGAAACAGTCTCAAATAATTTATAAGTTGATAAAAAGTATAATCGTAAAATAGTTAAAGGCATTTCAAAGTAATTCGAGTAAACCTCGCGTAAGAAAATAATTATTCGCGAAGCTTCGTAATAAAATCATAAATGGCTTGTTTTTAGTAACTAAAATATATCTTAGTAGAAAATATTCCATAAACGTATTCAAACATTTTTAGGAAAAAGAAATAACTTAAATCTAAGCTTAAAAATATCAATTCGGAGAGAAATAGAATTCCTCGCGGAAAAATTACTTCGTTTACGAAGAACCCAAATAAATGGATTTAAAAGAATTTTAAATCTTTAAAATTAAAAATAGAAATTATTAAACTCAAAAATTAAAATAAAGCTTAGTAAAATGATAAAATATGAGGCCAAAAGTGACAGAGTTAAGACGAAGTCCTAACAGAAAGAATAAAATGCTTAGGAAAAATAGCGGGTGTTACAATCCTCCCCACTAAAAGAAAGTTTCGTCCTCGAAACTAAGAATAAGCAGATAGGAAATCGAGGTTTACCTTACTCGAAGAGGTGAGGATGCGTATTCCGCAAAAAAAAAAAAATTTGGTTTTAAAAGAAAAATTTACAACTTTTAAAGTGATACTAATTCGAATACGAATATTTATTTCAAGAGGGATTGGGCTTAGCTGCCCGGAATTTAAAATCTTCTAAATTAATGAAATCATAAGGTAAAGTTATTTGATAAAATAGTATTGTTGAATAACATTTGTAAACGAACTTGAAGAAAATAAGGTGACCAAACATTTTCAAAACAAAAGTTAAACAATTTGATTAAGAAATTCAAAAATATTTTTTTTTTTTTTTTTTTTTATGAAGAAACAAAATTTAGTTCGGAGAAATCAAATTTTGTAGTTAGTAAAAATCGAACCAGTCGTCAAATATTTTCAATAACAGATTCAAAAGTCCACAAACAATAAAAAGAAAACTAATTTCGAAACGTTTAAAATTTAGAAAATGTTATCAAAGTAATTAGGAAAGTTTTCGAAATTATTATCAAACTTGAATATACAAAATAATTTCGACAACGTTTTAAATAATCCTATAGAAATCGAAATATTTAGAAATATGAAAGTTTTCATAAAATTCCGATTGCTTGAAAATCAAAAGTGAAATAATTTCGAAATAATTTAAGATAAATTATTAAAGCATTTTGAAGCAGATATAAATATCAACCAAAGATAAAATAAAAGTGAAGTATAAAGTTCTTAAATTATAATTCAAAATTATTAAATTTCACGATCTCCGAAAAGTTTAAGTTAGTCAAAATTTTTACAAAACGGGCAAGTTCACAATTAGAAATTATAGCTCAAAACGTTAAAATTTACGATAACCCAGTTTTTTTTAAACAAGTCAAACTTTTAATAAAATAGGGAGTTTGAAAAATGGTTAACGGGTAAGTAAAACAAGGATAAACAATAAATCAAAATAAGAACTTTCAAAATCGATAAAGGTCGAAGAGATTAGCAGCAGGTGCGGTAACAGAATTCAAGAGAGGCTGAAAAGAAGACACAGTTGAGAGTCAAAAAGAGCTCTCAGGATTATAGAAGAAATTAATCCTCTCAAAACTCCTAGCACGACTCTCACAAGCACGGGTTCGTAATTGGCCCATCAAACAACGCTAAGTCCAATATCGGTAAAGGGTGGTCCTACTCAATCTACAACCTCCAAAATTAAGTCTTACATACTTAAATAATCTTTCAATTGGTATAGTAAGAAACCACAAATGATTTAGACTAATCCTTTAATTAAGATTCCAACGGTTATCAAAACATACCCAAACTCGTAATCATTAATGTTCATAAATTTAAAGCTCATAAGGTCTGAACTCGAGGTATACCTCAAATTTCTCGAGTAAGGAAGACTAAATAAAATCCACCAATTAACAATGTTTGGACACGAAATCCTCAAAAATGATCACCATCATATTTATAATACTGCAAGTACATAAGTTGGGGAAGTACAATAAATCCTCAAACACGCTCAAACCTATAGGTAATGGCGCAAACACTCACATCTTCAAACACGTCATTCGATTAATGTTTCTGAGAAGTCCATCAAATTTCTAATCGTAATGGTGTAACCACAAAGTATTTAATAACTCAACGAAGCCACAATCTCGTTGGTCTAAGGTTCTGAACTATAAATCCATTAAGATGATTGGCATTAAGTATTCCTCAAAACAATGCGATAACTCCAACCTCTAATGGCAATATGTTTCTCCTTTTTAAGGTTAATAATGATCTATCCAAATTTAGGTCAGTCAACTCCAAAATTCATAGGTTACAACCTTACATCAACGATCCACGATCTAATCCATAAGAAACAAGGTTTAATCTATGTCAACCAAAATTTACTAAACATTAACAAGGACCTGAAATGATACCACAACACTCAGGATAACATCTTAAGCAGTGATTTATGATCCCAAAATTACACGATTAGTCCATTAAGTCAAACATTAGGTAGGAATCCCAAGGTAATATAATTTTTTTATGCTTGACTAGGTTCTATTTGGGTATTAGGTATCCATCAAGATATAATTGTCACTATCAAAAAAAAATGTACTTAACTCTAAGTCCTCTTTACGGTCAAGTAATTCCCAACCCAAGCTTGATCAATCTCTTTGGTACAATCCTAATTCCGTTAATCAACTAATACCATTCAAATCAACTCCTCAAAAGCTCACTAGATTAGATAACAGGGCAGAACTCACAATCCTCAAACTATTGGTAATAAGGAGTCAGCTAAACCTCTAACATATTTAACTTCCAAAAAGGTTCACTAAGATAGAATTCGGTCTAACCAAAGAATCTCAAGAGAAAGAAGGTAGAGTAGAAGAATTTATCAAGGATTCACCAAGCGGATGAAGAGGAGAATATAAAAGAGAAGAAGTAGAAGAAGTAGAGGAAGGAAGGAAAGAGTCGATGATCCTATATTACTAAGTTCTTGAACAAGAGGAGAATCTTCGGGCCTCCAGAGTTCACGAGGGATCCAAATGGATTTACTTCATCTTCTTGTAGAGGAATGAGCACACAAGTCTTGGGTCGCTCCATCTGGATCTACCGCGACATCATGAAACAGGAATCTACTCTTGATCATCTGGCCTGTAGCTTAAGCAAACTGACCGGAGCTAAAAATTACCATCGACATCTTTCTTGGAGCACCAAGTTGTCCACTCGAGTCAGCAGGCGTTGAGAGTTCTAAGCAAGCCTTGTCTCGATCTGGAGCAGCATCAAATCAACATCTTGTCCACTCATCGTCTTCTTCTTGGACATATGAAACAAATATTCAATGCTAACCATTGAGTTTCAGGAACAAGAAAGCTAAACAAATAAGTCCTTATTTGTTTCTACCCATATCTAACAATATTTTTATTTACTGTTTAAATAATTTACTGGTATTTTCCCTAATTTCAGGTGTAAGCGTTGGGAGCAGTGATGCTCTGATACCAACTGTAATCCCCTAAATATTTCTAGCGCGATACAGTGGCGGAAACACTGTAGAGTCGGGATTAAAACACACAGAACTATGTCTTAATAAATTAAATTGGTAAAGTCAAACATGCGCCATACATAAAAATGGCTAAAATTTAAAACAATCCATAAAGAGGTTAAACAATCCTTAAAACATGATTATTAAAAGATCAGCAGGATCCAAGACTGCTCGCTAGCCCACACCCACCGGAAAATAAACACGTATACCTGCCATGTTAAAACATAACAGCCACAATCAGTGGGGAGCAACGTCAACGTTCTCCCAGCCGTATAACAGGATTTTAAAACAGTAATTACTAATATAGGAAAATAGTAAAAATGGAAAACAGTAAAACATCATATTAAAATAAGATTTAGTGTCGAACAAATTATTCAAAGGGGGTGTCCGAAGACACATAAAGATATTTGCCAACCTGCGCCAATTTATATCGATAATAAATAAAATAATCAAAATGGCGTTATGGATAGGATTAATGTAGAATCTAGACTTTCACTAGGATAATACTAAAAACTAGTTTCGAGAACTTAGTCAAAACAAATTAGACTTTGGTCTCTAACCAGGCAACTCAACCATAACAGGACTGCGTGCAGCGAGGTCCTGGCTTAAGTAATGCACACCCCTCCTGGATACAAACCATATCCAGTTCAACCCGACGCGACTTATACGATGCGATATCTAAGTTTAAGGTAAATATACACTCTCCTGAACACAAACCATGCTCAGTTCAACAACCAATGCGCCCCATAAAGACACACCAGCCTTACAGTTGATGGCAAAACGTACATCCCAGACTATATTACTCTAAACCCACACTTGTCCTTATTCCATAACTCCAAAACAAACCATTATCGATATTTAAAAGATGTATTTATCATAAACAATATGAGAATAAAAGAAGTAAACATTTATATTCTAAAAGAGGAAACTTTCTATTTTAGGAAACTTCTATTTTAGGAAACTTCTATTTTATGAAACTTCTATTTTTGGAAACTTTACTAAAATAGCATCATATCAAAGTAGTGAAAATATTAGTTCATACTAATACCACATTTTAGTAAACGATATAGATTTATAAAACTAATACTTTCGGCCTTAACGATATTAATTATTAAAGTAAGAACATTTGATTTTATGAAATTAATAAAATATCGTATAAGTGTTATAAAATGATTAGAAACATCTTAAATATTTTAATATTACTAATTAGGGTGTTTTCAAAAGTTATAAAGCTAAAATTCCCTAATTATTATTAGTTTCGACGATAAAATTATAAATAGGATTTTACGGCAAACATCAAATTAAATCTTTTAACGTCTTTTATTTAATTAAACCATTGAATATAGTTAGAAAATGTTAAGGGATGATTTAGCTCTTAAAGTTTCAGATTTAAATACTTTCAAATGTGCTGGAAAAATAATTCTTTTAGGTAAGACGAAGCATTTTAACGATAAATCACAATTTGTCCGAAAATCAATATTTATTAATTAAAGACTATAATAAATAGTACAAAAATTACGTAAAATAGTTAAATTATATTTATGGACATTCTGTCCAGGAAAGAAAATTTCCAGAATTCTAAAAACTCGGTTTTTAAACCGTTTTCTCGTTAATCGTCCAATCTCGACAATAATGATTAGTAAAAATAGTAATTACAAAACGATTTAAGTATTAATATCCAAAAATTATTATTACACTTTTAAAATCCTGATTTTACAGAATATAAATTTTCCAGATTTTTCCAAAATCCAGATTCAACAAATTTTAACAAAACCGTCATTTAAACCCGTTTTCGCAATTAACGATTTTATTAATAAACCTATCGTTCCTAACATTTTATTAAGGCACTAAAAATCATAATAATACATTTTAATATGAAATCATCAGAATCATAATTTTTACCAGATTTAAACCAAAGACCAAAAATCGAGAATTTAAACAACAAACACGGTTTTAACGATAAACGATGATTTAAAGTGATTAATTAATTCATCCACTTAACAATTCCGAAAAATTATGAAAAAACTCAGAAAATATTCTATTTCACCAGAAAGTTTTACCACGTCAAAAATCAGGTTAAAATAAAATGTTTAAGTTCTAGAACTAAAAATCGGTTTTTAATCATTTTTGTCCGAAAACGATAATAATTCAATAATCGATATCAAAAATATTAGAAAAATACTAAATTACTAAAAATCATAAAAAACAACATTTTTCCAGAATATAAACATATATTACATGTTTAGGCCGATTATTACGATTTTACAAATTAATATAACAATTTAATCGTTAATCTCGTAAAAGCGATAAAAATATCGAAACATGCAAAATTTCAACTTTAAAATTTTTTTCCAGAATTCGTGACATACATATATTGCCAAAATAAAATATAAAAATATATACATGCAAATACTCAATTAAAATCTTGAAATACCGAGTAACATCGACGTTACCTCTACTCCAAGTCTGAATCAACGACGTATTCGTCGGCTTCGGGATCGTCCAAAAATCCTACCAAACACGTAAATCATGGCAGAAAAATACCATGAAAAAACTAAAAAAAACAAGGTAAAAATTGATCGAAAATGATGTCGATTAATACCTTAACGAAGGAATCGGAAAAAGGATTATTATGATGATAAGAATGATGCGATTGGGACTTGAAATGGAGCAAAAATTTGCCTAGAATGGCTGAGGGACACACGGCCAAAAGAGAGGAGAAGGGGGTGATGAATATTTTTGGTGAATGCAAAAGAAATGAATGTAGAGAGTAAGGGAGGAGATGGGTGATACAACACTTAAAGGAGTAAGCATGAATTAAGGCTTCAAAAAAAAGGAATACAAAAGTGTACCTAGACCATAAGTTGGCCGGCCAAATGGGATAAGAGAGGGAGTAAGAAAAGCTTGGACATAAATGCTACAATGAATGAAAATGATTTATCTTATGATACGTTTTAATGTGATAAATGAATCGTTTAAATAAAATGTAATAAAACTTGTGACCAAGAGCTTAGTCGGTCCAAAATGTGAGGAAACAGTCTCAAATAATTTATAAGTTGATAAAAAGTATAATCGTAAAATAGTTAAAGGCATTTCAAAGTAATTCGAGTAAACCTCGCGTAAGAAAATAATTATTCGCGAAACTTCATAATAAAATCATAAATGGCTTGTTTTTAGTAACTAAAATATATCTTAGTAGAAAATATTCCATAAACGTATTCAAACATTTTTAGGAAAAAGAAATAACTTAAATCTAAGCTTAAAAATATCAATTCGGAGAGAAATAGAATTCCTCGCGGAAAAATTACTTAGTTTACGAAGAACCCAAATAAATGGATTTAAAAGAATTTTAAATCTTTAAAATTAAAAATAGAAATTATTAAACTCAAAAATTAAAATAAAGCTTAGTAAAATGATAAAATATGAGGCCAAAAGTGACAGAGTTAAGACGAAGTCCTAACAGAAAGAATAAAATGCTTAGGAAAAATAGCGGGTGTTACAACCCCCATAGGGCAAAAGGTATTTTGTCGGGCCAATCCCGGTAATTATCAGCCATCTTTTTGAGTATGGTGACAATTGTTTTATTAGCCGCCTCCACTGCTCCATTCGTTTGGGGACGGTAAGGCGAGGACGTGTGCCTTTGAATTTTATATTTAGTCAGCAAGGCTGCGGTCTCAGCTTGGAAATGAGTCCCGTGATCACTGATGAATTCATGTGGGATCCCATACCGACAGATTATCTTGTTCTGGATGAATTTGGCGACATGCTTAGCATTGAGAATGCGATATGACTCAGCTTCGACCCATTTGGTGAAATAGTCGATAGCTACTAAAATAAAGCAGTGCCCACCAGTACCAGAGGGATTTATTTTCCCGATTATGTCGATACCCCATGTTGAGAACGGCCAGGGTGACGTCATGGTATAGAGTAAAGATGACGGCATATGTTGCACATTGCCGAAGATTTGGCAGTTATGACAATGTTTGACATATAACTGGCAGTCGGCTTCCATAGTATTCCAGTAATAACCGAGCCTCATGATTTTTCGGACCAGCATGTGGGCATTCATATGTGGGCCGTTTTCACCATCATGTACTTCGGCCATAACCTTCTCAGCCTTATACTTGTCAACACAAAGGAGAAGAGCCCCTTGTGCCGTCTTTTTGTACAGTTGTCCGTCATCAGTACGGATGAACTGAGTAGCTAGCCTTCGTAAGGCTTTCTTGGCTCGACCTTCCGTTCCGGGAGGATATTCTCCGTTTGCCAGGTATTTCAACACAGCCTGGTACCATGGTTTGGGATCAGTTATCTCAATGTCTTCAATATCGTGAATATATGCCGGCTCGGATCGTCTTTCGACGCAAATTGGCATACTGGTCACGTGGTCGGGAATATTTAACAGAGATGCCAATTTCGAAAGTGCATCCGCAAACTGATTCTCTTCCCGGGGTAGGTATATGTATTCTACCTTCTGGAATTGTTTCTCGAGATCCCTTACTCGTGCCTGGTAGGCCACGAGATTAGCATTCCGAGTCTTCCATTTTTGCAATGCTTGGTTAATGACCAAGGATGAGTCATCATGTACCCGGAGATTTGTGATCCCCAGGTTGGTGGCGGCTTGTAGCCCGTAAATGCATGCTTCGTATTCTGCTGCGTTATTGGTAACATCGAAGTCCAGTTTGATGGAGACGGGGATATGCTCCCCTCTTGGTGAGATTAGGATGATCCCGACTCCGAACCCTCGAAAATTAGATGCTCCATCGAAGTATAAATCCCACGTTTCCGCATCGGTATGGAAAATATCTTCGTCTGGGAAGGACCAGGTGTCGGTGTGTCCTTCTTCGGTTACCGGGCTGTCAGCGAGGAATTCAGCTACCACCCGTCCCTTAATGGCCTTTAATGGCACAAATTTTAGGTCGAACTCTGCCAACATTAGAGTCCATCTAGAAATTCGGCCATTGAGGATGGGTTTTTCGAAGAGGTATTTGATGGGGTCCATCCTGGATAACACATGGACCTCGTACCTGAGCTATAGTGCCGGAGCTTCTTAGTGGCCCAGACTAAAGCCAAACACGTCTTTTCGAGCATGGTATATTTGCACTCATACTCTAGAAACTTCTTGCTGATGTAATAGATGGCTCTTTCTTCGGAGTCAACCGTCTGAGCCAGCATAGCCCCCATGGCTGTCTCGGTCGTTGTTAGGTATAATGACAGAGGCAAACCGGGTTGAGGCGACATTAAGACTGGCGGAGCAGACAAAATTTCCCTGATTTTGTCGAAAGCAGCTTGGCACTTGTCATCCCATAGTATTCGTTCCCCTATTTTCAGTTTCTTGAAAATTGGTTCACATACCATGGTTAGTTTGGAAATGAATCGACTAATATACTGGACTTTCCCGAGAAATCCCCTTATTTCTTTTTCGGTTTTAGGGGCTTGCATCTCGGTGATGGCTTTGATTTTAGCTGGGTCGACCTCGATACCTCGTTGGCTAACGATATGACCCAGTAATTTGCCTGACGTTACCCCGAAACTGCACTTTTGAGGGTTTAGCCTCATATTGTATTTACGCAATCGAGTGAAGAATTTTCTTACGGCGGTGATGTGACCGTCCCGTTCTTTGGATTTGACGATCATGTCGTCCACATAAACTTCTACCTCTTTATGCATCATGTCGTGTAATAAAGTGGTAGCGGTCCTTTGGTATGTGGCCCCGGCATTAATGAGACCGAATGGCATGACGGTATAGCAGTAAGTACCCCAAGGTGTAGTGAAGGTAGTCTTACTCATATCTTCTTCCGCTATCTTGATTTGATTATACCCGGCATACCCGTCCATGAATGATAGAAGGGCATGATCAGCCGTGTTATCCACCAGTATATCGATGTGTGGTAACGGAAAATCATCCTTCGGGCTTGCTTTGTTAAGATCCCGAAAATCTACGCATACCCGCACCTTACCGTCCTTTTTAGGAACCGGCACGATGTTTGCCACCCAGTCCGGATACTCGGACACTTATATGAAGCCGACTTTGAATTGTTTATCGACTTCCTCTTTTACTTTGAGAGACCATTCTGGCCTCATTCGACGAAGCTTCTGCTTGACCGGTTTACACCCGTCTTTGATAGGTATGTGGTGCTCAGCTATTTCCCGGTCTATCCCCGGCATGTCCTTGTAGGACCACGCGAAGACATCTTTGAATTCTTGGAGGAGGTTTATGAATTGTTGTTTCTCCTCGGGATCTAAGGATAACCCTATCTTAAGTATCTGAGGCTCTAAGGTTGTTCCCACGTTTATGGACTCGGTCTCTTCGATTACCGGATTCCGGGATTCCCTTTGCTCTAGTTGCTCGATCAGATGTGGAGGTAAGGGTACCTGTTCGTCGGATTTTTCAATGTCATAGCATAAAACATTTTTGAAAGCTGAATTTAAAAGAGACAAGTCGTAAGCAGAACGGTTGTTATTATTTATTGAAAATTTGGAAAACAGCTCAAAGAGAGCGGCCATCTGATCATTGGTCAGTGGCGGAATTGGTAAGGCACTCGGGACAGACCCCGAAGTGCCAGCAGCAGGAATGATAGAAGGGAGAGGGGTTACAGGAGTGACTCTAGCATCGACTTCCCTAGACTCGACCTCAGACTCTGACTCAGACTCCGACTCAGACTCGGACTCAGACTCAGGCATGTCTCCCTCTCCGGTGACCAGCTTGTAGATCTTTCCTTGACTGTCAGTCCACTTGACAGTCTTCCTCCAGGCCCTTTTTCCCGTCTCGGAACCAACATCCGAGATCAGTTTGGTCGGGTCGAACCTGTTGCTGCGGAGAATCAGGTTGACCAAGTCTTCTTTTGGGGTCGGGGCTATGGTGTCTTCCCCGAAGAGCAGCCCCAGCGCGGGCTCAGCATCATTAGCTTCATCAGACTGGATGAGGGCGAACACATCATCCGGGATGTAGTTGCAGTCCCGGGCCGAGTGGGTCCCGAGGTGCGTAGCATTGGGTTGGTATAGTCCAACCTGGACAGCCCCAAATACGGGTGTGACAAAGTAGTCGGCCAACCGTGGGCTGTAAGGGCTCAAGTGGATACCCTTCATGATGTTGCAGGCTTTTTCAATTCCTGCTTGGACAACGTTGCCCGGAGTGGTGGCATAGCCAAGGCCGAAGTGAGAGTCTTCGTCCTTGAGGACCTCGATGATCTTCCCAGCTGGAAGGTCGGGTCGAGAGGTAACCCCCGGAAGGTACCCTAGGTTTTGGAGCATTGTGTCAATGCTTGTGGTGAAGTAAGGCCTAAAGAGGTACTCTTCCTCGATCATCCCCACAAAGTCGAACCCCCAGAGGTCCGTGCGGCCCGTGGCGTTACAGCTAGCCACGGTCATTGGGGTTGCCTCTAAGGTAATAACATCGTTGAGCAGAGGCATTTTGATCTTTCGGTGGAGGGTAGAGGACACCGCCTTGACCGCGTGGATCCATGGCCTTCCTAGGAGCAAGTTGAATGACGAGGTGACATCAATCACCTGAAATTCGAGCTCTTTCTCTATCGGGCTCGTTATGATGGTCAGTTTTATGGCCCCAGCTACCGACTTTGGACTTCCATCAAAAGCTTGGATGGCCTGAGCAGTCGGGATATAGTCAGCCTCGATAATGCCGAGGGCTTTGGCGGTCCTCAGAGGAAGGACATTTACAGCGGACCCGTCATCAACCAAGGTCATAGGGAGGTATTTTCCTCGGGAAATCACCGTGATGTAGAGGGCCAGGTTGTGGGAGGCCCCAAATGGCGGCAAGTCGGTTTTAGAGAAAGTGATCATTGGGCCTCCTTCCTTGGCCTTACCCTTTAGGTGGGGTAGGACTGTGGCTACCATTTCAGCGGGGGTAGCCAAAGAGTCAATCTTGACTTGATCGAGAGCCTTTGTAAGTGCTTCTCGATGTTCTTGTGAGCTGACTAAGAGTTGCCATATAGTGAGGTCAACTCGGGTCTTCTTCAGTTGTTTCACAATAGCCGTTTCAGCGGTAGGCTCTTCAGGGACGACTTCCATCCCGAGAGGATCGGTGATGGTTGTCGGGATAGGGGTGTCCCTAGTGCTTGTGGCTAGATAGGGACGACCTAGGTTGTTACTGGCTAGGACTCGAGTCTTGACCTCGCGAACCTGTTCAGGGGTGATGGGAACGGTTTCCCCCTTAGCGAGGTAGACATCATCCTCGTCGTCAAACCAGATCCCGTTCACTTGCGGGATAAATGGGAAGATAAGGTGAGAGCAATCAATCACCTCCCCGGCAAAGATGGCATGGGAACTGAAAGGGTTCTCCTTGTTGCTTGGCTTATCTCCGGGTAGCGGGATTTTACCGCTCTCGATCAGGTCCTGAATCAAGTGTTTCAGCTTCCAACACTTTTCGGTATCATGCCCATTGCCCCGGTGGTATTGGCAATAGGCCTGAGCATTGTAGTTCTTGGAGCGTCGCTCGACCGGAACTTCAGGAGTTGGGCCTATCGGTTGGATTAGGCCTTTGGAGGACAACCTTTGTAAGGCATAGGTATAGGTGGTACCTATATCAGTGAATACCCGAGGTGGGGTGCTCTTCTTGGACGGGGCATCTAGTAGATTAACCGCGTCAAAAATGCTGCGAGTGGCAACCTGGGGCTTAGTGGTAGAGGAAGAGGCCTCTTGGTACCCTTTGCTAGCGGCCTTAGTGAGGCCTTCCAGTCTCAGATCGTCTTCGATCCTCATACCCACTTCAGTAAGGGTGGTGAAATTGGGTATGACAGCGTACCGGAGGTGAACCCGGTAGGAAGGGAGGAGGTTCTTGACAAAAGCCTCCACCAAAGTCTTCTCATTGGGCTTGTCAACCAGTTTCACGCTCTCGGCCCTCCAGCGTTGAAGGTATTTAGTAAAACCTTCCTTCGGCTCTTGGGCCATAACCTCCAGAGATCGCATTGTGGTTTGGATCTCGGTGTTGTCAGCATAGTTCCGAGCGAACTCGGTGGCCACATCATCCCAGGTAGGGAACTTCTTCGGGTCTAGCCTGTAGTACCAGGCCCGTGGGTGTTTCTCGAGAGATGCAGCAAAGAGGTTCTGAACACGGATGAATCCACCCCCTTGATGGCCATGAATTCCTTGAAGGCCCGTACATGTAGTAACGGGTCTTCAGTTCCCTCAAACATGGGCAAGCCTGTAAGGTTCAGGTTTGCGGGTAGTTTGTCACTCACCGTGGAGTACTCTCGGCTATTCTCCCGGTGGATATTGTTACTCCCAGTCAAATGGACTTGTTCTTCTAGTCGGCGCACTGCGCTGACCAGTTCAGCTAGAGGCCTAGTGGTCTCGACATTAGGAGTCCTTTTCTCTACTGTAGCTAGGCGAGCAACGATGGCCACTTGGCCAGCCCTCATTTCAGTCAGTTGGGCTTCGATGTCGGTTTGCTTCGCGACCATGGCGTCCAAAGAGGTTTGCAGACTGTTCAAAGTAGCCATCCTGCGGGCGTGTCTGGTTGCCGGTGGCCTGTCTGTAAGAACACCGTGTAATCAGTACCCAAACCCAGATCTTGGAATCATAAAAAAGTACATCCCGAGCGACACTAGGAAAGAAGACTAAAGACTCGAGAAAGACACCTAGACGGATGACTCGTAGGTGGGACGACTTCCTTAGGATTTTGGCTTTGTGGGCCTAATCCCGTTCGAAGGAAGGTCCACGTGAGACTTTTCCCCAGATTTTTGACTCAAGTGTATGGACGGACTTTCCTTTGTAGGGGTATGCCCTACGCGGGTTGGTCGTGCCTTGACAGATAAGGCGGACTCGGGGAAGGGGGGAAACTCGTGATGTAGGATCAACGGAGTTTCGACGCTATAGACCTTCAACAAACTATGCAAAGACCCGACACACGGCTAGACGGTAGGTCCTATAATAAGGAAGGTTCACTAGGAAGGTTGGATGCTTGAAATTTGAATAAAAGATGGGTGAATTTCCGAGAGTTTGAAAATTGAAAAAGGAGTTTCGAAAACCGAGATTAGAATTTTGAAGAATTCAGAAAATCAGGGTGGCTTCGGAAATTCGAGAGTTAAAACGGACGGCATGCCGACTAAAGAAAAGGATATTTTGAGTCAAATCGTTGATCCTAAATTTCGGCGGCATTCCGAGTTTTTGAAAATTGGATATTTTGAAAAGATGGGTCCCGAAACGGACAGTATTTCGGGTTTTTCAAAATTTGGTATTTTTGGAAATATGCATTTTTTGAAATGACGTTTTTTTGAAAAATGACAAGGAAACCAAGTAGCATGTAGTCAAACAAGCATTATAACGACGCTTATGTATGCTTTACACTAAGTCTCGGTCGGTCAAAATAGGGTCTATACCAACAACGATGGCTTTCTCGTGTGAAGGACGGACTCCCTAAGCTGAGTTGGTCTTAGGACATGCCGCGAAACCGAGACGAGTTCCACCATCGATGTCTTTAGCGCACCCATGTAGAAATGCACCGTGGTATAGTGGGACGTCGGTCACAAGTAACCGGCCCGGGCAAAATTTGGGTTATGCATGAATCATTAAACTAATGCGCGTACATTAATATTCGAACGATTTCTCTTCGAGTCTCACCCTAGGAACCCCGATGACATGTGGTACATCAGGTATCCCCAGCGGAGTCGCCAAATTGTGGACATGACGTAGGTCCACCCCGACGCGGCCACGCGCGGGTTTGGTTAGGCGAATGAATCTCGTGGTGAGATTGCTCTAGGGTTCGAAATTTAAGTCAAAATGGAGTCGCCACCGAATTTTGTGGTTATTCAGAACCATACGAGCCCACTCTATGTCGTCATGGGCTATACACAAAGTAAGCCCACTTCGATTTCAGAGTTTATTGGGCTCGTCCCTTTGCATTGCAATATCGATACCGTTTAAACCGGTTTTCGTATATAGAATGACTCTCGTACGCCAAGGGTTTCGGACATCCGGAAACCAAAGGTTCTGAGTAAGGGGTGAGGGTACGTGTTGGGAAGCCCACTAAGGACACCCAACCCCGCCCGCACATGGCGGCCTCTACTAAGACATCGTTCGTGTTCGTGTACGCGCGTTAGTAAAATGATATGCAAACAGCGTTTTCGGGCTAAGCATGTGAATTATATGTGAATTACGTCATTTAATGCATCTAATTATGGTCGAAGTGATTTAGCATGCGAGGTTCATTTATAAAGCAATAAGCAAGTAAATAAACTAAACTCGGAAATAAGTAACGTACAAGTTACACGGGCGGAAATACAACCCGGAATTCACAATACAACGATTATTATTATAACGGTTAGAAGAAATAATAAGCTAAATAGAAAAGCGAGAAATAAAACACACGACTCGACAAAGACCCGTGTATAATAAATGTTCACTAGATCGTGAATTAGCTAGATGGACCAACCTTAATTAATTACGCATTGTATTGCATATTAATTAAAGGACGGAGGTTCGAGACCTAGGCGTGATTCTAACCCGATCTCGAACCTCGATGTCTTGTCCCGACTTATCACCTCGAGAAATGGAGTCTAAATTAATTATGTGTCGGATACGACTAAAGAGTCGTCAACACAAAAATTAATAGTGTGAGACCGTCGATCAAAGTCGTTTTAAGTGTCCTGATGTGCATGAGTTTTAGAAAATGGATTCACGTGATAGTCTTTACACGCGTTGACTAAAAGTCGTAAAAAAAACGAGTCTCAGAGTATGGACATATGTCGCGAAGATCGCATATTAATGTAAGGACCGAAAAAGGGTAGAAAGTCGAGAAATCGAGAAAAGTGGGCTCGGCCAAACAGGCCTGCCCGCGAGTCGCCTAGCCGGTCGCGCGACTCGCGCGTGGGTCTGGTCGGGTATTTTTATTTGTCGAGAACTCGTCAATTTTTATAATCACGTGCCAATGCCGGTTTATTTACTCGATTTATGTTTTTTTTATAAATTAAGAATTTTGAATTAGTAACGAGATTGTATCCCTCTACGTCACGACATCGAAACTAATCCTTCCGGATTATGTGATATCGGTTTTCGTGTCAACGGGTTTCGCACTAATTGAAATGGGATCAAATGCGTTCAACTACGACCGATTGCAATCACGTCACGCCCTTGAGAACATTGGGGCGGGGCTCCTCGAAAGGGCTCCACCTCCGTCGTTACTCGTAAAGGGATTAGACAGACTTTTGGCGATCGTCGTAGTCAAACGTATTTGAAACCGAATACTAGTATTAATATATATATATATATATATACGCGGTATTATAGTGTTAATAACGAGAAAATAAAGTTAGTATACGAGAAATAAAAAAATGTTAGCGTTATGTTAGTGTTAGTATTACGATACTAGTATAATTATAACATAAATAACGCGAAAATGTAAATAGTAACAACGTAGTAAGGATCGAAATGGGGTTTAGGACACCCTCAACATACATGCTTGGTATAGGCCTCGGAAATAGACTTGTGAATAGCGACGGAACGCCGGAGTATCGAGGATGAATGTGAGTTATGGCGTGTATATATGTGTGTGTGTGTGTGTGCCGGTTTGTTTGAGAGCAAAATGGCTCGGTTTTTGGTGGTGTTTTGCTTAGGGTTTGTAGAGTAGGATATTTAGGTTTTTAAAGGCTCTTGTTTCAGCTCTTAAAACTCTTAATAATGCTGAAAAAAAGTCTCTTTCAAATGATGAGGGTTAAGGGTGTATTTATAGAGTGGGGGGAGTTGGGTGAGTTGAGTTAATTTAGGAAGGGTTGACCTTTTGATTTGATTTTGCCTTTTGAATTCAGATTTGGGCGCCAGTTTCTAGAAGCTGAACTTGGCTGGTTTGTGTGACGGGTTCGTCCTTGACCGGGTTTTGACCCGGTCGCTAAAAGACGGGATTTATTTTTGGTGTCGGTTTTGGCCCAAATTAGTCTTATTTTGCTCGGAACGACCCACTGGGCCTGGATTTGAGGTCTGTTTTGTGAGATTATTACTCCGCTAAAAGTCCATGTCGGATATTATTGATTCTGAGCCCAAATCCGATTATACCAAGTCACGTTTGCGTCCGATCATCATCGGGTGTTTGTTGGAGACTACCATAGACACCTGGCAGTCAAAATGCGGGTGTCTACACATGCGGTCACATTTTATTTCAAAAAAAAAACTTTTTACACACATACCGTTAGCACAACCGAAGCTTCAATTAATGAAGTCAAGGAATTCAAAAAATGGTTACACTTTCAAAACACTTTTTTAAATACACACCCCCACCGTCCAATGCTAGTTAGTACAACCGACGAACGTGGCCACTAATTTTAAAAGTTTTTCCAAAGAGCGAAAGTTTTCTAATAAAACACTATTCACCACCTAAATCCCCCAATAAGGATTTAGTCACACCTTTAAGGAGACTATCATCAGACTTCACACTCCATCACGAGCATCATGCACCCCGCGAGTATCGAACTAGCTAATTAATAGTAGTTTCGATAGAAGCATCACGTAATTATTTTCAAAAAAAAAAGACCAGTTCCCCTAAAAGAAATTTGCTCCTTTAAAAAAAACATATTTACATTTCGTCATCATTTCCGATGCACACACATAGCAACACACCTACACACCGCAGACGATGTCATCACGCCATCGTTGCACTATTTCCACAAACCATCCTCTTTTAAAATTTTCCAAAACTGGTCGTTTTTTAAAGAAGCATACGTCCAAGTTCTTTGATCCTGAGCCGGTATCGCGATCAACTTCCTACGTCGTACAACGGTGTGATTAACTGTCTGTGTTAGTTACTAGGATCATCTCTACTCGAGTTCTTGCATTTTGGGTCGTCTCATTCCGAGAAGTCCTCTTTAAACCTCGCCTCCGAGGTTTATGTCGAATCATCTCGTTACAGAGACCTAAGATCCATAAGGCGTTCCATCGAATACACCAAGAGTCTAAAGCACCCGAGTCCCTAACCCAGTGACCGCGCTTACACGCGAGTCAAGGGTCTCTTTTCTGCGTCGCTCAGTCACGAGCATTCCTCGAGTCCCTAATTCGTCCGGTGGATCCGTCCTGACCTTTTAATCCTTTCTCATTAGAATCACTCCCTGACATGTCGGTAGATTCAAGCGCCATCAAAAGCATCCGCAACGATGTCAGTGCCCTAGCCAATTTGGTTCGCATCATCCATACTTCTGTAACCCGTCTGACTTTATCCGTCCGTTACATCGACAGCCGCCTCAATTTCCTCGAGAGTAGAGACACCGAAAGCGATACAAACGCTAAACTGAGTGATTACCATGCCCAAAAGCCCACCCGGGATAGATTATCCCAATGCTCGCCCGATAGGGGCTTCCTAAAGTCAATATGGAAGGGACACCAAGACCTTACAAGACCACACCCAATAAAGTAGGAAAGTCACCAAGAAAGTTTATCCCAATCAGCTCATCTTACATTGAAGCTCTTAAGTACCTAATCGATCGAGGGTTACTCTCACCTTTGGGTCTCACTCCCGACCCTCCAGTCAGCAAACGAAGCAAAAGTTGGACCCCTAATGCTTATTGCCTATATCACCAAGGTAACGGGCATGACACCGAATCTTGATTTCGACTCAAACATGCCATACAAGATATGATCGAAAACGGGACAATTAACCTTCCTCCGCCCGAGAAACCAAACAATACCGCAAACCCTTTCAGCGTTCACACTGTCCTTGACAACACCTTCGGTTATTCCCACCACGACCCTATAGAGGAGAATGTCCGGAACATCGAGGAAAATCTTGACAACCCACAGGCATCCATCGAGACGAGTAAATCTGTGTCCGAGTCAGAATCTAGTTCGTCTTAGGGCCTAGACCTAATAGTATAAAAAAAATGTCTTTTATTTTACATCGAGTCAGGAGGTGCGAGGGGATCTGTCCTCCACCTCCCCGAAAACAATATCTCGGGCGTGTAGCCTACTTATTACTATCAATAAAAAGAAATAAACTTTTCTTCCTTTATAATGCGCCTCGACAATCGCTTGATTTAAAACATACATTTCTCGCTTACGACTCGATACTATGCCATTTATCGATAACAACCAAATAAACCTCAAAACCGAGATCCCTTGTTCTTTTTTTCCCTATTCCATGACCTGGTATAGAAAGCCACAAACTATCCCTCAGAACGAGCATTCCCATATCCTATGACAAATATAGATAGTTTATTAGCTTGCGATCAAAGTCGGAAGGCAAACCAATTTCCCACAATAAATATCCCTCAAATAAAGACCGACCAACCCCCACCATAGGTGCTAGTCTGACAAAAAAAGAGGTCTGAAATGGCAAGAAGGAGCCAAAGAAAAAGTGAAAACAAGGCCAAGCTAAACCGACCCAATTCAATAATCAAGACCAAACTCGACGGTCAAAATGAAACCCCCAATCATTCGACTCGACCTTAAGTGCAAAGTCTGAACAAAAAAAAAAAGAAAAAAAGAAAGAAAAAAATGAACAGACCAGTCAACTAGCATCCAAACACTAGCCTCTCTGCATAACAACCCTTAAGACCTTCCCGAGACACTCGTTAGGAGACAGTCCGGAATTTTGAGGATTCGAGCACAATTGGATAATCCCAGCTGTTAGGGCCAAACATGAAAATCAGATCCCACGCAATTCACATCCCACCCGATTGAAGTCTGAGTCATTTTTACTCAGCTTCCCCTTTCCTACCACATTACGAAACCGCAACCCCATAGCCTTAACTCCACAAAAATCAAGCTCCAGATCTTAGTTCATCAGAGCCACTCACTACCTAGATCCACATTCCAAAATCGTCCAAACCAGTCACCCTGACCCAAACACGGTATCTTGGTAATTCTCACTTTCAAGGGGTCACACCCGACCATTTCACATTAATTTTAGCTAGGGTGAAAACCTATGTGAGTACACTCTGAACGTCTCACATCGATAATCGGCATAACGAGTCTAAAGTAAAATCACTCATATTTTTTTTTAAAAAAAAAGGAACTACAAACATGGTTGGATTTCGTCTAAACACGGATATGTGGGCAACCCTTCTTCAGGTACAACCAACCAAATAACAAAATTGAATACTCGATTCACATGCAAACCGAAACCTTTTTCCACGCTCCGGTTAACGAGTAATTTCAATGACGAAGCACAAACGACGAGCCGAGGACGGAGTGAAAATCCGAAAGGGCGCTCCGGGTAAAATGAAGAAACGAGTTGCGAGCCGTCGTAAAAAAATGTTCTTCTCATTAATGCAAAGTCATTTAAATCAAGCCTTTGTCGAGGCCCTTTACATCAAACATCCAAAATCCGGCTACCCCGAGAAACGACAACGCGTCAAGCAAAACCCTACAAAAAACTAGTACTAATACGCCACATAATAACAATTAATACAACGTAGTACTACACGGCTGGACTCTACCGGTCCAACTTTTCCTTTCCCTCGCCATTCGGGTGTGCTTGCTTTAGTCTCTCACCATTGACCCTCCTAACGCACGCTTCCACCTCCCCAGCAAAAAGTGAGCCCAGCCAATCTCACTTCCCTTCCTCACTCACATTTTCAATATGGGTCTTGTCGGCCTCGGCCCGTGTAGATGAACTGGCGAACACTAGGATCGATAACGCCGTCTTTGGTCGGGCGCTTAGCGACATTAGCCCACATAGTTTCCTTATTCTGTAATACGGTAATCTCCACGATCCTTAACCTTTCACTCACGTCCGACAACCACGGACGTTAGGAACGACATCCTGAAGTCGCTAAATCCCTTTCCAACAGCCGAAATGCCCACGCAAGAGTATCAGGTCCACACGGATGGTACATTTCGTCCATCGGATCCACCAGACTTAGATGTCTTTTCATTGTTTTTAGGGGGATAAGCTACCCCATCTAGGCGTGTTGTAGCCTTTAACGACATCTAAGACTCAGTAGTCTTAGTGTGTTTTTACGGTTGTAATCGCATCTACTAAAATGTACCGTCCATATGGGTGACAACTCCTTTAACCACCCTAATTAGAATCAATACCCCATCTAGGCGTGTTGTAGCCTTTAACGGTTGTGGTCAAGTCGCGTTTGTGAGCCAGGTACGGCATTGTCTTGGATATACAAAGAAGTGGTCTAACTTTTTTTTCAAAGGTAGCCTAGATTTTGGCTTCGGCCTCATTATGAATGTCGAAACAACTACATTTGCGTTATAGTGCACTCGGTCATAGCAGGTTGGCCTCTTACATTTCGTCCATCTCGAGTCAAAACGTTTTCGTCGACGTACCATCTGATCCGATTCCCGACTTAAACTACTGCATTTCAAAAAAAAAAAACCGAAAAAGCATTTTCATACTCCCGTGCACCGCTAACGCACCCTAAATCGGGTCACATCGCAAAAAGAATGAACACAAAAGTGATTACTTGTCAGTCAAGGTAAACAATTCGCCAAACGAAAACGCAAGACTAATCCAACCAATTTAAATACTATAAATCTAAAACGAATATACAAAATATACAAATCCTTATACAAATCAAGGCTAAGAAGGACCACTAGAACCCGCGCCGACGGCAATCACGATCTTACAAAGCTGGTCATCTAACCCTAGGTCCTCCAGGGCTATAAGAGAAGACTCACTACCGTCCATCCCAGACAACAATCTAGAGTAGCTGTCTCGGGAACCTCTCCAACCTCCTCCGTAGCACCCGTAGCCTCAACTTCAGCCTCAGTCTCCCTTTCGATTTGATGCCTAGCCTCACCCTATGCTGAGGTCTCGCCCCGGGACCGAGCCAGCTGCTCCTTTAGGAAGGCGATCTCGTCAGCTCGAGATTGCAGGAGCCATTGTGCCTCAACTTCTCTCGCCTCGAGCTCGGTCACTCGAGCGTCCAACTGCCCCACCATATCCTCGACATCCTACAAATACACTCAAACATTAGGAAAATACGCAAACAGCCTAAGAATGCACCTTAGTCACACAAACTCACCGATCGAGGCCCCGAAGTGTCACGGGAAACCCTCGAGGCATAAGCCCGGAAGCAGTTGGCAGCTTGCCGCAACCGCTGATGGTAAGCCGACGAAACCTGAAAAGTAAAACCATAGAGGTTAGGCAAACCGACCCTAACCCTTAGAGCCCAAACAAAGGACAAAAAAAAAAACTCACCTGGTACACCTAGTCACGCCACTCAATCCCGACATCCATCTCCTCCGCAAAACACGGGGGGAGGGGCTTAGTGAATGAAGGGTATCCCAGCCGCATCCACCCTAAGTAAGGTCAGAGGAAAATCTGGGGGCTGGATGTCGTCAACCGGATCGGCCAGCTGAGAAGACAACAGATTGGTCGGTCAAAAGGCAAATAAACAATAAACCGCAAAGCAAATCTCGAAACCAAAATTAGGACCTTACCACGAGGCGGTCCAAGCTAACCGCCGGGTGACGTGAGATAGGTAGGAGGCACCTGTCACCAAGAGTGTGTCGCCTCCCTCTCCGTCCCTATCCTCGAGGACCTCTGCAGCGGTCGGTGGTCTAAACATGGTCCAGGGAGGATCAACCGACACCCTGAAATCGTCGTATTGGCACTGACGCACCAACCGCTCGCCCAGATACCAGACTGGGCGAAACAACGCAAGAAGGAGCATTCTCCTATAACTTGGGCATAGCTGAGGCCGACCCAATCACCAGCGGCCTCACCATGACTTGCAGATAGCTAGTCATCCCCGCAAAAGTCGCAGTCACCCAGTCGTAGCGCCCCAGCTGGGTCAGCTCAGCCGGGAAGGGCAAGATCCTAGTGCTAAATCTCTCGCCCTTGTCCGAGAAATGGGTCGACTCTAGAAAATAACACAACCACAACTGGGCATCCTGGTCCGGCGTGTTGGGCTCCCGACCCTCCAGCATCGTCACTCGCTCAAAGTGGTCGGTAATATAAGAACTCACTATAGTTTGAGGCGCACTATACGCCTCACGCGGTAAACAGTCTCCGATAAGGCTCCGTACCTCATCGCTATCTAGGCTAGGGCCCTCAGCGGCCCACCTAATCCTATCTGGGCCCCAAGGCAGACCGCTAATCATTCCAAAATCCTCTAGGGTCATCCCGACCTCCCCAAAAGCCATGTGAAAGGTCGAGGTAGTATCATGAAAGCGATCTATCATCGCCTTAATCACCATAAGGTTGAACTTAGTCTTGCAACCCACCAACCTAGCCCATTGTCCAACCACGAGACCCAGAGCAGTCCTCTCCATAATCCCCTTTACCGTTGGGGTCAACTTCTGAAAATAGATATCGAGACATGTAGTAAAGCCCGAAAAAGTCCTCATCGGACCTGGGGGCTGCAAACCGAAACAATGCGAGGATAAACAAAACAAACCCAACCAAACCCGAGCCAAAAATATAATAACAATACTAAATCCGAGACACAAACCAATAAGCACGAGTAGAACACTCACCAGGCCCCGCACGATGCGGCTAGAAATATGAAGGTCGAGGTGAAACGTCAGTTGATGACCGTCCCAATCCTGAGCCCATTCAGGATCCTCATAGACAGCCTTCTCATCCTCCGGTAAAGGAACCAAAACTTGAACCCTCCTAGCCACCGTCTCTAGAAGCTTACGCTTCTTCACTCTGTCAAACTCAGCCTGGTTAATAGTCTCAGGATCGCGACGCTGGGACGAGATGCTCCTGTGTCTTCTGCGGATCCCTCGGGGAGTCTGCGAACTAGCCCCGACAACCTCCACACTAAAACTAGCCCTAGCACTAGCACCAACCGAGGAATTTCCCTCGGGATGCTCAGTATCATCTCTAGCTGTAAACAAAAACAAAAATAGAGAAAAATATTAACCATAGTCAGGCTAAATCAGCTTAAACAGGTCAAAATAGGCTCAAAATTTCGGATAAGAATATCAAAATTCCAAGAAAGCCTCTAGCATAGATTTTTGATCCCGGTCACAATAGAAGTGGTTTCGGGAAAATCCGGCATAGTTACGACACCTTTTGGTCCGTCTTAAGACACACATAACCCTACGGAACGTCCTAGAAGTCATCCTAGCCCATAAGATTCGACACGATAGCTACCCACATCCTCATAAACGTTATTTGAAAAAAATTACGCAAAATAAATAAGGGAATAATCGAGAAACGATCCTTAAACCCTAGCATTCGAAACACATTATTATAAGATGCCATTGTCTCACCTCGAACATCCTTATCAAGGTTATAACTACTTCAACGAGCTCTAATCAACCTTATTCTAACAATAAAATTGAGCACAAGCATCGAAACTTAGTAAATAAAAAACACCCAAATCAATTTTCTAGGGTTTTCAACAAAACCAACTCATAATCAATCAAATCAAGCTAAACTGACATTGAACAAGTAAAGAACACTTACCCGGAGTCGACATTGTCGTAAATAGCGGGAATCAAAATGAAATTTGGCAAGAAAAATCGAGAAAGCGGTTTTGGGACGAAAGGCTTGACGCGTTCGAATTTGCTGAAATGAAACAATCGCCCTCAATTTCTCGTTTACTTAGACGGACCCAGACCACGAAACCCCGACCGCCTTAGCAGACGCGTCTAAGTTCCAGCGCGCTGGGGGCTGGGCGCCTGAGTCCTAGAGCGTTGAAGGATGCGCGCCTAAGCGGCCCAGCCCAGACTAAAGCAAAACAAAGCAAACGAACTCAAAGTCGATAAATATAAAACATGCACCTACTAAGACAAAGCAAAACAACAATAATGGGACAACTACTAATCAACATCGATAATATACTCTCAACAATAAAACGATCATATGAAACACACTTAACCTAAACGCCACATCGGGACGCGTAACAAAGCAAATCTAAACCAAACTAATCTAGACAGACTCTAAACGAATCTCAAATGCATAAACAAACCAAAACAAAAGCAATAACAAACCCAAAAAAAATAAGACAAGCTGCAAGACAAAATTAACTAAGACAAACTCACAAAGCAAGCATTTAACTAAAACGAATAAACAAACAGCAATTTTGTCCTAGGGGTCAGAGGCATCCCAAAAGACAGCTACTCGAGTGGAGACTAACGCCCTCGAGGAGTTTTGCCCAAGGGATCTTAGTGATCCCGGAGGCACAGCAACAATAATTTTGTCCTAGGGGTCAGAGGCATCCCAAAGGACAGCTACTCGAGTGGAGACTAACGCCCTCGAGGAGTTTTGCCCAAGGGATCTTAGTGATCCCGGAGGCACAGGAACAACAATTTTGTCCTAGGGGTCAGAGGCATCCCAAAGGACAGCTACTCGAGTGGAGACTAACGCCCTCAAGTAGTTTATCTCATTTCATTTTGTCCTAGGGGTCAGAGGCATCCAGAAAGACAGCTACTCGAGTGGAGACTAACGCCCTCAAGTAGTTTATCTCATTTCATTTTGTCCTAGGGGTCAAAGGCATCCAGAAAGACAGCTACTTGAGTGGAGACTAACGCCCTCAAGTAGTTTATCTCATTTCATTTTGTCCTAGGGGTCAGAGGCATCCAGAAAGGCAACTACTCGAGTGGAGACTAACGCCCTCGAGTAGTTTATCTCATTTCGTTTTGTCCTAAGGGTCATAAACATTCCAAAGATGACCGCTCGAGTGGAGACTAACGCCCTCAAACGTTTTGTTTCAACAAGGGTTCACAAGCCGCCCAAAATATACTTGTGCAAATAAAAGCCGACTTAATGCGTTGCTAGCACGCAGAAACACTTAAATTTAAACAAAACCTCTAAATAAACCAAAGAAGACAAAGCGCGCGCGCACGAAGAATCAAGAGCAAGATATCATGCAACGGCCCGCGCCCAAGCAAGCAACCGCAAGCGAAGATGTCAGGTATGTGTGGACATGACGTAGGTCCACCCCGACGCGGCCTCACGCGGGTTTGGGTAGGCGAATGAATCTCCATATGAGATGGGTCGAATTGAAATTTGAGTCGATTTAGGAGTCTCCACCGAACTTTGTGGGAGTTCGGGCCCATTCGAGCCCACTCTATATCATTGTGGACCGTACACAAAGTATGGCCCATTTCGATTTCAGAGTTTATTGGGCTCGTCCCTTTGCATTGCGATACCGATACCATCACTACCGGTTATCGTGTAATGAATGACTCTCGTGCGCCAACGGTTTCGGGCATCCCGAAACCGAGGTTCTGAGTAAGGGGTGAGGGTACGTGTTGGGAATTCCACTAAGGACACCTAACCCCGCCCGCACTTAGCGGCCTCTACTAAGAAATCGTTTGACTTTCTAATATGCGCGTTAGTAATCCGGTAAAATGATATGCAAACAACATTTTACGAGATATAAATATCGAATGGGTTTCTACGTCATTTTAATGCATCTTGATTCACGTCAAAGTGATTTAGCATGTGATGTTCATTTAAGGCAATAAATGGAAAACATCGAAAATTGAAAACTCGTAATTAAATTACAAATTACATGGGCGGAATACAACCCGGAATTTACAATACAACGAGCGATACAATAATAATCGAAATAGAAAACGGTAAACATTAACCATAAACGGATTCTTAAATAGAAAATGTAAGCTAAACCGTAGTTTGAATAGATGGACGAACTTCGATTAAATACACATTATATTGTGCATTAAACGGAGGACGGAGACTTTAATACGTATTCACGTATGGGACCAAAGCGTGGTGCTAGCTCGATCCCGGGTCTCGATGCCTTATCCCGACTTACCATATTGAAAGATTGATGTCTAGACTAGTCATGCGTCGGACACGACTAAGGAGTCGTCGACACAAAACTAGTCGTGCAAGACATTAGTCAAAGTCGTGAAAGTAGTAAAATAGAATAAAATGCATGAGTTTTGAATGAGGGATCACGTGATTGAATTAACACGTGATGACTTAAAGTCGTAAAAAAGAAATTGATTAGGCTTACGATATTTAGAAGGCTCACGGTTTAGGCATGATACAAGACACTCGATCGAGTCATGGGAGAGACTCGATCGAGTGCCCCTCGTGGAGGCCTTCTGCCTGTTATTTGAGGTGTCACTCGATCGAGTGAGCCAAGGCACTGGATCGAGTACCCTCTGTTCGAGGTGCTACTCGATTCGGAAAAGGTAACAATTCCGATTTATTGATTTTGAAATCGAATATTGTCTAATTTATATTAGTGTAAATTTCGATGGCCCGTCCTACTCAACATTCGGTTATAGAACCATTATCTAGTAGTTAAAGCGAAAATTGCAAAATCGAGTTTGATCGGACTAGAACAAATATCGATTCCCTCCGCGTCATAATGTCGTAATCAATCCTTTCGGATCGTGTGACAGTTAATTCGGCGTCAACGGGTTTTGTCCTAATCCGATTTGTCGATGACCTTTTTAGAATAATATTTTGAATGAGATGGGGTCGGACATATTTAACGACGAATCTCCACGATCTATTACGTCCTTAAGTGTTTAGGGCGGCGCACCTCGAAGGGTGCCACCACCAATACAACTTGTAAAGGGATTAAATAGACTTTAGGCGGAATTCATAATTAGACATATTTGACCCAAAAATTCGACCGTCGTCGCAAACTTAGGTCGTCGGCACTTTAACATCGTAATTTGGCCTTTTAGGCCTACGATCATTAATTTAGCCTCAACGGACGTTGCTTGGATCGTTTTGAAAATAGTTTTTTATGATAAATATACGCGGTATTATATAGGGCGGAATATAAATAACGATTAATTAAATGTTAGATTGTTAGATTGGTTAGTATGTGAATAATGAAAATGTTAGATGTTAGTTGACATAAATTAAAATGTTAGTATACATAAAATTAAAAGTTAGTAGCAGAATTAAAATGTTAGTTTTAGTATAATTAATATAAATAATATGTATATATATGAAAGAAACGAAAAAAAGAATAAAAAGGAAAAGGATGTCGGGATTTGAATGTTACATCCTCAACCTACGTGCTTTTGCTTCTCGGAATAGGGCTCGTCAAATGGTGGCAAAGTCACGGGAGCGTCGAGATACGTAGGGGAGTTATGGTGTGTATATGATTTTGTAGAGATGGATTTTAACGAGTTTTGCTCTCGGTCTTTGACGATTTTTGATCTCGGGATTTTGAATATGTATGTATGTGTGTGACTTTGGAGCCAAGTTCAAAGTGGTGTATTGTGTAAAAGTTGAATGGGTTTGAAAAGGTGGTATAGGTTTGTAATGTGTAAAATTGAAGGGTGATTGATGATTGAAAAGTTGTGTAATGTGTTGGGGTGATGGGGTATTTATAGGGAAATACTCCGGTTTAGGGTCACTCGATCGAGTGGCGCGGGTGCACTCGATCGAGTGCCCGGTCTAGGTCCGGTTTGGCCGGTTTATGGCCTTACTCGACCGAGTGGATGTGAGCCACTCGATCGAGTGGATCGAGAAGGAAGGAGTGTAAATAGGGCATGATTTGTTGCCTTTTTGAATGGGATTTGGTTGTTGAGGCTAGCTTCTAGAAGCGCACTTGGCTGGTTTTTGCGTCGGATTCATCTTTGACCGGGTTTTGACCCGGTCGCTAAAAGACGGTTTTATTTCCGGTGACGGTTTTGACCCAAATTAGTCTCATTTTATTGGAAACGGCCCACTGGGCCTGAATTTGAGGTCGGTTTTGTGAGATTTGTACTCCGCTAAAAGCCCATGTCAGACATTACTGATTCCGAGCCCATATTCGAGCGCGTTAAAGCACGTTTGCGTCCGATCATCATCGGGTGTTTTTTGGGAACAGCTATAGACACCTAGCGGCCAAATATGGGTGTCTACAATATGATTTCTAAACTATGGTTGACGAGCCTCAACACGTAGTCTACTGGACTTAAAACGACCCGACCGGACAGCCACCAGGTCGTAATCTTCGATTGACCTGGGCGGCTATACTTTGACTTTCGCCTTGTACAAGCCTCAGTCAAAGTGGGGTCTTCTGTGGACACCCAGATTTGGACCTGGTGGCTGCAGAAGTGCCCAACAAACACCCAATGACGATAGGACGCGACGCGGGTTCGCGATGTTTTAGATAGCTTTCCTATAGAACGGATAAAATAATTACTCGGGAAAAAATAAAACTAACATGATGGCAGCCTTAGTCGTGTCGTTACGGTCGCATAGACACTAATTAGAGTTAATTCCGACACCGGGACCCCAAGTCGGTCCCGAAACTCAAACCTAGTCAACACCGCGCCAAGTGAACCTCGGGATGAACACCCAAGGCCCACTAAACCCACGATGTTAGGTCAAACCCGGGGTATACTTCATCCCCATGCAACATATCACGTTCCTCCCTCTCTGTTTTGGAAAGAATCAAAACCGTATCCTTAGAACTCCAACCGCCCCACCTGACGCGCCTGAGTCTCCCCACGCTCGGACCCAGGCGCCTGAGTCTTAGCACGCCCCAGCTCACGGGTTCGTATGGGCGACGAGAGCCGAAAACACCTATAAATACCCCCCTTCACGCCCTCATTTCGACAACATTCAATCTTCTCTTCCCCTTCAAAAAACTCTCGCTAAGGGCTCGCACTCCGACACCCGAGGCAAACGATCCACTCGATCGTAGTTCCGATAATACAAGCGACATCGACGCTACTTCTCACCTTCGAGAACTCCACTCGATACCGAGGTGCCTGTGATCGACTAGCTCAAAATTAGTACACAGACTCTGTCGGACTAGCCAGTGAACTAGCAAACAGTAACGGAGCTCTGCCGGAATAGCCGCGGGAAGGTCAAACGGTAACGGAACTCTGCCTGGGTAACTAGTCAAGCTAGTAGGATCCGCCTGTCGAAGTCATATCGTCACTAGGTTGTCATCTAAACAAAACTTTCCATATTTGCACTTTCTATTATTATGCACTACGACAACACTAGACGTGGGCACTAGGCCCACGAACGTCTACTAAAATACGTAACGTCCCAACTTCAACCGCAAACACAAAAACACACTAAATAGACCCGAGTAATTCCGAGATCCGTTCTCAAAACTGTCTATGCATCGAGTCCCGTTTACTGTATACTCCGAGGGTGCAACTCCTCACAACGTGATTTACTTACATTCGCATTTACAGTTTTTCGTATGATTTATCGCTTTTACGACCTTATAATCGCATGCTAAATCACCTAACACGGAATTCAAAACGTAAAATAACTTAAAATTGAACAAAGTGATGGTCGAATTCCGTATTAGTCCGGGTGCTCACCTTATTAGGTTCGACGCACCTCGATTAATGCCGAACCAACGCATCTTAAGCAGAGTACCAGGTAAGGTATACCACAAGAACGACTAATATCCGTATTATCGCGTTAAATCTGATTTGCTAATACGTATAATACATAGTTGTAGACACCCGCATTTTGACTGCCAGGTGTCTATGGTAGTTTCCAAAAAACACCCGATGATGATCGGATGCTAACGTGTTTCTACGCGCTCGGATATGGGCTCAAAACCATTAGTTGTTGGCTTAAGCACTTATGGAGTACAAATCTCACAAAACTGACCTCAAATCCAGGCCCAGTGGACCGTTCCGAGTCAAACAAGACTAATTTGGGCCAAAACCGACACCGGAAATAAAACCAACTTTTTAGCAATTGGGTCAACCCCGGTTAAAGTCGTTTCCGAAACACATAAAACAACCATCCAAACATCGAATGTCCATTTCAATTACACAAACCCATCAAATGCCAAAGTCAAGGTCCAAAACGATGGACCCACGCGACCCAGCTGAATTACTCGATCGAGTGCTCAGCCCACTCGATCGAGTGGGCCTATTTCAGGCCCGACTTCAGGCACAACGGGCCACTTGACCGACTCAGCTGGTTACTCGGTCGAGTAACCCTAACCGGGGTCCTAGGGCATGCCTATATAAACACCCCCATACACAACCTTTCAACACACTTTTGAAACCCTAGTCTCACAACTTTTGCAACCCTAGATTCAACCCTAATTCTACCCTAATCTACACACACTTCAACTACACTAGCAAACCCTAAACCTAGCTTTAGGAATTCAAAACCCGAACCACCATAACTCATCCTACATACCTCGATTACTCCCGTGCAAGCCACATCTAGACGAGTCCATACCGAGAACAAGAACATGTAGGTTGAGGGTGCCAATTCTCGCTCTTCTCCTTTTTCTCGCGTCGTGTCGTCTATCGTCATTGTCGTTGTTTCGTTTTTTATTCGCGCTATAATATCGTTAATATCACTAGTACTAAAAGATATTAAAATACTCGTAGATTTGTGTCGGGTGCGAAGGATGTCAGGATAAGGAAACCCGAATATACAAGTGTACTGCACACAGCGTTGCCGGTCGCTTATCCTGACACCCTAGCACTTGATTATTGAAACGGGTCAACTCAAACAATATTTTCTTCGTTTTCGTTCGTATCGTTATCATCTCATCGCAATTCTCATCGATTTTCTACAAGATATTTTCAAAACGAGTATTTTATTTAATAAGGGTCGAAACCCGTTGATACGGATCTGACATCAAGAAATTCGCAAGAATTAATTGTGATGTCGGGATGTGGAGGGAATCAAGTCTTTCAATTCTAGCATTGCGTCAAACTCTTAGATTCGATGCTAATTTCATAATTAGACGTCGAATCTAACGATCTAGTCAGATAAATTAATTAACGCGATTTCTATTGATGCTAAAATAATTGTCATACAATTCGCTAGAATTCTGACATTATTAAACGCGGAGGAAATCCACTCATATCGTAATAGTTAATTTAAGACGACTTAAAGCAATTTTCTTTTATTTTTACTCTAGTATTCCATATCGATTCAATAATCGTATATGGGATACGACGAGCATTTAAAGTTAGAATCGAGTATAAATTCCATAACATTTATGCCCAATTCATCAACTTAGCAAAATCAAAAGCAATTTCGAAATCAATAATAAAATTGCAAACGAACCTGGTTTGTACAGGTGCCACTCGACCGAGTGCCTAAGCCACTCGATCGAGTGACATCACAAAAATGAGACAGAACACTCCCGCGACAACCACTCGGTCGTGTTTCGCCGTAACTCGATCGAGTGGCCATGTACTCGACCGAGTTCCCTCGTAACTCGGCCGAGTATCGTCACGAAATCTGGGCAGACCCTTTTTCAGAGGTCCACTCGACCGAGCCCCTCAATGACTCGGTCGAGTGGCACCTTTATCACGTCAACCGTGAGCCCTACAACGTATTCGAGTCTCGTTAACCATTTTTCATGACTTAAGTCAACACGTGCCTAATCACGTGGAACATCATTCTTTCAAGCTTTGCATCATCATATCATCTTCTATTATGCCATATTTATGCAAACCGTTAAGATCGTTATACCGTTACTAACCGTTTGTTATTTCTTTCGTCAATTTACTTTGTTTATTTTATTGTACTAAAATGAACCCGCATGCTAAAATACAACATTGACGTTAATATTTTAGTTGCATTAAATCGACATAGAAACCCTTTCAATCTCTCACATGCTTAGGGAAAACACTGTTTGCATAACATTTTCCCGTTCAACTAACGCGCGTATTAGAAAATCATTCGATATCTTAGTAGAGGCCGCCAATGTGCGGGCGGGGTTGGGTGTCCTCAGTGGGCTTCCCAACATGTACCCTCACCCCTTACTCAGAACCTCGATTTCTGGATGCCCGAAACCGTTAGCGCACGAGAGTCATTCAATACACGATAACCGGTAGTGACGGTATCGGTATCGCAATGCAAAGGGACGAGCCCAATAAACTCTGACATCGGAAATGGGCCGTATTTTGTACACGGCCCACAACGACATAGAGTGGGTTCGAACGGGCCCGAACTCCCACAAAGTTCGGTGGCGACTCCACTTTGATTTAAATTTCGATTCGATCCATTCTCATATGGAGATTCATTCGCCTCCCCAAACCCGTGCTTGGCCGCGTCGGGGTGGACCTATGTCATGTCCACAATTTGGCGACTCCGCTGGGGATTAACTGATGCGTGACTTACCATCGGCATCCTCAGGGTGAGACTCGAATAGAGATCGTTTGACTAGTACAATACGCGTTTTAGTTTTACGGTTCATGCATAACCCTATATTTTTCCCGGGCCGGTACTCGCGACCGACGTCCCACTATACCGTTGATGTACTCCAATATGGATATGTCAAAAGGTGTCCATAGTCGATTCGAGTGGGTTTCGCGGCATGTTCTAAGCTCAACTCGACTTAGAGAGTCCATCCCAGTCAACGTCTAGACTATGTACACTAGTATAGACCCTACTTAGACCGACCGAGAATTAGTGTAAAGCATACATGGCGTCGTTATAATGTTTCCGTGACTATATGCAACTTGGTTTCCGTGTCATTTTCAAAAGCCGTCGACTTTTCAAAAATATACGTCCTTTTCAAGATATTCAATTTCAAAACCCGGGACATACCAAATTTAGGACTTATGATTTTACTCAAAATAGCCTATTTTTAGCCGGTATGCTGCCCCTTTCAAAACTCGAAAATATTTTCGAACATTCAAAACTTGTAGCCGGATGCACTTTCCGATTTTCTCAAAAATTCGGGCCCCTCCTCCGAGTTTTTCTCGGATTTTCAAAGACAATCCATTTTCAAAACCTTCCTCTTCTTAGGACTCCCCGTATTTAGCGGTGTCGGGTCGTGTCATAAGTCGTCAAGGTCTTTAGCGTCGAAACTCCGTCGATCCTACATCGCGGGTTTCTTCCCTATCCCAGTCTGCCTTATTAGACTAAGGCAAGGCCCACCTACGTAGGACATACTCCTACAAAGGAGGGCCCGTCTACACCATCGAGTCCAAAGTCTGGGGATGTCTCACGTGGACCTTCTTTCGAACAAGACTAGGCCCACCCGCCGAATCCTAAAGAAGGCCCACTTTTCACAAGTCACCCGTCTAGGTGTCCTTTTCCGAGTCATTTCCCTTTTCAGTCTTGTTTGGGATGTACTTTCTATTCCGGGATTCGGGCTAGTTTCTGATTACGCGGTGTTCTTACAGAACATGCCACCCGAAACCAGATATCAACGCAAGATGGACGCATTGAAGGATGCCCTAGAGAAGATCGAAGCCCAATTGACTGCCATTCAGACTGATCAAACGGCACTTGCCACTCGTGTGGGCGCAATGGAGAAGGGAATTCCTCCTCCTGGATCTGAGCCCACTGGGCCCATAGCTGAACTAGTCAGCGCTGTTCGCAGGCTCGAGGAACAGGTCCGCCTGTCAACAAACAACTCGATCCACACTGAAATTGCTCGTTCCTATTCGCCTTTGAATGACGAGCTACCTGCTAACCTCAACCTTACGGGAATTCCAATGTTTGAGGGTACCGAAGACCCGGTCCACCACATCCGGGCCTTCAAAGATTTATGGCGGTAAAGGGGGTGAATTCCACCATGTTTACGCACTTATTCCCTTCCTCCCTCGAGAAGCATCCTAAGGCCTGGTACTACAGGCCTGATTCCAAGAAATATTAAACTTGGGATGATGTGGCGACAGAATTTGCTCGGAATTACGCTGATAATACCGAGATCCAGACAACAATGCGTACTCTGGAAGTAATGGCCCAAGAGCCCAAAGAAGGGTTCACCAAATATCTGCAGAGATGGCGGGCCGAGAGTGTTAAGCTGGTCGATAAACCCAGCGAGAAAATGCTAGTGGAGGCGTTTGTCAAGAACCTCCTCCCTTCCTACCGGGTTCATCTCCGGTATGCTGTTATCCCTAATTTTGCTACCCTTACTGAAATGGGTACAAGGATCGAGGATGACTTACGGTTAGAGAGCCTGACTAAGGTCTCTACCAAAGGCTATCAAGGAGCAAGCTCATCTACGAGCAAGCCCACACCTACAGCTGCAACTCGCAGCATCTTCGACGAGGTAAATCTGCTTGACACCTCATCCCAAAAGAATACACCAATCGGGTATTCACAGATATAGGGACTACCTATACTTATGCCTTACAGAGGCTATCTTCAAAGGGCCTGATCCAACCGATAGGCGCAACTCCAGAAGTTCCAGTAGAGAAGAGGCCCAAAAGTTATAACGCCCAAGCCTACTGTCAGTATCATCGAGGTAACGGGCATGATACTGAAAAATGCTGGAGACTGAAGCATCTGATCCAGGACCTGATCGAGAGCGGGAAGATCCCGTTGCCCGGAGACAAGCCGAGCAACAAAGAAAACCCGTTCAGTGCCCATGCAATATTCACCGGTGAAGTAATCGACTGCTCACACCTCATTTCCCCTTATATTCCACAAATCAATGGGATATGGTTCGATGACGAGGATGACGTTTACCTAGCCAAAGGGGAAGCTGTCGCCATCAGCCTTGAAGAGGTCCGAAAGGCTAAGTCCAAAGCCTTATCCATCAACCACCTCGCCACAGCCGGGCGCTCTACTCCCACAACCATCACTGAACTTGCCAGGACGGAACCTACCCTTGAAGAACCAAGCAGTGACACGGCTCTGGTCCAACAATTGAAGAGGGTTCGAGCTGACTTAACCATATGGCAACTATTGGTTAGCTCACAAGCACATCGGGAAGCACTAACTAAGGCTCTCGATGAGATCAAGGTCGACTCTCAGGTTACCCCCTCTGAAATGGTAGCCACTATTATGCCTTATCTCAAAGGCAAGTCCAAGGAAAAAGGCCCGCTCATAACCTTCTCTGAGTTCGACCTACCACCATTTGGGCCCAATCATAATCTGGCCCTGTACATCACGGTCATCTGCCGAGGTAAATACCTCCCAATGACGCTTATTGACGACGGATCTGCCGTAAATGTCATTCCCCTGAGGACCGCTAAGGCCCTCGGCATCACCGATGCCGACTATCTCCCGACGGCACAAACTATTCAGGCTTTTGACGGAAGCCCAAATCCGGTGGCCGGGGTCGTTAAACTAACAATAATAACGGGCCCAATCGAAAAAGAACTGGAGTTTCAGGTGATCGACGTCACCTCATCCTTCAACTTACTACTAGGAAGGCCTTGGATCAATGCAGTCAAGGCCGTATCCTCTACTCTCCACCGAAAAGTCAAGATGGCACTTCGGGACGGTGTCATCACGCTAGAGGCCACTCCCATTATGTAGCAAGCTGCAATGCTACGGGCCGGGCCGACCCACGGGGATTCGATTTCGTGGGCATGATTGAAGAAGAATATCTCTTCAGGCCTTACTTCACAACTAGCATCGACACGATGCTACAAAACTTGGGCTATCTACCGGAAGCTACCTCGAGGCCAAATCTTCCAGCTGGAAAGATTATCGAGGTCCTGAACGAGGGCGAATCACAGTTCGGGCTGGGGTATGCCATAACCCCAGAAAATGTGGTCCGGGCCGGTATCCACAAGGCCATCAACATCCTTAAGGGTACTTACATAGGCCCTTATAGCCTGAAGTTAACTGACTATTTCGTCAGACCAGTTTTCGGAGCTATTCAAGTGGGCCTCTATCAACCCACCATCACATATCCCGAGACCAAAACGGCTCGGGAATGCAATTTCATCCGGATGATATATTCACCCTTATTCAAGCTGAGCCCAAGGAAGGGGAAAAAAACTCTGAGCCCGTGCTGGGGCTCCTATTTGGAGAAGAGAAGGCCGTCCCCGCTCCAAAAGATGATTTGGTCAATCTGACCCTCCGCAGTGATCGGTTTGACCCAACCAAGCTAATCACCGAAGTCGGTGCAGACACCGGGAAAAGGGCCTGGAGGAAAACCATCAAATGGACCGACAGCCAAGGACGGACCTACAAGCTGACCTCCGGCGAGGGAGACATGCCGGATACCGAGTCAGAGTCAGAGTCAGAGTCGGAGTCTGAGTTCGTGTCTAGGGGGTCTGGTGCTAGAGTCGAGTCTGTAACCCCTTTTCCTTTAGCCACATCCACTGAGGTCTCGGGGCCTGTCCCAGGACCTCTCCCTATCCCGCCACTGACCAATGAGCAGATGGCCGCTCTATTCGAGCTTTTCTCAAAATTTACCATTAATAATAATAACGAAAACTGTTATGCTTACGACTTGTCTTATTTCCAAAACTTTCTCAATTTCAAAGATTTTATATGCAATGACATTGAGAAACCCGACGAACAGGTACCTCTACCTCCGCATCTGATCGAGCAGCTCGAACAAAGGGAGTCCCGAGATCCAGTAATCGAAGAAAACCGAGTCCATTAATGTGGGAACCACTTTAGAGCCCCAGATGCTTAAGTTGGGCCTATCCTTAGATCCAGAGGAGAGAAAACAATTCACAGACCTCCTCCAGGAATTCAATGACATTTTCGCATGGTCCTACAAGGACATGCCGGGAATAGATCGGGAAATAGCTAAACACCGAATACCCATCAAAGATGGGTGTAAACCGTTAAAACAGAAACTCCGAAGAATGAGGGCCGAATTGTCTCTCAAAGTCAAAGAATAAGTCGACAAGCAGTTCAAAGCGGGCTTTAATTATACAAGTGTCTGAATATCCAGACTGGGTCGCAAACATCGTGCCGGTACCCAAGAAGGACTGCAAGGTGCGGGTATGTGTGGACTTCCGGGACCTTAATAAGGCCAGCCCAAAAGACGATTTTCCGTTACCCCACATCAACATACTGGTGGATAACACGGCCGATCATGCCCTTCTATCATTCATGGATGGGTATGTCGGATACAATCAAATCAAAATGGCAGAAGAGGATATGAGTAAGACCACCTTCATTACACCTTGGGGTACTTACTGTTACACCGTTATACCATTTGGGCTTATCAATGCCAGGGCCACTTATCAACGAACCGCCACCACCCTATTACATGACATGATGCATAAGGAAGTGGAAGTTTATGTGGACGATATGATTGTCAAGTCCAAGGACCGAAGTGGGCACATTGCGGTCCTAAGAAAATTTTTCACCCGACTACGCAAATACAACATGAGGCTAAACCCTCAAAAATGCAGTTTCGGGGTAACATCAGGCAAATTACTGGGCCATATCGTTAGCCAACGCGGCATCGAGGTCGACCCAGCTAAAATCAAAGCCATCACCGAGATGTAACCACCCAAAACCGAAAAGGAAATAAAGGGGTTTCTCGGGAAAGTCCAATACATCAACCGGTTTATTTCAAAGTTAACCATGGTATGTGAGCCCATTTTCAAAAAACTGAAGATCGGAGAACGGATACTATGGGACGACAAATGCCAAACGACTTTTGACAAAATCAAGGAGATTCTGTTTGCACCGCCGGTATTAATGCCACCTCAACCCGGTTTGCCTTTGTCGTTATACCTAACAACGACCGAGACAGCCATGGGGGCTATGCTGGCCCAGACAGTCGATTCAGAAGAACGGGCTATTTACTACATCAGTAAAAAGTTCTTAGAGTACGAATGCAAGTACACAATGCTTGAGAAAACGTGCCTAGCGTTGGTTTGGGCCACTAAAAAGCTCCGGCAGTACATGCTGAGCCACGAGGTACATGTTCTGTTCAAAATGGACCCTATCAAGTATCTGTTCGAGAAGTCCATCCTCAACGGTAGAATGTCAAGATAGACTTTAATGTTATCTGAGTTTGACCTCAAATTTATACCATTAAAAGCCATCAAAGGACGGGTAGTAGCCGAGTTCCTCGCCGATAGCCCAATATCTGAAGAGAGCCACACCGATACTTGGGCCTTTCCCGATGAAGACATATTCCATACCGATACCGAAACATGGGATTTGTATTTTGACGGAGCATCCAACTTCCGGGGATTTGGGTCAGGATTCTGTTAATCTCACCACGAGGGGAACACACCCCATTATCCATCAAAATGGACTTTGACGTGACCAACAATGCAGCCGAGTACGAAGCATGCATTCACGGGCTGCAAGCCGCCGCTGATTTAGGGGTAACGAACCTCCGAGTCCACGATGACTCATCACTGGTCATCAATCAAGCGCTCCAAAAATGGAAAACTCGGAACGCCAATCATGTGGCTTACCAAACACGAGTAAGGGTTCTAGAGAAACAATTTCAGAAGGTAGAGTATATCTACCTACCCCGAGAGGAGAATCAGTTTGCAGATGCACTTTCCAAATTAGCATCCCTACTAAACATACCAGATCATCTAACTAGCATGCCAATCTGCGTCGAAAGGCGGTCCGAGCCGGCGTATGTGCACGCCATCCAGGACATCGAGCTAACCGACCCGGAACCTTGGTATCAGTCAGTCCTAACCTACTTGGCAATGGGAGAATATCTCCCAGAAACTGAAAACTGGGCCAAGAAGGCACTACGGAGATTGGCAACCCAATTCGTTCACACGGTTGACGGGCAGCTATACAAAAAGACGGCACAGGGGGATCTGCTCCTGTGCATCGATAAAATACAGGCCGAAAAGGTTATGGCCGAAGTACACGATGGTGAAAATGGCCCGCATATGAACGCCCATATGCTAGCCCGAAAAATCATGAGGCTCGGGTATTACTGGAACACCATGGAAACAGACCGTCAATTATACGTCAAGCACTGCCATAACTGTCAGATCTTTGTCAATGTACGGCATATGCCATCTTCCTTGTTATATACCATGACGTCACCATGGTCATTTTCGACATGGGGTATTGATATAATTGGAAAGGTGCACCCTTCCGGGACGGGAGGTCATTGCTTCATTATGGTGGCCATCGACTACTTCACCAAATGGGTCGAAGTTGAGTCATACCATGTCTTGAACACCAAGCACGTGGCCAAATTTATCCAGAACAAGATCATATGCCGATACGGGATCCCACACGAGTTTATCAGTGATCACGGGACCCACTTCCAAGCTGAAACTGCCGCATTGCTGGCAAAATACAAAATTCGGAGGCATACATCTTCTCCCTACCGTCCCCAAACAAACGGAGCGGTAGAAGCGGCTAACAAAACAATTGTCACCATTCTTAAAAAGATGGCTGAGAATTACCGGGACTGGCCCGACAAAATACCCTTTGCCCTTTGGGGGTATCGTACTTCAATTCGTACGGCGACCGGAGCAACTCCATATTATTTGACATATGGAATGGAAGCAGTCCGGCCGGTTGAGCTAGAAGTGTTATCCCTCAGGATTTTACTTGAAAGCCAAGTACCTGAAGCAGATTGGGTCCAAGCCCGATACGATTCGCTAGTCCTTCTAGACGAACGGCGATCACGGGCCCTCAACAATATTCAAATATATCAAAAGAGGATTTCAACAAAAGAGTTAGGCCCAGAAACATTAAAGAAGAAGATTTAGTCCTAAAATCGGTTCGTGCCTTGCTACCGGTTGACCTGAGAGGGAAGTTCAAACCTAATTGGGTTGGGCCATACTTAGTCAAGAAGGTCCTATCAGAAGGAGCGGTGATGCTGACAGACTTGGACGGGAACGAATTTGTCAACCCAACCAACTTGGACCAGCTAAAGCGCTACTACCCTTAAACCCTACCTCAATGTCATTTCCAAAAATTTATAAAAATTTGCTTTTGTAAATTTTCAAAAAAATTATAGACAAGTCAATAAGTTAGAATTAACTATTCTACTGTCGCACATCTCGCACTAATAGTCTTGATGTACTTCGAAAATTGAAAAAATCAATTCATTTTTGAACTACGTTTGGTTTGATTCCGCTAATTGTGGATACGTAGGCAACCCCTCAAAAGGGTACAACCACTGCAATAAACGAAAAGATGGGAACAGTGTTCACTAATACGTCTTTATTAAAAACCGATAAACTCGGGAATTACAAAAAAAAACGCCAAAATGGCATACACAAAAAAAAATAACACCAAAAAATAGTAATAATATCTAAATAATAAAACAAAGGAGGCTAATATCCCGACATCTTGCCCTTTCCTTTGTCCTTTGGGTCACGTGGAGCCCGGGGTCGACGGGGCGGGGGCGAGCGTTCCCAAATCACGAGGGGAACCTCCTTAGCACGAACCCGTTTCTTTGACAACGGGTCTTCAACAACAGCCTTCGGTCCAATTCGAGCCCGCACGTGCTCAGGTAGCCTGTCCAGTGGGCCAAGTCGGTCCTGCACGGCTAGTTTCGGGCCCAGTCTCCTTTCCAGGTCAGTCTGGGGGCTCACTTTCCCCCAAGCACCTTTAGAACCGGACCCTCTAGCTCGAGTCTTGGTTTTCTTCTTTTGACCTGACATTAATCGGACTATAGTAGCCGGGGTGTCACCTTCATCAAAGAATCCCCTATTGTCTTTAGCTTGCTCCCTTCGCAGCAGGTCGAAAGCTTCATCAACATTCAAAGCAGCTCGGGCTTTGGCATCACCAGCTTTAGTCCACTTTACATACGAACCTGAAACCCAGGTCGAGTGGCGAGATTTGGGAACTGGCCAAGTATGCCGTGTGTACCACCTTTGCATCCAGGTATCACACATCACATCAGTCAGTTGGGTTTGGTCACTCACAACTGTTTCAACTTCGGGGATTCGCTGGGTCCATCCATACTGCCTTAGTATGCGATCCGGGTAAAGATGAACCGTCTGCCTGAAAGATAGGATTACCTGATAGCGGGCCTAGTCCCTCGGGTCCAAGCCAGTCCAAAGATAGATGAGCCACCATGGTACTACCCATCGAATTAACGGGCCACTGTGAAAAGACAACACCTCGTCCCAATACTTCTGCGTAATCTGACGAGAAAAGTCAATGGCCCGCCTCCTCGTCATCACCTGGTTATGACGGTAATTGCTTGCATCAAGAGGAGGGTCTATCATTGATAGCCTCTCATATAGCCAAATCTGAAAAAGAAAACAAAACATGAGTTCCCGAGGCGAAATAGGCGTCCGCCTAAGGGCACTCGGTCGAGTACCTGGGACACTCGATCGAGGGGTACCCCTGAACACGAACTGGGGGCTTTTTACGAGGGCACTCGATCGAGTGTCAGGGTGACTCGATCGAGTGGTACATCGAGAGCAGATCAGGAGGTTTTTATGAAGGCACTTGATCGAGTGCCAGGGTGACTCGATCGAGTGCCCACTGCAGCAGGAGAATCGAAAAAAATCAAAAATCGAGGAGTTGGAAAATAATAAAAATCCGACATACTTGCAGCAAACGGGTGCTTCCGGTGAGACGGACCGACGAATCTCTCTTACGATTATCCAATCCTTGGAAGATTTCACCCGTAATCAGCCAAGCCGGGCTGTGCTCAGTCTCCATCAAATCCACCACGGTCAAAAGACGGATGTTTCCCATGCATGATAGTAAATCCATGTGACCTTCAAAAGCATAAACATGGAGCATACAGAAAGAGAAAGCCCTACGGCTATGAACCGGTCTGACCCGGACATCAAGAGAATTCATAAATTTCTCATCCAAGTCGATCAGAGAAATATTATCACCCTCAATCATTCGGGACACCTCGTTGTGAGAAAGCCCTAGAAATTCTCGAAGCTTCCACCTTGGGTCATAGATCGAATATGGGACGGCGGGACAAAGTATCGGATTCCATCCTCCCACAGCAGCGATCTCCTCAGGTAAAGGGCAGACTTCGCCCCGGGGGAAAGCAAAGACATGATATATGTCATCCCAGTAAGACAAGCATGCATCCAGAAAATGGCGATCAACTTGCATCTGACGGAATGTATACAGTTGGCTAATACCCGTCTGATTCAAAGCTGCTCTATCCCCATCCCTAAAGCGTCGGGACCATTCCTGCAGCATCACAGTCAACCTATCTATTCCCATGGCTATTTCCTTGAGAGAAATAAGAAGACTTTCTTTTAAGAAGAGAGGAATTGTGGAAGAGATTATGAGAAACTCAAGGAACAAGGGAGGGGTATTTATAACATTAATTCTATAGCCCTCTTTCCATATCACAAAAGTTTCCTAATCCCAAACGGAATCAAGACACAAGCCTAGTCTCGATACTAGCACGGAAATAGCCATCCCGAACTTTCCTAAACTTCTTTAGGAGTCAAAATTTCAAACAAATTTCAAAATTTCAAATTTTTTAAAACATTCAAAAATTTCAAAAAAACATTTTCCCTAGCACGAGTCATTTTTCTACCTATGTGTTGAATGCAGATTTTGTGTGACTTATACAGGTACGACTCAAACAGGAACGTACAACCCACCATATCTCCCCAGCGGAAGGCCCTCGGTGGCATTTCCTCGGAATAACACGGGATGAGCCTACATACAGGCGCACCGAGGACTTATGCGACAAGTCCAATTACCCACGGAGTTATCGTCATCAGCTCAGGTATGAGTTCTAGCTTATGGCTGGCGAGCCCTTCACGCGAGTCTAATGGACTATAAACGACCCGACCGGAAGTCCGCCAGGTTTCAATCCTCGATTGGCCTAGTGGCTACTCTGACTTTTGCCTTGTCCAAGCCTCAGTCAGAGTGGGGGCTCTGTAGACACCCGCATTTTGACTGCCAGGTGTCTACGGTAGTTTCCAAAAAACACCCGATGATGATCGGACGCTAACGTGTTTCTACGCGCTCGGATATGGGCTCAAAACCATTAATTGTTTGCTTTAGCACTTATGGAGTACAAATCTCACAAAAACTGACCTCAAATCCAGGCCCAGCGGATCGTTCCGAGTCAAATAAGACTAATTTGGGCCAAAATCGACACCGAAAATAAAACCGACATTTTAGCAATTGGGTCAATCCCGGTCAAAGTCGTTTCCGAAACATATCAAACAACCATCCAAACATCGAAAGTCCATTTCAATTACACAAACCCATCAAATGCCAAAGTCAAGGTCCAAAACGATGGACCCACGCGACCTAGCTGAGCCACTCGATCGAACATCATTCTTTCAAGCTTTGCATCATCATATCATCTTCTATTATTCCATATTTATGCAGACCGTTAAGATCGTTATACCGTTACTAACCGTTTGTTATTTCTTTTGTCAATTTACTTTGTTTATTTTATTGTACTAAGATGAACCCGCATGCTAAAATACAACTTTGACGTTAATATTTTAGTTGCATTAAATCGACATAGAAACCCTTTCAATCTCTCACATGCTTAGGGAAAACACTGTTTGCATAACATTTCCCCGTTCAACTAACGCACGTATTAGAAAATTATTCGATATCTTAGTAGAGGCCGCCAATGTGCAGGCGGGGTTGGGTGTCCTCAGTGGGCTTCCCAACACGTACCCTCACCTCTTACTCAGAACCTTGGTTTCCGGATGACCGAAACCGTTGGCGCACGAGAGTCATTCAATACACGATACCGGTAGTGACAGTATCGGTATCGCAATGCAAACGGACGAGCCCAATAAACTCTGATATCGGAAATGGGCCGTGTTTTGTACACGGTCCGAACTCCCTCAATGTTCAGTGGCGACTCCACTTCGATTTAAATTTCGATTCGATCCATTCTCATATGGAGATTCATTCGCCTCCCCAAACCCGCGCGTGGCCGCGTCGGGGTGGACCTATGTCATGTCCACAATAGTACTCTATACTCTCCAACGTGCATCTTTTCATGGCCTGCTTGTCACGTGAAATCGCATGTAAAGAATGTAAACACTACTATTTTGATGATAAAACTTATCTGTCCTTAAAACAACCGACCTAGTAAAAGACATAGGGTTAAAACAACGGATGTTACAGTACTTCCACCACAACAAAAGAACTAGGAAATCAGCCCACCGATTGATTAGTAGAGGCCGCTATAGTGCGGGCGGGATTGGGTGTTGACATCTACCGGATGTTGGCTTCCCAATACGTACCCTCACCCCTTACTCAGAATCGACGGTTTCCGAATGTCCGAAACTATTGGCATTGAGAGTCATTCCAGGCATGGAGTGCTTAAAGGTACAAGTCTTTATCTTTAGGTCCCGTGCCACTCAACTTTGAGCCGTCAAGGGATCAAAGTTGACTTGAACTGTTTCCCAGTCCCCATAATTGACTCGGTGGCGACTCCACAAATCGGCAACGAATTCAGTTCACTAAAAAGGTCGTCTTACCAAATGAATCGTCCTTTAAACATTTACAACCACGTCTCGATCGATTCCCAAACGGAAACACGGGTGTTCGCACCCATCTATTACAAGTCCGGATCTTCAGCCAAATCGAGGTCCGACACTTCGCGCCGTATGTGAGATCGGACCGGCCCCCCGCAGGGAGGGGGCCGCGTGGGTGGCCGCTGCCACACGTTGAAAACCTGGTCAGTCCCGCGCGGGTACGTGCGGGGCGCCGGGCGGTGCGGACGGACGTCCACCGTTTGGCGACTCCGCTGGGATTTGGAAACAAGTTTCCAGCGGTGGTGTAACTTGAACGAGGTCGGTGACGCTCATTTCTTAGTTCCTAGTTGTGGTCAGTACAGGTTTTGGCCCTAATAAGCCCACCCTAACCGATATCAGGACCAATCGACCTCTTCGTTGTAAGATCTCTAAGGACACGCGGAGAGATCCTCGGTTGGCGCTCCGGCCACCTAACGTGTAACTCGCGGGATTAAAATAAGCGGATAGTCCAAACGGACGGTGTGACACTCATCTCTCCAGATCATTGTCAACACCTAAGTAAAGACTATTCGTGGGCGGTAGCCTACCCTAACCTTCCCGAGTCTGCATCCTGCATGATTGTACGCATTCGTAGTTATGTGTAGCGTGTTTGAACAATACAACCCAATTAAAGAACTAAAGATCTGGATTCAACCACGCCAACATATTCAGCCGCACCCAATTCCGTTTTCGAAAATACCTCATCTTTCCAAAACGACCGTTTAAACATCAACGCCCTGATCAAATCATGATTTCTAAAAAAGGAAAACATTTTTTTTAGATGCCGTTACCATGGCGAAATTCACGCTCACGGATTTCAAAAAAAAAGAAAAAGAAAAATTTTTAATTGCCATCACCTTGGCCAAATTAAAACCTATTAACAACAATGATTACCGTCAATGCAACCGAAACTCCCAATTAATGGGGTTAAGGCCACCATGCAGTCACATTTTATTTCAAAAAAAAAAACTTTTTACACACATACCGTTAGCACAATCGAAGCTTCAATTAATGAAGTCAAGGAATTCAAAAAATGGTTACACTTTCAAAACACTTTTTTAAATACACATCCCCACCGTCAAATGGTCACTAATTTTAAAAGTTTTTCCAAAGAGCGAAAGTTTTCTAATAAAACACTATTCACCACCTAAATCCTCCACTAAGGATTTAGTCACACCTTTAAGGACACTATCATCAGACTTCACACTCCATCACGAGCATCATGCACCTCGCGAGTATCGAACTAGCTAGTTGATTAGTGTAGTTTGTAGTGCCTATTTCGTAGTATTTTGGTCCCATTTTCCTTGTGGAATCGCTCCTTGGGAGCGGTTTAGGGGTTTCTTATGCTTCCTTTAGTTCGTTTCAGGTTCCCGAGACCGATTTGGAAGAGTTGGAGCGATTCCGACTCTATACATACACATTTTGGAGCCAACGAGATAAAGGAACGACGACTCGATGCCTTGGAATCGACCCCGAGACCTCGGGACCCAATCCCGAGCCTCCGAGACCCGATCCCGAGTCCCGAGAATCGATGGGAAGCCCATGAGAAGCAAGGAGGGACCAAAAAGTTCATATTGGAGGCCTATAAGACCCATCCCGATCGGGAAGGCCTAAAACCCGATCGGGATGAAGTGCACAAAGGAGACGGCCACTGGAGAGAGTTCCCGACCGGGTCCCAGATTTCCCGATCGGGAAAGTGAGGTTTCCCGATCGAGATTGCCCATTCCCGATCGGGATTGTGCCGCTGCTGCCCGCGTGACTTTTGTCTTCTCTTCCTTCCATTTGTAACCCTATAAATACTTCCCTCTTGTATTGTTTAGGGATCTTACATTAGTTTAGCCTCTCTTAAGCCTCTCTACAACATATAAATCCTAGATTTAGTTCTTCATATTAGTTTGAATCTCTCATTAATCCTTAGTGAATCTTAGTTAATCCTAGTTAATTAGTGCTTGTATTAAGAAGATACTTGAAGATTTCTCCAAGATTGACAACCTTGGGATTATTTGGGTTTCTCTTTTATGAAAGATATCATCTTTTCATCATCTTATTGTTGGTATAACTTTCTTTTCTCTTGTTTATTGTTATTGAATCAAGTTTGAATCTTTACTTAGTGTTTGTTATTATTGTTTATATTGTTCTTGATGATGAATGTTTGGATTGTGAAGTTGTTTTATCCTTTCATTGTTGTAGTTAGTTTGACCATGAGTGAGTAGTTTATTTGTGGGTTAGTAGGGGGATTTAGGGTAGATTATGGGTGATTAGGGTTTGATTGGGGGTAAAGGGTGATTCTTTATTGTTAGTCACCCATTTGGCACACCATGTGTTTGTTGATATGCTTGTATGGGTTGTAGTGGCCATGCTTCTCATGCTAGTCTTCTTCTACTCATTGTTTGCTTTGTGTGTGGTTATGTTGAGCATAGTCATCGACATCGGTTTAAGTTGCGATTGCCCGGACCGAACCTAGCAATTAGGAGGCACCTACACCCTTAATCAACCCAAGTCACCCTACTACACTTATGAACCCGACCTAACCCACTCCCTCTTCTCCATATTTGATTCATCTTGTTAGTTAATCCTCATTTCTTTAGGTTGTTAGTAGTTGAATCATTAGCATTGTTTAGCATTTCTCTTAGTTTGTTAGTCGGCTTGTGTTTAGTTAGTATTTGATAGTCTAGTTCATCATAGCTCATCATTAGTCTACTTTCTTCTCCCCTCATCTTAATTCATCAATTATTATCTCTTTGTGTTTCTTTGGTAGCATAGTCTTGTTTTAGGCCGATTTAGTCTAAACCTTGCAAAACCGTCTCCGTGGACACGACCCGACTTACCCTAGCTACCCACTAGGTCTTAGCCAGTTATTTAATTGGTGGCGGGATCCACGACAAATCCCACCATCAATTTGGCGCCGTTGCCGGGGACGGTGCATTGTTTAGACTTTGTTTGCTCATTTCTAGACTTAGTTACTCTTCTTTGTGCCCTCCTATCATCTCTTGTGAATATTCTCTAGTTTTCTTGCTTCCTTAGCTTTCTTTTCTCTTTGTCTCTAGTTGTTCTTGCTTATTGTCGTTACCTAGTGCCCATAAAGCACTAGGTATTCTCACGTTTGTTCTAGTGTGTAGTGTATGCCTAGGCGGGGAGGCGAATCCTTTCTCTTTAATCCAGAGCCGGAGAGGCTTTTTTGAACTTTTCGCCAACGGACGATTAACCGGGTTAGGATCTCTCAACCAAGCGCAAGCAATACCCATCAAGAACAAGCTCAAGGAAGCGATAGTGAGGAAGCATATCGAGAGACGGCCGAAGGGAATTTCACCAATCCCTTCGGAGATTCTAGTCCTAGTTCCCCATCTACATCTACATCAACTCCGTCTACACCATCTTCTCCCTTACATCCAATAATGCCGAAGTTTTCCTCCCACTCTACATTCACGGAAGACGTCTTGCCGGGACCCAATGCTCTACCGGCCGCTTATGCCGGTAATTTTACGGCCAAGACCCACTTCATACAACTTGTGGAAAGGAATCAATTTAGTGGTTTGCCCACCGAAGACCCGCACCAACATATGGAGACCTTCTCCGATTATTGTGACGCTATCTCTCAACCCGGGGTTACACAAGACCAAATCCGATGGGTTTTATTTCCATTTTCTCTTATTGGAAAAGCGAAGCAATGGATAAAGAGTCTAGATAGGGCAACCATGGGCATCGACACTTGGAAGAAACTTGCATTGGAATTCTACCAAACTTTCTACCCTCCGGAGAAGACTAACTTACTCAGGGCCTCCATCACCGGTTTCCAACAACGGGATGAAGAGAGCTTATATGAAGCTTGGGAGCGGTTTAAGTCATTGGTTAGATCATGCCCTCACCATGGACTTTCACAATGGTTCTTGGTCCAACAATTTTGGAACGGTCTTTATGAGGACTCAAGAACTATACTTAATATGGGCTCCAATGGTAGGTTCACCGAGGTCGATGACGACCAAACTTGGGCGAGAATCGAAGAGATGGCGGTGCATAATTCGCAATACTCTAGGCCTAGGAAGGCAAACCGAGGAGGTAGGCACGAGGTTGATGCTATAACCCAATTAAGCATTGACCTTGGAGCTCAATTGAAGACACACATGGAATCCATTGACAAGAAGCTTCAAGGTCACCTCACCCAAGTTCAAAGCATCGGTTCCTCAAACCAAGCCTCAATTCATGAAGTGAACGCTTTGAGTTTTGCACCTCCTTTCCCTTATTATGGCATGTGTGATACTTGTGGAATCGTTGGTCATGACCCTATGCATTGTAGAGGGAGTATTGAGCAAGTGAATGCCTTTCAAGCATTCAAGCAAGGTACTTCCTATTCCAATCAAGTCCCTCAACAACAAGCGTTCCAACACCAACAACAACATCGTCCTTATGTTCCACCTCCCTTAAGGGACAAAAACCAAGGTTACCAAGGCAACTCAAGGCCTTTCAACAACTTCAAACAAAGTAACCAAGGTTCATTCAACAACAATCAAGGGTTCCAACAAGGGAACTTCAACCAAGGCTATCAAAACCACAACCATGGCAACAACCAAGGCCTTAATCAAGGCAATTCTCATGGGTTCCAAGGGAACCGTCAACAACAAGCAAATCAAGGCAATCAACAACAAAGCAAGCCAAGGAGCCGGTCTCCTACTAATGACTATGGCATTCCTCTAGCCATCACCGACACTCCGCATAATCCACAATCACCACCTTGAGATTTCAACATGCAAAAGCAATTGATGGAAATGCAAAGGAGTCAATTGGAGACGCAAAGATCACAACAAGAAATCATAGCCCAAATCTTAAATGAAAACAAGGAGACAAGAACTCATTTGAAGATGATTGAGAATCAAGTAGCACAACTTGCATCGGGAAGTTCTTCAAGACAAAGAGGGCAATTACCTCCTCAAGGTGTAACTCCGACTTTTGAGCATGTCAATGCCATCACCACAAGGAGAGGTACATCTTATAACCCTCCCCCACACCCGAATGAGCAAGAGCCAACAAGAGAGGTTGTGCCTCCTATTCAAGAGAACTCAAGCAAGGAAGATCCAATGGAGGAGCAAGTCTTATGGGAGGTTGAGAAACCTCAACAAGACAAGCTTCCCCCACCTCAAGCTAAAGATAAGGGTAAAAAGAAAGTGTCATTTGAAGAGTCTACCCCGATTGAGCAAAACAAATACCAAGTCAAGTTGCCTTACCCATCGAGGCAAATGAAGACTAAGGTAGACTCTCAATATGACAAGTTCCTTAACATTGTGAAGAAGTTGGATGTTAGTGTCCCATTCACCGAATTACTTACCCAAATCCCGACATATGGAAAATTCATGAGAGAAATCTTGGCTAGGAAGAGATCCGTCGACAAGGAAGAGACCATAGCGTTCACAAGGGTGGTGAGCGAGCTCATTCAAGGTTCTACGCTTCCAAAGTTGAAGGATCCGGGTAGGTTCTCGATCCCTTGCACCATAGGGCACTACAAGATCGATAGAGCTTTATGTGATTTGGGTGCGAGTGTAAGCATCATTCCCTACTCCATTTGTTGCCGACTTGGGATGAAGGAGCTTAAAAGTACCTCTATCACGCTCCGAATGGCCGATAGTTCATTCAACCGACCATTAGGGATGCTAGAGGATGTGCCGGTAAGAATCGGTAAGTTCTTCATTCCGGTTGACTTCATCGTGCTCGATATGCGGGAAGATGAGATCACACCCATAATTCTTGGGCGCCCATTTTTACATACCGCCGGTGCTATGATCGATGTGAAGAATGGTAGGATCAAATTCGAGTTAGGCGAGGAGAAGCTAGTGTTTGACCTTCAAGGTAACACTTCGCCTACTAACGATGAGTCATGCAATATGATCCAAGCCAAGGAAAACATCGACCTAGGGGGAGAACCGGGACAAAGCTTGAAGAAGTACTCGTATGTACTTGAGGATGATGACTCCGATTTGGAGGAGGATGAAAGCCCATGTCATGGGCTTAATGACAAGTTGAAGAGCAAAAAGGTTGACGATGAGCCTCCCTTGGGGCCTCATGAAGACCGGTGGACGTTTGGGTATGTCCCCAAAGACCAAAAGTACAAGTTCAAATCGTTGAACTTGGAAGATAGGGATGCCCCGGGAACATCAAGGCAAGGCCATGAAGAGCCTTGGTATGTGGTCGGTTATATCTCGAGCTTGATTGAAGACTTTGCTAGGGCCTTCGACTTGTTTCTTCGTGCCCTTGATGGAGATGGAAGAAATCTTGGTTGTTGAAAAAGATTGAAGAAAGTACCACCTTGGTTTGACGGAGTTCCACAAGAACCGTCTCTTTGTATATATCTCTTTCCCTTTTAGTTTGTTTGCTTTTGTGAAATTCTTGATTATTTGGATGATTGATTGATGAGCGTTGTGAGGGAGGGAATTTGATGCGTTATTTGAGTTTATTGTGATAGGTGTGAAGTGAAAATGCCTCCTAGGGAGGAACGGTCATTGTTGGAACTTGTATTGTATGAAGGGAAGTCGGTTTTTGGAGCTTGGAGCAAGCTTTTGGGAGTTCGAGATAGTGGGAAAACTCGATCGGGATTTTTCTTTCCCGTTCGGGTTGGAGGTGCAAGTTAGACTGGCTACTGTGAGCCATTCCCGATCGGGATTTTTCTTTCCCGTTCGGGATGGTGGGGAAAACCCGATCGGGATTTCTCCTTCCCGACCGGGAAGGACCCCCTGTCCTCCGTTGGCTATTTTCTTCGTTGTTTGAGACCACCCAACCACTTTGTACCCCCTCCCAACCTCCCTACATGTCCTTACTCTCATTGTATGACCCTTACACCTCATATACATGTCTTCACCTCACTTTCTATTCACTTCAAACCGACTTTCGCATTCAAAACCCGCCTCACTTTGCATTTGTGCCCCAACCATGGAACCGGATCGCAATTGGAGAGGAATAACGACGACATGGACAAGCTAAGTGCCTATATTGACTTATGAGACGATGGAGCGAGTGAGTTGGTAACCGTATGGTACGGCAACTATCCTCTCTTTTCCGTTTTTATAGCTTGTCTTCTTTGTTTATTCCTTTTCCCTCTTATCCTTTGTGTCATGGTGGCCTTCGAGGCCTTGGTGTGCTTGCTCTCGACTCTCGATGATGTGACTACATCGAGAGTCATTTCAAAATCCAAATTTTTCAAGATTTTCACCTTTTTGTTGGATTTAGTCGGAGTTAGGCGGAATCCGGGCTAGGTGACTTGATTACATCTAGCCCTCCCCTCCCATTTCCTTTTATTTCCTTCTTTTTATTTTCTTCCCTCATCCATATCTTTTTCTTGTCTCGGCCCATGGTGACTTGACTACACCCCGGCCGGACGCTTTCTACCCTTTTCTTCACTTTTCTTTTTGATTTCTAGTTTTATTTTCGTAGTTTATTTTGTGCTCCCATGCACTACGGTCGAGCATGAGGACATGGCTCGACTTAAGTGTGGGGGAGTGTTATTCTAGCATAGTTAGCTTTATTTTTGTAGTTTTTCGAAAAATTCTTTAAAATCCATAAAAATTTGAAATTTTTTCACAAAAATCAAAAAAAAAGATTTTTCTTTTGTGTGTTTTCTTCTTGTGCCATTATGTCGTATATTTGTTTTGTGTGCGTGTTTTGCCCCCCCTCTTTTCCTTATAGGTTGCCTAATCGCCATTACCTTTGGTGAGCTTTCAAGACTTCCGGTAACATCTCTTCATCCCTTTTTCCCTCTTTGCTTCTTGTGAGTTTGGAGGAGTTTTGTGATGATGTGTGCTCGGGAGGAGCTTTGTAAAGATTGTGGTGGATTTGGAGACTTGTTTGAAGATAGGGGTGGTGTTTGTGTTTTTATTTGTGTTCGTTTTGTGTTGTTCTTGTTTTGTTCCTTTTGTTTCTTTTTCTTTCATTTTCGTTGAGTCTTTGCTTTGTGTTTTGTTGTGTGTCTTGTGCGTAATGGGTTTTCGAAAACCCGGTTTAGAGGCTAGTGTGTGAGTGCTTACTTTCCCTTTCTAGTAGTGTAAATCGAGTCTTGGACTCTAATCTAGTAGAATGACCCTAAATCAATGATTTCGTTGGTCCTTTACCTTGAGTCCATCTGGCTTACTAGGGATTTACTACGGGATTTGCATTTTGACCATTATGACCACCCACGGTGTGAAAAGGCCTTGGTTACCGAGCCCCGTCCCCTAGGTGACCGTGTTTAGAATTGCTTGATTAGTCCAAGTTCTCCACTTTTTGTGGGTTTGAAGGGAAAGCGCGCTCCCGACTCTCCCATTACCCTACCTCCTACACATATCCACACAATAAACTTGCAACTTGTTGATTCCTCTCTTTCTTGTCATAATAAGAAATGCCAAAAAGCCAAATCTTGCCAAAACGTGGCAAAGAAAAGAAAAGAAAGAAAAAAAAATGAAAGAAAGAAAATAATGAAGAAAAAGAAAAGGCACAAAAGCCAAAAAGAAAAATAGAAAAGAAGAAAAAGAATTGGCATAGCAAAACAAAACAAAAATGCAAAAGAAAAGAGAAAATGCCGAAAGAAAATCGTCTCACAAAAATAGAAACCTCACCCCACAAAAATAAGCCCTTTTTCTCGACTTTTGCCGTGAAGAGCCTACCAAAGGACCGAGTCCCGAGGAAGGATGATAGCGGCATTAGTCGATCTTCCCTCATTTTGCATATTTCCACCTTTTTACTTGGACTAGTTAGGCGGTTTTGGACACGGGACGACCCTCTTGGCTCACGCTAAAGGGGGCGGGGTCTCACTTACCTACAGTGTCGACTAACACCGTGGATCATCACTTCCCACTCCGCCGATCGTCCCGTGGTACGTTCTTAGAAGGTTAGGAGGAACCGAGGTAAGTTACCAACGTTTCTGTTGCTTTGTCGTCATACTATTAGGGTTTAGTCCATCTTGGTTTGTATTGCTAGCTTGGGAACGTTGTCACTTGCCTTGAGTCCTAAACCGGTGCTTCCTTTTACCGCTTGTTTGAGGGAAGCGGTATTTCTTTTCTTTTGGGTGCAACCCTTTTGTGTGTTTGTTTGTGTGTTTGTTTGTTTTTGTGTTTTGTGTCCGGTTGCATCCACAGTTTTGTCGCAAGACCCGACTTGCCTTGCGGAGTGCACTTTCCCTCTAAGTGCACTCGCGTGAGTTGAAAGGGCGTAGGGTGCGCTAATACCCATTCGGCTAGTATAGTAGTTAGTTTGTGCTTACTCGAGGGCGAGTAAGGGTTAAGTGTGGGGGAGTTGATTAGTGTAGTTAGTAGTGCCTATTTCGTAGTATTTTGGTCCCATTTTTCTTGTGGAATCGCTCCTTGGGAGCGGTTTAGGGGTTTCTTATGCTTCCTTTAGTTCGTTTCAGGTTCCCGAGACCGATTTGGAAGAGTTGGAGCGATTCCGACTCTATACATACACATTTTGGAGCCAACGAGATAAAGGAACGACGACTCGATGCCTTGGAATCGACCCCGAGACCTCGGGACCCAATCCCGAGCCTCCGAGACCCGATCCCGAGTCCCGAGAATCGATGGGAAGCCCATGAGAAGCAAGGAGGGACCAAAAAGTTCATATTGGAGGCCTATAAGACCCATCCTGATCGGGATGGCCTAAAACCCGATCGGGATGAAGTGCACAAAGGAGACGGCCACTGGAGAGAGTTCCCGACCGGGTCCCAGATTTCCCGATCGGGAAAGTGAGGGTTCCCGATCGGGATTGCCCATTCCCGATCGGGATTGTGCCGCTGCTGCCCGCGTGACTTTTGTCTTCTCTTCCTTCCATTTGTAACCCTATAAATACTTCCCTCTTGTATTGTTTAGGGATCTTACATTAGTTTAGCCTCTCTTAAGCCTCTCTACAACATATAAACCCTAGATTTAGTTCTTCATATTAGTTTGAATCTCTCATTAATCCTTAGTGAATCTTAGTTAATCCTAGTTAATTAGTGCTTGTATTAAGAAGATACTTGAAGATTTCTCCAAGATTGACAACCTTGGGATTATTTGGGTTTCTCTTTTATGCAAGATATCATCTTTTCATCATCTTATTGTTGGTATAACTTTCTTTTCTCTTGTTTATTGTTATTGAATCAAGTTTGAATCTTTACTTAGTGTTTGTTGTTATTGTTTATATTGTTCTTGATGATGAATGTTTGGATTGTGAAGTTGTTTTATCCTTCCATTGTTGTAGTTAGTTTGACCATGAGTGAGTAGTTTATTTGTGGGTTAGTAGGGGGATTTAGGGTAGATTATGGGTGATTAGGGTTTGATTGGGGGTAAAGGGTGATTCTTTATTGTTAGTCACCCATTTGGCACACCATGTGTTTGTTGATATGCTTGTATGGGTTGTAGTGGCCATGCTTCTCATGCTAGTCTTCTTCTACTCATTGTTTGCTTTGTGTGTGGTTATGTTGAGCAGAGTCATCGACATCGGTTTAAGTTGCGATTGCCCGGACCGAACCTAGCAATTAGGAGGCACCTACACCCTTAATCAATCCAAGTCACCCTACTACACTTATGAACCCGACCTAACCCACTCCCTCTTCTCCATATTTGATTCATCTTGTTAGTTAATCCTCATTTCTTTAGGTTGTTAGTAGTTGAATCATTAGCATTGTTTAGCATTTCTCTTAGTTTGTTAGTCGGCTTGTGTTTAGTTAGTATTTGATAGTCTAGTTCATCATAGCTCATCATTAGTCTACTTTCTTCTCCCCTCATCTTAATTCATCAATTATTATCTCTTTGTGTTTGTTTGGTAGCATAGTCTTGTTTTAGGCCGATTTAGTCTAAACCTTGCAAAACCGTCTCCGTGGACACGACCCGACTTACCCTAGCTACCCACTAGGTCTTAGCCGGTTATTTAATTGGTGGCGGGATCCACGACAAATCCCACCATCACTAATTAATAGTAGTTTCGATAGAAGCATCACATAATTATTTTCAAAAAAAAACCCGGTTCCCCTATAAGAAATGCGCTCCTTTAAAAAAAACATATTTACATTTTGTCATCATTTCCGATGCACACACATAGCAACGCACCTACACACCGCAGACGATGTCATCACGCCATCGTTGCACTATTTCCACAAACCATCCTCTTTTAAAATTTTGCAAAACTGGTCGTTTTCGAAAGAAGCATACGTTCAAGTTCTTTGATCCTGAGCCGGGATCGCGATCAACTTCCTACGTCGTACAACCGTGTGATTAACTGTCTGTGTTAGTTACTAGGATCATCTCTACTCGAGTTCTTACATTTTGGGTCGTCTCATTCCGAGAAGTCCTCTTTAAACCTCGCCTCCAAGGTTTATGTCGAATCATCTCGTTACAGAGACCTAAGATCCATAACGTGTTCTGCCGAATACACCAAGAGTCTAAAGCACCCGAGTCCCTAACCCAGTGACCGCGCACACACGCGAGTCAAGGGTCTCCTTTCCGCGTCGCTCAGTCACGAGCAATCCTCGAGTCCCTAAGTCGTCCGGTAGATCCGTTTTGACCTTTTAATCCTTTCCCATTAGAATCACTCCCCGACATGTAGGTAGATTCAACCGCCATCAAAAGCGTCCGCAACGATGTCAGTGCCCTAGCCAATTTGGTTCGCAACATCCATACTTCTGTAACCCGTCTAACTTTATCCGGCCGTTACATCGACAGCCGCCTCAATTTCCTTGAGAGTAGAGACACCGAAAGCGATACAAATGCTAAACTGAGTGATTACCATGCCCAAAAGCCTACCCGGGATAGATTATCCCAATGCTCCGCCCGATAGGGGCTTCCTAAAGTCAATACGGAAGGGACACTAAGACCTTACAAGACCACACCCAATAAAGTAGGAAAGTCACCAAGAAAGTTTACCCCAATCAGCTCATCTTACATTGAAGCTCTTAAGTACCTAGTCGATCGAGGGTTACTCTCACCTTTGGGTCCCACTCCCGACCCACCAGTCAGCAAACGAAGCAAAAGTTGGACTCCTAATGCTTATTGCCTATATCACCAAGGTAACGGGCATGACACCGAATATTGCTTTCGGCTCAAACATGCCATACAAGATATGATCAAAAACGGGACCATTAACCTTCCTCCGCCCAAGAAACCAAACAATACCGCAAACCTTTTCAGCGTTCACACTGTCCTTGACAACACCTTCGGTTAATCCCACCACGACCCTATAGGGGAGAATGTCCGGAACATCGAGGAAAATCCAGACAACCCACAGGCATCCATCGAGACGAGTAAATCTGTGTCCGAGTTAGAATCTAGTTCGTCTTAGGGCGTAGACCTAATAGTATACAAAAAATGTCTTTTATTTTTACATCGAGTCAGGAGGTGCGAGGGGATCTGTCCTCCACCTCCCCGAAAACAATATCTCGGGCGTGTAGCCTACTTATTACTATCAATAAAAATAAATAAACTTTTCTTCCTTTATAATGCGCCTCGACAATCGCTTGATTTAAAACATACATTTCTCGCTTACGACTCGATACTATGCCATTTATCGATAACAACCAAATAAACCTCAAAACAGCGAGGAGTTACAAGAACCGAGATCCCGTGTTCTTTTTTTGCCTATTCGATGACCTGGTATAGAAAGCCACAAACTATCCCTCAGAACGAGCATTCCCGAATCCTATGACAAATCTAGATAGTTTCTTAGCTTGCGATCAAAGACGGAAGGCAAACCCATTTCCCACAATAAATATCCCTCAAATAAAGACCGAACAACCCCCACCATAGGTGCTAGTCTAACAAAAAAAGAGGTCTGAAATGGCAAGAAGGAGCCAAAGAAAAAGTGAAAACGAGGCCAAGCTAAACCGGCCCAATTCAATAATCAAGACCAAAGTCGACGGTCAAAATGAAACCCCCAATCATTCGACTCGACCTTAAGTGCAAAGTCCGAACAAGAAAAAAGAAAAAAAGAAAGAAAAAAAATGAACAGACCAGTCAACTAGCATCCAAACACTAGCCTCCCTGTATTACAACCCTTAAGACCTTCCCGATACACTCGTTAGGAGACAGTCCGAAATTTTGAGGATTCGAGCTCAATAGGATAACCCCAGCTGTTAGGGCCAGACATGGAAATCAGATCCCACGCAATTCACATCCCACCCGATTGAAGTCTGAGTCATTTTTACTCAGCTTCCCCTTTCCTACCACATTACGAAACCACAACCCCATAGCCTTAACTCCACAAAAATCAAGCTCCAGATCTTAGTTCATCAGAGCCACTCACTACCTAGCTCCACATTCCAAAATCGTCCAAGCCTGTCACCCTGACCCAAACACGGTATCTTGGTAATTGTCACTTTCAAGGGGTCACACCCGATCATTTCACATTAATTTTAGCTAGGGTGAAAACCCATGTGAGTACACTCCGAACATCTCACATCGATAATCGGCATAACGAGTCTAAAGTAAAATCACTCATATTTTTTTTAAAAAAAATGGAACTACAAACATGGTTTGATTCCGTCTAAACACGGATATGTGGGCAACCCTTCTTTGGGTACAACCAACCAAATAAAAAAATTGATTACTCGATTCACATGCAAACTGAAACCTTTTTCCACGCTCCGGTTAACGAGTAATTCCAATGACGAAGCACAAACGACGAGCCGAGGGCGCTCCGGGCAAAATGAAGAAACGAGTTGCGATCCATCGTAAAAAAATGTGCTTCTCATTAATGCAAAATCTATTAAATCAAGCCTTTATCGAGGCCCTTTACATCAAACATCCAAAATTTGGCTACCCCGAGAAATGACAACGCGTCAAGCAAAACCCTACAAAAAAGTAGTACTAATACGCCACATAATATCAATTAATACAACGTAGTAATAAACGGCTGGGCTCTACCAGTCCAACTTTTCCTTTCCCTCGCCATTCGGGTGTGCTTGCTTGAGTCTCTCACCATTGACCCTGCTAACGCAAGCTCCCACCTCCCTAGCCAAAAGCGAGCCCAGCCAATCTCACTTCCCCTCCTCACTCACATTTTCAATATGGGTCTTGTCGGCCTTGGCCCGTGTAGATGAACTGACGAACACTAGGATCGATAACGCCGTCTTCGGTCGGGCGCTTAGCGACATTAGCCCACATAGTTTCCTAATTCTGTAATACGGTCATCTCCACGATCCTTAACCTTTCACTCACGTCCGACAACCACGGACGTTAGGAACGACCACCTAAAGTCGCTAAATCCCTTTCCAACAGCCAAAATGCCCATGCAAGAGTATCAGGTCCACACGGACGGTAGATTTCGTCCATCGGATCAACCAGACTTAGATGTCTTGTCATTTTTTTTAGGGGGATAAGCTACCCCATCTAGGCGTGTTGTAGCCTTTAACGACATCTAAGACTCAGTAGTCTTAGTGTGTTTTTACGGTTGTAATCGCATCTACTAAAATGTACCGTCCATATGGGTGACCACTCCTTTAACCACACTAATTAGAGTCAATACCACATCTAGTCCTTTAACGGTTGTGGTCAAGTCGCGTCTGTGAGTCAGGTACGGCATTGTCTTGGATATACAAAGAAGTGGTCTAATTTTTTTTCAAAGGTAGCCTAGATTTTGGCTTCGGCCTCATTATGAATGTCGAAACAACTACTTTTGCGTTATAGTGCACTTGGTCATAGCACGTTGGCCTCTTACATTTCGTCCATCTCGAGTCAAAACGTTTTAGTCGACGTACCATCTGATCTGATTCCCGACTTAAACTACTGCATTTTTTTTTTAAAAACCAAAAAAGCATTTTCATACTCCCGTGCAACGCTAACGCACCCTAAATCGGGTCACATCACAAAAAGAATGACCACAAAAGTGATTACTTGTCGGTCTAGGTAATCAATTTGCCAAACGAAAACGCAAGACTAATCCAATAAATTTAAATACTAAAAATCTAAAACGAATATACAAAATATACAAAGCCTTATACAAATCAAGGCTAAGAAGGACCACTAGAAGCCGCGCCGACGGCAATCACAATCTTACAAAGCTGGTCATCTAACCCCAGGTCCTCCATGGCTATAAAAAAAGACTCACTACCGTCCATCCCAGACAACATATCTAGAGTAGCTGTCTCGGGAACCCGTAGCTCCAACTTTAGCCTCAGTCTCCCTATCGATTTGATGCCTAGCCTCACCCTGTGCTGAGGTCTCGCCCCGGGACCGAGCCAGCTGCTCCTATAGGAAGGCGATCTCGTCAGCTCGAGATAGCAGGAGCCGTTGTGCCTCAACTTCACTCGCCTCGAGCTCGGTCACTCGAGCCTCCAACTGCCCCACCATATCCTGGACATCCTACAAATACACTCAAACATTAGGAAAATACGCCAACAACCTAGGAATGCATCTTAGTCACACAAACTCACCGATCGAGGCCCCGAAGTGTCACGGGAAACCCTCGAGACATAAGCCCGGAAGCAGTTGGCAGCTTGCCACAACCGCTGATGGTAAGCCGACAAAACCTGAAAAGTAAAACCATAGAGGGTACGCAAACCGACCCTAACCCTTAGAGCCCAAACAAAGGACAAAAAAAACTCACCTGGTACACCCGGTCACGCCACTCAATCCCGACATCCATCTCCTCAGCAGAACACGGGGGGAGGGGCTCGGTGAAGGGTATCTCAACTGCTTCCACCCTAAGTAAAGTCAGGGGAAATCTGGGGGCTGGATGTCGTCAGCCGGATCGGCTAGCTGAGAAGACAATATATTGGTCGGTCAAAGGGCAAATAAACAATAAACCGTAAAGCAAATCTAGAAACCAAAATTAGGACCTTACCACGAGGCAGTACCAAGCTAACCGCCGGGTGACGTGAGATAGGTAGGAGGCACCTGTCACAAAGAGTGTGTTGCCTCCCTCTCCGTCCTTATCCTCGAGGACCTCTGCAGCGGTCGGTGGTGTAAACATGGTCCGGGGAGAATCAACCGGCACCCTGAAGTCGTCGTATAGGCACTGACGCACCAACTGCTCGCCCAGATACCAGACTGGGCGAAACAACGCAGGAAGGAGCATTTTCCTATAACTTGGGCACAACTGAGGCCGACTTAATCACCAGCGGCCTCACCATGACTTGCAGACAGTGAGTCAACCCCGCAAAAGCCGCAGTCACCCAGTCGTAGCGCCCCAGCTGGGTCAGCTCAGCCTGGAAGGGCAAGATCGTGCTGAATCTCTCGCCCTTGTTTGAGAAATGAGTCGACTCTAGAAAATACCACAACCACAACCGAGTATCCTGCTTCGGCGTGTTGGGCTCCCGACCCTCCAGCATCGTCACACGCTCAAAGAGGTCGGTAATATAAGAACTCACTATAGCGTGAGGCGCACTATATGCCTCACGCGGTAAACAGTCTCCGATAAGGCCCCGCACCTCATCGCTATCTAGGCTAGGGCTGTAATCCCCTAGAAATTCTAACGCAATACAGTGGCGGAAACACTGTAGAGTTGGGATTGAAACACACTGACAAACTATATCTTAATAAAAGAAATGGTAAGTCAATACAAAGGCCTCTTTTTACAAAAGAGCTAAAAGTAAAAATCTTCAAACGGGTTTATACAAATCCATAAATTGCAAGAATGAAGAAAGAGTAGGATCCACGCTACTTGCTAACTCACACCCAAAACCCAGCAGCAAAAACCTGTCATGTTAAAAACATAACAGCCACGTCAACGGAGAGTAACTCGGACGTTCTCTCAGCCAAATTATATCATATGGAAAAATAATAGTATTATTATATCAAAATAATTAAAATGGAACATTAATTGATATAATAAAAATAAGCTTTCGGAGAAAACTCAAAGTATTGGAACAATAAAATAAGAACAAGTTTTCAGAAGAAAACTTCAAATATTTGTCAACTTGCAAACCAAAATGTATTGATAATAATAAAAATATTCAAAAAGGCGTTATGGATAGGATTAGTGTCGACGGCTAGACTTTCACCAGGAGAATACTAAAACTAGCTTCGAGAACTTAGTTCAAACAAATCAAACTTCGGTCTCTAACTAGGCTACTCAACCATAATAGAGCGGCAACTTATAAATGCGTGGCCTAGTTTAAGACAATGCACACCCCTTATGGGATTACCTGTCATTCAGTTCAACTTATGACGGCGACTTACTGCGAGGCCTAAGCTTAAGGTCAAAATGTACACAACTCTCGGGATACCTGTCACCCGGTTCAACAACTAATGTACCGACACTACTACAAAATTAGTCATAGACATGACCTAATAGACATAGGTTAAAGAAAAACCCACATCTATTTTTAATAGACATAGGTTATTTAAAAAACCTATGTATATAAAAGAGAATATACATATGTCAAAATTAAAACCCATGTCTATAAATTATAGACATAGGTCAAAGTAAAACCTATGTCTACAATATACGAATAGATGTAGGGCACACAGTAATTTATTTAATCTGAGACACTCAATTTTTCATTTTACTATGTACGGTATTTCATTTCTCAAACCCCAATTCTATTTTGTCTTCATGAAGCTTCTCGATTATTTTCTCTTCATCTTCTCCGACGATTAGGGTTCTTCATCTTCTCCGTCAATCATTTTCTCCGACACACCATTCCCGGTCTTCATTCTCCTCCATACTCTTGTTCTTCTCCTTCATCTTCTTGTTCTTCTCCTTTCAAAACAGGTAAATCCCTAATTTTTCAATTTATATGTTAATCAATCAATCAGTTTGCATGTTTACTCGATTTTCTCAAGTTTTTGATTTGATTAGTTAGTTATGGAGTTCATGGCGGTGCTCGAAGTAGATCTACGATTTCTTTCTGCCGAAGCCGTTATCCCTCCGTCAGACGCCGCCGAACAAGGTCTTCTTCCTTCTCTCCATATCTCTCTCCCATTAATTTAACGATTTGATTGTTTTTTTGGTTGAATTGGTGAGGTTTTGAGTGTGAAATGATGATTTCTAGGTTAATTGAGTATAGTGATATAAGTTTGAGAGGAAATGTTTGTTAGGGGTAGTAGAATGATCCGAAAATTATTCTCCTGGATACGGATTGATAATGTATTAAGTTGTCGAAAATACCGATGCCTGTTGAACTTGCTAATTTCAGAAGAAGGTGATGCCAAGCAGGAATCTTCGGGAGTGGGAGGTAGCAGCGTGGAATGCTTGCCTGATGATCATGCTGAAGGGCTACTGTCAGAGTCGACATCTGATGAAAATGAATGCACTTCAAATGGCAACGAGGAAGATGTTGTGATGCTGTCAGATTCTTCGGTTAAAGATGAAGATATGGACTCGGATTGTTCTGATGACATAGATTGTAATGATACAGATGCAAGTTTCTCCGACCAGATTGACGTGCAGGAACAAACAGCAGAGGAACAGTCTAAAGTTCAGGAACAAACTGCAGCGGAACATTCTGATGCACAGAAAAAAACTGCAGATGAACATTCTCATGCTTCGAAACAAACTGCAGAGGAACAACATTCAGATGCGCAGAAAAAGTCGATGGGTGAACACTATGGTCTGCATTCGTTTGGATTCAAGGAAGAAACTATCGCTCGTGTCACAAGGAATGATCAGCCACGTGAAAATGGTAACTGCAGCATCACAGCCCCTCGAATTGGTTCTTTCCTTCTCAACTAACCTAGATTTCTCCTCATTATTCATTATTGAGTACTGACCGTTTCTATATACTCATTAACTTGACCAGATTTCGAAGAAGATAGAATCTTTGATGTTGACCATACACCTGTGACTCCTCCGTTCTCATCGGTTAGCATGCCTTTTACTCAGTCGTTACATTATCTAAAACGAGTTATCAAAATCTGCCTATTCATAACGCGCTGTCATTCTTATGTTTATTCATAAGACCGATTACAAACATGCCTATTCATAACGCGCTGTCATTCTTATGTTTAGAGTATTGAATGATGCTCTGTGAATTGAAATTGGCTAATCATTAATATTCCCTTGATTTCTTTTGGTTGTATTAACATATAGTTTTTGTATAACGCAAATACCACGTCTAACTATTTCCAACTTTTAGGTATTTCTCATAAAAAAGATGTACTTGGGATGAGTGACGTTGATAAAAATAGCAATTAGTAACCACGTGCGTAGAGCTTGGTAGACACACATCAGGTATTTCACTGACCCCGCTTCCTCAATTTAACTCATTTTACAGATTGTTGTGTATTTTATCATCTATGGTTCCACATGTTAACTGCTATGCTTTCTTAATTTTAATTCTTAATGTGACTAAAGCATCATTCTCAATATCGTGGCCTTCGAAAATTGTTGAACTCATCTGTTCAATTTGTTTAGCATGATATAAAGGGTGTTTTCATTGTATAATTTCTGCACCAATCTGTTCAATTTGTTTAGTTAGGGTTTGAATTGTAAGATGGGGGTTATGTTTTTGAAGGGTGTTTTGATTGTAGAATTGCTGAATTTATCTGATTAATCTGTTTATTTGAGGTTGTAAGATGTTGTTGAGTTCATCTGATCAATTATTTTATTTTGCGTTTGAATTGTAAGATGAGGGTGTTATTTGGGATGATTTGAAGGGTGTTTTTATGATGCTGTTATATTCGAGGTCATATGAAGGGTGTTTTAATCGTACGATTGCTGAATTTCTCCAGTCAAGTGCTCATGATTGGCAGCTGCCTAAGCACAAATTCAGAGGTTGAGCTGATGTGTGCGGAATTTCCCGATTTGAATCATTTCGATGAATCTAAGTAACTTGGTTTTCCTGGATACTACTACACTATTAACTGAACTCATATATAGAATTATATATGAATAGTTACTTAGATAATTTGACTTCTAGAAACACTTATTACTGATTATTATATATAGAATTATATATGCACTATTATATATAGAATTATATATGATAGAATCATATATAGAATTATATATGAACTGTTAACTTGGTTTTCCTGGATTCTACTTCGATGAATCTAGAAGTACAATCTCATAAATAAATTACTTAGATAGTTTGACGAGTTATTAGCTAGATAGAACATCTACTGCACTGTTAACTGAACTCACGAGAAGTGCTTTGGATACCCGGCTGTTTTTAGCTTGGTTTTAGTTTAGTTCAATCATTTTGAGTTCAGTACTTCGGACATAGAAAACATGGCTCTTTGTATCTGTCTCCGACTTCTAGAAAGTTGCTCATAATTATTACTGATTATTATGGCTTCTAATTTACAGAGTACTTTATTTTTGCAGGTTAGAAACGCAGCTATTCAGACACTATTTCAAGTACTTGGCACTCAACAAAAGTTTTCACAAGGCATGTGGGAGGATTGCCTTTGGAACTATGTTTTTCCCTCACTAGACCGCGCTTCTTATATGGTACTGTTTAATACCTGATTGACCATGTTTCCCATCATCATTCACCCTCTAAGATGTGAATAAACACTTATTGATGTATTTCATTTTCTGTAGGCTACTGCATCATCTAAAGATGAATGGTACGGGAAAGAGCTAGGAACACGAGATGGAAAAGCAATTCACATGCTCATACATCACAGGTAATTGTTTTGAGATTTTACTCGTATCTCCTTTTCCTCTTCCTCTTTTCCTTCTTCCCCTTCAATGGCTCTCAAAGCGGTCCACGTCTCGGATGTGCCCAATCTTGATCACGTCCAAGAGAATGCCTCCCTTTCTCATTTCTCCCATCGTCTCCCTAAAGGTACCTTTAAATTTTACGATCGAGAGCTAATGTTATTGTTATCATTATTGTTATTGTTATTGTTATTGTTATATTACGGATATTCTTTTGGGCCAGGGCTCCTGAGAATGCATGCTCGAACATTAACATTATCAGGAGCTTAGCCCGTACATATAACAATAACATTGTACAGATTTTTTATGGTTGTTAATTAGCTAGGTGCATTATTGCATAAGTTATTGATAGATTATGGTTTGATTGATTGATAATGAAGGAGCGGACGTAGAAAATAGGAGCTCATTCAAGGCAACGAAGTTTATGGTAATTAGACGTAGAGGAAACGGCATGAACAGATTGCAATCATCTGATCCAAGAATGAAGGCTGTTAAAGAAAATACAATCTTGTCTTTCAATACGGCTGCTTCCTTTAATGTTGATTTCATCTAATTTGACGTTCAGGTATACACACACACACACACACACACATATATATATATATATATATTGTCATTACCTTATACTCCTCCACTAATTTCTTGATTTAATTTTCTTTAATTTGATTTGATTAATTAGGATAATTAATTAGATTTGGTTATAATTAGGTTCGTCATCCGTTGCGTCCTGAGCTCGCCGCGTAATTAGTTTCAACGTGTAATGAAAGCAAAATAAGTATTATCCTATTGGTAAATTTGATTATGTTACTCATAATCTTGGTCGTTGCAGCATAGTGGGCAGCATGCCTAATTTTAGGCGGATACACAACATGTGATTCAGAATATGCATTTATCAGTATCTAATGTGTAGATTTTAATTTGTGAAGTTGTGAACCTGTTGCAGCAAAGTGAAGTTGCAAGCATTCAATGTGAAGTTGTGAACCTGTTGCAGCAAAGTAGTAATGATTAATTTGTCACTTGTTTGGCTTCAGGTTGCATGTCTGAAACATTTACACTTCAATGTGTGTGTGAGACATAAGCTTGTTTGGTACTCCCTCATTTTTTATGTTTAGTCCCATTTCAGTTAAATACTCCTCGCAAATCTTTAAAAAAACCTGGAAGGAACATAAAAAATGGAGGGAGTATGATAATTTGATCGGATTTGATGCATGTTGCCTTGTTGGTTCTTGTTTGTGATTGAATTGATGATGTTGGTATACATGTTGCTATAGTGTGCTTGTCAGCCGGGTAACAAAGAATGTGGCTACTACATAATGAAGTACATGACCGACTTAATCACTTCCTCTAATTTGAAGGGAACTATTGATAAGGTAATAAGACTTCGAGCACAGAAACAATTTCTCTATGTTATAATCAAAGTATTTATATATGTTCTTGAAGTATTCGCTTTCAATTATATTGAAATTGTTGCAGCACTTCAAAGTACTTGCCATGTATTCACAAGAAGACATCGATGAGGTTCGCGATTTGTGGGGTAACTATTATCTTCAAAATTAGAAGTATGAGACATGCATGTAGTATTCAATGTATTAGCTAAAAAGATTGGTTGTAGTAGGAAGAGATTTTATTATTGGTACATCGCGTACTTGTGTAGTTTTTTTATCTTAGCTACTTATTTGTTTGGGATGATGACTACTTTTATGAAATATGGAACGTTTGATCGTCAAATTGGGTGTTGTATAATTTATGAGATTTATTATTTTGGTTTCGGTTGGATTGCAGTTTCTTATAAAAATACGGAAAGCATTAATAATTGATATCATTTTCGGACTGATTACTATGACAATAAACATGGGGCAGACAAAAAACCCATGTCTGTACTATGACAATAAACATGGGGCAAACAAATAACCCATGTCTGTACTATGACAATAAACATAGGGCGAACAAAAAAACCATGTCTATATTTATAATAGACATAGGGCGAACAAAAAAACCATGTCTATATTTATAATAGACATAGGGCGAACAAAAAACCCATGTCTATAGTTTTTGTAGACATGGGTTAATTCTATAAAGACATGGGTTAATTGAAAAACCTATGTCTATGTTTTAGATAGACATAAGACATACGACCCATGTCTAAGTATTGGACAATAGATGTCACTCAACTTAACATGGGTCGCGAAACCCATGTCTATTAGTTAAAACGACCCATGTCTATGTCATGTTTTGTAGTAGTGCGATTCCTGATACACTAGCCTTATAGTTGATGGCAAAACCGTAAACCCCAGAATATATTACTCTATCCCCACACTTGTCTTTCTTCCGTAACTCCAAAATAGCCATTATCGATATATATACAAAAGATATAATCATTATAAATAATATAAAGATAAAATGAATAAACATTTTATTTAAAAGGGAAAACTTTCTATAATTAGAAACTGATTGGGGTGGTCCGACTGACAATCAACCGCCTGCCACGCAGGCCCCGGGGGCGATACCTGACGAAGAGTCGAAAGACCAGCCCCCAGCGAGAACCAAGAGCGAAGCATGAAAAACATCAAATTGGCCGCCTGCCGCCGGGAGCACCGACCAATGCAGCCTGCCAGGGCTTGGCAGCCCCCACTCAGAGATTATCCGCCCTGGGGAGATCCCTGGCCGGCAGGGCCGTGAACCCCAGGGGCCCTCCTGTCATTTTGCCTAAGGTAATAAGGAGTGAGTGGATGGGAAGCCGCCACTTGTCACTCTCCCATCCACCCATTCCTCTTTCTCTTCTCTCTCTTGTGGGAAGGTATAAATACCTCCCCATTTCCCACATAAGAGAGGTTGGATTTTTCTCTCTCTAGACTCTTACTCTTAAAACGCCACCTAGTTCCTCACGAGCTAGGTTCGTCAAGGCATTTCACGGACTGACTTAGGCATCGGAGAGGGTTCCCTCGGACAACCTCCGAGGCCCTGTGCGTTCATTGTGCAGGGAGCAGGCCATTTCCGCCGGGAAGGTCCGATCTAGGGAGTGAGAGAAAGGGGAGACCAAGGGAAGTCGAACGATCAGTTGTTCACAATTAACCCAGTTACACAACCCGGATCCTAGGCCGGGTAAAGTGTTTCCGTGACCGGAACAATTTGGCGCCGTCTGTGGGGAACTTACGGTTGTGCTCACGAGTTACCCACTAAAATCAACCACTCATAGCCACAAAATTTAACACAATCATGCCAGAAATCGTTGATGATAGTGCAGGGGGAGGTCCGACGGTCCCGACGGTGGCCCCCCTGTACGGAATGCCGCTGTCGGAGAGGGTCCCCCCTGCCACAATCCTTGGGGCGGAGGGAACCAATCCCCTCGGCAGATCTAACGTCGCTGCGACACCCGAGCTGGGGGCACGCCCAGGACGTGCTCTCAACCTGACCCCAGCTCAGATGGCGCAGGCAGCCGCATTTTTCTCTGCAATGCTGGATCAGGAATTCACACCTGAGGACCTGGTAGGCAGGGTCGCATCGGCTCCTAGGCAACCGTCCCCAGTCAGCAGAGACGAGGCCGGGGGCACGAGGCGGACCGCCGCCAGAAACGCTCAGAGAAAAGCAAGAAGAACGGCCCAGGTATATGCACACGTTCAGAAACGCATCACCACCGACAAACCGGAACCACCTGTCCAGCAGGCGTTCTCTATTCACACGACAGAGTCAGCGTCTGGAGGGCAGGGAGGCTTATCTCAAGGATTGCAGGAGCGCATGAGGCCCAGGGAGCCCATGTCAAAACGCTTAGGGGAAAGGCAGGGTGGAGTTTTCTCCAGACTAACACCTGCAGTCAAGGAACAGTCAGCCCCTGGCCTATCCCAAAGCTTGCAGTCCAGACTCAACCGAGGGCAGCCCCTCGAGTCCAGATATCATCAGGGTGAAAGCCTCTGCCACTCCCAGAGGAAAAGGCCCAGACAGACCTCCTCGGAAACAGGGGATGAAGCAGCTAGCAGGCCACCGCCGAGGCACCGCTCCCCCAGTACGAGGAAACCAACCCATAAACAATGGGAGTCTCATGGTAACCAGTCTGGGGAAAGCAGGTCACGGCTAGTGGGCAGGCCAACGAAAACTCCGTTGCACCCCGAGGTACAGGAGTACCCCATCCCAAAAATCAAAATGCCGACCATCAAATTTGACGGGACGACGGACCCTGAAGACCACCTGGCAGCCTTCGAGAGTCACATGGGCATGTACGATGTAGATGACGCCATCTGGTGCAAGGTTTTTCCTACCACCCTAGTAGGACTTGCGCAAGGTTGGTTCAGAGATCTCCGCCAGGGATCAAACAATGGCCGCATACTTAGAAATGGTAAAAGGAGAGCTATCCAGCCTGAAATCATACGAGATCAAACAAATTCCCCGATCCCAGAACAACCGAGCAGATGCCCTGTCAAAACTGGCAAGCTCCAGTCTGCAGGACATCCGGAGGTCGGTATGGGTGGACGTTTTACACGAAAGATCTGCTAATCCTGGTCAAGAGATTAATGCCATAGAAGAAGAGCCAGAAAGCTGGATGACCCCTTTCGTCCAGTACAAAAGGCACGGTGCCCTACCACCGGATCCGTTGCAAAGAAGAAAGGTACAGGCTAAAGCAGCCTGGTTCATATTCGTTAATGGAGAACTCTACAAAAAATCTTTTACTTATCCCCTGCTTAAATGCCTACGGGCGGATCAGGCTGCTGAGGTGTTGGATGATATTCATTCAGGAATCTGTGGACATCACATTGGCGGGAGGTCGCTGGCCCACAAGGCCCTCAGGGCAGGCTACTACTGGCCTACCATGCTGGCAGATGCCAGGAGCCTGACCCAGAAATGCAGGAAATGTCAACTCTTCGCCCCGTCGATCCATGCCCCGGCCCAGGAGCTCAGGCCAGTCCTATCTCCCATCCCCTTTGCTCAGTGGGGGATGGACATTCTAGGGCCCTTCACAGTGGCCACAGGGGGCAGAAATTTTTTAATAGTCGCCATTGACTACTTCACCAAATGGGTGGAGGCTGAAGCAGTGCCCAACATCACTGAGCCAGCTGTCCGAAAGGTAATCTGGCGGAATGTCATTACCCGGTTTGGTGTACCGAAGATACTAGTGTTCGACCACGGCAGGCAGTTCGATAATGACCCACTAAGGATCTGGCTAGAAAGCCATAACATCTCAGTCGCCTACTCAGCAGTCTGTCACCCCCAAACCAATGGACAGGCGGAAGCGGCCAACAAACAAATTCTGAATGGCCTGAAGAAAATGGTGGACGACTGCAAGGGTAGGTGGGCTGATGAACTCCCCAGCATACTATGGTCCATCCGAACCACCAGGAAGGAATCTACAGGTCAGACCCCATTTGGCTTAGTGTATGGAGCAGAGGCTTTATTACCAATTGAGACAAGGGTTCCCTCCCTACGTTCCCTGCAGTACAGCCAGCCTGAGAATGAAGCTGCGATGGTTGAGGCCCTAGACCTGGTGAGCGAGCTAAGAGAGGAAGCCGGTGCCAACATCGCTGCCTACCAGCAGCGAATGAGAAAAGCTTTCAATAGCAAAGTCCGGCAGAGGAGTTTTCAGGTAGGCGAGTTAGTCCTAAGGAAAACACAGGCAACCGGAAAATCAAGAGAGCATGGGAAACTAAGCGCCAATTGGGAAGGCCCATACCAGATAACTCAGGTTATGGGTCCAGGCACGTACAGGATATCCAATCTGGAGGGGCAAGAGCTGAGCGCTCATTGGAATGCCGACACGCTGAAAAAATACTACGTCTAAACAGAAATGTAGGCAGTTTTCACTTTTAAAGTAAAAAGGCGGAGAACGATCAAAAAATGTCGACGGCTCCGACCACCCCAATGTCAAAAGAATTTTTAAAAGAAATGAGAAGATTTATACTCGTTGTCTGTTCACACTCGCGTCTCTCACAAACAAACGAGCAGGGGGCAATAGGGGGAGGCCCCCCTGTTGCCAAAATCAGGAAAAGTGAACCCTCCAACGCAAAAACAAGAGGCCCCCTGGACTTTGAACAAAAAGCCAGGGACAGGCCAGGCCAACAAGGACTGGGGGCAGGCCCCCCAACCTTGTATAAAAAACGCAAAAGCCTCCCCGCTCACCTCTGTGCAGGCAGGGAGCAGACCCCCTGGACTTTGAACGAAAAGCCAGAAGCAGGCCACACCAACAAGGACTGGGGGCAGGCCCCCCAACCTTGTATAAAAAACGCAAACGCTACCCTGTTTGCCTCTGGGCAGACAGGGGGCAGGCCCCCTGGACTTTGAACGAAAAGCCAGGGACAGGCCAGACGAACAAGGACTGGGGGCAGGCCCCCCAACCTTGTATAAAAAATAAAAGCTACCCTGCTTACCTCTGGGCAGGCGGGGGGCAGGCCCCCTGGACTTTGAACGAAAAGCCAGGGGCAGGCCAGGCAAACAAGGACTGGGGGCAGGCCTCCCAACCTTGTATAAAAAAATAAACGCTACCCTGTTTGCCTCTGGGCAGACAGGGGGCAGGCCCCCTAGACTTTGAACGAAAAGCCAGGGACAGGCCAGACGAACAAGGACTGGGGGCAGGCCCCCCAACCTTGTATAAAAAATAAAAGCTACCCTGCTTACCTCTGGGCAGGCGGGGGGCAGGCCCCCTGGACTTTGAACGAAAAGCCAGGGGCAGGCCAGGCAAACAAGGACTGGGGGCAGGCCTCCCAACCTTGTATAAAAAATAAGAGCTACCCTGCTCACCTCTGGGCAGGCAGGGGGCAGGCCCCCTGGACTTTGAACAAAAGGCCAGGAGCAGGCCGGGAAAACAAGGAACCCACCTACCTACAGGCAGGCGGGCTACGGATCAAACTCATGAGTCGAAATATACAAACAAACAAAATTCGCATATAAAGAGAATTACAACCAAGAGATACAAGACAAGTTTTTAAATTTTCAGGCAAAAAATTACAATCAAGAAATACGGCAGCCGACCACCAAAGGGCTCGGCGCGCAAAGAAGTAAAGAAATTAAAGCATTAGCACAGGCGCAGCGGGGGACGAGCAAGAGCCCTCTGAGGAAGACTGCCCTCCATGTTAAGCAGGGGGAGCGTCCGGGCCTGAAGCATCTCCCTCAGACAGCCTACGCATTTGAGCTTCATCCTTGGCAGTGTAGAGGGCCCGGAAGGCGTCTTCATCAAAACCCGGGAACATCTCCCTAACAGCTTCCATGACAACCTTCAGGCAGGAATTAGCGCCATTAACAAAACCCGCCGACACCGCCATCTCCACCTCCTGAAGAATCTCACCCCGCTCTTTCTCCCAACCCTCAGTCTTCGCCGCCAGATCCTCAGTCTTCGCCGCCAGGTTGCCAAGGGCCGTCTGCAGATCAGAGTTTGCCTTAGAAAGGCGCTCCCCAAGATCAATAACGCTCTTCTTAGCGTGGTCCAATTCAACCAAAGCTTTCTTGGCCTGCGCAAGTTCAGCAAAAGCCTGCTGTGCTCTCTTGGACTCCTCCCCCAGGCGAGATACTTCCCGCATAGCTTTCTCGCTCTCCAGCTTCCAGTGAACAGCCCGACCCCCGGCCTCTTCTAGCTCAATCTCCTTCTTGGCCAACTGATCCTTCAGGCTAGCAATAAGGGCAACGTCCCTCTCAACTGCAGAAAGGCGGTCGGGGTTGGCCAGTTCCTCATCACTCAAGCGACCAAGAGCAGCCAGCTCCGCAGACGCCTGCAAAATTCGGGAGGTACGCTTGATATACTGGGTCACTTGGGTGGCAGCAGATTTGACGGTCCTGAGAAGGTGGTCAGATAAAACCGCCCCTGAGTCGGAGAGTAGGGCAGAAACATCCTGGCTATCACCCGCATTAAAATGGAACTCAACATCCTCCCCAGAAAAGAGGGTGGCAGGAATCTCCGGAGCAGGGCGCTTGGGTTCAGGCGTGGCCGCCTCCAAATCCACCACCTGGTCAACGGTAGGGGCCTCCCGACTCCTCTTTCGGGTCAGTTCCCGAGGGGTACTCTCCCCAGTCTCCTCAGAGCCTGCAGCCCGGGGCTGCGAGGGGATCTGAATCCCCGATAAAATGCCCTGTTGCCTGCCAACAGGCGATGGAGTAGCTTCGAAAGCAATCGCCTTCGCAGCTGACGAGGGAGTAGCCTCAGAAACCGCCGTCTTAGCAGGCGTAGCTCGAGGAGGAGGGGGAAGCCTTGGCCTACTAAATGACAAGCCCTTCAGATGCTTCATTAGATTCTTCTCGCCTCTCTTAAAACCAGGAGGAAGAGAAGGGCGGCTCTGGATGACAGTGAGGTTCTCGTCCAAACCCAGACGCCTAACCTCCCCCTTTTTCCAGAGAAAGGTGGCAAGAGCTGAAAAACAAACAGACAAACCGTCAGAGCATTTCTGACATACACAAAGAAGTAAGAAGGAATCACCAACACTCCTGAACTACCTTTATCCAGACCCGGATTCATGCCCAGCCGAGTCAAATAATTGTCAGTCGCTAAAAGCTCCGCGTGAGGGAGCCATAAGGTGGGGCCATACACCCCATACTTGTTAGTGTGGCCTGCAAAGTAGGCCGTCAATTCCTGCTCTTTCTCGCTTAACTTGACCTCCAGAGCCTTCCCACCCACACCGGGGTGGTACTCCTCTGAGGTCTCCATCCTGGTATGAACGTGGTTTCTGAAGTGACGGGGAATCCTCCACCCGTGGACGCTGTGTACATAAATAAAGTTGTTCTTCCAATCCCTCAGGCTGTCCATGCCAGGCCACACCAAGCAATGCCCCTTCTGCCTCAAAAGGGACCAATAACCAGGGGAGCCCGAGCTCCCAGATGAAACCATCTGCAAACCCACCATGAACCGCAGGGCGTCGATGGAAGGCTCCATACGGTGGAAAAGGCAGGTCCATACATATGAAATCAGCGCCCTGACAGCTGTGGCTGTCAGCTGCGCGACGGCGACGTTCATGCGCCTGAAGATCTCCTCTAAAGCAGGGTGTAGGGGAAAACGAAGGCCAAATTCCAAACATTTGTGGTAAACAGCTATGCACCCATCTGGCGGGTTGCATACCGTATCTTTTTCGTCGGGGATAACAACGGTATACCCTTCCCCGAAATTGTATAGCCGCTCGATCACAACGGCAGCGTTCTTAGCAAGGATCACCTCCCTATTTTTCGGGTCGGGAAAAGTGCTCAGAGGAATGCGGTATTTAACCTTATCTAGGTAATAAACCCTACCCCTCTCCCGACGAACAAGGGGGCCGGAAGTTCTGGAGGGGTCAATTTCCAACGCCTCGTTGTCTGAATCAACAGCATCATACGAGGGGGGGTCGGGGGAATTACCGCCCCCACTTCCCGACGAACGCTCATCCTCGAGGCCAACCTCCCTAGAGGAGGAGGCAAAGTCCATCCCTTCTCCCCTCCTTGATGGGTCAGTGAAGGGCAAAATCCTTCCTCGGGTTCCAGACATGATTACGCTAAAAAGATGCGGAAAAAAGGAAATCGAAGAGAAAAAGAGAGTGGAGGATGAAAATCTGACCTAAGATCGCCTGACAACGCACCGCAAGCCCGAAGGAAGAGTCCTCAGAAAAATGGAGACGCAAGAAAAAGATACGATTCGTCGATACTCCAAGGTTTTTGGCAAGAAAGAAGGAATGAGAGATGTCAAAAGAGAGGAAAGATTGAAAAAGAGGAGAGTGACGGATAGTGGATCACTTTTATAGAGGGAGGCATGGCAAGGGTCACTCAACCCTTTGAAATTCGCCCAAACGGCTGCGGTCCACGTGTCACCTCTAGGAAGGGTTGCCTTAGGCAGCTTCCCAAGAAAACGAATGATAGCAAACAAATAAATATTAATAAACTCATATTAAAAATTCAAACACGCAAAATATCCGTTTCATTGAAAACACCGCAAACGGAGGATACGTCACAAGGCATACATAAAAGAAAAATTACATAAGGCTTGGAAGAATTCCAGCCTGACAGAAATTAAAGGCCCTACCACGCAGGCCTAATCGTCCCCCAGATCTGGAGAGTAATCTCCAGGATTGCCCGGGCTCCCGAGAGCCGAGCCCCAGTCCCAGCTTGGGGAATCCAGGAAGGGGTTAGTTGCAGCCTCGTCCTCGTCCCTATCGCTCAGGCAGCCGCGATCCTCACTGTCGTCGGAATCACGACTGCTGTCTTCCCAATCCCTTCCAAAAGGGACGGCTCGAGAATCGTCGCAAGAACGACAGCCTGTTCTCTTTACAGGCGAAGAAGGGCCCGACTCCAGGGAAGAGTCGGTATCAGAGTTAGGGCCAAATTGCTCAGGGTGTAGCCATGGAAAACATTCATGGCACCCCCTGTCATAGCAGCCCCCTCCCTGGGGGCAACGCCTAAATCTAGGCACGGCAGGAGGGGAGGACCTCCTAGAGCGCTTGCCCATCCTGATGGAGGCCTTCCCCCTCCTCCGGCGAAGGCGAAGTCGGGAGCAACGACTCCGGCGAACCACTAAACAGGCAGCTCGTGCATACCTAAGCCGCCAAAACCCTTTGAAGATAAAGGAAACGTGTTTGACTCCACGACGCACCACGCTTTTCTTAATCCAAGCCATGTTTGGAAGTGAAGGAATTAGAGAGATTGAAAGTGGAATGAAGTACAAGTGATCAAGGAAGCTGAAGGTTTTATACCGAGGTGAACTCCGCATTTAATAAGCGCTCCAACCACCCGGGGAGCAGAACCATCAATCAGGAACTCCACACAGTTCCCCAAAATCCGCCCAGAAGCAAAGAGCAATCATTACGGAAGTATTCCAGCCTCTTTGCATTCCTGACAGGAACAGTACAAGGTTCCATTGGGAAGGCGCGAAGCATTAAATGCTGCGACAGACATAGAAGTCAACTCCCCTCCCAAGCAAGAGTCGCCAGCAGAAGAAAAGTCTCACTTTTCTCCTACTGACGAGGGCCAATTGATTGGGGTGGTCCGACTGACAATCAACCGCCTGCCACGCAGGCCCCGGGGGCGATACCTGACGAAGAGTCGAAAGACCAGCCCCCAGCGAGAACCAAGAGCGAAGCATGAAAAACATCAAATTGGCCGCCTGCCGCCGGGAGCACCGACCAATGCAGCCTGCCAGGGCTTGGCAGCCCCCACTCAGAGATTATCCGCCCTGGGGAGATCCCTGGCCGGCAGGGCCGTGAACCCCAGGGGCCCTCCTGTCATTTTGCCTAAGGTAATAAGGAGTGAGTGGATGGGAAGCCGCCACTTGTCACTCTCCCATCCACCCATTCCTCTTTCTCTTCTCTCTCTTGTGGGAAGGTATAAATACCTCCCCATTTCCCACATAAGAGAGGTTGGATTTTTCTCTCTCTAGACTCTTACTCTTAAAACGCCACCTAGTTCCTCACGAGCTAGGTTCGTCAAGGCATTTCACGGACTGACTTAGGCATCGGAGAGGGTTCCCTCGGACAACCTCCGAGGCCCTGTGCGTTCATTGTGCAGGGAGCAGGCCATTTCCGCCGGGAAGGTCCGATCTAGGGAGTGAGAGAAAGGGGAGACCAAGGGAAGTCGAACGATCAGTTGTTCACAATTAACCCAGTTACACAACCCGGATCCTAGGCCGGGTAAAGTGTTTCCGTGACCGGAACAGAAACTTACTAATTTTAGAAACTTACTTAATATAGAAATTTTTTAATAGAAAATACGTAAGTGATTAAAATGAGTGAAAATAGCATTTCTAAGGGAATCAACACTTTATTAATATCGTTGTTATCGTAACTTTATTATATATCTAAATTTTTTACTCAAAATATAGATAAAAAAATAATAAATCAATATATAGTATTTTATAAATAATTAGGAAATCGAGTTAAACTATAGATTTTAGAAAAAGGATGTTTTAAAAAAACGATATCAAAATTAATTGAGTCAACGAGTTTTATAAATGAAACGAATTTACAAAGATTTCAAATAATTTTTAACAAATAGCTTTTATTAATAAATAATACGGATTTTACTAAAAATAGTCAATTGTAAACAAATAGGAAATTATTAGTGAAAGTAGTCTCGACTAAAAATATATGTAAAACTAAATTGACTATTTTCTCATTTACTAGTATAAATCGTAAAATGAAAAATTAATTTATTGAACAAGTATACAAATCTCGATTGTAATTTAAAAATATGATTTTAAGTTAAAATTATAAAATAACGAGATATGACGAAAATACGAAATCGATATTATTTAGTTACTAGTGTCACGATAACCAACAAAATATTATAACGATCGTAAATAATTAAATTACTAACGATTTATAAAATGATATCGAAAGTTATAAAAATATTGATAAGGCAAATAATTTTAAAAAAATTAATATAATTAGCAATAATAAATAGCTAAAAATAGAAAACCAGAGTTAAAATACTTACTACATAGTACTACTCAATCATACGATATAAAATCGAGTAATGTCCTAAAGTTACCTTAAGTCGACAACCGAAACGAACTCGTACTCGTCCTTCTTGGTCAACCCAAGCTTCAAATTAGTAGAAATGTCGTCTTTAAGCTCCAAGTTGTAGAACCGTTTAGTCTTCTAAGTAGTCTTCACGAAAAAGAAATCGAGTCGACAAAGCAAAAGAATGAAATGGGTTGGATTCGAGTAATATGATAAACCCAAATAATGAGGAAATCTAAACCAACACGAATGGAATGGAATCAATCGATATTCAACCCGGGACGAGGAGACATAGGGACAAGGAAAACGACAGCAGCGACAAGAATGTGGTATCGAACGGAAAAATCAAAAAAGACAATTGAGGAAAGGATGAAAGAAAAGGAAGAACAAATGAGGAATTTTGAAGATCGACAAACACAAAACAAACGAAAACAGAAAGAGAGGACAACATCAGCAGCATGGTCACGAACAGAACAGGACAAGGGATGGAAATCGATAACCGAACAGCAACTGAAAACATGAGAAAGAAAAGAAAGAAAGAAGAAGAAGAATGAGAAGGAAGAACAACACTGTAACAACACAAGATCGAGACGACCACAAGCAGAGGACAGCAGCAGAAATAGTAACAAAAAGCATGAAAATGAGTATCACACAACAACCCGAAAGCGAAAACCGTAAGAACGACTGACTGAAAATCACAGCAGCAGAAACCCATCAATAGAACAACGACGAACAGCAGCGAGCAACATAAATGAAGAAAGGAAAACGAAGAAAAGAAAAGGGACACGAACCAAAACGACCCGAACGAGTAACAGCAGCACGCACGACAACAAAGCAGCACGGTAGCAGCATCAACAATAAAACGCAACAGCAAGTACACAACAGCCATGGCAGTTGCAGCAAAATGATGCAACGGGAGCAAGGACAGAAGCAAAGACCAGCAGTAGCAGAAATGGGGACGCATCAATGCAGAAGAGAAAAAGAAAAGAAGAAGAAGAAGAAGAAGAAGAAGAAGACTACCTCGATGAGTCCGGATAGAAGAACGACAGTCCCGCAGTACCCGCACAGCCAACAACCGCAGCAACGTATTGCAGCAGGCGGCATAAACAGATTAAACAGAGAGGAAAAACAGGGGAAGAGGAAGGAAAGTCGAAGAACAAGAAGGAAAAACGCAGCAGCAGATGCGGCAGTCGAGTGAGATGACAACAGCAACGAGCATCAAAAAGGGAAAAAGAGGAGGACGAGGAGGAAGGTATGAAGCGGTTTTGGTAAGGATGAATGAAGAGGTGATAGGGGAGAGCAGGTCAGGAAAGTGGGGAGTTGAACCAAAAGGTTGAAGCGGTGGATATAAATGAAAGGCAGGGGAAAAGAATTAAAAAAATATGACATGGAAACGTTAAACAAGTGGGAAAGGAATGGATTAATTAAATGAATCGGCTCGGAAACACGAATTAAATGAATTTCGTAATGATAAGTTGACTGACCCATGAATCGGGTTAAAACGAGTTAATAAAATTAATAAATAATCGGACCGTCAAATAAAATGAGTAAATAAAGTATTCGTGACGAAAATGGAGCTTAGTAAAATAAATAATTAGACGATAAAATAGCATTTTCCGATAAATAATAAATCTTCGATAAAGTGAATTAAATTGATTTCTCGAGGAAATGTAATAAATGTTTTGACGAAACTTAATATAAATGAACTTAGAGTCGAAAATAGAAATTCGAGCTTAATATAAATAAATAAATAAAATTTAGAATTTAAATCGTCGAAATAGACTTTCGATAAGAATTAAATTAGGAGAGTTTCCGAGACAAATAGAATTTTAGGAGTTTGAAACGATTAAACGATAAATTCATTTAATAATTATTTTAAGAATTACGAGTTAAATAGTAAAAATAAAAATACGAAAATAATTTTAAATTTATTTAAAATATAAATCAGGGGTGTTACAATCTTCCCCACTAAAAGAAGTTTCGTCCTCGAAACTAACGAAAACATAATAATAGAATTGGAAAAGAAGGTTATATCATTTGAACAAAATGAGAATGCTTAACTCGCATCACAATCTCGACTTTTAAAATTTTACAACTTCAAATGTGATATGAAATCAAAATATAAGAACTCAGTATAGCGTGCACACTATATGCCTCACGCGGTAAACAGTCTCCGATAAGACCCCGCACCACATCGCTATCTAGGCTAGGGCCCTCAGCGGCCCACCTAATCCTATCTGGGCCCCAAGGCATACCGCTAATCATTCCAAAATTCACTAGGGTCATCCCGACCTCCCCAAAAGCCATGTGGAAGGTCGAGGTAGTATCATGAAAGCGATCTATGATTGCCCTAATCACCATAATGTTGCACTTAGTCTTGCAACCCACCAACCTAGCCCATTGTCCAACCACGGGATCCAGAGCAGTCCTCTCCATAATGCTCTTTACCGTTGGGGTCAACTTATGAAAATAGATATCAAGACACGTAGTAAAGCCCGAAAAAGTCCTCATCGGACCTGCGGGCTGCAAACCGAAACAATGCGAGGATAAACAAAACAAACCCAACCTACCCGAGCCAAAAATATAATAACAATACTAAATCCGAGACACAAACCAATCAGCACGAGTAGAACACTCACCATGCCTCGCACGATGTGGCTAGAAATATGAAGGTCGAGGTGAAACGTCAGCTGATGACCGTCCCAATCCTGAACCCATTCAGGATCCTCATAGACATCCTCCTCATCCCCGGTACAGGAACCGCAACGTGAACCCTCCTAGCCACCGTCTCTGGAAGCTTACGCTTCTTCACTCTGTCAAACTCAGCCTCGTTAATAGTTTCGGGATCGCGACGCTGGGACGAGATGCTCCTGTGTCTTCTGCGGATCCCTCGGGGGAGTCTGCGAACTAGCCCCGGCAACCTCCACACTAACACTAGCCCTAGTACTAGCACCAACCGAGGAATTTCCCTCGGGACGCTCGGTATCATCTCTAGCTGTAAACAAAAACAAAAAAAGAGAAAAAAATAACCCTATTCAGGCTAAATCAGCTTAAACAGGTCAAAATAGGCTCAAAATTTCGGATAAGAACATCAAAATTCCAAGAAAGCCTCTAGCACACATTTTTGATCCCGGTCACAATGTAGGTGGTTTCGGGAAAATCCGGCATCGTTACGGCACCTTTTGGTCAGTCTTAAGACTCACAAAACCCTACGGAATGTCCTAGAAGTCATCCTAGCCCATAATATTCAACACGATAGCTACCCACATCCTCATAAACGTTATTTGAACAAAATTACGCAAAATAAATACGGGAATAATCGAGAAACGATCCTTAAACCCTAGCATTCGAAACACATACTTATAAGAGGCCATTGTCGCACCTCGAGCATCCTTATCAAGGTTATAACTACTTCAACGAGCTCTAATCATCCTTAATTTAACAATAAAATTGAGCACAAGGATCGAAACTTAGTAAATAAAAAACACCCAAATCGATTTTCTAGGGTTTTCAACAAAACCAACTCATAATCAATCAAATCAAGCTAAACCGACATTGAACAAGTAAAGAACACTTACCTGGAGTCGACATTGTCGTAAATAGCGGGAATCGAAATGATATTTGGCAAGAAAAATCGAGAAAGCAATTTTGGGACGAAAGGCTTGACGCGTTCGAATTTGGTGAAATGAAACAATCGCCCTCAATTTCTCGTTTACTTAGACGGACCCAGACCACAAAACCCCGACCGCCTTAGCTGACGCGTTTAAGTTCCAATGCGCTGGGGGCTGGGCGCCAGAGTCCTAGAGCGCTGAAGGATGCGCGCCTAAGCGGCCCAGCCCAAACTAAAGCTAAACAAAGCAAACGAACTCAAAGTCGATAAATATAAAACATGCACCTACTAAGACAAAGCAAAACAACAATAATGGGATAACTACTAATCAACATCGTTAATACACTCCCAACAATAAAACGAGCTTAAGAAACGCACTTAACCTAAACGCTACATCCGGACGCGTAACAAAGCAGGTCTAAAACAAACTAATCTAGACAGACTCTAAACGAATCTCAAATGAATAAACAAACCAAAACAAAAGCAATAACAAACCCAAACAAAATAAGACAAGCTGCAAGACAAAATTAACTAAGACAAACTCACAAAGCAAGCATTTAACTAAAACGAATAAACAAACAACAATTTTGTCCTAGGGGTCAGAGGCATCCCAAAAGACAGCTACTCGAGTAGAGACTAACGCCCTCGAGGAGTTTTGTCCAAGGGATTTTAGTGATCCCGGAGGCACAGAAACAACAATTTTGTCCTAGGGGTCAGAGGCATCCCAAAGGACAGCTACTCGAGTGGAGACTAACGCCCTCGAGGAGTTTTGCCCAAGGGATCTTAGTGATCCCGGAGGCACAACAACAGCAATTTCGTCCTAGGGGTCAGACGCATCCCAAAGGACAACTACTCGAGTGGAGACTAACGCCCTCGAGGAGTTTTGCCCAAGGGATCTTAGTGATCCCGGATGCACAGCAACAGCAATTTTGTCCTAGGGGTCAGAGGCATCTCAAAGGACAGCTGCTCGAGTGGAGAGTAACGCCCTCGAGGAGTTTTGCCCAAGGGATCTTAGTGATCCCGGAGGCACAACAACAGCAATTTCGTCCTAGGGGTCAGACGCATCCCAAAGGACAACTACTCGAGTGGAGACTAACGCCCTCTAGGAGTTTTGCCCAAGGGATCTTAGTGATCCCGGAGGCACAGCAACAACAATCTTGTCCTAGGGGTCAAAGGCATCCCAAAAGACAGCTACTCGAGTGGAGACTAACGCCCTCGAGTAGTTTATCTCATTTCGTTTTGTTCTAGGGGTCAGAGCATCCAGAAAGATAGCTACTCGAGTGGAGACTAACGCCCTCGAGTAGTTTATCTCATTTCGTTTTGTCCTAGGGGTCATAAGCATCCAAAGACGACCGCTCATGTGGAGACTAACGCCCTCGAACGTTTTGTTTCAACAAGGGTTCACAAGCTGCCCAAAATATACTTGTGTAAATAAAATCCGACTTAATGCGTTGCTAGTGCGCAGAAACACTTAAAATTAAACAAAACCTCTAGATAAACCAAAGAAGACAAAGCGCGCGCGCACGAAGAATCAAGAGCAAGATATCAAGCAACGGCCCGCGCCCAAGCAAGCAACCGCAAGCGAAGATGTCAGGTATGATTTCAAAACTATGGCTGACGAGCCTCAATACGTAGTCTACTGGACTTAAAACGACCCGACCGGACAGCCACCAGGTCGTAATCTTCGATTGACCTGGGCGGCTATACTTTGACTTTCGCCTTGTCCAAGCCTCAGTCAAAGTGGGGGCTTCTGTAGACACCCAGATTTGGACCTGGTGGCTGCAGAAGTGCCCAACAAACACCCAATGACGATAGGACGCGACGCTGGTTCGCGATGTTTTAGATATCTTTCCTATAGAACGGATCAAATAATTACTCGGAAAAAAAATAAAACTAACATGATGGCAGCCTTAGTCGTGTCGTTACGGTCGCATAGACACTAATTAGAGTCAATTCCGACACCGGGACCCCGAGTCGGTCCCGAAACTCAAACCGAGTCAACACCGCGCCAAGTGAACCTCGGGATGAACACCCGAGGCCCACTAAACCTACGGCGCTAGGTCAAACCCGGGGTATACTTCATCCCCAAGCAACATATCACGCTCCTCCCTCTCGTTTTTGGAAAGTATCAAAACCGCATTCTCAGAACTCCAACCGCCCCACCTAACGCGCCTGGGTCTCCCCACGCTCGGACCCAGGCGCCTGAGTCTTAGCACGCCCCAGCTCATGCGTCCATATGGGCGACGAGGGCCGAAAACACCTATAAATACCCCCCCTTCACGCCCTCATTTCGACAACATTCAATCTTCTCTTCCCCTTCAAAAAACTCTCGCTAAGGGGTCGCACTCCGACACCCAAGGCAAACGATCCACTCGATCGTAGTTCCGATAATACAAGCGACATCGACGCAAATACTCACCCTCGAGCACTCCACTCGATACCGAGGTGCCTGTGATCGACTAGCTCAAAATTAGTACACAGACTCTGTCGGACTAGCCACAGAACCAGCAAACAGTAACGGAGTTCTGCCGGAATAGCCGCGGGAAGGTCAAACAGTAACGGAACTCTGCCGGGGTAACTAGTCAAGCTAAGAGGATCCGCCTGTCGAAGTCGTATCGTCACTAGGTTGTCATCCAAACAAAACTTTCCATATTTGCACTTTCTATTATTATGCACTACGACAACACTAGACGTGGGCACTAGGCCCACGAACGTCTACTAAAATACGTACCCTCCCAACTTCAACCGCAAATACAAAAACACACTAAATAGACCCGAGTAATTCCGAGATCCGTTCTCAAAACTATCTATGCATTGAGTCCCGTTTAGTGTATACTCCGAGGGTGCAACTCCTCACAACGTGATTTACTTACATTTGCATTTACAGTTTTTCGTATGATTTATCGCTTTTACGACCTTATAATCGCATGCTAAATCACCTAACACGGAATTCAAAACGTAAAATAACTTAAAACTGAACAAACTGATGGTCGGGTTCCGTATTAGTCTGGGTGCTCACCTTATTAGGTTCGACGCACCTCAATTAATGCCGAACCGACGCATCTTAAGCAGAGTACCAGGTAAGGTATACCACAAGAACGACTAATATCCATATTATCGCGTTAAATCTGATTTGCTAATACGTATAATACATAGTACTCTTTACTCTCCAACGTGCATCTTTTCATGGCCTGCTTGTCACGTGAAATCGCATGCAAAGAATGTAAACACTACTATTTTGACGATAAAACTTATCTGTCCTTAAAACAACCGACGTAGTAAAAGACATAGGGTTAAAACAACGGATGTTACAGTACTTCCACCACAACAAAAGAACTAGGAAATCAACCCACCGATTGATTAGTAGAGGCCGCTATAGTGCGGGCGGGATTGGGTGTTGACATCTACCGGATGTTGGCTTCCCAATACGTACCCTCACCCCTTACTCAGAATCGATGGTTTCCGGATGTCCGAAACCATTGGCAATGAGAGTCATTCCAGGCATGGAGTGCCTAAGGGTACAAGTCTTTATCTTTAGGTCCCGTGCCACTCAACTTTGAGCCGACAAGGGATCAAAGTTAACTTGAACGGTTTCCGAGTCCCTATAATTGACTCAGTGGCGACTCCACAAATCGGCAACGAAATCATTTCACTAAAAAGGTCGTCTTACCAAATGAATCGGCCTTTAAACATTTACAACCACGTCTCGATCGATTCCCAAACGGAAACATGGGTGTCCGCACCCGTCTAGTACAAGTCCGGATCGTCATCCAAATCGAAGTCCGACACTTCGCCCCGTATGCGAGATCGGACCGGCCCCCGGCAGGGAGGGGGCCGCGAGGGTGGCCGCTGCCACACGTTGAAAACCGGGTCAGTCCCGCGCGGGCACGCGCGGGGCGCCTGGCAGTGCGGACGGACGTCCACAGTTCACATCACTATATTGGTTTGTAAACAAAATTATGGATTGATATCTATATCTCGATGTTGAAAAGTTTCAAGTACCTAGACAGTTTTATCACATATTTGACTGAGATATGTTGCTCAGTAAAGATTAAAGATGTTTGTTGATCATAAGTGGAAACACTTAAACAATTTGACTATTCAGGATAAGAACGTTAAAGTTATTTCAGATACTTTCTAGAGATGTTTGATCATATATTAAAGATTGCGCCGTATGAAGGTTTAAATATGTATGATGTATTATGTGTGCAAAGTAAGATCTTGGGGCTTGGTAGGAGTATGATTATTCACACACTTTCCCAGATAACTCTAGAAATAATTTTAGAATTGCAGTTTGTTTGTTTTGGATAAAGTTACAACAATACTATTGATTGATTAATTATAGTGTAAATTATTTACCCCTAAGGTATGTCCAACTAATTAAGAATATTTTTTTTAAGGTAGTATAATTGGATTTAAGGACAATCAATAATTATTTTGTTGTATAACTTTATAAGGATTAAGGGTAATAAAGTAACAATCCCACATGCAGATTATTTTGAGACAGATAATATGGGTTTATTGAGGTTATTGAGTTTAGGGGAAGAAAAGGGACTTATGGACATGATCCTACGTCTCATTATAAAGGATCGCAAGATCATTCTAGTAAAACAAACCCAAATAACTCAAAAACAATTGTTATTAAAAAAATTCACTAAGGGAAGAATGAATGCGGCTTCAGAGAATTACATTGTTTTCATGTCATGACAGACATATTACAAGGTAATAACATATTTATATTGCATACATTCAAGAGTAAGAGTTAGATGATGAAACGGTAGAAAAATATTCATACAGCATTTTACCAAATTATTGAAAGTTCTAGCTAATACATGTGAATTTATATATGTCATCACTAAAGTATTAAGTCATTTGACTGATAAAGACACTTTGGAATTATTTCATTGCCTAAAAGTATAGAGCATATTGGTTTCAAATGGTTATTTGTTACCAAGACAGACTAATTCGGTAATAAGATAATAAAGTTCCTCTTGTAAATAATGGCTATAAAGACAATTGGCATATCCGATTATATATATATGGAGTTACATTGGATGAATGGTAAAGACAAGTTTGTCAATGGTGACATTGACAGACCCATTGTTGCAGATACCGGAAATCTTGATTCGATAGATTCAAGGTAAAGTTTCTACAAATTAAGGTTAATATTCATCCAATGAAAACTCTAATAATGTTTTCCGTCAAAGAATACATCAATCTCCCGTGATATCATTTCATTTGGTTTTGTATGAATGTGATTGATGATTGTAGATACTCAAGATTCAGTGGGAGTATGAAAATATATTAAGTCTTATACCCTTTCAGTAAATGAGACTAATGCAGTTTCATTGATGTCCTTAAGGAAAAATTTGTATCTTGAATACATAGTATTATTTAAATCCATGTAGTTCAGGATATATTTCATGTGTTTAAGTAATAAGGTATAATTAAACTTAGTTTGTACATGTTTAGATATTTTATGCATTCTATAGTTTAATTGACAGATATTAAGAGAATACAGTAATTGAGATCCACTAATGGCAGCCAAACATATTGTTTGTCATTTATATTTGGAGCAAAATAATGTTATCATATAAAAGAGATCTATTTAGGTTGAGATCATTCGGTATTTCGACTTCTATTTGGTCGTGCTTATATGTCACAAGGCTGCAAACTAAGTTCGGTATTGAAAGATCATTTAAGTTATTTGTGACAAAATGAAGATTATTATAGTTTCAAATAATAATTCAAGTGATGTGTTGCTATAGAAACAATTTAGAGTGAAGGGTGCGGCGTCTAAAATATGTTTGTACAAACTCCATTTTTGTGGATCCGCTTATAAAGAAATTAGCACCCACCACATTTCTTGAGCATATTACTCAAATGGGTGTTTCGGTTCTAAGGATATTCAGGTTAAGTGGGAGTTTGTCACATTAGACACATTATTATATATGGTTATCCAGTTTTGCAGAAATAAAGTTTATAGTTTTCAGTTTAACTCTGTCTTATTTAGTTGATCTCACTAAGCAGTACTACAAAAACGGTCTATTGCAACATTTTCTATGCAACACTTTCTTGTTATGTTGCAATTTATGATAGTAATATTATCTATGCAAGACTTATCTAAATGGTGTTGCATTTAATCCAAAAATGCATCATTTTTGTAAAAATGTTGCAATTATAACACAATTTAGCAACACTTTTTAGTAATTGTTGCATTTAGTGAAACATCTAGCAACACTTTTTAAATTTGTTACAAATTTGAAATATTGTTAAATAATTGATAATCCACAGTTAAATAATAAATAATAGAAAAAATGAGGATGTGAAAATTCGGTTAGATTTTAGAGTAAGAACCAAAAAAACAAAAAAATCTGAATAACGATTTTAACTCTTAGGAAAGCAACGTCTCTTATATATTCTTAAGTAAGCATTACTTAGTAGACATGTGAAAGAGGATCGGGCGTGCGGGTTTGGTTAAGGACTCACAAATCGGGTCATATGAGTTGTGTAGACACCCGCATTTTGCCCGCTAGGTGTCTATAGCATTTTCCAAAAAAACACCCGATGATGATCGGACGTAAACATGACTTAATACGCTCGAGTTTGGACTCGGAATCAATAGTATTTGGCGCGAACTTTTAGCGGAGTAAAAATCCCACCAAACAGACCTCAAATTCAGGCCCAGTGAGTCATTTCCAGACAAATAAGACTAATTTGGGTCAAAACCGACACCAAAAGCAAAACCGTCTTTTAGCGACCGGGTCAAACCCCAGTCAAAGACATTTCCGAGGCATAGAAGTCAGCCATGCAGCCTTAGGAAATTTGATTTGAAACCAAATACCACAAAAATCAGCTACAAAGAGGAACTAAAACTCTCCCTTAAAGATAAAACTCGATCTCTAAAAGAGTTACCCACCCGACCAGACCCACTCGATCGAGTGGACCGGCCCACTCGATCTAGTAGGCTCGTAAAACCCACCAAAACCGGGGTCGGACCGGGCACTCGATCGAGTGCCATGCACCACTTGATCGAGTGGCCCCTTTTCCAGCTAGAACCAGATTCCTTTTCTATCCAAAAGACGGAATCCTACTCTATCCAAGCCGGGTGTTTTCTTCCAACCCAAGCAAGCTTTTTTCTATCCAAAAGCCGGGTATCTTCTATCCCGAGTTGGGGCATTTCATCCTATAAATACCCCACCCCCACACACAATTCACAACACAGAATTCACACAACAACAACAACACAGAATTCACAGCTCAAAAGCTTTAGCAATTCTAGGCAATACCATCCCGATCTTCCTCTTGAAATCTTATAGGAAACCCAAGACAAAATACAACACCTTAACTCTCCTATATCCTCGTTACTCTCACGGAATCGCCGTTACTACGAGTCCCTAATCGAGGTCAAAGTTAGCATGTAGTTTGAGGGTGTTACAAATCCCGTTTTCTCCTTTTCTCTCCTCTTTTTTTCGTCTTTTTCGTCCCTCGTCCATCGTCTCCTTCGTCATGTTTTTTAACTTTTATTTACTACTTTTATCGTTTCTAATATCGATATTATCGTACTATTTTCTAAAAAGCATTATTTCCTAGGATACGATATCGACTCTATAGTCGAATATCATATCTAAAGGATCAATCAATAAACCATATTAAACATAATCCCGTTGACGCCAAAATAATAGTCACATGGTCCGAAAAGACTAATTACGACATTACAACACATAGGGTTTTATGAGTTGGGCAGAAGGCTTTTTACGAGGACCTCTCGATCGTGTTCCTCAATCACTCGATTGAGTGGCCTTCATCACGACAGAACCGTGAGCCTCCAACATATTTCGAGCCTCGATAAATCTTTTTAACGACTTCGGTCAACACGTGTCAAGTCTATCACGTGTCATACTCTTTTTAAAACCATGCATCATGTTATTTATGTCATTCTAATCTTTTTACAAACCGTTATATCGTTACTAACTCGTTTGTTTCTATTTTGGCGCTTTATTTTCATTGTTTGTTTTATTGTACTAAAACGAAACTCACATGCTAAAACAACTTCAACCTAATTCAAAGATGCATTAAACGACGTAGATCAAACATATTTCACATGTTTAGTCAAAATACTGTTTGCATATCATTTAACCGTCAAACTAACACGCGTACACGAAAAACAAACGATATCTAAGTAGAGGCCGCTAAGTCCGGGCAGGGTTTGGTGTTCTTTGTGAACTTTCCAACACTTACCCTCACCCCTTACTAAGAACCGTGGTTTCGGGACGTCCGAAATCGTTGGCGCACGAGAGTCATTCAATGTACGTTTTTCGATAATGTCGGAATCAGTATCGCAATGCAAAGGCACGAACCCCATAGACTCTGAAATCCAAATGGGCCGTACTTTGTGCACGACCCACTAAGATATAGAGTGGGTTCGAACGGGCCCGAATTCCCACAAATTTCGGTGGCGACTCCATTTAGATTTAAATTTCGATCCGAGATCCATCTCACATGAGATTCATTCGCTTCCCCAAACCCGCGCGTGGCCGCGTCGGGGTGGACCTATGTCATGTCCACAATTTGGTGACTCCGCTGGGGATACCTGATGTACTACTTGTCATCGGGGTTCCTAGGGTGAGACTCGAAAATAAATCGTTCGATTAGTAATGTACGCATTTTAGTTCGATGGTTCATGCATAACCCAATTCTTTCCCGGGCCGGTTACTTGTGACCGACGTCCCACTATACCGCGGTGTATTCCTAAATGGGTGCGCTAAAATTTTCTATGGCCGAACTCGTATGGGTTTCACGGCATGTTCTAAGACCAATTCGGCTTAGGAAGTCCGTCCTGACTTACGAGAAAGCCATAGTTGTTGGAATAGACCCGTTTTTTACCAACCGAGACTTAGTTATAGAGCATACATGGTGTCGATATATTCCCTCCATGAGTACATGCTACTTGATTTACATGTCACTTTTTTTTTTAAAAAAAACGTTATTTTAAAAAAAAATGCATTTTTTCAAAATATCCAATTTTCAAAACCCGGGATGCTACTACAATTAGGATTTACGATTTCACTCAAAATAGCCTATTTCTAGCCGGTATGCTGCCCATTTTAAAAGTTCAAAATATTTTCAAATCTTCAAAATCGCGGCCCAATGGCATTTCGCCGGTTTCAAAAAATCGGGCCATCCACCGATTTTCTCGGATTTTTCTTTTTTTTTTCAAAACTTTCCTCTTCTCAAGACTTCCCGTATTTAGTAGTGTCGGGTTTTGTCATAAGTCGTCGAAGGTCCTTAGCGTCGAAACTCCGTCGATCTTACATCACGGGTTTCCTCCCTATCCCAGTACGCCTTATTTGTCGAGGCAAGGCCCACCTACGTAGGACATACTCCTATAAAGGTAGGCCCGTTTACACATTCGAGTCCAAAGTCTGGGAAAATCTCACATGAACCTTCCTTCGAACAGGACTAGGCCCACTCAGCTGAATCCTAAGGAAGTTTCACCATCCACGAGTCACCCGTCTAGGTGTCGGTCTCAAGTCGTTTTCTCCTCTAGTCTTTTCCTTGCTCGGGATGTACTGTTTTGATTCTAGGATCTGGGTCAGTTTCTGATTAAGCGGTATTCTTACAGACAGGCCACCGGTAACCAGACATCAACACAAGATACAAGAAGCTTTGGACAAGTTGACAGCCTCGCTGGCTCAAATTTACACCCAGCTGGCGGCTATCAAATCCGACCAGATTCTCCTTATTTCTCCCCTTATTTCTCCTAGTCCTAAACATGATCACATGTGCTAAAAATGTCACCAATGGTAAAAGATGTATACCTTAATTTCTCCACAACCCACACATGTTATCGACCTATCGCCTCTAATACCTCAATACAACACAAACAATACTCCAATCGCATAATATTTAGTGCTACGACTACACCGCACCGCGATTCTTCTCACCTTAACCAACTATCCTACCCGACCGACCTTCTATGTCACCCTTCTTATGACATCACACCAAGAATAGAGAAAGTATTGTGAATTTTTCTTAAATCCCTCATTTTGCCTAGAGTGTCCGCCCTTGCGGATTTTCACTCTAGCTTTCATTTTTTTTTCACTCACACTACTCTCGTGGCACGCAACTCAATTTTTCTTTTTACCCGGAGCGCCCTTGCGGGTTTTCACTCTGTCCTCGGCCACTTTCCCATTCTTGCCTAGGCGCCCTTCCGGGTTTTCACCTAGCCGGGATTATTTTTGTTCTTTCTTTTTTTTTCCTTTTTTTTTCTTCTTGAATGATGAAATAATTAAACTAAAATACACCACACAAGTACAATTACATCACAAATCGGAACGATTCTCCTCCGCACACTTGAATGAAACATTGTCCTCAATGTTACAGAGGACACAATAAAATAAGAATGAGAACGAACCTAATCGAGTAACCGAAGAATATGGAGCAATGTCGCACCACTCCGCCTCCCCACACTTGGGCGATAATGCACAAAAGAGAAGCTAAGACAAACATAGCACAGTAAGAATTTTGACTCCAAGTTCAACCATAACAATGTACTCCAACAACTCAAAATAAATAACACGGGAGGCGAGTACCATCCGACCTCATCACTAAATCACTATAATTATTGCCCAAAAACTCATATGGAATTTCCATCGAACATATATGCATCACAAAATGCCCATCCTCATTCTACCAAACACACTTTTACACCACCACCAGCCGAATTAATGAAACTTTGACAAGCAACACAACAACGAACCCAACAACTATAAGAATGCTAAACCCTTCAATCTCAACTCACTGAGACAATAGCAATGGACAAAGTCCCAAACTTAAACCAACAATTGACAAGAGTTCAGCAACTCAAAATACTTATGAAAGTCGAATGGCAGACAGAACTCACCATTATTGATCAGAAAAAGAAAACCGTCAATTCCAAGTTGCAGGAAGGATGAGGGCAAGTATAGTGAGGGCGCGATTGGTGAAGGAGGTCTGAATGGTTGATGATATCACAGGATTTTGGTATGTGTGGGTCGGATTGAGGGAAAAAGGGACAAGGATCGAGCTCGAATAAATAGAAATTTGAAGACGGTGATGAAGGTTAGGGATCCTCAACACAGACTGAGACGAACCAGACTTACAGACACACACCATGCGCACGAGCGACGACAGACTCTCGGTCCACCGGCGATCGAGTAGAGGTTGAACGGAGGTAGAGTAAAAGGAGATTGGAAATTGTAATTCAGATTGGGAGAAATCGGGATTGAAAAGTAGATTAATGGAGGGAGGAAGCAAAAGGAATTGAAGATGGGGATTGAAGAGGAAGAGAGGATAAGGAGATTGGGGAGAGGAAGAAGGAGATGAAAGGGAAAGCAGATTACCGGGTTCGTTTAATTTTTTTTGATTTTTTTTCTTAATTCAGTCTTGAACTGAGCTAAGGTCGAGAGGTAGTCGTGGGATGGTCATGGGGTGGTCGTGGGGTACATTCTGGTCAACTATTTTGCTCTTTCCCACGACCTCACTTCAAGTACCCCGAGTGTAACTATTTTCGAAACTTCACTCTCTTTTTTTCACAAAACTAACTCACCCCTTTCTCACATACTCACCAATCACTCTACTTTTTCCTCTCGACTCTCAAATTTCGACAAGACGCGATGTAAATTTGACCTACAAAATAGCTAAAGTTAGATAACTAGTAAATAAAAAAAATAAAAAACACACACAAACAAAATAAAAATGTAGAAAAACTAAAATAGAATAAAAACTCGGGTTGCCTCCCGGAAGCGCTCTTATTTTATGTCGTTGACCCGACGTGAAAGCGGAATCTTCATTAATTGGGTCAAAAAGATCAATTCTCTCGACTGCTCCCTTCATCCAACTTCAAGTGAAGTCCACAAACTAACTTATTCAAAAACAAAAAAAAAATCATCAAATAACAAAAAGTGGGTTGCCTCCCGTAAGCGCTGTTTTAACGTCCCGCTTGACGGTGAGGGGTCACACAGCACTACCCCTTTATAGAGTAACCCATTTTATATCAAGATCGGAAGAAGTTAATGTCCGTAGGAGACGGTCAAACAAGCTAGCAAAAGAGTTTGTGAAAAACATATAAAAGATTATAATGAGAATATACCATACACATCGCATAGATATAGAGGTACATAGATAGTCGGATTCTTGGTATGGTTCTCTAGATAACGGCGTCATCTCAAACAATTTTTCTGTGTCCCTACTCTTTCTGGCAGTGTCTTTCAAATCCCATAATATACCACCCGATTCGCCACCTAAAGAGGGATCAATAAAATATGTGGGTAACGGTAAGTCTGATACGGGTTCTATATAGGACACGATCAATAAATACGAGTCACCATCCTCTCCCTCATCATCTAGCGGGGCACTCTCGACATGAGTAAGGGAAGTAGGATACTCAATTTTGGTCACATCATCACGAAAAATCGATTCAAGTTTAGGAGACTCAAAGTATTGGGGAAGTTCAAGAAATAAAGTGGTTATCTCTAATTCTCGAGCATTGTTCACCAAAATATCAATCACATCCCATTTTTCATAACGATCTAACTCAAGAAATCTACCTTCACATTCAACTTGCAAATCAATTTGAGTTGCTCGATTAAAGTTATGGTAAATTGCTACCAAGAGTTGTTCGTTACTCATAGGTAAATATGTGCGTTCTAACACATAGTCCGTGAGTCTTTCAATATAGTGATGTAGTAACTCATTATCAAGTTGGGGACACCAAAAACTCATTTCTAGATGACCAAGAAAAAGACCTTCAATTAAAGTATATATTTACAAGAGACACACACAAATACAGATAATCACACAAAAACAACTAATTGCCTTCTCCGGCAACGGCGCCAAAATTTGGTGAGCCTAGGTCGTATGCTCCCAAAGATAAATAATTAAGTCCTATTACCTTTAACAATATAGTAGAGGTAAGTCGGGTGTCGAATCCACAGGGAAGGCGATGTAAATTAATGTGTGAGTAAAATAAATAAAAGTAACAAGAAAAATTGGGGTTTTGTGATTGAATTGTCTAATAACTAAAATAAGGAAAGTAAAATAACTAATAATAAGAATTCAGATAATTAAGAGACTCGACTCAAAGAAAATTTACTAACTAGTTAAACAATTGGTCATCGATTACTAATCCTAATTTAATCCTTGAGTATTCTATTGTGAAACTGAAAGTTCCAATTGTTCCGTAGATAATATTACTTAGGTCGAAACGCGATACTAAGCAACCTAGTTATTAAACAACCTAATCCACGCGTCTAGATTTAATTCAATAATATCATGAACGATATGAACAATTCAATAGAAATGACGACCTTTAACACACGCGGTTATTGGTTCAAATTTTATGTTTATTCCTCCCTTTACCTAATTACGATGAAACGCATACAAATAATTAGGTCTAAAGGTTGCAACTTTATCTAGTGAATTGAACAATTACAGATTCAAACACAAAGAATTGCAATAGATTGAAATAATCAATTGGCCAAAAAGATTAAACAAACAACAATCATAAAATTAGCACAAGGAATAAACAATACTCAAGTAATTAAATCAAGATTAAGAAAGTCTCACAATCAATTAACTAGAAAGCTTCAAATCTTTGATCCGAGATGGAAGAATTAGTTACACTAAATTAGGGTTCTTCTCTTCTTTATTTTCTTGATGAACGTAACGTTCATGAATGATGAATAATAAACGTAATCCTCAACAATATGTAATACTCCTAATACTAATAGTCTTAATCTAATAATAAAAGGAATGTAATATAATAATAATATAATAATAATAATAATATAATAATATAGTAATAAGCTGACACAGACAGAATCCAACGCAATTTCGTCTTCAACTCCCGAGCTGCGCTTTGACTTTTCACTCGGTTTAGTTGGGCTTGTTCTTCACAGTCTCCGTCTTGAGCCCAAATCACACATAGAGGAATTAGAGCTCTAAAAATCATCTTTTCTTCAATAAAGCACAATTTCTTAGATAAAACCAGTTAGACGATTTCCACTCTAAATCCGCATCTTTAATCACCAAATCTAGCTCAAATCTCCGTCTTAAACACATACAAAACATGCTAGATCACTCATTCACCAGCAAGCCCACATCCACAACTGCTACTCGCAACATTTTCGACGAGGTTAATCTACTTGATACCCCGTCCAAGAAGAATACCACACCTCGGGTGTTCACTGATATAGGTACTACCTATAAATATGCCTTACAAAGGCTATCATGAAAGGGCCTAATCCAACCAATAGGCCCAACACATGAAGTCCCGGTCGAGCGACGCTCCAAGGCCTACAATGTCAAGGCCTATTGCCAATACCACCGAGGCAATGGGCATGACACCGAAAAATGTTGGAAGATGAAACACTTGATCCAGGATCTCATCGAGAGCGGTAAGATCCCCTTACCCGGAAACAAGCCAAGTAATAAGGACGATCCCTTAGCTACTTACGCCATTTTTTCTGGAGAAGTAATTGATTGCTCGCACCTCATTTCTCCATTTATCCCGCAAGTGAACGGGATCTGGTTCGACGATGAGGACAATGTGTACCTCACCAAAGGGGAAGTTGTCCCCATTACCCCTAAGGAAATCCGGAAGGCTAAGTCTAAGGCCGTAGCCAGTAACCACCTTAGGGACGCCCCTACTTCAATAACCGTCACTGAACCAATCAGGGCGGAAGTCGCCCCTGAAGAGCCAACCACCGAAAAGGTTCTTGTGAAGAAACTAAAGAAGACCCGAGTTGACCTCTCTATATGGCAACTCCTAGTTAGCTCACAAGAACATCGAGAGGCACTCACTAAGGCCCTCGATCAAGTCAAGATCAATTCCTCCGCTACTCCTGCTGAAATGGTAGCCACAGTCTTGCCCCACTTAAAGGGTAATGCTAAGGAAGAAGGCCCACTAATCACCTTCTCTGAAGCCGATCTACAATCATTCGGAGCTACCCACAACACGGCCCTCTACATCACGGTAATCTGCCGTGGAAAGTACCTCCCAACGACCCTAATCGATGACGGGTCCACGATCAATGTCCTCCCCTTGAGGACTGCCAAAGCCCTCGGCATTACCGAGGCCGACTACATTTTGACTGCTCAAACCATTCAGGCTTTCGATGGAAGCCCAAAGTCGGTAGCTGGGGCAGTGAAGCTAACCATCATAACGGGCCCGATAGAAAAGGAGCTTGAGTTTCAAGTAATCGATGTCACCTTGTCCTTTAACCTACTCCTGGGGAGGCCATGGATCCACGCTGTCAAGGCAGTATCCTCCACCCTTAACCGGAAGATCAAGTTGCCCTTACACGATAGTGTCATCACCTTGGAGGCAACCCCTATGACAGTGGCTAACTGTAGCGCCACGGGCCGCTCGGACCTCTGGGGGTTCGATTTCATAGGAATGATCGAAGAGGAGTATCTTTTCCGACCTTACTTTACAACTAGCATCGACACGATGCTACAAAATTTAGGGTACCTGCCGGGGGCTACCTCCCGACCCAATCTTCCAGCTGGGAAGATTATCGAGGTCTTCAAAAATGAAGACTCGCATCTAGGCCTCGGTTATGCTACAACTCCGGGCAACATTTTTCGAGCAGGTATTGAAAGAGCCTGCAACCTCATTAAGGGTATCTACTTGAGCCCTTATAGCCCACGACTAACCGATTATTTCGTCACACTTGTATTCGAGGCTGTCCAGGTTGGTCTGTACCAACCCAATGCTGTGCACCCTGAGACCCACTCGGCCCAGGACTGCAACTCTATCCCAGATGATGTCTTCGCTCTCGTCCAGTCAGAAGATCCCAACAATGCTGAGCCCGTCCTAGGGCTACTTTTCGGGGAAGAGACCATGGCCCCAACTCCAAAGGAAGACCTGGTCAACCTTCTTCTTCGCAGCAATAGGTTTGACCCGACTAAGCTGATCTCGAATGTAGGCTCCGAGACGGGAAGCAAACCCTGGAGGAAGACTGTCAAATTGACTGACAGTCAAGGAAGGACTTACAAGCTGATCGCCGGAGAAGGAGACATGCCTGAGTTTGAGTCAGAGTTCGAGTTCGAGTCAGAGTCAGAATCTGAGGTCGAGTCTAGGAGGTCCGGTGCTAGAGTCACTCCTGTAATCACCCCCTCCCTTTAGTTACTCCCGCTGCTGGTGCTTCGGGGTCTGTCCTGAGCGACTTACCTATCCCGCCACTGACCAATGATCAGATGGCAGCTCTTTTTGAGCTATTTTTCAAAATTTACAATCAATAATAACAATCATTCTGCTTACGACTTATCTTATTTTCAAAATGCTTTCAAATTTAAAAATGTTTTATGCAATGACATTGAGAAACCCGACGAACAGGTACCCCTACCTCCGCATCTGATCGAGCAACTAAAGCAGAGGGAGCCCCGGAACTTGGTAATCGAGGAAACCAAGAACATTAATGTGGGAACAACCTTAGAACCTCAGATGCTTAAGATAGGGTTATCCATAGATCCCGAGGAAAGACAATAGTTCACAAGCCTCCTTCAATAATTCAAAGACGTCTTCGCATGCTCCTACAAGGAGATGCCGGGGATAGACCGGGAAATAGCCAAGCACCATATACCGATCAATGACGGGTTCAAGCCGGGTAAACAGATGCTCCGCCGAATGAGGCCCAAATGGTCCCTTAAAGTCAAGGAAGAAGTCGATAAACAATTCAAAGTCGGCTTCATACAAGTGTCTGAATATCCGGACTGGGTTGCAAACATCGTGCCGGTTCCTAAAAAGGACGGTAAGGTGCGCGTCTGCGTAGATTTTTGGGATCTTAACAAGGCGAGCCCGAAAGACGATTTCCCGTTACCACACATCGACATACTGGTGGATAACACAGCTGATCATGCCCTTCTATCATTTATGCACGGGTATGCCAGGTATAACCAGATAACAATGGAAGAAGAAGACATGAGTAAGACCACCTTCATTACAGCTTGGGGTACTTACTGCTATGCTGCTATGCTGTCATGCCATTCGGTCTTATCAATGTCGGTGCCACATATCAACGAACCGCTACGACTTTATTACACAACATGATGCACAAAGAAGTAGAAGTTTACGTGGACGACCTGATCGTCAAGTCTATAAACAGGGACGGTCATATCACCGCTCTGAGAAAATTGTTTACCCGACTACGCAAGTACAACATGAGGTTAAACCCTCAAAAATCCAGTTTTGGGGTAACGTCAGGTAAATTACTGGGTCATATCGTTAGCCAACGTGGCATCAAAGACGATCCAGCTAAAATTAAGGCCATTACCGAGATGCAGCCTCCTAAAACCGAAAAAGAAATAAGAGGATTTCTTGGGAAAGTCTAGTATATCAGCCGGTTCATTTCAAAACTAACCATGGTATGTGAACCCATTTTCAAGAAGCTGAAGATAGGAGAACGAATATTGTGGGACGATAAGTGTCAAGCAGCCTTCGACAAAATCAAGGAAATCCTGTCTGCTCTACCAGTTTTGATGCCACCTCAACCCGGTTTGCCTTTGTCGTTATACCTTACAACGACCGAGACAGCCATGGGGGCTATGCTAGCTCAGACGGTCAAGTCCGAAGAACGAGCTATCTACTACATTAGCAAAAACTTTTTAGAGTATGAATGCAAATACACCATGCTCGAGAAGACGTGTTTAGCTCTGGTCTGGGACACTAAGAAGATTCGACATTATATGCTCAGCTACGAGGTGCAGGTGCTATCTAAGATGGATCCAATCAAGTACCTCTTCGAAAAGCCTAACCTCAATTGTAGAATGTCAAGATGGACCCTAGTTGGCAGAGTTCGACTTAAAGTTCATGCTGTTAAAAGCCATTAAAGGCCGGGTAGTAGCCGAGTTCCTCGCTGACAGTCTCGTAACCAAAGAAGGACACACCGACACTTGGTTCTTCCCAGATGAATATATTTTGCATACCGATACCGAAACGTGGGACTTATACTTCGACGGGGCATCCAGTTTCCGAGGACTCGGAGTTGGGATTCTTTTAATCTCGCCAAAAGGGGAACATACTCCCGTGTCCATCAAATTGGACTTCGATGTTACCAATAATGCCGCTGAGTACGAAGCATGTATCCATGGGCTACAATTCGCCGCCAACTTGGGGGTCACAAACCTTCGGGTACACGGTGATTCATCCCTAGTCATTAATCAAGCACTCCAAAAATGGAAAACTCGGAATGCCAATCTCGTGGCCTATCAGGCACGAGTAAGGGATCTCGAGAAATAATTCTAAAAGGTGGAATACATATATTTGCCTCGGGAAGAAAATCAATTTGCAGATGCACTCTCAAAACTGGCATCTTTACTAAATATTCCCGATCACGTGACTAGTATGCCAATTTGTGTCGAAAGATGGCCTGAGCCGGCGTACGTCCACGACATTGAAGACATTGACATACCCGATCTCGAGACATGGTATCAAGTTGTGCTAACATACCTGACGACCCGGGAATATCCTCTCGGGACCGACAGTCGAGCCACAAAAGCCTTACGAAGGCTGGCTACCTAGTTCGTCCGTACCGATGATGGGCAACTATACAAGAAGACGGCACAGGGGGCTCTCCTTTTATGTGTCGATAAAATTAAGGCTGAGAAAGTTATGGCAGAAGTACATGATGGCGACTGCGGTCCGCATATGAATGCCCAGAAGCTGGTTCGAAAAATCATGAGGGTCGGCTATTACTGGAATAGCATGGAAACTGACTGCCAGTTATATGTCAAGCATTGTCACAACTGCCAAATCTTCGCCAATGTACAGCATATGCCGCCATCCTTACTATATAACATGACGTCACCTTGGCCATTTTCGACATGGGGTATCGACATAATCAGGAAGATAAATCCTTCGGGTACCGGTGGACATTTCTTCATTCTGGTAGCTATCGACTATTTCACCAAATGGGTCGAGGCTGAATCTTACCGTGTTCTTAACGCCAAGCATGTTGCCAAGTTTATCCAAAACAAGATAATATGCAGATATGGAATCCCGCACGAATTTATCAGTGACCACGGGACCCACTTTCAAGCCGAAACAACGGTCCAGCTAACCAAGTATAAGATTCAAAGGCATACATCTTCACCATACCGACCCCAAACAAATGGAGCGATAGAAGCGGCTTACAAAACGATTGTCACCATACTCAAAAAGATTGCTGATAATTACCGGGACTGGCCCGATAAAATACCCTTCGCACTATGGGGATATCGAACGTCGATCGGCACCGCAACCAATGCAACACCGTATTACCTGACATACGGAATGGAAGCGGTCCAGCTTGTCGAGTTGGAGTTGTCGTCCCTCAGGATCCTGCTCGAAAGTCAAGTACCTGAAGCTGATTGGGTTCGAGCACGGTATGACTCGCTAGTCCTATTGGATGAACGACGATCTCGTGCCCTCAATAACATCCAGATATATCAAAAAAGGATCCAACGGGCCTTCAATAAAAGGGTGAGACCCATGAACATTAAAGAAGGGGATTTGGTTCTCAAGTCTGTTCGAGCCTTATTACCAGTAGACCCGAGGGGAAAGTTCAAACCCAATTGGGCTGGGCCATATTTGGTGAAGAAGATTCTATCAGGCGGAGCTGTGATGCTAACGGACCTGGACGGGAATGAGTTTGTTAACCCAACCAACCTGGACCAGTTGAAGCATTACTACCCTTAAGCCCTTTGTCAATGTCATTAGCAAAGTTTACTAAAATCGTTTTTTACATAAACTTTTAAAAGCAAGTCAGAAGCTAGAATTACTTATTCTACTGTTGTAACATCTTGAACCAAAAGTCTTGGTGTATTTCGTGATTGCAAAATTATAAAAATCTGAACTACGTTTGGTTTGATTCCACCAATTGTGGATACGTAGGCAGCCCCTCAAAAGGGCACAACCACTGCAATCGAGAAAAAATAGGAACGGTCTAAATAATAAACTTCCTTTATTTATTACTAAAAATCTGATAAACTCGGAAAATTACAAATTTCAAAAAATTCAAAAAAATTCAAAAAAACGCACACGATACTAAAATAAATAGTAGTAATATTAAAATAATAAAAAAAGACTAAGGCTCGATATTTAGGGCATCTTGCCCTTTCCCTTGTCCTTGGTTTCTTTTTCCGTCCACCGGCGACGACGTGGAGGCGAGCTTTCCCGAATCACCACAGGAACCTCCTTAGCCCGGACTCGTTTCTTCGAACTCGAGTCCTTAGTCACTTCAGTCGGCCCAAGTTAGGCCCTTACCTTTTCTGGCATCCGGTAACCCGGGCCCAGTCGGACTCGGCTGCCAGTCTCGGCCCCATCCTCCTCTCTAAGTCTGTCCTGGGGCTCGATTCTCCCTGTGAGCCGCTAGCACCGGTCTCTTTAGCTCGAGTCTTAGTTTTTGATGTAAGACCCATCTCGAATCGGACAAGGGTGGCAGGAGTCTCTCTTTCGTCAAAGAAACCCCTATTGTCTTTCACCGTCTCCCTGCGAACTAAGTCAAAAGCTTCATCAATCTTCAAACCCTTACGGGCCGATTCGAAATCCTCGGAAGTCCATTTTCGATATGATTCTGAAACCCAAACGGATTGGCAAAGGCGAGGTATGGTCCATATGGCACGGGTAAACCAGCGTTGTAGCCACGTGTCACACATAGCATCCGTCAGTTGGAGCGAAACGCTAATAATTGCCTCAGTCTCGGGGATTCGTTGAGACGAACCGAACTGCCTCAGAATGCGGTCCGGATAAATATGGACGGTCCAGTCCAGCGATAGGATCACCAGGTAACGAGCTTTGTCTCTCTTGGCTAGCCCCGTCAATTTCGAAAGAGACCACCAGGCAATGGTCCACCTAATCAAGGGTCCGCCATGGAATTTTAACTCCTCGTCCCATTAAGCTCGGTTTATGTAATGGCTCGACCTTATCCGTCGTCTCCTTGAGCAAATCTGGCTGCTGCGATACTTGGATATACTCACCGGGGGCTCTACGATCGACAAGCGCTCGGATAGCGAAATCTGAAAAAAAAAAAAAAAAAAAAAAAAAAACAGAATCTCCTCGCACCATGCGGTCCGTCTCAGCTTGGGATAAGCCAAGAAAATCCCTTAATCTCCTCCTTCGGTCAGGATAAAATGGAGGAATGGCAGGACGAGCATTAAGACACCAACCGTCAATGGCTGCAATTTCTTCGGGGAGAGGGCATAATTCTCCTCGAAGGAACGCGAAAATATGGTGGGTAATATCCCAAAAGATTATACAGGCATCCAGAAAGTGAGAATCAACCCTGAGGCGTTGAAGCGGGAATAGAGCAGTAATTCCCATTTGAGTCAGCCGAACTTTTTCTTCATCCCGGAAATACTGGGACCACGCCTGGAGCATTGCCGTCAAATTTTCAATACCCATAGCAGTTGTTTTTTCTTGAAAGTCTAAAGGATTCTGAGAAAAGAGAAGAAAGATTTGGGTTGAGATGTAGAAACCGAATCAAGAACCCTCTATTTATAATAAGGGAATACTGTTAGCATCGCTAACTGTCTTAGGAATAGGAATTCTTCAACCCTTCTTTAACTCATACAGGCCAAACCCTTTTTCGAATCTGATACAGAAATCAAGTCATCCCGAGTATTCCTATCTTCAAAGAAAATACAAAATTTTCAAAAAATTTCAAAGTTTCCAAAAATCAAATTTTCATTTCCCCAGCGTGAGTCGGTGTTTCGCCTAAATGTTACACATGCAAAGTTATGTGTCAGCATACAGGTACACCCAGGACTTCAGAAGCAGGCCTGCGCAACTCACTAAACTCCCAAGCGGAAAACCCAAGGTGGCATATCTCCTGAAAGAAACACGGGATGTATCTGCAAACGGGCACACCCAGGGCTTCTTAGGAAAGTTTCCGCGTAGTTCCGAATCGGGATGTGTCTGCAAACGGGCACACCCTGGGCTTCTCAGGCAAGCTTCTGCGCAACTCCAAGATGGGATGTATCCACATACATATACACCTAGAGCTTCAAAAAACAAGTCCCCACGGAGCTGTTAGTATCAACTCAGGTATGATTTCTATCTTATGGCTGGCGAGCCCTTCGCGCAAGTCTTAATCTTTGATTAGCCTGGTAGCTACTCTAACTTTCGCCTTGTCCAAGCCTCAGTCAGAGTGAGGCCTCTGTAGACACCCGCATTTCGCCCGCTAGGTGTCTATAGCGGTTTCCAAAAAAACACCCGATGATGATGGGACGAAAACATGACTTAATACGATCGATTTTGGACTCGGAATCAAGAGGATTTGGCGCGAGCTTTTATAGGAGTAAAAATCTCACCAAACAGACCTCAAATCCAGGCCCAGTGAGTCATTTCTAGTCAAATAAGACTAATTTGGGTCAAAACCGACACCAAGGGCAAAACCGTCTTTTAGCGACCGGGTCAAATCCCGGTCAAAGACAATTCCGAGGCATAGAAGTCAGCCACGCAGCCTTTGGAAATTTGATTATAAACCAAATACCACAAAAATCAGCTACAAAGAGGAACTAAAACTCTCCCTTAAAGACAAAACTCGATCTCTAAAAGAGTTACTCACTCGACCAGACCCACTCGATCGAGTGGACCGGCCCACTCGATCGAGTAGGCTCGTAAAACCCACCGAAACCGGGGTCAAACCGGGCACTCTATTGAGTGACATGCACCACTTGATCGAGTGGCCCCTTTTCCAGCTAGAACCGGATTCCTTTTCTATCCAAAAGACGGAATCCTACTCCATCCAAGCCGGGTGTTTTCTTCCATCCCAAGCAAGCTTTTTTCTATCCAAAAGCCGGGTATCTTCTATCCTGAGTTGGGGCATTTCATCCTATAAATACCCCACCCCCACACACAATTCACAACACAGAATTCACACAACAACAACAACAACAACACATAATTCACGGCTCAAAAGCTTTAGCAATTCTAGGCAACACAATCCCGATCTTTCTTTAGAAATCTTATAGGAAACCCAAGCCAAAATAAAACACCTTAACTCTCCTATATCCTCGTTACTCCCACGGAAGCGCCGTTACTATGAGTCCCTAATCGAGATTGAAATTAGCATGTAGGTTGAGGGTGTTACAAATCCCGTTTTCTCCTTTTCTCTCCCCTTTTTTTGTCTTTTTCGTCCGTCGTCCCTAGTCACGTTTTTTTTACTATTATTTACTACTTTTCTCGTTTCTAATATCGATATTATCGTACTATTTTCTAAAAAGCATTATTTCCTAAGATACGATATCGACTTTATAGTCGAATATCAGATCTAAAGGATCAATCAATAAACCATATTAAACATAATCCCGTTGACGCCAAAATAATAGTCACATGGTCCAAAAAGACTAATTACGACATTACAATGCAAAGAGATTTATTTTGTATTAATTCAAGTTTAAAACGATTTATAAAAACCTTTCACAAAATTCACTCTAAATATTAGATATTGATTTTTATAATCAAATATCGAATATGATGAGTATCGAAAACTGAATCGAGTGTAAATCATATTATATTTTCACGCGATTTAGTAAAACTATTGATTTCAAAATTAAAAGCAAATTCACGAACCACTTTTCGTACAGGGGGCACTCGATCGAGTGCAATAGCCACTCGGTCGAGTGACACCCCAAAAATTAGGCAAAAGGCTTTTTACAAGGACCACTCGGTCAAGTCCCTCAATGACTCGATCGAGTGGCCTTCATCACGACAGAACCGTGAGCCTTCAACATATTTCGAGCCTCGATAAATCTTTTTAACGACTTCGGTCAACACGTGTCAAGTCTATCACGTGTCCTACTCCTTTTAAAACCATGCATCATGTTATTTATGTCATTCTAATCTTTTTACAAACCGTTATATCGTTACTAACTCGTTTGTTTCTATTTTGGCGCTTTATTTTCATTGTGTGTTTTATTGTACCAAAACGAACCTCACATGCTAAAACAATTTCAACCTACTTCAAAGATGCATTAAACGATGTAGATCAAACATATTTCACTTGTTTAGTCAAAATACTATTTGCATATCATTTCACTACAAGAAAAACAGTCCCGGGCGTCCACCTGGTGGGCACCAACAGTGGACGCTATAAAGGAACGGGCGTCCGCAAACAGACGTCAGAAAGCGGAAGGTCAGAAAGCGGAAGCCACGACCAGTCGCCCATTTTTAAAACGGGCGTCCACTATTGGACGCCAAGGGAAATGGCGACCGACAGTGCACGCCATGGATGGCGTCCGACTGTGGTTGCCAGGGGTCCCCAGATGGCGTCCACAGTCGGACGTCAGGGCCCTTAAGTTGGAGTCGGACTGTGGACGCCATCTAGGGACACTGATGGGAGTGATTTGTCGTGGATCCCCGCCAACAAATAAAAACCAACTAACCTAACTAGGGTAGCTAGGGCAAGTCTGGTCGAATCCACAGGGACGGGGTGTCGGACTAAGGTATGCTACGGTCAAGGACTATGTTCGAGACGAGCTATTCTAAGGAGGGGGAGACTAGGACTAAGCAAGGTCTAAAGCAAGAAAACAATCAAAGGAAACGGGCTAGGATTAGGTTGGGGTCAAAGGGGTAACGGAATGGTCGAGGAAGAGCTAGAGTGAAGGAGGTAGTAGGGTAATCTAGGTGTAGTCCGGGCTCTCGCAACTTAGACTCACCTAGAGGTTCCACCTAAAATCCACCTTTGCGACACAAACGACAAACGGGGCTACTAGCGTGATATCGGGGCCTAGGTCGCATCCGGGCTCTCGCAACTTAGACCGACCTAGGGGTCGTCCTCACCGGGCTCTCGCAACTTAGTGAGGGAACCAAACCCCACAAACAAACTATCACCCACAAGAGAAAGTCAAGAAAAACAAGCATATGCATACTAGTCATTCAAGCATTTCAACAAACATGTGATAAGCATCAAACCAAGAGGAAACCCAAATCTTCCACCAACATCTCCAACAATCCCTTAATCATCCAATTAAAACCCTAATCACCTTACTAACCCTAGCAAGATACTACTCTAACATATCTATACTAAAACTAACAAGAACAAGAAGAATCAACATAACAATCAAAACAAACATGAAGAAACTAACAAGAACTATGAACAATGAACAATACAATCAACAAAGAATCAAACTTTAATGAAAGAACAAGGATAAGAGAAAGGAAAAGAAGATTATACCTACTAACAAGATGAAAGGAAGAAGGAAACTTGCATAAATGAGAAAAACCCAAAACAAACATCCAAGTTTGTCAAGCTTGGTGGAGATCTTGAAGAATTCCCAAATTACAAGGATTAAACTAAGATTAACGATAATCTAAAGACTAATCTACACTAATCTATGCTAATCTATGCTAAACTATGCTAGGGTTTAGTGGGTAATGAAGAACATAAGCTAAGATTACAAGAGGGGGGTATTTATAAGGTTACAAGAGCAAAGGAATTGAAAGGAAGTCACGCGGTGCTGTATTGGGCTCATCCCGGTCGGGATGGATGGTCCCATCCGAGATGGCTTCATGGTCCCGTCCGGGATGGTGATCCCGTCCGGGATGGTTCCATGGTCCCGTCCGGGATGGCTCATCCCGGTTGACTCAGTAGAAGAGCTTCTTTGTTTGCACTTCATCCCGGACGGGATGAGGTCATACCCGTCGGGGATGAGTCTTGTAGGCCTCCAATATGATCCTTTTGGTCCCTCCTTGCTTCACATGGACTTCTCATCGATTCTCGGGACTCGGGATCGGGTCTCGGAGGCTCGGGAATGGGTCCCAAGGTCTCGGGGTCGAATCCAAGGCATCGAGTGATCGTTCCTTCACTTCGTTGGCTCCGAAAAGTGTATGTATTGAGTCGGAATCCCTCCAACTCTTCACGAATGGTCTCGGGAACCTGAAACGAACTAGAGGAAGCATAAGTAGCCCATAAATCGCTCCCAAGGAGCGATTCCACAAGGAAAATGGGACCAAAATACTGCGAAATAGGCACTACAAACTACACTTATCAACTCCCCCACACTTAACACTTACTCGCCCTCGAGTAAGCACATACTAACTACCAAACTAGCCGAGTGGGTATTAGCGCACCCTACGCCCTTTCAACTCACGCGAGAACACCTAGAGGATAAGTGCTCTCCGCAAGGCAAGTGGGGTCTTGCGACAAAACTGTGGATGCAACCGGACACAAAACACATAAACAACAAACACACAAACAAACAAACAAACAAACAAACAAACAAAAATCGGTTGCACCCAAATGAAAACAAATACCTCTTCCCTCTAAAAAGCGGTGAAAGAAGCACTGGTTTAGGACTCGAGGCAAGTGACAACGTTCCCAAGCTAGCAATACAAACCAAGATGAACTAAACCCTAATAGTATGACGATAAAGCAACAAAGACGTTGGTAACTTACCTAGGTCCTCCTAACTTTCTAAAAACGTACTACGGGATGATCGGCGGAGTGGGAAGTGAAGAACCACGGTGTTAGTCGACACTGTAGGTAAGTGAGACCCCGCCCCCTTCAGCGTGAGCCAAGAGGGTCGTCCCATGTCTAAAACCGCCTAACTAGTCCAAGTAAAAAGATGGAAATATGCAAAATGAGGGAAGACCGACTAATGCCGCTATCATCCTTCCTAGGGACTCGGTCCTTTGGTAGGCTCTTCACGGCAAAAGTCGGAAAAAGGCTTATTTTGAGAGGTAGGGGTTATTTTTGTGAATCGGGTTTTCTTTTGGCATTTTCTCTTTTCTTTTGCATTTTTGCCTTGTTTTGCCATGCCATTTCTTTTTCTTCTTTTCTATTTTCTTTTCGGCTTTTGTGCCTTTTCTTTTTCTTCATTCTTTTCTTTCTTTCACTTTCTTTCATTTTCTTTTCTTTGCCATTTTTGGCTTGATTTGGCTTTTTGGCATTTCATTGTGTGACAAGAAAGGGAGAATTCAACAAATTGCAACTTATTGTGTGGATATGTGTGGGAGGTAGGGTAATGGGTATGTCGGGGTTGCGCATCCCCTTTCAAACCCACAAAAAGGTGGAGAACTTGGACTAATCAAACAATTTCCAACACGGTCACCTAAGGGACGAGACTCGGTAACCAAGGCCTTTTCACACCGTGGGTGGTCAAAATGGTCAAAATGCAAATCCCGTAGTAAATCCCTAGTAAGCTAGGTGGACTCAAGGTAAAAGACCAACGAAATCATTGATTTAGGGTCATTCTACTAGGCTAAAGTCCAAGACTCGATTTATACCACTAGCAAGGGAAAGTAAACACTCGCACACTAGCCTCTAAACCGGGTTTTCGAAAACTGTTTACACACGCGACACACAACAAAACACAAAACAAAGACACAACGAAAATGAAAGAAAAAGAGACAAAACAAAACAAAACAAAACAAGGGGAAACAACACATAAACAAAACAAACACCACCCCGATCTTCAAACAGGTCTCCAAATCTACCACAATCTTTACAAAGCTCCTCCCGAGCACACATCATCACAAATCTTCTCCAAACTCACAAGAAGCAAAGAGGGAAAAAGGGATGAAGAGATGTTACCGGAAGTCTTGAAAGCTCACCAAAGCTAACGGCGATTAGGCAACCTATAAGGAAAAAAGGGGGGCAAAACACGCACAACAAAACAAAAATACGACATAACGACACAAAAAGGAAAAGACACAAAAGAGAATCTTTTTGATTTTTGTGAAATTTTTCACATTTTTAGGGTTTTTTGAAGAATTTTTCGAAAAACTAAGAAAATAAAACTAACTACGATAGAATATCGCTCCCCCACACTTAAGCCGAGCCATGTCCTCATGCTCGACCGTAGTGCATGGAGCACAAAAGAAAAGAAACTACGAAAATAAAGCTAAAAATCAAAAATAAGGTGAAGAAAAGGGTAGAAAGTGTCCGGCCGGGGTGTAGTCAAGTCACCATGGGCCGAAACAAGAAAAGATATGGATGGGGGAAGAAAATAAAAAGAAAGAAATAAAAAGAAATGGGAGGGGAGGACTAGGTGTAATCAAGTCACCTAGCCCGGATTCCGCCCAAATCCGACTAAATCCAACAAAAGGAGGGTGAAAAACTTGTAAATTTTGGATTTTGAAATGACTCTCGATGTAGTCACGTCATCGAGAGTCGGGAGCAACCATATACCAAGGCCTCGAAGGCTACCATGACCCAAATATAAGGGGAAGAGGAGTAAACAAAGGAAAACAAGCAATAAAAGACGGAAAAGAAAGGATAGTTGCCGTACCAATAGGATAGCAACTCACTCGCTCCATCGTCTCCAATGATCAATAAAGGCACTTTGCTTGTCTTCATCATTGCTATCCCGCTTCGAACTTGATAAAACACATGGTAGAGGTAGTAATGGTGTGAGGGGAGTGGGATTCGATGTGAAAGTCGGTGTAAAGGGAAGAGAAATGAGGTGAGGGTATGTAAATGAAGTGTAATGGTTATATGACATGAGCAAGGATGGGTGGGGGTATACAATGGTTGGGTGGGCCCAAATGTCGAAGAAGAGGCCAAAAGAGGAGAAAGGGGACCATCCCGGTCGGGATGGATGGTCCCGGTCGGGAAGACACACTCGTCCCGGTCGGGAAGCCACCTTCCCGGTCGGGACGGTACTCCAGCAAGCTCCAATTTTGCACCTCCATCCCGATCGGGACGGCTCCTTCCCGGTCGGGATGGCATATCCTTCCCGGTCCGGAAGCTCCCTTCCCGCCCGGGATGGGTCTTCTTGACCTCCAAAACCCCAAAAGCTTCACCGAAGCTTCAAAAATCGACTTCCATACTCATGACCCAAGCTCTATCATTAACCATTCCTCTCTAGGAATCATCTTCACTTCACACCTATGACAATAAGCTCAAATACAACATCAAATTCCCTCCCTCACATCGCTCATCAACAATACAAATAAACAAGAATTCCACAAAGGCTAACAAATCCTAGAAACCAAACTATACAAACAAACATAAACACAAATACAAGCACAAAAGAAAAGGGAAAAGATATTTACACTAACTACTCTCACCAACAACGCCTCCATAGCCATCAAGAGCTCGGAGTAGTAAGTCAAATGCTCTAGCAACATCTTCATTTAAGCTCACATGGCCGAGCCTAGCCACTCCTAAGAGCTTCCAAGTCGGAGGTGAGAAGCGATCATCTTCATTAAGCTCGGGGTTCTCGTGATCTTCCGGGTCTTCGGAACCAACATAGCTACGACTCTTATGACCATCCGGTAGGTATAGTGGTCTAGAGTCAAGATCGGTATCATGATGTGGGAGATCACACCCTAGGGGTGTTGCTTCTTCTACGGGGTCGAGAGTGGAACTCTTTTCCACCGCCCGACAAGGATCCTCTTCACCAACCGTCTCACAAGACAAGGGACTAGGCATCGAGTGCGGTAGAGGAGGAGAAGGCATCAAGTTTTCTTCATTGGAGGCTTTAGGATCCTCCAATTTCCCATACAAGGCAAGTTCCAAGGCATCTACTTCTTTTTCCCAAGTATTGCGCTCCTTTTCACTCACCTTGTCTATATGGCCTAGAGGAGGTATGTCTTCACTTGGCTTTGGATTGTCTAGTGGTTCATCATGAAGAAAATCGAACAAATCCAATTTCATCGCCAATACATCGGCTCCCCAAGAGTTATCTCGAGAATCATGTTCACTCCCCTCCTCATTGTCGGCCCTTGAAGCTTCAACTTCCTCTATTCTTCCCATATCTTCACCACCCAAGCAACACTCAACAATGGTCTCTTGATCGACCCTCTCTTCTTCATTTGTAGCTTCAAGGTTGGGTTGACTTTCTTGTGGAGACACCCGACCTTCTTGCCCAAATGAACCTTCCTCAACATGTAGTGGAGCTCGAGTGGCCAACATCGTGATATGAGCCATGAGTGCATTGATGCGAGCATCTTGCACCCCTATTTGGGCCTTGAACTCCTCCCTAACCCCTTGTATTTGAGTCAACATCAATTGTTGACCCTTTTGCAATAACATCATCATCTCATGTTGGCTCTCTTGTGTTTGGACCAACATTTGACAAGTCTCAAAGTTAGGGATATTTGGTTGTGGGTTATGTGAGGGTGTTTGGTAGTTGTTAGGATGTGAGAACGATCCTTGACAACTTTCTTGGTAACCATAAGAAGAGGGTTCATAAGATTGTTGATGAGGTTGATATGGTTGGTAAAGTTGTGGGTTTTGGTAATTCGCCCCGTAGTTGTCCCGTGATGATTGATGGTAGCTTGGACGCGCCATGTCCATAACGTTGCTTTGGTACCTAGGATGAGCTAGAAGCACTTGAGCAAAAGTTAGTATCCTAGTGCTTTTGAGGCACTAGGGAGGGAGAGTAACACACAAGAAGAAAAACGGAGATACACAAGGAGAAGAGAACACAAAAATCAAGAACAAAGTCCAAAACTAAGCAAACAAAAGTCTAAACTACGCCGTCCCCGGCAACGGCGCCAATTTGATGGGAGGGATTTGTCGTGGATCCCCGCCAACAAATAAAAACCAACTAACCTAACTAGGGTAGCTAGGGCAAGTCTGGTCGAATCCACAGGGACGGGGTGTCGGACTAAGGTATGCTACGGTCAAGGACTATGTTCGAGACGAGCTATTCTAAGGAGGGGGAGACTAGGACTAAGCAAGGTCTAAAGCAAGAAAACAATCAAAGGAAACGGGCTAGGATTAGGTTGGGGTCAAAGGGGTAACGGAATGGTCGAGGAAGAGCTAGAGTGAAGGAGGTAGTAGGGTAATCTAGGTGTAGTCCGGGCTCTCGCAACTTAGACTCACCTAGAGGTTCCACCTAAAATCCACCTTTGCGACACAAACGACAAACGGGGCTACTAGCGTGATATCGGGGCCTAGGTCGCATCCGGGCTCTCGCAACTTAGACCGACCTAGGGGTCGTCCTCACCGGGCTCTCGCAACTTAGTGAGGGAACCAAACCCCACAAACAAACTATCAACCACAAGAGAAAGTCAAGAAAAACAAGCATATGCATACTAGTCATTCAAGCATTTCAACAAACATGTGATAAGCATCAAACCAAGAGGAAACCCAAATCTTCCACCAACATCTCCAACAATCCCTTAATCATCCAATTAAAACCCTAATCACCTTACTAACCCTAGCAAGATACTACTCTAACATATCTATACTAAAACTAACAAGAACAAGAAGAATCAACATAACAATCAAAACAAACATGAAGAAACTAACAAGAACTATGAACAATGAACAATACAATCAACAAAGAATCAAACTTTAATGAAAGAACAAGGATAAGAGAAAGGAAAAGAAGATTATACCTACTAACAAGATGAAAGGAAGAAGGAAACTTGCATAAATGAGAAAAACCCAAAACAAACATCCAAGTTTGTCAAGCTTGGTGGAGATCTTGAAGAATTCCCAAATTACAAGGATTAAACTAAGATTAACGATAATCTAAAGACTAATCTACACTAATCTATGCTAATCTATGCTAAACTATGCTAGGGTTTAGTGGGTAATGAAGAACATAAGCTAAGATTACAAGAGGGGGGTATTTATAAGGTTACAAGAGCAAAGGAATTGAAAGGAAGTCACGCGGTGCTGTATTGGGCTCATCCCGGTCGGGATGGATGGTCCCATCCGAGATGGCTTCATGGTCCCGTCCGGGATGGTGATCCCGTCCGGGATGGTTCCATGGTCCCGTCCGGGATGGCTCATCCCGGTTGACTCAGTAGAAGAGCTTCTTTGTTTGCACTTCATCCCGGACGGGATGAGGTCATACCCGTCGGGGATGAGTCTTGTAGGCCTCCAATATGATCCTTTTGGTCCCTCCTTGCTTCACATGGACTTCTCATCGATTCTCGGGACTCGGGATCGGGTCTCGGAGGCTCGGGAATGGGTCCCAAGGTCTCGGGGTCGAATCCAAGGCATCGAGTGATCGTTCCTTCACTTCGTTGGCTCCGAAAAGTGTATGTATTGAGTCGGAATCCCTCCAACTCTTCACGAATGGTCTCGGGAACCTGAAACGAACTAGAGGAAGCATAAGTAGCCCATAAATCGCTCCCAAGGAGCGATTCCACAAGGAAAATGGGACCAAAATACTGCGAAATAGGCACTACAAACTACACTTATCAGACACATGGCAACCACAGTCAGACGCCATTTTAGCTTCCCCTGGCGTCTTTCATGGCGTCCGTTATCGGACGTTATTTACGTTGTTGCATGGCCGTAAACATGCGTTCAATGTCTAGCCAAAACCTGCAATATAAACCACATCCACAACACTCAACCAACCACAAATGTGGACTATCCACAATACCTCAACCTCATTCACTCTCAGTCAACCAAAACACTTCACCTCTCGACTCATTTATGCTGAAAAAACTTATATAAAAAAAATTTAACATACGGTTTGAAGATACACAAATCTAAACTAGTTAGAACATACATAATCCGTAAATAAAGTTACAACAACAACAACAACGAAAAACAATCAGCAAACTGTGAAGCTAGCTGCAGCACCAGAGTTACCACCACCATCACAAAATGGGTCTTTGTCGTCTGGAGGGGATGGGGGACGACCTTGGTTGCAATTTCTGAACATGGCCTGAAACATGGCCATCTGTTCCTGCATCTTCTTTATGTTCTCGGCCTGGTCCTTCAGCTGCTCCGGCTGGGCCATCGACTGTTCCTTCATGGCGTCCTTCTCCGGGTCGGGTTGCTGAGATCCGGCCGGCGTGTACTCCATTTGTGTGCAGGTGCTGAGACGTGGTGTGGGAGGTGTGAAGTACATACCGTGTGCATTTCCTACACCGTACACACTACCTTTATTGTAACCCTTGACGACCTTGAACCAAGTCTCATTCGGGTCGACTTCCTCAGCATCAGGATCAGCCTCGAGTCTTGCTAGCTCTTTTTTGTAGGCGTCCTGCGTACAGAACAATGATTTCAATTGAAGTTATTATTAGATGAAATCATCGAAGATAGTTACCTACCAACTACAGTCAATTTATTTGAAATAGTTAGTAATCACCCAGATCGCCTGATCCTTGTTCGTCTTAAAGCTAGTACCTTTCTCATCAGTCATCACATGCATGTTGAAGAATATCTCCGCTGCGGTTGGTGCCCTCCCGAGCTCAGCATGCAGCTATTAAACGAGTACGAACGTTATGCGACTATAAATTATGCGAACATAGTTTACGATTATTCAAGGAAGAGTACGGTATTAATTAGTAGAAATCATACCCTCTTGGCACGACTGAAAGAAGACTGAGAACCCCGATGATGTGTCGGGTTTGCGTGGCCCTCATGCTCACAGTTGGACAGTTTGTTCTTCTGGGCCCTTTCAGACCTGACCTTAAAGTCCTTCTTGTCGTGGTAGGCGACTCATATCTCCAATGCGTCACCTAAAATATGACGACCCAATATACTATTTAATACAGTGAAATATTGAAGTTAGATTGTTTGTTAAAATTGATTACCAAAATAAAAACAACACCTTTAAGGTCCTTTAGCGGAGTCCCCCGCGTGCGTCGTTTATTCATCACACAAGTGAAACGTCGTGTGCACGCCTCATTGTACCGGTCCCAGACCCTTCCCTCTAAGTCGGGTGCCCAACTGAACTTCAACTACACAATCAAGGAGGATTAATAATTAGTAGCAAAATTGTTTACAAAGTCCTCATTATAAATTAAAAACACGGTAGCAAAAACAATCCACGTACCCGGAATTGGTTGAACCACCACTGCCGTACCTCCGCCGGCACCTGAGACCAACAGGCATACCCCTGTTCTTTGTCGACCAGGTAGCTGGTAGTACAGCCTCTGACGACATCTTTATGCAGAAACCTGCACCGAGTCCAGAAGCACATATATGTACAAAATCATACAAGATGTAGTCCAAAATTAAACATGTTATAAAAGAATAATCAACAAGTTAGATTATATTACCATGTGCCTGTAGGTTTGAGAATCACCCGACCGACATCGTCCTTCTCCATCTCTTCAACCTGCCCCTGCTGCAGCTCCTCCTCCTTATGCTCATCGGTCTGCTCCGGTATCGTTGCGGGGACCATTTCCTCCTCCTCCTGCTGCGTGGTGGACGTCTAAGTAGACCTACTACCCCCACCACATTTCCTGGTCGATCTACCGCCTGCCATTATCTTCACCTTGCAACAAATTAAACAATGTTAACAACAACTAGCGACTACATTCTAACTTGATTTAAATAATGTACCAAATAAGTAGCACAGTGACCTAATCATGTAATCATCAATATAACTTACTACAACAACTCGCTTAGTCATCTTCACTGTCGTTATTGTCTTCAGCCTCATCCTCCTCAGTCTGATCCTCCTCCTTCGTCTCCTCGCCCTCCACTTGATCGTCCTCCCAATTGCCTTCATCGTGTCCGTCATCCTCCTCAAGGATCTCCGGAACATCCCTAACCAAGTAATCTCCTTGTCCATCATCAAAATTGTCCTCAAAATCTTCCTCTGCCCCTTCATCCTGATCTTCTTCGGAGAATATGGCCTCTTCAATAGAAGATAAGCGTGTACCAGTTGACGCAGCTTCTTCCTGGAACAGAGAACTGTCTATTTGTCCCCGTGGTTTAGTTGTAAAGACTGCCCATCATTGACTTCGATTTCTGTCATTTTTCGTGTAAGAAGAAGGAGCAAAATAGACTTGCTTCGCCTGATGGGCGAGTATGAACGGATTGTACGTAGGATATTTCCTTGTGCGATTAACTTCCACAATCTTGTAACGTTCATGCACTCGGGTCCTGCGGAGCTGTCTTTCCACTCACATTTGAATACCACAGCTCTATACGCTCGTTCTTTGCTGGCATAACACAACTCAAAAATATCCTCCAAAATACCATAGTACTCATCACCATCAAGAGATGACACACTCACACCAAAGTTGCATCTAGCCTTGTTATTCCCGTAGTTGAATGTGTGGAAATTGAAACCATTCACCGAGTACCGTTTCCAGCTTTTAACCGCTCGCACTGGACCAAATGCCAAACTTCTAACCAAGTCATCATGTATGTCTAAGGCAACTACGTGATCCTTGAGCCACTTCGGAAAATGTTCGTCGTGCTTACTCCAAACGTCATCAGGGTTCACGTCAGGGTTCGTAGCGACATATTCAGTTATAAATTGCCTCTCATAAGGCTCTAAGATCTCACAATTAGAGAGTAGGTAAAGGTGCGCTCGGCTATACTCTTTCTCATCTAGTGTCCTAGAACCCTCAGCGGATGAAGTTTCTTCATCGTCCTTCTTTTGAAAAAACTCGGGTATAGTAGGATCAATGGACCCGAATGTTCTAGGTTCAAGTTCTTGGTTTTTGTTTGGACATCTTTCTCGAAGTAGAAGGAGCAGAAGTTTGCAATTTCTTCTGTCAAATATGCATTACAAATAGATCCCTCTACCCTAGCCTTGTTACCAATTTTCTTCTTCAAATGATTGAGGAACCTAAATAAACAAGTTATTTATTTCAATTAATAAAAATTAGCTATGTTTAAATTAAATTTATAAATGAAGTTACTAAAATTTATGTACCTTTCAAATGGGTACATCCATCTAAACTGGACAGGTCCTCCAACCTTAGCCTCGTAGGGCAAGTGGGATGGTAGATGCTCCATGGAATTAAATAACGACGGTGGGAAGATCATCTCAAGTTTGCATAGTATCTGTGGAATTTGATCCTCCAGCCGAGTCATGTCCTCAATAGATACTGTAGAAGAACACAAATCTCGGAAGAACTGAGATATCTCAGTTATAGAATTCCACACCGTCGGTGGCAAAATGTGCTTTAGTGATACCGGAAGCAACCTCTCCATGAAGACGTGACAGTCATGACTCTTTAACCCTTGCAGCTTCAGGTTCTTAAGATCAACACAGCGTTTGAAGTCGGAGGCATACCCATCAGGGAACTTCAACTTCTCTACCCACTCCAACAACGCCTTTCTCTGAGCCTTGTCAAGTGTGAACAAGGCTCTCAGTTTCGACCCAGCCCGTTTTATGTGCAGTTGAGGACGGTCACAAAAATTCTTTACATCTCGCCGGGAGCCTATAGTGTCACAACTCTTCCCCTCCACATCCATCACCGTGTGAATCAACTGCTCGAAGAAGTTTTTCTCTATGTGCATCACATCTAAATTGTGACGAATTAACAAAGTCCTCCAATATGGTAGGTAAAAAAATATGCTACGTTTAAACCAACCATTTTTCAACTTCTTGAGGTCTTTGAACTCCTGCTCTGTTCCGTCGATAGTGGACGGGTAATTGGAAATCAACTCCCAGACTTCATCTCCGGGGAGTCGATCAGGTGCGTCATCAAGCACAACCTCACCCTTCTTGAATGCCTTCTTATTCTTTCCATATGGGTGACCTTCTGGTAGGAACTGTCGATGACAGTCAAACCAACTTATTTTACTAGACTTTGGAAGATAAAAAGATTTGCTCTCATCCATACAACACGGACATGCTTTCTGACCCGCAGTAGACCACCCCGAGAGCATACCGTACGCAGGAAAGTCATTTATAGTCCACAACAAAGCTGCTTTCAACTGAAAATTTTGTCTAAGAGAGACATCATAAGTTTCCACCCCTACCTCCCACAGTTGTTTTAGTTCCTCAATAATAGGTCGCAAGTAAACATCCAAATGATTTTTCGGGTTTTTGGGTCCGGGCACAATAAGAGATAGGAAGATGAAAGGCTACTTCAAACACAACCAAGGAGGTAGGTTGTAAGGTGTGATCATAACTGGCCAGCAAGAGTACGATTTACCAAATTGGCCGAACGGTGCAAATCCATCAGTGCACAACCCAAGCCTTACATTTCGAGGTTCTAACGCAAAGTGGGGATGTAGTCTATCGAAATGCTTCCACTCCTCACCATCACTCAGATGACACATCTTCCCTAGTACCCTAATGTCCTCCTCTTGCCACATCATTTGCTCCGCTATGGTTTTTGTGGCATACAATTTCTGAAGCCTAGGTGCAATAGGGAAGTACGTAAGCTGACTTATTGGGATTGGTTTCTTACCCCTGACACCACTTTTCCCTTTTCTACCTCTCATAACAATATCCCCCTCAACCATCTTATACCTACCCTTACCACATCTCCTACATTCATCAAGCATCGCATCATCCTTCCAAAATAGCATGCATCCATCTGGACAAGCATCAATCTATTGATGCGGGAGTTGAAGTCCCTTCACAACTTTTTTGGTTGTGTAGAATGATCGGGTCATGATATTGTCCTTTGGAATAACTCTCTCGAGCAAGGCAGCAATACCATCGACACAAGCAAAGGGTAGGTTTAACTCACATTTAAGGCTAACTACCATAGACGCGACTTTTAACAAAGTCACATCACACCCTCCGTGTAACGGTTTCTCCGAAGCATCCAACATGTCCAAAACCGCCTTTGCTCGTGGGTTAGGCTCTTGTGGGTTAGGTGAGTCTTGTGGGTTGGGTGAGTCTCGTGGGTTAGGTGAGTCGTCATTCCCATATGTGTTCTCGTTATTAAACAAGTTGCACTCCACAACGTCAACTATCATACCTCTCAATCCCTCCTCATTTTGATGGTTTTCGGGTTCCTCAGACTGAGATGGCTCACCATGACAAATCCAATTATAGTAATTGGGTGAAAAACCACTATAGATGACATGTTCCTTAACTACAAGGATCTCAAGAAATTTTATGTTCTTGCATTTAGTACACGGACACCTAACCTCCCCCCCTCAATGCATAATCTACTGACTTTTTAGCCACCTCGACAAATGATTCAACACCCCTCAAAAATTCGACGGTGGGACATCTCTTCTTATCAAGTCTTCCCTCATACATCCATTTCCGTTCAATTCTCTTCATTTTCTATGTTCAAAAAATATATATAACAAATTAAAGTTTAATTATCATAACTTCATTTATAACATACTAAACGAAAATTTAATCACCATTTAACTTAAACTTAATTTCTCTAACTAAGTTTCCTCAATTTAATCCCTAATACGTCAAAGTAAACCCAAATGTCTTATTACTCTAGAATTGACCTTACAAAAATCGGTCCCGATTTTAATCACAAATATAATCACAATTTCATCGCAATTTACGAAAACCCTAAATCATTTTTCAATTTAATCCCAAAATAACCAAACGAAACACAAAAATTCATGGCCTAGGTCCGACAAAAACAGCTAAAACAGGTCAAATAAGGTCAAATTTTCGGATACAGATATCAAAACTCCGAAAGCACCGCTAACACCTAATTACAACCCCGATCAGATAGAAGTGGTTTCGGGAAAATCCGACATTATTACGACACCTTTTGGTCCGTCCTAAGTGACACAAAAACTCACGGAATGCCCTAGAGGTTATTGTAGCTCAATTCAACCAAATTGATCAAACCCTAATCAAAATTGTGATGGGCAAAACTAATCAACCTAATCGAATTTGGGATAAACTAATCAACCTAATCGAATTTGGGCTAAACTAATCAACCTAATCGAATTTGGCCTAAACTAATCAACCTAATCTAAATTTAGACCTAAACAATATTTACTAGTAAACTATCAATAAATAACGATAACAATAAAAAACAAGAACTAAATATAATGAATAACAACTAAGTAAGTAAGAAACATACCAAAGATTAGGAAAAAATTGAGGAGAGGAGTAGAGGAATGGCGCGGCGAGGAGAGGAAGAGAGTTAGAGAGTGATTTTTTTTAGAGAGTGATGGGGGAGAGGGGGGTGCGCAACTATTTGTCGCCAATAAGAGCTGGGCGGGGGTCCACTGTCGGACGCCATGAGTGGACGCCCGTTTTACCCCAAATGGCGTCCGCCAGTGGACGTCATTTACCCCAAATGGCGTCCGCCTGTGGACGCCCGTGTTCCTGAATTTCGTCCTTCCCAAATGCAATCGAACGCCAATTTTGGCATCTGACTGTGGACGCCCGTATGTTTTTTACGACGCCATGTCGGCGTCCATATGCCAAGGACGCCAACCAGGTGGACGCCAGAAACAGTTTTTCTTGTAGTGTTTAACCGTCAAACTAACACGCGTACACGAAAAACGAACTATATCTAAGTAGAGGTTGCTAAGTGCGGGCGGGGTTGGGTGTTCTTTGTGAACTTCCCAACACGTACCCTCACCCCTTACTCAAAAGCGTGGTTTCAGGATGTCCGAACTATTGGCGTACGAGAGTCATTCAATGCACGATTTCCGATAATATCGGAATCAGTATCGCAATGCAAAGGGACGAACCCCATAGACTCTGAAATCCAAATGGGCCGTACTTTGTGCACGGCCCACTAAGATATAGAGTGGGTTCGAACGGGCCCAAACTCCCACAAAGTTCGGTGGCGACTCCATTTAGATTTAAATTTCGATCCGAGATCCATCTCACATGAGATTCATTCGCCTCCCTAAACCCGCGCGTGGCCGCGTCGGGGTGGACCTATGTCATGTCCACAAGTTGGCGATTCCGCTGGGGATATCTGATGTACCACTTGTCATCGGGGTTCCTAGGGTGAGACTCGAATAGATATCGTTCGATTAGTAATGTACGCATTTTAGTTCGATGGTTCATGCATAACCCAATTCTTTCCCGGGCCGCTTACTTGTGACCGACGTCCCACTATTATATACCGCGGTGCATTCCTAAATGGGTGCGCTAAAAACTTCTATGGCCGAAATCGTATGGGTTTCACGGCATGTTCAAAGACCAATTCGGCTTAAGAAGTCCGTCCTGATTTACGAGAAAGCCGTAGTTGTTGGTATAGACCCGTTTTTGACCAACCAAGACTTAGTTTAAGAGCATACATGGTGTCGATATATTGCCTCCATGACTACATGCTACTTGATTTACATGTCACTTTTTTTTCAAAAAACGTTATTTTCAAAAAATATGCATCTTTTCAAAATATCCAATTTTCAAAACCCGGGATGCTACCAAAATTAGGATTTATGATTTGACTCAAAACAGCCTATTTCTAGCCGGTATGCTGCCCATTTTAAAAGTTCAAAATATTTTCAAATCTTCAAAATCGCGGCCCAATGGCATTTCGCCGGTTTCAAAAAATCGTGCCATCCATCGATTTTCTCGGATTTTTCTAATTTCTTTTTTTCAAATTTTCCTCTTCTTAAGACTTCCCGTATTTAGTAGTGTCGGGTCTTGTCATAAGTCGTCGAAGGTCTTTAGCGTCGAAACTCCGTCGATGTTACATCACGGGTTTCCTCTATATCCCAGTCCGCCTTATTTGTCGAATTTCTATGTGTAATGGATTCATTATTTTTTCGAACAAATAATATGAAATTCATAGCTTTATAATAATTTTTCAATGGGGGAAAATCTCACACACGTTTATAGTCTTAAAAGCATTTTAAGACTCAAAAGAGAAATTTTTACTTAAGTTTTTATTATAGCCATAAGAGCTTATGTTTGATTTATATCTACGAAATTCATCACTTTGTAATAATTTTTTAATCTGAGAAATTTTACTCAAGTTTATAGTCTTAAGATTTTTTTTAAGACTCAAAAGTGTGGGATAATTTTATTTAATTAATTTTATGGTCTTTAGAATTTTTTTAAGACCCAAAAGAGTTTGTTTTTCCATTTAAGTTATTAAGGACGAACGATTACTCTTATTTGTATAATAGAATTCGATCACTTTATTACAGAGTATACTTTTGGATAAATGATTATCTAAAATGAATGTTTTCTCTTATTTATGATATCTCATCATAATTTTTCAATTTGTGATGATTCTACTTAACTTTATAGTTTTAAGAACTCTTTTTAGGACTCAAAAGATTTCTGATTGATATCTAAACACGACGATTACTTTTATTTATACAATAGAATTTTATCACTTTTTTGTAATTTTTTGATGTGAGATAATTTTTACTTCAATTTATAACCTTAAGAGGAATATTATAAGATTCAAAATTTTTTGATTAATATCTAAAACGAATAATTTCTCTATGATGTAGAATTTCATCACCTCATCATGATTTTTCGATGTGGGAAAATTTTAATTAAGTTTATAGTCTTAAAAAGTTCTTTTAGGACTGAAAAGATTTCTCGTTGATATCTAAAAACAAATGATTGCTTTTACTCTGTATTTATATAGCAAAATTTCTATCACCTTATTATAAGTTCACGATGTAGGATGATTTTACTTAAATTTATAGTTTTAAGTACTTTTATAAGACAATTCTTTTGGTTAATATCTAAAAACGAATGATGTCTTTTATTTGTGATATAGAATTTCATCACCTCATCATAATTTTTTGATATTCGATAATTCTACTTGTTTTTATAGTCTTAAAAACTCTTTTTAGAACTCAGATTTTTGTTAATATCTAAACACTAATGATTTCTCTTTTCCATTAGCTTACGGTCCTAAGAGCATTTTTAAGACTCAATTTTTTTTAGCGGATATCCAGAACAAATGATTATTATTTATCATATAGAATTCATCACATCATAATTTTTCGATGTGAGACAAGATAATTATAAAAATAAAAGAGTTCGTTTTTATATCTAACTTAAGAATGAGCGATTACTATTATTTATATAATAAAATTCAATCACCTTATTATAATTTTTCGATGTGGGATAATCTTACCTAACTTTATAGTCTCAAGTACTTTTGTTAGACTCAAAAAACATTTTTTTGATATCTAAGAACGAATGATTTATCTTATTTATAATATCAAATTCCATAACCTTATACTTTTTCGATATAGAATATTTTTGACTTAAGTTTAGATATAGTCTTAAGAACTCTTGTAATAATTTTACTTAAATTTATAGTCTTAAGAGAATTTTTAATACTCAATTGAGTTTTAGAAGATATCTAATAACGAATGATTAGTCATAATTTGGAAGAATGATTACTTTTATTGTATAATATAATATCATCGTCTTATTGTAGAATTAATTACTCTTATTTCTTATTTATAATATATTTCATCACTTTGTTATTATTTTTGATGTGAGATTATTTCACTTAAGTTTGTAGTCTTATTATGATATTTTCTAAGACCGAAAAGTTTTTTTTATTGATTTTAAAAACGAATAATTAGTCTTATTTATAATATTGAATTTCATTATCATAATGTTTTTGATGTGGGATAATTTATTGTCTTAAGAACTTCTTTTAAGACTCAAAAGAACACATGATTCCTCTTATTTATAATTTAGAATCATCATCTTATCTTATTTATAATATAGAATCATCATCTTATTTCAATTGTTTCGATATGAGACAATTTTAAATTTGTAGTCTTATTAAGAGTTTTTTAAGACTCAAAAGTTTTTTAGTCGATATTCAAAAACAATGATTACTCTAATTTATATAATAGAATTCCATAACCATATCATGATTTTTCGATGTGGATAATTACTTAAGGTTATAATCTTAAGAGTTCCTTATGACTCAAAAGATTTTTTGGTGGATATCTAAGAACGGATGATTACTCTTATTTATAATTTAGTATTTCATCACCTTATTATAATTTGTCGATGTGGGATAACTTCACTATTTTTAGATGTGATAAAACCATCACTTTTTAGAGCAAATAATATGAAACAAATTATATGAAATTTATATACTCAAATGAAAGTAGTTTTTAACCAAAAATTTATTTATTTCATTTTTATAATTTTTTTACGATAATGTTTTGTTAAACGAAATTTAAACATTTTAAGATGAAAATTATAAAACATCACATTAATATGATACAGTAAATATATTACTCTCTCTGTATTTTTTTATAGGTCATTCTCACTTTTTGAGACAACCCCTTCTCTCTTCAATATCTCTCACAACATAAGAAAAAATATCATGAAATGTATACTCCTTTTAAAACTCTTTTCGTAAGGAATTTTATGGTACAGTTCTTAAAACTTTTGGACTCATATATTTACATAAAAATTAAAGTCAAAGCCTCAACTCGAAAAAGTAAAACGTTATATAAAAAAATATTGAGGGAGTATTATAATAATTAAAAGATTCAATACTTGATTTTTCATTATTAATGATATTTTCCTAAATTGAGTTTCGATGCAACGGACCAATCATATCGTTCGGAAAGTTCCTCCTTTATATATATATATATATATATTCATATATTGACTAGTAGGTGAATGACTTTTTGTGCATTTAAAGAAGTGGCAAAAGTGTGTGTCTTGGATCCTTTGATCCCATTACCATCTCATACGCAGAGCGGATCGTGTTTTAAAGAGTTTGATTTACTATTTGCTTGGCAATACCTTACAAATATAATTGAAACCTGGATAATTTATTTTTTTACCTTATGAAGTCATTCAATTTACGTGTTGTTGATGACATGATGCAAATTTGGTAGTAACTTTGTTTCCGTTTTGGTATTTGTATCGACTATTAGTATTACTACCTTAATTTTTTTAAAATATATGGAACTACAAGCTTTTAATACCCTTCCTTTGTCATAACATGTTATAACTTTAACTTGTTGGTTCTTACCTAATTCGCTGAAATGACTGTAATCCCCTAGAAATTTTAACGCAATACAGTGGCGGAAACACTGTAGAGTTGGGATTAAAACACACTGACAAACTATATCTTATTAAAAGAAATGGTAAGTCAATACAAAGGCCTCTTTTTACAAAAGGGCTAAAAAGAAAATTCTTCAAACGGGTTATACAAAAATCCATAAATTACAAGAATGAAGAAAGAGTAGGATCCACGCTACTCGCTAGCTCACACCCAAAACCCAGCAGCAAATACCTGTCATGTTATAAACATAACAGCCACGTCAGTGGGGAGTAACTCGGACGTTCTCCCAGCCATATTATATCATATGAAAAATAATAGTATTATTATATCAAAATACTTAAAAAGAGAAAACATTAAAACGATATAATAAAAATAAGCTTTCGAAGATAACTTAAAGCACTTGCCAACCTGCAAGTCAAAATCAATCGATAATATAAATATTCAAAAATGACGTTATGGAAATTTGATCGGTGTGCACAAGGCTAGACTTTCACTAGGATAATACTAAAAACTAGCTTCGAGAACTGTAGACTTAACTCATAACAGAATCCAGTCTCTAACTAGGCAACTCAACTATAACAGGACTGCGTGCAGCGAGGTCCTGGTTTAAGTAGTATACACCCCTCCTGGATACAAACCATATCCAGTTCAACCCGACGCGACTTATACGATGCGATATCTAAGTTTAAGGTAAATATACACTCTCCTTAACACAAACCATGCTCAGTTCAACAACCAATGCGCCCCATAAAGACACACCAGCCTTACAGTTGATGGCAAAACGTACATCCCAGACTATATTACTCTAACCCCACACTTGACTTTATTCCATAACTTCAAAACAGCCATTATCGATAATCAAAAGATAAAAATCATTATGAATAATAAGAAGATAAAAGAAATAAACATTTTATATCAAAATGGAAACTTTCTATAAATAGAAACTTGCTATTTTTAGATACTTACTTAAAATAGAAATTCTTATAGAAAATACGTAAGTTACTAAAATTAGTGAAATGTATTAAAAATAGCATTTCTAACGAAACTAACATTTTATTATTATCGTCGTTATCGTAACTTTAATACATTTCTAAATTCGTTACTCAAAATATAAATAAAATATAATAATTCGTTATATAGTATTTTATAAATAATTTAGGAAGTCGAGTTAAAACAATAAATCTTAGAAAAGAGATATTTTAAGAAAAACGATTTCAAAATTAATTGAGTCAACGAGTTTTATAAATGAAATGAATTTTATAAAGGTTTTAAATTATTTTTAAGAAATAGCTTTGATTTATAAATAATACAAATTTTCATAAAAATAGTCAATCGGAAACCAATAGGAAATTATTAGTGAAAATAGTCTCGACTAAAATGTATTTAAAACTAAATCGACTATTTTCTCATTTATTAGTATAAATCGTAAAACGAAAATTAATTTATTAAACAAGTATACAAATCTCGATTATAATATGAAAATACGATTTGGAGTTAAAAATTAGAAATTAACGAAATATGACGAAAATATGAAATCGATATTATTTAGTTACTTGTATCACGATAACCGACAAAATATTATAACGATCGCAAATAATAAAATTACGAACGATTTATAAAACGATGTCGAAAGTTGTAGAAATATTTATAAGGCATACGATTTAAAATTAATATTACTAGCAATAATAAATAGCTAAAATTAGAAAATTGAAGTTAAAATATTTACTACATACTACTACTCAAACATACGATATAAAATCGAGTAACGTCCTAAAGTTACCTTGAGTCAAAATTCGAATCAATCTCGTACATGTCTACTTGCATAGTCCGATTTCCAAATCTTCAATTGTACGCAATAACCTTCACGACGAGAATCGCTAGCCTTCCAAGTATGCTCCACTTCAGATTCGAGACAAAAGAAACAGAAACGAAGAGATCTGAATAAGGAATGTTGGAATAGAAGATGGAGAAGCGGGGAATCGCAAAAACAGAGTTTATGAGACGAACAAACGCAGCAACACAAACGATGACGACACAGACACAAGCCTCGAAGAGGGAACGAGAAAAAGAAGAACGAGGGAGCTGAACAAGATAGAAATAGAGCATCAATTGAATCGCAACAGGTAATGAAAAGAAGATAAAAAGAACAGCAGCAGGTACATCGAAACCAAACAGCAACACGGAATGCAACGAAACACAGCAAACATAGACGGAACAAACATAGGAACGAACGGAAAACGCAGAAAGAAGAACAGAAGGAGAAGACATGGACAGAAGACAAAGGAAAATAAGAGTAAGGTTATGTAGAAGAGGGTCTGGTTAATCGACCCACAAAGAAGCACAAAACAAAACAGTGGCAGGGGCAAAACGCAGACACGACATCAAAACGTGATAGCAGCAGGTGCGTAACAGCAACACGAAAACAGCAACGACAGATCCGAATCGACAAATGCAGAAGCAGAATGACAAGACAGAAGTATAAGAACCGAACAAAGAAGAAGAAGAAAAGAAGGACGGGATATCGAACAACAACGACAACAAGAAGCACGAAAAGAAGGGGAGGAATAAGAAGAAAGCGGAGAAGAAACAGCACACGCAGCAGTAAATGAAGAATAAAAGAGTTATAACGAAAAAGAAGAAGGAGATCTCACGATAAAAGCAGCAGAAGAGTAACGCCAGCAGCGGGAATTAATGTGAACAGCAGCAAAACCGACATAATCAGCAGCAGCGAACAGTATGCAAACCGAAGGAGAAAAGGACGAGGAAAAAGGAGAAGAGGAAGAGCATGACAGCAACAAACAGTAGCAGCCGGCAGCAGCAAACAGACGCAGCAGCACCAAAAAAAACGTAAACAGCAGGAGGAGGATAAGTGAGTGTAATAAAATCAGAACAATCATGCTGGTACGCCGATGACGGAGTATCTAAGCATTTGGTGGCGCAGAAATGGAGAACAAAGAAAAGAGAGGGGGAAAGCATGGGAGGAGATACAACGAATGGGGGAAACGGTGGAAGCCAAAAAGAAAAAAAAGAGGGAAGAACGTTAAATGGGAAGACAGTGAAAAGGGGTGAGAAATGAATTAAGCAAGTGTAGCGGTGGAAGTAGAATAGGCCAAAGGAAATGAATGTATGTAACAATAGTAAGGGGACACATACAACGAGAAATCGGGAAAGGGAATGAATCCTCTCCAATAAATGAATCGGTTTAGAATTACGAATTAAATGAATTCCGTAACGAAAAGCTGACTGACCCAATAATTGAATTAAAAGGAGTTAATAAAATTATATAAATAATCGGGCCGACAAATAAAGTGAGTAAATAAAGTACTCGAGACGAAAACAAAGTTGATAGAAATAAATAATTAGACGATGAAATAATATTTCCCGATAAATAGTAAATTTTCGATAAAACGAATTAGATTGATTTCTGAAAGGAAATAAATATTTTGACGAAACTTTAAAATAATGAACTTCGAGTCGAAAATAGAATTTCGAGGTTAAATATAAATAAATAAAAAGAATTTAGAATTTAAAATTGTCGGAATAGGTTTTCGATAAGAATTAAAATAATTGTATAAAATAAATCGAAACAAAATTAAAAATATGTTTTATATATAAGAAGTGTTTCCAAGTCAAATAGAATTTTAGGAGTTTGAAACGATTAAATGAGAACTTCATTTTATAATAATTTTAAGAATTACGAGTTAAATCGTAAAAATAACAATACGAACATAAATTTAATTTAATTTAATTTATAAAAATCATGGGTGTTACAATCTTCCCCACTAAAAGAAGTTTCGTCCTTGAAACTAACAAAAACATAATAATATAATGAAAAATAAGGTTATATCATTTGAACAAAAGGAGAATGCAAGTCGCATCACAATCTCGGTTTAGAATTTTTTTTTTACAACTTCAAACGTGATATGAAATCGAATCAAAGACAAAATTTATTTCAAGATAATTTGGGCTTAGCTACCCAAAGTTTAAAATCACTTAAATTAATAAAATCGTAAGTTCAAGATTATTCGATAAATAATGACGATAAATAATATTTGTAAACGAACTCGAGGGGAGACTACCCAAATATTTTCAAAGTAACTGTAAAACGTTTTAATTAATAACTCGACAATACTTTGTTTAAGACCAAACAAACATTTGAGAAATCAAGTTTTGTAGTTAGTAAATAAGAATCGAATCAGTCCACAAACAATTTAAATAACAGATTTAAAGTCTAACGACAATAAAACAAAAATTTAGACGTACGAAGTTTTTTCGAAAATATCAAATCGTTTTACATAATAATCTTATAAAAATCAAAATATTTGCAACCAAGAAAGTTTTCATAAAATCTCGATCACTTAAAAATCAAAATTAAAATTTTAAACAATTTCGGAATATTTAAAATAAATTATTAAGGTATTTTGAAATATGACGAAATATATGTTATCAACCAAAACAAAACAAAACGAAGTATAAAGTTTTGAAATTTATAACTCAAAATGTTAAAATTTCACAATAGCCCAAAATTTCAAAATAGTCAAACTTTTCATAACATAGGTTCGGGAAAATGATAAACTGATAAATAGAGTCAGAGTCAACAACAAATCGAAACAGAAATTTTCAAACCCGATAAAGAAGTTAAGGGCAAATTGGCCGAAGAAGAAGCAGGATTTGATAAAAGTTAAGGGGAGGAACGAAATTGAGAGTCAAACAGAGCTCCCAAGGAATTACAGAAGAAGTTAACCATCTCATGATTCCAGGTACGATTGCCGCAACACGGGTTCCTAATTTTCATTATATAACGTTAAGTCCAACGCTAGGCGCTAGGTGGTACTACTCAATCATAATCTCTAAAAACGTCTAATAATGTGATTATCCAATCGTTCAATCGATACGGTACTAATCCACAATGCTCTAGAATCTAATCTTATTACTTAAAATTCCAACGATTATCAACAAACCCAAACTTGTAACGATAAAGCTCTTACATTCAAAGCTCCAAAGGTTTGAACTCGAGGTATACCCCAAAATTCCACGAGTAAGGAACACTAACAAGATCCACCAATTCACAATGTCCGGACACAAAAACTTCAAAATGATCATCAACATATTTTTTAACATCATCACTAGACAGAGGTTAGTAAAGTACGCCAAACCTTAAACACACTCAGCCTGACATGTAACGACAAATACTCACATCTTCAAACACGTCATTCGACTAAGGTTTATGAGAATTCCATCAAATTTCATATCGTAACAGCGAAACCACTAAAATATTTATTAAATCAACGAAGCCACAATCTCGTTGGTCTAAGGTTATAACAGTCCCAAAGATGATCCGTATTATAATATTCCTCAAAACAGCACAATAAAACCAAACTGTGATTGTGCAAGATAGTTCTCTTCTCTAGGGACAACAACAATTTATCCCAAGTTAGATCACTCAACTCCAAAGTTCATAGGTTACAACCTTAAACGACGATCAACGATTTAATCCTTAAGAAATACGGGTAATCTATGTCAACCAAAATTTCTAACAACATTAATGAAAACCTTCAATGGTACCACAACACTCAGTCTAACACCTTAAACAATACTCTATGATCTCAAATATTCGCGATGCATTAATTAAATAAGCATTAGGTAAATAATCCAAGGTAATATTATGAGTTACCCTTAGTTTGGTTCTAGGTTAGGTACTAGGTATCCATCAAATATGACATACTCTCTTACTACTCCCAAATATATCCAACTCTAAGTACGCCAAAATAATCAAGGTAACCTATAACCCAAGGTTCAGTGTCTAAAGTATCATCCTAATTCCACCAAGCAACATTTTGCTATTCAAATTAATCCACAAGAATTTCTTACTTGCTTAGAAAGTAGGGCAGACTCAAAATCCTCAAACCAAGTAACAAGGGTTTGCTAAACCTCAAACATCTATAACACGGGTTCACTAAGACAGAATCCGGTCTAACCAAAGAATCTCAAGAGAAAGAAGAGAAAGATGGTAGAATAGAAGAATAGAACAAGGATTCACCAAGAGAATGAAGATGAGAATATATAAGAGAAGAATTGGAAGAATTAGAGGAAGGAAGAAAAGAATCGATGATCCTATATCACTAAGTTCTTGAACCAGAAGAGAATCTTCGGGCCTCCCGAGTTCACGAGGGAATCCAAAATGGATTACTTCATCTTCTTGTAGAGGAACGAGCACACAAGTCATGGGTCGCTCCATCTGGATTTACTGCGACATCATGGAACATGAATCTACTCTTGATCATCTTGCCTGTAGCTTAAGTAAACTAAACCGGAGCTAAAAGTCATTATCGAAATCTTTCTTGGAGCACCAAGTAGTCCACTCGAGTCGGTAGGCATTGAGAGTTCTAAGCAGGTCTTGTTCCGATCTGGAGCAGCACATCAGCATCCTGTTCTTTCATCTTCTTCTCGACACAAAATGAACAAATATTCAATGCTAGTCATTGAGTTACAAAAAACATGTAAGCCTAACAATTAAGTCCTTACTTTGTTTCTACCCATCTCTCACTAATATTTCTTTAATGTTCAAATCATTTACTGGTGTTTTTCCTAAAATCAGGTGTAAGCGTCGGGAGCAACAATGCTCTGATACCAACTGTAATCCCCTAGAAATTTTAACGCAATACAGTGGCGGAAACACTGTAGAGTTGGGATTAAAACACACTGACAAACTATATCTTATTAAAAGAAATGGTAAGTCAATACAAAGGCCTCTTTTTACAAAAGGGCTAAAAAGAAAATTCTTCAAACGGGTTATACAAAAATCCATAAATTACAAGAATGAAGAAAGAGTAGGATCCACGCTACTCGCTAGGTCACACCCAAAACCCAGCAGCAAATACCTGTCATGTTATAAACATAACAGCCACGTCAGTGGGGAGTAACTCGGACGTTCTCCCAGCCATATTATATCATATGAAAAATAATAGTATTATTATATCAAAATACTTAAAAAGAGAAAACATTAAAACGATATAATAAAAATAACCTTTCGAAGATAACTTAAAGCACTTGCCAACCTGCAAGTCAAAATCAATCGATAATATAAATATTCAAAAATGACGTTATGGAAATTTGATCGGTGTGCACAAGGCTAGACTTTCACTAGGATAATACTAAAAACTAGCTTCGAGAACTGTGGACTTAACTCATAACAGAATCCAGTCTCTAACTAGGCAACTCAACTATAACAGGACTGCGTGCAGCGAGGTCCTGGTTTAAGTAGTATACACCCCTCCTGGATACAAACCATATCCAGTTCAACCCGACGCGACTTATACGATGCGATATCTAAGTTTAAGGTAAATATACACTCTCCTGAACACAAACCATGCTCAGTTCAACAACCAATGCGCCCCATAAAGACACACCAGCCTTACAGTTGATGGCAAAACGTACATCCCAGACTATATTACTCTAACCCCACACTTGACTTTATTCCATAACTTCAAAACAGCCATTATCGATAATCAAAAGATAAAAATCATTATGAATAATAAGAAGATAAAAGAAATAAACATTTTATATCAAAATGGAAACTTTCTATAAATAGAAACTTGCTATTTTTAGATACTTACTTAAAATAGAAATTCTTATAGAAAATACGTAAGTTACTAAAATTAGTGAAATGTATTAAAAATAGCATTTCTAACGAAATTAACATTTTATTATTATCGTCGTTATCGTAACTTTAATACATTTCTAAATTCGTTACTCAAAATATAAATAAAATATAATAATTCGTTATATAGTATTTTATAAATAATTTAGGAAGTCGAGTTAAAACAATAAATCTTAGAAAAGAGATATTTTAAGAAAAACGATTTCAAAATTAATTGAGTCAACGAGTTTTATAAATGAAATGAATTTTATAAAGGTTTTAAATTATTTTTAAGAAATAGCTTTGATTTATAAATAATACAAATTTTCATAAAAATAGTCAATCGGAAACCAATAGGAAATTATTAGTGAAAATAGTCTCGACTAAAATGTATTTAAAACTAAATCGACTATTTTCTCATTTATTAGTATAAATCGTAAAACGAAAATTAATTTATTAAACAAGTATACAAATCTCGATTATAATATGAAAATACGATTTGGAGTTAAAAATTAGAAATTAACGAAATATGACGAAAATATGAAATCGATATTATTTAGTTACTTGTATCACGATAACCGACAAAATATTATAACGATCGCAAATAATAAAATTACGAACGATTTATAAAACGATGTCGAAAGTTGTAGAAATATTTATAAGGCATACGATTTAAAATTAATATTACTAGCAATAATAAATAGCTAAAATTAGAAAATTGAAGTTAAAATATTTACTACATACTACTACTCAAACATACGATATAAAATCGAGTAACGTCCTAAAGTTACCTTGAGTCAAAATTCGAATCAATCTCGTACATGTCTACTTGCATAGTCCGATTTCCAAATCTTCAATTGTACGCAATAACCTTCACGACGAGAATCGCTAGCCTTCCAAGTATGCTCCACTTCAGATTCGAGACAAAAGAAACAGAAACGAAGAGATCTGAATAAGGAATGTTGGAATAGAAGATGGAGAAGCGGGGAATCGCAAAAACAGAGTTTATGAGACGAACAAACGCAGCAACACAAACGATGACGACACAGACACAAGCCTCGAAGAGGGAACGAGAAAAAGAAGAACGAGGGAGCTGAACAAGATAGAAATAGAGCATCAATTGAATCGCAACAGGTAATGAAAAGAAGATAAAAAGAACAGCAGCAGGTACATCGAAACCAAACAGCAACACGGAATGCAACGAAACACAGCAAACATAGACGGAACAAACATAGGAACGAACGAAAAACGCAGAAAGAAGAACAGAAGGAGAAGACATGGACAGAAGACAAAGGAAAATAAGAGTAAGGTTATGTAGAAGAGGGTCTGGTTAATCGACCCACAAAGAAGCACAAAACAAAACAGTGGCAGGGGCAAAACGCAGACACGACATCAAAACGTGATAGCAGCAGGTGCGTAACAGCAACACGAAAACAGCAACGACAGATCCGAATCGACAAATGCAGAAGCAGAATGACAAGACAGAAGTATAAGAACCGAACAAAGAAGAAGAAGAAAAGAAGGACGGGATATCGAACAACAACGACAACAAGAAGCACGAAAAGAAGGGGAGGAATAAGAAGAAAGCGGAGAAGAAACAGCACACGCAGCAGTAAATGAAGAATAAAAGAGTTATAACGAAAAAGAAGAAGGAGATCTCACGATAAAAGCAGCAGAAGAGTAACGCCAGCAGCGGGAATTAATGTGAACAGCAGCAAAACCGACATAATCAGCAGCAGCGAACAGTATGCAAACCGAAGGAGAAAAGGACGAGGAAAAAGGAGAAGAGGAAGAGCATGACAGCAACAAACAGTAGCAGCCGGCAGCAGCAAACAGACGCAGCAGCACCAAAAAAAACGTAAACAGCAGGAGGAGGATAAGTGAGTGTAATAAAATCAGAACAATCATGCTGGTACGCCGATGACGGAGTATCTAAGCATTTGGTGGCGCAGAAATGGAGAACAAAGAAAAGAGAGGGGGAAAGCATGGGAGGAGATACAACGAATGGGGGAAACGGTGGAAGCCAAAAAGAAAAAAAAGAGGGAAGAACGTTAAATGGGAAGACAGTGAAAAGGGGTGAGAAATGAATTAAGCAAGTGTAGCGGTGGAAGTAGAATAGGCCAAAGGAAATGAATGTATGTAACAATAGTAAGGGGACACATACAACGAGAAATCGGGAAAGGGAATGAATCCTCTCCAATAAATGAATCGGTTTAGAATTACGAATTAAATGAATTCCGTAACGAAAAGCTGACTGACCCAATAATTGAATTAAAAGGAGTTAATAAAATTATATAAATAATCGGGCCGACAAATAAAGTGAGTAAATAAAGTACTCGAGACGAAAACAAAGTTGATAGAAATAAATAATTAGACGATGAAATAATATTTCCCGATAAATAGTAAATTTTCGATAAAACGAATTAGATTGATTTCTGAAAGGAAATAAATATTTTGACGAAACTTTAAAATAATGAACTTCGAGTCGAAAATAGAATTTCGAGGTTAAATATAAATAAATAAAAAGAATTTAAAATTGTCGGAATAGGTTTTCGATAAGAATTAAAATAATTGTATAAAATAAATCGAAACAAAATTAAAAATATGTTTTATATATAAGAAGTGTTTCCAAGTCAAATAGAATTTTAGGAGTTTGAAACGATTAAATGAGAACTTCATTTTATAATAATTTTAAGAATTACGAGTTAAATCGTAAAAATAACAATACGAACATAAATTTAATTTAATTTAATTTATAAAAATCATGGGTGTTACAATGACAAATAGATGTACACAAGAAATGTAAGCAGTAAGTTAGGAAACACACTATTTTATTTTTGTGACATGGCATCAATGAGACCATGACTAGCTTTTTAAGCTGATGGGTTTTGAACCCATGTCATGAATATCATCCCTCGTCGACTTTACCAGAAAAGCTATCTTTGGCCGGAGATATTGGAACTTTTCAAAAAATTTCCTCCCGATGTGAATTGAAGTTAATCTTATGCTTTTGCTCCTCAATCAGATTGACAACCTTCTAAAACCAAGAAATGAAATCCATGACTCATGTAAAGTGGCACCTCAGAAGAAGTGGAGTTCTAGTGAAAGTACCATCTATTAACGAGCTCAAAGAAGTGGGAGACTCAAAAGAAGAGGGTTCTTCGAAAGAGAGGAAGCCTACAAGGGAGAGACTAAAGAAGAAAAAATGGTTTAACATCCACTTAAAGGCGGACAAAAGAAAGTCATGCTAAGCAAAATGTTGTAGGTTGTAACATCCTTTGTTCATTTTATAGATCATTGTATCTTTAATATGTGTAGTGGCATGCATGGTGTTTGTCACCGTAGGAGTAACCAAGTTAAGACACTCACACATTTCAAAGGACATACGTGGAGGTAACCAGATTGCTTCCTCTACCAAGGTGATTCAAAGTATATGTCAACAAACCCGCTGTAGAGAGGCTTGCGAAAGTACTATAAGTTCATCGGTTGGTAACACCTTTGACCCTAGAGAGTTTATAAAAAAACTTTATAGGTGGTCAAGGAGGAAATTGGCAAGGCCTTGGATAAATCCTGTGCTTTTTTTTCTTTTCAAACAAACATATTTTACAAAATCATTATTTACTTTTTTACAATAATTCATACAAATAAATATAACTAGAATTAAACTGTACTTCATGCTTCTTTTTTTACTCGTATTCACAAAATGACAAAGTAAGAACACATGAACACAGATGTGATATTGCCCGTGTAACAAGGATCACCGCCTATCACAGAGGAATATGCACACAGTTGGTGCAAAAGCTTTGCAGTAGTACGCGAGAAAATGGTAACTGATCGTACTAAAAACAAATTTTATGTAGTCTAATAAGTTCATGTTTAATTATGATTGATCAAAGAATTATTGTCATCTTATTATGTCATCTTATATTTTCGTGGTGCAAGTGTCAAACTCTCGTGGCTAGACTATTTGCCACGGTAAATTTTTCGTGGCACAAGTAGTCGTGGCAACAAAATTTCCGTGGCGCAAGTGATGATTTGTTATAGTGTATATATATATTATAGACAAATGAACATCCAAATAAGGAAGGGCCTTTTTAGTTCAAATGTTTGACCGAACTCGTAGAAGGAACGAGAGGCCACCTTTAGTTCAAATATGGATTCTAAAATTGTTGTTAGATCTAATGAGACGCAAAGACAGATGAAAAAAGAACATTTAAAAAAGAAGGCAGAACTAGAAAACAGTCAAAGAGAGCTTGAGTTTGAAAGGGAGAACTTGACTGAAGATATTTTGCGTAAAAATTATTGGAAAGATTACTCCAGAAATTGCAAAATAATATTTATGTTAAAGGTATGTGCGTTTATCCTTTCATTTTTTAATGTAAAAAAAGGATTTTCTACAGTGCCTCTATGTTTTTAGCTTCTCAATATGTGTGGACATGACATAGGTCCACCCCGACGCGGCCAAACGCAGCTTTGGGGAGGCGAATGAATCTCATGTGAGATGAATCTCGATTAGGAACTCGTAGTAACGGCGCTTGTGTAGGAGTAACGAGAATATAGGAGGAGTTAAGGTGTTGTATTTTTGGTATGGTTTGCCTATGGTTTGCTAGAGATTCGAGTTATGAATGTTGTGTGTGATTGTTGTTGGGAATTCTATGTATGAATTGAATGTTGTAATTGTGTTGCGAGGGTAGGGTATTTATAGGATGTGATACCCGACTTAGGATAGAAGATTGGTATCTTGCAAAGGAAGAAAGCAACCGTTTGGGGTGAAGTATGATTTCGCTTGTGGATAAGAAAAGGTTACATGTAAGGGAAGAAACACCCTATTTTCAGCTGGAACAAGGGTCACTCGATCGAGTAGTTTACAGCACTCGATCGAGTGCCCGGTTTGACGTTAGATTTGACGGTTTTTATGGGCTTACTCGACCGAGTGGCCGGTCCACTCGATCGAGTGGGTCTGAGCCGGGTAAAGTATCCTTTTGGAGATCGACTTTTATCTTTAAGGGAGAGTTTTGGTTGTGCACTTCTTCTCCATGGCTGATTTTTGTGAAGAATTGGACTTCCAACCGGATTCTCGCATGTCGCGTGACAGATTTTCTGTCTCGGAAGTGTCTTTGACCAGCGTTTGACCCGGTCGCTAAAAGATGGTTTTGCCCGTGGTCTCGGTTTTGACCCAAATTAGCCTCATTTGATTGGAAACGACCCACTGGGCCTGAATTTGAGGTCGGTTTGGTGAGATTTTTACTCCTTTAAAAGCTCGCACCAATTACTATTGATTCTGAGTCCCAAATCGAGCGTTCTAGGTCATGTTTACGTCCGATCATCATCGGGTGTTTTTTGGAAGCTGCTATAGACACCTGGCGGTCAAAATCTGGGTGTCTACAGAGCCCCCACTCTGACTGAGGCTTGGTCAAGGCGAATGTCAGAGTAGCTACCAGGCCAATCGAGGATTAAGACCTGGTAGACTTCCAGTCGGGTCGTTTATAGTCCATTAGTCTCGCGTAAATGGGCTCGCCAGCCATAATATAGAAATCATACTTGAGTTGATGCTAATAGCTCCGTGGGGACTTGCCTAAGAAGCCTTGGGTGTGCCCGTTTGCAGACACATCACATATTGGAGCTGCGCGGGAGCTTGCCTAGGAAGCTATGGGTGTGCCCGTTTGCAGACACATCCTGTATTTTTCGCTGGGGAGTTTTTAAAGAGCTGCATAAGCTTGCTTCCAAAGTCTTGGGTGTACCTGTATGCTTACACATAGCAATTCGTATGTAACATTTAGGCGAAACACCGACTGACGCTGATGAAGTAAAAAATTTGATGATGATTTTTTTTTAGAAAATTCGTAAAAATGCTGATTGATTTTTTTTGAAAATGTTTAAAGATTTTTTTTTCTTTTTTAATTGAAAATGGAAGTGCTCGGGATGACTTGATTCTTGTATCAGACTTTGAGAAGGATTCCTAATGCCTTTTTTGGGTTGAGCCTATACCCACGCGAATTAGGAGACATGATGAGAATCCCTATTCCTAAGGCAATTAGGAAAGGTTTTTCTATTATAAATAGAGGGTTCCTTGCTTTTAATTTTCATATCTCAATTCGAATCTTCTTTTCTTTTTCTCAAAAATCTTTTAGACTTTTAAGAAAATGTTCTTGCTATGGGTATCGAACATTTGACCGCAATGCTTCAGGCATGGTCCCAGTATTTTCGGGATTAAGACAAAGTTCAGCTAACTCAAATGGGAATTACTGCTTTATTCCCGCTCCAACGACTTAGGGTAGACTCACACTTTCTGGATGCTTGCCTATCCTTTTGGGATACTATCCACCACGTTTTCGCATTTCCTCGAGGAGAAATATGTCCCCTTCCTGAAGAGATCGCAGCCATTGGCGGTTGGTGCCCTAATGCTCGTCCTGTCATTCCCTCGTTTTATCCCGATCCAAGGAGGAGATTGATAAGTGTCGTTTGTAGTGCCTATTTTGCTGTATTTTGGTCCCATTTTCCTTGTGGAATCGCTCCTTGGGAGCGGTTCATGGGCTACTTATGCCTCCTCTAGCTCGTTTCAGGTTCCAGAGACCATCATGATGAGTTGGAGCGATTCCGACTCAATACATACACTTTTCGGAGCCAACGAAGAGGAGGAATGATCACTCGATGCTTTGGATTCGACCCCGAGACCATGGGACCCAATACCGAGCCTCCGAGACCCGAACCCGAGTCCCGAGAATCGATGAGAAGTCCATGTGAAGCAAGGGGGAACCTTAAAGATCATATTGGAGGCCTACAAGACTCATCCCCGACGGGTATGGCCTCATCCCGTCCGGGATGAAGTGCACAAATGAGGAGTCTCCTGTTTTGGGTCCGTCCCGGTCGGGACCACTCCCTTCCCGGTCGGGACCGGTCCTTCCCGGTCGGGACCACTCCCTTCCCGGTCGGGACCGGTCCTTCCCGGTCGGGACCAGGGTGCTGTAACCCGCAACTCTTCTTTTCTTCCTCCTTCATTCTTGTAACCCTATAAATACTTCCCTCTTGTATTGTTTATGCATCTTACCCTACTCTACCTTACCCTAAATTGTTTATAGGCCTATCTTAAGATTTGTAAACCCTAATTAATCTCTCTTAATCTTTAGTTAATCCTTAGTTAATCCAAGTTTAATCTTGTTGTAATTAGTTCTTGTATTGAGAAGATTCTTGAAGACTCATCCAAGATTGACAACCTTGGAGATTATTTGGGTTTCTTATTAATGCAAGTTTCCACCTTTTTTTTCCTCTTGTTGATGGTATAATCTTCTCTACTCTTGTTCTTGTTTATTTATTCAAGTTTGAATCTTTACCTAGTGTTCCTTGTTATTGTTCATATTGTTCTTGATAATGGATGTTAGGGTTATGATGTTGTTTCCTCTTATTGTTGTTTGTTTCTTCTTGATTATGGGTGAGTAGTTATCTTGTGGGTTAGTAGGGGGATTAAGGGTAGAATATGGGTGATTAGGGTTTGATTAGGGGTAAAGGGTGAATCTTTGTTGTTAGTCACATAATGGGCACTCTATGTGTTTGTTGATTTGCTTGTGTGAGTAGTAGTGACCAATGCTTCCCATTCTTGTGTTCATCTTCTCATTGTGTGTCTATTTTGTGATTATGTTTAGAATATTCGTTATACATATAATGTGGACTAGGGTTTAGACGCCATCAAACGCGAACCCACCTTGACATCGGTCTAAGTAGCGAGAGCCCGGACCGACTCTAGCAACTAGGAGACACCTACACCCTTGATTACCCAAGTCATCCTACTACACTTATGAACCCGACCTAACCCACTTCTTTCCATATTTGATTTCATCTTATTAGTTAGTCATCATTTCCTTAGTTTGCTAATTAGTTTGATCTTTAGTTATTCCGTTTTAGCATTGTATTAGTCTAGTTCATTGTTAGCCGAGTTTTACCTCTTCCACCACCATAGTTTACCAATTATCGCTTCCTTTGTGTTTGTTTGTGTGACCTAGTCTTGTTTGTGAGTGGACTTAGTCTAGACTTTACTAAACCGTCTCCGTGGACACGACCCGACTTACCCTAACTACCGTTAGGTTAGTTGGTTATATTATTTGATCGGTAGGATAGACGGCAAATCCCCTCCATCAATTTGGCGCCGTCGCCGGGGACGGTGCATTGTTTAGACTTAGTTTGCTTATAGCTAGACTTTGTTACCCTTATTTGTGCCATTCTATCATCTCTTGTGCATATTCTCTAGATTTTTCTTGTTTCCTTAGTTTTATTTCCTTCTTTTCTCTTTGTCTCTCGATTGTGCTTGTTTATTGTCGTTACCTAGTGCCCATAAAGCACTAGGTGTTCTCACGTTTGTTCTAGTGCGTAGTGTATGCCTAGGCGGGGAGGCGAATTCTTTCTCTTTAATCCAGAGCCGGAAAGACTTTTTCGAGTCTTTCGCCAACGGACGATTAATCGGGCTAGAATCTCTCAACCAAGTGCAAGCAATACTCATCAAGAGCAAGCTCAAGGAAACGATTTTGAGGAAGCATCTCGAGAGACGGCCGAAGGGAATTTCACCAATCCCTTTGGATATTCTAGTCCTAGTTCCCCCTCTACATCTACTTCAACTCCGTCTTCACCACCATCTCCTTTACATCCAATTATGCCGAAGTTTTCGTCTCACTCCACATTTACGGAATATGTCTTGTCGGGACCGAATGCTCTACCGGCCGCTTATGCCGGAAATTTTATGGCCAAGACTCACTTCATCCAACTTGTGGAAAGGAATCAATTTAGTGGTTTGCCCACCGAAGACCCGCACCAACACATGGAGACTTTCTCCGATTATTGCGACGCTATCTCTCAACCCGGGGTTACACAAGATCAAATCCGATGGGTATTATTTCCATTCTCATTAATTGGAAAAGCGAAGCAATGGATCAAGAGTCTCGATAGGGCAACCATGGGCATCGACACTTGGAAAAAGCTTGCATTGGCGTTCTACCAAACATTCTACCCTCCGGAAAAGACTAATTTGCTTAGGGCCTCCATCACCGGTTTCCAACAACAGGATGAAGAGAGTCTTTATGAAGCTTGGGAGAGGTTTAAATCTTTGGTGAGATCGTGCCCCCACCATGGACTTTCACAATGGTTCTTAGTCCAACAATTTTGGAACGGACTTTATGAGGACTCAAGAACTATACTCAACATGGGCTCCAATGGTAGGTTCACCGAGGTCGATGATGACCAAACATGGGCAAGAATCGAGGAGATGGCGGTTCATAATTCTCAATATTCAAGGCCTAGGAAGGCAAATCGGGGAGGTAGGCACGAGGTTGATGCTATTACTCAATTAAGCAATGACCTTGGAGCTCAATTGAAGACACACATGGAGACCATTGATAAGAAGCTCCAAGGCCACCTCAATCAAGTTCAAAGCGTTAGTTCCTCCCATCAACACTCAATTCAAGAAGTGAATGCTTTGGGATTTGCACCTACTTTGCCTTATTATGGGATGTGTGACACTTGTGGAATCGTTGGTCATGATCCTATGCATTGTCGAGGAAGTGTGGAGCAAGTGAATGCCTTTCAAGCGTTCAAGCAAGGTGTCTCCTATTCCAATTAATACCAAGCTTCCAATCAAGTCCCTCAACAACAAGCTATGCAACCTCGTCCCTACATTCCACCTCCCTTAAGGGACAACAATCAAGGCTATCAAGGTTATGTGGTAATCCAAGACCCTTCAACAATTTCAAGCAAAATAACCAAGGTACCTTCCACAACAACAATCAAGGGTTCCAACAAGGGAACTTCAATCAAGGGGGTTTCCAAGGAAACCAAAACTTCCAAGGACAACAAAATTACAACCATGGCAATAATCAAGGCAATTCTCGTGGGTTCCAAGGGAACGGTCAACAACAAGCAACTCAAAGTCAACAACAACAAAGCAGCCTAGGAGCCGATCTCCTACTCATGACTATGGCATTCCTCTAGCCATCACCGATACTCCGCATAATCCACAATCTCCACCTCGAGATTTCAACGTTCAAAAGACTATGGTGGATTTGCATAAAAATCAAATGGAGATGTCAAAAAATCAACAAGAGTTCTATGCTTTTATTCAAAGGGACAACATGGCAAGAGATGCTCATACGAAGATGCTTGAGACCCAAATAGCTCAACTTGCATCGGGTAGCTCTTCAAGGCAAAAGGGGCAACTACCTCCTCAAGGTGAAACATCAAAACTACTTGACCATGTAAATGCTATTACCACGAGGAGAGGTACATCTTATAACCCTCCCCCACCCCCGAATGAGCAAAAGCCAACAAGAGAAGCTATGTCTCCAATTCAAGAAGACCAAAGCTTGGGAAATCCAATAGAGGAGCAAGTCGTATGGGAGATTGAGAAACCCCAAGAAGACAAGCTTCCTCCACTTCAAGAAAAAGACAAGAGCAAAAGGAAAGTGTCATTTGAGGAATCTACCCCGATTGAGCCAAATAAGTTCCATATCAAGTTGCCTTTCCCAACAAGGCAAATGAAGACCAAGGTAGATTCTCAATATGAAAAGTTCCTTGACACTGTGAAGAAATTGGATGTTAGTGTCCCATTCACCGAGCTACTTACCCAAATCCCGGCATATGGAAAATTTATGAAAGAAATCTTGGCTAGGAAGAGATCCATCGACAAGGAAGAGACCATTGCATTCACAAAGGTGGTGAGCGAGCTCATTCAAGGTTCTACGCTTCCAAAGTTGAAGGATCCGGGTAGATTCTCGATCCCTTGCACCATAGGCCACTACAAGATCGAAAGAGCATTATGTGATTTGGGTGCGAGTGTGAGCATCATTCCTTATTCTATTTGTTGTCGACTTGGGATGAATGAGCTTAAAAGTACTTCTATTACACTCCAAATGGCCGATAGTTCATTAAACCGACCATTGGGGATGCTAGAGGATGTGCCGGTGAGGATCGGGAAGTTTTTCATTCCGGTCGATTTCATCGTGCTCAATATGCCGGAAGATGCTATCACTCCCATTATCCTTGGGCGCCCATTTCTACACACCGCCGGTGCTATGATCGATGTGAAGAATGGTAGGATCACCTTCGAGCTAGGCGAAGAGAAGTTAGTGTTTGACCTCCAAGGCAACACTTCGCCTACTAATGATGAGTCTTGCAAAATGATCCACGCCACGAAAGACATTGATCTAGGGGGAGAGTCGAAACAAAGCTTGAAGAAGAACTCTTGTGAACTTGAGGATGATGACTCCGAGATTGGAGAGGATGAGTGCCCATTTAATGGGTTGGATGACAAGTTGAAAGGCAAGATGGAAGATGAGCCTCCCTTGGGGCCACACGAAGATAGATGGACGTTTGGGTACATCCCAAAGTACCAAAAGTATAAGTTCAAGCCATTGAACTTACAAGATCGGGATGCCCCAGGAACGTCGAGGCAAGGTCATGGAGAACCTTGGTATGTGGATACTTATATCTCAAGCTTGATTGAAGACTTTGCTAGAGCCTTCGATTTATTTCTTCGTGCCCTTGATGAAGATGGAGTAGGTCATAGTCTTGTTGAAAAAGATTGAAGAGTGCACCACCCTTGGTTTGACAGAGTTCCACAAGAACCGTCTCTTTGTATATATCTCTTTCCCTTGTAGTTTGTTTGGTTTTGTGAATTCCTCGACTATTTGGATTATTGATGAGCGATGTGAGGGAGGGAATTTGATGTGTGTATGAGCTTTGTTTGATAGGTGAAGTGAAGGTGATTCCTAGGGAGGAGTGGTCATTGTTTGAGCTTGGATCGTGTGAAGGGGAGTCGGTTTTTGAAGCTTGGAACAAGCTTTTGGGAGCTATAGAGGGTTAGGAGCCTCTTCCCGGCCGAGAAGAGGTAATCCCGTCCGGAATGGAAGGCCCATCCCGACCGGGAAGGATGTCATCCCGTCCGGGATGAGGTGCGCAAAAGATGGGTCTACTGACAGGTCATCCCGACCAGGACGAAGCCTTCTCGACCGGGACGAGCCGGTCATCCCGACCGGGACCACCCATCCCGACCGGGATGGACCCCCTGTCCTCCTTTGGCCTTTTCTTCGTCGTTTGAGCCCACCCAACCACTTTATACCCCCTCCCAACCTCCCTACATGTCCTTACTCTCTTTATATGACCCCTACACCTCATATACACATTTTCACCTCCCTTTCTCTTCACTTTACACCGACTTTCACATCAAAACCCACCTCATTATACCTTTGTGCTCCAACCATGGTTCCGTATCGCGATTGGGGAGGAAGAACAATGACGACGACAAGCAAAGTGCTTATATTGACTTATGAGACGATGGAGCGAGTGAGTTGGTAACCGTATGGTACAGCAACTATCCTCTCTTTTCCGTTTTTTATAGCTTGTCTTCTTTTGTTTGTTCCTCGCCCCTTATACACTTTTGTGTCATGGTGGCCCTCGGGGCCATGGTATTTGTTGCTCCCGACTCTCGATGATGTGACTACATCGAGAGTCATTTCAAAATCCAAATTTTTCAAGATTTTCACACTTTTTTGTAGGATTTAGTCGGATTTGGGCGGAATCCGGGCTAGGTGACTTGATTACACCTAGTCCTCCCCTCCCATATTTTTATTTCTTTCTTTTTATTTCTCCCCCTCTCTATATCATTTCTTTTTTCGGCCCACGGTGACTTGACTACACCCCGGCCGGACGCTTTCTACGCTTTTCTCCACTTTTTGATTTTTAGCTTTATTTTCGTAGTTTCTTTTCTTTTGTGCTCCCATGCACTACGGTCGAGCATGAGGACATTGCTCGGCTTAAGTGTGGGGGAGCGATTTTCTATCATAGTTAGTTTTATTTTCGTAGTTTTTCTAAAAATCTTTAAAAACCCTAAAAATTTGAAAATTTTTCACAAAAATCAAAAAGATTTTCTTTTGTGTGTTTTCCTTTTGTGTCGTTGTGTCGTATATTTGTTTTGTTGTGTGTGTTTTGCCTCCCTTTTCCTTATAGGTTGCTTAATCACCGTTAGTTTTGGAAAGCTTTCAAGACATCCGGTAACATCTTCTATCCCTTTCCGTCTTTATTTCTTGTGAAGTTTGGAGAAGGTTTGTGATGTGGTGTGCTCGGGTGGAGCTTTCTAATGCTTGTGGTTGATTTGGTGACTTGTTCGAAAGTTAGTGGTGGTTATTGTGTTGTTTATGTGTTTGTTTTGTTTTGATTTTGCTTTGTGGCCTTTTGTCTCTTTCTCTTTCGTTTTCGTCGCGTCTTTGTTTTGTGTTGTGTAGTTGTGTCTTGTGTGTAAATAGGTTTTCGAAAACCCGGTTTAGAGGCTAGTGTGCGAGTGTTTACTTTCCCTTCCTAGTAGTATAAATCGAGTCTTGGACTTTAGTCTAGTAGAATGACCCTAAATCAATGAATTCGTTGGTCCTTTACCTTGAGTCCACCTAGCTTACTAGGGATTTACTACGGGATTTGAATCTTGACCATTGACCACCCAAGGTGTGAAAAGGCCTTGGTTGCCGAGTCCCGTCCCCTAGGTGACCATGTTTGAAATTTGCTTGACTAGTCCAAGTTTTCCCCTTTTTGTGGGTTTGAAGGGAAGGGCCCGTCCCGACTTACCCATTCACCTACCTCCTACACATATCCACCAAATAAAATTGCAATTTGTTGAGTTCTCTTTTTCTTGTTACACAAAGAAATGCCAAAAAGCCAAATCAAGCCAAAAGGGCAAAAAAATAAAGAAAATGAAAGAAAGAAAAGAATGAAGAAAAAGAAAAGGCACAAAAGCCAAAAAGAAAATAGAAAAGAAGAAAAAGAAATGGCATGGCAAAATACAAAGCAAAAATGCAAAAGAAAAAAAAATGCCAAAAGAAAATCGTCTCACAAAAAGATCCTAACCCCACAAAAAATAAGCCTTTTTCCGACTTTTGACGTGAAGAGCCTACCAAAGGACCGAGTCCCTAGGAAGGATGATAGCGGCAAAAGTCGGTCTTCCCTCACTTTGCAAATATTTCCACCTTTTTACTTGGACTAGTTAGGCGGTTTTGGGCATGGAACGACCCTCTTGGCTCTTTGCTAAAGAGGGCGGGGTCTCACTTACCTACAGTGTCGACTAACACCGTGGTTCATCTTTTTTCCATCCCGCCGATCGTCCCGTGGTACATTCTTAGAAGGTTAGGAGGAACCGAGGTAAGTTACCAACGTTTTTATTGCTTTGTCGTCATACTATTAGGGTTTGGTCCATCTTGGTTTGTATTGCTAGCTCGGGAACATTGTCACTTGCCTTGAGTCCTAAACCGGTGCTTCTTTCACCGCTTGTTTGAGGGAAGCGGTATTTGTTTTCTTTTGGGTGCAACCGATCTTTGTTTATTTGTTTGTGTGTTTGTTGTTTATGTGTTTTGTGTCCGGTTGCATCCACAGTTTTGTCGCAAGACCCCACTTGCCTTGCGCAGTGCACTTTTCCCTCTAAGTGTACTCGCGTGAGTTGAAAGGGCGTAGGGTGCGCTAATACCCGCTCGGCTAGTCTAGTAGTTAGTTTGTGCTTACTCTAGGGGATAAGTGTAGGGGAGTTGATAAGTGTAGTTTGTAGTGCCTATTTTGCTGTATTTTGGTCCCATTTTCCTTGTGGAATCGCTCCTTGGGAGCGGTTCATGGGCTACTTATGCCTCCTCTAGCTCGTTTCAGGTTCCCGAAACCATTCATGACGAGTTGGAGCGATTCCGACTCAATACATACACTTTTCGGAGCCAACGAAGCGGAGGAACGATCACTCGATGCCTTGGATTCGACCCCGAGACCATGGGACCCAATCCCGAGCCTCCGAGACCCGAACCCGAGTCCCGAGAATCGATGAGAAGTCCATGTGAAGCAAGGGGAAACCTTAAAGATCATATTGGAGGCCTACAAGACTCATCCCCGACGGGTATGGCCTCATCCCGTCCGGGATGAAGTGCACAAATGAGGAGTCTCCTGTTTTGGGTCCGTCCCGGTCGGGACCAGACCTTCCCGGTCGGGATCACTCCCTTCCCGGTCGGGACCGGTCCTTCCCGGTCGGGACCAGGGTGCTGTAACCCGCAACTCTTCTTTTCTTCCTCCTTCATTCTTGTAACCCTATAAATACTACCCTCTTGTGTTGTTTATGCATCTTACCCTACTCTACCTTACCCTAGATTGTTTTTAGGCCTCTCTTAAGATTTGTAAACCCTAATTAATCTCTCTTAATCCTTAGTTAATCCTAGTTTAATCTAGTTGTAATTAGTTCTTGTATTGAGAAGATTCTTGAAGACTCATCCAAGATTGACAACCTTTGAGATTATTTGGGTTTCTTATTAATGCAAGTTCGCATCTTTTTCTTCCTCTTCTTGATGGTATAATCTTCTCTACTCTTGTTCTTGTTTATTTATTCAAGTTTGAATCTTTACCTAGTGTTACTTGTTATTGTTCATATTGTTCTTGATAATGGATGTTAGGGTTATGATGTTGTTTACTCCTATTGTTGTTTGTTTCTTCTTGATTATGGGTGAGTAGTTATCATGTGGGTTAGTAGGGGGATTAAGGGTATAATATGGGTGATTAGGGTTTGATTAGGGGTAAAGGGTGAATCTTTGTTGTTAGTCACATAATGGGTACTCTATGTGTTTGTTGATTTGCTTGTGTGAGTAGTAGTGGCCAATGCTTCCCATACTTGTGTTCATCTTCTCATTGTGTGTCTATTTTGTGATTATGTTGAGAATAGTCGTTATACATATAATGTGGACTAGGGTTTAGACGCCATCAAACGCGAACCCACCTTGACATCGGTCTAAGTAGCGAGAGCCCGGACCGACTCTAGCAACTAGGAGACACCTACACCCTTGATTACCCAAGTCATCCTACTACACTTATGAACCCGACCTAACTCACTTCTTTCCATATTTGATTTCATCTTATTAGTTAGTCATCATTTCCTTAGTTTGCTAATTAGTTTGATCTTTAGTTATTCCGTTTTAGCATTGTATTAGTCTAGTTCATTGTTAGCCTAGTTTTACCTCTTCCACCACCATAGTTTACCAATTATCGCTTCCTTTGTGTTTGTTTGTGTGACCTAGTCTTGTTTGTGAGTGGACTTAGTCTAGACTTTACTAAACCGTCTCCTTGGAAACGACCCGACTTACCCTAACTACCGTTAGGTTAGTTGGTTATATTATTTGATCGGTAGGATAGACGGCAAATCCCCACCATCAGAGATTAAGGGACTTTCTTGGCTTGTCACATGTTGAGACGGCCCGTATGGTGAAGGGAGATTCTGTTTCCTTATTTGATCTAGCCGATAAATTTATGAATTCTAGCGGTGTAAGAGTTACTCCCACTCATAGGCACAGGGCTTTCGCTTTCTGCATGCTACATTGATATGTCTTTAAAGGAAGAATGGAGGATGACTCGTGCTTGGGTCAAATTTGACTGATAGGTATAGTTGATCAGATGGAGACGGGTCACAGCCCGGCTTGGCTGACAACTGGGGAGATTATTACGGGCCTTGATGCTAGAAGACTTGACCTGGACAGATAATTGACGGGAAGTACCCGTCTTTTGCAGGTATTATCTCACGTTTTTTTTTCTCTTTTTTTTTTTTTGAATTCTGACGTACAGGGGGCCACTCGATCGAGTGGACCTGTCACTCGATCGAGTGACCTCGATAAAAACCTCCTGTTTGTTTCCAGCCGAGCCACTCGATCGATTCAGGCATGACACTCGATCGAGTGCCTGCCAGCGGACAGATTCTTACTTATGTAAATCCGGTTCTTCTTCTTTTCCTTTGTCAGATCTGGTTATCCGAGCGCTTGTCGATCATAGAGCCCTCGGTGAGCATATCCAAATATCGTAGTTGCCAGATTAGTTCAAGAAAATGGGGAATAAGCTCGAGCCATCACATAAATCGAACTTATTGAGATGAAGAATTAAAATTCCATGGTGGGCCCTTGATTAGATGGACCGTTATTTGGTGGTTTCTCTCGAAATTGAAGGGGCTATCTAAGAGAGACAAAGCTCGTTATTTGGTGATCTTGTCTTTGGATTGGACCGTTCATATCTATCCAGACCGCATCCTGAGGCAGTTCGGTTCGTTTTAGCAGATCCCCAAGACTGAAGCAATCATTAGCGTTTCGCTCCAATTGACGGACGCTATGTGTGACATGTGGCTATAATGTTGGTTTACCCGTGCCATATGGACTATACCCCGTCCTTGCCAGACCGTTTTGGTTTCGGAGTCATATCGAAAATGGGCTTTCGAGGAGTCTGAAGAGGCCCGTAAAGCGTTGAAGACTGACGAGGCTTTTGACTTGGTCCGTCGGGAAATGGTGAAAGATAATAGGGGGTTCTTTGATGAAGGGGAAACTCCCGCTACCCTTGTCCGACTGGAGTCGGGTCTTAAGTCAAAAACTAAGACTCGAGCTAAAGAGACCGGTGCTGTGACTCACGGGAGCGGCTAAGCCCCCAGACTGACTTGGAGAAAAGAGTTGGACCGAGACTAGCAGCCCGAGACAGATTGGTCCCGCGAGACCGGTTACTAGAAAAGGTGAGGGCTCGACTGAGGACCGAATGAGGCGACTAAGGACTCGAGTTCGAGGAAACAAGTCCGGGCTAAGAAGGTTCCCGTGGTGATTCGGGAGCGCTGACCTCCACGTCGTCGCCAGTGGACGGAAAAAGAAGTTAAAGACAAGGGAAAGGGCAAGATACTCTAGATGTCGAGCCCCTAGTTTTTATTATTTAAGTATTATTACTATTTATTTTAGTGTCGTGCTTTTCTTTGAATGTCTTTTGCAATTTGTAATTTTCCGAGTTTATCGATTTTTTTTGAAATAAATAAAGGAAGTCTATTAAAAACCGTTCCTGTTTCTTCCCCGATTGCAGTGGTTGTGCCCTTTTGAGGGGCTGCCTACGTATCCACTATTAGCGGAATCAAACCAAACGTAGTTCATATTTTTTTAGTAATTTGCAATCTTGAAATACACCGAGACTACTACTTCAAGATGTTGACAACAGTAGAATAAATAATTCTAGCTTTTGACTTGTTTTTGAAAGTTTATTTTAAGAAATGATTTTAATAAACTTTTTGCAAATGACATTGAGAAAGGGCTTAAGGGTAGTAACGCTTTAGCTGGTCCAAGTTGGTTGGGTTGAAAAACTCGTTCCCGTCCAGGTCTGTTAGCATCACAACTCCGCCTGATAGAATCTTTTTTACCAAATAAGGCCCGGCCCAATTGGGTTGGAATTTTTCCCTTGGGTCTACTGGCAACAAGGCTCGAACAAACTTGAGAACCAAATCCCCTTCTTTAATGTTCCTGGGCCTCACTCTTTTATTGAAAGCCCGTTGGATCCTCTTTTGATATATCTGTATGTTATTGAGGGCACGAGATTTTCGTTCGTCTAACAAGACTAGCGAGTCATATCGTGCTCGAACCCAATCAGCTTCAGGTACTTGACTTTCAAGTAGAATTCGGAGAGACGACACTTCCAACTCGACCGGCTGGACCGCTTCCATTCCGTATGTTAGGTAATACGGTGTTGCGCCGGTTGCTGTACGGATTGACGTTCGGTATCCCCATAGTGCAAAGGGTATTTTATCGGGCCAGTCCCGGTAATTGTCAGCCATCTTTTTGAGTATAGTGACAATTGTCTTATTAGCCGCTTCTACCGCTCCATTTGTTTGGGGTCGGTAGGGAGAAGATGTATGCCTTTGAATCTTATACTTAGTTAGCAGGGCTGCTGTCTCGGCTTGAAAGTAGGTCCCCTGGTCACTGATGAATTCGTGCGGGATCCCATACCGACATATGATCTTATTTTGGATGAACTTGGCGACATGCTTGGCGTTGAGAATACGATAAGACTCAGCTTCGACCCATTTGGTGAAATAGTCGATAGCTACCAAAACGAAGCAGTGTCCACCGGTTCCCGAAGGATTTATCTTCCCGATTATGTCAATACCCGATGTCGAAAATGGCCAAGGCGACGTCATGGTATATAACAGGTATGGTGGCATATGTTGTATATTGGCGAAAATTTGACAGTTATGACAATGCTTAACATATAACTGCCGGCCGGTTTCCATGCTTTTCCAGTATTAGCCGAGCCTCATGACTTTTCGGACTAGCATCTGGGCGTTCATGTGTGGGCCGCACTCGCCGTCGTGTACTTCAGCCATAACCTTTTCAACTTTAGTTTTATCGACACATAGGAGAAGAGCCTCTTGTGCTGTCTTTTTGTAGAGCTGTTCGTCGTCGGTGGGGACAAACTGGGTTGCAAATCTTCGCAAGGTTTTCTTGGCTCGATTGTTGGTCCCGGGAGGATATTCTCCAGTCGTTAGGTATGCTAACACAGCTTGATACCATGGCTCAGGATCGGGTATCTCGATATCTTCGATGTCGTGGATGTATGCCGGCTCAGATCGTCTTTTGACACAAATCGAAATACTGGTCAAGTGATCGGGAATATTTAATAAAGACGCTAGTTTTGAGAGTGCATCTGCGAACTGATTTTCTTCCCGAGGTAAGTATATATACTCTACCTTTTGGAACTGTTTCTCGAGATCCTTTACTCGTGCCTGGTAGGCCACGAGATTAGCATTCCGAGTTTTCCATTTTTGGAGCGCTTGATTAATGACCAAAGACGAATCACCGTGTACTAGGAGGTTAGTGACCCCCAAATCGGCGGCGGCTTGTTGCCCATGGATACATGCTTCATACTCAGCAACATTATTAGTAACGTCAAAGTCTAATTTGATGGAAATGGGAGTATGTTCTCCTTTTGGTGAGATTAGAAGAATCCCGACTCCAAATCCTCGAAAATTAGATGCCCCGTCGAATTATAAGTCCCATGCTTCGGTATCGGTATGGAAAATATCTTCATTTGGGAAGGACCAAGTGTCGGTGTGTCCCTCTTCAATCACGGGACTGTCAACGAGAAATTAGCCACTATCCGGCCCTTTATAGCTTTCAAAGGCACGAATTTTAAGTCAAATTCTGCCAACGTCAGAGTCCATCTTGACATTCTGCCATTGAGGATGGACTTTTCGAAGAGGTACTTGATTGGATCCATCTTAGATAGCCCTTGTACCTCGTAGCTGAGCATATAATGTCGAAACTTTTTAGTGGCCCAGACCAGAGCTATACATGTCTTTTTAAGCATGGTGTATTTGCATTCATTCTCCAAAAACTTCTTGCTGATGTAGTAGATAGCTCGTTCTTCGGAGTTGACCGTCTGAGCTAACATAGCCCCCATGGTTGTCTCGGTCGTTGTTAGGTATAACGACAAAGGCAAGCCGGGTTGAGGCGGCATCAAAACTGGTGGTGCAGATAAGATTTCCTTGATTCTATCGAAGGCCAATTGACATTTGTCGTCCCACAGTATCCGTTCTCCTATATTTAGTTTTTTGAAAATGGGTTCACACACCATGGTTAACTTTGAGATGAATCTGCTGATGTACTGGACCTTCCCGAGAAACCCTCTTATTTCTTTTTCGGTTTTAGGAGGTTGCATCTCGGTGATGGCTTTGATTTTAGTTGGATCGACCTCGATGCCACGTTGGCTAACGATATGACCCAGTAATTTGCCAAATGTTACCCCAAAACTGTACTTTTGAGGGTTTAACCTCATGTTGTACTTGCGTAATCGGGTGAAGAATTTTCTTAGGGTGGTGATGCGACCGTCACTGTTTTTAGATTTGACGATCATGTCGTCTACGTAAACTTCCACTTCTTTATGCATCATGTCATGTAATAAAGTTGTGGCGGTTCATTGATATGTGGCACCGGTGTTTATAAGACCGAATGGCATGACAGTTTAGCAGTAAGTACCCCATGGTGTAATGAAGGTGGTCTTACTCATATCTTCTTTTGCCATTTTTATCTGTTTATACCCGGTATACCCCTCCATAAATGATAGAAGGGCATGATCAGCTGTGTTATCCACCACTATATCGATGTGTGGTAATGGAAAATCTTCTTTCGGGCTCGCCTTGTTAAGATCCCGAAAATCTACACAGACACGCACCTTACCGTTCTTTTTAGGAACCGGCACGATGTTTGCAACCCAGTCCGGATATTCGGACACTTGTATGAAGCCAACTTTGAATTGTTTGTCGACTTCCTCCTTGACTTTAAGGGACCATTCGGGCCTCATCCGGCGGAGTTTTTGCTTAACCGGCTTGAACCCGTCTTAGATAGGTATGTGGTGTTCGGCTATTTCCCAGTCTATCCCCGGCTGTCCTTGTAGGACCATGCGAAGATGTCTTTGAATTCTTGGAGGAGGTTCGTGAATTGTTGTTTCTCCTTGGGATCTAAACATAACCCTACCTTAAGTATCTGAGGCTCTAAGGTTGTTCCCACATTACTGGACTCGGTTTCTTCAATTACCGGGTTCCGGGATTCCCTTTGCTCTAGCTGCTCGATCAGAAGTGGAGGTAGGGGTACCTGTTCGTCGGGTTTCTCAATGTCATTGCACAAAACATTTTTGAAATTGAAAGTATTTTGAAAATTAGGCAAGTCGTAAGCAGAATGGTTGTTATTATTGATTAAGAATTTAGAAAAGAGCAGCCATCTGATCATTGGTCAGTGGCGGGATAGGTAAGGTGCTCGGGAGAGACCCTGAAGCACCAAGAATAGCTAAAGGGAGAGGGGGAGTTACAGGAGTGACTCTAGCACCAGACTCACTAGACTCGATTTCAGACTCTGACTCGGACTCGGACTCAGACTCAGACTCGGGCATTTTTCCTTCTCCAGTGATCAGCTTGTAAGTCCTTCCTTGACTGTCAGTCCATTTGACAGTCTTCCTGCAGGCTCTCTTTCCTGTCTCGGATCCTACGTCCGAGATTAGCTTCGTCAGGTCAAACCTATTACTGCGAAGAATGAGGTTGACCAGGTCTTCCTTTGGTGTTGGAGCCGCGACTTCTTCTCCAAAAAGTAGTCCTAGCGCGGGCTCAGCATTGCTAGCATCTTCGGACTGGATAAGGGCGAACATATCATCTGGTATGAAGTTGCAATCCTGGGCCAAGGGGGTCCCAGTGTGCGTGGCATTGGGCCGGTATAGGCCCATTTGGATAGGCCCAAATATTGGAGTAACAAAGTGTGGACATTACATAGGTCCACCCCGACGTGGCCACGTGCGGGTTTTGGGAGGCGAATGAATCCATATGAGATGGGTCGAATTAAAATTTAAATTGAAGTGGAGTCGCCACCTAACTTTGTGGGAATTCAGGCCCATTCGAACTCACTCTATATCTTAGTGGGCCATGCACAAAGTATGGTCCATTCGGATGTCAGAGTTTATTGGGCTCGTCCCTTTGCATTTGATACCATTACCGACATTATCGGATACCGTGTATTGAATGAATCTCGTGCGCCAACGGTTTTGGGCATCCAGAAACCGAGGTTCTGAGTAAGGGGTGAGGGTACGTGTTGGGAAGTTCACAAAGAACACCCAACCCCGCCCGCACATTAGCAGCCTCTACTAAGATACCGTTTGACTTTCGAATACGCGTGTTAGTAGAAGGATGAAATGATATGCAAACATTGTTTTGCCTAAACATGCGAGAATTTGAATGGGTTGCTAAGTTGATTTAATGCATCTAATACTAACGTCAAAGTTATATTCGGCATGCGAGTTCATTTTAGTAAAATAAAATAAACAACGGAAATAAAAGGCCAAAAAAAAGAAATACACGTGTTAGTAACGATAATAACGGTAATAACGGTTTATAACTAATATTGAATGCCGTAAATGACACGATGCAAGATTTTAGAATGTGGTTTTATACGCGATTGACGTGACACTTGTTGACCGAAGTCATGAAAATATTTTACAAGACTTGAAATACGTTTAGGGCTCACGTTTTGACGTGATGAGAGGACACTCGATCGAGTCATTGAAGGACTCGACCGAGTGTACCTCGGAAAAGGGGTCTGTCCAGAATTTGAGGTGCTACTCGACCGAGTCACGAGAGACTCGACCGAGCAGGTCGCCACTCGATCGAGTCATTGCGAGACTCGACCGAGTGGTTCTCAAAAAACCATTATGCCTTATTTTTTGGATGTCACTCGATCGAGTGGCCTATGGCACTCGATCGAGTGACCCCTGTACGAACTAAGGCCCGTTTCCGTTTTGCTTTTGAGAATTGCTTTTGTGTTTGAAAATCATCGATTCGTTAGGTCGCGTGGAAATATAATGAGATTTACACTCGACCTGGATCTCTCGATACTCGCCATACTTCATACTCGATTATGAGATCGGTATCGAATATTTTGAGTGTACCTTAAAAGGAAGATGTTAGAAGAATTATTGCTTAATTGTATCAAGGCGAAATAATTTATTTTGTGTCACTGTTTTCAGGGAACCGCGCGACTCGCGCGAAAGGGGCGCGACTCGCACAGCCACGCGACTCGCATGAGGTACGTGCGACTCGCGTGGCGGACTGTTCTCGATCCTGACTTTTCGTTACTCATTGTACCCGGTGCTTGATTATAGGACCAATACTGAATACTTAGAGTAAAGTTTTAAAAAGATTTTGTGAGCCATTTAAATCGAACTAGAACGAAATAGATTTTCTCCGCCTTTATAGTGTCGTAATTAATTCTTGTCGAATTAGATGACAACTATTTTAGCATCAACGAAAATCGTGCTAGTTAGGTTTATTGACTAAATCGCTTAGATTCAACCTCCAATTATTGAATTGGTATCAAATCTAAAGAATGACGTTTTATGATTACTTGAATTAAAAAGGACTCGACTTGACTCCCTCCGCATCCTGATATTATAATAAATCCTTGCGAATTGCGTGATGTCGGATCCGCATCAACGGGTTTCAACGCATAAGAAAACAAAGTTTTTTTTAAAAACGATGAATATGCGATAAATGATGATTACGATGCGACGCGAATAAAAAGAGACGATTTTTGTTAATGTTGACTCGATTCAACAATCAAGCGTTCGGGGTGTCGGGATAAGCGACCAGCAACGTCGGGTGAAGCACCCTTGTATTTTCGGATTTCCTTATCCCGTCATCACTCCCGCTCGACACGAATTAGCGAGTATTTTAATGCTTTTATACTAGTTATTATTATCGATATTATAGATGCGACGATAGAAAAATCAAAAAGCGAAAAAAAACGACGACGACGAGACGGACGACGTGAGAAGAAGAGAGGAAGAGAAAGGAGAAATCGGGATTATGCACCCTCAACCTACATGTTTCTTGTCTCAGATGGAACTCGTTAGTTGTGGCTTGAGCACGGAAGTATCGAGGTTTACGTAGGTTAAGATATGGTAGCTTGGATTCCTAGATGCTAGGGTTTAGGGTTTATTGAAAGTATATTATGAAGGTGAATGATTAGGGTTGTAAAAGGGTGAAAAAGAGATCCCTAAAAGTGTTGCAAAGGAGGTGTATATATAGGCAAAGGCTAACCTCCCCGTCTAGGGTTACTCGACCGAGTAACCTGCTGACTCGGCCGAGTAGCCCAACTAACCGCAGTCGGGCCTGCTTGAGGGCCCACTCGATCGAGTGGGCTGACACTCGATCGAGTGGGTCAGCTGAAGCGCAAGGGTCCGTTTTTTTTTTACCTTGAGTTGGGTGTTTTAGTGGGTCTTGTATTTGGGTTGAACTTTTGATGTTTGAGTGGCTATTTTTTATGTCTCGGAAACGGCTTTGACCGGGGTTTGACCCAATCGCTACAAGTCGGTTTTATTTCCGGCGTCGGTTTCGACCCAAATTACTCTTATTTGATTGGAAACGACCCACCGGGCCTGAATTTGAGGTTAGTTTTGTGAGATTTGTACTCTGTAAAAAGCCCAAGCCACAAACTAATGGTTTCGAGCCCATATCGGAGCGCGTAGAAACACGTTTGCGTCCGATCATCATCGGGTGTTTTTTTGGAAACTGCTATAGACACCTAGCAGCCAAATGTGGGTGTCTACACAAAGGTAACAATGTTAGTTTCTGTTTGGCCCATATTTTCTGGGGTCATGGTATACCCTAGACCGAATTGAGACCTCCCGTCATTTAGGACTTCGATAATTCTTCCTGTGGGAAGATTTAGCCTTGAAGTAGCCCCCGGTAGATACCCTAGATTTTGTAGCATCCTATCGATGCTAGCTGTGAAGTAGGGCCGGAAGAGATACTCGTCTTCAATCATTCCTATGAAATCGAATCCCCAGAGATCCGTGCGGCCCGAGTTGTTACAGTTAGCCACAGTCATAAGTGTTGCCTCCAAGGTGATGATACTATCGTGTAAAGGCAACTTGATTTTCTGGTGTAGGGTAGAGGATACCGCCTTGACGACGTGGATCCCAGGTCTCCCTAGGAGCAGGTTGAAGGAAGAGGTGACATCAATCACCTAAAATTCCATCTCCTTTTCTACTGGGCCGGTTATGATGGTTAGTTTCACGGCCCCAGCTACCGATCTTGGGCTTCCGTCGAAAGCCTGGATGGTCTGAGCTGTTGGAATGTAGTCGGCCTCGGTAATGCCGAGGACTTTAGAGGTCCTCAAGGGGAGGACGTTGACTGCGGACCAATCGTCGATGATAGGAACGGCCCTAAGGTGATTACTGGCTAAGGCCTTGGACTTAACCTTTTGGATCTCCTCGGGAGTGATGGGGACAACTTCCCCTTAGGTGAGGTAGACATCGTCCTCATCGTCGCACCAAATCCCATTTATTTGCGGGATGAAGGGAGAAATAAGGTGTGAGCAATCAATTACTTCTCCGGAGAAAATGGCGTGAGTAGCTAAAGGATTGTCCTTATTACTGGGCTTGCCTCCGTGTAAGGGGATCTTACCGTTTTTGATGAGATCCTGGATTAAATGCTTAAGCTTCCAACATTTCTCGGTGTCGTGCCCATTGCTCCTATGGTATTGGCAATAGGCCTGGATGTCGTATGCCTTAGAGCGACGCTCGACTGGGACTTCGGGCGTTGGGCCTATCGGTTGGATCAGGCCTTTTGACGATAGCCTTTGTAAGGCATGCGTATAGGTAGTACCTATATCGGTGAACACCCGCGGTGTGGTATTCCTTTTGGACGGGGGTATCAAGTAGATTGACCTCGTCGAAAATGCTGCGAGTAGCAGCTGCGGTTGTGGGCTTGCTTGTGGATGAGTTGGCCCCTTGATAACCTTTGGTAGAGGCCTTAGTAAGGCTCTCTAATCTCAAGTCATCGTCAATCCTCGTCCCCATTTCGGTTAAGGTGGCGAAGTTGGGTATGATCCCGTACCGGAGATGGACCCGGTAAGAGGGGAGGAGATTCTTCACGAAGGCCTCCACTAAGACATTTTCGCTGGGCTTATCGACCAGCTTCACACTCTCGGCTCTCCATCGTTGAAGGTATTTCGTAAATCCTTCCTTAGGTTCCTGGGCCATAACCTCCAGGGTGCGCATCGTGGTCTGGATTTCAGTATTGTCGGCATAGTTCCGAGCAAATTCCGTTGCCACGTCATCCCAAGTTTTATATTTCTTGTGATCAAGCCTGTAGTACCAGGCTTTTGGATCCTTCTCGAGAGAGGAAGCAAAAAGGTGCTTGAACATGGTCGATTTAACCCCCTTAACCGCTGAATTCTTTGAAAGCCTGAATGTGATTTACCGGGTCTTCAGTATCCTCGAACATTGGGATCCCGTAAGGTTGAGGTTGGCGGGCAGTTCGTCATTCAAAGGTGAATAAGTGCGAGCATTCTCCGTGTAGATCGAGTTGTTGGTTGATAAATGGACATGTTCCTGCAGTTTGCGGACTGCACCAGCCAATTCAGCTAAAGGCCCAGTAGTCTCGGTGGTACCACTAGGAGTTCCTTGTTCCACGGCGCTAACACGGGTAATGAGGGATATCTGGTCTTCCCTTATTTTCGTCAATTGAGTCTCAAGTTTAGCCAACGAGGCTGTCAAATGGTCTACGGCTTCTTCCATCATGGATCTGGTGAAGGGTGGCCTGTCTGTAATAATACCCCGTAATCAGAAACTGACACCACAACAAAATCACTTTTTCGTGACGAATGGAAAATCGACACAAATAACCCACAATTACTCATATAATGAACAACTTATGGTAACAAATAGAAATCGACACTAATTATCCCTCCTTAAATGATGGCATAACATAACACTCCATCTAGTAAATAGCACTAACCGTACACAAAATTCTGATTGAGGGCTGGAAAAAAGAAAAAAAGAAAAAATATCTGATTGCGCGTGCTTCAAAAAAAGATATTCAATTGAGCGGCAAAACAATTTCCTATTTTTTCATCTTTGCGCGTGGTAGTCTCTCCCTCAAAGTCTTTCCTAAACACTCCTAGTTTATTCAATATATGAAGCCTTGGATACAGTTTCATAACACTATACGGTTCATACGATTTTTGTCGTTATTCCAGATTTTCGTTGTTGTTCCAGATTTTCAAATCCCCAATTCGATCAAGGTCTGATTTTAACTCGATTTCTTTTGTTCTACGTTGTTTAAATTGGCTTTTACTGTTATTTGCATACCAATTTCAGCAGTATTTGATTAGTTATTCTCAATTCGATGTAAATTTATAGTTGTTTAGGTTAGGGTTTAGATAAATTGAGTTGCGTTCACTTCCGTTGCTACTTGAAACAGAAATTCCTGCAACAGATAAACAGAAGAAGATGAACTTGAAATTTCGTTGCTGATGTCGTTCACTTCTGAAGGTTCCTGTTGTCGTTTTCGTTATGGCTGCTCGCTGCTGTTATTGATGTTGTTATGCAATGTGTTGATGTTCTCTCATTCTCACTTCTGTTTTGTCGCGGCTGCTGTCCAATTCTCTTTCTCTCGTGTTTGTTTATGTCTCTTTGCTTGAATCGAACCTTTATTTTATTCATATTTGGTTGCTGCTGTTGATTCGTTAACATGTTCCTGCTGTACGTTATTGATGGCTGTCAGTTTATTTTCGTGGATCGTGCTGCTGCTGCTGTCATATTCTCGTTGTTGTTGGTGCTTTATTGTTTTTGCTGTCAGTTTTTGCTGTTCATTATTGATGGTGCGTTATTCTTGTGGATTGTGCTGCTGTTGCTGTCATATTCATGTATAATTAAACTGTTTTTGCTGTTTCTGAAACTCATTGTATTCCTCTAAATTCATCGCTATCTTCGGATTTAAACAATATTAGCAGTCTTTTGTTGTCTAATAATCTTTTATATATTAAAGTAGAAGAAAATAGAGCTTCTACATCCACCCACCTCAACATCCCATGTGGCGGTGACTTGGCGCAGAGGTGGCATTTCCTATATGGCTTAAAACATTGTTTTAATATTAACTAATTAGTGAAAATCAATTTGTAAGCGGTTATTTGGTAGAAGTTATTACTTAACTTCTATGAAACCACTTACTCCAGTACTTCATATATCACTGCCACTTATTTGGTACAATTACTCCTCATCTCCTACTATGAAACCGTCTCTATCGTTTCATTTTTATTCCCTTGGTCCGTAAAGTCTCTTAATCAGACTTCTCAGAAATATCTATTGATTTCCCGGTGATTAGTTCATAATTTTTCTTAATCAAATTCCTCAAAACTACCCAAATATATATGCAGTACCCAATGATTAATAAACAGAAGGCTAATGATTAACAACGGAAATTTGGTGTGATTTTTTATACTTCCATCATTTTCTGGGTTGTAATTTCAGTTTTTGTATATTACATTGAATTCTATTAGCAGTTTTTACTAATTAGTGAAAATCAATTTGTAAGCGGTTATTTGGTAAAAGTTATTCCTTAACTTCTATGAAACCACTTACTCCAGTACTTCATATATCACTGCCACTTATTTGGTACAGTTACTCCTCATCTTCTACTATGAAATCGTCTCCATCGTTTCATTTTTATTCCCTTGGTCCGTAAAGTCTCTTAATCAGACTTCTCATAAATAACTATTGATTTCCCCTTGATTAGTTCATAATTTTTCTTAATCAAATTCCTCAAAACTACACAAATATATATGCAGTACCCAATGATTAATAAACCGAAGGCTAATGATTAACAACGGAAATTTGGTGTGATTTTTTATACTTCCATCGTTTTCTGGGTTGTAATTTCAGTTTTTGTATATTACATTGAATTCTATTTTTGCTGATTTTCAGGTCATTTTCAGTATAGAAGAAATGGAATTCAATGATTATGCTTTGGAATTGGAATTTTCAGGTAATTTTTTCTTATTTCAGTTGGATTTTTGTCAATTTTTTGCATTGTGTTTTTTTTCAATTAGGCTTAATTATGGTTCAATGACTTAATTGCAGAGTTCAATTGGGCTTAATTTGTTGCATTATCAATTTTCGCGTGTGCTTGATATTACTTGAAACATTTAGCAGTAAAATCCATTCAAATCTAATGAGATGAAATCTATATTGACAGTAGAATGTTGTAGATGGCAAAAAAGAAGACTTTTTAAGTCTGCCCATGCGAAGCAAGTTATGTGGTATGTTTCCAACAATCACCATATTCTTCAGTTATGCACTTTGTTTACCCGTTTACATTCATGTATCAAGCTGTTTCATTAAGTTATGGATACATGACAGTTGGTCGAACAGGTGACCTTATCACACTTTAATCCGATTACTCTTAAAATTCCATACAAAAAGATAAATTAGAATTCTCAGAAACTATAGTGCCAATCATTCAAAGATTTGGGACATAGTATGTGGGTAGAGTTCTATATATCTTCCATAAAAGTATAAAACTGAATGAAATGAAGTTAACTACACATACTCATAAAGTATCATCTTCCTATGTGAAGTAATGGGTAGTTATGTAAGTCATTGTGCAATTACTACTTCACCACTATCGATCGGTGAATCTTATTACTGAAAGGCGTTCATCTGAACAGTCGTCTATTAATATACAAAGTGCAAAATCCTAGGATAGCTAATCTTTGAAAATCCAGAAGGATAATTAAGCCATATACGCAGAAATATCGTGAAGGACTCTTTGAAATATCAATTTCTGGAAATACATCCTCCCAAAGGCCTCTAGTTCTCTAGAAATATAGAGTATGCATCACAAGCATCTTTGTGGGGAATTAAGGTTTGTGTTGTAGTGTATTTGCACTTTGTTTGAAAATTTTGAAATGTCCTTTTGAGGTATTTATTGTGCAAAGATTTCATGGTTACCACTCTTAGGTGAAATATATCTACTCGGTGGCGTTGTAGATAAGCTTGGTTTGGGTTATCCGAATAGTGGTGAATGTCTTCGTGCGGCTATGCTTTTTTACCATGGACGGACTTTGTTTGAAGGTCTGATCAAGAATATTCAGGTTTACATTTTACACTTCTTTTGCCTGGGACATCATGAATTATCTCTTATTTTCATTTTTGCTTAGTTTACCCGTTGATCAACATAATTTATTTCAAAGGAGTATACTCCTTTCGTCCAATCCATTTATTTACATTTGCTTTTTGGGGTGTTGGAGAGTGTAAATCGGGAAATGAAGGTGAAGGGGTGAAGTGATGAATTTCGCAAGGAGGTGAATCAAGTACTCCTACTTTGTATTATTTGTGCTTAACTAATCACCTCGGAATTCAAATATAGTACAGTGTCATTAAATATAGTACAGTGTCATTTACGCCTTTCTACAAGCTACATATGTAGTTTTTCTCGACACCACTTCCTAATTGATACTGAGTAAGAATATAGCTTTAAATTGGAAAGATTTGTGTCATTAAACTCTCATTTTCATATTTTCCTAACTCAATGACAATTTTTCTAATGTGTTTCCGCTTTCTAGGTTGTTCTCTCGCATATATATTGTTCAAATTATCTCTCTTCTAATTTTAGATGATATTTCAAATTAATTTAGATTGGTTTATAAAATTCAAATGAGAAGTTTGTGAAAATAATACTCAAAAATAAACTTATTATCGTTTTGGGTCGGAATAAAAATTAATTTATAAAATGGTATTCTGATAGCTTCGGATTGAGCTTGAATACTTTATGGCTATCAGTTGGAAGATATATTTTTCTTCATCTTCTTTATTTATTATATGCATTATCAATTTACCCAATTTCTGTCTTCATTTTTTTTGATTTTGTCAAGAATTTGAGTGATTTATAGATGGATTTTGTTTTGTTTGGTGAATTGTGGAGAAAGTTTGTGTAGGCACTAAAAATTTATTAAAGTGCCGATTAAATTAAATTAATTAATTATTTTGAGTTAATACAAATTTTAACTCAATTTAATTATTTTGTCCCGAGTAAATGAAATATGGGTCGATCCGGATTACAAATTGGCTTATTTGGATCATTAAACCCGAAAAGAAGACAAATTGGGCCAATGTCACTAATAACCCATAAATGGGCCTGTGACTACAAAGTCCACCAAAGAGAAATCAAAACTCTATAAATAGAGCTCTTCTCATTCATTTGAAGGCGATTGGAAAATTCTGAAGCAAAGGATCCAGAGAGAAAAAGACAAGAAGTCGCTACATGCTCTCCATCAAATCCGTCGCAAGCCGTCAGAAGATCCAAGACAAATTCAAACAATCAAGGGAGATTCAAGTTCAAGCGACCCTCTCGAGAACATCAAATCACAACGCGTGCAAGACAATACAAGTCAGCTACGCACGCGTCCCTCACGTGTACCGCGTACACGTGTTCCCTAAACGGTGTTAGAATCAGAGGATACGTTAGAGATTGTACACAAACCTTTGATAAATAATTAATAAAATTTATTTGTTTCCTTGTTTTGTATTTCAGTTTTCTGCGGTACAAAATTTGTGGTTACAGTTTGATCCTTTGAGTTTTTTTAATTCTTTTTTTTATCATGCATTATTAATTTGTTATCAATGTTCAATCGTATAGTCAGTATTAATTTGGGGTTTTTTAATTGAACTGAGATTGGTCTTCAGTTTTTTATCAAAAAAAAAAAATACGATTGAAGATTGGTCTTGGTTGAAGCATAGCTTTTACTTATTGTTGCCTAACTTTGTTCCAGTAACTGATAGCATTAACATTTGATTAATTACCATTATAAAGAGTTTGTTCATTTTTGTACAGTAAGTTTTTCATTTAGATCTCAAACAATCAACGAAAACAAAATTAAAAACAACCTTGTAAACACCCACATTTTGCTGCCAGGTGTCTATAGTAGTTTCCGACAAACACCCGATGATGATCGGACGCAAACATGCTTTAACGTACTCGGAAATGGGCTCGAAATCATGGATATTTAGCTTGGGCTTTTTAAGGAGTAAAAATTTCACAAAACCAACCTCAAATTCAGGCCCAGTGGATCGTTTTGAGTCAAATAACAATAATTTGGGTCGAATCCGACACCAGGGGTAAAACCGTCTTTTAGCGACCGAGTCAAAACCCGGTCAAAGATTTTCCCGAGACTTGTGGACTGACCGTGGCATCTCACGTGTCCAGTTCTTACCCAAACTCTACAAAAAATCAGCTACACAAAATAATAAACAAGTCCGTTTAAGGGTAGAATTCGATCTCAAGTAGAAATCCTATCCGAAAACCGATTGAAACACCCAACCGAGTGCAAATACTCGGCCGAGCTGCACACAACCAGCCGGTTTCTTACTTCTTCATTAAGAAAACGGAATTCTCGTTCTTCTCAGCTTCTTACCCAAGCGGTAATTCTAACTCGAACACATCTCTCCAAGTCAAGGTCGGGAACTCCCTATAAATACCCCCTTGCATACAACACGACATACACAATTAATTCATACGATCCCCAACATACATAATTCCTGAAAAATATAATTCTTTAGCATCGAGAAACCGATAGTGCATCCAAAACACGAAGGAAACCGGTCCCGATACCCGACACCCTTCACCTGATTCTCATCCGTCACCTCTAAACCGAGCCACCCTAGCCCGACCGACATCACCTCGACGCTCAAGTGCCTAGCCGCATTCCGACGAGCCCCGATCCGAGTTAACAAAAGCATGTAGGTTGAGGGTGTACCAAACCCGATTTCTCCCTTTCTTCTCTTCTCTTCCTCGTCGTCCGTTTTCTTTTTACGGTTCAAGAGTCGTCTTTTTTTTTATTTTTATTTCTAATATCGATATTAACAAAAAACTATTTTCATAACAAACATTCTTAAAAATATGATATCGATTTTCTATAATCGAATATTGTATCGAAAAGAATTATAATAAGATCTCGACGATATTAAAAATCGTTACATCTTTTCTTCGTTCAAATTCCTTTTTTTCAAACAATTTTACAAAACCTTTTTTTAATTCATTCCGAACATTCGATATAAATTTCATAATCGAATATCGGATGCGACGAATATCGAAAACATGAATCGAATACAAATTAATTCATATTTTGTACACGATTCATCAAATTTAGCAATTTCGAACAAAAATAAAAAAGCCGGACAGACCCGTACGCGAGTCGCGCCACGCCCAGGCGGCTCGCGCACGGGCCTGAAACCCGAACCTTTTTTTTAACTTTTTCGTTCGTTTTATTATTTATTCTACGAAACGATTTCTAAAATTCACATCTTTTCTAAAACTATTCCAAATATTTGATATTGATTTCGTAGTCAACTATCGAATATAACGAATATCGAAAATATTAAGTCGAGTACGAATCATGCAATATTCATACGCGATTTAATAAAAGCATCGAGTTTTCGAAAACCGACTTCAAAACAGGCTGCCACGCGACCCGCCGGCGTCTCGGGCGAGCCACGCGGCCGGCTGCCTTGCCGCGTCCGTTTCGTTCTTTTTTTATTATTTTTCGAACATCGTTTTTTATACAAAACAACGTCTTTTCAACAATATTTTTCAGATTTCGATTAATATTTATTTTCTCGATCTCGTATATTTTATTTGCTATATTATTATTTACAAGTCGATACTAACTCGTTTGTTCATCTCTTGTAGCAAGTTCATTCTTTTTCATCATTTGTTTTATTATACTAAAACGAATCTCACATGCTAAATTCAACTTCGACGTTAATTTTTCATGCATTAAACCGACTTAGCAACCCATTCAATTCCTCACATGCTTAGGAAAACAATGTTTGCATATCATTCATCGTTCAACTAACGCGCCTATTCAAAAATCATTCGATATCCTAGTAGAGGCCGCTAATGTGCGGGCGGGGTTGGGTGTTCTTAGTGAACTTCCCAACACGTACCCTCACCCCTTACTCAGAACCGTGGTTTCCGGATGTCCGAAACCATTGGCAACGAGAGTCATTCAATATACGATTAACCGCTCAAGTCGGCATCTATATCGAACTGCAAAGAGACGAGCCCAATAAACTCTGACATCGGAAATGGGCCGTATTTTGTACACGGCCCACTACGACATAGAGTGGGCTCGAACGGTTCCGAATAACCATAAAATTCGGTGGCGAGTCCAACTTCGATTTAAATTTCAATTTGACCATCTCATATGGAGATTCATTCGCCTCCCCAAACCCGCGCGTGGCCGCGTCGGGGTGGACCTATGTCATGTCCACAATTTGGCGACTCCGCTGGGGATTTACTGATGCGTTAATAACCTTCGGTATCCTTCAGGGTGAGACTCGAATAGAAATCGTTTGACTAGTAGAATACGCGTTTTAGTTTTACGGTTCATCCATAACCCCATTTTTCCCGGGCCGGTACTGGTGACCGACGTCCCACTATACCACCAATATAGTCCAAATTGGTTATGTCAAAGTTGTCCATTAGCCGATTCGTAAGGGTTTTACGGTATGTCCTAATCTCAACTCGAGTTAGGGAGTCCGCCCCGATTCTCGATAGGCTATGTACACTGGTATAGACCCTTATAGACTGACCGAGACTTAGCTTAAGAGCATACATGGCGTCATTATACTGTTTCCATGACTACGTGCTACTTGATCCACATCATCTTTTTCAAAAACCGTCATTTTTCAAAATTTGCATCCTTTTCAAAATATCCAATTTCAAAACCCCGGACATATACCGAATTTAGGACTTATGATTTTACTCAAAATAGCCTTTTTCTAGCCGGTATTATGCCCAATTCAAAACTCGAAATTATTTTCATTTTCAAAACCATCACCCGGCCCATCTTTTCCGTTTTTCTCGAAAACGGGCCGGTTCTCCTCGATTTTTTCGGGCCTTTTCAAAAATATCGTATTTCAAACCTTCCTCTTCTTAGGACTTCCCGTATTTAGCAGTGTCAGGTCGTGTCATAAGTCGTTGAAGTCTCTAGCGTCGAAACTCTGTCGATCTTATATCACGAGTTTCCCCCCTATCCTAGTCCGCCTTATTTTACTGAGGCAAGGCCCACCTACGTAGGACATACTCCTACAAAGGTTGCCCCATTTACACAATCGAGTCTAAAAGTCTGGGAATGTCTCACGTGAACCTTCCTTCGGACAGGGCCCAACCCACAGCGTTGGATCCTGAGGAAGGCCCACCTTTTCACAAGTCACCCGTCTAGGTGTCTTTTCCGAGTCATTACCGCTTTAGTCTTCTTCCTTTTCCCTTGCTTGGGATGTACTTTTCTTAGGATTCGGGTGAAGTTGCTAATAACGCGGTGCTCTTACAGACAGGCCACCCTTCACTCGAACCATGACGCAAAAAGCCATAGACGACTTGACCGCCTCGTTGACCCAAATCCAGGACCAATTGAGGAGAATGCGGGAGGACCAAATTGCCATCATCACTTGCCGTGGAACAGGGAACCCCCAATGCTTCGATCGAAGATGACGGACCCTTGGCCGCACTCGCTGGCGCGGTCCAAAATCTGCAGGAACAGGTCCACTCGACCACCAGAAACACTATTCTCACAGAAAATGCTCGCATTTACTCACCCCTGACTGATGAACTACCCGCTAACCTTAACTTAACGGGCTTGCCAATGTTCGACGGGACTGAAGACCCGGTACTCCACATTCGGGCTTTCAAAGACTTTATGGCTGTTAAGGGGGTCAAATCGACCATGTTCAAGCATCTCTTTGCTTCCTCTCTGGAGAAACACCCAAAAGCCTGGTACTACAGGCTTGATCCCAAGAAATACAAAACCTGGGACGATGTTGCAATGGAATTCGCGCGGAACTACGCGGATAATGCTGAAATCCAGACTACCATGCGTACTCTGGAAGTTATGGCCCAAGAATCTAAGGAGGGTTTCACCAAATACCTTCAAAGGTGGAGGACCGAAAATGTTAAACTGGTGGACAAGCCCACCGAAAAGGTGCTAGTGGAGGCCTTTGTCAAAAATCTCCTCCCCGCTTACCGAGTCCATCTCAGGTATGCCATCATACCCGACTTCGCCACTTTGACCAAAATGGGTACTAGGATCAAAGACGATCTAAGGCTAGAGAACCTTACTAAGGCCTCTACCAAAGGGTATCAAGGAGCCAGTTCATCCTCCAGCAAGCCCGCAACCACAACGGCGGCCCGAAGCATCTTTGATGAGGTCAACTCACTGGACACCTCGACCAAAAAGAATACTCCAATTCGGGTATTCACCAACATAGGGACAACCTCTGCTAACGCCTTACAAAGGCTGTCTTCGAAAGGCCTAATCCAGCCGATAGGCCCAATTCCAGAAGTTCCCGTGGAAAAGCGATCCAAAAGCTACAACATTCAGGCCTATTGCCATTATCACCAAGGCAACGGGCATGACACGGAGAAATGCTGGAAGTTGAAGCATCTTATTCAAGATCTGATCGAAAGTGGGAAGATACCACTACCCAGTGATAAGCCAAGTAACAAAAACAATCCTCTTGCTACTCATGCCATTTTTACTGGAGAGGTAGTCGACTGCTCTCATCTCATTTCTCCTTTCATTTCCCAAATCAACGGGATATGGAACGACGATGAAGATGATGTTTACTTGGCTAAGGGGGGAGCTGTCCCCGTCACCATCGAAGAGATCCGGAAAGCCAAAGCCAGAGCTCTGGCCGGTACACACACCATCACGGCCAGTCTCACCACTCCGGAAACCGTCACTGAACCTTCCAGGACGGAACTCACTCCCGAAGAGCCAAACGCTGACACGGCCCTAATCAGACAACTAAAGAGGGTCCGAACTGATATCACTATATGGCAGCTTTTGGTTAGTTCACAAGAGCATCGGGCGACACTTACTAGGGCCCTTGATGAAATCAAGGTCGACTTGTCGGTTACCCCCACCGAGATGGTAGCCACGATCTTGCCACACCTCAAGGACAGGTCTAAAGGAGAAGGCTCACTTATCACTTTCTCCGAGTCCGACCTTCCACCATTCCGGACCACCCATAACTTGGCCCTATACATCACGGTGATCTGCCGCAACAAGTACCTCCCGATGACCCTGATTGATGACGGGTCCGCAGTAAACGTCCTTCCCTTAAGGACAGCCAAGGCCCTCGGCATTACCGAGGCTGACTACCTTCCGACTGCGCAAACTATCCAGGCTTTTGATGGAAGCCCAAAATCAGTTGCTGGGGCCGTTAAGCTAACAATCATAACGGGCCCGATCGAGAAGGACTTAGAATTCCAAGTGATCGATGTTACTTCATCTTTCAATCTGCTACTTGGGAGACCGTGGATCCACGCGGTCAAAGCCGTGTCTTCCACTCTTCACAGGAAGGTCAAACTACCTTTACAAGATGGGATCATCACTCTTGAAGCTACTCCCATAACCGTGTCAAGCTGCAACACGGCAGGCTCAGCCGACCCACGAGGATTCAACTTCATAGGAATGATCGAGGAAGAATACCTTTTCCGACCATATTTTAGTACTAGCATCGATACAATGCTACAGAATCTGGGTTGTCTACCGGGAATCACATCAAGGCCCTATCTCCCACCCGGGAAAATTATCGAAACCCTAAACAACGGACAATCTCGCCTCGGTCTAGGCTATACCATGGCGCCCGGAAACACGGACCAAACCAAGGCAGTCACATTCGTCACCCCGGTGTTCGGAGCTATTCAAACGGGCATCTATCAGCCCACCATCTCATATCCCAGGACCAAACTGGCTCGGGAATGCAATTTCATCCCAGATGACATCTTTGCCCTTATCCAGGCCGAATTAAAGGAGGGCACAAACAATACTGAGCCCATCCTAAGACTACTCTTCGGAGAAGACAAGGTCGCCCCAACCCCTAAACAAGAATTAGTCAGCTTGATTCTCCGCAGCAGCAGGTTCGATCCAACTAAGCTGATCTCTGAAGTTGGTGCCAACACTGGGAAGAGAACTTGGAGGAAGACAACTAAGTGGACCGACAGTCGGGGTCGAGTCTACAAGCTAACTAATGGTGAAGGAGATATGCATGCTATCGAATCTGAATCTGAGTCCGAGTCCGAGTCAGAGTTAGAGTCGGAGTCTGAGTCAAAGTCTAGAGGGTCCAGTACTAGGATCGAGTCTGTAACCCCTCTCCCTTCTTTAGCCACACCATCGGAAGCCCCAGAGTCTGTCCCGAGGGCTCTCCCTATACCGCCTCTGACCAACGATCAGATGGCAGCTCTCTTCGAGCTCTTTTCAAAATTTACTATCAATAATAACGATAACCGTTCTGCTTACGACTTGGCTCATTTTCAAAATGTTTTCAAAAATCTTACTTGCAATGACATTGAGAAACCCGACGAACAGGTACCATTGCCTCCGCATCTAATCGAGCAACTCGAGCAAAGGGAATCCCGAGACCCGGTAATCGAAGAAACCGATTCCATCAACGTAGGAACCCCATTAGAACCTCAAATGCTTAAGTTAGGCCTATCTTTAAATCCCGAGGAGAAACAACAATTCACAGATCTCCTCTAAGAATTCAAAGACGTCTTCGCATGGTCCTACAAGGACATGCCGGGAATAGACCGGGAGATAGCTGAACACCGAATACCCATAAAAGACGGGTACAAGCCGGTAAAACAGAAACTCCGAAGAATGAGGCCTGAATGGTCTCCCAAAGTCAAGGAAGAAGTTGATAAGCAATTCAAAGCGGGCTTTATCCAAGTGTCTGAATATCCAGACTGGGTTGCAAACATAGTACCAGTACCCAAAAAGGATGGCAAAGTCCGAGTATGTGTAGACTTTCGGGACCTCAATAAGGCCAGCCCAAAAGACGATTTTCCGTTGCCACACATCGACATACTAGTGGATAACACGGCTGACCATGCCCTTCTATCATTCATGGACAGGTATGCCGGATATAATCAGATCAAAATGGCGGAAGAAGACATGAGTAAGACCACCTTCATCACACCTTGGGGGACTTACTGCTATACCGTGATGCCATTTGGACTTATTAACGCTGGTGCCACTTATCAACGATCCGCCACCACTTTATTGCATGACATGATGCATAAGGAAGTAGAAGTCTACGTCGACGACATGATTGTCAAATTCAAGGACCGAAACGGGCACATTGCAGCACTAAGGAAGTTCTTCACCCGACTACGCAAGTACAACATGAGGTTAAACCCTCAAAAATGCAGTTTCGCGGTAACATCGGGCAAACTACTGGGCCACATTGTCAGCCAACGTGGCATCGAAGTCGACCCAGCAAAGATCAAGGCCATAACCGAGATGCAACCGCCTAAAACCGAAAAGGAGATAAGGGGGTTTATCGGGAAAGTCCAATATATAAGCCGATTCATTTCAAAGCTAACCATGGTATGTGAACCCATTTTCAAGAAACTGAAGATAGGAGAACGAACACTATGGGACGACAAATGTCAAATGGCTTTCGATAAGATCAAGGAGATTCTATCCTCTCCACCGGTGCTAATGCCACCTCAGCATGGTTTGCCTCTCTCGCTATACCTAACAACGACCGAGACGGCCATGGGCGCTATGCTAGCCCCGACGGTCGATTCCGAAGAACGGGCTATTTACTACATCTGTAAAAAGTTCTTAGAATACGAATGCAAGTACACAATGCTTGAGAAGACATGTCTAGCTTTAGTATGGGCCACTAAAAAGCTCCGACACTACATGCTCAGTCACGAGGTACACGTGCTATCCAAAATGGATCCAATCAAGTATCTATTCGAGAAGCCGATCCTTAACGGCCGTATATCCAGATGGACTTTAATGCTAGCTGAGTTCGACCTCAAGTTCGTACCTTTAAAAGCCATCAAAGGCCGGGTAGTAGCGGAATTCCTCGCCGATAGTCCGGTATCCGAGAAAGAACACACCGATACTTGGGTCTTCCCAGATGAAGACATATTCCATACCGACACCGACACATGGGATCTGTATTTTGACGGAGCGTCTAACTTCCGAGGATTTGGTGTCGGGATCTTGCTAATCTCACCACAAGGGGAGCACACCCCGTTGTCCATTAAGCTAGATTTCGACGTGACTAACAACGCAGCCGAGTACGAAGCATGCATTCACGGACTGCAAGCCGCCGCTGATTTACGAGTAACAAACCTCCGGGTCCACGGTGACTCATCTTTAGTCATAAATCAAACCCTAAAAAAATGGAAGACTCGGAACGCAAATCTCGTGGCTTACCAAGCACGAGTAAGGGTTCTCGAAAAACAATTCCAAAAAGTGGAGTACATCTATCTGCCTCGGGAAGAAAACCAGTTTGCAGATGCTCTCTCAAAATTAGCGTCTTTACTGAATATCCCAGCACATCTAACCAGCATGCCCATTTGCGTCGAAAGGCGGTCAGAGCCGGCATATATCCACGCTATCCAAGATATTGAAATAACTGATCCAGAACCTTGGTATCAGGCTATTCTAACCTACTTAACGTCAGGGGAATATCCTCCGGGAGCTGAAAACCGGGCCAAGAAAGTTCTACGAAGATGGGCAACCCAGTTCATCCGCACAGACGACGGACAGTTATATAAGAAGACAGCAAAGGGGGCTTTACTCCTATGCATTGACAAAACTCGAGCCGAAAGAGTTATGGCCGAGGTACATGATGGTGAAAACGGTCCACATATGAACGCCCATATGTTGGCCCGGAAAATCGCAAGACTCGGTTATTACTGGAATAACATGGAAACTGACTGTCAGTTGTATGTTAAACACTGCCATAACTGTCAAATTTTCGCCAATGTACAACATATGCCTTCATCCCTATTATATACCATGACGTCACCATGGCCATTCTCAACATGGGGAATTGATATAATCGGGAAAGTGAATCCTTCCGGGACGGGAGGTCACTGTTTCATCCTAGTGGCTATCGACTATTTCACTAAATGGGTTGAATCCGAGTCATACCGGATCTTGAATGCCAAACATGTGGCTAAGTTCATCCAAAATAAAATTATATGTCGATACGGGATTCCACACGAGTTCATCAGCGATCACGGGACCCATTTCCAAGCTGAAACTGCAACTTTGCTGGAAAAGTACCAGATCCAAAGGCATACATCATCACCTTACCGTCCACAAACAAATGGAGCGGTGGAGGCAGCCAATAAGACAATTGTCACCATTCTTAAAAAGATGGCTGAGAATTACCGGGACTGGCCCGACAAGATACCCTTTGCTTTATGGGGATATCGGACATCAATTCGAACTGCAACCGGAGCAAGTCCATACTATCTGACATATGGAATGGAAGCAGTCCAGCCAGTCGAGCTAGAAGTACCATCCCTTAGGATTCTGCTCGAGAGCCAGGTACCTGAGGCGGACTGGGTCCAAGCCCGATATGACTCACTAGTCCCCTTAGACGAACGACGATCCCGGGCTCTGAATAATATTCAGATATATCAGAAAAGGATCCAACGGGCTTTTAACAAAAGGGTTAGGCCCAGGAATATCAAAGAGGGCGATCTAGTCCTAAAATCTGTTCGAGCTTTGCAACCAGTTGACCCAAGGGGAAAATTCAAACCCAATTGGGCTGGGCCGTATCTGGTAAAGAAGATTCTTTCAGGAGGAGCAGTAATGCTAACGGACTTGGACGGGAACGAGTTCGTCAACCCAACAAACTTGGACCAGCTGAAGCGTTACTACCCATAAGCCCAATCTCAATGTCATTTGCAAAATTTATAAAAAAATGTCTTTTTATGAATTTTCAAAAAATTTAAGCAAGTCAATAAGTTAGGATTATCTATCCTACCGTTGCACATCTCGAATTAATAATCTTGATGTATTTCGAAAAATTGCAAAAATACTTCTGAACTACGGAAGGTTTGATTCCATTAATTTTGGATACGTAGGCAACCCCTCGAGAGGGTACAACCGTTGCAATAACGAAAAGACGGGAACGATATTCACTAATATGTCTTTTTATTATTTCAAAAATACATCACAAAAAAAAAATCACACCACAAAAATAGTAGTAATACTTAAATAATAAATCTAGGAGACTACTCATACATTTTTCCTTTCCCCTTATCTTTTGGGTCACGTGGAGCCTGAGCCGGACGGGGTGCGGGCGAACGTTCCCTAATCACAAGGGGAATTTCTTTAGTTCGAACCCGCTTCTTCGATTTTGAGTCATCCACCATTTGCACCGGTCCAAGCCGAGCCCTAACGGGTTCGGGAAGCCTGTCTCGAGGACCAAGTCGGTCCTTAACCGCCAGCCTTGGCCCTAGTCTCCTTTCTAATTCCGTCTGGGGGCTCACTTTCCCCCGTGCACCCTTAGTACTGGACCCTTCAGTCTGAGTCCTAGATCTCCCTTTCTGACCTGTCGAAGTAGCTTCTTCGGCAAATAAGCTTTTATTATCTTTAGCATGCTCCCGGCGTAACAGGTCATAGGCCTCGTCAGTTTTCAAGGCAGCCCGGGTTTTAGCTGAATCAGCTCGGGTCCATCTCACATAAGACTCAGATACCCAGATCGAATGAGGATTTTTGGGAATAGGCCAAGTAGCTCGTGTATACCACCTTTGCATCCAGGTGTCACACATTACATCCGTCAACTGAGTAGATTCACTCACGACTGCCTCAATTTCCGGGATTATTTGCACCCGACCATATTGCCTAAGTATACGATCGGGAAAGAGGTGAATTGTCTGGCTAAAAGATAGGATTACCTGGTATCTAGCCTTGTCTCGGGACTCCAAGCCGGTCCAAACGTAAATCGGCCACCATGGCACGGCCCAGCGGATCAGTAGGCCTCCATGGAAGGATAGCACCTCATCCCAGTATTTTTGGGTGTTGAAGCGAGAAAAGGGAATAGCTTGTCTCCTCGCCATTACTTGCCTGGGTTGATACCGGCTCACGTCTAAGGGAGGATCCAAGATCGATAGCCTCTCGAACAGCCACAGCTGAAAAACCAACAAAAAATCAAAATCGGGAAAAAATCGTCAAAATCACGTAAAAAAAACGAAAAAAACGCGAAAATCGAGAAAACCGCAGAAACCGGGAAAATCGGGAAGAAACCGCGCAAACCGGAAAAATCGGAAAAGCCAAAAAAAATAATAAAACCGGCATACCTGTAGAAGCCGGGTACTCCCAGTCAGCCGGACTGACGGATCCCTTTTACGATTATCCAAACCCTGGATAATTTCTCCCGTAATCAACCAAGCCGGGGTATGCTCCGTCTCCATTAGATCAGCCACAGTGAAAAGTCTAACGTGGCCCATGCAAGATAATAAATCCATATGCCCTTCGAAGGCATAGACATGGAGCATACAAAAAGTAAAGGCCCTACGGCTGTGAACCGGCCTAACCCGGACATCATCTGGGTTCATAAATTTTTCAGCTAAATCGATCAAGGAAACGGTATCTCCTTCTAGCATACGGGATACCTCCATATGAGAAAGCCCTAAAAATTCTCGTAGCTTCCTCCTTGGGTCAGGAACTGAAAAGGGAATAGCAGAACGAAGTATGGGATTCCATCCCCCTGCAGCAGCAATTTCCTCAGGAATAGGACAAATCTCTCCTCGAGAAAAACCAAATACATGATAGGTATCATCCCAATAGGACAGGCAAGCATCCAAGAAGTGACGATCTACTTGCATCTGACGGATCACGGACAATTGGGTAACGCTGTTTTGATTCAGGATAGCCCTATCGGCATCTCTGAAATACTTGGACCATTCATGTAGCATTCCAACTAATCGGTCGATCCCCATAATTGATTTGCTAAAAAGAAGAATAAATTTTCCAGGGCTTATTCTTTTCTTTAAAGAATTGTGGGAATTGTGTAAATTTATGAAGCAAGGAGAGGGTATTTATAACATAAAACCAAGTTCTCCTCCTCACCTTAGGATTCCCAATCCTAGAGTATTTAGCATACGATCCTTATCCTAAGGCTTAGCTAAGTTATCCCGAGCACTCCTATTCCTTTTCAGAGTCAAAACAAAATTCTCTAATTTTCAAAGACTCCTACAAACTCACAAAATTCAAACCTTTTCTCAAAAAATTTTATTCCCTAGCATGAGTCATTTTTCCTACAAATATTATGTGCAAGACTTTGCTACTTTGCATAAATATGTACAGGACGACTCAAACAGGACCACGCAATTTGCATAACTCCCCAACGGCATTTAACAAGATGAGCCCACATATAGGCCCATTTTAAGTCTTATGCGACGAGTTCAATCCCCCACGGAGTTATCATCAGCTCAGGTACATTTCTAATCCATGGCCGGCGGGCCCTTTACGCAGGTCTAATGGACCTTAAACGACCCGACCGGAAGCTACCGGGTTTTAATCCTTGATTGACCTGGTAGCTACTCTGACTTTCGCCCTGTCCAAGCCTCAGTCAGAGTGGGGGCTCTGTAGACACCCACATTGTGCTGCCAGGTGTCTACAGTAGTTTTCGACAAACACCCGATGATGATCGGACGCAAACATGCTTTAACGTACTCGGAAATGGGCTCGAAATCATGGATATTTAGCTTGGGCTTTTTAAGGAGTACAAATTTCACAAAACCAACCTCAAATTCAGGCCCAGTGGGTCGTTTCGAGTCAAATAACACTAATTTGGGTCGAATCCGACACCAGGGGTAAAACCGTCTTTTAGCGACCGAGTCAAAACCTGGTCAAAGATTTTCCCGAGACTTGTGGACTGACCGTGGCATCTCACGTGTCCATTTCTTACCCAAACTCTACAAAAAATTAGCTACACAAAATAATAAACAAGTCCGTTTAAAGGTAGAATTCGATCTCAAGTAGGAATCGTATCCGAAAACCGATTCAAACACCCAACCGAGTGCAAATACTCGGCCGAGCAGCACACAACCAGCCGGTTTCTTACTTCTTCACCAAGAAAACGGAATTCTCGTTCTTCTCAGCTTCTTACCCAAGCGGTAATTCTAACTCAAACACATCTCTCCAAGTCAAGGTCGGGAACTCCCTATAAATAGCCCTTTGCATACAACACGACATACACAATTAATTCATACGATCCCCAACATACATAATTCCTGAAAAATATAATTCTTTAGCATCGAGAAACCGATAGTGCATCCAAAACCCGAAGGAAACCGGTCCCGATACCCGACACCCTTCACCTGATTCTCATCCGTCACCTCTAAACCGAGCCACCCTACCCCGACCGACATCACCTCGACGCTCATGTGCCTAGCCGCATTCCGACGAGCCCCGATCCGAGTTAACAAAAGCATGTAGGTTGAGGGTGTACCAAACCCGATTTCTCCCTTTCTTCTCTTCTCTTCCTCGTCGTCCGTTTTCTTTTTACGGTTCAAGAGTCGTCTTTTTTTATTTTTATTTCTAATATCGATATTAACAAAAAACTATTTTCATAACAAACATTCTTAAAAATATGATATCGATTTTCTATAATCGAATATTGTATCGAAAAGAATTATATTAAGATCTCGACGATATTAAAACTCGTTACATCTTTTCTTCGTTCAAATTCCTTTTTTTCAAACAATTTTACAAAACCTTTTTTTAATTCATTCCGAACATTCGATATCAATTTCATAATCGAATATCGGATGCGACGAATATCGAAAACATGAATCGAATATAAATTAATTCATATTTTGTACACGATTCATCAAATTTAGCAATTTCGAACAAATATAAAAAAGCCGGACAGACCCGTACGCGAGTCGCGCCACGCCCAGGCGGCTCGCGCACGGGCCTGAAACCCGAACCTTTTTTTTTAACTTTTTCGTTCGTTTTATTATTTATTCTACGAAACGATTTCTAAAATTTACATCTTTTCTAAAACTATTCCAAATATTTGATATTGATTTCGTAGTCAACTATCGAATATAACGAATATCGAAAATATTAAGTCGAGTACGAATCATGCAATATTCATACGCGATTTAATTAAAAGCATCGAGTTTTCGAAAACCGACTTCAAAACAGGCTGCCACGCTACCCGCCGGCGTCCCGGGCGAGCCGCGTGGCCGGCTGCCTTGCCGCGTCCGTTTCGTTCTTTTTTTATTATTTTTCGAACATCGTTTTTTATACAAAACAACGTCTTTTCAACAATATTTTTCAGATTTCCATTAATATTTATTTTCTCGATCTCGTATATTTTATTTGCTATATTATTATTTACAAGTCGATACTAACTCGTTTGTTCATCTCTTGTAGCAAGTTCATTCTTTTTCATCATTTGTTTTATTATACTAAAACGAATCTCACATGCTAAATTCAACTTCGACGTTAATTTTTCATGCATTAAACCGACTTAGCAACCCATTCAATTTCTCACATGCTTAGGAAAACAATGTTTGCATATCATTCATCGTTCAACTAACGCGCGTATTCAAAAATCATTCGATATCCTAGTAGAGGTCGCTAATGTGCGGGCGGGGTTGGGTGTTCTTAGTGAACTTCCCAACACGTACCCTCACCCCTTACTCAGAACCGTGGTTTCCGGATGTCCGAAACCATTGGCAACGAGAGTCATTCAATATACGATTAACCGCTCAAGTCGGCATCTATATCGAACTGCAAAGGGACGAGCCCAATAAACTCTGACATCGGAAATGGGCCGTATTTTGTACACGGCCCACTACGACATAGAGTGGGCTCGAACGGTTCCGAATAACCATAAAATTCGGTGGCGACTCAAACTTCGATTTAAATTTCAATTTGACCATCTCATATGGAGATTCATTCGCCTCCCCAAACCCGCGCGTGGCCGCGTCGGGGTGGACCTATATCATGTCCACAAACCTAAATTAATGAAGAGAATCTACTAACTCCATTAATTTCCCCCTTTTGTTATGAGATTTCAGTATTGTGTTTTATGAATTGTGAATATAAAACTGAATGAAGTGAACTTAACTACACATACTCATAAAGTACCATCTTCCTATGTGAAGTAATGGGTAGTTTTGTAAGTCATTGTGCAATTACATCTTCACCACTATCGATCGGTGAATCTATTACTGAGAGACGTTTTATGAATTGTGTTTTATGAATTGCAATAATAATGAAATGAGTATTTTAAGATATTATTCAGTAATTTAATATTTTAAGATATTAAATTACTGAATAATTAGGAGTAAACTATTATTAGTACTCCTAAATAATTTACTTATAACTTAATTCATATTATAATTTATATACAATAGTGAGCAATAAAGGATTCAATAATGAATATAATGTAATCAAATTAGCAACTAGATTTTTTAATTTATTCAGATTTGAATAATATGAGTATTAAATTATTTCATGAATGAACTGAGCAAATGTTCATTTGTTTGCTCATTTAAATTATGTTCATTATTGCTCATTTCAATAATTTGTTCATGAAATTAATTTTATTCAGATTATTTGTAACAAAATAAGTCAGCAATTTGTTAATTTGTTCAGATTTCAAATAAATTATTCAATCTGAACAATGCCCATTGAAACATTTAAGGATATAATATATCTTTATAGTTGAATAATACTCCATTATATAGTTACTAAATTATGAGTATTGTAATAATTACTTATAATACTCATAATTTACTTATTACTAAATTTTAATACTAAGAAATTTAATGAATATTATTCAATAATTATTAAAATGCAATCAGTATTTAGGAGTACTTATTTTGCCGGTTAATAATTAATACCCCGTAACTCTTTATTAATTGCTTTGTTCTTTTTCTTATTTGTATATGTAAACTGAAAGAGAAGGGAATAACATAATAGCGTATCATAGCACCTTTTTCAGAAGTTTCTTTTATCTACACCAAAGCATTAGCTGATTAGCACACGAAAAAAGCACTAGCTGATTCGGTTAGTTACTTGAAATTGCTAATCCAAGTAAATTACAATTGTTGGTTTTCAAATCTATATATTATATTAAAAGGAAAACAAAGCATATTCCATCTTCCATTTCCTCAAATCTCAAAGCTAAAGCAAGGCACGTGTCGCGATACTATTGGATGGAAGATGAAAAGGTATAAAGCCAAAGCAAGCCACATGTCGCGATACTATTGGATGGAAGATGAAAAGGAGGAAGGAGTTACAAAGCATTCTCCATCTTCCATTTCCCCAAATCTCAAAGCTAAAGCAAGCCACGTGTTGCGATACTATTGGATGGAAGATGAAAAGGTATAAAGCTAAAGCAAGCCACGTGTCGCGACTCTATTGGATGGAAGATGAAAAGGTATGAAGTGGAAGATGAAAAGGAGGAAGGAGTTATGGAGGAAGTTATGAAGTGGAAGATGAAAAGGTATGAGTTATGAAGAAGATGAAAAGGTACGAAGTAGAAGATGAAAAGGAGGAAGGAGGTATGGAGTGAGTTATGAAGTGGAAGCGGAAAATGAGAGAGTTATGGTTGAAAGCTTAACACTTATAATTCACCACCTATATCAATGGATGCTTCCCTTCCCATTACACCATCCAAGTGTTTCCTGCAACGAGCATGATCAATTCCCACCCTATTACCGTTGAGAAATTAAATCGCATGATCCGAAGATGTGTAGTCGTCGAGACAAGAGTCCAAAACAACCTCCACCCACCTACGTTCTATTTGATACGTCTTCCACATCAACGATACTCGGGTGTAGTAGTGAACGTGACTTTATGGGGTGATGCGTCCGACTACATTACAGAGGAAATTAGTCGATAAAATGGACATAACATGGTCGTAGTCATCACATCTGTAAGGGTAATAAATTATGAAGGTAATAAACTTTTTTTTATCAACTTTTATCGTTCATCTCTTTGAATAGATGTAAATTTACATGCTCAAATTTGTCACATATGATTTCTCCGCATTCCGTCTTAATTTTTCCATTCGTCTCGATGGTTTATAACCCCGTGGTTTAGTACGACTATACAAAGTCGAAGGGACATAGATAGGCTCCTCCTGTTAAGTTACAAACCTTTCCACGTGGAATTTTTCTCAAGTGGGACTACCAAATACTTACTCCCTAACAAAAAAAATAGAGTAATTGAAGGAACCGTACCATTATTACATTGGCTTAATTAAGATTATTCTTCCCGATACACAAGGTTAGGCAATTAGTTAGGTCTGACTGTCTTGCTAATTATTAACAAATCTTTAGTTGGGTTGAGTTATATTCATTCAATTTCAATTAATCGCTTAAAGTTGGAATTTGGCTTACTTCAGTAGTATCTACTGTATCTCATTTCTCACCTCACCAGTACGGCGGTATGAATGATGAATCTCTTGATTTTGACTAAAGATAGCTAAGCATTTGTAACTGCAAGTTTGGAGCTTAATTGAAACATCAGATGACTATATATGCTAACGACTTTTCTAACATGTTTATACTGGACACACGTTAATATACTAATTAAGTAAAAAATCCCAAACTGAAATACTAATTCTTAATTACCATACCTAGACAACGTAATGGTGATTCATTCCTTATTTAACATATTACCGAAAAACCGATATACTAATTACTCCATCTACAATATTAAAATTCAAAATTTGCAAATTATTGTACAGATGCTATATATGAAGTTGGACTTATTAACTCTATAACTTTCAGGACGTTGTTTATTACTCCATCTACAATAATTTCTCATGTATGTGGGACATTCTTGTGCCTTTTACATATCATACTTATTAACAAAGATTAATTGAATGTGTGATATTAAACGCAAATAGTTGATATAAAGAATTAGTTTATGTCTTTTATAAAAAAAAATTATGTGTTTTATTCAAAATTAGAATTAGTATTATAACTATTATCTTTATTATGATGTTGTCGTTGTTGTCGTTATCGTCATTATCATTGTTTTCAGTCGGCACATTTTGATAATATTGGTAATCATTTTATAATATATTTGATATATCTTTTGTGATACAATTTTTTTATTATATGACCTTAATTATCTATGGCCAGGCTAATCACATTTGACTAATTATCATACTTATTAACAAACATTACAACACCAGTGTAGGAGATTACCAATTACAATCAATATATGGGACCAAGGTCTTCCTCGACTTGCACTTGCCGGAGACTAGAATGTTATTGCAAAGGTAACCGTTTTTCCCCATTATAAAAATACTGCACATGAACCACGACCCCGATCTTACATACACTAAATTAGCCACATATTATTATTTGCGCTGCCATACCACCCTACAGGGACCAACAACCCGTTCCAATAAGAGTTCTCGATGCTGAGGTCGCAAGAGATATGGTCACTTCAACCATTGCCGAGCTTCTACAAGGAGATGTCAACGATCAGGTAATGTCAATAGACATCACAAGCCTACTGATATATATACAAAATAGAAAATCATTATAAATAATATGAAGATAAAAGGGAATAAACATTTATATGAAAAGGGAAACTTTCTATAAATAGAAACTTACTAATTTTAGAAATTTACTTAAAATAGAAAGTCTTATAGAAACACGTAAGTTATTAAAATAAGTGAAATGTATTAAAAAAAGCAGTTCTAACGAAATTAACATTTTACTATTATCGTCGTTATCGTAACTTTATTATATTTCTAAATTCGGAAATCGAGTTAAAATGTAATAATTAGGAAATCAAGTTAAAACTATAAATTATAGAAAAGAGACGTTTTAAGAAAAACGATATCAAAATTAATTTAGTCAACGAGTTTTATAAAGGAAATGAGATTTACAAAGATTTCAAATTATTTTTAATAAATAGCTTTTATTAATAAATAATACTGATTCTAATAAAAATAGTCAATCGGAAATTATAAGTGAAAGTAGTCTCGACTAAAAATATATTTAAAACAAAATCGACTATTATCTCATTTATTAATATAAGTCGTAAAACGAAAATTAATTTATTGAACGAGTATACAAATCTCGATTATAGTATAAAAATACGATTTTGAGATAAAAATTAGAAATTAACGAAATATGATAAAAATATGAAATCGAGATTATTTAATTACTACTGTCACGATAACCAACAAAATATTATAACGATCGTAAATAATTAAATTACCAACGATTTATAAAACGATAACGAAAACTTATATAAATATTGATAAGGCATATGATTTAAAATTAAGGGTTTTTCTAAGGGGTACCCCTCAACTATCGACTTTTCCAAGTGGTACCCCCGCCTTTTTCGAATTACAAGATGTACCCCTAAACTTTGTAAATTAGTCTATATTGTAACCAAAGTTATAATTTTCCAACGAAAATTTCTCAATTGATGATATAAATAGTGATTATTCCTTATTTTACTTTCATCAACCATGATATATTTCTTCAATTTGCATCCTTTACTCGAAAAAATCCATTCCACCACACTACGACATGGGGGTGACAGAGGGATTGAGGTTGACGGATTTAAAAGAGTGAGGGAGATAGGTCGATGTTGGCTGACAACAGAGTGCGTTTTGATGGGCATTTGGTGGCTTGGTGAATGGTAAAGAAAAAGAGGTGGTTTGTAGCATCAAATTGGATAGATTAATATGTTAATTATTCATTTTAAAAAAATAATTGTAATACACTTATTACTTTAGTTATGATATGGAGTGATAAGTAAACTTTAGGAGTACACCATGTAATTCAAAAAAGGCGGGGGTACCACTTGGAAAAGCCAATAGTTGAGGGGTATCCCATAGAAAAACCCTAAAATTAATATAATTAGCAATAATATATTGCTAAAATTAGAAAACCAAAGTTAACATATTTACTACATACTACTACTCAAACATACGATATAAAATCGAGTAACGTCCTAAAGTTATCTTGAGTCGATATCCGAAGCGATCCAGCCCTCGACCTTCTTAGGTCCTCACAAAAGTCACACTAGAACATGACATCGAGCAGTAGTTTACGTTGACAGTAACAGCAAATATCAGAACGATGGATCAACAAAACAGCGGCAACGAACCTGAATTAGATAATAGACAGGAAATGGAGGGACTGAGAATGGATAAGTAGCAGGATTAAGGAGGGAAGAGGGTCACTAATAGACGGTGTTAGTTGACAAAAGATGGTAGGATCGACACAACAAAATGAAAGAGACCACGACAACAGCAGCATCGAAATCCGAACACAAATAAGAATTCGATACACAGATGTAGCGGCGAACAGCAGCACGACAAGGACAAGAACAAGGAACGAGGTGACAGAAATAAGAGGAGGAAAACGAAACAACGAACGAAATTCGATAAACCGAACCGCAGCAGTGTGAACAGCAGCAACAACACGAATGAAAGAAGAAGGAGAAGAGGAAGATAGGAAAAGAGGAACGAAAACAGCAGCTTCAACACTAACACGAGGACGGAGAAAGAAACATAAAAGAATGACAGTCCGACCTCAAAAATAAACAACATAGCAGCGGCAGCGGACAACAATAGACAACAGTAGCAGCAGAAATAGCATCACAGTAGCAGTAACGCAACAAAAGCACAATAAAAATGAGTAGCAGTTGCACAAAACGACATCAGCAGTATCAGCATAAATCAAATCAACAAGGCAGCAGCAACAACAACACGCAGTAGCAGAAAGAATGGATGAAAACAGGAGACAAAGAAGAGAAGAATAAGAACGAGAATCACGGCAGCATCAACACGTATAAAATCGACATTGATGCGGAGGAGAGCAAAAGAAGAAGAAAACAGAGGAGAGGGACTACCTCACGCTGAAACAGGGACAAAACGGAGGGAAAAACGGGTTCGATGACCGCAGGAATGCAACAGCAAACTCGGCAAGAAAACGCAGCAGCAGAGGACAAACAGGCGGGTTTGAAACGCATCAGCGACATCAGCAAGAAAAGAAAGCAGCAACCGCCTCAGGAAGAAAAATGAAGGGAAGCAACGAGGTTGATGGAGAGATAAAAAGGATGGAAAATGAGGGGAAGAAGGATGGTCGGAAGGGTCACACAAAGGGGAAAGTAAACGTAAGCAGAGGGATGCGGTGGAAAAAAAATTAGGCAATAAAGGGGTGTACGTAATATGTGGGTTAAATGAATCAAAAGGATTAATTAAATTAATCGGATAGGAGACGAATTCCGTACGATAAGTTGACTGACCCAAGATTCGAATTAAAAATGAATTAATAGAAAATACTTGGGCCGACTAATATAATTAGTAAATAAGTTATTCAAGGCGAAAACAAAGCTTATAGAAATAAATAATTAGACGATAAAATAGTATTTCCCGATAAATAATAAATTTTCGATAAAGTGATTCAAATTGATTTCTCGAGAAAATATAATAGATGTTTTGACAAAACTTAGTATAAATGAACTTAGAGTCGAAAATAGAAATTCGAGCTTAAATATAAATAAGTAAAAAGAATTTAGAATTTAAACCGTCAAAACAGAATTTCGATAAGAATTAAATTAAATGTATAAAATGAATCGAAACATAAATTAAAATATGTTTTAAAAATAAAAGAGTTTCCGAGACAAATAGAATTTTAGAAGTTTGAACGATTAAACAATAAATTTGTTTTATAAAATTTTTAAGAATAACGAGTTAAATCGTAAACTAAATATTAATACGATCATAATTTTAAATTTATGAAATCAGGGGTGTTACAATCTTCCCCACTAAAAGAAGTTTCGTCCTCGAAACTAACCAAAACATATTAATAGGATGGAAAACAAGGTTATATCGACTAAACAAAAGAAGAATGCTTAACTCGCATCACAATCTCGGTTTTTAAAAATTTTACAACTTCAAACGTGATATGAAATCGAAATCGAAGACAAAATTTATTTCAATACAACTTGGGCTTGGTTCCCAAAATTTAAAATCATTTAATTTATTAAAATCGCAAGTTAAAAATTATTTAATAAAATAATGACAAAAGATAAAATTTGTAAACGAACTCGAGGAAGAGTTCTCAAATATTTTCAAAGCAACAGTAAGACGTTTTAATTAAGAAATTCGACAATACTTTGGTTTAAGACCAAACAAAAATTGAGAAATCAAGTTTTGTAGTTAGTAAATAAGAATCGCATCTGTCGATAAACATTTTCAATAACAGATTTAAAGTCTAACGACAATAAAAAAAATTTAGACATATCAAGTTCTTCAAAAATGTTCAACCATCTTACATAATAATCTTATAGAAATCAAAATGTTAGCAATTATAAAAGTTTTCATAAAATTTAAATATGCTTGAAAATTGGAACAATTTCGAAATACTTTAAAATAAATTATTAAGACCCTTTTGAAATGTGATCAAAATAAAACAAAAACGAAATACAAAGTTTTGAATTTTATAACTCAAAATGTTCAAAATTTCAAGAAAATTAAAATTTGTAAATTAGTCAAACTTTCCATAACACAAGTTTGGGGAAAAGATAAATGGATAAATAGAGTCAAAGTCAACGATAAATCGAAACTAAAGTTTTCAAACCCGATAAAGAAGTTGAAAGGGATTAGCTAAAGAAGAAGAAGCAACAGGATTTAAGAGAAGCTAAGAGAAGGACGAAATTGAAAGTCAAAAGAGCTCTCAAGGATCAGAGAATAAATTAACCATCTCGAGATTCCCGGTACGACTCCCACAACACGGGTTCCTAATTTCCAAAAAATACGTTAAGTCCAATATTAGACACTAGGTGGTATTACTCCGTCACAATCTCCAACAATGTCTCACGTGATCCTCCAATCATTCAAACGGCACGACACTAATCCACAATTGTTTTACAATCTAATCTCATCAATTAAAATTCCAACGGTCATCAGACGAACCTAAACTCGCAATCAATAAGATTCCCAAATTCAAGGTTCCTAAAGTTTGAACTCAAAGCATACTCCAAATATCTCGAGTAAGGAACACTTAAACAAGATCCACCAATTTAACAATGTTCGGTGCGAAATCTTCAAAAATGATCACCAGCAAACTTATAAAGCCACAAGTACAGAAGTTGGGAAAGTACAACAAATCCTCAAATACGCTCAAACCTATAGGTAATGGCGCGCACACTCACATCTTCAAACACGTCATTCGACGAATGTTTTTGAGAAGTCCATCAAATTTCCAATCGTAATGGTGCAACCACAAAATATTTAATAACTCAACGCGGCCACAATCTCGTTGGTCCAAGGTTCTAAATTGAAAGTCCCAATAAGATGGTTTGTATTACAGTATTCCTCGAAACAGCATAATTAGTCCAAATTATGATTGTGCGAGATATTTCTCTTCTTCAAGATTAAGAATAATTCATCCAAGTTAGATCACTCAACTCCAAATTTCATAGGTTACAACCCTAAACAACGATCAACGATCTAATCCACAGGAAATACGTACGGGTAATCTATGTCAACCAAAATTTCTAACAACATTAATGAAAACCTTTAATAGTACCACAATACTCAGGCTAACACTTTAAACGATACTCTATGATCTCAAACATGCACGATACATCCACCAAAAGCATATGGTAAGAATCCCAAAGTGATATTGTCAGTCACTTAATTTGGTTCTAGGTTAGGTACAAGGTATCCATCAAATATGTTATACTCTTACTACTCCAAAATATATTCTACTCTAAGTATTCCAAAATAATCAAAGTAACCTATGACCCAAAGTTCGGTGTCCAAAGTATCAACCTAACTCCATTAATCAACTGATATCATTCAACTCAATCCTCAAAAATTTCTTACTTGCTTAGAAAATAAGGTACAACTCACAATCCTCAAACCAGGTAACAAGGTTTTACTAAACCTCAAACATCTATAAATCGGGGTTCACTAAGATAGAATCCGGTCTAACCAAAGAATCTCAAGAGAAAGATAGTAGAATAGAAGAATAGAACAAGGATTCACCAAGAGAATGAATATTAGAATATACAAGAGAAGATTTGGCATAAGCAGAAGCAGGAAGAAAGAATCAATAATTCAAGATGATAGAATCCTAAAACGAGAAGGGAAAGTTCAGACCTCTAAGGTTCACGAGGGAACTAAAAGGATTACTTCATCTTCTTCTAGAGGAACGAGCACGTACTGCAACATCATGGAACAGGAATCTACTCATGATCATCTAACCTGTAGCTTGAGCAAACTAAATCTGAGCTGAAAGGTCATCATTGGCATCCTTCTTGGAGCAACAAGTTGTCCACTTGAGTCAGCAGGCGTTGAGAGTTCATAGCAGGTCTTGTCCCGATCTGGAGTAGCATCTCGTCAGCATCTTGTCCATTCATCTTCTTCCAGACAAAAGAAACAAATATTCATTGCTAGTCATTGAGTTACAAAAACATGTAAACCAAATAGTTAAGTCCTTACTTTGTTTCTACCCATCTCTCACTAATATTTTATCAATATTCAAATCATTTACGAGTATTTTTCCTAGAATTAGGTTTAAGTGTCGGGAGCAACAATGCTCTGATACCAACTGTAATCCCTTAGAAATTCTAACGCAATACAGTGGCGGAAACACTGTAGAGTTGGGATTATAACACACTGACAAACTATATCTTATTAAAATAAATGGTAAGTCAATACAAAAGTCTCTTTTTACAAAAGGGGCTAAAAGTAAAATCTCCAAACGGGTTTATACAAATCCATAAATTACAAGAATGAAGAAGGTGTAGGATCCACGCTACTCGCTAGCTCACACCCAAAACCCAGCAGCAAATACCTGTCATGTTATAAACATAACAGCCACGTCAGTGGGGAGTAACTCGGACGTTCTCCCAGCCATATTATACCATATGGATAAATAATAGTATTATTATAACAAATACTTAAAATGGAAAACATTAAATGATATAATGAAAATAAGCTTTCGGGGAAAACTCAAAATATTGGAATAATAAAATCAGAACAAGTTTCCAGAAGAAAACTTAAAATATTTGTCAACCTGCAAATCAAAATGTATTGATAATAATAAAAATATTCAAAATGGCATTATGGATAAGATTAGTGTTACGGAATAGACTTTCACTAGGATGATACTAAACTAGCTTCGAGAACTTAGTCAAAACAGATCTGACTTCGGTCTCTAACTAGGCAACTCAACTATAACAGAACTGCGTGCAGCGAGGTCCCGACTTAAGTAATGTACACCCCTCCTGGACACCAACCGTAATCCAGTTCAACCCGACGGCGACTTACACGATGCGATATCTAAGTTTAAGGTCAAATTATATACACTCCTGAACACAAACCATGCTCAGTTCAACGATCAATGTGTCTCAACGTACACACACCAGCTTTATAGTTGATGGCAAAACATATACCCTAGAATGTATTACTCTACCCATACACTTGTCCTCATTCCATAACTCCAAAACAACCATTATCGATATATATACAAAAGATATAATCATTATAAATAATATGAAGATAAAAGGGAATAAACATTTATATGAAAAGGGAAACTTTCTATAAATAGAAACTTACTAATTTTAGAAATTTACTTAAAATAGAAAGTCTTATAGAAAACACGTAAGTTATTAAAATAAGTGAAATGTATTAAAAATAGCATTTCTAACGAAATTAACATTTTACTATTATCGTCGTTATCGTAACTTTATTATATTTCTAAATTCGGAAATCGAGTTAAAATGTAATAATTAGGAAATCGAGTTAAAACTATAAATAATAGAAAAGAGACATTTTAAGAAAAACGATATCAAAATTAATTGAGTCAACGATTTTTATAAACGAAATGAGATTTACAAAGATTTCAAATTATTTTTAATAAATAGCTTTTATTAATAAATAATACGGATTCTAATGAAAATAGTCAATCGGAAATTATCAGTGAAAGTAGTCTCGCCAAAAAATATATTTAAAACAAAATCGACTATTTTCTCATTTATTAATATAAGTCGTAAAACGAAAATTAATTTATTGAACGAGTATACAAATCTCGATTATAGTATAAAAATACGATTTTGAGATAAAAATCCTCCTTCTACTAAAAGAATAGAGAGGGCTAGAAATATGATGAGGTGTCAAGCTCTTGTGAAGAGTTTTCCCTCCAAAAACACTCTTACCTCAATATGGAAATAAATCAACCATTAACTTCATAATATAATCATAAAATCTAAATTGAAACCAAACTATATAATTATGGAGAATTAGACCAAAAATACTTTAATAAAGAAAACAACTAAGTAGGAGACTATTAAAAAACGGATATTTATGAATTATGATACATAATTATACAAGTGTCACAAAATATTGGTTTCGTGATACATTTTATTTATTTATTTAACTATCATGGGAAAATTTAGGAAAAATATAATCAGCTTTGTAACAAAAATTACTCGCAATAATATTCCTAAATTTTCCCATGATAGTTAAATAAATAAATAAAATGTATCACGAAACCAATATTTTGTGACACTTGTATAATTATGTATCATAATTCATAAATATCCGTTTTTTAATAGTCTCCTACTTAGTTGTTTTCTTTATTAAAGTATTTTTGGTCTAATTCTCCATAATTATATAGTTTGGTTTCAATTTAGATTTTATGATTATATTATGAAGTTAATGGTTGATTTATTTCCATATTGAGGTAAGAGTGTTTTTGGAGGGAAAACTCTTCACAAGAGCTTAACACCTCATCATATTTCTAGCCCTCTCTATTCTTTTAGTAGAAGGAGGATTTTTATCTCAAAATCGTATTTTTATACTATAATCGAGATTTGTATACTCGTTCAATAAATTAATTTTCGTTTTACGACTTATATTAATAAATGAGAAAATAGTCGATTTTGTTTTAAATATATTTTTTGGCGAGACTACTTTCACTGATAATTTCTGATTGACTATTTTCATTAGAATCCGTATTATTTATTAATAAAAGCTTTAAAAATAATTTGAAATCTTTGTAAATCTCATTTCGTTTATAAAAATCGTTGACTCAATTAATTTTGATATCGTTTTTCTTAAAATGTCTCTTTTCTATAATTTATAGTTTTAACTCGATTTCCTAATTATTACATTTTACCTCGATTTCCGAATTTAGAAATATAATAAAGTTACGATAACGACGATAATAGTAAAATGTTAATTTCTTTAGAAATGCTATTTTTAATACATTTCACTTATTTTAATAACTTACGTGTTTTCTATAAGACTTTCTATTTTAAGTAAATTTCTAAAATTAGTAAGTTTCTATTTATAGAAAGTTTCCCTTTTCATATAAATGTTTATTCCCTTTTATCTTCATATTATTTATAATGATTATATCTTTTGTATATATATCGATAATGGTTGTTTTGGAGTTATGGAATGAGGACAAGTGTATGGGTAGAGTAATACAGTCTAGGGTATATGTTTTGCCATCAACTATAAAGCTGGTGTGTCTACGTTGAGACACATTGATCGTTGAACTGAGCATGGTTTGTGTTCAGGAGTGTATATAATTTGACCTTAAACTTAGATATCGCATCGTGTAAGTCGCCGTCGGGTTGAACTGGATTACGGTTGGTGTCCAGGAGGGGTGTACATTACTTAAGCCAGGACCTCGCTGCACGCAGTTCTGTTATAGTTGAGTTGCCTAGTTAGAGACCGAAGTCAGATCTGTTTTGACTAAGTTCTCGAAGCTAGTTTAGTATCATCCTAGTGAAAGTCTATTCCGTAACACTAATCTTATCCATAATGCCATTTTGAATATTTTTATTATTATCAATACATTTTGATTTGCAGGTTGACAAATATTTTAAGTTTTCTTCTGGAAACTTGTTCTGATTTTATTATTCCAATATTTTGAGTTTTCCCCGAAAGCTTATTTTCATTATATCATTTAATGTTTTCCATTTTAAGTATTTGTTATAATAATACTATTATTTATCCATATGGTATAATATGGCTGGGAGAACGTCCGAGTTACTCCCCACTGACGTGGTTGTTATGTTTATAACATGACAGGTATTTGCTGCTGGGTTTTGGGTGTGAGCTAGCGAGTAGCGTGGATCCTACACCTTCTTCATTCTTGTAATTTATGGATTTGTATAAACCCGTTTGGAGATTTTACTTTTAGCCCCTTTTGTAAAAAGTGGCTTTTGTATTGACTTACCATTTCTGTTAATAAGATATAGTTTGTCAGTGTGTTATAATCCCAACTCTACAGTGTTTCCGCCACTGTATTGCGTTAGAATTTCTAAGGGATTACAGTTGGTATCAAAGCATTGTTGCTCCCGACACTTAAACCTAATTCTAGGAAAAATACTCGTAAATGATTTGAATATTGATAAAATATTAGTGAGAGATGGGTAGAAACAAAGTAAGGACTTAACTATTTGGTTTACATGTTTTTGTAACTCAATGACTAGCAATGAATATTTGTTTCTTTTGTCTGGAAGAAGATGAATGGACAAGATGCTGACGAGATGCTACTCCAGATCGGGACAAGACCTGCTTTGAACTCTCAACGCCTGCTGACTCAAGTGGACAACTTGTTGCTCCAAGAAGGATGCCAATGATGACCTTTCAGCTCAGATTTAGTTTGCTCAAGCTACAGGTTAGATGATCATGAGTAGATTCATGTTCCATGATGTTGCAGTACGTGCTCGTTCCTCTAGAAGAAGATGAAGTAATCCTTTTAGTTCCCTCGTGAACCTTAGAGGTCTGAACTTTCCCTTCTCGTTTTAGGATTCTATCATCTTGAATTATTGATTCTTTCTTCCTGCTTCTGCTTATGCCAAATCTTCTCTTGTATATTCTAATATTCATTCTCTTGGTGAATCCTTGTTCTATTCTTCTATTCTACTATCTTTCTCTTGAGATTCTTTGGTTAGACCGGATTCTATCTTAGTGAACCCCGAGTTATAGATGTTTGAGGTTTAGTAAAACCTTGTTACCTGGTTTGAGGATTGTGAGTTGTACCATATTTTCTAAGCAAGTAAGAAATTTTTGAGGATTGAGTTGAATGATATCAGTTGATTAATGGAGTTAGGTTGATACTTTGGACACCGAACTTTGGGTCATAGGTTACTTTGATTATTTTGGAATACTTAGAGTAGAATATATTTTGGAGTAGTAAGAGTATAACATATTTGATGGATACCTAGTACCTAACCTAGAACCAAATTAAGTGACTGACAATATCACTTTGGGATTCTTACCATATGCTTTTGGTGGATGTATCGTGCATGTTTGAGATCATAGAGTATCGTTTAAAGTGTTAGCCTGAGTATTGTGGTACTATTAAAGGTTTTCATTAATGTTGTTAGAAATTTTGGTTGACATAGATTACCCGTACGTATTTCCTGTGGATTAGATCGTTGATCGTTGTTTAGGGTTGTAACCTATGAAATTTGGAGTTGAGTGATCTAACTTGGATGAGTTATTCTTAATCTTGAAGAAGAGAAATATCTCGCACAATCATAATTTGGACTAATTATGCTGTTTCGAGGAATACTGTAATACAAACCATCTTATTGGGACTTTCAATTTAGAACCTTGGACCAACGAGATTGTGGCCGCGTTGAGTTATTAAATATTTTGTGGTTGCACCATTACGATTGGAAATTTGATGGACTTCTCAAAAACATTCGTCGAATGACGTGTTTGAAGATGTGAGTGTGCGCGCCATTACCTATAGGTTTGAGCGTATTTGAGGATTTGTTGTACTTTCCCAACTTCTGTACTTGTGGCTTTATAAGTTTGCTGGTGATCATTTTTGAAGATTTCGCACCGAACATTGTTAAATTGGTGGATCTTGTTTAAGTGATCCTTACTCGAGATATTTGGAGTATGCTTTGAGTTCAAACTTTAGGAACCTTGAATTTGGGAATCTTATTGATTGCGAGTTTGGGTTCGTCTGATGACCGTTGGAATTTTAATTGATGAGATTAGATTGTAAAACAATTGTGGATTAGTGTCGTGTCGTTTGAATGATTGGAGGATCACGTGAGACATTGTTGGAGATTGTGACGGAGTAATACCACCTAGTGCCTAATATTGGACTTAACGTATTTGTTGGAAATTAGGAACCCGTGTTGTGGGAGTCGTACCGGGAATCTCGAGATGGTTAATTTATTCTCTGATCCTCGAGAGCTCTTTTGACTTTCAATTTCGTCCTTCTCTTCTCTTAAATCCTGTTGCTTCTTCTTCTTCTTTAGCTAATCCCTTTCAACTTCTTTATCGGGTTTGAAAACTTTAGTTTCGATTTATCGTTGACTTTGACTCTATTTATCCATTTATCTTTTCCCCAAACTTGTGTTATGGAAAGTTTGACTAATTTACAAATTTTGATTTTCATGAAATTTTGAACATTTTGAGTTATAAAATTCAAAACTTTGTATTTCGTTTTTGTTTTATTTTGATCATGTTTCAAAAGGGTCTTAATAATTTATTATAAAGTATTTCGAAATTGTTCCAATTTTCAAGCATATTTAAATTTTATGAACACTTTTATAATTGCTAATATTTTGATTTCTATAAGATTATTATGTAAGATGGTTGAACATTTTTGAAGAACTTGATATGTCTAAATTTTTTTTATTGTCGTTAGACTTTAAATCTGTTATTGAAAATGTTTATCGACAGATGCGATTCTTATTTACTAACTACAAAACTTGATTTCTCAATTTTTGTTTGGTCTTAAACCAAAGTATTGTCGAATTTCTTAATTAAAACGTCTTACTGTTGCTTTGAAAATATTTGAGAACTCTTCCTCGAGTTCGTTTACAAATATTATCTGTCGTCATTATTTTATTAAATAATTTTTAACTTGCGATTTTAATAAATTAAATGATTTTAAATTTTGGGAACCGAGCCCAAGTTGTATTGAAATAAATTTTGTCTTCGATTTCGATTTCATATCACGTTTGAAGTTGTAAAATTTTTAAAAACCGAGATTGTGATGCGAGTTAAAAATTCTTCTTTTGTTTAGTCGATATAACCTTGTTTTCCATCCTATTAATATGTTTTGGTTAGTTTCGAGGACGAAACTTCTTTTAGTGGGGAAGATTGTAACACCCCTGATTTCATAAATTTAAAATTATGATCGTATTAATATTTTGTTTACGATTTAACTCGTTATTCTTAAAAAATTTATAAAACGAATTTATTGTTTAATCGTTCAAACTTCTAAAATTCTATTTGTCTCGGAAACTCTTTTATTTTTAAAACATATTTTTATTTATGTTTCGATTCATTTTATACATTTAATTTAATTCTTATCGAAATTCTGTTTTGACGGTTTAAATTCTAAATTCTTTTTACTTATTTATATTTAAGCTCGAATTTCTATTTTCGACTCTAAGTTCATTTATACTAAGTTTTGTCAAAACATCTATTATATTTTCTCGAGAAATCAATTTGAATCACTTTATCGAAAAATTTATTATTTATCGGGAAATACTATTTTATCGTCTAATTATTTATTTCTATAAGCTTCGTTTTCGCCTTGAATAACTTATTTACTAATTATATTAGTCGGCCCAAGTATTTTCTATTAATCCATTTTTAATTCGAATCGTGGGTCAGTCAACTTATCGTACGGAATTCGTCTCCTATCCGATTAATTTAATTAATCCTTTTGATTCATTTAACCCACATATTACGTACACCCCTTTATTGCCTAATTTTTTTTCCACCGCATCCCTCTGCTTACGTTTACTTTCCCCTTTGTGTGACCCTTTTGACCATCCTTCTTCCCCTCGTTTTCCATCCTTTTTATCTCTCCATCAACCTCGTTGCTTCCCTTCATTTTTCTTCCTGATGCGGTTGCTGCTTTCTTTTCTTGCTGATGTCGCTGATGCGTTTCAAACCCGCCTGTTTGTCCTCTGCTGCTGCGTTTTCTTGCCGAGTTCGTTATTGCATTCCTGCGGTCATCGAACCCGTTCTTCCCTCCGTTTTGTCCCTGTTTCAGCGTGAGGTAGTCCCTCTCCTCTGTTTTCTTCTTCTTTTGCTCTCCTCCGCATCAATGTCGATTTTATACGTGTTGATGCTGCCGTGATTCTCGTTCTTATTCTTCTCTTCTTTGTCTCCTGTTTTCATCCATTCTTTCTGCTACTGCGTGTTGTTGCTGCTGCTGCCTTGTTGATTTGATTTATGCTGATACTGCTGATGTCGTTTTGTGCAACTGCTACTCATTTTTATTGTGCTTTTGTTGCGTTACTGCTACTGTGATGCTATTTCTGCTGCTACTGTCGTCTATGGTTGTCCGCTGCCGCTGCTATGTTGTTTATTTTTGAGGTCGGACTGTCATTCTTTTATGTTTCTTTCTCCGTCCTCGTGTTAGTGTTGAAGCTGCTGTTTTCGTTCCTCTTTTCCTATCTTTCTCTTCTCCTTCTTCTTTCATTCGTGTTGTTGCTGCTGTTCACACTGCTGCGGTTCGGTTTATCGAATTTCGTTTGTTGTTTCGTTTTCCTCCTCTTATTTCTGTCACCTCGTTCCTTGTTCTTGTCCTTGTCGTGCTGCTGTTCGCCGCTACATCTGTGTATCGAATTCTTATTTGTGTTCGGATTTCGATGCTGCTGTTGTCGTGGTCTCTTTCATTTTGTTGTGTCGATCCTACCATCTTTTGTCAACTAACACCGTCTATTAGTGACCCTCTTCCCTCCTTAATCCTGCTACTTATCCATTCTCAGTCCCTCCATTTCCTGTCTATTATCAAATTCAGGTTCGTTGCCGCTGTTTTGTTGATCCATCGTTCTGATATTTGCTGTTACTGTCAACGTAAACTACTGCTCGATGTCATGTTCTAGTGTGACTTTTGTGAGGACCTAAGAAGGTCGAGGGCTGGATCGCTTCGGATATCGAATCAAGGTAACTTTAGGACGTTACTCGATTTTATATCGTATGTTTGAGTAGTAGTATGTAGTAATATTTTAACTTCGGTTTTCTAATTTTAGCAATATATTATTGCTAATTATATTAATCTTAGGGTTTTTCTATGGGATACCCCTCAACTATTGGCTTTTCCAAGTGGTACCCCCGCCTTTTTTGAATTACATGGTGTACTCCTAAAGTTTACTTATCACTCCATATCATAACTAAAGTAATAAGTGTATTACAATTATTTTTTTAAAATGAATAATTAACATATTAATCTATCCAATTTGATGCTACAAACCACCTCTTTTTTTTTACCATTCACCAAGCCACCAAATGCCCATCAAAACGCACTCTGTTGTCAGCCAACATCGACCTATCTCCCTCACTCTTTTAAATCCGTCAACCTCAATCCCTCTGTCACCCCCATGTCGTAGTGTGGTGGAATGGATTTTTTCGAGTAAAGGATGCAAATTGAAGAAATATATCATGGTTGATGAAAGTAAAATAAGGAATAATCACTATTTATATCATCAATTGAGAAATTTTCGTTGGAAAATTATAACTTTGGTTACAATATAGACTAATTTACAAAGTTTAGGGGTACATCTTGTAATTCGAAAAAGGCGGGGGTACCACTTGGAAAAGTCGATAGTTGAGGGGTACCCCTTAGAAAAACCCTTAATTTTAAATCATATGCCTTATCAATATTTTTATAAGTTTTCGTTATCGTTTTATAAATCGTTGGTAATTTAATTATTTACGATCGTTATAATATTTTGTTGGTTATCGTGACAGTAGTAATTAAATAATCTCGATTTCATATTTTTATCATATTTCGTTAATTTCTAATTTTTATCTCAAAATCGTATTTTTATACTATAATCGAGATTTGTATACTCGTTCAATAAATTAATTTTCGTTTTACGACTTATATTAATAAATGAGATAATAGTCGATTTTGTTTTAAATATATTTTTAGTCGAGACTACTTTCACTTATAATTTCCGATTGACTATTTTTATTAGAATCAGTATTATTTATTAATAAAAGCTATTTACTAAAAATAATTTGAAATCTTTGTAAATCTCATTTCCTTTATAAAACTCGTTGACTAAATTAATTTTGATATCGTTTTTCTTAAAACGTCTCTTTTCTATAATTTATAGTTTTAACTTGATTTCCTAATTATTACATTTTAACTCGATTTCTGAATTTAGAAATATAATAAAGTTACGATAACGACGATAATAGTAAAATGTTAATTTCGTTAGAAATGCTTTTTTAATACATTTCACTTATTTTAATAACTTACGTGTTTCTATAAGACTTTCTATTTTAAGTAAATTTCTAAAATTAGTAAGTTTCTATTTATAGAAAGTTTCCCTTTTCATATAAATGTTTATTCCCTTTTATCTTCATATTATTTATAATGATTATCTCTTTTGTATATATATCAGTAGGCTTGTGATGTCTATTGACATTACCTGATCGTTGACATCTCCTTGTAGAAGCTCGGCAATGGTTGAAGTGACCATATCTCTTGCGACCTCAGCATCGAGAACTCTTATTGGAACGGGTTCTTGGTCCCTGTAGGGTGGTATGGCAGCGCAAATAATAATATGTGGCTAATTTAGTGTATGTAAGATCGGGGTCGTGGTTCATGTGCAGTATTTTTATAATGGGGAAAAACGGTTACCTTTGCAATAACATTCTAGTCTCCGGCAAGTCCAAGTCGAGGAAGACCTTGGTCCCATCTATTGATTGTAATTGGTAATCTCCTACACTGGTGTTGTAATGTTTGTTAATAAGTATGATAATTAGTCAAATGTGATTAGCCTGGCCATAGATAATTAAGGTCATATAATAAAAAAATTGTATCACAAAAGATATATCAAATATATTATAAAATGATTACCAATATTATCAAAATGTGCCGACTGAAAACAATGATAATGACGATAACGACAACAACGACAATATCATAATAAAGATAATAGTTATAATACTAATTCTAATTTTGAATAAAACACATAATTTTTTTTTAAAAAGACATAAACTAATTCTTTATATCAACTATTTGCGTTTAATATCACACATTCAATTAATCTTTGTTAATAAGTATGATATGTAAAAGGCACAAGAATGTCCCACATACATGAGAAATTATTGTAGATGGAGTAATAAACAAAGTCCTGAAAGTTATAGAGTTAATAAGTCCAACTTCATATATAGCATCTGTACAATAATTTACAAATTTTGAATTTTAATATTGTAGATGGAGTAATTAGTATATCGGTTTTTCGGTAATATGTTAAATAAGGAATGAATCACCATTACGTTGTCTAGGTATGGTAATTAAGAATTAGTATTTCAGTTTGGGATTTTTTACTTAATTAGTATATTAACGTGTGTCCAGTATAAACATGTTAGAAAAGTCGTTAGCATATATAGTCATCTGATGTTTCAATTAAGCTCCGAACTTGCAGTTACAAATGCTTGGCTATCTTTAGTCAAAATCAAGGGATTCATCATTCATACCGCCGTACTGGTGAGGTGAGAAATGAGATACAGTAGATACTACTGAAGTAAGCCAAATTCCAACTTTAAGCGATTAATTGAAATTGAATGAATATAACTCAACCCAACTAAAGATTTGTTAATAATTAGCAAGACAGTCAGGCCTAACTAATTGCCTAACCTTGTGTATCGGGAAGAATAATCTTAATTAAGCCAATGTAATAATGGTACGGTTCCTTCAATTACTCTATTTTTTTTGTTAGGGAGTAAGTATTTGGTAGTCCCACTTGAGAAAAATTCCACGTGGAAAGGTTTGTAACTTAACAGGAGGAGCCTATCTATGTCCCTTCGACTTTGTATAGTCGTACTAAACCACGGGGTTATAAACCATCGAGACGAATGGAAAAATTAAGACGGAATGCGGAGAAATCATATGTGACAAATTTGAGCATGTAAATTTACATCTATTCAAAGAGATGAACGATAAAAGTTGATAAAAAAAAGTTTATTACCTTCATAATTTATTACCCTTACAGATGTGATGACTACGACCATGTTATGTCCATTTTATCGACTAATTTCCTCTGTAATGTAGTCGGACGCATCACCCCATAAAGTCACGTTCACTACTACACCCGAGTATCGTTGATGTGGAAGACGTATCAAATAGAACGTAGGTGGGTGGAGGTTGTTTTGGACTCTTGTCTCGACGACTACACATCTTCGGATCATGCGATTTAATTTCTCAACGGTAATAGGGTGGGAATTGATCATGCTCGTTGCAGGAAACACTTGGATGGTGTAATGGGAAGGGAAGCATCCATTGATATAGGTGGTGAATTATAAGTGTTAAGCTTTCAACCATAACTCTCTCATTTTCCGCTTCCACTTCATAACTCACTCCATACCTCCTTCCTCCTTTTCATCTTCTACTTCGTACCTTTTCATCTTCTTCATAACTCATACCTTTTCATCTTCCACTTCATAACTTCCTCCATAACTCCTTCCTCCTTTTCATCTTCCACTTCATACCTTTTCATCTTCCATCCAATAGAGTCGCGACACGTGGCTTGCTTTAGCTTTATACCTTTTCATCTTCCATCCAATAGTATCGCAACACGTGGCTTGCTTTAGCTTTGAGATTTGGGGAAATGGAAGATGGAGAATGCTTTGTAACTCCTTCCTCCTTTTCATCTTCCATCAAATAGTATCGCGACATGTGGCTTGCTTTGGCTTTATACCTTTTCATCTTCCATCCAATAGTATCGCGACACGTGCCTTGCTTTAGCTTTGAGATTTGAGGAAATGGAAGATGGAATATGCTTTGTTTTCCTTTTAATATAATATATAGATTTGAAAACCAACAATTGTAATTTACTTGGATTAGCAATTTCAAGTAACTAACCGAATCAGCTAGTGCTTTTTTCGTGTGCTAATCAGCTAATGCTTTGGTGTAGATAAAAGAAACTTCTGAAAAAGGTGCTATGATACGTTATTATGTTATTCCCTTCTCTTTCAGTTTATATATACAAATAAGAAAAAGAACAAAGCAATTAATAAAGAGTTACGGGGTATTAATTATTAACCGTCAACATAAGTACTCCTAAATACTGATTGCATTTTAATAATTATTGAATAATATTCATTAAATTTCTTAGTATTAAAATTTAGTAATAAGTAAATTATGAGTATTATAAGTAATTATTACAATACTCATAATTTAGTAACTATATAATGGAGTATTATTCAACTATAAAGATATATTATATCCTTAAATGTTTCAATGGGCATTGTTCAGATTGAATAATATATTTGAAATCTGAACAAATTAACAAATTGCTGACTTATTTTGTTACAAATAATCTGAATAAAATTAATTTCATGAACAAATTATTGAAATGAGCAATAATGAACATAATTTAAATGAGCAAACAAATGAACATTTGCTCAGTTCATTCATGAAATAATTTAATACTCATATTATTCAAATCTGAATAAATTAACAAATCTAGTTGCTAATTTGATTACATTATATTCATTATTGAATCCTTTATTGCTCACTATTATATATAAATTATAATACGAATTAAGTTATAAGTAAATTTTATTAACTTACGTGTTTTCTATAAGACTTTCTATTTTAAGTAAATTTCTAAAATTAGTAAGTTTCTATTTATAGAAAGTTTCCCTTTTCATATAAATGTTTATTCCCTTTTATCTTCATATTATTTATAATGATTATCTCTTTTGTATATATATCGATAATGGTTGTTTTGGAGTTATGGAATGAGGACAAGTGTATGGGTAGAGTAATACAGTCTAGGGTATACGTTTTGCCATCAACTATAAAGCTGGTGTGTCTATGTTGAGACACATTGGTCGTTGAACTGAGCATGGTTTGTGTTCAGGAGTGTGTATATTTTGACCTTAAACTTAAATATCGCATCGTGTAAGTCGCCGTCGGGTTGAACTGGATTACGGTTGGTGTCCAGGAGGGGTGTACATTACTTAAGTCAGGACCTCGCTGCACGCAGTCCTGTTATAGTTGAGTTGCCTAGTTAGAGACCGAAGTCTGATCTGTTTGGACTAAGTTCTCGAAGCTAGTTTAGTATCATCCTAGTGAAAGTCTATTCCGTAACACTAATCTTATCCATAATGCCATTTTGAATATTTTTATTATTATCAATACATTTTGATTTGCAGGTTGGCAAATATTTTAAGTTTTCTTCTGGAAACTTGTTCTGATTTTATAATTCCAATATTTTGAGTTTTCCCCGAAAGCTTATTTTCATTATATCATTTAATGTTTTCCATTTTAAGTATTTTTTTATAATAATACTATTATTTTTCCATATGGTATATAATGGTTGGGAGAACGTCCGAGTTACTCCCTACTGATGTGGCTGTTATGTTTATAACATGACAGGTATTTGCTGATGGGTTTTGGGTGTGAGCTAGCGAGTAGCGTGGATCCTACTCCTTCTTCATTCTTGTAATTTATGGATTTGTATAAACCCGTTTGGAGATTTTACTTTTAGCCCTTTTGTAAAAAGAGGCCTTTGTATTGAGTTACCATTTCTTTTAATAAGATATAGTTTGTCAGTGTGTTATAATCCCAACTCTACAGTGTTTCCGTCACTGTATTGCGTTAGAATTTCAAGGGGATTACATATTTAGATATTTTCATCGGACTTATGGCTTGCTTTGAATAGGGGTGATTATTTGCGGAGTTATAGCGCTTGCAATGTGAAATTAATGGCGGAGATTGGTGATTAGTTATAGTAGTTTAAGGTAGGAGGACCTATTACCCTTGATAAATTGTTACCTTATTGTGGTACCCAACCAAGAAGTAATGAAGTTTCAATATTATCGAGGCCAAACCGGCGAAATTTGGCTTTGTAATGGCAGGTTAGGTGGGTGTGAAGCTAATTATACTAGAGTTTGATTACCTAGATAGAACTTGAGTTTTCGACTCAGATATAGGTTGATATTGGTATGAGGCAACATCGATTTAATATGATGTTTCATTTGAGTAATACAATTGTAGTTACTCAAATTTGGTAGTTTAAACTTGAAAAGGCGAAGAACTCGAAATGCAAGGACATATAAGAAGCGAGAATATATAGTTGATCTCTTTTACATGTAAAACAGATCGACCTGGAGAGAGCATGCTTATATTTATAAAAAAAATGAATAGACTTGCGTTAAGAATTACTTGCCGTTTTAGAATTACTCGGTTTTGATTGTTTTAAAAATTACCCATAACTTATTGTCAAATTTTAAACTGCCACGAAAGTTTTTAGGACGAAAATACACATAACTCTTTTTTACGATGATTTAACCTATTGACACCTCATTGTCCATCACCACAAGACCATAACCCATCCTCTAAGAAAGAACATTTTGATCCTAATAATATACGAGTACAAATTAAGATTTTGAAGCAATTTATAAACTTTGGTAATTCGTTGGGTGTAATTTAAAACAAAAATGGAGTAGCTTTAAAAATGAATGTTTTCAACGAGAGTAATTTGTGAACTTTCTCTTACGGAGTATGTCACTACTTATTTGTAATTAATTTTAAAAAAAAATTGATTATTTTAATGGACAATAAGGTAGGTGACCACTAATGAACAATTGGTAAAATTATTGTTGCATTAACTTTATAAATCATTTGAAACATACTCCATAACTATTAACCAGTTATTATCTGTTTTAATTATATTTGGTTATAAGGATATTAAAATGAATTTTATGTTCAAAGATTTTTTTTCCATTTCACATTTTTTCATAATACATTAGAGAAATTAATTTATGTATATGTTTTTCCCCTTTTATAGAATAGACTGTCTCATAAGAGAATTTGTGATGAAACAATTTTGAAGAAACTTCCGCGCAATTTGCGCGGGTTTAAAACTAGTGAAAACCCAGATGATGAGATTTTGGTGGAGAAAGGGGAGGAGGATGGTGAGAAAGTGGTTTCATCTGGGTTGGAGTAGAGATTGAGTGGTGACAATAGAGTTTTCGAGGGATGAGTCGAATGTGGGGTGGATTTCGGTTGAGCTTGGGCAGAATTATAGCTCAAATCTTTTGTCTAGATAGTTGGAGGCCTAGAAATATTAATATACTCTTACATGTCATCTATTTGTAAAATAAAATAATAACTGATATTATTAATCAAGTTAATTTACGATACCCATTTTGAGTTGATTTAAGTAAGTTGATTTGAGTTGTTAATTTTATAAAAATTTGCTATGACTATTTTATTATGTTTAGTGTTAATTTATTGTTTATTTAATATTAATTTTTGTTGGTGAAAGGTAAAGATTATATTAATTGAGATAAAAAATTACAAATATTGGTCACCATACAACCATTTCGCAACACTCAAACTGCAACTATAATAAAATTACATCATATCTACCACTTTTTGCAAGTTCTTCTGATTCACCAAGAAGTTGCATTTGATCCTAACTTTTTTTTTGAATGTACCGCAGCACTATCTCAGGTCTAGTAAGTTTCTCTTCAAGTTTGCATAAGTTTCGAGCTATACCAGTGCAATCAGCAAGCAACCGATAATCCGCTTCAGCATACTACTCTTCTGATAGTGCCACTAATCCCAGGTATTCTCCACAGGTATGTTAACCTTGAACCACTCTTCCAGACCCTTCATACACCTCCTACTGTACTAGCATTTAAAAAAGAGATGTTGATGGTCTTCTTCCCCATTATTCTTACATATATTACATCGGAATACAAGCATCATACCTAGTTTATGTAGTCTAACATTAGTTAACAGTCGATTATGCATCATGATCCTTCCTATAAAGGCATGCTTAGACATCACCAGCCAATCCCACACTTGAGTATGTCAGGCCCCTTTAGTTCTTGACCCTCGTAGCCATACATATCCCTGTTTAATATTAATTTAATTTCCATTGTTGTGGGATAGTAGCATTGGTGATGGATTATTGGTTATGTCTTTTGATTTCGATAATTGATAATCGTATGATTTTGCCTGCGTTGACCATGATTTACAAGTAAGTTTAAAATGCTCTTCCTTAAACAGATAATCATTACATGGCTGGACGAAAACGTAAAGTTTGGTCAGATTGTGAGCTTGGAAGCAATGATTATTTAACTGGATTGACAAATTTTATTAAATATGCTTTTGAGAAAACATCTAGTGAAGATAAAACAATAGCTTGTCCTTGCGCCAGATGTGTACCTTACCATCGTTGTAGTGAGAAAGTCGTTTATGACCATTTAGTGATAAATGGACCTATGCGTGACTTTGAGAAATGATATGATAACTTTGATTTTGGGTCCTCTTCGATGCCCAGTAACGACGACGATTTTTCTAAATCCATTGCGAATAATAGGATACTAGAAATGTTAGGGGATGCTTGCGGAATTCATTGCAATACTTTTAATAATGAGACACTTGGTGGGAATCCTAACAACACTCCTAATTCTAACGACTGTGTTGAGTTTGATGAAGGTTTCACTAGGGTGGAAGACCCACTTGAGTCAGTCCCTTGTAATGTTGATATGTTTAATAAGCTTTAGAAGATGCTAAGTTGGAGTTGTATCATGGGTGTAAGGAGTATTCTAAACTTTCATATATCCTCCATCTTTATAATCTCAAATGTAACTCTGGATGGTCTGATAAGTCGTTTACGGAGTTACTTGACATCTTTAGGAAGGTCTTACCGCAAGGTGCGGTGATTCCCAACTCGATGCCTTTATGAAACAAAGAAGATTGTAGATAAACTGACTCTTAAGTACAAGAAAATTGATGCATGTCGAAATGACTGTATGCTTTTTTGGAAAGAATATGCTAATCACGACGAGTGTATAGTCTGTGGAGCATCTCTTTGGAAAACCTTAGATGGGTCTAGTGTCAATGTGTCTAATAATACGAAAAATAGTAGCGGAAAAGTAAACAAAAGAAAAAACATTCCCGTCAAAGTACACCGATATTTCCCTTTGATACCAAGGCTTCAAAGACTCTTCATGTCTTCTAAAACAGTTGAACTTATGAGATGGCATCACAAAGACCGACTAAACGAGGAGGGTGTCTTAAGGCATCCGACGGACTTTGAATCATGGAAGAATTTTGATAATCGTTACCCGACTTTTGCCGCGGATCCTCGGAACGTTAGATTAGGCTTAGCTAGTGATGGTTTTAATCCATTCGCGGTAATGCGGAGCACCTATTCCACTTGGCCTGTACTCTTGATAATATATAATTTGCCTCCTTGGTTGTGCTTGAAAAAGCCTTTCATTATTCTTTCTACACTGATTCCTAGTCCAAAGTCTCCAGGAAGTGACATTGACACTTACAGCCGTTAATAGGTGAATTGAAAGAGCTTTGGGATGTAGGTGTTAAGACGTATGACGTCTATGAGAAGAAAAGTTTCCAGTTGCATGCTATTCTCAATTGGACTATAAATGACTTTCCGGCATACGGTAACTTGTCAGGGTGGTGTGTCTATGGAAAAAGTGCTTGTCCATGTTGTAATAATGATAACTGGTCTAAGCGATACAAGTATAGCGGGAAGGTTTGTTATATGGGTCATCGGTGGTTCTTAGATCCTTTACATAACTATCGTTTTGATGAAAAATCTTTTGATAATACCATAAAAACTAGGTGTCCCCCTAAACCTTCATCTGGTTCAGAGGTGTTACAACAATTGGAGAATATCTCTTTCACTCTCGGTAAAACTAATCAAGATCACCTCTCCGGGGTAGAACCAAACACTTGGAAAAAGAAAAGTATCTTCTTTGATCTTCCTTACCGGGAGTATAATATGTTGCGTCATAACCTCGATGTGTTGCACATAGAAAAGAATGTGTGTGATAATATAGTTAACACACTCTTGAATGTTCCCAACAAGTCAAAAGATAACCTCAAAGCTCGTCAAACTTTACAAGATATCGGTGTGAGAAAACATTTATGGCCTCAACCTCAAGGGAACTAAAAATATTTTTGCCTCCAGCACCTTATACTTTGAGCAATCTAGCAAAAGATTTATTTTGTGAAGTTCTAAAGAATGTAAAATTCCCTGATAATTATGCGTCAAACATCTCCCGTTGTGTGCTAAAACGAAAGTTGTCTGGGTTGAAAAGTCATGTGCTAATGCAGCTAATGTTACCTCTTGCAATTAGAGAGAGCTTACACGAGAAAGTATCCCCAATTTAAATTGAGTTATGTGATTTTTTTCGAGCATTATGTTCAAGAACACTCTACCTAACTGAACTTGATCGATTAGAGGCGAAAATTGCTACTATTCTTTGTAACCTAGAGAAACTCTTTCCACCAACTTTCTTCACTATTATGGTACACCTAGTTGCTCATCTTGTTGCTGAAGCTAAAATTGGTGGTCCAGTGCATTATCGATGGATGTACCCTATTAAGAGGTAAGAATGTTTAGTATATTTAGTTTTAGTTAGTGTTGCGTAATAAAGCGAAACACGTCTAGTAAGTTAATTATTTTAGGTATTTATCTACACTCAAGTCATATGTAGGCAATAAAGCACGTCCTGAAGGATCGATTGCCCAAACCTATCTAATTCAAGAGTGTATAACATTTTGCTCTCATTACTTGGGAGAAGGTGACGACATTATGAATTCCTCAAATAGAAATAATGCACAGTGTACCTATGGTTATGAAAATAGCCGAGAATCATGTGTTTTTCCATCGGTTGGTCAACCGTATGGACGAGTTGAAGGTTTTATGATGGATGAGAAGACAAGGTTACAAGCACATCGATACGTTGCGTTCAATTGTGATTGCAAAGATATTGAATCTTTAAGAGAGTATGAAATTCTATTGTGCATTTTTGTTTGTAACTTTGATGTTTAAATATGTTTTATATAACTAACATAAATAATTGATGTAGGGAACATGTTACTTTCCTCAAGAGAATACATAGACGTAATCGTTTAACTCAACATGCCCAAGATCGAATGCACAATTAAGAATTTGTCGAATGGTTGAAATCATTTGTGAGTATTAATAAAACAAAAAGTGTCATAAATAACATAAAATTGTTTTGTACTTCCTCGAATTGAACCTTGTTTTATCATGTTCAATTTATTAGGTAATGAGGGTAATGATCCTGACAACAGGAATGACATAAGAATCACAGATGATGTTAAGACACTTGCACTTGGTCCATTGCCTATGGCTAGAAGATTTCATGCATTTGATATGAAAAATGGTTACAGATTTCGTACTAAAGAATTTGAGAAGAATAAGACTACACAGAATAGTGGAGTGAAGGTTGTAGCAAAGACCCAAAGTTATGTAGCTCTAAGGATACAAATCCGATTTTCGGAGATGTTATATATTATGGGATCTAAACTGATATCATCGAGTTAAATTTTTACAGTAAATATTCGATACCTATGTTTAGGTGTGATTGGGTGAATGTTCACAGTGTGAGTGGTTTAAAGAAAGACAAGTTAGGATTTACTCTTGTTAATTTTTCTCATCTTATGTATAATGGAGACCGAGTAAGCGATGAGCCGTTTGTGTTCGCTTCTCAAGTTGAGCAAGTTATATATATGCAAGATAGAACAAATCACGATTGGTTTATTCCAAAGTCAATAAAGCCCATGGGTACTTTTGATTTAGGAAATGATCAATGGGAAGTTGATTTAGGGATTGGAGAACACAGTCTGCCAGCCATAGAAGATGCTTTGGACATGGATATTGACTTGTCTGGTGTGGAAGGAACATATGTGGATGATACATGAGCATTTTCTTTTTGCATTTCTTGGTTACATTTCAGCAGTGATGTTGGTTTGGTATTGTATTAGAATATTAGTAATAATAATAATAATAATAATAATAGTTTATTTGGATGTTCCCTTCACCGTTGTGTGGTTTATCATTCTTTCTAGAATATAAATTTTAAGATTGTATGTTCTATCTAATGGAGTAATTGTCTTTGCAAGATTTTTAATATAGCCATGTAATATAAATTTTCAGATTGTATGACATTGCCCCTGAAAGGTAGTTTCTCTCAAATGGTAGGTGATGAAGCATTCTTTTTTAGTTGATTCCCCGGCTAAACTATCATTTTATGAATTTTATTCCCCTTAGTTTTGTAAAACTCACGGGTTTATATGATGTTTGTTTTAAGTAATCTTTTCAGAAAATCATGACGAAACGGAGACGTTTGACGAAAATCAGAGTGCGGGACGACACTTCTTCCAATCTTGATGGAGGTAGTAGCGCAGATATTTTTTCTAATTTAACACCTGGAGGATCATAATATGAACTCCTCAGTCGCTAATGGAGGTCATAACACAAGAAATGTGGTAAGTGAAGTAATAGAACCATTACATTCGAACAAGGATAATCCTAATGAAACAGATACTGATACGACTGAACGTTCAGGTATGTAATTGAAATTTGATACCTTGTTACCTAATAATGTTGGTCCTGTAGAATTTTGATACGATTAATGCTAATGACCTTTTCTTGGGTGATAGTGAGACGTAGAGGGCCGACTATTTTAACTGATATTTGGAATCAGCCACCTGATATGCAGACAGTCGTTGATTTCAATAAGGATGGTCAACCTTATGGCGTGGGATCTACCGTTCTGTCTAGTTTCATCGGTACAATGGGGAGAAATTCTGAATTGGCACCCCAAGGCTATTCCGATTGGAGGCTCGTACCGGAGGAATACAAAATTAAATGTATGACTGAGATAAAGGTATAAAAGAAAATTATATTTACGATAAATGTTTAATTAACCTTCGGCACACGTAAAAAAATGTGCTAATAGTATTAGATAATACATTCATATAATATCTATTCCCTTTTGATTTTTTATGTAGTTGCGATTTATATTCCCACGTAGAGGAGAAGATCATATTCTTAAGGCATTAGGAAAGGTGGATAAGGAATTTAGAGGAGAACTAAAAGCTATGTACTATGAGCCAAACAAACAAAATCGATCAAACTTGGTTAATGCGAAGCCTTCACGTGTTCCTATGGATCAATGGTTGAAGTTGATTTCTTGTTGGGATCAAGATAAGACAAAGGTATTTGATATTTATATTTATTAGGATCACTATTGTTATATTGTTGTAAATTTAGTAAATAATTAACAAAGCTATACTTATTTTTCTAACTAACACTTTAATATATGCACAGAGACGTGCAGCAATTAATAGGATCAATCAGAAAAATCAAACTATGTCTCATTGCGCAGGGAGACAAAGTTTTGCTCAACTAAGAGTGAAAAAGGTGATACTCTTATTTCATAAATTGTTTAATATCCGTGTTCTATTATTATTATTTCCTCTCTATTATTTTTGTGTAGTAAATAATCTAGTGCACGATATTCTTTAGACGGTAAATGGTATTGAGCCTAGTTGCGCACAAATTTTCATTGCGACCCACAAGGACAGAAAAACAAGAGAGAAGAAGAAAATTGATGAACGGTCGGCAAAAGCAGTTGTAAGTTTTATTTATTTATTTATTATGTTTTTTTTGTAGAGTTAAATCAATCCACACTTTAAAAGCTAATAAAGTAGTAGCGCTCATCCTTCCCTTTTTTTATTCTCTTGGTCACTATTTTAATGATTATTTTAAAAAAAAAAACATTGTGTACATTAGGAATTAATGAAAGAAAAATTACAAGAGTTGCCCAATGGAATAGAGCAATTGAATGGAAAGATAGCTTGGAAAGGAGATATATTTGTGTAGACACCCGCATTTTGCCTGCTAGTGTCTATAGCAGTTCCCGACAAACACCCGATGATGATCGGACGCAAACGTGACTTGGTATACTCGGATTTGGACCCGAAATCAATAATATCTGACATGGACTTTTAGCGGAGTAATAATCTCACAAAACCAACCTCAAATCCAGGCCCAGTGGGTCGTTCTGAGCAAAATAAGACTAATTTGGGCCAAAACCGACACCAAAAATAAAACCCGTCTTTTGGCGACCGGGCGAAAACCCGGTCAAAGACGAACCCGTCACAAAAATCAGCCTAAGGGGGACCTTCTAGAAGCTGGCGCCCAAATCCATTTCAAAAAGAGCAACCAAATCAAGCAAGGTCAACTCCTTCCTAATTTGGCTCGATTCACCTGATCCACTCGATCGAGTGGGTTGACCCACTCGGTCGAGTGGAGCGTCATTTTCCGGATCAGGCCCATTTTCTAGGGCACTCGACCGAGTGCACTAGGGCCACTCGATCGAGTGACCCTAGGTCGTGGGGTAAAGTCTATAAATACCCCCTCAAACCCTTTGCATTTTCAGCTTTACCGAATGCACATTTTACCCTAAACTTCTACCCTAATCTACCTAAACACTCTATACTACAACTCTAAGCAAGCACACACAAAAACCGAGTCCCTTGTCCCTCGAAAAACCGACAAACACACACACACATATACACATACACACCATAACTTACATACATCCTCGATACTCCGACGTCCCGTCATTATTCACGAGTCCATTTCTGAGGTCCCTACTAAGCATGTATGTTGAGGGTGTCCTAAACCCCATTTCGATCCTTGTTACTCTTTTATTTATGATTTTCTACCGTTTATATTATATCTATACTAGTACTATAATTCTAACTTCTAACATAATTCTAACATTTTACTTTCTTGAATACTAACTTTTTACATTTTCTTTACTAACATTATTATACCGCGTATATATAAACTAGTATCAAAATTCGGTTTTAAATACGTTTGACTATAATTATCGCCTAAAGTCCGTCTAATCCTTTTACGAGCAACGACGGAGGTGGAGCCCTTTCGAGGAGCCCCGCCCCAATGTGCTCAAGGGCGTGACGTGATCGCGACTAATAATAGTTGAACGCATTTGATCCCATTTTAATTAGTACGGAACCCGTTGACACGAAAACCGACATCACGTAACCCGAAATGGTTAGTTTCGATGTCGTGACGTAGAGGGATGCATTCCGTCGCTAATTCAAAGTTTCTAATATAAACGTTTTCATTAAATCCCGACAACGGTATTATAATCGTATATATACATGATTATAGTACCGGAGGTCAAGTTAAATTCAAATCGTGCGATATTTGTATTTAATTCGACCGACCGTCGATTTTAAATCCAAAAACGAAGCGAGTTGACACTCGTACAGGGGCTACTCGACCGAGTACGTAGGCTACTCGATCGAGTAGCGTCCATAAATCTGGGCAGACCCCTTTTCGAGGACACACTCGACCGAGTCAGACCATGACTCGACCGAGTGGGTCCTGTAACCCGGAAAACCGAGGGCTTTGACACACATTTCAAGCCTCGTCCTTTTATCGACTTTAGTCATCACGTGTAAAGACAATCACGTGACTTTCCTTTTTTTAAAACTCACACATATCACGACACCTTAACGACTTTGATCGGTTTTTCGACGTGATAAGTTGGGACAAGGCATCGAGGCATAGGATCGGGCTAGAATCACGCTTAGGTCCTATGTCTCCGTCCTTCGTTTAATACACAACGCAATATGTATTTAATCGGGGTTAGTCCATCTACGCATTTCATGGTCTAGTGCATATGCGGGTCCGTTCCTAACTTTTTGTTATTTATTATTCCATTTCTATATCGCGTATAATTTTTGTATTGGCCGGGTTGTATTTCCGCCCGTGTAACTTGTACGTTATTTATTTTTGAGTTTCATTTATTTACTTGCTTACCGCTTTATAAATGAACCTCGCATGCTAAATCATTTCGACAATAATTAAGATGCATTAAATGACGTAGTTCACATACTATTCATATGCTTAGCCCGAAAACGCTGTTTGCATATCATTTAATCGTTTTACTAGCGCGCGCACACGAACACGAACGATGTCTTAGTAGAGGCCGCCATGTGCGGGCGGGGTTGTGTGTCCTTAGTGGGCTTCCCAACACGTACCCTCACCCCTTACTCAGAACCTTTGGTTTCCGGATGCCCGAAATCCTTGGCGCACGAGAGTCATTCTATATACGAAAGCCGGTTTAAACGGTATCGATATTGCAATGCAAAGGGACGAGCCCAATAAACTCTGAAATCGAAGTGGGCTTACTTTGTGCATAGCCCATGACGACATAGAGTGGGCTCGTATGGTTCCGAATAACCACAAAATTCGGTGGCGACTCCAACTTTGACTTAAATTTCGAACCCGAGAACAATCTCACTACGAGATTCATTCGCCTACCCAAACCCGCGCGTGGCCGCGTCGGGGTGGACCTCCGTCATGTCCACAATTTGGCGACTCCGCTGGGGATACTTGATGTACCACATGTCATCGGGGTTCCTAGGGTGAGACTCGAAGAGAAATCGTTCGAATATTAGTGTGCGCGCATTAGTTTAATGATTCATGCATAACCCAAATTTTGCCCGGGCCGGTTACTTGTGACCGACGCCCCACTATACCACGGTGCATTCCTACATGGGTGCACTAAAGACTTCGATGGCGGAACTCGTCGGGGTTTTACGGCAGGTCCTAAGTCCAAATTGGCTAGGGAGTCCGTCCCGTTTCGCGAGAATGCTATCGTTGTTGGTATAGACCCTACTTTGACCGACCGAGACTTAGTGTAAAGCATACATAAGCGTCGTTATAATGCTTGTTTGACTACATGCTACTTGGTTTCCGTGTCATTTTTCAAAAAACCGTCATTTCAAAAAAAGCATCTTTCCAAAAAAACCAAATTTTGAAAAAATCCCGAAATACTGTCCGTTTCGGGACTCGTCTTTTTCAAAAATATCCAACTTTCAACAATTCGGAATGCCGCCGAAACTTAGGATCAACGATTTGACTCAAAATATCCTTTTTCTCTAGTCGGCATGCTGCCCATTTTAATTCTTGGATTTCCAACACCATTCCGATTTTCTGAATTTTCAAAATTCTAATCTTGGTTTTCGAAATCCCGTTTTCAATTTTCGAACTTTTGAAAACTCGCTTATTTTATATTCAAAAATTCAAACATCCAACCTTCCTAGTAAACCTTCCTTATTATAGGACGTACCGTCTAGCCGTGTGTCGGGTCTTTGCATAGTATGTCGAAGGTCTATAGCGTCGAAACTCCGCCGATCCTATATCGCGAGTTTCCCCCCTTTCCCGAGTCCGCCTTATCTGTCAAGGCACGACCAACCCGCGTAGGGCATACCCCTACAATGGAAAGTCCGTCTATACACTAGAGTCAAAAGTCTGGGGAAAAGTCTCACGTGGACCTTCCTTCGAACGGGATTAGGCCCACAAAGCCAAAATCTGAAGGAAGCTATACCACCCATCGAGTCATCCGTCTAGATGTCTTTCTCGAGTCTTTAGTCTTCCTTCTTAGTGTCGCTCGAGATGTACTTTTCCTTTCTTTTTCCAAGATCTGGGTTCGGTTTCTGATTACGCGGTGTTCTTACAGACAGGCCGCCGGCAACTAGACACGCTCGAAAGATGGCTACTTTGAACAGCCTACAAACCTCTCTGGACGCCATGGTCGCGAAGCAAACCGACATCGAAGCCCAACTGACTGAAATGAGGGCTGGCCAAGTGGCCATTGTTGCTCGCCTAACTACGGTGGAGCAAAGGGCTCCTAATGCCGAGGCTACTGAGCCTCTAGCTGAACTAGTCAGCGCGGTGCGCCGACTAGAGGAACAAGTCCATTTGGCTGGGAGTAACAACATCCATCGGGAGAATAGTCGAGATTACAACCCGTTGAGTGACAAGCTGCCCGCAAACCTGAATCTCACATGCTTTCCCATGTTTGAGGGAACTGAAGACCCGTTACTACATGTGCGGGCCTTCAAGGAATTCATGGCCATCAAGGGAGTGGATTCGTCCATGTTCAAGAACCTCTTCGCTGCATCTCTTGAGAAGCACCCACGGGTCTGGTACTACAGGCTAGACCCGAAAAAATACCCTACATGGGATGATGTGGCCACCGAGTTCGCTCGGAACTATGCTGACAACACCGAGATCCAAACCACAATGCGATCTCTGGAGGTCATGGCCCAAGAGCCGAAGGAGGATTTTACTAAATACCTTCAACGCTGGAGGGCCGAGAGCGTGAAACTAGTTGATAAGCCCAATGAGAAGACTTTAGTAGAGGCTTTTGTCAAGAACCTCCTCCCTTCCTACCGGGTTCACCTCCGGTACGCTGTCATACCCAATTTCACCACCCTTACTGAAATGGGTATGACGATCGAAGATGATCTGAGACTGGAAGGCCTCACTAAGGCCGCCAGCAAAGGATACCAAGGGGCTTCTTCCTCCGCCACTAAGCCCCAGGCTGCAACTCGCAGCATTTTTGACGCGGTTAATCTACTAGATGCCCCGTCCAAGAAGAACACCCCACCTCGGGTTTTCACTGATATAGGTACCACCTATACCTATTTCTTACAAAGGTTGTCCTCCAAAGTCCTAATCCAACCGATAGGCCCAACTCCTAAAGTTCCGGTCGAGCGACGCTCCAAGAACTACAATGCTCAGGCCTATTGCCAATACCACCGGGGCAATGGGCATGATACCGAAAATTGCTGGAAGCTGAAGCACCTGATCCAGGACTTGATCGAAAGCGGTAAAATCCCGCTACCCGGAGATAAGCCAAGCATCAAGGAGAACCCTTTCAGCTCCCATGCCATCTTTGTCGGGGAGGTGATTGATTGCTCTCACCTTATCTCTCCACTCATCCCGCAAGTGAACGGGATCTGGTTTGACGACGAGGATGATGTCTACCTCGCTAAAGGGGAAACCGTTCCCATCACCCCTGAACAGATTCGCGAGGCCAAAACTCGAGTCCTAGCCAGCAACAACCTTGGTCGTCCCTATTTAGCCACAAGCACTAGGGACACCCCCATCCTGGCAACCATTACCGATCCACTCGGGATAGAAGTTGCCCCTGAAGAGCCTACCGCTGAAACGGCTATTGTGAAGCAACTGAAGAAGACCCGAGTTGACCTCACTATATGGCAACTCCTAGTCAGCTCACAAGAACATCGAGAAGCACTTACAAAGGCTCTCGATCAAGTCAAGATCGACTCTTTGGCTACCCCTGCTAAAATGGTAGCCACGGTCCTACCCCACCTAAAGGGTAAGGCCAAGGTAGGAGGCCCAATGATCACCTTCTCTGAAGCCGACCTGCCATCATTCGGGGCCACTCATAATCTGGCCCTCTACATTACCGTAATCTGTCGAGGAAAATACCTCCCGATGACCCTAGTCGATGACGGGTCAGCCGTGAACGTCCTTCCCTTAAGGACCGCCAAAGCCCTCGGGATCACCGAGGCAGATTATGTCTCGACGGCTCAAACCATCCAAGCCTTTGATGGGAGTCCAAAGTCGGTAGCTGGGGCCGTGAAGCTGACCATTATAACGGGCCCGATAGAAAAGGAACTTGAATTCCAGGTGATTGATGTCACCTCATCCTTCACCTTGCTCCTAGGAAGGCCATGGATCCACGCGGTCAAAGCTGTGTCTTCCACTCTCCACCGAAAGATCAAGATGACTCTGCTCAACGATGTTATTACCTTAGAGGCAACCCCAATGACCGTAGCTAGTTATAATGCCACGGGCCGCACGGACCTCTGGGGGTTCGACTTTGTGGGGATGATCGAGGAAGAGTACCTTTTTAGGCCTTACTTCACCACGAGCATTGACACAATGCTCCAAAACTTAGGGTACCTTCCCGGGGCTACCTCTCGACCCGACCTTCCAGCTGGGAAGATCATCGAGGTCCTTAAGGACGAAGACTCTCACTTCGGCCTTGGCTATGCCACCACTCCGGGCAACGTTGTCCGAGCAGGAATCGAAAAGGCCTGCAACATCATGAAGGGTATCCACTTGAGCCCTTACAGCCCACGGTTGTCTGACTACTTTGTCACACCCGTGTTTGGGGCTATCCAGGTTGGACTATACCAACCCAATGCTACGCACCTCGGGACCCACTTGGCCCGGGACTGCAACTACATCCCAGATGAGGTGTTCGCCCTCATCCAGTCTGATGAAGCTGATAATGCTGAGCCCGCGCTGCGGCTGCTCTTCGGGGAGGACACCATAGTCCCGACTCCAAAAGAAGACCTGGTCAACCTGATTCTCCGCAGCAACAGGTTTGACCAGACCAAGCTGATCTCGGATGTTGGCTCCGAGACAGGGAACAAGGCCTGGAGGAAGACTGTCAAGTGGACTGACAGTCAAGGAAAGATCTAGAAGCTGGTCACCGGAGAGGGAGACATGCCTGAGTCTGAGTCCGAGTCTGAGTCGGAGTCTGAGTCAGAGTCTGAGGTCGAGTCTAGGGAAGTTGGTGCTAGAGTCACTCCTGTAACCACCCTCCCTTCTATCATTCCTGCTGCTGGCACTTCGGGGTCTGTCGCAAGTGCCTTACCAATTCCGCCACTGACCAATGATCAGATGGCTGCTCTATTTGAGCTGCTTTCCAAATTTTTAATCAATAATAACAACCGTTCTGCTTACGAATTGTCTCTTTTAAATTCTGCTATCAAAAATGTTTTATGCTATGACATTGAGAAACCCGACGAACAGGTACCCTTACCTCCACATCTGATCGAGCAACTAGAGCAAAGGGAATCCCGGAATCCGGTAATTGAAGAGACCGAGTCCATAAACGTGGGAACAACCTTAGAGCCTCAGATACTTAAGATAGGGTTATCTTTAGATCCCGAGGAGAAACAACAATTCATAAACCTCCTCCTAGAATTCAAAGATGTCTTCTCATGGTCCTACAAGGACATGCCGGGGATAGACCGGGAAATAGCCGAGCACCGCATACCTATCAAGGACGGGTGCAAACCGGTCAAGCAGAAGCTTCGTCGAATGAGGCCCGAGTGGTCTCTCAAAGTAAAAGAAGAAGTCGACAAACAGTTCAAAGCCGGCTTCATACAAGTGTCCGAGTATCCGGACTAGGTTGCAAACATCGTGCCGGTTCCTAAAAAGGACGGTAAGGTGCGGGTGAGCGTAGATTTTCGGGATCTTAACAAAGCAAGCCCGAAGGATGATTTTCCGTTACCACACATCGATATACTGGTGGATAACACGGCCGATCATGCCCTTCGGTCATTCATGGACGGGTATGCCGGATATAACCAAATCAAAATGGCGGAAGAAGACATGAGTAAGACTACCTTCACTACACCTTGGGGTACTTACTGCTACACCGTCATGCCGTTCGGTCTCATTAATGCCGGGGCCACATACCAAAGGACCGCTACCACTCTACTACACGACATGATGCATAAAGAGGTAGAGGTTTATGTGGACGACATGATCGTCAAATCCAAAGAACGGGACGGTCACATCACCGCCCTAAGGAAATTTTTCACCCGATTGCGCAAATACAACATGAGGCTAAACCCTCAAAAGTGCAGTTTCGGGGTAACGTCAGGCAAATAACTTGGTCATATCGTTAGCCAACGATGTATCGAGGTCGACCCAGCTAAAATTAAAGCCATTACCAAAATCAAAGCTCCTAAAACCGAAAAAGAAATAAGGGGATTTCTCGGTAAAGTCCAGTATATTAGTCGATTCATTTCCAAACTAACCATGGTGTGTGAACCGATTTTCAAGAAATTGAAAATAGGGGAACGGATACTATGGGATGACAAGTGCCATGCTGCTTTCGACAAAATCAAGGAAATTCTGTCTGCTCCGCCAGTTTTGATGCCACCTCAACCCGGCTTACCTCTGTCGTTATACCTAACAGCGACCGAGACAGCCATGGAGGCTATGCTGGCTCAGACGGTCGACTCCGAAGAACGAGCCATTTATTACATCAGCAAGAAGTTTTTAGAGTATGAGTGCAAATATACCATGCTCGAAAAGACGTGTTTGGCTCTAGTCTGGGCCACTAAGAAGCTCCGACACTATATGCTCAGCTACGAGGTCCATGTTCTATCCAAGATGGACCCGATCAAATACCTCTTCGAAAAACCCATCCTCAATGGCCGAATTTCTAGATGGACTCTAATTCTGGCAGAGTTCGACCTAAAATTTGTACCACTAAAAGCCATTAAGGGACGGGCGGTAGCTGAATTCCTCGCTAACAGCCCGGTAACCGAAGAAGGACACACCGACACCTGGTCCTTCCTAGACGAAGATATTTTCCGTACCGATGCCGAAACATAGGATTTATACTTCGATAGAGCATCTAATTTTCGAGGGTTCGGGGTCGGGATCCTTCTAATTTCACCAAGAGGGGAGCATACTCCCGTCTCCATCAAACTGGACTTTGATGTTACCAATAATGCAGCGGAGTATGAAGCATGCATTTACGGGCTACAAGCCGCCGCCAACCTGGGGATCACAAATCTCCGGGTACATGGCGACTCATCCTTGGTCATTAACCAAGCACTCCAAAAATGGAAGATTCGGAATGCTAATCTCGTGGCCTACCAGGCACAAGTAAGGGATCTCGAGAAACAATTCCAAAAGGTAGAGTATATATACCTGCCTCGGGAATAAAATCAGTTTGCAGATGCACTCTCAAAATTAGCATCTTTACTGAATATTCCCGACCACGTGACCAGTACGCCAATTTGCGTCGAAAGACGGTCCGAGCCGACATACGTTCATGACATTGAAGACATCGAGATCACTGATCCCGAACCTTGGTACCAGGCTGTATTAAAATACCTGACAAATGGAGAATATCCTTCCAGGACTGAGGGTCGAGCCAAGAAAGCCTTACGGAGGCTAGCCACCCAGTTCATCCGTACTGATGACGGGCAATTATACAAAAAGACGGCACAGGGGGCTCTTCTCCTTTGTGTTGATAAATATAAGGCCGAGAGAGTAATGGTCGAAGTACATGATGGCGAAAACGGCCCACGTATGAATGCTCACATGTTGGTCCGAAAAATCATGAGGCTCGGGTATTACTGGAATACCATGGAAGCCGACTGCCAGTTATATGTCAAACATTGTCAAAACTGTCAAATCTTTGGCAATGTGCAACATATGCCGTCATCTTTGCTCTATACCATGACGTCGCCTTGGCCGTTCTCGACATGGGGTATCGACATAATCGGTAAGGTAAATCCCTCCGGTACCGGCGGACACTGCTTCATTTTAGTAGCTATCGACTATTTCACCAAATGGGTCGAAGCTGAATCATATCGCATCCTCAATGCTAAGCATGTCGCCAAATTTATCCAGAACAAGATAATATGTCGGTATGGAATCCCACATGAATTTATCAGTGATCATGGGACTCATTTCCAAGCTGAGACCGCAGCCCTACTGTCTAAATATAAATTTCAAAGGCACACGTCCTCGCCCTACCGTCCCCAAACGAATGGAGCGGTAGAGGCGGCTAATAAAACGATTGTCACCATACTCAAAAAGATGGCTGATAATTATCGGGACTGGCCCGACAAAATACCTTTTGCCCTATGGGGGTACCGGACATCAATTCGCACCGCAACCGGAGCGACACCGTACTACCTAACTTATGGGATGGAGGCAGTCCAACCGGTTGAATTAGAGGTACCGTCCCTCAGAATTCTGTTAGAAAGTCAAGTACCCGAAGCTGACTGGGTTCGAGCACGGTATGATTCGTTGGTTCTACTAGACGAACGACGGTCCCGCGCTCTCAACAACATCCAGATTTACCAGAAACGGATCCAGCGGGCCTTCAACAAGCGGGTAAGGCCCAGAAACATCAAAGAAGGGGATCTAGTCCTTAAGTCTGTTCGAGCTTTACTACCAGTTGACCCAAGGGGAAAATTCAAACCCAACTGGGCTGGGCCATATCTGGTGAAGAAGATCCTATCAGGGGGAGCAGTAATGCTGACGGACCTGGATGGGAATGAGTTCGTCAACCCAACCAACCTGGACCAGTTGAAGCGTTACTACCCCTAGCCATTTCTCAATGTCATTAGCAAAATTTATCAAAATCTTTTTTTTTTATAAAAAGCAAGTCAATAAGCTAGAATTATTTATTCTACTGTCACAAAACATCTTGAACCACTAGTCTTGGTGTAATTCGAGATTGCAAATTTACTGAGCCTGAACTACGTTTGGTTTGATTCTGCTAATCGCGGATACGTAGGCAACCCCTCAAAAGGGCACAACCAGTGCAATCAAGAAAAGACAGGAACGGTTTAATAATAAAATTCTTTTATTAATTATCTCAAAAAAAGGGGCCCCGATAAACTCGGGAAAACTTACAAAATGCAGGAATTCAAAAAAACAAAAAAAAAAGACACTCCAAAATAATAATAATAATATTTAAATAGTAAAAAAGCTAAGGACTTGGTATTTAAGGCATCTTGCCCTTCCCCTTGTCCTTGGCCTCCTTGGCCGTCCACTGATGACGACGCGGAGGAGAGCGTTCCCGAATCACCACAGGAACCTCCTTAGCCCGGACTCGTTTCTTGGAGCTCGAGTCCTCATCCACCTCGATAGGCCCAAGTCGGGCCCTCACGGGCTCAGGGAGCCGGTCACGCGGACCTAGTCGGTCCCGGGCCGCCAGCCTTGGCCCAAGTCGTCGTTCCAAATCAGTCTGGGGGCTTAGCCGCCCCCGCGTGCCACTAGCACCGGCATCTTTAGCTCGAGTCTTAGTATGTGACTTAAGACCCGATTCTAATTGAACTAAGGTAACAGGGGTCTCTCCCTCATCGAAGAATCCCCTATTGTCCTTTGCCGTCTCCCGACCGACCAGTTCGAAGGCCTCATCGACCTTCAGAGCTTTGCGAGCCTCCTCGGACTCCTCAGAAGTCCATTTCTCGTAAGCCCGAGAAACCCAAGCGGATTGGCAAGGGTTGGGAATAGTCCATGTAGGACGAGTGAACCATCTCTGCAACCAGGTGTCGCACATAGCGTCTGTCAGTTGGAGCGAGACGCTAATAATGGCTTCAGTCTCGGGAATGCGCTGAGACGAACCGAACTGCCTTAGAATGCGGTCCGGGTAGATGTGAACTGTCCAATCAAGAGACAGGATCACCAAATAGCGGGCTTGGTCCCTCTTGGCCAGTCCCGTCAGTTTAGAAAGGAACCACCAAGCGACCGTCCACCTGATTAAAGGGCCACCATGAAACACCAACTCCTCATCCCAGTAAGCTCGATTTATATGGTGATTTGAGCTTATCCGGCGCCCTCTTGAACTGATTTGGCTGCTACGGTAGTTGGGAACGCTGGGAGGAGGCTCTATGATTGACAGGCGTTCCGACAAACAAACCTGCAAAAAGTATATACAAAATTCATAAGCAACAGAGTGGTCCGCTACAGCCCACTCGATCGAGTATACCATCTGACTCGATCGAGTGAGGCTCCCTAAAAGTAACCAGAATCTCGTTAAGTGTGCCACTCGATCGAGTAAAGCATCTCACTCGATCGAGCAAGCCCTCCACAGATGGGCAGAAGCACTTTGCAGACATCACTCAATCGAGTGACAGGTCCACTCGATCGAGTGACTTACGAACCTCAAGGAATCGCGCGAAACAAAAATTGAAAATCGCAAGACGTATACCTGCAGAATGAGGGTGCTCCCCGTCAATTGCCGGGTTGGGTCAAGTCGCCTAGCATCCAGACCCATGATGATTTCCCCAGTGGCTAGCCAAGCAGGGCTATGACCAGTCTCCATCTGGTCAACCACTCCGATTAGCCTAATTTGACCCACGCATGAGTCAACATCCATCATCCCCTCAAAAACGTAGCGGTGCAGCATGCAGAATGCGAAAGTCCTACGCCTATGAGAAGGCGTAGCCCTTACATCTTGGCTGTTCATAAACTTGTCAGCCAAGTCGAAGAGGGAAACAGTATCTCCCCGCACCATTCGATCTGCCTCAGCATGAGACAGACCCAGGAAATCCCTCAGCCTTCTCCTCGGGTCCGGGTAGAACGGAGGGATGGAAGGACGAGCAACAGGGCTCCAACCCCCGATGGCTGCGATCTCCTCGGGAAGAGGGCATATCTCTCCCTGCGGGAACGCAAAGACGTGATGGGTAGTATCCCAAAACGACAGACAAGCGTCCAAAAAATGCAAATCAGGTATTAGGCGTCGAAGAGGAAACAGGCTGACAATCCCCATTTGGGTCAGCTGAATTTTGTCCTCGTCCCGAAAGTGCTGGGACCAGGCAAAAAGCATCGAAGTAAGATGTTCGATACCCATGGCAGGAATTTGAATCCTCTTGAGAGATTAAGAAATTTTTGAGGAGAAGAAGGGTTTTTGATTTGAGATGCAGTAAACTGAAGAAAGGAGACCTATATTTATAATAGGAAACCCTAACTATAACCCTAACTACCCTGCCTCCTCAGCAAACCTGGGCCCCAGCTCACGCAGGCCTGACTTCAGACTTCAACCTAGAATAGGAATCAAGTTGTCCCGAGCTTTCCTAAAAATTTCTAAAAAATTCTAAAAAACAATTTCGAAAATTTCAACTTTTTCAAAATTCGGTACATTTTCCCCAGCACGAGTCGGTGTTTTGCCTATATGTTACATGCAATTTGTTATGTGTCAGCATACAGGTACACCCAAGACTTCAGAAGCAAGTCTCCGCGCAACTACTTCACTCCCCAACGTGAGCCAATATTTATCTCAGAATGCTACAATCAGAGCCATGATGTATCAGCATACGGGTACTCCTACACCCTCAGAAGCAAGTTTCACTCCCCACGGAGCTATCATCAGCAGGACAAGTATGACCCTCTGTTTATGGCTGGCGAGCCCTTCACGCTAGTCTACTGGACTATAAACGACCCGACCGGAAGGCTGCCAGGTCGTAATCTGCGATTGGCCTGGTAGCTACTCTGACTTTTGCCTTGTCCAAGCCTCAGTCAGAGTGGGGGCTCTGTAGACACCCGCATTTTGCCTGCTAGTGTCTATAGCAGATCCCGACAAACACCCGATGATGATCGGACGCAAACGTGACTTGGTATACTCGGATTTGGACCCGAAATCAATAATATCTGACATGGACTTTTAGCGGAGTAATAATCTCACAAAACCAACCTCAAATCCAGGCCCAGTGGGTCGTTCCGAGCAAAATAAGACTAATTTGGGCCAAAACCGACACCAAAAATAAAACCCGTCTTCTGGCGACCGGGCGAAAACCCGGTCAAAGACGAACCCGTCACAAAAATCAGCCTAAGGGGGACCTTCTAGAAGCTGGCGCCCAAATCCATTTCAAAAAGAGCAACCAAATCAAGCAAGGTCAACTCCTTCCTATTTTGGCTCGATTCACCTGATCCACTCGATCGAGTGGGTTGACCCACTCGGTCGAGTGGAGCGTCATTTTCCGGATCAGGCCCATTTTCTAGGGCACTCGACCGAGTGCACTAGGGCCACTCGATCGAGTGACCCTAGGTCGTGGGGTAAAGTCTATAAATACCCCCTCAAACCCTTTGCATTTTCAGCTTTACCGAATGCACATTTTACCCTAAACTTCTACCCTAATCTACCTAAACACTCTATACTACAACTCTAAGCAAGCACACACAAAAACCGAGTCCCTTGTCCCTCGAAAAACCGACAAACACACACACATATACACATACACACCATAACTTACATACATCCTCGATACTCCGACGTCCCGTCATTATTCGCGAGTCCATTTCCGAGGTCCCTACTAAGCATGTATGTTGAGGGTGTCCTAAACCCCATTTCGATCCTTGTTACTCTTTTATTTACGATTTTCTACCGTTTATATTAAATCTATACTAGTATTATAATTCTAACTTCTAACATAATTCTAACATTTTACTTTCTTGAATACTAACTTTTTACATTTTCGTTACTGACATTATTATACCGCGTATATATAAACTAGTATCAAAATTCGGTTTTAAATATGTTTGACTATAATTATCGCCTAAAGTCCGTCTAATCCCTTTACGAGCAACGACGGAGGTGGAGCCCTTTCGAGGAGCCCCGCCCGAATGTGCTCAAGGGCGTGACGTGATCGCGACTAATAATAGTTGAACGCATTTGATCCCATTTTAATTAGTACGGAACCCGTTGACACGAAAACCGACATCACGTAACCCGAAAGGGTTAGTTTTGATGTCGTGACGTAGAGGGATGTATTCCGTCGCTAATTCAATGTTTCTAATATAAACGTTTTCATAAAATCCCGACAACGGTATTATAATCGTATATATACACGATTATAGTACCGAAGGTCAAGTTAAATTCAAATCGTGCGATATTTGTATTTAATTCGACCGACCGTCGATTTTAAACCCAAAAACGAAGCGAGTTGACACTCGTACAGGGGCTACTCGACCGAGTACGTAGGCTACTCGATCGAGTAGCGTCCATAAATCTGGGCAGACCCCTTTTCGAGGACACACTTGACCGAGTCAGACCATGACTCGACCGAGTGGGTCCTGTAACCCGGAAAACCGAGGGCTTTGACACACATTTCAAGCCTCGTCCTTTTATCGACTTTAGTCATCACGTGTAAAGACAATCACGTGACTTTCCTTTTTTTAAAACTCACACATATCACGACACCTTAACGACTTTTATCAGTTTTTCGACGTGATAAGTCGGGACAAGGCATCGAGGCATAGGATCGGGCTAGCATCACGCTTAGGTCCTATGTCTCCGTCCTTCGTTTAATACACAACGCAATGTGTATTTAATCGGGGTTAGTCCATCTACGCATTTTATGGTCTAGTGCATATACGGGTCCGTTCCTAACTTTTTGTTATTTATTATTCCATTTCTATATCGCGTATAATTTTTGTATTGGCCGGGTTGTATTTTCGCCCGTGTAACTTGTACGTTATTTATTTTTGAGTTTCATTTATTTACTTGCTTACCGCTTTATAAATGAACCTCGCATGCTAAATCATTGCGACCATAATTAAGATGCATTAAATGACGTAGTTCACATACTATTCATATGCTTAGCCCGAAAACGCTGTTTGCATATCATTTAATCGTTTTACTAGCGCACGCACACGAACACGAACGATGTCTTAGTAGAGGCCGCCATGTGCGGGCGGGGTTGGGTGTCCTTAGTGGGCTTCCCAACACGTACCCTCACCCCTTACTCAGAACCTTTGGTTTCCGGATGCCCGAAACCCTTGGCGCACGAGAGTCATTCTATATACAAAAGCCGGTTTAAACGGTATCGATATTGCAATGCAAAGGGACGAGCCCAATAAACTCTGAAATCGAAGTGGGCTTACTTTGTGCATAGCCCATGACGACATAGAGTGGGCTCGTATGGTTCCGAATAACCACAAAATTCGGTGGCGACTCCAACTTTGACTTAAATTTCGAACCCGAGAACAATCTCACCACGAGATTCATTCGCCTACCCAAACCCGCGCGTGGCCGCGTCGGGGTGGACCTACGTCATGTCCACAACTTGATCAAGTAATTGGAAAGGAAGAAAGACGTGGACGTGTGCGTGGAGTTGGCGGAGACTTGTGTGCTTCCAAACTGTGGGCTAATTCTGGTGTACAACTGTCAGTCTTTATGGAAAACAATGTTGCCTCCAATGAGTTAATTAACAAGCTTCGCGATGAGATGAACCTCATGCAGCAAAACCATACCGAAGAATTGAAAATGGTACAAGAAAAGAGTGATGCGGAGGTAAATAAGGTCTTGGAAAAGCAAAATCAACTCGAGAATCTAATCCATGACTTGGTTGTCCTCTTTAAAGGTAGAAAAGCACAATATTCAAAATACGATCAGACTAATACGGTAGAAATTCCCATTTGTACCCTCTAAGTTTTCACTATTTCCAGTTGTACCCCTGCGTATAAGTAATTTCCAACTGTACCCCCGAACTCTGTTAATTACTCTCAACCGTGACTAAACTAGAATTAGCCGTTAAGTATGGCTGTTAAGTGCCAACTTGCAGTCCTAATCTAATGACATGACGAGTGACATGTCGGTCTAGTAGCCTTTTGGCCTTCGTTAATCCCTAATTACCCCTTCATTCTAATTTTGAGTTTTTGCCTCGTCGAAATCAACAACAACATGCAATAATAAGTGAGAAAAGCTATGATGATAGTACATAGAGGAAAAATGGCAAATGATATGGTGATGATCAGTGAATTCGAACAGGGGAAGAAATGAAGGAAGAGGAAGGGTTTATAGTTTGAAATTAGAATGAAGGGGTAATTAGGGATTAACGAAGGCCAAAAGGCTACTAGACCGACATGTCACTCGCCATGTCATTAAATTAGGACTGCAAGTTGGCACTTTATAGCCATACTTAACGGCTAATTCTAGTTTAGTCACGGTTGAGAGTAATTAACAGAGTTCAGGGGTACAGTTGGGAATTGCTTATACGCAGGGGTACAACTGGGAAAAGTGAAAACTTAGAGGGTACAAATGGGAATTTCCCTTTCATTTTTTACATAACGGTTCGTAATTAATACACAATATGTTACGAATATGATTTTATACTGAAGTGAATTGGATAATGGACTTCCATCATATAATATTTAGCGTGCTATTTAAATGTTCATACAGGATGATTATAGCAACTCAAGTGGCTGATTTGTGACATTTCATTATATGTTCCAAAGAATATTATTGAACCAGTGAGTATATATTTGGACACACATAAATATATGTGATGTTTTTACTTGCACGTGGGAAATGAAAAAAATTTGGACTAACTTGGTATATAAATTATCTATATTTATTGCAGTTTTTTCAAGGAGTGACTCCTATATGTAATAGGGAATACGTGGGTTGAAGCTTTGCTTTGAGCGTTGAAGACGTAGTAATTTTTTTTTTTAGGTTTTTAAAAGGCTGTTTGCACTTGACCTATTTTTATTAATTTAATTTAGTTGATGTTGGATATATATAATTTTTGGGATTTTATGAGTAATATAATTTTCATATTTTTCACTTGTCATTTCTTTTTATTTTTGCACCGTATTTGAGAGATAAAAATAATATTTCATATCGAATGAAATCGATACCAAATTTACTATATGGGTGCAATTGTGATGCTAACCGTGTCAAATACAATTGTTACTATTGTCATAGATGATTTTTTGTAATACTTATCGCGTCAAATATAATTGATACAATTGTAAAACAGATGACATATAATAGTACTTATCGTGTCGAATACAATCGTTACAATTCGTATTAGTAGGAAAATCAAATTACTTACCGCCTCAATAATAATCGACACTAAAATCGCCACCAAAGCTTCTCTTCTTTCGTGTCAATTTTAAGAAGTTAACCCGAAGAATAGATTATTCGCCACGAAAGGCTATGGCAACGCCAACTACCCCAACGAAAACATAATCGACGGGGAAACCTTTCGCATCGAATAGAATCGCCACGAAATACCAAAATAATCGACACGAAGAGGTGATTTTGTTGTAGTGTGACCCAGATCCTAGAATCAAACAGTACATCCCTAGCAAAGAAAAGACTTAGACGAGAGAACGACTCGAGACCGACACCTAGACGGGTGACTCGTGGGTGGTGGGCCTTCCTTAGGGTTCGGCTGAGTGGGCCTAGTCCTGCTCGCAGGAAAGTCCACGTGAGAATTCCCAAGGCTTTGGACTCAAAAGTGTAAACGGGCCAACCTTTCTAGGTGTACATCCTACGTAGGTGGGCCGTGCCTTGACAAATAAGGCGGACTGGGATAGGGAGAAAACTCGTGATGTAAAATCGACGGAGTTTCGACGCTAGAGACTTTGACAACTTATGACAAGACCCGACACTGCTAAAAACGGGAAGTCGTAAGAAGAGGAAAGTTTTTGAAAAGGGACATTTGGGCTTAGAAAAATCCGAAAAAGTCGGAGGGACGACCCGATTTTTTGAAAATCGGCAAAGGGCCATTGGGCCGAGATTTTTGAAGTTTGAAAATGTTCGGGCAGCATACCGGCTAAAAAAGGCTATTTTAAGTAAAACCGTAAGTCCTAAATTCGGTAGCGTCCCGGGTTTCGAATATTTTTTGAAAATATGCAAATTTTGAAATAACGGTTTTTTGAAAAAGAGATAGCATGTAGATCAAGCACCACGTAGTCACGGAAACAGTATAATGACACCATGTATGCTTCTTAAACTAAGTCTCGGTCGGTCGAAGTAGGGTTTATACCAACAACGACGGCTTTCTCGCAAATCAGGACGTACTTCTTAAGCCGAATTGGACTTAGAACATACCGTAAACCCATGCGAGTTCCGCCATCGGAGTCTTTAGTACACCCATTTAGGAATGCATCGCGGTATAGTGGGACGTCGGTCACAAGTAACCGGCCCGGGAAAGTTTTGGGTTATGCATGAACCATCGAACTAAAATGCGTACATTACTAATCGAACGATTTCTTTTCGAGTCTCACCCTAGGAACCCCGATGACTAGTGGTACAACAGGAATCCCCAGCGGAGTCGCCAAATTGTGGACATGACATAGGTCCACCCCGACGCGGCCACGCGCGGGTTTCAGGAGGCGAATGAATCTCATGTGAGATGGATCTCGATTAGGAACTCGTAGTGACGGCGCTTGCGTAGGAGTAACGAAAATATATGACGAGTTAAGGGGTTGTATTTTTGGTATGGTTTGCCTAAGGTTTGCTAGAGATTCGAGTTATGAATGTTGTGTGTGATTGTTGTTGGGAATTCTATGTATGAATTGAATGTTGTAATTGTGTTGCGAGGGTGAGGTATTTTTATAGGATGTGATACCCGACTTAGGATAGGAGATTGGTATCTTGCAAAGGAAGAAAGCAACCGTTTGGGGTGAAGTATGATTCCGCTTGTGGATAGGAAAAGGTTACTTGTAAGGGAAGAAACACCTGGTTTTCAGCTGGAACAAGGGTCACTCGATCGAGTAGTATACAACACTCGATCAAGTGCCCGGTCTGACGTTAGATTTGACAGTTTTTATGGGCTTACTCGACCGATTGGCTGGTTCACTCGATCAAGTGGGTCTGAGCCGGGTAGAAGTCTCCTTTTGGAGATCGACTTTTTATCTTTAAGGGAGAGTTTTGGTTGCTCCTTCTTCATGGCTGATTTTTGTGAAGAATTGGACTTCCAATTGGATTCACGCATGTCGCATGACAGATTTTCTGTCTCGGAAATGTCTTTGACCGGGGTTTGACCCGGTCGCTAAAAGACAGTTTTGCCCTTGGTTTCGGTTTTGACCCAAATTAGTCTCATTTGACTGGAAACGATCCACTGGGCCTGAATTTGAGGTCGGTTTGTGATATTTTTACTCCGTTAAAAGCTCGCGCCAATTACTATTGATTCCGAGTCCAAAATTGAGCGTATTAGGTCATGTTTACGTCTGATCATCATCGGCTGTTTTTTGGAAGCTGCTATAGACACCTGGCGGTCAAAATGTGGGTGTCTACAATATGGTAACCTTACACTTTTATAATCACACATGGTACTTCTTACTTTTAGTGTATTATGTCTCTATACCCTTAATGACATTTTTCGTCTTTTTAATTCATTTTTCCATTAATTGTGTTGCTTATACAAAAAAAGAAGGTTTAAGATTAACATAAACACCCACTTAAACATAGTTAAAGCAACACAGCTAACGGAACGAGGAAGTCAAAGAAGACGGAAAACGTCATTAAGGGTATGGAGGCATAATATCCTAAAAGTGGGGGGGAGGGGGGGATACCATGTGTGATTATAATAGTGTAGGAGTAACATATAGAAAAACTAAAAACACGGGGGTACCACGTAGAAATTCCCAAATATTTTGTGGCATTATAACTGTTAATTAAATATTATTTTTTCTTGTCCAGGCCACCTTTTTGGTTACATATGATAATTGCCAATTTGGATCCACCAAAGGCTTATACGTGCACGATAATTATTTGTTTTTGTATTCAAACAGTGTTTTGATTTCCGTTAGCTCTTTTTCATTTGGACACTTTTTCAATAAGATGTAGTACGAAACATGAATATTGATGTTTGGATTATTAATGAATGTGTCTTTTGTGGATCAATTAATTACTCCATATTATTTTTTTGATCAGACGTCTTGTATGTGCGGATACTATTCGTAATGATTAAATTAAGCAGGTGGTTATAAATTAAAACAAATGTATATTATACATTTTCATCCAACAATGTTGCATTAGAATTAGAATAGTGTTGCATTTGACAAAAATGGATATGTTGCATTAGCCCCAAAGTAATGTTTCCTTTATGATTCATCCAGACAAAATATGTTGCATAACATTGAAATAAGTGTTGCAAGATTTTGAAGGGGAAGGGAAAAAGTGTTGCATATATATTATTTAAAGTGTTACAATAGCTTCTAAAGATATGTGTTGCATTAGGGTATCATTGCAACGTTTTTAAAAATGTTGCATAATGAGTAGAAAACGTTGCACAAAGTGTTACATTAGGCTATTGCAATAGAGCTTTAAGCAGCACAGTTAAAAATGTTGCATGAACCATAAAACAATAATTTAGAGGTCATATGCAACATTTTTGCTGCGTTGCAATAAGCCCTTATTGTTGTAGTGAAGGTTTATGGTGGACCAGTTGGAAATATGCTTATTTGGATCACATTCGGTTGCTGTTTCCATGCTACACTCCTATACTAGATTCATGTCGCTAGTCATGTTTGCATATGTGATCATTGATGGATCCTGTTACAATAAACTGTGGCAAAGGCCGTTTGGTTCTATGTACACATGATTAATGGACAGAATTGCATAAGACGGTTAGAATGTTTAATAGCATTATTGAGCTGATACGGTTATAATGAATACAGTACAATTTGCAGTGTCCTACATATACTAGTATATGACCCAAGTGGCGTCGGGCGGTGCAGACGTGTTAGGAAATAAGTTCCTTGCAATTGTCCTTTTGGATCTCGAATTGGTTTCCGACCTGAATCTGTTTAATTAGGAAAGTTTTCTAATTAATATCTGATTGATTAGAGTTTCCTAATCAATATCTGAGTATCTGACCTAGGATTTCCTATTGTATAGGGTTTCCTAATCTGTTTAGGGTTTCTATTCAGGTTGAGAGGATTATATAAACTTTCATAACTCTACCCTAGAAATTATGATATCAGTCTAAAATCTGTAACCTCTCCTCAAATTAAAAAAACTATCCCCTCCTTCTGCCCGTGGACGTAGCTAACTGGGTGTTAGTGAACCACGTAAATCTGTCTGTCTCTCGATTTTACGTTCTTATTTGTTTGTCTTTCTCTTCCGTTATAACAAACTGGTATCAGAGCTTTAGGTTAATCCGATCTGTGAGAAAGATGTCTGGGATGAACGTTAAAATTGAGAGTTTTGATGGGAGGAATAGTTTTACTCTATGGCAGATCAAGATGCGGGCGTTGTTAAAGCAACAGAGACGGTGGGCGCCATTCGTGAAGAAAGACGACACAATCACCGCTGAGATGACCGTTCTGGAGGAGAGTACAGTCTGTCTGATGATATCATCACTGAAATCGGAGGAAGATAGAAGTAGTAGTGGTGTTAATGATAAACAGGTGGAGCAGCAAGTAACTCTTGATGACAGTGAAGCAAAGTCTGAAGAACACCACTGCAGTCTATATCTGAGTCTGAATCTGAATCTGAATCATCAGGTTCTTCATTACCAGTTCAAAAGCAGCATAGATTGGCTCGTGAGCGGTCAATCAAGCTTCCGAACAGGTATGGTAATGAAGATGAGGTGGGTCTATCTTGTTCCGAATAGCAAGTTCCAACATGGTTTGGATTTGCTAAATCCTGGAAATATCTGATTGCCCTTTGTTGGACAATATCTGAGGCAGGAGGGGGAGAGGTGATAAGCGTTATTTATATACATATTTGGATCCTCTTAATTGTTAGTTTTATCTCGGTTTTCGTGCTTAACACGTTAATAATGATGCAATATGCTTTGAATGTCGATACTTCCGTATTTGTGTGTATTTTGTAGATTTGGATGCATTTGGAGCTAATAAGAGCATTACGGAATCGATAATTGAAGAATTCACATCTAAGCGTTGAATCGAAGGAAGAAGATGTGGAATATACGAAGAAACAAAGACCCAAGAAGGAAAAGACACAAAACGAGATGAGAGAATGATCGCCTACACAAGGGTCAACTTCTAACGTTCATATCTTGAGTTCTACAACTCCAATCAAAGTGATTTTGGTGGCGTTAGAAAGCTCTTTTTCTTAGCTTTCCAACGGTATATTACACGTCCAATTTGAACAAGTAATGAAGAAATGAAAGCCGTTTGAAGTCGAGCGCGCGATGCTGTGACCTACAGCGCTACTCGATCGAGTGCCCCTACTGCACTCGATCGAGTGCTACTTCGTGAAGCTCCTGCCCATATTTGGATGTGTCACTCGATAGAGTGCCGTCAGGCACTCGATCGAGTGCACCCAATCCGGGCCACGCGTCATTCTTATTTCGACTTAGAATTTGGGCCTGCTTTTGAGTCCAACTGATACTCTTTATATATCAGTTGTCTGACTCTTGTTTGGGACATCTTTTATCTTTTCTTTTACCTTCTTCTACACACTTTTTGTTATCTTAGTTTTCTTAGTCTAGTTTACTTTGCGAGATACATTGAACCTAGTTCTCCGTCCCAGATCTTGAATTCTCCGGTATTATTATTCTTAATTTTAATTTCAATTTCAATTTCTACTTTAATTTCCGTCTTAATTTATTCTTTGTATTGTTTTATAGTGTAGATTTATTATTGCTTCCGTAGATTAATTCGTATCGTTTTCGTCATGTTTAATTGTAATTCGTCTTTTGTTAGTCCGATTATAATTAATATGCGTAGTTAGATTTCATCTAGGGTTTAAGGGGATCGATGCGTATTATTAGGGTGATAGTCAATTGACCTGTTTCTAATCGTATGAACTATTGCCTGAATATCGTTTAAACTCTGATTAATTGTTTGATGCATAATTCAATTAATTAGTATCGCAAATTAGGACTTTTCGCCGACCGGGTTAAGAACTAATTAGGCCACGATAGTTTGGGTAGACTGACTTAATGCTAGCGACCGCAGGTTAAGTTTAGATCTAAAGGTTGTAGTGTACCAACCGGACCCACACCTTAGGTAGTTCGATTATTGACCTGTTAGTTGACTCCCTGACCCGAGTAATATTCATTGTGAACCTGAAACCCTAGACTTTTTTTCCTTATTGATTTATTTATCAGTAATTAGTTATTAGTTTACCAAACCAACCAAAACTGTGACCTATAATCTAGAATCTAATTCTTAGGATAAATAATTGAATTCCCATCTCCTTGTGGTTCGACCCCTGACTTCGCTATCTACATTAGTTAGTGACCTTAGGGTATCTTTGATTAGGGATACGACTAACCCTGTCAAATTTTGGCGCCGTTGCCGGGGAGACGGTGTTATTTAGTTGTTTATCTTTTTTAGGTTCTAGGTTATTTTTTTTGTGTATATAATTTTTTTATTTTTTTTGTATATATTTTTTTTATCATTCACCATTATGACCAATTTTTACTTCCCACAATTCAAACATGAGGCACTACATAATTATTGGGATAGACTTGAGTCTTTCATTATTCAAAATGGCTTTAATGTTGATATACGGGATATGTGTCATATGATATATAATGGTGTTGATGATGAGTCACGGGCTAGAATTGAGGAAAATTGCGGAGGGATGTTTAATTATATCTCTTACGAGGAACGATTGGAAATCCTTAAATATTTAGCCCGTAATAGTGCTGAATTAGAGTTGAGGCGGAAAAATGACAAGGCGGAAATTGAGGCTTTGTTGCTGCAATTCGTGCAAGCTCAACAAAAGCAAGATACTCAAATAGGCCAATTGCTAGATCATTATGAAATCTTGAACAATCAAATTGCCCAATTAGCAAGCCAAAAGCAACAAAGTCAATCGGGTACGCCTATGGAAGTAGTGAAGAACCTCCAGGTAAGTGTTCTATTTCCATCTCTTGTGAACATAATTGATGATGATGATGATGGGTATAATGTTCAATCTATTCAAGATCACCAAACCGCCATGAATGACTGTGAGCTAGAATGTGTGTTTTTTGAGGAAAACGTGTGTTTGGATGCTCTGAATGATGCTCTTTTAATTGAGGATAACATTAAGGATTTTGATTTGTGTGATTTTGAGAGAGTGTCATTTGATGTCAATTATGAGGTTTTGGAGACAGAATTGAACAAAAGAGAGGATCTTAAGCTTGAGAGGAAAAATGAAAAAGAAGAGAAGAATACACTTTTTGACGATTCCTTGAGTGGAAGAGGTGTGGCTACATGGGATAGCGAGAATGATTTCTTTGAAACACCAATTTTAGAGACATTTGAGTTTTTTCCTTATATTGAGGACGACCCACTTCCACCTATTAATTGTCTTGATTATATTTCTCTTGACCCTTTGTTTGAGCTTATGATTAGTGGGGAGGATTGTGATCATTCTTTCACGGAGATCGGTAAGATTGATCCTTTGAGTAGTCTTAGGAGTTCTAACTCTTCTTTTATGCAATCTATACCCGATGATAAGCCTTGGGGTGAATCTGAGATATTTGATGTGTATGTCTTGTCTTACGAGCCGCCTATTAACATTCTTACTCTTCTTATGCACTATGACCACCATGCTGAGGATTGGTCTAGCTCGTCTGATAGGCTAAGACGATCATTGACTTTGTCTCTGTTTGTCTTCTATATATCCTGGTGCTACTTATGCTTTTGTGTAGCACATGCGCAGATGTTTGATCGACTCTTGAGAGCCTTAAGCTGTTTTGATCACAGTCATCTGTGGACAACTGATCTATAAGACGAACCCCCACTTTGCAGCTGGTTTGGGGGAGCTGCCCTTGTATACGGTAATTTCTTTCCTTTTCATTTTTGTTTTTCATGTTTTCTTAGGTTTTTCCTTCCCCTTAGGTCAAGTTGTCCTTAGGATTGGCTGTGGATTTTCTGTCTTATCTGCTTTAGAGTCACATTGAGGACACTGTGACATTTAGGTTTGGGGGAGAGTTTGTGTGCTTTTGTGTGTTTCATTTTCCGTCGTGTGTTTTACTGCTTTCAAAAAATATAAAAATCCAAAAAAAATTGAAAATATCATAAAATTCCAAAAATATTTTATTTTTTATGTGGTGTGTCTGATGTAGAAGCATGCAAAACGGCGATGATGATAATGCTCTTAACATGATTTCTCCTAATTTTCAGCTTACTTCGTGCCTGAAAACGTGTTTTGTCTTGAGATTTGATTAAATTGATATGATATGCCTATTTGAACTTTTAATTGCCAAATGAGTAAATTTGACCACTTGTCGGCAAGCCACAAAATTCTGAGGATTTTAGAGCTTCCTAGGCCAGTAACATCCATAACTGGTCTCATTATTATTTAGGAATTGAGTGATTTTCTCCTTGTGGAATGTGTAGCATCAATTTGCATAAATATGACATCCGTCTCTTGATATTGAATACGTGTTTGGTTTGAGGAGGAGGTACATGAGGAAAGGCAATTTTGTTTTTGATGAGCTCCACATAGCAAAAAATGACCCATTTTTACTACCTTGTAGATTTAGGTCGTTTTCCTTTGTTTAGCCCATTTCAGCTGTTGTAAGCCTATTTCTATTGCCTATATTATTTAGCTACAACCCAGAATAGCCTACCCTGTCGGGACAGTCGCAGTGAACTTAATTGGAATTATTCATTATTTGGTCATGTACTTAGTGTGTAATATTGTTGTGCGACTTTGTATTCGTCTTCCCCCTATTCAAAAATTGGAAAAAAAAATAGAAGCATGAAAGAAAAAAAGTGAAGAAAAGAAAAGGAAAGAAATTGAAAATGAAAAAAAAATGAAATATGAAAAATATGCTTCTTGTAATATTTCGGGGAATGGTCGAAAAGATTGAAACTAGAGATTAATTGAGAGGATGGACAAAATTCCCTCTTACACCTAATCTTGAATTTATACCTCTAGTTGGTGGTTCGACGTTATTTGCTGGGGGTTTTTATGGATAGTTTTTATTGTGTAGCTGCGATTGGGCCCGATTTTTGCTCCACATTCCCATACGTGCTTAGGCACAATCCATTTTCTTCCCTTACTCATTTAGCCACCCTTTGTAAGTCCTTGGCATGTACTATGGTCCTGATTGGTGAAACACGTATTTGATTGAGGAGATTGATTTCATGTTCGATTGCATGCATGTTTCATAAGTCGAGTGAGTGTTCTTATTCTTTCTTATCTTCACATTTATATACTCACCCGTTCTTATGAGTGTTGAGCGATAACCGCGAGGAAGTCCGACATTGATGGTCTTGCAAGATTGAAAGGTTGGCAAACAATTGTTCATTTAAGGCATGATTATTGATTTAGTTATATTTTTGACATTGTGTGTTTTCTAACCGACTTGAGCCGATTTTTAGTAGAATGATTGTAAGCTTGCTCTTAGTCGTGCTTCGCATCACTTGTCCTCTCTTGTATTATATGTTTGGTTTGCTTGAGGACAAGCAAAGGTTTGGTTTGGGGGAGTTTGATAAGCGTTATTTATATACATATTTGGATCCTCTTAATTGTTAGTTTTATCTCGGTTTTCGTGCTTAACACGTTAATAATGATGCAATATGCTTTGAATGTCGATACTTCCGTATTTGTGTGTATTTTGTAGATTTGGATGCATTTGGAGCTAATAAGAGCATTACGGAATCGATAATTGAAGAATTCACATCTAAGCGTTGAATCGAAGGAAGAAGATGTGGAATATACGAAGAAACAAAGACCCAAGAAGGAAAAGACACAAAACGAGATGAGAGAATGATCGCCTACACAAGGGTCAACTTCTAACGTTCATATCTTGAGTTCTACAACTCCAATCAAAGTGATTTTGGTGGCGTTAGAAAGCTCTTTTTCTTAGCTTTCCAACGGTATATTACACGTCCAATTTGAACAAGTAATGAAGAAATGAAAGCCGTTTGAAGTCGAGCGCGCGATGCTGTGACCTACAGCGCTACTCGATCGAGTGCCCCTACTGCACTCGATCGAGTGCTACTTCGTGAAGCTCCTGCCCATATTTGGATGTGTCACTCGATAGAGTGCCGTCAGGCACTCGATCGAGTGCACCCAATCCGGGCCACGCGTCATTCTTATTTCGACTTAGAATTTGGGCCTGCTTTTGAGTCCAACTGATACTCTTTATATATCAGTTGTCTGACTCTTGTTTGGGACATCTTTTATCTTTTCTTTTACCTTCTTCTACACACTTTTTGTTATCTTAGTTTTCTTAGTCTAGTTTACTTTGCGAGATACATTGAACCTAGTTCTCCGTCCCAGATCTTGAATTCTCCGGTATTATTATTCTTAATTTTAATTTCAATTTCAATTTCTACTTTAATTTCCGTCTTAATTTATTCTTTGTATTGTTTTATAGTGTAGATTTATTATTGCTTCCGTAGATTAATTCGTATCGTTTTCGTCATGTTTAATTGTAATTCGTCTTTTGTTAGTCCGATTATAATTAATATGCGTAGTTAGATTTCATCTAGGGTTTAAGGGGATCGATGCGTATTATTAGGGTGATAGTCAATTGACCTGTTTCTAATCGTATGAACTATTGCCTGAATATCGTTTAAACTCTGATTAATTGTTTGATGCATAATTCAATTAATTAGTATCGCAAATTAGGACTTTTCGCCGACCGGGTTAAGAACTAATTAGGCCACGATAGTTTGGGTAGACTGACTTAATGCTAGCGACCGCAGGTTAAGTTTAGATCTAAAGGTTGTAGTGTACCAACCGGACCCACACCTTAGGTAGTTCGATTATTGACCTGTTAGTTGACTCCCTGACCCGAGTAATATTCATTGTGAACCTGAAACCCTAGACTTTTTTTCCTTATTGATTTATTTATCAGTAATTAGTTATTAGTTTACCAAACCAACCAAAACTGTGACCTATAATCTAGAATCTAATTCTTAGGATAAATAATTGAATTCCCATCTCCTTGTGGTTCGACCCCTGACTTCGCTATCTACATTAGTTAGTGACCTTAGGGTATCTTTGATTAGGGATACGACTAACCCTGTCAAATTTTGGCGCCGTTGCCGGGGAGACGGTGTTATTTAGTTGTTTATCTTTTTTAGGTTCTAGGTTATTTTTTTTGTGTATATAATTTTTTTATTTTTTTTGTATATATTTTTTTTATCATTCACCATTATGACCAATTTTTACTTCCCACAATTCAAACATGAGGCACTACATAATTATTGGGATAGACTTGAGTCTTTCATTATTCAAAATGGCTTTAATGTTGATATACGGGATATGTGTCATATGATATATAATGGTGTTGATGATGAGTCACGGGCTAGAATTGAGGAAAATTGCGGAGGGATGTTTAATTATATCTCTTACGAGGAACGATTGGAAATCCTTAAATATTTAGCCCGTAATAGTGCTGAATTAGAGTTGAGGCGGAAAAATGACAAGGCGGAAATTGAGGCTTTGTTGCTGCAATTCGTGCAAGCTCAACAAAAGCAAGATACTCAAATAGGCCAATTGCTAGATCATTATGAAATCTTGAACAATCAAATTGCCCAATTAGCAAGCCAAAAGCAACAAAGTCAATCGGGTACGCCTATGGAAGTAGTGAAGAACCTCCAGGTAAGTGTTCTATTTCCATCTCTTGTGAACATAATTGATGATGATGATGATGGGTATAATGTTCAATCTATTCAAGATCACCAAACCGCCATGAATGACTGTGAGCTAGAATGTGTGTTTTTTGAGGAAAACGTGTGTTTGGATGCTCTGAATGATGCTCTTTTAATTGAGGATAACATTAAGGATTTTGATTTGTGTGATTTTGAGAGAGTGTCATTTGATGTCAATTATGAGGTTTTGGAGACAGAATTGAACAAAAGAGAGGATCTTAAGCTTGAGAGGAAAAATGAAAAAGAAGAGAAGAATACACTTTTTGACGATTCCTTGAGTGGAAGAGGTGTGGCTACATGGGATAGCGAGAATGATTTCTTTGAAACACCAATTTTAGAGACATTTGAGTTTTTTCCTTATATTGAGGACGACCCACTTCCACCTATTAATTGTCTTGATTATATTTCTCTTGACCCTTTGTTTGAGCTTATGATTAGTGGGGAGGATTGTGATCATTCTTTCACGGAGATCGGTAAGATTGATCCTTTGAGTAGTCTTAGGAGTTCTAACTCTTCTTTTATGCAATCTATACCCGATGATAAGCCTTGGGGTGAATCTGAGATATTTGATGTGTATGTCTTGTCTTACGAGCCGCCTATTAACATTCTTACTCTTCTTATGCACTATGACCACCATGCTGAGGATTGGTCTAGCTCGTCTGATAGGCTAAGACGATCATTGACTTTGTCTCTGTTTGTCTTCTATATATCCTGGTGCTACTTATGCTTTTGTGTAGCACATGCGCAGATGTTTGATCGACTCTTGAGAGCCTTAAGCTGTTTTGATCACAGTCATCTGTGGACAACTGATCTATAAGACGAACCCCCACTTTGCAGCTGGTTTGGGGGAGCTGCCCTTGTATACGGTAATTTCTTTCCTTTTCATTTTTGTTTTTCATGTTTTCTTAGGTTTTTCCTTCCCCTTAGGTCAAGTTGTCCTTAGGATTGGCTGTGGATTTTCTGTCTTATCTGCTTTAGAGTCACATTGAGGACACTGTGACATTTAGGTTTGGGGGAGAGTTTGTGTGCTTTTGTGTGTTTCATTTTCCGTCGTGTGTTTTACTGCTTTCAAAAAATATAAAAATCCAAAAAAAATTGAAAATATCATAAAATTCCAAAAATATTTTATTTTTTATGTGGTGTGTCTGATGTAGAAGCATGCAAAACGGCGATGATGATAATGCTCTTAACATGATTTCTCCTAATTTTCAGCTTACTTCGTGCCTGAAAACGTGTTTTGTCTTGAGATTTGATTAAATTGATATGATATGCCTATTTGAACTTTTAATTGCCAAATGAGTAAATTTGACCACTTGTCGGCAAGCCACAAAATTCTGAGGATTTTAGAGCTTCCTAGGCCAGTAACATCCATAACTGGTCTCATTATTATTTAGGAATTGAGTGATTTTCTCCTTGTGGAATGTGTAGCATCAATTTGCATAAATATGACATCCGTCTCTTGATATTGAATACGTGTTTGGTTTGAGGAGGAGGTACATGAGGAAAGGCAATTTTGTTTTTGATGAGCTCCACATAGCAAAAAATGACCCATTTTTACTACCTTGTAGATTTAGGTCGTTTTCCTTTGTTTAGCCCATTTCAGCTGTTGTAAGCCTATTTCTATTGCCTATATTATTTAGCTACAACCCAGAATAGCCTACCCTGTCGGGACAGTCGCAGTGAACTTAATTGGAATTATTCATTATTTGGTCATGTACTTAGTGTGTAATATTGTTGTGCGACTTTGTATTCGTCTTCCCCCTATTCAAAAATTGGAAAAAAAAATAGAAGCATGAAAGAAAAAAAGTGAAGAAAAGAAAAGGAAAGAAATTGAAAATGAAAAAAAAATGAAATATGAAAAATATGCTTCTTGTAATATTTCGGGGAATGGTCGAAAAGATTGAAACTAGAGATTAATTGAGAGGATGGACAAAATTCCCTCTTACACCTAATCTTGAATTTATACCTCTAGTTGGTGGTTCGACGTTATTTGCTGGGGGTTTTTATGGATAGTTTTTATTGTGTAGCTGCGATTGGGCCCGATTTTTGCTCCACATTCCCATACGTGCTTAGGCACAATCCATTTTCTTCCCTTACTCATTTAGCCACCCTTTGTAAGTCCTTGGCATGTACTATGGTCCTGATTGGTGAAACACGTATTTGATTGAGGAGATTGATTTCATGTTCGATTGCATGCATGTTTCATAAGTCGAGTGAGTGTTCTTATTCTTTCTTATCTTCACATTTATATACTCACCCGTTCTTATGAGTGTTGAGCGATAACCGCGAGGAAGTCCGACATTGATGGTCTTGCAAGATTGAAAGGTTGGCAAACAATTGTTCATTTAAGGCATGATTATTGATTTAGTTATATTTTTGACATTGTGTGTTTTCTAACCGACTTGAGCCGATTTTTAGTAGAATGATTGTAAGCTTGCTCTTAGTCGTGCTTCGCATCACTTGTCCTCTCTTGTATTATATGTTTGGTTTGCTTGAGGACAAGCAAAGGTTTGGTTTGGGGGAGTTTGATAAGCGTTATTTATATACATATTTGGATCCTCTTAATTGTTAGTTTTATCTCGGTTTTCGTGCTTAACACGTTAATAATGATGCAATATGCTTTGAATGTCGATACTTCCGTATTTGTGTGTATTTTGTAGATTTGGATGCATTTGGAGCTAATAAGAGCATTACGGAATCGATAATTGAAGAATTCACATCTAAGCGTTGAATCGAAGGAAGAAGATGTGGAATATACGAAGAAACAAAGACCCAAGAAGGAAAAGACACAAAACGAGATGAGAGAATGATCGCCTACACAAGGGTCAACTTCTAACGTTCATATCTTGAGTTCTACAACTCCAATCAAAGTGATTTTGGTGGCGTTAGAAAGCTCTTTTTCTTAGCTTTCCAACGGTATATTACACGTCCAATTTGAACAAGTAATGAAGAAATGAAAGCCGTTTGAAGTCGAGCGCGCGATGCTGTGACCTACAGCGCTACTCGATCGAGTGCCCCTACTGCACTCGATCGAGTGCTACTTCGTGAAGCTCCTGCCCATATTTGGATGTGTCACTCGATAGAGTGCCGTCAGGCACTCGATCGAGTGCACCCAATCCGGGCCACGCGTCATTCTTATTTCGACTTAGAATTTGGGCCTGCTTTTGAGTCCAACTGATACTCTTTATATATCAGTTGTCTGACTCTTGTTTGGGACATCTTTTATCTTTTCTTTTACCTTCTTCTACACACTTTTTGTTATCTTAGTTTTCTTAGTCTAGTTTACTTTGCGAGATACATTGAACCTAGTTCTCCGTCCCAGATCTTGAATTCTCCGGTATTATTATTCTTAATTTTAATTTCAATTTCAATTTCTACTTTAATTTCCGTCTTAATTTATTCTTTGTATTGTTTTATAGTGTAGATTTATTATTGCTTCCGTAGATTAATTCGTATCGTTTTCGTCATGTTTAATTGTAATTCGTCTTTTGTTAGTCCGATTATAATTAATATGCGTAGTTAGATTTCATCTAGGGTTTAAGGGGATCGATGCGTATTATTAGGGTGATAGTCAATTGACCTGTTTCTAATCGTATGAACTATTGCCTGAATATCGTTTAAACTCTGATTAATTGTTTGATGCATAATTCAATTAATTAGTATCGCAAATTAGGACTTTTCGCCGACCGGGTTAAGAACTAATTAGGCCACGATAGTTTGGGTAGACTGACTTAATGCTAGCGACCGCAGGTTAAGTTTAGATCTAAAGGTTGTAGTGTACCAACCGGACCCACACCTTAGGTAGTTCGATTATTGACCTGTTAGTTGACTCCCTGACCCGAGTAATATTCATTGTGAACCTGAAACCCTAGACTTTTTTTCCTTATTGATTTATTTATCAGTAATTAGTTATTAGTTTACCAAACCAACCAAAACTGTGACCTATAATCTAGAATCTAATTCTTAGGATAAATAATTGAATTCCCATCTCCTTGTGGTTCGACCCCTGACTTCGCTATCTACATTAGTTAGTGACCTTAGGGTATCTTTGATTAGGGATACGACTAACCCTGTCAAGAGGAGTTTTATTTCTTGTACATCTGGCATTCGTTGGAGTGCATCTGGTACGTCTGTCTGATTGAGGAGATTTCTGATACATCTAATCTGGCATTCTTTGGAGTGCTTCTGATAATCTGATCTGGCATTCGCTGGAGTGCATCTGTCTGATCTGATTGTGAGACAATTCAAATCAAGGTGGAGATTGTTAGGAAATAAGTATCTTGCAATTGTCCTTTTGGATCTCAAATTGGTTTCTGACCTGAATCTGTTTAATTAGGAAAGTTTCCTAATTAATATCTGATTGATTAGAGTTTCCTAATCAATATCTGAGTATCTGACCTAGGATTTCCTATTGTATAGGATTTCCTAATCTGTTTAGGGTTTCTGTTCAGGTTGAGAGTATTATATAAACTTTCATACCTCTACCCTAGAAATTATGATATCAGACTGAAATCTGTAACCTCTCCACAAATTAATGGAACTATCCCCTCCTTCTACCCGTGGACGTAGCTAACTGGGTGTTAGTGAACCACGTAAATCTGTGTGTCTCTCGATTTTACGTTCTTATTTGTTTGTCTTTCTCTTTCGTTATAACAGGACAGATGTCCACACTTTGGAATTTGAGGAAGTAGGTCCTTTCGGAATTTGGAGAATTAGGTGGTCGTGAAGTTGTGTAGTTAGGAATTTGAGGAATTAAATGCTTTTGTAATTTGAGGAATTTATAAATGTGAGATATCTTAAAGGTTATGTGTCTGTTTTGGCGGATTTTGGATATATGGAGTATACGGTTTATATTGTATGTATGATAAATGTGAGACTTTATTTTGAGGAGTTGAAACTTCGAGGACGAAGTTTCGTTTGAAGGAGGGAAGTCTGTAACACCCGTCGAGTTTAAACTTTGAGGACGAAATTTTGTTTTAAGGAAGAAAGTTTCTAACACCCCTTTGAGTTTAAGCTTCGAGAACGAAGCTTTGTTTTAAGGAGGGAAGTCTGTAACACCCCATTATTTTCCGAGTCATTTATAAGGCATTACTTGTCTATTTTATTTAAATCAGGGTTTTATGTCGGGAAAAATATTTTCGATGTCATTATAAAATTAAAGTATTTTGGGTCATCTTATTACAAATCGGTTTTGACTATTTTTAAAAGTGGAACGTTATTTATAAACTGACTTCGTATCAGGTTTACTGTTTGGGTCAAACACAAACAAAAAAAACCAAACCTTTATCAAGACACCCACCCTTAATCCCCCTTTCACCCTTATTTTCTTTCCTTCACCCTCTGCCGCACTACTCCCACCCTCTTGCCTCATGTTTTCAACTTATTGAGCAACATCCTAAAGTCGGTCTTCGATATTTCCTTTCACAAACAAGTATTCACGTCCTCTTTCATCAATATTGTAAGTATTGGTTTTATTGAATATCATTTTATTCGTTTTTTTTAATATAAACCGAGTTTGGAGTTAGTCTTGTGAGTTACTAAATAGGTTCAAAATTGATGGCTATTGGGTAAGTATTACTTGTGAGGGATTCTATTGTCCTTAATTACCGTTTTGTGGTGGTAAGAAGGGTCGTAATTGTTGCTATTTTGGTGTAAACATTGGGTTTGCTGATCTGTCTTGTGGGACGCCAATGTTGTTGTTCTTGAGACGTCATTGTATCGAGGCCGTTGATAGTCTGTTTTGGGTTTGAATTGTTCTTGTGTTGGTTCATAGCGTAAGGTATCAGGTGGTGAAGTAGTAGGTTTATGATGATGAGGAGTAATTAATGAAAATAAAATAAATATGTTTATATATACACAAAAGGAGTGCGTAATGACAGTAAGCAGCAGGGAGTTAGTATTGAATGTTGGAGGGAGGATATTGTTATAAGTAGGTTCATGGTTGTGGATCGGAAATTTGGAGTTTTTGTTAGTCTAGACGGGTTTATATGGATCATTTCAGATACTTGTACATAAATTAGATGAGTTATTTAGTGGACGAGAATTTGGACGAGTTAGTTAGTAGCCAGTAAATCTATATAATGAGTTAGTATCGTCTTAATATTATTTGGTTAGTTCATTGAACCATTTGTATATTTGTAGCTTGTGGGTCCGAGGAGAAATAATTTTTGGATTTATCTTAGCTTGGATTGACCGTCTTGAAAGGTAAGGATGTTTTACCCTTTTCACATTTAAGTAAAGAGCATGTTCGGTGCAAATTATATTTTTAAAAACGGTTTGTAAATTATTTTTTTCAATGGTGAATTTTTATGATACTCGTAATATTTTGGATATTGAACTTGTGACACGAGTCACACATTGGTATTGTTTTGGTAAAATTTTTGGAGATTATAACAGACTCTGGGAGCTCTGTTGGTCTAGTTGGTTTAAGGTGCGTTTACGACGTTCCTGGGACTTCGTCCCAAAACTGAACTCTTGGCCCGAGTTATATTTGGGTGGGGTAACCGGCCCCACTTGGTAGGTAGTTAGACTTTATCCTTTGGCAGCCTCATCCTACTGACTGTCCAAATGCGAGAAGTGCGCACTATATAAGTCGAACTAAGCACAGGTGATACCTCTAGACCGTGCAAGAGTAGGTCCACACAGGTGGTGAAAAATATATTTTGGTTGGTTTTGGTTTTGACTACTGTTTTTACAGTATTGTGTTCTGGTATTATAACAGTAACTTTTAACTCCGGTTTCAGTTTACTATAAAATTATTATTATTATTTCACGCTTTTATTATATTATACTTTTACTCAGCTTTGCTGACATCCTTTTTGTTTTGCACTACTAGAAAAGATGGCAATGAAATCATCTTAAAATGCCCTAAGACACCATTTTGGAGATGATCTCCAGGTCAAAGGTGTCTTAGGGTAAGAAACCATATGAGAAAAATGGTTTCTTTGTTTACGCTTTAGAAACCAATTTTAAAAGATAAATGATTTCTTTGATCCATGAGAAAGACATCTTTTGGGAGAGATAAATGATTTTTTATCTAAACTTAATCAACCATGTACTTCACTTAAATGATTTCTTTGCTACCAACTTAATAAACCATATAACACACTTAAATGGTTTCTTTGCCTATCAACTTAATAAACCATGTAACACTTAAATGATTTCTTTGCAACCTTGATATTTAAAAATAAAAATAAAAAAATAGTAATATTTAAGGTACCCCAAATATTAAAATACAATGTACTCATTTTCATATATCAACCAAAAAATAGACAAGAATTTCCATACAATATCTCATATGTATAAAATGATTCCAAGATATATCAAAATTTCATTATAAGCACTCAATAATTTATGCACTATGACAAAATATCCCAAAAAATGAGTATGTTTCCCCAACCTCTTCGTTCCGGATTCTTCATCACTCTAACTAAAATGTCATCACGATCCTTGGATGCTATCCCTCCATCTTTACATTGTGCAAAATGCTCATACAAAAAAAAACTTCTCTTAGCAACAATTTAGAGATGAATAGATAATAGTATAAGTTTCAACTTTGATGCATAAATCCAATACAAATTTGTACTGACCTTCAAAATCTTGGGAAGTTTCTTTGTTCTGGATGATTTTCTCCAATCCACTTAATTATCCATCCAATCCTGTAAGATGGTCACTTAATTCAAGATCAGAAAAGATTAAATGAATATTAGGATTTGGGCCAAAATAAATCTGTAAATAAAGTAAGACCAATAACCTTTCTTCTTCTGCTTGCAACATAAGACTTATAAAGGTAATCCTTAAACTTTCTCATGTCATCCTGAGTTGATACAAGTTCAACCGGTTCGATACCAACAGCAGCTTCACATGATGCGGTAGGGCATCGCAATGTTAAGCATTCCGGTCCTTCATTGATAGCATCACTAATGTAGCCTGAAAAGAACGAAAATGACAGACGAATGAGCATCACACATTCACACCTACTTGCTTTACAAATAACCTGTTAAAACATGACTCACCAGTCCAACAAGTTAGACAAACTTGATGACCACAAGAAACCGCAACCATATTGTCAGCTCCTCGACTTTCATTACAGAGAGTGCACAGTATCTGCATCAAACAAGTCTGTATACATAGTTACATACATCACTGGTACTTCTATAAAAAATCCGATGATACAGATATTAGAACATCTGAAAAGCATATATAACACTCACTTCTTTGTTAGAAATTTCAACAGTAGGCCTCTCAAATAAGCAGACAACTTTCCGAACCTGCTCCTCAGACGTCAACCATTCTTCGTTGACCTTACTGACCCTCCTGTATGAGGAGAGCAAAGTGTCGGCGTTAAGTAGACAGCGTGATTGTGTTGATGATCCAATGCATAATAAAGAGACATTCTTACCACTTAAAATGGTTCAAAAGAACTGTAGCTTCGCTTCGCGACAATAATAGGACGGTAGAAACCCTTGAAACTTTTTCATCAAGAAGTCGAAGAACATCGAGTTTGCTCATTATTCTGTACTTCATCTAAACAAATGTAGAGTACATACCAAAATAAGAATTCAATTAATTAATATTATTATCCTACAAAAGTGAACCCAAATTCCATAAAACAACAAATTTTAGAAATTTCTAATCATATGCAGATAATTCATCCCACTAACAATGAACTCAAAAATAGATTACTCTGCACTCCGCAACCAAATCAAAATTTTGACACTTGACAGTTTTCCTAATTATCATCAACCCACGGCGACTCTGCATGAGTCCATATTAGTAGAGCTAACAACGACAAAACCATATCGCCAGACTCCAAATGACTTCGTTCACTACACGGATCATAGTAGGGAAAGATTTTAAGAGCAAAAACATCATTAATTCATTTGTAATTGGAAAATAAACAGAATTACACATTATTGTATTTAGGAAATCAGAAGAAAAAAAAAGTAGACTTTATGGTTGAATTTAAAGCAAAAGAAGGGAGAATGTGGGTCATCAGCTTCCATTAAATCTAACATTTCGACATCGCCGTCGTCTCCGGTAAATTCCCGATCAAGAACTTCAATGAGTTCCCAGTCATCAAGATCAGCATCATCTTCTGCAAAAAAAAATACCAAAAAATCACCACAGCCCTATGAAGTTAAAAACAAATAGGAACACAAAATATGATTTTTTTTAAAGGGTTTGTTCCTAATTCAAGAACCCGAAAGATCAAACACATGTCAATAGGTATTCTTTCTTCCTAGCAATTGATTTCCCTTAATTATTTGCTTTCTGTCCAGCCATGTTCAAACAATTAAAGGTTTATGTTATTACCAACAATCTTCACTTAGGTTCTTTGCTACCTAATATTGTGGAGTTTCTTCCTATTCGGATAATTTTTCTTTTCTTTTCGTTTGGAGATGAAGAGTACAGGCATATGCTGTGTGTGAAAGCTGCTGCAATTGAAAAGCCTATCACACTTAAGCCTGGTGAAGAGTGACAAAATTGGAATTGAATTCAGTATACGTGAATTAGCGAACACTTTCAAAACTAACTCAAATCATTGTATCATACAAATCCTAAACATAACTGGCTAAAAATCATCACATGAGATGAATTTCAATCAACTAAATCAGCTAACATCAGCGAATTTTGAATCCGACATACGAGAATCAGTAAAAACCTTTTGAACTTACTCAAAACCTCATCCAACAAATCCTAAACATAACTAGCTAAAAATTAACCTAATAAATGAAATTCAATCAACAAGATCATCTAACATCCGCGATTTTTGAATTCGGCATACGAGAATTGGCGAACACCTACCGAACTAGGTCAAATCACCATTATTAACCAAAAATTAGCAGTGACTCCTTCTACTACTCCTTGTTGAAACCCTAGAAAATCAAAAATCGAAGCAACGGAGAGTTAGGTATATTTTATACCTTTACGAATACGACTCGAGCTCACGATGTTGAAGAAACTTCTTGCCGTAATCGGCTTGAGCAGTACGACGACGAACTTCATCTTTAGTAGCAGGAGTCGCCATGGATTTTTAGAGCTTCGATTTGGGGGAAAAGATTGAAGAGAAGAGGAGTGTTTTCCGCGACTTGATATACCTAATTTTGATTTTGACAAATCATTTTTGAAAAATGATTTCTTTGGTATTTTAAAAACCATTTTTTTTAAAATGGTGTCTTTGCCATTGTATTATTAATAAATTATTTTTTGAAAAATGGTGTCTTTGATATTAACTTGTATGGGTAAAAAATCATTTGCCTTAAATATGGTGTCTTTGTTATTATATAAGAGATCACTTATTTAGGATAACTGATTTCTTTAACAAAAGAAATCATTGATTATACTTAAATTGTTTCTTATTAATGATTTCTTTTGAGGTTATTCTTGTAGTGTTGGGTCGTTCCCTCGCTGGGATCTGTACCTATTTCTGTTTTGGGTACAGTTGATAGGTACACTTGATATGTTTCATGGGTGCATTATGGTTTCGAGATGCTGAGCGAGGAAGGATTTTAATTATTTAAATTTTGTCTCAAACTATTTACATATATTTATATTCTGGATTATTGGTTTGAGGTTGTTTTAAATCGTTTTAGATTTTGTAAAACTTAAGTCTTCCGCTGCAACGTTTCCATCTGATTAATTACTGAAATTCTACTTGGTTTCAAGTATTTCTATTAAACTTCTTTTTCGGTTGATTTATATTATTTTATTTGCCTTGCACTTGGCTTTGTGAGCTAAGTGCGGAGTAACCGCTTTGAATTTTCCTATTTCAGTTTATTATTTTCGTCGCGAAAATTTAGGGCTGTTACAAGGATATTTTTGGCGATCATGCAGTGTCGTGTGCTGGTATGGTGGGGATCAAACACCGCCACAACTTTTTCCGTGACACGCTGTTGGATATTTGTTCAGGACAGGGATCTCCGCGGGTAAAGAGATGGAAATTGGCCTCTATGATGATAACGACAAGCCCTTACAACCTGCCAACCTTTTGCTCTACTCGTTGGTCAAGGGACGAGATGTTTGTGTTGATCTGACTGAGTCCTCTCCCTTAACCCAGTCTGCCTTGACTGCTTTTGAATTTGGACGGGTCATTGCTGATGCTGCTCATCGTAAGTGTGCTAAGTATCATGCACGCTGCATGACGATTTGGTATGGTTTCTTACCTTTCTCTTTCTCCTCCCTCGGTGAGCTTGACACAGATACTGTTTCTCTACTCTAGTGGATTCGGAAATTCGCTATATCACAGGATGTTGAGGCGCGTACAACAGCTCATATTTTCACTAGAATTAGTTTCGTGATTGCTAAGGGAATGAGGGCCCAGATTAGTATCGCGGCTTCCCGCTAACTTCTTATAATTTGTTTCGATGTTAATGTAAGTTCCGTTTAAAAAAAAGGGTTATTTCATGGGAATCTCAACTTTGCGTGTTCTTCTTAAAATAATCCAAACTATACGTAATCTCATTTTTTAGTATGAACTACACATTCATTAATCTCGCTTTTCTATGTATAAAATTATGACTTGCTATTACCGGTCATACTGACTTGTTATCGTGAAAACCAAAATTACAATAAAAACATTTTTTTTCTAGCTTCTCTAAGGCTTATTTGAAAAAAAAATGGAAGATGAATTTTTAGATTTTTTTTTATCGATGGCCGAAAATGAACACGAAATGTGAATTAGAAGAAAAAGAGTTAGAGAAAAAGTTGAATAAGGGAGGTTCAACAAGTAGCCGGTCACCTATGGCAAAGCGAGGTTAATAAAGGCGTAGTTTATATTAAAATGAGATTACGTATAGTTTGGATTAATTTAATAACCACACGCATAGTTGAGCTTATTCTCAGGAAATAACCTTAAATAAAACAACAACAACAACAACAACAACAACAACAACAACAATAATAAAACAATAATAATAATAATAAAACAATAATAATAATAAAACAACAACAACAACAACAACAACAACAATAATAATAATAATAATAAATTACGACGTACGAGCTCCAACATGGGGAGACGTTAGACAGGCACCCTTCCAGCGTGCAATGGAGGTAACCAGTCCAGGCCATGAGTCTCCTTGATCACCCATTGACCCCGTCCAGGTAAGATTCTCTCTCTTCTCTCTCTCTCTAGGAGAAGATTCTCTCGTCGATTTTGATGATCCTGTCGGCGCCGAGGGGTAGAGGGAGGGACCGACCACGTAAAAACTTCCGAATTAACGTAAATTCTCAGGGGAGTTTAAAGGATACTAATTCAGAGGCTTCACAAGAAGACTTGGCTGTGCCGGAGGATCAAGGTACGGAGAAACAGGAAACCAATGTCATCAATGATCTTATTGATCTAGCACTACAATCGACGATCAAGCTAAACAGTAGCGCGAGTAAGAAATCTCAGGCTTCCAGCAATGATAAGGAGAAGGAGGATTTGGGGAGGCTCAGTGCGATGAAGAATAGAGATGAAGTGTTGCCGACTCAAGGGAAGGTGGAATCATCTTGGGCAAGCTGTGATGCTTCTACCAAACAAGGTATGGGCCTCTATTTCGATGAGTATTGTGCTAAGGCGGATGAAATAATCATCGAAAAAGAGGATTATGAGGATGATCTGAAATGATGGCAATTTACCTTAATGGGACATGTTATTGGGGCTCGACCTTCCTTGAAGCTAATGGCAGAGTTTGTATCTAAGAGTTGGAGCCATGTTTCATCACCTGGAGTCCAATACTTCACGAAAGGATGGTTTTCTTTCAGGTTTGGTAGTAAGTAGGCCATGGATGCGGTGCTTTGGGGTGGACCATGGCAGGTTGGCTCACATTCTCTGATTCTAAAGCAATGGAGCCCTTCTTTTTCAACTGAGATGGAAAGAATCTCTTTGGTTCCAACATGGGTTCTTTTCCTAGACCTAGATCCTTATCTATGGACTGAATCGGTACTCAGTAAGATGGCAAGTAAGATCGGGAAGCCTATGTTTGCTGATTTGACTACTACATACAAAGAGCGTTTGTCGTATGCTCGAATTATGGTGGAGGTAGATGTCTCGCAGGATTTGCCGGATTTTGTCACTATAAATATTCCTGTTCTGGGCAAATCAGTGCAGCGAATTACTTATGAATGGCTTCCATTTTATTGCCATTCATGCTGTAAATTGGGGCATTTGAAGAGCACTTGTAAGCTGGAGAAAAAGAAGTCTGAAGTGGTAAAGCAAAAAATTATACAGACTCAGCGATATATGTCTATCACGAAAGTTGATGGAGGTACTGGTGATGGCCTAGACCTCAACTCGACCCTTGGGGCGAGCGGATTAAGGGAAGGCATGAGTATCCCGGATCCCAACCTGATGGGCAAGGTTGAAGGATAGTATGAGCATTCCCCTAATCCAGACTCAGATAGATTAAGGAGGGATAATAATGGGTTTATTTCGGTGCATAAACGCATTGGAGTTTCTGCTATTCCTAGCAGACCGTCTTTGAACATGACCGAAGAGGTAAAGTTGGACTGATGCAGTCTAACAGATATGAATTGCTTCAGCAAAATGATATTGACAATTCGGATGAGCAAGAAGGAGGGGTACTTGACCCAATAGTTGTTGGATTCCACCTTCCCCTAATATTTAAATGCAAATCGCTACTTGGAATATTAGGAGTGGGAATGAGGAAATAAAGCAACATGCAGTTCTTAATCTCATTAGGAATAGAGGTATTGATATATTGGGGCTACTTGAAACCCGAATAAAGGAGGAGAAAGCCTCTCTTGTTATTAATAGAAAATTTAAGGCATACAAGGTTGCATCTAATTATGGATCACACTATAATGGACGTATCTGGTTGATTTGGAATCCAAGCACTGTTAGAGTTACTATTATTGCGAGTCATGCTCATTTTATCCATAATCAGGTACACCACCTTACCTCTGGCTTGGGGATTTATATGACTATTGTATATGGCAATAATGAAGGAAAGGAGAGAGAAGAACTTTGGCAAGCTATTTGCACTTTTAAAGGACTACAAGAAGGTTGGGTTCTTATTGGTGACTTCAATATTGTTAGGAATCAGCAGGAAAAGCTTGGGGGCTCCCCACCAGCTATCAAAGATATGGATGACTTCAATAATTGTTTATTAGAGGCTGGACTGCAGGAGATTATTGGACAAGGTCAGGAATTCACGTGGACTAATAAGTAACAGCCACAAGATAGAGTTTGGACTCGACTTGATAGAGCGTTGGTAAATGGAGGATGGATTCAATCATTCCCTTCTTATTTTGCTACCTATCTAAGTCCTAACATCTCTTATCACTCGCCAGTCTGTGTTACTGTTATGCCTAATGAGAAGAAGACTTATACTTTTAGCTTTCTGAATTGTTGGATAACATATCCAAAGTATCATGATGTGGTTTCTTCTGCTTGGAATTATCCTGCTGTGGGAACTGCAGGTTTTACTCTCTTTACTAATCTCAAGAGGGTCAAAGGGGCATTAAGGAAGATGCATAAGAATAATTTCACTCATCTCAGTAGAAGAATTTCTGAGGCCAAAAATGACCTGGAAGAATGCCAACAGCACCTCTTGAATCATCCTTTTTCTATTTATTATGCAAATAAAGAGGTGGAGATGCTAGCAATCTACAAAGCCCTTCAGGATGCTGAACTTAGCATTCTTAGGCAAAGAGCAAAAATGGACAATATAATGAGAGTGGATGAATCGACTAAATACTTTCATTCAAGAATCAAAGAAAGGAGGCATCAACAAATTATAGGTTCAATCCAAGACAAGGATGGAAGGCTTCGGGAGGGACTCTCAGAGGTGGCAAAAGGGTTTATAGACTACTATACAGAGCTGCTAGGTAAGTCTCAAAGGTTCAGCCACTAAATGATATGGTCACTAAGGGTGCTAAGGTCATGAAGGAAGATTGGAACTTTATGACCAGGTTGCCTACTGAATAGGAAGTTAGGAAGGTAGTCTTTTGCATTAGAGAGGACAGAAGCCCAGGACCAGATGGGTTCTCTTCTGCTTTTTACAAAAGCTCTTGGAAAATCATAAAGGGGGATTTCTATTCTGCTGTTGTAGAATTCTTTCATTCGAAGAAAATGCTCAAGCAAGCTAACTCAACTTCTATCACTCTTATACCTAAGAAGGATATTTGTCAGTCTGTATTCCATTACAGACCAATCTCCTTTTGCACTGTCTTTTATAAAACCCATCAGCAAGTTACTCACTCTGTTCATTCAACAGGCTCTGCAATATTTAGTTGGTTTTGAGCAAGCTGCATTTATCAAGGGGAGAAGTATTCATGAAAACATTGCATTGTCTCAAACTTTGGTAACAAATTATGGAAGGAAATATTTAACTCCAAGATGTCTTATGAAAATAGACCTTAGAAAGGTATTTGACTCAATTCAATGGGATTTTATTGGAAATCTTCTCAAGGATCTTAATTTTCCTCCTTTGTTTATCGATTGGGTAACGGCCTGTGTTACTGGCTCTTGGTTTACCTTGAAAGTCAATGGAGCAAGTCATGGATTCTTTAAGGGTAGAAGAGGCCTTCGTCAAGGGTGCCCGCTTTCTCCTTATCTTTTTGTTTTAAGCATGGAAGTGCTTTCTAGGCGACTCAGAGATATTAATCAGCAGCCTCAAGTCTCCTACCATCCAAAATGTTGTAAACTGAGGCTCAACCACATGGTGTTTGCGGATGATCTAATGATCTTTGTTAGGGGTGATAGTTCCTCAGTGGTTGCAGTTACAAGGGCACTAGAGATGTTTGCCTCAGAGTCCGGATTGCAGTCAAATAAAGAGAAAACCCACATTTTCTTTGGACGGGTAGGTAAGGAGATCAAGGAACTTATTATAGGCCAAACTGGGTTTGCACAAGGTGAATTCCCTAGTCGCTACCTAGGCTTGCCGCTGGATTCTGTGAACAATAGGCTAGATCAATACCAAGTGCTCCTTAATAGGATTCAGACCAAGATTGTGTGATGGTCTTCCAGCCACCTGACTTATGCCGACAGGCTCCAACTAATTACTTCATTAATTTTTGGACTAACTAACTACTGGTGCTCTAATGCAATTTGCCCTGTCAATGTTATCAAACGAATTGATCAGCTTTGCTTAAGATTTTTTTGGACAGGAAGCTATAATAAGGTGAGAATGGTGTTTAAAAGAAGGTCGACATTTACTTACCCTGGGCAGAAGGAGAACTGAATGTTAAGAGTTTGAAAAGTTGGAATAAAGCTCATATTTCTCACTGGTTATGGAAGATCCTTAGTGACAGCTCCGGTATTTGGAAAGATTGGCACCACAGATATATGCTTCGGAATCAAGACATTTGGTCTATAAAGAAAAAAGAGAACTACACCTCAACCTGGAAGAGCATTCTCAGTAGACGAGATGAAATTTTACAGGTGAGTGGGAGCATTGCAGCAGCTACTGAACTTGTTAAGAGCTGGACCTACAATAATTCATTTAATGTCAGAGCTGCTTATGAATGGTTTTAGAAGGCTGAGCAAACGATTCGATGGATGGTAAGATTTATGGGAATAATGGGAGTTACTCCTAAACACAGAGTCATACTGACTTTAGCTGGGCAAAAAGCTTTGGCTACACAGGACAGATTGCAAGCTAGAGGACTTCAACTGGCAAGCAGATGTGAGCTATGTAAACAGGGGTATGAATCTGCCAAGCATTTATTCTTTGGATGCTCCTTCTCAAGGCAGGTCTGGCAGCACTTGCTAAATTGGATGCAGATTACTGGGAGAGGTTGGGATTTGGTTACTGAGTTGAACTGGTGCACTGCACGACAGAGGACAAGCCACTGGAAGAACCAATGGTTCAGAAGTACCATTGCTGCTGCAACATACTGGATTTGGATGGAACGCAACACTAGAATTTTCTCTAACAATAGAACTACTATTGAAAACCTTGTAAGTCGTATTAAATTTGAAGTCAGTATTAGATTACGAGTCGGAGGAGTGGATCTTGCTTTAAAGGAATTGTTATAGAGGGAGTCTATTTTAGAGGATATATCTTTTGTAAGATTCTAGTCTTATTTTAATAAAATAAGGCATACTTTTCTTGCAAATAATAATAATAATAGTAGTAGTAGTAGTAGTAGTAGTAGTAGTAGTAGTAGTAGTAGTAGTAGTAGTTGGAGTAGTAGGCGTAGGAGTAGTAGTAGGAGTAGTAGTAGTAGTAGTAGTAGTAGTAGTAGTAGTAGTAGTATGTAGTAGTTGGAGTAGTAGGCGTAGGAGTAGCAGTAGCAGTAGCAGTAGCAGTAGCAGTAGCAGTAGTAGCAGTAGCAGTAGCAGTAGTAGTAGTAGTAGTAGTAGTAGGAGTAGGAGTAGGAGTAGGAGTAGGAGTAGCAGTAGCAGTAGCAGTAGCAGTAGCAGTAGCAGTAGCAGTAGTAGTAAGGGAACATTGATACTTTATACCTTCAATAACTTTGGTTTTCAAACTTTATACCTTACGTAATTTTTTTTCAAAACTTATACCTACTTATTCTATTAATCACGTAATCAATACCTAATCTTCTTTCCGTCAAAAAATTAAAAAAAAACCGTCACCCATAATGTTCTAGTTACAATTTCTTTATTTTCTCTCCCCATTATACCCTCACCCATTAAATCATTCATAACTCACATTTACTTCAACCCACGTATATATCCCAATCTTCATCGTCTGTCATCTTCAAGGTAATTTTTCTCTTCATACTCAGTATTGCCATTGACTAGCCGAAAACCTCCACCATACCAAATCTTTACACAAAGTACAAGGATTTTTCACAGAATCTGTTATCTAAATGAAGAAAGGAATTAGGAAAAAAAATAAAAAAAAAATGTCATTTATGAATAGTTAATGGTTCATTCAAAATACAAACTGAGTTAGCAACTCGTCATTTTTAGCAAAAAAACAAATTAGGGTTGGATCGAGTTAATGCTCAAATATTTATTTTTGTTCAATATAAATTAATTACAAAGAAAAGCAACAACAATTTAATCGAAATTGCAATAGATTAAGGGACGCACTATATCATACACGCAATTTACTATTTTGTACACGCATTTTCCTTATCTAGCCCTTTCAGTTCCCTTCCTTTCCTATTCAATTAGAGAGAAAAAAAACCAGTTAATAGCCTATTAGCCTCCCTCCAACCTCACCACCACCCCACTACCACCTTTGCCCGGTGTCCCCAGCCCACCACTGGAGTAACCCACCACTGTCGCATCCCACCCTGGCCACGACTCTAGACACTACCACCACGCCCTCCCTTGACCTCCACAATTCACCCCAATAACCGGTTTAATTGCCCTCCCCAGATCAGTGGTCCACCGTTACCGCCACACACACCCTCGCCGGAGCACCCATCATCCCGTCGGACTGCGCCTGTATTCGCAACTGACCACCCATATTACCGTCCCACCAACCGCCGTTCCACAAACGTAAACCCTAATTCACCAACCTAATTAATCCCTAATTGAGAAAACTAAAAATTTAATTAGAAACAAAGTGTTAAATTCAATTAATAAATTAGAAATTTATGAAATAATTGATGAAACGAAAAATTTCATGATCTTTTAATACGAATCAATATCAATAATTATCGAGTTTCATCAAAATTGGTGTTTTTGAAAGGGTGTGAAGTTGTTTTAGGATTTCAATTGAAGGGCAATATTGGAAAAACAAATGAAAAAATGTGTACAAAGTAGTAAACTACGTGTATGATTTAACAATTCCATAGATTAATCACATAACTGCAAAAAAAATCATAACAAAATCAAACTTGTGGTGTATTGGAGGAAGAAATTCAATAGAAAATTTCGGTTGAATCACAAAATTGGTGTGGGGAGTAGAAGATTGGGTTGAATTCATTAGATATTTAGGTTTAATTGGGTTGAGCAGTTTTTTGGAAGAAAAAAAAAAGAGTTAATTTGGGGAAAGTGAAGGTGAATTTTTTTCTGGAAAAAATGAAGTTCATTGATACAAAATTAATTTGGGGGAAATGAAAGTGTAAATGAGAGGGTTGAATTCAAGGGTAAATGAGACATTTATAACTCATTCCGTTAATATTTTGATGGAAATAAAATTAGGTATTGATTACGTGATTAATAGAATAAGTAGGTATAAGTTTTGAAAATAAATTACGTAAGGTACAAAATTTGAAAAACAAAGTTATTGTGGGTATAAAGTATCAATTTTCCCTAATAATAATACTCCCTCCGTTCCAATGAATTGTTTGCCTTTTCTTTTGGCACCAAGGTTAAGGGAACCAATGAGGGAGTGACATGTAGAGCAAAACTCATGAAAATGATCAAATTGCATATAAAAAACATTCCTAAAATAGAAAGGCAAACAATTCATTGAGACGCCCCAATATGGAAAAGGTAAACAATTCATTGGGACGCACTACAAGAATTTAAGTCTGGGGCGACTGTCCTTAGCAACCGTCATCTGTCGCTAAAAAGAGACACGCGACAGATGACAGTCACTAAGGAGCAGTCGCAACAGATAGTCGCATCTAGCGACTGAAATCGGTCGCTAAATTACCCGCGCGACCGATTTCAGTCGCTAAAGTTAGCGACTGAAATCAATCGCTATATCATCCCCTTAGCGACTGATATCGCTCGCTAAGAGCATCAGATTAGCGATCGATATCAGTCGCTAAGGGGTGTGACGTGACGTTCTTCAAGCGTCCTACAGCGACTGACGTCGGTCGCTAAATGAGAAATTTAGCGACTGATATCAGTCGCTGCTCACCTGAAATAGGCCGATTTTATTTGTTTCTTTCCTAGTCAAAATCTGCACAATAAAACAAACCAACGATCGCAATACTTCCAAACATTATTCCAAACATTCCAAACGTTGTTCCAAACGTTACGCAAGCTCCACACTCCAGAATTGGCAACCAAGTAAGCAAACGTCACAGGTACACTAAATTAAAAGTGTTGTTATAAACTGTTTTCAACAAACATCCACAAACTACAAACTGTTTTCAACATTCACAAATTATAAAATGTTTTCAATCTATTCATCTAACAGTGAAACCAGCTGACGCATCACTACCACCATCACCGAAAGGGTCTCTATAATCACGGAGTCGAGGAGTGGGGCCGGAGTTGCAGTTATGCTGCTGCATGCTCCTCAGGCGCTGTAGCTCTTCTAGAATTTGAAGGTTAACGGACTCATGCATCTTCAGCCTCTCATCCTGCTCCTTCAGCTTCTCAGCCATAGCCGCCCGTTGCGCCCTCTCCTCTCGAAGTTCCGACCTCATCTCCGCAACTTCGGATGGTACACACTCTGTTGAGGTCGCATGGCCCCCCCGAGCTTTGGGTGGTGTTCAGTACAGGGAATAAGTGTTCCCCGTACCGTACACCGCTCCCTTGCGGTATCCCTCAGCGACTTTGAACCAAAGCTCGCTCGGGTCCACACCTTCAGCCTCGGGCGCTCTAGTGGCCTCCATATACGATCTCTACAAGAAATTGGAGTCATGATTAGGTGAGTTGTAAAGGAAAAAAGTAGAGAAGCCATATGTTTGAAACTTACCCAAGTGGCGGCGTCCTTCTTCGTAGCGAAAGTTCGACCGGTGGCATCGTCCCCCTTGGTTTTCGTGTCGAGAAATAGCTGCACAGGCGGGGGAGTTTTCCGGTTTGCTTCTTCAACAATTGACAGTACAGGTAGATTTCTCATTTATATTTATAATGAAAACATTAAATAAGAATCCAAAATAAAAATCAAAGGTAAGAAAATACTAACTCTCATCGCCCGCTGGTGCATCGACTGCGACCCACCGTAGTGGGTCCGCTCCACTTCCGCCTCGGGGTCCCCTCCCCGCCTCTTGTTCTTCTTCGCTTAGAGGGTTCTCGTAAGGAACTTCGGGTTGGAGCGGGCTTTTTCGAATTGTTGAATGGCGTCTCCTACAATTAATACACTTTGGAGATCAATAAGCGTTTTGAAGATATATACAACTTTGTATTCCAGTAGGTACACTAATTGAGTAATAAAACCTTTAAGGTATTTATGTGCCCTTCCCTCGCTCGCCAACTTCCGCATGTTGTCTTTGAATCTTTTCTTCGCGACGTCCATGTACCTGTCTCTCGCAGCCACCTCGAGACCTTCATTCCAATAGTGTTTCATCTGCAAGATCGTTTGTTGTTAGTGTATTAGTAATCCGTAAACATTAAAAGTTAATTAATAAAACAAAAATATTGGTGCACCTTGAAGTTGGACCACCACTTCTCCCGCTGCCACAGAGGCACCTGGGTCCAACTAGTGCAATAAGTAGTCAACTCTTTTAGGAACCCGTCCGAGACACCAGTCACCACGGCACGAGTTCGAAACCTACACCAAAGAGTGAAATAAGATGATGTCTCACAAATAAAAGAAATATAATGTCTCACCATGTCTTCTTGGGGCTCATAATTAGGCGCCCGTCGTCTGTATACTTAAGCTCGTCATCCTGTTGCGGTTGTTCAGGTTGTTGCTCTTCGTTCGACTCCTTGTCACCCTCCTAATGGTCCTCGTTCTGGTCCTCCAGCCGGGTCTCCTCCTGGTCCTCCTGCCGCTGCTGCCCCCTGTTGCTGCTCCCACTACCATACCGCAGTCTACTGCTCAACGTCATATCTGCAGACGTAGTAGAAAGTTAGAAATTGACATCATAATATTGAAATAATAATTAGCCCAAAACATATACTGCAGATTACTATATTGAAATAATATAACTTACTAAAACTATACCCTACTAGAAATCATCGTCACTGTCGTTGTCATCTTCCACTTGCCTACTCGAACCAACCACATCCTCTTCCTCGTAGTCATCTTCCTCCTCCTCGTCATTGACCTCTAAATCATTGGGATCGTCCTCCTCCTTGACCATATCACTAAAAGCACCACCCTCCTCCTCACCACCTTCATCGTCTTCAAAATCTTCCCCCACATCCACCTCATTATTGTCATCATCATCAATCGCGAAAAGATTCTCATCAACTGGAGACAATGTTGTACCACTAGAAATGACCTCCTCTTAGAAGACTGCCCACCATAGTGCCCCCGTTGTCATAGTGCCCCCGTGGCTTAGTTTTAAACACTGCCCACCATTGGTTTACAGTTCTGTCGTTCTTTGTGGTTGGATAAGGCGCAAAGTACACTTGGTGTGCCTGATGTGCAAGTATAAACGGATCGTACTAGGAGTATTTTTTGGTATGATTAACTTCAACTAGTTTGTACCTTTCATGTACTCTAGTACCATGCACTGAGTTGTCCTTCCATTCGCTTTTAATTACAACAGCTCTATACCCATGATCATTTCCAACATAGCACAACTCCAAGATGTCCTCCAACAGACCGTAGTAATCATCACCCTCAAGTGACGACACACTCACACCAAAATTACATTTACTCCTTATTCTATCGTGGGCAAATGTATGGAAATTGAAACCATTAACCGAATACTGGTTCCAAGTCCTAACCTTTCACAAAGGACTTAATGCTAGACTCCTAACCAAATCATCCTGAATATTCTCTGAAATTACATGCTGCTTAAGCCAACTGGGAAACTGTTCCTCGTGCTTATTCCAAACATCATCAGCATTTTAATGTGGATTAGCAGCTACAAATTCAGTTACAAACTGCTTATCATACGGCTCCAAAACTTCGAAGTTTGATAACAAGTACAGGTGAGCACGATTGTACTCTTTCTCATCTAATGTCCTCCACCCGCCAGCTGATGATGATCCCTCACCTACCTTACTTCAAAAAAATTCTGGTATGTTGGGGTCAATCGTCTCGGGTGTTTCTAAGTTAAGATTTTTGGCTTTGGTGTTCACTTCTTTCTCGAAATACAGAGAACAGAAGTTGGCTATCTCCTCTGTTAAAAAGCATTACATATGGAGCCCTCGACCCTCGCCTTGTTGCCAATTTTTTTCTTCAAATGGTTGAGAAATCTACGACAATCATTAAGCAATGAAGTTATTAACAATTTATAGTGTCTAACGTTACTGGTTAAGTAAATAGTTGAAAGTTCTCACCTCTCGAACGGGTACATCCATCTAAATTGTACTGGTCCTCCCACTTTCGCTTCGTAGGACAAGTGGACCGATAGATGCTCCATTGAGTTAAAGAAGGAGGGTGGGAAGATCATCTCAAGTTTGGATAATATCTGAGGAATTTAATCCTCCAAACAAGTCATGTCGTCATTTGTAACTGTCGACGAACACAAATCTCGAAAACACTGAGATATCTCAGTGATAGGATTCCATCAGGAAATTTGATCCTACTAAAATCGGTTGCTTACTCATCATGGAACTTCAGTTTCCCTACCCACTCTAACACGGTCTTTCTTTGAGCCTTATCAAGGCTAAACAAGGCCCTAGGCTTAGACCCATCCCGCTTGATATGCAATTTCGGACGGTCACAAATTTTTTTCAAATCTTTTCGGGATCCTACGGTATCACATGTCTTACCCTCTACATCCATGACGGTGTGAATCAGTTGCTCAAAGAAATTCTTCTCAATATGCATCACGTCCAGATTATGTCGAAGTAATAAAGTACTCCAATATGGTAGGTCGAAGAAGATGCTTCTTTTAAACCAACCATTTTATTAATTTCTTAAGATCTTTCAACTCTTGATCGGTCCCGTTAACAGTAGATGGGAACTCTGAAATCAACTCCCAAATCTCATCTCCTTGGAGACGAATCGGTGCCTCATCTAGCACCACCTCACCCTTCTAAAAAGTTCTCCTATTCTTCCAGTACATGTGACCCTCGGGTAGGAACAGTCTATGACAGTCAAACCAACTAATTTTGCTTGAATTACTTAGGTAGAATGCTTTACTTTCACTCATGCAACAAGGACAAGCTTTTTGGCCCGCCGTAGAGCAACCACTCAACATACCATACGCAGGGAAATCGTTTATAGTCCACAGAAGCGATGCTATAAGCTGGAAATTTTGTTTCAACGACACATCATATGTCTCCACCCCTACTTCCCACAAGTGTTTCAATTCTTCTATCACTGGTTGTAAGTAAATATCCAAGTGGTTTTTTGGATTTTTTGGGCTGGGGACAATAAGAAAAAGAAAGATGAACTGTGGTTTCAGACAAAGCCATGGGGGAAAGTTGTACGGTGTGACCATGACAGGCCATCATGAGTATGACTTACCTAACTGACCGAAAGGGGCGAACCCATTGGTACACAACCCAAGTCTCATGTTACGAGGTTCCTCAGCAAATTCAGGGTAAATCCTATCAAAGCGTTTCCACTCCTCCCCGTCACTAGGATGACACATCTTCCCCTCTACACATTTTGTCTCAACGACACATCATATGTCTCCACCCCTACTTCCCACAAGTGTTTCAATTCTTCTATCACTGGTTGTAAGTAAACATCCAAGTGGTTTTTTGGATTTTTTGGGCTGGGGACAATGAGAGAAAGAAAGATGAACGGTGGTTTCAGACAAAGCCATGAGGGAAAGTTGTACGGTGTGACCATGACAGGCCAGTATGAGTATGACTTACCGAACTGACCGAAATGGGCGAACCCATTGGTACACAACCCAAGTCTCATGTTACGAGGTTCCTCAGCAAATTCGGGGTAAATCCTATCAAAGCGTTTTCACTCCTCCCCGTCACTAGGATGACACATCTTCCCCTCTACACGAGTTTCTTCTTTATGCCACCTCATTTGTTCGGCAATGGTTCTGGTTACATATAATTTTTGAAGTCTAGGGGCGATTGGAAAGTAGGTAATTCGACTAAGTGGAATAGGTTTTTTATGCCTCGCAACACCGTTTCCCTTCCTACCCCTCAAAACAATATTCCCATCTACGCTTTTGTATCTACCCTTCCCACATATCTTACATTCCTCAAGCGCGGCATCGTCCTTCCAAAAAAGCATACATCCATCGGGACAAGCATCGATCTTTTGATGCGGAAGTTCAAGACCTTTAACTATTTTTTTGGTATTGTAGAATGTTTTGGTCATAATGTTGTCTTTTGGGATGAGTTTCTCAATCAACGCAACGATACCGTCTACGCACCCAAAAGGTAGGTTATACTCACATTTAAGGGTCACTACCATAGATGCGACTTCTAACAATGTCACATCACACCCTCCATATAATGGCTTCTCCACAGCCTCTAACATATCAAAAAAACGCTTTCGCTCGTGGGTTTAGCTCTCGTGGGGTTGGTTGGTCATCGTTGTTAGTGTACATGCTCTCATAATTAAACAAATTGCACTCAACCACATCAACAATCATTCCTCTCACCCCGCCCTCATTCTGATCAACCTCAGATTCCTCAACAGCAGACGTCTCACCATGACAAATCCAATAATAATAATTTTGGCAAAACCCATTTGAGATAATATGTTCCTTAATCAAAATACTATCCAAGAATTGAGATTCTTACATTTCACACAAGGACACCTAAATCTACCCTCTAACGCGTATTCGGGATGAGTTTTAGCGAACTCAAGAAAACTACTAACACCCTCTAAAAATTCTGTTGTGGGACGTCGTCTCTTATCCAATCTTTCCCCATACATCCATTTTCGTTCCTGTCTCTTCATTTTTTTATCTAAAAAAATTGACACAATAACCACATACAAATTATTTCTTCTAAAGTAATTTCCTAATATATATACATTACTCACATATTTTGTAAAATTCTCAATTCACCTAAACATAGTACTATTTGCACCCAATCCGTATGTCCATAATTACATCACTAAATTGGCATAAGTGTATTTCACTTCCAATTTCCTAACACATCAAAACAACCCAATTTATTCAACTACTTAACCACAAACCCTAATTTTATACTAACAATCTACCTATTTCAAATTAGGGAACCTATGGGCAATTAACATGCTTACTACACTAAATACTCCAACAATAATAACACTACACTATAAAAACATCAAACTAAATAACTAACTTATTTATAACAATAAAAAAAAAAATTAACAAATAATTTAAATTAAGTATAGATAGAAAATATACCGTAACTAAGAAAAGTAGAGAAAAAATAAGGAATATAGAGGAAATGGGAGGGTGGCCGCGGGTAGAGAGAAGAGGGAGGGGAGGTAGAGAGAGAGAGAGAGTGAAATGAGATTGTGAGAAGGGGGAGGGGGGTGCTCGTGTGTTTAAAAAAAATTCGGCCTCCGTAGCGACCGACATCGGTCGCGCGGATTTTATTTCAGTCGCTACGTAGCGACCGATTGTCGGTTGCGCGTTTTTATGATTAGCGACTGATATCGGTCGCTAATACACTGTATTAGCGACTGATTTCGGTCGCTATTTGGAATTGTTTTTTTTCCCAAATCCGTCTCTTCGTCTAGCGACTGATATCGGTCGCGCGTGTTACTTTCAGTCGCTAAATAAGCGACTGAAATTTTCAGTCGCGCGTGAATGGTAGCTATATGAAGTATTTCTTGTAGTGACGGAGGGAGTAATGGTAATAGTAATAGTAGTAATATAAAAAATCAAAAATTTCTCTTTGGCAAAAATCTGGCGATTGTCTGACGATTTTCGGCGCAGGCTGATCTTTGACGACGACAATCCTGTTTTGCGCTTTTCTCGATCACGATCTAATGAGGAAGAAGGCACATGCTGTGGCGAAGGGTCCTAAACCTATGACCCGCGCTGCAAAGGAAGATTTGTTGCGCAAGAGTGCGATGAATAGTGAATCTGTTCAAGCAGAGGACTGTTCGTCGGATAACAATACGATTAATGACATCCGTGGATTGAACTTTTCAGAATCAGAGGAAGAAGATGACTCAGATTATATTCCTGAAACGAATCCTATTCCTGAGACGAACCCTAATGACAACATTGGGTGGAAACAAAGAGATGGGAAAAAGGTTATAGATGTGGAGGAGGAGGAAGATTTACTGAGGTTCTCGGAATATGACATGGAGGACGAAGTGGAATACTGGCAAAACGTTGTCTACTGCTTCATCATGGGTGCCAATCCCCCATGGGAAGTAGTAGAAGGATATGTAAAACGTATTTGGAAGGAACACGCAATTGACAAGATTTCATTCCTTCCCAATGGAATCTTTGTAATTCGGTTCAAGGAGAAGGATGTTAAGGTAAAAGTTCTTAACGGTACCATGGCTTTTTTATGTTTGAAAATAAGCCACTGATAGTGAAAGAATGGACATCCGATGTTAAACTAGACAAAGAGGATGTGCAAGAGGTGCCTATTTGGATACAATTGCACGAATTACCATTGAAGTTTTGGAGTCGTTGTCTACCCCACATTGCCTCATTAGTGGGACCGTTTGTTAAATTTGATTTAGCCACTGAAGAACGTACTAGGTTGGGGTATGCTAGGGTCATGGTGTTGACCAAGGTGGGACATAAATTCAAGAATACAGTAAAAAAATTGGATGAGCATGGGCATGTTGTCAAAATTCTAGTTAAATATGAATGGAAACCCATATGGTGTACTAAATGCAAAGGTTACGGTCATGATGTGAGCGACTGTAAGAAAGACGAATTGAAAAAAGCGAGACTAGAGGCTAGACAAAAGAAAAATGAAGGTGGGGTAGTACAACCTCGGCATAAGCAGACGACTAAATCGAGGGTGATACCTAATCAACCTATCGTAGTCATGTCGAATCTTGGACCGTAGAAAATTGGAGAAGTGAAATCGGGGATTTCTTTCGCTGAAATGTTAAAGGGGTCGCCACCAAGGAATGAGAGGGTCGAAGGAAAGAATGGGGTTGGTATGGAAATGGTGATACATGGAGGTACATAATATTGGATGTTGGAATGTACGCGGCATGTGTAATATAAATAAGCAGCGTGCAATTAGCGAATTCATTAGGAAGCAGCAGGTGGACATATTTGGTCTACTTGAAACAAAAATAAAGAATAAATCATATGCAAAAGTTCATCAGAATATTTTCTATGAATGGAGCATAACGACCAATAATCACTGTCATGAAGGGGGTCGAGTTTGGCTTTTATAGAAGCATGAAAAGGATAACTTGACGATATTGGAGTATAGTAATCAAAGCATTCATGTTAAAGTGTCAACGAGCTTGGGGAAGGATTATTTGCTTACGTTTGTGTATGACTTTAATTCCGCTTTGGAGAGAGTTGAACTTTGGCGAAGACTTGAATCCTATGCTTCGATGGAACCGTGGATGATCTTGGGTGACTTTAACTGTGTTATTGATGCTCGGGAACGTCTTGGGGGTCTATCTTCGGATAAGGCGATGAGTCAATTTTGTGATTGTTTGGCGAATTGTGATGTAAGTGATCTTAAGGCTAGTGGCTCTTGGTTCACTTTGAATAATTAACATAAAGTGGCTGAAACCATGATGTATAGTTGTATCGATCATTGCTTGGTTAACGATGAGATGATGGGATTATTTCCGAATGGGTTCGCGAATTTTATGCCTGAGGGTGCGTTCGACCATTGCCCGTGTATCGTGCAATTTGAACAACCTCCGGTAAGGAAGAATCAAAGCTTTAAATACATGAATATGTGGAGTAAAGCTCCTGATTTTATGAGTTGTGTCTCTAGCGCATGGGGAGTGGCGATTAGAAGGACGAGAATGTTTCAAATTGTGACGAAGCTAAGAAGCTTGAAGAGGCCTTTGAAAGAACTAAATTCTACGTGCTTTTCTGACATTCAGAACAGGTGTAGTCAAGCTGAATTCAAGCTTGAACAATTGCTGGTGCGCCTGCGAACTGACAGCAGTCCGGCTCTATTGTGAGCAGAAGTGGAGATGAACGAGCAGGTTCGGGTTTTTCAATCTGCTAGGGCGGAGTTCTGGAGTTAGAAGTCGAAACAGAAATGGGTCCGAGACGAAGACGTGAATTCAGTTTTTCATGGTCTTTTGAGGGCTCGGAGAGCACACAATGCTGTAGTTAAATTAGTTGACGCGGATGGGCTTGAGTGTGTGTCTAAGATTGAAATTGAAGGGGCGCTCTCACGCTATTATAAGACACTACTTGGGGAGTCTCGTGATGTTGATCCTGTTAATGTGAGCATTGTTAGACGAGGTAATATTTCCACTGATGAGCATAAACATTACCTGGAGATGCGCGTGACTGCCAAAGAAATCAAACACGCCTTGTTCAGTATTCCTCAAGACAAAGCGCCGGGTCCGGATGGCTTTTCGAGTCAATTTTTCATTGTTTCATGGGATATTATTGGGGATGACATTACGAAAGCTATACAAGACTTCTTTGTTTCAGGTAAGCTTCTTAAATAGCTAAATTGTGCTAATATCACATTGATACCGAAAGTGAATCGACCTCAAACTGTGAAAGAATTTTGTCCGATTGCTTGTTGCAGCGTCCTGTACAAATGTATTGCAAAAATTGTTTGTGTGAGACTGTCTCGGGTGTTGCCCCAATTAATAAGTCCTACGCAAGGGGGATTTATTGAGGGCCGAAGTATTGTGGAGAATGTGCTTATTTGTCAAGACCTGGTCCGAATGTATAAGAGGGGACGTATTTCACCTCGATGCCTATTTAAAGATGACATTCATAACGCGTATGACAGCGTGGAATGGAGTTTTGTGGATCAAATGCTGTGAGTGTTAGACTTTCCGGATCATTTTCAAAGATTGATCATGGAATGTGTCGAAACAGTCTCATATTCCTTATGCGTTAATGGGGATAGTTTTGGCTTATTTCGAGGAAAAATAGGGTTGAGGCAAGGTGATCCTATGTCCCCTTTGCTATTCACGATTTGTATGGAGTATTTCTCTCGTATTATGACCTATGTGACGATGGAAAGGAAGTTCAAATTTCACCCAAAATGTGGTGCGATGAAGCTCAGCCATTTACTCTTTGCTGATGACTTGCTCCTCTTTTGTAAGGGGGGAACGGAGTCGATGGAGCTTTTATGGCGTGCTTTTGCGACATTTAGTAAGGCGTCGGGTTTGAGTATAAGTGTAGGTAAGTCCCATGCTTATTTTGCTGGAGTAGATGAGGATAAGAAGGCTGCTATTCTGCAATTCTCGAGATGTGTGGAAGGCACGATGCCTTTTCGATACCTTGGATTACCTATCCAAAGTACCATATTAGGTAAGAATGACTGTGAAAAGTTGTTGACATGAATTACTGCGAGAATATCAAGTATTGGTGCCCGGAAGCTCTCTTATTTGGGTAGATTGACCTTGGTTCAGTCTGTGTTATCTCAATGATGTGAAATAAAAATGCGGATGCTCCAATGCAAACTTGTTTTTGTATTTTTTTTGGAACAAAGGTTAATGTAACCTTGAATTTTATTGACGAACGAAAATAAACGATAAATATAAAGGGATATTTAGCCCGTAGTTCGACCTTGAACCCGGAACTAATCACGAAAGAGATTGGAGCCCAATCTTTTATCGCCAATTCGAAGTACCTTCTCGAATTTAGTAAACAACATGATCACAAAGATCAAAATGCAACTCGGTTTTTTTGTTAATTCATCATTCATATTCTGTCTCTAATACATTATTGTCGTGGCTTTAAATAGCCTACAATACGAAATCACCAAAGTGATTGTTGCCTAAATTACAATTGCTTATGTAGGAAAAAATAAATAAAACAACTAACTAATATCAATCCACATATACTCTCCTTATGTGTGTGATTTTATTCTACTTTATTACTTGAAATAAAAGATATGCTAGATCTTGGGAGATCACGACATCTCCACATATTTGGTGAAGATCATCCGGCTTTATTCTTTGCCCCATCTTGATATTGTCATATCTCTTCAAGATAATAATAAACATATCTTTCTTTATTTCTCTTCCACTATTGTGAAGATTATGAGATTTCCTCCATATTTCTCAGATATGATGTAACCTAGGTAGTGCATTTAGACATCATAATGAACCTGGATAAGATTCTAGTCACACTCGGTTCACAATCGGTTCATCCCCTCTTTCTTCAAAAAGAATTGTCCTCAATTCAAAGATGTAATCGAGGCACGCATAACATTAGGATCAGAGGTGCAATCATGGGCGAATCTCACACTGACCTTTTTTTTGTGAAAAGTACCGCGTGAATAGTACCACGTTAACGGTACACATTTTTTTTTCCTCGTTTTTTTTTTATCAAAACTGATTTACCCTCGAACTACTTCGTTTGAGTTTTACCCTTGAACCCCAACCGCAATCGGAAATTCAACACCGAACCACCAGCCAGTTAAAACCGATTAACCCTTGAACTACCTCGCTCAAGTTTAACCCTTGATCTCCAACAGCAACCAGAAAATCAACTAAAAGCTTAACTTCAACATACCTTTAGGACCGTCTTGATTTTAGGAAAAATCAAGATTGTAGTTTTGATATCCCATTTGTTATTTCTTTTCGATTTTTTTTCCTTTTTTTTGGTATAAAAATACTGCACAATTAAGAAATCACAAATTCAACAACGAACCAAAAAGTTAGTCAAAACCGATTAACCCTTGAGCTACCTCGCTCAAGTTTAACCTTTGACTTCCAACCACAGCTAGAAAATCAACCAACAATTTGGCTTGGACAGACCTTTAAGATCGTCTTGAATTTGAGGAAAATCAAGAGTTGTAGCTCTGATACAATTATGATACGAAATAAAAATGCAGAAGCTCTAATGCAAACTTGTTTTTGTATTTTTTTGGACCAAGGTTGATGTAACCTTGAAGTTTATTGACGAACGAAAATAAACGATAAATATAAAGGGATATTTAGCCCGTAGTTCGACCTTGAACCCGGAACTAATCACGAAAGAGATTGGAGCCCAATCTTTTATCGCCAATTCGAAGTACCTTCTCGAATTTAGTAAACACCATGATCACAAAGATTAAAATGCAACTCGGTTTTTTTGTTAATTCATCATTCATATTCTGCTCTTACATTATTGTCGTGTGACATATAAATAGCCTACATGTGAAGATCAACTAGATATCTCAAGTGATATTATTTCCTAAATAATACTATGCTAAAAGGGAAACAAATACTACAAAATAAACTAATAATACTACTCTAGTATATTGTTGCCAAATATGCGAGATGCTTGATTCCCTTGATATCTTCTTGAGATCATGACACTCTTGATTAGGCAACCGTCCACTTTATCTTATTCTTTATGGAGATCACGACATCCCCATTGATTTTATTGCAATTTGGACGAGATCCCATAATATATGGGCCATATATTGGGGATTCTTTTATTTGCTTACTACCTTTGTGAAGATTGTAAGATTCTTCACATCTTCTCAAGATAGAATGTAATCTTGCTAGTGTAGCTACATACTCGCACGCACCTGGACGAGATTCTAGTCACACTCATTTCGCACTCGGTTCACTCAATTACATAATTATTGGGCTATGGTCTTTATTATTCCGAAATTTGTTATGGCCCGTATTGAGCCATTATGTCGTAATTTCCTGTGGGATGGTGGTGTGAAAGGCACAACTCGAGCATTAGTGAGCTGGGAGAAAATTTGTTGTGTAATCCCCCTAGAAAATCTAACGCAATACAGTGGCGGAAACACTGTAGAGTTGAGACTAAAATACACTGATGTTCTATATTTTAATAAAAGAACGGTCAGTCAATACAGATGCCACTTTTTCCAAAGGGGCTAAAATAAATATTCTCCAAACAAGGTTACAAAAATCCATAAATAAACATGAATGAAGAAAGAGTAGGATCCACGCTACTCGCTGGCTCACACCCAAAATCCAGCAGCAAAAACCTGTCGTGTTATAAACATAACAGCCACGTCAATGGGAAGTAACTCGGACGTTCTCCCAGCCATATTATATCATATGAAAAAATAATAGTATTATTATATCAAAATACTTAAAATAAGAAAACATTAAAAACGATATAATAAAATAAGTTCTCAGAGAAAACTTAAAACATTTGCCAGCCTTTGAATCAAACCAATCGATAATAATAATCTTATTCAAAAATGACGTTATGGAATTTCGATCAGTGTGCACAAGGCTAGACTTTCACTAGGATAATACTGGAAACTAGCTTCGAGAAGTGTAGATTTAACTCATAACAGAATCCAGTCTCTAACTAGACAACTCAACTATGACAGGACTGCGTAGTATACACCCCTCCTGGATACAAACCATATCCAGTTCAACCCGACGCGACTTACACGATGCGATATCTAAGTTTAAGAGCACAATGCACACTCTCCTGAACACAAACCATGCTCAGTTCAACTACCAATGTGCCCCATAAAGACACACCAGCCTTACAGTTGATGGCAAAAACGTACATCCCAAACTATATTACTCTAACCCCACACTTCTCTTTATTCCATAACTCCAAAACAAGCCATTATCGATATTCAAAAGATATAATCGTTATGAGAATAAAAAGGAATAAATATTTTATATAAAAAGGGAAACTTTCTATAAATAGAAACTTAGTAATTTTAGAAACTAATTTAAAATATAAATAGTCTTATAGAAAATACGTAAGTTATTAAAATAAGTGAAATGTATAGAAATATCATTTCTAACGAAATTAACATTTTATTATTATCGTTGTTATCGTAACTTTAATATATTTCTAAATTCGTTACTCAAAATATAAATAAAATATAATTAGTCCGTATATAGTATTTTATAAATAATTTAAAGATCGAGTTAAAACTATAAATTTTAGAGAAGAGATGTTTTAAGAAAAATGATATCAAAATTAGTTGAGTCAACGGGTTTTATAAATGAAATGAGATTTACTAGATTCAATTTATTTTTATCAAATAGCTTTTAATAAAAAATAGTACGGATTTTACTAAAAATAGTCAATTGTAAACAAATAAGAAATTTTTAGTGAAAATAGTCTCGACTAAAAATGTATTTAAACCAAAATCGAGTACTTTCTCATTTATTAATATAAGTCGTAAAACAAAATTAATTTATTAAACAAGTATACAAATCTCGATTATAATATAAAAATACGATTTTGAGTTGAAATTATAAATTAACGAAATATGAAGAAAATATGAAATCGTTATTATTTAGTTACTAGTGTCACGATAACCAGCAAAATATTATAGCGATCACAAATAATAAAATTACTAACGATTTATAAAATGATATCGAAAACTTGTAAAATATTTATAAGGTGCACAATTTAAAATAATATTCTTAGCAAATAATAAATAGCTAAAAAAATTAGAAAACCGAAGTTAAAATATTTACTACATACTACTACTCAAACATACGATATAAAATCAAGTAACGTCCTAAAGTTACCTTGATTCGACATCCGAAACGAACACATACTCGTCCTTGATCAATCCAAACTCCAAATCGATAGTAATGTCTTTAAGCTCCAAGTTGTAAAATCATTAGTCTTCTTAGCATGATCCACCACGGAAATCGAGAAAACGAAACAAAAGAATGAGACGAGCGTAATTGACATAAAACGGGAACGGAAAAGATTGGACAAATGATCGAATTATCAGGACTAGAGGTGAAGGAAAGATTAGCAAGAACGGAGAATGGAAAGGATAAAGGGAATGAAGACAAACACGGACTCAGAGACACAAAATGGATGCAAAACAGACAACAACAATAGATAAGAACTGACGAAAAAACACCAGCAGAAATGCAAATAGGAAACCGAAATAGAAGAGAAGAAAGAGAGCAAAGATCAACATATTCGACGTTGAACCTAGAGGAGAGAGAACACTCAGCAACTACTTGAAATGACGCAGCAACAGCAGTAAAATGTACAACAACAAAATGGCTCGAGACAGAAGGACGGAGAACAGAAAAAACAAAAATAAAGAAGGAACGAGTAAAACAGCAGCAGGTGCAATAGCAGACACAACAGAGCACCACTCAGTCTCGAAACAGCATAAATAAGAACACATATCATCGCAAGACGACACAGTGCAGCGGCATCAACAACTAACAAAAACAGCAGAAATCATATCCGAACCACGAACAGATGAAGGCAAACGGAGCAGCCACGAAGTCGACAACAACAACAGCAAAAAAATGATACAACGACAGAAAAAGAAGGGAAGAAGAAATGGAATGGTTATCAAAAAGTAGCAGTAGAATGCGACAACAACAACAACAACAACCAGCAGAAGAAGAAGAAGAAGAAGAAGAAGAAGCAGAAGGAGAAGGAGAAGGAGAAGGAGGAGAACAACATCAAACGTTACGAACCAACAACGACGTCAATAAGAAGAGACGGGAATGTGAAGATTTAAGAAGAAGGACGAGCATCAGCAACAACAGCGTACAACAACAACAACAACAACAACAACAACAACAACAACAACAACAACAACAACAACAAAACGTTACAGCAGCAGCAGCAACCCAACACAGAAGAAAGAAGCAGCAAACCAGTAACAATGGAGAGGAAAAGAATAAAAAGAGAAGAGAAGAGAAGAGGATCTCACGTTAATAGCAGAAGCAGAGTAATGGCAGCGGCATACGGATGCAGCAGCAGCATCAGCAGAAAACGGACGCAGCAACATCATCAGGAAAAAAAAAGGATGAAGAAAAGAGACCATATCGATGGAGAAAAGATGGAGAAAAAAAAATGAAGAATAACAAAGCAGGAGAAGGGAAATGAACGAAGAAAACGAAAGGGAAAAGAAGTGGAGAAGGTTGGAGATGGAAACAAAATGGCAGGGGGAGTGTACGTTAAAATGTGGAAAAAGGAAGTGAAACATGAATTAAGTGGTGCGTTGAATCAAGTGGGTTAAATACACTTCACCAAAAGTGTACGGATTCCGAGACATATGTATACGATGTATACGGGTTAATTAAATGAATCGGTAAAGAGACGAATTTTGTAACGATAAGCTGACGGACTCACGAATCAAATTAAAAAAGAATTAATAAAAAATAATTGGACCGACTAATAAAATGAGTAGAATAAACGTTTCTCGAGATATAAATAATTGATCGAGATGAAAATAAAGTTTAAAGAAATAAATAATTAGACGATGAAATGGTATTTCCCGATAAAATAATAAATCTTCAATAAAGTGAATTAAATTGATTTCTCGAGAAAATGTAATAAATGTTTTGACGAAACTTAATATAAATGAACTTTGAGCCGAAAATAGAAATTCAAGCTTAAATATAATAAATAAAAGAATTTAGAATTTAAATCGTCGAAATAGACTTTCGATAAGAATTAAATTAAATGTATAAAATGAATCAAAACAGAAATAAAAATATGTTTTAAATATGAGAAGAGTTTCAGAGTCAAATAGAATTTTAGGAGTTTGAAACAATTAAATGATAAATTCGTTTTATAATAATTTTAAGAATTACGAATTAAATCTTAAATAAAATAAAAATACGAACATAACTTTTGATTTTATTTAATTTATAAAATCAGGAGTGTTACATGTTGTCCTAAGAATGAAGGAGGGCTGGGATTTAGGGATCTGACAATCTGGAATGAGGTATCCGTGGCGAAGCTGGCGTCGTGGGTTTTTGATCATTCAGATCGTTTGTGGGTTCGATGGGTGAATAACATTTATTTGAAGGGTTCCTCGTGACGCGACTATCAGCGCAATGCGCATGTCACGTGGGCGTGGAGGAGCATCTGTCAGGCGAAGGAGAAGATTAAGGACATGTTTGCGAATGGAGCTTGGCATGGATCATGTGCCCATTACTCGATCTCGAAGGCTTATGAGGAGTTATGGCACCATAAGCCGAGTGTCTCGTGGTGGCGACTAGTGTGGAGTAGTTGGAGCGTCCCAAAACATAGCTTCATTGCGTGGCTAGTGTTTCGAGGGGCTTTAAACACGAGATTGAAGCTTTTGAGATTTGGGGTTGCAGACTCGAACCTTTGTTACTTGTGTGAAGCGCAACCGGAGAACTTAGACCATCTGTTTTTTGGGTGTAGCTGGAGTTTGAGAGTTATGAGCATGTTGGGCGAGTGGTTATCGAAGAAGATTCCGAGTAATGGAGGCTTGTTATAGGCGAAGAACATGAGAGGATCTAAGCTACAATGTAACATACTTTGTGCTATAATCAATGCGTCGATTTATCATATTTGGAGGTAACAAAATGTGTGCGAAATTGAAGGAACAGTTCAACAGCCGCAGTGTATGGTCAAAATGATTAAGATGGATGTTAAGAATAGAATAATGTGTAAGATCAAATACCCCATTCATTCCAAAGATGCTAGATGGCTACATAATATGATGTAGTCATTAAGTGTCTTCCTTGTAATTGGTTACATATTATATATATACTTACCCTTCACCAAAAAAAAAAAATAATAGTAGTAGTAGTAGTAGTCGTAGTTGTAGTAGTAGTAATAGTAATAGTAGTGGGAACAACAACAAAAAGTTAACTTGTTAAAAAAAGTTAATAATTGATGCAATAATGATGATAATATTACTTGGACGACGGCACCATCGTTGGAGATACTTTGGTCGTGGGGAAGGTTTTGGAGCTGATTATGGAGGATGGTCCTCGCTTGGGTCTTCACCTTAATGTCGTAAAAACCGAGGTTTTTTGGCCTAAGGAAGACCCTAGGAGTCGACTTCCGGGTGTTTTCCCCCTGATATTTCTCGACCGCTTCGTGGTGTCAAAGTCCTTGGTAGTCCCGTCAGTATCTGCCGTACTTTCAGCAGTGAGCTTGTGGCGAAGAGAGTTACGAGAACCATTGAGCTTATGGATTCGGTTGCTAGGATTGAGGACCCACAGTGCGAGCTGTTGTTACTTCGTGCTTGTGCCGGTATTTCTAAGCTCTTTTTCTCTCTGCGAACATGTCCCCCTACGGTCTTCGACTCAGCTAAGACCTTTGATGCGGCATTGCGATCTAGCCTGGAACGCATTATCACCGCGTCCGGCCCCGGGTTTGGAGACTGGCAGTGGCGTCTTTCCACACTACCCTTTAATTTTGGAGAGTTGGGTGTGTACAGCGCCGGGGATGTCCTGCACTATGCCTTTTTGGCTTCTCGCCTTCAGTCCTCTGAGTTGCAGGCTATGCTCCTTCGGCCTTCAGCTGTCTCTGTCCCCGGGCCGACCTTTGACGCGGCCTTGGCTCTGTTTAACGAGACCACCGGTTCCGACCTTTCCTGTAATCCTAGTGAGATCGTTGCCCCCAAACTTATGAAAAAATTGGCAGATATATATTTCACGAAGGTTGCTGCTTTCGTAGAATCGGTTTTCTCCTTGACTCGGTGACAGATGGCATTGTGGAAGTCTCTGCAGAGTGCTCACACGTCTAACTGGCTGTGCGTTGTACCCATCTCCGGGCTGGGGCAGACCATGAATGGGAGGACCTACCGCTCTGTCCTTAGCTATCGGTTGGGTATCCCTTTGTTCCCGGTGCCTAAGCCTTGTTCTGCCTGTTCCTGGATTTTTGTTGGGGACATTTTTGGAGATCATGCTGTGTCTTGTGCTGGTACTGTTGGTATTAAGCGTAGACATAACCTGGTTCGCGACACCCTTTTGGATATCTGCTTCCGATCTGGTATTTCGACCAGTAAGGAGGTAGATGTCGGTTTGATTGATGGGCACGACAGGCCCCTGCGCCCGGCGGATTTGCTTCTTTATTCCTGGGATAGGGGGCGGGATGTTTGTGTCGATCTGACAAGGTCGTCCCCATTGACTCAGTCTGCGATGATGGATTTCCTGAATGGTCGTGCGGTTGTTGACGCGGCTCAGCGTAAGTGCGCCAAGTACGGAGATTTGTGCACCAAGATTGGTTATGGGTTCCTGCCTTTCTCCTTCTCTTCGCTTGGGGAGCTTGATGCATAGGCTGTTGCGTTGCTCAAGCGGATTCAGAAGTTCTCCATTGCTCAGGATGCGGGGGCTCGCGCAGCTGCCTTTATTTTCACTACACTTAGTTTCGCTATTGCTAAGGGAGTGGGTGCCCAGATAGTATCTCGGCTACCCACTAACTTCTGGTAATTTGTTTCGTTATTAATGCAAGCTCCGGTTTTTTAAAAAAAAATTAATAATAATAATAATAATAATAATATTGATGCTCCTTTTATTTTTACCAGACTTAGCTTTGCTATAGCTAAGGGGGTGGGGGCCCATATTGTGTCTCGGCTACCCACCAATTTTTTGTAAACTGCTTTTTGATTCATCAATAAAATTCCCCAATTTATAATAAAATAATAATAATAATAATAATAATAATATATAACAACAACAATAACAACAACAACAATAATAATTAATTAATATTATGATAATATTAATATTAATATTAATATTAATTATAAGGGTTATTTAAATACAATAATACCAACCATAGGGCGTCTTTCCAAAATAATATCAATTTCAATAAATCTGAGAATAATACGTATTATTGGAGTAGTTAAACAAGAGTAGTATAAGTGACTTGCTTTATAACCTGCTACATCAGGTCACCTAATTAATATTTAACCTATTACTTATTATCCATCCTCCTCCTTAGACTTGGATAACGGATGAACGTGTCGGGTCAGTTTCGGGTCGAGCCACTTTTGGGTTATAATAATCGGGTTGACTTCGGGTCGGGTCGAATAATTTCGGGTTCGGGTCATTCTCGGGTTTGTTGTTTTCAACTTTTTAGGGATATTGACTCGTTTTCTATAATAATAGTCGGGTCCGTTTCGCGTTAGCTCGGGTCAATTTGGATTACGGGTCAAAATCAGGTCATTAATCGTGTGTCGGGTCAAGTTTGGTTTGACTTATTCGGGTCGGGTCAATTTTGTCAAGTCTACTTCTCCTTAGTTCTCTCCTTCTCCTTAGTTCTCTCCTTCATCATCTCCCTCTATTACCCTTCATCCTTCTTCATTTTTTTTCTATACGTTTAGTTTAGATTAATGTTTTCATTTTGGTGTAGGATTGTACTGTGTTGTTAGTTAGATTTGGTGAGCTTGAAGACTTGAACGAATAGGAAGACGGAGGACATTAATGACGTTTAATGCCCCGTACACTGAGTAAGTGAAAAGGAGTGAAGTAATATGAAATAAATTAAAGGCGGAAAAGGAAGGTGAACGAGTTCTACCGCTAACTAATCATCTATACTACTCTACTTTAACTACTCCAAATATACGTATTATTCTCTGATTTATTAAAATTGTAATTATTTTTGGAAGACGCTCTATAGTTGGTATTATTATCATTAAATAAAATTAAAGATGAAAAAGGAAGGTGAAAGGGTTCTACAGGTAACCGGTCACCTATACTACTCTGATTTAATTACTCCAATAATACGTATTATTCTCAGATTTATTAAAATTGATATTATTTTGGGAACAAGCCCTATAGTTGGTATTATTGTTGTTAAATAACCCTAATTATAATAATATTACAATATTAAGAATAATATTAATAAAATTAACAATAAAAATTAATAATAATGTTAATTATAGTATCAAAAATATTAATTATTGTTCCGGTATGGAAACAATTGACCCGACTTCGGACTCGGGTCTCTTGGTTACGACTCTACTAGGATAGTTTTCGTCAACCTTCTTCCACCTCTCCTTTTCCTCACTCCGGTGGTCGAACTTTCCCCGGCGGAGATGGCCTGCTCCCTGCACAATGAACGCACAGGACCTCGGAGGTGTCTGAGGGAATTCTCTCCGATGCCAAAGTCAGTCCGTGAAATGCCTTAACGAACCTAGTTCGTGAGGAACTAGGCGGCGGTTTTTAGAGTGAGAGTCTAGAGAGAGAAAATCCAACCATTTTTATGTGGGAGGAGGGGAAGTATTTATACTTTCCCCCAAGAGAGAGAAAAGAGAAAGGGAGAGAGAAGGAGAATGAGTGGACAGGAGAGTGACACGTGGAGTCATTCTGTCCACTCACTTCCTTTTTACCTTAGGCAAAAAGACGGAGGGGTCCCTGGTCTTCTCCGCCCCTGCTCGGGGCGAGAGCGCCCTGGGACAAGCAGGTAGGGGGAGCTTGACTGCCCTGTTTCGCTGACGGCAGGGCTGCACTGACCAGCTGAGCGTTTCAGGGTTGGAAGTTTAGCAATCTTCGTTTGGTGGCCTGCAGGGCAGGCTCTCCTCTGCTCTTGGGTCGGATCACCCTAGGGCCTAATGGGCGGGCAACCCGTGCAGACTGCCGACTCCCATTAATTGGCCCTCGCCGGCTAGGGGGAAGCAGGGCTCCCTTTTTGCAGGCGACTTCTTGGTTGGGATGGTAGGAGGTTAACTTCTGAACTCCACTTTCGCATTTAATGCGTTGCGCGTTCCCGAGGGAGGAAACTTAACCGCATTGGGCATGCCAAAAAGGGGTTGGAATGTTCTTTAGTCATGATTGTTCTTCTTGTGAAGTGATTTTTGGTTTTCGTGAATGGCCATAGATTGGCTGTTTCTTGCAAAAACGATTGAGGTGCCAATTAATGCTTGGCTTTTGCTCGTGTATAAATCTTGATTTCCTCAACCATTTTCACGATCCATCCTCCCTCTTCTTCTTCTCTTTCCAAAGAAAAATGTCTTGGATTAGGAAAATGGTTCTTCGCTGTGGAGTCTTTGTGGATGTCCTCTGTTTCAGAGGGCGTCGAAGGTTGAAATATCATAGATTAGCCCATTTGATCCTTCGTCGTAACAGACGAACTCATTCTCGTCCTTCCCGGACCATCAGGAGGGGAACCTCAGTCAGGGCTGGCACGCGCCCTGAAGAATCACCGCCTCCTACAGGGCCCATGCCCAGGCGGGGGGCTGTTTCTACAGGGGATGTCACAAGTGCTTCCCCTGGCTGCATCCAGAGCAATTCGATCCCAATTGCTCTGAATTGAACTCCTCCCCTGAGTCAGGCCCTTCCTCTCCTTTGGTGAGGAGGGTGGACCATGGCCTCTCCGATGGCGTCAGGGCCGTCCCTTTTGGTCATGACTGGGACACAAGCAGCCATGACTCTGAAGATAGTGGAGGCCAGGGCTACTCCTCCGGTAAGGGCGAAGAAGAAGGCCCTAACGATCCTTTTAAGGACTCAGATGACTGGGACTGGGGATCTGATGCAGGGGGATATAACAGTCCTGGGGATTATTCCCTGGGCTGTGACGATGATTAGGCCTGCCTTGGATTTGCAGGCTGGTTGACTGAGCCAGGATATCAGGCTCCTTTTGTATTTTACCTTTCTATCTACTGAGTTTGTAACTGCTCATTTTCGGGCCTTTTCTAATTAATGGAAGATCAGGCAGGCTTTTTTATGTGTGTTGTTGTTTTTTTTTTTTAATGAAGGGGTGACATCATGGAATGATTAACCCTCTGACCTCTTTTACTTTTTTGAGGTTTTTCTTGGGAAGCGGTGGGTGGTCGGTTTTGAAAGCGTGACACGTGGGGGCATTTCCTGGGGAAGTTCTTTAGGATGGGCGACTCTTCACTTACCCTGGCCTATATAAGCATTCCTACTCCCCCCATTTCCCTCTTTACGCTTTTTGAAAGAAAAACCCAAGCCTTTCTTCATACTCTTTCACCACCGAAAACGTTCTAGACTGAGGAGCTCTCTCCCTTGGACCTTCATCCGGCAGCCATCGATTTAGGTTAGAATCTTGTCCTAAGTCCTCGTCTTTTTCATTTCCTCGCTTTTCCTTCTTCTTAAATCATTATGCCTAGTCACCGTGCTCGCATCCTTACATTTATCGACCCGTCGACTGAGAAGGCGGAGGGTAGGGAAGAGGGTAGAGCTGACCTTGCCTCCTCTTCTGGGGGGACTGGTGTTAGGACGATTGAAGAATATTATTCGGAGAGGAGCGAAGATGCCAACTCTCCTGACCCTGCTTCTTTTGACGTCGTTGATTCTGACGACGAGGCAATGGAAATTGATCCTTCCAGAATTGTCGGCCCACTTGTCCCCAGGGAAGCGGGGAGAATCTATTACTTAGACAAGGCTAAGTACCAGGTCCCCCTGAAAACCTACCCGGAGTCCAAGAACCGGGACTTGATATTGGCGAAGAACGCTGCCGTGGCGATTGAGCGATTTTACAATTTTGGGGAGGGGTACACAATTGTTGTCCCAGGAGAGAAGGACACTGTATGTTGCCCCCCTGATGGCTGCATAGCCGTCTACCACAAATGTCTAGAATTTGGCCTGCGTTTCCCCTTGCACCCCTTCTTAGAGGAGACTTTTAGGCGGATAAATGTGGCCATAGCTCAGTTGACCGCTGTGGCGGTTAGATCATTAATAGCTTATACGTGGACCTGCCTATTTCATGGCGAGGGGCCCTCAATCAACGCTCTGAGATATGTGGTCGGATTGCAGATGGTGTCCTCTTCTGGGGGAGAGGGTTCCCCTAGATATTGGTCAATCCAAAGGCAGAAGGGATACACTCCGGTCTGGCCAGCTCTGAACAGTCTGAAGGTCTGGAAAAACAACTTCCTCTATGTGCACAGTGCTTCAGGGTGGCGGATTCCTCGACACTTTAGGAATCATGTCCATACCCGCCTGGAAACCCGCGAGGAGTATCACCCGGGTGTTGGGGGGAGGGCCCTGGAGGTGAAACTGAATGAACGGGATCTGGAGCTAATGGTTAAGAAGTTTGTTGCTATTGTAGATAAATCAGGCGTATGTGGCCCTGGCTTCTGGTTTCCTCATGCGGAGCTCATAGCCACTGATGAATATTTGGGCCGAGTGGGTCTAATCCCTGGCCTCGAAGGAGGTAGTTTAGGGACTTTATTGGCATTGTCTCCTTTCGGCTCTACCTTTCTATATTTTTCTAACTGATTTTCTTTTGCCCTGCAGATCTCGCCACTCGTCTCTGGTCAAGGAGGGAGGTAAGGAACCTCGGTTTAGACGAAGACTTCACCATTGTTTCAAAGCGTCCCTCCTTTCCTTCCAGCTACAAGAAAGGTGAGAAAAACTTGATGAAGTACGTGAAGAGCATCTCCGCCAGCCGAACAAGACTTCCTCTCCCTCCGAGGCTACCGCCTGCAAAGTCGACGGTTCCTCCTTCTGCTACCCTTGGCGTGGAGACGGAGGCTACCTCGGAGGCTACCCTCTCTCCTGCCAGCAAGCAGGGTGGTTCCCCTGCAGGGACTCATACTCCCCTGGGACCACGACCTGTTGACTCTGAAGAAACCGGGGAGAGCGTTCCCCTGGAGAGCAGGAAGAAGAGGAACATAGAGCCCTCGGGTGCTACGCATGTAGTTGATTTAGAGGCCGACGCTGACACTCCTGACCCCAAGCGCCCTGCTCGCGATGTCCCAGGCACCCTCTTTTCAGAGGAAAACACTGAGTTCCACTATACTGCTGGCGACAGTCTGGACGTCTCTGCCCTACTCTCAGATTCCAGTACTGTTTTGGCGGATCATCTCACCAAATCTGTAACCTCCACTACTAATCAGGTGATCCAGTACATCCAGCGCACTTCCAGGGTGCTTCAAGCTTCTTCTAAGCTGGCGGCCCTTAGCCGTCTGAGTGATGAAGAGTTAGTTGTTACCTCTGGGCTCCCTCCCCCTGATCGCCTGGCTATGGCTGAAAGGGATGTTACCCTTATCACCAACTTGAAGGACCAGCTGGCGAAATAGGAGGGCGATTTGGAGGAGACCAAGGGTCAGGCGACCCAGTGGAAGGTTCAGGGTGAAAGAGCTGTGAGGGAGGCGTCTAAACTGGAGGCGAAGCTGAAAGAGGGCAGGCATGCAGTGGAGCAGGCTAAAAAAGCGGTGGCTGAGCTGGAGCATACCAAAAGAAGGGTAGTTGACCTGGAAGAGCGCCTGTCCAAGGCTGATTCAGACCTCAAGAAGGCCCAGGATGACTTGAAGGTAAAGGGCGAGGAATGGCAGAAGAAGAAGGATGCCATTTTGCAGGAAGCCGATGCCGCAGTGGAAACGAGCTTTCATGATGGGGCCTCTTCTTCCTTGGAGCTTGTTATGGAAGTTATTAGGGAAATGTTCCCTGATTTTAATGAGGATGCCTTCCGAGGTCTTTATGCTATTAAGAACGAAGCTCGGGCAAATAGGCCGCCTGACAAGGCTACTGGCCCTAGTCAAGATGCTCCCAATGTTTAACATGCAGGGCAGTCGTCCTCTGAGGGCTCTTACCCTTATCCTACTGCGCCTTTGCTCCCTCGCTGACATTTTAACTTTTTTGCGCGTCGAGCCCTGATGTGGTCGGCTGCCTTATCTGATGTAATATCTTAACTTCTTTTTGTTCCTGGATTCTTAGTCTCTTCTTTGTTCAAACTCTTTTATTTGTTTATGGATGCATCTTTTTTGTTTCTACTTTGCCTGCTTTTTCTTTTTATAGTTAGCCCTGACCCTGGCTTCTGGTCGAAGTCCAGTAGGCCTGCCCCCTGCCTGCCCAGAGGTAGGCAGGGGGGACTTAGCGTTTTTTATACAAGGTTGGGGAATGCCCTCAGTCCTTGTTCGTTTGGCGCATGGGGCTCGGCCTGGCCCTGGCTTCTTGGTCGAAGTCCAGGGGGCCTGCCCCCTGTCTGCCCAGAGGTAGGCAGGAGGATTTAGCGTTTTTTATACAAGGTTGGGGGAACGCCCCAGTCCTTGTTCATTCGGCATGTGGGGCCCGGCCTGACCCTGGCTTCTGGTCGAAGTCCAGGGGACCTGCCCCCTGCCTGCCCAGAGGTAGGCAGGGGGACTTAGCGTTTTTTATACAAGATTGGGGGAATACCCCAGTCCTTGTTCATTCGGCACGTGGGCCCGGCCTGACCCTGGCTTCTGGTCGAAGTTCAGGGGGCCTGCCCCCTGCCTGCCTAGAGGTAAGCAGGGGGACTTAGAATTCTGTAATTTTGTTGGGGGGTCCATTTCCTTTGGTTCTGGTAATAGGGGGGCCTCCCCCTATTGCCTCCTGCTTGTTTGTGTGTGAAAAAATGCAAGTTTTAAACAGACAACGAGTATAAACTTTCAAACTTTTTCATTTCTTGTTTAAAAACTCTTAAAATAACTGTGGTCGGAGCCGTCGACATTGCATTCTGAGCGTCCTCCGCCAATTTTTTGAAAGAGAATTACTTAAGTTTCCTTAGCATTAGATGTAGTACTTTTTTAAGGTGTCCGCATTCTAGTGGGCGGCCAATTCTTGGCCTTCAAGATTGGCGATTTTGTAGGTGCCTGGCCCCTTAATCTGGGTTACCTCATATGGGCCTTCCCAGTTGACGCTCAGCTTTCCATGCTCCCGCGACTTTCCCACTGCCTGCGTTTTTCTCAAGACCAAGTCCCCTACTTGGAAACTTCTTTCGTTCACCCTCATGTTGTACGCCTTTCTCAATCATTGTTGGTAGGCGGCTATGTTCATGCTAGCCTCCTGCCTTACTTCGTTGACTAGGTCCAGGGCCTCAGTCATTGCTGCTTCATTGTCCACCCTGTTATACTGTTGAGATCGGAGGGTGGGGATCCGCACCTCTATGGGCAGCAGGGCCTCCGCCTCGTATACCAGGCCAAAGGGGGTCTGACCCGTGGATTCTTTTCGGGTAGTCCTGATTGACCATAGTATGCTTGGCAACTCATCTGCCCATCTGCCTTTAAGCTCATCCACCATTTTCTTGAGTCCATTCAGAATTTGTTTATTGGCAGCTTCAGCCTGCCCGTTGGTTTGGGGATGGCAGACAACAGAGTAGGCGACTGCTATGCCATGGCTTTCCAGCCAAATTCTCAAAGGGTCGTTGTCGAATTTCCTTCCGTGATCGAATACCAGCATTTTTGGCAGGCCAAACCTGTTTATGATGTTCCTCCAGATTACCTTCCTGACCGCAGGCTCTGTGATGTTTGGCACTGCTTCGGCTTCGATCCACTTGGTAAAATAGTCGATCCCCACAATTAAAAATTTCCTGGCCCCAGTCGCAACAGTAAAGGGGCCCAATATGTCCATTCCCTATTAGGCAAAGGGGATGGGAGACAGAATTGGCCTGAGTTCCTGGGCCGGGGCGTGAATCGATGGGGCGAAGAGCTGACACTTCCTGCACCTTCGAGTTAAATCTTTTGCGTCTACTACCAGGGTTGGCCAGTAATATCCTGCTCTCAGGGCCTTGTGGGCCAGCGACTTCCCTCCCATATGATGACCGCAGATCCCCGAGTAGATGTCATCTAGGACCTCTGCAGCCTGCCTTGCCCCCAGACACTTGAGCAGGGGTGAGGAGAATGATTTCTTGTACAGGCCTTCGCCTATCAGTATGAACCACGCGGCTCTCGCCGGCATCTTTCTTCTTTGAGCAGGGTCAGATGGTAGAGTTTCGTGTTTTTTGAATTGGATGATTAGGGTCAGCCAATCTTCAGGACCTACTTCTTCAATGACGTTGACCGGCTGGCAGGGGGCGGTAGATTTTTTCTGGACCACGTCTACCCAGGCCGACCTTCGTATGTCCTGCAGGCTGGAACTGGCCAATTTTGACAGGGCATCCGCCCGGTTATTCTGGGACCGGGGGACCTGCCTGACTTCATAAGACTTGAGCCCTGACAATCCCTGCTTCACCTTATCCAGATATGCGGCCATCGCCTGATCTCTAGCTTCGTATTCTCCATTAATCTGGTTAGCAATGAGCTGGGAGTCTGTTGCTAAGACGACCCGCTCTGCTCCCGCGGCTTTGGCCAGATTAATGCCTGCGAGAACGGCTTCATATTCGGCTTCATTGTTGGATGCAGGGAAGGTGAACCTGAGAGCGTGTTCGAAGTCCACTCCTTCAGGGCTGGTCAATATGACTCCAGCCCCTGCACCGTTGATTGTGGAGGATCCATCTGTATATACCACCCATTCACCAGCGGGGGGATTGTCTTCTTCCGAATGAGAGCACTCAGCTAGAAAATCTGCCAAGGCCTGTGCCTTGATGGCTGCCCTGGGTTGGTATGATATTCCCAGCCCGCTCAATTCAATGGCCCATTTCAGCAGTCTCCCAGACTTCTCGAACTTTTCCAGTACCTTCTCTAGTGGTTGGTCGGTCAGTACCACAACTGGGTGTGCGTCAAAGTATGGTCTGAGTTTTCTGGCTGCGATGACGACTGCGTAGGCTGCCTTTTCTACCACTGGGTAGTTTTTTTCTGCTGCCCTTACGAAATATATGGGTTCCTGGGAGCCAGCCTCTTCCCTTAAGATCACTGCGCTTATCGTTGAATTCGTTACAGCGATGTAGAGGAAGAGCTTCTCCCCTGCCACTGGTCTTGCCAGGGTGGGGAGTTTCTTCAAATGCTTCTTGAGCTGCTCGAAAGCCTCTCTCTGCTCATCTTCCCATCTGAACTGTTTGTTTCCTTTTAATACTTTGAAGAATGGGGTTGATTTGTCTGCTGACCTGACGATGAAGCGTGCCAGGGCAGCCATCCTGCCCGTCAAGCGTTGGATGTCTCTTATGGTTTTTGGTTCCGGAAGGTCCAAGACGGCCTGAACCTTTTCAGGGTTGGCGTCTATCCCCCTTGCACTGACCAAAAAGCCCAGGAACTTTCCAGAGCGAACTCCAAATGTACACTTTGGGATTGAGTTTCATTTTATAGGTGCGCAGGGAGGAGAAAGTCTCCATCAGGTGTTCCTTGTCCCCTTTACTTTTCATGATGGCGTCATCGACGTAGGCTTCCAAGTTTCTACCCTTATGATTTTCAAAGACTTTGTCGACTAGTCGTTGGTAGGTGGCGCCTGCGTTCTTGAGTCCAAATAGCATCATTTTATACATGTAAGTGCCATAGCTGGTGATGAAGGCGCACTTCACCCTGTCAGGCTGCAAAAGATACACCTGATGGTACCCTGAAAAAGCATCCAGAAAACTTAGCATGGAGTACCCACTAGTGGCGTCTACCAGCTAATCTATTCTTGGAAGGGGGTTGCAGTCCTTCGGGCAAGCTTTGTTGAGGTTTGTGAAGTCCACGCACATCCTCCATGCACCCGAGGACTTCTTTACCATTACCACATTCGCTAGCCATTCAGGGTAGTCGCAGATTTCTTTGAAATCCGCCTTCAAAAGTTTTTCTATTTCCTCTTTCATGGCCAGGTCTTTTTCTGCAGACATATTTCTCTTCTTCTGCTTCACAGGGCGGGCCTCCGGGCTTACATTCAGCCTTTGAACGATATAAGCTGGTCGACCCCCGGCATTTCATCTGCTGAGTAGGCGAACACATCCCTGTTACTCCTTAGGACTTTGATCAGCTCTGCTTGGTAGGACTCTTCCAGGTCAGCCCCAATGAGGACTTGTCTCCCTGGTTCCAGGTCCACCAGCATGCTTCCCCCCCCCCCCTAGGTTCACGGTGGTCAGCTGTCTGATGGTCAGCTGGAATCTCTCCCTCCCTGCTGGGGGAACTGTCAGCTTTTCTTTTTCCCTTTTTTCGGTTTCGTGGGTCTGCAGGGCCACGGAATAGCATTGTCTGGCCGATTCTTGGTCTCCGTGCACCTTTCCCTCCATGCCGAAGTCCGTCACATAGGCTATGGTTAGAGCCCTGATTGATATGCCAGCTTCAATTTCGTCTAGGGTGGCTCTACCTATCAGAGCGTTGTATGCAGACTTCGCGTCTACCACAACGAATGACGCCCTGACATTTCTGGCGGAGGTTCCCTCCCCAAATGTCACTGGCAGATCTATAATCCCCATGGGAAGCACGCCTGCTCCGCTGAATCCATACAACGATCAAGGGGCAGGCCTGAGGTGCCTCTTTTCTAGGTTCATCTTCTCAAAAGCGTCCTTGTACAAGAGGTTTGTGTAGGCGCCAGTATCCACCGTGCATCTTCTCACGATGTGATTGCTGATTTCGAGGGACAGTACCAAAGGGTCACTGTGGGGGTATATTACTCGCCCTGCATCATCAGGGGTGATGCTCAGGGTTATGCCCTTGGGACTTCCTGCCCTTTCAGCGTAGCAGATTTGATTTCGTAATTCACGGATTTGTCTTTTCTGGCCTCTCCTGCTTGTCTGGCCCTCTGTATCCCCTGATATCACATGGATTATCGTGCGATTCTGCACCGAGCCTTCAGGTTTCTCCACCGTCTCTTTCTGGGTCTTGCTTCTTGCTGCATAGTTGCTCAGCCAGCCATTCCTGATGAGTTTCTCAATCTCATCCTTCAGGTGGCGGCATTCCTCGGTGGTATGTCCTACACAGTCGTGGAACGTACAAAATTTCTTCGGATCCCCCTTCGGGCTGCGTGGCTTACTTGGGCGATTCCATTTAGCTGTTTCTTTTTCCAGCTCAAAAATTTCTGCCCTGGATTTATTGAGAGCTGTATATCTATCAAATCTGGGCTGGTAGGCCACGCGCTCCTTTCTGGGGTGTCTCCTTCCTCAGCTCTCTGCTTCCCTACTTCAGCTCTGCCGCGCCCACCCTGCGGTCCCCCCTGCGGCCTGGCAGGCCCTGCGGGGGTATCCGGCAGGCTGTGGAACTCTTCCTGCAGCATAAAACCTTCCGCAATTTTTCGAGCCTTGGCCAGAGTTTCTGGCTGGGCTCTGATCATTTGATTCTTCATTTCTCCAGGGAGCAGAGAGTTGGTCAGTGCATACGCCGTTGTCGGGTCGTCTATCTCTTTGACCGGATGGAAGGACAAATCGAACCTTTTCAAGTATTCCCTGACAGTTTTGCCCTTCTTCTGTCTAAGGGTCATCAGGTCAAAATGGGTGAGACGGCGTCTTTTGTTTCCAGCATACTGGTCTAGAAAAGCTTCGGCCAGTTAAATAAAGTAATTGATTGAACCCTGTGGTAGGTCTCTGAACCACCCCTAGGCTAGACCCACCATGGTGGTGGGGAAGATCTTACACCAGACCGCATCGTCGGTATCGTACATGCCCATGTGACTTTCATATGCAGCCAGATGGTCCTCCGAGTCGGTAGTTCCATCGAACTTGGCGAATGGCATTTTAATTTTTGGAATGGGGTACCTCTGTACTTCAGGGTGAAGTGGGGTCTTGGTAGGTCTGCCTGCCATTCTTGACCTGCTCCCGACGGAGTGGTAACTGTGGTCGTCCCATGTGTCAGGGGTCGGTTTCCTACTGCCGGGGGAGCGGTGCCTGGGCGGCTGTCTACTCATTGCTTCATCGTCTCTGGCAGGGGAGTGATATCGCGAGCGTTTTTTGTGGGTAGGCTCGAGGTTATCACCCTGCCGATGTCTTGACTTCAGGGGTTGCCCTTGGTTGAGTCTTGACTGCAGGCTTTGAGACAGCCCTGGTGCTGGTTGTGGCTCTGCTACAGGCGTCAGTCTGGAGAAAACAACACCTTGTTTTTCCCCTAAACGCTTGGATGCAGGTTCTCTGTGTCTCATTCGGTCCTGCAGATTTTGGGACAGACCCCTTTTTTCGAGGGCAGCTGTGGATTCAGTGGTGTGTATGGAGAACGATGTCTGCTGAGCAGGTTGCTCTTGATTGCCTGCTGTAATACGCTTCTGCACTTGCGCATACACTTGAGCCGTTTTCTTCGCCTTCCTTTGGATGTTTCTGGCGGCGGTCCGCTTCGTGCTCCCAGCTCCCTCCCCACTTTTGAAGTGAAGTTGTGTGGGGGTCGTTGCGACCCTGCCCAACAGATCCTCAGGAGTGAATTCCTGGTTAAGCATTGCCGAGAAGAAGGTCGCTGTCTTTGCCATCTGAGCAGGGGTGAGGTTCAGGGTATGCCTCGGATGTGCCCCCTGCCCAACTATTACAGCGGTGTCTTTATCGGGTGCTCACTGGAGACTAGCCCGCCCCACTCCCGGAAGTGTGGCGGCGGGCGTTCTTTCTGGCAGTGGCATGCCATACAGGGGGGGTCACCGGTGGGACCGTCGGACCCGCCCCAGAATTGGCATCGACAATTTCAGGCATATTGATTGATTGCGATTGATTTTAGTGGGAAATTCGTGAGCACAACCGAACTTTCCCCAAAGACGGCGCCAAATTGTTTCGGTATGGAAATAATTGACCCGACTTCGGACTCGGGTCTCTTGGTTACGACTCTACTTGGATAGTTTTCGTCGACCTTCTTCCACCTCTCCTTTTCCTCACTCCGGTGGTCGGACTTTCCCCGGCGGAGACGGCCTGCTCCCTGCACAATGAACGCACAGGGGCTCGGAGGTGTCCGAGGGAATCTTCTCCGATGCCTAAGTCAGTCTGTGAAATGCTTTAACGAACCTAGTTCGTGAGGAACTAGGCGGCGGTTTTTAGAGTGAGAGTCTAGAGAGAGAAAATCCAACCATTTTTATGTGGGAGGAGGGGAAGTATTTATACTTTCCCCCAAGAGAGAGAAAAGAAAAAGGGAGAGAGAAGGAGAATGAGTGGACTGGAGAGTGACACGTGGAGTCATTCTGTCCACTCACTTCCTTTTTACCTTAGGCAAGCGGAGGGGTCCCTGGTCCCCCTTGCCCCTGCTCGGGGCGAGAGCGCCCTGGGACAAGCAGGCAGGGGGGGCTTGACTGCCCTGTTTGGCAGACGGCAGGGCCGCGCTAGCCAGCTGAGCGTTTCAGGGTTGGAAGTTTAGCAATCTTCGTTTGGTAGCCTGCAGGGTAGGCCCTCCTCTGCTCTTGGGTCGGATCACCCTGGGGCCTAATGGACGGGCGACCCGCAGCAGGCTGCCGACTCCCATCAACAGTAATATTTTTAAAAAATTAAAAAAAAAAAATTATTAACACCAAATAATAATAATAATTAATAATAGTAATAGTAATAATAACAACAACAACAACATAGTACTTCCTCCCATTCATTTGACTTCTACTTTTGTTTTTTTCATAGATGGCAATAGAAAATTGGTTATGTATATATATTTTTTATTATTATGTAATATACAAAATTTTAAATTTTAATATTCTTAATTCTTAATACAATACAAATAATACTCATATGCTATATTGTATGGTATATATATTAGATATTCGATTCTCTCAAAAATAGTGTAAAAAAACATAAATTAATCGTAATGGCATTGAGACAGAGTTGTAAATATTTGAATGTAATATCTATTTTAAGATCTCAAAATATTATGGATTGCATAATAATATTAATTAATAATTGCTATAATAACAATGATGATAAAAAAAATAGAAAATAATAATAATAACGATAATAACAATGACTATGATGATGACGAGATTGACGACAACGACGACGATGATGATAATAATAATTTGTTATTATTATTAACATTAAGAGATATGAGTATTAAAAATAACAACAACAACAGTTATATTATCATTATTATTATTTTATGAAAAAAAACTTGCATTAATATCAAAATGCAATAATAATAACAACAACAACAACAACAACAACAACAATACCTTATTGTAATTCGTTTCGATCTTCATGCAACTTCCATTTCATATAAATAAATAAATAATAATAATGTTATTATTATTATTACTACGGATTATTATTATTATTATTATTATTATTATTATTATTATTATATATTTTTTTTATTATTATATATTATTATTATTATTATTATTATTAAAGTATTATTTTAGAAGCTGAAAATATTGGAGTTGGACTGAAAATATTATAGCTGAGCTGAGCTTGTAGGAGTTGGGCTGAGCTGATAGGAGCTGGACTGAGCTGATAGAAGCTGAGCTGGTCTGAAACGGACTGAAAATAAGCTGAAAAGAACCGGGTCTGAGGATATTTATACTAACTAAAGAGTTACTTCCTCTGTCCCGGTCAGTTGTTGTCCTTTGATTTTGGCACAAACACCGAAAAAAGATGAGAAGACTAATTATATGATGACAAATGACTCAAATTGAGTGTAAAACATCAAATTGCTTATCAAGTGCAATCCTAAAATAAAAGAACAACAAAGACTCCCAAAATAGAATAGGACAATAAATGATCGGGACGGAGGGAGTATAACATAACACGAACTTTCCAAGATAAAAAACACACGTAAACAGCCCAAGCGTGTTTGGTTTTGTGTCGACCGGTTCAAATTTGTCCCGGCCAGTTGGCCCAGTTTGGCTTTGCTTTCTTCGTTTCTCTTCGAGTCTTTACTTGTTAGCTTCTTGCTTCTTTTCATTCCTTGCATAATTCGTAGCTCGACTCTCGTCATGCTCCTAAATGTACCTCCAATGCCTAGTTTTGCTTTGGTTCCTGTTTTGGTAAAAAATATACCGGGTCTACGATTTAAGTTGCGGGTCAAAGCGATCGTCCTATAACTACGGGTTGGTGAAATGGAGACAAAAATAGAGAACGAGGAACAACGAAAGAAAATAACGACACACAAAGTTTGGTGACGCGGAAACCCGATGTGGGAAAAACCGCGGGGGGAGTCGGAATCCCACCAAAATTTTACTATGAATGGAGGAAGAATGAGGAAAAGAATACAAATATAAGTAATTTTTGCTATAGCTTGGACTATGATTGCTTGCTATTACGTTTACTTGAGATGGTGTGCTTGAATGCCCCTCTCCTCTTCCTCTCTTTCCTTTATATATGGCCCCCTCCTCCTCTGGTGTCTTTATGGCCCCTTTAATATGGAGCAATTATTGCTCTTCAATGCCAAATGACCGTTATGGCTGTTACCGTCAACTCCTTATTCTCCTCCTTCCTTTTATGTTGCTGCTGACCATTGCCTTTCTTATCCACCAGAATCTTTTCATTTAATCCCTTCTTAATTACTTGAGATTTGGCCCTTTAACTCTCCTCAGCTGTTACAATCTTCTTCTGGATTCTCTCCTGGTCAGCAGGAGAGTTTCCTGGTTTGTAGGAGTGTTTGTTGCCTCCTTCTCTCTAGGTGTGGGCTGAATTTTACCTTCCATGTGTTGGGCCTTCTTGACTAAGTGGACCATCGTTTTATTTGTCTCATGCTTCATTTGACCCATTATTGTGTTTTGTCCCGGGTTTGTTTGGTTTGACGTCTTCCGATTATTTTGACCTCCGTCTTTTAGTCTCTGACCTTGACTTTTCATCCGTGGACCGTGGACCCTTACGTTGTTGACTTTTGACTTCTGACCTTTTGACCGTCCACTCGTATTTTGTCACGTGGTACTCCGAAGGTGCAAATTTTTGGCCCGAACAAATGCCCCCAAATTTCCGACTAAGCTCATCTTAGGCGGGAATTTCTGCTTGCCCCAGTTGTAGGCAGTTGGCTCTGCTTCAGCTGGCCTTGCTGGTTCTAGGAGAAGGCGTGATCTGTCCCCTCTCTTAGAAATTACTCCTGCAGAGAGTGGACCTCTGGTGGCAGACCTTTCTAAGTCTACCTCTTATTCTGCCCCCAGATCCGTTGATGAGGTTTCTGCTGAAGTGGTGCTCAAATTTCCTGAAGGCTTTGGTAAGTCTGCAGAGGATATGACTTTCCTGGATCATATGCTACTTCCTGGTCCCAGGTCTTTGCTAGAAGAAGGTTCTCTGAAGGAGTTGGACTTGGTTCGCAGATTGTTGGCGGAGGAATCTGGTTGTAGAGAAGAAGTGACTGGATGAGGAATTTCCTGTGGCGCCTGACCTGGATACTCTTTCTAATGTGGAGGCGGAGGATCTGATGGAGTCCGCTGATTTCTCATTGCTGATCAGGAGGCTGATGGGCAAGAGAGCGTGGACCAGCAGGATGTCGTTGATGACCCTGGGGGAGATTCTGTTGCTATTCATCAGAGACCCAGGTTTCTGCAGAAGAATCTGCTACAGTTCCGCCTCCACCAGAGGAGAATGTCCAGGCTGTGGACCAAGTTCTGCTGGAGTGATGTTACTCCTCCTTTGTTTTTGGCTTGTGAATCCTGCATGGCATGAACTTCCGATTTGTTAGTGTTTGCAAAAAATTCTGTAATGACTTCGCCTTTGCTCAGGGGAGCGAAGTGTGTTAGTATTTTGTAGCACTTCGTGCCTTAACAGAAGATCGTAATCGTTTGCTTTTGATCGTGGTTGTTTGCGTTTGATTGTAATCGTTTGTTGTAGTTTTGTCTAACTACCTTCTGTTGTATGCATGCCTTATGTTTGTATAGTCGACCTTTGATATAGTGGTGGCCTGGGGTTTAGTTTGCCCACTCAGTCGGAGGTGTCACGCTTTGCGTGGGTGCTAAGTGGCGCAGGAGACTGTAATGTCCCGGTTGTAGGCACTTAGTCACAGACGCACGCCCTCTGTAGAAATTGTACACTCCACCAGATTAGTCACCAACACTCAGTTTGAGAAAACTGACAAAAATTTGGCAAAGATAGGGAACACGATATTTGAAGACATATGTGGAAGCAAAAAATCGAATTTCGAAAATATATGGAGAGAGAAAATTAAATTTCGAAAATGTACGCAATAAGAAAATCAAACCTTAATGCCAAAGAAAATTGAATTTTGACGACACACGTAAAAAGGAAATCAAAATTTTATCTGATTTAAATATGCGGGAAAAAATTTGAATTTTGCTAAAAGAAAGAAAAGAAAACAGAAGAATGATAGGAAAATTTAAATACGTGTTTGCGAGGTTTGAAAAGATTAAACCTGGGTTCTGTTGGAGGTGCACCTGGCAGAATAGATGTCACGTTTCTGGCGGCTGTAGCCCATGTTTCTGGCGGCAGTGGCCCAGATTGCTGGCGGCTGTGGCCCACTCAGAAGAAGTATTTCTTTAGGTGTACGATGTTCCATGGCTTTTGGATGATCTTCCCCTCCATGGTCATAAGTCGGTAGGCTCCGTTCCCAACTACTTTCTCTATTTGATAGGGTCCTTCCCAATTGTAAGCGAACTTTCCTGCTCGTTGGTTCCTGGTGTTCTGGAAGACTTTTCTGAGGACTAGGTCTCCTTCCTGCAGGATTCTGACTCTGACATTCTTGTTGTAACTTCTGGCGACTGTTTGTCTGTAGGAGGCCATCCTTATTTGAGCATCGGTTCTGAGCTCATCTATAGTATCCAAGCTGCTTGCCATCTCTACCTGGTTCCTGTCTTCGGTTATGCATCCATATCTATGAGTAGGCACTCTCACCTCTGAAGGGATGACCGCCTCAGCACCAAAGACCAAACTGAAAGGTGTTTGTCCTGTAGCCACCTTGGGTGTAGTTCTGTCAGACCACAACACCAAGGGGAGTTCTTCTGCCCATCTGCCCCCTGCCTCCTCCAGCCTTCTCTTCAGGTTGTCTATCACAATTTTGTTGCTAGACTCCGCCTGACCATTAGACTGAGGGTTTATGGGGGTAGACTTGCTTAGTGTGATGTTCCACCTGGCGCAGTAGGCCTCCATCTTGTTGCCAATAAACTGGGATCCGTTGTCGCAGATGATCTCTGAAGGAATGCCAAACCTGCAGATAATGTTACGTTTTATGAAGGATATAACCTGCTTCTCAGTCACCTGAGGGAATGCTTCTGCTTCTATCCACTTGGAGAAGTAGTCGGTCATGGCCAACATAAAAACCTTGTTTCCTGGGGCTCTCGGTAGCTTGCCAACAATAATATCCATCCCCCATTTCATGAAGGGCCAAGGAGAAATTACTGGGTGCAACGGCTCTGCTGGCTGGTGATTGACCGGTGCATGTCTCTGGTAGGCATCAAATTTCTTAACATATTCCCTCGCGTCCTTGCGCATTGTCGGCCAATAGTAACCTTGGCGGAGTGCTTTGTTGGATAGACTCTTGACCCCTGCATGATTTCCACACTCACCACTGTGGAGGTCATGCATAACCACCTCTGCCTCCTGCTGACTTAGGCACCTCAAGTATGGTCCAGCAGCTGATCTTTTGAACATGACACCATCAATGAGGGTGTACCTGGACGCTTTCATTCTAAAACTCCGGGCTTCCTTCTTGTCTGCTGGCAGGATATGGTTTTGCAGCCATTCTTGGTAGGGTTTTCTCCAGTCTGGGATTCTTTCTTGTTCTGCTGAGGTGCTGCAGACTCCTGCCTCCTGCAGCCACTGCAATCCCTGGTCTGGTGAATTGTCCTCCTGCCTCAGCATCTGGTGTTCCTGTGTGCCTGTCTAAACTGCTGGCTCCAGTACATGGACAATGGGTATGGTGGAAACTACGCCTGGTTTGAAGGTTGCCCCCAGGGTGGCTAGGGCGTCTGCTTCCACGTTCTGGTCCCTAGGGACTTGGTTGATTGAGAAGGCTACGAACCTGAGGGAGAGCTCCTTTGCCACTTCAAGATAAGACACCATCTTGGAGTCCTTAGCTGCATACGAACCATTCATGTGATTGACTATTAGCTGGGAATCGCTGTAAGCCTCTAGGCGCTTGATTTTGAGGTCTAGAGCCAGCTGGAGATCCAAGATTAGAGCTTCGTATTCTGCCTCGTTGTTTGTTGTTCGGAACTCGCACCGTACTGCTTGGACTATGAGATCCCCCTGAGGAGACTTCAGAACTAATCCTGCTCCAGATCCTCGCATGTTGGAGGCGCCATCTACATTTAGCTTCCACACGTGTTCGCCTTTGTCCTCCTCAAGGAGGAGGATGTCTTTCCCTGCCTGTGTCTGCAGTGCTGGGCTGAAGTCGGATACGAAGTCTGCTAACGCTTGGGATTTTATCGCTGTTCTGGGGACAAATTTCAGGTCGAAGCCGCTCAAGTGTATAGACCACTTGGCCATTCTCCCTGATAACTCAGGTTTTCTCATAATAGTTTTTAGTGGATAATTTATTATTACGGAAATAACATGTGATTCAAAATAAGGTCAAAGTTTGTAAGATGCTGTAACAAGTGCAAGTACGAGTTTCTCAAGGGATGTGTACCTGGTCTCTGCAGGAAGCAGAGACTTACTAACATAATATACTGGGCATTGTGCTCCTTCGTGCTCACGTACTAATACCGCGCTGACTGCTACCTCGGTTACTGATAAATACAGGAAGAGTGGTTCTCCAGGTTCTGGTTTTGACAACAGAGGTGGGGTGCTGAGGTAGTGCTTCAGGTCGCTGAACGCCTTCTCGTGCTCTGCTGTCCAATCAAACCTTTGGGCCCTCTTCAGGATATCATAGAACAGCCGACATCTATCTGAAGACCTGGAGATAAATCTGCTCAGAGCAGCAATTCTTCCAGTCAGCCTTTGCACGTCTCTTTGCTTCTGTGGGGATTCCAGCTGGAGGATGGCCTTGATCTGCTCTGTGCTAGCTTCAATTCCCCTCTGGGTCACCATGTACCCCAGAAACTTCCCACATGACACTCCAAATGTGTACTTTGAAGGATTTAACTTCATCTTGTATTTCCTCAAGGTGTTGAAGGTATCCTCCAAGTGTGTTGTATGTTGCGAAGCTTGCTTTGACTTGACGACCATGTCGTCAATATATACCTCCATAGTGTCCCCAATCTGTCTCCTGAACATCTTGTTGACTAGTCTCTGGTAGGTGGAACCTGCATTCTTCAGACCAAAAAGCATTACATTGTAACAATATATACCTCTCTCAGACCTGGAGGCTGTCTTCTCCTGGTCTGCTGGATGCATCTTGATCTGGTTGTACCCACTCCATGCATCAAGAAAGGTTAGCATCTCGTGGCCTGCTGTAGCATCTACCATGGCATCTATATGTGGTAGGGGGAATGGATCTTTCGGGCATGCTTTGTTTAAGTCGGTGAAATCGACGCACACCCTCCACTTGCCATTCTTCTTTGGGACCACCACCACGTTAGATAACCACTCTGGGTACTTCACCTCCCTGATTTTTCCAGCAGCCAGCAGACTGTCCACCTCCTAATTTATGACTTGATTTCTCTCTGGAGCAAACTTCCTTCTCTTCTGCTGGACTGGTTTGTAGCTTGGGTCCACGCTTAGCCTGTGGTGATAACGCTCGGATCTATACCTACCATATCATCATGCGACCAAGCAAAACAATCCATGTTAGTTTTTAATAATTCAATGAGGTTTTGGCGGATATTACCTGTGCATTCTGATCCGATTAACACTTTTCGCTCTGGGTGTTGCTTGTCCAAGTTGACTTCATCCAAATCCGCCTGAGGTGGCTCTACGTACTCCTGCAGAGGCAGATGAAAGCTCTGTAATTGCTATGCTGGGGGGCTCGCCGTCTTCTTAAGGGCTACCCTGTAGCAATCCTTGGCCTCTCCTTGGTCTCCGTTGATCTTCTGCACTTCCCAGGGTGTAGGGAACTTCAGGCACTGGTGGTAGGTGGAGGTGATTGCCTTCATCTCATGAATCCAAGGCCTTCCTAGAATCACGTTGTAGGTGGAGGGTCCATCAATGACTAGGTACCGTACTTGCTTGTTTACTCCTCCGGCGTAGGTAGGAATGGTGATCTCTCCCAGAGAATGCTTGGTCTCACCACTAAAACCCACCAAGGGAACCGTCTTCCTCATTAGATCCTTCTCGCTAAACCCCATGTTCTGAAGAGTTTCCAGCATGATGAGGTTGACTGAACTCCCAGTGTCCACCAGAATCTTCTTCACGGTACAATTTCCTATGGAGAGAGTAATTATTAATGCGTCATGGTGTCTCTCTGGAGTAGCTTCTGCATCAGTTTCGTCAAAGGTGACAGCTGGAAGATCCTTGCAACTAATTCTGCAGGAGTGCTCTGGTCTGAGAAGCATGTCTCTTGGCTGCTGAGTAGGTCAGCCCGCATAATTCCGATCCTCCTGTTATCACATTGACAATTCTGGTACATATTGGAGGTGGAGAAGGCAATACCTGATCTGCTGCATTTATTCTGCTAGAGTTTCTGGACATGAGGTGATCCAGATTCCCCTGATCATACTGGAACTTAACCTCTCTCCTGAGCTGGACACACTCATCGGTATGGTGTCCGATATCGTCATGGAATTCGCACTTCTTGTTGGCGTCTCTTCGGTCATTGGTGTACTCCTGTCCCCTGGGCCACCTGACTCTGCGCCCTAACTCCCTCAGAGCCTTGAGCACCCCATCAAGGTTGGTAGAGAACCCATACTCACTTACTTTAGGTGGCAATCCTGGATTGTCCTTCCAGTCTTTCTCCTCGGAAATTTTGCTCACGTTCCTGTCATAGGGCTTTGATCTTTCACCCCTCTTTTCTGCTGGCGCCTTTCTGGTGACATAACCATACGCAGCCCTTCTGGGGCCTGAATCTTCTTCTAGCCTAATGGCTGCCATCGCCTTGGTCTGCACATCCTCTAATGTGGCACATGGGTACTTTGTGAGGTCTTTATAGAGGTCTGAATCCTGGTGGAGCCCTTGGCGGAAGGCTTCTATGGCGGTGGGCACATCACATCTGGGGATGGTGACTTTCTCCTTGTTGAATCTATTGAGGAAGTCACGTGTAGATTCTTCGAACTTCTGCACTACCCGATACAAATCACTGGTCTGCTTCTCTGGTTTTCTGCTGCTGGCGAACTGCTGGTTGAAGGCATTGACCAGGTCAGCGAAGGAGGTGATGCTTCGGTTAGGCAGACCGACGAACCAATGGAGGGCTGCTCCTAACAGAGTGGAGCCAAACCCTTTGCACATGCAGGCTTCCGCAGCGGCCCCGTAGCGGTCACCACCATCATCTTCTGTTTGTACTGGTTGATGTGATCTAGGGGGTCTGCAGTGCCATCATAAAGCGTCATGGCTGGTGGCATGAAGCCCTTGGGTACAGCAACACAGGCTAGATCGTCGATGAAGGGTGAATCTGCGAAGCTGTCCCTAGCTGCTCTCTCCAGGGGGCGTGGCATTCCAGGAATCTTGTTGATCAGGTCTCTCAATTCCTTCAATTCCTGGCGTTGCTGATCTGCTGTGCTGATTGTTCCTGCAAGAGAGTTAGAGACAGGAGGAGAAAATTTGAAAGGAGTACTCCCTGCATAAGGTCCTCCAGGGTGTTGACTACTAGGAGGAGGAGGTAAAGGTGCTGCTGCTGTCACGGATCTGGGCTGCCACTCTGACGCTTGCTGGTTGAGGGTAGGCGTTGTCCACATTCCTCCAGAGGGATGGTTGTTGGATAAGGTGGTCATCTCTGGTGGAGTTACAAATTGTCATCCTGGCGTCTGGTGGACAGGGGTGCCTGCAGAAGATAGTGAGTTAGTCTCTCGACTTTCGATGTTGGAGAGAAAGTTACCTGCGGTAGGAGATCTGCCGGGTGCGGGGCCATAGGTCAAGTAACCCAACCCTTGGGGTTCAATAACCGGGCTTGGTGGAGCCAATCCTAGCTCCAGTCTGGTGACCAACTCTGAAGGGACCTCTCTGGTGGTCTTCCTGCCAGCTGCTGATTCCCTACGGGTGCTGGGTTCTCCCCTAGGCATCAGAGGCAGCATCTCTGGTGACATCTGGAGCGATGCAACTGGGGTCTTGTCTGCTGCCGAGATCCGAGCCTTGATATCTTGGTTGTCCTTCTGCAGGGTTTCTACTGCTTGGCGTAGAGCATTGATTCCCTGGAGCATACTCTGCATCAGGTCTGGTGACCCCGCTCCACTGGAAGCTTCTTCTACGAATCCTCCTGGAGTCAAGGTTCTGGTTGGTACGCTTTCCTTCCTGGCCATGGAGGAGCTAGTGACCCCAGAGGTTTTAGGCGTCGGAGGGGGGCCTAGACACCGGCAACGTGGGTTTCACCGCTTGGCGGGTGGGAATACCCAAGGTGAGGGGTGTGAAAACCAGCTCTGCTGATCCTGGGGACAACCTTCCTCCAATGGGCTGAGTTAATGCTCTTTGACTGCTGGACGAACTTTGGCCGGATCCGGTCATGGTGACACGAGTTTGCTTCACGGTAGGGTTTGGCTTATAGGAAATGATCACTTTGCCCCGCGGTGGGCGCCAAATTGTTTTGGTAAAAAATATACCGGGTCTACGATTTAAGTTGCGGGTCAAAGCGATCGTCCTATAACTACGGGTTGGTGAAATCGAGACAAAAATAGAGAACGAGGAACAACGAAAGAAAATAACGACACACAAAGTTTGGTGACGCGGAAACCCGATGTGGGAAAAACCGCGGGGGGAGTCGGAATTCCACCAAAATTTTACTATGAATGGAGGAAGAATGAGGAAAAGAATACAAATATAAGTAATTTTTGCTATAGCTTGGACTATGATTGCTTGCTATTACGTTTACTTGAGATGGTGTGCTTGAATGCCCCTCTCCTCTTCCTCTCTTTCCTTTATATATGGCACCCTCCTCCTCTGGTGTCTTTATGGCCCCTTTAATATGGAGCAATTATTGCTCTTCAATGCCAAATGACCGTTATGGCTGTTACAGTCAACTCCTTATTCTCCTCCTTCCTTTTATGTTGCTGCTGACCATTGCCTTTCTTATCCACCAGAATCTTTTCATTTAATCCCTTCTTAATTACTTGAGATTTGGCCCTTTAACTCTCCTCAGCTGTTACAATCTTCTTCTGGATTCTCTCCTGGTCAGCAGGAGAGTTTCCTGTTTTGTAGGAGTGTTTGTTGCCTCCTTCTCTCTTGGTGTGGGCTGAATTTTACCTTTCATGTGTTGGGCCTTCTTGACTAAGTGGACCATCGTTTTATTTGTCTCATGCTTCATTTGACCCATTATTGTGTTTTGTCCCGGGTTTGTTTGGTTTGACGTCTTCCGATTATTTTGACCTCCGTCTTTTAGTCTCTGACCTTGACTTTTCATCCGTGGACCGTGGACCCTTACGTTGTTGACTTTTGACTTCTGACCTTTTGACCGTCCACTCGTATTTTGTCACGTGGTACTCCGAAGGTGCAAATTTTTGGCCCGAACAGTTCCTACAACACCCAAATAAAACACCAGCAAATATATATGAGCCTAATGAGCCTAACTTGTTTAGTTTGAACAGAAATCAGTTTAGACATTGTTAATGTTGATTTGGTTTGTTATTTGTTAAGATTCAAGGTTGCATCAGATTTATAGCAATCAGAAATCTGCAGATTTTCTTCAACAATTTTTTCCCTTTTTTCTCTCAATTTACGGTGGTTTCTGTCAGCCTGAGCTTCAAAAGAGTTCATCTTATTGCTTTTTGTAGCTCTCAGTGATGAAATCATTTTAAAAAAATTTACCTGGCTCATTCATTTCTTAGGTATTCACCATTTCATAAGGCTGCAATGTTCTGAGTTACGGGGTTTATGTGTGAGTGTACCAGTTCACCTTTGTTCTTTCCGTGGTGTAAAAAGGAGCCACGAGGGCAAATATAATGTTGATCAGATTCGAGCTCAGGTCATGTGTATCACTCTTCATGGCTTCACCGGCTAGCTTAATTGATACTCCGTATCTGACTATCTGTTATGTAACAATTTACTTAAAGCAACACAATCCTTTTTTTTCCTTTTTCCGAGTATTGTATGACCTTATGAGAACAGTATCTGTTTCACATCTGTGGCCTCTGATTGATTATATTCTATAGTTTATTATGCTGATTTTGACTGTACTGATAGTTGAAGTGGCAGAAGCCTATTTAGTAAAACTACCCTTATACTGCCTTCAATAGGTCAATTAGTTATTTGATGTACACAATTTTCCACACAAATTAACTGATTGTTTTACTTTTACAAATCATCAACAAATAATAGCAAAACACATGTAACCACGATTCGAAGTAATCCCCTTTCCTGGGTTACTTTGCCTTCTTTTCTGTTGCTTTCTGTTCTTGATTATTATCCACTCTTCTTGGTGGGAGTATTGACGTACATGTTCCCTACTTTTCGGAAATTGGAAGAAGGGCAACTTGATTTCAGTCCTTTCTCAACTAATGGTTTCCATTGCGTTTGTTTTTCCGCCATTCCCATGGCTCTTCGGGGTTTCTTGTGGCCCATAGTCCAATCCGTTTTGCCCGCGCTTCTTTTTCCCACTATGTTGATTATCATTTGTTAGTTTATAGAAGAGGGGTTCATTGATGTCAAATTATCAGGTGCAGTAATTTGCTTACATTGGCCAAATCTGTCCGGCGGTCATAAGCTGCGTAATGCCATGCGAGTCCTTTCTTGAGCATTATTTCCTGGTGTTGAAAATTAACATAGTCTAGAGTTGAAAAGTCATACAAAATGAACAGACCAGTAGGATTTTTTTTAGAAGGACGAGATGGGCGCAATTCAAAAGAGCATACAAATATTACTAGGGCAAGGACACTGTTTACGAGGAAAGGCCTGAGTAGAGCCAGAAAAATTGACCCTACTGAAGTGGCGTGATGATAACACAGTAAACTCAAAAAGGTCCAAACCCGAATGACCGGACCTGATCGTAAGTGTATGATATACCCAAAATGGAATATTCCAGACTGACCTAACATCGTCTGATCAGAATGACCGACCCATCTGGAATGTCTACACTTGTGGCTGAACTATGCACGTTGTAATAGAAATAGGATGAAGAGAAAAAGTATGTACCTGCGCAAATATGCCATTGCAGTAAATGTCTCCTACACAACGACCATAACGATCATCTCCATAGACAAGAACCCGTAAGCATTTTCCTTGAAGGAGATTAGCCAGCTCCTCCTTTGCCTGCTGTCCGTGAGGCATTGCGCTTTCTGGTGCATCTATTCCCCTGAATTCCTCCCATGGACATTAAAATTTGGTATAAAGAACTGCAGATGTTCTGAAAGGAGGAAAATCATGACTTTTCTCATACCTTAGTCTAATGCGGTATTTTCGAGCTAGAACCTCCTCATCATGGACATTAATGACCCTGAAACAGTAAGTGTAATACATGAAGTCCTAAAAAGTGATTGGATAGTTTTCAGCTACAGTGAGCTTTACACAAGCAGGAGTCAAACTAACCTGTAATTCTGATCAATTATTGTTTTGTGGAGTGCATCTGCCTTGACATAATCTCTGACAGCACGTGCCTTTGCTCTTTCCACTGCTGCAACCTGTATTTCTCTAGGAACTGAAGACGCTTCTCGAGGATCTTTGGTACTTACATATACAGTAACAGTATCTCCATCTGCCACTGCTTTAACATCCACCTATACACATCCATTATATGTCATTCTTATGCCTGTTTTCAGGTCAAACCTGGCAGCTTAACAAACAAGACAGAGCCAATATATAATACGAAAGAGTGTTGATCTTACAGGAAGGGTATGGAGTTCATACTTCACACCATCTGGTAGTGAAGAAGGCACCCCAGTTGGGGCTGTGACGAGTGTTTCTGGATGAGGAAGACCATAGAAGGCCAGCAAGCCCTATAGAGAGTAACCGGAATTAGACTTTGACCTTCTCATTATACCGATGCATGGAATCAAGACACACTATGATGAGGTAAAGCAATTCCTCACTAAACAGGCTACAGCTTTCATTTTTATCATCAAAAGAACAATCGGTTGATAACATTTCTTTATGTAATTTTCATAATGATTAATCATTAGGAAGCAACCTGGCCTCTTTGTGTTTCCAAATTCCATTATAAACTGTTTACCTAGCCATAGGTGGGAGTCTTCAACGCAGTAGGATAATGTTGTTGAATATGTCTACTTTAAAAGTAAGCCTACTTTAGAAAAGCGAAGAGAAAAAGAAGTAATATATATAGTGCTTTTTTTGTGTGTTAATTACATCAACGTCTGCTTTCTGGTGCCTTTTCAAGGTCTGAACGATGAGCCTTGCAGCGTCTTCAGGGCTTTTTGGTGGGGGCTTTGCTTCTTTCCACGCGGGTATAAGTTTCTTATACCTGATGCATCATAGGATAAATGTACTGTAAGAAATTTGTTTGTGCTGTACGTTTTATATGTGATCATTAAGCTTTGTGATTAAAACTTTGGCATGACAATTGCATCCTAGGATGGGTAAGATTTCAATTTTTTGGCTGAAGCATTGAAAGACTTACTTTTGACCATGAAGAACATCAAATTATCAAGATATATATTTTCCATATTTTTATGGCAGAGCCTAACTGATCTTAAGGCTACAGAGCTTAAACCAGACAATTTGACTTCAATTTAGGACTAGATTTTGATCAAAGGATCCTAGATCCAATATTGATTGTGTTCTAACAGTCAAGATGATAATCTTAGGTAAATACACGTACCAGTTCGCCTGAGCTTTCTTGGAGGATACAACATGCTTACTGAGTCCATCAGGCACCTGAAAAAAAAAAGGTTCAAAAATACTACTTGGCTTGCTCAACTGAAACTTGTATACAGGAAACTGAAATTCTGGAAAAAACGTTCCAAGAATAAAACCTGGGACGTGGCTTCAAAGTTAAGGAGATCACGGGCAAAGGCGGAGACACCGGCGTTTTGGGCAGAAATGCCGTGATGACCATATTCGCCGGATTCTGTTGTGCTAGGCTGGCAACAGTTTTTGTACAAATATCTCAAGGCATTTCCCATCTTTGGTTAGTTTTCTTTGTTTGGCTAATAATAATAATTGCACTGTGTTTGTTAATATTATATTGAAGTAGGAGATCAGAAAAAGTTGTCACCTTTGAGGAGAAAGCAAGGAAGAAGCAAAGTAAAGACTAAGGAGGAGAATTGGGTTGGATATAGATTTTGATTGGTGGGAAGAAAAGTATCTGAAGTGGATGGCAGGTTTATTATACTAAAGTACTAGCATGAAGAATTGTTAGATGATTGGGGAGAGACATGTGTGTCTGTCCATATGTCACTGCTTGTTTGCTTTTTACGGCTTCTACCCCTTGGCCGACGAAGAGCTGTTAGCTTGTCACCTCATCTTACTGCGGTTGTTAAATTTGTTGCTCATTCACACTATTATGCAGATTCTTGTTTGTGGTTGTTACTCCCTGCATTTGCCTTATCTAACCATGTGATAGTTTATAACAAGGATCGGATCTCCAACCTAAAGTGCGAATTCGGAATTCAGATATCCATATCCTATCCAATGATAATCGGATCGTATGTGGATAACGGATATCTATATTTCGGAATTAATTTGACTGATTAATTTCAAAACCGGAGTATATCTTATTCACCATCTTACACGATAATTATCTATTATTTTGCTACTATAGTAATCTAGACATAAAACTTACATACTCAGAGTATTAACATTCTCCCTCCTAATATGAGTATTCTTCCCATATTGGTATTTCACCAAAAATAAATTAAATAAAGCAAGAGAGATGAATAAAATAAGAATAGATTAAATAACTTAAGTAAAGTGTAGTGGAATTGATGAATCCTTAATTACATAAGTGGACCACTTGCCCAATGATTGTTTTTTTACAAAACACTCGTGTAAGCCCAAAATTACGCAGACAATATTTCCAGACGTTCTACATACGCGGCTTTTACATGACGACTTTGCACCCAATAAAAAAATTAAACCGTGAGTACATAAACTCGCTTTTATATAGCATTGGTCTTCGATTTTTCGATACTTCAGATTGCATTTTCTCTTATTTTTCATCGACTTTTCTTGTAACTACCCGACCTTGCAAAGTAAACTGAATATGCTGAAATGCCAAATATATTTTTTGGCACCAAACAAGTTGAATGTGGCGCCACAAATGTGCGCACGAAATAAATTCAGCCAAAGTTTCACACTACACAGAATTGTGCCAAGTTCAGTGTGCCAATTTATTTTAAAAACTTGTCAACTCCATTATAAATGCATTGCAAACATTAAATGAACAACATACCCCAACCACAATACAACATTTACGTACTCCACCATTTAATGCAACCAGAAAAATAAATCACCATGAGACACAACAACTTATCCAATGACCAAAGGAGTAAAATAGTTGTAAATATACTCGAAAAACAACGTAGTGGGTAAACCGAAATGGGGAATCATAGCGAAGGTTGCAGCAGAGTTTCATGTTTGTCGAAAAATTGTTTCATAAATCTGGAATATTGCCAAATGGCAGCGAGACAACGGCCTTGCCATTAATGTGAATAGTAAGTTAAAAGGCAAGGCTGGTCCTAAAAAGATTACCTTTGATGCCGAAATATTTTAGGGATTAACCTGAAGGACAAAACAACCCAACGTCGGGTTGCAGCAGCTATGGGGGTTAGTCAGAGACCGGTTTCAAAGTGACGCAGGAAATGTCAGCTGTATGCCCAAGTCATACACGCATCAGCCCAGGAGTTGCAACCAATCCTATCGCCCATACTGTTTACATAATGGGGGGATGGACATCCTAGGGACATTCACCGTCACCAACAGAAGCAGAAAGTTCCTGATAGTTGCAATCGACTACTTCACAAAGTGGATCGAGGTAGTGGTCGTGCCTAACATAACCGAGTCGGCGGTCCGGAAGGTCATATGGCAAAACATCTTAACATGCTATGGCCTTCCCAAGGTTCTGGTATTCGATCATGACCGGTAGTTCGACAACTACTCGTTGAGAGACTGATTGGAGGGGTACGGAGTGTCGGTGGCCTACTCGACTGTTTGCCATCCCCAAACCAACGTCAGACCGAGGCTGCAAACAAATAGATACTCAACTGTTTGAAGAAGATGGTTGACGACCTTAAAGGAAGGTCGACTGACAAGCTCCCCAACGTCCTCTGGTCCATCCGAACGACCCGAAAAGAGTCCATTGGGTAGACATCCTTTGTGATGGTCTGAGGGGCCGAAGCACTACTACCCATCGAAGCGCGGGTCCCTACCCTCAGATCACATATGTTCAACAGGGTAGGCAATGAAGATGTTATGACTGAGGCCCTCGACTTAGTAGGAGAATTAAGAGAAATGACATGTGCTAATATAGAGGCATATCAGCAAAGAATGAGGAAAGCCTGGCCTATAATAGGAGAGTGAGCGAGCGGAATTTCCAGATATGCGAACTAGTCTTAAGGAAAACCCAAGCAGTGGGCAACGCCCGGGAGCATGACAAGTTATGCGCCAACTGGGAAGGCCCTTACCAGGTCACTCAAATTCTAGGCCATGGAACCTACAAACTCGCTAATCTGGACGGACAGGAGTTAGTTACACATTGGAACATTGATACACTTAAGAAGTATTGCGCCTAGTAGGACACTGAGCCCCGGGTAAAGTTTTTATTGCCAATTTTCATTTTTCCTTTCCTTAAAAGCGGAAGACGATCAAGCATCATGTCGACGACTCTGCACAAACTTGTAATGAAGGAATGTATAATGAAGAATCTCGTTTTTTCGTACTCATCACTTCTTCTCTACAATCATAAGCAATGAGAAGGAGGTAATATAGGGGGAGCCCCTATTACTAAAACAGGTGATAATGGTCACCCCAACGCCGAACGAACAAGGCCTAATGAATACTTGGCCTTGTAAAAAAAATGTCCTTCTGCCTACCTCCAGACAGGCAGGGGGCACGGCCCCTGAACTTTGACCAAAGTCCAAGGATGGGTCGGGCATCAAAGCCGAACGAACAAGGCCTAATGAGTACTTGGTCTTGTATAAAAAAACAAAGTCCTTCGACCTACATCCAAGCGGGGGCACGACCCCTGGACTTCGACCAAAATCAAAGTATGGGTCAGGCATCAAAGCCGAACGAACAAGGCCTAATGAATACTTAACCTTGTATAAAAAACAAAGTCCTTCTGCCAACCTCCCGACAGGTAGGGGGAACAGCCCCTGGACTTTGATTGAAGTTCAAGGAGGGGTCGGGCATCAAAGCCGAACGAACAGGGCCTAATGAATACTTGGCCTTGTATAAAAAACAAAGTCCTTCAGCTTACCTCCAGGCAGGCAGGGGGCACGGCCCTAGACTTCGACCAAAGTCCAAGGATGGGCCGAACATTAGTGTCGAATGAATAAGGCCTAATGAATACTTGACCTTATATAAAAAGATAAGTCCTTCTGCCTATCACCAGGCAGGCAGGGGGCAAGGCCCCTGGACTCCAACCAGAGTCCAAGAATGGGTCGGGTATCAAGGTCGAACGAACAAGGCCTAATGAATACTTGGGCTTGTATAAAAACAAAGTTCTTCTGCCTACCATCGGGCAGGTAAGGGGCACGGCCTTGCACAGAAACAAGGTCTTTCCGCCTACTTCCAAGTAAGCAGGGGGCATAGCCTTAAACCCCGACCACAATTCAAGGATGGGCCAACAGAATACATGAGTAAAACAAGCGTGAAAAGGAAAAGCAAACAAAGAAAAATATCCATACAAACTAAGAGAAAAAAGGTCACAAAATTCAACAAAGTAAAGGAGTAAAAACAAGATACATATCCGGCAGCCAACCATACACGGATTCGACGCGCACAAAACTCGAATAAAAGCAAGGAAAATATGAAGGGTGCTGAAAATGGGCTCGGGACCTCATCTGCCGGGCCAAAGCTAGCAGTGTCTAGGCGCTTAGATGGATAGGGACATGAACCCTGAGAGAACGACTCCCCTAGCTCCTATGCTCAGGAAACCCCGTCGGGCACCTCGCCGGCCGGGGCTGACGCCTGACCACCTAGCGCTTTCTGAGCTCTGTCCTTCACCCTAGTGTAGACACCCACATTTGTAACTGATGGCTTTGGAGCGTCCGACAAACACCCGATGATGATCGGCTGCAACGCGACACGATTTTACGATGTTTCAGATGATTTTTCTATAGAACAGATCAAATAATTACTCAAAAATTTATTTCAACATCTAGACGGTCTTAATCGAGTCGTTCCGGTCGCGTCAACACTAATTAGAGTCAATTCCGACTACGGGGCCCCGAATCGGTTCCGAAATGCAAAGTCAAATCCGAGTTGAACCTCGGAACCTAAACCGAACCCGAGGGCAAGCCCATGCACGCGTCTAGAAACCTTAGGGAGCAATGCATCGCATTAAAATATCTTGAGATTACGTATCTCTCCGTTTTGGAAAGTTTTCCAAATATTGACCTTGAAAACTCAGCCGCAGCTGCTGTCGCACCTCAGAATTGAATCGCACAAACCCTTGTGCCTCATAATCAAGGTGCACGAGGTGTCACGCGTATGGGCTCGAATCCACCCTTGAGACAACTATATATACCCCCTCCTCTCGACCATTCGACACACAACATTCACGGATCTCACGAGTTCATTAACTCCTTAGTCTGCGAATAAATCGTTCCCTTCGATTTCTCCTGAGTTCATAATTCGTATGAGATTGAAAAGGGCTTCGAATAAACAAAGAATCCTTATTCTTTGTAGTCAAATATTTCTCGAGCATACTACTCGAAACCTCGTTGAAATTACCGCATGCCACAGTATTGAAGACAAATGGGTCGAATTAATCTGGTTCCTATTGGAATTAATTCAAAGCATTCCTAGGCTCGTCGAGATCGCCTATGCCGAAATGACCATCACTAGGTTGTCACTCTATGCACACTTTATCGCTTTTGTTTAAATAAGAGTTGAGCTAGGCGGGTGCACTCTATCCAATTAGCTCAAACATGTGCCTTATTGTCCGCCCAATCAACACGTACACCTGCAGTTTCCATTCCAGGTATGGTGTGCAAACCTTTATCCTGCTTGGTTCCCGTCGCAGTGCATCTTTGACCGACCCTATAGGCAAAACCGTCCAAAATATGTAACGACTAAAAATTCAACCCAAAATTACTAAAACAGTTAAATCCGAGTAGTCGTAATGGACCCGTTCTTTATCGTCTATACATCGTATTTCGTTTAGTGTACATTCTGAGGTGCAATCCTCCTAACATGGTTTAATTATGTTCTCGCATCTTTACCGCTTTCTTTGCATGATTTGCCGCTTTTATGACCTTAATTGCATGCTAAATCACCTAATCGGAAGCTTAAACATAAACAACCAACACTAATCAAACACACAAATAAACCCAAAAACCGCGTCTAAACCCAAACACTCAGAACTAGAGCGCACAGCCTCTTGCGCCTGAACACTGAGACACAAGGGTGGTCGCGCGCGCCTCTTTTCTGTGAGCGTTTCTGTGTTTGATCAATTTAATCAAAACGAGCAGTGGTCTGGTCCTATATTACTCCAGGCGCTCAACCTGTCACGTCTCAGGATCCGCACGCACAAGGTCATACAGTTGATTCCTGAACCGCATGGCTTGTCGTGTCTCTATTAATGCCACATAGACGCACTTTAAGTAGAATACTAGGTAAGGTATATAATGAGATCCATCTAATATCTGTATTATCACGTTAAAATTGATTTGCTAATACGTATAATAACTAGTACTCTCTACTCTCCTACGTGCACCTTTACATGGCTTGCCTGTCATGCGAAATTGCATGCAAAGAATGTAAAAACACTTACTTCGACAACATACTTGCTACTAAATCAACCGGCATAGCAAAGGCATAGGGTTAAAATAATTGGTTGTATGGACATGACGTAGGTCCACCCCGATGCGGCCACGCGCGGGTTTGGGGAGGCGAATGAATCTCCATATGAGAATGGATCGAATTGAAATTTAAATCGAAGTGGAGTCGCCACCGAACTTTGTAGGAGTTCGGGCCCGTTCGAACCCACTCTATGTCGTAGTGGGTCGTATACAGAATACGGTCCATTTCCGATGTCAGAGTTTATTGGGCTCGTCCCTTTGCATTTGATACCGATACCGACGTTATCGGATACCGTGTATTGAATGACTCTCGTGCGCCAACGGTTTCGGGCATCCGGAAACCGAGGTTCTGAGTAAGGGGTGAGGGTACGTGTTGGGAAGCCCACCAAGGACACCCAACCCCGCCCGCACGTTGGCGGCCTCTACTAAGATATCGAGTGACTTTCTATTACGCGCGTTAGTTGAACGATGAAAATGTTATGCAAACAGTGTTTTACCCTAAGCATGCGAGAATTGAAAGGGTTTCTATGTCGATTTAATGCAACTAATTCTAACGTCGAAGTTAAATTTAGTATGCGAAGGTTCATTTTAGTACAATAAAATAAACAAAGAGAATCAACAAGAAAATAACAAACTCTTTAGTAACGGTATAACGATAATAACGGTTTGTAGAATGATACAATATGGAATGACGTAAATAAGATGATGCATGGTTTTGAAAAAGTGATGTTTCGCGTGATTGATTTGACACCTGTTGACCTAAGTCACAAAAAAAACGAATGGCCTTGTAGGACTCACGGCTTGACATGATAAAGGGGCCACTCGACCGAGTCATTGAGGGACTCGACCGAGTGGACCTCTGGAAAGGCTTCTGTCCGGATTTCGAGACGTCACTCGACCGAGTTATGAGGGAACTCGACCGAGTGCACGACCACTCGATCGAGTCATGGCGAGACTCGACCGAGTGGTTGTCAAAATAGCATTCTGTCTCGTTTTTGGGGTGCCACTCGACCGAGTGAGCTAGGCACTCGATCGAGTGCCCCCTGTTGCAATTTGTTATCGATTTTGAAATTGCCTTTGATTTTGATAATTTCATGACTTTGTTGAATCGGGCGTAAATATTATGGATTTATGCTCGATTCATATGTATCATACTCGTCATATTCGACGTTCGATTATTGAATCGATATTGAATATTAGAGCGGAACTAAAAAAAGAAATTGCTATAAGTCGTTTAAGTTAACTAAAACGATATAAATTTTCCTCCGCGTTTATAGTGTCGCATTCTTATCGAATTAATGACATCTATTTTAAGCATCAACGGAAAATTGTATTAGCTAAAATATTTGACTAAATCGTTTAGATTTGACATCCAATTTATGAATTAGTATCGAATCCAACCGGTTGACACTTTGCTCGAATTGAAAGACTTGATTCCCTCGGCTTCCCGACATCGTAATGAATCCCTAGGGATTATGTGATGTTGGATCCGCGTCAACGGGTTTCGACCCTTATTAAAGAAAAAAGTACTTGTTTTGAAAATAGTTTTGAGAATCGATGAAATATGCGATGAATGACGAAATAAGAAAATTATGGTTGAAGTTAATTTGCCTCAACAATCAAGTGATCAGGGTGATGGGATAAGCGACCGGCAACGCTGAGTGCAATACTCTTGTATATTCGGGTTTCCTTATCCCATCATCACTCACGCTCAACACGAATCGACGAATATTTTAGTATTTTATACTAGTTATATTATCGGTATTATAGATGCGATGATAAAATAAAAAAACGAAAAAGAGATGATAAAGACGACGAGAGAGGGAATAAGAAAGGAAAACGGGTTTTGCACCCTCAACCTACATGTTCTTTTTCTCGTACGGGACTCGTAGTTGTGGCTTGCACGTGAGTATCGAGATGTAAGTTAAGTTGTGGTGATTAGGGTTCGGATTCCTAAATGCTAGGGTTAGGGTTTTGGATGTATGTAGATTAGTGTAGGATAGGGTTGAATAGGTTTTTTGAAAAAATGTATGTAAAGATTAGGGTCGAAAAAGGATGTCAAAAGTGTGTGCATGAGGATGTTTATATAGGCAAAGCTATATATATATATATATATATATATATATATATATATATATATATATATATATATATATATATATATATATATATATATATATATTGTTCCGGTATGGAAACGGGTCCTTGACCTTGGGCTTCGCGGTTCTCCTCGGCTCCGGATGCGTGCCGACGGTGATCCTGCAAGGTGAACTCCGGGCCCGGGGGAACCTCCGGGGCGGAGCCTCCGACGCTCAAGTCAGTAAAATATATGAATGAATATAGATATTTTGGGAGATAAGGGAGGTAGAGAGATAATAGGGAGGAATATGTATGTCTTGGTTGTCCCCCTTTTCCCCTCACCCTAAGTGGGGTATTTATAGGGGAAAGGATGTAGTAGGGTGATGTCACCCATAACATTAGCATGGTGATCAATAGAGAAGTCTCTGATTTTTCTGATTGCAGGTATATCGCTTCGGATTTTTCTGATTTTCTTGATTTCGATTTTTTTGATTTTTCTTGATTTTTGATTTTTTTTTTCCTCGCGATTTTCCCGCTGCAGTGGGCAATCGATCGAGTCACCCCGACACTCGATCGAGTGCCTTCGTAAAAGCCCCCTGTTTCTGCTTCAGAGGTATCACTCGATCGAGTGACCCCTAGGCACTCGGTCGAGTGCCCTTAGGCGGACGCCTGTTTCATCCCGGGAACTCATATTTTCGCTTCCTTTCCAAATTTGGCTATATGAGAGGTTATCAGTGATAGATCCTCCACTTGACGCGAGCAACTATCGTCATAATCAGGTGATGACGAGGAGGCGGGCTATTGACTTTTCTCGCCAGATTACTCAGAAGTATTGGGATGAGGTGTTGTCTTTTCACATTGGTCCGTTGATCCGATGGGTAGTGCCGTGGTGTCCCATCTATGTTTGGACAGGCTTGGACCCGAGGGACAAAGCTCGTTATCAGGTAATCTTGTCTTTCAGGCAGACAGTCCATCTCTACCCGGATCGCATACTAAGGCAGTATGGTTGGACCCAAAGAATCCCTGAAATTGAAGCAATTGTGAGTGAATCTACCCAACTGACGGATGTGATGTGCGATACTTGGATGCAAAGATGGTATACCCAGCACACTTGGCCCATCCCCAAATCTCTTCATTCAATCTGGGTTTCAGATTCTTATGTGAAGTGGACCAAAGCTGATTCCGCAAAGGCCCGAGCTGCTTTGAAGGTTGACGAAGCTTTCGACCTGCTGCGAAGGGAGCAAGTTAAAGACAATAAGGGCTTCTTCGACGAAGGTGATACCCCGGCTACTCTGGTCCGTCTAATGTCAGGTCAGAGAACGAAATAAGACTAAGACTCAAGGCGAAGGGTCTAGTGCTAGAGGTGCGCGGGGGAAAGTGGGCCCCAGACTGACTTGGAAAGGAGACTTGGCCCAAGACTAGCAGTGCAGGACCGACTTGGCCCGCGAGACAGGCTGCCTGAACATGTGCGGGCTCGACTTGGACCAAAGACGATAGCAGAAGACCCGTTGTCAAAGAAACGAGTTCGAGCTAAGGAGGTTCCCCTCGTGATTTGGGAACACTCGCCCCCGCCCCGGCGACCTTGGGCTCCACGCGAACCAAAGGACAAAGGGAAGGGCAAGATGCACGAATATTAGCCTCCTTTGTTTTATTATTTAAATATTAATATTACTATTTTTTAATAAAAGACATATTAGTGAATACCGTTCCCGTCTTTTCGTTTATTGCATTGGTTGTACCCTTTTGAGGGGTTGCCTACGTATCCACAATTAGCGGAATCAAACCAAACGTAGTTCAAAATTAGATTTTTTTTTGCAATTTTTCGAAATACACCCAGACTATTAGTGCGAGATGTGCGACTGTAGGATGAATAATCCTAACTCATTGACTTGTCTATAATTTTTGAAAATTTATAAAAAGACGAATTTTTATGAACTTTTGCAAATGACATTGAGATAGGGTTTATGGGTAATAGCGCTTCAGCTGGTCCAAATTGGTTGGGTTGACGAATTCATTCCCGTCCAAGTCTGTCAGCATCACCGCTCCTCCTGATAAGACCTTCTTTACCATATACGGCCCGGCCCAATTGGGTTTGAATTTTCCTCTTGGGTCAACCGGTAGTAGGGCCCGTACGAACTTTAGAACTAGATCCCCTTCCTTGATGTTTCTGGGCCTAACTCTTTTGTTGAAGGCCCGTTGGATCCTCTTTTGATATATTTGGATGTTGTTGAGGGCCCGGGACCGCCGTTCGTCCAAAAGAACTAGCGAATCGTATTGTCTTAGACCCAATCTGCTTCCGGTACTTGGCTTTCAAGTAAAATCCTGAGGGATGGCACTTCTAGCTCAACCAGTTGGACCGCTTCCATTCCATATGTCAAATAATATGGAGTAGCTCCGGTTGCGGTGCGAATTGACGTCCGATACCCCCCAAAGGGCAAAAGGTATTTTGTCGGGCCAATCCCGGTAATTCTCAGCCATCTTTTTAAGTATGGTGACAATCATTTTATTGGCCGCCTCTACCGCTCCATTAGTTTGGGGACGGTAAGGCGAGGATGTATGCCTTTGAATTTTATATTTTGCCAGCAACGCGGCAGTTTCAGCTTGAAAGTGGGTCCCGTGATCACTGATAAACTCGTGTGGGATCCCATTTCGGCATATGATCTTATTCTGGATAAATTTGGCCACGTGCTTGGCGTTCAAGACACGATACGACTCGGCTTCGACCCATTTGGTGAAATAGTCGATGGCCACTAAAATGAAGCAATGACCTCCCGTCCCGGAAGGGTGTACCTTTCCAATTATGTCAATGCCCCATGTCGAAAATGGCCACGGAGACGTCATGGTGTATAGCAGAGATGACGGCATATGTTGTACATTGGCAAAGATCTGACAGTTATGGCAGTGTTTGACATATGACTGACAGTCCGTTTCCATGGTGTTCCAATAATATCCGAGCCTCATGATTTTCCGGGCTAACATATGGGCATTCATATGTGGGCCATTACCATCGTGTACCTCGGACATAACCTTTTCGGCCTGTACTTTATCGATACACAGGAGGAGAGCCCCCTGTGCCGTCTTTTTGTATAACTGCCCGTCGTCCGTACGAATAAATTGGGTTGCCAATCTTCGCAGGGCTTTCTTGGCCCGGTTTTCAGTTCCCGGGGGATACTCTCCCGTTGTCAAGTAGGTTAGGACGACTTGATACCAAGGTTCTGGGTCGGTTATTTCGATATCCTGGATGGCGTGGATATGGTCCGGCTCGGACCGTCTTTCAACGCAGATTGGCATGCTAGTTAGATGCTCCGGGATGTTCAATAAAGATGCTAATTTGGAAAGCGCATCTGCGAATTGGTTTTCTTCCCGGGGCAGGTAGATATATTCCACCTTCTGGAATTGTTTCTCTAGAACCCTTACTCGTGCTTGGTAAGCCACGAGATTGGTGTTCAGAGTTTTCCATTTTTGGAGCACTTGGTTGATGACCAGTGATGAGTCACCGTGGACCTGGAGATTCGTTACTCCTAAATCAACGACGGCTTGCAACCCGTGAATGCATGTTTCAAATTCGGCTGCGTTGTTGGTAACATCAAAGTCCAATTTGATGGATAACGGGGTATGTTCCCCTTGTGGTGAGATTAACATAATTCCGACCCCGAATCCTCGAAAGTTGGATGCCCCATCAAAATACAAATCCCATGTTTTGGTGTCAGTATGGAATATGTCTTCATCAGGAAAGGCCCAAGTATCGGTGTGGCCCTCTTCGAATATTAGACTATCGGCAAGGAATTTTGCCACTACCCGGCCCTTGATGGCTTTTAATGGTACGAACTGGAGGTCAAACTCTGGTAGCATCAAAGTCCATCTGGACATCCAGCCGTTAAGAATGGGCTTTTCAAACAAGTACTTGATAGGATCCATTTTGGATAGAACATGGACTTCGTGGCTAAGCATATAGTGTCGGAGCTTTTTAGTGGCCCAAACCAAAGGTAGGCACGTTTTCTCGAGCATTGTGTACTTGCACTCGTATTCCAAGAACTTTTTACTGATGTAGTAAATAGCCCGTTCTTCCGAATCGACTGTCTGGGCCAGCATAGCCGCCATGGCTGTCTCAGTCGTTGTTAGGTATAACGACAAAGGAAAACCGGGTTGAGGTGTCATTAATACCGGCGGTGCAGACATGATCTCCTTGATTTTATCGAAAGCTGCTTGACATTTATCGTCCCATAGTATCCGTTCTCTGATCTTCAGTTTTTTGAAAATGGGCTCACATACCATGGTTAGCTTTGAAATGAATCGGCTGATATATTGGACTTTCCCGAGAAACCCCCTTATTTTTTTTTCGGTTTTGGGCGGCTGCATCTCGGTAATGGCCTTGATTTTAGCTGGGTCGGCCTCGATGCCGCATTGGCTAACGATATGGCCAAGTAATTTGCCTGATGTTACCCCGAAACTGCATTTTTGAGGGTTTAGCCTCATGTTGTATTTGCGTAGTCGGGTAAAGAATTTTCTTAGGGCCGCAATGTGCCCACTTCGGTCTTTGGACTTCACAACCATATCGTCCACATAAACCTCCACTTCCTTACGCATCATGTCATGTAATAAAGTAGTGGCGGTTCGTTGATAAGTGGCCCCGGTATTGATGAGCCCAAATGGCATAACGGTGTAACAGTAAGTACCCCAAGGTGTAATGAAGGTGGTCTTACTCATGTCTTCTTCTGCCATTTTGATCTGATTGTATCCGACATACCCGTCCATGAATGATAGAAGGGCATGATCGGCCGTGTTATCCACTAGTATGTCGATGTGTGGTAACGGAAAATCGTCTTTTGGACTGGCCTTCATAAGGTCCCGGAAATCTACACATACCCGCACCTTGCCGTCCTTCTTGGGTACCGGCACGATGTTCGCGACCCAGTCTGGATATTCAGACACTTGTATAAAGCCCGCTTTGAATTGCTTGTCGACTTCTTCTTTGACTTTGAGAGACCATTCGGGCCTCATTCATCGGAGTTTCTGTTTTACCGATTTGCACCCATCTTTGATGGGTATATGGTGTTCGGCTATTTCCCGATCTATCCCCGGCATGTCCTTGTAGGACCATGCGAAGACGTCCTTGAATTCCTAGAGGAGGTCTGTGAATTGTTTCTTCTCCTCAGGATCTAAAGATAGGCCCAACTTAAGCATCTGGGGCTCTAAAGTGGTTCCCACGTTAATGGACTCGGTTTCTTCAATTACCGGATCTCGGAACTCCCTTTGTTCAAGCTGCTCGATCAGATGTGGAGGAAGAGGTACCTGTTCATCGGGTTTCTCAATGTCATTGCATGTAAAATTTTTGAAATTGAAAAGATTTTGAAAATAAGACAAGTCGTAAGCGGAATGGTTTTCGTTATTATTATTAATGGTAAATTTTGAGAATAGCTCGAATAGAGCGGCCATCTGATCGTTGGTCAGTGGCGAGATAGGGAGTGCTCTCGGGACATGCCCCGAGACTCCAGTGGCTAAGGGAAGAGGGGTTACAGACTCGACTCTAGCACCAGACCCTCTAGACTTGGACTCAGACTCCGACTCTGACTCAGACTCTGACTCGGACTCGGACTCGATATCCGGCATGTTTCCCTTGCCGGTGGTTAGCTTGTAGGTCCGTCCTTGGCTGTCGGTCCACTTGACGGTCTTCCTCCAGGCCCTTTTCCCGGTATGCGTACCAACTTCGGAGATTAGCTTTGTTGGGTCGAACCGGTTGCTGCGGAGGATCAGGTTGACCAAATCATCTTTTGGAGTAGGGACGGCCTTGTCTTCTCCAAATAGAAGCCCCAGCACGGGCTCGGAGTTGTTTTCACCTTCTTTGTACTCGGCCTGGACAAGGGTGAATATATCATCAGGAATGAAATTGCATTTCCGAGCCGTTTTGGTCTCGGGATATGTGATGGTGGGTTGGTAGAGGCCCACTTGAATAGCTCCGAATACAGGAGTGACGAAGTAGTCAGTTAACTTCGGGCTATAAGGACCTAAGTAAGTACCCTTGATGAGGTTGGTGGCCTTCTGAATACCGGCCCGGACCACGTTTTTCGGGGTTATGGCATACCCCAATCCGAACTGTGATTCGCCATCGTTTAGGACCTCGATAATCTTCCCAGTTGGAAGATATGGCCTCGAGGTAGCCCCCGGTAAGTAGCCCAAGTTTTGTAGAATCGTGTCGATGCTAGTGGTGAAGTAAGGTCTGAAGAGATATTCCTCCTCGATCATGCCCATGAAATCAAATCCTCGTGGGTCGGCTCGGCCCGTAGCATTGCAGCTTGCTACGGTAATGGGGATCACCTCCAGTGTGATGACACCGTCCTGAAGCGGCATTTTGACTTTTCTGTGGAGGGTAGAGGATACGGCCTTGACCGCATGGATCCAAGGCCTTCTTAGTAGCAAGTTAAAGAACGAGGTGACGTCGATCACCTGGAACTCCAATTCTTTTTCGATTGGGCCCATTATTATTGTCAGCTTAACGGCCCCGGCAACCGGTTTTGGGCTTCCGTCGAAAGCCTGGATAGTTTGTGCCGTCGGGAGATAGTCGGCATCTGTGATGCCGAGGGCCCTAGCGGTCCTTAGGGGAAGGATATTTATAGCAGATCCGTCATCAATTAGGGTCATCGGGAGGTACTTCCCTCGGCAAATGACCGTGATGTATAGGGCCAAATTATGGGCGGCCCCAAATGGTGGTAGATCGGACTTGGAGAAGGTTATGAGTGGGCCTTCTTCCTTGGACTTGCCCTTGAGATAAGGCATGATAGTGGCTACCATTTCTGCGGGGGTAACCTGTAAGTCGACCTTGATCTCATCGAGAGCCTTAGTTAGTGCTTCTCGATGTGCTTGCGAGCTAACCAGAAGCTGCCATATGGTTAAGTCAGCTCGAACCCTCTTCAATTGTTGAACCAAGGCCGTGTTGTTGCTTGGTTCTTCGAGGGTAGGCTCCGTCCTGGCAGGTTCAGTGACGGTTGTGGGAGTAGAGCGCCCGGCTGTGGCGATGGTTAGTGGCTAAGGCTTTGGACTTAGCTTTTCGGACCTCTTCACTGGTGATGGGGACGGCTTCTCCTTTGGCTAGGTACACATCCTCCTCATCATCGAACCATATCCCATTAATTTGTGGGATAAAGGGGGAAATGAGGTGTGAGCAGTCAATTACCTCCCCGATGAATATAGCATGGGCACTGAACGGGTTTTCTTTGTTACTCGGCTTGTCTCCGGGCAACGGTATTTTCCCGCTCTCGATCAGATCTTGGATCAGATGCTTCAGTTTCCAGCATTTCTCCGTGTCATGCCCATTACCGCGATGATATTGGCAATAGGCCTGAACATTGTAGCTTTTGGACCTTTTCTCTACTGGAGTTTCTGGAGTTGGGCCTATTGGTTGAATTAGGCCCTTTGAAGATAGGCTTTGTAAGGCGTAGGTATAGGTAGTCCCTATATTTGTGAATACCCGATTTGGAGTATTCTTTTTGGATGAGGTATCCATCAAATTAACCTCATCGAAAATGCTGCGGGTTGCAGCTGCAGGTGTGGGCTTGCTCACAGATGAGCTGGCCCCTTGATAGCCCTTGGTAGAGGCCTTAGTCAGGCCCTCTAACCATTAGTCGTCTTCGATCCTTGTACCCATTTCAGTTAGGGTAGCAAAATTGGGGATGACAGCATACCGGAGATGGACCCGGTAGGAGGGGAGGAGGTTCTTGACAAAAGCCTCCACTAGAACTTTCTCGCTGGGCTTATCAACCAGCTTCACACTCTCGGCCCACCATCTTTGGAGATATCTGGTGAACCCTTCTTTGGGCTCTTGGGCCATTACTTCCAGAGTACGCATTGTAGTCTGGATCTCGGTATTATCAGCGTAATTCCGAGCAAATTCGGTCGCCACATCGTCCCAAGTCTTGTATTTCTTGGAATCGAGCCTGTAGTACCAGGTTTTGGGATGCTTTTCAAGGGAGGAAGGGAATAAATGCTTAAACATGGTGGACTTCACCTCTTTGATCGCCATAAAATCTTTGAAAGCCCGGATGTGGTGGATCGGGTCTTCAGTACCCTCAAACATTGGAATTCCCGTGAGGTTGAGGTTAGTAGGTAGCTCGTCATTTAAAGGCGATAAGGAACGAGCATTTTCAATGTGGATCGAGTTGTTCGTTGACAGGTGAACCTGTTCTTCGAGCCTGCGAACAAGGCTGATTAGTTCAGCTATGGGCCCAGTGGGCTCAGATCCCTCAATAGGGGCTACCTTCTCTACGACACTCATACGGGTGGCCATGGTCGTTTGGTCGATCTGAATGGCATTCAATTGGGTTTCGATCTTGGCCAGCGCAACCTTCCATTCGTCCATCTTGCGTTGATGTCTGGTCTCGGGTGGCTTGTCTGTACGAACACCGCATAATCAGAAACTAGCCCAAATCCCGGAATAGAAAGTACATCCCGAGCAAGACTGAAAAGGGAAGTGACTCGGAAAAGACACCTAGACGGGTGACTTGTGAAAAGTGGGCCTTCTTTAGGATTCGGCGGGTGGGCCGGGTCCTGTTCGAAAGAAGGTCCACGTGAGACATCCCCAGACTTTTAGACTCGATTGTGTAGACTGGCCCTACTTTGTAGAAGTATGTTCTACGTAGATGGGCCTTGCCTTAGTCTAATAAGGTGGACCAGGATAGGGAAGAAACTCGTGATGTAAGATCGACAGAGTTTCGACGCTAAGGACCTTGACGACTTAAGACACGACCCGACACATGCTAAATACGGGAAGTCCTAAGAAGAGGAAGGTTTTGAAAAGAATATTTGGGAAAATCCGAAGAAAAAGGTGGAGGAGTCCGATTTTTTGAGAGAAAATCGGAAAACATATCGGGCCACGGTTTTGAAAGTTCGAAAATATTTTTGAGTTTATTGGGCTCGTCCCTTTGCATTTGATACCGATACCGACATTATCAGATACCGTATATTGAATGACTCTCGTGCGCTGATAAGTGTGGTTTGTAGTGCTTATTTGTTGTGTTTAGTCCCGGTTTCTCTTGTGGAATCGCTCTTCGGAGCGGTTTTAGAGGCTACTTACGCTTCTTCTAGCTTTTGTTAGGCTCCTAGGACCATTATTGGAGATATGGAACGATTCCGACTCGTTTCAGACACATTTGGAGCCAACGAGGAGAAGCAACGATCACCCAGTGGCTTAGACTCGATCCCGAGCCCTTGGGACCCATTCCCGAGCACCGAGAATCAATGAGAAGCCTAACCAGAGCAAGGATGGACCTATGGGATCATATTTGAGGCCTACAAGACCCTTCCCGGGCGGGAAGAGTAGCCTTCTCGGTTGGGATGGAGTGCAATAAAGAAGCAGCCACTGATGGGCCGTCTCGGGCGAGACCATCTCATCTCGGCCGAGATGGGCCATCTGCAGCTCCGTTTCACTTCTTTTCTTCTCCTTATTCATTGTAACCCTATATATACCCCCCCTCTTGTAGTCTTATGTTATGTTCTTCATTACCCACTAAACCCTAGACTACTTTAGGTTAGATTAGCCTAGATTAGTGTAGATTAGTCCTTATTTAATCCTTAATCCTAGTTTAATCCTTGTATTAATTGAATTCTTGAAGATCTCTACCAAGATTGACAACCTTGGTTGATGTATTTGGATTTTCTCTTTTATGCAAGTTTTCCTTCTTCCATTCATCTTCTAGTATGGTATAATCTCTCTTTTCCCTTCTCTTAATCTTGTTTTATCATTCAAGTTTTAATCTTTGTTCATTGTATTGTTCAATGTTCATTGTTTTCACTAGTTTCATTATGGATGTGTTGTTGTTTGTGTTGATTTCTCTTCTTATGGTTAGTATTAGTTTGAAAATGTGTGAGTAGACTTTTTGTGGGGTTAGTAGGGGGATTAAATGTTGATTACGGATGATTAGGGTTTGATTGTGGGTAAAGTTGGATTCTTTGTTGCTAGTCACAAGTTATGAACACCAAGTGTTTGTTGAATTGCTTGTTAGAGTAGTAGTTGCAAATACTTCTCTTGCTTGTCTTTCTCTTCTCATTGTGTGATTGATTTGTGGTTGAATCCTTGTGTATGGGGTGACATCTTGCATAAGTTTTCGGGTTTTGTCTTTGACACGAGAGTGCGGACATTGGCTTTGACGCGAGAGCGCGGACCAACCTTAGTAACCAAGTGAACCTTGCATCATCGATCTCCCAACTATCCTACTACACTTATGAACCCGACCTAACCCTATTCTTTCCTTATTAGATTTCTCCATCATTCTTGTCATTGTTTCCTTTAGTCTTAGTTTATTCTTAGTCGTAGCCTAGCCTTGTGATACGGTGCTTGTATTTGGGTAGACCTTAGTCTAGACACCTCTTACCGTCCCCGTGGACTCGACCCGACTTGCCCTATCTACGTGTTAGGATTAGTTGGTTTTTATTTGTTGGTGGGGATCCACGACAAATCCCTCCCATCAATTTGGCGTCGTTGCCGGAGACGGTGCTAGTTTAGACTTTGTTTGCCTATTTACTTGCCTTTGTCTTTTGTTTTTGTTTTTGTTCTTTTGCTTCTTGTGTGTGCGAAGTTTATTTCCTTCTTGTCTAGTGCCCAAAAGCACTAGACTTCTCACGTTTGCTCCTAGTCTACAGTTTGCGCCTAGAGGTGGTGACCATCTTCTTCTTTACAACTTAGAGCCGCTTTAACGGACGGTTGCTAGATTGAGAGGTCCTCAACTGGGTACGAGCCACGATTTTCGAGTATAGCATGAGGTTCGATCTAAACTCCCCACCCATAGAAGCCGCAAGAAGCTACTCCTCTTCCTCCATGAATCGAGACTATGCCGTGATGTCTCCAAGCTACCACCAAGCTTCATCGGGTAATCAAGAAACCCGTGGGTATGAGCTTCAAGCATATGGAAGCCAATTTCCCCAAAACCCACCATATCACCAATCTCCTCAACCTCACTACCCACAATATGATGCCCCACCACTTGGGCATCATCAAGGTTTACAAGTAGCACTCCAAAACCCTAATGACCACCAAATGCCCAACTTGGAGTTATATCAATCATTTCTTCAATTTCAAAGGAGCCAACAAGAAATGGCCATTCAAATGCAGGAATTCTTGGCCCAATATCGAAGGGAAACTGAGGCGATGGATGCTCGATTAAATGCGTTATCGGTTAAAACCGTAATGTTTTTTTATCCCGAACATCGCAACTCGATGAAGGGTGCTCACTTGAGTAAAGGGAGCAACCTAATTACGAAGCCGCCGATGAAGGTCCTTTTGGTAGCGAAATTTCCTTTGAAGAACCTCAATCGTCTACCCTAGAAGAGGCGAAAGAGGAGATAATCCTTGGTGGAGGAGTTTTTGGTGAAGAATTGGGTGAGGATAGTGGGAATTTGAAGAGTTTCATTGATGAAAACACCGATATAATAGAGGAAAGTCAAGAGTCTACCCCCTCTATACTTGTTGAACCTTCAATCCCCACCGCTTTCCCTCCTCTTGAGCTTCATGCCGCTTCTTGTGAGACTATTGTTGAGGATGTTGAACTTTGGGATGAGTTGAGTGAGGTGATAAGTGCTGTGAAGTCATGGGACATGAATGAAGAAATCAAGTCGCCCATATGTGATAATCCAATGAAACATTGTGAACCCCTTGTGTGTAACTTGGATCTTGGTTTAGAGGAGGTTGAAACCGCTTGTATGAGTTTTAAATCTCTTCTTATTGATGATGTGGGGAAGAACGATGTTTTTGGATTGGAAGATAGTGGGGCCGGAACTTGTTGATGACTTGGGTTTGCTTGATGAAAAGAAGAGGGTTAAACCCCCTTTTGACCCTTGTGCTAGAAATTTGAGCTTTGGTAGTGCTAGGAGACGGTGCTTAGGGAGGAAGAGGTCGGTAAGGCTTGTGGGATGGATAGACCCGGGAGACCACATAAAGCATGATAATGGGTCTTCGGATTACTACTTCTTGCCTCCACCTTGGAGGCCATGGAGGATAGCTTGGCTCGTTTGCTTGAGCCCTCATTATGATGTGGCTCGTGCGTTTGACTTGCTCCTCCGAGCCCTTGATGGCTATGGATAAGAAGGACGAATCCACCATTCTCGGTTTGACGGAGTTCCTAAAGAACCGTCATGTTGTATATTCCCCTTTCCCTCTTCCTTTGAGTTTTTGTGATTGTAATTGTGAATTTGTTTCTAGGATTTGTGTGTTTCGTGGAATCCTTGTAATTTGGTATTTTGATGAGCGATGTGAGGGAGGGATTTTGATGGATGTTTTGAGCTTATTTGATAGGTGCAAAGTGAAGATGAATCTTAGAGAGGAGTGGTTATTGATAGAGCTTGGACTTGAGCAAGGAAGTCGGGTTTTTGAGCTTTTCTTAAGCTTTTGGGAACGAGATTATAGGTCTCGTTGTATTGGTGGCCTTGCGGGTGAAGCTATCAAGATTATGAAGGGCTAGAAGAGTCCTCCCGACCGCGAAGGATGAGCCGTCCCGACCGGGAAGGATGTCATCCCGATCGGGATGAGTGTGCTGAAAAGTTGGTTTTCTGGAGTGTGATCCCGACCGGGACCAAGTTCATCCCGACCGGGAAGGAGCCTTCTCGACCGGGAAGAAGTCCATCCCGACCGGGATGGTGCCATACTCTTCTTTTTGCCTCTTCTTCGACATTTGATCCCACCCAACCACTTTATACCCCCTCCCAACCTCTCTACCTACCCCTGCACCTATCTTATGACCCCTACACTTCATTTACATACCCTTACATCATTTTCTTCACTACACACCGAGTTTCACCTCAAATCTCACCTCATTTACACCAATGCAAGCCTAGTACTTCAACCATGCGGCCTTTTCAAGAATGAAGAGGAATGACAATGAAGAAGACAAGCTTTGTGCCATTAATGATCATTGAGACGATTGAGTTAGTGAGTTGCTAACCGATTGGTATGGCAACTATCCTTTCTTTTCCGTCTTTTATTGCTTTTCTCCCTTTGTACGTTCCCCTTCCCCTATCATTGTTGTGTCATGGTGGCCCTCGGGGCCTTGGTAGTCTTTGCTCCCGATTCTCGATGACGTGACTACATCGAGAGTCATTTTAAAAAAATCCAAATTTACAAGCCCTTTTCACTTTTCCTTTATTTTTCACTTTTTAGGATTTAGTCGGATTCGGGCGGAATCCGGGCTAGGTGACTTGATTACACCTAGTCCTCCCCTCCCATTTCCTTTTATTTCCTTCTTTTTATTTTTTCCCCCATCCATATCTTTTCTCGTCTCGGCCCATGGTGACTTGACTACATCCCGGCCGGACGCATTCTACCTTTTCTCCGCTTTTCTTTTTGATTTTTAGTTTTATTTTCGTAGTTTCTTTTCTTTTTAGTGTCTCCACACACTATCGATCAAGCATGAGGACATTGCTCGGTTTAAGTGTGGGGGAGAGATATTCTAGTACAGTTTAATTTTATTTTTATTTTCGTTGTTTTTCGAAAAATCTTAAAAAAGCCATAAAAATTTGAAATTTTTTCACAAAATCAAAAAGATTTTCTTTTGTGTGTTTACCTCTTGTGTCGTTGTGTCGTACTTTTGTTGTGTTGTGTGTGTTTGCCGCCCTTTTTCCCTGTAGGTCGCCTAAGCACCGTTAACTTTGGAAGGCTTTCATGACATCTGGTAACGTCTTTTATCCCTTTTTCCTCTTTGTCTCTTGTGGAGTTTGGAGGAGATTTGTGATGATGTGTGCTCGGGTGGAGCTTTGTAAAGATTTGTGGTTGATTGGTTGCTTGTTTGGAAGTTCGGGGTGGTGTTTGTTCTCTTTGTGTGTTTGTTTTGTTTTGTCTTGTTTTGTTGCCTTTGCCTCTTTTTCTTTCATTTTCGTCGTGTCTTCGTCTTGTTATGTGTAGTTGTGTCTAGCGTGTAAAAAGGTTTTCGAAAACCCGGTTTTGAGGTTAGTGTGCAAGTGTTTACTTTCCTTTTCTAGTAGTATGAATCGAGTCTTGGACTTTAGTCTAGTAGAATGACCCTAAATCAATAGTTTTGTTGGTTCTTTACCTTGAGTCCACCTAGTCTACTAGGGATTTACTACGGGATTTGCATTTTGACCACTATGACCACCCACGGTGTGAAAAGGCCTTGGTCGTCGAGTCCCGTTCCTTAGGTGACCGTGTTCGGAATTGTTTGATTAGTCCAAGTTTTTCCACTTTTTTTGTGGGTTTGGAGGGAAAGCGCGCTCCCGACATACCCATTCCCCTACCTCCTACACACATATCCAAAAAATAAAGTTGCAATTTGTTGAAATCTCTCTCTTTCTTAGTTGCGAAAAAGAAATGCTTACAACTCAAATCTAGCCAAAAGGGCAAAGAAAAGAAAATGAAAGAAAATGAAAGAAAGAAAAGATTGAAGAAAAAGAAAAGGCACAAAAAGCCAAAAAGAAAATACAAAAGATGAAAAAGAAATGGCATAGCAACACAAAAAGCAAAAATGCAAAAGAAAGAAAAATGCCAAAAGAAAACCGTCTCACAAAAAGATTCTCACCCTCTCAAAATAAGCCTTTTTCCGATCGTTACCGTGAAGAGCCTACCAAAGGACCGAGTCCCTTGGAGGATGATAGCGGTAATGATCGGTCTTCCCTCATTTTGCAAACCTTATCCACCATTTTACTTGGACTAGTTAGGCGGTTCTTGAACATGGGACGACCCTCTTGGCACATCGCTAAAGGGGGCGGGGTCTCACTTACCTACAGTGTCGACTAACACCGTGGTTCATCCTTTTTCCATCCCGCCGATCGTCCCGTAGTACGTTCTTAGAAGGTTAGGAGGACCTAGGTAAGTTATCAACGTTCTTATTGCTTTGTTGTCATACTATTAGGGTTTTGTTCATTTCGATTTGTGTTATTAGCTTGGGAACGTTATCACTTGCCTTGAGTCCTTAACCGTTGTTTCTTCTTGGATGCAACCGATTGTTTGTTTGCTTGTATGTTTGTTTGTTTGTGTGTTTTTGTGTCCGGTTGCATCCACAGTTTTGTCGCAAGACCTCACTTGCCTTGCGGAGAGCACTTTTCCTCTAAGTGTTCTCGCGTGAGTTGAAAGGGCGTAGGGTGCGCTAATACTCGCTCGGTTAGTAGTCTAGTTTTTTTAGTTTAGTAGTTAGTTCGTGCTTACTCGAGGGCGAGTAAGGGTTAAGTGTGGGGGAGTTGATAAGTGTGGTTTGTAGTGCTTATTTGTTGTGTTTTGTCCCGGTTTCTCTTGTGGAATCGCTCTTCGGAGCGGTTTTAGAGGCTACTTACGCTTCTTCTAGCTTTTGTTAGGTTCCTAGGACCATTATTGGAGATATGGAACGATTCTGACTCGTTTCAGACACATTTGGAGCCAACGAGGAGAAGCAACGATCACCCGGTGGCTTAGACTCGATCCCGAGCCCTTGGGACCCATTCCAGAGCCCTCGGGACCCATTCCCGAGCACCGAGAATTGATGAGAAGCCTAACAAGATCAAGGAGGGACCTATGGCATCATATTTCAGGCCTACAAGATCCTTCCTGGGCGGGAAGAGTAGCCTTCTCGGTCGGGAAAGAGTGCAATAAAGAAGCAGCCACTGATGGGCCGTCTCGGGCGAGAAGGGGGCCTTCTTGGACGAGATGGGTCTCATCTCGGGCGAGACCATCTCATCTCGGCCGAGATGGGCCATCTGCAGCTCCGTTTCACTTCTTTTCTTCTCCTTATTCATTGTATCCCTATATATACCCCCCCTCTTGTATTCTTATGTTATGTTCTTCATTACCCACTAAACCCTAGACTACTTTAGGTTAGATTAGCCAAGATTAGTGTATATTAGTCCTTAGTTAATCCTTAATCCTAGTTTAATCCTTGTATTAATTGAATTCTTGAAGATCTCTACCAAGATTGACAACCTTGGTTGATGTATTTGGGTTTTCTCTTTTATGCAAGTTTTCCCTCTTCCATTCATCTTATAGTATGGTATAATCTCTCTTTTCCCTTCTCTTAATCTTGTTTTATCATTCAAGTTTTAATCTTTGTTCATTGTATTGTTCATTGTTCATTGTTTTCACTAGTTTCATTATGGATGTGTTGTTGTTTGTGTTGATTTCTCTTGTTATGGTTAGTATTAGTTTGAACATGTGTGAGTAGACTTTTTGTGGGGTTAGTAGGGGGATTAAGTGTTGATTACGGATGATTAGGGTTTGATTGTGGGTAAAGTTGGATTCTTTGTTGCTAGTCACAAGTTATGCACACCAAGTGTTTGTTGAATTGCTTGTTAGAGTAGTAGTTGCAAATACTTCTCTTGCTTGTCTTTCTCTTCTCATTGTGTGATTGATTTGTGGTTGAATCCTTGTGTATGGGGTAACATCTTGCATAAGTTTTTGGGTTTTGTCTTTGACACGAGAGTGCGGACATTGGCTTTGACGCGAGAGCGCGGACCAACCTTAGTAACTAAGTGAACCTTGCATCATCGATCTCCCAACTATCCTACTACACTTATAAACCCGACCTAACTCTATTCTTTCCTTATTAGATTTCTCCATCATTCTTGTCATTGTTTCCTTTAGTCTTAGTTTATTCTTAGTCGTAGCCTAGCCTTGTGACACAGTGCTTGTATTTGGGTAGACCTTAGTCTAGACACCTCTTACCGTCCCCGTGGACTCGACCCGACTTGCTCTATCTACGTGTTAGGATTAGTTAGTTTTTATTTGTTGATGGGGATCCACGAAAAATCCCTCCCATCATTACCAACGGTTTCGGGCATCCAGAAACCGAGGTTCTGAGTATGGGGTGAGGGTACGTGTTGGGAAGCCCACCAAGGGCACCCAACCCCGCCCGCACGTTGGCGGCCTCTACTAAGATATCGAGTGACTTTTTAATACGCGCGTTAGTTGAACGATGAAAATGTTATGCAAACAGTGTTTTACCCTAAGCATGCGAGAATTGAAAGGGTTTCTACGTCGATTTAATCCAACTAATTCTAACGTCGAAGTTAAATTTAGCATGCGAAGGTTCATTTTAGTACAATAAAATAAACAAAGAGAATCAACAAGAAAATAACAAACTCGTTACTAACGGTATAACGATAATAACGGTTTGTAGAATGATACAATATGGAATGACGTAAATAAGATGATGCATGGTTTTGAAAAAGTGATGTTTCACGTGATTGATTTGACACGTGTTGACCTAAGTCACAAAAAAAACGTTAATGAGACTCGAATGGCCTTGTAGGACTCACGGCTTGACGTGATAAAGGGGCCACTCGACCGAGTCATTGAGGGACTCGACCGAGTGGACCTCTGGAAAGGCTTCTGTCCGGATTTCGAGATGTCACTCGACCGAGTTACGAGGGAACTCGATCGAGTGCACGGCCACTCGATCGAGTCATAGCGAGACTCGACCGAGTGGTTGTCAAAATAGCATTTTGTCTCGTTTTTAGGGTGCCACTCGACCGAATGAGCTAGGCACTCGATCGAGTGCCCCCTGTACGAACTAGGGTTCGCTTTGCAATTTGTTATCGATTTTGAAATTGCCTTTGATTTTGATAATTTGATGACTTTGTTGAATCGGGCATAAATATTGTGGATTTATGCTTGATTCATATGTATCATACTCGTCATATTCGACGTTCGATTATTGAATCGATATCGAATATTAGAGCGGAACTAAAAAAAGAAATTGCTATAAGTCGTTTAAGTTAACTAAAACAATATAAATTTTCCTCCGCGTTTATAGTGTCGCATTCTTATCGAATTAATGACATCTATTTTAAGCATCAACGGAAAATCGTATTAGCTAAAATATTTGACTAAATCGTTTAGATTTGACATCCAATTATTGAATTAGTATCGAATCCAACGGGTTGACACTTTGCTCGAATTGAAAGACTTGATTCCCTCGGCTTCCCGACATCGTAATGAATCCCTAGGGATTACGTGATGTCGGATCCGCGTCAACAGGTTTCGACCCTTATTAAAGAAAAAAGTACTTGTTTTGAAAATAGTTTTGAGAATCGATGAAATATGCGATGAATGACAAAATAAGAAAATATGGTTGAAGTTAATTCGCCTCAACAATCAAGCGATCGGGGTGACGGGATAAGCGACCGGCAACGCTGAGTGCAATACTCTTGTATATTCGGGTTTCCTTATCCCATCATCACTCACGCTCGACACGAATTGACGAATATTTTAGTATTTTATACTAGTTATATTATCGGTATTATAGATGCGATGATAAAATAAAAAAACGAAAAAGAGATGATAAAGACGACGAGAGAGGGAAGAAGAAAGGAAAACGGGTTTTGCACCCTCAACCTACATGTTCTTGTTCTCGTACGGGACTCGTAGTTGTGGCTTGCACGTGAGTATCGAGATGTAAGTTAAGTTGTGGTGATTAGGGTTCGGATTCCTAAATGCTAGGGTTAGGGTTTTGGATGTATGTAGATTAGTGTAGGATAGGGTTGAATAGGTTTTTTGAAAAAATGTATGTAAAGATTAGGGTCGAAAAAGGATGTCAAAAGTGTGTGCACGGGGATGTTTATATAGGCAAAGATATATATATATATATATATTGTTCCGGTATGGAAACGGGTCCCTGACCTTGGGATTCGCGGTTCTCCTCGACTCCGGATGCGTGCCGACGGTGATCTTGCGAGGTGAACTCCGGGCCCGGGGGAACCCCCGGGGCGGAGCCTCCGACGCCCAAGTCAGTAAAATATATGATTGAATATAGATATTTTGGGAGATAAGGGAGGTAGAGAGATAATAGGGAGGAATATGTGTGTCTTGGTTGTCCCCCTTTTCCCCTCACCCTAAGTGGGGTATTTATAGGGGAAAGGATGTAGTAGGGTGATGTCACCCATAACATTGGCATGGTGATCAGTAGAGAAGTCTCTCTGAGTCAGTTAATGACTATCCGTAAGGGGGGTCGTCTGATAGGGGGTTCGGCCTCTAGGGGCGGCTAGGACCCAGTTGGGCCGTCTCAGTCCCGGGAGTCGGGCCTATGCATTCGGGGGTTTATATCCCCCATCAATTTGCCCTCAACGGAGTCGGATACTGAGTATGCTGGTCCGGTGCCAAGCATGGTTGGACTGACCGACTAAATAACGGACTTCATTTTTTATACAAAGGCACGTATTCATTAGGCCTTGTTGGCGCGTCTGCCCTAGCGTCATCTAAACTCTGTCTGGGCGTCAGACGTCGGGCCCCTTGTGTACTCGGAGGTGTACATGGGGTTTTATCATTCTATACATGACCAGGTAATCACTAAGCTCTGTGATCGACGCTTCTGCCCCGGTATATCTCATATGGATGTGTCGGGGTGCCAAAGGCCTGCCAGGGTAGTTTATGGACTTTATCTAGGACTTGGGGGCCGTGCCCCTTGCCTGTTTGGAGGCAGACAAAAGGACTTATGGTTAAATACAAGCTCGAGTAATTACTTTTTACGCCTTGTCGGCCGGCGATATTGGCTCGGCCAATCTATGAGCTTTGGTTGAAGCTCGAGAAACGTGCCCTCTGCCTGCTCTGATGTGGGCAGAATGACTTACATTTTTTACAAGCAGGCCAAGTATTCATTAGGCCTTGTTAATCGAATGACCTACCTCGACCGATCATGGAACCTGGCCGAAGTTCGACGGTCCTTCCTCCTGCATGATGGATGCACACAGAGAGTGCCTCAGGCCTTGCTGGATCGGCTATGACGCCCGACTTGTCCCTGAACTCTGGTCCAAGTCTAGGGGGACTGCTTTTTGCCTGACTCGAGGTGTGCAGAGAGGCTTATATATATGCTCTTTATACAAGGCTGAGTGTGCCTCAGGCCTTGCGGTTTTGGTTTTGCCACCTGGCCTGACCCTAGCTTCTGGTCGAAGTCCAGGGGGCCTGCCCCCTGCTTGCCCAGAGGTAGGCAGAGGGACTTGTTATTCGGCGCGTGGGGCCCCGCCTGACCCTGGGTTCTTGCCTAGGTCCATGGGGCCTGCCCCCTGCCTGTCCAGAGGTAGGTAGAGGGACTTATGATTCGGCGCGTAGGGCCCGGCCTGACCCTGGCTTCTTGCCGAAGTCCAGGGGGCATGCCCCCTGCCTGCCCAGAGGTAGGCGGAGGGACTTGTGATTCGGCGCATGAGGCCCCGGCCTGACCCTGGCTACTTGCCGAAGTCCAGGGGGCCTGCCCCCTGTCTTCCCAGAAGTAGGCAGAGGGACTTATGATTCGGCGCGTGGGGCCCGGCCTGACCCTGGCTTCTGGTCGGAGTCCAGGGGGCCTGCCCCCTGCCTGCCCAGAGGTAGGCAGAGGGACTTATGATTCGGCACACGGGGCCTGGCCTGACCCTGGCTTCTTGCCGAAGTCTAGGGGGCCTGCCCCCTGCCTGTCCAGAGGTAGGCAGAGGGACTTATGATTCGGCGCGTGGGGCCCGGCCTGACCCTGGCTTCTTGTCGAAGTCCAGGGGGCCTGCCCCCTGCCTGCCCAGAGGTAGGCAGAAGGACTTGTGTTTCGGCGCGTGGGGCCCCGGCCTGACCCTGGCTACTTGCCGATGTCCAGGGGTCCTGCCCCCTACCTGCCCAGAAGTAGGCAGAGGGACTTATGATTCGGCGCGTGGGGCCCGGCGTGACCTTGGCTTCTGGTCGAAGTCCAGGGGGCCTGCCCCCTGCCTGCCCAGAGGTAGGCAGAGGGACTTATGATTCGGCACATGGGGCCTGGCCTGACCCTGGCTTCTTGACGAAGTCCAGGGGGCCTGCCTCCTGCCTGCCCAGAGGTAAGCAGAGGGATTTATGATTCGGCGCATGGGGCCCGGCCTGACCCTGGCTTCTGGCCGAAGTCCAGGGGGCCTGCCCCCTGCCTGCCCAGAGGTAGGTAGAAGGACTTATGGTTCGACACATGGGGCCCGTCCTGACCCTGGCTTCCTGCCGAAGTCCAGGGGGCCTGCCACCTGCCTGCCTAGAGGTAGGCATAGGGACTTATGATTCGGCGCATGGGGCCCGGCCTGACCCTGGCTTCTTGCCGAAGTCCAGGGGGCCTGCCCCCTGCCTGCCCAGAGGTAGGCAGAGGGATTTATGATTCGGCGCATGGGGTCCGGCCTGACCCTGGCTTCTGGTCGAAGTCCAGAGGGCCTGCCCCCTGCCTGCCCAGAGGTAGGTAGAAGGACTTATGGTTCGACACATGGGGCCCGTCCTGACCCTGGCTTCTTGCCGAAGTCAAGGAGGCCTGCCCCTGCCTGCCCAGAGGTAGGCAGAGGGACTTATGATTCGGCGTATGGGGCCCGGCCTGACCCTGGCTTCTGGTCGAAGTCCAGGGGCGTTGCCCCCTGCTTGCCCATAGGTAGGCAGCGGGACTTATGATTCGGCGTATGGGGCCCGGCCTGACCCCGGCTTCCGGTCGAAGCCTAGGGGGCCTGCCCCCTGCCTGCCCAGAGGTAGGCAGAGGGACTTATGTTTCGGCACATGGGGCCCAGCTTGACCCTGGCTTCTTGCCGAAGTCCAGGAGGCCTGCCCCCTGCCTTCCCAGAGGTAGGCAGAGGGACTTATGATTCGGCGCATGGGGCCCGGCCTGACCCTGGCTTCTTGCCGAAGTCCATGGGGACTGCCCCCTGCCTGCCCAGAGGTAGGCAGAGGGACTTATGGTTAAATACAAGCTCGAGTAATTACTTTTTACGCCTTGTCGGCCGGCGATATTGGCTCGGCCAATCTATGAGCTTTGGTTGAAGCTCGAGAAACGTGCCCTCTGCCTGCTCTGATGTGGGCAGAATGACTTACATTTTTTACAAGCAGGCCAAGTATTCATTAGGCCTTGTTAATCGAATGACCTACCTCGACCGATCATGGAACCTGGCTGAAGTTCGACGGTCCTTCCTCCTGCATGATGGATGCACACAGAGAGTGCCTCAGACCTTGCTGGATCGGCTATGACGCCCGACTTGTCCCTGAACTCTGGTCGAAGTCTAGGGGGCCTGCTTTTTGCCTGACTCGAGGTATGCAGAGAGGCTTATATATATGCTCTTTATACAAGGCTGAGTGTGCCTCAGGCCTTGCGGTTTTGGTTTTGCCACCTGGCCTGACCCTAGCTTCTGGTCGAAGTCCAGGGGGCCTGCCCCCTGCTTGCCCAGAGGTAGGCAGAGGGACTTGTTATTCGGCGCGTGGGGCCCGGCCTGACCCTGGGTTCTTGCCTAGGTCCATGGGGCCTGCCCCCTGCCTGTCCAGAGGTAGGCAGAGGGACTTATGATTCGGCGCGTAGGGCCCGGCCTGACCCTGGCTTCTTGCCGAAGTCCAGGGGGCCTGCCCAGAGGTAGGCAGAGGGACCTGTGATTCGGCGCGTGGGGCCCCGGTCTGACCCTGGCTACTTGCCGAAGTCCAGGGGGCCCGCCCCCTGCCTTCCCAGAAGTAGGCAGAGGGACTTTTGATTCGCCGCGTGGGGCCCGGGCTGACCCTGGCTTCTGGTCGAAGTCTAGGGGGCCTGCCCCCTGCCTGCCCAGAGATGGTAGAAGGACTTATGGTTCGACACATGGGGCCCGTCCTGACCTTGGCTTCCTGCCGAAGTCCAGGAGGCTTGCCACCTGCCTGCCTAGAGGTAGGCATAGGGACTTATGATTCGGCGCATGGGGCCCGGCCTGACCCTGACTTCTTGCCGAAGTCCAGGGGGCCTGGCCCCTGCCTGCCCAGAGGTAGGCAGAGGGATTTATGATTCGGCGCATGGGGCCCGGCCTGACCCTGACTTCTGGTCGAAGTCCAGAGGGCCTGACCCCTGCCTGCCCAGAGGTAGGTAGAAGGACTTATGGTTCGACACATGGGGCCCGTCCTGACCCTGGCTTCTTGCCGAAGTCAAGGAGGCCTGCCCCTGCGTGCCCAGAGGTAGGCAGAGGGACTTATGATTCGGCGTATGGGGCCCGGCCTGACCCTGGCTTCTGGTCGAAGTCCAGGGGCGTTGCCCCCTGCTTGCCCATAGGTAGGCAGCGGGACTTATGATTCGGCGTATGGGGCGCGGCCTGACCCCGGCTTCCGGTCGAAGTCTAGGGGGCCTGCCCCCTGCCTGCCCAGAGGTAGGCAGAGGGACTTATGTTTCGGCACATGGGGCCCAGCTTGACCCTGGCTTCTTGCCGAAGTCCAGGAGGCCTGCCCCCTGCCTTCCCAGAGGTAGGCAGAGGGACTTATGATTCGGCGCATGGGGCCCGGCCTGACCCTGGCTTCTTGCCGAAGTCCATGGGGACTGCCCCCTGCCTGCTCAGAGGTAGGCAGAGGGACTTATGGTTAAATACAAGCTCGAGTAATTACTTTTTACGCCTTGTCGGCCGGCGATATTGGCTCGGCCAATCTATGAGCTTTGGTGAAGCTCGAGAAACGTGCCCTCTGCCTGCTCTGATGTGGGCAGAATGACTTACATTTTTTACAAGCAGGCCAAGTATTTATTAGGCCTTCTTAATCGAATGACCTACCTCGACCGATCATGGAACCTGGCCGAAGTTCGACGGTCCTTCCTCCTGCATGATGGATGCACACAGAGAGTGCCTCAGGCTTTGCTGGATCGGCTATGACGCCCGACTTGCCCTGAACTCTGGTCGAAGTCTAGGGGCCTGCTTTCTGCCTGACTGGAGGTGTGCAGAGAGGCTTATATACATGCTCTTTATACAAGGCTGAGTGTGCCTCACGCCTTGCGGTTTTGGTTTTGCCACTTGGCCTGACCCTAGCTTTTGGTCGAAGTCCAGGGGGCCTGCCCCCGGCTTGCCCAGAGGTAGGCAGAGGGACTTGTTATTCGGCGCGTGGGGCCCGGCCTGACCCTGGGTTCTTGCCTAGGTCCATGGGGCCTGCCCCCTGCCTGTCCAGAGGTAGGCAGAGGGACTTATGATTCGGCGCGTAGGGCCCGGCCTGACCCTGGCTTCTTGCCGAAGTTCAGGGGGCCTGCCCCCTGCCTGCCCAGAGGTAGGCGGAGGGACTTGTGATTCGGCGCGTGGGCCCCCGGCCTGACCCTGGGTACTTGCCGAAGTCCAGGGGGCCTGCCCCCTGTCTTCCCAGAAGTAGGCAGAGGGACTTATGATTCGGCGCGTGGGTCCCGGCCTGACCCTGGCTTCTGGTCGAAGTCCAGGGGGCCTGCCCCCTGCCTGCCCAGAGGTAGGCAGAGGGACTTATGATTCGGCACATGGGGCCTGGCCTGACCCTGGCTTCTTGCCGAAGTCTAGGGGGCCTGCCCCCTGCCTGTCCAGAGGTAGGCAGAGGGACTTATGATTCGGCGCGTGGGGCCCGGCCTGACCCTGGCTTCTTGCCGAAGTCCAGGGGGCCTGCCCCCTGCCTGCCCAGAGGTAGGCAGAGGGACTTGTGTTTCGGCGCGTGGGGCCCCGGCCTGACCCTGGCCACTTGCCGATGTCCAGGGGGCCTGCCCCCTATCTGCCCAGAAGTAGGCAGAGGGACCTATGATTCGGCGCGTGGGGCCCGGCCTGACCTTGGCTTCTGGTCGAAGTCCAGGGAGCCTGCCCCCTGCCTGCCCAGAGGTAGGCAGAGGGACTTATGATTCGGCACATGGGGCCTGGCCTGACCCTGGCTTCTTGCCGAATTCCAGGGGGCCTGCCCCCTGCCTGCCCAGAGGTAGGCAGAGGGATTTATGATTCGGCGCATGGGGCCCGGCCTGACCCTGGCTTCTGGTCGAAGTCCAGGGGGCCTGCCCCCTGCCTGCCCAGAGGTAGGCAGAGGGACTTATGGTTCGACACATGGGGCCCGTCCTGACCCTGGCTTCTTGCCGAAGTCAAGGAGGCCTGCCCCCTGCCTGCCCAGAGGTAGGCAGAGGGACTTATGATTCGGCGTATGGGGCCCGACCTGACCCTGGCTTCTGGTCGAAGTCCAGGGGCGTTGCCCCCTGCTTGCCCATAGGTAGGCAGTGGGACTTATGATTCGGCGTATGGGGCCCGGCCTGACCCCGGCTTCTGGTCGAAATCTAGGGGGCCTGCCCCCTGCCTGCCCAGAGGTAGGCAGAGGGACTTATGTTTCGGCACATGGGGCCCAACTTGACCCTGGCTTCTTGCCGAAGTCCTGGAGGCCTGCCCCCTGCCTTGCCAGAGGTAGGCAGAGGGACTTATGATTCGGCGCATGGGGCCCGGCCTGACCCTGGCTTCTTGCCGAAGTCCAGGGGGACTGCCCCCTGCCTGCCCAGAGTTAGGCAGAGGGACTTATGGTTCGGTGTATGTGGCCCGGCCAGACCCTGGCTTCTGGTCGAAGACCAGGGGGCCTGCCCCCTGCCTGCCCAGAGGTAGGCAGAGGGACTTATGGTTCGGCGCCTGGGGCCTGGCCTGACCCTGGCTTCTTGCCGAAGTCCAGGGGGCCTGCCCCCTGCCTGACCAGAGGTAGGCAGAGGGATTTATGATTCGGCGCATGGGGCCCGGCCTGACCCTGGCTTCTGGTCGAAGTCCAGGGGGCCTGCCCCCTGCCTGCCCTGAGGTAGACAGAGGGACTTATGGTTTGGCGCATGGGGCCCGGCCTGACCCTGGCTTCTTGCCGAAGTCCAGAGGGCCTGCCCCCTGCCTGCCTAGAGGTAGGCAGAGGGACTTATGATTCGGTGCATGGGGCCCGGCCTGACCCTGGCTTCTTGCCGAAGTCCAGGGGCCTGCCCCCTACCTGCCTAGAGGTATGCAGAGGGACTTATGGTTTGGCGTATGGGGCTCGACCTGACCCTGGCTTCTGATCGACGTCCAGGGGGCCTGCCCCCTGCCTGCCCAGAGGGACTTATGGTTCAACACATGGGGCCCGGCCTGACCCTGGCTTCTTGCCGAAGTCCAGGGGGCCTGCCCCCTGCCTGCCCAAAGGTACGTAGATGGACTTATATTTCGGCGCATGGGGCACGACCTGACCCTGGCTTCTGGTCGAAGTCTAGGGGGCCTGCCCCCTGCCTGCCCAGAGTTAGGCAGAGGGACTTATGGTTCGGCACATGGGGCCCGGCCTGACCCTGGCTTCTTGCCGAAGTCAAGGGGGGCATGCCCCTGCCTGCCCAAAGGTAGGCAGAGGGACTTATGATTCGGCGCATGGGGCCCGACATGACCCTGACTTCTGGCCGAAGTCCAAGGGGACTGCCCCCTGCCTGCCCAGAGGTAGGCAGAGGGACTTATGGTTCGGTGTATGTGGCCCGGCCTGACCCTGGCTTCTGGTCGAAGTCCAGGGGGCCTGCCCCCTGCCTGCCCAAAGGTAGGCAGAGGGACTTATGGTACGGCGCATGGGGCCTGGCCTGACCCTGGCTTCTTGCCGAAGTCCAGGGGGCCTGCCCCCTGCCTGCCCAGAGGTAGGAAGAGGGATTTATGATTTGGCGCATGGGGCCCGACCTGACCCTGGCTTCTAGTCGAAGTCCAGGGGGGCTGCCCCCTGCCTGCCCTGAGCTAGACAGAGGGACTTATGGTTCGGCGCATGGGGTCCGGCCTGACCCTGGCTTCTTGCCGAAGTCCAGGGGGCCTGCCCCCTGCCTGCCTAGAGGTAGGCAGAGTGACTTATGATTCGGCGCATGGGGCCCGGCCTGACCCTAGCTTCTTGCCGAAGTCCAGGGGGCCTGCCCCCTGCCTGCCTAGAGGTATGCAGAGGGACTTATTGTTCGGCGTATGGGGCCCGGCCTGACCCTGGCTTCTGATCGAAGTCCAGGGGGCCTGCCCCCTGCCTGCCCAGAAGTAGGCAGAGGGACTTATGATTCGCCGCGTGGGGCTCGGCCTGACCCTGGCTTCTGGTCGAAGTCCAGGGGGCTGCCCCCTGCCTGCCCAGAGGTAGGCAGAGGGACTTATGATTCGGCACATGGGGCCTGGCCTGACCCTGGCTTCTTGCCGAAGTCCAGGGGGCCTGCCCCTGCCTGCGCAGAGGTAAGCAGAGGGATTTATGATTCGGCGCATGGGGCCCGGCCTGACCCTGGCTTCTGGTCGAAGTCCAGGGGGCCTGCCCCCTGCTTGCCCAGAGGTAGGTAGAAGGACTTATGGTTCGACACATGGGGCCCGTCCTGACCCTGGCTTCCTGCCGAAGTCCAGGGGGCCTGCCACCTGCCTGCCTAGAGGTAGGCATAGGGACTTATGATTCGGCGCATGGGGCCCGGCCTGACCCTGGCTTCTTGCCGAAGTCCAGGGGGCCTGCCCCCTGCCTGCCCAGAGGTAGGCAGAGGGACTTATGGTTCGGCGCATGGGGCCTGGCCTGACCCTGGCTTCTTGCCGAAGTCCAGGGGGCCTGCCCCCTGCCTGCCCAGAGGTAGGCAGAGGGATTTATGATTCGGCGCATGGGGCCCGGCCTGACCCTGGCTTCTGGTCAAAGTCCAGGGGGCCTGCCCCCTGCCTGCCCTGAGGTAGACAGAGGGACTTATGGTTCGGCGCATGGGGCCCGGCCTGACCCTGGCTTCTTGCCGAAGTCCAGAGGGCCTGCCCCCTGCCTGCCTAGAGGTAGGCAGAGGGACTTATGATTCGGCGCATGGGGCCCGGCCTGACCCTGGCTTCTTGCCGAAGTCAAGGGGGCCTGTCCCCTGCCTGCCCAGAGGTAGGCAGAGGGATTTATGATTCGGCGCATGGGGCCCGGCCTGACCCTGGCTTCTGGTCGAAGTCCAGGGGGCCTGCCCCCCCTGCCTGCCCAGAGGTAGGTAGAAGGACTTATGGTTCGGCGCATGGGGCCCGGCCTGACCATGGCTTCTTGCCGAAGTCCAGGGCGCCTGTCCCCTGCCTGCCCAGAGGTAGGCAGAGGGATTTATGATTCGGCGCATGGGGCCCGGCCTGACCCTGGCTTCTGGTCGAAGTCGAGGGGCGTTGCCCCCTGCTTGCCCATAGGTAGGCAGCGGGACTTATGATTCGGCGTATGGGGCCCGGCCTGACCCCGGCTTCTGGTCGAAGTCTAGGGGGCCTGCCCCCTGCCTGCCCAAAGGTAGGCAGAGGGACTTATGTTTCGGCACATGGGGCCCAGCTTGACCCTGGCTTTTTGCCGAAGTCCAGGAGGCCTGCCCCCTACCTTCTCAGAGGTAGGTAGAGGGACTTATGATTCGGCGCATGGGGCCCGGCCTGACCCTGGCTTCTTGCCGAAGTCCAGGGGGACTGCCCCCTGCCTGCCCAGAGGTAGGCAGAGGGACTTATGGTTCGGTGTATGTGGCCCGACCAGGCCCTGGCTTCTGGTCGAAGTCCAGGGGGCCTGCCCCCTGCCTGCCCTGAGGTAGACAGAGGGACTTATGGTTCGGCGCATGGGGCCCGGCCTGACCCTGGCTTCTTGCCGAAGTCCAGGGGGCCTGCCCCCTGCCTGCCTAGAGGTAGGCAGAGGGACTTATGGTTCAACACATGTGGCCCGGCCTGACCCTGGCTTCTTGCTGAAGTCCAGGGGGCCTGCCCCCTGCCTGCCCAAAGGTACGTAGAGGGACTTATGATTCGGCGCATGGGGCACGGCCTGACCCTGGCTTCTTGCCGAAGTTTAGGGGGCCTGCCCCCTACCTGCCCAGAGGTAGGCAGAGGGACTTATGATTCGGCACATGGGGCCCGGCCTGACCCTGGCTTCTTGCCGATGTCCATGGGGCATGCCCCCTGCCTGCCCAGAGGTTGGCAGAGGGACTTATGATTCGGCGCATGGGGCCCGGCCTGACCATGGCTTCTAGCCGAAGTCCAGGGGGACTGCCCCCTGCCCGCCCAGAGGTAGGCAGAGGGACTTATGGTTCGGTGTATGTGGCCCGGCCTGACCCTGGCCTCTGGTCGAAGTCCAGAGGGCCTGCCCCCTGCCTGCCCAAAGGTAGGCAGAGGGACTTATGGTACGGCGCATGGGGCCTGGCCTGACCCTGGCTTCTTGCCGAAGTCCAGGGGGCCTGCCCCCTGCTTGCCTAGAGGTATGCAGAGGGACTTATGGTTTGGCGTATGGGCTCGACCTGACCCTGGCTTCTGATCGACGTCCAGGGGCCCTGCCCCCTGCCTGCCCAGAGGGAGGCAGAGGGACTTATGGTTCAACACATGTGGTCCGGCCTGACCCTGGCTTCTTGCTGAAGTCCAGGGGGCCTGCCCCCTGCCTGCCCAAAGGTACGTAGAGGGACTTATGATTCGGCGCATGGGGAACGGCCTGACCCTGGCTTCTTGCCGAAGTCCATGGGGCATGCCCCCTGCCTGCCCAGAGGTAGGCAGAGGGACTTATGATTCGGCGCATGGGACCCGGTCTGACCCTGGCTTCTAGCCGAAGTCCAGAGGGACTGCCCCCTGCCTGCCCAGAGGTAGGCAGAGGGACTTATGGTTCGGTGTATGTGGCCCGGCCTGACCCTGGCCTCTGGTCGAAGTCCAGGGGGCCTGCCCCCTGCTTGCCCATAGGTAGGCAGCGGGACTTATGATTCGGCGTATGGGGCCCGGCCTGACCCCGGCTTCTGGTCGAAGTCTAGGGGGCCTGCCCCCTGCCTGCCCAGAGGTAGGCAGAGGGACTTATGGTTCGGCACATGGGGCCCGGCCTGACCCTGGCTTCTGGTCGAAGTCCAGGGGGCCTGCCCCCTGCCTGCCCTGAGGTAGACAGAGGGACTTATGGTTCGGCACATGGGGCCCGGCCTGACCCTGGCTTCTTGCCGAAGTCCGGAGGGCCTGCCCCCTACCTGCCAAGAGGTAGGCAGAGGGACTTATGATTCGGCGCATGGGACCCGGCCTGACCCTGGCTTCTTGCCGAAGTCCATGGGGCATGCCCCCTGCCTGCCCAGAGGTAGGCAGAGGGACTTATGATTCGGCGCATGGGACCCGGTCTGACCCTGGCTTCTAGCCGAAGTCCAGAGGGACTGCCCCCTGCCTGCCCAGAGGTAGGCAGAGGGACTTATGGTTCGGTGTATGTGGCCCGGCCTGACCCTGGCCTCTGGTCGAAGTCCAGGGGGCCTGCCCCCTGCTTGCCCATAGGTAGGCAGCGGGACTTATGATTCGGCGTATGGGGCCCGGCCTGACCCCGGCTTCTGGTCGAAGTCTAGGGGGCCTGCCCCCTGCCTGCCCAGAGGTAGGCAGAGGGACTTATGGTTCGGCACATGGGGCCCGGCCTGACCCTGGCTTCTGGTCGAAGTCCAGGGGGCCTGCCCCCTGCCTGCCCTGAGGTAGACAGAGGGACTTATGGTTCGGCGCATGGGGCCCGGCCTGACCCTGGCTTCTTGCCGAAGTCCGGAGGGCCTGCCCCTACCTGCCAAGAGGTAGGCAGAGGGACTTATGATTCGGCGCATGGGACCCGGCCTGACCCTGGCTTCTTGCCGAAGTCCAGGGGGCCTGCCCCCTGCCTGCCTAGAGGTATGCAGAGGGACTTATGGTTTGGCGAATGGGGCTCGACCTGACCCTGGCTTTTGATCGACGTCCAGGGGGCCTGCCCCCTGCCTGCCCAGAGAGAGGCAGAGGGACTTATGGTTCGGCACATTGGGCCCGGCCTGACCCTGGCTTCTTGCTGAAGTCCAGGGGGCCTACCCCCTGCCTGCCCAAAGGTACGTAGAGGGACTTATGATTCGGCGCATGGGACACGACCTGACCCCGGCTTCTTGCCGAAGTTTAGGGGGCCTGCCCCCGGCCTGCCCAGAGGTAGGCAGAGGGACTTATGATTCGGCACATGGGGCCCGGCCTGACCCTGGCTTCTTGCCGAAGTCCAGGGGGCATGCCCCCTGCCTGCCCAGAGGTAGGCAGTGGGACTTAGGATTCGGCGCATGGGGCCCGGCCTGACCCTGGCTTCTAGCCGAAGTCCAGGGGGACTGCCCCCTGCCTGCCCAGAGGTAGGCAGAGGGACTTATGGTTCGGTGTATGTGGCCCGGCCTGACCCTGGCTTCTGGTCGAAGTCCAGGGGGCCTGCCCCCTGCCTGCCCGAAGGTAGGCAGAGGGACTTATGGTACGGCGCATGGGGCCTGGCCTGACCCTGGCTTCTTGCCGAAGTCCAGGGGGCCTGCCCCCTGCTTGCCTAGAGGTATGCAGAGGGACTTATGGTTTGGCGTATGGGCTCGACCTGACCCTGGCTTCTGATCGACGTCCAGGGGGCCTGCCCCCTGCCTGCCCAGAGGGAGGCAGAGGGACTTATGGTTCAACACATGTGGTCCGGCCTGACCCTGGCTTCTTGCTGAAGTCCAGGGGGCCTGCCCCCTGCCTGCCCAAAGGTACGTAGAGGGACTTATGATTCGGCGCATGGGGCACGGCCTGACCCTGGCTTCTTGCCGAAGTCCATGGGGCATGCCCCCTGCCTGCCCAGAGGTAGGCAGAGGGACTTATGATTCGGCGCATGGGACCTGGTCTGACCCTGGCTTCTAGCCGAAGTCCAGAGGGACTGCCCCCTGCCTGCCCAGAGGTAGGCAGAGGGACTTATGGTTCGGTGTATGTGGCCCGGCCTGACCCTGGCCTCTGGTCGAAGTCCAGGGGGCCTGACCCCTGCTTGCCCATAGGTAGGCAGCGGGACTTATGATTCGGCGTATGGGGCCCGGCCTGACCCCGGCTTCTAGTCGAAGTCTAGGGGGCCTGCCCCCTGCCTGCCCAGAGGTAGGCAGAGGGACTTATGGTTCGGCACATGGGGCCCGGCCTGACCCTGGCTTCTGGTCGAAGTCCAGGGGGACTGCCCCCTGCCTGCCCTGAGGTAGACAGAGGGACTTATGGTTCGGCACATGGGGCCCGGCCTGACCCTGGCTTCTTGCCGAAGTCCGGAGGGCCTGCCCCCTACCTGCCAAGAGGTAGGCAGAGGGACTTATGATTCGGCGCATGGGACCCGGCCTGACCCTGGCTTCTTGCCGAAGTCCATGGGGCATGCCCCCTGCCTGCCCAGAGGTAGGCAGAGGGACTTATGATTCGGCGCATGGGACCCGGTCTGACCCTGGCTTCTAGCCGAAGTCCAGAGGGACTGCCCCCTGCCTGCCCAGAGGTAGGCAGAGGGACTTATGGTTCGGTGTATGTGGCCCGGCCTGACCCTGGCCTCTGGTCGAAGTCCAGGGGGCCTGCCCCCTGCTTGCCCATAGGTAGGCAGCGGGACTTATGATTCGGCGTATGGGGCCCGACCTGACCCCGGCTTCTGGTCGAAGTCTAGGGGGCCTGCCCCCTGCCTGCCCAGAGGTAGGCAGAGGGACTTATGGTTCGGCACATGGGGCCCGGCCTGACCCTGGCTTCTGGTCGAAGTCCAGGGGGCCTGCCCCCTGCCTGCCCTGAGGTAGACAGAGGGACTTATGGTTCGGCACATGGGGCCCGGCCTGACCCTGGCTTCTTGCCGAAGTCCGGAGTGCCTGCCCCCTACCTGCCAAGAGGTAGGCAGAGGGACTTATGATTCGGCGCATGGGACCCGGCCTGACCCTGGCTTCTTGCCGAAGTCCATGGGGCATGCCCCCTGCCTGCCCAGAGGTAGGCAGAGGGACTTATGATTCGGAGCATGGGACCCGGTCTGACCCTGGCTTCTAGCCGAAGTCCAGAGGGACTGCCCCCTGCCTGCCCAGAGGTAGGCAGAGGGACTTATGGTTCGGTGTATGTGGCCCGGCCTGACCCTGGCCTCTGGTCGAAGTCCAGGGGGCCTGCCCCCTGCTTGCCCATAGGTAGGCAGCGGGACTTATGATTCGGCGTATGGGGCCCGGCCTGACCCCGGCTTCTGGTCGAAGTCTAGGGGGCCTGCCCCCTGCCTGCCCAGAGGTAGGCAGAGGGACTTATGGTTCGGCACATGGGGCCCGGCCTGACCCTGGCTTCTGGTCGAAGTCCAGGGGGCCTGCCCCCTGCCTGCCCTGAGGTAGACAGAGGGACTTATGGTTCGGCGCATGGGGCCCGGCCTGACCCTGGCTTCTTGCCGAAGTCCGGAGGGCCTGCCCCTACCTGCCAAGAGGTAGGCAGAGGGACTTATGATTCGGCGCATGGGACCCGGCCTGACCCTGGCTTCTTGCCGAAGTCCAGGGGGCCTGCCCCCTGCCTGCCTAGAGGTATGCAGAGGGACTTATGGTTTGGCGAATGGGGCTCGACCTGACCCTGGCTTTTGATCGACGTCCAGGGGGCCTGCCCCCTGCCTGCCCAGAGAGAGGCAGAGGGACTTATGGTTCGGCACATTGGGCCCGGCCTGACCCTGGCTTCTTGCTGAAGTCCAGGGGGCCTACCCCCTGCCTGCCCAAAGGTACGTAGAGGGACTTATGATTCGGCGCATGGGACACGACCTGACCCCGGCTTCTTGCCGAAGTTTAGGGGCCTGCCCCCGGCCTGCCCAGAGGTAGGCAGAGGGACTTATGATTCGGCACATGAGGCCCGGCCTGACCCTGGCTTCTTGCCGAAGTCCAGGGGGCATGCCCCCTGCCTGCCCAGAGGTAGGCAGTGGGACTTAGGATTCGGCGCATGGGGCCCGGCCTGACCCTGGCTTCTAGCCGAAGTCCAGGGGGACTGCCCCCTGCCTGCCCAGAGGTAGGCAGAGGGACTTATGGTTCGGTGTATGTGGCCCGGCCTGACCCTGGCTTCTGGTCGAAGTCCAGGGGGCCTGCCCCCTGCCTGCCTGAAGGTAGGCAGAGGGACTTATGGTACGGCGCATGGGGCCTGGCCTGACCCTGGCTTCTTCCCGAAGTCCAGGGGGCCTGCCCCCTGCCTGCCCAGAGGTAGGAAGAGGGATTTATGATTTGGCGCATGGGGCCCGGCCTGACCCTGGCTTCTAGTCGAAGTCCAGGGGGGCTGCCTCCTGCCTGCCCTGAGGTAGACAGAGGGACTTATGGTTCGGCGCATGGGGCCCGGCCTGACCCTGACTTTTGATCGAAGTCCAGGGGGCCTGCCCCCTGCCTGCCCAGAGGTAGGCAGAGGGACTTATGGTTCGGCACATGGGGCCCGGCCTGACCTTGGCTTCTTGCCGAAGTCCAGAAGGCCTTCCCCCTGCCTGCCTAGAGGTATGCAAAGGGACTTATGGTTTGGCGTATGGGGCTCGACCTGACCCTGGCTTCTGATCGACGTCCAGGGGGCCTGCCCCCTGCCTGCCTAGAGGTAGGCAGAGGGACGTATGATTCGGCGCATGGGGCCCGGCCTGACCCTGGCTTCTTGCAGAAGTCTAGGGGGCCTGCCCCCTGCCTGCCCAGACGTAGGTAGAAGGACTTATGGTTCGACACACGGGGCCCGTCCTGACCCTGGCTTCCTGCCGAAGTCCAAGGGACCCGCCACCTGCCTGCCTAGAGGTAGGCAGAGGGACTTATGATTCGGCGCATGGGGCCCAGCCTGACCCTGGCTTCTTGCCGAAGTCCAGGGGGCCTGCCCCCTGCCTGCCTAGAGGTATGCAAAGGGACTTATGGTTTGGCGTATGGGGCCCGACCTGACCCTGGCTTCTGATCGACGTCCATGGGGCCTGCCCCCTGCCTGCCCAGAGGTGGGCAGAGGGACTTATGGTTCGACACATGGGGCCCGGCCTGACCCTGGCTTCTTGCCGAAGTCCAGGGGGCCTGCCCCCTGCCTGCCCAGAGGTACGTAGAGGGACTTATGATTCGGCGCATGGGGCCCGGCCTGACCCTGGCTTCTTGCCGAAGTTTAGGGGGCCTGCCCAGAGGTAGGTAGAGGGACTTATGATTCGGCGTATGGGGCCCGCCCTGACCCTGGCTTCTGGTCGAAGTCCACGGGACTTGCCCCCTGCCTGCCCATAGATAGGCAGCGGGACTTATGATTCGGCGTATGGGGCCCGGCCTGACCCCAGCTTCTGGTCGAAGTCTAGGGGGCCTGCCCCCTGCCTGCCCAAAGGTAGGCAGAGGGACTTATGGTTCGGCACATGGGGCCCGGCCTGACCCTGGCTTCTTGCCGAAGTCCAGGGGGCCTGCCCCCTGCCTGCCCAGAGGTAGGCAGAGGGACTTATGGTTCGGCACATGGGGCCCGGCCTGACCCTGGCTTCTTGCCGAAGTCCAGGGGGCCTGCCCCCTGCCTGCCCAGAGGTACGTAGAGGGACTTATGATTCGGCGCATGGGGCCCGGCCTGACCCTGGCTTCTTGCCGAAGTTTAGGGGGCCTGCCCAGAGATAGGTAGAGGGACTTATGATTCGGCGTATGGGGCCCGGCCTGACCCTGGCTTCTGGTCGAAGTCCACGGGGCTTGCCCCCTGCCTGCCCATAGGTAGGCAGCGGGACTTATGATTCGGCGTATGGGGCCCGGCCTGACCCCGGCTTCTGGTCGAAGTCTAGGGGGCCTGCCCCCTGCCTGCCCAAAGGTAGGCAGAGGGACTTATGGTTCGGCACATGGGGCCCGGCCTGACCCTGGCTTCTTGCCGAAGTCCAGGGGGCCTGCCCCCTGCCTGCCCAGAGGTAGGCAGAGGGACTTATGATTCGGCGCATGGGGCCCGGCCTGACCCTGGCTTCTTGCCGAAGTCCAGGGGGACTGCCCCCTGCCTGCCCAGAGGTAGGCAGAGGGACTTATGGTTCGGCGCATGGGGCCCGGCCTGACCCTGGCTTCTGGTCGAAGTCCAGGGGGCCTGTCCCCTGCCTGCCCAGAGGTAGGAAGAGGGACTTATGGTTCGGCGCATGGGGCCCGGCCTGACCCTGGCTTCTGATCGAAGTCCAGGGGGCCTGCCCCCTGCCTGTCCTGAGGTAGACAATGGGACTTATGGTTCGGCGCATGGGGCCCGGCCTGACCCTGGCTTCTTGCCGAAGTCCAGAAGGTCTGCCCCCTGCCTGCCCAGAGGTAGGAAGAGGGATTTATGATTTGGCGCATGGGGCCCGGCCTGACCCTGACTTCTAGTCGAAGTCCAGGGGGGCTGCCTCCTGCCTGCCCTGAGGTAGACAGAGGGACTTATGGTTCGGCGCATGGGGTCCGGCCTGACCCTGGCTTCTTGCCGAAGTCCAGGGGGCCTGCCCCCTGCCTGCCTAGAGGTAGGCAGAGTGACTTATGATTCGGCGCATGGGGCCCGGCCTGACCCGGGCTTCTTGCCGAAGTCCAGGGGGCCTACCCCCTGCCTGCCTAGAGGTAGGCAGAGGGACTTATGATTCGGCGCATGGGGCCCGGCCTAACCTTGGCTTCTTGCAGAAGTCTAGGGGGCCTGCCCCCTGCCTGCCCAGACGTAGGTAGAAGGACTTATGGTTCGACACATGGGGCCCGTCCTGACCCTGGCTTCCTGCCGAAGTCCAAGGGACCTGCCACCTGCCTGCCTAGAGGTAGGCAGAGGGACTTATGATTCGGCGCATGGGGCCCAGCCTGACCCTGGCTTCTTGCCGAAGTCCAGGGGGCCTGCCCCCTGCCTGCCCAGAGGTAGGCAGAGGGACTTATGGTTCGGCACATGGGGCCCGGCCTGACCCTGGCTTCTTGCCGAAGTCCAGGGGGCCTGCCCTTTGCCTGCCCAGAGGTACGTAGAGGGACTTATGATTCGGCGCATGGGGCCCGGCCTGACCCTCGCTTCTTGCCGAAGTTTAGGGGGCCTGCCCATAGGTAGGCAGCGGGACTTATGATTCGGCGTATGGGGCCCGACCTGACCCCGGCTTCTGGTCGAAGTCTAGGGGGCCTGCCCCCTGCCTGCCCAAAGGTAGGCAGAGGGACTTATGGTTCGGCACATGGGGCCCGACTTGACCCTGGCTTCTTGCCGAAGTCCAGGGTCCTGCCCCCTGCCTGCCCAGAGGTAGGCAGAGGGACTTATGATTCGGCGCATGGGGCCTGGCCTGACCCTGGCTTCTTGCCGAAGTCCAGGGGGACTGCCCCCTGCCTGCCCAGAGGTAGGCAGAGGGGCTTATGGTTCGGCGCATGGGGCCCGACCTGACCCTGGCTTCTGGTCGAAGTCCAGGGGGCCTGCCCCCTACCTGCCCTGAGGTAGACAGAGGGACTTATGGTTCGGCGCATGGGGCCCGGCCTGACCCTGGCTTCTTACCGAAGTCCAGAAGGCCTGCCCCCTGCCTGCCTAGAGGTAGGCAGAGTGACTTATGATTCGGCGCATGGGGCCCGGCCTGACTCTGGCTTCTTGCCGAAATCCAGAGGGCCTGCCCCCTGCCTGCCTAGAGGTATGCAGAGGGACTTATGGTTCGGCGTATGGGGCCCGGCCTTACCCTGGCTTATGATCGAAGTCCAGGGGGCCTGCCCCCTGCCTGCCCAGAGGTAGGCAGAGGGACTTATGGTTCGGCACATCGGGCCCGGCCTGACCCTGGCTTCTTGCCGAACTCCAGGGGGACTGTCCCCTGCCTGCCCAGAGGTAGGAAGAGGGATTTATGATTTGGCGCATGGGGCCCGGCCTGACCCTGACTTCTAGTCGAAGTCCAGGGGGGCTGCCTCCTGCCTGCCCTGAGGTAGACAGAGGGACTTATGGTTCGGCGCATGGGGTCCGGCCTGACCCTGGCTTCTTGCCGAAGTCCAGGGGGCCTGCCCCCTGCCTGCCTAGAGGTAGGCAAAGTGACTTATGATTCGGCGCATGGGGCCCGGCCTGACCCGGGCTTCTTGCCGAAGTCCAGGGGGCCTGCCCCCTGCCTGCCTAGAGGTAGGCAGAGGGACTTATGATTCGGCGCATGGGGCCCGGCCTAACCCTGGCTTCTTGCAGAAGTCTAGGGGGCCTGCCCCCTGCCTGCCCAGACGTAGGTAGAAGGACTTATGGTTCGACACATGGGGCCCGTCCTGACCCTGGCTTCCTGCCGAAGTCCAAGGGACCTGCCACCTGCCTGCCTAGAGGTAGGCAGAGGGACTTATGATTCGGCGCATGGGGCCCAGCCTGACCCTGGCTTCTTGCCGAAGTCCAGGGGGCCTGCCCCCTGCCTGCCCAGAGGTAGGCAGAGGGACTTATGGTTCGGCACATGGGGCCCGGCCTGACCCTGGCTTCTTGCCGAAGTCCAGGGGGCCTGCCGCCTGCCTGCCCAGAGGTACGTAGAGGGACTTATGATTCGGCGCATGGGGTTCGGCCTGACCCTGGCTTCTTGCCGAAGTTTAGGGGGCCTGCCCATAGGTAGGCAGCGGGACTTATGATTCGGCGTATGGGGCCCGGCCTAAACCCGGCTTCTGGTCGAAGTCTAGGGGGCCTGCCCCCTGCCTGCCCAAAGGTAGGCAGAGAAACTTATGGTTCGGCACATGGGGCCCGACCTGACCCTGGCTTCTTGCCGAAGTCCAGGGGCCTGCCCCCTGCCTGCCTAGAGGTAGGCAGAGGGACTTATGATTCGGCGCATGTGGCCCGGCCTGACCCTGACTTCTTGCCGAAGTCCAGGGGGACTGCCCCCTGCCTGCCCAGAGGTAGGCAGAGGGGCTTATGGTTCGGCGCATGGGGCCCGGCCTGACCCTGGCTTCTGGTCGAAGTCCAGGGGGCCAGCCCCCTACCTGCCCTGAGGTAGACAGAGGGACTTATGGTTCGGCGCATGGGGCCCGGCCTGACCCTGGATTCTTACCGAAGTCCAGAAGGCATGCCCCCTGCCTGCCCAGAGGTAGGCAGTGGGACTTATGATTCAGCGCATGGGGCCCGGCCTGACCCTGGCTTCTAGCCGAAGTCCAGGGGGACTGCCCCCTGCCTGCCCAGAGGTAGGCAGAGGGACTTATGGTTCGGTGTATGTGGCTCGGCCTGACCCTGGCTTCTGGTCGAAGTCCAGGGGGCCTGCCCCCTGCCTGCCCGAAGGTAGGCAGAGGGACTTATGGTACGGCGCATGGGGCCTGGCCTGACCCTGGCTTCTTGCCGAAGTCCAGGGGGCCTGCCCCCTGCCTGCCCAGAGGTAGGCAGAGGGACTTATGGTTCGGCACTTGGGGCCCGGCCTGACCCTGGCTTCTTGCCGAAGTCCTGGGGGCATGCCCCCTGCCTGCCCAGAGGTAGGCAGAGGGACTTATGATTCGGCGCATGGGGCCCGGCCTGACCCTGGCTTCTAGTCGAAGTCCAAGGGGGCTGCCCCCTGCCTGCCCAGACGTAGGTAGAAGGACTTATGGTTCGACACACGGGGCCCGTCCTGACCCTGGCTTCCTGCCGAAGTCCAAGGGACCTGCCACCTGCCTGCCTAGAGGTAGGCAGAGGGACTTATGATTCGGCGCATGGGGCCCAGCCTGACCCTGGCTTCTTGCCGAAGTCCAGGGGGCCTGCCCCCTGCCTGCCTAGAGGTATGCAGAGGGACTTATGGTTTGGCGTATGGAGCCCGACCTGACCCTGGCTTCTGATCGACGTCCAGGGGGCCTGCCCCCTGCCTGCCCAGAGGTAGGCAGAGGGACTTATGGTTCGGCACATGGGGCCCGGCCTGACCCTGGCTTCTTGCCGAAGTCCAGGGGGCCTGCCACCTGCTTGCCCAGAGGTACGTAGAGGGACTTATGATTCGGCGCATGGGGCCCGGCCTGACCCTGGCTTCTTGCCGAAGTTTAGGGGGCCTGCCCATAGGTAGGCAGCGGGACTTATGATTCGGCGTATGGGGCCCGGCCTGACCCCGACTTCTGGTCGAAGTCTAGGGGGCCTGCCCCCTGCCTGCCCAGAGGTAGGCAGAGGGACTTATGGTTCGGTGTATGTGGCCCGGCCTGACCCTGGCTTCTGGTCGAAGTCCAGGGGGCCTGCCCCCTGCCTGCCCGAAGGTAGGCAGAGGGACTTATGGTACGGCGCATGGGGCCTGGCCTGACCCTGGCTTCTTGCCGAAGTCCAGGGGGCCTGCCCCCTGCCTGCCCAGAGGTAGGCAGAGGGACTTATGGTTCGGCACATGGGGCCCGGCCTGACCCTGGCTTCTTGCCGAAGTCCTTGGGGCATGCCCCCTGCCTGCCCAGAGGTAGGCAGAGGGACTTATGATTCGGCGCATGGGGCCCGGCCTGACCCTGGCTTCTAGTCGAAGTCCAGGGGGGCTGCCCCCTGCCTGCCCAGACGTAGGTAGAAGGACTTATGGTTCGACACACGGGGCCCGTCCTGACCCTGGCTTCCTGCCGAAGTCCAAGGGACCTGCCACCTGCCTGCCTAGAGGTAGGCAGAGGGACTTATGATTCGGCGCATGGGGCCCAGCCTGACCCTGGCTTCTAGTCGAAGTCCAGGGGGGCTGCCCCCTGCCTGCCTAGAGGTATGCAGAGGGACTTATGGTTTGGCGTATGGAGCCCGACCTGACCCTGGCTTCTGATCGACGTCCAGGGGGCCTGCCCCCTGCCTGCCCAGAGGTAGGCAGAGGGACTTATGGTTCGACACATGGGGCCCGGCCTGACCCTGGCTTCTTGCCGAAGTCCAGGGGGCCTGCCACCTGCCTGCCCAGAGGTACGTAGAGGGACTTATGATTCGGCGCATGGGGCCCGGCCTGACCCTGGCTTCTTGCCGAAGTTTAGGGGGCCTGCCCATAGGTAGGCAGCGGGACTTATGATTCGGCGTATGGGGCCCGGCCTGACCCTGGCTTCTTGCCGAAGTCCAGGGGGCCTGCCCCCTGCCTGCCCAGAGATAGGCAGAGGGACTTATGATTCGGCGCATGGGGCCCGGCCTGACCCTGGCTTCTTGCCGAAGTCTAGGGGGACTGCCCCCTGCCTGCCCAGAGGTAGGCAGAGGGACTTATGGTTCGGCGCATGGGGCCCGACCTGACCCTGGCTTCTGGTCGAAGTCCAGGGGGCCTGCCCCCTACCTACCCTGAGGTAGACAGAGGGACTTATGGTTCAGCGCATGGGGCCCGGCCTGACCCTGGCTTCTTGCCGAAGTCCAGAAGGCCTGCCCCCTGCCTGCCTAGAGGTAGGCTGAGTGACTTATGATTCGGCGCATGGGGCCCGGCCTGACCCTGGCTTCTTGCCGAAGTCCAGGGGGCAGCCCCCTGCCTGCCCAGAGGTACGTAGAGGGACTTATGATTCGGCGCATGGGGCCCGACCTGACCCTGGCTTCCTGCCGAAGTTTAGGGGGCCTGCTCAGAGGTAGGTAGAGGGACTTATGATTCGGCGTATGGGGCCCGGCCTGACCCTGGCTTCTGGTCGAAGTCCTGGGGGCTTACCCCCTGCTTGCCCATGGGTAGGCAGCGGGACTTATGATTCGGCGTATGGGGCCCGGCCTGACCCCGGCTTCTGGTCGAAGTCTAGGGGGCCTGCCCCCTGCCTGCCCAAAGGTAGGCAGAGGGACTTATGGTTCGGCACATGGGGCCCTGCCTGACCCTGACTTCTTGCCGAAGTCCAGGGGGCCTGCCCCCTGCCTGCCTAGAGGTAGGCAGAGTGACTTATGATTCGGCGCATGGGGCTCGGCCTGACCCTGGCTTCTTGCCGAAGTCCAGGGGGCCTGCCCCCTGCCTGCCTAGAGGTATGCAGAGGGACTTACGGTTCGGCGTATGGGGCCCGGCCTGACCCTGGCTTATGATCGAAGTCCAGGGGGCCTGCCCCCTGCCTGCCCGGAGGTAGGCAGAGGGACTTATGGTTCGGCACATCGGGCCCTGCCTGACCCTGGTTTCTTGCCGAAGTCCAGGGGGCCTTCCCCCTGCCTGCCCAGAGGTAGGTAGAAGGACTTATGATTCGGCGCATGGGGCCCGGCCTGACCCTGGCTTCTTGCCGAAGTCCAAGGGACCTGCCACCTGCCTGCCTAGAGGTAGGCAGAGGGACTTATGATTCGGCGCATGGGGCCCAGCCTGACCCTGGCTTCTTGCCGAAGTCCAGGGGGCCTTCCCCCTGCCTGCCTAGAGGTATGCAGAGGGACTTATGGTTTGGTGTATGGAGCCCGACCTGACCCTGGCTTCTGGTCGAAGTCCAGGGGGCCTGCCCCCTACCTGCCGTGAGGTAGACAGAGGGACTTATGGTTCGGCGCATGGGGCCCAGCCTGACCCTGGCTTCTTGCCGAAGTTTAGGGGGCCTGCCCATAGGTAGGCAGCGGGACTTATGATTCGGCGTATGGGGCCCGGCCTGACCCCGACTTCTGGTCGAAGTCCAGGGGGCCTGCCTCCTGCCTGCCCAGAGGTAGGCAGAGGGACTTATGGTTCGGCACATGGGGCCCGGCCTGACTCTGGCTTCTTGCCGAAGTCCAGGGGGCCTACCCCCTGCCTGCCCAGAGGTACGTAGAGAGACTTATGATTCGGCGCATGATGCCCGCCCTGACCCTGGCTTCTTGCCGAAGTCCAGGGGGCCTTCCCCCTGCCTGCCTAGAGGTAGGTAGAAGGACTTATGATTCGGCGCATGGGGCCCGGCCTGACCCTGGCTTCTTGCCGAAGTCTAGGGGGCCTGCCCCCTGCCTGCCCAGAGGTAGGCAGAGGGACTTATGATTCGGCGTATGGGGCCCGGCCTGACCCTGGCTTCTTGCCGAAGTCCAAGGGACCTGCCACCTGCCTGCCTAGAGGTAGGCAGAGGGACTTATGATTCGGCGCATGGGGCCCAGCCTGACCCTGGCTTCTTGCCGAAGTCCAGGGGGCCTGCCCCCTGCCTGCCTAGAGGTATGCAGAGGGACTTATGGTTTGGCGTATGGAGCCCGACCTGACCCTGGCTTCTGGTCGAAGTCCAGGGGGCCTGCCCCCTACCTGCCGTGAGGTAGACAGAGGGACTTATGGTTCGGCGCATGGGGCCCAGCCTGACCCTGGCTTCTTGCCGAAGTTTAGGGGGCCTGCCCATAGGTAGGCAGCGGGACTTATGATTCGGCGTATGGGGCCCGGCCTGACCCCGACTTCTGGTCGAAGTCTAGGGGGCCTGCCCCCTGCCTGCCCAAAGGTAGGCAGAGGGACTTATGGTTCGGCACATGGGGCCCGGCCTGACCCTGGCTTCTTGCCGAAGTCCAGGGGGCCTGCCCCCTGCCTGCCCAGAGGTAGGCAGAGGGACTTATGATTCGGCGCATGGGGCCCGGCCTGACCCTGGCTTCTTGCCGAAGTCCAGGGGGACTGCCCCCTGCCTGCCCAGAGGTAGGCAGAGGGACTTATGATTCGGCGCATGGGGCCCGGCCTGACCCTGGCTTCTTGCCGAAGTCCAGGGGGACTGCCCCCTGCCTGCCCAGAGGTAGGCAGAGGGACTTATGGTTCGGCGCATGGGGCCCAGCCTGACCCTGGCTTCTTGCCGAAGTCCAGAAGGCCTGCCCCCTGCCTGCCTAGAGGTAGGCAGAGTGACTTATGATTCGGCGCATGGGGCACGGCCTGACCCTGGCTTCTTGCCGAAGTCCAGGGGGCCTGCCCCCTGCCTGCCTAGAGGTATGCAGAGGGACTTATGGTTCGGCGTATGGGGCCCGGCCTGACCCTGGCTTCTGATCGAAGTCCAGGGGGCCTGCCCCCTGCCTGCCCAGAGGTAGGCAGAGGGACTTATGGTTCGGCACATGGGGCCCGGCCTGACTCTGGCTTCTTGCCGAAGTCCAGGGGGCCTACCCCCTGCCTGCCCAGAGGTACGTAGAGGGACTTATGATTCGGCGCATGATGCCCGCCCTGACCCTGGCTTCTTGCCGAAGTCTAGGGGGCCTGCCCCCTGCCTGCCCAGAGGTACGTAGAGGGACTTATGATTCGGCGCATGATGCCCGCCCTGACCCTGGCTTCTTGCCGAAGTCCAGGGGGCCTTCCCCCTGCCTGCCCAGAGGTAGGTAGAAGGACTTATGATTCGGCGCATGGGGCCCGGCCTGACCCTGGCTTCTTGCCGAAGTCTAGGGGGCCTGCCCCCTGCCTGCCCAGAGGTAGGCAGAGGGACTTATGATTTGGCGTATGGGGCCCGGCCTGACCCTGGCTTCTTGCCGAAGTCCAAGGGACCTGCCACCTGCCTGCCTAGAGGTAGGTAGAGGGACTTATGATTCGGCGCATGGGGCCCAGCCTGACCCTGGCTTCTTGCCGAAGTCCAGGGGGCCTGCCCCCTGCCTGCCTAGAGGTATGCAGAGGGACTTATGGTTTGGCGTATGGAGCCCAACCTGACCCTGGCTTCTGATCGACGTCCAGGGGGCCTGCCCCCTGCCTGCCCAGAGGTAGGCAGAGGGACTTATGGTTCGGCACATGGGGCCCGGCCTGACCCTGGCTTCTTGCCGAAGTCCAGGGGGCCTGCCCCCTGCCTGCCCAGAGGTACGTAGAGGGACTTATGATTCGGCGCATGGGGCCCGGCCTGACCCTGGCTTCTTGCCGAAGTTTAGGGGGCCTGCCCATAGGTAGGCAGCGGGACTTATGATTCGGCGTATGGGGCCCGGCCTGACCCCGACTTCTGGTCGAAGTCTAGGGGGCCTGCCCCCTGCCTGCCCAAAGGTAGGCAGAGGGACTTATGGTTCGGCACATGGGGCCCGGCCTGACCCTGGCTTCTTGCCGAAGTCCAGGGGTCCTGCCCCCTGCCTGCCCAGAGGTAGGCAGAGGGACTTATGATTCGGCGCATGGGGCCCGGCCTGACCCTGGCTTCTTGCCGAAGTCCAGGGGGACTGGCCCCTGCCTGCCCAGAGGTAGGCAGAGGGACTTATGGTTCGGCGCATGGGGCCCGACCTGACCCTGGCTTCTGGTCGAAGACCAGGGGGCCTGCCCCCTACCTGCCCTGAGGTAGACAGAGGGACTTATGGTTCGGCGCATGGGGCCCGGCCTGACCCTGGGTTCTTGCCGAAGTCCAGAAGGCCTGCCCCCTGCCTGCCTAGAGGTAGGCAGAGTGACTTATGATTCGGCACATGGGGCCCGGCCTGACCCTGGCTTCTTGCCGAAGTCCAGGGGGGCCTGCCCCCTGCCTGCCTAGAGGTATGCAGAGGGACTTATGGTTCGGCGTATGGGGCCCGGCCTGACCCTGGCTTCTGATCGAAGTCCAGGGGGCCTGCCCCCTGCCTGCCCAGAGGTAGGCAGAGGGACTTATGGTTCGGTACATGGGGCCCGGCCTGACTCTGGCTTCTTGCCGAAGTCCAGGGGGCCTACCCCCTGCCTGCCCAGAGGTACGTAGAGGGACTTATGATTCGGCGCATGATGCCCGCCCTGACCCTGCCTTCTTGCCGAAGTCCAGGGGGCCTTCCCCCTGCCTGCCCAGAGGTAGGTAGAAGGACTTATGATTCGGCGCATGGGGCCCGGCCTGACCCTGGCTTCTTGCCGAAGTCTAGGGGGCATGCCCCCTGCCTGCCCAGAGGTAGGCAGAGGGACTTATGATTGGGCGTATGGGGCCCGGCCTGACCCTGGCTTCTTGCCGAAGTCCAAGGGACCTGCCACCTGCCTGCCTAGAGGTAGGCAGAGGGACTTATGATTCGGCGCATGGGGCCCAGCCTGACCCTGTCTTCTTGCCGAAGTCCAGGGGGCCTGCCCCCTGCCTGCCTAGAGGTATGCAGAGGGACTTATGGTTCGGCACATGGGGCCCGGCCTGACCCTGGCTTCTTGCCGAAGTCCAGGGGGCCTGCCCCCTGCCTGCCCAGAGGTACGTAGAGGGACTTATGATTCGGCGCATGGGGCCCGGCCTGACCCTGGCTTATTGCCGAAGTTTAGGGGGCCTGCCCATAGGTAGGCAGCGGGACTTATGATTCGGCGTATGGGGCCCGGCCTGACCCCGACTTCTGGTCGAAGTCTAGGGGGCCTGCCCCCTGCCTGCCCAAAGGTAGGCAGAGGGACTTATGGTTCGGCACATGGGGCCCGGCCTGACCCTGGCTTCTTGCCGAAGTCCAGGGGGCCTGCCCCCTGCCTGCCCAGAGGTAGGCAGAGGGACTTATGATTCGGCGCATGGGGCCCGGCCTGACCCTGGCTTCTTGCCGAAGTCCAGGGGGACTGCCCCCTGCCTGCCCAGAGGTAGGCAGAGGGACTTATGGTTCGGCGCATGGGGCCCGACCTGACCCTGGCTTCTGGTCGAAGTCCAGGGGGCCTGCCCCCTACCTGCCCTGAGGTAGACAGAGGGACTTATGGTTCGGCGCATGGGGCCCGGCCTGACCCTGGCTTCTTGCCGAAGTCCAGAAGGCCTGCCCCCTGCCTGCCTAGAGGTAGGCAGAGTTACTTATGATTCGGCGCATGGGGCCCGGCCTGACCCTGGCTTCTTGCCGAAGTCCAGGGGGCCTGCCCCCTACCTGCCCTGAGGTAGACAGAGGGACTTATGGTTCGGCGCATGGGGCCCGGCCTGACCCTGGCTTCTTGCCGAAGTCCAGAAGGCCTGCCCCCTACCTGCCTAGAGGTAGGCAGAGTTACTTATGATTCGGCGCATGGGGCCCAGCCTGACCCTGGCTTCTTGCCGAAGTTTAGGGGGCCTGCCCAGAGGTAGGCAGAGGGACTTATGATTCGGCGCATGGGGCCCGGCCTGACCCTGGCTTCTTGCCGAAGTCCAGGGGGACTGCCCCCTGCCTGCCCAGAGGTAGGCAGAGTTACTTATGATTCGGCGCATGGGGCCCGGCCTGACCCTGGCTTCTTGCCGAAGTCCAGGGGGCCTGCCCCCTACCTGCCCTGAGGTAGACAGAGGGACTTATGGTTCGGCGCATGGGGCCCGGCCTGACCCTGGCTTCTTGCCGAAGTCCAGAAGGCCTGCCCCCTGCCTGCCTAGAGGTAGGCAGAGTTACTTATGATTCGGCGCATGGGGCCCAGCCTGACCCTGGCTTCTTGCCGAAGTTTAGGGGGCCTGCCCAGAGGTAGGCAGAGGGACTTATGATTCGGCGCATGGGGCCCGGCCTGACCCTGGCTTCTTGCCGAAGTCCAGGGGGACTGCCCCCTGCCTGCCCAGAGGTAGGCAGAGGGACTTATGGTCCGGCGCATGGGGCCCGACCTGACCCTGGCTTCTGGTCGAAGTCCAGGGGGCCTGCCCCCTACCGCCCAGAGGTAGGCAGAGGGACTTATGGTTCGGTACATGGGGCCCGGCCTGACCCTGGCTTATGATCGAAGTCCAGGGGGCCTGCCCCCTGCCTGCCCAGAGGTAGGCAGAGGGACTTATGGTTCGGTACATGGGGCCCGGCCTGACCCTGGCTTCTTGCCGAAGTCCAGGGGGCAGCCCCCTGCCTGCCCAGAGGTACGTAGAGGGACTTATGATTCGGCGCATGGGGCCCGACCTGACCCTGGCTTCTTGCCGAAGTTTAGGGGGCCTGCCCAGAGGTAGGTAGAGGGACTTATGATTCGGCGTATGGGGCCCGGCCTGACCCTGGCTTCTGGTCGAAGTCCAGGGGGCTTGCCCCCTGCTTGCCCATGGGTAGGCAGCGGGACTTATGATTCGGCGTATGGGGCCCGGCCTGACCCCGGCTTCTGGTCGAAGTCTAGGGGGCCTGCCCCCTGCCTGCCCAAAGGTAGGCAGAGGGACTTATGGTTCGGCACATGGGGCCCGGCCTGACCCTAACTTCTTGCCGAAGTCCAGGGGGCCTGCCCCCTGCCTGCCTAGAGGTAGGCAGAGTGACTTATGATTCGGCGCATGGGGCCCGGCCTGACCCTGGCTTCTTGCCGAAGTCCAGGGGGCCTGCCCCCTGCCTGCCTAGAGGTATGCAGAGGGACTTATGGTTCGGCGTATGGGGCCCGTCCTGACCCTGGCTTATGATCGAAGTCCAGGGGGCCTGCCCCCTGCCTGCCCAGAGGTAGGCAGAGGGACTTATGGTTCGGCACATCGGGCCCTGCCTGACCCTGGCTTCTTGCCGAAGTCCAGGGGTCCTGCCCCCTGCCTGCCCAGAGGTAGGCAGAGGGACTTATGATTCGGCGCATGGGGCCCGGCCTGACCCTGGCTTCTTGCCGAAGTCCAGGGGGACTGCCCCCTGCCTGCCCAGAGGTAGGCAGAGGGACTTATGGTTCGGCGCATGGGGCCCGGCCTGACCCTGGCTTCTTGCCGAAGTCCAGAAGGCCTGCCCCCTGCCTGCCTAGAGGTAGGCAGAGTTACTTATGATTCGGCGCATGGGGCCCAGCCTGACCCTGGCTTCTTGCCGAAGTTTAGGGGGCCTGCCCAGAGGTAGGCAGAGGGACTTATGATTCGGCGCATGGGGCCCGGCCTGACCCTGGCTTCTTGCCGAAGTCCAGGGGGACTGCCCCCTGCCTGCCCAGAGGTAGGCAGAGGGACTTATGGTCCGGCGCATGGGGCCCGACCTGACCCTGGCTTCTGGTCGAAGTCCAGGGGGCCTGCCCCCTACCGCCCAGAGGTAGGCAGAGGGACTTATGGTTCGGTACATGGGGCCCGGCCTGACCCTGGCTTATGATCGAAGTCCAGGGGGCCTGCCCCCTGCCTGCCCAGAGGTAGGCAGAGGGACTTATGGTTCGGTACATGGGGCCCGGCCTGACCCTGGCTTCTTGCCGAAGTCCAGGGGGCAGCCCCCTGCCTGCCCAGAGGTACGTAGAGGGACTTATGATTCGGCGCATGGGGCCCGACCTGACCCTGGCTTCTTGCCGAAGTTTAGGGGGCCTGCCCAGAGGTAGGTAGAGGGACTTATGATTCGGCGTATGGGGCCCGGCCTGACCCTGGCTTCTGGTCGAAGTCCAGGGGGCTTGCCCCCTGCTTGCCCATGGGTAGGCAGCGGGACTTATGATTCGGCGTATGGGGCCCGGCCTGACCCCGGCTTCTGGTCGAAGTCTAGGGGGCCTGCCCCCTGCCTGCCCAAAGGTAGGCAGAGGGACTTATGGTTCGGCACATGGGGCCCGGCCTGACCCTAACTTCTTGCCGAAGTCCAGGGGGCCTGCCCCCTGCCTGCCTAGAGGTAGGCAGAGTGACTTATGATTCGGCGCATGGGGCCCGGCCTGACCCTGGCTTCTTGCCGAAGTCCAGGGGGCCTGCCCCCTGCCTGCCTAGAGGTATGCAGAGGGACTTATGGTTCGGCGTATGGGGCCCGTCCTGACCCTGGCTTATGATCGAAGTCCAGGGGGCCTGCCCCCTGCCTGCCCAGAGGTAGGCAGAGGGACTTATGGTTCGGCACATCGGGCCCTGCCTGACCCTGGCTTCTTGCCGAAGTCCAGGGGTCCTGCCCCCTGCCTGCCCAGAGGTAGGCAGAGGGACTTATGATTCGGCGCATGGGGCCCGGCCTGACCCTGGCTTCTTGCCGAAGTCCAGGGGGACTGCCCCCTGCCTGCCCAGAGGTAGGCAGAGGGACTTATGGTTCGGCGCATGGGGCCCGACCTGACCCTGGCTTCTGGTCGAAGACCAGGGGGCCTACCCCCTACCTGCCCTGAGGTAGACAGAGGGACTTATGGTTCGGCGCATGGGGCCCGGCCTGACCCTGGCTTCTTGCCGAAGTCCAGAAGGCCTGCCCCCTGCCTGCCTAGAGGTAGGCAGAGTGACTTATGATTCGGCGCATGGGGCCCGGCCTGACCCTGGCTTCTTGCCGAAGTCCAGGGGGCCTGCCCCCTGCCTGCCTAGAGGTATGCAGAGGGACTTATGGTTCGTCGTATGGGGCCCGGCCTGACCCTGGCTTCTGATCGAAGTCCAGGGGGCCTGCCCCCTGCCTGCCCAGAGGTAGGCAGAGGGACTTATGGTTCGGTACATGGGGCCCGGCCTGACTCTGGCTTCTTGCCGAAGTCCAGGGGGCCTACCCCCTGCCTGCCCAGAGGTACGTAGAGGGACTTATGATTCGGCGCATGATGCCCGCCCTGACCCTGGCTTCTTGCCGAAGTCCAGGGGGCCTTCCCCCTGCCTGCCCAGAGGTAGGTAGAAGGACTTATGATTCGGCGCATGGGGCCCGGCCTGACCCTGGCTTCTTGCCGAAGTCTCGGGGGCCTGCCCCCTGCCTGCCCCGAGGTAGGCAGAGGGACTTATGATTGGGCGTATGGGACCCGGCCTAACCCTGGCTTCTTGCCGAAGTCCAAGGGACCTGCCACCTGCCTGCCTAGAGGTAGGCAGAGGGACTTATGATTCGGCGCATGGGGCCCAGCCTGACCCTGGCTTCTTGCCGAAGTCCAGGGGGCCTGCCCCCTGCCTGCCTAGAGGTATGCAGAGGGACTTATGGTTTGGCGTATGAAGCCCGACCTGACCCTGGCTCCTGATCGACGTCCAGGGGGCCTGCCCCCTGCCTGCCCAGAGGTAGGCAGAGGGACTTATGGTTCGGCACATGGGGCCCGGCCTGACCCTGGCTTCTTGCCGAAGTCCAGGGGGCCTGCCCCCTGCCTGCCCAGAGGTACGTAGAGGGACTTATGATTCGGCGCATGGGGCCCGGCCTGACCCTGGCTTCTTGCCGAAGTTTAGGGGGCCTGCCCATAGGTAGGCAGCGGGACTTATGATTCGGCGTATGGGGCCCGGCCTGACCCCGACTTCTGGTCGAAGTCTAGGGGGCCTGCCCCCTGCCTGCCCAAAGGTAGGCAGAGGGACTTATGGTTCGGCACATGTGGCCCGGCCTGACCCTGGCTTCTTGCCGAAGTCCAGGGGGCCTGCCCCCTGCCTGCCCAGAGGTAGGCAGAGGGACTTATGATTCGGCGCATGGGGCCCGGCCTGACCCTGGCTTCTTGCCGAAGTCCAGGGGGACTGCCCCCTGCCTGCCCAGAGGTAGGCAGAGGGACTTATGGTTCGGCGCATGGGGCCCGACCTGACCCTGGCTTCTGGTCGAAGTCCAGGGGGCCTGCCCCCTACCTGCCCTGAGGTAGACAGAGGGACTTATGGTTCGGCGCATGGGGCCCGGCCTGACCCTGGCTTCTTGCCGAAGTCCAGAAGGCCTGCCCCCTGCCTGCCTAGAGGTAGGCAGAGTTACTTATGATTCGGCGCATGGGGCCCGGCCTGACCCTGGCTTCTTGCCGAAGTCCAGGGGGCCTGCCCCCTGCCTGCCTAGAGGTATGCAGACTGACTAATGGTTCGGCGTATGGGGCCCGGCCTGACCCTGGCTTCTGATCGAAGTCCAGGGGACCTGCCCCCTGCCTGCCCAGAGGTAGGCAGAGGGACTTATGGTTCGGTACATGGGGCCCGGCCTGACCCTGGCTTCTTGCCGAAGTCCAGGGGGCAGCCCCCTGCCTGCCCAGAGGTACGTAGAGGGACTTATGATTCGGCGCATGGGGCCCGACCTGACCCTGGCTTCTTGCCGAAGTTTAGGGGGCCTGCCCAGAGGTAGGTAGAGGGACTTATGATTCGGCGTATGGGGCCCGGCCTGACCCTGGCTTCTGGTCGAAGTCCAGGGGGCTTGCCCCCTGCTTGCCCATGGGTAGGCAGCGGGACTTATGATTCGGCGTATGGGGCCCGGCCTGACCCCGGCTTCTGGTCGAAGTCTAGGGGGCCTGCCCCCTGCCTACCCAAAGGTTGGCAGAGGGACTTATGGTTCGGCACATGGGGCCCGGCCTGACCCTGACTTCTTGCCGAAGTCCAGGGGGCCTGCCCCCCTGCCTGCCTAGAGGTAGGCAGAGTGACTTATGATTCGGCGCATGGGGCCCGGCCTGACCCTGGCTTCTTGCCGAAGTCCAGGGGGCCTGCCCCCTGCCTGCCCAGAGGTAGGCAGAGGGACTTATGGTTCGGCACATCGGGCCCTGCCTGACCCTGGTTTCTTGCCGAAGTCCAGGGGGCCTTCCCCCTGCCTGCCCAGAGGTAGGTAGAAGGACTTATGATTCGGCGCATGGGGCCCGGCCTGACCCTGGCTTCTTGCCGAAGTCTAGGGGCGCTGCCCCCTGCCTGCCCAGAGGTAGGCAGAGGGACTTATGATTCGGCGTATGGGGCCCGGCCTGACCCTGGCTTCTTGCCGAAGTCCAGGGGGCCTGCCCCCTGCCTGCCTAAAGGTATGCAGAGGGACTTATGGTTTGGCGTATGAAGCCCGACCTGACCCTGGCTTCTGATCGACGTCCAGGGGGCCTGCCCCCTGCCTGCCCAGAGGTAGGCAGAGGGACTTATGGTTCGGCACATCGGGCCCTGCCTGACCCTGGTTTCTTGCCGAAGTCCAGGGGCCCTTCCCCCTGCCTGCCCAGAGGTAGGTAGAAGGACTTATGATTCGGCGCATGGGGCCCGGCCTGACCCTGGCTTCTTGCCGAAGTCCAAGGGGCCTGCCCCCTGCCTGCCTAGAGGTATGCAGAGGGACTTATGGTTCGGCGTATGGGGCCCGGCCTGACCCTGGCTTCTGATCGAAGTCCAGGGGGCCTGCCCCCTGCCTGCCCAGAGGTAGGCAGAGTGACTTATGGTTCGGTACATGGGGCCCGGCCTGACTCTGGCTTCTTGCCGAAGTCCAGGGGGCCTACCCCCTGCCTGCCCAGAGGTACGTAGAGGGACTTATGATTCGGCGCATGATGCCCGCCCTGACCCTGGCTTCTTGCCGAAGTCCAGGGGGCCTTCCCCCTGCCTGCCCAGAGGTAGGTAGAAGGACTTATGATTCGGCGCATGGGGCCCGGCCTGACCCTGGCTTCTTGCCGAAGTCTAGGGGGCCTGCCCCCTGCCTGCCCAGAGGTAGGCAGAGGGACTTATGATTGGGCGTATGGGGCCCGGCCTGACCCTGGCTTCTTGCCGAAGTCCAAGGGACCTGCCACCTGCCTGCCTAGAGGTAGGCAGAGGGACTTATGATTCGGCGCATGGGGCCCAGCCTGACCCTGGCTTCTTGCCGAAGTCCAGGGGGCCTGCCCCCTGCCTGCCTAGAGGTATGCAGAGGGACTTATGGTTTGGCGTATGAAGCCCGACCTGACCCTGGCTTCTGATCGACGTCCAGGGGGCCTGCCCCCTGCCTGCCCAGAGGTAGGCAGAGGGACTTATGGTTCGGCACATGGGGCCCGGCCTGACCCTGGCTTCTGATCGAAGTCCAGGGGGCCTGCCCCCTGCCTGCCCAGAGGTACGTAGAGGGACTTATGATTCGGCGCATGGGGCCCGGCCTGACCCTGGCTTCTTGCCGAAGTTTAGGGGGCCTGCCCATAGGTAGGCAGCGGGACTTATGATTCGGCGTATGGGGCCCGGCCTGACCCCAACTTCTGGTCGAAGTCTAGGGGGCCTGCCCCCTGCCTGCCCAAAGGTAGGCAGAGGGACTTATGGTTCGGCACATGGGGCCTGGCCTAACCCTGGCTTCTTGCCGAAGTCCAGGGGGCCTGCCCCCTGCCTGCCCAGAGGTAGGCAGAGGGACTTATGATTCGGCGCATGGGGCCCGGCCTGACCCTGGCTTCTTGCCGAAGTCCAGGGGGACTGCCCCCTGCCTGCCCAGAGGTAGGCAGAGGGACTTATGGTTCGGCGCATGGGGCCCGACCTGACCCTGGCTTCTGGTCGAAGTCCAGGGGGCCTGCCCCCTACCTGCCCTGAGGTAGACAGAGGGACTTATGGTTCGGCGCATGGGGCCCGGCCTGACCCTGGCTTCTTGCCGAAGTCCAGAAGGCCTGCCCCCTGCCTGCCTAGAGGTAGGCAGAGTTACTTATGATTCGGCGCATGGGGCCCGGCCTGACCCTGGCTTCTTGCCGAAGTCCAGGGGGCCTGCCCCCTGCCTGCCTAGAGGTATGCAGACTGACTAATGGTTCGGCGTATGGGGCCCGGCTTGACCCTGGCTTCTGATCGAAGTCCAGGGGGCCTGCCCCCTGCCTGCCCAGAGGTAGGCAGAGGGACTTATGGTTCGGTACATGGGGCCCGACCTGACCCTGGCTTCTTGCCGAAGTCCAGGGGGCAGCCCCCTGCCTGCCCAGAGGTACGTAGAGGGACTTATGATTCGGCGCATGGGGCCCGACCTGACCCTGGCTTCTTGCCGAAGTTTAGGGGGCCTGCCCAGAGGTAGGTAGAGGGACTTATGATTCGGCGTATGGGGCCCGGCCTGACCCTGGCTTCTGGTCGAAGTCCAGGGGGCTTGCCCCCTACTTGCCCATGGGTAGGCAGCGGGACTTATGATTCGGCGTATGAGGACCGGCCTGACCCCGGCTTCTGGTCGAAGTCTAGGGGGCCTGCCCCCTGCCTGCCCAAAGGTTGGCAGAGGGACTTATGGTTCGGCACATGGGGCCCGGCCTGACCCTGACTTCTTGCCGAAGTCCAGGGGGCCTGCCCCCTGCCTGCCTAGAGGTAGGCAGAGTGACTTATGATTCGGCGCATGGGGCCCGGCCTGACCCTGGCTTCTTGCCGAAGTCCAGGGGGCCTGCCCCCTGCCTGCCCAGAGGTAGGCAGAGGGACTTATGGTTCGGCACATCGGGCCCTGCCTGACCCTGGTTTCTTGCCGAAGTCCAGGGGGCCTTCCCCCTGCCTGCCCAGAGGTAGGTAGAAGGACTTATGATTCGGCGCATGGGGCCCGACCTGACCCTGGCTTCTTGCCGAAGTCTAGGGGCGCTGCCCCCTGCCTGCCCAGAGGTAGGCAGAGGGACTTATGATTCGGCGTATGGGGCCCGGCCTGACCCTGGCTTCTTGCCGAAGTCCAGGGGGCCTGCCCCCTGCCTGCCTAGAGGTATGCAGAGGGACTTATGGTTTGGCGTATGAAGCCCGACCTGACCCTGGCTTCTGATCGACGTCCAGGGGGCCTGCCCCCTGCCTGCCCAGAGGTAGGCAGAGGGACTTATGGTTCGGCACATCGGGCCCTGCCTGACCCTGGTTTCTTGCCGAAGTCCAGGGGCCCTTCCCCCTGCCTGCCCAGAGGTAGGTAGAAGGACTTATGATTCGGCGCATGGGGCCCGGCCTGACCTTGGCTTCTTGCCGAAGTCCAGGGGGCCTGCCCCCTGCCTGCCTAGAGGTATGCAGAGGGACTTATGGTTCGGCGTATGGGGCCCGGCCTGACCCTGGCTTATGATCGAAGTCCAGGGGGCCTGCCCCCTGCCTGCCCAGAGGTAGGCAGAGGGACTTATGGTTCGGCACATCGGGCCCTGCCTGACCCTGGTTTCTTGCCGAAGTCCAGGGGGCCTTCCCCCTGCCTGCCCAGAGGTAGGTAGAAGGACTTATGATTCGGCGCATGGGGCCCGGCCTGACCCTGGCTTCTTGCCGAAGTACAGGGGCGCTGCCCCCTGCCTGCCCAGAGGTAGGCAGAGGGACTTATGGTTCGGCACATCGGGCCCTGCCTGACCCTGGTTTCTTGCCGAAGTCCAGGGGGCCTTCCCCCTGCCTGCCCAGAGGTAGGCAGAGGGACTTATGGTTCGGCACATGGGGCCCGGCCTGACCCTGGCTTCTTGCCGAAGTCCAGGGGGCCTGCCCCCTGCCTGCCCAGAGGTACGTAGAGGGACTTATGATTCGGCGCATGGGGCCCGGCATGACCCTGGCTTCTTGCCGAAGTTTAGGGGGCCTGCCCATAGGTAGGCAGCGGGACTTATGATTCGGCGTATGGGGCCCGGCCTGACCCCGACTTCTGGTCGAAGTCTAGGGGGCCTGCCCCCTGCCTGCCCAAAGGTAGGCAGAGGGACTTATGGTTCGGCACATGGGGCCCGGCCCGACCCTGGCTTCTTGCCGAAGTCCAGGGGGCCTGCCCCCTGCCTGCCCAGAGATAGGCAGAGAGACTTATGATTCGGCGCATGGGGCCCGGCCTGACCCTGGCTTCTTGCCGAAGTCCAGGGGGACTGCCCCCTGCCTGCCTAAAGGTATGCAGAGGGACTTATGGTTTGGCGTATGAAGCCCGACCTGACCCTGGCTTCTGATCGACGTCCAGGGGGCCTGCCCCCTGCCTGCCCAGAGGTAGGCAGAGGGACTTATGGTTCGGCACATCGGGCCCTGCCTGACCCTGGTTTCTTGCCGAAGTCCAGGGGCCCTTCCCCCTGCCTGCCCAGAGGTAGGTAGAAGGACTTATGATTCGGCGCATGGGGCCCGGCCTGACCCTGGCTTCTTGCCGAAGTCCAAGGGGCCTGCCCCCTGCCTGCCTAGAGGTATGCAGAGGGACTTATGGTTCGGCGTATGGGGCCCGGCCTGACCCTGGCTTCTGATCGAAGTCCAGGGGGCCTGCCCCCTGCCTGCCCAGAGGTAGGCAGAGTGACTTATGGTTCGGTACATGGGGCCCGGCCTGACTCTGGCTTCTTGCCGAAGTCCAGGGGGCCTACCCCCTGCCTGCCCAGAGGTACGTAGAGGGACTTATGATTCGGCGCATGATGCCCGCCCTGACCCTGGCTTCTTGCCGAAGTCCAGGGGGCCTTCCCCCTGCCTGCCCAGAGGTAGGTAGAAGGACTTATGATTCGGCGCATGGGGCCCGGCCTGACCCTGGCTTCTTGCCGAAGTCTAGGGGGCCTGCCCCCTGCCTGCCCAGAGGTAGGCAGAGGGACTTATGATTGGGCGTATGGGGCCCGGCCTGACCCTGGCTTCTTGCCGAAGTCCAAGGGACCTGCCACCTGCCTGCCTAGAGGTAGGCAGAGGGACTTATGATTCGGCGCATGGGGCCCAGCCTGACCCTGGCTTCTTGCCGAAGTCCAGGGGGCCTGCCCCCTGCCTGCCTAGAGGTATGCAGAGGGACTTATGGTTTGGCGTATGAAGCCCGACCTGACCCTGGCTTCTGATCGACGTCCAGGGGGCCTGCCCCCTGCCTGCCCAGAGGTAGGCAGAGGGACTTATGGTTCGGCACATGGGGCCCGGCCTGACCCTGGCTTCTGATCGAAGTCCAGGGGGCCTGCCCCCTGCCTGCCCAGAGGTACGTAGAGGGACTTATGATTCGGCGCATGGGGCCCGGCCTGACCCTGGCTTCTTGCCGAAGTTTAGGGGGCCTGCCCATAGGTAGGCAGCGGGACTTATGATTCGGCGTATGGGGCCCGGCCTGACCCCAACTTCTGGTCGAAGTCTAGGGGGCCTGCCCCCTGCCTGCCCAAAGGTAGGCAGAGGGACTTATGGTTCGGCACATGGGGCCTGGCCTAACCCTGGCTTCTTGCCGAAGTCCAGGGGGCCTGCCCCCTGCCTGCCCAGAGGTAGGCAGAGGGACTTATGATTCGGCGCATGGGGCCCGGCCTGACCCTGGCTTCTTGCCGAAGTCCAGGGGGACTGCCCCCTGCCTGCCCAGAGGTAGGCAGAGGGACTTATGGTTCGGCGCATGGGGCCCGACCTGACCCTGGCTTCTGGTCGAAGTCCAGGGGGCCTGCCCCCTACCTGCCCTGAGGTAGACAGAGGGACTTATGGTTCGGCGCATGGGGCCCGGCCTGACCCTGGCTTCTTGCCGAAGTCCAGAAGGCCTGCCCCCTGCCTGCCTAGAGGTAGGCAGAGTTACTTATGATTCGGCGCATGGGGCCCGGCCTGACCCTGGCTTCTTGCCGAAGTCCAGGGGGCCTGCCCCCTGCCTGCCTAGAGGTATGCAGACTGACTAATGGTTCGGCGTATGGGGCCCGGCTTGACCCTGGCTTCTGATCGAAGTCCAGGGGGCCTGCCCCCTGCCTGCCCAGAGGTAGGCAGAGGGACTTATGGTTCGGTACATGGGGCCCGACCTGACCCTGGCTTCTTGCCGAAGTCCAGGGGGCAGCCCCCTGCCTGCCCAGAGGTACGTAGAGGGACTTATGATTCGGCGCATGGGGCCCGACCTGACCCTGGCTTCTTGCCGAAGTTTAGGGGGCCTGCCCAGAGGTAGGTAGAGGGACTTATGATTCGGCGTATGGGGCCCGGCCTGACCCTGGCTTCTGGTCGAAGTCCAGGGGGCTTGCCCCCTACTTGCCCATGGGTAGGCAGCGGGACTTATGATTCGGCGTATGAGGACCGGCCTGACCCCGGCTTCTGGTCGAAGTCTAGGGGGCCTGCCCCCTGCCTGCCCAAAGGTTGGCAGAGGGACTTATGGTTCGGCACATGGGGCCCGGCCTGACCCTGACTTCTTGCCGAAGTCCAGGGGGCCTGCCCCCTGCCTGCCTAGAGGTAGGCAGAGTGACTTATGATTCGGCGCATGGGGCCCGGCCTGACCCTGGCTTCTTGCCGAAGTCCAGGGGGCCTGCCCCCTGCCTGCCCAGAGGTAGGCAGAGGGACTTATGGTTCGGCACATCGGGCCCTGCCTGACCCTGGTTTCTTGCCGAAGTCCAGGGGGCCTTCCCCCTGCCTGCCCAGAGGTAGGTAGAAGGACTTATGATTCGGCGCATGGGGCCCGACCTGACCCTGGCTTCTTGCCGAAGTCTAGGGGCGCTGCCCCCTGCCTGCCCAGAGGTAGGCAGAGGGACTTATGATTCGGCGTATGGGGCCCGGCCTGACCCTGGCTTCTTGCCGAAGTCCAGGGGGCCTGCCCCCTGCCTGCCTAGAGGTATGCAGAGGGACTTATGGTTTGGCGTATGAAGCCCGACCTGACCCTGGCTTCTGATCGACGTCCAGGGGGCCTGCCCCCTGCCTGCCCAGAGGTAGGCAGAGGGACTTATGGTTCGGCACATCGGGCCCTGCCTGACCCTGGTTTCTTGCCGAAGTCCAGGGGCCCTTCCCCCTGCCTGCCCAGAGGTAGGTAGAAGGACTTATGATTCGGCGCATGGGGCCCGGCCTGACCTTGGCTTCTTGCCGAAGTCCAGGGGGCCTGCCCCCTGCCTGCCTAGAGGTATGCAGAGGGACTTATGGTTCGGCGTATGGGGCCCGGCCTGACCCTGGCTTATGATCGAAGTCCAGGGGGCCTGCCCCCTGCCTGCCCAGAGGTAGGCAGAGGGACTTATGGTTCGGCACATCGGGCCCTGCCTGACCCTGGTTTCTTGCCGAAGTCCAGGGGGCCTTCCCCCTGCCTGCCCAGAGGTAGGTAGAAGGACTTATGATTCGGCGCATGGGGCCCGGCCTGACCCTGGCTTCTTGCCGAAGTACAGGGGCGCTGCCCCCTGCCTGCCCAGAGGTAGGCAGAGGGACTTATGGTTCGGCACATCGGGCCCTGCCTGACCCTGGTTTCTTGCCGAAGTCCAGGGGGCCTTCCCCCTGCCTGCCCAGAGGTAGGCAGAGGGACTTATGGTTCGGCACATGGGGCCCGGCCTGACCCTGGCTTCTTGCCGAAGTCCAGGGGGCCTGCCCCCTGCCTGCCCAGAGGTACGTAGAGGGACTTATGATTCGGCGCATGGGGCCCGGCATGACCCTGGCTTCTTGCCGAAGTTTAGGGGGCCTGCCCATAGGTAGGCAGCGGGACTTATGATTCGGCGTATGGGGCCCGGCCTGACCCCGACTTCTGGTCGAAGTCTAGGGGGTCTGCCCCCTGCCTGCCCAAAGGTAGGCAGAGGGACTTATGGTTCGGCACATGGGGCCCGGCCCGACCCTGGCTTCTTGCCGAAGTCCAGGGGGCCTGCCCCCTGCCTGCCCAGAGATAGGCAGAGAGACTTATGATTCGGCGCATGGGGCCCGGCCTGACCCTGGCTTCTTGCCGAAGTCCAGGGGGACTGCCCCCTGCCTGCCCAGAGGTAGGCAGAGGGACTTATGGTTCGGCGCATGGGGCCCGGCCTGACCCTGGCTTCTGGTCGAAGTCCAGGGGGCTTGCCCCCTGCTTGCCCATGGGTCGGCAGCGGGACTTATGATTCGGCGTATGGGGCCCGGCCTGACCCCGGCTTCTGGTCGAAGTCTAGGGGGCCTGCCCCCTGCCTGCCCAAAGGTAGGCAGAGGGACTTATGGTTCGGCACATGGGGCCCGGCCTGACCCTGACTTCTTGCCGAAGTCCAGGGGGCCTGCCCCCTGCCTGCCTAGAGGTAGGCAAAGTGACTTATGATTCGGCGCATGGGGCCCGGCCTGACCCTGGCTTCTTGCCGAAGTCCAGGGGGCCTGCCCCCTGCCTGCCTAGAGGTATGCAGAGGGACTTATGGTTCGGCGTATGGGGCCCGGCCTGACCCTGGCTTATGATCGAAGTCCAGGGGGCCTGCCCCCTGCCTGCCCAGAGGTAGGCAGAGGGACTTATGGTTCGGCACATCGGGCCCTGCCTGACCCTGGTTTCTTGCCGAAGTCCAGGGGGCCTTCCCCCTGCCTGCCCAGAGGTAGGTAGAAGGACTTATGATTCGGCGCATGGGGCCCGGCCTGACCCTGGCTTCTTGCCGAAGTACAGGGGCGCTGCCCCCTGCCTGCCCAGAGGTAGGCAGAGGGACTTATGGTTCGGCACATCGGGCCCTGCCTGACCCTGGTTTCTTGCCGAAGTCCAGGGGGCCTTCCCCCTGCCTGCCCAGAGGTAGGCAGAGGGACTTATGGTTCGGCACATGGGGCCCGGCCTGACCCTGGCTTCTTGCCGAAGTCCAGGGGGCCTGCCCCCTGCCTGCCCAGAGGTACGTAGAGGGACTTATGATTCGGCGCATGGGGCCCGGCATGACCCTGGCTTCTTGCCGAAGTTTAGGGGGCCTGCCCATAGGTAGGCAGCGGGACTTATGATTCGGCGTATGGGGCCCGGCCTGACCCCGACTTCTGGTCGAAGTCTAGGGGGTCTGCCCCCTGCCTGCCCAAAGGTAGGCAGAGGGACTTATGGTTCGGCACATGGGGCCCGGCCCGACCCTGGCTTCTTGCCGAAGTCCAGGGGGCCTGCCCCCTGCCTGCCCAGAGATAGGCAGAGAGACTTATGATTCGGCGCATGGGGCCCGGCCTGACCCTGGCTTCTTGCCGAAGTCCAGGGGGACTGCCCCCTGCCTGCCCAGAGGTAGGCAGAGGGACTTATGGTTCGGCGCATGGGGCCCGGCCTGACCCTGGCTTCTGGTCGAAGTCCAGGGGGCTTGCCCCCTGCTTGCCCATGGGTCGGCAGCGGGACTTATGATTCGGCGTATGGGGCCCGGCCTGACCCCGGCTTCTGGTCGAAGTCTAGGGGGCCTGCCCCCTGCCTGCCCAAAGGTAGGCAGAGGGACTTATGGTTCGGCACATGGGGCCCGGCCTGACCCTGACTTCTTGCCGAAGTCCAGGGGGCCTGCCCCCTGCCTGCCTAGAGGTAGGCAAAGTGACTTATGATTCGGCGCATGGGGCCCGGCCTGACCCTGGCTTCTTGCCGAAGTCCAGGGGGCCTGCCCCCTGCCTGCCTAGAGGTATGCAGAGGGACTTATGGTTCGGCGTATGGGGCCCGGCCTGACCCTGGCTTATGATCGAAGTCCAGGGGGCCTGCCCACTGCCTGCCCAAAGGTAGGCAGAGGGACTTATGGTTCGGCACATCGGGCCCTGCCTGACCCTGGTTTCTTGCCGAAGTCCAGGGGGCCTTCCCCCTGCCTGCCCAGAGGTAGGTAGAAGGACTTATGAATCGGCGCATGGGGCCCGGCCTGACCCTGGCTTCTTGCCGAAGTCTAGGGGCGCTGCCCCCTGCCTGCCCAGAGGTAGGCAGAGGGACTTATGATTCGGCGTATGGGGCCCGGCCTGACCCTGGCTTCTGGTCGAAGTCCCGGGGCCTTGCCACCTGCTTGCCCATAGGTAGGCAGAGGGACTTATGATTCGGCGTATGGGGCCCGGCCTGACCCTGGCTTCTGGTCGAAGTCCAGAGGGCCTGCCCCCTGCCTGCCCAGAGGTAGACAGAGGGACTTATGGTTCGGCGCATGGGGCTTGGCCTGACCCTGGCTTCTTGCCGAAGTCCAGAGGGCCTGCCCCCTGCCTGCCCAGAGGTACGTAGAGGGACTTATGATTAGGCGCATGGGGCCCAGCCTGACCCTTGCTTCTGGTCGAAGTCCAGGGGGCCTGCCCCCTGCCTGCCCTGAGGTAGACAGAGGGACTTATGGTTCGGCGCATGGGGCCCGACCTGACCTTGGCTTCTTGCCGAAGTCCAGGGAGCCTGCCCCCTGCTTGCCTAGAGGTAGGCAGAGGGACTTATGATTCGGCGCATGGGGCCCGGCCTGACCCTGGCTTCTTGCCGATGTCCAGGGGGCCTGCCCCCTGCCTGCCTAGATGTATGCAGAGGGACTTATGGTTCGGCGTATGGGGCCCGGCCTGACCCTGGCTTCTGATCGAAGTCCAGGGGGCCTGCCCCCTGCCTGCCCAGAGGTAGGCAGAGGGACATATGGTTCGGCACATGGGGCCCGGCCTGACTCTGGCTTCTTGCCGAAGTCCAGGGGGCCTACCCCCTGCCTGCCCAGAGGTACGTAGAGGGACTTATGATTCGGCGCATGATGCCCGCCCTGACCCTGGCTTCTTGCCGAAGTCTAGAGGGCCTGCCCCCTGCCTGCCCAGAGGTACGTAGAGGGACTTATGATTCGGCGCATGATGCCCGACCTGACCCTGGCTTCTTGCCGAAGTCCAGGGGGCCTTCCCCCTGCCTGCCCAGAGGTAGGTAGAAGGACTTATGATTCGGCGCATGGGGCCCGGCCTGACCCTGGCTTCTTGCCGAAGTCTAGGGGGCCTGCCCCCTGCCTGCCCAGAGGTAGGCAGAGGGACTTATGATTCGGCGTATGGGGCCCGGCCTGACCCTGGCTTCTGGTCGAAGTCCCGGGGCCTTGCCACCTGCTTGCCCATAGGTAGGCAGAGGGACTTATGATTCGGCGTATGGGGCCCGGCCTGACCCTGGCTTCTGGTCGAAGTCCAGAGGGCCTGCCCCCTGCCTGCCCAGAGGTAGGCAGAGGGACTTATGGTTCGGCGCATGGGGCCCGGCCTGACCCTGGCTTCTTGCCGAAGTCCAGGGGGCCTGCCCCCTGCCTGCCCAGAGGTAGGCAGAGGGACTTATGATTCGGCGCATGGGGCCCGGCCTGACCCTGGCTTCTTGCCGAAGTCCAGGGGGACTGCCCCCTGCCTGCCCAGAGGTAGGCAGAGGGACTTATGGTTCGGCGCATGGGGCCCGGCCTGACCCTGGCTTCTGGTCGAAGTCCAGGGGGCCTGCCCCCTGCCTGCCTAGAGGTAGGCAGAGGGACTTATGGTTCGGCGCATGGGGCCTGGCCTGACCCTGGCTTCTGGTCGAAGTCCAGGGGGCCTGCCCCCTGCCTGTTCTGAGGTAGACAGAGGGACTTATGGTTTGGCGCATGGAGCCCGGCCTGACCCTGGCTTCTTGCCGAAGTCCAGAAGGCCTGCCCCCTGCCTGCCTAGAGGTATGCAGAGGGACTTATGGTTTGGCGTATGGGGCTCGACTTGACCCTGGCTTCTGATCGACGTCCAGGGGGCCTACCCCCTGCCTGTCGAGAGGGAGGCAGAGGGACTTATGGCTAAACACATGGGGCCCGGCCTGACCCTGGCTTCTTGCCGAAGTCCAGGGGGCCTACCCCCTGCCTGCCCAGAGGTACGTAGAGGGACTTATGATTCGGCGCATGATGCCCGCCCTGACCCTGGCTTCTTGCCGAAGTCTAGGGGGCCTGCCCCCTGCCTGCCCAGAGGTACGTAGAGGGACTTATGATTCGGCGCATGATGCCCGCCCTGACCCTGGCTTCTTGCCGAAGTCCAGGGGGCCTTCCCCCTGCCTGCCCAGAGGTAGGTAGAAGGACTTATGATTCGGCGCATGGGGCCCGGCCTGACCCTGGCTTCTTGCCGAAGTCTAGGGGGCCTGCCCCCTGCCTGCCCAGAGGTAGACAGAGGGACTTATGATTCGGCGTATGGGGCCCGGCCTGACCCTGGCTTCTGGTCGAAGTCCCGGGGCCTTGCCACCTGCTTGCCCATAGGTAGGTAGAGGGACTTATGATTCGGCGTATGGGGCCCGGCCTGACTCTGGCTTCTGGTCGAAGTCCAGAGGGCCTGCCCCCTGCCTGCCCAGAGGTAGGCAGATGGACTTATGGTTCGGCACATGGGGCCCGGCCTGACTCTGGCTTCTTGCCAAAGTCCAGGGGGCCTACCCCCTGCCTGCCCAGAGGTACGTAGAGGGACTTATGGTTCGGCGCATGATGCCCGCCCTGACCCTGGCTTCTTGCCGAAGTCTAGGGGGCCTGCCCCCTGCCTGCCCAGTGGTAGGCAGATGGACTTATGGTTCGGCGCATGGGGCCTGGCCTGACCCTGGCTTCTCGCCGAAGTCTAGGGGGCCTGCCCCCTGCCTGCCCAGAGGTAGGCAGAGGGACTTATGATTCGGCGTATGGGGCCCGGCCTGACCCTGGCTTCTGGTCGAAGTCCCGGGGCCTTGCCACCTGCTTGCCCATAGGTAGGCAGAGGGACTTATGATTCGGCGTATGGGACCCGGCCTGACCCTGGCTTCTGGTCGAAGTCCAGAGGGCCTGCCCCCTGCCTGCCCAGAGGTAGGCAGAGGGACTTATGGTTCGGCGCATGGGGCCCGGCCTGACCCTGGCTTCTTGCCGAAGTCCAGGGGGCCTGCCCCCTGCCTGCCCAGAGGTAGGCAGAGGGACTTATGATTCGGCGCATGGGGCCCGGCCTGACCCTGGCTTCTTGCCGAAGTCCAGGGGGACTGCCCCCTGCCTGCCCAGAGGTAGGCAGAGGGACTTATGGTTCGGCGCATGGGGCCCGGCCTGACCCTGGCTTCTGGTCGAAGTCCAGGGGGCCTGCCCCCTGCCTGCCTAGAGGTAGGCAGAGGGACTTATGGTTCGGCGCATGGGGCCTGGCCTGACCCTGGCTTCTGGTCGAAGTCCAGGGGGCCTGCCCCCTGCCTGTTCTGAGGTAGACAGAGGGACTTATGGTTTGGCGCATGGAGCCCGGCCTGACCCTGGCTTCTTGCCGAAGTCCAGAAGGCCTGCCCCCTGCCTGCCTAGAGGTATGCAGAGGGACTTATGGTTTGGCGTATGGGGCTCGACTTGACCCTGGCTTCTGATCGACGTCCAGGGGGCCTACCCCCTGCCTGTCGAGAGGGAGGCAGAGGGACTTATGGCTAAACACATGGGGCCCGGCCTGACCCTGGCTTCTTGCCGAAGTCCAGGGGGCCTACCCCCTGCCTGCCCAGAGGTACGTAGAGGGACTTATGATTCGGCGCATGATGCCCGCCCTGACCCTGGCTTCTTGCCGAAGTCTAGGGGGCCTGCCCCCTGCCTGCCCAGAGGTACGTAGAGGGACTTATGATTCGGCGCATGATGCCCGCCCTGACCCTGGCTTCTTGCCGAAGTCCAGGGGGCCTTCCCCCTGCCTGCCCAGAGGTAGGTAGAAGGACTTATGATTCGGCGCATGGGGCCCGGCCTGACCCTGGCTTCTTGCCGAAGTCTAGGGGGCCTGCCCCCTGCCTGCCCAGAGGTAGACAGAGGGACTTATGATTCGGCGTATGGGGCCCGGCCTGACCCTGGCTTCTGGTCGAAGTCCCGGGGCCTTGCCACCTGCTTGCCCATAGGTAGGTAGAGGGACTTATGATTCGGCGTATGGGGCCCGGCCTGACTCTGGCTTCTGGTCGAAGTCCAGAGGGCCTGCCCCCTGCCTGCCCAGAGGTAGGCAGATGGACTTATGGTTCGGCACATGGGGCCCGGCCTGACTCTGGCTTCTTGCCAAAGTCCAGGGGGCCTACCCCCTGCCTGCCCAGAGGTACGTAGAGGGACTTATGATTCGGCGCATGATGCCCGCCCTGACCCTGGCTTCTTGCCGAAGTCTAGGGGGCCTGCCCCCTGCCTGCCCAGAGGTACGTAGAGGGACTTATGATTCGGCGCATGATGCCCGCCTTGACCCTGGCTTCTTGCCGAAGTCTAGGGGGCCTGCCCCCTGCCTGCCCAGAGGTAGACAGAGGGACTTATGATTCGGCGTATGGGGCCCGGCCTGACCCTGGCTTCTGGTCGAAGTCCCGGGGCCTTGCCACCTGCTTGCCCATAGGTAGGCAGAGGGACTTATGATTCGGCGTATGGGGCCTGGCCTGACTCTGGCTTCTGGTCGAAGTCCAGAGGGCCTGCCCCCTGCCTGCCCAGAGGTAGGCAGAGGGACTTATGGTTCGGCACATGGGGCCCGGCCTGACTCTGGCTTCTTGCCAAAGTCCAGGGGGCCTACCCCCTGCCTGCCCAGAGGTACGTAGAGGGACTTATGATTCGGCGCATGATGCCCGCCCTGACCCTGGCTTCTTGCCGAAGTCTAGGGGGCCTGCCCCCTGCCTGCCCAGTGGTAGGCAGATGGACTTATGGTTCGGCGCATGGGGCCTGGCCTGACCCTGGCTTCTCGCCGAAGTCCAGGGGGCCTGCCCTCTGCCTGCCCTGAGGTAGGCAGAGAGATTTATGATTCGGCGCATGGGGCCCGGCCTGACTCTGACTTCTGGTCGAAGTCCAGGGGGCCTGCCCCCTGCCTGCCCCGAGGTAGACATAGGGACTTATGGTTCGGCACATCGGGCCCTGCCTGACCCTGGTTTCTTGCCGAAGTCTTGGGGGCCTTCCCCCTGCCTGCCCAGAGGTACGTAGAGGGATTTATAATTCGGCGCATGGGGCCCGGCCTGACCCTGGCTTCTTGCCGAAGTCTAGGGGGCCTGGCCCCTGCCTGCCCAGAGGTAGGCAGAGGGACTTATGATTCGGCGTATGGGGCCCGGCCTGACCCTGGCTTCTGGTCGAAGTCCCGGGGCCTTGCCACCTGCTTGCCCATAGGTAGGCAGAGGGACTTATGATTCGGCGTATGGGGCCCGGCCTGACCCCGGCTTCTGGTCGAAGTCTAGAGGGCCTGCCCCCTGCCGGCCCAGAGGTAGGTAGAGGGACTTATGGTTCGGCACATGGAGCCCGGCTTGACCCTGGCTTCTTGCCGAAGTCCAGAGGGCCTGCCCCCTACCTGCCCAGAGGTAGGCAGAGGGACTTATGATTCGGCGCATGGGGCCCGGCCTGACCCTGGCTTCTTGCCGAAGTCCAGGGGGACTGCCCCCTGCCTGCCCAGAGGTAGGCAGAGGGACTTATGGTTCGGTGTATGTGGCCCGGCCTGACCCTGGCTTCTGGTCGAAGTCCAGGGGCCCTGCCCCCTGCCTGCCCAGAGGTAGGCAGAGGGACTTATGGTTCGGCGCATGGGGCCCGGCATGACCCTGGCTTCTTGCCGAAGTCCAGGGGGCCTGCCCCCTGCCTGCCCAGAGGTAGGCAGAGGGACTTATGATTCGGCGCATGGGGCCCGGCCTGACCCTGGCTTCTTGCCGAAGTCCAGGGGGACTGCCCCCTGCCTGCCCAGAGGTAGGCAGAGGGACTTATGGTTCGGCGCATGGGGCCCGGCCTGACCCTGGCTTCTGGTCGAAGTCCAGGGGGCCTGCCCCCTCTCTGCCTAGAGGTAGGCAGAGGGACTTATGGTTCGGCGCATGGGGCCCGGCCTGACCCTGGCTTCTGGTCGAAGTCCAGGGGGCCTGCCCCCTGCCTGTTCTGAGGTAGACAGAGGGACTTATGGTTTGGCGCATGGGGCCCGGCCTGACCCTGGCTTCTTGCCGAAGTCCAGAAGGCGTGCCCCCTGCCTGCCTAGAGGTATGCAGAAGGACTTATGGTTTGGCGTATGGCGCTCGACCTGACCCTGGCTTCTGATCGACGTCCAGGGGGCCTACCCCCTGCCTGCCGAGAGGGAGGCAGAGGGACTTATGGCTCAACACATGGGGCCCGGCCTGACCCTGGCTTCTTGCCGAAGTCCAGGGGGCCTGCCCCCTGCCTGCCCAAAGGTACGTAGAGGGACTTATGATTCCGCGCATGGGGCACGGCCTGACCCTGGCTTCTTGCCGATGTTTAGGGGGCCGGCCCCCTGCCTGCCCAGAGGTAGGCAGAGGGACTTATGATTCGGCGTATGGGGCCCGGCCTGACCCTGGCTTCTGGTCGAAGTCCAGGGGGCTTGCCCCCTGCTTACCCATAGGTACGCAGCGGGACTTATGATTCGGCGTATGGGGCCCGGCCTGACCTCGACTTCTGGTCGAAGTCTAGGGGGCCTGCCCCCTGCCTGCCCAGAGGTAGGCAGAGGGACTTATGGTTCGGCACATGGTGCCCGGCCTGACCCTGGCTTGTTGCCGAAGTCCAGGGGGCATGCCCCCTGCCTGCCCAGAGGTAGGCAGAGGGACTTATGATTCGGTGCATGGGGCCCGGCCTGACCCTGGCTTCTAGCCGAAGTCCAGGGGGACTGCCCCCTGCCTGCCCAAAGGTAGGCAGAGGGACTTATGGTACGGCGCATGGGGCCTGGCCCGACCCTGGCTTCTTGCCGAAGTCCAGAAGGCCTGCCCCCTGCCTTCCCAGAGGTAGGAAGAGGGATTTATGATTTGGTGCATGGGGCCCGACCTGACCCTGGCTTCTAGTCGAAGTCCAGGGGGGCTGCCTCCTGCCTGCCCTGAGGTAGACAGAGGGACTTATGGTTCGGCGCATGGGGTCCGGCCTGACCCTGGCTTCTTGCCGAAGTCCAGGGGGCCTGCCCACTGCTTGCCTAGAGGTAGGCAGAGTGACTTATGATTCGGCGCATGGGGCCCGGCCTGACCCGGGCTTCTTGCCGAAGTCCAGGGGGCCTGCCCCCTGCCTGACTAGAGGTAGGCAGAGGGACTTATGATTCGGCGCATGGGGACCGGCCTGACCCTGGCTTCTTGCAGAAGTCTAGGGGGCCTGCCCCCTGCCTGCCCAGACGTAGGTAGAAGGACTTATGGTTCGACACATGGGGCCCGTCCTGACCCTGGCTTCCTGCCGAAGTCCAAGGGACCTGCCACCTGCCTGCCTAAAGGTAGGTAGAGGGACTTATGATTCGGCGCTTGGGGCCCAGCCTGACCCTGGCTTCTTGCCGAAGTCTAGGGGGCCTGCCCCCTGCCTGCCTAGAGGTATGCAGAGGGACTTATGGTTTGGCGTATGGAGCCCGACCTGACCCTGGCTTCTGATCGACGTCCAAGGGGCCTGCCCCCTGCCTGCCCAGAGGTAGGCAGAGGGACTTATGGTTCGGCACATGGGGCCCGGCCTGACCCTGGCTTCTTGCCGAAGTCCAGGGGGCCTGCCCCCTGCCTGCCCAGAGGTACGTAGAGGGACTTATGATTCGGCGCATGGGGCCCGGCCTGACCCTAGCTTCTTGCCGAAGTTTAGGGGGCCTGCCCATAAGTAGGCAGCGGGACTTATGATTCGGCGTATGGGGCCCGGCCTGACCCCGGCTTCTGGTCGAAGTCTAGGGGGCCTGCCCCCTGCCTGCCCAGAGGTAGGCAGAGGGACTTATGGTTCGGCACATGGTGCCCGGCCTGACCCTGGCTTGTTGCCGAAGTCCAGGGGGCATGCCCCCTGCCTGCCCAGAGGTAGGCAGAGGGACTTATGATTCGGCGCATGGGGCCCGGCCTGACCCTGGCTTCTAGCCGAAGTCCAGGGGGACTGCCCCCTGCCTGCCCAAAGGTAGGCAGCGGGACTTATGATTCGGCGTATGGGGCCCGGCCTGACCCCGGCTTCTGGTCGAAGTCTAGGGGGCCTGCCCCCTGCCTGCCCATAGGTAGGCAGAGGGACTTATGGTTCGGCACATGGGGCCCGGCCTGACCCTGGCTTCTAGTCGAAGTCCAGGGGGGCTGCCTCCTGCCTGCCCTGAGGTAGACAGAGGGACTTATGGTTCGGCGCATGGGGTCCGACCTGACCCTGGCTTCTTGCCGAAGTCCAGGGGGCCTGCCCCCTGCTTGCCTAGAGGTAGGCAGAGTGACTTATGATTCGGCGCATGGGGCCCGGCCTGACCCGGGCTTCTTGCCGAATTCCAGGGGGCCTGCCCCCTGCCTGCCTAGAGGTAGGCAGAGGGACTTATGATTCGGCGCATGGGGCCCGACCTGACCTTGGCTTCTTGTAGAAGTCTAGGGGGCCTGCCCCCTGCCTGCCCAGACGTAGGTAGAAGGACTTATGGTTCGACACATGGGGCCCGTCCTGACCCTGGCTTCCTGCCGAAGTCCAAGGGACCTGCCACCTGCCTGCCAAAAGGTAGGCAGATGGACTTATGATTCGGCGCTTGGGGCCCAACCTGACCCTGGCTTCTGATCGACGTCCAGGGGGCCTGCCCCCTGCCTGCCTAGAGGTAGGCAGAGGGACTTATGGTTCGGCACATGGGGCCCGGCCTGACCCTGGCTTCTTGCCGAAGTCCAGGGGGCCTGCCCCCTCCCTGCCCAGAGGTACGTAGAGGGACTTATGATTCGGCGCATGGGGCCCGGCCTGACCCTGGCTTCTTGCCGAAGTTTAGGGGGCCTGCCCATAGGTAGGCAACGGGACTTATGATTCGGCGTATGGGGCCCGGCCTGACCCCGGCTTCTGGTCGAAGTCTAGGGGGCCTGCCCCCTGCCTGCCCATAGGTAGGCAGAGGGACTTATGGTTCGGCACATGGGGCCCGGCCTGACCCTGGCTTCTTGCCGAAGTCCAAGGGGGCCTGCCCCCTGCCTGCCCAGAGGTAGGCAGAGGGACTTATGATTCGGCGCATGGGGCCCGGCCTGACCCTGGCTTCTTGCCGAAGTCCAGGGGGACTGCCCCCTGCCTGCCCAGAGGTTGGCAGAGGGACTTATGGTTCGGCGCATGGGGCCCGGCCTGACCCTGGCTTCTGGTCGAAGTCCAGAGGGCCAGCCCCCTACCTGCCCTGAGGTAGACAGAGGGACTTATGGTTCGGCGCATGGGGCCCGGCCTGACCCTGGCTTCTTGCCGAAGTCCAGAAGGCCTGCCCCCTGCCTGCCTAGAGGTAGGCAGAGTGACTTATGATTCGGCGCATGGGACCCGGCCTGACCCTGGCTTCTTGCCGAAGTCCAGAGGGCCTGCCCCCTGCCTGCCTAGAGGTATGCAGAGGGACTTATGGTTCGGCGTATGGGGCCCGGCCTGACCCTGGCTTCTGATCGAAGTCCAGGGGGCCTGCCCCCTGCCTGCCCAGAGGTAGGCAGAGGGACTTATGGTTCGGCACATGGGGCCCGGCCTGACCCTGGCTTCTTGCCGAAGTCCAGGGGGCCAGCCCCCTACCTTCCCAGAGTTACGTAGAGGGACTTATGATTCGGCGCATGGGGCCCGACCTGACCCTGGCTTCTTGCCGAAGTTTAGGGGGCCTGCCCAGAGGTAGGTAGAGGGACTTATGATTCGGCGTATGGGGCCCGGCCTGACCCTGGCTTCTGGTCGAAGTCCAGGGGGCTTGCCCCCTGCTTGCACATAGGTAGGCAGCGGGACTTATGATTCGGCGTATGGGGCCCGGCCTGACCCCGGCTTCTGGTCGAAGTCTAGGTGGCCTGCCCCCTGCCTGCCCAAAGGTAGGCAGAGGGACTTATGATTCGGCGCATGGGGCCCGGCCTGACCCTGGCTTCTTGCCGAAGTCCAGGGGGCCTGCCCCCTGCCTGCCCAGAGGTAGGCAGAGGGACTTATGGTTCGGTGCATGGGGCCCGGCCTGACCCTGGCTTCTTGCCGAAGTCCAGGGGGACTGCCCCCTGCCTGCCCAGAGGTAGGCAGAGGGACTTATGATTCGGCGCATGGGGCCCGGCCTGACCCTGGCTTTTGGTCGAAGTCCAGGGGCCTTGCCACCTGCTTGCCCATAGGTAGGCAGAGGGACTTATGATTCGGCGTATGGGGCCCGGCCTGACCCTGGCTTCTGGTCGAAGTCCAGAGGGCCTGCCCCCTGCCTGCCCAGAGGTAGGCAGAGGGACTTATGGTTCGGCGCATGGGGCTTGGCCTGACCCTGGCTTCTTGCCGAAGTCCAGAGGGCCTGCCCCCTGCCTGCCCAGAGGTACGTAGAGGGACTTATGATTAGGCGCATGGGGCCCGGCCTGACCCTTGCTTCTGGTCGAAGTCCAGGGGGCTTGCCCCCTGCCTACCCTGAGGTAGACAGAGGGACTTATGGTTCAGCGCATGGGGCCCGACCTGACCTTGGCTTCTTGCCGAAGTCCAGGGAGCCTGCCCCCTGCCTGCCTAGAGGTAGGCAGAGGGACTTATGATTCGGCGCATGGGGCCCGGCATGACCCTGGCTTCTTGCCGAAGTCCAGGGGGCCTGCCCCCTGCCTGCCTAGATGTATGCAGAGGGACTTATGGTTCGGCGTATGGGGCCCGGCCAGACCCTGGCTTCTGATCGAAGTCCAGGGGGCCTGCCCCCTGCCTGCCCAGAGGTAGGCAGAGAGACTTATGGTTCGGCGCATCCTTCTTGCCAAAGTCCAGGGGGCCTGCCCCCTGCCTGCCCAGAGGTACGTAGAGGGACTTATGATTCGGCGCATGGGGCCCGGCCTGACCCTGGCTTCTGGTCGAAGTCCAGGGTGCCTGCCCCCTGCCTACCCTGAGGTAGACAGAGGGACTTATGGTTCGGCGCATGGGGCCCGACCTGACCTTGGCTTCTTGCCGAAGTCCAGGGGGCCTGCCCCCTGCCCGCCTAGAGGTAGGCAGAGGGACTTATGATTCGGTGCATGGGGCCCGGCCTGACCCTGGCTTCTTGACGAAGTCCAGGGGGCCTGCCCCCTGCCTGCCTAGATGTATGCAGAGGGACTTATGGTTCGGCGTATGGGGCCCGGCTTGACCTTGGCTTCTGATCGAAGTCCAGGGGGCCTGCCCCCTGCCTGCCCAGAGGTAGGCAGAGGGACTTATGGTTCGGCACATGGGGCCCGGCCTGACTCTGGCTTCTTTCCGAAGTCAAGGGGGCCTGCTCCCTGCCTGCCCAGAGGTACGTAGAGGGACTTATGATTCGGCGCATGATGCCCGGCCTGACCCTGGCTTCTTGCCGAAGTCTAGGGGCCTGCCCCCTGCCTGCCCAGAGGTAGGCAGAGGGACTTATGGTTCGGCGCATGGGGCCTGGCCTGACCTTGGCTTCTCGCCGAAGTCCAGGGGGCCTGCCCGCTGCCTGCCCAGAGGTAGGCAGAGGGATTTATGATTCGGCGTATGGGGCCCGGCCTGACCCTGGCTTCTGGTCGAAGTCCAGGGGGCCTGCCCCCTGCCTGCCCTGAGGTAGACAGAGGGACTTATGGTTCGGCGCATGGGGCCCGGCCTGACCCTAGCTTCTTGCCGAAGTCCAGGGGGCCTGCCCCCTGCCTGACCAGTTACGTAGAGGGACTTATGATTCGGCGCATGGGGCCCGGCATGACCCTGGCTTCTTGCCGAAGTCGAGGGGGCCTGCCCCCTGCCTGCCTAGATGTATGCAGAGGAATTTATGGTTTGACGTATGGGGCCCGGCCTGACCCTGGCTTCTGATCGAAGTCCAGGGGGCCTGCCCCCTGCCTGCCCAGAGGTAGACAGAGGGACTTATGGTTCGGCACATGGGGCCCGACCTGACTCTGGCTTCTTGCCGAAGTCCAGGGGGCCTACCCCCTGCCTGCCCAGAGGTACGTAGAGGGACTTATGATTCGGCGCATGATGCCCGGCCTGACCCTGGCTTCTTGCCGAAGTCTAGGGGGCTTGCCCCCTGCCTGCCCAGTGGTAGGCAGAGGGACTTATGGTTCGGCGCATGGGGCCTGGCCTGACTCTGACTTCTGGTCGAAGTCCTGGGGGCCTGCCCCCTGCCTGCCCTGAGGTAGATATAGGGACTTATGGTTCGGCGCATGGGGCCCGGCCTGACCCTGACTTCTTGCCGAAGTCCAGGGGGCCTGCCCCCTGCCAGCCCAGAGGTACGTAGAGGGACTTATGATTCGGCGCATGGGGCCCGGCCTGACCCTGGCTTCTGGTCGAAGTCCAGGGGGCCTGCCCCCTGCCTGCCCTGAGGTAGACAGAGGGACTTATGGTTCGGCGCATGGGGCCCGACCTGACCTTGGCTTCTTGCCGAAGTCCAGGGGGCCTGCCCCCTGCCCGCCTAGAGGTAGGCAGAGGGACTTATGATTCGGCGCATGGGGCCCGGCCTGACCCCGGCTTCTTGCCGAAGTCCAGGGGGCCTGCCTCCTGCCTGCCCAGATGTATGCAGAGGGACTTAAGGTTCGGCGTATGGGGCCCGGCCTGACCCTGGCTTCTGATCGAAGTCCAGGGGGCCTGCCCCCTGCCTGCCCAGAGGTAGGAAGAGGGACTTATGGTTCGGCACATGGGGCTCGGCCTGACTCTGGCTTCTTTCCGAAGTCCACGGGGACGGCCCCCTGCCTGCCCTGAGGTAGGCAGAGGGACTTATGGTTCGGTGTATGTGGCCCGGCCTGACCCTGGCTTCTTGCCGAAGTCCAGAAGGCCTGCCCCCTGCCTTCCCAGAGGTAGGAAGAGGGATTTATGATTTGGTGCATGGGGCCCGACCTGACCCTGGCTTCTAGTCGAAGTCCAGGGGGGCTGCCTCCTGCCTGCCCTGAGGTAGACAGAGGGACTTATGGTTCGGCGCATGGGGTCCGGCCTGACCCTGGCTTCTTGCCGAAGTCCAGGGGGCCTGCCCACTGCTTGCCTAGAGGTAGGCAGAGTGACTTATGATTCGGCGCATGGGGCCCGGCCTGACCCGGGCTTCTTGCCGAAGTCCAGGGGGCCTGCCCCCTGCCTGACTAGAGGTAGGCAGAGGGACTTATGATTCGGCGCATGGGGACCGGCCTGACCCTGGCTTCTTGCAGAAGTCTAGGGGGCCTGCCCCCTGCCTGCCCAGACGTAGGTAGAAGGACTTATGGTTCGACACATGGGGCCCGTCCTGACCCTGGCTTCCTGCCGAAGTCCAAGGGACCTGCCACCTGCCTGCCTAAAGGTAGGTAGAGGGACTTATGATTCGGCGCTTGGGGCCCAGCCTGACCCTGGCTTCTTGCCGAAGTCTAGGGGGCCTGCCCCCTGCCTGCCTAGAGGTATGCAGAGGGACTTATGGTTTGGCGTATGGAGCCCGACCTGACCCTGGCTTCTGATCGACGTCCAAGGGGCCTGCCCCCTGCCTGCCCAGAGGTAGGCAGAGGGACTTATGGTTCGGCACATGGGGCCCGGCCTGACCCTGGCTTCTTGCCGAAGTCCAGGGGGCCTGCCCCCTGCCTGCCCAGAGGTACGTAGAGGGACTTATGATTCGGCGCATGGGGCCCGGCCTGACCCTAGCTTCTTGCCGAAGTTTAGGGGGCCTGCCCATAAGTAGGCAGCGGGACTTATGATTCGGCGTATGGGGCCCGGCCTGACCCCGGCTTCTGGTCGAAGTCTAGGGGGCCTGCCCCCTGCCTGCCCAGAGGTAGGCAGAGGGACTTATGGTTCGGCACATGGTGCCCGGCCTGACCCTGGCTTGTTGCCGAAGTCCAGGGGGCATGCCCCCTGCCTGCCCAGAGGTAGGCAGAGGGACTTATGATTCGGCGCATGGGGCCCGGCCTGACCCTGGCTTCTAGCCGAAGTCCAGGGGGACTGCCCCCTGCCTGCCCAAAGGTAGGCAGCGGGACTTATGATTCGGCGTATGGGGCCCGGCCTGACCCCGGCTTCTGGTCGAAGTCTAGGGGGCCTGCCCCCTGCCTGCCCATAGGTAGGCAGAGGGACTTATGGTTCGGCACATGGGGCCCGGCCTGACCCTGGCTTCTAGTCGAAGTCCAGGGGGGCTGCCTCCTGCCTGCCCTGAGGTAGACAGAGGGACTTATGGTTCGGCGCATGGGGTCCGGCCTGACCCTGGCTTCTTGCCGAAGTCCAGGGGGCCTGCCCCCTGCTTGCCTAGAGGTAGGCAGAGTGACTTATGATTCGGCGCATGGGGCCCGGCCTGACCCGGGCTTCTTGCCGAATTCCAGGGGGCCTGCCCCCTGCCTGCCTAGAGGTAGGCAGAGGGACTTATGATTCGGCGCATGGGGCCCGACCTGACCTTGGCTTCTTGTAGAAGTCTAGGGGGCCTGCCCCCTGCCTGCCCAGACGTAGGTAGAAGGACTTATGGTTCGACACATGGGGCCCGTCCTGACCCTGGCTTCCTGCCGAAGTCCAAGGGACCTGCCACCTGCCTGCCAAAAGGTAGGCAGATGGACTTATGATTCGGCGCTTGGGGCCCAACCTGACCCTGGCTTCTGATCGACGTCCAGGGGGCCTGCCCCCTGCCTGCCTAGAGGTAGGCAGAGGGACTTATGGTTCGGCACATGGGCAGAGGGACTTATGGTTCGGCACATGGGGCCCGGCCTGACCCTGGCTTCTTGCCGAAGTCCAAGGGGGCCTGCCCCCTGCCTGCCCAGAGGTAGGCAGAGGGACTTATGATTCGGCGCATGGGGCCCGGCCTGACCCTGGCTTCTTGCCGAAGTCCAGGGGGACTGCCCCCTGCCTGCCCAGAGGTTGGCAGAGGGACTTATGGTTCGGCGCATGGGGCCCGGCCTGACCCTGGCTTCTGGTCGAAGTCCAGAGGGCCAGCCCCCTACCTGCCCTGAGGTAGACAGAGGGACTTATGGTTCGGCGCATGGGGCCCGGCCTGACCCTGGCTTCTTGCCGAAGTCCAGAAGGCCTGCCCCCTGCCTGCCTAGAGGTAGGCAGAGTGACTTATGATTCGGCGCATGGGACCCGGCCTGACCCTGGCTTCTTGCCGAAGTCCAGGGGGCCTGCCCCCTGCCTGCCTAGAGGTATGCAGAGGGACTTATGGTTCGGCGTATGGGGCCCGGCCTGACCCTGGCTTCTGATCGAAGTCCAGGGGGCCTGCCCCCTGCCTGCCCAGAGGTAGGCAGAGGGACTTATGGTTCGGCACATGGGGCCCGGCCTGACCCTGGCTTCTTGCCGAAGTCCAGGGGGCCAGCCCCCTACCTTCCCAGAGTTACGTAGAGGGACTTATGATTCGGCGCATGGGGCCCGACCTGACCCTGGCTTCTTGCCGAAGTTTAGGGGGCCTGCCCAGAGGTAGGTAGAGGGACTTATGATTCGGCGTATGGGGCCCGGCCTGACCCTGGCTTCTGGTCGAAGTCCAGGGGGCTTGCCCCCTGCTTGCACATAGGTAGGCAGCGGGACTTATGATTCGGCGTATGGGGCCCGGCCTGACCCCGGCTTCTGGTCGAAGTCTAGGTGGCCTGCCCCCTGCCTGCCCAAAGGTAGGCAGAGGGACTTATGATTCGGGGCATGGGGCCCGGCCTGACCCTGGCTTCTTGCCGAAGTCCAGGGGGCCTGCCCCCTGCCTGCCCAGAGGTAGGCAGAGGGACTTATGGTTCGGTGCATGGGGCCCGGCCTGACCCTGGCTTCTTGCCGAAGTCCAGGGGGACTGCCCCCTGCCTGCCCAGATGTAGGCAGAGGGACTTATGATTCGGCGCATGGGGCCCGGCCTGACCCTGGCTTTTGGTCGAAGTCCAGGGGCCTTGCCACCTGCTTGCCCATAGGTAGGCAGAGGGACTTATGATTCGGCGTATGGGGCCCGGCCTGACCCTGGCTTCTGGTCGAAGTCCAGAGGGCCTGCCCCCTGCCTGCCCAGAGGTAGGCAGAGGGACTTATGGTTCGGCGCATGGGGCTTGGCCTGACCCTGGCTTCTTGCCGAAGTCCAGAGGGCCTGCCCCCTGCCTGCCCAGAGGTACGTAGAGGGACTTATGATTAGGCGCATGGGGCCCGGCCTGACCCTTGCTTCTGGTCGAAGTCCAGGGGGCTTGCCCCCTGCCTACCCTGAGGTAGACAGAGGGACTTATGGTTCAGCGCATGGGGCCCGACCTGACCTTGGCTTCTTGCCGAAGTCCAGGGAGCCTGCCCCCTGCCTGCCTAGAGGTAGGCAGAGGGACTTATGATTCGGCGCATGGGGCCCGGCATGACCCTGGCTTCTTGCCGAAGTCCAGGGGGCCTGCCCCCTGCCTGCCTAGATGTATGCAGAGGGACTTATGGTTCGGCGTATGGGGCCCGGCCAGACCCTGGCTTCTGATCGAAGTCCAGGGGGCCTGCCCCCTGCCTGCCCAGAGGTAGGCAGAGAGACTTATGGTTCGGCGCATCCTTCTTGCCAAAGTCCAGGGGGCCTGCCCCCTGCCTGCCCAGAGGTACGTAGAGGGACTTATGATTCGGCGCATGGGGCCCGGCCTAACCCTGGCTTCTGGTCGAAGTCCAGGGGGCTTGCCCCCTGCTTGCCCATAGGTAGGCAGCGGGACTTATGATTCGATGTATGGGGCCCGGCCTGACCCCGGCTTCTGGTCGATGTGTAGGGGGCTTGCCCCCTGCTTGCCTAGAGGTAGGCAGAGGGACTTATGGTTCGGCACATGGGGCCCGGCCTGACCCTGGCTTCTTGCCGAAGTCCAGGGGGCCTGCCCCCTGCCTGCCGCCTGGCCTGACCCTGGCTTCTGGTCGAAGTCCAGGGGGCCTGCTCCCTGCCTGCCCTGAGGTAGACAGAGGGACTTATGGTTCGGCGCATGGGGCCCGACCTGACCCTGGCTTCTTGCCGAAGTCCAGGGGGCCTGCCCCTTGCCTGCCTAGAGGTAGGCAGAGGGACTTATGATTCGGCGCATGGGGCCCGGCCTGACCCTGGCTTCTTGCCGAAGTCCAGGAGGCCTGCCCCCTGCCTGCCTAGAGGTATGCAGAGGGGCTTATGGTTCGGCGTATGGGGCCCGGCCTGACCCTGGCTTCTGATCGAAGTCCAGGGGGGCTGCCCCTTGCCTGCCCAGAGGTAGGCAGAGGGACTTATGGTTCGGCACATGGGGGTGACTTTCTCAGAGCTCCGCAGGCGAAGAAAGAAAGTCCGAGTCCAATTTCTAACTCTTTGAGCCTTACTCCCTATTCTCTTTGATTGAAGTCCAGGGGGCCTGCCCCCTGCCTGCCCAGAGGTACGTAGAGGGACTTATGATTTGGCGAATGGGGCCCGGCCTGACCCTGGCTTCTTGCCGAAGTCTAGGGGGTGTGCCCCCTGCCTGCCTATAGGTAGGCAGAGGGACTTATGATTCGGCGCATGGGGCCCGGCCTGACCCTGGCTTCTGGTCGAAGTCCAGGGGGCTTGCCCCCTGCTTCCCCATAGGTAGGTAGCGGGACTTATGATTCGGCGTATGGGGCCCGGCCTGACCCCGACTTCTGGTCGAAGTCTAGGGGGCCTGCCCCCTGCCTGCCTAGAGGTATGCAGAGGGACTTATGGTTCGGCACATGGGGCCCGGCCTGACCCTGGCTTCTTGCCGAAGTCCAGGGGGCCTGCCACCTGCCTGCCCAGAGGTAGGCAGAGGGACTTATGATTCGGCGCATGGGATCCGGCCTGACCCCGGCTTCTGGTCGAAGTCTAGGGGGCTTGCCCCCTGCCTGCCTAGAGGTAGGCAGAGGGACTTATGGTTTGGTGTATGTGGCCCGGCCTGACCCTGGCTTCTGGTCGAAGTCCAGGGGGACTGCCCCCTACCTGCCCAGAGGTAGGCAGAGGGACTTATGGTACGGCGCATGGGGCCTGGCCTGACCCTGGCTTCTTGCCGAAGTCCAGGGGGCCTGCCCCCTGCCTGCCTAGAAGTAGGCAGAGGGATTTATGATTCGGCGCATAGGGCCCGGCCTGACCCTGGCTTCTGGTCGAAGTCCAGGGGGCCTGGCCCCTGCCTGTCCTGATGTAGATAGATGGACTTATGGTTCGGCGCATGGGGCCCGGCCTGACCCTGGCTTCTGGTCGAAGTCCAGAGGGCCTACCCCCTGCCTGCCCTGAGGTAGACAGAGGGACTTATGGTTCGACGCATGGGGCCCGAACTGACCTTGGCTTCTTGCCGAAGTCCAGGGGGCCTGCCCCCTGCCTGCCTAGAGGTAGGCAGAGGGACTTATGATTCGACGCATGGGGCCCGGTCTGACCCTGGCTTCTTGCCGAAGTCCAGGGGGCCTGCCCCCTGCCTGCCTAGATGTATGCAGAGGGACTTATGGTTCAGCGTATGGGGCCCGGCCTGACCCTGGCTTCTGATCGAAGTCCAGGGGGCCTGCCCCCTGCCTGCCCAGAGGTAGGCAGAGGGACTTATGGTTCGGCACATGGGGCCCGGCTTGACTCTGGCTTCTTGCCGAAGTCCAGGGGGCCTACCCCCTGCCTGCCCAGAGGTACATAGAGGGACTTATGATTCGGCGCATGATGCCCGGCTTGACCCTGGCTTCTTGCCGAAGTCTAGGGGGCCTGCCCCCTGCCTGCCCAGTGGTAGGCAGAGGGACTTATGGTTCGGCGCATGGGGCCTGACCTGACTCTGACTTCTGGTCGAAGTCCAGGGGGCCTGCCCCCTGCCTGCCTTGAGGTAGATATAGGGACTTATGGTTCGGCGCATGGGGCCCGGCCTGACCCTGGCTTCTTGCCGAAGTCCAGGGGGCCTGCCCCCTGCCAGCTAAGAGGTACGTAGAGGGACTTATGATTCGGCGCATGGGGCCCGGCCTGACCCTGGCTTCTGGCCGAAGTCCAGGGGGCCTGCCCCCTGCCTGCCCTGAGGTAGACAGAGGGACTTATGGTTCGGCGCATGGGGCCCGACCTGACTTTGGCTTCTTGCCGAAGTCCAGGGGGCCTGCCCCCTGCCTGCCTAGATGTATGCAGAGGGACTTAAGGTTCGGCGTATGGGGCCCGGCCTGACCCTGGCTTCTGATCGAAGTCCAGGGGGCCTGCCCCCTGCCTGCCCAGAGGTAGGCAGAGGGACTTATGGTTCGGCACATGAGGCTCGGCCTGACTCTGGCTTCTTTTCGAAGTCCACGGGGACGGCCCCCTGCCAGCCCGGAGGTAGGCAGAGGGACTTATGGTTCGGTGTATGTGGTCCGGCCTGACCCTGGCTTCTGGTCGAAGTCCAGAGCGCCTGCCCCCTGCCTGCCTAGAGGTAGGCAGAGGGACTTATGGTTCGGCGCATCCTTCTTGCCAAAGTCCAGGGGGCCTGCCCTCTGCCTGCCCAGAGGTACGTAGAGGGACTTATGATTCGGCGCATGGGGCCCGGCCTAACCCTGGCTTCTGGTCGAAGTCTAGGGGGCCTGCCCCCCTGCCTGCCCTGAGGTAGACATAGGGACTTATGGTTCGGCGCATGGGGCCCGGCCTGACCCTGGCTTCTTGCCGAAGTCCAGGGGGCCTGCCCCCTGCCAGCCCAGAGGTACGTAGAGGGACTTATGATTCGGCGCATGGGGCCCGGCCTGACCCTGGCTTCTTGCCGAAGTCTAGGGGGCCTGCCCCCTGCCTGCCCAGAGGTAGGCAGAGGGACTTATGATTCGGCGTATGGGGCCCGGCCTGACCCTGGCTTCTGGTCGAAGTCTAGGGGGCCTGCCCCCTGCCTGCCCAGAGGTAGGTAGAGGGACTTATGGTTCGGCACATGGAGCCCGGCTTGACCCTGGCTTCTTGCCGAAGTCTAGGGAGCCTGCCCCCTGCCTGCCTAGAGGTAGGCGGAGGGACTTATGATTCGGCGCATGGGGCCCGGCCTGACCCTGGCTTCTTGCCGAAGTCCAGGGGGCTTGCCCCCTGCTTGCCCATAGGTAGGCAGCGGGACTTATGATTTGGCGTATGGGGCCCGGCCTGACCCCGACTTCTGGTCGAAGTCTAGGGGGCCTGCCCCCTGCCTGCCTAGAGGTATGCAGAGGGACTTATGGTTCGGCACATGGGGCCCGGCCTGACCCTGGCTTCTTGCCGAAGTCCAGGGTGCCTGCCACCTGCCTGCCCAGAGGTAGGCAGAGGGACCTATGATTCGGCGCATGGGGCCCGGCCTGACCCCGGCTTCTGGTCGAAGTCTAGGGGGCTTGCCCCCTGCCTGCCTAGAGGTAGGCAGAGGGACTTATGGTTCGGTGTATGTGGCCCGGCCTGACCCTGACTTTTGGTCGAAGTCCAGGGGGACTGCCCCCCTACCTGCCCAGAGGTAGGCAGAGGGACTTATGGTACGGCGCATGGGGCCTGGCCTGACCCTGGCTTCTTGCCGAAGTCCAGGGGGCCTGCCCCCTGCCTGCCTAGAAGTAGGCAGAGGGATTTATGATTCGGCGCATGGGGCCAGGCCTGACCCTGGCTTCTGGTCGAAGTCCAGGGGGCCTGCCCCCTGCCTGTCCTGATGTAGATAGATGGACTTATGGTTCGGCGCATGGGGCCCGGCCTGACCCTGGCTTTTGGTCGAAGTCCAGGGGGCCTGCCCCTTGCCTGCCCTGAGGTAGACAGAGGGACTTATGGTTCGGCGCATGGGGCCCGACCTGACCTTGACTTCTTGCCGAAGTCCAGGGGGCCTGCCCCCTGCCTGCCTAAAGGTAGGCAGAGGGACTTATGATTCGGTGCATGGGGCCCGGCCTGACCCTGGCTTCTTGCCGAAGTCCAGGGGGCCTGCCCCCTGCCTGCCTAGATGTATGCAGAGGGACTTATGGTTCGGCGTATGGGGCCCGGCCTGACCCTGGCTTCTGGTCGAAGTTTAAGGGGCCTGCCCCCTGCCTGCCCAGAGGTAGGCAGAGGGACTTATGGTTCGGCACATGGAGCCCGGCTTGACCCTGGCTTCTTGCCGAAGTCCAGGGAGCCTGCCCCCTGCCTGCCTAGAGGTAGGCGGAGGGACTTATGATTCGGCGCATGGGGCCCGGCCTGACCCTGGCTTCTTGCCGAAGTCCACGGGGACTGCCCCCTGCCTGCCCAGAGGTAGGCAGAGGGACTTATGGTTCGGTGTATGTGGCCCGGCCTGATCCTGGCTTCTGGTCGATGTCCAGAGGGCCTGCCCCCTGCCTGCCCAGAGGTAGGCAGAGAGACTTATGGTTCGGCACATCCTTCTTGCCAAAGTCCAGGGGGCCTGCCCCCTGCCTGCCCAGAGGTACGTAGAGGGACTTATGATTCGGCGCATGGGGCCCGGCCTGACCCTGGCTTCTGGTCGAAGTCCAGGGGGCCTGCCCCTGCCTGCCCTGAGGTAGACAGAGGGACTTATGGTTCGGCGCATGGGGCCCGACCTGACCTTGGCTTCTTGCCGAAGTCCAGGGGGCCTGCCCCCTGCCCGCCTAGAGGTAGGCAGAGGGACTTATGATTCGGCGCATGGGGCCCGGCCTGACCCTGGCTTCTTGCCGAAGTCCAGGGGGCCTGCCCCCTGCCTGCCTAAATGTATGCAGAGGGACTTATGGTTCGACGTATGGGGCCCGGCCTGACCCTGGCTTCTGATCGAAGTCCAGGGGGCCTGTCCCTTGCCTGCCCAGAGGTAGGCAGAGGGACTTATGGTTCGGCACATGGGGCCCGGCCTGACTCTGGCTTCTTTCCGAAGTCAAGGGGGCCTGCCCCCTGCCTGCCCAGAGGTACGTAGAGGGACTTATGATTCGGCGCATGATGCCCGGCCTGACCCTGGCTTCTTGCCGAAGTCTAGGGGCCTGCCCCCTGCCTGCCCAGAGGTAGGCAGAGGGACTTATGGTTCGGCGCATGGGGCTTGGCCTGACCCTGGCTTCTCGCCGAAGTCCAGGGGGCCTGCCCGCTGCCTGCCCAGAGGTAGGCAGAGGGATTTATGATTCGGCGTATCGGGCCCGGCCTGACCCTGGCTTCTGGTCGAAGTCCAGGGGGCCTGCCCCCTGCCTGCCCTGCGGTAGACAGAGGGACTTATGGTTCGGCGCATGGGGCCCGGCCTGACCCTAGCTTCTTGCCGATGTCTAGGGGGCCTGCCCCCTGCCGGACCAGTTACGTAGAGGGACTTATGATTCGGCGCATGGGGCCCGGCCTAACCCTGACTTCTTGCCGAAGTCTAGGGGGCCTGCCCCCTGCCTGCCCAGAGGTAGGCAGAGGGACTTATGATTCGGCGTATGGGGTCGGGCCTGACCCTGGCTTCTGGTCGAAGTCCAGGGGGCTTGCCCCCTGCTTGCCCATAGGTAGGCAGCGGGACTTATGATTCGATGTATGGGGCCCGGCCTGACCTCGGCTTCTGGTCGATGTGTAGGGGGCTTTCCCCCTGCTTGCCTTGAGGTAGGCAGAGGGACTTATGGTTCGGCACATGGGGCCCGGCCTGACCCTGGCTTCTTGCCGAAGTCCAGGGGGCCTGCCCCCTGCCTGCCGCCCGGCCTGACCCTGGCTTCTTGCCGAAGTCCAGGGGGCCTGCCCCCTGCCTGCCCAGAGGTACGTAGAGGGACTTATGATTTGGCGAATGGGGCCCGGCCTGACCATGGCTTCTTGCCGAAGTCTAGGGGGTCTGCCCACTGCCTGCCCAGAGGTATGCAGAGGGACTTATGGTTCAGCGTATGGGGCCCGGCCTGACCCTGGCTTCTGATCGAAGTCCAGGGGGCCTGCCCCTTGCCTGCCCAGATGTAGGCAGAGGGACTTATGGTTCGGCACATGGGGCCCGGCCTGACCCCGACTTCTGGTCGAAGTCTAGGGGGCCTGCCCCATGCCTTCCTAGAGGTATGCAGAGGGACTTATGGTTCGGCACATGGGGCCCGGCCTGACCCTGGCTTCTTGCCGAAGTCCAGGGGGCCTGCCTCCTGCCTGTCCAGAGGTAGGCAGAGGGACTTATGATTCGGCGCATGGGGCCCGGCCTGACCCCGGCTTCTGGTCGAAGTCTAGGGGGCTTGCCCCCTGCCTGCCTAGAGGTAGGCAGAGGGACTTATGGTTCGGTGTATGTGGCCCGTCCTGACCCTGGCTTCTGGTCGAAGTCCAGGGGGACTGCCCCCTACCTGCCCAGAGGTAGGAAGAGGGACTTATGGTACGGCGCATGGGGCCTGGCCTGACCCTGGCTTCTTGCCGAAGTCCAGGGGGCCTACCCCCTGCCTGCCTAGAAGTAGGCAGAGGGATTTATGATTCGGCGCATGGGGCCCGGCCTGACCCTGGCTTCTGGTCGAAGTCCAGTGGGCCTGCCCCCTGCCTGTCCTGATGTAGATAGATGGACTTATGGTTCGGCGCATGGGGCCCGCCTGACCCTGGCTTCTGGTCGAAGTCCAGGGGGCCTGCCCCCTGCCTGCCATGAGGTAGACAGAGGGACTTATGGTTCGGCGCATGGGGCCCGGCCTGACTCTGACTTCTGGTCGAAGTCCAGGGGGCCTGCCCCCTGCCTACCCTGAGGTAGACATAGGGACTTATGGTTCGGCGCATGGGGCCCGGCCTGACCCTGGCTTCTTGCCGAAGTCCAGGGGGCCTGCCCCCAGCCTGCCCAGAGGTACGTAGAGGGACTTATGATTCGGCGCATGGGGCCCGGCCTGACCCTGGCTTCTTGCCGAAGTCTAGGGGGCCTGCCCCCTGCCTGCCCAGAGGTAGGCAGAGGGACTTATGATTCGGCGTATGGGGCCCGGCCTGACCCTGGCTTCTGGTCGAAGTCCAGGGGGCTTGCCCCCTGCTTGCCCATAGGTAGGCAGCGGGACTTATGATTCGGAGTATGGGGCCCGGCCTGACCCCGACTTCTGGTCGAAGTCTAGGGGGCCTGCCCCCTGCCTGCCCAGAGGTAGGCAGAGGGACTTATGGTTCGGCACATGGGGCCTGGCCTGACTCTGGCTTCTCGCCGAAGTCCAGGGGGCCTGCCCCCTGCCTGCACAGAGGTAGGCAGAGGGATTTATGATTCGGCGCATGGGGCCCGACCTGACCCTGGCTTCTGGTCGAAGTCCAGGGGGCCTGCCCCCTGCCTACCCTGAGGTAGACAGAGGGACATATGGTTCGGCGCATGGGGCCCGGCCTGACCCTGGCTTCTTGCCGAAGTCCAGGGGGCCTGCCCCCTGCCTGACCAGTTACGTAGAGGGACTTATGATTCGGCGCATGGGGCCCGGCCTAACCCTGGCTTCTTGCCGAAGTCTAGGGGGCCTGCCCCCTGCCTGCCCTGAGGTAGACAGAGGGACTTATGGTTCGGCGCATGGGGCCCGACCTGACCCTGGCTTCTTGCCGAAGTCTAGGGGGCCAGCCCCCTGCCTGCCCAGAGGTACGTAGAGGGACTTATGATTTGGCGAATGGGGCCCGGCCTGACCATGGCTTCTTGCCGAAGTCTAGGGGGTCTGCCCCCTGCCTGCCCAGAGGTATGCAGAGGGACATATGGTTCAGCGTATGGGGCCCGGCCTGACCCTGGCTTCTGATCGAAGTCCAGGGGGCCTGCCCCTTGCCTGCCCAGATGTAGGCAGAGGGACTTATGGTTCGGCACATGGGGCCCGGCCTGACCCCGACTTCTGGTCGAAGTCTAGGGGGCCTGCCCCATGCCTTCCTAGAGGTATGCAGAGGGACTTATGGTTCGGCACATGGGGCCCGGCCTGACCCTGGCTTCTTGCCGAAGTCCAGGGGGCCTGCCACCTGCCTGTCCAGAGGTAGGCAGAGGGACTTATGATTCGGCGCATGGGGCCCGGCCTGACCCCGGCTTCTGGTCGAAGTCTAGGGGGCTTGCCCCCTGCCTGCCTAGAGGTAGGCAGAGGGACTTATGGTTCGGTGTATGTGGCCCGTCCTGACCCTGGCTTCTGGTCGAAGTCCAGGGGGACTGCCCCCTACCTGCCCAGAGGTAGGCAGAGGGACTTATGGTACGGCGCATGGGGCCTGGCCTGACCCTGGCTTCTTGCCGAAGTCCAGGGGGCCTACCCCCTGCCTGCCTAGAAGTAGGCAGAGGGATTTATGATTCGGCGCATGGGGCCCGGCCTGACCCTGGCTTCTGGTCGAAGTCCAGTGGGCCTGCCCCCTGCCTGTCCTGATGTAGATAGATGGACTTATGGTTCGGCGCATGGGGCCCGCCTGACCCTGGCTTCTGGTCGAAGTCCAGGGGGCCTGCCCCCTGCCTGCCCTGAGGTAGACAGAGGGACTTATGGTTCGGCGCATGGGGCCCGGCCTGACTCTGACTTCTGGTCGAAGTCCAGGGGGCCTGCCCCCTGCCTACCCTGAGGTAGACATAGGGACTTATGGTTCGGCGCATGGGGCCCGGCCTGACCCTGGCTTCTTGCCGAAGTCCAGGGGGCCTGCCCCCAGCCTGCCCAGAGGTACGTAGAGGGACTTATGATTCGGCGCATGGGGCCCGGCCTGACCCTGGCTTCTTGCCGAAGTCTAGGGGGCCTGCCCCCTGCCTGCCCAGAGGTAGGCAGAGGGACTTATGATTCGGCGTATGGGGCCCGGCCTGACCCTGGCTTCTGGTCGAAGTCCAGGGGGCTTGCCCCCTGCTTGCCCATAGGTAGGCAGCGGGACTTATGATTCGGAGTATGGGGCCCGGCCTGACCCCGACTTCTGGTCGAAGTCTAGGGGGCCTGCCCCCTGCCTGCCCAGAGGTAGGCAGAGGGACTTATGGTTCGGCACATGGGGCCTGGCCTGACTCTGGCTTCTCGCCGAAGTCCAGGGGGCCTGCCCCCTGCCTGCACAGAGGTAGGCAGAGGGATTTATGATTCGGCGCATGGGGCCCGACCTGACCCTGGCTTCTGGTCAAAGTCCAGGGGGCCTGCCCCCTGCCTACCCTGAGGTAGACAGAGGGACATATGGTTCGGCGCATGGGGCCCGGCCTGACCCTGGCTTCTTGCCGAAGTCCAGGGGGCCTGCCCCCTGCCTGACCAGTTACTTAGAGGGACTTATGATTCGGCGCATGGGGCCCGGCCTAACCCTGGCTTCTTGCCGAAGTCTAGGGGGCCTGCCCCCTGCCTGCCCTGAGGTAGACAGAGGGACTTATGGTTCGGCGCATGGGGCCCGGCCTGACCCTGGCTTCTTGCCGAAGTCCAGGGGGCCTGCCCCCTGCCTGCCTAGAGGTAGGCAGAGGGAATTATGGTTCGGCACATGGGGCACGGCCTGACCCTGGCTTCTTGCCAAAGTCCAGGGGGCCTGCCCCCTGCCTGCCCAGAGGTACGTAGAGAGACTTATGATTCGGCGCATGGGGCCCGGCCTGACCCTGGCTTCTTGCCGAAGTCTAGGGGGCCTGCCCCATGCCTGCCCAGAGGTAGGCAGAGGGACTTATGGTTCGGCGCATGGGGCCCGGCCTGACCCTAGCTTCTTGCCGAAGTCTAGGGGGCCTGCCCCCTGCCTGACCAGTTACGTAGAGGGACTTATGATTCGGCGCATGGGGCCCGGCCTGACCCTGACTTCTTGCCGAAGTCTAGGGGGCCTGCCCCCTGCCTGCCCAGAGGTAGGCAGAGGGACTTATGATTCGGCGTATGGGGTCGGGCCTGACCCTGGCTTCTGGTCGAAGTCCAGGGGGCTTGCCCCCTGCTTGCCCATAGGTAGGCAGCGGGACTTATGATTCGATGTATGGGGCCCGGCCTGACCCCGGCTTCTGGTCGATGTGTAGGGGGCTTTCCCCCTGCTTGCCTTGAGGTAGGCAGAGGGACTTATGGTTCGGCACATGGGGCCCGGCCTGACCCTGGCTTCTTGCCGAAGTCCAGGGGGCCTGCCCCCTGCCTGCCGCCCGGCCTGACACTGGCTTCTGGTCGAAGTCCAGGGGGCCTGCCCCCTGCCTGCCCTGAGGTAGACAGAGGGACTTATGGTTCGGCGCATGGGGCCCGACCTGACCCTGGCATCTTGCCGAAGTCCAGGGGGCCTGCCCCCTGCCTGCCCAGAGGTACGTAGAGGGACTTATGATTTGGCGAATGGGGCCCGGCCTGACCCTGGCTTCTTGCCGAAGTCTAGGGGGCCTGCCCCATGCCTGCCCAGAGGTAGGCAGAGGGACTTATGGTTCGGCGCATGGGGCCCGGCCTGACCCTAGCTTCTTGCCGAAGTCTAGGGGGCCTGCCCCCTGCCTGACCAGTTACGTAGAGGGACTTATGATTCGGCGCATGGGGCCCGGCCTGACCCTGACTTCTTGCCGAAGTCTAGGGGGCCTGCCCCCTGCCTGCCCAGAGGTAGGCAGAGGGACTTATGATTCGGCGTATGGGGTCGGGCCTGACCCTGGCTTCTGGTCGAAGTCCAGGGGGCTTGCCCCCTGCTTGCCCATAGGTAGGCAGCGGGACTTATGATTCGATGTATGGGGCCCGGCCTGACCCCGGCTTCTGGTCGATGTGTAGGGGGCTTTCCCCCTGCTTGCCTTGAGGTAGGCAGAGGGACTTATGGTTCGGCACATGGGGCCCGGCCTGACCCTGGCTTCTTGCCGAAGTCCAGGGGGCCTGCCCCCTGCCTGCCGCCCGGCCTGACACTGGCTTCTGGTCGAAGTCCAGGGGGCCTGCCCCCTGCCTGCCCTGAGGTAGACAGAGGGACTTATGGTTCGGCGCATGGGGCCCGACCTGACCCTGGCATCTTGCCGAAGTCCAGGGGGCCTGCCCCCTGCCTGCCCAGAGGTACGTAGAGGGACTTATGATTTGGCGAATGGGGCCCGGCCTGACCATGGCTTCTTGCCGAAGTCTAGGGGGGTCTGCCCCCTGCCTGCCCAGAGGTATGCAGAGGGACTTATGGTTCAGCGTATGGGGCCCGGCCTGACCCTGGCTTCTGATCGAAGTCCAGGGGGCCTGCCCCTTGCCTGCCCAGATGTAGGCAGAGGGACTTATGGTTCGGCACATGGGGCCCGGCCAGACCCCGACTTCTGGTCGAAGTCTAGGGGGCCTGCCCCATGCCTTCCTAGAGGTATGCAGAGGGACTTATGGTTCGGCACATGGGGCCCGGCCTGACCCTGGCTTCTTGCCGAAGTCCAGGGGGCCTGCCACCTGCCTGTCCAGAGGTAGGCAGAGGGACTTATGATTCGGCGCATGGGGCCCGGCCTGACCCCGGCTTCTGGTCGAAGTCTAGGGGGCTTGCCCCCTGCCTGCCTAGAGGTAGGCAGAGGGACTTATGGTTCGGTGTATGTGGCCCGTCCTGACCCTGGCTTCTGGTCGAAGTCCAGGGGGACTGCCCCCTACCTGCCCAGAGGTAGGCAGAGGGACTTATGGTACGGCGCATGGGGCCTGGCCTGACCCTGGCTTCTTGCCGAAGTCCAGGGGGCCTACCCCCTGCCTGCCTAGAAGTAGGCAGAGGGATTTATGATTCGGCGCATGGGGCCCGGCCTGACCCTGGCTTCTGGTCGAAGTCCAGTGGGCCTGCCCCCTGCCTGTCCTGATGTAGATAGATGGACTTATGGTTCGGCGCATGGGGCCCGCCTGACCCTGGCTTCTGGTCGAAGTCCAGGGGGCCTGCCCCCTGCCTGCCCTGAGGTAGACAGAGGGACTTATGGTTCGGCGCATGGGGCCCGGCCTGACTCTGACTTCTGGTCGAAGTCCAGGGGGCCTGCCCCCCTGCCTACCCTGAGGTAGACATAGGGACTTATGGTTCGGCGCATGGGGCCCGGCCTGACCCTGGCTTCTTGCCGAAGTCCAGGGGGCCTGCCCCCAGCCTGCCCAGAGGTACGTAGAGGGACTTATGATTCGGCGCATGGGGCCCGGCCTGACCCTGGCTTCTTGCCGAAGTCTAGGGGGCCTGCCCCCTGCCTGCCCAGAGGTAGGCAGAGGGACTTATGATTCGGCGTATGGGGCCCGGCCTGACCCTGGCTTCTGGTCGAAGTCCAGGGGGCTTGCCCCCTGCTTGCCCATAGGTAGGCAGCGGGACTTATGATTCGGAGTATGGGGCCCGGCCTGACCCCGACTTCTGGTCGAAGTCTAGGGGGCCTGCCCCCTGCCTGCCCAGAGGTAGGCAGAGGGACTTATGGTTCGGCACATGGGGCCTGGCCTGACTCTGGCTTCTCGCCGAAGTCCAGGGGGCCTGCCCCCTGCCTGCATAGAGGTAGCCAGAGGGATTTATGATTCGGCGCATGGGGCCCGACCTGACCCTGGCTTCTGGTCGAAGTCCAGGGGGCCTGCCCCCTGCCTACCCTGAGGTAGACAGAGGGACATATGGTTCGGCGCATGGGGCCCGGCCTGACCCTGGCTTCTTGCCGAAGTCCAGGGGGCCTGCCCCCTGCCTGACCAGTTACGTAGAGGGACTTATGATTCGGCGCATGGGGCCCGGCCTAACCCTGGCTTCTTGCCGAAGTCTAGGGGGCCTGCCCCCTGCCTGCCCTGAGGTAGACAGAGGGACTTATGGTTCGGCGCATGGGGCCCGGCCTGACCCTGGCTTCTTGCCGAAGTCCAGGGGGCCTGCCCCCTGCCTGCCTAGAGGTAGGCAGAGGGAATTATGGTTCGGCACATGGGGCACGGCCTGACCCTGGCTTCTTGCCAAAGTCCAGGGGGCCTGCCCCCTGCCTGCCCAGAGGTACGTAGAGAGACTTATGATTCGGCGAATGGGGCCCGGCCTGACCCTGGCTTCTTGCCGAAGTCTAGGGGGCCTGCCCCATGCCTGCCCAGAGGTAGGCAGAGGGACTTATGATTCGGCGTATGGGGCCCGACCTGACCCTGGCTTCAGATCGAAGTCCAGGGGGCCTGCCCCTTGCCTGCTCAGAGGTAGGCAGAGGGACTTATGGTTCGGCACATGGGGCCCGGCCTGACCCTGGCTTCTGGTCGAAGTCCAGGGGGACTGCCCCCTACCTGCCCAGAGGTAGGCAGAGGGACTTATGGTACGGCGCATGGGGCCTGGCCTGACCCTGGCTTCTTGCCGAAGTCCAGGGGGCCTGCCCCCTGCCTGCCTAGAAGTAGGCAGAGGGATTTATGATTCGGCGCATGGGGCCCGGCCTGACCCTGGCTTCTGGTCGAAGTCCAGTGGGCCTGCCCCCTGCCTGTCCTGATGTAGATAGATGGACTTATGGTTCGGCGCATGGGGCCCGCCTGACCCTGGCTCCTGGTCGAAGTCCAGGGGGCCTGCCCCCTGCCTGCCCTGAGGTAGACAGAGGGACTTATGGTTCGGCGCATGGGGCCCGGCCTGACTCTGACTTCTGGTCGAAGTCCAGGGGGCCTGCCCCCTGCCTACCCTGATGTAGACATAGGGACTTATGGTTCGGCGCATGGGGCCCGGCCTGAACCTGGCTTCTTGCCGAAGTCCAGGGGGCCTGCCCCCAGCCTGCCCAGAGGTACGTAGAGGGACTTATGATTCGGCGCATGGGGCCCGGCCTGACCCTGGCTTCTTGCCGAAGTCTAGGGGGCCTGCCCCCTGCCTGCCCAGAGGTAGGCAGAGGGAGTTATGATTCGGCGTATGGGGCCCGACCTGACCCTGGCTTCTGGTCGAAGTCCAGGGGGCTTGCCCCCTGCTTGCCCATAGGTAGGCAGCGGGACTTATGATTCGGAGTATGGGGCCCGGCCTGACCCCGACTTCTGGTCGAAGTCTAGGGGGCCTGCCCCCTGCCTGCCCAGAGGTAGGCAGAGGGACTTATGGTTCGGCACATGGGGCCTGGCCTGACTCTGGCTTCTCGCCGAAGTCCAGGGGGCCTGCCCCCTGCCTGCACAGAGGTAGGCAGAGGGATTTATGATTCGGCGCATGGGGCCCGACCTGACCCTGGCTTCTGGTCGAAGTCCAGGGGGCCTGCCCCCTGCCTACCCTGAGGTAGACAGAGGGACATATGGTTCGGCGTATGGGGCCCGGCCTGACCCTGGCTTCTTGCCGAAGTCCAGGGGGCCTGCCCCCTGCCTGACCAGTTACGTAGAGGGACTTATGATTCGGCGCATGGGGCCCGGCCTAACCCTGGCTTCTTGCCGAAGTCTAGGGGGCCTGCTCCCTGCCTGCCCTGAGGTAGACAAAGGGACTTATGGTTCGGCGCATGGGGCCCGGCCTGACCCTGGCTTCTTGCCGAAGTCCAGGGGGCCTGCCCCCTGCCTGCCTAGAGGTAGGCAGAGGGAATTATGGTTCGGCACATGGGGCACGGCCTGACCCTGGCTTCTTGCCAAAGTCCAGGGGGCCTGCCCCCTGCCTGCCCAGAGGTACGTAGAGAGACTTATGATTCGGCGCATGGGGCCCGGCCTGACCCTGGCTTCTTGCCGAAGTCTAGGGGGCCTGCCCCATGCCTGCCCAGAGGTAGGCAGAGGGACTTATGATTCGGCGTATGGGGCCCGACTTGACCCTGGCTTCAGATCGAAGTCCAGGGGGCCTGCCCCTTGCCTGCTCAGAGGTAGGCAGAGGGACTTATGGTTCGGCACATGGGGCCCGGCCTGACCCTGGCTTCTTGCCGAAGTCCAGGGGGCCTGCCCCCTGCCTGCTCAGACGTACGTAGAGGGACTTATGATTCGGCGCATGGGGCCCGGCCTGACCCTGGCTTCTTGCCGAAGTCCAGAGGGCCTGCCCCCTGCCTGCCCAGAGGTAGGTAGAGGGACTTATGATTCGGCGTATGGGGCACGGCCTGAACCTGGCTTATGGTCGAAATCCTGGGGGCTTGCCCCCTGCTTGCCAATAGGTAGGCATCAGGACTTATGATTCGGCGTATGGGGCCCGGCCTGACCCCGGCTTCTGGTCGAAGTCCAGGGGGCCTGCCCCCTGCCTGCCCTGAGGTAGACAGAGGGACTTATGGTTCGGCGCATGGGGCCCGGCCTGACTCTGACTTCTGGTCGAAGTCCAGGGGGCCTGCCCCCTGCCTACCCTGAGGTAGACATAGGGACTTATGGTTCGGCGCATGGGGCCCGGCCTGACCCTGGCTTCTTGCCAAAGTCCAGGGGGCCTGCCCCCAGCCTGCCCAGAGGTACGTAGAGGGACTTATGATTCGGCGCATGGGGCCCGGCCTGACCCTGGCTTCTTGCCGAAGTCTAGGGGGCCTGCCCCCTGCCTGCCCAGAGGTAGGCAGAGGGACTTATGATTCGGCGTATGGGGCCCGGCCTGACCCTGGCTTCTGGTCGAAGTCCAGGGGGCTTGCCCCCTGCTTGCCCATAGGTAGGCAGCGGGACTTATGATTCGGAGTATGGGGCCCGGCCTGACCCCGACTTCTAGTCGAAGTCTAGGGGGCCTGCCCCCTGCCTGCCCAGAGGTAGGCAGAGGGACTTATGGTTCGGCACATGGGGCCTGGCCTGACTCTGGCTTCTCGCCGAAGTCCAGGGGGCCTGCCCCCTGCCTGCACAGAGGTAGGCAGAGGGATTTATGATTCGGCGCATGGGGCCCGACCTGACCCTGGCTTCTGGTCGAAGTCCAGGGGGCCTGCCCCCTGCCTACCCTGAGGTAGACAGAGGGACATATGGTTCGGCGCATGGGGCCCGGCCTGACCCTGGCTTCTTGCCGAAGTCCAGGGGGCCTGCCCCCTGCCTGACCAGTTACGTAGAGGGACTTATGATTCGGCGCATGGGGCCCGGCCTAACCCTGGCTTCTTGCCGAAGTCTAGGGGGCCTGCCCCCTGCCTGCCCTGAGGTAGACAGAGGGACTTATGGTTCGGCGCATGGGGCCCGGCCTGACCCTGGCTTCTTGCCGAAGTCCAGGGGGCCTGCCCCCTGCCTGCCTAGAGGTAGGCAGAGGGAATTATGGTTCGGCACATGGGGCACGGCCTGACCCTGGCTTCTTGCCAAAGTCCAGGGGGCCTGCCCCCTGCCTGCCCAGAGGTACGTAGAGAGACTTATGATTCGGCGCATGGGGCCCGGCCTGACCCTGGCTTCTTGCCGAAGTCTAGGGGGCCTGCCCCATGCCTGCCCAAAGGTAGGCAGAGGGACTTATGGTTCGGCGCATGGGGCCCGGCCTGACCCTAGCTTCTTGCCGAAGTCTAGGGGGCCTGCCCCCTGCCTGACCAGTTACGTAGAGGGACTTATGATTCGGCGCATGGGGCCCGGCCTGACCCTGACTTCTTGCCGAAGTCCAGAGGGCCTGCCCCCTGCCTGCCCAGAGGTAGGTAGAGGGACTTATGATTCGGCGTATGGGGCACGGCCTGAACCTGGCTTATGGTCGAAATCCTGGGGGCTTGCCCCCTGCTTGCCAATAGGTAGGCATCGGGACTTATGATTCGGCGTATGGGGCCCGGCCTGACCCCGGCTTCTGGTCGAAGTCCAGGGGGCCTGCCCCCTGCCTGCCCTGAGGTAGACAGAGGGACTTATGGTTCGGCGCATGGGGCCCGGCCTGACTCTGACTTCTGGTCGAAGTCCAGGGGGCCTGCCCCCTGCCTACCCTGAGGTAGACATAGGGACTTATGGTTCGGCGCATGGGGCCCGGCCTGACCCTGGCTTCTTGCCGAAGTCCAGGGGGCCTGCCCCCAGCCTGCCCAGAGGTACGTAGAGGGACTTATGATTCGGCGCATGGGGCCCGGCCTGACCCTGGCTTCTTGCCGAAGTCTAGGGGGCCTGCCCCCTGCCTGCCCAGAGGTAGGCAGAGGGACTTATGATTCGGCGTATGGGGCCCGGCCTGACCCTGGCTTCTGGTCGAAGTCCAGGGGGCTTGCCCCCTGCTTGCCCATAGGTAGGCAGCGGGACTTATGATTCGGAGTATGGGGCCCGGCCTGACCCCGACTTCTGGTCGAAGTCTAGGGGGCCTGCCCCCTGCCTGCCCAGAGGTAGGCAGAGGGACTTATGGTTCGGCACATGGGGCCTGGCCTGACTCTGGCTTCTCGCCGAAGTCCAGGGGGCCTGCCCCCTGCCTGCACAGAGGTAGGCAGAGGGATTTATGATTCGGCGCATGGGGCCCGACCTGACCCTGGCTTCTGGTCGAAGTCCAGGGGGCCTGCCCCCTGCCTACCCTGAGGTAGACAGAGGGACATATGGTTCGGCGCATGGGGCCCGGCCTGACCCTGGCTTCTTGCCGAAGTCCAGGGGGCCTGCCCCCTGCCTGACCAGTTACGTAGAGGGACTTATGATTCGGCGCATGGGGCCCGGCCTAACCCTGGCTTCTTGCCGAAGTCTAGGGGGCCTGCCCCCTGCCTGCCCTGAGGTAGACAGAGGGACTTATGGTTCGGCGCATGGGGCCCGGCCTGACCCTGGCTTCTTGCCGAAGTCCAGGGGGCCTGCCCCCTGCCTGCCTAGAGGTAGGCAGAGGGAATTATGGTTCGGCACATGGGGCACGGCCTGACCCTGGCTTCTTGCCAAAGTCCAGGGGGCCTGCCCCCTGCCTGCCCAGAGGTACGTAGAGAGACTTATGATTCGGCGCATGGGGCCCGGCCTGACCCTGGCTTCTTGCCGAAGTCTAGGGGGCCTGCCCCATGCCTGCCCAGAGGTAGGCAGAGGGACTTATGATTCGGCGTATGGGGCCCGACCTGACCCTGGCTTCAGATCGAAGTCCAGGGGGCCTGCCCCTTGCCTGCTCAGAGGTAGGCAGAGGGACTTATGGTTCGGCACATGGGGCCCGGCCTGACCCTGGCTTCTTGCCGAAGTCCAGGGGGCCTGCCCCTTGCCTGCTCAGACGTACGTAGAGGGACTTATGATTCGGCGCATGGGGCCCGGCCTGACCCTGGCTTCTTGCCGAAGTCCAGAGGGCCTGCCCCCTGCCTGCCCAGAGGTAGGTAGAGGGACTTATGATTCGGCGTATGGGGCACGGCCTGAACCTGGCTTATGGTCGAAATCCTGGGGGCTTGCCCCCTGCTTGCCAATAGGTAGGCATCAGGACTTATGATTCGGCGTATGGGGCCCGGCCTGCCCCCTGCCTGCCCAGAGGTTGGCAGAGGGACTTATGGTTTGGCGCATGGGGCCTGGCCTGACCCTGGCTTCTTTCCGAAGTCCAGGGGGCCAGCCCCCTGCTTGCCCAGAGGTAGGCAGAGGGATTTATGATTCGGCGCATGGGGCCCGACCTGACCCTGGCTTCTTGCCGAAGTCCAGGGGGCCTGCCCCCTGCCTGCCCAGAGGTAGGCAGAGGGACTTATGGTTCGGCACATGGGGCCCGGCCTGACCCTGGCTTCTTGCCGAAGTCCAGGGGGCCTGCCCCCTGCCTGCCCAGAGGTAGGCAGAGGGACTTATGATTCGGCGCATGGGGCCCGGCCTGACCCTGGCTTCTTGCCGAAGTCCAGGGGGACTGCCCCCTGCCTGCCCAGAGATAGGCAGAGGGACTTATGGTTCGGTGTATGTGGCCCGGCTTGACCCTGGCTTCTGGTCGAAGTCCAGGGGGCTTGCCCCCTGCCTGCCCAGAGGTAGGCAGAGGGACTTATGGTTTGGCGCATGGGGCCTGGCCTGACCCTGGCTTCTTTCCGAAGTCCAGGGGGCCAGCCCCCTGCCTGCCCAGAGGTAGGCAGAGGGATTTATTATTCGGCGCATGGGGCCCGACCTGACCCTGGCTTCTTGCCGAAGTCCAGGGGGCCTGCCCCTGCCTGCCTAGAGGTAGGCAGAGGGACTTATGATTCGTCGCATGGGGCCCGGCCTGACCCTGGCTTCTTGCCAAAGTCCAGGGGGCCTGCCCCCTGCCTGCCTAGAGGTATGCAGAGGGACTTATGGTTCGGCGTATGGGGCCCGACCTGACCCTGGTTTCTGATCGAAGTCCAGGGGGACTGCCCCTTGCCTGCCCAGAGGTAGTCAGAGGGACTTATGGTTCGGCACATGGGGCCCGGCCTGACCCTGGCTTCTTGCCAAAGTCCAGGGGGCCTGCCCCCTGCCTGCCTAGAGGTAGGCAAAGGGACTTATGATTCGTCGCATGGGGCCCGGCCTGACCCTGACTTCTTGCCGAAGTCTAGGGGGCCTGCCCCCTGCCTGCCCAGAGGTAGGCAGAGGGACTTATGATTCGGCGTATGGGGCCCGGCCTGACCCTGGCTTCTGGTCGAAGTCTAGGGGGCTTGCCCCCTGCTTGCCCATAGGTAGGCAGCGGGACTTATGATTCGGCGTATGGGGCCCGGCCTGACCCCGGCTTCCTGGTCGAAGTCTAGGGGGCCTGCCCCCTGCCTGCCCAGAGGTAGGCAGAGGGACTTATGGTTCGGCACATGGGGCCCGGCCTGACCCTGGCTTCTTGCCGAAGTCCAGGGGGCCTGCCCCCTGCCTGCCCAGAGGTAGGCAGAGGGACTTATGATTCGGCGCATGGGGCCCGGCCTGACCCTGGCTTCTTGCCGAAGTCCAGGGGGACTGCCCCCTGCCTGCTTAGAGGTAGGCAGAGGGACTTATGATTCGGCGCATGGGGTCCGGCCTGACCCTGACTTCTGGTCGAAGTCTAGGGGGCCTGCCCCCTGCCTGCCCAGAGGTAGGCAGAGGGACTTATTGTTTGGCGCATGGGGCCTGGCCTGACCCTGGCTTCTTGCCGAAGTCCAGGGGGCCAGCCCCCTGCCTGCCCAGAGGTAGGCAGAGGGATTTATGATTCGGCGCATGGGGCCCGACCTGACCCTGGCTTCTGGTCGAAGTGCAGGGGGCCTGCCCCCTGCCTGCCCTGAGGTAGACAGAGGGACTTATGGTTCGGCGCATGGGGCCCGGCCTGACCCTGGCTTCTTGCCGATGTCCAAGGGGCCTGCCCCCTGCCTGCCCAGAGGTAGGCAGAGGGACTTATGATTCGGCGCATGGGGCCCGGCCTGACCCTGGCTTCTGGTCGAAGGGGCCTGCCCCCTGCCTGCTTAGAGGTAGGCAGAGGGACTTATGATTCGGCGCATGGGGTCCGGCCTGACCCTGACTTCTGGTCGAAGTCCAGGGGGCCTGCCTCCTGCCTGCCCAGAGGTAGGCTGAGGGACTTATGGTTCGTACAAGGCTAAATCTGTATCAATCCTTGTTTTTCGTTGGGGGGTCTACTTTCCCTAGATTTTGCAACAGGGGCTCCTCCCCTATTGCCCCCTACCCATTAGCTGTGAGAGTAATGAATAGGTGATGGGTAAATATTAATCTTTTCTTCGTAGAATTCCACATGGTGGTTGACGGACCTAGGTGGTCTCTGCAGGCATCGAGGTTGAGCCGTACGTCGGCTGGGCAGCATCTTGGCCGAGCCGTAAGTCGGTAGGGCCGAGCCGTAAGTCAGCAGGGCAAACCGTAATTCGGCATGGCAACATCTTTGCCGAGCCGTAAGTCGGTAGGGGCGAGCCGTAAGTTTGCTTGGCGAACCTTAAATTGGCAGGGCAACATCTTGGCCGAGCCGTAAGTCGGCAGGGTGAACCGTAAATCGACAGGGCAACATCTTGGACGAGCCGTAAGTCGGCTGGGCAGCATCTTGGCCGAGCCGTAAGTAGGTAGGGCCAAGCCGTAAGTCGGCAGGGTGTACCGTAAATCGGCAGGGAACATCTTTGCCGAGCCGTAAGTCGGTAGGCCGAGCCGTAAGTCGGCAGGGCGAACCGTAAATCGGCAGGGCAACATCTTGGCCGAGGCGTAAGTCGGTAGGGCTGAGCCGTAAGTTGGCAGGGCGAACCGTAAATCGGCAGGGCAACATCTTTGCCGAGCCGTAAGTCGGTAGGGCCGAGCCGTAAGTTGGCAGGGCGAACCGTAAATCGGCAGGGCAACATCTTGGACGAGCCGTAAGTCGGTTGGGTCAAGTCTCTGTCAAGCTACAAACATTTGAGCTCATTTGATACCCATTTTTTGTGACTTATCTTCACCATTTTTCGGGTAAATTTTTTGAGGAGTTTTTTTGTCTCACAACTTCGACAAATTTTGGCTAATTTTTGTGAATTTTTTGTGGTGGGATGGAAAAATTGGATAGTTTTTGTGGCCCATTTTTTTATTGTGTAGAGTATATTCGACTCTCGCTAAATTTCATTAATTATCGCCTAATGGAGAAAGGTATAACCCCACAACTAACATAAAACCGGGTTAAGTGACCCAAATAAACACACAACAGCAAACCCACAATCAGTGGTGGAATAAGCCAGAATCCTTAAGTCCACCCCCCATGTTATAACAATGATTAACAAATTCCAAATCCGCCCCAAAGGAGTGTGCGTATGAAAAGTAGAAGTTGATAACTACCACTTGGAAGTATCAAGTTTAAAGGACCAAACTCACCATTGCTTCGTTGAACTGCATCGTGATGCTCGTCAGTGAGTCAGGATCGAGGACGTGGTCAACCATAGGTGGTTTGATCTTTAGATTTTGTATGAGTGTCGGAGTGGGCCGGCAAGGCGGATAGACGGCTCGTGGTGACGTCAGCAATCGGAGAAGGACGTGTTCAGATGCCGTCAAAGGTATATCCGATTGTTCGTCGTTCTCGTACATAGCGTGCGATGGCTTGGTAGGAGACTGTCTCGGTCTCGGCAGGGAGGGCCGGAGATGGCCGAGAGTTTCTCGCAAACTTTTTTTATAAATGAACCAACCATGATTGCAGTAACAAGCACCGTATGTCCTTTGAAGCTAATAGTTGTCCTTTGCCTATTCCTACGAATAATCTTGATGTCACCCGGCTTATCTCGAATCTATGAACCGGGGGAACCTTAGAATGCGCTTTTGTCATTTCTGACTGAGACGCCCAACTCTTGAGAAAATCCAAAATCCAAAATATAGTATAAGTTGCCTGCCTGCCTCGCAATCTGACCCACGTCTTGTGAATCAGGCGCTGCTGCACGTAAGAAAGTCTGACGGAGTTGGTTCAAACATCCATCACAAGCGGAATACAGAGATTCTTTCCAAAGATCGTTTTGATTTGTGTTTTTGCGTAGCATTTTTGACACAAATCCCTTCATTTGCTACGAATTTTCAATAAAATATAGTAGATGTACATTCTAATGTATGACATTAAACATGGAATGAATTTGACAGGCTGACTCCGTCCTTATCTTCTCAGAAATCAGATCTGGAAACTATAGTCGCATTTCATCCTCTTTTGCAGGCAATTATTGTTCAACTAGCTTTTCCCCTTACGCACTATCTTCTAGTGGACTCCTTCCTTCACTGTATACCCAATCAGTTTGATGGAGTCTTTGTTTTGGCTCAAAATAATTGCTTTTGAAGTTCTATTTGTTCACCGTGATGAAAAACCACAATGAACACCCATTTTCTTGTAATATGTGTCATTGATTTTTGTAGATCTATCTCCAAAATGAAGATTAGATCTGGAAAAAATTGTATTTGGGAGTGGTTGATTTTTGTGGGTAATTCGTGAGCACAACCGTTATCCCCACAGGCGGCGCCAAATTGTTCCGGTATGGAAACGGGTCCCTGACCCTGGGCTTCGCGGTTCTCCTCGGCCCCGGATGCGTGCCGACGGTGATCCTGCTAGGTGAACTCCGGGCCAGGAGGAACTCCCGGGGTGGAGCCTCCGACGCCCAAGTCAGTAAAATATATGACTGAATATAGATATTTTGGGAGATAAGGGAGGTAGAGAGATAATAGGGCGGAATATGTGTGTCTTGGTTGTCCCCCTTTTCCCCTCACCCTAAGTGGGGTATTTATAGGGGAAAGGATGTAGTAGGGTGATGTCACCCATAACATTAGCATGGTGATCAGTAAAGAAGTCTCTCTGAGTCAGTTAATGACTACCCGTAAGGGGGGTCGTTTGATAGGGGTTCGGCCTCTAGGGTCGGCTAGGACCCAGTTGGGCCGTCTCAGTCCCGGGAGTCGGGCCTATGCGTTTGGGGGTTTATATCCCCCATCATATACATACATATATATATATATATATATATATATATAGAGAGAGAGAGAGAGAGAGGTATGTTCAAATAAGATCAACAATTTTTTTAAGTCTATATTAAAGTTACAGATGACATACGATAAAGTTCATTTGTTCAAAATTGATATGTAACTATAACATTCAGCACTTTTATCACTTCAAGTGATAAAGTGCAACTTTATCACTCATCTCGTGTAACTTTAAGCAATTTTTGTGTAACTTTAACATTGAAACTTAGGAACTTAAAAAAGTTGTTGACCTTATTTGAACCTATCTCTCTCTCTCTCTGTGTATATATATATATAGAAGAAGGATCTTTTACATTGGGTCAAATTTCATACAATTTACCTAACTTTACACAACATTAGATATAATTACATCAAGGGTCAAGATTAAAACTAGTATGAAGGTAAGCATCAAACCTCAAACCCTAAGCCCTATTCAATTGAACGTTAGTTTGAAAATCCCTCAAGCACAAACTACTCACGCACAAACCTATCCCTCTCGAATTAAAGATCAAATCAAGTATTTGCTCACAAATAAATTCATCCGTCATCGTTGCGCATGCTTCGATTTCATCATCATCATCGTTACTCCGATTCGGTATTCAATTTCACGAATTTTTTTGGTAAATTCACGACCAAATCGGGTATTTGCTTCTTGATCGTAAATTTCACATTTTAGAATTCGTGATTTCTGTTTTATTTCGTGTAATGCATATTTTCAATTTTTTTGTATTATTTCAATTGAAATCACGAAACGCATCTATTAATTTTTATCAATTTTCAATTTTTTTGATTCTGATTTTTTTCCCATGTGAAATCACGTATTTCAATTTTTATTTTATTATTTCAATTGAAATCACAAAATGCATCTATCAATTTTCATTTTTTCTATTCAACGTTTGCTGATTTCCGTTCATGCTTTCTGATTTCGTTCCAATTTCTAATCTATTAAATTAATATAGGAACAATTTCATTCATCTCAATTTTTTCAATTTTTCAATCGAATTTTTCAATTTCGTCAATCTTTTGTTTTAATAAGATCAATTTCTGGATTTTTGATTACAAGATTAAAAATTGAAATTATGAATATTACAATATTTGAATATGAACAATGAAATAATTGAATATGCACAATGAAATAACTACATATTATTTCATAGCATTAATTTCTAGTTTTGGTATATTATTATTACTACAAAATACTCAATTATTTTATTATGTTATTCCAGTTATTCTATACTATTGTTGCGGTTATTCTATATTATTCTTGAACTTATTTTATTAAATTAGTTACTATGTTTTATAACTAGGTTATTTTATAGTAATTTTATAGTTATTCTATAGCACATATGTAATTATTGTATTTCAATTTTTTTGTACTGTGACTAATCCCCTCTCTTTATTTTTGTCTTTCAGCGAAGTGTCTTTTGCTGGGCATACCTCAATGATATGCAAGATGTTTTATCCCAATACAATAACATGAGTTATTCATTACAATAACTGAGTTTCTACATTGGACTAATAACTGCGTAAAATCATATAACATTATTTTAAAACTGACTATATTTGAGTGTCAACCCAATATAATAACATGAGTTATTCATTACAATAACTGAGTTTCTACTTTAGAATAACTACGTAAAATCAGATAACATTATTATAAACTTAATTATATTTGAATTTCACTCAATACAATAACACGAGTTATAATAACTGAGTTTAACTACATAACATTAGATAACATTATTCTAAAATTTATTAAATTTTAAAATTTATTAAATTTTAGTTTCATCTCAATACAATAACACAAGTTATTCAATACAATAACGGACTTTCTACCTTGAATCATTACGTATCTACATTGAAATAACCTAATAACATTATTCTCAGTAAACAATTATTTTAACTATAAAATAACTATGCTTCTTCATTAAAATAATCGTGTTTATACTTTGAAATAACTATAAAAATCTAAGAAAAAAATGCTTTGGAGATTTAGAGAGTTTTAATCTCAGCTCTTGATCAAGTGAGATCTAATGGTCACAATTAAGAGGTAAATTGTACAAAATATAACAAATGTACCAGATCCTGCCTCTCTCTCTCTCTCTCTCTCTCTCTCTCTATATATATATATATATATATATATATATATATATATATATAGAGGCAGGATCTGGTACATTTGAGCATTTTGGTACATTTTACCTACTAATCTAAGCCATCGGATTTCATGGGATCAAGGGCTAAGATATCCTAAAAAAACTCCCCATATGCTATAACAGTTACATATCATGATTCTTTTAACAAAATATTTGTAACTTCTATAACAGTTACGCTTATCTCTCAAAAATAGAATCAAATAAAAAAAAATCTACGCATAACTTGTTCACTACAATCTAATAATATGAAAATGTATTAATATTTGATGTTACGTAGTCCTATGTAGAAACTCAGTTATTATAATAAATAAATTGTGTTATTGTATTAGGATGAAATTCAAATAAAATTAACTTTATTATTTTACATAGTTATTCCAATGTAGAAACTCGGTTATTGTAATGAATAACTCGTGTTATTATATTGGGCTGCAACTCAAATATAATCAATTTTAGAATAATGTTATTTGATTTTACGTAATTTGTCCAACGTAATCAATTTCAATTTTAGAATAATGTTATCTGATTTTACGTAGTTTGTCCAATGTGAAACTCAACTATTGTAATGAATAACTCATGTTATTGCATGGAATGAAACATATTTCATATCATTGAGGGCGCACCCAGCAAAAAAACCTCACTGAAAGACAAAAAAAAAACAAAAAAGAGAGGGTTAGTTAACTGGTTATAAAACACAGTAACTAATTATAATGAAATAACTGTGAGAATAGTATAGAATAACTGCAACAATAGTATAGAATAACTGGAATAACATAATAAAATAATTAGGGTTTAGGGTATTTCTGTTATGAAATAATATGGAGTTATTTTAAAGTTCATATTCAAGTATTTCATTGTTTATATTCAAGTATTGTAATATTCATAATTTTGATTTTCAATCTTGTAAGCAAAAATTACTCGAATAGTATATTAAAACATGTGGAATAACACACAAACCCTGAAATTTACGTAAGAAAATCGACTGAAAACTAGATTACTAACAACAGCAAAATCAAAATTAGAAAATATATGCGAAAGTGGACGAAATAGATAAAATCGAAAATCAAAGTCAAAATCAACAAGTATGAAAAAAAATGAAATCAAAGATTTAAAGTGTGAGATTAACTTAACCTTAAAGTTTAATCTTGATTGGAAATTGATTTGGGTGGGATACTACATAACGGAATTAAGAGTTCTTGAGAAATTGAATCTTTAGAATGAAATGAAATTTATAAAGTAACGTAAAAATGAAAAGTAGGAAAAAAAATAGAATGCAATGAAATTGATGAATATACGTAAAGAAGAAGTGAAAAAAAGGGTTTTATCAGAGAATAGTATATAATAACTGCAATAATAATATAGAATAACTGGAATAACATAATAAAATAATTAGGGTTTAGGGTATTTCTGTTCTTAAATAATACTCCCTCCGAGTTTCTATTATTGTCCCAAAAGGTTTTGGGGTGAAAAATAAGGAAGGAGAAATGAGTGGTTGAAAAAAGAAGGAGAAAGAGAGAGAAATGATAGAGTAATTGTGGAACACACATTGATGACTAAAAAGGAAAGTGAGACAAAAATCAAACTCAACCCAAAAAGGAAAGTGAGACAATAATAGGAACTCGGAGGGAGTATGTAGTTATTTTAAAGTTCATATTCAAGTATTTCATTGTTTATATTCAAGTATGGTAATATTCATAATTTTTATTTTCAATTTTGTAAGCAAAAATTACTCGGATAGTGTATTAAAACATGTGGAATAACACAAACCCTAAAATTTACTGAAGAAAATCGACTGAAAACTAGATTACTAACAACAACAAAATCAAAATTAGAAAATATATGCGAAAGTGAACGAATTCAAAATCGAAAATCAAAGTCAAAATCAACAATTATGAGAAAAAATAAATGAAATTAAAGATTTAAAGAGTGAAATTAATTTAACCTTAAAGTTTAATCTTGATTAAGAATTGATTTGGGTGAGATACTACATAAAGAATTGAGAGTTCTTGAAAAATAGAATCTTTAGAATGAAATAAAATTTATAAAGTAACGTAAAAAGGAAAAGTTGGAAAAAAATAGAATGAAATGAAATGGATGAATATACGTATAGAAGAAGTGAAAAAAAGGGTTTGATCTCATCCTTTTGATCTAGTCAAATCTAATGGCCAGAAAAGATAGGTAAATTGTATGGAATTTGAAGGAGGTAAAAGATCCTACTTATATATATATATATATATATATATATATATATATATATATATATATATATATATATATATATATATATATATATATATATATATATATATATATATATATATATATATATATATATATATATATATATATATATATTGTGGACATGACATAGGTCCACCCCGACATGGCCACGCGCGGGTTTGGGGAGGCGAATAAATCTCCATATGAGATGGGTCGAATTGAAATTTTAATCGAAGTGGAGTCGCCACCGAACTTTGTGGGAGTTCGGGCCCATTCGAACCCACTCTATATCTTAGTGGGCCATGCACAAAGTATGGCCCATTCGGATGTCAGAGTTTATTGGGCTCGTCCATTTGCGTTTGATACCGATACCGACATTATCGGATACCGTGTATTGAATGATTCTCGTGCGCCAACGGTTTCGAGCATCCGGAAACCATGGTTCTGAGTAAGGGGTGAGGGTACGTGTTAGGAAGTTCACAAAGAACACCCAACCCCGCTCGCACATTAGCGACCTCTACTAAGATATCGTTTGACTTTCGAATATGCCCGTTAGTAATACGATGGAATGATATGCAAACAACGTTTTGACTAAACATGCGAAGATTAGAATAAGTGGCTACGTTGATTTAATGCATCGAAAGTTAACATCAAAGTTATATTTAGCATGCGAGATTCATTTTAGTACAATAAAACAAATAACGAAAAATAAATCGAAAAGACATAAACGAACAAGTTAGTAACGGTAAATAACAATAATAACGGTTTGCAAATAATATAGAACGATATAGAATGACATGATGCATGGTTTTGGAAGGTAGTATTACACGTGATTGACTTGACACGTGTTGACCGAAGTCATAAAAATATTTAATTGAGACTCGAAGGACGTTATAGGACCCACGGTTTGACGTGATAAAGGGACACTCGGTCGAGTCATTGAGGGACTCGACCGAGTGTGTCTCGGAAAATGCTTCTGTCCAATATTTGAGGTGCCACTCGACCGAGTCATGGAGGGACTCGACCGAGTGAGCAGCCACTCGATCGAGTCATTGCGAGACTCGATCGAGTGGTTCTCAAAAGAACCTTCTGCCTCGATTTTGGAGGTGCCAGTCGACCGAGTGGGCTAGGCACTCGATCGAGTGTCCCCTGTACGAACTAGGGTTCGTTTCGCAATTTATTGTTAATTTCGAAATTGCCTTTTTGAGTTTGGAAAGTCGATAATCTAGTTAAATCGGGCAGAAATATTGTATGATTTATGCTCGATTTGGACTTTGATACTCGTCGTATCCGATATTCGATTATTGAATCGATATCGAATATTTAGAGCGAAATCCAAATAAATACATTTGTAAGTCGTTTTAAATCAAACTAAAGTGAAATAAATTATTTCCGCGTTTATAGTGTCGTATTAATTCTTTCGAATTAGGTGACTACTATTTTTATCATCAACGAATTCGCATTAGTTAGATTTCTTGACTAGTTCGTTTAGATACGACATCCAATTATTGAATTGGTATCGAATCTAAAGAAAGACGCTTTACGATTACTTGAAAAGGACTTGATTTGATTTCCTCCGCATCCCGACATTGTAATGGATCATTTCGGATTATGTGATGTCGGATCCGCATCAACGAGTTTCAATTTAATTAAAAAAGTTTGATTCAAAAATAGTCTTAAAATTGATGAATATGCGATGATTATGACGATAAAGACGCGACAAGAGTAAAAATAGATGATTTTGTTGCAATTGACTCGCTTCAACAATCAAATATTCGAGGTGTCGGGATAAGCGACCGGCTACGTAGGTGAAACACCTTTGTATTCGGATTTTCTTATTCCGTCATCCTTCATATTCGACACGAATTAGCGAGTATTTTAATATCTTATACTAGTAATATTAATCATATTATAAACGCCACGATAAAATAAAATAAAAAAAAACAAAAAAACGACGACGACGATCGGAAAAGACGGACGACACGAGGAGGAAGAAAGAGAAGAAAAGTCGGGATTATTGCACCCTCAACGTACATGTTTCGTATGTCGGATGGGACTCGCTTAATTGTGGCTTGCACGGGAGTATCGAGGTTTACGTAGGTTATGTTATGGCGGTTTAGGGTTTGATTCCTAGATGCTAGGGTTTAGGGTTGAAGATGTATGATTAGGGTTTTTTTGAAAGTGTGTTATGAAGGTCCAAAGTAGTCTTGTATGCATGCAAAAGGGGTGTATATATAGGCATGCCCTCTACCCTCGTCTAGGGTTACTCGACCGAGTACCCTGCTGACTCGGTCGAGTGGCCCAAGCTGCCGCACACGGGCCTGTTAAAGGCCCACTCGATCGAGTGGGCTGACACTCGATCGAGTGGGCTGACACTCGATCGAGTGGGTTAGCTGGAGCGAAGGGGTCCAGATTTTTGGACCTCGGGTTGGATATTTTTGTAGATCTTGTATTTGGGTTGGACTTTTGATACTTGCATGGATATTTTGTGTCTCGGAAGCGACTTTGACTGGAGTTTGACCCGGTCGCTAAAAGACGGTTTTATTTCCGGTGCCGGTTTTGAGCCAAATTAGTCTTATTTGATTGGAAATGACCCGCTGGGCCTGAATTTGAGGACATTTTTGTGAGATTTTTACTCCGTAAAAAGCCCAAGACAGAAACTAATAGTTTTGAGCTCATATCCGAGCGCGTAGAAATACGTTTGCGTCCGATCATCATCGGGTGTTTTTTTGGAAATTGCTATAGACACCTAGCAGCCAAATGGGGTGTCTATATATATATATAGATGTAGATAAGCATCATATGATTATGATTGGAATACTATTAATTACATTGTAATTTTAAGACTCACTCAAGAATAAATGGGTGGTGAATAGAAATGGGTTATCATGTATTAAACTGTATATAAGCATCATATAATTATGATTGAAACATTACCCACAAAGTCTGATGAACGGTGAATTGTGTACAATTACGTATCAAGTATGGAGTGTAGTTACTTGTGACAAAATAATCAACAAATCAACACAAAACTTGCCAATTGAGCCACACACAGAGTAACCCAAATCACCAAAAGAGTTACACTTGCCAATTCGAGTTTTCGCCTCGTCGAAATCAACAACAACACACAATAATAAGTGAGGAAAGCAATGGAGAATATGATGATGATGATGATAGTCACAAAGAGGAAGAATGGCGGATGATATGGTGATGATCAGTGAAGTCGAACATGGGAAGAAAGAAAGGAAGAGGAAGGGTTTGTAGTTTGAAATTAGAATGAAGTGTTAATTAGGGATTAATGAAGGACAAAAGCCAACTAGACCGACATGTCACTAGCCATGTCATTAGATTAGGACTGCAAGTTGGCACTTAACAGCCATACTTAACGGCTAATTCTAGCTTAGTCACGGTTGAGAGTATATAATAGAGTTCAGGGGTACAGTTGGGAATTGCTTATACGCAGAGGTACAACTGGAAAAAAGTGAAAATTTAGAGAGTACAAATGGGAATTTCCCTTAATTAATTTAAATGGTAAAGTCAATACATAAGCCTTTGATTAAAAATGACTAGAAATAAAAACAATCCATCAAAGGGTATAACAATCCATAGTACAGAAAATTATTAGTAAATAAGCAGGATCCAACTGTTCGCTAGCCCACCCGAAGGAAAACACAAACACCTGCCATTTTAAAAACATAACAGCCACAATAAGTGGGGATTAATGACGACGTTCTCCCAACCATGTTACAAGATTTTAAAACTGTAATTACTATTATATGAAAATAGTAAAACGGAAAACATTGAAACATTATAATAGAAATAAGCTTTCGAAGAAAACTTAAAATATCGGAACGATAAAATCATAACAAGTTTTCAGAAGAAAACTTCAAGTATTTGCCAACCTGCAAACCAAAATATATCGATAATAATAAAATATTCAAAATGGCGTTATGGATAGAATCGGTGTTGAAGGCTAGACTTTCACTAGGAGAATACTAAAAACTAGCTTCGAGAACTTAGTTCAAACAAATCAAATTTCGATCTCTAACTAGGCTTGTAACACCCGCTATTTTCCTAGCGCTTTAATCTTTTCTGTTATGACTTCGTCATAACTCTATCATGTTTCAGCCTTCTGTTTCATCATTTTTTCAACCTCTATTTTTATTTTGGGTTTTTCTGTGGGATACCCCTCAACTATTCGCTTTTCCAAGTGGTACCCCCGCCTTTTTCGAATTACATGGTGTATCCCTAAACTTTACTTATCACTACATATCATAACCAAAGTGATAAGTGTATTACAACTATTTTTTTAAAATGAATAATTAACATATTAATCAATCCAATTTGATGCTACAAACCACCTCTTTTTCTTTACCATTCACCAAGCCACCAAATGCCCATCAAAACGCACTCGTTGTTGGCCGACATCGACCTATCTCCTTCACTCTTTTAAATCCTTCAACCTCAATCCCTCCGTCACCCCCATGTCGTAGTGTGGTGGAATGGATTTTTTTGAGTAAAGGATGCAAATTGAAGAAATATATCATGGTTGATGAAAGTAAAATAGGAAATAATCACTATTTATATCATCAATTGAAAAATTTTCGTTGGAAAATTGTAACTTTGGTTACAATATAGACTAATTTACAAAGTTTAGGGATACATCTTGTAATTCGAAAAAGGCGGGGGTACCACTTGGAAAAGCCGATAGTTGAGGGGTACCCCATAGAAAAACCCTTTTATTTTCGAGTCAAATAATATTTATTTTTATTTTAAAGGATTTTAGTTCTTTTAAACCTATTTATTTGATTTTCATCGTAGGCTATTTATTTTTCCGCGAAGAATTCTATTTTTCTATGAACTAGCGTTTTAAGCTTGGAATTGAGTTATTTATTTTTCCTAAAAATATTCAAACACGTTTATATAATATTTTCAAATAAGAAATATTTTTATTTACGAAAATTTAGCCTTTAATGATTTTATTACGAAGTTTCATAAATAATTATTCTCTAACGCGAGGTTTACTCAAATTGATTTGAAATGCTTTTAAAAATTTTATAATTCTTATTTTTATCAACCTACAACTAAAATAGATTCTTTTGGACCCTCTTTGGCCGTGTCCTATCATGTCACACATGGTCACACATTTCTACACTTTTCATTTTATAAAATGTTAGTCTTAGATATTTATCTCTCCTCTATTTAGCTAGTGACAATTATCAAACTCTTCATACTCCATATTCCCTTCACTTGGCCGGTTATAGCTTGCTCTTGTAGCATTGTTTTTTTTTATCAAAATTCAACACTCCATTTATGCTTGAAAACCCTTCACATGTTGTTCATGCATTCACCCAAAAATAATCAAGCAAATACTCTCCTTTGTCCTCTCTTTTGTCACGCATGATCAGGCCATTCAACAGCCTAATTCTGCTCTAAAACCGTGTTCATATATCTCTTTCCGACTCTTATTTTTCTCTTAATTTGATCCTCTTTCAGTCTCCCTCGTTGAGGTATTAATCGATTTCGTTTTCAATCGTTTTACACTTTGATTTTTCAGCTATCGTATGGTATTTGCATACCATGGATTTCATATTTTTGTAGGCTTCTTGGTTGACTCCAAAGCGGACGAATATATTATCGACCCGGATTTAGATTAGAGGTAACATCGATGTTACTCGGTGTTACTTGATTTTATTTGTGTAATTGCATGTATATAATTAGAATTTTATTTTTGACGATATATTATGTCATTTATATTCTGGAAATTTAAAAATCGTAAAAATTTGCATGTTTCGGTATTTTTACCGCTTTTACGAGATTAACGATTAAATTATTGTATTGTTTTGTAAAACCATAATATTCGGCCTAAACATGTAAAATATGAATATATTATGTAAAAATTAATTTTTTTGATGATTTTTGATAATTTTGTATTTTAATGATATTTTAAGTATCGATTATCGAATTATTACCGCGTTCGGACAAAAACGATTAAAAGCCGATTTTTAGTTCTTATACGTAAACATTTTATTTTAATCTGAAATTCAGCATGGATGACTATTCTGGTGAAAAAGACTTTTTTGAATTTTTCTTCTTCTGAATTTTTAAGTGGGTGAATTAATTAATCACTTTAAATTCTCGTTTATCATTAAAACCGTGTTTGTCATTTTAATTCCCGATTTCTGATTTTGTTTTGAATATGGGAAAAATTTGTTCCTGATATTTTCTTATGAAATATGTATTTTAATGATTTTAGTGTTTTAATAAAAAATTAGGAACGACAACTTTATTAAAAAGATCGTTAATTGTAAAAACGGGCTTAAAAGACATTTTTACCTAATTTTATGAATTCTGAAATTTTGACATTTTGGGAAAATTGTAAGTTTCTGGAAAATATTAATTTTTAGGTTTAATAATAATTTTTTGATATTAATACTTAAATCGTTTTGTAAGTACTATTTTTATTAATTGTTGTTGTAGAGATTAGACGATAGACGATTAACGAGAAAACCCTTTAAAAATCGAGTTTGCAGATTCTGGAAAACTAATTTTTCTCGAAAGAATGGCCAAAAATTTATTTTAACTATTTTACATAATTTTTGTACGAAGTACTATTTATTGAAGCCTTTAAATGATAGTATTGGTTTTGGACAAAATTACGATTTATCATTAAAATACTCTGTTTTAGCTAAATGAATTATTTTTCCAGCAAGTTTGAAAATATTGAAATCTGAAACTTTATAAGTTAAATCACCCCTTATCATATTCTAAATTTGTTTAATCTTTTAATGAAATAAAAGACGTTAAAAGATTTATTTTGACATTTGTCGTAAAGTCCTATTTATGCTCATTTTAGGGAATTTGTCGAAACTATTAATAATTAGAGAATTTTAGTTTTATATATTTTGGAAACACCGTAATTAGTAGTATTAAAATGTTTAAGAGATTTTTAATCATTTTATAAACACTTGTATGATATTTTAATAATTTTATAAACCTAATTGTTCTCGTTTTAGAAATTAATATCATTAAGACCGAAAGTATTAGTTTTATAAATCTATATCGTTTACTAACAAATGTTTTATTAGTATCAACTAATATTTTCGCTAATTTGATATAATGCTATTTTTGTAAAGTTTCTAAAAAATAGAAGTTTCTTAAAATAGAAAGTTTACTCTTTTAGAACATAATGATTATTCCTTTTATCTTCATATTATTTATAATGATTATGGACATATTATTATATCTTTTGAATATCGATAATGGCTTTATTTTGGAGTTATGGAATAAGGACGAGTGTGGGGTTTACAGTAATATAGTCTGGGATGTACGTTTTTGCCATCAACTATAAAGCCGGTGTGTCTATTTGGGGCACATTTGGTCGTTGAACTGGGCGTAGTTTCGCCCAGGAGAGTGTATGTTTTGACCTTAAGCAAGATATCGCATTGTGTTAGTCACCGTCAGCTGAACTAGACATAATTGTTGTTTAGGAGGGGTGTGTACTAGTTAAACTGGGACTTCGCTGCACGCAGTCCTTTTGTAGTTGAGTTGCCTAGTTAGAGATTGAAGTCTGTTATGTATTAAGACTACAGTTCTCGAAGCTAGTTTTTAGTATTATCCTAGTAAAAGTCTAGATTCTATACTAATTCTATCCATAACGCCATTTTGAATATTTTATTATTATCGATATAATTTAATTTGCAGGTTGACAAATGTTTTATGTTCCCTCCGGAAAACTCATTTTTATTATATTGTTTCGATGTGTGAAGTTTTTCACTGAAAGCTTATTTTTGTTATGATGTTTCATTGTCTTTCGTTTTTTTACTATTTTCATATAATGGTAATTACAATTTTAAAATCTTGTAATATGGCGGGGAGAACGTCGTCGTTGCTCCTCACTTATTGTGGCTATTATGTTTTTAACATGGCAGGTATATGTGTTTTCCTTTTGGTGGGCTAGCGAGTAGTTACGGATTCTACTTCGCTGATCTATAAATTTTGTACTATGGATTGTTAAACCCTTTTATGGATTGTCGTTTAATTTTAGCCATTTTTATTTAATGGCTCATGTATTGACTTACCGTTTTATTTAACCAAGACATAGTTACAATGTGTTTTAATCCCACATCTACAGTGTTTCCACCACTGTATTGCGTTAGAATTTCTAGGGGATTAGGCTACTCAACCATAATAGGACAACGACTTATAAATGTGTGACCCTAGTTTAAGACAATGCACCTATAAACCAATTTCTAATACCATTCAAATCAAACCTCAAAAAGCTTACTAGACTAAATTAAATTGGTATAACTCACAATCCTTAAACCATAGGTAACAAGGAGTTACTCTAATGCTTAACCTGGTTCTCATGCTAAACACGCGCATCGGTAGTTTCTGAGGACATACCTCTCTGAGGGTCCCTCACGTTTTTACTATATATAATCCTATGCTTTACTTTAAGGCGTACGTGGGTGTGGTTGGCGACCGCGGAACCTTTGTTTAAATCCTTTCTACCTCAAATATCTATAACTTCCAAAAGGCTCACTAAGATAGAATTCAGTCTAACCAAAGAGTCTCAAGAAGAGGATGGTAAAGTAGAAGAATAGAACAAGGATTCACCATAAGGATGAAGATGAGAATATATAAGAGAAGAATTGGAAAAAAAAGGGTGGAAGATGAAAGAAAAGTATCAATGATCCTAGATACTTAAGATCACAAACCAGAGAAGAATCTTCGGGCCTGCAGAGTTCATAGGGAAACTCGCTGGATTTCTTCAATTTCAAGTAGAGGAACAAGCACACTAGTATTGGGTCGCTCCATCTGGATCCAAAGTGATTTCACATCTGAGTCTGCTGCACCGTGATGGAACTGGAATCTACTTTTGATCATCTTGCCAGTAGCTTGAGAAAATTGAATTGGGGCTGGAAAGTCACCATTTGTATCTTTCTTGGAGCACCAAGTTGTCCACTCGAGTCAGCAGGCGTTGAGAGTGCTAAGTAGGTCTGGTCCCAATTTGGAGCAGCATCACGTCAACATCTTGTCCACTCATCATCTTCTTTGATATATAAAGCAAATATTCAATGCTAATCATTGAGTTTCAGGAACACGAAAGCTAAACAAATAAGTCCTTACTTATTTCTACCCATCTCTAATATTACTTTTTTATTTAATGTTTAAATAGTTTACTGATATTTTCCGTAATTTCATGTGTAAGCGTTGGGAGCAGTGATGCTCTGATACCAACTGTAATCCCCTAACAAATCTAACGCAATACAGTGGCGGAAACACTATAGAGTTGAGATTAAAACACGCTGTAACTATGTTTTAATTAATTTAAATGGTAAAGTCAATACATAAGCATTTGATTAAAAATGGCTAGAAATAGAAACAATCCATTAAAGGGTATAACAATCCATAGTACAGAAAATTATTAGTAAATAAGCCGGATCCAACTGCTTCCTAGCCTATCCAAAGGAAAACACAAACAACTGCCATGTTAAAAACATAACAACCACAATCAGTAAGGGACAACGACGACGTTCTCCCAGCCATATTACAAGATTTTAAAACTGTAATTACTATTATATGAAAATAGTAAAACGAACAACATTGAAACATTGTAATAAAAATAAGCTTTCAAAGAAAACTTAAAATATCGGAACGCTAAAATCATAACAAGTTTCAGAAGAAAACTTCAAATATTTGTCAACCTGCAAACGAAAATATATCGATAATAATAAAATATTCAAAATGACGTTATGGATAGAATTAGTGTTGAAGGCTAGACTATCCCTAGGAGAATACTAAAAACTAGCTTCGAGAACTTAGTTCAAACAAATCAAACTTCGATCTCTAACTAGGCTACTTAACAATAATAGAACAACGACTTATAAATGCGTGACCCTAATTTAAGACAATGCACACCCCTCTTGGGATTACCTGTCACTCAGTTCAACTTATGATGGCGACTTACTGCGAGGCCTAAGCTTAAGGTCAAAATGTACACAACTCTCGGGATACCTGTCACCCGGTTCAACAACTAATGTACCGATTCCTGATACACTAGTCTTATAATTGATGGCAAAAATGTAAACCCCAGAAATTATTACTAACCTCACACAGTGCACATGACATAGGTCCACCCCAACGCGGCCATGCGCGTGTTTGGGCGGCAAAATGTTTTCTCGTGTGAGATGGTTCTCGGGTTGAAATTTAAATCGTAGCCCACAAAGGACACCCAACCCCGCCCGCACTTAGTGGCCTCTACTAAGATCCCGTTCGATGTTTTAATACGCGCGCTAGTAATTCGGTGGAATGAAATGCAAACAGCATTTTAGCTAAACATGTGAAATATGTTTGATCTACGTCGTTAATGCATCTTTTAATCATGTCGAGGTTTTATTTAGCATGCGAGATTCATTTATAAACGGTAAAACGCAAATAAATGAAAACAAAGAAAAACGATAAAAAGGGTTACAAGTTACACGGGCGAAAATACAACCCGGACAAAACAAAATAATTAACTGAATCGAAATAAAAAAATAGTAACGGTAATAATAACGAATTAGAAATGCAATGCAGGGTTTGAAAATGTTGGCACGTGATTGACTTTACACGTGTCGACCGAAGTCGTAAAATATTTGACGAAGCAGAATGACGCTTAGAAGCGCACGTTCGAGTATAAAAGGGACCACTCGGCCGAGTAATGGGCAGGACTCGATCGAGTGGCCCTGCACAGACCCCCCTGCCTCGTTTTTGGGATGTTACTCGATCGAGTGGCCTATGGCACTCGGTCAAGTGCCCCCTGTTCAAGCTGCTGCTCGATTCGTAAAGAATGGCTATTACAAAATTTATAATTTCTTTAAAATCGATAGTCAACCGAGTCTAATATGAATATGGCATAATTCATACTCGGCTTGGTTTTTGGTGCTCGCAATGTGCAATTTACGATTACGAGACCAATATCGGGATTGGGAAAAAAGATGTTTGTAAAATTGTTTTAAATTGGATTAGGATGAAATAATTTCCCTCCGCGTTACGACATCGTTATTAATCCTTACGGATTATGTGCTGTTCGGTTTAGCGTCAACGGGTCTCGTACCAATCTTGAAAATGTTATCAGATGTGTTCAACTACGTACTACCACGATCACGTTATGCCCTTAAGTGCTTAGGGCGGCGCTCCCCAAAAGGGCGTCACCACCGTTGCGACTTGTAAAGGGGTTAAACGGACTTGGAGCGGTAGTCGTAGTTAAACGCGTTCAATCCGAATATGATTTATAAATTTATATGTACGCGGTATTATTTAGTTACAACGAAAATAAATGAACGATAAAAAATATTAGTAAACGAAAATTAAAATGGTGAGCAAAGAAATAAAAATGTTAAGAGTTAGATACAATAAATAAAATGTTAGAATGCGAAAAATATAAAAATGTTAGTGTTTGTAATTAGGTAGTATCGTTATTATCGATTAATTAGTATTAACACACGCATAAATATATATAAAAACGGAAGAAAAAGAAGAGAGAAGGAGATATTGGGATTGATTGTTACACCCTCAACCTACATGCTTTTTGCTTCTCGGAATAGGGCTCGTCAAATGGTTGCAAAGTCACGGGAGTGTCGAGATACGTAGGAGAGTTATGGTGTGTGTGGTTTGTAGAGAGGATTGCTTTTTAGTTTTTACGAGTTTTGGTCTCGGGATGTGTGTAAATGTATGTGTGTATGATGGTGTTGCTTAAAGGTTGAAGGTATGCACGGGAGTGTGAGGGTTTTGAAATGATGATGGCTGAAAAAGTTGGCCAAATGGCTTAGGGTGATGGGGTATTTATAAAAAAAATACCCCGGTTTAGGGCCACTCGATCGAGTGGTGTAGGTGCACTCGATCGAGTGCCCGGTTCGGGTCTGGTTCAGCCGGTTCATGGTCTTACTCGACCGAGTGGGCCTGAACCACTCGATCGAGTGGGTCAAACCGGGGGAGAGATTGTAGGAGGGTGTTGAGCTTTTAGTGGTTGACTTGACTATTTGGTTGAGTTGGCTTCTAGAAGCTCCCATAGCTGATTTTTGTTTCGGGTTTCGTCTTTGACCGGGTTTTGACCCGGGCGCTAAAAGACGGTTTTATTTCCGGGGTCAGTTTTGACCCAAATTAGTCTTATTTGATTGGAAATGACCCACTGGGCCTGAATTTGAGGTCGGTTTTGTGAGATTTTTACTCCGCTAAAAGCCCATGCCAGACATTACTGATTCCGAGCCCATATTCGTGCACATTAAAACACGTTTGCGTCCGATCATCATCTGGTGTTTTGTCGGAGACCGTTATAGACACTAGCAGCCAAATGCGGGTGTCCACAGAGCCCCCACTCTGACTGAGGCTTGGACAAGGCGAAATTCAGAGCAGCTACCAGGCCAATCGCAGATTACGACCTGGCAGCCTTCCGGTCGGGTCGTTTATAGTTTATTAGAGTCGCGTGAAGGGCTCACCAGCCATAAGCAAAAGGGTCATACCTGCCTTGACGTTGATGGCTCAGTGGGGAGTCGGACTTGCCTTTGAAGTCCTAGGTGTACCTGTACATGGTTAGATAATAATTTGCACGTAACACTTAGATAAAACACCGACTCGTGCTGGGGAGCGAAATTTTTGAAGAGTTTTGAAAATCTTTAGATTTTTTTGAATTTTTTGGAAATTATTAGAACTTCTCGGGATGACTTAATTCCTGTGTCGGGATAAGGAATCAGAGATCGGGCCAGTGTGCTTAGGCTCGCTTGGGCCAAGGAGGCATAGCAGTAGGGGAACTGCCAGAGTTTTGCTGTTATAAATACATGATCCCTGTTCCATCCTTTCTTCACCTCACAATTTAGCTATGGGTATTGAGCGCTTGACTGCCATGCTGCAAGATTGGTCCCGACGTTTTAGGTACGCGAATAAGGTAGCCCTGAACCAATCGGGTATTTTTCAACTGTTCCTGATCCGCTAGATGCATGTGGATCGTTATTTTCTTGATGCTTGTCTGTCCTACTGGGACGATACGTACCACGTTTTTTCCCTTCCTCGGGGCGAGATCTATCCTATACCTGAGGAGATTGCTGCTGTGGGAGGATGTAATCCTTTGCTCCGTCCTGCCTTCCCGTTTTCAGTTCATGACCCTAGGAGGAAATTGCGGGAATTTCTAGGACTTTCTCATATGGAAGTATCCCGTATGACAGACGGGGATACTATTTTCCTGTTTGCTTTGGCCGAGAAATTTATGAACCCGCATGATGTCCGGGTTTTGCCAGTCCATAGTCGTAGGGCGTTTGCCTTCTGTATGCTTCAGGTGTATGCTTTCAAAGGTTACCTGGACTTGCTGTCATGTATGGGTCATGTTCGGCTTTTTACCATCGTTGACTTAATGGAGACGGAATATAGTCCCGCATGGCTGATCACGGGGGAAATTATCCATGGCTTATATAATCGTAAAAGGGACCCGACAGTCCGTTTGACTGGGAGCACCCGCCTGTTATAGGTATATCGCTTTTTTTCGATTTTTTATTTATTTTTTGCGATAGCCTGCTATAGGGGCACTCGATCGAATCACCTTGGCACTCGATTGAGTGCCTTCGTTAAAGCCCGCTGCCCAGTATTAGGGGTGTCACTCGATCGAGTGACCCCGATCGAGTGCCCCTAGGCGAATATCAGAATTGTCTCGAGAACTTAATGATTTTCGTTTTTTCTTCAGCTCTGGCTATTTGAGTGGCTATCAATCATAGAACCTCCCCTTGACCCAAGTCAATACCAGCCTAATCAAGTGATGACAAGGAGACGAGCTATCGATTCAACCTGTCTTATCAACCGGAAGTATTGGGACGAAGAACTATCATTCCATAGTGGTCCATTGATCCGGTGGATGGTCCTATGGTGGTTTATTTATGTCTGGACGGGTTTGCCACCGAGGGATAAGGCCCGTTATCAGGTGATTATGTCCTTTACCCAGGCAGTTCACCTCTACCCCGACCGCATACTTAGGCAGTATGGTTGGTCTTAGAGAATCTCAGAAAACAAGGCAGTTGTGAGTGAACCTACCCAGCTGCTTGATGTAATGTGCGATACCTGGACGCAACGATGGTACACCCGGGTCACTTGGTCTGTTCCCGAATCTCTTCACTCAATTTGGGTATCTGACTCTTACGAGAAATGGACCAAAGCAGATTCTGCCGAGGTCCGAGCTGCTTTGAAGGTCGATGAAGCTTTCGACCTGCTTCGGCGAGAGCAGTCTAAAGACAATAGGGGCTTCTTCGACGAAGGCGAGACTCCGGCCACACTGGTCCCTCTAATGTCAGGTCAGAGGGAAAGAGCTAGGACTCAAGCTGGAGGGTCCAGTGCTAGCTTTGAAGGTCGATGAAGCTTTCGACCTGCTTCGGCGAGAGCAGGCTAAAGACAATAGGGGCTTCTTCGACGAAGGCGAGACTCCGGCCACACTGGTCCCTCTAATGTCAGGTCAGAGGGGAAGAGCTAGGACTCAAGCTGGAGGGTCCAGTGCTAGAGGTGCTCGGGGGAAGTGAGCCCCCAGATAGACTTAGAGAGGAGACTTGGGCCCAGATTGTCAGTCCAGGACCGACTTGGTCCTAGGGACAGGTTGCCGGAGCATGTACGGGCTCGACTTGGGTCTGTTACAATAGAAGAAGACCCACTGTCGAAGAAACGGGTCCGAGCTAAGAAAGTTCCTCTTGTGATCAGGGAACGCTCCCCCCCACCCCACGCCTCAACGACCACGGGCTCAGCGTGACCCGAAAGACAAAGGCAAGGGCAAGATGCCCTAAACATCTGTCTCCTAATTTTTAATATTTAAATATTATTACTATTTTTTGTAGTGTGCTTTTTTTTGTTTTTTTTTAGTGATGTAATTTGAAATTCTCGAGTTTATCGGGTTTTATGTGAACAATAAAAGTATTTTATTAGTGAAACCGTTCCTGTATTTTCGTTATTGCGTTGGTTGTGCCCTTTTGAGGGGTTGCCTACGTATCCACAGTTAGTGGAATCAAACCAAACGTAGTTCGGGCTTAGATTTTTTGCAATTTCAAAATACACCAAGACTATTAGTTCAAGGTGCGTGTGACCGTAGGATAAATAATCCTAACTTATTGACTTGCTTAAAATTTTGAAAATTTATTTACAAAAAGACAAATTTTATAAACTTTTGCAAATGACATTGAGATAAGGTTTAATTTAGGGGTAGTAGCGCTTCAGCTGGTCCAAGTTGGTCGGGTTGACGAATTCATTCCCGTCCAAGTTTGTCAGCATCACTGCTCCTCCTGATAGAACCTTCTTTACCAGATATGGCGCGGCCCAATTGGGTTTGAATTTTCCTCTTGGGTCAACTGGTAGTAATGCTCGGACGGATTTGAGGACCAAATACCCTTCCTTGATATTTCTGGGCCTAACTCTTTTGTTGAAGGCCCGTTGTATCCTTTTTTGATATATTTGGATGTTATTGAGGGCCCGAGACCGCCGTTCGTCCAAAAGAACTAACGAATCGTACCGCGCTTGGACCCAATCGGCTTCATGCACTTGGTTTTCAAGTAAAATTCGGAGAGACGGTATTTCTAGCTCGACCGGTTGAACTGCTTCCATCCCATACGTCAAATAATATAGGGTTGCACCGGTTGCGGTGCGGATTGACGTTCGGTATCCCCACAGGGCGAAAGGTATTTTGTCGGGCCAATCCCGATAATTATCAGCCATCTTTTTAAGTAAGGTGACAATTGTTTTATTAGCTGCCTCTACCGCTCCATTTGTTTGGGGACGGTAGGGCGAAGATTTATGCCTTTGGATTTTACATTTGGCTAGCAAAGTAGCCGTTTCGGCTTGGAAGTGTGTCCCGTGATCACTGATGAACTCGTGTGGGACCCCATATCGACAAATAATCTTGTTTTGGATGAACTTGACAACATGCTTAGCATTCAAAATTCGGTATGACTCAGCTTCGACCCATTTGGTGAAATAGTCGATAGCCACTAAAATGAAACAGTGACCTCCCATCCCGGAAGGGTTTAATTTCCCGATTATATCGATTCCCCATGTCGAAAATGGCCATGGTGATGTCATGGTGTATAATAAAGATGACGGCATATGCTGAACGTTGGCAAAAATCTGGCAGTTATGATAGTGTTTGACATACAACTGACAGTCGATTTCCATACTATTCAAGTAGTATCCCAGTCTCATGATTTTTCGGACCAGCATCTGGGCGTTCATATGGGGACTACATTCACCGTCAGTGCACTTCGGCCATAACCTTCTCGGCCTGTATTTTGTCAACACATAGGAGGAGAGACCCCCGTGCCATCTTTTTGTATAATTGTCCGTCGTCCGTACGGAGGATCTGGGTTGCCAATCTCCGCAGGGCTTTCTTAGCCCGGTTTTCAGTTCCTGGAGGATATTCTCCGGTTGTCATGTAGGTAAGAACAGCCTGATACCAAGGTTCCGGATCAGTTATCTCGATGTTTTGAATAGCGTGGATATATGCCGGCTCGGACCATCTTTCGACGCAAATCGGCATGCTGGTTAGATGATCTGAGATGTTCAGTAAGGATGCCAATTTGGAAAGTGCATCCGCGAACTGGTTTTCTTCTCAGGGCAGATAAATGTATTCTACTTTTTGGAATTGTTTTTCGAGAACCCTTACTCGCGCCTGATAGGCCACGAGATTGACATTCAGAGTTTTCCATTTTTGGAGAGCTTGGTTGATGACTAGAGATGAGTCACCGTGGACCCGGAGATTGGTGACTCCTAGATCAGTGGCAGCTTACAACCCATGAATGCATGCTTCATACTCGGCTGCGTTATTAGTCACGTCGAAATCCAATTTAATGGATAACGAAGTATGATCCCCCTTTTGGTGATATCGGGAGAATACCAACTCCGAACCCTCGGAAATTAGATGCCCCGTCAAAATATAAATCCCATGTTTCTGTATCGATGTGGAATATATCTTCGTCCGGGAAGGACCAAGTGTCAGTGTGCCCTTCTTCGGTTACGGGACTATCAGCGAGAAATTCGGCTACTATTCGGCCTTTGATAGCTTTTGACGTCACAAATTTGAGGTCGAACTCTGCCAACATTAAAGTCCACCTGGACATCCTGCCATTAAGGATAGGCTTCTCGAATAGGTACTTGATAGGATCCATTTTGGATAATACATGTACCTCGTAACTGAGCATATAGTGTCGGAGTTTTTTAGTGGCCCAGACTAGGGCTAGACACGTTTTCTCGAGCATGGTATACTTGCCTTCATACTCCAAGAATTTTTTGCTGATGTAGTAAATGGCTCGTTCTTTCGAGTGGACTGTCTGTGGTAGCATAGCCCCCATGGCTGTCTCGGTCGTTGTTAGGTATAACGAGAAAGGCAAACCGGGTTGAGGTGGCATTAATACCGGCGGAGCAGACAGGATCTCTTTGATTTCATCAAAAGCCGTTAGACATTTATCGTCCCACAGTGTTCTTTCTCCCACTTTCCGTTTCTTGAAAATGGGTTCACATACCATAGTCTGTTTGGAAATGAACCGGTTGATGTATTGAACTTTCCTGAGAAATCCCCTTATTTCTTTTTCGGTTTTAGGAGGCTGCATCTCGGTAATGGCTTTGATTTTGGCTGGATCGACCTCGATGCCACGTTGGCTAACGATATGACCTAGTAATTTGCAAGATATTACCCCGAAACTGCACTTTTGAGGGTTTAGCCTCATGTTGTATTTGCGTAGTCGGGTGAAAAATTTCCTTAGGGCAGTAATATGCCCGTCTCGGCTTTTGGATTTGACGATCACGTCGTCCACATAAACTTCCACTTCCTTATGCATCATGTCATGTAATAAGGTCGTGGCTGTTCGTTGATAGGTGGCCCCGGCAATGATGAGACCGAACGGCATGACAGTATAACAGTAAGTACCCCAAGCTGTAGTGAAGGTGGTCTTACTCATATCTTCCTCTGCCATTTCGATTTGATTGTACCCGGCGTATCCGTCCATAAAGGAAGGAAGGGCATGATCAGCGGTATTGTCTACCAGTATATCGATGTGCGGCAAGGGAAAGTCATCTTTCGGGCTTGCTTTCTTAAGATCCCAAAAATCTACACATACGCGCACCTTACCATCCTTTTTAGGTACCGGGACGATGTTTGCAACCCAGTCTTGATATTCAGACACTTGTATGAAGTCGACTGTGAACTGTTTGTCGACCTCTTCTTTGACCTTGAGAGACCATTCGGGCCTCATTCTGCGGAGCTTCTGCTTCACCGGCTTATACCCGTCTTTGATGGGTATACAGTGTTAATCTATTTCCCGGTCTATCCCCGACATGTCCTTGTAAGACCATCCAAAGACATCTTTGAACTCTTGGAGGGGGTTTGTGAATTGTTGTCTCTCCTCGGGATCTAAAGATAACCCTAACTTAAGCATCTGGGGCTCTAAGGTTGTTCCCACATTGATGGACTCAGTTTCCTCAATTACCGAGTCTCGGGATTCCCTTTGTTCTAGTTGCTCGATCAGATGCGGAGGTAAGGATACCTGTTCGTCGGGTTTCTTAATGTCATTGCATATAATATTTTTGAAATTGAAAGCATTTTGAAAATAAGACAAGTTGTAAGCAGAACGGTTATCATTATTATTGATAGCAAATTTGAAAAACAGCTCAAAGAGAGCGGCCATCTGATCATTGGTCAGAAACGGGATTGGGAGTGCCTTCGGAACAGACCCCAAGGCTCTAGTGGAAGTGACTACAGGGAGAGGGGTTACAGTTTGGACTCTAGCACCAGGCTCCCTAGACTCGAACTCAGACTCAGACTCTGACTCTAACTCAGAATCGGAATCGGTGTCCGGTATGTCTCCTTTACCGGTGGTCAGCTTGTAGACTCGGCCCTGGCTGTCGGTCCACCTAATGGTCTTCCTCCATGCCCTTTTCCCGGTATCATCACCGACTTCTGAGATCAGCTTCGAAGGATCGAACCTGTTGCTTCGGAGGAGCAGGTTCACCAAGTCTTCTTTAGGAGTCGGGACAGCCTTGTCTTCCCCAAACATGAGCCCCAGCACGGTCTCGGCATTGTCAGTACTCTCCTTAGATTCAGAGTGGACAAGGGCGAATATGTCGTTTGGAATGTAGTTGCATTCCCAGGCTAATTTAGTCTTGGCATATGCGATAGTTGGTTGGTACAGATCAACTTGGACAGCCCTGAATACCGGTGTAGCAAAGTAGTCAGTCAATCGCGGGCTGTAAGGGCCAAAGTAGGTACCCTTAACGATGTTGCAGGCCTTCTCAATACCTGCCCGAACCACATTTCTCGGGGTCATAGCGTATCCTAAGCCGAAGCGAGATTCTCTGTCGTTCAGGACTTCAATAATCTTCCCAGCTGGAAGATAAGGCCTTGAAGTAGCCATCGGAAAATACCCCAAATTTTGTAGCACCGTGTCGATGCTAGTGGTGAAAAATGGCCTGAAGAGGTATTCCTCCTCAATCATCCCCACAAAATCGAACCCCCAAAGGTTCGTGCGGTCTGTGGCATTGCAGATAGCCACAGTCATAAGGGTTGCCTCCAAAGTAATAACACCGTCTTGCAGGGGCATTTTGACCTTTCGGTGAAGAGTGGAGGACACCGCCTTAACGGCATGGATCCACGGCCTTCCGAGGAGCATGTTGAAAGAAGAGGTGACATCAATCACCTGGAACTCTATCTCCTTTTCAATTGGGCCCGTTATAATTGTCAGCTTAACGGCCCTAGCAACCGACTTTGGGCTTCCATCAAAAGCCTGGATGGTTTGAGCAGTCGGTATATAATCTGCCTCGGTGATGCTGAAGGCTTTGGCAATCCTTAGAGGGAGGACATTCACAGCAGACCCATCATCAATTAGGGTTATCGGGAGATACTTCTCTCGGCAAATCACCGTGATGTACAGGGCCATATTATGAGAGGCCCCGAACGGTGGTAAGTCAGACTCAAAGAAGGTAATCAGTGGGCCTTCTTCTTTGGACTTGCCCTTGAGATAGGGCATGATGGTGGCTACCATTTTAGTAGGGGTAACCAGGGAGTCAACCTTCATTTGATCGGGAGCCTTAGTAAGTGCCTCTCAATGTTTTTGCAAGCTAACCAAGAGTTGCCATATAGTGAGGTCAACTCGAGCCCTCTTCAGTTGTTTGACAAGAGCCGTATCAGTACTCGGCTCTTCAAGGGCGACTTTCGTCCTGGCAGGTTCAGTGACGGTTGCTAGGATAGGGGTGTCCTTAGAGCTAGTAGCTTGATATGGACGGCCGATATTGGCGAGGTGGTTAATGGCTGAGACCTTGGACTTAGCCTTCCGGATCTCTTTGGGGGTAATAGGTACAACTTCCCCTTTCGTGAGGTACACGTCATCCTCATCATCGAACCAGATACCATTGATTTGCGGGACGAAAGGAGAGATGAGGTGAGAACAGTCGATCACCTCCCTTGTGAAGATAGCATGAGAGCTGAAGGGGTTGTCTTTGTTGCTTGGTTTGTCCCCGGGCAACGGTATTTTCCCACTCTCGATCAGATCCTGAATCAGGTGGTTCAACTTCCAACATTTCTCAGTATCGTGCCCATTGCCCCAAAGATACTGGCAATAGGCTTGGACATTGTAGCTTTTGGAACGTTTCTCAATTGGGACTTCAGGAGTCGGGACTATCGGTTGGATCAGGTCCTTGGAAGATAGCCTTTGTAAGGCATATGTATAGTTAGTACCTATATCAATGAATACCCGAGGTGAGGTATTCTTTTTGAACGGGGCTTCTAGTAGATTAACTGCGTCAAATATGATGCGGGTTGCAGCGGGGGGCTTAGTAGCGGACGAAGTAGCCCCTGGGTATCCCTTGCTAGAGGCCTTAGTAAGGCTCTCTAGCCTCAGATCGTCTTCAATCCTCATACCCATTTCAGTAAGGGTGGTAAAATTGGGTATGACAGCGTACCAGAGGTGGACTCGGTGGGAGGGGAAGAGGTTCTTGACAAAGGCCTCCACTAATGTCTTCTCACTGGGCTTATCGACCAGTTTCTCACTCTCGGCCCTCCAGCGTTGAAGGTATTTGGTAAAACGTTCCTTGGGCTCTTGGGCCATAACCTCTAGAGACCGCATTGTGGTATCTGGATCTCGGTGTTGTCGGCATAGTTTCGAGCAAACTCCATAGCCACATCATCCCAAGTCGGGAATTTCTTGGGGTCTAACCTGTAGTACCAGGCCTTTCGGTGTTTCTCAAGAGAAGCAGCGAACAAATTTTTGAACATAGTTTAGTCAACCCCCTTGATTGCCATAAACTCATTGAAGGCCTGCACATGTAGCAATGGGTCTTCGGTTCCCTCAAACATGGGCAAACCCATGAGGTTCAGGTTTGCAGGAAGCTTGTCGTTCACCGGGGAGTAGTCTCGGGAATTTTCCCGATGGATGTTGTTTTCCCCAGATAGGTGGACCTGTCCTTCTAGTCGGCGCACCGTGCTAACCAGTTCAGCTATGGGCCTAGTATTTCCCGGCCTAGTGGCAGGAGTCCCTTGCTCTACGACAGTCACATGTGCAGCGACAGCTGCCTGCTCGTCTCTCATTGCTGCCAATTGTTTCTCGATTTGGGTCTGTTTGGCAACCATGGCATCCATTGAGGTCTTCAAATTGTTCAAGGCTGCCTCCATTCTGTTTCTGTGTCTGGTTGACGGTGGCCTGTCTGTAAGAACACCGTGTAATCAGAAGCCGAACTAGACTTTAGAATCAAGATAGTACATCCCGAGCAAAGAAAAGGCTAAAAAAGGAAAACGACTCGAGAAAGACACCTAGACGGGTGACTCATGAATGGTGTGCCTTCCTTATGATCCGGCTATGTGGGTCGAGTCCTGTTCGAAGGAAGGTCCGCGTGAGGTTTTCCCCAAACTTTAGTCTCGAATGTGTAAATGAGCTTTCCTTTGTAGGGGTATGCCCTACGTAGGTTAGCCGTGCCTTTGACAAATAAGGCGGACCGGGATAGGGAGGAAACCCGTGATGTAAGATCGACGGAGTTTCGACACTAGAGACCTTCGACGACTTATGAAAAGACCCGACACTACTAAATGCGGTAAGCCTTAAGATAAGGAAAGTTTTTGAAAAGAAAGTTCGAATTCCGAGAAAATCGGAGGACGGTCCCGACTTTTAAAATTGGCGAAAATGCCGTCGGGGCCGATTTTTTTTGAAAAGTCGAAAATTTTTTGAATATTGAAATGGGTAACATACCGACTAAAAATAGGCTATTTTAAGTCAAATCGTAAGTCCTAATTTTGGTAGCATTCCGAGTTTTAAAAATTGAATATTTTGAAAAGATGCATTTTTCGAAATGACGGTTTTTGAAAATGACACGGAAACCAAGCAGCACATAGTCACGCAAGCATTATAACGACACCATGTATGTTTTACACAAAGTCTCGGTCGGTCGAAATAGGGTCTATACCAGTGCGCATGGCCTTTTCGAGAATCGGGACGGACTTCCTAAGTCGAGTTGATCTTAGAACATGACGCGAAACCCATACGAATTAGCCACGAGCACCTTGACATATCCATTTTGGAGTATCTCACGGTATAGTGGGACGTCGGTCACCAGTATTAGCCCGGGTAAAATTGGAGTTATCCATGAACCGTAAAACTAAAGCGCGTATTGTACTAATTGAACGATTTCTCCTCGAGTCTCACCCTGAGGATCCCGATGATAAGGCACACATCAATTCTCCCCAGCGGAGTCACCAAATTGTGGACATGACATAGGTCCACCCCGACGTGACCACGCGCGGGTTTAGGCGGCGAAATGTTTCCCATGTGAGATGGTTCTTGAGTTGAAATTTAAATCATAGTTGGAGTCGCCACTGACCTTTGTGGGAGTTCGGGCCCGTTCGAACCCACTCTATATTTTGATGGATCGCGCACAAAGTACGGCCCATTTCGATACCAGAGCTTGTAGGGTTCGTCCCTTTGCATTACGATACCGATGCCAAGTTTTCGGGTACCGTATATCAAATCACTCTCGTGCGCCATGGGTTTCGGGCATCCGGAAACCGAGGTTCGCAGTAAGGGGTGAAGGTACGTGTTGGGAAGCCCACAAAAAACACTCAAATCCGCCCGCACTTAGCGGACTCTACTTAGATACCGTTCGACGTTTTAATACGCGAGCTAGTAATTCGGTGAAATGAAATGCAAACAGCATTTTAGCTAAACATGTGAAATATGTTTGATCTACGTCGTTTAATGCATCTTTGAATTATGTCGAGGTTGTATTTAGCATGCGAGGTTCATTTATAAACGGTAAAACACAAATAAACGAAAACAAAGCAAAACGATAAAAAGAGTACAAGTTACACGGGCGGAAATACAACCCGGACAAAACAAAATAACTAACCGAATCGAAATAACAAAATAGTAACAGTAATAATAACGAATTAGAAATGCAATGCATGGCTTTGAAAATGTTGGCACGTGATTGACTTTACACGTGTCGACCGAAGTAATGTTTGACGAGGCTGAATGACGCTTAGAAGCGCACGTTCGAGTACAAAAGGGACTACTCGGCCGAGTCACGGGCGGGACTCGATCGAGTGGCCATGCACAGACCCCCTGCCTCGTTTTTGGGGTGTTACTCGATCGAGTGGCCTATGGCACTCGGTCAAGTGCCCCCTGTTCGAGCTGCTCCTCGATTCGTAAAGAATGGCTATTACGGAATTTATAATTTGTTTAAAATCGATAGTCAACCGAGTCTAATATGAATATGGCATAATTCATACTCGGCTCGGTTTTTGGTGCTCACAATGTGCATTTTATGATTACAAGACCAATATTGGGATTTGGAAAAAAGATGTTTGTAAAATTGTTTTTATCTTATTGTCTTACCCGTTTAGCATCAAGTGTTCTCCATTTAAATTGTACTGCTACTATTGCACGACACTCTGAACACGTCAACAAACATCCAAATTCATAACATCAGAAGATGGCGAACTCAGCGAAATAAGCTAGTAAAATCAGGATTTTAGCCTTTAAGAAAACAAACTAAATTTCAGACCTTGAGCAGCGAGTCCAAGCAGAACAGGCAGGTATTTTTCAAGACCCTGCTTAATCTCAGAAATAGCCGAAACATATGCAGAGTCACCACATTTTCAATAACCGAATCACACATAAGCGTACACGTGAACTCGGTGTTAGACAACAGAATAATGCGATTGCGAAGAGACACGAGGCGGTCTAGATGATCCTTAACAATTATCTCTTTAAGGCCTTTATGAAGAAGAGATGATGGAGCAGGAAGAAAAAGAGAAGTTAGAAGGGGGAAGTTAGTTTATTAGTAGTAGTAGTAGGACTATGAGTGTAAGAGAAAGAGTGAGTGTGTAGTGAAGAAGGCCATATTCACATGGCAAAGACTTAGGAAGTGAACGAAATAGAACTGCAAGACAATCCTACTGACCATCATCATCATTCAGTCAAATAATAAATTAAAATCAGCATCAACATCACCATGTTTGTTTAAAAATTGACTACACAAAGTGATTGAGTTTAAGTGATAACACGATTGAGTTTAAGTGATTGAGGCGGTAGTGGTGGAGTAATAACAAGATTTAACGAGATTAGTGGGATGAAGGGACTAGTTTACCTCATATAATTAATTATAATTATATATTTAATTAATTAACTACTGCTCAAGTTCTAACAGAAAGTAATGACGGAATGGCACCCAAATCAGTGGTCTTACTTTTCTTACATGTACCGTGGCTTCCTGTCGTCTTGGCAGTAGTAGAAGCAGTACTAGGAGGCCCTCCAGTGGGCCTTGTCGGGCTGGCGAAGGCTCAATCCCAGTTGCTCCTGGGCCTCCTACTCGTGTTGGGCCGGTGGTGGTTTTGAATGGCCAACATAGACAATAGTTAACGAACTATATGAAATTCAGATTAATAATGCAAGTTCAAACAATTATTAGGGACATGACCTACTTAATCCGTTAATCTTGAAACGAATAGTTAGCAAATATGTATTTGGTAGCATGCTCTAAGAGAAAAATTTAAGTTTATGTAATATACCTTACTTGTGAGAGATCTTATAGTTGAAAACGTTTCTTACTCTTTCTCTTCTTTTCCTCTCAGCAAGTACGTGATTATCGTTGGAATCCTCGTTTTCTTCGTGTCGATTATGATCTTTTAAGACATTAACATCTTCAAGCATGTACACATTGCGATAATAATAAATCGTTATCACAATGTAGCTTGTACACATAAAGGAGAAGCAAGCTGAGGCGGGGACGAGTAAGATGAGAACTTTACTAAAACATATCAACTGAGTACAAAAGAAGGATACCCTCCCATTGTTTTAATTTCCGCTTTCTTGCTCCATAAAAATTATTGACACGTTCGGCCAACTATCTTGTCAATTGATGGTGTTACTTCTGATCATCTCCAACAGGTACAAATCGGATTGCTAAGGTAAGCTGTCGTAGGATAAGAATTATGCCAATTTCAGGCAGATTTCATGACATATATGTTATATAAGTCTGACAAAGATTTAGAAAGTTAATAAAGAGCACACCTCATGTAATAAATATACTATTAATTTTAAAAAAAGTGTCTAACAAGCAGATATAGCAAAGGGAAAACATAAATGATTGAGCTTATAGAGAGCCACATGAAATCAAATATGAGTGAAGATTCATGCAACCATGGTGATGGTAAAGCGTCCAAAGAATCCAAAAGACAGGATTTGGTAAAAGGTTAAAGGAGGAGAAACTATCCCCACTAATTACTGATAGCTGCTAAGATAGTATATTTGTTTTCTAGAAAACACCGTACAAAAATCCATCAAACATTTTCTCTCATAAATAAACTAGAAATATAAGTGATTAGGATCATAGTAAGAAAACATTTTACTAAAAAACGCAAAACACAGTTACACGTGTACATTCCAGTAAAAGAGTATGAACTGACCTTAGTAGAAATTAGAGATGTCTTTAGGGTACAAAGTACAAACCCATGGACCAGGAAGAACTCGAGCCTCAACGGTGGGCAACTTATTGTATTTGCTTACGCCAAATTCTTTCATATGGGAATCTTGGTTGTATTTATTCTAGTGAATTGTCTGAAACGTAAAGTAAGATGGGATCATGGTTACAACTGGATATAAATCAATTTGATGCATTATTTTAAATGGTGACTTATAAATGTACATATATAGTTTTATATGTAAATTCAACTAAATATACGTGTACTTGAGAGACTAGGAAGGACCTGCAATATGTCAGCTTCTTGCTCGGATGGCTATTTACACGTAGAGCTGATCATTTATGGGTAAGCCCGCTAGGCCCGGCCCGGCCCGTTTGACCCGCTAATTAAGTGGACCCGGTCTTCAAAAAAAATAAAATTGATGTGTAATGGGTAATAAAAATGGGCGCGCTAAAATTAACGGGACAGATACGGACAAAGAAAAATGTCCGCGGGTAAGCCCGCTAGGCCCGTTAATTTAATACTCAACCCTTAGACTTCTTTAGGAAAATTAAAAGTTACTTCGTAAAACTTAAAACCTACCTAATTACTCATTATCCTCTTAAATATTCTTTATACCGTATCTCAGAATTCTCACCATGACACCATTCCTCTTCCACAAATCACTCCTTCCCATTATTTTTTCCTTTTTACTCTCCCATACTCCCACTTCACCTCCTTTATATTCTTCACTTATTCTCCACAGTTTGAAGCATGAAGTTATGAACCTCGATTACTTCATTATTCAATTTTGATTCATCTCATCAATTGATCAGGCAAGTAATTTTTTTTCATGGCTTAACTATATTTTTTAAGGTAATAAGCCTTCAATTTTATCTTACTGAATACTAATTAATCAATTTTTCATTTTTGTTTGTCCTTTTGTTGTTCAGTTAATGGCATCCGGTACTTCAAAACAGCTTGTTGTTGTGGGTGACGATGAAGATGAAATCCCTTGCAATAATATTGGGCCTCCAGTCAATGCTCAAGGAAGGAAATTAACCTCGAATGTGTGGGAACATATGGTAAGGGAAGTTTTACCTGACAAAAGTATTAGAGCTACTTGTAAATATTGTGGGTCTGTGTTAGTTGCCAATTCAAAAAGTGGAACTTCTCATCTCAATAGACATATTCGTAAATGTCCTAGAAAAGTCAATCGTGATATTAGAAATTTTTGCATTTCTGGTAGTCAAGTTGGGAACGGTAACTCTCCGTCAATGTCTTTGAGAAGTCCAACTGTGAATTTAGAGGAGGTTCATAGAGCTATCGGTATTTATGTTGTTGCAGGGGCACATCCTTTTAGTACTTGTGAGGAGCCCGCGTTTAAGTATATGGTGTCTACAATGTGTCCTCAGTTTAACTGCATTAGTCGACACACTTTGAAACGAGATATCTTGAAGCATTTTAATGAAGAGAAACACGATATTAAGGAACAACTATTGAATGCCCCGGGTAGAATTAGCTTTACTACTGATAACTGGAGGAGAGCATACTAATGATGAATATATGTGTATCACAGCTTATTGGATTGATGGTGAGTGGGATTGCAGAAAAGAATTGTTAAGTTCAAAGCCTTGACACCACGATTTGATGGACAATCTTTGTGTGATGAGATTTCTTTATTCTTGGGACAGTGGAAAATTGACAACAAAGTGTTAGGTTTTACGGTAGACAATGCATCATATAATGATTCAATGATTAGTTATTTAAAGCATGATTTGGCAAGGAAGAAGTTCTTGTTTTTTGGTGATGAATTTTTTCATGTTCGATGCTCTTGTCATATAATAAATCTTGTTGTTCAAGCTGGGTTGAAATTGATCGATGATGTGGTAGTTAAAATTAGAAACGTGGTTAAGCATTTCAAGCATTCAATCCTCAAAAAGAATTTTTTTTATGAAATTGTCCAAACAATGTTTCATATGAACACAAGGAAGAAGTTAAGAGGGGATAATCTTATTAGATGGAATTCCACCTTTTTAATGCTCGATCGTTTTCTTTACTATAGAAGTGCTATTGATCATGTTGTTGGACGGGATAAGGATATTAAGGTTTTTGCTCTCACATTGAAAGAATGGAATCGAGTATCTGAACTCCATGATTTTCTTGAAGATATTCTATTATGTGACTAACACATTTTCTGCTTCTAAGACACCAACTTCAAATCTTTATTTTCATGGAGTGGAGGATTCACAGAAAACTGACAGAGGTTTCTAACGGACCTTTTAACTCTTTATCTGTCATGGCCAAGGAAATGAAAAAGAAATTTGAAAAGTATTGGTCAAACTATAGCTTACTTCTTTCCTGTGCTGCTGTTCTAGATCCGCGATTTAAGTTGGATAAAGTTGAGTATTATTATGAATTGATGTTTGGAGATATATATGCTAAGGAAGTAGTTGATAATATAAGGAGGACATTGCTTGATTTGTTTGATGATTATGTTGGTTTATCTTGCCCCTCTTCTTCTACGACCAATAATTATTCTAATTCTGGTGCTACTGTAACTCGCCATACTACTTCAGCTAACGGTATTGATTTAGAAGAGAGGGGTTTCATTAGTTTTATGGAGAAAAGGAGAAGGTTAGTTAACAATAAGTCTGAACTAGAGATGTATTTGGATGAGAGTGTAGAAGAATGTGAGGTTTTGTTATACTGGAAAAATAATTGTGGTCGATTCCCAAATCTTGCACGCATGGCTCGTGATATTCTGGCACTTCCAATTTCTACCGTCCCATCCGAGTCGGCTTTTAGTATGAGTAAGAAATTGATTAACCCTTGGAGAGCATCACTTGGAGAGACCACAATTGAAGCACTTGCTTGTTACGAGGATTGGCTACGGGATAAAGGATTGTCGCTAGGTAAGTTATTCATTATATTTTTGTTTAGAAGGTTGATTTTTTTAGATATATGTTTGCGATTCTTACTTGTCTAATAATTTTTTTTATTAAAGGCTCGTCAACTCTATTTGGCTATGGTGATTCATTTGGTATAGAAGATGTAGAAGAAGACGAGAATGAAGAGGATGGATCCGCAAAATTGCAGCCCGATCAAGCTTGAGTACTTTTGAAATAATTAAACCTAAAATCTGAGATTTTCCACAAACTTCAAATTTTCCCAAAATGTCAAAATTTCAGAATTCATAAAATTAGGTAAAACCGTCTCATAAGCCCGTTTTCACAATTAGCGATCTTTTAATAAAATTGCCATTCCTAATTTTTTATATTAAAACATTAAAATCATGAAAATATATATTATTCACTAAAACACCAGGACCATTTTTTTTTTCAGATTTAAAGTAGAAACCAAAAATCAGAAATAAAAAAGACAAACACGGTTTTAACGATATACGACGATTTAAATTGATTAATTAATCCACCCACTTAAAAATTTCAAAAAATTATGAAAAATATTCAGATTTTTTTTATCAGAAAGGTTATCCATGCAAAATTTTAGATTAAAATAAAATGTTTACATATAAGAACTAGAAATCGCTTTTTAATCTTGTTTGTCCGAAAACGGTGATAATTCAATAATCGATACTTAAAATATCAGAAAAATACAAAATTATAAAAATCTTCAGAAACATCATTTTTACAGAATATATTCATATTTTAAATGTTTAGGCTGAATATTACGATTTTACAAAACAATACAACAATTGAATCGTTAATCTCGTAAAAGTGATATAATTATCAAAACATGCAAATTTACGACTTTTAAAAATTGTCCAGAATATGAGAGATACAAATATTGCCAAAAATAAAATTATAATTATATACATGCAATTGCACAAATAAAATCATGCAACACCGAGTAACATCGTCGTTAGCTCTAGTCTAAATCCAAGTCGATAATATATTTGTCCGCTTCGGGAACGTCAAAGAAGCTTACAAAAATATGAAATCCATGGTATGCAAATACCATAAGATCACTGAAAAATCAAGGTGTAAAACTATCAAAAGCGAAATCGATTAGTACCTTAACGAAATAGATGGAAAAAGGATCGAATAAGGATGGAATAAGAGACGGAAAGAGGACGATAAAGACTCGATTTTTGCACAAAAATAGGGCTGGTGACTGCTGGAAAACATGGTCAAATGAAGAGGAAAAGAGAGTTGTTTTTGTTTTTTTTTTTTGTAAATGAATGATAAGAAAAACGAAGAGTTTTTTAAGCATAAATGATGCATGAATTTTGATCAAAATGAGGCCAAATACTAGTGATGTTGGCCAGTCAAAATAAAGAGGTGGAGCTTGAAAATTTTGATTATTAACACTAAGAATAAATGGTAGAAAAACAAAATATCTAAAAAGTTTAATCCATTTTATAAAACAAAGTGTAAAAAAATGTAAAGGGATGAGTGTGTGACAAGGTCACAGTCCAAGGGTGAAAAAAGGAGTCCAAAAATAGTTCTAGGTTGGTAGAAATAAGGATCGTAAAATTATTAAAGTATTTCAAAGCAATTCGAGTAAACCTCGCGTTAGAAAATAATTATTTATGAAACTTCACAATAAAATCATTAAAGGCTAAATTTTCAGAAATAAAAATATTGTTAGTTGGAAATATTATATAAATGTGTTTAGACATTTTTAGGAGAAGAAATAACTTAAATCCGAGCTTAAAACGTTAATCATAGAGAAATAGAATTCCTCGCGAAAAATAAATAGTTTACGATGAAAATCAAATAAATAAGTATAAAAGAATTAAAATATTTTAAAATAAAAATAAATATTACTTGACTCGAAAAAAAATAAAGCTTGGAAATAAAAAAGACGAAACAGAAGGCCGAAACGTGATAGAGTTTTGATAAAGTCATAACGGAAAATGTAAAAGCGCTAAGAAAAATAGCGGGTGTTACAATACAAGTTTTTCGGCCCTCAAACAGCCCAGCCCAACCGATTTCAGGACCAATCGACCTTCTTTACCGGCGAGGTTAAACCCAAACCTGTAGACATCCAGATTTGAACTTGGTGGCTACTGGAGCGTCCGACAAACACCCGATGATGATCAGACTGCAACACGACACAATTTTATGATGTTTTAGATATTTTTTCAACAGAACGGATCAAATAACTACTCGGGGAAATTAATCCAACATCAAAACAGTCTTAGCCATGTCATTATGGTCGGGTCAACACTAACTAGAGTCAATTCCGACATTGGAGCTCCGAATTGGTCCCGAAATACAAAGTCAATCCCGAGTCAACGAACCGGACCGAGTCGAACCTCGGGATCCACGCGGAAAGCCCTTAAGCGGGATCTAGAACCCTTGGGAAGCAAGGCATCGGCAAGATCACGTATATCTCTGTTTTGGAAACTTTTTCAAATCGTACCTTCAAGATCTCGGGCGATCGAAGCGCCGCGCCTGAGAACTGAGTCGCCGGAGACCAGGCGCTCAAGTTCTGGGGCGCACGACGTGCTGCGCTCGAGATCTCAAAATGAAATACGAGAAAAACTATATATACCCCCTCTTCCGCTCATAATCGACACAACACATCTCTCCCCTCTCGAGAATTCCACACAACTTGCAATTCTCTCTCTAGCATCGCACTCCATGACATTAAGAACGATTCACTCAATCGTTATCTCTCCGATTCCCATTCCACGAATCAATATTACGCTTTAGAGTTCTTGCAAGTTCCTACTAAATAAAAGGAAACGACATGGGCACCTGTATTGATCTGTCGATCGCCTCCTAGATAGCAGCGAAGCTCTGCCGAAATTGTCGCAAGACAAATGGGTCGAATTAACCATATTCACTCGATGTGAATTAGTTCTAGCGTTCCTGCGCTCACCAGGCTCATCCATCCAAGTCGATATCATCACTAGGTTGTCCTCTTAACCAAACTTTGCATATTGCATTTCAATTACACGTTTTGATATTGTCGCACCTCATTATCAGACCGCACAGTAGCGTGCGCCTGATTACCGAACCGCATGACTTGGCGCGTCTTTATTAATGCTTTACAGACGCACTTTAAGCAGAATACCAGGTAAAGTATATCACGAGAACGACTAATATCCGTATTATCACGTTAAAACTGATTTGCTAATACGTATACTATCTAGTACTCTCCACTCTCCTACGTGCATCTTAACATGGCTTGCTTGTCACGTGAAGTCGCATGCAAATAATGTAAAACACTTACTTCGACGTCAACTTACTTGCCCTTAAATCAACCGACTAGCTAAGACACTAGTCCTACGTTACCACATTAGAACGAAGTTATCCGCCCATCGATTGACTAATAGATGCCGCTATGTGCGTGCGGGATTGGGTGTTGACGTCTATTCGATGTTGGCTTCCCAATACGTACGCTCACTCCTTACTCAAAATTTATGGTTTCCGAATGTCCGAAACCATTGGCAATGAGAGTCATTCTAGACGTGTAATGCTTAAGGGTACAAGTCTTTATTTTAGGTCCCCATGTCACCCAGCCTTGAGCCAGCCAAGGGTTAAAGTTGACTTGAACGGTTTCCGAGCATCCCATAATTATTTTTAGGTGGCGACTCCACAAATCAGCGATAAATTCGTTTCACAAAAATGGTCGCCAGACCAAATGATCAAGCCTTTAAACATTTACAACCACATCTCGATCGATTCCAACGAAAACATAGATGTGCCCGTACATCTATCTAGTACAATTCAAATCGTCAACCAAATCGAGGTCCAATACATCGCCTCGAACGCGGGATTGGACCGACCCAACCCGGAGACAGGCCGTGTGGATGGCCGCCGCTGGGTCCACGCTGCGCGGGTTGCAGCGTCCACAGTTTGGCGACTCCACTGGGGACATGGAAACAAATTTCCAGCGTGGTGTAACACGAACGAGGTCGATAAAGCGCATTTCCAAGTTCTTTTGTGGTCACTACAGGCTTTTTGGCCCTAAAAAGCCCACCCTAGCTGATTTAGAACCAATAGACCTTCTTACAGTAAGGTTCTCGAGCCGAACCCGCGAGGAGACCCCTGATTGACGTTCAGCCGTCCAATGTAGTCACGCACTACGTGAATATGTCAAGTGATAAGCTCCGAGTGGAACAGGGACAACGCACATCCTTACTCAGGGTGACACGTCCCAGTCGAAGCGAGGTCTTATGGGCGGTAGCCTACCCTAGCCTACCCATGTTGGCATCCTGCATGCGTGTATGTTTGATTAGTTAAGTGTAGCGTGTTGTGACAACCCGAATAAAACATTAAATCCCTGATTAAACCACGGCAACATGTTCAACAACACCAAACTCCGTTTTTGAAAAAGTCATTTTCAAAAAACCGTTTTAGCGCCGTCACTCCGGCCATGTCATTTCCAAATCAACGGTTTTCAAATCCATTTTAGCACCATCAATCTAGTAAAATTTACATTTACGATTTTCAAAATCCATTTTTAGCGCCATTGCTCTGGCTATATTCGCACCTACCATTTTTTTCAAAGATCCATTTTAGCGCTGTTATGATGGCCGAATCAAAACTCCCCGTTTCGAAACACATTTACATGATACCGTTACTATCGCCAAAATTCCAATTAGTGGAATAGAGGTCTCTAACAACGGTTACATTTTCCATTTTCAAAACACTTTTACATAATACCGTTGCTATCGCCAAAATTCCAATAAATGGAATCGAGAAATATAACGTGGTTATACTTTCCCTTTTCAAAACCCTTTTAAACACTACTACTATCACCTAAATTCCAATAATAAGAATCTAGCTATACAACGCGGTTAAACATCCATTTTAAGCGCCGTTATGATCAATATGGCCATCATGTTTTCTTAAAAAACACTTTCTACATCGCGAACGTCGAACTTCTAACTAATAGAAGTCTCGATAACAATGCAATCCGTATGCTTTTCAAATCTCTTCACAAACCGGTTTGCCTATACCGTCATTTTAAAAAAATTGCAATTTCACGCCGTTAATCGTCAATTTTTTTCAACTCATGAACTCTTGACACCCACATGGCAACACTTCCCGACATATCAAAACAATATCACTTAACCATCGTAATGTCGATTTCAAAACTCTCACTTTCGAAAATTCGCTTTTTAAATCCATCCGTTTTCGAAAACATCAAAATCCTTTGATTCCGAGCCGGGATCGAGATCAACTTCTTAATTACATCGTACAATCGTGTGTTTAACTGTCTTTGCTAATTGCTAAAGTCACCTCCGTCTGAGGTTTTAGATTTCAGGTCGTTTCATCTCGAGAGTTCTCCCTAAATCTCATTCCAAGATTTTTGTCAAATCATCTCGCTTTAGAGATCCGAGTACGTTTGGCATATCGCCGAATACACCAAATGTCTAAGAGCACATGAGTCCCAAAACTTGATGACCACAAACACGCGTGAATCAAGGGTCTCATTTCCGTGTCGCTCACCTATGAGTATTCCTCGAGTCTCTTTTACGTCGTCCGGTGGATCCATTTTGATCTCCAGTCTTGTTCTGCAGAGCTATCCTCCGACATGGCTACAACCCCGAACTTTAGCATCAAGGATTTAACAGCATGATCTACAATATTACCATATCCGTAGCCTCAATAGAAGCATCTATCCCTGATCTGATGAATGGGTTAACTCCCTTAGGGCCGACCCAAAAACCCCTCCGTCGAGCCAAGAGGGTAAAGGCGAGGTCACCCGAAAGGGGCGAGCCCTCAGAGAATTCACCAAACTATACATCCCATACGACGAAGCCCTGGAAATTTTGGACAAGTACGGTCTACTATCCTCTCTAGAACCAATCCCAGAACCTCCATTAGGATAAAGGAGCCAATCATGGGATCCAAAAGCCTTTTGCTCCTTCGACCAAGGGCATGGTCACGAAACCCAATCTTGTACCAAGCTGAAACATGTTATTCAAAACCTTATCGAGGAAGGAACTTTTCCCCCTAGAAGGCCGAAATACCTCCAGTTTGGTACAATTAACTTTAACAATATCAGCACAATCATACCGTCAATGGAATCTGGGCGGATGATGACGAGGATGTATACATCCACGAGCCCATGCCGGTAGTCATAATCCCTCCAACCTCCCCAAAAGCCAAGGACGTAAGCCACATCACTAGGTCAGGATGACTTTACCAAAACGTCACCCTCGACGTGCCAATCACCAACGGTACCTCTGAAAATGTCACTACCACTGATGATATCCCTATTACGAGCCATGAAGTCCAAATAGTCAAACAACTCCAAAAGTCAAAAATGACCTCTCTATATGGCAACTCATAGCTGGTTCATACAACCATCGCATGGCCTTAGTCCAAGCCTTAGGAAGAATGAGCATATCCCCTACGGTCACACCCGAGGACATGTTCTCGAAGAAGCAACAAAATTAAAATATCCCATAACAATTTCCGACGAGGATCTTCCATCCTTTGGACCAAAACACAATCTAGCCCTCTATGTCACCGTAACATGTTTAGGCAAAAAGGTGCCTATAACTCTTGTGGATGACGGCTCCATGGTAAACGTAATCCCTCTCAAAACTGCTCACGCATTAGCCATGACGGACATGGACTTCGTTCCTATCGAGTCCGGCGTGCACACTTATGATGGCACCCGACGTCCGGTTGCAGGAATAGCAACCGTTAACACAATCGTAGGCTTAGTAGAAATAAAAATGAACTTTCAAGTCTTTGAGGTCGAAACAAGATCATGCAACATGATTTTGGGACGACCATGGACCCATGCCATTAAAGCCATACCATCCACCTTGCATCAAAAGGTGAAGGTCCCTCTTAATGGGGAAATAATCACTATTCATGCTTCACCAATGAAAGCCTTCGTAAGAAAAGGCACCACTTTGCAAGTTACAGAAGATGCGGACAGTGAAATAATAGGGTTCCACGTAGTAAATCTACTAGAGCAAGAGCTAGCACCTTTAAACTTCAATCAATACCCGAACCTCATCATCAATTATTTGATGAAGCAACAGAGACATTTCCCAGGACTATCATTAGGAAAGAACCCGAGCACCTCAGCCAACCTTCACGACTTTGTGGGTCAAACACATATAATAGGTTTTGGGTATCTAGCTACCAAATATGAGATTCGTGAACACATAACTATCATGCGGTCCCGTAAGACTAAGGGCATCCAAATTCCTCCATACAATCCAACTTTGAACGGATACTTCACGAGGGAAGGGGAACTCGAGCCTTACACGGTATTTTCCGAGCCTACATACATCAAAGGCGTATGCCACTCACGAATAGAAATATTGAGGTAGCACCAATTGCTCCAAAACCCAAACAAACACTCTGCTTAGATGGCCTACCTAACGGCTTTTTGTTTGGAGAAGATCGCTTCGTCCCTACTGGTCAAGACGAGCTAATCAAGATAATCATGACCGACAAACAATTCGATCCCATTACCCTCATCATCAAAATCGATAAAAACAAAGAAAGGAAAGGATGGAGAAAGTCCATCACTTTGGTCAATGAACATGGTAGGAAATTCAAGCTAACCACGAGAGAGGGAAAAGTATTCGAGGAATCCGAGTATGAATCCAAAACTGAGTACGAATTCGAATCTGAATCCGAGTCTGAGACGGGTCAATAGTCTAGTATTTTTTGTTTACCGTCTACTTTTGGATTTGTTGGAAGTAAGCCGGGGCCTGTCCCGGAAGCTCCCATGTTTCATTGTCAAAAGTCCTCAACATGTTTGATTTAACTATTACGAAGTAATAAAAATATTTTTGCTTATGACCCGTCGCACCTAACATGCAATGCCATTATCGATAGCGAGCAAAACATAAACGATCAGGATAACTCTTACAACTCTTTCCTCTCACCCGAAACCTTCAGAGAGCTAGAAAAACAAGAGTTAGGAGCACCAGTAATTGAAGACACCGAATCCATAAACGTGGAAATACCCATTGAAATCCGAAGCCTCAAAATAGGAACTACCTGAGACCCCATCGAGAGAGAACAATTCATAAACCTCCTCAGACAATACAAGGACGTCTTTGCTTGGTCTCACAAGGACATGCCAGGCATAGACCAAGACATAGCAGAACACTGAATCCCGATCAAACCTGGGTTAAACCAGTAAAGCAAAAACTACGCCATATGCGACCCAAGTGGATCCTTAAGGTCAAAGAGGAGGTAGACAAACAATTCAAATCCGGGTTCATTTACGTTTCCGAGTACTCTGACTGGGTGGCTAACATAGTCCCCGCTCCCAAAAAGGATGGAGAATCCGAGTTTGTGCTGACTTTCGAGACCTCAACAAAGCCAGCCCAAAAGACGACTTCCCCTTACCGCATATAGACATCCTAGTGGATAACACTGCCAATCACGCCCTACTCTCCTTCATGGACGGGTACGTCGGTTACAACCAAATAAAAATGTCCAAAGATGGTCCAAAACAGCCTTCACAACACCATGAGGAACATATTGTTACTCGGTCATGCCCTTCGGACTTAAAAACGCCTGAGCAACCAACCAACAAACCGCCACCACACTTTTACATGACATAATGCACAAAGAAGCTAAGTCGAAGTATACGTTGATGACATGATAGTCAAATCTCAAAACCGAGAAGGACACATTCCCGCTCTCAAAAATTTCTTCAAACGCCTACGTCAATACAACATGAGACTCAACCTCCAAAAATGTGCCTTTGGAGTCACATCCGAGAAACTCTTAGGTCATGTCATAAGCCAACAAGGGATCAAAATTGGCCCTTAATAAATCAAAGCCCTGCTAAACATGCCTACACCCAAAAACGAAAAGGAAATCCGAGGATTCCTAGGCAAAATACAATATATCAGCCGCTTTATCGCCAAACTGACCATGGTCTGCGAACCCATCTTCAAAAAACTCAAAATCACCGAACCAACGGTTTGGGATGACAAATGCCAGAAAGCCTTTGACAAAGTGAAAGAAATACTAGCCCAACCGCCCGTGCTAATGCCTTATAAGAAAGGAATATCACTTTCCCTTTACCTCACTGCAACCGAAACCGCAATGGGAGCCACGCTAGCACAAACCATGGACAAAGAAGAGAGAGCGATTTACTACATCAGTAAAAAGTTTCTCGAATACGAAACAAAATACATCCCTCTAGAGAGAACATGTCTCGCATTGGTGTGGTCAACCAAGAAGTTACGACATTACATGCTTCGCCACACTATACACGTATACTTCAAAACGGACCCTATCAAGTACATCTTCGAAAAATATGTCCTCAGCGGACAATTATCTAGATGGGCCCTAATGCTTGCAAAATTGGATCTAACCTACACACCCCTTAAGGTCATCAAGGGAAAGGTCGTAGCTGACTTTTTAGCAGAAAACCCAATAGAAGAAAAACATTTAACTAACACATGGTCCTTTCCTGATGATGACATTTTATTCACCGACGATGAATCGTGGGACCTATACTTTGATGGCGCCTCGAGCATGAGGGGATACGGAGTACGAATCCTCTTAATATTCCCATAAGGTGACCATACACCCATATCAGTAAAACTAGATTTGTAACACCCCAAATTTTCAATTTAGTGTGTTTGTAATTTGATTTTGTTCAATACTTAATCTCTACATTTACATTAAAACTAGAATTTCAAATTTCAGCTCAAGTTCATTTTTAGTTGAGCCTCGTCAAGCATTTATTAATTTTCCCCGAGAAACCAATTTAATTCAATTTTATTGAACATTCGTTAATTTTCTCATGAAGCTTTATTTTTATCGCGAATGGTTATTTTATTCTCGAGATATACTCTATTTGTCCTTTTGAACTAACTTAACTATTCTCCCTAACTTTGAGCTTGTCTCAAATATTTTTACTTATTTATTTTTCCAATCTTCCTTTCCGTCCAATATATTTACTCTAACCTCGGAAAATATTTTACTTCGTCATTATTTTATTTGGCCCGATTACTCATATTTCTAACTCGATCTTAATTCGATTTACTTGGGTCGACTTTAACTCGATTTTTATTTGTCTCGTAACCCTATTTATTCAAACCGTATTTTAGTTAATTGGACTTGGTACCCGTTTTGTTTATAACCTTTTCATTTAAACCCTATTCATCTCCTTGAATCAATCGCTCATCCCATCTCCTTCATCACCATCAACGCAACCTCCATCTTCATCAATCGATCACTCTCTATTCTCCATGCTTTGTTGGTGCTACTATTAGTCAAGGTAAATTCCTTTATTCATTCTTTTCTTCTCCTTCTTGTTGCTGTATGCACGTCGTTGTTTTTTGTTGTTGCTACCGTGTTTGGTACTGATGTTGTACGTTTTGCTGCTACTACTGTCGTTACTAGTGCTGCTACTATCGTCTCTTCTACTGCACTATTGTTGCCGCTGCGCTGATGTTGTCCTGTTATTCGATCTTTTTCCCCCTCTCCTTCTCCTTCTTAATCTTCCTCTTTTCTTATTCTTTTGTTACTGCTGTTGTCGACAATGTTGTTGATGTTTCGTTTCTTTTTGTCGTGTCTGATTGGTGTTGTGCGTAGCTGATGTTGCTGTTGTTGTTTTGTGCTACTGTTGCTCGCTGATTTTGTTGATATTGTTGTTATTATTACTGCTTACTACCACTGCTATCCACGTTATTGTGGTTGCGTCAATCCTTTCCGATTTCTCCTATTATTGTATCCGTCTTTTGGGTGTTCAATTGTCGTTGTTCATATGATTACTCTTGTGCTGCTATTCTTGATGTTATCATCACCGTTGTCTGTGTGTTGTTACTGATTTCATTGCTAGAGTTTGTCTCGTTTGTGTGGCTGTTTGTTCCATTCGTTTTGCTCTTTGCTCGTTCCTCGATTTTCATTGTCTTGTTCTCGCACCTGCCGCTATCATGTCTTCTTACTCTTAGTGCTCGTTTTCGTGCCCTTGGTTTCAATGTTACATGATAAATCGATATTTATACATATTTTTACTCCTTTAATATTATTATTATTTTTATGTCGTCTTTCATATTATTTGAGCTAAAAACGTATTTTTATGACTTAACGGGTTAATATATACGTAAATATTATTTATATGCTAAGCTAAGTTTTATTATCTATTTTTAAATTATTTAGAATAACCCATTTAATTTGAAGGTTAAATAATACATACATTCTCGTATACATTATGTAGGTCTAACTTAAAACGACGATATTTCACTCATACGATATTGGAACTAAGTGATTCAGGATGCGTTGGAAAGCTAAGTTCGAGACCTACAAGTTTATAGAAGAGAGAAACATCAAATTCCGTCATCTACTAGGTCGAAATTGAGCTATAAGGCATCAGGCCAACAGATATTGACACCAAACAAATGGGTTGAAGCCCGTTTCTACAAAAGATGGATTAGGAAACAAAAAAGGAAAAGGGTTTAGGAAAGAAAGAAGCTATATATTTCTTATAAATTAACAAAAACCAAAAAAAGAAAAAAAAGGAAGAACCACGAGAAGAAGAATAAAAAAAAAGTTGAAGAGAGATAGAAAAGAGGAAGAATAGGGGAACACAACGAAGAGGAGGCAGAGCCGAACAACACGAAGTACACAGAGAACGACGGAGACAACGGCTCGACTCCGTTCTAAACAAATTCCGTCCCAATTTTTATGAGCTTTTCTAATCTTTATCTTATACTTACTGTTATTATGTTTAGTTTAGAGTAATTTTCAATTGGAGTATGTAATTGACTATTGGATGTAGGGGTTTATGAGATTATGATATCGTTTTGACTGATTAATTAGTTTGTTGGATATTTATATAAGATTCGTTATTTGACTATCTGATTCGTGTTTATTAATTTGGTTTGGCCAACTTAATTGTATTCGATCGTTGAATTAATAGTAATTTTGGTTAGGTTGTAGCGTTCTGGTCTAATCTTAATTGGTAGAATCTTGTGTAGTAGTTGAGTCAGATATAATTGCAGCGTTCTGGTTATATTTTATTCAACTGATTAGTAATCTTAAAGCGACTTAATTTATTAATTTGATTCATGCATTCATGGTTAATTTGATAAATTGGTTAGGATTAAACTTGCGTGCATTCACGGGGTTTAACGAGTCAGAAAGATAAAATTGGTAGTTTACTTGCGTTCAAGGATTAACCGATTCTAATCTATCCGATAACTAATTAAGTGAATCGATATTTACCCAAAATCTATAGAAAATTACATATCTTCTATTAATTCATTATAAGAACTTTCTACCTTTTATTGCGATTATTAGTATTATTAGTGTGGACATGACATAGGTCCACCCTGACGTGGCCACGCGTGGGTTTGGGGAGGCGAATGAATCTCCATATGAGATGGGTCGAATTGAAATTTAAGTCGAAGTGGAGTCGCCATCGAACTTTGTGGGAGTTCGGGTCCGTTCGAACCCACTCTATATCTTAGTGGGCCATGCACAAAGTATGGCCCATTCGGATGTCAAAGTTTATTGGGCTCGTCCCTTTGCATTTGATACCAATACCGACATTATCGGATACCGTGTATTGAATGACTCTCGTGTGCCAATGGATTCAGATATCCGGAAACCATGGTTCTGATTAAGGGGTGAGGGTACGTGTTGGGAAGTTCACAAAGAACACCCAACCCCGCCCGCACATTAGCGGCCTCTACTAAGATATCGTTTGACGTTTTAATACGCGCGTTAGTAATACGATGGAATGATATGCAAACATTGTTTTGGCTAAACATGCGATGATTAGAATAAGTTGCTAAGTCGATTTAATGCATCTAAATTTAAAGTCGAAGTTGTATTTAGCATGCGAGATTCTTTTAGTGCAATAAAAGAAATAACAAGAATAAATCGACAAAAATAGAAACAAACATGTTAGTAACGATGATAACGATAATAACGGTTTGCAAACAATATAGAACGATGTAGAACAATGTAAACGAGGGGTCCGGGTTTTGGGCTTTGGGTTGGATATTTTTGTAAACCTTGTTTTGGGTTGGGCTTTTGGTATTTGTATGGCTATTTTGTGTCTCGGAAACGACTTTGACCGGGGTTTGACTCGGTCGCCAAAAGATGGTTTTATTTCCGGTGTCGGTTTCGACCCAATTTAGTATTATTTGATTAGAAACGACCCGCTGGCCTGAATTTGAGGTTGGTTTTGTGAAATTTGTACTCCGTAAAAAGACCAAGCCAGAAACTAATGGTTTCGAGCCCATATCTGAGAGCGTAGAAACATGCTTGCGTCCGATCATCATCGGGTGTTTTTTTGAAACTGCTATAGACACCAAGCAGCCAAATGTGGGTGTCTACAATTAGTTTTATTTATTTATTAATTTTAGTTAGTTAGTAGTTTACTATAAAAACAACCCAAACAACCCCCCCGTTATTATATTTATATTTATATAAATATATAAATACTACTAAATTAATCTGATATAGTATCATTAGTCCCTGTGGGTTCGACCCTTACTTGCCCTACTACTAGTTACTTAGAGTCTTGTATGTGAATTATAAATTTAATTTTGACTGCGGTTACGACACGCATCATTAAATTCTTGTTTCCTCTGTTTGGTTCAGTTGCTACTGCCTGTGTTGCCATGTTTTGGTTGCTGTCTTGTGGCCTGTTTTATAGTGTTTATCGACTCTGTTCTCTTCTGTCCTCATGTTTCGGTTTGACACATCAATTCCTTTATGTCTCGTGTCAAATACTCGTCCCTTTGTTCTTCCCTTATCTTGAGTTTGAATGTCAGTTTATTCTGACCCATTTATATTTGTTTTAACTTCCCTCCTTGTTATTTGGGTTTATCGATTGTACCTGAATCCAACCCTTGTCTCTTTCCTTGGTTTTGTCAACTCGAATTCCGTGGTCGAGCATGCTTAGAAGACTAACGGTTCTACAACTTGGAGCTTCAAGACATTGCTATCGATTTGGAGCTTGGACTAATCAAGGATGAGTACGTGATCATTTCGGATATCGGCTCAAAGTAACTTTAGGACGTTACTCGGTATTATATCGATGTTTGAGTAGTAGTAAGTAGTAAATACTTTACCCTCATTTTTCTAACTTTAAATATTTATTATTTTCAACTGCATCCAACCCACAATGATTTACCCACTTTTATTTAAATGTGAGGGATTAAAATAATAAGTGGGTAAATCATAATGGGTTGGAGGGAGTAAAAATATTCTTTTAAATCGTGTGCTTTATAAATATTTTACAAGTAATCGATATCGTTTTATAAATCGTTAGTAAATTTTATTACTAATGATTATTATAATATTTTGTTGTTTATCGTGACACTAGAAACTAAATAGTATCAATTTCATAATTTTGTCATATTTCTTTAAATTATTATTTTAGCTTAAAATCGTAATTTTGTATAATAGTCGAGATTCGTATATTTGTTTAGAAAATAGTCATTTTTTAAATATTTAGACTTGTCATTTGTTTAGAAATCGTAATTGTTCCGGTCACGGAAACAATTCACCCGGCCTAGGATCCGGGCAGTATAATTGAGTTAACGGTGAGCAATTGATCGTTTGATTCTCTTGGTCTCCCCTTTCTCTCACTCCCTGGATCGGACTTTCCCGGCGGAAATGGCCTGCTCCCTGCACAAAGAACGCACAGGGCCTCGGAGGTTGTCCGAGGAAACCCTCTCCGATGCCTAAGTCAGTCCGTGAAATGCCTTTACGAACCTAGCTCGTGAGGAACTAGGCGGCGTTTTTAGGAGTAAGAGTCTAGAGAGAGAAAATCCAACCCCTCTCATGTGGGAAATGGGGAGGTATTTATACCTTCCCACAAGAGAGAGAAGGGGGAGATGAATGGCTGGATAGAGAAGTGACAAGTGGCGGCTCCTCATCCATCCATTCCCAATTACCTTAGGCAAAATGACGAGAGGGCCCCTGGGGGTTCTGGCCCTGTTGGCCAGGGACTTTCCCAGGGCAGACGGTCTTCTGGTAGGGGGCTGCCAAGTCCCGACAGGCTGGGTTGGCCTGTGCTCCCAGCAGCGGACGGCCGCCCTTAGCGTTTTATGCTCCTTGTAATTTCTCGCTAGAGGCTGATCTTTCAACTCATTGACAGGGACCGTCTCTGGGCTTGCCTAGCAGGCGGCTAACTGACAGGCGGCCCACCCCAATCAATTGGCCTTCGTCAGTAGGAGTGAAGTGAGACTTCTCTTCTGCTGGCGACTCTTGCTTGGAGGGGGGTTGACTTCCATGTCTGTTACAGCATTTAATGTTTCGCACCTTCCCGAGGAACTTTGCACTGCTCATGTCAGGTATGCAAAGAGGTGAGAGCGCTTTTGTGATGATTGCACTTCTCCTCTGGGCGGATTTTGGGGAATCGTGAAGAGTTCTTGATTGGTGGCTCTCCTCCCATGGTGGTTGGAGCGTTCATTAATGCCGTGCTTTCTTTAGTATAAAATCCTTAGTTTCCCTTATCACTTGTGTTTCAACCCATCTTCAATCTTTCCATCTTCTTTGTCTTAAGCATGGCTTGGATCAAGAAAAGCGTAATTCGCCGTGGAGTCAGACATGTTACCTTTATCTTTAGAGGGTTTTGGAGGCTCCGATATGCTCGGGCCGCTTACTTAGCCGTTCACCGGAGTCGCCGTTCACAACTTCACTTTCGCCGGAGAAGTCGGAAGGCTTCTGTTAGGATGGGCAAACGCCCTAGGAGGTCCTCGCCTCCTGCAGCGCCTAGGTTTAGACGTTGCTCCCAGGGGGGAGGCTGTTACGACAGGGGATGCCATGAGTGCTTTCCATGGCTGCACCCTGAGCAATTCGGTCCCAACTCTGACACTGATTCCTCCTTGGCATCAGGTCCTTCTTCGCCTGTGAAGAAAACAGGCTGTCGCACCTGCGACGAGTCCCGGGCCGTCCCCTTTGGGAGGGACTGGGAAGATAGCAGCCATGACTCTGATGACAGCGAGGGTCTGGGCTGCCTGAGCGACAGGGATGAAGATAGAGCTTCTGATGACCCCTTCCAGGGCTCCCCAGACTGGGACTGGGGCTCGGCTCTCGGGAGTCCAGGCAGCCTCGGGGATTATTCCCCAGATTTAGGCGATGATTAGACCTGCGCGGCAGGGTGTTTGGTTTCCGTCGGGCCGGAATTTTTTGTGCCTTATGTATTTTTCTCTCATATCCGTCCCACGATGTAGCTTTCCTTTGCAGGGTTTTAATGAAATGAATATTTTGTGTATTTGAATTTTTAATATGAGTTATTATTATTATTATTATTATTATTTTTATTTTTTTTGAATGAGGTTGTTGATTGACCTTTCTCTCTGACGTTTCTGTTTATCGAGGCTCTTCTTGAAAAAGGTGAGCAATTGGTGTTCAGTATGTGACACGTGGACGATCCTCGAGGGTTTTGTCAGGGGATTCGTCTTTCAAACTTCTTTGGGCTTTATATAAACCCTTCTCTCCCTCCATTCTCTTTTTTTTTACTCTTCTTGATACTTTACACCCCATAACACTTCTCGAATTTCCTTCACTGGCCGAGCGTTTTCTTTTTGAAGAGCAAGGAACACTTTTTGTCGCTGTTTCCAGCAACCTCACCGGCGTCCTTAGGTTAGAACTTTTCGAATCTCTCGCCTCTTTTCTTCCCTTCCATAGCCTATATGTCGCGAGTCCATCCCCTTTCCCTTGATTCTTTGTTCGGGAGAAGTAGCGGCGCCGGTAGCCGTCATGACGTTGCTTCTTCCTCCGGGGTTGACCCCAGGGAGGAAGACGATCACCACAGGGGAGAGGGTGCTGAGTCACCCGAGCCAGCTCCCTTTGATGTGATTGATTCTGATGACGAGGCCCTGGAGGTGGACCCTGCCAGGGTCGCCGGCCCCCTTATCCGTAGGGAGAGAGGGAGGACCTACTTCTTGGACAAAGAAAAATATGTGGTTCCCTTACAGACCTATCCTGAGGCTAAGAATAGGGATCTGATCTTGGAGTGTAACGCGGCTAAGGCCATTGAACAGTTTTATAATTTTGGGGAGGGGTACACAGTGGTAGTCCCTGGGGAAAGAGACACAGTGTGCTGTCCCCCAGAAGGGTGTGTAGCCGTCTACCATATGGCCCTAGAATTCGGCCTGCGATTCCCGTTGCATCCCTTCCTGGAGGAAACTTTTAGGAGGATGAACGTTGCTATCGCCCAGCTGACTGCAACTGCCATTAGAGCATTAGTGGCCTACACCTGGACTTGCCTTTTCCATGGCGAGGGGCCTTATATAGACGCCCTTCGCTTTATGGTTGGCCTCCAAATGGTGTCTTCATCTGGGGGGGATGGCTCCCCTGGTTATTGGTCTCTGCTGAGACAAAAAAAGTACGCCTTGGTCTGGCCGGCTATGAGCAGCCTCAAAGACTGGAAAAATAATTTCATATATGTCCATAGTGCGTCAAGGTGGAAAATTCCTAGTCATTTTAGGAATCATGTCCATACCCGCATGGAGACGCGTGAGGAGTATCATCCTCGAGTTGGGGGGAAGGCTCTGGAAGTCAGGCTGAGCGATAAGGAGAAGATTTTGATAAAAAAGTTTGAGATTGTGGCGGATAAACATGGGAACTTTTGCCCTGTCTTCTGGCTCCCTCATGCGGAGCTCATCACGACAGACGAGTACTTGCTTCCCGTGGGCCTGATTCCTGGCCTTGAAGGTAGTTCTAGGGTTTTCTTGTTGTCACGATTTTCCAGGGATTTTGTCTCTCCCTGCCTTTTAGATGACCGTCTTTCTTTTCCTGCAGATTCCTACACTTGGCGCTGAACCAAGAAGCAGGTCAGAAGGCTAGGCTTGAGCGAGGAGTTGCACGTTCTTTCAAAGCGTCCCCCCCTTCCTACAAATTTTCGGAAAGGGAGTAAAGCCCTTATGAAGCTCGTGAAAGATTTTGCCGCTGGTCGAAGATTACCTCTCCCACCCCGGCTGCCCTCGTCGAAGCCGACGACTCCTACTCCCAGCATTCATGAAGGGGAAGCGGAGGTCACTTCAGGAGCTACTCCTTCCCCCAGTAAAAAACAGGGCGCCTCTCCGGCTGGCCCTCGGATCTCGCAGGGAACACAGCCTGGAGACTCCGAGGGGACTGGGGAAAGTGTTCCTTTGGAATCGAGGAGGAAAAGGGAGAGGGAGCCCCTTAGTGCTGACGTGGTGGACCTGGAGGCGGATGTCTCCACCCCTGAGGCAAAACGCCCTGCACGTGAGCCCTCTAGCACTCCCTTCCCAGAGGAAAATGTAGAGTTCCACTACACGGCTGGCGATAGTGTGGATGTATCAGGCCTGCTTTCTGACTCCGGAGCTGTCTTGGCCGACCGCCTTACAAAGATGGTGACTTCCACTTCTCATCAAGTGCTTCAATATATCCAGCGTACCTCCAAGGTTATGCTGGCCTCTGCGGAGTTGGCAGCTCTTAGCCGCCTGAGTGATGAGGAGCTGACAGTTACTCCTGGGGCCCCTCCTCCCGATCGCCTGGCCATGATAGAAAGGGATGTCTCCTTGATAAGTTCTTTGAAAGATAAAATGACAAGGCAAGAGGGGGAGTTGGAGGAGGCCAAGAAGCAGGCTGATCAATGGAGGCTGCAGGGGGAAATGGCTGTGAAGGAGGTTTCCAAGCTAGAGGCCGATCTGAAGGAGTGCCGGCAGTCGTTGGACCGAGCCAATCTATCTTTGGCCGAGATGGGGCACTTGAAGGGGAGAGTGGCCGACTTGGAGGAGCAGCTGTCAAAGGCCAAGTCGTCTTTTGAGGAGGCTAAGGGGGAATGGACGAAGGAGAAAGAGACTCTGGCTGCGGAGGCTGAAGAAGCGGTGGGTGCCAGCTTCGTGAGCGGCGCCAACTCCTCTCTGGAATTGGTGATGGAGGTGATAGGGGAGATGTTCCCCACTTTTGATGAGGACGCCTTCCGGAGCCTCTATTCCGCCAAGGATGAAGCCCGGGTGACCAGGCAGCCTGAGGCAGACGCCAACGCTCACCAGGATGCTGCGTGACGCCCCTTCTCTTTTACGAAAGCTTTTATCCTCTCGTACTGAGCCAGACTTATGGCTATTCTGTAATATTTTGCTACTCGGTTTTTTTCCTCTGACTTTGTAAAGACTTTTCCACCCTTTGTGGGTCTTGTTCTGTGGGATATTTCTTTTTTCTCTTTATGGCAAACTGTTTTGAAATTTGGGGATCCTTCTTTTGTCTGTTTGGTTACGCCTGTTTACCGTTTGTCCCTGATCTTTGTGTCTGCCCTCCTGGGGGTTCCTTGTAGTTTTTTCTTTTTTATTTTTGTACAAGGTTGGAGGACCTGCCCCAAGTCCTTGTTAGCCTGGCCTGTCCCTGGATTTTTCGCTCAAAGTCCAGGGGGTCTGCCCCCTGCTTGCCCAGAGGTAAGCAGGGTAGCTTTTGCGTTTTTTATACAAGGTTGGGGGGCCTGCCCCCAGTCCTTGTTAGTCTGGCCTGTCCCTGACTTTTCGTTCAAAGTCTAGGGGGCCTGCCCCCTGCTTGCCCAGAGGTAAGCAGGGTAGCCTTTGCCCTTTTTTTTTATACAAGGTTGGGGGGCCTGCCCTCAGTCCTTGTTAGCCTGGCCTGTCGCTGGCTTTTCGTTCAAAGTCCAGGGGGCCTGCCCCCTGCTTGCCCAGAGGTAAGCGGGGTAGCTTTTTGCGTTTTTTATACAAGGTTGGGGGGCCTGCCCCCAGTCCTTGTTAACCTGGCCTGTCCCTGGCTTTTCGTTCAAAGTCCAGGGGGCCTGCCCCCTGCTTGCCCAGAGGTAAGCAGGGTAGCTTTTGCATTTTTTATACAAGGTTGGGGGGTCTGCCCCCAGTCCTTGTTAATGCGGCCTGTCCCCTGCTTGCCCAGAGGTAAGCAGGGTGGCTTTTGATTTGCGTTGGGGGGTTCACTTTACCCAATTTCGGCAACAGGGGGGCCTCCCCCTATTGCCCCCTGCTCGTTTGTGTGTGAAAGACGCGAGTGTGAACAGGCAACGAGTATAAATCTGTATCTTCTCATTTCTCTTAAAATTTTCTTTTTGATATTGGGGTGGTCGGAGCCGTCGACATTTTTGACCGTCCTCCGCCTTTTTTAGTAAAAGTAAAAACTGCCTGTATTCTTGTTCAGACGTAATATTTCTTTAGTGTGTCTGCATTCCAGTGAGCATGTAGCTCTTGTCCCTGAAGGTTGGCTATTTTGTACGTGCCTGGTCCCAGAACCTGTGTTACTTGGTATGGGCCCTCCCAATTGGCACTCAGCTTTCCATGTTCTCTTGACTTCCCAACCGCCTGCGTCTTTCTCAGAACCAGCTCGCCCATCTGGAAATTCCTTTGTCGCACCTTGTTGTTGAAAGCTTTCCTCATTCGCTGCTGGTAGGCAGCGATGTTGGTACTAGCTTCCTCCCTTAGTTCATTCACCAGGTCTAAGGCTTCAACCATAGCAGCTTCGTTTTCAGCCTGGTCGTACTGCAGGGAGCGTAGAGAGGGAATCCTCGCCTCAATTGGCAATAGCGCTTCTGCTCCATACACCAGACCAAATGGGGTCTGGCCTGTAGACTCCTTTCTGGTAGTTCGGATTGACCAGAGTATACTGGGGAGTTCGTCAGCCCACCTACCTTTGCAGTCATCCACCATTTTCTTCAGGCCGTTCAGGATTTGTTTGTTGGCTGCTTCTGCCTGTCCATTGGTTTGAGGATGACAGACAGCTGAGTAGGCGACTGAGATGTTGTGGCTTTCCAGCCAGATTCTCAGCGGATCATTATCGAACTGCCTGCCGTGGTCAAATACCAACATCTTTGGTACACCGAACCTGGTGATGATATTTCGCCAGATCACCTTTCTGACCGCCGGCTCAGTGATGTTGGGCACTGCTTCGGCCTCCACCCACTTGGTGAAGTAGTCTATGGCGACAATCAAGTATTTTCTGCCCCCTGTGGCCACCGTGAAGGGTCCTAGAATGTCCATCCCCCATTGAGCAAAGGGGATGGGAGATAGGATTGGCCTGAGCTCCTGGGCCGGGGCATGGATCGATGGAGCAAAGAGTTGGCATTTTCTGCATTTCTGGGTCAGGCTCTTGGCATCTGCTAGCATGGTAGGCCAGTAGTAGCCTGCCCTGAGGGCCTTGTGGGCCAGCGATCTCCCACCAATGTGGTGTCCACAAATCCCTGAGTGGATATCATCCAATACCTCAGCGGCCTGATCCGCCCGTAAACATTTAAGCAGAGGATAAGTAAAAGATTTCTTGTAAAGTTCTCCATTAATGAGTATGAACCAGGCTGCTTTAGCCTCTATCTTCCTCTTTTGTAACGAGTCTGATGGTAAGATACCATGCCTCTTGTACTGGATGAAGGGAGTCATCCAGCTTTCCAGTTCTTCCACGGTATTAATCGTTTGACAGGGGTTAGTAGACTTCTCGTGTAAAACGTCGACCCATACTGATCTCTGGATGTCCTGCAGACTGGAGCTTGCCAGTTTTGACAGGGCATCTGCTCTGTTGTTCTGGGATCGGGGGATTTGCTTGACCTCATATGATTTCAGGCCGGACAACTCTCCCTTCACCATTTCCAGGTATGTGGCCATTGCTTGGTCTCTTGCTTCGTATTCTCCATTGATTTGGTTGGCGATGAGCTGGGAGTCTGTCGCCAGGACAATTCGCTCTGCTCCTGCGGCTTTAGCTAGCCTGACGCCTGCGAGCACTGCTTCGTACTCTGCTTCATTGTTTGATGCTGGGAAAACGAATCTGAGAGCATGCTCAAAGTCAGTCCCTTCTGGGCTGGTTAATACGACGCCTGCGCCTGCGCCATTGGCTGTCGAGGATCCGTCAGTATACACGATCCATTCCTGGGCAGGGGCTTCTTCCTCCCCTGAATGGGAGCACTCCGCCAAAAAGTCTGCCAAAGCTTGGGCCTTGATGGCTGTTCTCGGCTGGTAAGATATACCTAGCCCACTCAGCTCAATGGCCCACTTCAACAATCTCCCTGATTTTTCAAATTTTTCCAACACCTTTTCCAGGGGTTGGTCGGTGAGGACTACGACTGGATGCGCGTCAAAGTAAGGTCTGAGCTTCCTGGCCGCAACTATGACCGCGTAGGCGGCTTTTTCAACCATCGGATAATTCTTCTCAGCTGCCCCCAGCGCATGACTTACAAAGTATATAGGTTGCTGGGCGCCTGCCTCTTCTCGTAGGATGACTGCGCTGACAGTTATATTGGTCACGGCAATGTAGAGGAAAAGTTTTTCTCCTGCTACTGGTCTTGCCAGGGTAGGGAGCCTCTTAAGATGGTCCTTTAATTGCTCAAAGGCCTCTTTCTGCTCGCTCTCCCACTTGAACTGTTTGTTTCCTTTCAGTATCTTGAAAAAAGGAGTGGCCTTGTCTGCTGATCGGGCGACGAACCGTGCTAAGGCGGCCATTCGACTCGTCAGGCGCTGGATGTCTCTAATGGTTTTGGGCTCAGGAAGGTCTAGAACTGCCTGAATTTTTTCAGGGTTGGCGTCTATCCCCCGAGAACTGACCAAGAACCCCAGGAATTTGCCGGAGCGGACTCCAAATGTACACTTTTTCGGGTTAAGTTTCATTTTGTAGGCGCGCAGGGAGCTGAAGGTTTCCTGCAAGTCTATCAGGTGTTCTCTGTCTTCCCTGCTTTTCACGATGGCGTCATCAACGTAAGCCTCGATGTTTCTGCCTTTTTGTTTCTCAAACACTTTATCAACCAACCGCTGGTACGTAGCCCCTGCATTTTTGAGCCCGAAGGGCATCATCTTGTACATGTAAGTACCCGAACTAGTGATGAACGCACACTTCACCCTGTCCGGCTGCCACAAGTATACTTGATGATACCCTGAAAAGGCGTCCAGGAAGCTCAGCATGGTGTAGCCACTGGTGGCGTCCACCAGTTGATCGATTCGGGGGAGCGGATAGCAGTCTTTCGGGCAGGCCTTGTTCAGGTTTGTAAAGTCGACGCACATTCTCCATGCGCCTGACGATTTCTTAACCATGACAACATTTGCCAGCCATTCTGGGTAGTCGCAGACTTCAATAAAGTCTGCTTTCAAGAGCTTGTCAATTTCTTCCTTGATTGCTGCGTCTTTCTCCGCAGACATGTTTCGTTTCTTCTGTTTTACGGGGCGAGCATCCATGCTTACATTCAGCTTGTGAACGATGCATGATGGATCAACGCCGGGCATCTCGTCTGCAGAATAGGCAAATACGTCTTTGTTCTCCTTCAGTAGTTTGAGCAGTTCGGCCTGGTAGGATTCTTCTAGGCCTGCTCCTACCAGGACCTGTCTTCCTGGCTCCAAGTCTACCAGCATACTTTCGCCCCCTGGCTCCAGGCGGTCAGGCGCCGGGTGCTCGACTGGGACTTCACCTTCTCTGCAGGGGGAACTGTCGGCTTTTCTTTTTCCTTTCCTGTCTCTCTCGTGCTCTTGCAGGGCCACGAAGTAGCATTGTCTGGCTGACTCCTGGTCCCCACGCACCTTTCCTTCCAGCCCGAAGTCAGTGACATACGCGATGGTGAGAGCCCTGATGGAGATGGCCGCCTCGATTTCGTCCAGAGTGGCCCTGCCAATCAGGGCGTTGTAGGCAGATCTCGCGTCCACAACAACAAAGGTTGCCCTGACATTCCTGGCTGTAGAGCCTTCCCCGAAGGTTACAGGCAAGTCGATGACTCCCATGGGCAGCACGCCTGCCCCACTGAATCCATACAGCGATCCGGGAGCAGGTCGCAGGTGCCTTTTTTCCAGGCCCATTTTTTCGAAGGCGTCCTTGTACAATAGATTTGTGTACGCGCCTGTGTCCACCATACACCTTCGCACAATATGGTTGCTGATCTCTAGGGACAACACCAAAGGATCACTGTGCGGATATACCACGCGTCCTGCATCATCAGGGGTGATGCTTAATGTCACTCCCCTTGGACTCCCTGCTTTCTCGGCATAGCAGATCTGGTTCCTTAGCTCGCGCATTTGTCTTTTTTGGCCTCTTCGGCTGAGCTGGCCTTCGGTGCCCCCTGAAATTACATGGATCACCATGCGGTTTTGCACTGACCCTTCGGGTTTTTCAGACACTTCCTTCTGAGACTTATTTTTAGCTGCGTAGTTGGCCAACCATCCGTTCCTGATTAATTTCTCAATTTCGTCCTTCAGGTGACGGCATTCTTCGGTGGTATGGCCTATACAGTCGTGGAAAGTGCAGAATTTCTTGGGGTCGCCTTTTGGGCTGCGAGGTTTGTTTGGGCGATTCCATTTGGCAGTTTCTTTTTCCAGTTCGAAGATTTCCGCCCTGGATTTGTTCAGAGCGGTGTAACTGTCGAATCTGGGTTGGTAGACTGGGCGCTCCTTCTTGGGAGTGTCTCCCTCTTCCCTTTGCTTGCCTGGCTCACTTCTGCCCCTTCCACCCTGCGGTCCCCCTTGAGGCTTTGTTTGGCCTGCAGGGGTGTCCGTCAGGCCGTGGAACTCCTCCTGCAGAATGAACCCTTCAGCAATCTTTCTGGCCATGGCCAAGGTTTCTGGCTGGGCCCTGATCATCTGGTTTTTCATTTCCCCTGGAAGTAGGGAGATTGTCAGGGCGTAGGCGGCAGTGGAATCATCGATCTCCCTAACCTGCTGGTAGGATAGATCAAACCTTCTCATGTATTCTCTTACACTTTCACCCTTTTTCTGTTTCAGGGTCATGAGATCGAAACGGGTAAGGCGTCTTCTCTTATTTCCGGCATACTGTTTGAGGAAAATTTCAGCCAACTCTATGAAGAACCTGACTGACCCCTGGCGTAGGTCTCTGAACCACCCCTGCGCGAGCCCCACCAGGGTGGTAGGGAAAACCTTGCACCAGATGGCATCATCTACGTCATACATGCCCATGTGGCTCTCGAAGGCTGCCAGGTGGTCTTCAGGGTCTGTCGTCCCGTCAAATTTGATGGTGGGCATTTTGATTTTTGGAATGGGGTACTCTTGTACCTCAGGGTGCAACGGGGTTTTCGTGGGCCTGCCTACCAGTCGTGACCTGCTTTCCCCAGACTGGTTACCGTGAGATTCCCATTGTTTATGGGTCGGTTTCCTCGCACTGGGGGAGCGGTGCCTTGGTGGCGGTCTGCTAGCTGCCTCATCTTCTGTTCCCGAGGAGGCTTGCCTGGGCCTCTTCCTCTGAGAGTGGCAGTGGTTCTCACCCTGATGGTACCTGGACTCGAGCGGTTGTCCCCGGTTGAGTCTGGATTGCAGGCTTTGGGATAAGTCGGGGGCCGACTGTTCCTTGGCCGCAGGTGTTAGCCTGGAGAAAACTCCGCCTGGCCTTTCTCCCAAGCGTTTTGACACAGGCTCCCTGGGCCTCATGCGCTCTTGTAATCCTTGAGATAAGTCTCCCTGTCCTCCAGACGCCGACTCTGTTGTGTGAATGGAGAACGCCTGCTGGACAGGTGGCCCTGGATTGCCAGTAGTAATGCGCCTCTGCGCATGCGTATACGTTTAAGCTGTTCTTCTTGCTTTTCTCTGAGCATTTCGGGCGGCGGTCCGCCTCGTGCCCCCGGCCTCGTCCCTGCTGACTGGGGACGGTTGCCTGGGAGCCGATGCGACCCTGCCCACCAAGTCCTCAGGTGTGAATTCCTGATTCAGCATCGCAGAGAAGAACGCGGCCGCTTGTGCCATCTGAGCTGGGGTTAGATTGAGAGCACGTCCTGGGTGTGTCCACTACTAGAAATTCCCTATTTTTACAACACTTTTATGGGTAATTATCGACACAAAAAAGCATCACTATTTTTTTTTTTGGCGCTCTATAAGAGCGTCAAAATTCTTGCCGTCACAAATTTGCGACACCCTTTTGTGTCGCTTATATCGACACACTTAAGCGTCAAAATTACTTATGACGCTTTTTGGCAACAAAATAATTGACAAACTAAATCGTCATGCCATTATTTTGTGACACCATTTACCGTCAAATTCATACATGAGCATTATCTTTGGAATTCTATATAAGCACATTGTGATGACGAAAAGCGTAGAAAAAAATTTCACTTAAGGGGTACACTAAAAAAATGACATTAATAAGCGTCACAAATGCATAGAAAAAAAATCCACTAACGAGTATATATACTACAAAAATTGGCATCAATAAGCGTCACAGGATGCAAAATTAATATATTCGACCGTATTATTAATTAGTTTACGATATACGTAATATACGTACAAAAATCAAACTAACGTAGGAATTTGATAAATAAACCAAAACTTTCAATAATGTAATTATTATTCAAGTAAAACATAATATCGATCTATATATGTGCGTTAAATTACTTATGAATTTAAAACTACATTAATGTCCTCCTTAACTCTAAGATCAAATATAAAAATGAAAACAAATGTTGTTGATTGATAAAATATCCATGGAAACCTAGCTATGATATTTATGGTGGACATATGTGTTCTCCAATCATCCTTTTGGCGAATCTTCACTAGTTGTAGTGTTTGAAACCTATAAAGAAGGCAAACAATAATTAATAAGTGACATAACTGAAACGTATCTGAAATCAAACATATACCCACTCCTATAATTACATAACAAAACAATGATGCGCTTGTTTCTTATAACGACTCACTAGCTATACTATAATAATGGCTTCGGTTAAGTTTGCACCGCTACCAACGTACCAACATGGAGTTTTATACTAATAAAATAACCAAACATTTTAGACAATTATCAATCGATTATACATGCATCATAAATAACAAGAACTTTGGTCAATTTATTTGTTATCAGATTATCAAACGATAGAAGAAGATGAGACAAGAAGGATGTTTTATGAAGTCTTCTATGTGACATAGTTTTATTGCACAACAAGAATCATTCTAGACTCTTAAGTCTAGTCCAGTACTAACTTATCCCTTGTACAATGAAAATTTAATATTAATGAAATAAAGAAATCGAGAATTTACCTGTGGATTCGACATGTCTATAATAGATTTTGCTAAATCTAAAAACCCACTTGGTGCTGTCCCACTACTCAAAACATCAAGAATGTGACTGAACTGTGTTGTCATTTTTTTCATCAAGTCATTATTCTCGTTACATGTAACCTCTAGCTTTTCATTTTGCTTCATCAATTGTTCATTTGTCTTCATCAACCCTTCATTTTTCTCAGCTAGATTAGCCACAACTTCCTCCATATTTCCACAATTGAATTCCTCTTTCCTTAACATCCTACTACGTATCCCAAACACGTCACTTTGTTTCACACCGTATCCATAACCGACGGGACGTTTAGGTATTTCTCCTCCATACATTAACTTATTGAAAGCTTCATTCTCAATTTGTTCACGAGCCTTGGTATTTGATGGATTTGTCAATAATACGTTATCAACATTGGCATGGACATCATCCTTTACCAAAAAGAGAATAATATTAACATTTAAAATAACTAACTTCGTAAGTGGATTTACTATACACGAAAGTTTGGTTAGTGAAAATTTGATTACCACAAAATCTTCTGCACAAGTATCCTTCACATACGTTCCGTCTTTCTTTAGATGAGTATGTTTGAACATTTCCAAAGCAGTAGGCTCTCTATTATTTTTTTCTTCCTGAAGTGTAGGACCAATAAAGTTATTTCAGCCTTAAACATTTTAACTTTAGACTATTGAAAAAATATTGTAGAAAAAAATAGACAAACTTATACCAAATCAGCTCGAATATTTGCATAACTTTTAGCTCCACTTGTATGAACGTAATTTTGAGCTCCACGTGCTTCTTTTCCACATTTCGAGAATTTCTACAACACAACAATTGTTATAGGAAAATATTTTTTGTAAGAAAGGTTAATCCTTATTCAGGCTAAATAATGTGTGCTTTCTTACGTAATCTTTTTAACAACATAATAGGCACGAATCAAGAAATGTATACCTGTCCTGCCTCAGAATACCAATAATCGACCAAATGTAACCAACTATCACGAGTATGACCATCAGGTACATTTTCATATATTTGCGCTTTTGTCTTTAGTGAAGGTTTGAAATAAGACTTCTTTAGCATATGTCTATATTGTCTCAGACTTCTCCCCGCTCGCTTGAGAATTCCTTGATCATAGTTATATCCTTCGGGAATAATAAAATGATCCTTAAAAGAAACAAGAAAAGGTACTAATTTAAAAAAACATATATAGTCATCGTAAATAAATTAAAATCATTTTATTGTGATATACACTTACTCGGATAAGCTCAATGATGTCAACTTTGTATTGTTCATTGACATGATGCCAATTTGTTTCTCTAATTGGACAATATTTCTCCTTTTTCACAACGTCCCCAATAAATCTAATGAGAATATGTCCTCCTTTTCTGAGTGGCTGATAGAACTCATTGAAGCTCACAAAGTACTTATGCCTTTCAGAAGCCAAACATGATGGGGTTGAATTGCATCTTTGACATTTTTATAGTTTCCTTTGCTGTCTAATTTAATCAACAAAATAGAGCTGAAAATTAGGAGTAGTTCTCAACATCAATGTCATCAGAGAACAACAACGGAATACATGATCAAGCATTACATAAACTAAATAAGAAGCACACATGAACAAGTGAAGATGCAAGTTGTAGCTAGATGAGTTAGGAGCGTTAATAGATGACGGACGACACATAACAAAGGGTTCAAGAAGCTTACCAACAGTTAGAACCTCGTCTTTCTCCTCAAATTTTACATCATCAGGCCAGTTAGGAATCAAAGTGCGACGTCTCGACTTGAATAATTTAGGAGTATCTAATATATTTTGGCCACCATTTTCCACAGGAAAAAACCCTTCTTGAGCTGAAACTTTCCGCAACATATACCATCATAAATACACGAATCAAATCACCGTTCTAGAGTATTTGATGTACATAAACTAATGGAGTATTGAAAATTATAGTTAGTTAACTTACCACTAGTACGGACCTCGTTTTTTTCAACAAAATTCACATCTTCAGGCATACTTGGCATCATAGTGCGACGTCTTGGCTTCAATAAGTGAGGAGTATCTGATATGTACTGGCCACCGTTTTCCACCGTAAAAGGCATTTCTTGAGCTGAAATTTTCAGCAACAAATGGTACCCATAACAGCTCATATAAACACACAACACAATATACTTACATAATTGACTGTAAACCAAAACGCATAGCTGAAATCATCGAGGAAAATATACTATATAAGACATAGTGAAGCAAAATACGAATCAAATGCCTGTTTTGGGGTATTTGATTTATATAAACTAACTAAGTACTAAAAAATTTTTAGGTCGTTAACTTACCATGAGTAAGGACCTCGTCTTTTTCAAAAAAATTCACGTCATCGGTCCCACTCGTTAGCTTCGTAGTGAGACATCTCGGCTTCGATAATTGAGGAGTATCCATAGGAAAAGACCCATCTTCAGCTAGAACTTTCAGCGACAATTAAAGTCATTAAACCCCATATAAACACAAAACAAAACATGCGTACATAATTGAAAGTAAACCTCAATCTAAACTTCAATCGTCGGGAAAAATATACTATGTCTATATAAAGATCATAGTCGACCAAAATACGAATCGAATAACCATTCTGGTGTATTTTTATTTAAACTAATGAAGTACAAAAGAATTTGTAGGTGGTTAACTTACCACTAGTAAGGACCTCGTCTTTTTCAAAAAAATTCACATCGGTCCCACTCGTTAGCATCGTAGTGAGACATTTCGACTTCGATAATTGAGGAGTATCCACAGGAAAGAACCCATCTTCAGCTGGAACTTTCAGCAACAATGAAAATCATTGAACCCCATATAAACACAAAACAAAACATACGTACATAATTGACAGTAAACCTCAATGTAAACTTGAATCGTCGGGAAAAATATACTATATATATAAATCATAGTCGAGCAAAATACGAATCGAATAACCATTTTGGTGTATTTGTTTGATTTATTTAAACTAATAAAGTACTAAAGAATTTTAAGGTACTCAACTTACCACTAGTAAGGACCTTGTTTTTTTCAACAAAATTCATATCATTGAGCCTACTTGGCATTGTAGCGTGACGTCTCAGCTTCGATAATTGAGGAGTATTCAGAGGAAAAGACCCATCTTGAGCTGGAACTTTCAGCAACAATGAAAGTCATTAAATCCCATATAAACACAAAACAAAACATACGTACATAATTGACAGTAAACCTCAATGTAAACTTCAATCGTCGGGAAAAATATACTATATATATAGATCATAGTCGAGCCAAAAACGAATTGAATAACCATTTTGGCGTATTTATTTAATTTATTTAAACTAATTAAGTACTAAAGAATTTGTAGGTACTTAACTTACCGCTAGTGAGGACCTCGTCTTTTTCAACAAAATTCACATCATTGAGCCTACTTGGCATTGTAATGTGACGTCTCAGCTTCGATAATTGAGGAGCATCCACTGTATAAGGCCCTTCTTAAGTTAAAATTTTCAGCAACACATGGCAGCCATAAAACCGCATATAAACAGAAAATATAACATAATTGATAATTGAGGGAAAACCTCAATGTATAGCTGAAATCGTCGGGAAAAATATACTTATACTGTACAAAAATTAGCAGAACATAGATACACAAAACTTCCAGCATCAGATCAATAACAATCGACCAATTAAATTAGAAGTATTAAATAAATAGCAAGTAGCCAATTAGAATAACGTACCTAGTAAATTTTGAAGGTCATATTTGTGAACAGAATTTACACCATCAAGCCTACTAGGCGTAGTACTTTCGAAAGTTCTTTTTCGATGATTGGGATGGAGGCTAGTGGATGTGGTGTTTCTTTGGGATGTCAAATCTAGGGGAGATTCATGTCGATTTACCATTGAGGATTTTATTTTTGGTGCTTCGGTTAAAGGGCTCTTCCAAATAAGAGAAGATTTTCTGGTGTTCGGTACTTGTGCGCTAGCATCAACATTAGGAAGCGAATTTTCTTTAAATGCATCATGTGGTCGTGGTCTGTTCTCTTTGCAAGATATATCAGCTTTAAGTGAACGAGAGACATGGTTTTTCTGATGTGCGAATCTAAGAGAAGGCGCTTGTTTTGGTTGAGGTTCTCCAACTTCCTTTGGTTTAACAGTAGCAACTCCACCTGAATGATTGTCAACGACACGTTGTTGAGGTTTACCAAGGGGAGGAGTAAATGGTCCCCATCTCTCACCGATAACATGGTCTCTTGTATTCACTGGTGGTGAAGCAGAATTTGTACTCATAGCAGCAAGTGTTCTTTTGCTTCGATAACTCATTGTCAATCAAGGTATCCTGAAATAATAACAAATTTAGTTAGCTTCATTAATTTAAAAGCAAAACATTTGCAAAAGATATGACACTATCTATAAAACAATCTCATACACTAAACAAAATTGTAAATGTTGTTAAATAAATGTGAGGACTAAAAACAGTTATCAATACAAAAATAGAGAATTAGGTACCGATACACTCATGCAAACATTTATTAATAATATAAAGCAATTACACAAGGTAACTAATCAAGCTAAATTCTCCCCTGTGTCAATCAAGTCTCTAGGCTTAGTTGTAATAACATGTAACCATCCTTTTTGTATCTCATCTTCAACATAGAAAACCTGTTTTGCTTGAGATGAGAAGACAAAAGGGTCATCCGACAAATTCCTACCGGTGTGCATCAACTTTGAAAAGTTAACACAAACACTCTTGTCTGCATTTGACCTTATCCCTCTATATATGTCCACCCAATTACAATGAAATACTACAACTTTGTAAGCTCCAAAATAATCCAACTCATAAATTTCTTTAAACTTTCCGTAATAATTTTGCCCATCTGCTTCGACCATAATTCCAGAATTTTGTGTTTTTCTATTTTGCTCATGATCAACCGTCTGAAATTTATACCCATTGATCATATACCCCGACATTCTTGTACAATAACTACTTAAGCCACCAGCCAATGTTTTGCGTAGTTTTCCTTCTTTGGTGCTTCCGTCTAAGTTTTGTACCTATAAGAATAGTTCTCATCTTAGAAAATAACCAAGTACAAACTATATTATATATACTTTATTTTTCAAAATTAAAACAAGGTTGGGAGACCTGAAGTTGAAGCCATTCACCAAATTCATTAATGATCCACTCATTTTCGATACTTTGAATAACGACTTGGTGATAATCTTGCTTTTTCTGATGAAGGAATCCACTAAAAATAACAAAAATATTAGTATAGTGAAAATTTATATCACGTACGATCAAAATAAAGTATACAAACTTATATAAGTACTTACTTAAGAACCTCTTTCATCTCATCAGAATGAAGTAAAACATAACGGTGTGCTTGTTTTAAACTTCTATCATCTAGGCGCATAATTTCCTTCATCCCAATGACACGACCACCCGAATTATAAAGGAAATGGCTCATGTCTGATATACCATCATCATTTCTCTTGGATCTATCAAAAATGGTCTCCACGCCTTGGAGATACCTAGAACAAAATGTGATAGTCTCTTCTAGAATGTAGCCTTCAGCAATGGATCCCTCTGGTTGAGCTTTGTTGCTTACATAGGATTTTAAGTGAGCCAGATACCTTAAATTAAAAAGCTATTAGTAATAAGAAAAAAGATTAATCAGAACACAAAAACATTAAAGGTTTAAATATTAACCTTTCGATCGGGTACATCCATCTATACTGAACAGGCCCACCAAGTTTAGCCTCCTCCACCAAGTGAATTATTAAATGAACCATGATTGTGAAAAATGTTGGAAGAAACTCCATTTCCATCTGACATAGTGTGAGTGTAATTTTCACCTCAAGAGTATCTAACTCATTGTTATCTAGAGTTGAAGAACACAAATATTTGAAACAAGAAGATAAATCTCCAAGCAAATCAGTAACAGCGGTGGCCTTAGATGCTCTCAATGCTACCACAAGGATATCTTGCATCAACACGTGGTTGTCATGACTCTTGAGATTGTTCAGTTTTCGTTGTTTGATATTAACACATCTAGATATGTTAGAGCCATAACCATCAGGAACTCTAATCTTTTGTAAGACTTTCAAAAATCTCTCTTTCTCTTGAGTAGACATTGAGTATGATGCGGGAGGCATGTATGGATCACGATCGGGTTGCTGTTGGAGCCAAAGGTGTTTCCTAATGCCCAATTTTTCAAGAGCGAGTCTTGCATTCTGATCATCTCTACATTTATCCATATTCAAAATGGTTCCCAAAATATTGTCACACACATTTTTCTCAATGTGCATTACATCCAAGTTATGTCTTAGTGGATTATGCTCCCAATAGGGCAACTGAAAGAATACGCTCTTCTTATTCCACAAATTAGTAGAATCATTATCCACATTATGGTCATCACTAATAATATTCGTTGACACACCAACTTCCCTTGCTCTGCCTTTTCTTTTTCGAGGTTTAGTTGATTTCCCATAAATATAGCCGATACTTTCTTGTTGCCTCAAAATATCAGTTCCATTTACAGACTTAGGAGCATTACCATATTCAGTAGTTCCATCAAACAAATCAGCTTCAGAACGATAAGAATGATCATGAGGCAACCATTTTCGATGCCCAACATAACAAATTTTGCCTCCAAATCGACCTGAATTTGTTGAATGAGTGCATCGTGGACAGGCATCGTAACCTACAGTACTCCATCCAGATAACATAGCATACGCAGGAAAATCATTGATAGTACTATGTAAAGCAGCTCTTAATGTAAAATACTTTCCCTCATAAGCATCATATGTATTAACACCTTTCCACAACAATTGCAATTCATAAAGCAAAGGCTGCAAGTACACATCAATGTCAATACCAGGACTAGATTTCCCTGGAATAATACATGACAATATAAATGATGATGGTTTCATGGACAACCAAGGTGGTAAATTATATGGTATCAGTATGACAGGCCATGTACTATATGTGGTGTTCATTAGACGATATGGGTTAAAACCGTCTGTTGCCAAAGCTAACCTAACATTTCGAGGATCGGAGGCAAACTCAGGATAACGAGAATCAAATTGTTTCCAAGCTAGCCCATCTGATGGGTGTCTAAGATTTCCATCATTCACACGACTCTCATGATGCCACCTCATGTCTTCTGCGGTTTGAGTACACATATATAACCTCTTTAATCTAGGAATAAGTGGAAAATATCTCATTACCTTGGCCGCTTCACCTTTCTTATTACTACTTTTACCTTTATCGATGTTATTGCATGCACGTTTTCTCCATCTTGATGTATGGCATACATGACACTCATCCTTCTTCGAAAACTCTCCCCAGTAAAGTATGCAATTGTTCGGACAAGCATGAATTTTTCCATATCCAAGGCCGAAATCATTGATTATCTTCTTACCTTCGTAATAAGATGATGGGAATCCACTCATTTGTGGAAATGCTTGAAGTATAAGATCAATTAACTTGTTGAATGACTCAGCAGACCAGTGATACATGCATTTGATATGAAATAAGTGTAAAAGAAACGAAAGTTTTGAAAAAGCTTGGCACCCTTCATACAATTCCTCTTTTGCGGCCTCAAACAATCTTTTGTACTTTACATCTTCCTTAAAGTTGTGTGGTTTAGGGGTTTGCATATAGTCATCGTCAAACTCATGATCAGACTCATCATTAGAAGAAAAATCTATATCCACATCGTCAACTTCATCTTTTTTATCATCATTTGTGCCAACAGGAAGTTCGTTCCCAAGATCTCCAACCAAATGGTTATCATTACCAAGAAAAGTTGCACTTAGTAACCCTTCCATATCATCCCGACCTAGAAAGGGTCCTTTACTAGTGCTCCCCACATCATATTTGTGCAAATGATCAATAATGTCCTCGTCCCCATGCCAAATCCACTTTGTATATAATTGATAGAACCCTTTAAACAAGATATGTTCCTCTACTTCATCAAGAGTCAACCAATATCGAAGTTTACAAATTTTACACGGACATTTTGTTTTTCCTTCCACAAGACTTTTCTTAGCTAACTCCATAAACTTTGTGCACCCATCTAAGTATCTAGAATGATTGTTTGGCAAATTTATCCAACTAGTATCCATGGCTACAGATTAACAAGATGAAAACGCCATAAATATAACCATAATTTCATATGTACAAGAAATATTATCTAAATAAATAGGCAAGAACTAATTAAAATGCATATTAAAAGAACTTATTTATAAGATACTATTTATAAGACACTATGGAAAAATTTCACTACTTTTTCTGTTTTGTTGTAAGAGAAAGGTTTCACTAGTAAGGACCTTTTAATTCCGATAAAGAGTAATTAGTGATTTCACACACCATTTTTCAAGAAGTGATTTCTAATGACATTCAATAACAAAGACACCATTTTCAAAAAGTGATTTCTAATGACACTCAATCTAATAACAAAGACACTATCTGTCATCTATATGATTTCTAATCACATAAAATTTAATAACAAAGACACCATTTATAAAAAAATGATTTCTAATCACATAAAATTTAATAGCAAATACATCATTTACAAAAAAATGATTTCTTTCCGTATGCTAGTCATCAAATTAGTATGTACTCCATATTTCTTTTTATTTCTATTAATTACTTCCCAAGTATTGACTATGACTCAGTCACTCATTCTTTCCCCAGACTCATACCAAAAATCCTCAATTTCCCGAGTTAACATTTCTGAACCCTAATCTATAGAATCTGTATTAGCGCAGCTACAGTTGGAGATCAACGCCAGAAAATTGAGCCGACGCACGAGTACGATATGATTAACAACTACCTCGAACATTGAAGTGAACAGGTTCATCAAAAGAAGGCCCCTTTACTACCTCGAGTTCTAGCAATGGCTGAAACGTTACAGTGATTCTGTCAACAACGGACTTAACAAGTAATTGATCCTTTTTACTTACATTTATTTTATTCTCTCTTTCAAATTCGAATTCGAATTCACTTCTTATTTGACGTTTGTGTTGATTTTGTGTACTCTGGTCTACAACAATTCAATTTACTGTTTTTGTTATGCAGATGTTGACAAATTTTATCAACTAACGAATTCAATTCTTCTTCGTAAGTCTATTTAACCCGATTTTGCGAAATGCTGATGTTATTTGATTAGGTTTGATAAGTTGTACTGAATTTTATGTAGTTTTGAATCGGAATCGGAATCTAGTATTGAATCAAATGGTAATTGTGTAGTAGTAGTAGTCAAATTCATGGAGTAAGAGAGTTGGCGTGTTGAACTAGGGGGATCAGAGGAGGGTGTTTGTGTTTGTGTTTGTGTAACTCAGTAAATTATGGTACTCCATCGCAGACATAAGTCGTAATGCTAAGCATCCAAATTTGCAACGCATTGAACAAACAAACACTTCTACTTTAAATCTGGATTTAGAAATTACCCAAGTGAAGTGATGTATATGAAGAAGGCAGAGTGTAGGGTGTACCTGCAAGCTAAGGCTAAAAGGTTGTTGAACATCACCAGCCATTACTGCTGTTGCTACTGTTTATCTGAATATCAGTAGATAGATTGACTAGTGGGGTTTATGTTTATTGGGGTGGGGGTGTTTATCCTATAACTGAAGATGGGAAAGAGAGAAAAAAGGGAGCAAGAATCTAAAACAAAGCGTGCTCAAGTAAGCAACGCAACTCCACTTCAAATCAAGTAATCTACTGTAATATTCTAATCATGAATGAATGCACATGAAAACCACATAATTAGCAGTAAATTATCATGTGCCTCAAACATGAAGTCCGATTCTCCTGTCAATTTTTCATTGCCTCAAACAGACCTTGCATCTGATGCAGTATTTCGTATTTATCAGGCAAGTTTTGTTCTCTAGTTTCTTTGTTTTGGCATTGTATTTTAATAGTCCATACAATGGCGTATATCCTAGTTACTTCTGTGCAATTTTAATTCACTTTTGAGTTATCGGATTCTAATCTGCAAAACATTATACAGAGTCTAATAGCGAGTTGTATGATCTTTGTGCCAGTGCTTGCCTTCGATAGCGACAATAAACTGAATCGGTGTACCTATATGATCTCTTTTTCAAGCTTATTTATCTCATTAGAATGTGTCGTATATTTGTTTTTGCCTTTCCAGACATTGGAAGATTGCAGTGACGCTATAAGGACACTTCAAGAGAATGCAAATGAAAAGGCTAAAGCTAGCCACAAAAAAACCCGACCAGCCGTCCAAAAAAAAAAATCATACTTCATGCCTTTCAAAATTACTCTAGTAACAAAAACCCTATCAAATTTATCGTAAACCCTAACTTTGTTTCAATTTGTTTTTCAGCTTCTAACAAATTCATACAGAATTAGTAACAAAAGTCCTAAATCAGTCCAAAAACTCAACTGTAGCAAATAATTAGTAACATACGGTTCAATTAAACGAAAATTCGTCAAAAACAAATTAACTAACCCAATTCGATAGCATTAAAAATGAAACAAAGCAATTAGAGCAAGATACAACATCAATGAGAAATACATACATAAACTAAAAAATGCAAACATAACTCATGATCAGACTCATCATTAGAACATAATACAACATAAACAGAATTAATAATTGACCAAAAATGCAGACATATACGGAGAAATACCGAACAGCAATTAGAAATATGGACGAAATAGGAAAAATTAACAAAATAAAACGGAAATCGGAAATCTAAAAACAGGTAATAACAGATAATGAAAATCAGGAAAAAAAAAAAAAAAAAAAAAAAAAAAAAACAGATTATATCTTCAATCGGAAAACAGATTAAAACGATTACATAATTTGGATACCAAAACAGATATAGCAAATACGACAAACGATTACGCCCAAAACGATATAGCAAATACCAAAACAGATAAAACGAGAATAAACAAAATGAAACATCCAAATACAGCGAGAAAGTGAAATATAATGGCATCAAATTCAATTACTAAGTAAATCGCATATTATCAGAAGCATGATAATGGTATCGAATTTCTTTTAGCAAAAATTATCGGAAATTAAAATTGAAAAAACATCAGGCTGACGAGTGAGTCGTTGGACAATAGATTGAAAAACTTAAAATTGAAAATTGATCGAAAAACTTATGAAATTGTACACCTGATTGACGTCGGATGGTACCGTCTTCTTCAATTTTAGGGTTGTTGTCTTCAGTACGTAATTCCTGGGCTGGGGTTTCGTTTTCTTTCAATTGGGGATTTCGTCTTCTTCAATTTTAGGTTTTGTTGTCTTCAGTATGTAGCGAGAGACCAGATCGAGAGAAGGCGCGCGTGGGATTGATTAATTAGAATTGAGTGGGTTGATTAGGTTTTAATTATTAATTAGTGGGTTAGTTGTGTAGTTGTGCGGGAGTCTTTAATTTGTTTGTGCGGGAGAGCCAAAATTTTTAAGTTTTCCAATTTGTTGCATTTAAAAACTTTCAAAATTTCATTTAGCGGTTTTTCTTTTGGTTAGTTATAGCAAATTTAGCATGTGACATTAAAAGGTGTCACAATAAAAAAGAGGGAAGATTTTGAGGATGACGCTCTTGCAAAGCGTCAATGATAAAGCATCATAAAAATGAGGGATTTGTAGTAGTGGTCCCCAACTCAGGTGTCACAGCAGTGTTAGATCCATCGAGGGGATTGGTTCCCCCCACCGCTAGGATCGTGGCAGGAGGAACCCTCTCCGACTGCGGCATACCATACAGGGGGGTCACCGGTGGGACCGTCGGACCCGCTCCTGCACTGGCATCACCGATTTCTGGCATGATTGTGTTTATTTTTGTGATTATGAGTGGTTGATTTTAGTGGGTAACTCGTGAGCACAACCGTAAGTTCCCCACAGACGGCGCCAAATTGTTCCGGTCACGGAAACAATTCACCCGGCCTAGGATCCGGGCAGTATAATTGAGTTAACGGTGAGCAATTGATCGTTTGATTCTCTTGGTCTCCCCTTTCTCTCACTCCCTGGATCGGACTTTCCCGGCGGAAATGGCCTGCTCCCTGCACAAAGAACGCACAGGGCCTCGGAGGTTGTCCGAGGAAACCCTCTCCGATGCCTAAGTCAGTCCGTGAAATGCCTTTACGAACCTAGCTCGTGAGGAACTAGGCGGCGTTTTTAGGAGTAAGAGTCTAGAGAGAGAAAATCCAACCCCTCTCATGTGGGAAATGGGGAGGTATTTATACCTTCCCACAAGAGAGAGAAGGGGGAGAGGAATGGTTGGATAGAGAAGTGACAAGTGGCGGCTCCTCATCCATCCATTCCCAATTACCTTAGGCAAAATGACGAGAGGGCCCCTGGGGGTTATGGCCCTGTTGGCCAGGGATTTTCCCAGGGCAGACGGTCTTCTGGTAGGGGGCTGCCAAGTCCCGACAGGCTGGGTTGGCCTGTGCTCCCAGTAGCGGACGGCCGCCCTTAGCGTTTTATGCTCCTTGTAATTTCTCGCTAGGGGCTGATCTTTCAACTCATTGACAGGGACCGTCTCTGGGCTTGCCTAGCAGGCGGCTAACTGACAGGCGGCCCACCCCAATCAGTAATTAAGTTTTTTTTACGACTTGTATCAATTATTTAGAAAATAGTCATTTTTTAAATACATTTTTGTCAAGGCTACTAACAACAAGGATTTGTCGCGAATCTCGATCAATCAAAGTAAAAACCATATGGTCTACTAACTAAGGTAGCTAGTGGAAGTAGGGGTCGAAATCCACAGGGACGGTCTAGTTAAATAAAGGACTCGGTCTAGCTAAGGTTTTAGTCTAGGTGAAGATATGTTTTGGTTTGAAAAGAATTCTAAACTAATGAACTAAGATAATCAAACTTTGGACATGACGTAGGTCCACCCCGACGCGGCCACGCGCGGGTTTGGGTAGGCGAATGAATCTCGTGGTAAGATTGTTCTCGGGTTTGAAATTTAAGTAAAAGTTGGAGTCGCCACCGAATTTTATGGGAATTCGGAACCGTTCGAGCCCACTCTATGTCGTCATGGGCCGTACACAAAGTACTACCCATTTTGATTTCAGTGTTTACGGGGCTCGTCCCTTTGCATTGCGATACCGATACCGTCTCTACCGGTTATCGTGTATAGAATGACTCTCGTGCGCCAACGGTTTCGGACATCCGGAAACCGAGGTTCTGAGTAAGGGGTAAGGGTACGTGTTGGGAAGCCCACTAAGGACACCCAACCCCGCCCGCACTTAGCGGCCTCTACTAAGACATCGTTCGTGTTCAAGTACGCGCGCTAGTAAAACGACTAAATGATATGCAAACAGCGTTTTTAGCTAAACATGCGAATTATTAGTTAACTACGTCATTTTAATGCATCAAAATCAAGGTCGAATTGTTTAGCATGCGAGGTTCATTTATAAAGCGATAAGCATCAAAATAAACAAGGATCGTAAAAAATGTACAAAATACACGGGCAGAAATACAACCCGGTCAATACAAAATAACGAAAAAAAAGGCATAAACGAAATATATATAGAAGAAAACGATAAATAATAACTTGAAACGGACCCGTACACAATAAATGCAAACTAGACCGTAAGTCGTGTAAATGGACGAACTTCAACTAAATACACATTATATTGTGTGCCAAATGAAGGACGGAGATATGGGCACTAGGCGTGATGCTAGCCCGATCCCAAATCTCGATGCCTTGTCCCGACTTATCACGTCGAAAAATTGGCGTGCAAATTAATCATGTGTCGGATACGACTAAAGAGTCGTCGACACAAGACTAATAGTGAAGGACAATCGATCAAAGTTGTTTAAGTGAAATGATGTGCATGAGTTTTGAAAGTGTACATCACGTGATTGACTTTACACGCGTGGATCGAAACCATAAAAAAAGACGAGGCTCAAAGGATGCTTTGAAGCTCTCAGATTTCTTGGGCAGAAGGACCCACTCGATCGAGTCATGGCCCGGAATCGGTCGAGTGTGCCTTCAAGGTGGCTACTGCCCGGTTTTTGGGGTGCTACTCGATCGAGTGGCCTATGGCACTCGGTCGAGTGCCCCCTGTACGAGTCATAACTCGTTTCGGAAAAGATGGCTATTCCGATTTATTTATATTAAATCGATGGTTGGCCGAGTTAAATAAAAATATGGCATGATTTAAATTTAACTCGGCTTCCGGTGCTATATTTGTGTAATATACGATTATAACACCGTCATCGGAAATTTACGAAAAAAGCCATTATTGGACTAAAAATTTGATTAGCGACGAAATAGTGCCCCTCTGCGTCACAACATCGAAACTAATCCTAAAGGATTAAGTGATGTCGATTTTCGCGTCAACGGGTTTCGTGCTAATCTTAGAAATGGAACCATACACGTTCAACTACGAATGACCACGATCACGTTACGCCCTTGAGTACATTGGGGCGGCGCTCCTGATGCGCGAGCGTCGCGACCCGTACAATCAAACAATATTTTTAACTCCGACTAACCTAACTAGTGTAGTAGTGGTAGGTCGGGATCGATCCACAGGGAGAGGGGTTAAGCCGTATTGGTCAAGTCTAGATTTCAATCGTGATCGGGATTGAGATGAGGGTTTTGAGTCTAGAGAGGGGTCGATCTAATGCTAGCGAACTACACTACCGAAGCTAGGGACAATAATAGGAAAGGTGTTGGGGAGAGTCGGGATTCGGAAATGGAGTCTTAAAAGTCTCGAGATCGAGTTTTAGTTACAACGTCGAAAAGGGAGAGTGCCACCTTTCGGTTTCTTTACCCAACCGACCTAAACCCGCTTTCGCGAAGAAAGGGTAAGTCTCAAATTAAAGTAATTTCTACCCCGAGTTTCCCCACATTGGTAGAGGCGAGTCAAGGTCGGCCTAGTCGCGATTCTAGGTCAACAAAGACACAAAAACCTTAAAATTGATAATCAACAAGTAAACAACCCATCAACATCCCTTGAATCAAGTAATCGAAATCCTCCTCCCTAATTCCCCAACAAGAAAATCTACTCACTAGTCATGGTGATAATCAACAATACACTAACTAAGGATAATCTAACTAAAGCATGCATAAAAACTACACTAACAATTATGCTAAGAGGGAAACTAAGAAAGGAGAGAAAAACATAAGCTAAATAATGGAGAGAAGGGAGAGGAGAGAATTTACCAACTATGGAGAAATCTAAGGTGAAAGATGAAGATTAATAATAAAGATTGAATCTTGGGAGAAATATACAAGAATTTGTCACTAATCCATGCATAAATCTTCAATCTTCAATATGAGCAATATAAATCTTCAAGAAATAATACAAGAGTTTTGTCACATAAACCCTTGCAAAACCCCTGAATCTTCAATAATCTTCAACAAAGATGGATACTTGTCTACTAATTACACTAATACTAAGTAGATCTACTAATTGTTTAGAGAATCTTCTAGGAAACTCACTACAAACTACTACTACTACTATGGAGATCTCCTACCCTAAGCTAAGGAGGCACAATTTAGGACATACTACTTCCTCCTCCCTTGGCTCAAAACCCTAGGATAAGTATATATATAGAGTTCCTTAATGGGTCACACAAGTTTAAGGCCCATAATCCAATTCCTCTTCTTTAAGCTAGACCTTCACCATTTGCATCTTCATGGGGCAAAACTTCACCCTGCGGTTGACGACATTAGCACCACCGGGTGAAATTTCACCCGGTGAGATTTTCTTCTCGAATCGCCATTTTTGACGTTTTTCACCATCGGGCGAAATTTCACCCGGTGGGCTAAATTTCGCCCGGTCGTTTCGCCCGGTCAACTCATAGGGTGAAATTTCACCCTATGATCTTTTTGTCCAAAATGGCCATCTGGGGAGGGACACCATCGGGCGAAATTTCGCCCGGTCAAATTCTCATCGGGTGAAATTTTGCCCTGTGACTTCAGAGGGCCATAACTCTCTTGTTCAAACTCCGTTTGGGGCGTGTGATATGTCGTTGGAAAGCTAAGAAGTTAACATTTCACCTCCAACTAGAATCGCTTCGATCCGAGGTCAAGAACTCTAGATAAATCCATTTGAAGTTCGACCTCTCCGGTGAAGATGCCCAATGGACTTATAGTTTTTCCTTCTCGCTCAAGGTTTCACCTCTTGGGTTTGGACTTTGGATTTTAAGTTGTGTGCTTTGATTTTCGGACGTTTTCCCTCTCTCTCATGCTCATAGAAGCTTGAACACGTTTTTGGTCGAAAATCCTATCAAAATAGACAGAAAACTACCAAAAACACGTAAAATGCAAAAGTGAGACTCTAATGCGAGAATTACTCAAAATACGGCGATAATCACACTTTATTCTCACAAAACAGAGGAAAAAAAGGTATAAATGGGAGGAAAAACGGTCCAAATTTGGCACACAACAATTCCCCCACACTAAATCGTTGCTCGTCCTCGATAATCACCGAATCCCTCATCAAAACGGCGGAGAAAGCACCGATTTGAGCTTAAGACAAGCGAGAACACTACCAAGTTAGTAACACAAATTGACATGGACAAGATCCTAATAGGATGACAATCAAACAATAAAAACATTGAAAATTTACCAAGGTCCGTCTAATTCCACTAGAGATGCCTACAACGGGACGATAAATGGAGTGGATAAGTGAGAACCATGGAGTTAGTAAGCAATGTAGGTAAGTGTTATGCCGTCTTCTAAGCTAATCCTAGAGGATTGTCCCAAACTCGGGAAACCAATTTGTATTCCCCTATAAATTCTAACGCAATACAGTGGCGGAAACACTGTAGATTTGGGATTAAAACACACTGATGTTCTATATTTTACAAAAAGAATGGTCAGTCAATACAAATGCCACTTTTCACAAAAGGGCTAAAAATAAAAATTCTCCAAATGGGTTTAACAATCCATAAATTAATATAAATGAAGTAGAGTAGGATCCATGCCTCTCGCTAGCTCACACCCAAAACCCAGCAGCAAATACCTGTCATGTTATAAACATAACAGCCACAATTCAGTGGGGAGTAACGACGACGTTCTCCCAGCCATATTACATGACATTAAAGCATAATTACTATTATATCAAAATAGTTCAAAACGGAAAACGTTTAAAACGATATAGTAAAATAATTAAAAACGATTTCCAACCTGTAAGTCAATATCAACCAATAATAATAACGGCGTTATGGATATGAATCAGTGCAACAGAATAGACTTTCACTAGGAGAATACTAAAAACTAGCTTTGAGAACTTAGTTCAAACAAATCAAACTTCGATCTCTAACTAGGCTACTCAACCATAATAGGGCGACGACTTATCAATGCGAGGTCCTAGCCTAAGTAAATATGCACACCCCTCCTGGAACACCAAGTGTGTCCAGTTCAACCCGACGACGTCTTACATGCGAGGTACGAACTTAAGGTCAAAATGAACATACACTCCTGGACAAGAACATGCCCAGTTCAACAACCAATGCATCCCGCTCGGATACACTAGCCTTATAGCTGATGGCAAAACGTATACTCTGGACTGTATTACTCTACCCGTACACTTCTCTTATTCCATAACTCCAAAACAAAGCCATTATCGAAATTTAATAGAAATATAGCTCGTTTTTCAAAAGAGAAAACTTTATAGATATAGAAATATAACTTTCCAAAAGTAGGTATTATAATAAATAGAAATCGATCAAAATAGAAGTTATATAAAATAGTTAATATTAGGACTCGAGACGTGAACATTATATTTATTATATAAATGTATAATTCATGATTAGAAGTCAACTAAAGTCAAAATTATAATTATTTTCAAAAAGATTGAAGTTTAAGTAATTAAAAGTATAAATAACAAATTGACAGATTTTCCAGAACTGCACCGTCTTACTATAAAATTTGTAATTAAATCATTAAAAATTAAAACAACGTAAGATCAGTGGGGTTGAAAACTTTAGAAACTTAGTTACAACTTTTATTTCCGAAGAAAATCCAAATTATGAATAAAACATGGGTTTTTGTTCATATATTTACAAACTGTCAGAACTAGACTCCTGTTTGTATTTATTTAATAAAACACGTTTAAAATTATTTTAAAGAAAATCCAATTGGAAACATTATCTAGACTATTTATAGTTTATGTAAGTAAATTACCAAAATTAAATAAAAAGTTTAGTATATGTTTCAATTTAAATCTTATCACAACTGACAGAATCGTGGATTAGTTTGACACCTATTCATAAACAATTTATTGTGACCAAAACACTTGGAATTAGTTTACGAAATTAAACAGACATAAAGTAGACTTAAAATAAAGAGTTGTCTCTTTTCAAAGTTTTCGGAAATAAGGTCTTTAAAATATATAGAATGTTAATTCGTACAAAACACAAACCGATTCTGAAACATGCTGTAACTTCATTAAAAACAATAAAACTTTCAGTTTGACACTTTATACCAAAAATCACGAAAATTGTTAGATAAATTATTATTATGCGTATGTTTTAGTCTCGGCCTTATAATACTTTTTAATAATAAAAGAACGATTTATTCGTAAATCTCGTAAAAATGATTAAAAATAACGAAACCTGTGAAAATTTACGGTTTTAAAGTTTTTTGTTATTAAAAACGAGACATACATATATTGTTTAACAAAAATCTAATTTCTATACATGCAACTACAACAATAATATCACATAATACCGAGTAACGTGTCAATGTTACCTTAATTGAGATACGAATCAATTAAATAATCATCTTCGTCGGATCTAGCATATATGATAGCCTACGAAATAATTAAACATATGGTATTAAAACCACATTATAAGAGAATAGAAAGGAGAAAACAAGATGAAGAACGAATAAGAGTAATTAAATTACCCTCGAGATCGGAAAGAATTAGAGACGAATTAGGATCGGATTAATGAACAAAAAGAGAAAGTTTAACGTGAAATAAGAGAAAAGAAGACTTGTGTTGTGAATTAAAGAGACTAGAATGAATGAGAATATAAAGAGAAATTAGAAAGCTAAAAGATAAGAATAATCAAGTCACAAGGACTCTTAACTCAACTAGGAGAAGAGATGGTTGAGATGGAAACAACAAGCATAAGTTTTCGATTAAAATAAATACGAAGATAAGAATTAAAATAAATAGGATAAAAATAATATGTAGTGTTGATTTAAGGTGTCCGAAATATTTCTCAAGTCGATAAATTAGGTTCGTAAAATAATATAAGCCTTTACGAAGAAATCGGATTAAAATGCGTTAGAAAATAATTATTTATGAAATCGCGTAGTAAAATAATTAAACAACCATTTTTCGAAAATAAAATATTTTTGAGCTAGAAACCATTAAAAATATAATCGAGCATTTTTAGAAACATAAATAGTTCAAACTTGATTTTAAAACTATTGTTCATATAAAATATGATTTCTCAAAAATAGTTAAAGATACTTGTGATGAAAGAATTAAATGGGTTTTAGAATAAAAATAGAATAATTAAAATCCTTTTACGAAAATAAATAATTTTAGGTTCGATAATGAAAGAGACTTGAAAATGGGAAAAATATAATTGACGAAATATTACAGAGTCACGATATAATCATTGTAATCCCCTAGAAAATCTAACGCGATACAGTGGCGGAAACACTGTAGAGTCGGGATTAAAACACACTGTAACTATGTCTTAGAAAATTAAAATGGTAAAGTCAAACAATAGGCCTGAAATAAAAATGGCCAAAATTTATAACAATCCACAAAAGGGGTTGAACAATCCATAAGACATAATTATTAAAATAAACAAGCAGGATCCACACTGCTCGCTAGCCCACACCCGGAACACGTATACCTGCCATGTTAAAACATAACAGCCACAATCAGTGGGGAGCAACGCCAACGTTCTCCCAGCCGTATAACAGGATTTTAAAACTGTAATTACTATTATAGAAAAATAGTAAAAATAAAAAACAGTAAAACACATTATAATAAAAATAAACTTTCAGTGAAAAACTTCACGTATCAAAACAATATAATAAAAATGAGTTTTCCGAAGAAAACATAAAACATTGCCAACCTGCAACCAAATTATATCGATAATAATAAAAATATTCAAAATGGCGTTATGGATAGGAGTAGTGTAGACGGCTAGACTTTCACTAGGAGAGTACTAAAAACTAGCTTCGAGAACTTAGTTCAAACAAATCAAACTTCGGTCTCTAACTAGGCTACTCAAGCATAATAGAGCGGCGACTTATAAATGCGTGGCCCTAGTTTAAGATAATGCACACCCCTCCTGGGATTACCTGTCACCCAGTTCAACTTATGACGGCGACTTAATGCGAGGCCTAAGCTTAAGGTCAAAATGTACAAAACTCCCGGGATACCTGTCACCCGGTTCAACAACCAATGTATCCATTCCTGATACACTAGCCTTATAGTTAGCGTAAACCCTAGAATATATTACTCTAACCTCACACTTGTCCTTATTCCATAACTCCAAAACAAAGCCGTTATCGATATATTTAAGAGATATTATCGTTATAAACAATAAGAGAACAAAAGAGTAACCATCATATTCCAAAAGAGGAAACTTTCTATTTTAGGAAACTTATATTTTTAGAAACTTTACTAAAAATAGCGTTATATTAAAATAGCGAAAATATTAGTTCATACTAATACAACATTTTTAGTAAACGATATAGATTTATAAAACTAATACTTCCGGCCTTAACGATATTAATTGATAAAGTTCGAACATTTAGGTTTATGAAATTATTGAAATATCATACGAGTATTTATAAAATGATTAAAATGTCAAACAATTTAATACTACTAATCAGGGTGTTTTTAAAATTTATATAAAAAAAATTCCCTAATTATTAATAGTTTCAACAATACGAACATAAATAGGATTTTACGGCAAATGTCAAATTAAATCTTTTAACGACTTTTATTTAATTAAACCAATGAATATATTTATAGTATGTTAAGGGATGATTTAACTCTTAAAGTTTCAGATTTAAATATTTTCAAAATTGCTGGAAAAATAATTTTTTTAGGTAAGACGAAGCATTTTAACGATAAATCGTAATTATGTCCAAAAATCATTACTAATAATTAAAGACTTTAATAAATAGTACAAAAATTACGTAAAATAGCTAAAATATTTTTTTAGACATTCTCTCCAGAAAATAAAATTTTCCAGAATCCTTAAACTCGGTTTTTAAAGGGTTTTCTCGTTAATCGTCTAATCTCGACAATAACGATTAATAAAAATAGTAATTACAAAACGATATACGTATTAATATCCAAAAATTATAATTAAACTTAAAAATCATGATTTTTCAGAATCTACCATTTTTCCAGATTTCCAAAAATTCCAGATTTAATAAATCCCGTCAAAACCGTCTTTAAAACCCGTTTTCACAATTAACGATTCCATTAATAAAACTTATCGTTCCTAACATTTTATTAAGGCACTAAAAATTATGAAATTACATTTTATTATGAAATCATCAGAATCAAATTTTTTTCCAGATTTAATCATAGGACCAAAAATCGAGAATTTAAACGACAAACGCGGTTTTAACGATAAACGATCATTTAAAGTGATTAATTAATTCATCCACTTAAAAATTCCGAAAAATTATGAAAAATTCAGAAAATTCTATTTCATCATAAAGTTTCACCACGTCAAAAATCAGATTAAAATAAAATGTTTAGGTAATAGAACTAAAAATCGGCTTTTAATCGTTTTTGTCCGATAACGGTAATAATTCAATAATCGATATCAAAAATATCAGAAAAATACTAAATTATTGAAAATCATCAAAAACAACATTTTTCCAGAATATAAACATATATTACATGTTTAGGCCGATTAATACGATTTTACAAATTAATATAACAATTTAATCGTTAATCTCGTAAAAGCGATAAAAATATCGAAACATGCAAATTTTCAACTTTTAAATTTTTTTCCAGATTATAAGACATACATATATTGTCAAAAAGAAAATAAAAAAATATACATGCAATTACATAAATAAAATCATGCAATACCGAGTAACAACGACGTTACCTTCAATCCAAATCCGAGTCTACGATAAATTCGTCGGCTTCGGGGTCGACCAAGAATCCTAAATCACATGACATACATGGTACAAAAATACCATGAGAAAACTAAAAGAATCAAGGTAAATAACAATCGAAAATAACATCGATTATTACCTTAACGAAGGGGAAAGAAAGACGATAATTTAGAAGGCGAAAATAGGACGATCAAAGCTCGATTATGGACGAAAATGGCTGCTGAAAATGGGCAGGAACACCAGCCAAAAAGAGGGAGAAAGAAAAGGTTTTTGCTAAAATAAATTGGAAGAATGAATAAAGAGGAAAATGTGAAGAGATATGGAATGAATGGTGACTTAAAAGTTGATGAAAACTAGGTACATTCACCTCAAAAATTTCAGCCAAGAGTGAATGTGAGAGGAGTGTGAAGAGTTTGTATTAATCCACCATAATGACTGAAGAAAGAAATAAATATCTAATGTTTAACATAATAAAATGAAGTGTATAAAAAAAATGTAGTAGGAGTGAGCGAAGGGGGGTCATGGTCCAAAATATGGGAAAATGTCCCAAAATAATTTATAAGTTGATAAAAAGAAAATCGTAAAATTGTTAAAGTTATTTCAAAGTAATTCGAGTAAACCTCGCGTTGGAAAGTAATTATTTACGAAACTTCGTAATAAAATCATTAAAGGCTATATTTTCGTAAATAAAAAAAATATTTCTTAGTTGGAAATATTACATAAATGGGTTTAGACATTTTAGGAAAAAAGGAATAACTTAAATCCGAGCTTAAAAACGTCAATTCAAAGAGAAATAGAATTCCTCACGGAATATTAATTAGTTTACGAAGAAAACCAAATAAATGGATTTAAGAGAGTTAAAATCTTTAACATTACAAATAAATATCATTAAACTTAAAACTAAAAATAAAGCTTGGTAAAATGATGAAATATGAGGCCGAAATGTGATAGAGTTATGATGTCATAACGGAAAGAATAAAAAAGCTAGAAAAATAGCGGGTGTTACAATCATAACGGAACAGATAACAAAATTAGGAAATTTGTGGGTGTTACAATTCTCCCTACTAAAAAAAAGTTTCGTCCTCAAAACTGGAAAAAGACGGAAAGGAAATCGATATTCCAAGTACGACTCCTACGAAATTCGGGTTCCTATTTCCGTCAAACAATACTAAGTCCATTAATATCAGGCACTAGGTGGTCCTACACGGTCTATAACCTCAAAAATTATCTATTGCTACAACCTCCAATATAAAGTCTTACATACTTGTTCAATCATTTAATCAACACGGTAAGAATACACAAATGATTTAGAATCTAGTCTCACCCAACATAACACACCAAAACCCGTGACCGATAAGACTCCTAAATCCAAAGCTCACTAGGTTTGAACTCGAAGTATATTCCGTGGTACGAAACACTAAACAAAATTCACCCATTAATAAGCTCGAAAAAGAAGTCCTCAAAATTAATCACACCAACATGTTTTCAACACATCATTGGGATAAAATTTCTTAAAAGTCCAATAATGTTCTAATCACAAGGCTGCAACCAATAAATTAATATCCAAACGAAGCCACAATCCCGTTGGTCTTAGGGTTCTTAGTTGTAAATTCCATTAAGGTAGTTTGCACTAAAGTATTCCTCAAAACAAGTTTAAATCACTCAACTCAAAAGTTCATAAGTCAAAACCTTATCACACTCCACGATCTAATCCATAAAAACCAAGGTTTAGTCTATCTCAACCAAAATTACTAAAAACATTAACGAGGACATGAAACGGTACTACAACATTCAAGCTAACGATCTGAACGAGATTCTATGACCTTAAATGTCCACGGTACATCCATTAAGTATGCATTAGGTAGGAATCCCAAAATAATATTAATTTACACTTAGCTTGGTAGTAGGTATCCGTCAAATAAAATATAATCTTACCATCCAAAACTGATTCAACTCTAAGTACTCCATATAATCAGGTAAACTATAACCCAAGGTAAACACTTAAGGTACAATCTTAATAACATAATATCAATCCTCAAAAGCTCTTCCCAGGTAAGGAAACAAGTACAACTCACAATCCTCAATCATAGGTAATAAGGGTTACTAATCCTCAAATATCTTTAACTTCCAACAAGGTTTACTAAGACAAGAGTCGGTCTTACCAAAGAATCTCAAAAAGAAAGGTGGTAAAGTAGGAGAATATAACAGAGATTTACCACAAGAATGGGGATGAGAATTTGTAAGAGAAGAATCGAGAAGAAGTTGAGGCTGAAAGAAAAGAATCAATGATCCTAGACTACTAAGGTCTTGAACTAGATGAGAATCTTTGTGCCTCCAGAGTTCACAAAGAAACTCGCCGGATCTCTTCATTTTCTCGTAGAGATATGAGCACACTAGTCTTGGTCGCTCCATCTGGATCCAAAGTGAAGTTGCATCTAAGTCTACTACACCATCATAGAACTTGATGTTGAGAGTGCTAAGTAGGTCTTCTCCCGATATAGAGCAGCATCAAATCCAAGTCTTGTCCACTCATCTTCTTCTTGGGCATATAAAACAAATATTAAATGCTAACCATTGAGTTACAAGAACAGTTAAAACCTAACATTTAAGTCCATACTTTGGTTTCTACCCATCTCTCACTAATCTTTCATTAATGTTCAAATCATTTACTGGTGTTTTTCCTAAAATCAGGTGTAAGCGTCGGGAGCAACGATGCTCTGATACCAACTGTAAACCCCTATAAATTCTAACGCAATACAGTGGCGGAAACACTGTAGATTTAGGATTAAAACACACTGATGTTCTATATTTTACAAAAAGAACGGTCAGTTAATACAAATGCCACTTTTCACAAAAGGGCTAAAAATAAAAATTCTCCAAATGGGTTAAACAATCCAAAAATTAATATAAATGAAGTAGAGTAGGATCCATGCCACTCGCTAGCTCACACCCAAAACCCAGCAGCAAATACCTGTCATGTTATAAACATAACAGCCACAATTCAGTGGGGAGTAACGACAACGTTCTCCCAGCCATATTACATGACATTAAAGCATAATTACTATTATATCAGAATAGTTCAAAATGGAAAACGTTTAAAACGATATAGTAAAATAATTCAAAACGATTTCCAACCTGTAAGTCAATATCAACCAATAATAATAACGGGGTTATGGATATAAATCAGTGCAACAGAATAGACTTTCACTAGGAGAATACTAAAAACTAGCTTTGAGAACTTAGTTCAAACAAATCAAACTTCGATCTCTAACTAGGCTACTCAAACATGCATAATAGGACGGCGACTTATCAATGCGAGGTCCTAGCTTAAGTAAATATGCACACCCCTCCTGGAACACCAAGTGTGCCCAGTTCAACCCGACGGCGTCTTACATGCGAGGTACGAGCTTAAGGTCAAAATGAACATACACTCCTGGACAAGAACTTGCCCAGTTCAACAACCAATGCATCCCGCTCGGATACACTAGCCTTATAGCTAGCTGATGGCAAAACGTATACTCTAGACTGTATTACTCTACCCGTACACTTCTCTTATTCCATAACTCCAAAACAAAGCCATTATCGAAATTTAATAGAAATATAGCTCGTTTTTCAAAAGAGAAAACTTTATAGATATAGAAATATAACTTTCCAAAAGTAGGTATTATAATAAATAGAAATCGATCAAAATAGGAGTTATATAAAACAGTTAATATTTGGCCTCGAGACGTGAACATTATATTTATTATATAAATGTATAATTCATGATTAGAAGTCAACTAAAGTCAAAATTATAATTATTTTCAAAAAGATTGAAGTTTAAGTAATTAAAAGTATTTAAATAACAAATTGACAGATTTTCCAGAACTGCATTGTCTTACTATAAAATTCTTAATTAAATAATTAAAAATTAAAACAACGTAAGACCAGTGGGGTTGAAAGCTTTAGAAACTTAGTTACAACTTTTATTTCCTGAGAAAATCCAAATTCTGAATAAAACATGGTTTTTTGTTCATATATTTACAAACTGTCAGAACTAGACTCCTGTTTGTATTTATTTAATAAAACACGTTAAAAATTATTTTAAAGAAAATCCAATTGGAAAAATTATCTAGACTCTTCATAGTTTATGTAAGTAAATTACAAAAATTAAATAAAAAGTTTAGTATATGTTTCAATTTAAATCTTATCACAACTGACAGAATCGCGGATTAGTTTGACACCTGTTCATAAACAATTTATTGTAACCAAACCACTTGGAATTAGTTTACGAAATTAAACAGACATAAATTAGACTTAAAATAAAGAGTTGTCTCTTTTCAAAGTTTTCGGAAATAAGGTCTTTAAAATAGAATGTTAATTCGTACAAAACACAAACAGATCTGAAACATGCTGTAACTTCATTAAAAACAATAAAACTTTCAATTTGACACTTTATACCAAAAATCACGAAAATTGTTAGATAAATTATTATTATGCGTATGTTTTAGTCTAGGCCTTATAATACTTTTTAATAATAAAAGAACGATTTATTCGTAAATCTCGTAAAAACGATTAAAAATAACGAAACCTGTGAAAATTTACGGTTTTAAAGTTTTTTGTTATTAAAAACGAGACATACATATATTGTCTAACAAAAATCTAATTTATATACATGCAACTACAACAATAATATCACATAATACCGAGTAACGTGTCAATGTTACCATAATCGAGATCCGAATCAATTAAATAATCATCTTCGTCGGATCTAGCATGATAGGCTACGAAATAATTAAACATATGGTATTAAAACCACATTATAAGAGAATAGAAAGGAGAAAACAAGATGAAGAACGAATAAAAGTAATTAAATTACCCTCGAGATCGGAAAGAATTGGAGACGAATTAGGATCGGATTGATGAACAAAAAGAGAAAGTTTAACGTGAAATAAGAGAAAAGGAGACTTGTGTTGTGAACAAAAGAGAATAGAATGAATGAGAATATAAAGAGAAATTAGAAAGCTAAAAGATAAGAATAATCAAGTCACAAGGACTCTTAACTCAACTAGGAGAAGAGATGGTTGAGATGGAAACAACAAGCATAAGTTTTTGATTAAAATAAATACGAGGATAAGAATTAAAATAAATAGGATAAAAATAATATGTAGTGTTGATTTAAAGTGTCCGAAAATATTTCTCAAGTCGATAAAAGAAGGTTCGTAAAATAATATAAGCGTTTACGAAGAAATCGAATTAAAACGCGTTAGAAAATAATTATTTATGAAATCGCGTAGTAAAATAATTAAACAACCATTTTTCGAAAATAAAATATTTTTGAGCTAGAAACCATTAAAAATATAATCGAGCATTTTTAGGAACATAAATAGTTCAAACTTGATTTTAAAACTATTGTTCGTAGAAAATATGATTTCTCAAAAATAATTAAACATACTTGCGATAAAAGAATTAAATGGGTTTTAGAATAAAAATAGAATAATTAAAATCCTTTTACGAAAATAAATAATTTTAGGTTCGATAATGAAAGAGACTTGAAAATGGGAAAAATGTAATTGACGAAATATTACAGAGTCACGATATAATCATAATGGAACAGATAACAAAATTAGGAAATTTGCGGGTGTTACACAATTAGACCAAAAAGATGGATGTGTTTACGAAATGGTGAAGATTGACAAATCACCGCTATTTTCCTTCCTCGGGACTCGGTCCTCTAGTAGGCATTTGACGGCAATAAGTCAACCAAGGGATTATTTGGATTTGGGAACGATTTTTGAGATTTTGATTTTCTTTTCGGTTTTCTTTTCCCATTATTTCGATCGAGGTTTTTTTTTCATGACATAACGCCCTTCTTCTTCATTTTTCCTTTTTTCTTTTTGAATAGCTCTTTTTTGGCTAGATAGTTCATTTGAGATCAAGGTAAAGCGTATTCTTGCAAACTTATTTGTGGAAATGGGTGAATGGTAGAAAATAGGCTAGTCGGGTGTGCACCCTTTCCGAACCCATAAAAGGATGGAAATTTGGACTAAAGAAATGGCTTCTCAAGTAAGGTCACCTAAGAGAACGCGGAACGGTAACCAAGGCCTTATCACTCCATGGGTAGTCAAGGTGGTCAAATGCAAATCCTGATATAGACTCCTAGTAGAAAAGATGGACTTATGGTAAAAATCCAATGCAAAAATTGGTTCAAGGTCATTCTACTAGAAACATGTCCAAAAATCAAAAAGGGTCACTAACAAGGGAGTAATAAACACTCGTCCTAAACTCAAAATCAGGTTTTCGAAAGCTTTTCCTAGACACGCTATACACAATGAAAAAGAACACACAAAAATGACAACAACACAAGAAAACAAAACAAAATCACAAATATAGCCAAGAACTCCGAACTCCATTAAGTCAACACAATCCACAACCACCAAGTCCAAAATGTTCACCAAGTGAACCTCCAAATAGCATATATGCCCAAACTCCCATGCATAAGAGAAAGGGTACAAACGAAGGTAGAAAGTATTACCGCGTGGTCTTCATTTCATTTCCGCTACCTTACGTATCCATGCTAAATGGTTGGCGGTGTACCTACAAGAAGAGAATGCTAGGCAATACAAGGGGCACAAAAACAAAAATAAAAGAGAAAAGAAAACTAAAATGAATTTTTTTTGGGTTTTTTTGGTTTTTAAAGGAAAAATGAAAAAGAAAAGGAAGAAAAGGGATAGTAGATCCCTCCCCCACACTAAAACCGTGCATTGTCTCCAATGCACAAGTAGAGGAAGAATCGAAAAAGAATAAAAAGAGAAAAGAACGAAAAATCTTTTTGAATTTTTATGATTTTTCAAATGTTTTTGGATTTTTGAAGATTTTTCAAATGTTTTTGTATTTTTGATTTTTTTTTTTCAAAATGAAGAAAGTATAAAGAAAAGAAGAAAAATAAGAGAAAATAAAAGGAAAATGAAAAGAAAAAGGAAAAATCGATAAGCTGGGAAAGGGCGTAGGTGTAATCACGTCACCTCGCCCGGATTCCGCACGAATCGGGAAAAATAAAAGAAAAAGAAGTTTTTTGGGTTTTTCAAAATGGTCTTGATACGATCAAATCACCTAAGACCAGGAGCAACAATCAGGTCCTTCTTCTCTAAGGCACCTGCAAATAAAACCTCACGTTTGTAATGACCCAAGTAGGATCACGTGAGGGGCTGACATCTCTCCAAACCAACCAAAATATTATCACAAATTAATCAACAACCATAATTATCAAATGCCAAAAATTGGCGCTGCAAGACTGATAAAGATTACTGAAACTAGAGAACAGATTACCGACGACTAACGACTGACATCTAACATCTCCACACTAACAATGACGACACTCGACCACTCACATCGGACCTGGGGAACGAGGTGGTGGGTAGTAAGACCCTGGCGGAGGCGCACCGAAAATTTGATTAAAGAGGTTCTGTTGCTATTGCAGCATCCTTTGGTTCTCCTCCGCCGCCATCCTCACTGCTTCGGCGTCCCTAGCAGCGTCCCTAGCCATCTCAAAGCTACTCCAGGCAAACTCATAGCCTTCCCTAGAGTACGTGTAAGAACCATGCGCATTATCGCGCGCATCCCGGGCTACATTATAGGCATCCTGGGCCAAGTTCAAAGAGGTGGTCGAGTTCTCCCAAGTCTGACGTGTACGGTCATAAACTTCCCCCCACTGGTTATAAAAGTCCTTCGATCCGAAGAACAAGGAGTGTCGTGGAGGACTCATCTTGACGTCCTCCTGAAAACCGGGGGTAGATTGGGTAAACGTGGAGTGTCTGTGCGGTGTAAAGTCGGGTGTGAAAAACTGGAAGGTTGAGGGTTCGGTCTGACGGGAGGAAGAGGGTCCGTGTGATGATGACGGTAAAGTCCTATGACCCTCATCCCGAGAGGTTTCAACCTCCGGTTCCTCCTCCGACACATCTACGACCTCAACATCTTCGTCGCCATAATCTAAAGGTCCATCGGGGTATTGAACCATATAGAACTTACCTCGGGTGTTATCCCGAATGTTCTCCCCAGACCTCTTCGGCATGCCGAAGTTCTCTTCAATATCTAGCCTGACCCATTCGTGGTTAGGCATTGCAATAGCTCTCATTTCAGTAATCTTATACAAGAACAAACTGTCATAATCCCCTTTCTGGGGCCACACAAGGAAAGGACAATAAACTTCATCTATAAAAAGTCCCGCTCCGACAACTGGTGCTAAATCACTAAAATCAATGTCCAAGGCTCTAGCTATCATTGTTACAATACCGCCACAAGAGATTTTCTTGCGGCTGCCCCTCGCAACCTGGGCAAAATGAGTAGCTAAGGCCTCGGACATATCAATAGACGGGCCTCTATTCAAAACTGCATCCTCCAATAACTGTACAGCTGTGGCACTACAGTTATGGTGCGTATCATAGCTTGTCAAGAATGAGTTGGCTGTGATACGTGCCAAATATCGAAGGATGGGGTTCCGAATAGAGAAAGAACGCATCTTCCCTCCCTTGAAAGTCCTCTGGCGGGCTATTTTAAACCAGAATAGATCTCGGCCGAATTTATCGTCCCGAGTCTGTCACGCCCTAGGCCTTCCAAGGACCGAAGAAGGTAAACCAAGTAATGCACCAAAGTCCCTCAAGTTGAGGACGTACAAAGTTTCTTGCAACTGAAACGAGACAGTGGCATTATCGTCACCACTTAGCTCGAAAGTTGCGAAAAACTCGCACGTCAACTTCTGAAAAGTTTCCTCCTCGGAGGCATAAAACCTGCTAAGACCAAGGCTTTCGCACATTGCTCGAACCTGCGTGTCTATACCCATACGCTCAAGTACATCTCGAGCCGCCCAACGAGTAGGCTCGAGACGATGGACCCAAAATTTTTTACATTTATCAACATGAGCTTTTTTAGCGAAATATAAACCAGATTCAACATGACAGAAATTACGGCGAATTTTCGAGTAACGTATCTCAAGCGGAACAGGTTGTTCGCGCGGTGTTGGTCTTTGTGTCTGAACCGGCATCGGCACAGATTCATCCCGAGCCTCGGCCGTCTCCTCCGACCTAGCATTGAAGAAATCCGTTTCCTCGCCATTTGCTTCACCCTTCTCATTCTTGATGCTTGAATTTGACAAATAAAGTGTTGCCGGTCTCGGTTTGGGGTTTGTCGGAATCAGAACAATTTCTCGAAACAAACTCCAAGAAGATGTTAGGAATGTGATTAGGATGAGAAATATATAATTTAATTTGATTTTGGTGAAGGAATGGAGGGATTAGAGGTGGTTTAAGGTGGAGGATTTGAGGTTTGTTTGGGGTTTTTGGGGTTTGGTTGAGGAGAGAGAGAGGAAAAGATGTAATGAAGATGGGTAAGGGAGGTTTGTTGGGTATAAGCTGCCGCGGGGTGTTTTTTTCGCCCTGTGGTCACCCACCGGGTGAAATTTCACCCGACGGTGTTCGGGTCGAGATTCGGCATTTCCGCGCCTTTTCACCACCGGGCGAAATTTCGCCCGGTCGGATATCCGTCAATTTCCAAGTCGCAAAATTTTTACCGCAGGGCAAAATTTCGCCCGGTGAGATTTCACCGGGTGAAATTTTGCCTGACGGATTTTCCGTCAATTCCTTTAGTTTCGAGCAAAGTCGCCACCGGGTGAAATTTCACCCGGTAAAATAGTCCAATTCGAAACGGGACATTGCTACGAAAAATCTCTATGACTTGGCCCAAACCATTCTTAGCTCTTCAAAAACATAACTTATCTTCTCAATCTTCAATCGTTCATAATCGTTTATAGCACGACCCCAAAAATTCCGAAAGAAATCTTCATGATTCCTGCAGATACCGAAGTGAGGAAGCTCCAAAAAGAAAAATTCAAAAGCTATTGTCCAAAGAAAATAAAAAGAGATGGGAATATACAAATATTTACAAGGTGGTTATTATGGACAGCACCAAACCGAATTGAATAGTTTTAATTTAATTGGGGTTGCTTGAAAAGCAACGCGGAGGGTCTTGGTCATTCACTTTGAATTCCACATTACCGATCTTGAGCTTTTCTCTAAACTCCAGCATATTCATAAGTTGTGCTACCTCGGGAAGCATTGCAAATTCTTCGGGAATATCTTCGTCGGAGGTAGAACCAAGTATGAATAAGGCACCGTCGTCTTCTTCATCATCGTAGTCAAGATCTTCGGTAGAAGGTTCTTCATTTGATGGGAACTCCACCATTTGGTTCCAAAACTCCGTATTAGGAGGATCTTCGGGAAGGAATGCGGGAAGCACAAATTGGACCATTTCATTAACGACATTGAAAGATAAATGTCCTCGCTTTACATCGATAATTACCCCACCGGTAGCTAGGAAAGGCCGTCCCAAGAGGATGGGATTTCGCTCCTTAATTGGCATGACTAAAATGACGAAGTCGGTGGGGATATATAAATTCCCCACATTAACCATGAGATTACGAGCCAATCCGTAGGGTTCTTTAGTGGTTCCATCGGCTATTGCACATTCACGGGAAAATAGTCCAAGTCTTTAATATAAATAGTGCGAGCAATGGCTAAGGGCATCAAACTAATGTCGGCTCCAAGGTCGCACAAAGCCCGGTCTATTAAGACATGGTCGATGGAGCATGGAATGGCAAAGCTACCCAGATCTCCTAGTTTGATGGTAATTGTGACTCTAGGGTTGGACTTTGGAGATATGTGAGCTTTTTCCTTCTCGGCGGGTTTCAAAATGATGTCTCGGATGTAATCGGACGGGGTAGGCATGGATGCGCTTGTATCAATATTCTCGATAAGGTCGGTAAATGTTATCATGCCCAAGGCTTGGTTGTTGAATGAGCTTTGTGGCATGTCATTCAAGGGTGGTACCTCAATTTTAGAGATTAAGTTCGTGTCCTCTATTGGAATTTGTTCAATAACGTACGCAATGTCTCCTACAACGTACTTTGATGGATCTTTTCTTGGTCTTTCGGTTATGTCCTTAACCACTTTCTCACCGTTTTCATTGATTGAGGGATGAGATGTATTTTGTGGGTCAAAGGGTTTCACCGGTTCCTTTTTGCTCATTACCTTAATGGCATTCACGGATGCATTATTGAAAGAATCGGTTGGCTCTTGAGAAGATTGGGCTTGCGAGGCCGAACGTGCCTCTAAAGCTTCAAGTCTAGCTCGATTTGACGCATTTTCTTTCAGTAGAAAATTGATGGTTTGTTGAATGTCATAAAAGGGTTGAGAATTACCTTGAAAGTTCCTTGGAGGACCTTGATTGAATGGATGATTGTTTCCAAAGGAAGGACCTTGATTGAATGGAGGATGGGTTCCAAAGGGAGGAACATAGTTTGGTCTAGGCGGTCCTTGAGGATAGTAATAGCCTTGATTAAATTGATTTTTGTGAGGAGGTCTCGGTTGATAATAGAAGCCATGTGAATTAGGATAAACCCTTTTATTGGGGGCTCTTGGAAAAGGATATGATCCTTGAGTAGGCATGGAATAAAATCCGGTCCCCAAGTTAGGATTGTTCGTTTGAGATTTTTCGTGGGTTCTTTGAGTGTTGGCTTGAAAAGCACTCTCCTTTCTCATACACAATTCGGAATCGTGGTCATATCTCCCGCAATGATCACATGGAATTTCAATACAATACAATTTAGGTGGCGAAATGGACGATCGTCTCGGTGGACTTACCCTTCTTGGTGGAGATGATCTTTGTGGAGATGTTCTAGTCTTAGGTGGAGAATTGGCTCTAGCAACATACTCTTCGAATTGCCTAACCAACTCCTCAACTCTAGCTTCAAGTTCGGTTCTCCTCTCGGTTGACGATGTCGAATCACCACTTAGCTCCTCATGTTGATCATTTTCGGAGTATTCATCATTCTTGGCTATCCTTTCAATGAGTTTTCTGGATTCAATTTCATTTAGCAAAAAGAAATCACCTTTTGTCGCCGCATAAACATTATCTTTGGCGTTGTCCAATAACGAGTGGAAGAATATATGAAGTAAAAGCCAACTAGGGATGCCGTGGTGCGGACATTTCCTTTGCAACGTTTGGAATCGGTCTCAGGCTTTACTTATGCTCTCATTTTCTTGTTGTTGGAATGTTTGAATTTCTCCTTGGAATTTGTTGGTCTTGGATGGTGGGTAGTATTTTTCGAGGAATGCGTTGCTCAAGTGTTCCCAAGTGCGAAAAGTATTGTTGGGGAAACTCTTAATCCATCTCCTTGCTCCATCACGCAAGGTGCGAGGAAAGAGAATCCGACGTAGTTGGCACTCGGTGACTCCTTCAAGCTTGACACCAATAAGACTTTCCTTGAAAAGACAAACATGCTCTATCACATCTTCATCCGGCAAACCTCGGAAAGTTTGTTGTTGAATTAAATGGATGAAGGAAGGTTTAAGCTCGAAACTCTCCGGGATGGCTCCAATGAAGATGGGTGAAGAAATCTCTTCAATAGATGGTTGAGAATGGGACCCAAGTGTAGCCATACTTGAATCCTTGGAAGTTGTTTTGAGGATGGAGTGTTGAGAAATGATGAAATTGGTGGAGGATTACACTATCGAGTTGTTGCTTCGGTCACAATGTTTCCAAGCGACTTGCTCTCCAAATGGGGATCAAGCAACCTAAATCAAGGGTAAACCTAGCAAAAACTCAACAAACAATGAGTCCTCCTAGCACCTAATGACACTAGGGTAGGAGGAAAGAAAAACAATTATCCAATCACAATAGAAAAAAGACTTAATCAATTAACTAATCACCGTCTCCCCGGCAACGGCGCCATTTTGATGCGCGGGCATCGCGACCCGTACAATCAAACAATATTTTTAACTCCGACTAACCTAACTAGTGTAGTAGTGGTAGGTCGGGATCGATCCACAGGAAGAGGGGTTAAGCCGTATTGGTCAAGTCTAGAGTTCAATCGTGATCGGGACTGAGATGGGGGTTTTGGGTCTAGAGAGGGGTCGAACTAATGCTAGCGAACTACACTACCGAAGCTAGGGACAATAATAGGAAAGGTGTTGGGGAGAGTCGGGATTCGGAAATGGGGTCTTAAAAGTCTCGAGATCGAGTTTTAGTTACAACGTCGAAAAGGGAGAGTGCCACCTTTCGGTTTCTTCATCCAACCTACCTAAACCCGCTTTCGCGACGAAAGGGTAAGTCTCAAATGAAAGTAATTTCTACCCCAAGTTTCCCCATATTGGTAGAGGCGAGTCAAGGTTGGCCTAGTCGCGATTCTAGGTCAACAAAGACACAAAAACCTTAAAATTGATTATCAACAAGTAAACAACCCACCAACATCCCTTGAATCAAGTAATCCAAATCCTCCTCCCTAATTCCCCAACAAGAAAATCTACTCACTAGTCATGGTGATAATCAACAATACACTAACTAAAGATAATTTAACTAAAGCATGCATAAAAACTACACTAACAATTATACTAAGAGGGAAACTAAGAAAGGAGAGAAAAACATAAGCTAACTAATGGAGAGAAGGGAGAGGAGAGAATTTACCAACTATGGAGAAATCTAAGGTGAAAGATGAAGATTAATAATAAAGATTGAATCTTGGGAGAAATCTACAAGAATTTGTCACTAATCCATGCATAAATCTTCAATATGTGCAATATAAATCTTCAAGAAATAATACAAGAGTTTTGTCACATAAACCCTTGCAAAACCCTTGAATCTTCAATAATCTTCAACAAAGATGGATACTTGTCTACTAATTACACTAATACTAAGTAGATCTACTAATTGTTTAGAGAATCTTCTAGGAAACTCATTACAAACTACTACTACTACTATGGAGATCTCCTACCCTAAGCTAAGGAGGCACAATTTAGGACATACTACTTCCTCCTTCCTTGGCTCAAAACCCTAGGATAAGTATATATATAGAGTTCCTTAATGGGTCACACAAGTTTAAGGCCCATAATCCAATTCTTCTTCTTTAAGCTAGACCTTCACCATTTGCATCTTCATGGGGCAAAACTTCACCCTGCGGTTGACGACATTAGCACCACCTGGTGAAATTTCACCCGGTGAGATTTTCTTCTCGAATCGCCATTTTTGACGTTTTTCTCCATCGGGCGAAATTTCACCCGGTGGGCTAAATTTCGCCCGGTCGTTTACCCCGGTCAACTCATAGGGTGAAATTTCACCCTATGAACTCTTTGTCCAAAATGGCCATCTGGGGAGGGACACCATCGGGCGAAATTTCGCCTGGTCAAATTCTCATCGGGTGACATTTCGCCCTGTGACTTCAGAGGGCCATAACTCTCTCGTTCGAACTCCGTTTGGGGCGTGTGATATGTCTTTGGAAAGCTAAGAAGATAAGCTTTCACCTCCAACTAGAATCGCTTCGATCCGAGGTCTAGAACTCTAGATATATCCATTTGAAGTTCGACCTCTCCGGTGAAGATGCCCAATGGACTTATAGTTTTTCCTTCTCGCACAAGGTTTCACCTCTTGGGTTTGGACTTTGGATTTTAAGTTGTGTGCTTTGATATTCGGAGGTTTTCCCTCTCTCTCATGCTCATAGAAGCTCGGAGACAGAAAACTACCAAAAACACGTAAAATGCAAAAGAGAGACTCTAATGCGAGAATTACTCAAAATACGGCGATAATCGTACTTTATTCTCACAAAACAGAGGAAAAACGGGTCCAAATGGGAGGAAAAACGGTCCAAATTTGGCACACAACAACTCCTAGAAAGGGTGCCACCTCCGTCGTGGCTAGTAAAGGGATTAAACGGACTTGAGATGGTTGACGTAGTTAAACGTGTTCGGATCCGAGTTTTATTACTATTATATATAAATGCGGTATTAATTGCTAATGACGAAATTAAAATGTTAGTAACGAAATAAAAAGTTAGTGTTAATGTTAGTATACTAATATAATTATAATATAAAGTAAAAGACGTATATATAAAAAACGAGATAGTAAAGATTGAGACAGGGTTTATGACACCCTCAACATACATGCTTAGAATGGCCTCGGCAATGGACTCGTAATAGCGACGGGAACGCGGGAGTATCCAGGATGTATGTAAAGTTATGGTGTGTGTGTGTGTGGATGGTTTTGTTGGTTTTTTTCGAGGGACAATGACTCGGGTTTTGGCTTAGTGTTGCTTAGGGTTGTAATGTGGAGAGGAGTGTAGAATTTAGGTTGAAATGTAGGGTTTTTGATGCATGAGAAATTGGCCAAATGAAGAGCACAAGGAGGGGTATTTATAGAGTTTACCCCTCGACCTAGGGTCACTCGATCGAGTGCCCTGCAAAACAGGTCTGTTGCGTTTTTGTGGCTCCACTCGATCGAGTGAGGTCAATCCACTCGATCGAGTGGATAGGGTTGGCGAGCCTTTTTAGGAAATGGTTGACTTTTTTGATTTTTTGAAAATTGTGTTTGGGCGCAAGTTTCTAGAAGCGAACCTGGTAGCCCTTGAGGACGAATTCGTCTTTGACCGGGTTTTGACCCGGTCGCCAAAAGACGGTTTTTATTTTTGGTGTCAGTTTTGGCCCAAATTAGTCTCATTTTACTCGGAACGACCCACTGATCCTGAATTTGAGGTTGGTTTTGAGAGATTTGTACTCCGCTAAAAGTCCATGTCGGATATTATTGATTCCGAGCCCATATTCGAGTATACTAAGTCACGTTTGCGTCCGATCATCATCGGGTATTTTGTCGGGAACTGCTATAGACACTAGCAGGCAAAATGCGGGTGTCTATAGAGCCCCCACTCTGACTGAGGCTTGGACAAAGCGAAAGTCAGACTAGCTACCAGGCCAATCGCAGATTACGACCAGACAGCCTTCCGGTCGGGTCGTTTATAGTCCAGTAGACTTGCGAGAAGTGCTCGCCAGCCATAAGCAGAGGGTCATACCTGTCCTGATGATGGTAGCTCCGTGGGGAGTCGAATTTGCTTTTGAAGTCCTAGGTGTACTGATAAGTGTAGTTTGTAGTGCCTATTTTGTTGTGCTTTGGTCCCGTTTTCCTTGTGGAAATGCTCTTTGGAGCGGTTTCTGGGCTACTCATGCTTCTTCTAGTTTGTTTTAGGTTCCCAAGACCATTCATGGAGAATTGGAACGATTCCGACTCGTTTCATACACTTTTGGAGCCAACGAAGAGAAGGAACGCTCACTCGGTGCCTTGGATTCGATCCCGAGACCTTAGGACCCATTCCCAAGCCCCTTAGACTCGATCCCGAGCCCCGAGTATCGATGAGAAACCCATGAGAAGCAAGGAGAGACCTGAAAGATCATATTGGAGGCCTACAAGACCCATCCCCGTCGGGAAGGACCTCATCCCGTCCGGGACGAGGTGCACAAATACAACTGCGCCTGTTTTGGGTCCGTCTCAGTCAGGACCACTCCATCCCGGACGGGACCATCTTGTCCCGGACGGGATGGCCCAGCTGCAGCCCGCTTTTGCTTCCTTCCTTCTCCTTTCCTCTTGTAACCTTATATATACCCCCCCTCTTGTAGTTTTATGTTATGTTAGACATTACCCACTAAACCCTAGCATACTTTAGATTAGATTAGCCTATATTAGTGTAGATTAGTCTTTAGTTAATCGTTAATCTTAGTTTAATCCTTGTATTAAGGGAATTCTTCAAGATTCAACCGAGATTGACAACCTTGGGAGATTGTTTTGGGTTTTTCTCATTAATGCAAGTTTCAATCTTTTCCCCTTACTAGTTGGTATTATTTCTCTTCTTTTTTTACTCTTATCTTTGTTTATTCATTCAAGTTTTAATCTTTGTTCATTGTATTGTTCATTGTTCATAGTTTTCACTAGTTTCATTATGTATGTTTTGTTGTTTGTGTTGATTTCTCTTGTTTATGTTAATGTTTGTTTAGATACGTGTGAGTAGACTTTTTGTGGGGTTGGTAGGGTGATTAAGTGTTGATTATGGATGATTAGGGTTTGATTGAGGGTAAAGGTGGATCCTTTTGTTACTAGTCACATGCTGAGCACTCCATGTGTTTGTTGAATTGCTTGTTTGAGTAGAATTGGCCATTCCTCTCATGCTAGTCTTCTTCTTCTCATTTTGTGGTCAACTTGTGATTGAATTCTTGTGTTTTCGGGTTTAGTCTTTGACACGAGAGTGCGGACTTTGGTTTTGACGCGAGAGCGCGGACTGACCTTGCATAAGTATTCGGGTTTTGTCTTTGACACGGGAGTGCGGACATAGGCCTTGACGCGAGAGTGCGGACCATCCTTAGTAACTAGGTGAACCTTGCGCCATCGATCTCCTAACTATCCTACTACACTTATGAACCCGACCTAACCCTATTCTTTCCTTATTCTTTGTCCTTAGCTTAGTCCTAGTCATAGTTTATTCCCTTCCTATTGTCCTAGATTAGCTTAGTCTCGAGATCTAGTCTTGTATTTGGGGTAGACCTTAGTCTAGACATCTCTTTACCGTCCCCGTGGACTCGACCCGACTTGCCCTATCTACGTGTTAGGAATAGTTGGTTTTTATTTGTTGGCAGGGATCCACGGCAAATCCCTACCATCAATTTGGCGACGTTGCCGGGGACGGTGCTAGTTTAGACTTTGTTTGCCTATTTAATTGACTTTGTCTTTTGTTTTTGTGTTTTTCTTTTTGTTCTTTTGCTTCTTGTGTGTGCGAAGTTTATTTCCTTCTTGTCTAGTGCCCAAAAAGCACTAAACTTCTCACGTTTGCTCCTAGTCTACAGTTTGCGCCTAGAGGTGGTGACCATCTTCTTCTTTACAACTTAGAGCCGCTTTAACGGACGGTTGCTAGATTGAGAGGTCCTCAACCGGGTACGAGCCACGATTTTCGAGTATAGCATGAGGTTCGATCTAAACTCCCCACCCATAGAAGCCACAACAAGCTACTCCTCTTCCTCCATGAATCGGGACTATGCCATGATGTCTCCGAACTACCACCAAGTTTCATTTGGTAATCAAGAAACCCGTGGGTATGAGCTTCAAGGATATGGAAGCCAATTTCCCCAAAACCCACCGTATCACCAATCACCTCAACCTCATTACCCACAATATGATGCCCCTCCACTTTGGCATCATCAAGGTTTACAAGTAGAACTTCAAAACCCCAATGACCACCAAATGCCCAACTTGGAGTTATATCAATCATTTCTTCAATTTCAAAGGAGCCAACAAGCAATGACCATTCAAATGCAGGAATTCGTGGCCCAATATCGAAGGGAAACCGAGGCGATGAATGCTCGATTAAATGCGTTATCGGTTAAAACCGTTATGTTTTTATCCCGAACATCGCACCTGGATGAAGGATGCTCACTTGAGCAAAGGGAGCAACCTAATCACGAAGCCGCCGATGAAGGTCCTTTTGGTAGCGAAATTTCCTTTGAAGAACCTCAATCGTCTACCCTAGAAGAGGCGAAAGAGGAGATAATCCTTGATGGAGGAGTTTTTGGTGAAGAATTGGGTGAGGATAGTGGGAATTTGAAGAGTTTCATTGCTGAAAACACCGATATAATAGAGGAAAGTCAAGAGTCTACCCCCTCTATACTTGTTGAACCTTCAATCCCCTCTTGCTCTCCTCTTGAGCTTCATGCCGCTTCTTATGAGCCTATTGTTGAGGATGTTGAACTTTGGGATGAGTTAAGTGAGGTGATAAGTGTTGTGAAGTCATGGGACATGAATGAAGAAATCAAGTCGCCCATATGTGATAATCCAATAAAATGTTGTGAACCCCTTGTGTGTAATTTGGATCTTGGTTTAGAAGAGGTTGAAACCGCTTGTATGAGTTTCAAATCTCTTCTTATTGATGATGTGGGGAAGAACGATGTTTTAGGATTGGAAGATAATGGGACGGAACTTGTTGATGACTTGGGTTTGCTTGATGATAAGAAGAGGGTTAAGCTCCCTTTCGACACTTGTGCTAGAATTTTGAGCTTTGGTTGTGCTAGGAGACGATGCTTAGGGAGGAAGAGATCGGTAAGGCTTGTAGGATGGATAGACCCCGGAGACAACATGCAAGATTACGTTGGGTCGTTGGATTACTACTTCTTGCCTCCACCTTGGAGGCCGTGGAGGATAGCTTGGCTTGGGCACTCTTTGGGCCTTCATTACGATGTTGGTAGTGCGTTTGACTTGCTCCTACAAGCCCTTGAGGACTATGGTTGAAGAATGAGAGTCCACTATCCTCAGTTTGACGGAGTCCCTAAAGAATCGTCATGTTGTATATTCTTCTTTCTTCTTCATTAGAGTTCTTGTGTTTGTAATTGTGTTATTTATAATTTTGTTTCTAGAATTCGTTTGTTTTGTGGGATCCTTGTAATCTAGGAATTTTTGATAAGCGATGTGAGGGAGAGATTTTGATGGATGTTTTGAGCTTGTTTGATAGGTGTGAAGGGAAGATGAATGCTAGAGAGGAGTGGTCATTGTTAGAGCTTGGATTGTGAGCAAGGGAATCGGTTTTTGAAGCTTTGGATAAGCTTTTGGGGTTATGGAAGGCTAGAAGAACCCTCCCGGCCGAGAAGAGAGCATCCCGACCCGGAAGGATGAACCATCCCGACCGGGAAGGAGCCATCCCGATCGGGATGAGGGTGCCAAAAATCGAGCTTTCTGATTGAGCCATCCCGACCGGGACGGGTGTGTCATCCCGACCGGGACCATCCATCCCGACCGGGATGGTCCCCTGCTCCTCCTTTTTGCCTCTTTTTCGACGTTTGATCCCACCCAACCTCCCGGCTCACCCTTGCCTCTATTATCCCACCCTTACACTTCAGTCATGAACCTTTGCACCAAGTTTCACATCAAATCCCACCTCCTTATACCTTTGTACTTCAACCATGCGGCCCTATTGAGAAGGAAGAGGAATAGCAATGACAAAGACAAGCTACGTGCCGATACCGACCTATGAGACGATGGAGCGAGTGAGTCGCTAACCGCATGGTACGGCGACTATCCTTTCTTTTCCGTCTTTTATTGCTTGTCTTCTTTTGTTAGTTCCCCTTCCCCTTATCATTTGTGTCATGGTGGCCCTCGGGGCCTTGGTAATGGTTGCTCCCGACTCTCGATGACTTGACTACATCGAGAGTCATTTGAAAAATCCAAATTTTACAAGATTTTCACCTTTTTGTAGGGGTTAGTCGGATTTGGGCGGAATCCGGGCTAGGTGACTTGATTACACCTAGTCCTCCCCTCCCGTTTTCCTTTTATTTCTTTCTTTTTATTTCTTCCCCCATCCATATATTTTCTCGTCTCGGCCCATGGTGACTTGACTACACCCCGGCCGGACACATTCTACCCTTTTCTCCGCTTTTCTTTTTGATTTTTAGCTTTATTTTCGTAGTTTCTTTCCTTTTTAGTGTCTCCATACACTACGGTCGAGCATGAGGACATTGCTCGGGTTAAGTGTGGGGGAGCGATATTCTATCGTACTTAGCTTTATTTTTCGTTGTTTCTTTTCGAAAAAATCTTAAAAAGCCATAAAAATTTGGAAATTTTCACAAAAATCAAGAAGATTTTCTTTTGTGTGTTTTTCTCTTTTTGTGTCGTTGTGTCGTACTTTTGTTGTGCTGTGCGTGTTTTGACTCCCTTTCTCCTTGTAGGTCGCTTAATTACCGTTAACTTTGGAGGGCTTTCAGGACATCCGGTAACATATTTTTATCCCTTTTTCCTCTTTATCTCTTGTGGAGTTTGGAGGAGAATTTGTGATGATGTCTGCTCGGGTGGAGCTTTGTAGAGTTTGAGGTTGATTTGGTGGCTTGTTTGGAAGTTCGGGGTGGTGTTTATTCTCTTTGTGTGTTTGTTTTGTATTGTTTTGTCATCTTTGTCTCATTTTCGTCGTGTCTTCGTCTTGTGATGTGTAGTTGTGTCTAGCGTGTAAAAAGGTTTTCGAAAACCTGGTTTTGAGACTAGTGTGGAAGTGTTTACTTTCCCTTCCTAGTGATGTAAATCGAGTCATGGACTTTAGTCTAGTAGAATGACCCTAAATCAATAGTTTCGTTGGTCCTTTACCTTGAGTCCACCTAGTCTACTAGAGATTTCCTACGGGATTTGCATTTTGACCATTATGACCACCCACGGTGTGAAAAGGCCTTGGTAGCCGAGTCCCGTCTCTTAGGTGATCGTGTTAGAGATTGCTTAACTAGTCCAAGTTTCTCCCCTTTTTGTGGGTTTGAAGGGAAGGACGCTCCCCGACTCACCCATTTCCCTACCTTCTACACATTTCCGCAAAATAAAGTTGCAATATGTTGAAATCTCTCTTTCTTAGTTGCAAAAAGAAATGCCTACACCCATATCAAGCCAAAAGGGCAAAGAAAAGAAAAAAAGAAAGAAAAAGAAAGAAAGAAAAGAAAGAAGAAAAACAAAAGGTACAACAAAAGAAAAAAAAACAAAATACAAAAGAAGAAAAAGAAGTGGCATAGCAACTCAAAAGCCAAATGCGAAAGAAAAGAATGCCAAAAGAAAACCGTCTCACAAAAAGAACCCTCACCCCCAAAAATAAGCCTTTTTCCGATTGTTACCATGAAGAGCCTACCAAAGGACCGAGTCCCTAGGAAGGAAGATAGCGGTAATGGTCGGTCTTCCCTCATTTTGCAATCATATCCACCTTTTTACTTGGACTAGTTGGGCGATTTTGAGCATGGGACGACCCTCTTGGCTCATCGCTAAAGGGGGCGGGGTCTCACTTACCTACAGTGTCGACTAACACCGTGGTTTATTCTTTTTCCATCTCGCTGATCGTCCTGTAGTACGTTCTTAGAAGGTTAGGAGGAACCTAGGTAAGTTACCAACGTTTTTATTGCTTTGTTGTCATACTATTAGAGTTTTGTCCATATCGATTTGTGTTATTAGCTTAGGAACGTTGTCACTTACCTTGAGTCCTAAACCGGTGCTTCTTTCACCGCTTTTTAGAGGGAAGCGGTATTTGTTTCTTCTTGGGTGCAACCGATTGCTTGTTTGTTTGTATGTTTGTTTGTTTGTGTGTTTTTGTGTCCGGTTGTGTCCGGTTGCATCCAAAGTTTTGTCGCAAGACCCCACTAGCCTTGCGGAGAGCACTTGTCCTCTAAGTGTTCTCGCGTGAGTTGAAAGGGCGTAGGGTGCGCTGATACCCGCTCGGCTAGTAGTGTAGTTTCTTTAGTTAGTTTGTGCTTACTCGAGGGCGAGTAAAGGTTAAGTGTGGGGGAGTTGATAAGTGTAGTTTGTAGTGCCTATTTTGTTGTGCTTTGGTCCCGTTTTCCTTGTGGAAATGCTCTTTGGAGCGGTTTCTATGCTACTCATGCTTCTTCTAGTTTGTTTTAGGTTCCCAAGACCATTCGTGGAGAATTGGAACGATTCCGACTCGTTTCATACACTTTTGGAGCCAACGAAGAGAAGGAACGATCACTCGGTGCCTTGGATTCGATCCCGAGACCTTGGGACCCATTCCTGAGCCCCTTAGACTCGATCCCGAGCCCCGAGTATCAATGAGAAACCCATGAGAAGCAAGGAGACACCTTAAAGATCATATTGGAGGCCTACAAGACCCATCCCCGTCGGGAAGGACCTCATCCCGTCTGGGATGAGGTGCACAAATACAACTACGCCTGTTTTGGGTCCGTCCCGGTCGGGACCACTCCGTCCCAGACGGGACCATCTCGTCCCGGACGGGATGGCCCAGCTGCAGCCCGCTTTTGCTTCCTTTCTTCTCCTTTCCTCTTGTAACCCTATATATACCCCCCTCTTGAAGTTTTATGTTATATTAGACATTACCCACTAAACCCTAGCATACTTTAGATTAGATTAGCCTAGATTAGTGTAGATTAGTCTTTAGTTAATCGTTAATCTTAGTTTAATCCTTGTATTAAGGGAATTCTTTAAGATTCAACCAAGATTGACAACCTTGGGAGATTGTTTTGGGTTTTTCTCATTAATGCAAGTTTCAATCTTTTCCCCTTACTAGTTGGTATTATTTCTCTTCTTCTTTACTCTTATCTTTGTTTATTCATTCAAGTTTTAATCTTTGTTCATTGTATTGTTCATTGTTCATAGTTTTCACTAGTTTCATTATGTATGTTTTGTTGTTTGTGTTGATTTCTCTTGTTTATGTTAATGTTTGTTTAGATATGTGTGAGTAGACTTTTTGTGGGGTTAGTAGGGTGATTAAGTGTTAATTATGGATGATTAGGGTTTGATTGAGGGTAAAGGAGGATCCATTTGTTACTAGTCACATGTTGAGCACTCCATGTGTTTGTTGAATTGTTTGTTCGAGTAGAATTGGCCATTCCTCTCATGCTAGTCTTCTTCTTCTCATTTTGTGGTCGACTTGTGATTGAGTTCTTATGTTTTCGGGTTTAGTCTTTGACACGAGAGTGCGGACTTTGGTTTTGACGCGAGAGCGCGGACTGACCTTGGATAAGTATTCGGGTTTTGTCTTTGACACGAGAGTGCGGACATAGGCCTTGACACGAGATTGCGGACCATCCTCAGTAACTAGGTGAAGCTTGCGCCATCGATCTCCTAACTATCCTACTACACTTATGAACCCGACCTAACCCTATTCTTACCTTATTCTTTGTCCTTAGCTTAGTCCTAGTCGTAGTTTATTCCCTTCCTATTGTCCTAGATTAGCTTAGTCTCGAGACCTAGTCTTGTATTTGGGGTAGACCTTAGTCTAGACACCTCTTTACCGTCCCCGTGGACTCGACCCGACTTGCCCTATCCACGTGGTAAGAATAGTTGGTTTTTATTTGTTGGCAGGGATCCACGGCAAATCCCTACCATCATGTACCCGTATGTCGATACATCACATCTTGGATGTAGCATTCTGGGAGAACACTGACCCACACTGGGGAGTAAAACAGCTGCGCGGAGACTTGCTTCTGAAGTCTGGGGTGTACCTGTATGCTGACACATAACAACTTGCATGTAACACATAGGCAAAACACCGACTCATGCTGGGGAAAAATAAAATAATGAATTTTTGAAAATCATAATCTTGAATTTTTTTTTTTTTAGAAATTTTAGGAATGCTCGGGATGACTTGATTCCTATTCGGTGTTATGAACTGTAATCAGGCATGCCCGCGCGTTTAGGGCGCACTTTTGCTGAGGAGGCATGGCAGTTAGGGTTCAGTGAGGTTTTCCTATTATAAATATAGGAATCCTGCTTCAACTCACTATATCCCAAATCACAAAATTCTTTTTTCTCCTCAAAATCTCTTAGACTTTCAGGAAGACTCAAATATTGGTCATGGGTACTGATCACCTGACTGCACTGCTTTTTGCTTGGTCCCAACATTTTCGTGATGAGGAAAAGGTTCACCTGACCCAGATAGGAATTGTCAGTTTATTCCCACTTCAACATCTGATAATCGACTCACACTTTCTGGACGCCTGTTTAACGTTTTGGGATAGTACCCATCACGTTTTCGCGTTCCCGCGAGGAGAAATATGCCCTCTACCTGAGGAGATCGCAGCTATAGACGGTTGGAGCCCTACTGCTCGTCCTGCTATCCATTCGTTCTATCCTGATCCGAGGAGGAGGTTAAGGGATTTTATGTGCTTGTCTCATGCTGAGGCAGATCGAATTTAGCGGGGAAATTCTGTTTCCCTTTTCGACCTGGCTGACAAGTTTATGAACAACCGAGATGGAGGGCTACTGCTGCCCATAAACGTAAGGCTTTCGTCTTTTGCATGCTGCATCGTTACGTTTTTGAAGGGATGATGGAGGCTGACTCGTGCTTGGGTCAGATCAGGCTGATTGGTGTGGTTCACCAGATGGAGACTGGTCATAGCCCTGCTTGGCTAGCCACCGGGAGATCATCATGGGTCTAGATGCCAGGTGACTTGACCCGGCTCGACAGCTGACGGGGAGTACTCGTCTCCTGCAGGTATATATCTCACGATTTTTTTTGCGCGATTTTTATGGTGTTCGTAAGTCACTCGATCGAGTGGACCTGTCACTCGATCGAGTGACATCTTTGACGAGCTTCTGCCTGTTTTTGGAGGGCTTACTCGATCGACACAGCTGTCGTACTCGACCGAGTGGGCTCTGGCGAACATTCCTGTTGCTTACGAACCTTGTGTATTATTTTTCAGATTTGGTTGTCGGAACATCTGTCGATCATAGAATCCCCTCCGAGTTTTCCCAACTACCGTAGCAGCCAAATTAGCTCGAGGAGGCGACGGATAAGCTCGAGTCAACATATAAACCGAGCTTACTGGGATGAGGAGCTAGTGTTTCACGGTGGCCCCTTAATTAGGTGGACCGTCGCCTGGTGGTTCCTCTCCAAACTGACGGGATTGGCCAAGAGGGACCAAGCCCGCTATTTGGTGATCCTGTACCATGACTGGACAGTTCACATTTACCCGGACCGCATCCTGAGGCAGTTCGGTTCGTCTCAAGTATTCCTGAAACTGAGGCAATCATTAGCGTTTCGCTCCAATTGGCGGACGCTATGTGCGACACATGGTTGCAGAGGTGGTTCACCCGTCCTACATGGACTATACCCAACCCTTGCCAATCCGCTTGGGTTTCACGAGCATATCAGAAGTGGACTTCCGAGGAATCCGAGGAATCTTGCAAAGCCTTGAAGGTCAATAAGGCTTTCGAACTGGTTCGCCGGGAGACGGCGAAGGACAATAGGGGTTTCTTCGACGAAGGAGACACTCCTGCTACTTTAGTCCAATTAGAATTAGGTATTAAGTCACATACTAAGACTCGATCTAAGGATGCCGGTGTTAGCGACACGCGGGGGCAGCAAAGCCCCCAGACTGATTTGGAGAGACGACTTGGGCCCAGACTGGCGGTCAAAGACCGACTAGGCCCGCGCGATCGGCTGCCTGAACCCGTGAGGGCCCGGCTCGGGCCGACAGATGTGATTGAGGACTCGAGTTCAAAGAAACGAGTCCAAGCTAAAGAGGTTCCCGTGGTGATTCGGGAACGCTTCCCTCCTCATCGTCGTGAGTGGACGGCCAAGGAGGCCAGGGACAAGGGGAAGGGCAAGATGCCCTAAATACCGAGTCCTTAGTTTTTTATTATTTGAATATTATTACTATTTTTGTTGTGTGCTTTTTGTTTTTTTTTGAATTCCTGCACTTGTAATTTCCCGAGTTTATCGGGGTTTTAGTGATTAATAAAAGAAGTTTAAACCGTTCCTGTCTTTTCTTGATTGCACCGGTTGTGCCCTTTTGAGGGGCTGTCTACATATCTGCAATTAGCAGAATCAAACCAAACGTATTTCAAGCTCAGTAGATTTGCAATCTCGAATTACACCAAGACCGTTAGGTCAAGATGTTTGTGACAGTAGAATAAATAATTCTAGCTTATTGACTTGCTTTTTGTAAAAAAAATGATTTTGGTAAATTTTGCAAATGACATTGAGAAGTGGCTAAGGGTAGTAACGCTTCAGCTGGTCCAGGTTGATTGGGTTGACGAACTCATTCTCGTCCTGGTCTGTCAGCATCACAGCTCCTCCCGATAGGATTTTCTTTACCAAGTATGGCCCAACCCTATTAGGTTTGAATTTTCCCCTTGGGTCAACTGGTAATAAAGCTCGAACCGATTTAAGGACCAGATCCCCCTCCTTAATATTTCTGGGTCTCACCCTCTTGTTGAAGGCCCGCTGGATCCTTTTCTGATAGATTTGGATATTGTTGAGGGCACGAGATCGTCGTTTGTCTAGTAGAACCAATGAGTCATACCGTGCTTGAATCCAATCAGCTTCGGGTACTTGACTTTCTAACAGAATTCTGAGGGACGGTACCTCCAATTCAATTGGCTGGACTGCCTCCATCCAATAAGTTAGGTAATACGGTGTCGCCCCGGTCGCGGTGCGAATTGACGCCCGGTATCCCCATAGGGCAAAAGGAATTTTGTCGGACCAGTCCCGATAATTGTCAGCCATCTTTTTGAGTAAGGTGACAATTGTTTTATTGGCCACCTCTACCGCTCCATTCGTTTGGGAACGGTAAGGCGAGGACGTATGCCTTTGAATTTTATACTTGGTCAAAAGGGCTGCCGTTTCGGCTTGAAAATGAGTCCCGTGATCACTGATAAATTCATGTGGGATTCCATACCAACATATTATCTTGTTCTGGATAAACTTGGCGACATGTTTAGCATTGAGAATGCGATATGATTCAGCTTCGACCCACTTGGTGAAATAGTCGATAGCTACTAAAATAAAACAATGGCCGCCAGTACCAGAGGGATTTAATTTCCCGATTTTGTCGATTCCCCATGTCGAGAATGGCCAAGGCGACGTCATTGTATAAAGTAGAGATGACGGCATATGTTGCACGTTGGCGAAGATTTGACAGTTATGACAATGTTTGACATATAACTAGCAGTCGGCTTCCATAGTATTCCAGTAATACCCGAGCCTCATGATCTTTCGGACCAGCATCTGAGCATTCATATGTGGGCACATTCGCCATCATGCACTTCGGCCATAACCTTCTCAGCTTTATATTTATCGACACATAGGAGTAGAGCCCCCTGTGCTGTCTTTTTGTACAGTTGCCCGTCGTCGGTGCGGACAAACTGAGTAGCTAGCCTTCGTAAGTCTTTCTTAGCTCGGCCTTCAGTCCCGGGAGGATATTCCCCGTTTGTCAGGTACGTTAATACAGCCTGATACCATGGTTCAGGATCAGTTATCTCAATGTCTTCAATGTCGTGAACGTATGCCGGCTCGAACCGTCTTTCGACACAAATTGGCATACTGTTCACGTGGTCGGGAATATTCAGCAAAGATGCCAATTTTGAGAGTGCATCTGCAAATAGATTCTCTTCCCGAGGCAAGTATATGTACTCCACCTTTTGGAATTGTTTCTCGAGATCCCTTACTCGTGCCTGGTAGGCCACGAGATTAGCATTCCGAATCTTCCATTTTTGAAGTGCTTGATTAGCCGGAGATTTGTGATCCCCAGATTGGCGGCGGCTTGTAGCCCGTAAATGCATGCTTCATACTCGACTGCATTATTGGTAACATCAAAGTCCAGTTTGATGGACACGGGAGTATGCTCCCCTTTTGGTGAGATTAGGAGGATCCCGACTCCGAATCCTCGAAAATTGGACGCTCCATTGAAATATAAATTCCATGTTTCACTATCGGTATGGAAGATATCTTCATTTGGGAAGGACCAAGTGTCGGTGTGTCCTTCTTCAGTTACCGGGCTATCGGCGAGAAATTCAGCTACTACTCGCCCCTTAATGGACTTCAACGGTACAAATTTTAGGTCGAACTCTGCCAGCATTAGAGTCCATCTAGAAATACGGCCATTGAGAACGGGCTTTTCGAAGAGGTATTTGATCGGGTCCATCTTGGATAACACATGGACCTCGTGGCTGAGCATATAGTGTCGGAGCTTCTTAGTGGCCCAAACTAGAGCCAAGCATGTCTTTTCGAGCATGGTATATTTGCACTCATACTCTAAAAACTTTTTGCAGATGTAATAAATAGCTCTTTCTTCGGAGTCGACTGTATGAGCCAGCATAGCCCCCATGGCTGTTTCGGTCGTTGTTAGGTATAACGACAAAGGCAAACCGGGTTGAGGTGGCATTAGGACTGGCGGAGCGGACAGGGTTTTCTTGATCTTGTCGAAAGCAGCTTGGCACTTGTCATCCCATAGTACCCGTTCTCCTACTTTCAGTTTCTTGAAAATTGGTTCACACACCACGGTTAGTTTGGAAATGAACTGACTGATATACTGGACTTTCCCGAAAAATCCCCTTATTTCTTTTTTGGTTTTAGGGGGTTGCATCTCGGTAATGGCTTTAATTTTAGCTGGGTCGACCTCGATACCTCGTTGGCTAACGATATGGCCCAGTAATTTGCCTGATGTTACCCCAAAACTGCACTTTTGAGGGTTTAGCCTCGTGTTGTACTTGCGCAATCGGGTGAAGAATTTTCTTAGGGCGGTGATGTGACCGTCCCGTTCTTTGGATTTGACGATCATGTCGTCTACATAAACTTCTACCTCTTTATTTATCATGTCATGCAGTAAGGTGGTAGTGATTCTTTGGTATGTGGCCCCTGCATTAATGAGACCGAATGGCATGACGGTGTAGCAGTAAGTACCCCAAGGTGTAGTGAAGGTAGTCTTACTCATATCTTCTTCCGTCATCTTTATCTGATTGTACCCGGCATACCCGTCCATAAATGATAGAAGGGCATGATCGGCTGTGTTATCCACCAGTATGTCGATGTGTGGTAACGGAAAATCATCTTTCGGGCTCGCCTTGTTAAGATCCCGAAAATCCACGCATACCCGCACCTTACCGTCCTTTTTAGGAACCGGCACGATGTTTGCAACCCAGTCCGGATATTCGGACACATGTATGAAACCGGCTTTGAACTGTTTATCGATTTCTTCTTTTACCTTGAGAGACCACTCGGGCCTCATTCGGCGGAGCTTTTGCTTAACCGGTTTGCACCCGTCTTTAATTGGTATGTGGTGCTCGGCTATTTCCCGGTCTATCCCCGGCATGTCCTTGTAGGACCATGCGACGACATCTTTGAACTCTTGGAGGATGTTCGTGAATTGTTGTTTCTCCTCGGGATCTAAGGACAACCCTATCTTAAGTATCTGGGGCTCTAAGGTTGTTCCCACATTAATGGATTCAGTCACTTCAATTACCGGATTCTGGGATTCCCTTTGATCTAGTTGCTCGATCAAATGTGGAGGTAAGGGTACCTGTTCGTCGGGTTTCTCAATGTCATTGCATAAAATATTTTTGAAAGCAGAATTTAAAAGAGACAAGTCGTAAGCAGAACGGTTGTTATTATTGATTGAAAACTTTAAAAACAGCTCGAAAAGAGCAGCCATCTGATCATTGGTCAGTGGCGGGATTGGTAAGGCACGTGGGACAGACCCCGAAGTGCCATCAGCAGGAATGACAAGAGGGAGAGGGGTTACAGGAGTGACTCTAGCACCGGACTCCCTAGACACGACCTCAGACTCAGACTCAGACTCCGACTCAGACTCGGACTCAGACTCAGGCATGGCTCTCTCTCCAGTGACCAGCTTGTAGATCTTTCCTTGACTGTCAGTCCACTTGACAGTCTTCCTCCAGGCCCTGTTTTCCGTCTCGGAACCAACATCCGAGATCAGCTTGGTCGGGTCAAACCTGTTGCTGCGGAGAATCAGGTTGACCAGATCTTCCTTTGGAGTCGGGGCTATGGTGTCTTCCCTGAAAAATAGCCCCAGCGTGGGCTCAACATTGTCAGCTCCATCAGATTGGATGAGGGCGAACACATCATTCGGGATGTAGTTGCAGTCCCGGGCCAATTGGGTCCCGAGGTGCACAGCATTGGGTTGGTACAGTCCAACCTGAATAGCCCCAAACACCGGTGTGACAAAGTAGTCAGTCAACCGTGGGCTGTAAGGGCTCAAGTGGATACCCTTAATAATGTTGCAAGCCTTTTCGACTCCTGCTCGGACAACGTTGCCCGGGGTGGCGGCATAGCCAAGGCCGAAGTGAGAATCTTCGTCCTTAAGGACCGCAATGATCTTCCCAGCTGGAAGATCGGGTCGAGAGGTAGCCCCCGGAAAGTATCCTAGGTTTTGGAGCATCATGTCAATGCTCGTGGTGAAGTAGGGCCTAAAAAGGTACTCTTCCTCGATCATCCCCACAAAATCGAACCCCCAGAGGTCCGCGTGGCCCGTGGCGTTACAACTAGCCACAGTCATTGGGGTCGCCTCTAAAGTAATAACGTTGTCAAGCAAAGGCATTTTGATCTTTCGGTGGAGGGTGGAGGATACTGCTTTGACCGCGTGAATCCACGGCCTTCCTAGGAGCAAATTGAAGGATGAGGTGACATCGATCACCAGGAATTCAAGCTCCTTTTCAATTGGGCCCGTTATAATGTTTACGGCCTCAGCTACCGACTTTGGGCTCCCATCAAAGGCTTGGATGGTCTGAGCCGTCGGAACATAATCGGCGTCGGTGATGCCGAGGGCTTTGGCGGTCCTCAAAGGAAGGACATTCACAGCAGACCCATCATCAAATAGGGTCATCGGGAGGTATTTCCCTTGGCAGATCACCGTTATGTAGAGGGCCAGATTATGGGAGGCCCCGAACGGCGGTAGGTCGGCTTCAGAGAAAGTGATCATTTGGCCTCCTTCCTTGGTTTTGCCCTTCAAGTGGGGTAGGACCATGGCTACCATTTCAGCTGGGGTAGCCAAAGAGTCGATCTTAATGTGATCGAGAGCCTTAGTGAGTGCTTCTCGATGTTCTTGTAAGCTAACTAGGAGTTGCCATATGGTGAGGTCAACTCGGGTCTTCTTCAGTTGCTTCACGAGAGCCGTCTCAGCATTCGGCTCCTCAGGGGCGACTTCCATCCCGAGTGGCTCGGTGACGGTTGTCGGGATATGGGTGTCCCTAGAGCTAGTGGCTTGATAGGGACGACCAAGGTGGTTACTGGCTAAGACTCGGGATTTAGTCTTACGAATCTCCTCGGGGGTAATGGGGACAGCTTCCCCTTTAACGAGGTAGACATCTTCCTCGTTGTCAAACAATATCCCGTTCACTTGCGGGATAAATGGAGAGATAAGGTGAGAGCAATCGATCACCTCCCCGAAAAAGATGGCATGAGTGCTGAAAGGATTCTCCTTGTTGCTCGGCTTATCTCCAGGTAGCGGGATTTTGCTGCTCTCAATCAGGTCCTGGAACAAGTGCTTCAGCTTCCAGCACTTTTCGGTGTCATGCCCATTGCCTCGGTGGTATTGGCAATAAGCTTGGGCATTGTAGTTCATGGAGCGTCGCTCGACCGGAACTTCAGGAGTTGGGCCTATCGGTTGGATTAGGCCCTTTGAGGACAGCCTTTGTAAGGCATAGGTATAGGTGGTACCTATATCAGCGAAAACCCGAGGTGGGGATTTCTTCTTGGACGGGGCATCTAGTAGATTAACCGCGTCGAAAATGCTGCGGGTTACTCCCTGGGGCTTAGTAGTGGAAGAGTAAGCCCCTTGGTATCCTTTGCTAGAGGCCTTAGTAAGGCCCTCCAGTCTCAGGTCGTCTTCAATTCTCATACCCATTTCAGTAAGGGTGGTGAAATTGGGTATGACAGCATACCGGAGATGAACCCGGTAGGAGGGGAGGAGATTCTTGACGAAAGCCTCCACCAAAGTCTTTTCACTGGGCTTATCGACCAGTTTCACGCTCTTGGCCCTCCAGCGTTGAAGGTACTTAGTAAAACCTTCTTTTGGCTCTTGGGCCATAACCTCCAAGGATCGCATCGTGGTTTGGATCTCGGTGTTGTCAGCATAGTTCCGAGCAAACTCGGTGGCCACATCATCCCAGGTAGGGTATTTTTTTGGGTCTAGCCTATAGTACCAGGCCCGTGGGTGTTTCTCAAGGGATGCAGCAAAAAGATTCTTGAACATCGAAGAATCTACCCCTTTGATAGCCATGAATTCTTTGAAGGCCCTTATATGTAGTAACGGGTCTTCGGTTCCTTCAAACATGGGTAAGCCCGTGGGATTCAGGTTCGCGGGCAGCTTGTCACTCACCGGGGAGTACTCACGGCTATTCTCCCGATGGATATTGTTACTCCCAGCCAAATGGACTTGTTCCTCTAGTCGGCGGACCGCGCTAACTAGCTCAGCTATGGGCCAAGTGGCCTCGACATTAGGAGTCCTTTGCTCCACTGCAGCCATACAAACAACGATAGCCACTTGACAAGCCCTCATTTCTGTCAGTTGGGCATCAATGTCGGTTTGTTTGTCGACCATGGCATCCACGGAGGCCTTCAGATTGTTCAGAGCTGCTTCCATTTTGTTTCTGTGTCTGGTTGACGGTGGTCTGTCTGTAAGAACACCGCGTAATCAGAAACCGAACCCAGATCTTGGAACCAAAAGAAAGTACATCCCGAGCGACAAAAGAAAAAGACTAAGTGAAAGAGACTCGAGAAAGACACCTAGACGGATAACTCGTGGGTGGTATGACTTCCTTAGGACTTTGGCCTTGTGGGCCTAATTCCGTTCGAAGGAAGGTCCACGTGAGACTTTTCCCCAGACTTTCGACTCGAGTGTATAGACGAACTTTCCTTTGTAGGGGTGTGCCCTACGCGGGTTGGTCATGCCTTGACAGATAAGGCGGACTCGGAAAAGGGGGGAAACTCGTGATGTAAGATCGACGGAGTTTCGACGCTATAAACCTTCAACATACTATGCAAAGACCCGACACACGGATAAATGGTAGGTCCTATAATAAGGAAGATTTGTTTGGAAAGTCGGATGTTTGAAATTTCGAAATTTGAATATAGAATAAGCGAATTTTCGAGAGTTTGAAAACCGAAAACGGAATTTCGAAAAACGAGATTTGAATTTTGAAAATTCAAAGGATCGGGATAGTGTTGGAAATTCGACAATGAAAACGGACAGCATGCCGGCTAAAGAAAATGATATTTTGAGTCAAATCGTTAATCCTAAATTTCGGCGGCATTCGGAATTTTGAAAATTGGATATTTTTTGAAAAGACGGGTCCCGAAACGTACAGTATTTCGGGTTTTTCAAATTTTTGGTGTTTTGGAAAGATGCAATTTTTTTTAAATGACGGTTTTTGAAAAATGACACGGAAACCAAGTAGCACGTAGTCAAAGAAGCATTATAACGAAGCTTATGTACGCTTTACACTAAGTCTCGGTCGGTCAAAATAGTGTCTATACCAACAACGATGGCTCTCTCGTAAATCTGGACGGAATCCCTAAGCCGAGTTGGTCTTAGGACATGCCGCGCGCAAAACCCATACGAGTTCGGCCATAGAAGTCTTTAGCGCACCCATTTAGGAATGCACCGCGGTATAGTGGGACGTCGGTCACAAGTAATCTGCCCGGGCAAAATTTGGGTTATGCATGAATCAATAAACTAATTCGCGCACACTAATATACGAACGATTTCTCTTCGAGTCTCACCCTAGGAACCTCGATGACATGTGGTACATCAGGTATCCCCAGCGGAGTCGCCAAATTGTGGACTTGACGTAGGTCCACCCCGACGCGGCCACGCGCGGGTTTGGGTAGCAAATGAATCTCGTGGTAAGATTGTTCTCGGGTTCGAAATTTAAGTCAAAGTTGGAGTCGCCACCGAATTTTATGGGAATTCGGAACCGTTCGAGCCCACTCTATGTCGTCATGGGTCGTACACAAAGTACAACCCATTTCGATTTCAGAGTTTACGGGGCTCGTCCCTTTGCATTGCGATACCGATACCGTCTCTACCGATTATCGTGTATAGAATGACTCTCGTGCGCCAACGGTTTCGGACATCCGGAAACCGAGGTTCTGAGTAAGGGGTGAGGGTACGTGTTGGGAAGCCCACTAAGGACACCCAACCTTGCCCGTACTTAGCGGCCTCTACTAAGACATCGTTCGTGTTCAAGTACGCGCGCTAGTAAAACGACTAAATGATATGCAATCAACATTTTTAGCTAAACATGCGAATTATTAGTTAACTACGTCATTTTAATGCATCAAAATCAAGGTCGAATTGTTTAGTATGCAAGGTTCATTTATAAAGCGATAAGCATCAAAATAAACAAGGCTCGTAAAAAATGTACAAAATACACGGGCGGAAATACAACCCGGCCAATACAAAATAACGAAAAAAAAAGGCATAAACGAAATATATATAGAAGAAAATGATAAATAATAACTTGAAACGGACCCGTATACAATAAATGCAAACTAGGCCGTAAGTCGTGTAAATGGACGAACTTCAATTAAATACACATTATACTGTGTGCCAAATGAAGGACGGAGATATGGGCCCTAGGCGTGATGCTAGCCCGATCCCAAGTCTCGATGCCTTGTCCCGACTTATCACGTCGAAAAATTGGCGTCCAAATTAATCATGTGTCGGATACGACTAAAGAGTCGTCGACACAAGACTAATAGTGAAGGACAATTGATCAAAGTTGTTTAAGTGAAATGATGTGCATTAGTTTTGAAAGTGTAGATCACGTGATTGACTTTACACGCGTGGATCGAAACCATAAAAAAAGACGAGGCTCAAAGGATGCTTTGAAGCTCTCGGATTTCTTGGGCTGAAGGACCCACTCGATCTAGTCATGGCCCGGACTCGATCGAGTGTGCCTTTGAGTTGGCTACTGCTTGGGGTGCTACTTGATCAAGTGGCCAGTGGCACTCGGTCGAGTGCCCCCTGTACGAGTCATAACTCGTTTCGGAAAAGGTGGCTATTCCGATTTATTTATATTATATCGATGGTTGGCCGAGTTAAATAAAAATATGGCGTGATTTAAATTTAACTCGGCTTCCGGTGCTATATTCGTGTAATATACGATTATAACACCGTCATCGGAAATTTACGAAAAGTGCCATTATTGGACTTAAAATTTGATTAGTGATGAAATAGTGCCCCTCTGCGTCACAACATCAAACTAATCCTAAAGGATTAAGTGATATCAATTTTCGCGTCAACGGGTTTCGTGCTAATCTTAGAAATGGAACCATACACGTTCAACTACGATTGACCACGATCACGTTACGCCCTTGAGTACATTGGGGCGGCGCTCCTCGAAAGGGTGCCACCTCCGTCGTGGCTCGTAAAGGGATTAAACGGACTTGAGATGGTTGACGTAGTTAAACGTGTTCGGATCCGAGTTTTATTACTATTATATATAAATGTGGTATTAATTGCTAATGACGAAATTAAAATGTTAGTAACGAAATAAAAAAGTTAGTGTTAATGTTAGTATACTAATATAATTATAATATAAAGTAAAAGACGTATATATAAAAAACGAGATAGTAAAGATTGAGACGGGGTTTATGACACCCTCAACATACACGCTTAGAATGGCCTCGGTAAAGGACTCGTAATAGCGACGACGGGAACGCGAGAGTATCGAGGATGTATGTAAAGTTATGGTGTGTGTGTGGATGGTTTTGTCGGTTTTTTTCGAGGGACAATGACTCGGTTTTTGGCTTAGTGTTGCTTAGGGTCTTAATGTGGAGAGGAGTGTAGAATTTAGGTTGAAATGTAGGGTTTTTTATGCAGGAGAAATCTGCCAAATGAAGAGCACAAGGAGGGGTATTTATAGAGTTTACCCCTCGACCTAGGGTCACTCGATCGAGTGGCCCTAGTGCACTCGATCGAGTGCCCTGCAAAACAGGTTTGTTGCGTTTTTGTGGCTCCACTCGATCTAGTGAAGTCAATCCACTCGATCGAGTGGATAGGGTTGGCGAGCCATTTTAGGAAATAGTTGATTATTTTGATTTTTTGAAAATTGTGTTTGGGCGCAAGTTTCTAGAAGCGAACCTGGTTGACCTTGAGGACGGATTCGTCTATGACCGGGTTTTGACCCGGTCGTCAAAAGACGGTTTTTATTTTTGGTGTCGGTTTTGGCCCAAATTAGTCTCATTTTACTCGGAACGACCCACTCGGCCTGAATTTGAGGTTGGTTTTGAGAGATTTGTACTCCGCTAAAAGTCCATGTCGGATATTATTGATTCTGAGCCCATATTCGAGTATACTAAGTCACGTTTGCATCCGATCATCATCGGGTGTTTTGTCGGGAACTGTTATAGACACTAGCAGGCAAAATGCGGGTGTCTACACAAACAAACAACTGATGACAAATACGATAAAAGGGACTAGGGTTAAGGTCAACGAGGTAGTCTTAAGGGAGTTATCGGGGTTCACAAACTAGTAGATTAGAGTCAATGATTTGGGAAGATAAAGGGTCTCTTTCGAGTATTTATTATCTACCCAGGATGGTCCTAATAGGCTCTCGGGACTTATTGGGTCCACCCACCCCAACAAAAGCTCGATGAAATACAACTCACCTATCATGGCCAAGACAAGCAAATCATACAAAAACCGCAATCAATGGAGAATGCCAAGAATAAGTCGACAAAGTCCCTAAACGCACAAGAAACCTACAAAATGAGACAAACTAAGCTTTCCTCAACCCTAGAAATTAACTACTCTAACATGATTAAAAGTAAACTAATTAAACTACTCATTACTCTAATCATAATATCGAACATGAATAACTAATAAAGATGAAAACTTTAAACTTATTAAGCAATCAAATTAACTTAAACTAATAAAAAATAAAGATCAAAAATAATAAAAAGAGAGAAGAAAATATACCAAATTGGAAAGACAAATTGCATAAATGAAGGAGGAAATGGAGTAGAAGATTAACCTAACAACTTAAACTAATACAATCCAAGGATTAGGACTAAATAAACAAAAGAAATCCAAATGCCTAAAGCTACTTCCTAAAGCCTACTCATTCTACTCTACGTCCTACTCTCCACTCATCCCTACTGTGCGGCGTGTGGCTCCCTTCAAATATGAGGGTTTCATCCGTAATATTATTATTATTATTAAAATCTATTTGCTAAAAATAATTTGAAAGTTTTGTAAAATCTTGATTCGTTTGTAAAACTCATCGACTCATTTGATTTTGATATCATTATCTTAAAACGTCTCTTTTCTAAAGATTATCGTTTTAACTCGATTTCCCTAAATATTTATAAAAGACAATCGATTAACTTATTATATTTGATTTATATTTTTTAGTAACGAATTTAGAAATATATTAAGTTACGATAACAACGATATTAATAAAACGTTTGTTTGCTAGAAATGCTATTTTGGTACATTTAACTTATTTTAACAATTTACGTATTTTCTGTAAGAACATTTCTACTTTAAGTAAATTTCTAAAATTAGTAACTTTCTATTTATAGAAAGTTTCCTTTTAATATAAAATGTATTTTCTTTATCTTCATATTATTTACATTGATTTTCTTGTTTGAATATCGATAATGACTTTGTTTTTTGGAGTTATGGAATGAGGACATGTGTGAGGTGTAGAGTAATATATTCTAGGGGTTTACATCTGTCATCAACTATAAGGCTAGTGTATAAGGAATCAGTACATTAGTTGTTGAGTCAGGTGACAGGTATCCCAGGAGTTGTGTACATTTTGACCTTAAGCTTAGGTCTCGTACTAAGTCACTGTCATAAGTTGAACTGGGTGATAGGTAATCCCAGGAGGGGTGTGCATTGTCTTAAACTAGGGTCGCGCATTTATAAGTCGTCGTCCTATTATGGTTGAGTAACCTATTTCGTGATCGAAGTTTGATTCGTTTTAACTAAGTCCTCGAAGCTATTTTATAGTATTCTCCTGGTGAAAGTCCAGCTTCTACACAGATTTTATCCATAACGCCAATTTTGATTATTATTATTATTATTATTATTATTATTATTATTATTATTATTATTATTATTATTATTATTATTATTATTATTATTATTATTATTATTATTATCGATTGGTTTTGATTTGCAGGTTGGCAAATGTTCTAAGTTTTCTTCGAAAACTTGTTTTTATTATATCATTTTGTTGTTTACCCTTTTAACTATTTTGATATAGTAATACTATTATTTTCCATATGAAGTAATATCGCTGGGAGAACGTTCGAGTTACTCGGTGTGGATGTTATGGTTATAACATGACAGATATTTGTTTCTGGGTTTTGGGTGTGAGCTAGCGAGTAACGTGGATCATACTCCTTCTTCATTCATGTAATTTATGGATTTGTATAAACTCATTTGGAGAATTTTCTTTTTAGCCTTTCTGTAAAAAATGGTCTTTGTATTAACTTACCATTTCTTTTAATAAGATATAATTTGTCAGTGTGTTTTAATCTCTACTCTTCAGTGTTTCCGCCACTGTATTGCGTTAGAATTTCTAGCTAGGGGATTACAAGATTTCTCAGTAACCAACAATGCGGCCGAATATGAGACTTCTCTAATACGATTGCGAGCCACAGTAACACTAGGGATTAGGAGCCTCAGGGTCCACGGAGACTCGTCCCTTGTAGTCAACCAAGCCACGGGCATTTGGAAAGTTTACAGCAAAAGCCCAGCTCCATACCAAACTGAAATCGAAACAATCTCCCGAGAATTCACAGAAATTGACTTTGTGCACATCCCGCGTGAGGAAAACCAATTCACGGACGCACTGTCCAAACTAGCCTCACTAATAAATATGTTCGACAACCTCTTCTCCATGCCCATCTGTGTGGAAAGAAGCGAACAACCGGCTTACATCCACAACATCGAAGCCAATGACATCCCCGAGGAACCCTGGTACAAAACAGTTATAGATTCAAAACCAATGGATCATATCCTCCCAATACAAACGCTAAAAGCAAACGAGCCCTAAGAATGCTCGCCACCCATTACGTTCTAAGTCAAGGACTATTATACAAACGAACCCAACAAGGAATGCTCCTTAGATGCGTAAACAAAACTGAGCCCAAAAAAGTCATGGAAGAAGTACATGACGGGGAATGCGGACCTCACATGAGTGCACATACACTAGCCCGTAAAATTATGAGGCTGGGTTACTATTGGATGACCTTAGAAGCAGATTATCGGCACCATGTCCGCCTCTGTCATAATTACCGAATATTCTCTAACATCAAACCTATACCACCATACCCACTACACACTACAACTACACCCTGATCATTCTCCACCTGGGGAATCGACATTATAGGAAAAGTACACCCATCTAGATCACGCGGACACTGTTTCATATTAGTAGCCGTCGATTCTCTACCAAATGGGTCGGAGAAGCAGCCTACACAATACTGACCTCTAAACAAGTAGTCAAGTTTGAACTTTTTATTAAAATAATGTTCAAAAATAAATTAATTATCGTTTCGGGTCGAAATGAAAACTAATTATCAAAATGGGGCTGAGATAGGTTCGGATATAGGTTCGATTTGGGACGGACTAAACCCGTCATTAGGAATGGCGGGTCTTCAAAATCATAAAAAGAAAAAAATAAAAATTTAACCCATGGACCCGCCATTGGCAGTGGCGGGTTTAAGCCCATTAACACGCCATTGCTAATGGCGGGTTTATGTTTATTAGTTACCGCAGATTTACTTATAATAACTTACTGTTATCAGTTATTTCTCAATAATCTATCAGTGTTGTAGTGGGAGATGGAGTCATTGGTTGCACTTGGGGTTCTGGGTTCGATTACGTTTAACATCGTTCATTTTGACTTATTTTGTGAAATTTAAAATAAATGAAGAGGGTATAAAACAGTATATAGCAATGGTCGAACACAAGACCAACAGCGCCACCAATGAATCCATCTCCTAATCCAACCACTGCAGCACCAATGAATTCTTGTGCTATTAGTGATACAAATAACTTATCATAGATAAATACATAGTAGCTAAGAAACCCATGGGGGGTTAATGGGCTTAAACCCGCCGCTGGCAATGGCGGATTAATGGGCTGAAACCCGCAACTGCCAATGGTGGGTCCATGGGTTAAAGTTTTATTTTTTTTCCCGTCTTTTTATGATTTTGAAGACCCGTCATTCCTAATGGCGGGTTTAGTCCGTCCCAAATCAAACCTATATCCGAACCTACCTCAGCCCGATTTTTATAATTAGTTTTCATTCCGACCCGAAACGATAATTAATTTATTTTTGAGCATTATTTTAATAAAAAGTTCGTCAAGTTCCTACAAAACGACATCATTTGCCGCTACGACATACCACAAGAGATCATTAGTGATCAAGGGGGCCATTTTAGAGCCGATACCCAAGTACTCCTTGTAACACCCGCTATTTTCCAAACACTTTTATATTTTTTGTTATGACGTCGTCATAACTCTATCACGTTTCGGCCTTCTATTTCATCATTTTTCCAAGCCTTATTTTTATTTTCGAGTCAAATAATATTTATTTATATTTTAAAAGATTTTAATTCTTTTAAACCTATTTATTTGATTTTCATTGTAAACTATTTATATTTGCGCGTGGAGTTCTATTTTTCTACAAACCAACGTTTTAAGCTTGGAATTGAGCTATTTATTGTTCCTAAAAATATCAAACACGTTTATAAGATATTTCCAACTAAGAAATATTTTTATTTAAGAATATTTGACCTTTAATGATTTTATTACGAAGTTTCGTAAATAATTATTTTCCAACGCGCGGTTTACTTGAACTGCTTTGAAATACCTTTAATAATTTTACGATTCATCTTTTATCAATTTAGAAATTATTTGGGACATTTTCTCCACGTTTGGACCGACGCACCTCCTTGTCACACCCTTACTACGTTTTCATAATACATTTCATTTTATTACGTTAAAACGTAATTACGTAATTCTTTTCTTTTAATTTATTCACTTCATTATGAACAAACTCTTCATTCCCTCCTGCTCACCCTCTTGGCTGGCCATATGTGGCTAGATTAGCATTGTTTTCATCAAAAACTTTATTCACATTTATGCTTAAAACCATCCATTTCTTTCTTATCATTCATTTACAAAAAAATAAACAAAACAACTCTCTTTTCCTCTTCATTTGGCCATGTTTTCCAGCAGCCACCAGCCCCAATTTTGTGCAAAAATCAAGTCTTAATCATCCTCTTTCCGTCTCTTGTTCCATCCTTATTCGATCCTTATTCCATCTCCTTCGTTAAGGTACTAATCAATTTCGTTTTTAATCGTTTAGCACCTTGATTTTTCAGCAATCTTATGGTATTTTCATACCATGGATTTCATATTTTTGTAGGCCTCTTGGACGTTACCGAAGCGGACGAATATATTATCGATTCGGATTTGGATTAGAGGTAACGTCGATGTTACTCGGTATTTCATGATTTTATTTGTGTAATTGCATGTATATTTTTATATTTCATTTTTGACAATATATGTATGTCATATAATCTGGAAAATTTTTTTAAGTTGAAAATTTTTGTGTTTTGGTATTTTTATCGCTTTTACGAGATTAACGATTAAATTGTTGTAATAATTTGTAAAATCGTAATATTTGGCCAAAACTTGTAATATATGATTCTGTAAAAATGAAGTTTTTTTATGATTTTTAATAATTTAGTATTTTTCTGATATTTTAGTTATCGATTATTGAATTATTACCGTTTACGGACAAAAACAATTAAAAGCCGATTTTTAGTTCTAGTAACTAAACATTTTATTTTAATCTGATTTTTGACGTGGTGAAACTTACTGATAAAACAGAATTTTAAGAATTTATTCATAATTTTTCGGAATTGTTAAGTGGATGAATTAATTAATCACTTTAAATCATCGTTTATCGTTAAAACCGCGTTTGTCGTTTAAATTCTCGATTTCTGGTCGTTTGATTAAATCTCGAAAAGAATATGATTCTGATGATTTCATAATAAAATGTAACTTTATGATTTTTATTACTATAATAAAATGTTAGGAACGATAAGTTTTATTAATGGAATCGTTAATTGTGAAAACGGACATAAAAGACGGTTTTACCTAATTTTGTGAAATCTGGAATTTTGACACTTTGCGAAAATTTTAAGTTTCTGGAAAATCATAATTTTTAAGTTTAATAATAATTTTTGGATATTAATACGTAAATCGTTTTGTAATTACTATTTTTATTAATCGTTATTGTCGCGATTAGACGATTAACGTGAAAACCCTTTAAAAACCGAGCCTAAGTATTCTGGAAAATTTTCTTTCCTGGACATAATGTTCATAAATATATTTTAGCTATTTTACGTAAAATTTTTTACTATTTATTAAAGTCCTTAATTAATAAGTATTGATTTTTGGACAAATTACGATTTATCGTTAAAATGCTTCGTCTTACCTAAAAGATTTATTTTTCCAGCTATTTAAATCTGAAACTTTAAGAGTTAAATCATACCTTAACATACTCTAAATATATTCATTGGTTTAATTAATTAAAAGACGTTAAAATATTTAAATTGACATTTGCCGTAAAATCCTATTTATGTTCGTATTGTCGAAACTAATAATAATTAGGGAATTTTAGTTTTATAAATTTTGGAAACACTCTAATTAGTAGTACTAAAGTGTTTAAGACATTTTTAATTATTTTATAAACACTTGTATGGTTTTTCAATAATTTCATAAACTCAAATGTTCTCACTTTAACAATTAATATCGTTAAGACCGAAAGTATTAGTTTTATAAATCTATATCGTTTGCTAAAATGTTGTGTTAGTATAAAATAATATTTTCACTATTTTGATATGACGCTATTTTTAGTAAAATTTCTAAAAATAGAAGTTTCCTAAAATAGAATGTTTCATCTTTTAGAATATTATGATTACTTCTTTTATCTCCATATTGTTTGTAATGATTGTATCTTTTTAAATATCGATAATGGCTTGGTTTTGGAGTTATGGAATAAGGGCAAGTGTGAGGTTAGAGTAATATAATCTAGGGTCTACGTTTTTGCCATCAGCTATAAGGCTAGTGTATCAGGAATCGGTACATTGGTTGTTGAACCGGGTGACAGGTATCCCAGGAGTGGTGTACATTTTGACCTTAAGCTTAGGCCTCGCAGTAAGTCCCCGTCATAAGTTGAATTGGGTGACAGGTAATCCCAGGAGGGGTGTGCACTGTCTTAAACTAGGGCCACACATTTATAAGTCCCCGTCTTATTATGGTTGAGTAGCCTAGTTAGAGATCGAGATTTGATTTGTTTGAACTGACTTCTCGAAGCTAGTTTTTAGTATTCTCCTAGTTTAGCCGTCTACACTACTCCTATCCATAACGCCATTTTGAATATTTTTATTATTATCGATATAATCTGGTTTGCAGGTTGGCAAATGTTTTATGTTTTCTCCGGAAAACTCATTTTTATTATATTGTTTCGATACGTGAAGTTTTTCACTGAAAACTTATTTTCATTATAATATTTTACTATTTTCCGTTTTCTTACTATTTTTCTATAATAGTAATTACAGTTTTAAAATCCTGTTATACGGCTGAGAGAACGTTCACGTTGCTCCCCACTGATTGTGGCTGTTATGTTTTCCGGGTGTGGGCTAGCGAGGAGTGTGGATCCTGCTTGTTTAATTTAATAATTATGTTTTATGGATTGTTCAAACCCCTTTTCTGGATTGTTTTAAATTTTGGTCATTTTATTTAAGACCTATTGTTTGACTTTACCATTTTAATTTTACTAAGACATAGTTACAGTGTGTTTTAATCCCGACTCTACAGTATTTTCGCCACTTTATCGCGTTAGATTTTCTAGGGGATTACAGTTGCTTTCAGAGCATCACTGCTCTCAACGCTTACACCTGAAATTAGGGAAAATACCAGTAAATTATTTAAACAATAAATAAAAATATTACTAGGAATGGGTAGAAACAAATAAGGACTTACTTGTTAAGTTTTCCCTGTTCTTGAAACTCAATGGTTAGCATTGATTATTTGTTTAATATCTCCAAGAAGAAGATGATGAGTGGACAAGATGTTGACATGATACTGCTCCAGATCGGGACAAGACTTACTTAGCACTCTCAGCGGCTGCCAACTCGAGTGGACAACTTGGTGCTCCAAGAAAGATGTCGATGGTGACCTTCCTCAGCTCCGGTTCAGTTTGCTTCAGCTACAGGCCAGATGATCAAGAGTAGATTCTAGTTCCATCACGGTGTAGTAGACTCAGATGTAAAATCACTTTGGATCCAGATGAAGCGGCCCAATACTAGTGTGTTTGTTCCTCTACTTGAAGTTGAAGAAATCCAGCGAGATTCCTTTTGTGGACATGACGTAGGTCCACCCCGACGTGGCCACGCGCGGGTTTGGGGAGGCGAATGAATCTCATGTGAGATGGATCTCGAGTTGAAATTTAAATCGAAGTTGGAGTCGCCACCGAACTTTGTGGGAGTTCGGGCCCATTCGAACCCACTCTATGTCATAGTTGGCCATGTACAAAATATTGCCCATTTCCGATGTCAGAGTTTATTGGGTTCGTCCCTTAGCATTTGATACCGATACCGACATTATCGGTAATCGAATATTGAATGACTCTCGTTGCCAATGGATTCGGACATCCGGAAACCATGATTCTGAGTAAGAGGTGAGGGTACGTGTTGGGAAGTTCACTAAGAACACCCAACCCAGCCCGCACTTAGCGACCTTTACTCGGATATCGTCCGATTTTTATGTACGCGCGTTAGTTCGACGATTGAATGATATGAAAAGAGTATATTTAGACTAAACATGTGAATTATGTTTGCTAAGTCGTTTTAATGCATCTAAAAATTAACGTCAAAGTTGTATTTTAGCATGCGAGGTTCATTTTAGTATAATAAAACAAACGAAAAAGAAATTGCTAAAGACATGACCAAACGGTTTAGTAACGATCGATAAATTGAATAAAAGATGCAAATATGATGACATGCATATTTTTGAAAAGTTTTGTGACACGTGATGGATTAAACACGTATTGACCGTGGTCAAAAAAAGATGTTTATCGAAAGCCTGAAATATGCCGAGAAAACCGTTGTTTTATTTTAAGAAACGATGCTAATAAAAATAGGAAACGGGAAGAAAATGGCTGCGGTTTACAGGCCCCTGCGCGACTCGCCTGGGTGGGGCGCGACTCGCGCGGGTGGCTGTCTCGGGTTTGATTTTTCAAAAATCGTGAGTTTTAATAAATCGCGTATAAATATGAATTAATTTATACTTGACTTATATTTTCGATATTCGTCGTATTCGATATTCGATTATGAAATCGATATTGAATATTCGGAATTGTTGTAAAAAAAAGAAGAATTTTGCAAATCGTTTTGTAAAATTAAATTTAAAAAAACGATGTTTGGTTCTCTCCACGTTAAAAATCGTCATGTTTTGTTTTATGAAACTATGAGACGATTTTTTTAGTATCAACGAGATTAATTTAGGTCTTGTTAGATACGATATTGACTATATAGTCAAATATCGTATTTTAAGAACGTTGTTTTATATGAAAATAGCTTGTAGTAACGATATTATGTTAAAAAAAATACAACGACGACCCATAATAAAAAAGGACGACGACACGACTCGAAGAAAAAGAAAAAAAGACGCGAGAAAGGAAGAGAGAAAGGAAAGAACGGGATTGATTTTTACACCCTCAACCTACATGCCTTGTCTTCTCGGAATAAGGCTCTTCGGAAAGTGGCTTAGGCACGGGAGCGTCGAGATGATGTGGGTGAGTTTAGGGTGGTGCTTCGGGTTATATAGGGTGGCGGGTGGTGGCCGGCTTTTTGGTCGTTTTTTGGTCGGAGTCGGATTTCTTATGTTTGGACCTTACGAGGTTGTCGAGATGTCGATGTATGTGTATGTGTATGTCGGGGATTGTCAAGAATAATTGGTGTCTTGAATGTGTGATGAGAGGGTCCTATTTATAGGAGATGACTAACTTGCAAAGGAAGAAAGTCACCGGTCGGGTTGAGGTAGAATTTTGTCTAAAGATAGGAGAAGTAAACAATTTGAGGGGAACGTGACTTCCGCTTGCTTGGTGAGGAAGTCACGGTTTTTGGCTGATGTTGGGGTACTCGGCCAAGTACTCCTTGTACTCGGTGGAGTGCTCGCTCGGGAATCCTACTGGGGATCGAATTCCACCTTTTGACGGATTTGTTTAATATTTTTTGAGGCTGATTTTTATAGCGTTTGTGCTCAAACCGGACTCCTGAGATGTCACAGCTGATTCGAGTGTCTCGAGAATATCTTTGACCGGGTTTTGACTCGGTCGCTAAAAGACGGTTTTGCCCCTGGTGTCGGATTTGACCCAAATTAGTCTCATCTGACTTGAAATGACCCACTGGGCCTGATTTTGAGGTTGGTTTTGTGATATTTGTACTCCGTAATAAGCCCAAGCCAAATTCCACTGATTTCGAGCCCATTTTTGAGTACGTTAAAGCACGTTTGCGTCCGATCATCATCGAGTGTTTTTCGGAAACTGCTATAGACATCTGGCAGTCAAAATGTGGGTGTCTACAGAGCCCTCACTCTGACTGAGGCTTGGACAAGGCAAAAGTCAGAGTAGCTACCAGGTCAATCAAGGATTAAAACCTGGCAGACTTCCGATCGGGTCGTTTATAGTCCATTAGACTCGCGTAAAAGGGCTCGTCAGCCATAAGACAGAAATTATAACTGGACAAGTGTCGATAATTCCGTGGGGACCCGCCTAAAAGGTCTTGGGTGTATCCGTTTGCAGACACATCCCGTGCTTTCCGTTGGGGAGAATTGTATAATATTGCTTCTGTAGTCTTGGGTGTACCTGTATACTGACACATAGCTAATAGTATGTAACATTTAGGCGAAACACCGACTTGCGCTGGGGAAGTAAAAGACTTGAAAATTTTGATTTTTTGAAGGAAATGAATTGAATTGATTTTTTTGAAAAATGTTAAGAATTTGGATTCTGCTGCAAAATAGGAGTACTCGGGATGACTTGACTCCTGACCAGGTCTTAACAAGGATTCCTAAAGTGCTTAGGTTAGGCTTGTATGCCTATGTGAGTTAGGAGAAATAAGAATCCCTATTCCTAAGGTGACTAAGAGAGGATTTTTTTTCTAGTATAAATAGGGAGTTCTGCCCTTCAATCTTCATATTCAGACTCAAATATTTTTTCTCTCTTAAAATCCTTTAGACTTTTAAGACAAAAAAGGTTCTTGCTATGGGTATCGAACATCTGACCGCGATGCTTCAGGAGTGGGCCCAATTTTTCCGAGATGAAGACAAAGTTCAGCTAACTCAAATGGGAATTGTTTCTTTATTCCCACTTCAGCGACTTAGGGTAGATTCGCATTTCCTAGATGCTTGCCTATCCTTTTGGGATACTACCCATCATGTTTTTGCATTTCCTCGAGGAGAAATATGTCCCCTGCCCGAAGAAATCGCTGCCATAGGCGGTTGGTGCTCTAATGCCCGTCCTGCCATTCCCTCGTTCTATCTTGATCCAAGGAGGAGATTAAGGGATTTTCTAGGCTTGTCGCATGCTGAGACGGCCCGTATGGTAAAGGGAGATTCTGTTTCCCTATTTGACCTAGTCGACAAATTTATGAATTCTGATGGCGTAAGAATTACTTCGACCCACAGGCGTAGGGCCTTTGCCTTTTGCATGCAACATCGATATGTCTTTGAAGGAAAAATGGATGCTGACTCATGCTTAGGTGAAATCCGGTTGATCGGCATAGTCGACCAGATGGAGACAGGTCACAGCCCGGCTTGGCTGACAACTGGGGAGATCATTATGGGCCTTGATGGTAGAAGACTTGACCCAGACGACAATTGACGGGAAGTACTCGTCTTTTGCAGGTATTGAACCTTTTTTCCCCTTTTTTCCGAAAATTGCCCGAATTTTCCGAATTTTTTTTTTGAATTTCCCGGAAAATTCTCGAAAACATTTTTAAAAAATTTTCCGAAAATCTTTTTTTTTCGGCTTTTCTCTTTTTTTTTTTTCATTTTTTCGATTTTTCCCGAAAATTCTTTTTTCTATTTTTTTTTTTGAATTTTTCAGATTTAATTCACACAAACTTGTTTTTTTTGTCAGATCTGGTTATCCGAGCGCTTGTCGATCATGGAGCCCCCGGTGAGCATTCCCAAATATCGTAGCTGCCAGATTGCTTCAAGGAAATGACGAATAAGTTCGAGTCATCACATAAACCGGACTTATTGGGAGGAAGAATTAAAATTCCATGGTGGGCCCTTGATTAGATGGACCGTTATTTGGTGGTTCCTCTCAAAACTGACGGGGTTAACTAAAAGAGACAAAGCCCGCTATTTGGTGATCTTGTCTTTGGATTGGACCGTCCCTATCTACCCAGATCGCATCCTGAGGCAGTTCGGTTCGTTTCAACAGATCCCTGAGACTGAAGCAGTCATTAGCGTTTCGCTCCAATTGACAGACGCTATGTGTGACACGTGGCTACAGCGTTGGTTTACCCGTGTCATGTGGACTGTACCCCGACCTTGTCAAACTGTTTGGGTTTCTGAGGCGTACCGAAAATGGACTTCTGAAGAATCTGAAGAGGCCCGTAAAGCTTTGAAGACCAACGAGGCTTTTGACTTGGTTCGTCGAGAGACAGTAAAAGATAATAGTGGATTCTTTGAAAAAGGAGAAACTCCTGCTACCCTTGTCCGACTGGAGTCGGGCTATAAGTCAAAAACTAAGAGTCGAGCTAAAGAGACTGGTGCTAGCGACATGGAGAGCAGACTCGGGCCGAGACTAGCGGCCCGAGACCGATTAGACCCAAGAGACCGGTTACCAGAAAAGGTAAGGGCTCGACTAGGACCGATCGATGTGCCTGAAGACTCGAGTTCAAGGAAGCGAACTCGGGCTAAGGAAGTTCCCTTCGTGATTCGGGAGCGCTCACCTCCACGTCGTCGTTAGTGGACGGAAAAACAAGCTACAGACAAGGGAAAGGGCAAGATGCCTTAAATGCCGAGCCTCTAGATTTTTATTATTTAAGTATTATTACTATCTATTTTAGTGTTGTGTGTTTTTTTTTGAAATTTGTAATTTGCCAAGTTTATCGGATTTTTTTTGGAAATAAATAAAGGAAGTTTATTAAAAACCGTTCCTGTTTTCTTTTCTCGATTGCAGTGGTTGTGCCCTTTCGAGGGGCTGCTTACGTATCCACAATAAATGGAATCAAACCAAACGTAGTTCAGACTTTTTAGTATTTTGCAATCTCGAAGTACACCAAGACTATGGTTCGAGATGTTTATAACAGTAGAATAAATAATTCTAGCTTCTGACTTGCTTTTGAAAGTTTATTTTTAGAAAAATGATTTTAATAAACTTTTTGCAAATGACATTGAGAAAGGTCTTTAAGGATAGTAGCGTTTCAACTGGTCCAGGTTGGGTGTATTGACAAACTCGTTCCCATCCAGGTCCGTCAGCATTACAGCTCCGCCAGATAAAATCTTTTTCACCAGATATGGCCCGGCTCAATTAGGTTTGAATTTTCCCCTCGGGTCCACCGATAATAGGGCTCAAACAGACTTGAGAACCAAGTCCCCTTCTTCAATGTTCCTGGGTCTTACCCTTTTGTTGAAGGCCCGTTGGATCCTCTTCTGATATATTTGTATATTATTGAGGGCACGAGATCGTCGTTCATCTAACAGGACTAGCGAGTCATATCGTCCTCGAACCCAATCAGCTTCGGGTACTTGACTTTCTAGTAAGATCCCGAGGGACGGTACTTCTAATTCGACCGGCTGGACTGCTTCCATCCCGTACGTTAGATAATACGGTGTTGCGCCGGTTGCAGTACGGATTGACGTCCGATAACCCCAGAGTGCAAATGGTATTTTATCGGGCCAGTCCCGGTAATTGTCAGCCATCTTTTTGAGTATGGTGACAATTGTTTTATTAGCTGCTTCTACCGCTCCATTGGTTTGGGGTTGGTAAGGTGAAGATGTATGCTTTTGAATCTTATACTTAGTCAACAGAGCTGCCGTCTCAGCTTGAAAATGGGTCCCGTGATCACTGATAAATTCAGGCGGGATCCCGTACCGGCATACTCCCTCCGTTCCAATGAATTGTTTGCCTTTGATTTTGACACTAAGGGTAAGGGAGTCAATGAGGGAGTGCCATGTGGAGCAAAACTCATGAGATTGGTCAAATTACATATAAAAAGCATTCCTAAAATAGAAAGGCAAACAATTCATTGAGACGCCCCAATATGGAATAGGCAAACAATTCATTGGGACGGAGGGAGTATTATCTTACTTTGGATGAATTTAGCGACATGCTTGGCGTTGAGAATGCGATAAGACTCAGCTTCGACCCATTTGGTGAAATAGTCGATAGCCACCAAAATGAAGCAATGTCCCCCTGTTCCCGAAGGATTTATTTTCCCGATTATGTCGATTCCCCATGTTGAAAATGGCCAGGGTGACGTCATGGTATATAACAGGGATGGTGGCATATGTTGTACATTAGCAAAGATTTGACAGTTATGACAATGTTTGACGTATAACTGGCAATCGGTCTCCATGCTGTTCCAGTAATAACCGAGCCTCATGATTTTCCGGACTAACATCTGGGCATTCATGTGTGCGCCGCATTCGCCATTATGTACTTCAGCCATAACCTTTTCAGCGTTGGCTTTATCGAAACATAGAAGGAGAGCCCCCTGTGCGGTCTTTTTGTAAAGTTGCCCGTCGTCGGTGCGGATGAACTGGGTTGCCAATCTTCGAAAGGCCTTTCTGGCTCGGTTGTCAACTCCGGGTGGATATTCCCCGGTTGCTAAGTATGTCAACACAGCTTGATACCATGGCTGGGGATCGGGTATCTCGATATCTTCGATGTCGTGGATGTACGCCGGTTCAGACCGTCTTTCAACAAAGATTGGCATACTGGTCACATGATCAGGAATATTTAGTAAAGATGCCAGTTTTGAGAGTGCATCTGCAAACTGATTTTCTTCCCGAGGTAGGTATATATATATTCTACCTTTTGGAATTGCTTCTCGAGATCCCTTACTCGTGCCTGGTAGGCCACGAGATTAGCATTCCGAGTCTTCCATTTTTAGAGTGCTTGATTAATGACCAGAGACGAATCGGCGTGTACTCGGAGGTTTGTGACCCCTTAGTCGGCGGCGGCTTGTAGCCCGTGGATACATGCTTCATATTCAGCAGCATTATTAGTAACGTCAAAGTCTAATTTGGTGGAGACGGGAGTATGGTCTCCTTTTGGTGAGATTAGAAGAATCAACTCCGAATCCTCGGAAATTAGATGCCCCATCGAAGTATAAATCCCATGTCTTGGTATCGGTATGGAAAATATCTTCATCTGGGAAGGACCAAGTGTCGGTGTGTCCTTCTTCAGTCACGGGACTGTGTAACACCCGAACCCAATCCTATGGCCGGAAATGTTAACCGTGGTAGCTCGCCAGGCTTTGTACTGGTCCCACAGACCAACACGAGTCCTTTCCAGCGTATTTTGTCCTCACTCATGTGTATCCTGGAAACCTTCCCAGGAGATCACCAATCCTAAGATTGCTCCCACTCAAGCACGCTTAACTGCAGAGTTCTTATCATGGGCAAATCAGAAAAGAAAGTGCACTTTGTTGATATGAGTAGTACTGTAGTACTTCAAATCCCTTTAAGCAAAACTCATAAATAGGACATCTTCAATCTATGTGGGGTGTTTCAATCACTCCTACTTGAAGAACGCAACGTCCTCGTTGCGCCTGGCAGCATAACCGCTGACCCAGAATCCACCCCCGCTAGGTGCCAAATGCACGGTCGCAAGGTTGCTCTGATACCATTTGTAACACCCCGACCCAATACTAGGGCCGGAAATGTTAACCGCGGTAGCTCGTCAGGCTTTGTACTGGTCCCACAGACCAACACGAGTCCTTTCCAGTGCATTTTGTCCTCACTCATCTGCATCCTAGAAACCTTCCCAGGAGGTCACCCATCCTAAGATTGCTCCCAGTCAAGCACGCTTAACTGCAGAGTTCTTATCATGGGCAAATCAGAAAAGAAAGTGCACTTTGTTGATATGAGTAGTACTGTAGTACTTCAAATCCCTTTAAGAAAAGCTCATAAATAGGACATCTTCAATCAATGTGGGGTGTTTCAGACTGTCGGCGAGAAACTCGGCTACTATCCGGCCCTTAATTGCTTTTAATGGTACAAACTTTAGATCGAATTCTGCCAACATCAGGGTCCATCTTGATATCCTGCCATTGAGGATGGGCTTTTCAAAAAGGTATTTGATTGGATCCATTCTAGATAGCACCTGCACCTCATAGCTGAGCATGTAATGTCGGAGCTTCTTCGTGGCCCAGACCAAAGCTAAACACGTCTTTTCGAGCATGGTGTATTTGCATTCATACTCTAAAAACTTTTTGCTGATGTAGTATATTGCTATTTCTTCGGAGTTTGCCGTCTGAGCTAGCATAGCCCCCATGGCGGTCTCGGTCGTTGTAAGGTATAACAATAGAGGCAAACCGGATTGAGGTGGCATCAGGACTGGCGGTGAAGACAAGATTTCTTTGATTCTATCAAAGGCCATTTGACACTTGTCGTCCCATAGTAATCGTTCCCCTATCTTCAGTTTTTTGAAAATCGGTTCACACACCATAGTTAGCTTTGAAATGAACCTGCTGATGTATTGGACTTTTCCGAGAAACCTTCTTATCTCTTTTTCGGTTCTAGGGGGTTGCATCTCGGTGATGGCCTTGATTTTGGCTGAATTGACTTCGATGCCACGTTGGCTAACGATATGACCCCGTAATTTGCCAGAGGTTACCCCGAAACTGCACTTTTGAGGGTTTCGCATGTTATACTTGCGCAATCGGGTGAAGAATTTTCTTAGGGCGGTGATGTGACCGTCCCTGTCTTTTGATTTGACGATCATATCGTCCACATACACTTCTACTTCTTTATGCATCATGTCATGTAATAATGGCCCCGGCGTTAATGAGACCAAATGACATAACAGTATAGAAATAAGTACCTCAAGGTGTAATGAAGGTAGTCTTATCCATATCTTCTTCTGCCATTTTTATTTGATTGTACCCGGCATACCCGTCCATAAATGATAGAAGGGCATGATCAGCTTTGTTATCCACCAGTATGTCAATATGTGGTAACGGGAAATCGTCTTTCGGGCTTGCTTTGTTAAGGTCCCGAAAGTCTACACAGACACACACCTTATCGTCCTTTTTAGGAACCGGCACGAAGTTTGCAACCCAGTCTGGATATTCAGATACTTGGATAAAGCCCGCTTTGAATTGTTTGTCGACTTCTTCCTTGACTTTAAGGGACCATTCGGGCCTCATGCGGCGGAGTTTTTGCTTAACCGGCTTGAATCCTTCCTTGATCGGTATATGGTGCTCGGCTATTTCGCGATCTATTCCCGGCATGTCCTTGTACGACCATGCGAAGACGTCTTTGAATTCTTGGAGGAGACTCGTGAACTGCTGTTTCTCCTCGGGATCTAGAGATAACCCTATCTTAAGTATCTGAGGCTCTAAGGTTGTTCCCACATTAACAGACTCGGTTTCTTCGATTACCGGATTCCGGGATTCCCTTTGCTCTAGTTGTTCGACTAGATGTGGAGACAAGAATACCTGTTCGTCGGGTTTCTCAATGTCATTGTACAAAACATTTTTGAAATTAAAAGTATTTTGAAAGTGAGACAAGTCGTAAGTAGAACGGTTGTTATTATTTGCTCATAAATTTAGAGAAAAGCTCGAAAAGAGCTGCCATCTGATCGCTAGTCAGTGGCGGGATAGTGTGGATATGACAAAGGTCCACCCCGACGCGGCCACGCGTGGGTTTGAGGAGGGGAATGAATCTCCTTATGAAAACGGATCGAATGGAAATTTAAATTGAAGTGGAGTCGCCACCGAACTTTGTGGGAGTTCGGGCCCGTTCGAACCCACTCTATGTCGTAGTGGGCCGTGTACAAAATAAGGCCCATTTCCGATGTCAGAGTTTATTGGGTTCATCCCTTAGCATTTGATACCGATACCGTCACTACCGGTTATCGTGTATTGAATGACTCTCGTGCGCCAACGGTTTCGAGCATTCGGAAACCGAGGTTCTGAGTAAGGGGTGAGGGTACGTGTTGGGAAGCCCACGAAGGACACCCAACCCCGCCCGCACTTTAGCGGCCTCTACTAGGATATCGAATGACTTTTGAATACGCGCGTTAGTTAAACGAGATAAATGATATGCAAAGATTATTTTCCCTAAGCGTGTGAATGTAATTGAAAAGGTTTCTATGTCAATTTAATGCAATTAATTCTAACGTCAAAGTTGAATTTTAGCATGTGGGTTCATTTTAGTACAATAAAATAAACAACCAAAATTGACAAAAGAAACAACAAACGGTTAGTAACGGTATAGCGATATTAACGGTTTGTGCATATATTGAATTATGTAGAATGATGCAAATGAGTTAATGCATGGTTTTGAAAAGATGTTTCACATGATAAATTAGGCACGTGTTGACCTAAGTCACGAAAAATGATTAACGAGGCTCGAATGCGATTTGTAGGACTCACGGTTTAACGTGATAAAGGGCCACTCGACCGAGTCAATGTGTGATTCGACCGAGTGGACCTCTGAAAAAGGTTCTGTCCGGGTTTTGGGACCCTACTCGATCGAGTTATTGACTAACTCGACCGAGTACGCGGCCACTCGACTGAGTCACTATGAGACTCGACCGAGTGGAGGTCGCAAAGACATTCTGTCTCGGTTTTTGGGGTACCACTTGACCGAGTGGGCTAGGCACTCGGTCGAGTGCCCCCTATACGAACCAGATGTTCGTTTGCAATTTTGTTGTTGATTTCGAAATTGCTTTTGATTTTGACGATTTGATGAATTGGGCATAAATATCGCGGAATTTGTACTCAATTCTGAAATTGCATACTCGTTGTACCTCATATTCGATTATTGAATCGATATGAGATAGTAGAGTGAAAATAAGAGGAAATTGTTTTAAGTTGTATCAATTAACTATCGCGATATGAATAGATTTTCTCCGCGTTTAATAATGTCGTGATTCTAGCGAATCGTATGACTATTATTTTAGCATCAACGAAAAAAATCGCATTAGTTAATTAAATTGACTAAATCGTTAGATTCAACATCCAATTATGGAATTGGTATCGGCTCTAACGGATCGACACTTTACTTGAATTGAAGGACTTGATTCCCTCGGCTTTTCCGACATCAAAATAAATCCCTAGAGATCGTGATGTCGGATCCGCGTCAACGGGTTTCGACCCTTAATAAATAAAATACTTGTTTTGGAAAATCGATTTTAGAATATGCGATGCAAATGAAAATAATCGAATTATTGTTTAGGTTGACCCGTTTCAATAATCAAGCGATCGGGGTGCTGGGATAAGCGACCGGCAACGCTGTGTGCAGTACACTTGTACATTCGGGTTTTCTTATCCCACCATCACTCACGCGCGACACAAATTCACGAGTATTTTAATGTTTTATAATACTAGTGATATTAGCGATATTACAGAAGCGATAAATAAATAAAAAACAAAAAGAAGAGAAAAAAGACGAGAGGAAGAGAAGGAGGGAAGAACGGGAATTGGCACCCTCAACCTACATCTTTCTTATGCTCGGTATGGACTCGTAGTGATGGCTTGCACGGGAGTTTCGAGATATGTAGGGTGAGTTATGGTGGTTAGGGTGTTGAATTCCTAAAGCTAGGTTTAGGGTTTCGATTCCTAGGCTAGGGCTAGGGTTTGCTTGGTGCAGAGTAGGGTTTGATTAGGATTAGGGTTGCAAAAAGTTGTCAAAAGATGTGAAGTTGTGTGAGCATGGGGTTGCTTATATAGGCAAAAGCAAGGCACCCGGCTAGGGTTACTCGACTGATTAAGTGACTGACTCGGTCGAGTGGCCCAGTGCGTCAGCCGTCGGGCTTGAAATAGGCCCACTCGATCGAGTGGGTGGGGCACTCGATCGAGTGGCCCAGCTGGGTCGCGCGGGTCCATTGTTCTGGACTGTGACTTGGGTTTTTGATGGGTTTCTGTTTGACTTGGACTTTTGACGTTGTAAGAGGCTGTTTTGTATGTCTCAGAAACGACTTTGACCAGAGTTGACCCAATCGTAAAAAAAGTCGATTTTATTTCTGGTGTCGGTTTTGGCCCAAATTAGTCTTGTTTGACTCGGAACGGTCCGCTGGGCCTGATTTTGAGGTCAGTTTTGTGAGATTTGTACTCCGTAAGTGCTTTAGCCAACAACTAATGGATTTGAGCCCATATCCGAGCGCGTAGAAACACGTTAGCGTCCGATCATCATCGGGTGTTTTTTGGGAAACTACCATAGACACCTGGCAGTCAAAATGCGGGTGTCTACAGAGCCCCCACTCTGACTGAGGCTTGGACCAGGCGAAAGTCAGAGTAGCCACCAGGCCAATCGAGGATTGAAACCTGGCGAACTTCCGGTCGGGTCATTTATAGTCCATTAGACTCGCGTGAAGGGCTCGCCAGCCAAAAGCTAGAAGTCATACCTGAGCTGATGACGATAACTCCGTGGGGAATTGGACTTGTCGCATAAGTCCTGGGTGCGCCTGTATGTAGGCCCATCCCGTGAAATGCTGCCGTTGGCTTCCGCTGGGGAGATATAGTGGGTTGCACGTCCCTCTTTGAGTCGTACTTGTATAAGTCACATAAAATGCATGCAACACGTAGGTAGTAAAATGACTCGCACTGGGGAAAATGATTTTTGAAATTTTAGAAAATTTTGAAAATTTTGAAATTTTGAAATTTGTTTGAAATTTTGACTCCTAAGGAAATTAGGAAAGTTCGGGATGAATATTTCCGTGCTAGTATCGAGACTAGGCTTGTGGGTTGATTCCAATCAGGATTAGGAAACCCTTGTGCATGAAAAGATATGGAAAGAGGTCTACAGAATTAATACTATAAATACCCCTTTAAAGCCCTTGATTTTCTCACAATTCCATTACAATTCACTCCCTTCTTAAAAAGAAAACCTTTCCAATCCTTTCAAGAGGCTAGCCATGAGAATTGATAGATTAACTGTGATGCTGCAAGAATGGTCCCGACGCTTCAGGGACACAGATAGGGTAGCCCTTAACCAGACGGGCATAACTCAGCTGTACCCGTTCCGTTAGATGGTGGTTGATCGTTATTTCTTGGATGCATGCTTGGCTTACTGGGACGACATATATCATGTCTTTGCCTTTCCTCGGGGTGAAGTTTGCCCCTTACCTGAGGAGATTGCTGCTATAGGAGGATGGAACCCGATACTCCGTCCCGCTGTCCCGTACTCGATTTATGACCCGCGGAGGAAGCTTCGAGAATTTCTAGGGCTTTCTCACAACGAGGTATCCCGTATGATGGAGGGTGATCATATTTCTCTGATCGACTTGGCTGAGAAATTTATGAATCCTCTTGATGTTCGGGTCAGACCGGCTGACAGCCGTAGGGCTTTTCCTTTCTGTATGCTCTATGTTTATGCTATCGAGAGTCACATGGATTTGCTATTCTGCATGGGGAACACCCATCTTTTGACTGCAGTAGACTTGATGGAGACTGAACACAACCCGGTTTGGCTGATCACGGACGAGATTATCCAGGGATTGGACAACCGCAAGAGGGACTCATCAATTCGTCTTACCGGGAGCACCCGATTGCTGCAAGTATGTCGGATTTTTATTTTTTTTTTCAATTTCTCGACTTTTCGATTTTTTGATTTTTTTCGCGGATTGCCTGCTGCAGTGGGCACTCGATCGAGTCACCCTGGCACTTGACCGAGTGCCCTCGTAGAAACCTTCTGATCTGCTCTCAGAGGTATCACTCGATCGAGTCACCCTGGCACTCGATCGAGTGCCCTCGTAAAAGCCCCCTGTTTGTGTTCAGGGGTACCGCTCGATCGAGTGTCCCGGGCACTCGACCGAGTGGCCTTAGGCGGACGCCTATTTTGCCTTAAAAAACTCATGTTTTTGTTTCCTTTTGCAGATTTGGCTATATGAGAGGCTATCGGTGATAGACCCTCCTCTTAATGCGAGCAACTATCGTCATAACCAGGTGATGACGAGAAGGCGGGCCATTGACTTTTCTAGTCAAATTACGCAAAAGTATTGGGACGAGGTTTTGTCTTTCCATGGTGGTCCGTTAATTCGATGGGTAGTTCCGTGGTGGCCCATCTATCTTTGGATTGGCTTGGACCCGAGGGACAGAGCCCGTTATCAGGTAATATTATCTTTCAGGCAAACAGTTCATCTTTATCCAGATCGCATACTAAGGCAGTAAGGATGGACCCAGCGAATCCCTGAAGTCGAAGCTGTTGTGAGTGACCCTACCCAACTGACTGATGTAATGTGTGATACCTGGATGCAAAGATGGTACACACGGCATACTTGGCCCGTTGTCAAATCTCGCCTCTCGATCTGGGTTTCAGACTCTTACACAAAGTGGACCAAAGCAGGCGATGCTAAAGCCCGAGCTGCTCTGAAGGTTGATGAAGCTTTCGACCTGCTGCGAAGGGAGCAAGCTAAGGACAACAGGGGCTTCTTTGACGAAGGAGACACTCCTGCTACCCTAGTCCGTCTTATGTCAGGACAAAAGAAAAAGACCAAGACTCAAGCTGGAGGGTCTAGTGCTAAAGGTGCTTGGGGGAAGGTGAGCCCCCAGACTGACTTGGAAAGGAGACTGGGCCCAAGACTACCCGTGCAGGACCGACTTGGCCCATGGGATAGATTACCCGAGCACGTGCGGACTTGCATTGGACCGAAGACTGTGGTAAAAGACCCGTCGTCGAAGAAACGGGCTCGTGTTAAGGAGGTTCCACTTGTGATTCGGGAATGCTCGCCACCACCTCGAAGACCTCAGGCTCCACGTGACCCGAAGGACAAGGGGAAGGGGAAGATGCCTGGATATTAGTCTCCACTTGTCTATAATTTTTTGAAAATTTATGAAAAAAGACAAAATTTTATAAATTTTTTGCAAATGACATTGAGGTGGGGGTTTAAGGGTAGTAGCGCTTCAGCTGATCCAAGTTGGTTGGGTTAACAAATTCGTTCCCGTCCAAGTCTGTCAGCATCACCGCTCCTCCTGATTGGACCTTCTTGACAAACTATGGCCCAGCCCAATTGGGTTTGAATTTACCCCTTGGGTCAACCGGTAGTAAGGCACGAACCGATTTTAGGACGAGATCCCCTTCTTTGATGTTTCTGGGCCTAACCCTTTTGTTGAAAGCCCGTTGGATCCTCTTTTGATATATTTGGATATTGTTGAGGGCCCGTGATCGCCGTTCGTCTAGAAGGACTAGCGAATCGTATCGGGCTTGGACCCAATCTGCTTCAGGTAGTTGGCTTTCAAGTAAAATTCTGAGGGATGGTACTTCTAGCTCGACCGGTTGGACCGCTTCCATTCCGTATGTCAAGTAATACGGGGTTGCTCCGATTGCTGTGCGGATCGAGGTTCGATATCCCCATAGGGCAAAGGGTATTTTGTCGGGCCAGTCCCGGTAATTCTCAGCCATCTTTTTAAGTATGGTGACAATTGTTTTATTGGCCGCTTCTACCGCTCCATTTGTTTGAGGTCGGTAAGGCGAAGATGTATGCCTTTGAATCTTATATTTTGCCAGCAATGCGACAGTTTCAGCTTGAAAGTGGGTCCCGTGATCGCTAATAAATTCGTGAGGGATCCCATACCGGCATATGATCTTATTCTGGATAAATTTAGCCACGTGCTTGGCGTTCAAGACACGGTATGACTCGGCTTCGACCCATTTGGTGAAGTAGTCGATGGCCACCAAAATGAAGCAATGACCTCCCGTCCCGGAAGGATGCACTTTTCCAATTATGTCTATACCCCATGTCGAAAATGGCCATGGTGATGTCATGGTATATAGGAGGGAAGATGGCATATGCTGTACATTGGCAAAGATCTGACAGTTATGGCAGTGTTTGACATACAGCTGACAGTCTGTTTCCATGGTGTTCCAATAATACCCGAGCCTCATGATTTTGCGGGCTAGCATATGGGCGTTCATATGTGGACCGTTTTCACCATCGTGTGCCTCGGCCATTACCTTTTCGGCCTGTATTTTATCGATGCATAGGAGGAGAGCCCCCTGTGCCGTCTTTTTGTATAATTGCCCGTCGTCCGTGCGAACAAATTGGGTTGCTAATCTCTGCAGGGCTTTCTTGGCCCGGTTTTCAGTTCCCGGGGGATACTCTCCCGTTGCCAAGTAAATTAGGACTGACTGATACCAAGGTTCTGGGTCAACTAGCTCGATGTCCTGGATGGCGTGTACATACGCCGGCTCGGACCGTCTTTCGACACAGATCGGCATGCTGGTCAGGTGATCCGGGATGTTCAGTAGAGATGCTAATTTGGAAAGTGCATCTGCGAATTGATTTTCTTCCCGGGGCAGATAAATGTATTCTACCTTTTGGAATTGTTTCTCTAGAACCCTTAACCGTGCTTGGTAAGCCACGAGATTGGCGTTCCGAGTTTTCCATTTTTGGAGAGCCTGATTGATGACAAATGATGAATCACCGTGGACCCGGAGGTTTGTTACCCCTAAATCGGCGGCGGCTTGCAACCCGTGAATGCATGCTTCGTATTCGGCTGCGTTGTTGGTCACATCAAAGTCCAATTTGATGGATAATGGGGTGTGTTCCCCTCGTTGTGAGATTAACAGAATCCCGACCCCGAATCCTCGAAAGTTGGATGATCCATCAAAATACAAATCCCATGTGTCGGTATCGATATGGAATATGTCTTCATCAGGAAAGGCCCATGTGTCAGTGTGGTCCTCTTCAGATATCGGGCTATCGGCGATGAACTCGGCTACTACCCGGCCTTTGATGGCTTTTAATGGTACAAACTTGAGGTCAAACTCAGATAACATTAAAGTCCATCTGGACATCCTGCCGTTGAGAATGGGCTTCTCGAACAGGTACTTGATAGGGTCCATTTTGGATAATACATGTACCTCGTGACTCAGCATGTAATGTCGGAGCTTTTTAGTGGCCCAAACAAACGCTAGGCACATCTTTTCGAGCATTGTGTATTTGCATTCATATTCGAGGAACTTTTTACTGATGTAGTAAATAGCCCGTTCTTCTTAATCGACTGTCTGGGCCAGCATAGCCCCCATGGCTGTCTCGGTCGTTGTTAGGTATAACGACAAAGGCAAACCGGGTTGAGGTGGCATTAATACCGGCGGAGCAGACAGTATCTCCTTGATTTTGTCAAAAGCCGTTTGACGTTTATCGTCCCACAGTAGCCGTTCTCCGATCTTCAGTTTCTTGAAAATGGGCTCACATACCATAGTTAATTTTGAAATGAACCGGCTGATGTATTGGACTTTCCCGAGAAACCCCCGTATTTCTTTTTCGGTCTTGGGTGGCTGCATCTCGGTGATGGTTTTGATTTTAGCTGGGTCGACCTCGATGCCGCGTTGGCTAAGGATATGGCCCAGTAATTTGCCCGATGTTACCCCGAAACAACATTTTTGAGGGTTTAGTCTCATCTTGTATTTGCGCAGTCGGGTAAAGAATTTTCTTAGGGCCGCAATGTGCCCATTCCGGTCTTTGGACTTAATGATCATATCGTCCACGTAGACCTCCACTTCTTTGTGCATCATGTCATGTAATAAAGTAGTGGCGGTCCACTGATAAGTGGCCCCGACATTGATAAGCCCAAATGGCATAACAGTGTAACAGTAAGTACCCCAAGGTGTAATGAAGGTGGTCTTACTCATATCCTCTTTTGCCATCTTGATTTGATTGTATCCGGCATACCCGTCCATGAAGGATAAAAGGGCATGATCGGCCGTGTTATCCACCAGTATGTCGATGTGTGGTAACGGGAAATCATCTTTTGGGCTTGCCTTGTTGAGGTCTCGAAAATTCACGAAATACCCGCACCTTGCCGTCCTTCTTGGGTACCGGCACGATGTTTGCAACCCAGTCTGGATATTCAGACACTTGTATAAAGCCTGCTTTGAATTGCTTGTCTACCTCTTCTTTGACTTTGAGAGACCATTCGGGCTTCATCCTTCGGAGTTTTTGTTTTACCGGTTTGCACCCATCCTTGATGGGTATTCGGTGTTCGGCTATTTTCCGATCTATACCCGGCATGTCCTTGTAGGACCATGCGAAAACATCTTTGAACTCTTGCAGGAGGTCCGTGAATTGTTTTCTCTCCTCTGGATCTAAGAACAAGCCCAACTTAAGCATCTGGGGCTCTAAAGTGGTTCCCACGTTGATGGACTCGGTTTCTTTGATTACCGGATCTCGGGACTCCCTTTGTTCGAGCAGCTCGATCAGATGTGGAGGTAGAGGTACCTGTTCGTCGGGTTTCTCAATGTCATTGCATATAAAATTTTTGAAATTGAGAAATTTTTGGAAATAAGACAAGTCGTAAGCATAACGGTTTTCGTTATTATTATTAATGGTAAATTTTGTGAAAAGCTCGAAAAGAGTGGCCATCTGATCGTTGGTCAGTGGCGGGATAGGGAGAGGTCTTGGGACAGGCCCCGAGACCTCAGTGGATAAGGGAAGAGGGGTTACAGACTCGACTCTAGCACCAGACCCTCTAGACTGGGACTTAGACTCTGACTCTGACTCAGACTCAGACTCAGTATCCGGCATATCTCCCTCGCCGGTGGTCAGCTTGTAGGTCCGTCCTTGACTGTCGGTCCACTTGATGGTCTTCTTCCAGGCCCTTTTTCCTGTATCTGCACCAACTTCGGTGATTAGCTTAGTTGGGTCGAACCGATCACTGCGGAAGATCAGATTGACCAAGTCGTCTTTTGGAGCAGGGACGACTTTGTCTTCTCCAAATAAGAGCCCCAGCACGGGCTCGGAGTTGTTCTCCCCTTCCTTGGGCTCGGTTTGAACGAGGGCAAATATATCATCGCGGATGAAATTGCATTCCCGAGCCATTTTGGTCTCGGGATATGTGATTGTGGGTTGGTAGAGGCCCACTTGAATGGCTCCGAAGACTGGAGTGACGAAGTAATCGGTTAACTTCCGGCTATAAGGGCCTATGTAAGTACCCTTGAGAATGTTGGTGGCTTAATGGATCCTGGCCCGGACTACATTTTCCTGGGTTATAGCATACCCCGATCCGAATTGGGACTCGCCGTCGTTCAGGACCTCGATAATCTTCCCAGCTGGAAGAAATGGCCTCGAGGTTGCTCCCGGTAGATAGCCTAGATTCTGTAGCATCGTGTCGATGCTAGTTGTGAAGTAAGGCCTAAAGAGATACTCTTCTTCGATCATGCCCACGAAATCAAATCCTCGTGGGTCGGCCCGGCCCGTAGCATTGCAGCTTGCCACGGTAATTGGAGTAGCCTCTAGTGTGATGATGTCGTCCCGAAGTGGCATCTTGACTTTTCGGTGAAGAGTGGAGGATACGGCCTTGACTGCGTGGATCCAAGGCCTTCCTAATAGTAGGTTAAAGGACGAGGTGACATCAATCACCTGGAACTCCAACTCTTTCTCGATTGGGCCCGTTATTATTGTTAACTTAACGGCCCTGGCCACCGGTTTTGGGCTTCCGTCGAAAGCTTGGATAGTCTGTGCTGTCGGGAGGTAGTCGGCATCGGTGATGCCGAGAGCTTTAGCGGTCCTTAGAGGTAAGCCATTCACAGCGGACCCATCGTCAATAAGGGTCATTGGGAGGTACTTCCCTCGGCAAATGACCGTAATGTATAGGGCCAGATTATGATTGGGCCCAAACGCTGGCAGATCAGACTCAGAGAAGGTGATGAGTGGGTCTTCTTCCATGGACTTGCCTTTGAGATAAGGCATAATAGTGGCTACCATTTTAGAAGGGGTAACCTGTGAGTCGACTTTGATTTCATCGAGAGCCTTAGTCAGTGCTTCTTGATGTGCTTGTGAGTTAACCAGTAGCTGCCATATGGTTAGATCGGCTCGAACCCTCTTCATTTGTTGGACCAAAGCGGTGTCGTTACTTGGTTCTTCAAGGGTAGGTTCCGTCCTGGCGGGTTCAGTGACGGATGTAGGAATAGAACGCCAACCTGTGGCGAGGTGGTTGGTGGCTAAGGCTTTGGACTTAGCCTTTCGGACCTCTTCAAGGGTGATGGGGACAGCTTCCCCTTTGGCTAAGTACACATCATCCTCGTCATCGAACCATATCCCGTTGATTTGCGGGGTATAAGGGGAGATGAGGTGAGAGTAGTCAATTACCTCACCGGTAAATATTGCCTGGGCACTGAACGGGTTTTCTTTATTGCTCGGCTTGTCTCCGGGGAACGGGATCTTCCCGCTCTCGATCAGGTCCTGGATTAGATGCTTCAGTTTCCAGCACTTTTCAGTATCATGCCCATTACCACGATGGTATTGGCAGTAGGCTTGGGCGTTATAACTTTTGGGCCTCTTTTCTACCGGAAGCTCGGGCAACGGGCCTATCGGTTGGATCAGACCCTTTGAAGATAGCCTTTGTAAGGCATAAGTATAGGTAGTCCCTATATCTGTGAATACCCGATTTGGTGTATTCTTTTTGGATGAGGCGTCAAGCAGGTTTACCTCATCGAAGATATTGCGAGTTGCAGCTGCGGGTGTGGGCTTGCTCGTAAACGAACTTGCCCCTTGATAGCCCTTGGTAGAGGCCTTAGTCTGGCTCTCTAATCTTAAGTCGTCCTCGATCCTTGTACCCATTTCAGTTAGGTTAGCAAAATTCGGGGTAACAGCATACCGGAGATGGACCCGGTAGGATGGGAGAAGGTTCTTGACAAAAGCTTCCACTAGGACCTTCTCACTGAGCTTGTCGGCCAGTTTTACGCTCTCGGCCCGCCATCTTTGTAGATATTTAGTGAACCCTTCTTTTGGCTCTTGGGCCATCACCTCCAGAGTACGCATTGTAGTCTGGATTTCAGTATTGTCGGCGTAATTCCGAGCGAATTCGGTTGCCACTCGTCCCAAGTTTTGTATTTCTTGGAATCGAGCCTGTAATACCAGGCCTTAGGATGCTTCTCCAGGGAGGAAGGGAACAAGTGAGTAAACATGGTGGACTTCACCCCTTTGACAGCCATAAAATCTTTGAAAGCCCGGATATGATGGACCGGGTCTTCGGTACCCTCAAACATTGGAATTCCCATAAGGTTGAGGTTAGCAGGTAGCTCGTCATTCAACGGCCAATAGGAAAGAGCAATTTCGGTGTGGATCGAGTTGTTCGTCGACAGGTGAACTTGTTCTTCGAGCCTGCGAACAACGCTGATGAGTTCAGCTATGGGCCTAGTGGTCCCTGACCCGTCAACAGGGGCCGTCTTTTCTACGGCGCTCAAACGGGTGTCTAACGTTGCTTGGCTAGCCTGGATGGAGGTCAGTTGAGTCTCGATCTTCTCTAGGGCCTCCTTCAATGCGTCCATTTTGCATTGATATCTGGTTTCGGGTGGCCTGTCTTTAAGAACACCGCGTAATCAGAAACTAGCCCGAATCCCGGAATAGAAAATACATCCCGAACAAGACTAAAAGGGAAATGACTCGAGAAAAGACACCTAGACGGGTGACTTGTGAAAAGTGGACCTTTCTTAGGATTCGGCGGGTGGGCCTAGTCCTGCTCGAAGGAAGGTTCACGTGAGACATCCCCAGACTTTTGACTCGATTGTGTAAACGGGCCCTCCTTAGTAGGGGTTTGCCTACGTAGGTGGGCCTTGACTTAGTCTAATAAGGCGGACTGGGAAGGGGAAGAAACCCGTGATGTAAGATCGACAGAGTTTCGACGCTAAATACCTCGACAACTTACGACATGACCCGACACTGATAAATACGGGAAGTCCTAAGAAGGGGAAGGTTTCGAAAATGGATCGTTTTTGGAAAGTCCGAGAAAACTCGGGGAAAGGCCCGATTTTTCGAGAAAAACGGAAAGTGTATCGGGCCTCGGTTTTTGAAAGTTCGAAAACGTTTTCGAGTTTTGAATTGGGCAGCGTACCGTCTAGAAAATAGGCTATTTTGAGTAAAATCAAAAGTCCTAAATTCGGCATGCGACCCGGGTTTTGAAAATTGAATACCTTGAAAAAGATGTATTTTTGAAAAGTTGACGGTTTTTGAAAACGGCACAGAAACCGAATAGCACGTAGTCACAGAAGCATTATAACGACTCCATGTATGCTCTACACTAAGTCTCGGTCGGTGTAAAGGGTCTATACCAGTGTACATAGTCTAGACGCTGATCGGGACGGACTCTCTAAGTCGAGTTGAGCTTAGAACACTCCGCGAAACCCACTCGAATCGACTATGGACACCTTTTGACATATCCATATTGGAGTACATCAATGGTATAGTGGGATGTCGGTCACCAGTACCGGCCCGGGAAAATATGGGTTATGCATGAACCGTAAAACTAAAACGCGTATTGTACTAGTCAAACGATTTCTATTCGAGTCTCACCCTGAGGATGCCGATGGTAAGTCACGCATCAGTTAATCCCCAGCGGAGTCGCCAAATTGTGGACATGACAAAGGTCCACCCCGACGCGGCCACGCGCGGGTTTGGGGAGGCGAATGAATCTCCTTATGAAAACGGATCGAATGGAAATTTAAATCGAAGTGGAGTCGCCACCGAACTTTGTGGGAGTTCGGGCCCGTTCGAACCCACTCTATATCGTAGTGGGCCGTGTACAAAATACGGCCCATTTCCGATGTCAGAGTTTATGGGGTTCGTCCCTTAGCATTTGAACCGATACCGTCACTGTCGGTTATCGTGTATTGAATGACTCTCGTGCGCCAACGGTTTCGGGCATCCGGAAACCGAGGTTCTGAGTAAGGGGTGAGGGTACGTGTTGGGAAGCCCACGAAGGACACCCAACCCCGCCCGCACATTAGCGGCCTCTACTAGGATATCGAATAACTTTTGAATACGCGCGTTAGTTAAACGGGAAAAATGATATGCAAAGATTATTTTCCCTAAGCGTGTGAATGTAATTGAAAGGGTTTCTATGTCAATTTAATGCAATTAATTCTAACGTCAAAGTTGAATTTTAGCATGTGGGTTCATTTTAGTACAATAAAATAAACAACCAAAATTGACAAAAGAAACAACAAACTGTTAGTAACGGTATAACGATATTAACGGTTTGTGCAGATATTGAATTATGTAAAATGATGCAAATGAGTTAATGCATGGTTTTGAAAAGATGTTTCACATGATAGATTAGGCACGTGTTGACCTAAGTCACGAAAAATGATTAACGAGGCTTGAATGCGATTTGTAGGACTCACGGTTTAACGTGATAAAGGGCCACTCGACCGAGTCATTGTGTGACTCGACCGAGTGGACCTCTGAAAAAGGTTCTGTCCGGGTTTTGGGACGCTACTCGATCGAGTTATTGACCAACTAGACCGAGTACGTGGCCATTCGACCGAGTCACTATGAGACTCGACCGAGTGGAGGTCGCAAAGACATTCTATCTCGGTTTTTGGGGTACCACTCGACCGAGTGGGCTAGGCACTCGGTCGAGTGCCCCCTGTACGAACCAGATGTTCGTTTGCAATTTTGTTGTTGATTTCGAAATTGCTTTTGATTTTGACGATTTGATGAATTGGACATAAATATCGCGGAATTTATACTCAATTCTGAAATTGCATACTCGTTGTACCTCATATTCGATTATTGAATCGATATGAGATAGTAGAGTGAAAATAAGAGAAAATTGTTTTAAGTCGTTTGAATTAACTATCGCGATATGAATAGATTTTCTCCACGTTTAAAAATGTCGTGATTCAAGCGAATCGTATGACTATTATTTTAGCATCAACGAAAAAAATCGCATTAGTTAATTAAATTGACTAAATAGTTAGATTCAACATCCAATTATGGAATTGGTATCGGCTCTAACGGATCGACACTTTACTTGAATTGAAGGACTTGATTCCCTCGGGTTTTCCGACATCGAAATAAATCCCTAGAGATCGTGATGTCGGATCCGCGTCAACGGGTTTCGACCCTTATTAAATAAAATACTTGTTTTGGAAAATCGATTTTAGAATATGCGATGCAAATGAAAATAATCGATTTATTGTTTAGGTTGACCCGTTTCAATAATAAAGCGATCGGGGTGATGGGATAAGCGACCGGCAACGCTGTGTGCAGTACACTTGTATATTCGGGTTTTCTTATCCCACCATCACTCATGCTCGACACAAATTCACGAGTATTTTAATGTTTTATAATACTAGTGATATTAGCGATATTACAAATGCGATAAATAAATAAAAAAACAAAAAGAAGAGAACAAAGACGAGAGGAAGAGAAGGAGGGAAGAACGGGAATTGGCAGCCTCAACCTACATGTTTCTTATGCTCGGTATGGACTCGTAGTGATGGCTTGCACGGGAGTTTCGAGATATGTAGGGTGAGTTATGGTGGTTAGGGAGTTGAATTCCTAAAGCTAGGTTTAGGGTTTCGATTCCTAGGCTAGGGCTAGGGTTTGCTTGGTGTAGAGTAGGGTTTGAGTAGGGTAGAATTAGGGTTGCAAAAAGTTGTCAAAAGATGTGAAATTGTGTGTGCATGGGGTTGCTTATATAGGCAAAAGCAAGGCACCCGACTAGGGTTACTCGACCGAGTAAGTGACTGACTCGGTCGAGTGGCCCAGTGCGTCAGCCGTCGGGCTTGAAATAGGCCCACTCGATCGAGTGGGTGGGGCACTCGATCGAGTGGCCCAGCTGGGTCGCGCGGGCGGGTCTATTATTTTGGACTGTGACTTGGGTTTTTGATGGGTTTGTGTTTGACTTGGACTTTTGACGTTGTGAGGGGCTGTTTTGTATGTCTCGGAAACGACTTTGACCAGGGTTGACCCAATCGTAAAAAAAGTCGGTTTTATTTCCGGTGTCGGTTTTGGCCCAAATTAGTCTTGTTTGACTCGGAACGGTCCGCTGGGCCTGATTTTGAGGTCAGTTTTGTGAGATTTGTACTCCGTAAGTGCTTTAGCCAATAACTAATGGATTTCAGCCCATATCCGAGCGCGTAGAAACACGTTAGCATCCGATCATCATCGGGTGTTTTTTGGGAAACTCCCATAGACACCTGGGAGTCAAAATGCGGGTGTCTACAGATAGATAGGGTACTCGGGACAGACCCCGGAGTACCAGGAGTAGCTAAAGGGAGAGGGGGAGTTACAGGAGTGACCCTAGCACCAGACTCACTAGACTTGACCTTAGACTCTGTCTCGGACTCAGACTCAGATTCAGGCATTTCTCATTCTCCAGCGATCAGCTTGTAAGTCCTTCCTTGACTGTCAGTCCATTTGACAGTTTTTCTCTAGGCTCTCTTTCCCATATCGGATCCTACATCCGAGATTAGCTTAGTTGGATCGAACTTATGGCTGCGAAGGATGAGATTGACCAGCTCTTCTTTTTGTGGCGGGATCGCGACCTCTTCTCCAAAAAGCAGCCCTAGCGCGGGTTCAGCATTCTTAGTATCTTCGGACTGGATTAGGGCGAAGATATCATCGGGTATAAAGTTGCAGTCCTGGGCCAAGTGGGTCCCAGGGTGCGTGGTACTGGGCCGATATAGGCCCGTTTGGACAGGCCCAAATACCGGAGTAACAAAGGTAATATCGTTAGCTCCTATTTGGCCCATATTTTCCGGGGTAATGGTATATCCTAGCCCGGTTTGAGATCTGCCGTTGTCTAGGACTTCAATTACCTTTCCCGCGGGGAGATCTAGCCTAGAAGTAATCCCCGGTAGAAACCCTAGATTTTGTAGCATCCTGTCGATGCTCACTGTAAAGTAGGGTCGGAAGAGATATTCATCTTCGATCATTCCTATGAAATAGAACCCCCAGAGATCCGTGTGGCCCGCAGTGTTCAGTTAGCCACAGTCATAGGTGTTGCCTCCAAGGTGATGATGTTATCGTGCAGAGGCAACTTGATTTTCCGATGTAGAGTAGAGGATACCGCCTTGACGGCGTGGTTTCACGGTCTTCCTAGGAGTAGGTTGAAGGAAGAGGTGACATCAATCACCTGGGTGAAATTCCAATTCCTTCTCTACTTGGCCGGTTATGATAGTAAGCTTCACGGCCCTAGCTACCGATCTTGGGCTTCCGTCGAAAGCCTGGATGGTCTGAGTTGTTGGAATGTAGTCAGCCTCGGTAATGCCGAGGGTCTTAGCAGTCCTCAGAGGGAGGACGTTGACTGCGGACCCATCGTCTATTAGGGTCATTGGTAGGTACTTTCCACGACAGATCACCGTGATGTAGAGGGCCATGTTGTGGGTAGGCCCAAATGATGGTGGATCAGTGTTGGAGAAGTTAATCAGTGGGCCTTCTTCTTTAGCTTTGCCTTTTAGGTGAGGCAAGACCGTAGCTACCATTTCAGCTGGAGTAGCCAAAGAGTCGATCTTGACTTGATCGAGGGCCTTAGTGAGTTCCTCCCGATGTTCCTGTGAGCTAACTAGGAGTTGCCATATAGAGAGGCCAACTCGAGTCTTGCTTAGCTGCTTCACGAGAGCCTTTTCGGTGGTTGGCTCTTCGGGGGTGGCTTCCACCCTAGCTGGCTCGGTGACGATAGGAATATCCATGAGGTGGTTGGTGGTTGAGCCTTTGGACTTAACCTTCTGGATCTCTTCGGGAGTGATGGGGACAACTTCCCCTTTAGTGAGGTAGACGTCGTCCTCATCGTCGCACCAAATCCCGTTTATTTGCGGGACAAATGGAGAAATGAGGTGTGAACAGTCGATGATTTCTCCGGAGAAAATGGCGTGGGTGGCTAAAGGATTATCTTTGTTACTGGGCTTGCCCCAAGGCAAAGGGATTTTGCCATTTTTGATGAGGTCTTGGATTAGGTGCTTCAGCTTCCAACATTTCTTGGTATCGTGCCCATTGCCCCGGTGGTATTGACAATAGGCATGAACGTCGTAAGCCTTGGAGCGACGCTCGACTGGGACTTCGGGTGTTGGGCCTATTGGGTTGACCAGGCCTTTTGATGACAGCCTTTGTAAGGCGTTTGCATAAGTGGTACCTATGTCGGTGAATACCCGAGGTGTGGTATTCTTCTTGGACGGGGTATCAAGTAGATTAACCTCGTCGAAAATGCTGCGAGTAGCAGCTGCAGTCGTGGGCTTGCTTGTGGATGAGCTGGCCCCTTGATAACCCTTGGTAGAAGCCTTAGTAAGGCTTTCTAATCTCATATCATCTTCAATTCTCGTCCCCATTTCAGTTAGGGTAGAGAAGTTGGGTATGATGGCGTACCGGAGATGGACCCGGTACGAAGGGAGGAGATTCTTCACAAAGGCCTCCACTAAGACTTTCTTGCTGGGCTTATCGACCAGCTTGACGCTCTCAGCTCTCCATCTTTGAAGGTATTTCGTGAATCCTTCCTTAGGTTCCTGGGCCATTACTTCCAGGGTGCGCATAGTGGTCGTGATTTCCGTGTTGTCGGCGTAGTTCCGAGCGAATTTCGTTGCCATGTCATCCCAAGTTTTGTATTTCTTGGAATCGAGCCGGTAGTACCAGGCTCTTGGGTGCTTCTCGAGGGAAGAAGCAAACAGATGCTTGAACATGTTGGACTTAACCCCCTTAAGGGCCATGAACTCCTTGAAAGCCCGGATATGGTGAACCGGGTCTTCAGTTCCCTCGAACATTGGCAGGCCCGTCAGGTTGAGATTGGCGGGCAGTTCATCGGTCAAGGGTGTGTAGGTCCGAGCATTCTCCGTGTGGATTGAGTTTTGGGTCGACAGATGAACCTGCTCCAGCAGTTTGTTGACCGTGCTGGCCAATTCAGCTAAAGGCCCATTAGTTTCGACACTGCCACTGGGAGTTCCTTGCTCCACAGCACTTACCCGAGTGAGGATGGCGATCTGGTCCCCTCTCATTGTTGTGATCATGTTTTCCAGCTTGGTAAATGAGGCCCTCAACTTGTCTATGGCTTGTTGCGTCATGGTTCGGGTGAAGGGTGGCCTGCCTGTAAGAACACCGTGTAATCAGAAACGGATCCAGATCCTAGAATCAAATATTACATCCCGAGCGAGGAAAAGACTAGACGAGAAGAAAGACTGAAAACCGACTCCTAGACGGGTGACTCATGGACAGTGGGCTTTCCTTAGGATTTGGCATAGTGAGCCTAGTCCCGTTCGAAGGAAGATCCACGTGAGAATTTCCCAGACTTTGGACTCGAACGTGTAAACGGGCTTCCCTTTGTAGGAGTGCGTCCTACGCCGGTGGGCCGTGCCTTGACAAATAAGGCGGACTGGGATGGGGGAGAAACTCGTGATGTATGATCGACGGAGTTTCGACTCTAGAGAATTTGGCAACTTATGACAAGGCCCGACACTATTAAATACGGGAAGTCCTAAGAAGAGGAAAGTTTTGAAAAGGGATATTTGGGCTTAAAAAGAGCACTTGTCATTTTAACTAGTTGTCCTCTCTCTATCTTGTTACTGGTCTCCGGTCACTCAACTAATCCACTTGAAAAGTCTTGCCTTACTGAGTAGGTGCTTGCCCTTAGTTGGTTGGGGGAAGAAGTGATTGAATTCCTTCTATGGTTCCACATGAGAAACCAGTACGAATATAACCTACATGTCCAATTGAACTATGAGCTAGAAGTCTTTTGACTTTTGTTTGGGCCATGGCAGCCAGTGCTCCTAAGATCATAGAATCAATGCTGCGGAAAAAAGAAAATTTGTTGCAATGTAGCTCCATAGGAACCATAAATAAAAACACGTAAAATATTAGCAGAAATAGAGATTGAACAAGAACAAAGATTCGTGCCTTTACTAATTGTTAAATCCTAATGTGTACGACTTGCATATGGGAAAAAAAAATTGATCCGTTGCATTTTTTTTCTTTTTTTTTTTTTTATATATAAAGTAGTGTCGTTTTGAAAAAGATGACATGTAGATCAAGCAGCACGTAGTTACGGAAACAGTATAATGACACCATGTATGCTCCTAATGTAAGTCTCGGTCGGTCGAAATAGGGTCTATACCAACTACGATCGCATTCTCGCAAATCAGGACGAACCTCCTAAGCCGAGTTGGACTTAGAATATGCCGTAAAACCCATGCGAGTTCCGCCATCGAAGTCTTTACTGCACCCATTTAGGAATGCACCGTGGTATAGTGGAACGTCGGTAACAAGTAACCGGCCCGGGAAAGATTTGGGTTATGCATGAACCATTGAACTAAAACGCGTACATTACTAATTGAACGATTTCTTTTCGAGTCTCACCCTAGGAATCCCGATGACAAGTGGTACATCAGGAATCCCCAGCGGAGTCGTCAAATTGTGGACATGACATAGGTCCACCCCGACGCGGCCACGCGCGGGTTTGGGGAGGCGAATGAATCTCATGTGAGATGGATCTCGAGTTGAAATTTAAATCGAAGTTGGAGTCGCCACCGAACTTTGTGGGAGTTCGGGCCCATTCAAACCCACTCTATGTCGTAGTGGGCCATGTACAAAATATGGCCCATTTTCGATGTCAGAGTTTATTGGGTTCGTCCCTTAGCATTTGATACCGATACCGACATTATCGGTAATCGAATATTGAATGACTCTCGTTGCCAATGGATTCGGACATCCGCAAACCATGGTTCTGAGTAAGGGGTGAGGGTACGTGTTGGGAAGTTCACTAAGAACACCCAACCCCGCCCGCACTTAGCGGCCTTTACTAGGATATCGTCTGATTTTTATGTACGCGCGTTAGTTCGACGATTGAATGATATGCAAAGAGTATTTTTAGACTAAACATGTGAATTATGTTTGCTAAGTCGTTTTAATGCATCTAAAAATTAACGTCAAAGTTGTATTTTAGCATGCGAGGTTCATTTTAGTATAATAAAACAAACGAAAAAGAAATTGCTAAAGACATGACCAAACGGGTTAGTAACGATCGATAAATTGAATAAAAGATGCAAATATGATGACATGCATAATTTTGAAAAGTTTTGTGACACGTGATGGAATAAACACGTGTTGACCGTGGTCAAAAAAAGATGTTTATCGAAAGCCTGAAATATGTCGAGAAAACCGTTGTTTTATTTTAAGAAACGATGCTAATAAAAATAGGAAACGGGAAGAAAATGGATGCGGTTTACAGGCCCCTGCGCGACTCGCCCGGGTGGGGCGCGACTCGCGTGGGTGACTGTCTCGGGTTTGATTTTTCGAAAATCGTGAGTTTTAATAAATCGCGTATAAATATGAATTAATTTATACTCGAGTTATATTTTCGATATTCGTCGTATTCGATATTCGATTATGAAATTGATATCGAATATTCGGAATTGTTGTAAAAAATAGAAGAATTTTGCAAATCGTTTTGTAAAATTAAATTTAAAAAACGATGTTTGGTTCTCTCCACGTTAAAAATCGTCGTGTTTTGTTTTATGAAACTATGTGATGATTTTTGTAGTATCAACGAGATTAATCTAGTTCTTGTTAGATACGAATTTGACTATAGAGTCAATATCGTATTTTAAGAACATTGTTTTATATGAAAATAGCTTGTAGTAACGATATTATGTTAAAAAAATGCAACGACGACCCATAATAAAAAAAGGACGACGACACGACTCGAAGAAAAAGAAAAAAAACGCGAGAAAGGAAGAGAGAAAGGAAAGAACGGGATTGATTTTTACACCCTTAACCTACATGCTTTGTCTTCTCGGAATAAGGCTCGTCGGAAAGTGGCTTAGGCACGGGAGCGTCGAGATGATGTGGGTGAGTTTAGGGTGGTTCTTCGGGTTGTATAGGGTGGCGGGTGGTGGCCGGCTTTTTGGTCGTTTTTTGGTCGGAGTCGGATTGCTTGATGTTTGGACGTTACGAGGTTGTCGAGATGTTGATGTATGTGTATGTGTATGTGTATGTCGGGGATTGTCAAGAATAATTGGTGTCTTGAATGTGTGATGAGAGGGTCCTATTTATAGGAGATGACTAACTTGCAAAGGAAGAAAGTCACCGGTCGGGTTGAGGTAGGATTCTGTCTAAAGATAGGAGAAGTAAACAATTTGAGGGGAACGTGACTTCCGCTTGCTTGGTGCGGAAGTCACGGTTTTTGGCTGATGTTGGGGTACTCGGCCGAGTACTCCTTGTACTCGGTGGAGTGCTCGATCGGGAATCCTACTGGGGATCGAATTCCACCTTTTGATGGATTTGTTTAATAATTTTTGTGGCTGATTTTTATAGCGTTTGTGTTCAAACTGGATTTCTGAGATGTCATGGCTGATTCGAGTGTCTCGAGAATATCTTTGACCGGGTTTTGACTCGGTCGCTAAAAGATGGTTTTGCCCCTGGTGTCGGATTTGACCCAAATTAGTCTCATCTGACTTGAAATGACCCACTAGGCCTGATTTTGTGGTTGGTTTTGTGAGATTTGTACTTCGTAATAAGCCCAAGCCAAATTCCACTGATTTCGAGCCCATTTCTGAGTACGTTAAAGCACGTTTGCGTCCGATCATCATCGAGTGTTTTTTGGAAACTGCTATAGACATCTGGCAGTCAAAATGTGGGTGTCTACACCTTTGTGTACTCCGGAGGTCCGAACATTCCCCTCTAGTTTAAGATCTTAATTATCTAGGATCACTAATTCTTTTCTTTCATCTTCCACCTTCTGATTCTTCCAATTCTCCTCTTAATATATTCTCCTCTTCATTCTTGTGGTGAATCCTTGTTCTATTCTTCTACTTTACCATCTTCCTCTTGAGATTCTTTGGTTAGACCGAATTTTGTCTTAGTGAACCTTTTTGGACGTTAAATATGTTGGAGGTTAATTAACTCCTTATTACTAATGGTTTGAGGGTTGTGAGTTGTGCCATGTTATCTAATCTAGTGACTTTTGAGGAATTGATTTGAATGGTATTAGTTGATTAACGGAATTAGGATTGTACCATAGAGATTTGTCAAGCTTGGGTACGTTATGAATTACTTGATCATAGAGAGGACTAAGAGTTGAGTAAGTTGTTGGATAGTGAGAATTATATCATATTTTGATGGATACCTAATACCCTACATAGAACATAGTCAAGTGTAAATAATTATAGGGTTTTTCTACGTTGTACCCTCCTGTTTTTCCGTTTTCTACCATGTACCCCTCCTATTTTCAAAACTTCCACTAATACCCCTATAGTTGATTAACTTCATGAAACGTGACCTAATCATAATTATCCGCCTAATGTTCAGTTAATTAGATGACATGACAATGATTCTAGGCTATGACATAACTAGTTTTGACGACCTTGACTCGTATTCCATCAACTTTCCCCAACTTTTCCTCTATTTCATTAATATACCTCATTTTCCTCATTTTATACATCAACTTCTTATTCTTTTTTACCTTATTGATTTCCTCCACTTTCTCCCCAACTTATTCTTTAGCTGAAAATAATGATATTTTACTGATTTCTAACGAAATTAATTTAATCACATTAACAAACAAAGCATTGATGTTGCACTTAAAATAAAAAGTGAAAGAATTATGATAAAATGAAGAGAAAAAAATCAGAAATTATGCATGCAAAATTAGAATTAGAGAAAACATAGGAGACGGAGATGAAAATTAAAAAGGATTTTTGGGTAGAATAATTGTAATTAGGTCACGCTTAATGAAATTAATGAACTACAGGGGCATAAGTGGGGGTTTAGAAAATAGGAGGGGTATATGATAGAAAACGGAAAAACAGGAGGGTACAACGTAGAAAAACCCATAATTATATTATCTTGGGATTCCTACCTAATGTTGACTTAATGGGCTAATCGTGGAATTTTGGGATCATAAATCATTATTTAAGTTTTTAGCCTGAGTGTTGTGGTACCATTTCAAGTCCTTGTTAATGTTTTAAGAAAATTTTGGCTGACATAGAATAACCCTTATTTCCTTATGGATTAGATCATTGATCGTTGTGTAAGGTTGTAACCTATGAATTTTTGGAGTTAACTAGCCTAAGTTTGGACATATCATTATTAACCTTGAAGAAGAGAAACATCTTGCACAATTAGAGATTTAATTTATCACGTTGTTTTGAGGAATACTTAATGTCAGTCATCTTGATGAATTTACAGTTCAGAACCCTTAGACCAACGAGATTGTGGCTTCGTTGAGTTATTAAATATTTTAGTGGTTTCACTGTTACGATATGAAATTTGAGGGAATTCTCAGAAACCTTAACCGAATGACGTGTTTGAAAATGTGAGTACCTGTCGTTACATGTCAGGCTGAGTGTGTTTAAGGTTTGGCGTACTTTCCTAACCTTTGTCTATTGATGATGTTAAGAATATATTGATGATCACTTTTGAGGTTTTCGTGTCCGAATTGTTAATTGATGGATTTTATTTAGTGTTCCTTACTCGAGAAATTTGAGGTATACCTCGAGTTCAGACTTTGAGCTTTGAGTTTATGAGCCTTAGTGATTACGAGTTTGAGTATGTTTTGATGACCGTTGAAATCTTAATTAATGGATTAGTCTAAATCATTTGTGGATTCTTACCATACTAATTGAAAGATTATATGAGTACGTAAGAATTAATTTTGGAGGCTAAGACCGTTGATAATTTTGGAGGTTTTAGATTGAGTAGGACCACCCAGTACCGATATTGGACTTAGAGTTATTTGATGGGCCAATTAGGAACCCGTGTTTGTGAGAGTCGTGCTAGGAATCTCGAGATGGTTAATTTCTTCTATAATCCTTGAGAGCTCTTTTTGACTCTCAACTCCGTCTTCCTTTCTGCTTCTATTGAATTCTGTTACAGCATCTGCTGCTAATCCCTTCGACCTTTATCGATTTTGAAAGCTCTTATTTTTAATTTATTTATCCTTGTTTTATTTACCCGTTAACCATTTTTCGAACTCCCTATTTTATAAAAAGTTTGACTTGTTTAAAAAAATGGATTATCGTAAAAATTTTACGTTATGAGTTATAATTTCTAATTGTGAATTTGCCCGTTTTGTAAAAAGTTTGACTTACTTAAACTTTTCGGATATCTTGAAATTTAACATTTTTGAATTATAATTTAAGAATTTTATACATCACTTTTGTTTTATCTTTGGTTGATATTTATATTTAGATCTGTTTCAAAATGCTTTAATAATTTATTTTAAATTATTTCAAAATTATTTCATTTTTTTTATTTTTCATGCGATCGAAATTTTATGAAGACTTTCATATTTTCAAACACTTCAATTTCTGTAGGATTATTATGTAAAATGTTTTAACATTGTCGAAATTATTTTGTGTGTTCAAGTTTTGTAACATTTTTGAAAACTTTCATAATTACTTTGATAACATTTTCGAAATTTTAACATTTTGAAATTAGTTTTCGTTTTATTGTTGGACTTTTGAATCAGTTATTGAAAATGTTTGACGACTTGTTCTATTTTTACTAACTATAAAATTTGATTTCTCAAAACTAAATTTTGTTTCATCATAAAATGAAATATTATCGAATTTATTAATCAAATTGTTTTACTTTTATTTTGAAAATGTATTGGTTACCCTATGTCCTTCGAGTTGGTTTACTAATTTTATTTGACGTCGTTATTTTATCAAATAACTTTACTTTACGATTTCTTTAATTAAAAGATTTTAAATTCCGGGTAGCTTAGTCCAATTTCTCTTGGAATAAATATTTGCATTTGATTTCGTATCACTTTAAAAATTGTAAAATTTTCTTTTGCAGCATAATTTTTATGCGAGATTCGTATCCTCATCTTTTCGAGTAAGATGATCTTGATTCCATTCAGCTTATCCTTGGTTTCGAGGACAAAACTTTCTTTTAGTGGGGAGGATTATAACACCCGCTATTTTCCAAACGCTTTTATATTTTTTGTTATGACGTCGTCATAACTCTATCACGTTTCGGCCTTCTATTTCATCATTTTTCCAAGCCTTATTTTTATTTTCGAGTCAAATAATATTTATTTTTATTTTAAAATATTTTAATTCTTTTAAACCTATTTATTTGATTTTCATTGTAAACTATTTATATTTGCGCGTGGAGTTCTATTTTTCTACAAACCAATGTTTTAAGCTTGGAATTGAGCTATTTATTTTTCCTAAAAATATCAAACACGTTTATAAGATATTTTCAACTAAGAAATATTTTTATTTAATAATATTTGACCTTTAATGATTTTATTACGAAGTTTCGTAAATAATTATTTTCCAACGAGCGGTTTACTCGAACTGCTTTGAAATACCTTTAATAATTTTACGATTCATCTTTATCAACTTAGAAATTATTTGGGACATTTTCCCCATGTTTGGACCGACGCACCTCCTTGTCACACCCTTACTACGTTTTCATAATACGTTTCATTTTATTACGTTAAAACGTAATTACGTAATTCTTTTCTTTTAATTTATTCACTTCATGCATTATGAACAAACTCTTCATTCCCTCTTGCTCACCCTCTTGGCTGGCCATATGTGGCTAGATTAGCATTGTTTTCATCAAAAACTTTATTCACATTTATGCTTAAAACCATCCATTTCTTTCTTATCATTCATTTACAAAAAAAATAAGCAAAACAACTCTCTTTTCCTCTTCATTTGGCCATGTTTTCCAGCAGCCACCAGCCCCAATTTTGTGCAAAAATCAAGTCTTAATCATCCTCTTTCCGTCTCTTGTTCCATCCTTATTCGATCCTTATTCCATCTCCTTCGTTAAGGTACTAATCAATTTCGTTTTCGATCGTTTTGCACCTTGATTTTTCAGCGATCTTATGGTATTTTAATACCATGGATTTCATATTTTTGTCGGCCTCTTGGACGTTCCCGAAGCGGACGAATATATTATCGATTCGGATTTGGATTAGAGGTAAAGTCGATGTTACTCGGTATTTCATGATTTTATTTGTGTAATTGCATGTATATTTTTATATTTCATTTTTGACAATATATGTATGTCAAATTGTGGACATGACATAGGTCCACCCCGACGCGGCCACGCGCGGGTTTGGGGAGGCGAATGAATCTCCATATGAGATGGGTCGAATTGAATTTTAAATCGAAGTAGGAGTCGCCACCGAATTTTGTGGTTATTCGGAACCATTCGAACCCACTCTATGCCGTAGTGGGCCATATTTAAAAGATGGCCCATTTCCGGTGTCAGAGTTTATCGGGTTCGTCCCTTAGCATTTGATACCGATACCGACATTATCGGATATCGTGTATTGAATGACTCTCGTTGCCAATGGATTCGGACATCCGGAAACCATGGTTCTGAGTAAGGGGTGAGGGTACGTGTTGGGAAGTTCATTGAGAACACCCAACCCCGCCCGCACTTAGCGGCTTTTACTAAGATATCGTTTGTTTTTACGTACACGCGTTAGTTCGACGGTTGAATGATTTGCAAACATTATTTTTCTAAGACATGTGAGAAAACTAAATAAATGGGTTGCTAAGTCGTTTATTGCATATTAAATTAATAACGTCAAAGTTATTTTAGCATGTGAATTTGTTTTAGTCTAATAAAACAAGATATGAAAATAAATTGCTACAAACACGAGAAAACGGGTTAGTAACGATGCATAAATCGAATAAAGATGTTGTTCCGGTCACGGAAACAATTCACCCGGCCTTGGATCCGGGCTGTATGATCAGACTAATGGTTAACAATTGATCGTTTCATTTCCTTCAGCCTCCCCTTCCTCTCACTCCCTTGGTCGGACCTTCCCGGCGGAGTTGGCCTGCTCCCTGCACAATGAACGCACAGGGCCTCGGAGGTTGTCCGAGGAAACCCTCTTCGATGCCTAAGTCAGTCCGTGAAGTGCCTTGACGAACCTAGCTCGTGAGGAACTAGGTGGCGTTTTTAGGAGTAAGAATCTAGAGAGAGAAAATCCAACCCCCCTTATGTGGGAAATGGGTAAGTATTTATACCTTCCCACAAGAGAGAGGAAAAGAGAAAGAAGAGGAGGGAAATGAGTGGATGCTGGTGCGACACGTGGACTCACCTTGTCCACTCATTTCCCCTTACCTTAGGCAAAATGACGGATGGGTCCCCGGCTTTCCTTCGGTCCTGCTTAGGCGCGAGCGCCTTGGAAGCAGGCGGGGGGCCTGGTTCGCCCTGCCTGGCAGGCGGCCAGGCTGCGCCAGGCGGCTAAGGGATTAAGGCCATATACTTGGATGTTTCAATGAGTTTTGACGGACAGTCTGCTGGGCAGACCTTTTCCTCTTTCTGGGGTTGGTCGTCTTGGGGCCTGACGGGCAGGCGGCCCGAGGTAGGCAACCGACCCCCATCAATTGGCCCTCGCCGGCTGAGGGGGAGCGGGGCTCCTGCTCGGCAGGTGACGTCTTGTTTTGGGACGGTGGGAGGTTGACTCCCTGGATACTCTTGCATTAAATGTGCCGCGTATTCCCGAGGGAACATGCTTTAAATTCTCTGGGTATGCAGAGAGTTCAAGCGTCTTCTGTTATGATTACTCTCCCTTGCATAGCGAATTTTCGAGCAGTGTGCCAGTTTGATGATTGGCTCTCTTCCTTGCAGAAGTGGTTGGGGCGCCTTTAATGCCCTGCTTCTGCTTTGTGTATAAATTGCATCCTTCACTATTTTCACAATCCATTTCCAACCTTCCTTTCTCTATCTTAAATCATGGCTTGGACCTAAAAAAGCGTAACTTGTCGTGGAGTTAGACGTGTTACTTTCATCTTCAGAGGGTTTTGGAGGCTTCGATATGCTCGTGCTGCTTATCTAGCTGTTCGCCGCAGTCGCCGTTTACGGCTTCGTTCCCGCCGGTCGGGTCAAAAAACTTCTGCTAGGAGGGGCAAACGCCACAAGAGGTCCTCACCTCCTGCTGCGCCTAGGTTTAGGCGCTGCCCCCAGGGAGGGGGCTGTTTTGACAGGGGATGCCACGAGTGCTTTCCGTGGCTGCACCCCGAGCAATTTTACCCCAACCTTTCGGACACTGATTCCTCCTTGGCGTCAGGTCCCTCTTCGCCTGTGAAGAAGACAGGCTGTCGTACCAGCGACGAATCCCAGGCCGTTCCCTTTGGCAGGGACTGGGAGGACAGCAGCCATGACTCTGAGGACAGTGAGGGTCTTGGTTGCCTGAGCGACAAGGATGAAGACGGAGCTTCTGATGATCCTTTCCAGGGCTCCCCAGACTGGGACTGGGGCTCGGCTCTCGGGAGTCCAGGCAGCCCCGGGGATTATTCCCCAGATTTGGGCGACGACTAGGCCTGATTGGCGGGGTGTTTGCTTGTTGGGCCGGAATTCCTGGGCCCTTGTATATTTTCTTTCTTTGTTGGGCACTGAATGTAACTTTCCCCTTTTTAAGGCTTTATGAAATGAAATTCAGGCGATGTGTTTGTTATTGTATTTTTAATATGTGTTTATTACTTTTTATTTGAAGTGGAGTGGAGGCGTCATAGGATGATTAATCCCCTGACACCTTTTGGTCCTTTCGAGGTCATTCTTGGGAAGCTACTCAGAGCAAACCTCTGCAGGGGTGACACGTGGACCGCAACCTTTGGGTGAATTCCTGAGGGTTGGGCGACTCTTGGCATGCCTTTCTTTCTATAAAAGCGATCAGTCATCCACTCTTTCACCTTTTCCATCTTTCTTTTCCTTCGAAACTCCCTATTCTCTTTATCCGTTAAAACCCTCGAGCATTAACGAATCGTATCCTACTTTGCGCCCCCCTTTCTCTGGGAGACTCTTTCTTCGGGCTTGCACCGTGCTGTCAGGCGATCTTTAGGTCAGATTTTTGCCTTCCATTTTCTACTTTTTCCTTTTGATTTCCTGTTTTCCGCTTTCGCTAGAGTAGAATGTCTAGAACTCGTGAGCGGATTTTGCCCTTTACCGACCCATCAAAGAGGGGGGAAGGGACGAATTTTGCCTCCTCTTGCAGGGAGGTGGGATTTGAGGAAGAGCACTCGGCGGACAGCGTGGGTGGTAACTCTCCTGACCCCCCCTCGTTTGACGCCATTGACTCGGACGATGAGGCGTTGGAAATTGACCCTTCTAGAACCTTCGGTCCTCTTGTTCGGCGGGAAAGGGGTAGGGTATACTATTTAGATAAAGTTAAATATCGTATCCCTTTGTGTACTTTCCCTGACCCGAAAAATCGGGAGCTGATCCTTGCAAAGAACGCCACTGGTGTGATTGAACGGCTCTACAACTTCGGGGAGGGGTATACAGTAGTTGTCCCCGGCGAAAAGGATACCGTATGCAACCCTCCTGATGGGTGCATAGCGGTCTACCATAAATGCCTGGAGTTCGGCCTTCGCTTTCCCCTCCATCATTCCTTGGAAGAGATCTTCAGGCGCATGAACGTCGCCATCGCCCAGCTGACAGCCACGGCTGTCAGGGCGTTGATTTCGTATGTCTGGACCTGTCTGTTCCACCACTCTGAGCCTTCCATTGACGCCCTGCGGTTTATGGTGGGTTTGCAAATGGTGTCTTCTGGGAGTGCGGGCTCCCCTGGTTATTGGTCCCTTCTGAGGCAGAAGGGACATTGTTTGGTGTGGCCTGGCATGGACAGCTTGAGAGATTGGAAGAACAACTTCCTCTATGTACACAGCACCCATGGGTGGAAGATTCCTCGTCATTTTAGGAATCGTGTCCACACCAGGCTTGAGACCCCTGAGGAGTATCACCCTGGCGTGGGTGGAAAAGCCTTGGAGGTGAAACTGGGCGAGAAAGACAAGGAGTTGACGGCCTTTTTTGCTGGCCACATTGATAAGTATGGGGTGTACGACCCTACATTCTGGCTCCCCCATGCGGAGCTTATTGCGTCTGATAAATACTTGACCCGGTTGGGCATGAACCCGGGTCTAGATAAAGGTAGTTCAGGAGTGTTGATGGTTCCTTCTTACTCTTTTCCTTTTAAAGTGCCCTGACAACTTGTATGTTTGCCTTGCAGATCTTGCTACCCTTATTTGGAAGAAAGGGGAGGTGAGACGCCTGGGTTTGGACGAGAATCTCATTGTTGTCCAGCGTCGCCCTTCTCTTCCCCCTGATTTTAAGAGAGGTGAGAAAAATCTGATGAAGCACTTAAAGGGTCTGTCGTTCAGCAGGCCAAGGCTCCCCCCCCCCCTCCTAGAGCAACGCCTGCAAAGACGGCGGTTTCTGAGGCCACCCCCTCTCCAGTTGCGAAGGCGATCGCTTTCGAGGCTACCCCTTCGCCTGTTGGCAGGCAAGAGGGCCTTTCAGCAGGGGTCCAGAGTCCCCCAGGGCCGCGGGCTGCAGGCTCTGAAGAGACTGGAGAGAGCACTCCCCGGGCGCTGCTTAGAAAGAGGAGTAGGGAGGCTCCAAATGCTGACCAGGTGGTGGACCTGGAGACTTCCACGCCTGAGCCTAAACGTTTTGCTCGGGAGATTCCTGCCACTCTCTTCTCCGAGGAGAACGCTGAATTCCACTATACCGCCGGAGACAGCCAAGACGTTTCCGCCCTACTTTCCGACTCAGGGGCGGTTCTAGCGGATCATCTCCTCAAAACTGTCAGATCTGCCACAAACCAAGTGACCCAGTACATCCAGCGCACTGCCCGGATCATGCAAGCTTCTGCAGAGCTGGCGGCCCTTAACCGCCTGAGTGATGAGGAACTGTCCAACTCTGACCGCCTTTCTGCCGTCGAGAGGGACGTTGCTCTCATTGCCAGCCTGAAGGATCAGTTGGCAAAAAGGGAGACCGAGCTGGAAGAGGCCAAAGGTCAGGCGATCCACTGGAAGTCTGAAAATGAGAAAGCTATCAGGGAGGTGTCCCGTCTGGGGGAGGAGTCAAAGAGAGCTCAGCAGGCCTTTGCGGAATTGGAGCAGGCTAGGAAAGCTTTGGCTGAGCTGGATCACGCCAAGAAGAGCGTTATCGACCTTGGGGAGCGCCTTTCCAAGGCAAATTCTGATCTGCAGGCGGCTCTTGGCGACCTGGTGGCGAAGACCAAGGATTGGGAGAAGGAGAGGGAAGAAATACTCTAGGAGGTGGACACGGCTGTGTCGGCGGGCTTCGTTAATGGTGCTAACTCTTGCCTTGGGGTTGTGATGGAAACTGTCAGGGAGATGTTCCCTGGTTTTGATGAAGACGCCTTCCGATCCCTCTATACTGCTAAGGACGAAGCTTTAATGCGCAGACTGTCTGAAGGAGCTGCTACCTCCGGCCCAGATGATCCCCATGCTTAACATGGAGGGCAGTCTTCCTCAGAGGGCTCTTGCTCGTCTCCTGCTGCGCCTGTGCCGACGTTTTAATCTTTCTTACTTCTTTGCGCGCCGAGCCCTTTGATGGCCGGCTGCCGTGTTTGACTGTAATCATTTGTCTTAAAAACTTACTTATCCTGTGTTTCTTTGACACTATTTCCTTTTATGTAGATTTTCTGTTTGCTTTTGTCTGTCTCGGTTTTTCACGGATTTGATGCGCAGCTTGTCCCTGCCCTCCTGTAAGCAGGGGGGGTGCCTTATCGTTTTTTATACGAGGTTGGGGGGCCTGCCCCCAGTCCTTGTTGATCCAGCCTGTCCCTGGCTTTTGTTCAAAGTCCAGGGGGCCTGCCCCCTGCCTGCCCAGAGGTAAGCAGGGTGGCTTTTGCGTTTTTTATACAAGGTTGGGGGGCCTGCCCCCAGTCCTTGTTGATCCGGCCTGTCCCTGGCTTTTGCTCAAAGTCCAGGGGGCCTGCCCCCTGCCTGTCCAGAGGTAAGCAGGGTGGCTTTTGCGTTTTTTATACAAGGTTGGGGGGCTTGCCCCCAGTCCTTGTTGATCCGGCCTGTCCCTGGCTTTTGTTCAAAGTCCAGGGGGCCTGCCCCCTGCCTGCCCAGAGGTAAGCAGGGTGGCTTTTGCGTTTTTTATACAAGGTTGGGGGGCCTGCCCCCAGTCCTTGTTAGTCTGGCCTATCCCCTGCCTGCCAAGAGGTAAGCAGGGTGGCGCTCAGATTTTTTGCTGGGGGGGGGTCATTTTTCCTGATTTTGGCAACAGGGGGGCCTCCCCCTATTGCCCCTGCTCGTTTGTGTGTGAAGAACGCGAGTGTGAACAGGCAACGAGTATAAATCTGAATATTCTTCATTTCTTTGTAAAATAGTAACATTTTCGGGTGGTCGGAGCCGTCGACATTCTTTTAACCATCCTCCGCCGTTTTTTAGCAAAAAAGTAAAAACTACCCTTGGATTTTGTTCAGACGTAGTATTTTTCAAAGTGTCTGCATTCCAGTGAGCATGCAGCTCTTGCCCTTCAAGGTTGGCGATTTTGTATGTGCCTGGTCCCAGGACTCGAGTCACCTGGTATGGACCCTCCCAGTTGGCACTCAGCTTTCCATGTTCTCTTGACTTTCCAATCGCCTGCGTCTTTCTCAGAACCAGCTCGCCCATCTGGAAATTCCTCTGTCGTACTTTGGTGTTGAAGGCTTTCCTCATTCGTTGCTGGTAGGCAACGATGTTGGTACTGGCTTCTTCCCTTAACTCATTTACCAGGTCCAAGGCTTCGACCATTGCAGCTTCGTTTTCAGCCCGGTCGTACTGCAGGGAGCGTAGAGAGGGGATCCTTGCCTCAATTGGTAATAATGCCTCTGCTCCATATACCAGTCCAAACGGGGTCTGGCCTGTAGACTCTTTACTGGTAGTTCGGATCGACCAGAGTATACTGGGGAGTTCGTCGGCCCACCTACCCTTGCAGTCATCCACCATTTTCTTCAGGCCGTTCAGGATTTGTTTGTTGGCTGCTTCTGCCTGTCCGTTGGTTTGAGGATGACAGACGGCTGAATAGGCGACTGAGATGTTGTGGCTTTCCAGCCAGATTCTCAGTGGATCATTATCAAATTGCCTGCCGTGGTCAAATACCCACATCTTTGGTAGACCGAACCTGGTAATGATATTTCGCCAGACCACTTTCCTGACCGCCGGCTCAGTGATGTTGGGCACTGCTTCGGCTTCCACCCATTTGGTGAAGTAATCTATGGCGACAATCAAGAATTTTCTGCCCCCCGTGGCCACCGTGAAGGGTCCTAGAATGTCCATCCCGCATTGAGCGAAGGGGATGGGGGATAGGATTGGCCTGAGCTCTTGGGCCGGGGCATGGATTGATGGGGCAAAGAGTTGGCATTTCCTGCATTTCTGGGTCAGGCTCTTGGCATCTGCCAGCATGGTAGGCCAGTAGTAGCCTACCCTGAGGGCCTTGTGGGCCAGTGATCTCCCACCAATGTGATGTCCACAAATCCCTGAGTGGATATCCTCCAATACCTCAGCGGCCTGATCCGCCCGCAGGCATTTGAGCAGGGGATAAGTAAAAGACTTCTTGTAAAGCTCTTCATCAATGATTATGAACCAGGCTGCTTTAGCCTGTATCTTCCTTTTTTGTAATGAGTCTGATGGTAAGATACCATGTTTCTTGTACTGGATGAAGGGAGTCATCCAGCTTTCTAGCTCTTTTTCCACAGTATTAATCGCCTGAAAGGGGTTAGTGGACTTCTCGTGTATAACGTCAACCCATACTGATCTCCGGATGTCCTGTAGACTGGAACTTGCCAGTTTTGACAGGGCGTCTGCTCTGTTGTTCTGGGATCGGGGGATCTGTTTGACCTCGTATGATTTTAGGCCGGATAACTCTCCCTTCACCATCTCCAGGTATGTGGCCATTGCTTGGTCCCTTGCTTCGTATTCACCATTGATTTGGTTGGCGATGAGCTGGGAGTCCGTCGCCAGGACAATTCGTTCTGCTCCTGCGGCTTTAGCTAGCCTGACGCCTGCGAGTACTGCTTCGTACTCTGCTTCATTGTTTGATGCTGGGAAAACAAATTTGAGGGCATGCTCAAAATCAGCCCCTCCTGGGCTGGTTAGTACGACGCCTGCGCCTGCGCCATTGGCTGTCGAGGATCCGTCAGTATGCACGATCCATTCCTCGGCAGGGGTCTCTTCCTCCCCTGCATGGGAGCATTCAGCCAGAAAATCTGCTAAGGCTTGGGCCTTGATGGCTGTTCTCGGCTGGTAAGATATACCTAGCCCACTCAGCTCAATTGCCCACTTCAATAGTCTCCCTGATTTTTCAAATTTTTCTAGCACCTTCTCCAACGGTTGGTCGGTGAGGACCACGACTGGATGTGCGTCAAAGTAAGGTCTGAGTTTCCTGGCAGCAATTATGACTGCGTAGGCGGCTTTTTCGACCATTGGATAATTCTTCTCGGCTGCCCCCAGCGCATGACTTACAAAGTATATAGGCTGCTGGGTGCCTGCTTCTTCTCGTAAGATGACCGCGCTGACAGTTATATTGGTCACTGCAATGTAGAGGAAAAGTTTTTCCCCTGCTATTGGTCTTGCCAGGGTGGGGAGCCTCTTAAGATGGTCCTTCAATTGCTCAAAGGCCTCTTTCTACTCGTTTTCCCACTTGAACTGTTTGTTTCCCTTTAGTATCTTGAAAAAAGGAGTGGCCTTGTCTGCTGATCGGGCCACGAACCGTGCTAAGGCGGCCATGCGGCCCGTCAGGCGCTGGATGTCTCTAATGGTCTTGGGCTCAGGAAGGTCTAGAACCGCCTGAATTTTTTCAGGGTTGGCGTCTATCCCCCGAGAGCTGACCAAGAACCCCAGGAATTTGCCGGAACGGTGATTAGTCTAGTTTAGTAGGGATTAATAAGGGTCACTTAGTTGACTATTTTGTAGATTTGGGTGTGTTTTGACGGATTATTGTGTGCAAGTCGTAATTGATGGGTTAATATAATAAAATGTGTAATTAGGTGGATTAAAGGGTGAAAAGTAATATGGGTTGTAATTGAAATGTTTATTGGGTTAAAGTGTCAACAATCCTTTGGAAGTGAAGACAAATCAAGCCCGAAATTAAGTGGAAGCCCAGACCAAGTAGAAGAAAGAAGTGGAGGATTTCTAAAATCCGCTGCCAGCGGAATTTCTTGCCAGCGGATTTCCAAAAATCCGCTGCCAGCGGCAGAAATTTGTGCATAGGATTCCTTCTTGGATTCTTTGTCGCATAGGATTCTTTCTCTAACCTTTTGTTCTTCTTCTTTACTCACCTCTTTTACTCTTCTTCTTTATTATGATCATTTTTATGAGGCATTTTATGAGGCTTTAATAGCCATTGATGAAGATGCTCCATGGATGACTATATAAAGAGGAGAAGTTCACCATCACATGGATCATCCAACACATCAATCATCACTTGTAATTCTCAAAAACACATAGTTTCTATCATATTTTCTAGCTTATTTTTGCAAGTAGTTCATTTGTATGGAGGGCTAAGTTTTTATCTTGGAACAAGTTATTGAAGCCTTTCAAGTTTAAGGAATTGTAAGACTCGTTTTTATTTTGCATTATTATTAGAATATCAAGTTTAATTTATAATAATTCTTGGTTTGTTAATTCATCTTCTAGTTTGATCACCTAGTTGTTGTTATTGATAAATCATTGCTAGATAGTTAAATGAATCTTTTGTTTGTTTAACTATGTCCGAGTAGCAAATATAATTCACCAATTCGCATGCTTTTCATCGTTGTTGAGTTATAAGGATTAAACTTGTATGAAACAAAGTGATACCGCTTGAGTAATCATTCTTCATCTTTGCTAAATTCCATCGTTCTAATCTACATATTGATATGATTTAGATGCTTGATTTAAATTGACAATATCGTAAGGGTTATTTGAGTATGCTTCTCATATCTTATAACTATTAATAAGTGGAATTGGAAGTCGATTAAACTTTATAGCAAAGTATTCTAATATAAAGTGTAAAGTAGAAGAGTCAATGATCAATTCGTTAAACTTGATGGTTGATATTGCTTGGTCCAAGTACTTTTCTCATATTTGTTAGATCGTTTATTCGTATTAGTTTATTTTATTTTGTTAATTTATTTTGTTAGTTTATTAGACTTAGAGTAATCATTCACACATAAATCCCCCATATTGGTTACTGATTTATATAGATTTATACACACTTAAAGCGACATAATCACCTTCCTTGTGGGTTCGACCCCTACTTTCACTAACTACTAGTTTGTGTTAGAAGTGGATAAATATTGTAATTTGGAGGCTTACGACAAGTCTAGCCAAATTTTGGCGCCGTTGCCGGGGACGACAATTATTTGTTTTTGTGTGTGTTTCTTGTAAATATTTATTTTAATTAAGGGTCTTCGTCTTTGTCATCTAAAATGAATTTGTGGTGTCCCCAACTTGATAATGAGTTACTACATCACTATTTTGAAAGGCTCACTAGGTATGTACTAGAACGTCCATATATACATACGAGCAATGAAAAACTCTTGGTAAAGATTTACCATAACTTTAATCTCGCGACTCAAATCGATTTGCAAGTTAAATGCGAGGGTAGATTTCTTGAGTTAAGTCATAGTGAAAAGTGGGAGATGGTTGATCTTTTGGTTATCAACGCTCGAGAACTAGAGATAAGCACTTTATTTCTTGAACTTCCCCAATATTTCGAGAATGCTCCAAGCCATGAGCCTATTTCTAGTGATGATGTGCCCGAAAATGAATTTTCTACCTCCCTTAACCATGACGATGGTGTTCCACTTTATGATGACGGGGAGGTAAGTGACTCATTTTTGTTGACTTTGTCGTATATTGAACCCAAATTTGATTTGCCATCGCCCACAAGCGAGAATGATATTTTATGGGATTTGAACGACACATTAGTAAGAAGTGGGGAAAAGGAAAACTTGTTTGAGATGACCCCGTTGGTTAAGGACCCATACCATGAATCCGTATTTATTTTTGAAAAATTTGTAGACAGGGATAGTAACATTCTATATGCTTGTATATTCATGTGGAGTGTATGGTATCTTCTCATTATAAGCTTTTATAGAGTTTTCACTAACTCTTTTGCTAGCTTATTTGACCGTCTCTTAAGGGCACTAACCTGCTCCGATATTAATATAAAATGGATTACTTTATAAAAGGGGTAGTGTTGTGTGACCCCATACATGTTCTTTAATGAATAAGCGTCGTGCGGGACATTAAACCAGCGCTTACGGGAGGCAACCCGATTTTTGCTATTTGATGCATTTGTTGTTTTTGAATAAGGTAGTTTGTAGACGAAGATAGACGGTGATCTAAGGAAAGCGGTCATGGAAATCCATCTTTTTGACCCAAATTGCGAAGATTAAATCCGTTCTCCCTATGTCGAGCCACGACGTTAACTAAGGCGCTTGTCGGGAGGCAACCCGTCTTTTCTTTTCTTTTATTTCTTTTATTTTTCATCATTTTATTTATTTCCTGTTATTTTAGAATAATTTTAATTTTTCTAATTAATTTTTATTTTCTATTTTGTAGGTACGATTCTCGGATGTGAAATCGACGTAAGTCTCTGGAAGCTGGAGTTACAAAAAAACCAAATCGACCCACAATCGATTTTATAACTCGAGTTACAAAAAAAAAAAAGCAATCGATTGTCGGGAGCTAAAACCGACAACCAACAATAAACCAAATCGACCCACAATCGAATAGCAATAGAGCCGCTGGAAGCTGGAAGCGGCACAATACAGCCGCTGCCGGCGGAGGCCAATCAGGAGGACCCCCCTGACGCCGCTGGGAGACGGAGACGGCCGCTGGGCGCGGCTGAAACCGGCCGCTGGCAACGGCTGTTTTACGCTGTGGCTGCTGCTTGTGTTGTCGTCGCGGCTGCTGCGGCTGTTTTGACGTTAAAAACTAGCTTCGAGAAGTCAGTTCAAACAAATCAAACCTCGATCTCTAACTAGGCTACTCAACCATAATAGGACGGCGACTTATAAATGCGTGACCCTAGTTTAAGACAGTGCACACCCCTCCTGGAATTACCTGTCACCCAGTTCAACTTATAACGGTGACTTACTGCGAGGCCTAAGCTTAAGGTCAAAGTGTACACCACTCCCGGGATACCTGTCACCCGGTTGAACAACCAATGTACCGATTCCTGATACACTAGCCTTATAGTTGATGGCAAAAACGTAGACCCTAGATTATATTACTCTAACCTCACACTTGCCCTTATACCATAACTCCAAAACCAAGCCATTATCGATATTTAAAAAGATATAATCATTACAAACAATATGGAGACAAAAGGAGTAATCATAATATTTTAAAAGAGGAAACTTTCTATTTTAGGAAACTTTTATTTTTAGAAACTTTACTAAAAATAGCGTCATATCAAAATAGCAAAAATATTAGTTTATACTAACACACCATTTTAGCAAACGATATAGATTTATAAAACTAATACTTTCGGCCTTAACGATATTAATTGTTAAAGTGAGAACATTTGAGTTTATGAAATTATTGAAGTCCCCGCGCAATTCTAAGACAGGATGTACCTGTAAACAGGTATACCCATAGCTTCCAAGGCAAGCTCCCGCGACATTATCAACATCAACCCAGGTATGATTTCTATTCTATGGCTGGCGAGCCCTTCACGCAGGTCTAATGGACTATAAACGACCCGATCGGAAGTCTGCCAGGTTTTAATCCTTGATTGACCTGGTAGCTACTCTGACTTTTGCCTTGTCCAAGCCTCAGTCAGAGTGGGGGCTCTGTAGACACCCACATTTTGACCGCCAGGTGTCTATAATAGTTCCCGCCAAACACCCAATGATGATTGGACGTAAACGTGCTTTGATGGACTCGGATATGGGCTCGTAATCATGGACATTTGGTTTAGACTTATTACGGAGTACAAATCTTACAAAACCAACCTCAAATCCAGGCCCAGTGGGTCGTTTCGAGTCAAATAAGACTAATTTGGGTCGAAACCGTCACCAGGGGTAAAACCGTCTTTTAACGACCGAGTCAAAACCCGGTCAAAAGTATTTCCCGAGACCCACGGACAAACCGTGACACCTCAAGTGTCCGGTTTGGACTCCAACACTACCAAAAAAATCAGCTTTGAGAACATTAAACAATTCCGTTGAAGGTAGAATTCGATCTCAAGTTGGAGTTCTATCCGGAAACTGAATCAGATACCAACCGAGCTCCAAATACTCGGCCAAGACACCCAAAACAGCCGAAACACTCCCCCACCAGCCGAGATATTTGGCTTCTCCACCAAGAAACGAGACTTTGGTTTCCTCTCGAACTCTCGTATTTCCTATCCAAACCGGCATTTCTTGTCACACAAGCAAGACTACCTCGATTCCTATAAATAGGACCTCCCGTCCAACACAAAACACACGGTTGAACAACCAATATACACAGTTTTTACAGCCATTATACACACACATCCACGATATCTATTAGAAATAATTCAAAGCAAATCCCGACATATTCCCGAAGAAGCCTCGAAACCCCGAGAAACCATCCAAACACACGCCCAACCACACGTCCAACCATACACCTTAACTCATCCCGCATCATCTCGACGCTCCCAAGTTTAAACCACTTTCCGACGAGCCTTATCCCGAGAAAACAAAGCATGTAGGTTGAGGGTGTAAATCGAACCCGATTCTTCTCTTTCTCACGTTTTTTATGGGTCGTGTCGTCATCCGTCGTATTTTTTAATATGGGTCGTTTGTCGCATATTTACTATTTCTAATATCGATACTACGAAAAACTATTTTTTATAACGTTCTTAAAATAGGATATCGATTCTCTAATCGAATATCGTATCTAACAAGAACAAAATTAATTATTTCTCGTTGATGCTAAATAAAATCGTTACATCTTTTTAAACAAAATTCGACGATTTTATACGCGGAGAGAATTAACATCTTTTTCGTTGAAAATTCATTTTTCTTACTTTTTGTTCAAAATGAATTTTTTTTTTCAAAACCTTTTCTAAAATCATTCCGAGTATTCGATATCGATTTCATAATCGAATATCGGATACGACGAATATCGAAAATATGAATCGAGTATAAATTAATCCATATTTGTACGCGATTTATAAAAAAATAACGATTTTTTTCGACAAAATAAAAAACCCGAACAGGCTGTCACGCGGGTCGCGCGCCTGTCAGGCGACTCGCGCAACAGCCTGGTTCGCCGAGTCTCTTTTTTTTCGTTTCCCCGCTTTTCTATTTTTTTTATTATTCTTCTCGAGTCTTACATAAAAAGCGACCTTTCGCGACATATTTCGATAAATACCTTTTTGACCTCGGTCAACGCGTGCTAATCCATCACGTGACATAAATCTTTTCAAAAATCATGCATATTATTTATTTACATCTGATGGGGGTCGGTTGCCTACCTCGGGCCGCCTGCCCGTCAGGCCCCAAGACGACCAACCCCAGAAAGAGGAAAAGGTCTGCCCAGCAGACTGTCCGTCAAAACTCATTGAAACATCCAAGTATATGGCCTTAATCCCTTAGCCGCCTGGCGCAGCCTGGCCGCCTGCCAGGCAGGGCGAACCAGGCCCCCCGCCTGCTTCCAAGGCGCTCGCGCCTAAGCAGGACCGAAGGAAAGCCGGGGACCCATCCGTCATTTTGCCTAAGGTAAGGGGAAATGAGTGGACAAGGTGAGTCCACGTGTCGCACCAGCATCCACTCATTTCCCTCCTCTTCTTTTTCTTTTCCTCTCTCTTGTGGGAAGGTATAAATACTTACCCATTTCCCACATACGGGGGGTTGGATTTTCTCTCTCTAGATTCTTACTCCTAAAAACGCCACCTAGTTCCTCACGAGCTAGGTTCGTCAAGGCACTTCACGGACCGCCTTAGGCATCGGAGAGGGTTTCCTCGGACAACCTCCGAGGCCCTGTGCGTTCATTGTGCAGGGAGCAGGCCAACTCCGCCGGGAAGGTCCGACCAAGGGAGTGAGAGGAAGCGGAGGCTGAAGGAAATTAAACGATCAATTGTTAACCATTAGTCTGATCATACAGCCCGGATCCAAGGCCGGGTGAATTGTTTCCGTGACCGGAACAATTTGGCGCCGTCTGTGGGGAACTTACGGTTGTGCTCACGAGTTACCCACTAAAATCAACCACTCATAATCACAAAACTAAAACAATCATGCCAGAAATCATTGATGCCAGTGCAGGAACGGGTCCGACGGTCCCACCGGTGGCCCCCCTGTACGGTATGCCGCAATCGGAGAGGGTTCCTCCTACCACGATCTTAGGGGTAGGGGGAACCAGTCAACTCGGAGGATCCAACACTGCTGTGACACCTGAGCTGGGGACACACCCAGGACACGCTCTCAATCTGACCCCAGCTCAGATGGCGCAGACAGCCGCGTTCTTCTCTGCAATGCTGAACCAGGAGTTCACTCTTAGGACTTGGTAGGCAGGGTCGCATCGGCTCCCAGGCAACCATCCCAAATCAGCAGGGATGAGGCCGGGGGCACGAGGCGGACCGCCGTCAGAAATGCTCAAAGGAAAGCGAGAAGGACGGCTCAAGCGTATGCGCATGTGCAAAGGCGCATTACTACTGGCGATCCAGAGCCACCTGTCCAGCAGGCGTTCTCCATCCATACAACAGAATCAGCGTCTGGAGGACAGGGAGGCTTATCCCGAGGATTACAGGAGCGAATGAGGCCCAGGGAGCCCATGTCAAAACGCTTGGGAGAGAAACCAGGCGGGGTTTTCTCCAGGCTAACACCGGCAGCCAGGGAGCAGTCAGCCCCCGGTTTATCCCAAAGCCTGCAGTCAAGGCTCAATCGAGGGCAACCGCTCAAGTCAAAGTACCACCAGGGTGGGAGTTTCTGTCACTCTCAGAGGAAGAGACCCAGGCAGATCTCCCCGGAAACAGAGGATGAAGCAGCAAGCAGGCCGCCACCAAGGCACCGCTCCCCCAGCACGAGGAAACCGACCCATAAGCAATGGGATTCTCACGGTAACCAGTCTGGGGAAAGAAGGTCACGACTGGTAGGCAGGCCCACAAAAACCCCGCTGCACCCTGAGGTACAAGAATACCCCATTCCAAAAATCAAAATGCCCACCATTAAATTTGACGGTACGACAGATCCTGAAGATCACCTGGCGGCATTTGAGAGCCACATGGGTATGTACGACGTAGATGATGCCATCTGGTGCAAGGTTTTCCCAACCACCTTGGTGGGACTGGCGCAGGGATGGTTCAGAGACCTCCGCCAGGGGTCAATCAAGTTCTTCATAGAGTTGGCTGAAATCTTCCTCGAGCAATATGCTGGGAATAAGAGAAGACGCCTCACTCGTTTCGATCTTATGACCCTGAAGCAGAAAAAGGGTGAAAGTGTGAGGGAATACCTGAGAAGGTTTGATCTATCCTACCAGCAGGTCAGGGAGATCGATGATTCCACTGCCGCCTACGCCCTAACAATCTCCCTGCTTCCAGGGGAAATGAAAAACCAGATGATCAGAGCCCAGCCAGAAACCTTAGCCATGGCCATGAAAATTGCGGAAGGGTTCATTCTGCAGGAAGAGTTCCACGGCCTGACGGATACCCCTGCAGGCCAAACAAAGCCTCAAGGGGGACCGCAGGGTGGGCGTGGCAGAAATGAGCCAGGCAAGCAGAGAGAAGAGGGAGACACTCCCAAGAAGGAGCGCGCTGTCTACCAGCCCAGGTTCGACAGTTACACTGCCCTGAACAAATCCAGGGCGGAGATCTTCGAACTGGAGAAAGAAAATGCCAAGTGGAATCGCCCAAACAAACCTCGCAGCCCGAAAAGAGACCCCAAGAAATTCTGCACTTTCCACGACTGCATAGGCCATACCACCGAAGAATGCCGTCACCTGAAAGACGAAATTGAGAAGCTAATCAGGAACGGGTGGTTAGCCAACTACGCAGCTAAGAATAAGTCTCAGAAGGAAGTATCTGAAAAACCCGAAGGGTCAGTGCAGAACCGCATGGTGATCCATGTAATTTCAGGGGGCACTGAGGGCCAGCTCAGTCGAAGAGGCCAAAAAAGACAAATGCGTGAACTAAAAAACCAGATCTGCTATGCTGAAAAAGAGTCCAAGGGGGGTGACCTTAAGCATCACCCCTGATGATGCAAGGCGCGTAGTGTACCCGCACAGCGATCCTTTGGTGCTGTCCCTCGAGATCAGCAACCACATTGTGCGGAGATGTATGGTAGACACGGGCGCATACACAAATCTACTGTACAAAGATGCCTTCGAGAAGATGGGCCTGGAGAAAAGGCACCTACGACCTGCACCCGGATCGTTGTACGAATTCAGTGGGGCAGACGTGCTGCCTATGGGAGTCATAGACCTGCCTGTAACCTTTGGGGAAGGCTCTACTGCCAGAAACGTCAGGGCAACCTTTGTTGTTGTGGATGCAAGATCTGCTTACAACGCCCTGATTGGCAGAGCCACCCTGGACGAAATCGAGGCAGCCATCTCCATCAGGGCCCTCACCATAGCGTATGTCACCGATTTCGGACTAGAAGGAAAAGTACGCGGGGACCAGGAGTCAGCCAGACAATGCTACTCTGTGGCCCTGCAAGAACACGAAAAAGAAAGAAAAGGAAAAAGAAAGGCTGACAGTTCCCCCAGCAGGGAAGGCGAAATACCAGCCGAGCACTCGGCGCCCGACCACCTGGAGCCAGGGGGCGAAAGCATGTTAGTAGACTTAGAACCGGGGAGGCAGGTCCTAATAGGAGCTGACCTGGAGGAATCCAACCAGACTGAACTGGTCAAGTTGCTGAGAGAAAACAAAGACGTATTCGCCTACTCGGCAGACGAGATGCCTGGCGTTGATCCATCATGCATCGTTCACAAGCTGAACGTAAGCGTGGACGCTCGCCCTGTAAAGCAGAAAAAACGAAACATGTCCGCGGAAAAAGACGCTGCAATCAAGGAAGAAATTGACAAACTCTTGAAAGCAGACTTTATTGAGGTCTGTGACTACCCAGAGTGGTTGGCGAATGTAGTCATGGTTAAAAAATCGTCAGGCGCATGGAGAATGTGCGTGGATTTTACAAACCTCAACAAGGCCTGCCCGAAAGACTGCTATCCGCTCCCCAGAATCGACCAACTGGTAGACTCCACCAGTGGTTATTCCATGCTAAGCTTCTTAGACGCCTTTTCAGGGTATCATCAAGTATACTTGTGGCAGCCGGACAGGGTGAAGTGCGCGTTCATCACCAGTTCAGGCACCTACATGTACAAGATGATGCCATTCGGGCTTAAAAATGCAGGGCCCACGTACCAGCGGTTAGTTGATAAAGTGTTTGAAAAACAAAAAGGCAGAAACATCGAGGCTTACGTCGATGACGCCATCGTAAAAAGCAGAGAAGACAGAGAGCACCTGATGGACCTGCAGGAGACCTTCCGCTCCCTGCGCGCCTACAAAATGAAACTCAGTCCAAAGAAGTGTACAATTGGAGTCCGTTTGGCTAGACTTGTCGTAAGCCTCCAAATTACAATATTTATCCACTTCTAACACAAACTAGTAGTTAGTGAAAGTAGGGGTCGAACCCACAAGGAAGGTGATTATGTCGCTTTAAGTGTGTATAAATCTATATAAATCAGTAACCAATATGGGGGATTTATGTGTGAATGATTACTCTAAGTCTAATAAACTAACAAAATAAATTAACAAAATAAAATAAACTAATACGAATAAACGATCTAACAAATATGAGAAAAGTACTTGGACCAAGCAATATCAACCATCAAGTTTAACGAATTGATCATTGACTCTTCTACTTTACACTTTATATTAGAATACTTTGCTATAAAGTTTAATCGACTTCCAATTCCACTTATTAATAGTTATAAGATATGAGAAGCATACTCAAATAACCCTTACGATATTGTCAATTTAAATCAAGCGTCTAAATCATATCAATATGTAGATTAGAACGATGGAATTTAGCAAAGATGAAGAATGATTACTCAAGCGGTATCACTTTGTTTCATACAAGTTTAATCCTTATAACTCAACAACGATGAAAAGCATGCGAATTGGTGAATTATATTTGCTACTCGGACATAGTTAAACAAACAAAAGATTCATTTAACTATCTAGCAATGATTTATCAATAACAACAACTAGGTGATCAAACTAGAAGATGAATTAACAAACCAAGAATTATTATAAATTAAACTTGATATTCTAATAATAATGCAAAATAAAAACGAGTCTTACAATTCCTTAAACTTGAAAGGCTTCAATAACTTGTTCCAAGATAAAAACTTAGCCCTCCATACAAATGAACTACTTGCAAAAATAAGCTAGAAAATATGATAGAAACTATGTGTTTTTGAGAATTACAAGTGATGATTGATGTGTTGGATGATCCATGTGATGGTGAACTTCTCCTCTTTATATAGTCATCCATGGAGCATCTTCATCAATGGCTATTAAAGCCTCATAAAATGCCTCATAAAAATGATCATAATAAAGAAGAAGAGTAAAAGAGGTGAGTAAAGAAGAAGAACAAAAGGTTAGAGAAAGAATCCTATGCGACAAAGAATCCAAGAAGGAATCCTATGCACAAATTTCTGCCGCTGGCAGCGGATTTTTGGAAATCCGCTGGCAAGAAATTCCGCTGGCAGCGGATTTTAGAAATCCTCCACTTCTTTCTTCTACTTGGTCTGGGCTTCCACTTAATTTCGGGCTTGATTTGTCTTCACTTCCAAAGGATTGTTGACACTTTAACCCAATAAACATTTCAATTACAACCCATATTACTTTTCACCCTTTAATCCACCTAATTACACATTTTATTATATTAACCCATCAATTACGACTTGCACACAATAATCCGTCAAAACACACCCAAATCTACAAAATAGTCAACTAAGTGACCCTTATTAATCCCTACTAAACTAGACTAATCAAACATCCCCACGCTTAGACCTTTACTCGTCCTCGAGTAAATTAAATCAAAGTAATGATCCTCCACAAGGTCTATACAGCGAAGCGTAGGTAGCTTGATACAACCAATAACTACTCTCAACTCTCACATCCCCTACTTATACCATCCCTCAAAATATATGGTCAAAGAAACAGAATAACCTATTCACCAAGACCACACTTCAATTAATGCTCACTCACAACCAATCACAATATCCAACTACATAACAATATTCGACAAATAAAAGCATATGTAGTTGACATTCACTTATTACTCCATCTCTAAGATGATCCTAAACCCGAATCACCCTTCTAACCTCCTTATGACTCCCGAATCATGGAGAAATAGCAAAAATAGTAATCAAAATAATGATTTCTTTTTTCCTAATCCCTCATTTTGCCTAAACCGCCCGCCCTTGCGGATTTTCGATTTAGCTTTTATTCCTCACTTCTACTCTCATGGCACGCTTCTCGTTTCTTCATTTTACCCGGAGCGCCCTTTCGGGTTTTCACTCCGTCCTCGGCCATATACCCATTTTTGCCTAGGCGCTCGCCCTTGCGAGTTTTCACCTAGCCGGGTTTCTTTTTTCTTTTTTTTTCTTTTTCTTTTTTTTTTATTTTCAATTATTTTTTCGATTTTTTTTCTTTTTTTTTCTTTTTTGAAATATGAAATTACATATATACAAGTATATTCCACTCCCCACGCTTAATCTCCACATTGTCCTCAATGTGAGGAAAATTAAAGAAAAAGACATAGAAAATGAGAAGAAGGAACATACCAAGCAATCAAGTGTCGGGGGAATCCCCGATGTCATCTTCCTTAGAAGTGGTAGCTTGCCCCTCAATCTCGCCAAGGATCGCGGACGATGGTGGTCGAGCGTCCGGGAACCGTGCTAAGAGAGCACGAGACAAAGTTCTCATCAAGTCTCTAGTCTCCAAAGTAGCGGCATGAGTTTCCTCCAACCGTGCACGCATGTCATGAATCATAGCATCGGTCGAGGCACACCAAGCATCTATCTTTGTAAACCAAGATTCTCGATCCACTCCTAACTCATTATTCGCCCCCTCCAAAGCATCCACACTCTTATTCTTCTCACGACTCCTCCCTTCCTTCACCCTTGCTCCTTCTTCTTTTTCACGAGCTTGACCATCCTCATCACTCTCATCTTCCTCACTCTCAGCATCGTCATCACTTTCCTCTTCCTCCTCCTCATCATCATCATCAATGTCACGATCCCGGGGAACAAAAAAATCTTCCGAAACTTCACCATAGACCAAAGGATCATCCTCGGGTCTTGGCAATTGTAGATAAGAATCATGATTCTTTCCCCAACGATAATAATAAGACCCTTTTACTTTTATGCAAGGTCGTAACATCTTAGCGTGAATCAAACAAGGAATATCCAAGAGGTAATTATCAAGTAACGGATTCTCCCCCTCCGCCACCTCAATATTCAAGTAATTCATAATGAGAGTGACTAACCCACCACCATTTATAATCCCCCCATCCTTAGTACCCAAAGCTATGCTAGATGTAACAAAAAGAGCAACCCAATCGGGAACACCTTCACCATCCGGCATCATAGCCCTCAAGTAGCCGAAATGAGAGTGGGGAAGCTTGTTAGGCTCCCCCTTACAAAGGAATGAGTTAACAATCAAACGATGAGCAAGTCGAAGACATGGGTTAGGAATACTTGAACTCAACTCACCGGATTTACCACCCAAAAGCAACCCCGTAACCTCTTGCCACCAAATCCCCCTCTCTCTCACCCCCACATACTCCTTTTCACACATATCCCGAATACCAAAAGCTTCCCTCAACTTCTCATAAGTTAACTCACGAGCTTTACCATTCAATTTAAAGCTAATTGTGGGTACAAGCTTAGTGCTTTTTTTAGAAATCGCTATGGTGGAAAAGAACTCAAGTGTATACCTACGATAAGTATGAGCTCCCTTCTCCATAATTTCTTCTAAACCCACATTTTTCATTAGCTTGGTCATGACATCAAGCATCCCCAATTTCTCAAGAGTAGAACGACAAAGAAATCGAGTTCCCTTCATCTCCTTCTTAGATAACCTATCCCAAATTGGGTCTTGAGCTTTAGTTAACCAAGACGGTTTGGTAACGGGAATATGTTTAGGATGGACGGGTTTGGGTTGAGCTTTTTTAGTGATGGTTTTGGATTTTTTTTTTTTTGGTGGTGTAGAAACGGTAGTGGAGTAATTTTTTCTTTTAGCTCTCCCTATCTCTCAAGTAATGATTAACAAAATCTCACTCACAATTCACTCAACTTTTTTTCTTCTCAAAATAATCCACAATTCACCAATTCAATCACTCAAATTTTCTCACCATCACAACAAAAATATCAATCACACAAAGCGATTCAAATAACACAAGGAGGGGCAAGAAAACCCAAAATTGAGCAAGAATAAGAAAAATTCAAGCTACTAATTAATGGGTAAGAGGTAAAATTTCAAAGAATCGAAAGATTAATATGAAAATTATACCTCGGAAAGATGAAAAAGAGTGAATGGATGGTCTCCTTGCATAAATTTGAATCGAAATTGACCCATTTGGTAAAAAAAATCAAATTCGGATTTTGGAACCCGAGGGCAGAAAAACTCGAATTTTTTGACTTTTTGGGTAAAATTATGTGTTAAAATGATAGGAATCGTAATGGGCAATGATAAATAAGTGATTTTGAAGTGATTTGGGACAAAATTTGACTCAAATTGGGTGAGTTTTCATGGGATTTTTAGGAGAAAAGTTGCAGTAATTTTTTTTTTTTTTTATTATTATAAAGAATAAAAGATGAAGGTTTAGGGTGAGAAGGAGGTACCTGTATAACGACACCACCAAGCAAACAAGCATCGACAGCATAGTAGCACGAAAAACATCGAAACAGAAGCAACATTCTCCGGTACCAACAGCTGCCACGACAGCAGCAATAGACCAATGCCGACCTACAGCAGCACGGTCCCGACCGGGACGGGTCATCCCGACCGGGACGGACCCACCATCCCGAACGGGACGAGTTGGTCCCGACCGGGACGAGTTGGTCCCGATCGGGACGGCCTTGCAGTGGCATCCTCAAAAGTGCACTTCATCCCCGACGGGATGAGGTGCATACTCGTCGGGGATGAGTCTTGTAGGCCTCCAATATGACCCTTTTGGTTCCTCCTTGCTTCACATGAGCTTCTCATCGATTCTCGGGACTCGGGATCGGGTCTCGGAGGCTCGGGATTGGGTCCCAAGGTCTCGGGGTCGATTCCGAAGCATCGAGTCATCGTTTCTTTACTCCGTTGGCTCCAAAATGTGTATTTATAGAGTCGGAATCGCTCCAACTCTCCCAAATCGATCTCGGGAACCTGAAACGAACTAAAGGAAGCGTAAGAAGCCCCTAAACCGCTCCCAAGGAGCGATTCCACAAGGAAAATAGGACCAAAATACTACGAAATAGGCACTACAAACTACACTAATCATTTCCGATTGACTATTTTTATTAAAATCCATATTACTTATTAATAAAAGCTATTTGTTAAAAATAATTTGAAATCTTTGAAAATCTCATTTCATTTATAAAACTCGTCGACTCAATTAATTTTGATATCGTTTTTCGTAAAACATCTGTTTTCTAAAATTTATAGTTTTTAACTCGATTTCCTAGTTATTTATAAAATACTATATATTGACTTATTATATTTTAATTATATTTTGAGTAAGGAATTTAGAAATATAATAAAGTTACGATAACGACGATAATAATAAAATGTTAATTTCGTTAGAAATGCTATTTTATACATTTCACTTATTTTAATAACTTACGAATTTTCTATAACAATATTTCTATTTTAAGTAAGTTTCTAAAATTAGTAATTTTTGATTTATTGAAAGTTTCTCTTTTAATATAATCTGTTTATTCTTTTTATCTTCTTATTATTTATAATGATTATTTATTCTCAATATCGATAATGGCTGTTTTGGAGTTATGGAATGAGGTCAAGTGTATGGATAGAGTAATACAGTCTAGGGTATACGTTTTGCCATCAACTATAAAGCTGGTGTGTCTATGTTGAGACGCATTGGTCGTTGAACTGAGCATGGTTTGTGTTCAGGAGTGTGTATATTTTGACCTTAAACTTAGATATCGCATTGTGTAAGTCGCCGTCGGGTTGAACTGGATTACGGTTGGTGTCCAGGAGGGGTGTACATTACTTAAGCCAGGACCTCGCTGCACGCAGTCCTGTTATAATTGAGTTGCCTAGTTAGAAACCGAATTCTAATTTGTTTTTACTAAGTTCTCGAAGCTAGTTTGAGTATTATCCTAGTGAAAGTCTATTCCGTTGCACTGATTGATTTCCATAACGCCATTTTTGAATATTATTATTATCGATTGATATTGACTTGCAGGTTAATGCTTAAAGTTTTGCTGAAAACTTATTTTTATTATATCGTTTTAATGTTTTCACATTTTAATTATTTTGATATAGTAATACTATTTTTTTTTCATATGATATAATATGGCTGGGAGAACGTCCGAGTTACTCCCCACTAACGTGACTGTTATGTTTATAACATGACAGGTAATTATTGCTGCTGGGTTTTGGGTGTGAGCTAGTGAGCAGCGTGGATCCTACTCTTTCTTCATTCTTGTAATTTATGGATTTGTATAAAGCTATTTGTTAAAAATAATTTGAAATCTTTGTAAATCTCATTTCATTTATAAAACTCGTCGACTCAATTAATTTTGATATCGTTTTTCGTAAAACATCTCTTTTCTAAAATTTATAGTTTTAACTCGATTTCCTAGTTATTTATAAAATACTATATATTGACTTATTATATTTTAATTATATTTTGAGTAACGAATTTAGAAATATAATAAAGTTACGATAACGACGATAATAATAAAATGTTAATTTTGTTAGAAATGCTATTTTATACATTTCACTTATTTTAATAACTTACGAATTTTCTATAACAATATTTCTATTTTAAATAAGTTTCTAAAATTAGTAATTTTCTATTTATAGAAAGTTTCTCTTTTATTATAATCTATTTATTCTTTTTATCTTCTTATTATTTATAATGATTATTTATTCTCAATATCGATAATGGCTGTTTTGGAGTTATGGAATGAGGTCAAGTGTATGGGTAGAATAATACAGTCTAGGGTATACGTTTTGCCATAAACTATAAAGCTGGTGTGTCTATGTTGAGACGCATTGGACATTGAACTGAGCATGGTTTTTGTTCAGGAGTGTGTATATTTTGACCTTAAACTTAGATATCGCATCATGTAAGTCACCGTCAGGTTGAACTGGATTACGGTTGGTGTCCAGGAGGGGTGTACATTACTTAAGCCAAGACCTCGCTGCACGCAGTCCTGTTATAGTTGAGTTGCCTAGTTAGAGACCGAAGTCTAATTTGTTTTGACTAAGTTCTCGAAGCTAGTTTGAGTATTATCCTAGTGAAAGTCTATTCCGTTGCACTGATTGATTTCCATAACGCCAATTTTGAATATTATTATTATCGATTGATATTGACCTGCAGGTTTGCAAATGCTTAATGTTTCGCTGAAACCTTATTTTTATTATATCGTTTTAATGTTTTCTCATTTTAATTATTTTGATATAGTAATACTATTTTTTTTTTTTTTCCATATGATATAATATGGCTGGGAGAACGTCCGAGTTACTCCCCACTGACGTGGCTGTTATGTTTATAACATGATAGGTAATTGCTGCTGGGTTTTGGGTGTGAGCTAGCGAGTAGCGTGGATCCTACTCTTTCTTCATTCTTGTAATTTATGGATTTGTATAAACCTGTTCGAAGATTTTTCTTTTAGCCCTTTTGTAAAAAGAGGCCTTTGTATTGACTTTCCATTTCTTTTAATAAGATATAGTTTGTCAGTGTGTTTTAATCTCAACTCTACAGTGTTTCCGCCACTGTATTGCGTTAGAATTTCTAGGGAATTACACATAATACTACATATTATGACATAATACTAACGACTGAGACCTATTTGTCCATCCTTTCTTTTCTCTTGCCCTTCAGGTGCGCTTTCTTAGGTCTTTCGTCACGAGCCTCTCGAATACAAGCGGTCACCTTTTTAGCCATTTGTGGGCCCAGCCAATCCCACGCGTCTTTAATATGGGTCTTGTCCGTCTTCACTCGTTTTGACAAATTGACAGTACTAGGATTAGAAACACTGTCTTCGGTCGGGCGTTTAGCAATGTTATCCCGCGTAGCTTCCTTATTCTGTAGCTCCGCAATCTATACGGTCCTTAACCTCTCCCGCTCCTTCGGATCTTTGCAAACCCTCCATTGGGCATAAGAGGGAGATGTCCATCGAGTGTATACTTCTGGAACGACATGTATAGTCCTCCGTCTCCAAGTCATTCAAATTTCCTAAAAGTGTCCTTCCTCCAAGGATGGGAATCAGTGACGATAGTGTCAACCTTAAGAATGATTTGTGCCTCGCCCATTTGGCGCATCAACTTGTCCGGATAAACGTAGACACATGTGCTCAAGGATAAAATCCGCATAGTAAAAATCGACCACAACATCAGAAGGCCGATGTATCTCTTAACATGCCAACATGGGACAATCCATCTAATAATGATCCCTCCGTCAGCCAGTAGACGAGAAATCCATTCATCTTCGGTGTCATTGAAATTCGGAAAGCATACTACACTCCGCATGACAAACCTTTTACAATTATAACTCACGATGAGCCTAGGTGGCTTGATTAGCCCTAGCCTCTCTTGTAACCAAACCTGCATGGGCCCGATATAACATAATGTCATAATTTCGAACTAGGACAACTTTGAGTAAAATGGAAAAGTTACACAATGACATACCTACAAAATGGCTCTAGAACCGTGAAATGGAGCACGATGAGTACGTGCGCGCATGTCAAGACCCATTATAATCTCACCCAGAATGAGCCAGGAGGACGGTCGCCCGTGCTCAATATCCATCACGACGTCGATAACACGAGGGTAACCCCAACAAGCTTGCATAGATGCATCCTCAAACAAGTAATAGCACAGTATCGCAATACTGAGAGCACGCTTATATGCTAGAGGTGAAACCCATCAGCATCCTTTTGCGAGAACTCCATAATGAGGAGTTCCAAGTTAATACCACCTTCACCAAAGAAACACTCGACCTCTTCCATCAAAGAAATATCTAAGAACCGACGAAACTGCTCCACAGAAACATCACCTTGAATCGAAATGGAAGGGTGAAATGAATGCCACCCGTCGATTGCGTCTATTTCCTCGGGCAAAGGGCACACGTCACCCTTTGGAAAAGGAAACACATGATATTCAGCGTTCCAAAAGCGTGAGCACGCATTTAAGAAGTCATCTTGTATCTTAATTTGCTTCAACGACATGACAATAGACAAACCATTACTCTATAGTTTCTTCAAGTTCACCTTTCTTGAAGGAATTCATCCAATCGGTTAAAATTCGAACGAAACCCGACATGACTCAATAAATCAAAAGGAGTTATTATTGATAACCATGTTTAGTAGTGTGCTTTTCGCATGATTTTGTCCCGCTTTCTTTGACGAAATCGCTCATTCGAGCGGTTCCAGGGCTACTTATGCCTCTTCTAGCATGTTTTAGGTTCCCGAGGCCAATTATGGAGAAATGGGATGTTTCGGTCTCATTTCCAGTGTATAAAAAGAAAAGAAGTAATTGATAAGAAGCCAATGAAGAATGAGATGGGGCGTCCCTAGAGGCGACCCCAAGGGACGCTAACCATGACGAAGATGCTAAGAAAGTAGGCCACACTGAAGTGCAACACAGCCGTGATAGCCCGTGACACGGTCGGGATGAGCTGAGTCGACACGGTCGTGACGCATGTGACACGGTCGTGTCGTGTCCAGTGGGCTTTTTGTCGCTTCAGTTCTCTAATCGGAAGATCCTATATTTACTCCATCTTGTATTCATTTGAAAACACAAAACCCTAGATAGAAAATTCTGAATCTTAGATTAAACTCTTCCTTAATCTCTTTCTAATCTTAGCTTAATCATAGTTTAATCTTAGTTAATCTTGGTGTAATTGAGATCTATTGAAGAATCCTCCTTTATTAACAACATTGGTGGTTCTTCTTGGGTGGATTTTATACAAGATTTCATCTTTTGTTTACCACTTGTGTTGGGTATAATTTCTCTTCTTCTCTAATCTTTCTCTAATCTAATTTTAGTTTAATTCCTTTGTTTATGCTTGATTACTGATGCTTTTTCATAATGAATGCTTCCCTTGTGTTTGTATCCTCTAGTACGAATGTTGACAATTCCTTAATAATCATGCTTGAGTAGATAACCTTAAGGTTAGGACGGGGATTATGTATCCTTAATGGGTGATTAGGGTGGTTCGAGTGGTTTTGGTGGTGTTCTTATTGCCTTTGAACTTTGTGCCTATGACATATTTGATTAATTACTTGTTAGGGGTGTGGTGACGATTACATGCTTGCTTGCCTTTCCTTTCATTCTTGCCATTGCGCTTTTTTTAGTGAGCTATCCTATCGGATATCTCAAGACCGTTTAAGTTGCGAGAGCCCGACCGTAGTCTAGGTACTCAAACTTTGTCATCACCCTCGTTCTCCCCTTAATCGCCTCGATACCTATGAACCCGACCTAGCCCTAGTTTCCCTCTTCTTGGTATAACTCATTTCCCATTATCGTTGATTACTTGTTTTGCCTTTTAGTTCGCTTCGTAGACCTTAGTTTTGTTATCATTCTATCCTAATCAATCTTCTTCCTTTTTTCTCTTAGAACTTAGTTTAGAATTGTGGCATTCTCTAGTTTGAATTCATGTCCCCGTGGAGATCGACCTTACTTACCCTTGCTACCATAGTATAGGATTTGTGAGTTTACGTGGTGGTGGGATTCGCGATAAATCCTACCATCAATTTGGCACCGTTGCTAGGGACAGTGTTATTCTAGAATTTAGGTTGCTTATTTTAAACTTTGCTCTCGTTTTGTGTGTTTTTCTTTTCTTGTTTCCATTTCTTGTATGTGTATGGTTTATTTCTCTATTGCCCAGTGCCCATAAAGTGCTAGGCTTCTCACGTTTGTTCTAAGTTTGCGATTTATGCCTAGAGGTGGAGATCACCCTCTTCTTTTCAACTCAGATCCTGAACGGTTTTTCCGAAACCTTCGTCAACGAAAACTTGCAAGATTGAGGAATTCTCATTCGGGCACTAGCAACGGTATTGAACAAAACGTGGAGATTGACTTGAACTCTCCACCATTAGAAATCACCGAAGGGAATTTCTTAAACCCTTTCGGTACTCCCATTTCAACTACATCCCAAACTTCCTCGCCATCCTATTCCCCACTTACCTCACCACATACTTCGCCTCAAACCTCACCAACTACATCACTCTCAAGTTCCACACAATCATCTCCCTTACATCCAAATATGTCGAAGTTTTCCTATCATTCCACATTCACCGAAGATGTTTTGCCGGGACCTACCGCTCTACCACCCGCTTATGGCGATAACTTTTTGGCAAAGACCCAATTTATACAACTTGTGGAGCGAAATCAATTTAGTGGGTTATCCACTGAAGATCCTCGTCAACACATGGAGACCTTCCCGGATTATTGCGATGCCATGTCTCAAACGAGGGTCACTCAAGACCAAACTAGATGGGTTCTCTTCCCATTTTCTCTTATTGGTAAGGCTAACTGTAAAACCTCGTGTTTTTGTTCATTTTAGTTATTTCTAATCAGGATTAATATTAATATATCGAGTCTGGACAAACTATTTTAAATAGTAATATTCAATTCTTTTGCCTTTGGAACCTTTCTATTTTACTTCACTGTTTGCAAAACTGAAATTCCTATCGTTATCGCAATTTTGTGCGATTTCGTAGAACGGTTCCTATTTTCTCATACGGACTCCGATTGAGGCGTTTAAAATACCTAACTTCATTTTTTTTCCAAGAACTAAACAATGGTCATATAAAAAATTACATTTTATAAGTGAATCATAAAAATATTTCACGGGACAACCCCTTTGCAACGAAAATCGTTATCGACAAACCGTTTCTCGACTTTTTCATACTTCTTTCCTAACCTTTGTTGAACCAAAATAACTCCATACTATCACCTTGAAGTCCAAGGGTCAAAAAATGCTTTTCTAATCAAAAACACCAAATAGGGTAATGTACCTTCAAAAGTGTGACTAGCCATTTGAAGCAATTGTTGTTTCATCCCTTACCAAAGACACGACCAAGTGCCCTTATAATCATTCTCCTATGATCCTTAAACTCATATGTTCATCCACCTAACATCCTCCTTAAAATCCTTTCAAAAAAAAAGAACGAAAAACCATCAAATAATCATAAGTTCTTAAGTCTTTACACCACCATTTTGAAGAGCTCTAATCCCTTCTTTCTTTTATCTTATACTACTTATTTTCAAATTTATTTAATAGTATAACAACTAACTTAGTTTCTTTTTGTGTCCTAACTAATTTATGCAGAGGAGCTAGAGAAAAGAAGCATTGATCTTCATTTTCTTATATGTGTTGTAGAATTGATTATTTTGCTTAAGGTAACCTAACTTTTCTTCGCCCACAAATCTCGTAGTATAGTGTTTAGACTCTAAATAACATATAACATCATGTTTAGGACGAAATCACTAGATCACCAAGTTAAAATTTAACTATTTGTTGATTTATCACTTAACAATATATGTTGTAAAATGGATTCTGTGATGTATGATGTATGTTTACGATTTTTCTGTGTAAAATATGTTTCGAATTAGCCTTAGATTCCTTCATGAAAGTTTTAGATCTAAATGTCTATAATATATGAAAAATATGAAAAGTAAATTTTTATGATTATATAAATTTAATAATGACTTATTTCTTAAAATGGTACTATATGAGTTTATGTACTGTCTGGGAAAATAATAAGTTTCCTGATGTTAAACGTTTTGTTTGGACTTGAAAACAATATATTATGTTCCTGATGATGTCTATTTCGTGTAACTCAAATTTCATATAAATCCATCATATATATGTTTATTTATAAAATTTGTACTAAAATGGGTCAAATCTGGAAAGATGATTTTATTTAATAATATTTATGAAGTATTTTAGTATAACTTTCTGGGGATAAGTTATGTACAAATATAGGTATCCAAAATAAAAATTTGGCCCACTTATCTGATGTTTAAGTATTTTTAAAGATTTAAAATAAAGTATTGAAAACCATATTGTTTTCGTTTTTAATTTGTCAAGATTAATAAACCTCATTATTTTTGAAAAATGACTTTATATCTAGAAACCTAACTCATAAAAGTATGTTGAGTAAGAAAATCGTGAGTTAAAAATAACATTTGAAAAATGACTCATTTAGTACCGTTAATAATATTATCGATTTCATTATTACTTAAAGGTATTTTTGTAAAACTTTAAGTTTTGAAAAATATGATATATAATAAGGTTAAAAATGATTTTTTATAATTATTATAAATGTATTTGATTTTTGAAATATTTTACTAAGTATAAATAGGTTTTAAAAGATAAGTATACTTGTACAAATACAAAACCGTATAAAAATACTAAATACGTATACTTGAAGAATAAACATACTAAATACTTATGTCCAAAAAGTATAGAGTATTAAAAGATAAATAACCCAAAAGTACTAAGTTAAAACATGCTTAAATGTGTTAAACAACACTTAAACTTTATAATAAGCACTTAAAGACTAATTAGTGACTAAGTCAAGCTAAGGGTTGACTAGTTCACCTTGGTCAAACTTTGACTTTGAAAGTCAACCTGTACCAAATCAATATAAAGAAACTCATCTTAAATAATGTACTTATAAATAATTGAATCTTTAATCAAATCTCAACTAATGAACACTTCAAATAATATATACCTCAAATAAAATGTTCCAAAACTCTTATATCAGTATACAAAAAACCTATCAGTTAAGATAAATTTTACGACGTTTGATAATGTTTGTTTATCTTAAAATCGATATACTTAAATTCCATAGGAACAACCGTACTTCTAGTCGGTGTGTTATCTAAGCCGGTGATTAGACACGTTTTCACGAACGATGTTATCGACACCAATCATGGTGAAAATGGACATGTGCCCTGGCAATACCCTTTGAGTTGTCTTAACAATTCCATGTTGTAATGACTTGTTCCGAGTCAATACACAGCCCACAGACCGGTCATCCTTATAGAATCCGGTATTGTTTCATCCCTTTGGTCATCAGACATGTGCCCCACGATGACCGCTGAGCTCGATATTCTAGAGACTCTGTCTTTATAAGACAACCAAATTCAGCCTACCTTCCGTGTTGGGCGCTATCTCGGTAAAGTTTAAAAGGTGATGCGATAGAAGACAATTTTGAAAGTAGACTACTACGACACACGGAGTCACTGTCACTGCTCATGGGAGCCCATGATGCATCCTGCCGGTGCGAGAAAATACTAAGAAGTAAATGGGCAGCCAGCTCTTTATGAGTTTGTCGGTAGAGTAGTAGTCGTCCAATTGCCATTAAGGTGCTTGGTTGTGTAAAGGTTCTTTTTCCCGAGACCAAGAGTATGGATTGGGTGTGTGCGCATACATAGACAAGGGCACTGATCATCTCGCACTCTCTATATCGGATATCTTTGGGGGCGGAATACCCTCCGACCTTTGCCTTAGCAGTGTATGGGACATGTTCTGTTTAGCGGGGCCTCTGAGTCCATGCACTTGCAGTCCTTCTTCTCCGTATGTCTGTCAACCAAACCAAATCAATTTAGGTGTTCGATCGTATTGAGCACTAGGGGTGAGATGTAAACCTCCTAGTATCAATATGATTGGTGGGATTGATGTTCCCATCCGCACTTATGGTGAGATGCAAGCTTTTAGTACGCATGAGACATTAGTATGTAGTCACATCCCGTGCATTGTGTGTAAAAGAAACCATTGTTTTTAAACTAAATGACTACAATTTTCTAAATCATATGTTTCGGTATGCCTCGTTATTATTCTATATCCACATGATAAATTAGTTTGAATGAACACATATGTTCAAAAGTGGTATACTCGTCGTGTTTCACATGTTACATGCTGAATGAGATGATTCACATGATGTATGCTCGATAATGATACACCCATTATGTTTCTCATGTTATTCCTAAGATGTATGCTTTACTGTTTACTTCTCTGATGCCATTCACTTGATGTATGCTTTACTATTTTACTTCTCACATGCTACTCACATGATGTATATTTCACTGTTTTGTTTTTCACATGTTATTCACATAATGTATGCCTTATCGTAATTCACATCGCATGCTTGTTTCACATGCCATTATGTTCACATGCTAAACTGAACTCACTTCATTTGTATGACATTGTATACATGTCGACTTGTAATGTGACATGTCTGCTTATCTGTTAATTAGATGACCTAAAGATTGTACTACATTGATTATTTGGGGCCATGTTAGAAGGACGGTTAGGTTACTCCCACTAAGTGGGACATGTATATTTAAATATGCATTCAGTTTGACGAACCATCAAGACTGGACATGGGGCATGCATGAGTGCAAGACATACAGCTTAGCAGATGGGACTGTCAAACTACAAATCTTGTAACACAAATTTTGTCAAACTATTGTATTTAGAAATTTGTAAGTCGGTTTTCAGTTGTTGTATTTTAACAAACGGTTCATTAATCGATAAAAGACTCACTTGAGTCAATGATTTTAATTTTTAACACTTTCGACTTAATTATTTTCCGCCTTATTAATTAATGTCAATGGAAGAACCGGGTTGTTACACTAAGCAATGGTTCAAGGGTCTTGATAAAGTAGCCTTAGGGATCGATACATGGAAGAAACTCGCCTTGGCATTCTACCAAAAGTTTTACCCTCCCGAGAAGACAAACATGCTAAGGGCCTCAATCACCGGTTTCCAACAACGGGATGAAGAGAGCCTTTATGAGGCATGGGAGAGATTCAAGGCTCTTGTCCGCTCATGTCCACACCATGGACTATCTCAATGGCTTTTAGTGCAACAATTTTGGAATGGGCTTTATGAAGATTCTAGGGGAATATTGAATATGGGATCGAATGGGCTATTCACGGAGGTTGAAGACAATGAAACTTGGGCGAGGATAGAAGACATGGCCGTTCATAACTCCCAATATAGTCGCCATGAAAAACAAATAGAGGAGGAAGGCATGACATTGATGTCATAACACAACTAAGTGTCGACCTCGGTGCTCAACTTAAGACTCATATGGAGTCTATTGACAAAAAGCTCCAAGGGCATACGAACCAAGGTCAACAAGGTACAAGTTCCTCTTACCAACCATCTATGCACCAAGTTAATGCCATGGATATAACACCTCCTCCTTCAATTCATGGGATGTGTGAGAATTGTGGTATTTTTAGCCATGAGGCTTATGAGTGTCAAAACAATATGTAGCAAGTTAATACATTCCCATCATATAAGCAAGGTACTACCTTCTCCAACTACTACAATGAGAACACTCACCAGCACCCATACCTTTCCTACAAAACTCAAAATGTCCAAAATCCACATACCTTCCAAACTCCACTACAAAACCCACCTTTCGCAAATCTACAAAACCATCAACCCTATGTTGCTCCTTCCTTTAGAGGCAACCAAGTGATAAGTGTGGTTTGTAGTGCTTATTTCTTGTGTTTGGTCCCGGTTTCTCTTGTGGAATCGCACTTTGGAGCGGTTTTCGAGGCTACTTACGCTTCTTCCAGCTTGTTGTAGGTTCCCAAGGCCTATCTTGGAGAAATGGAGCGATTCCGACTCGTTTCCAGCGCATATGAGCCAACGAAGAGAAGCGACGATGACTCGGTGGCCTAAACTCGATCCCGAGCCCCTTGGGACCCATTCCGGAGCACCAAGAATCGATAAGAAGCCGAGGAAGAGCAAGTTGGGACCTATGAGACCGTAGTTGAAGCCTACAAGACCCATCCTGGTCGGGAACACATCCATCACGACCGGGATAAAGTGCAAAGCAAAGACGGGTTACTGGAGGATGATCCCGGCCGGGATCACGACCTTCCCGGTCGGGACCACCCCATACCGGTCGGGATCAACCCCTTTCCGGCCGGGAAGGGCCCAATTCAGCCGCTTTGTCATTCTTTCAACTCCTGTGCTCGTGAAACCCTATATATACCCCCCTCTTTTATTGTTTTAAGAACTTTTGGATTTCTTTTACATTATCCACTATACCCTAGACTACTTTAGATTAGATTAGCTTAGATTAGGGTAGATTAATCCTTAATTACTCCTTAATCTAGTTATTTACTCTTGTATTATTGGAATTCTTGAAGATTTCTATCAAGATTGACAACCTTGGTGGATTTATTTTGGGGTTTCTCTATATATGCAAGTTCTCATCTTTTCCATTCATCCTTTAGTTTGGTATATATAATCCTTCTCTTCTCTTTTCTCTTAATCTTTATTGTTATTCAAGTTTTCATCTTTATATCTTGTTTATTGTTGTTCCTAGTTTAGATTCCATTATGAATGTTTTGATTCTTGTGTTTGTTTCTCTTGTTTGTGTTAGTTTTAGTTTAGATATGTGTGAGTAGTTCTCCCCTGGTGCCGGTTTCGACCCAAATTAGCCTTATTTGACTCGAAATGACGCACTGGGCCTGGTTTTAAGGTTGGTTTTGTTAGATTTGTACTCCGTAATAAGCCCAAGCTAAATATCCATGGTTTCGAGCCCATTTCCGAGTACGTTAAAGCATGCTTGCGTCCGATCATCATCGGGTGTTTGTCGCGAACTGCTATAGACACCTGGTAGTAAAATGTGGGTGTCTACACCAATACATCCCGAGGACCAACATAAGACTACGTTCACTTGCCCATATGATACTTTTTCTTATAGACACATGCCTTTCGGTTTATGCAATTCCCCGACCACCTTCCAAAGGTGCATGACGAGGATTTTTTCCAATTATATTGAGTCTATAGTGGAGGTCTTTATGGATGATTTTACTGTGTATGGGAAGGACTTTAATTCTTGTTTACTTAATTTATCTAAAGTCCTTGCTAAATGTGAAGAAGTTAATTTGGTTTTGGATTTGTAGAATTGACACTTCATGGTGAATGAAGAAGTGATACTTCATCATTTGATTAAGGATCGAGGCATCCAAGTGATTGACCAATTGCCACCACCCACTAATGTCAAGGAAGTGAGGAGTGTTTTGGGGCATGCGGGTTTATACCGCCGATTTATACGAGATTTTTCAAAATTGACTAAACCACTCACTCAAGTCCTTTTGAAAGATGTCCCGTTTCTTTGGACTAATGGGTGTCATGTGGCTTTTGTTAGGTTGAAGAAAGCATTGACTACCGCTCCAATTATGCAATCTCCGGATTGGTCTTTACCGTTTGAAGTGATGTGTGATGCTAGTGACTTTGCGGTTGAAGCCGTGCTAGGACAACGAGAAGGAAAAGCTCTCCATGCAATATAATATGCAAGCAAGACGCTTGACAATGCCGAAGCTTCTTACTATCGTCAATGCGCTCACAAAATTCCGGTCTTATCTTCTTGGTTCTTCGGTGATCGTCTTGACCCACCACTCCGTATTGAAATACATGTTGGCTAAGAATGAGACAAAACCATGACTCCTTCGTTGGATATTTCTTTTACAAGAATTTGACCTTGAGATCCGTGACAAGAAAGGAGTCGAGAATGTGGTTGCGGATCATCTCTCATGTATCCGAGTCAAGGACCTCGAGAACCTTCGCATCGACGAATCTTTTCCGGACGACACAATCATGGTTATTTGCACTCCCTCGACGGACCAAACCCCTTGGTTCGTCGACTTCGCCAATTATCTTGTTGGGGGTGTTCTTCCACCGGATCTAACCTATCAATAAAAGAAGAGGTTCCTATTTGAGGGAAAGAGATATTATTGGGATGACCCATTTCTTTTCAAGGAGTGTTCCGATGGCCTATATAGACGATGTATCCTTCAGTGGGAATACGAAGGGATACTTAAAGCGTGTCATTCGTCTCCCTACGGGGTACATCATGGTGCAACTAGGACGGTTGCTAAGATATTACATCGGGATTCCATTGGCCGACGATATTCCAAGATGTAAGAGAATTCATTTCTCGGTGTGACGCTTGTAAACGCACCGGTAACATTTCTTGGAGACATGAGATGCCCCAAAGGGGAATTCTTGAGCTAGAGAGATTTGATGTATGGGGGATCGATTGCCAAAGCCCATTTCCTTCTTCAAAGGGAAATCGTTACATCCTAGTCGCCGTTGATTACGTCTCAAAATGGGTTAAAGTCGTTGCCTCCCCTACTAATGACTCTAGGGTAGTGACGAATCTCCTCAAAAGGGTAATCTTCCCAAGTTTCGGTGTCCCTCGTCCCCTCATAAGCGATGGGGGGATGCGCTTCCATGAAAAGCGCCTTGATGCCTTACTATTGAAATATGAGGTGCATCACCAAACCGGGCTTGGATATCACCCTCAAACGAGCGGCCAAGTAGAAATATCAAATCGTGAAATCAAGTCCATACTCGAGAAAGTCCTGAGAAAGAACTGGAAAGATTGGAGCATGAAGCTCGATGACACATTATGGGCCTACCGAACGACATTTAAAACGCCTATTGGCACATCGCCATATACGCTAGTTTATGGTAAGGCGTGTCATTTGCCGGTTGAATTGGAGTATAAAGCCTTTTGGGCTACTAAGGAGCTCAATCTTGACCCAAGCCTAGTTGGAGAGAAGCGTCTACTCCAACTCAATGAATTGGATGAGTTCCTCCTTCAAGCCTATGAGAGTGCCCGCCTATACAAGGAACAAACGAAGTATTGGCATGACAAAAAGATCTTGAAGCGGATATTCGAGATGGGTGACAAGGTTCTACTTTTCAACTCAGGACTCCGGTTATTCCCGGGCAAGCTTCGTTCACGTTGGTCCGAACTGTTCACCATCACCGAAGTTGGTCGTTACGGTGATTTTGACCTCAAGGACGACAAAGGCGAAAGATTCCGGGTCAATGGGCAACGAATCAAGCTATACCAAGAAGGTGCAACTTTGGGTTCGGTGGAGGTTTTGTACCTCCAACCGATTCTCCTTTAATCTCTCCACAACACTCTCGGTTTGACGGAGTTCCTCAAGAACCGTCATGTTGTAAATAGTTATTTTCCTTCTTTTTAATTTTATTTATTTTTCTTCTTATTCCTTTCTTTTGTCGCATCGAGTTTACATGGCATGTCTAAGTCGTCTTTGGATTTGTTTTGTCATTTGGTATTTTCATGAGAATAGTGAAGGAGGGATTGATGTTTTGTGTCGAAAATTTTAGTAGGATTGAGCAAGAATGATAGCATAAAGGATGATTCAAGAATGATACAAGGATGACAACATGCAAATTGAAGAGTTTTTGTCCCAAGGGGCGTCTCTAAGGGACGAGTGCAGGGACGATATGAGCATGAAAGTAGAGTTATTGAACTCAAACATGGCCATGTTGAGTTGGGCCCGACCATGTCGCAAAACAAGACAACACAGTCATGTCACCTTCGTCACGACCGTGACGAGAGGGTGCTAAAAATCCCATGATCTGAACTCGAACATGGCCATGTCACGACGAACACGACCATGTCGCCAAAACGTCTACACAGTCGTGTCACTATCGTCCCCAACATGTCGTGTGAGTAACAAAATCCCCTCTACTGAACTCGAACATTGTCGTGTTGCTTGTCTCCCGACCGTGTCGAGCTGGGGGTTCGAACCCTTCGGTTTTCTTTCTAATTGAACTGGCTCATACCCCCTCAAACAAAAACCCGGACCCCTTGTTATTATTCCCAATCTTCATCACTTTCATCCTTCACCTTCAACTCTTCTTTCTCCCTCCTCACTCAAAACCCCAATTTCCCCAATTAAAACCCTCCCCTTTTTCACCATTAAAACCCCAAATCTTCATCGTTTCCACTCATTCTTCATCTTAAATTGCCCTATTTCAATTTCCTATCCACCTAAGAGTCTCATTTCTTCAAAAAAAAAAACAGTTTTTTGAGCCCCAAATCGAGTTTTCAATTTCTAGGGTTCCAAAAAACCGGGAATTTCTCACTTAATTTTTGTGCTTATTACTACTTTCTTTAAGCTCTTAGGTGATACTGATAAGTGTGGTTTGTAGTGCTTATTTGTTGTGTTTGGTCCCGGTTTCTTTTGTGGAATCGTTCTTTGGAGCGATTTTCGAGGCTACTTACGCTTCTTCTAGTTTGTTTTAGGTTCCTAGGACCATTATTGGAGAGATGAAACGATTCCGACTCGTTTTCGATACATTTGGAGCCAACGAAGAGAAGCGACGATCACCCGGTGGCTTAGACTCGATCCCGAGCCCTTGGGACCCGATCCCGAGCCCTTGGGACCCGATCTCGAGCCCTTGGGACCCGATCTCGAGCTCCGAGAATCGATGAAAAGCCTAACAAGAGCAAGGAGGGACCTTTGGGACCATATTGGAGGCCTACAAGACCCTTCCCGGGCGGGAAGAGTAGCCTTCCCGGTCGGGAAGGAGTCCAAGAAAGAAGCGTCTTCTGATGGGTCATCCCGATCGGGACCAATCATCCCGACCGGGAAGGGCCCAATACAGCACCGCGTGACTTCCTTTCAATTCCTTTGCTTGTTAACCATATAAATACTCTCCCTTTGTATTGTTTAAGCACCTTAGACTCCTCTACATGATTCTAAACCCTAATTAGACTCTCTTCATCCCTAGCTTAGTTTAGATTAATCTTTACTTAATCCTTGTTAATCCTAGCTTAATCTAGATAGTTAATCTTGTATTAAGGATCTCTTGAAGAATTCATTCAATCTTGACAATATTGGGTGGAGATTTTTGGGTGTTCTTTTAATACAAGTTCTCATCTTTTCATCCTCTTGTAGTTGGTATAATATTCTTACTCTCTTTTCTCTTTGTTCTTTGTTTAGTTACTCAAGTTTCAATCTTTGATTATTGTTCATTGTTCTTGTTAGTTCATATTGAATGTTTGGATGTTTGTGTTGATTTCTCTTGTTTGTAGTATTGTTAGTTTGATTATGGTTGAGTAGACTCTTGTGGGGTTAATAGGGGGATTAAGTGTTGATTATGGATGATTAGGGTTTGATTGAGGGTAAAGGTGAATCCTTCGTTGCTAGTCACTTATTAAGCACACTATGTGTTTGTTGAATTGCTTGTTTGAGTAGTAGTGGCCATGCTCCTCATGCTTGTCTTCCTCTTCTCATTGTGTGATTGATTTGTGGTTGAATCCTTGTGTATTGGGTAACATCTTGCATGAGTATTCGGGTTTAGTATTTCACATGAGAGTGCGGACTTTGGCTTTAACACGAGAGCGCGGACCGACCTTCGTAACTAGGTGACACCTACACCCTCGATCTCCCAATTATCCTACTACACTTATGAACCCAAGCTAACCCTACCTTTTCCCTATTTGATTTACCCATCTTGTTAGTAATCATTCTTCTAGTTTATTGTTTCAATTTAGCTTTAGTTAATTCATTAGTTCATGTTATACCTAGTCTATTGATAGTCATAGTTTCTTTCTCTTGTCATCATTCTAGTTTGTTCTTCCTTGTCAATTCTCTTCCTCTTTGTGTTGTTTTGGTAGCCTAGCCTTGTTTTTAGGTAGACCATAATCTAGACCCCTCATAACCGTCCCCGTGGAATCGACCCGACATACCCTAGCTACCCGTTAGGATTAGTTGGACTCTATTTGTTGGTTGGGAATCACGGTAACTTCCTCCCATCAATTTGGCGCCGTCGCCGGGGACGGTGCATGTTTAGACTTAGTTTGCTTATTAGCTTGACTTAGTTACCCCTCTTGTGCTCTTTTTCCATTCATTGTGCATATTTTGTAGGCTTTTTCTTAGTTTCTTTTGCTTTCTTCTCTCTTTGTCTTGGGTTGTGTTCGTTTATTGTCTTTGCCTAGTGCCCATAAAGCACTAGGTTTTCTCACGTTTGTTCCAAGTGTGTAGTGCATGCCTAGGAGGAGAGACGACTTCTTTCTCTTCAATACAGAGCCGAAGAGACTCTTTAGAGCCTTTCGCCAACGGACGATTGACCGGGTTAGAAATTCTCAACCGGGTACTAGCAATACCATTGAAGAACAATCCCAAGGATCCGACTTTAACGAATAACCTCAAGGCAATACTGAAGGGACCTTCATCAATCCCTTTGGTACTTCTTCTAATCACTCTTCTCAACCTAGTTCTCCATCAACATCTACATCAACACCAACTACACCATTATCTCCCACACATCCAATAATGCCGAAGTTCTCTTCTCATTCAACCTTCACGGAAGACATTTTGCCCGGTCCCACCGCTTTACCGGGGACATACACCGGAAATTTTGTGGCAAAAACGGCTTTTATCCAATTGGTTGAAAGAAATCAATTTAGTGGGTTCCCTACCGAAGGCCCGCACCAACACATGGAGACCTTCTCCGATTATTGTGATGCTATTTCTCAAACCGGGATTACTCAAGACCAAATTCGTTGGGTTCTTTTCCCGTTTTCTCTTATTGGTAAAGCTAAGCAATGGATCAAGAGTCTCGATAAGGCAACCATGGGGATTGATACTTGGAAGAAACTTGCATTGGCGTTCTACCAAAAGTTTTATCCTCCGGAAAAGACGAATTTGCTAAGGGCCTCCATCACCGGTTTCCAACAACGGGATGAAGAGAGCCTTTATGAAGCATGGGAGCGGTTCAAGGCTTTGGTTAGATCGTGCCCCCATCATGGTTTATCACAATGGTTCCTTGTACAACAATTTTGGAATGGGTTATATGAAGACTCAAGGGCCATACTCAATATGGGGTCTAATGGAAGGTTTACTGAGGTCGATGATGATCAAACATGGTCAAGGATCGAAGAAATGGCGGTCCATAACTCTCAATACTCAAGGCCAAGAAAAGAAAGTAGAGGGGAAGGCGTGTGATTGATGCCATTACACAATTAAGTGCCGACCTTGGAGCACAATTAAAGACACACATGCATACTATTGACAAGAAGCTCCAACACCACTTTAATCAAGGTCAAAGCACTAGTTCCTCCAATCAACAATCAATCCATCAAATTAATGCTTTGGGAACGGTTACACCATCATATTATTATGGAATATGTGAGATTTGTGGAATATATGGACATGAGCCTTTACATTGTCGAAGTAGCATTGAGCAAGTAAATGCTTTTCACGCATACAAGCAAGGTGCCACATACTCTAACTTCAAGGCCAAAATGTGCCAAATTCTAACATGTTCCAAGCTTCCCAATAACAAGCTCAACAACAATACGTGTTCCCTATGTTCCTCCTCCCTTAAGGGACAACAACCAAGGCTACCAAGGTTATCAAGACAATCCAAGGCCTTTTACCAAGGTGCTTTCAACAACAATCAAGGGTTCCACAGTCAAGGGAACTTCAATCATCAAGGTGGTTTCCAAGGAACCCAACATTCTAAAGGATACCAAGGCAACAACAAGGGTCCCAAAATACTCAACAAGAAAACAAGCAAAGAAGCCGGTCTCCAATTCATAATTATGGCATTCCCCTAGCCATTACTAATTCCCCACACAATCAACAATCCCCACCTCGAGATCCGGAGATCCAGAAGGTAATTTTGGATATTCAAAGAAGCCAATTGTAGATGCAAAAATCTCAACATGAATTATATACTAACCTTCAAATGGAAAACAAGGCAAGAGATACGCATGTGAAAATGCTTGAAACCCAACTAGCTCAAGTAGCTTCGGGTAGTTCTTCAAGACAAAAGGGTCAACTACCTCCTCAAGGTGTACCAACAAAGTTTGAACATGTGAATGCCATCACCTTGAAGAGCGGTGCATCCTATGATTCTCCCTTGTTTCCGAATGAGCATGAAGAAATGAAAGAAGTTGTATCTCCATCTCAAGACAATGAAGGTTGGGGAAATCTCATGGAGGAGCAAGTCTTGTCGGAGGTTGAAAAACCTATTGAAGACAAACTTCCCACACTCCAAGAGAAAGACAAGGGAAAGAAGAAAGTGTCAATTGAAAAGTCCCAACCTAATGAGCAAAACAAGATACACATCAAGTTGCCTTTCCCAACAAGGCAAATGAAGACCAAGGTGGATGTTCAATATGACAAGTTCCTTGATATTGTGAAGAAGTTGGATGTGAGCATCCCTTTCACCGAGTTAATTACCCAAGTCCCAGCCTATGGAAAGTTCATGAGAGAAATCTTGGCTAGGAAGAGATATGTTGACAAGGAAGAGACCATAGCGTTCACAAGAGAGGTGAGCGAGCTCATTCAAGGCTCTACACTTACTAAATTGAAGGATCCGTCTAGTTTCTCAATCCCGTGCACCATAGGGAACTTGAAGATTGAAAGGGCATTATGTGATTTGGTAGCGAGTGTGAGCATTCTCCCTTATTCTATTTGTGAGCCACTTGGGATGAAAGAGCTCAAATGTACCTCGATCACACTCCAAATGGCCGATCACTCTAAATTGACCATTAGGAATGTTAGAGGATGTGCCATTAAGAATAGAGAAATTCTTCATCCCGGTTGACTTTCTCGTGCGTGATATGCCAGAGGATGCTATCACTCCTATTATCCTAGGGCGCCCATTTCTACATACCGCCGGTGCAATGATAGATGTCAAGAAGGGTAGGATTACTTTTGAGCTAGGCGATGAGAAGCTAGTGTTCGACCTCCAAGGCAACACCTCACCTACATATGATGAGTCATGCAATATGATCCATGCCTTCAATGACAAAGATCTAGGGAATGAGTCGGGTAAAATCTTGAAAGATGACAATTTGTGTGGAATGGAAGATGATGATTCCGAGCTTGGGGCGGATGAATGCCCATGTGATGTGATTAAAGACAAGCTACTTGGAAAGAAGAAGGTTGAGCCTCCCTTGGGGCGACATGAAGATAGATGGACGTTTGGGTATATACCGAAGGATCGAAAGTACAAGTTCAATCCATTGAGCTTAGTAGATCGGGATGCCCCGGGAACGTCAAGGCAAGGTTGTGAAGACCCTTGGAGTGGAGGTTGGTATTCCACAAGCTTGATCGAAGATTTCTCGAGAGCCTTCGATTTGTTACTTCCTGCCCTTGAAGGCGATGGAATTATTTGTGAGGTTGTTGAAAATTTAATGAAGAACCCACCACCCTTGGTTTGACGGAGTTCCAAAAGAACCGTCCCTTTGTATATATCTCTTTCTTATTCTTTTGTGTTTTGTGGAATTCTTGTAATTTGGTATTGTGATGAGCGATGTGAGGGAGGGAATTTGATGATGTTTATTGAGCATATTTGATAGGTTGTTAGTGAAGATAAAGTTTCGAGGAGAGTAGTTGATGATAGAAGCTTGGATTTGGGCATGGGAGTCGGTTTTTGAAGCTTTTGACAAGCTTTTGGGGACGATATTTTAGATCTCGATGTATTGGTGGCCTTGTGGGTGAAGCTATCAAGGGAATTAAGGGTTAGAAGACTCATCCCGACCGGGAAGGATGTCATCCCGATAGGTATGAGTGTCCTGAAAAATGGGTTTTCTGGAGTGTGATCCCGACCGGGACCAAGTTCGTCCCGACCGGGAAGAAGTCAATCCCGACCGGGACCAAGTTCGTCCCGACCGGGAAGAAGTCAATCCCGACCGGGATGGCGCCCAGCTCCTCCTTTTGCCTCTTCTTCGACATTTGAGCCCACCCAACCACTTTATACCCCCTCCCAACCTCCCTACCTACCCTTGCAACTATCTATGACCCATATACTTCATATATACATCCTCACCTCATCTTCTCTTCACTACATACCGAGTTTCACATCAAATCCCACCTCATTATACCATTGAAAGCCTAGTACTTCAACCATGCGACCATATTGAGAACGAAGAGGAATAACAATGAAGAAGACAAGTAATGTGCCGATATCGAACATTGAGACGATGGAGACTTTTGAGATTCTAACCGGTTGGTAAGGCGACTCTCCTTTCTTTTCCGTCTTTTATGGCTTGTCTCCCTTTTGTGTTCCCCTTCCCCCTTATCATCATTGTGTCATGGTGGCCCTCGGGGCCTTTGGTAGTATTGCTCCCGACTCTCGATGACGTGACTACATCGAGAGTCATTTCAAAAATCCAAATTTACAAGCCCTTTCACTTTTTCTTTATTTTATTTTCTTCTTGGTAGGATTTAGTCGAATTTAGGCGGAATCCGGGCTAGGTGACTTGATCACACCTAGCCCTCCCCTCCCATTTCCTTTTATTTCCCTTCTTTTTATTTCTTCCCCCTTCCATATCTTTTCTTGTCTCGGTCCTTGGTGACTTGACTACACCCCGGCCGGACGCATTCTATCTTTTCTTTGCTTTTCTTTTTGATTTTTGGTTTTATTTACCTAGTTTCTTTTCTTTTTAGTGTCTCCGCACACTACCGATCGAGCATGAGGACATTGCTCGGTTTAAGTGTGGGGAGCGATTTCCTAGCCTACTTAGTTTTATTTTCGTAGTTTTTTCCGAAAAATCTTAAAAACCCCTACAAATTTGAAAATTTTCATAAAAATCAAAAAGATTTTCTTTTGTGTCTTTTCCTTTTGTGTGGTTGTGTCGTATATTTGTTGTGTTGTGTGTGTTTTGCATCCCTTTTCCTTGCAGGTAGCTTAATCACCGCTAACTTTGGAGGGCTTGCAAGGCATCTGGTAACATCTTTTTATCCCTTTTTCCTCTTTGTCTCTTGTGGAGCTTGGAGAAGATTGTGTGATGACGTGTGCTCGGGTGGAGCTTTGTAGAGTTTGTGGTTGATTTGGTTGCTTATGTGGTTGTTTCGGGGTGGTGTTTGTTTTCCTTGTGTGTTTTCTTTCCTTTCTTTCATTTTGTTCTGTTTTGTCTCGTTTCGTTTCATTTTCTTTTGTCTGTGTTTTGTGTTGTGTGGTTTGTGTCTAGTGTAGGAAAAAGGTTTTCGAAAACCCGGTTTTGAGGCTAGTGCGCAAGTGTTTACTTTCCCTTTCTAGTTATATTAATTGAGTCTTGGACTTTAGTGTAGTAGAATGACTTTAAATCAATAGTTTCGTTGGTCCTTTACCATGAGTTCACCTAGTCTACTAGGGATTTACTACGGGATTTGCATCTTGACCACTATGACCACCCACGATGTGAAAAGACCTTGGTTGCCGAGTCCCGTCCCTTAGGTGACCATGTTCAGAATTGTGTGATTAGTCCAAGTTTTCCACCTTTTTTATGGGTCTGAAGGGAAAGCGCGCTCCCGACTCACCCATTTTTCCTACCTCCTACACATTTCCACAAATAAGTTGCAAGAAAAGAAAGAAAGAAAGAAAAAGTAATAAAGAAATAAAGGAAAAGAAAGAAAGAAAAAGAAAGAAAGAAAAGAAAAGAAAGAAGAAAAAGAAAAGGCCCAACAATCAAAAAGAAAATACAAAAGAAGAAAAAGATATGGCATAGCAACTCAAAGCAAATTACTAAAGAAAAATGCCAAAGAAAATCATCTCACGAAAAAAAATACTCACCCTCTCAAAAATAAGCCTTTTTCTGATCGTTACCGTGAAGAGTCTACCAAAGGACCGAGTCCCTAGGATGGATGATAGCGGTAATGATCAGTCTTCCCTCATTTTGCAACCTTACCCACCTTTTTACTTGGACTAGTTGGGCGATTTTGGGCATGGGACGACCCTCTTGGCTCATCACTAAAGGGGGCGGGGCTTCACTTACTTACAGTGTCGACTAACTCCGTGGTTCATCCTTTTTCTAGCCCGCCTATCGTCCTGTGGTACGTTCTTAGAAGGTTAGGAGGAACCTAGGTAAGTTACCAACGTTTTTATTGCTTTGTCGTCATACTATTAGGGTTTTGTCCATATCGGTTTGTGTCATTAGCTTGGGAACGTTGTCATTTTCCTTGAGTCCCTAACCGGTGCTTCTTTCACCGCTTTGTGGAGGGAAGCGGTATTTGTTTCTTCTTGGATGCAACCGTTTAGTGTTTGCTTATTTGTGTGTTTCTGTGTTTATGTGTTTTCTTGTTCGGTTGTATCCACAGTTTTGTCGCAAGACCTCACTTGCCTTGCGGAGAGCACTTTTCCTCTAAGTGTTCTCGCGTGAGTTGAAAGGGCGTAGGTTGCGCTAATACCCGCTCGGCTAGTATTTTAATTTTTTATAAGCTTAGTAGTTAGTTGGTTCTTACTCGAGGGCGAGTAAGGCTTAAGTGTGGGGGAGTTGATAAGTGTGGTTTGTAGTGCTTATTTGTTGTGCTTGGTCCCGGTTTCTTTTGTGGAATCGTTCTTTGGAGCGGTTTTCGAGGCTACTTACGCTTCTTCTAGTTTGTTTTGCGTTCCTAGGACCATTACTGGAGAAATGAAACAATTCCGAATCGTTTTCGACACATTTGGAGCCAACGAAGAGAAGCGACGATTACTCGGTGGCTTAGACTCGATCCCGAGCCCTTGGGACCCGATCCCGAGCTCTGAGAATCGATGAGAAGCCTAACAAGAGCAAGGAGGGAACTTTGGGACCATATTGGAGGCCTACAAGACCCTTCCCGGGCGGGAAGAGTAGCCTTCCCGGTCGGGAAGGAGTGCAAGAAAGAAGCGTCTTCTGATGGGTCATCCCGACCGGGAAGGATGTATCATCCCGACCGGGACCAATCATCCCGACCGAGAAGGGCCCAATACAGCACCGCGTGACTTCCTTTCAATTCCTTTGCTTGTTAACCATATAAATACTCTCCTTTTGTATTGTTTAAGCACCTTAGACTCCTCTACATGATTCTAAACCCTAATTAGACTCTCTTCATCCCTAGCTTAGTTTAGATTAATCTTTACTTAATCCTTGTTAATCCTAGCTTAATCTAGATAGTTAATCTTGTATTAAGGATGTCTTGAAGAATTCATTCAATCTTGACAACATTGGGTGGAGATTTTTGGGTGTTCTTTTAATACAAGTTATCATCTTTTCGTCCTCTTGTAGTTGGTATAATATTCTTACTCTCTTTTCTCTTTGTTCTTTGTTTAGTTACTCAAGTTTCAATCTTTGATTATTGTTCATTGTTCTTGTTAGTTCATATTGAATGTTTGGATGTTTGTGTTGATTTCTCTTGTTTGTAGTATTGTTAGTTTGATTATGGTTGAGTAGACTCTTGTGGGGTTAGTAGGGGGATTAAGTGTTGATTATGGATGATTAGGGTTTGATTGATGGTAAAGGTGAATCCTTTGTTGCTAGTCACTTATTGAGCACACCATGTGTTTGTTGAATTGCTTGTTTAAGTAGTAGTGGCCATGCTCCTCATGCTTGTCTTCCTCTTCTCATTGTGTGATTGATTTGTTGTTGAATCCTTGTGTATTGGGTAACATCTTGCATGAGTATTCGGGTTTAGTCTTTGACACGAGAGTGCGGACTTTGGCTTTGACGCGAGAGCGCGGACCGACCTTAGTAAATAGGTGACACCTACACCCTCGATCTCCCAATTATCCTACTACACTTATGAACCCAAGCTAACCCTACCTTTTCCCTATTTGATTTACCCATCTTGTTAGTAATCATTCTTCTAGTTTATTCTTTTAATTTTGCTTTAGTTAATTATAGTTCATGTTATACCTAGCCTATTGATAGTCATAGTTCCTTTCTCTTGTCATCATTCTAGTTTGTTCTTCCTTGTCAATTCTCTTCCTCTTTGTGTTGTTTTGGTAGCCTAGCCTTGTTTTTAGGTAGACCATAGTCTAGACCCCTCATAAGCGGCCCCGTGGACTCGACCCGACTTACCCTAGCTACCCGTTAAGATTAGTTGGACTCTATTTGTTGGTTGGGAACCACGGCAATTTCCTCCCATCAGATACTAAAGCAACTTACAAGTATCAAGAGTTCAATCAAGGGTCAATTTCGGTTTCTTCATCAACTTCTTCAAGTGAGTCTAACTTGTCTACTTCAATCTCGATCCTACAATGAATTGGTCTCATGATAAGGGTAAGGCCCCGGCTAAGGCTTCATCAACATCCTAAAAGCGAAAAGCAGCAGCTACCACATCTGCTTCTACAACTCCGACCGAGAAATCGGCAGCGACAATCGTCCCTCCCAATGTGGAGGAGGTAACACCTATCCCTTCTTATCATAGTGTTGAGTTTGCCACTGTGGAACATATAGCGCCTTTTGAGTCATTTTTAGGCAGGAAAATATCCCCGACTCGATTTATCGATCACGGTCTATTAAGGAAACTTAGACTTGAGGATGAGGCGTTTAAATTATTTATCGGGTTAGAGATGGAGACTTTATTCCGAGCTCATGAGGAAATTTTTTTGGAACTAATTGTGGAATTCATTAGCAGTTTTCGCTTTGACTCGTGACCTTCAATTCAAAACCCCATCACCTTTCGACTCAATAATCAAGAGCACAGATGTTGCATCTCAACCTTTGTGGGCATTTGGGAGTTGGTAAATCGAAATTTGGTAGCACACCTGACAACATCGAACCAACCGTCATTTGGAAACATATTATCGGTTTAGAGTTCGTTAGTTACCAACGATTACCTCATAACAAAATCCACCATCCCGTGCCCCGATTTTGGGCACGATTTGTCGTTGGGTTTATATTTGCCAGTAATGAGCCGGGAGTCATCAACCACCAAGAGCTAATTATCTTAGAGGCGTACCTTAACCCTCCGCGATCTGAGGCGGTTCCAAATCGATATACAAACCACCGTCGTTAATCGCATAAATGATTTAATTAAGCGAACTACAACCGTCGCCTTTAAATATGGGGGGTTGGTGACTTTTCTTGCTAAGGGTCTTGAGTTAAGGATTGATTTCGAGAATTATATGGTTGTGGAGGGGGGAGACTTATCTTGATGAAGACCATCTCAATAATATCTTCTTCGTGTCCCTTCCTTCTGGGAAAAGTGGGCTTAGTTGGTAGATGGTCGACCGTCTATTTTTTTGCCATGCCACCGTCTCCCCTCATTTGCATCTAGGAAGCCGTCGAGCTCCTCAAGCTCTTCACCTCTTTACCTCTTGCCGTTTGAAATTCAAGAGGGCGAGGTGCAACCGAAGTATAAAAGCAAGAAATCCTTGTTTGTACGTGGGGAGAGCTCCCGACAACAACCTATCCATTCTCAAGAGCCTCCTCATCCACCTCCAAAGAACATTACAGTTCCACCTTTAGCCCCTACGCATGCATGGACATGCCCCTCTCTCTCCTTCTCGGGGAGCTTCTTGTGGGGATGTTTGAGAACATGGATCTCCAGCTATACAACATCCATATAGACCAGTACTATGCTCTCTATTCTGGATATTACTGTTATTTGTCAAATTTGGACCAATTTTCCACCCATCTAAGCTCGTTTTCCTATCACCTTCGCAAGATTTTGTGCGATTATCGCCTTATCTGAGCTTTTCAAGCTTTAGCGTCTCTCGTGTGCATTTTATGTGTTTTCGGGTAGTTTTTCTATTTGTCTGATATGAATCCTTCCGAGAGCATGTCCAAGCTTATACGAGTACGAGAGAGTAGAGCACCGTCCGAGAGTCTGTCACCAAGCCGAGAAAACTGAGCCAAAAGAAGTGAAAAACAGAGAAAAGAGAGAGAGAATCCATCGGGTGAAGTTTCGCCTGATGAGATTTTGTCAGGTGAAGTTTCACCCGACGACATTCATGCATTTGTAAAGGTCCTCAAGAAGAAGGGTTGACTGGGTGAAATGACCATACGAAACTTTTACCCATCGGGTAAAGTTTCACCCGACAGTAATGGTATCCCGAATTCTGCTTAGTAAAAGAAAACTGATCGGGTGAATTGACCGGGTGAAGTTTCACCCGAAGAAAATGCCACGAGAATTCCAGAAAACCGCAAAGCAAAGTTTCACCCTGTGAAGACCCGAAGGTTGAAGTTTCACTAAGCAAGCAAGAATCAGTTTTGGGCCTTGTTTTATGACCCATTAAGGCTGTGTATATCTAGTTAACCCTAGATTTCTTCAAGACATTATCAAATAAGTAGATCCCTATTTTGTAGTGGTTTTCATTAGAGAACTCCATTAGATTTAGAAAAGCTTCATTAGCTTAGATTACTCTCATCATTTTTTAATCTAGTAGCATATTAGTTTAGAATAGTTTTCTAATTAGAAGATTGAAGAGATTGCAAGGATTGGGTGACAAAGTTCTTGTATTCCTTGTTCAAGATTATTTTTTATGTCAATCTTCATCTTCTTCCTTTGAATTTCCTCCATTGTTGGTACTTTCATTTCTTCTCTCTCCTCCTTAATTAGTTTTCTCTTTAGTTTCTCCTTAATTGTTCTCTTTATGTTTATGTTGTCTAAATTTCCATTATTGTATTAAACTCAATTCTTCTCATTTCTAGTATGGATTATTCTAGTTTATCTTCCTTGTTTATTCCTCTTATTAACCTTCGTATGAATGTTGAGTAGATTTTAGTTAAGGGGTTAGGGGAGGATGAAATTGGGTAATATGGATTGAGAATTACTGTGATTGGTTATACTTGAGTTGAATTGTCTATTTTGGAATTGTTGTGTGCTTGTGGACTTTACTTGATCAATTTAGTCGATTTGCATTCACCCTCGTCAATATGGTGAAACTCAGGGCTTGGCTAATTCGAATTAGTGACTTTGCTTCTTCACCGCGAAAGTGGGTCTTAGCAAGTTGGGTAGAGTAACCGAAACATGACTCGTCCCTTTTAAATTGTATATCAATTGCTTGATTCTTTGTCTTTTTATCCCATTTCTGATTCCCCGACTCCCCTTAATTTCCTTCCTATTATTGTTCTATGTTTTAAGTCGTACCTTAGTCTAGTTTAATTTTATTCCAAACTTCCCCCTTTTTAGACCCCAAGCGCAGTTAATCTCAGACCTGACCATTTACACTTACCGTCCCTGAGGTTCGACTCCGACTTACCGCTACTATATGGTAGTTAGTTGGATTTACAAATATTGTTTGCATGCGGGTTAGCGATGACTCGCATCAAAATGGTACCGTTGCCGGGGACGGTAGCTAATGGATTAAGTTTTTGTACTAACTGTGTTTGGTTATTTTCTTTCATTTTATTTTTCTCCCCTAGTGCCACTTGGTACTAGGAGTCTCATAATTTGTTGACTTTTTGCTAGGAATACTTTTTATTTAGGTTGCTTGATCATCATTCGGAGAACAAGCATCTTAAAGACCTCGTGTGCCGAAGCAATAACCCAACATCGAAATCTCACATCAATCATCATCCATTTCTCAACACTTCGTATTTGTTTGTATCAAGTCTCCATCTCCCAACATTTAAAGACGCAAGCATGACTATATATGCTTGGTTCTGATGAAGGGATCTGTCGTGGATCCCCGACACCAAATAAACCAACTAATCCTAACAAGGTAGCTAGGGTAAGTTAGGTCGAACCATAGAGTCGGTAGGGGTTAGACTAAGGTTCGCCTATAACATAAGACCAAGTCACAAGATAACAAAGGGAGGAGAAATAATGAGAATTGGATAACTACAACGATTACAAGACTAGGAGGCAAAGAAAACAAACTAGGACAATGAAAAAGAAGAAACTATGATTATGAAGGAACTAAGGATGACATAAACTAAACGATACAACTAAAGCTAAATTCAAACAATAAACAAGAAGAACAATTACTAAGATGATGAAGAAATCAATAAGGGGAAAGACTAGGGTTAGGTCGGGTTCATAGGTGTATTAGGCTAGTGGGGTAATTGAGGCTAAAGGAGTCACCTAGTAGCTAAGGTAAGCCCGCGCTCTCGCGACAAAAACGAACCCGAAAACTTATGCAAAGAACTACCCAAACCATGATAATTCAATCACCAATCAAACACATAACAAGAAGGAAGAAACAAGCAAGAGTAGTATTGGCCACTACCACCCAAACAAACATTTCATCAAACATGTGGTATACATGACAAGTGACAAGCAACAAAGATTCAACCTTTACCCACAATCAACCCTAATCACCCATGGTTAACATCTAATCCCCCTACTAACCCCACAAGGATCTACTCACACATGTTTAAACTAAAACTAACATAAACAAGAGAAACCAACATAAGACCAAAAACATTCATAATGAAGAACAAACAAGGATGAACAATAAACAAGAGATAAAGATTGAAACTTTACTAACAATCAAATGTTAATAGAAAAGAGAGAAGAAAGATTATACCAAACTAGAGGATAATGAAAAGATTGAAACTTGCATAAAAAGAAAACCCCATATACATCCACCATGGTTGTCAATCTTGATAGATTCTTCAAGAATTTCTCCATTTCTCCATGATAGGCCTTAGGAACCTAAAACATACTAGAAGAAGGGTAACTAGCCTCAAAATTGCTCTAAAGAGCGATTCCACCAAAGAAAGCAGGACCAAACACGTGAAATAAACACTAAAAACACACTTATCAACTCCCCCCACTTAACCCTTACTCGCCCTCGAGTATGCACGAACTAACTAACTAACTACTCCCTCCGGTTCTTCAGAATTGCAACATTTGATTAAAATATACCAAACAAATCATATAAAATGTTGCAATTCCAAAGAACCGGAGGGAGTAATAGAAACTAGACTACTAACCGAGCGGGTATTAGCGCACCCTACGCCCATTCAACTCACGCGAGAACACTTAGAGGAAAAGTGCTCTCCGCAAGGCAAGTGAGGTCTTGCGACAAAACTGCGGACACAACCGAACACGAAAACACACAAACAAACAAACAAACAAACAAACAAACAAACAAACAAACGAAAAAACAAACAATCGGTTGCATCCAAGAGGAAACAAATACCGCTTACCTCAATAAAGCGGTGAAAGGAACACCGGTTAAGGACTCAAGGCAAGTGACAACGTTCCCAAGCTAATAACACAAACCGATATGATCAAAATTCTAATAGTATGACAACAAAGCAATAAAAATGTTGGTAACTTACCTAGGTCCTTCTAATCTTCTAAGAACGTACTACGATACTATAGGCGGGATGAAAAAAGAATGAACCATGGAGTTAGTCGACACTGTAGGTAAAGTGAAGCGCCGCCTCCTTTAGCTATAAGCCAAGAGGGTCATCCTATGTTCAAAAATAGCCTAACCAATCCAAGTAAAAAAGTGGATAAAGTTGCAAAATGAGGGAACCGACTATTACCGCTATCATCCTTCCTAGGGACTCAGTCCTTCGGTAGGCTTTTCACGATAACAATCGGTAAAAGGCTTATTTTTTAAGGGTAAGATATTTTTGTGAAATGATTTTCTTGGCAATTTTCTTCTTTTGTATTTTGTTTTTGACTTGTTGTGCTTTTTCTCTTTCTTCTTTTGTGTTTTGGTTTGCCCTTGTGGTCAAATGATGCGACTCGGGACCTACAAACATCACGACTCTTGCTTAGCGACGCAGGGCATGACCTCCTCTTGGAATATGCCTAGTACGTGACTAGAGTTCCCAAGTCTAATGTGCATTAAAATCAAAATGAATAGCCAACTAGATGTAGAAGTCTCAACAAAATGCAACTTATTTGCGAAATGTGTGTAGAAGGTAGGGAAATGGGTATGTCGGGGGCGCCTTCCCTTCAAACCCACAAAAAGGTGAAAACTTGGACTAGCAAAAACAATTTCAAACATGGTTACCTAAGAGAACGGGACTCGGCAACCAAGGCCTTTTCACTTCATGGGTGGTCAAGGTGGTAAAAATGCAAAACCCGAAGTAAATTCCCAGTAGACTAGGTTGATACAAGGTAAAGAACCAACTAAATTATTGATTTAAAGTCATTCTACTAGATTAAAGTCCAAGAATCGATTTATGTCACTAGAAAGGAAAGGTAAACAATTGCGCAATAGCCTCAAAACCGGTTTTCGAAAACATTTTTACACTAGACTCAAACTATACAAGAGAAAAACAAAAGCAAAACAAAACAAAGCAAAACAAAGCAAAACAAGACAAACACAAAAGAAATAAACAATCACCACCCCGAAACTTTCAAACAAGCAACCACATCAATTCACAAACTCCAAAAAGCTCCACCCGAGCACACACCACCACAAAGTCTTCTCCAATCACCGAAATGGAAAAAGGAGAAAGAGATAGGAGGATGTTGCCGAATGACAAGAGCTTTCCGAGACTCATGGCGATCAAGCAACCTACAAGAAAATGGGGAGGCAAAACACACACAACACAACAAATATATGAGACAAAGACACAAAAGAAAATGACACAAAAGAAAATCTTTTTGATTTTTATGAAATTTTTCAAATTTTTAGGAATTTTAATTTTTTTTCGAAAAACTACGAAAAGAAAACTAAACTAGACTAAGATATCGATCCCCCACACTTAAACCGAGCAATTTCCTCATGCTCAATCGATAGTGTGTGGAAGACACTAAAAAAAGAAAAAGGGAAAATAAAACTAAAAGTCAAAAATGAAGGTGAAGAAAGTGTAGAATGTGTCGGGCTTAGGTGTAATCAAGTCACCTAGACCCGAGACGAGAAAAGATATGGATGGGGGAATAAATAAAAAGAATAAAATAAAAGGAAAATGGGAGGGGAGGGCTAGGTGTAATCAAGTCACCTAGCCCCAATTCCGCCCGATTCTGACTAAATTCTACCAAAAAGGGAAATAAAAGTAAAAAAAAGTGAAAAGAACTTGTCAATTTGGATTTTTCAATTGATTCTCGATGTAATCACGTCATCAAGAATCAGGAGCAATAACTAAAGGGTCCCGAGGGCCACCACGACACTAGAAGCATAAAAGGAAGGGGAACATACAAAGAGTAAGCAATAAAAGACGAAAAAGAAATGAGAGTCGCCTTACCAAATGGTTAGCAACTCAACTAACTCCATCGTCTCAATGATCTTTCTTGATATCTTGCTTCTCTTTGTCAACGATATTCCTCCTCTTCCTAAATGTAGTCTCATGGTTAAGTATCAGGCTTGCATTGTTGAAATGAGGTTGGGATTTAAGGGGAAACTCGGAGTTTAGTGATGAGAAGATAAGATGAAGAAGTATAAGTGAAGTATAAGGATGAAATGATAGAGGTAAAGGTGATCAGGGAGGTTGGGTGGGGATGTAATGAGGTTGGGTTGGCTTAAATGTAGAAGAAGAAGCAAAAGAAGCACGAATAGCATCCCTTACGGCCGGGAGCCTCCCCTCACGGTCATGATCGACCACAGTGGGCTGCAGTTTTTGGCACAATGTGTCACGGTCGTGAAGGGTTCATCACGACCGTGACACCTCACGGGCGTGACCCCTTCGACATGGCCAGGATGGAATCCAGTGGAGTGTCGTTTTTGACCCAAAATCGACCCTACCATGTCCAACCCGAAATGGCCACGTCGCTAGATGGCCATGTTCCAAGCGACATGGCCATGTCACCCTTCTAGTTCTTCATTCTTCTTGAATATCCCAAGTCTTCCATCCTAAGAACATTACCAACTACGGGATCAAAATCCCGTCCCCAAAAGCTTACAATAAGCTCAAAGCTCAAGTTTCCAGGCTTTTATCAACGATAACTCTTCTTAAATCTTCATCTTCACTTTCAACCTATCAACTAAACTCAATAAACACCATCAAAAATCCCTCCCTCACATCACTCAAGAAAATTCCAAATGACAAGAACTCCACAAAACAAACAAAACCTAGAGACAAACCAACAAACCACACAAATACAAACATAAGAACTCAAAAGAAGAGGAAAGAGAAATATACAACATGATGGTTCTTGAGGAACTCCGTCAAACCAAAGCTTGTGATGGATTTTCATTATTTATCAACAACATGGCAGACAATTCCAAAGCTTTCGAGGGCACGGAGCAACAAGTCAAAGGCTCTTGAGCAATCTTCACCAAAGCTCGTGGGACACCAACATCAACTCCAAGGATCTTCATAACCTTGCCTTGACGTTCTCGGGGCATCCTGATTGGCTATATTCAATGGCTCAAACTTGTACTTGCAATCTTTCGGGATATAACCAAACTTCCAGTCCTTTTCATGGAACCTCAAAGGAGGCTCAACTTTCTCTTACCAAGAAACTTATCCACATCAACATGACAAGGGTATTCATCCACCCCAAGCTCCAAAACATTATCATTTAGCACATTATCAAGATGGAGAGATTTGAAACTCAAGCAAGTGAGTTCACTCATCTCCAAGCTACTCTCTAGCTTCTCACAATCAAGCTTATCACAAGCATTCAAATTATCACGCAAGGAAATTACAATTACACCATTTTCACACAAGTTGTTGGCAACCTCCAAGTTTTCACCCACTTCATTCCCTAACTCAATGTCTTCAATGGGATGGATCATATGACATGACTCTTCATTTGTCGGTAAAGTAGTGCCTTGAAGGTCAAACATAAGCTTCTCGTCACCAAACTCGAAAGTGATCCTACCTCTCTTGACATCGATTAATGCACCGGCGGTGTGAAGAAATGGTCGCCCAAGGATAATGGGGGTGTTAGGGTCCTCGAGCATATCGAGCACAAGTCAACCAGGATGAAGAACTTCCCGATCCTTAACGGCACATCCTCCAACATTCCCAATGCATGGTCGATTTAGTGAACGATCCGCCATTTGGAGTGTAATCGAGGTATATTTGAGCTTTCTCATACCGAGTTGCTCACAAATAGAATAAGGGAGAATGCTTACGCTCGCCCCTAAATCACACAATGCCCTCTCAATATTTACATTCCCAATGGTGCATGGGATTGAGAAACTACCCGAATCCTTGAGCTTAGGTAGGGTGGAGCCTTGAATAAGATCACTCACCTCTCTTGTAAATGCTATTGTCTCAACCTTATCCAAGGATCGCTTTCTTGCCAAAATTTCTCTCATAAACTTCCAATAAGCCGGAACTTGGGTAATTAATTCGGTGAAGGGGATGTTCACATCTAACTTTTTCACAAGATCGAGGAATTTATCAAATTGAACATCCGCCTTAGTCTTCAATTGCCTTGATGGGAAGGGCAACTTGATGTTGTTCTTGTTAACATCTTTGGCTTAGATTTTTCACTTGGCACCTCCATTTCCTTTGTTTCAAGTGGCTCATTAGGTGGAGGAAGCTTTTCTTCAATCGGTTTTTCAACCTCCCATAAGACTTGTTCTTCCATGTAATTCCCCAAATCTTCATAGTCTTGAGATGAGGATTCCCCTTCTTTCATAGCTTCTTGTTCATTAGGAAACAAGGGAGAATCATAGGATGCACCACTCCTCAAGGTGATGGCATTTACGGTTTCAATTTTCGATGATACCCCTTCAGGAGGTAGTTGGCCTTTTGCCTTGATGAGCTACCCGAGGCAACTTGAGTTAGTTGGGTCTCAAGCATCTTCACATGTGTATCTCTTGCCTTGTTTTCCTTTTGAAGTTGAGTGTAAAACTCTTGTTGATTTCTTTGCATCTCCATTTGGTTTCTTTGCATTTCCAACAATGTCTTTTTCATGTCAAATCGGGTGTTGGAGATGGTTGGTTATGAGGTGTATTATTGATGGCTAGGGGAAAGCCATGGTCATGAGTTGGAGATCGGCTCCTTGGCTTATTGTCTTGTTGAGCATTTTGAAAACCCTTGTTGATTTTGAAAGTTCCCTTGGAACCCTTGAGATTTGCTTTGATTTAGGCCACCTTGATTATGATTTTGGAAACCTTGGGAGAGTTGATTACCTTGGTAACCATGTGGACCTTGATTATTGAAGCCTTGGTTGTTAAAACCTTGTTGATTGTTGAATGCACCTTGGTTTTGGTAAGCATTTTGTTGTTGGAAGTTGTTAAAAGGCCTTTGATTTCCTTGGTAACCTTGGTAGCCTTGATTGTCCCTTAAGGAGGAGCATCATATGATGGGCGGATTTGATGTTGGCCTTGTTGTTGAGAGGCTTGGAACATATGAGGGTTTTGCACATTTTGAGCCTTGTAAGGGGAGTATGAAGTACCTTGTTTGTACGCTTGAAAAGCATTGACTTGCTCAATGTTACTTCGACAATGTTGAGGCTCATGTCCATATATCCCACAAATCTCACATATCCCACTATATGAGGTTGGAGAAACCACTCCCAAAGCATTGACTTGATGGATAGATTTTTGGTGGGAAGAACTTAGGCCTTGAGCTTGATTAAAGTGACCTTAAAGCTTCTTATCGATGACATCCATGTGGGTCTTCAATTGGCCCTAAGATCAGCACTAAGTTGTATGATAGCATCGATTTTTTGCCTTCCCCCTCTACTTGCTTTCCTAGGCCTACTATATTGAGAGTTTTGGACCATCATTTCTTCGATTCTAGACAAAGTTTGGACATCATCTACCTCGGTGAACCTCCCATTAGAGCCCATGTTCAATATAGCCCTTGAATCTTCATATAACCCATTCCAAAATTGTTGGACCAAGAACCATCGAGACAACCCATGATGGGGGCAAGAACGGACCAAAGTTCTGAACCTCTCCCATGATTCATAGAGACTCTCATCATCCCGTTGTTGGAAATCGGTAATGGAGGCCCTTAGCAAATTTGTCTTCTCGGGAGGGTAGAACTTTTGATAGAAAGTCAATGCAAGCTTTTTCCATGTATCAATCCCCATGGTCGCCTTATCGAGACTCTTAAATCATTCCTTAGCTTTTCCAATAAGAGAAAACGGGAAAAGAACCCATCGAATTTGATCTTGAGTAATCCCGGTTTGAGAAATAGCATCACAATAATTGGAGAATGTCTCCATATGTTGGTGCGGGTCTTCGGTTGGCAAACCACTCAATTGATTTCGCTCTACTAGTTGAATAAATTGTGTCTTGGCCACGAAATTTCCGGCATAAGCGGCCGGTAGAGTGTTCGGTCCCGGAAAGACATCCTCGGTGAAAGTAGAGTGTGATGAAAATTTAGGCATATTTGGATGTAATGGAGATGACGGTGTAAAACTTGATTGAGATGTTGAGGAGATGTAGGAGGTGATTGAAATAATGTACCAAAGGGATTCAAGAAGGTCTCTTCGGCGGTCTCTTGAGATGCTTCGTTTAAGTCAAGTCCTTGAGCTCGCTCTCGATGTTGGTGCTAATACCCGGTTGAAAATTCCTAACTCGAGCAATTGTCCGTTGGCGAAAGGTTCTAAAGAGTCTTTCCGGCTCTAAATTGAAGAGTAAGGAGTCGTCTCCCCTCCTAGGCATACACTACGCACTTGGAGCAAACGTGAGAACACCTAGTGCTTTATGGGCACTAGGTAGAGACAATAAACGCACACAACAAAAGACAAGGAAAGAAGAACACACAAAAACGGTAACTAAGTCAAGAAAATAAGCAAACAAAGTTTAAACAAACACCGTCCCCGGCAACGGCGCCAAATTGATGGAGGGATTTGTCGTGGATCCCGACACCAAATAAACCAACTAATCCTAACAAGTTAGCTAGGGTAAGTTGGGTCGAACCATAGAGATGGTAGGGGTTAGACTAAGGTTCGCCTATAACATAAGACCAAGTCACAAGATAACAAAGGGAGGAGAAATAATGAGAATTGGATAACTACAATGATTACAAGACTAGGAGGCAAACAAAACAAACCAGGACAATGAAAAAGAAAAAACTATGATTATGAAGGAACTAAGGATGACATAAACTAAACGATACAACTAAAGCTAAATTCAAAAAATAAACAAGAAGAACAATTACTAAGATGATGAAGAAATCAATAAGGGGAAAGACTAGGGTTAGGTCGGGTTCATAGGTGTATTAGGCTAGTGGGGTAATTGAGGCTAAAGGAGTCACCTAGTAGCTAAGTTAAGCCCGCGCTCTCGCGACAAAAACGAACCCGAAAACTTATGCAAAGAACTACCCAAACCATGAGAATTCAATCACCAATCAAACACATAACTAGAAGGAAGAAACAAGCAAGAGTAGTATTGGCCACTACCACCCTAACAAACATTTCATCAAACATGTGGTATACATGACAAGTGACAAGCAACAAAGATTCAACCTTTACCCACAATCAACCCTAATCACCCATGGTTAACATCTAATCCTCCTACTAACCCCACAAGGATCTACTCACACATGTTTAAACTAAAACTAACATAAACAAGAGAAACCAACATAATATAAGAACAAAAACATTCATAATGAAGAACAAACAAGGATGAACAATAAACAAGATATAAAGATTGAAACTTTACTAACAATCAAATATTAAGAGAAAAGAGAGAAGAAGAGTATACCAAACTAGAGGATGAATGAAAAGATTAAAACTTGCATAAAAAGAAAACCCCAAATACATCCTCCAAGGTTGTCAATCTTGATAGATTCTTCAAGAATTCCAATAATACAAGAGTAACTAGCTAAGATTATGCTAAGATTAAAGGAAGATTAAGAAAAGATTAAGGACAAATTAAGCTAAGGATGAAGGTTTTCTATCTAGGATTTCGTGCTTATAACATTACAAGAGGAGGGTATTTATACGGTGGCATGAATAAGGAGGAAGCGAGGGAGCAAAACTTAGGAGGAACAAGCCTCACGGCCGTGATAGGGGCCTCACGGTCGTGAGGGGTGCCCATCCCGGTCGTGAGGGTGGTGGCTCACGACCGTGAGCTACTACTGTAGCTTGCTTTCCCTCATTTTTGCTTCCCGACTCACTCCACGGCCGTGTAGGCTTCTGACACGGTCATGTAGGTCCCTACTTGCTCTTCCTATTCTTCTTATCGATGTTCGGTGCTCGGGATATTCTCAAATGGGCTCCAAGGGACTCGGAATCGAGTCTAAGTCACCGAATCATTGTCGCTTCTCTTCATTGGCTCCATATGCGTTGGAAAGGAGACGAAATCGTTCCATTTCTCCATGATAGGCCTGGAGAACCTAAAACATGCTAGAAGAAGCGTAAGTAGCCTCAAAACCGCTCTAAAGAGCGCTTCCATCAAAGAAAGCGGGACCAAACACGTGAAATAAACACTACAAAACACAGTTATCAGGTTCTCACTCTCAACCATCTAATGAGGGGATTCCTTCCCCCATCTTCATCGAAACCATTCCGGAAGGCTTTGAGCTTAAGCCCTCGGTGATTAATTTAATTCAGCAATATACCTTCCATGGGTTACCAGATGAAGACGTTATGGAGCATGTGTGTCTATTCAAGGAAAGCTTAATTGATTTCAAGCTTGAAGTACTTACCAGATGTCAATTGTATCAGATCCTTTTTCCCCGAACTTTACGCAATAGGGCGAGAAGATGGCTTCAAAGTTTACCAAGTAACACTTTTCACACCTGGAAGCATCTTTGCAACGCTTTTCTCGAGAAATTTTTCCCACCATCCAAAACTAACCAGTGTAGGATGGAGATCCAGACGTTTAAGCAACGGAAAAATGAAAATGTAAGCGAAGCATGGGACCGATTCAAAGTTCTACAAAGGAGTTGCCCACATCATGGTATACCAATTTGGCTCTTTCTTCACACATTTTTCAACTCTTTATCTGACAACATGAAAGAAAGTGTTAATACGGCAGCTAGAGGTGACTTCTTTTTACTTAACTAGATTGAATCGCAAAAACTACTCGAAAAAATGGCAAGGGGTAGTGTGCATTCTAGTGGAAATCAAGGCAATAAATCAAGGGGAGAGTCAAAATCATCAAATAGAGTGGAAGCCAGTCTTGAGGCAAGAATCGATGAATTGATTAAGAGATTGAGGTATTTACTGCTAGAGACGATTCTCGACCCCGAGTACGGCTGCCACCCCGAGAAATGATCCCGCCAAGAGAGATTACTCCATCGAGGCAAGCACCGTCTTCGCCACCCAAGCCTTATAAAGTCGAGATGTCATGTGATCATTGCAGAGAATACGATCACGAGTCTATTTCATGCTCAAAGGGATCAAGGGTTCATCATGTCAAAAATCAAAGAAGCCATAATGAGCCTCCCTTGTACAATCCGAACTTGGAAGCAAGATTTAGACCCACATCATCCTATCAATCTCAAGGATCTCACCCTATGCCATCTCAACGACCGAATTTTCGTCAAGGCCAATCAAGCCAAAGAGTCCTAAATCAAGAGAACTTTAATGTCATTTAGCAAAGGAAAACTGTCATTTAATGTCACCAATAATATCGTACAGTTTGTGTTGCCTACGTTTCTACCGGACGCCATGGACTGTGAAAAGCTTAGAAATCAAATGATGGAGTATCCGATCGTTCGAAAGCCGTCAAAAAATTATATCAACCAATTTGCTAACAAGGACAATGGTGTCCTGTCAAGACTCGGTTCCGCCTTCGACAATGCCACCGAGGACTATGCCATGAATCCCGAAGTGGCACGAATAATGGGTCTACCGGATCCGAAAGGAAAATTGCTATCGGCAATATCAACTTCAAGAATGTGAACAATGATCCTCCGGGTTGCTCCTCATGCAATTCCAACTAAACTCTTCATGATTTGATTTGGTTTAGTGGTGTCCTCAATAACCACCTTGTAAATATTTTAATTTCTGCTTCTTTTTTTTGGATAATAGAATTTATTTGGGTGGAACTCGTTCTGATATCTCTTGCAGGTTTTGAGGAGATTTCTTTTTGAGGATATTTGGGACTTACTTCAAAGGTGAAGAGGGTTTTTCTTCATGTATCGGAATACATGGATTGGGAAGGACGTCTGTTTTGAGAAATTGGTTGGGTTAGCGTATTTCCTGCAGCAGAGGTGGAAAAAAATCGTATTGGGAAACCACCGGGTGAAACTTCACCCGGTGGACATTTTGGCCTGAGACCGTCGGGTAAAATTTCACCCAATGGCAATCTGACTGGGAAATACTGAAGCTGAGAAAAAAATCCGTCGTGTGAAACTTAACTATCTGGGAATTGACGGAAGTCCGTCGGGTGAAGTTTCACCCGATGAGATCTCGTCAGGCGAAACTTCACCCGACGGTAAAATTGTGCAGATTTGGAAATCTTGGACGAAATTCCGTCGGGTGAAATTTCACCCAATGGAAGTCCGCCGGGTGAAACTATACACCGCGTCAATACTCACCCAACCGATTCTCATTATTCATTCTTCTTCCTCTCTCCCCTCACACAAAAACCTCAAATTCCCCAATTAAAACCCCATATTCCACCATCTTTAATCCTTCCTACCATCAATTTCTCCCACCATATTCAAATCAATTCACATTTTAATCTATATCACTTTCCTAACAAGTTTTAGGAATCGATTTTTGGAGAAATCACTCAAAACCACAAATCCTCAAACCCTAACCTTACTACACATCACCATTCATCAACATTCAGCCATGAAGGGCTTTAAGCAAACCGATAGGAGAAACTTTCCTTAGTTTTCAATCGCGGGTTGGGTTCATCATTATCATCTCAATCGGAGGGGCCTTCAATAATGTCGATTCCGGACCAAGGTATAATGCCTCATGAACAACCGATTCCAATCGAGGTACGTCACCCTACTATCCGTCACAACTTCCACCACCCCGAGTCCAATGTCCACTTCACAAAAAAGTCTAGTCTTGATCGTTTTAAACTTTTGTGGAAGTGTCATTTTGAACCTACTCGTTGGGCTCGAAGCATGTCCTTACCCGTATGGGCATTGAGCCTCAAGTGAGAGCAATGTGCAGACAAAGTGGCCTTGAGGCATTTTATACTCGACCGAGGATGCTTTTAAAACTTTAATTTGTGAGTTTTTCGCAACTTACGAAATGTCTACGAATGATGGTGTAACAACCATCTCTTTCCAATTGCGAGAAACTCACCATACCTTTTCCCTCGAGGCCTTTGGTGCACTTCTACGTCTTCCCACTCTTATTGATGGAAAACCTCGGGAGGGACAATCCCGTGTGTAAAAGCTTGCTCGTAACAGATTTTGGCATAGGATTTCTCGCTAGAGGATTTTCCAGGGTGGTAAGATACGCTCTTTCTCGATACAGAACCCCATACTCAAATATTTGGCTCGTATCATAGCTAATTCCTTCCTTTCTAGCTTTGATATGCACCATAATTCTAATGCTACGGCAGTGCAGCTACTTGAGGATGCGGTTCTGAATTGAAGCCCGTCCATTGATATGGTTGAAGCCTTAGCTAAGCATTTTTCGTAAATTGCGAAGTGTAATCGCAAGAGAATTTCTTGTGGTGGTGTCATAACAATGATAGACAAGGCTTTGCGTATCACTTTGGGAAACGAAGAGCCGGTCGAGGGGGTTGGAAAGTTTTTGGATGAGCATTATTTTTCATTTCTAGTTTGGACTCCGGGTGAGTATAATAGTCTTTTTCTGTGCAAAATTACTGAGTTGAGGGCAATTGGTATGCCTAATCCTGACTGAGTGTCGCTTGAGTTTGAGGAAAACTTCGGCATACCTAAGCGGTTTGGGGAGTATATTCGGGACAATACCCGAGGTAAGTTTTACCTGGTTACATACCCCGCAGGACTGTTGGATTATGGTGATAATTAGATTATTGTCGAGGACGTGATGGAGGAGGAACCGGAAGTCAAAACTTTCTGGGATGAGGGTCACCGTGCTTTACCTTCTTCATCCCAGGGATGGGTTATTACTACGGAATTCTCTTGCCCTTGCCTTTTACAAGCACTATTATCCTCCACAAAAGACGAACATGCTCCGAAGTCAAATCACCAATTTTCGTCAAACTCTGAACAAAAATATCTATGAATCGTGGGAGCGGTTCAAGAAGCTTGTGAAGGAATGCCCGCACCATGGTTTTGAGGTTTGGTTTCTTTGTAACCAATTTTATAATGGGTTATATGATGATTGCCGGAGTACGCTTGATTCGGCATGTAATGTGCGTTTTCAATGTAACGTGGATGATGATAAGGCTTAGCAAACAATTGAATAAATGGCATCTCATCACTCCCGATGGGGTAATCCACGATGCAATACGCGGTCTAATTTCGGTGATAGTGGGTCCTCTAATGTCGTGGCTATTCAATTAGCCGCTTTAGCTAAGAGGTTTAATGCATTGCAGGTGTCGAATTCTCAAGGGGGAAGAGGCATGCATCAAGTGCATGCCATGCAAGAGTATGCATGTGTACATTGTGGTGCCGCGGACCACCAAGCTCAAGATTGTCTAGGCTTCGTAGAACAAGTGAATGCATTCCATTCCATACGCCCGCATTATCCGTATATGAATCAACCGGGCTATGATGCGTCTCTTTTATCTTATCGAAGTACTAATGTCTTGAACCCGCCTATTACACCAGCTAATGTACCCCCACACAAGCAGCAATTCCAGAATCAAGGGAATTTTCAGAACCAGCAAAATTTCAATAATCAAAGGAATTTCCAAAATCAGGGAAATTATCAGCAACGACCTCACTTGGGTCAACACCAACAAAATTTTGGTAACACTTATTAGAACTTTGGGAATTCTCATCAGAATTTTGGTACTAGTCAGCAGAATTTTGGCCAATCCTCCACACAAGCTCAAGGTAATTCTTCTTCTTTGAGTTCTAATGAAAGGGATGAGCTTCGTAATATGTTGCAGATGATGGCTAAGACCCAAGACTTTATGATGGCTCAAATGCAAAAGAATGAGCAAGCCAAGGATAATGCAATCAAAAATTTGGAGAATCAAGTGGGACACCTTGCCGCGTCACAAGCAACGTGTCAACAAGGTAAACTCCCTTCTCAAGGTGATCAACAACATGATACGACTAATGCAATCACTCTTCGTAGTGGCACACACTATGAGGGTCCGTCGATGCCTAAAGATGATATACCGGCCGAGAAGGAGAAGGTTTTAGTGGAAGATGTCGATGAGAGTGTTATTGTGGAAACTCCAAGTGATGATCAAGTTCATTCCCGGGTCCCACTCTCGTTCCCACTCCGACTAATCCAACAATCCAAGTACCATTCCCGGGTCGTTTAAAGAATCGAAAGGAGACTACCCAATTTGGCAAGTTCATGGAGGTTGTGAAGAATTTGCAGGTTACGGTCCCGTTTACCGAGCTCATTATGCAGGTCCCATCTTTTACCAAGTTTATGAAAGACATCTTGACTCGGAGGAGAAGCATTGGTGAGGTAGAAACCGTCGCTCTTATTGCAGAGTGTAGTGCATTTTTACAGAACAAAGCCCCACCAAAGTTAAAGGACCCCGGTAGTTTCTCGATCCCTTGCACTATCGGCACCTTATCAATTGATAAGGCTCTTTGTGATTTAGGTGCTAGTGTAAGTGTTATGCCTTATTCCGTTTGTGAAAAACTTGATATGGATCCTCTTAAGTGTACTAGTGTCACCTTGCAAATGGCGGATCGTTCCATAAAACGCCCTTTGGGAGTTTTAGAAGACGTACCCGTTAGAGTTGGAAATTTTTTTATCCCGGTTGATTTTATCGTCATTGACATGGCCGAGGACAGCCAAATTCCTTTACTTTTGGGTAGGCCATTTTTGCACACCGCCGGTGCGGTGATTGATGTCGAGAACGGTAAATTAACTTTGGAAGTGGGTGGAGACACCATCGTTTTTTGCTTGGATAGTACACTTAAGAACCCGATGGTAACGGATTCTTGTTGCATGATAGATGTGGTTGATGCTTTAGTTCATGATTCTATGGAGGCTTCCCTTATATGGGACCCCTTAGAGGCTTTGACATGTTTGGAAGCGTGTGCAGGTGATGCTTCTTTTGACTCTGCTGTCATTGATGCTTTGGAAGCTGCTTTGGAAAGAAGGATGCTCACGGAGGAGCAAGGTGTCGATGTAACCAACATCGTACACACCTCATTTGCCATTGACATAACCGTTCTGGAGCGTAAGCCACTTCTGTCTCACCTAAAATATGTCTTTTTAGAAGATACCGAGAGCTTTCCCGTGATTGTAAGTTCCGATTTAACTAAGCAACAACTTTCTGATTTGTTAGTTGCTTTGAAAAAAAATAAGAAAGCTTTGGTGTATAGTCTTGATGACCTGAAGGGAATTAGTCTCGATTTCTGTATGCATAGAATTAATTTCGAAGAAGGTCATCGTCCTTGTGTCCAGGGTCAACGTAAATTGAACCCGAATATGCAAGAGGTTGTTAAAAAGGAAGTTATGAAATTGTTGTATGCGGGAATCATTTATGCGGTTCCCGATTCAAAGTGGGTGAGTCCGGTACAAGTTGTACCTAAGAAGGGAGGGACTACTGTTGTCCCGAATGAGAAGAATGAGTTATTCCCTACACGAATTGTGACGGGATATAGAGAATGTGCATAGACTTTAGAAAGTTGAGCACTGCTACACTTAAGGACCATTTTCCATTACCCTTTATCGACCAAATGCTTGAGAGACTAGCTTCTCAAAAGTATTTTTGCTATTTAGATGGATATTCGGGATTTTTCCAAATCCCGATACACCTGGCTGACCAAGAAAAGACCACGTTTAGTTGTCCCTATGGCACTTTCGCATATCGCAGGATGCCATTCGGGTTATGTAACGCACCCGCCACTTTCCAAAGATGCATGATGAGCATCTTATTCGACTACATCGAGTCCATCATGGAAGTATTTATGGATGACTTTAGCGTGTATGGTATGAGTTTTTCAGCTTGTTTATCTAGCTTAGATACCATCTTAAACCGATGTGTCGAGGTCAGTTTGGTCTTGAATTGGGGAAAGTGCCATTTTATGGTCACTGAGGGTGTAGTTTTGGGTCATGTGGTTTCCGAAAAGGGCATTCAGGTGGATAAAGCAAAAGTGTAAGTGATTGAGCAATTGCCCTTGCCGGTCAATGTAAAGGAAGTGAGAAGTTTCTTTGGTCACGCGGGGTTCTATCGCCGCTTTATCAAGGACTTCTCAGAAATTGCTACGCCACTTACACAATTGCTCCTAAAGGATGCCCCTTTCGACTTTACTGATGAGTGTGTGGAAGCTTTTAACAGGATTAAGCAGGCCCTTATATCGGCTCCGATTATTCAGTCACCGGATTGAAATTTGCCATTCGAGATAATGTGTGACGCGAGTGATTATGCTGTGGGAGCAGTTTTGGGCCAAAGGAAGGACAAGGTCTTGCATGCTATATACTACGCTATCAAAACACTTGATAATGCTCAAGTAAATTATGCAACTATCGAGAAGGAATTGCTAGCTATAGTGTATGCTTTGGAAAAGTTCATAACCTACTTGATTGGATCGAAAGTCATTGTTTTCACCGATCATGCGGCTCTTAAGTACCTCCTTGCTAAGAAAGAAGCGAAGCCCCGACTACTTTGATGGATCTTACTCCTCCAAGAGTTTGATTTATTGATTTGGGATAAGAAGGGAGCGGAAAATGCCGTTGCGGACCATCTATCGAGGCTGAGAGTTGAGGAGGAAGGAGTTGTCATCCCCATAGATGACTCTTTTCTCGATGAATCTCTCATGGCCTTAACCACCGGTGAAAGCGAAGGTCCTTGGTATGCGGATTATGCTAATTACTTACTTGGCAGGGTATTACCTTCTGATCTTTCTTATCAGCAAAGGAGAAAAATTCTACATGATGTCCGACAATATTTCTGGGATGATCCTTATTTATTTAAGGAGTGTGCTGATGGTATTTTTCGGCGATGTGTCCCTCAATGGGAGTTCGAGGAATTTTAGAGAGTTGTCATTCATCACCATATAGTGGTCATCATGGACCGAGCCGAACCACGGCTAAGGTCCTCCAATCAGGTTTTTATTAGCCAACCTTATTTCGGGATGCCCAAGCCTTTATTATGTCATGCGACGCATGTAAAAGGACCGGTAATATTTCTAGGAGGAATGAGATGCCTCAAAATGGGATCCTGGAGGTAGAATTTTTTGATGTCTGGGGTATAGATTATCAAGGTCCATTTCCGTCATCCAAAGGCAACCGATATATTTTGGTTGCGGTTGATTATGTCTCCAAGTGGGTGGAGGCGGTAGCATCTCCTGCTAATGATGCTAGGACGGTAATAACTCTATTCAAAAAGACTATTTTTCCCCGCTTTGGTGTTCCAAGGGCGATTATTAAGGATGGTGGAAGCCATTTTCACGAGAAGCGACTTGATGCTTTAGTTGCTAAGTACGGTGTCTCTCACCGTACCGGTCTTGCCTACCACCCTCAAACGAGTGGGCAAGTTGAGGTGTCTAACCGGGAAATAAAGTCTATTCTCCAGAAGGTTGTGTCAAAAGCTCAAAAGGATTGGAGCTCTAAGGTAGATTATACATTATGGGCTTATCGTATCGCCTTTAAAACGCCTATTGGTACTTCACCTTACCGATTGGTCTATGGCAAGTCATGCCATTTACCCGTCGAGCTCGAGTACAAGGGTTGATGGGCAATCAAGGAGCTTAACTTGGACCCGCAGTTGAGTGGGGAGAAAGGACTCATGCAGCTGAATGAGTTAGAGGAATTCTGTCTTGGTGCCTATGATAGTGCTCGGGCTTACAAGGAGCGCACCAAGCGGTGGCATGACAAGCATATCCTTTGTCGTGAATTCAACGTAGGGGATAAGGTATTATTGTTCAATTCTAGACTCCGGTTGTTTCCCGGAAAGTTGAAATCTCGTTGGTCCAGACCTTTTTGCGTCACCCATGTTGGTAAGTTTGGCTCGATTGAAGTTGAGAGTGATTCGAGTGAACGTTTCAAGGTGAATGGTCAATGATTGAAATTATATCTTGAAGGTGCTCAGGTTGGAGCGATTGAAGTTATACAACTTCATCCTGTTCCCTCATCCCACTAAAACCTTATGCTCATCAAGTCGTGCGGGACTCTAAACCAGCGCTACCGGGAGGCAGCCCGGGTATGTAAATAATTTCCCTCATTCTCGTTTTTTTTCCTTCAGTTGTCTTAGTGAGGACGAGAGGAGGGACTAATGTTTTTAGAGATGCGCAGAATGTAACAGCGGAAGACTTAATACATATCCGAGTCATTACTATTCTCAACTAACTAGATTACTTCATATAATAATTATGAAAGTACTTAAATATTACATTTAATTATTACAATTTATGAATAAATAGAAATACATTTGAGTCTCATCTTGAGCTATCTCCAACCTTGCCCGTCTGAGGAGTGGTCAGTCTCCCTTAATCTGACGATTATTGTGGACATGACATAGGTCCACCCCGACGCGGCCACGCGCGGGTTTGGGTAGGCGAATGAATCTCCATATGAAACGGATCGAATTGAAATTTAGGTCTATGTGGAGTCGCCACCGAATTTTGTGGTTATTCGGAACCATTCGAGCCCACTCTATGTCGTAGTGGTCCGTATACAAAATACGGCCCATTTCCGATGTCAGAGTTTATTGGGCTCGTCCCTTTGCATTTGATACCAATACCGACATTATCGGATATTGTGTATTGAATGACTCTCGTGCGCCAACGGTTTCGGGCATCCGGAAACCGAGGTTCTGAGTAAAGGGTGAGGGTACGTGTTGGGAAGCCCACAAAGGACACCCAACCCCGCCCGCACATTAGCGGCCTCTACTAAGAATTCGAGTGACTTACAATACGCGCGCTAGTTAAACGGGAAAATGATATGCAAAGATTATTTTCCCTAAACATGTGAATGGAATTGAAAAGGGTTTCTAAGTCGATTTAATGCAATTAATTCTACGTCAAAGTGGAATTTTAGCATGTGGGTTCATTTTGGTAAAATAAAATAAACGACAAAAATCGACAAAGGAAACAATCAAACCGTTAGTAACGATGTAACGAGTAATAAATTGAGTAAAGATATAGATGTGATGAATGCATGATTTTGGAAAGAATAGTAGGTCACGTGATGGATTAACACGTGTTGACCGAGGTCAAGAAAAAAAATATATCGAGATCTAAAAAAAATGTTTTGTCTAAAAAAAATGATGTTCGAAGAATAATAATAAAAAAGAGCGAAATTGTTTTCTTCGGAAAATTAATGATTTTATTAAATCGCGTACAAATATTGCGTAATTTGCACTCGACTTAATATTTTCGATATCCGTCGTATTCAATATTCGATTATGAAATCGATATTAAATACTTGGAATAATTTATACTCGATTTTGATTTTGATGCTCGTTATATCCCATATCCGATTATGGAATCGATATGGAATACTAGAGTGAAAAAATAAAGAAAATAATATAAGTCGTTTTAAATTAACTAGCACGATATAAATTTTCTCCGCGTTTATTAATGTCGTAATTAATCCAATTGAATTAGAGGACATCTATATTAGCATCAACGAAAATCGTGTTAATTAATTTATTTGACTAAATCATTAGATTCGACATCCAATTATGGAATTGGTATCGAATCTAATAGATCGATACTTTAATTAAAAAAAACTCGACTTGATTCCCTCCGCATCCCGACATCATAATTAATTCTTGCGAATTGTTTGATGTCGGATCCGCATCAACGGGTTTCGACCCTTATTAAATATAATGCTTGTTTTTGAAAAATAATGTAAATATACGACTAATGATAATGATGCAAACGAAATAAAAAAAAATTGTTTAAGTTAACTTATCTCAATAATCAAATAATCGGGGTATTGGAACAAGCGACCGTCAACGCTGTGTGCAGTACACTTGTATATTCGTGTTTCCTTATTCCGATACCCCTCTTATTCGACACAAATTGATAAGTATTTTAATGTTTTGTATTAGTATTATTGATATTATGATGCAATAAAGAAAAAAAAAAGAAAAAAAAAAGGTAAGAAAAAGCGAAGAAGATGACGAGAGGAAGAGAAGAAGGAGAGAACGGGGTTTTGACACCCTCAACCTACATGTTCTTGTCTCGGATCGATCTCGTAATCGTGGCTTTAACACAAGAGTCTTCGAGGTTTTATGGAGGTTAAGTTATGGTGGCTCGGGATTGATTCCTAAAACTAGGTTTAGGGTTTTTTTTGCTAGTGTGGAATTGCTAGGGTTTGATTAGGGTTTGTAATAGATGTTGTATGTGTGTGTAGGGTTGCTCTAGGGTTTTTTTTTTCAATGTGTGAAAGTGTGTTGCATGGGGGTGTTTATATAGGCATGGTCATGCACTTTGGTGTCTAGGGTTTTGCCTTGACGGACTTGACCTGATGACCCGTCTGAAGATGGACTGTTGGTTTTGCTTCTTGAGTTGGACTTTTGATGTTGTGAATGGTTGTTTTGTATGTCTCGGAAACGACCTTGACCAGGGTTGACCCAATCGCAAAAAAGTTGGTTTTAATTACGGTGTCGGTTTTGGCCCAAATTAGTCTTGTTTGGCTCGGAACGGTCCGCTGGGCCTGGATTCGAGGTTGATTTTGTGAGATTTGTACTCTGTAAGTGTGTTAGCAAGCGATTAATGGATTTGAGCCCGTATCCGAGCGCATAGAAGCACGTTAGCGTCCGATCATCATCGGGTGTTTTTTGGAAACTGCCATAGACACCTGGCAGTCAAAATGCGGGTGTCTACAGAGCCCCCACTCTGACTGAGGCTTGGACAAGGCGAAAGTCAGAGTAGCCACCAGGCCAATCGAGGATTGAAACCTGGCGGACTTCCGGTCGGGTCGTTTATAGTCCATTAGACTCGCGTGAAGGTCTCGCCAGCCGTAAGCTAGAAGTCATACCTGAGCCGATAACTTCGTGGGGAATTGGACTTGTCGCATAAGTGCTGGGTGTGCCTGTATGTAGGCCCATCCCGTGAAATGTTGCCGTTGGCTTCCGCTGGGGAGATATCGTGGGTTGCACGTCCCTGTTTGAGTCGTACCTGTATAAGTCACATAAAATGCATGCAACACGTAGATAGTAAAATGACTCACGCTGGGGAAAATGATTTTTTGAAATTTTGAAAATTTTGAAAATTTTGAATTTTGAAATCTTGAGATTTTTGAATTTTGTAAACTTTGAGATTTCTGACTCCTAACAAGGATTAGGAAAGTTCGGGATGGAGATTTCCGTGCTAGTATCGAGACTAGGCTTGCGGTTTGATTCCAATTAGGATTAGGAAATTTTCCTAAACAGTTTACAAGGCTAATGCTATATATAGTCCTCTCTTGTCCTTGATTTCTCCACAATTCTCATTACAAATCAATCCCTTCTTTAAAGAAAGTCTCTTTATTTCCCTTAAGGCAAAAGAAGATCTCATTATTTTCTTAAGGAATTAGCCATGGGAATCGATAGATTGACCGTTATGCTGCAGGAGTGGTCCCGTCGCTTTAGGGACACGGATAGGGTGGCGCTCAACCAGACGGGTATAACTCAGCTGTATCTGTTCCGTCAGATGGTGGTTGATCGTTATTTCCTGGATGCATGCTTGGCTTACTGGGATGACATATATCATGTCTTTGCTTTTCCCCGGGGCGAGGTTTGCCCTTTGCCTGAGGAGATTGACGCTATAGGAGGATGGAACCCGGTGCTTCGTCCAGCCGTCCCGTACTCGATCTATGACCCGAGGAGAAAGCTTCGAGAATTTCTAGGGCTTTCTCACAATGAGGTATCCCGCATGATGGAAGGCGATAAGATTTCTCTGATCGACTTGGCTGAGAAATTTATGAATTCTCTTGATGTTCGGGTCAGACCGGCTTACAGCCGCAGGGCCTTTTCTTTCTGTATGCTCCACGTATATGCTTTCGAGGGTCACATGGATTTGTTATCCTGCATGGGAAACACCCATCTTCTGACCGTAGTAGATTTGATGGAGACTGAACACAACCCGGCTTGGCTGATCACGGGCGAGATTATCCAAGGATTGGACAGCCGTAAGAGAGACTCGTCAATTCGTCTTACCGGGAGCACCCGATTGCTGCAAGTATGTTACTTTGCAATTTTTTTGATTTTCGATTTTTTTGATTTTTTTTTTACTCATGTTTTTGTTTCCTTTTTGCAGATTTGGCTTTATGAGAGGCTATCAGTGATAGACCCTCCCCTTGATGCGGGCAATGATAAGTGTAGTTTGTAGTGCCTATTTCGTAGTGTTTTGGTCCCATTTTCCTTGTGGAATCGCTCCTTGGGAGCGATTTATGGGCTACTTATGCTTCCTTTAGTTCGTTTCAGGTTCCCGAGACCGATTTGGAAGAGTTGGAGCGATTCCGACTCGATACATACACATTTTGGAGCCAACGAGATAAAGGAACGATGACTCGATGCTTCGGAATCCACCCCGAGACCTTGGGACCCAATCCCGAGTCCCGAGACCCGATCCCGAGTCCCGAGAATCGATGAGAAGTCCATGAGAGGCAAGGAGGAACCAAAAGGGTCATATTGGAGGCCTACAAGACCCATCCCCGACGGGTATGCACCTCATCCCGTCGGGGATGAAGCGCACAATTGGAGAGGCTACTGCTTGGCCGTCCCGGTCGGGACCAACCCGTCCCGGTCGGGACCAACCCGTCCCGGTCGGGATGGTGGGTCCGTCCCGGTCGGGATGACCCGTCCCGGTCGGGACCACCCAGTTCCTGCGCGTCACTTTTCTTTCTTCTCCCTTCCATTTGTAACCCTATAAATACCCTTCCTCTTGTAATCTTAAGCTTATGTTCTTCACTTCTCACTAAACCCTAGACTACTTTAGGTTAGATTAGGTTAGATTAGTGTAGATTAGTCGGTAATTAGTGGTTAATCGTAGTTTAATACTTGTATTAAGGGAATTCTTCAAGATCTTCACCAAGCTTGACAACCTTGGATGTTTGTATTGGGTTTTCTTCATTAATGCAAGTTTCAATCTTTCCTTCACTAGTTTGGTATAATCTTCTCTTCCTTTTACCCTTTATCTTGTTTAATTCATCCAAGTTTGCATCTTTGATTGTTATATTGTTCTTAGTTCATTGTTTTCACTAGTTTGTTCATGAATGTTTTGATTCTTGTTTTGATTCTTCTTGTTTATGTTAGTATTAGTTTGATTATGTTAGAATAGTGTTCTTGCTAGGGTTAGTAGGGTGATTAGGGTGTTAATTGGGTGATTAAGGGTTTGTTGGAGATGTGGGTGGAAGATTTTGGGTTTCCTCTTGGTTGATGCATATGACATGTTTGATGAATTGCTAGAATGACTAAGTAAGTTAGATTGCTTGTTTTTCTTGCCTTTCCCTTGTGGGTGTTAGTTGTTATGGGTTCGGTTCCCTCATTAAGTTGCGAGAGCCCGGTGAGGGCGACCCCTAGGTTAGTCTAAGTTGCGACCGCCCGGATACGATCTAGGCCATAACACGCTAGAACCCCGTTTGTCATGTGTGTCGCCAAAATGGGTTCCATGAGGAACCTCTAGGTCGGTTTAAGTTGCGACCGCCCGGACCGACCTAGATTACCCTACTACCTCCTTCACTCTAGCTCTCCCTTGACCATTTCGTTACCCCTTTGACCCCGACCTAATCCTAGCCCGTTTTCCTTGTTGTTCTTCCTAGTTATAGCCTAGCTCTCTCCCCTTCTATCATTTTATAGTTTAGCTCGTTGACTTAGTCACGTATTTAGGCCGACCTAGTCTAGACGCCTCTTACCGTCCCCGTGGATTCGACCCGACTTACCCTAGCTACCCAGTTAGGATTAGCCGGTTATTTGTTTGGCGGTTGGGATCTACGACAAATCCTTACCATCAAATTGGCGCCGTTGCCGGGGACGGTGCTAGTTTAGACTTTGTTTTCCTAGTTACTTGACTTTGTCTTTGTGTTTGTGTTTTTCTTTTTCTTTTTGGTTACCTTGCTTCTTGTGTGTGTGTGGTTTATTTCTCTCTTGTCTAGTGCCCAAAAAGCACTAGACTTCTCACGTTTGTTCCTAGTCTACAGTTTATGCTTAGAGGTGGTGACTATCTTCTTCTTGCGATTAAGAGCCGCTTTAACGGACGGTTGCTAGGATGAGTGGTTTCCAACCGGGTATGGACTACGATTTTCGAGCAAGCATGGGGTTTGATCTAAACTCCACACACTCGGGAGCCGATATGAGCTACCCCTCTTCTTCCTTGAACCAAGGGTATGACATGACGTCCCCCTACCATAATCAAGCTTCTTGGGGTAATCAAGATGGGTATGATCCTCAAGAGTATGGAAATGGCTACCAACAAGTGAACGATTACCAATCCTACGATCATGGTGACTATTACTCGAGTTATCAATGTGAACCCACCATGTTCGATCAAGATTCACCTTATGGAAGCCAATACCCTCAAGACCCACAATATTACCCTCCACCCCAACCACAATATGAACCCCATGACCCACAATACTACCAACCACCCCAACCTTGCTACCAACAATATGATGCCCCACCCCTTGGGCATCATCAAGACACCATGTTTAATCAAGATTATCAAGATTATCATCAAGATTATCAAGATTATCACGGAGATTATCAAGACCCCAATGATCACCAATTGCCCGACATGGAGGAGTTTCAATCACTTCTTCAAATGCAAAGGAGCCTTCAAGAAACGGCCATTCAATTGCGAAAACAACAAGATGAATTAATGGCCCAAATTCGAAAGGGAAACGAGGCGAGGGATGCTCGATTAAATGCAATATCGGTTCAAACCGTAATGTATTTATCCCGAACATCGCAACTAGATGAAGGGGGCCCACTTGAGAAAGAGGAGCAACCTAACCATGAAGCCGCCAACGTTGTTCCCTTTGATAGAGAGATTTGCATTGAAGAACCTCAATCGTCTACCCAAAAAGAGACGAATGAGGAGATGACCCTTGGTGAAAGCAACATTGGTGAGGAATTGGAGGAAGATGGTGAGTCGGATGGTTTGGTGGAATTTGTGAAGATGTTGGGTGAAATTGTTAGCCTCGAGTTGCCCTTGTGCGAGAATGTGACCACGCGTCAAGAGCCCCTTGCTAGTACACCGAGAGATGACTTGGAGGAGATTGAAACCGCCGGTAGAAGTTTCGATCCTCCTCTCCAAGATGATGTGGGGCCTAGTGATGAAGATGGGGAACCACAACTTGAGGAAAGTGTGGGGGTGTGCATTGAGGAGATGAGGCCAAAACCGCTTTTTGAGCCTTGTTTCTTGGAGATGAAGCTTGCTAATGATTGGAGGCGATGCCTAGGGAGGAAGAGGCCGGTGAAGCTCATAGGATGGATAGATCCAGGATATGCCACGAATGATGATTTTGGGTCTTGGAAATCCTACTTCTTGCCTCCACCTTGGAGGCCGTGGAGGTTAGCTAGGCTCGAGCGCTTCTTGGGCCTACATTATGACGTCGGTAGCGCGTTCGACTTGCTCCTCCATGCCCTTGAGGGCTACGGTTGAAGAAGAGTCCACCATCCTAGGTTTGACGGAGTTCCTAAAAGAACCGTCATGTTGTATATTCTCCTCTCCTCTTTAGAATACTTGTGTTTGTATTTGTGTGATTTTTCACTTGATTTTTGTTAGTTTTGTGATATCCTTGTAATTGATTTGGTATTTTGATGAGCGATGTGAGGGAGTGAATTTGATGTGTACTTTGAGTTTATTGTGATAGGTGAAGTGAAGGTGACTCCTAGTAAGGAGTGGTTAATGATAGAGCTTGGATTGTGAGTAAGGAAGTCGGTTTTTGGGGTTTTGGGAGTCATGAAGACCCTTCCCGACCGGGAAGGGTGTGTCGTCCCGACCGGGATGGGGCCGTCCCGATCGGGATGAGGGTGCCAAAAATCGAGTTCACTGGAGTGTCATCCCGATCGGGAAGGAGGCTTCCCGACCGGGACGGGTATGTCATCCCGACCGGGACCACCCATCCCGACCGGGATGACCCCCTACTCCTTTTTGGTGCTTCTTCTCCGACACTTAAGCCCACCCAACCATTGTATACCCCCACCCAACCTCCCTACCTTCCCTTCTCATATCTTACCACCCATGTACCTCATTTTCATACCTTAACCTCATTTCCTCCTCACTTTAGACCGATATTCACATCAAATCTCACCCCCTCACACCATTACTACCTCACCATGCGGTTTGATCGAGAATGAAGAGGAATAGCAATGACGAAGACAAGTTTTGTGCCTATATTGATCTATGAGACGATGGAGCGAGTGAGTTGCTAACCTATCGGTATAGCAACTATCCTTTCTTTCCCGTCTTTTATAGCTTGTTTTCTTTTGTGTTTCTCCCCTTCCCTTTTGTCATGGTGGCCTTCGAGGCCTTGGTTGTGGTTGCTCCCGATTCTCGATGATGTGACTACATCGAGAGTCATTTTCAAAATCCAAATTTTACAAGTTTTTCACTTTTTCTTTTTGAGGATTTAGTCGGATTTAGGCGGAATCCGGGCTAGGTGACGTAATTACACCTAGTCCTCCCCTCCCATTTCCTTTTATTTCCTTCTTTTTATTTTTTCTTCCCCCTTCCATATCTTTTCTTGTCTCGGCCCATGGTGACTTGACTACACCCCGGCCGAACGCTTTCTACCCTTTTCTTCACTTTTCTTTTTGATTTCTAGTTTTATTTTCGTAGTTTCTTTTGTGCTTCCATGCACTACGGTCGAGCATGAGGACATGGCTCGACTTAAGTGTGGGGGAGTGTTATTCTAGCATAGTTAGTTTTATTTTCGTAGTTTTTCCAAAAAAAAAAATCTTTAAAAACCCTAAAAATTTGAAAAAATTTCACAAAAATCAAAAAGATTTTCCTTTTGTGTGTTTCCCTTTTGTGTCTTTGTGTCGTATATTTGTTTTGTTGTGCGTGTTTTGCCCCCCTCTTTTCCTTATAGGTTGCCTAATCGCCATTACCCTTGGTGAGCTTTCAAGACTTCCGGTAACTTCTCTTCATCCCTTATTCCCTCTTTGCTTCTTGTGAGTTTGGAGGAGTTTTGTGATGATGTGTGCTCGGGAGGAGCTTTGTAAAGATTGTGGTGGATTTGGAGACTTGTTTGAAGATAGGGGTGGTGTTTGTGTTTTTATTTGTGTTCGTTTTGTGTTGTTCTTGTTTTGTTGCTCTTGTTTCTTTTTCTTTTGTTTTTGTCGAGTCTTCGTTTTGTGTTTTGTGTGTGTAAATGGTTTTCGAAAACCCGGTTTAGAGGCTAGTGTATGAGTGTGTACTTTCCCTTTTTAGTAGTGTAAATCGAGTCTTGGACTTTAATCTAGTAGAATGACCCTAAATCAATGATTTCGTTGGTCCTTTACCTTGAGTCCACCTAGCTTACTAGGGATTTACTACGGGATTTGCATTTTGACCATTATGACCACCCACGGTGTGAAAAGGCCTTGGTTGCCGAGTCCCGTCCCCTAGGTGACCGTGTTTGGGATCGTTTGATTAGTCCAAGTTCTCCACTTTTTGTGGGTTTGAAGGGAAAGCGCGCTCCCGACTCTCCCATTACCCTACCTCCTACACATTCACACAATAACTTGCAACTTGTTGATTCCTCTCTTTCTTGTCATACAAAGAAATGCCAAAAATGCCAAATCGTGCCAAAAGGGCAAAGAAAAGAAAATGAAAGAAAATGAAAGAAAGAAAAGAATGAAAAAAAAAAAGGCACAAAAGCCAAAAAGAAAATAGAAAAGAAGAAAAAGAAATGGCATGGCAACAAACAAAGCAAAAATGCAAAAGAAAAGAGAAAATGCCAAAAGAAAATCGTCTCACAAAAAGATTCTAACCTCACAAAAATAAGCCTTTTTCCGACTTTTGCCGTGAAGAGCCTACCAAAGGACCGAGTCCCGAGGAAGGATGATAGCGGCGTTAGTCGGTCGTCCCTCATTTTGCATATTTCCACCTTTTTACTTGGACTAGTTAGGCGGTTTTGGACACGGGACGACCCTCTTGGCTCACGCTAAAGGGGGCGGGGTCTCACTTACCTACAGTGTCGACTAACACCGTGGATCATCACTTCCCACTCCGCCGATCGTCCCGTAGTACGTTCTTAGAAGGTTAGGAGGAACCTAGGTAAGTTACCAACGTTTTTTGTTGCTTTGTCGTCATACTATTAGGGTTTAGTCCACCTCGGTTTGTATTGCTAGCTTGGGAACGTTGTCACTTACCTCGAGTCCTAAACCGGTGCTCCTTTCACCGCTTTTAGAGGGAAGCGGTATTTGTTTTTCTTTTGGGTGTAACCTTGTATGTGTTTGTTTGTGTGTTTGTTTGTCTATGTGTTTTGTGTCCGGTTGCATCCACAGTTTTGTCGCAAGACCCGACTTGCCTTGCGGAGTGCACTTTTCCTCTAAGTGCACTCGCGTGAGTTGAAAGGGCGTAGGGTGCGCTAATACCCATTCGGCTAGTATAGTAGTTAGTTTGTGCTTACTCGAGGGCGAGTAAGGGTTAAGTGTGGGGGAGTTGATAAGTGTAGTTTGTAGTGCCTATTTCGTAGTGTTTTGGTCCCATTTTCCTTGTGGAATCGCTCCTTGGGAGCGATTTATGGGCTACTTATGCTTCCTTTAGTTCGTTTCAGGTTCCCGAGACCGATTTGGAAGAGTTGGAGCGATTCCGACTCGATACATACACATTTTGGAGCCAACGAGATAAAGGAACGATGACTCGATGCTTCGGAATCCACCCCGAGACCTTGGGACCCAATCCCGAGTCCCGAGACCCGATCCCGAGTCCCGAGAATCGATGAGAAGTCCATGAGAGGCAAGGAGGAACCAAAAGGGTCATATTGGAGGCCTACAAGACCCATCCCCGACGGGTATGCACCTCATCCCGTCGGGGATGAAGCGCACAATTGGAGAGGCTACTGCTTGGCCGTCCCGGTCGGGACCAACCCGTCCCGGTCGGGACCAACCCGTCCCGGTCGGGATGGTGGGTCCGTCCCGGTCGGGATGACCCGTCCCGGTCGGGACCACCCAGTTCCTGCGCGTCACTTTTCTTTCTTCTCCCTTCCATTTGTAACCCTATAAATACCCTTCCTCTTGTAATCTTAAGCTTATGTTCTTCACTTCTCACTAAACCCTAGACTACTTTAGGTTAGATTAGGTTAGATTAGTGTAGATTAGTCGGTAATTAGTGGTTAATCGTAGTTTAATACTTGTATTAAGGGAATTCTTCAAGATCTTCACCAAGCTTGACAACCTTGGATGTTTGTATTGGGTTTTCTTCATTAATGCAAGTTTCAATCTTTCCTTCACTAGTTTGGTATAATCTTCTCTTTCTTTTACCCTTTATCTTGTTTAATTCATCCAAGTTTGCATCTTTGATTGTTATATTGTTCTTAGTTCATTGTTTTCACTAGTTTGTTCATGAATGTTTTGATTCTTGTTTTGATTCTTCTTGTTTATGTTAGTATTAGTTTGATTATGTTAGAATAGTGTTCTTGCTAGGGTTAGTAGGGTGATTAGGGTGTTAATTGGGTGATTAAGGGTTTGTTGGAGATGTGGGTGGAAGATTTTGGGTTTCCTCTTGGTTGATGCATATGACATGTTTGATGAATTGCTAGAATGACTAAGTAAGTTAGATTGCTTGTTTTTCTTGCCTTTCCCTTGTGGGTGTTAGTTGTTATGGGTTCGGTTCCCTCATTAAGTTGCGAGAGCTCGGTGAGGGCGACCCCTAGGTTAGTCTAAGTTGCGACCGCCCGGATACGATCTAGGCCATAACACGCTAGAACCCCGTTTGTCATGTGTGTCGCCAAAATGGGTTCCATGAGGAACCTCTAGATCGGTTTAAGTTGCGACCGCCCGGACCGACCTAGATTACCCTACTACCTCCTTCACTCTAGCTCTCCCTTGACCATTTCGTTACCCCTTTGACCCCGACCTAATCCTAGCCCGTTTTCCTTGTTGTTCTTCCTAGTTATAGCCTAGCTCTCTGCCCTTCTATCATTTTATAGTTTAGCTCGTTGACTTAGTCACGTATTTAGGCCGACCTAGTCTAGACGCCTCTTACCGTCCCCGTGGATTCGACCCGACTTACCCTAGCTACCCAGTTAGGATTAGCCGGTTATTTGTTTGGCGGTTGGGATCCACGACAAATCCTTACCATCAGGCAACTATCGTCATAACCAGGTGATGACGAGGAGGCGGGCCATTGATTTCTCTCGTCAGATTACGCAAAAGTATTGGGACGAGGTTTTGTCTTTCCATGGTGGTCCGCTAATTCGATGGGTCGTTCCGTGGTGGCCCATCTACCTTTGGAGTGGCTTGGACCCGAGGGACAGAGCCCGCTATCAGGTGATCATATCTTTCAGGCAGACGGTTCATCTCTACCCAGATCGCATACTAAGGCAGTATGGATGGACCCAGCGAATCCCTGAAGTTGAAGCAGTTGTGAGTGACCCTACCCAACTGACTGATGTAATGTGTGATACCTGGATGCAAAGATGGTACACACGGCATACTTGGCCCGTTGTCAAATCTCGCCACTCAATCTGGGTTTCAGATTCTTACATGAAGTGGACCAAAGCCGTTGATGCTAAAGCCCGAGCTGCGCTGAAGGTTGACGAAGCTTTTGACCTGTTGAGGAGGGAGCAAGCTAAAGACAATAGGGGATTCTTCGATGATGGTGACACTCCAGCTACCCTAGTTCGTCTAATGTCTGGTCACAAGAAGAAGACTAAGACTCAAGCTGAAGGGTCTAGTGCTAAAGGTGCTTGGGGGAAAGTGAGCCCCCAGATGGACTTGGAAAGGAGACTGGGCCCAAGACTACCCGTGCAGGACCGACTTGGCCCACGGGATAGACTGCCTGAGCATGTGCGGGCCTGACTTGGGCCGAAGACCGTGATTGAAGACCTGTCGCCAAAGAAACGGGCCCGGGCTAAAGAGGTTCCACTTGTGATTCGGGAACGCTCGTCACCACCCCGAAGACCTCAGGCTCCACGCGACCCGAAGGACAAGGGGAAGGGGAAGATGCCCGGTTATTAGTCTCCTTATTTTATTATTTCAATATTATTATTTTTTTTGTGGTGTGATTTTTTTTGTGTGAATGCCGTTTTTTTTTTTTTTTTTTTTTGTAATCCCGAGTTTATCGAGATATTAATAAAAGACATATTATTGAACACCGTTCCCGTCTTTCGTTTATTGCAGTGGTTGTACCCTTTTGAAGGGTTGCCTACGTATCCGCAAATGGCGGAATCAAACCTAACGTAGTTCAAAATTTATTTGATTGATATTTTTTGCAATTTTCGAAATACACCAGGATTATTAATTCAAGATGTGTGACAGTAGAATAATTAATTCTAGCTTATTGACTTGTCTATAATTTTTGAAAATTTATAAAAAGACAAATTTTTATAAATTTTTTGCAAATGACATTGAGATGGGGTTTAGGGGTAGTAGCGCTTCAGCTGGTCTAAGTTGGTTGGGTTGACAAATTCGTTCCCGTCCAAATCTGTCAGCATCACCGCTCCTCCTGATAGGACCTTCTTGACTAAGTATGGCCCAGCCCAGTTGGGTTTGAATTTACCCCTTGGGTCAACCGGTAGTAAGGCACGAACCGATTTTAGGACCAGATCCCCTTCCTTGATGTTCCTGGGCCTAACCCGTTTGTTGAAAGCCCGTTGGATCCTTTTTTGATATATTTGAATGTTGTTGAGAGCCCGGGATCGCCGTTCGTCTAAAAGGACTAGCGAATCGTATCGGGCTTGGACCCAATCTGCCTCAAGTACTTGGCTTTCAAGCAGGATCCTAAGGGATGGTACCTCTAGCTCGACTGGTTGGACCGCTTCCATTCCGTATGTCAAGTAATACGGGGTTGCCCCGGTCGCGGTGCGGATTGAGGTTCGATATCCCCATAGGGCAAAAGGTATTTTGTCGGGCCAGTCCCGGTAATTTTCAGCCATCTTTTTAAGTATGGTGACAATTGTTTTATTGGCCGCTTCCACCGCTCCATTTGTTTGAGGTCGGTAAGGCGAAGATGTATGCCTTTGAATTTTGTATTTTGCCAGCAATGCGGCAGTTTCAGCTTGAAAGTGGGTCCCGTGATCGCTGATGAACTCGTGAGGGATCCCATATCGGCATATTATTTTATTTTGGATAAATTTAGCCACGTGCTTGGCGTTCAAGACACAGTATGACTCGGCTTCGACCCATTTGGTGAAGTAGTCGATGGCCACCAAGATGAAGCAATGACCTCCCGTCCCGGAAGGATGCACCTTTCCAATTATGTCAATACCCCATGTCGAAAATGGCCATGGTGATGTCATGGTATATAATAGGGAAGATGGCATATGCTGCACATTGGCGAAGATCTGACAGTTATGGCAGTGTTTGACATACAACTGACAGTCTGTTTCCATGGTGTTCCAATAGTACCCAAGCCTCATGATTTTTTGGGCCAGCATATGGGCGTTCATATGCGGGCCGTTTTCGCCATCATGGACCTCGGCCATGACCTTTTCGGCCTGTATTTTGTCGATGCATAGGAGTAGAGCTCCCTGTGCCGTCTTTTTGTACAATTGCCCGTCATCAGTTCGGACAAATTGGGTTGCTAATCTTCGTAAGGCCTTTTTGGCCCGATTTTCAGCTTCCGGGGGGTACTCTCCCGTTGTCAGGTAGGTTAGGACAGGTTGATACCAAGGCTCCGGGTCAATTATCTCGATATCCTGAATGGCGTGGATGTAGGCTGGCTCGGACCGTCTTTCGACACAGATTGGCATGCTGGTCAGGTGATCCGGGATGTTCAGTAAAGATGCTAATTTGGAAAGTGCATCTGCGAACTGATTCTCTTCCCGGGGCAGATAAATGTATTCTACCTTTTGAAATTGTTTCTCTAGAACCCTTACGCGTGCTTGGTAAGCCACGAGATTGGCGTTCCGAGTTTTCCATTTTTAGAGTGCTTGATTGATGACTAATGATGAATCACCGTGGACCCGGAGGTTTGTTACCCCTAAATCAGCGGCGGCTTGCAACCCGTGAATGCATGCTTCGTATTCGGCTGCGTTGTTGGTCACGTCGAAGTCCAACTTGATGGATAAGGGAGTGTGTTCCCCTCGGGGTGAAATTAACAGGATTCCGACCCCAAATCCTCGGAAGTTGGATGCCCCATCGAAATATAAATCCCACACTTCCGTATCGGTATGGAATATGTCTTCATCAGGAAAGGCCCATGTATCGGTGTGGCCTTCTTTGGATATTGGGCCGTCAGCGAGGAACTCGGCAACTACCCGGCCTTTGATGGCTTTTAATGGTACAAATTTGAGGTCGAACTCGGATAACATTAATGTCCATCTTGACATCCTGCCGTTGAGGATGGGCTTCTCAAATAAGTACTTGATAGGATCCATTTTGGATAACACATGTACCTCGTGACTGAGCATGTAATGTCGGAGCTTCTTAGTGGCCCAAACCAATGCTAGGCACGTCTTTTCGAGCATTGTATATTTGCACTCATATTCGAGGAACTTTTTACTGATGTAGTAAATAGCCCGTTCTTCTGAATCGACTGTCTGGGCCAGCATAGCCCCCATGGCCGTCTCCGTCGTCGTTAGGAATAACGACAAAGGCAGACCGTGTTGAGGTGGCATTAGTACCGGCGGAGCAGACAGCATCTCCTTGATTTTGTCGAAAGCCGCTTGACATTTGCCGTCCCATAGCACCCGTTCTCCGATTTTTAGCTTTTTGAAGATGGGTTCGCATACCATGGTTAGTTTCGAAATGAAACGGCTGATGTATTGGACTTTTCCGAGAAACCCCCTTATTTCCTTTTCGGTCTTGGGTGGTTGCATTTCGGTGATGGCTTTGATTTTAGCTGGGTCGACCTCGATGCCGCGTTGGCTAACGATATGGCCCAGTAATTTGCCCGACGTTACCCCAAAACTGCATTTTTGTGGGTTCAGTCTCATGTTGTATTTACGTAGCCGGGTGAAGAACTTTCTTAGGGCTGAAATGTGCCCGCTTCGGTCCTTGGATTTGACGATCATGTCGTCCACATAGACCTCCACTTCCTTATGCATCATGTCGTGGAGCAAGGTAGTGGCGGTCCGTTGATAAGTGGCCCCGGCGTTGATAAGCCCAAATGGCATGACGGTGTAACAGTAAGTACCCCAAGGTGTAATGAAGGTGGTCTTACCCATGTCCTCTTCTGCCATTTTAATCTGATTGTACCCGGCATACCCGTCCATGAACGATAGAAGGGCATGATCGGCCGTGTTATCCACCAGTATGTCGATGTGTGGTAACGGAAAATCGTCTTTTGGGCTTGCCTTGTTAAGATCCCGGTAGTCCACGCAAACCCGCACCTTGCCGTCCTTCTTGGGTACCGGCACGATGTTTGCAACCCAGTCTGGATATTCAGACACTTGTATAAAGCCTGCTTTAAATTGTTTATCGACCTCTTCCTTGACTTTAAGAGACCACTCGGGCTTCATTCTTCTGAGTTTTTGCTTTACCGGCTTGCACCCCTCTTTGATGGGTATTCGGTGTTCGGCTATCTCCCGGTCTATACCCGGCATGTCCTTGTAGGACCATGCAAAGACGTCTTTGAATTCCTGGAGGAGGTCTGTGAATTGTTTTCTCTCCTCTGGATCTAAAGATAGGCCCAACTTAAGCATCTGGGGCTCTAAAGTGGTTCCCATATTGATGGACTCGGTTTCTTCGATTACCGGATCTCGAGATTCCCTTTGCTCGAGCTGCTCGACCAGATGTTGAGGTAGGGGTACCTGTTCGTCAGGTTTCTCAATGTCATTGCATATAAAATTTTTGAAATTGAGAAAATTTTGGAAATGAGACAAGTCGTAAGCAGAACGGTGTTCGTTATTATTATTGATGGTAAATTTTGAAAATAGCTCGAATAGAGCTGCCATCTGATCATTGGTCAGTGGCGGTATAGGGAGAGGTCTTGGGACAGGCCCCGAGACCTCAGTGGATAAGGGAAGAGGGGTTACAGACTCGACTTTAGCACCAGACCCTCTAGACTCGGACTCAGACTCCGACTCTGACTCTGACTCAGACTCGGTATCCGGCATGTCTCCCTCGCCAGTGGTCAGCTTGTAGACCCGTCCTTGACCGTCAGTCCACTTTATGGTCTTCCTCCAAGCCCTCGTTTCGGTGTTGGCGCCGACCTCGGTGATTAGCTTGGTTGGGTCGAACCGATCGCTGCGAAGGATCAGGTTGACCAAGTCGTTCTTTGGAGCGGGGACGGCTTTGTCTTCTCCGAATAAGAGCCCCAGCACGGGTTCGGAGTTGCTTTCGCTTTCCTTTGATTTGGCCTGGACGATGGTGAATATATCATCAGGGATGAAACTGCATTCCCGAGCCTTTTTGGTCTCGGGATATGTGACGGTGGGTTGGAAGAGGCCCACTTGGACGGTTCCGAAGACTGGAGTAACGAAGTAATCCGTTAACTTCAAGCTATAAGGGCTTATGTAAGTACCCTTGATAATGTCGACGGCCTTGTGAATACCGGCCCGAACCACGTTTTCCGGGGTTATAGCATACCCCAATCCGAAATGTGACTCGCCATCATTTAGGACCTCAATAATCTTCCCAGCTGGAAGATATGGCCTTGAGGTTATTCCGGGTAGGTAACCCAGATTTTGTAGCATCGTGTCGATGCTAGTTGTGAAGTAGGGCCTAAAGAGATATTCTTCTTCGATCATGCCCACGAAATCAAATCCTCGCGGAACGGCCCGGCCCGTAGCGTTGCAGCTTGCTACGGTAATTGGGGTCGCCTCCAGCGTAATGATACCGTCTTTGAGGGGCATCTTGACTTTTCGATGGAGGGTAGATGACACGGCCTTGACTGCGTGGATCCAAGGCCTTCCCAGCAAGAGATTGAATGATGAGGTGACATCTATCACCTGAAATTCCAATTCCTTTTCGATTGGGCCCGCTATGATCTTCAATTTCACGGCCCCGGCGACAGGTTTTGGGCTTCCGTCGAAGGCCTGGATAGTCTGCGCCGTTGGAAGGTAGTCGGCATCGGTGATGCCGAGTGCTTTTGCGGTCCTTAGGGGAAGGACATTCACGGCTGATCCATCGTCGATAAGGGTCATCGGGAGATATTTACCTTTGCAGATGACCGTGATGTATAGGGTCAGATTGTGATTGGGCCCAAATGGTGGCAGATCAGCTTCAGAGAAGGTTATGAGTGGGCCTTCTTCTTTGGATTTGCCCTTAAGGTAGGGCATGATGGTGGCTACCATTTCAGCAGGGGTAGCCTCTGAATCAACCTTGATTTCATCGAGAGCCTTAGTCAGTGCTTCCCGATGAGCTTGTGAGCTAACCAATAGTTGCCATATGGTTAGATCGGCTCGGACCCTTTTCATTTGTTGGACCAGAGCCGTGTCTGGGCTTGGTTCTTCGAAGGTAGGCTCCGTCCTGGCGGGTTCAGTGACGGATATAGGAATGGAACGCCCAGCTGCGGCGAGATGATTGGTGGCTAAGGCCTTGGACTTAGCCTGTCGGACCTCTTCGAGGGTGATGGGGACAGCTTCCCCTTTGGTTAAGTACACATCATCCTCGTCGTCGAACCATATCCCGTTGACTTGTGGGATATAGGGAGAGATGAGGTGAGAACAGTCAATTACCTCACCGGTGAAGATAGCATGAGCGCTGAATGGGTTTTCTTTGTTGCTCGGCTTGTCTCCGGGCAACGGGATTTTCCCGCTCTCGATAAGGTCCTGGATCAGGTGTTTTAACCTCCAACATTATTCAGTATCGTGCCCGTTACCCCGGTGATACTGACAATAGGCCTGGGCATTGTAAGTTTTGGGCCTCTTTTCCACTGGAGGTTCTGCAGTTGGGCCTATCGGTTGGATTAGGCCCTATGAGGATAGCCTCTGTAAGGCATAAGTATAGGTAGTCCCTATATCTGTGAATACCCGATTTGGTGTATTCTTTTTAGATGAGGTGTCGAGCAGGTTTACCTCGTCGAAGATGCTGCGAGTTGCAGCTGCGGGTGTGGGCTTGATTGTGGATGAACTTGCCCCTTGATACCCTTTGGTAGAGGCCTTAGTCAGGCTCTCCAACCTCAAATCATCTTCGATCCTTGTGCCCATTTCAGTAAGGACAGCAAAGTTTGGGATAATAGCATACCGGAGATGGACCCGGTAGGATGGGAGTAGATTTTTGACGAAGGCTTCCACTAGGGCCTTCTCGCCGGGCTTGTCGACCAGCTTCACACTCTCAGCCCTCCACCTTTGCAGATATTTTGTGAACCCTTCTTTGGGCTTCTGGGACATTACCTCCAGAGTACGCATTGTAGTCTGGATTTCAGTGTTATCGGCGTAGTTCCGAGCAAATTCGGTCGCCACGTCATCCCAAGTCTTGTATTTCTTGGGGTCGAGCCTGTAGAACCAGGCCCTGGGATGCTTCTCCAAGGAGGAAGGGAATAAGTGCTTGAACATGGTGGACTTTACCCCTTTGACTGCCATGAAGTCTTTGAAGGCCCGGATATGATGGACCGGGTCTTCGGTACCCTCAAACATGGGAATTCCCGTCAAGTTGAGGTTGGCCGGTAGCTCGTCATTCAAAGGTGAATAAATGCGAGCATTTTCGGAGTGGATCGAGTTGCTTGTTGACAAGTGGACTTGCTCCTCGAGCCTGCGAACGACACTGACCAATTCGGCTATGGGCCCAACAGAATCGCCTCCTTCACCTGGGACTGTCTTCTCCACAGTGCTCAGACGGGTGTCCAAAGTTGCTTGGTTAGCGAGGATGGAGGTCAGTTGAGTCTCGATCTTGGTTAGGGCATTTTTCAAATCCTCCATCTTGCGTTGATGTCGGGTTGTGGCTGGCCTGTCTGTAAGAACACCGCGTAATCAGAAACTAGCCCAGAAATCCCAGAATAGAAGGTACATCCCGAACGAGACTAAAAGGGAAATGACTCGAAGAAGACACTTAGACGGGTGACTTGTGAAGTGTGGGCCTTCCTTAGGATTCGGCAAGTGGGCCTAGTCCTGTTCGAAGGAAGGTTCACGCGAGGCATCCCCAGACTTTTGACTCGATCGTGTTGACGGGCCCTCCTTCGTAAGAGTATGTCCTACTAGGTGGGCCCTGCCTTAGTCTAATAAGGCGGACTGGGATAGGGAAGAAGCTCGTGATGTAAGATCGACAGAGCTTCGACGCTAGAGAAACTTGACAACTTAAGACATGACCCGACACTGCTAACTATGGGAAGTCATAAGAGGAGGGAAGCTTTTTGAAAATTGATTGATTTTTGAAGAAGGACCGAGTGGACTCGGTGAATGGCCCAAATTTCCGAAAAAGTGGACGAAAAGTCATTGGGCCACGAGTTTTGAAAGTTCGAGTTTTGATTTGGGCAGCATACCGGCTAGAAAATAGGCTATTTTGAGTAAAATCATAAGTCATGAATTCGGTATGTCCCGGGTTTTGAAAATCGAATATCTTGAAAAGGAGGATGTAATTTTTGAAAAGTTGATATTTTTGAAAATGACTCGGAAACCAAGTAGCACGTAGTCACACAAGCATTATAACGACGCTATATATGCTCTACACTAAGTCTTGGTCGGTCTGAAAGGGTTTATACCAGTGTACATAGTCTAGACGTTGATCGGGACAGACTCTCTAAGTCGAATTGAGCTTAGAACATGCCGCGAAACCCACTCGAATCGACTATGGACACCTTTTGACATATCCATATTGGAATACATCAATGGTATAGTGGGACGTCGGTCACCAGTACCGGCCGGGGAAAATATGGGTTATGCATGAACCGTAAAACTAACACGCGCATTGTATTTGTCAAACGATTTCTATTCGAGTCTCACCCTGAGGATGCCGATGGTAAGTCACGCATCAGTTGATCCCCAGCGGAGTCGCCAAATTGTGGACATGACATAGGTCCACCCCGACGCGGCCACGCGCGGGTTTGGGTAGGCGAATGAATCTCCATATGAAACGGATCGAATTGAAATTTAGGTCTATGTGGAGTCGCCACCGAATTTTGTGGTTATTCGGAACCATTCGAGCCCACTCTATGTCTTAGTGGTCCGTATACAAAATACGGCCCATTTCCGATGTCAGAGTTTATTGGGCTCGTCCCTTTGCATTTGATACCAATACCGACATTATCGGATATTGTGTATTGAATGACTCTCGTGCGCCAACGGTTTCGGGCATCCGGAAACCGAGGTTCTGAGTAAGGGGTGAGGGTACGTGTTGGGAAGCCCACAAAGGACACCCAACCCCGCCCGCACATTAGCGGCCTCTACTAAGAATTCGAGTGACTTACAATACGCGCGCTAGTTAAACGGGAAAATGATATGCAAAGATTATTTTCCCTAAACATGTGAATGGAATTGAAAAGGGTTTCTAAGTCGATTTAATGCAATTAATTCTACGTCAAAGTGGAATTTTAGCATGTGGGTTCATTTTGGTAAAATAAAATAAACGACAAAAATCGACAAAGGAAACAATCAAACCGTTAGTAACGATGTAACGAGTAATAAATTGAGTAAAGATATAGATGTGATGAATGCATGATTTTGGAAAGAATAGTAGGTCACGTGATGGATTAACACGTGTTGACCGAGGTCAAGGAAAAAAATATATCGAGATCTAAAAAAAATGTTTTGTCTAAAAAAAATGATGTTCGAAGAATAATAATAAAAAAGAGCGAAATTGTTTTCTTCGGAAAATTGATGATTTTATTAAATCGCGTACAAATATTGCGTAATTTGCACTCGACTTAATATTTTCGATATCCGTCGTATTCAATATTCGATTATGAAATCGATATTAAATACTTGGAATAATTTATACTCGATTTTGATTTTGATGCTCGTTATATCCCATATCCGATTATGGAATCGATATGGAATACTAGAGTGAAAAAATAAAGAAAATAATATAAGTCGTTTTAAATTAACTAGCACGATATAAATTTTCTCCGCGTTTATTAATGTCGTAATTAATCCAATTGAATTAGAGGACATCTATATTAGCATCAACGAAAATCGTGTTAATTAATTTATTTGACTAAATCATTAGATTCGACATCCAATTATGGAATTGGTATCGAATCTAATAGATCGATACTTTAATTAAAAAAAACTCGACTTGATTCCCTCTGCATCCCGACATCATAATTAATTATTGCGAATTGTTTGATGTCGGATCCGCATCAACGGGTTTCGACCCTTATTAAATATAATGCTTGTTTTTGAAAAATAATGTAAATATACGACTAATGATAATGATGCAAACGAAATAAAAAAAAAATTGTTTAAGTTAACTTATCTCAATAATCAAATAATCGGGGTATTGGAACAAGCGACCGTCAACGCTGTGTGCAGTACACTTGTATATTCGTGTTTCCTTATTCCGATACCCCTCTTATTCGACACAAATTGATAAGTATTTTAATGTTTTGTATTAGTATTATCGATATTATGATGCAATAAAGAAAAAAAAAGGTAAGAAAAAGCGAAGAAGATGACGAGAGGAAGAGAAGAAGGAGAGAACGGGGTTTTGACACCCTCAACCTACATGTTCTTGTCTCGGATCGATCTCGTAACCGTGGCTTTAACACAAGAGTCTTCGAGGGTTTATGGAGGTTAAGTTATGGTGGCTCGGGATTGATTCCTAAAACTAGGTTTAGGGTTTTTTTTGCTAGTGTGGAATTGCTAGGGTTTGATTAGGGTTTGTAATAGATGTTGTATGTGTGTAGGGTTGCTCTAGGGTTTTTTTTTCAATGTGTGAAAGTGTGTTGCATGGGGGTGTTTATATAGGCATGGTCATGCACTTTGGTGTCTAGGGTTTTGCCTTGACGGACTTGACCTGATGGCCCGTCTGAAGATGGACTGTTGGTTTTGCTTCTTGAGTTGGACTTTTGATGTTGTGAATGGTTGTTTTGTATGTCTCGGAAACGACCTTGACCAGGGTTGACCCAATCGCAAAAAAGTCGGTTTTAATTCCGGTGTCGGTTTTGGCCCAAATTAGTCTTGTTTGGCTCGGAACGGTCCGCTGGGCCTGGATTCGAGGTTGATTTTGTGAGATTTGTACTCTGTAAGTGTGTTAGCCAGCGATTAATGGATTTGAGCCCGTATCCGAGCGCATAGAAGCACGTTAGCGTCCGATCATCATCGGGTGTTTTTTGGAAACTGCCATAGACACCTGGCAGTCAAAATGCGGGTGTCTACAATTATAATATTTTAAAATAATTTCATAAAAAAACAAATAGTCAGGTGGGTAAGTTATCAAAATTTAATATGAATAAAATATTAAATCAAACATAGATCAAATAGCAGTACATAGAAGCACAACCGATAACACATAACTTTAGAAATCGCAAGAAATGTTTTAAGTGCCGTATTATTTTCAAAAAAGTTTTATCACGATATACCGGCCAATTATTGTACAAGTTCCGAATAATTTCGTATTTGATACTTGTACAATAATAATATACCGCCAATCACACCGATACCAGGGGGCTTACATTATTACCCCTGTTTACCGTGGTGACATAAACACGTTTAAAACAAAATTCGTCCTCTCATCTCCAAGGTCGAATGCCGGATACGTGGGGTTGTTACCCGCACCATGGACTACTCACCACCCGGCTGGTTATCCCCGCAGCCACGCTCCAATCGTCGACTCACGGAAACCTGGATGCGATCCACCTAACACGTACGGGACTGATCAGGTCCCCACCTAAAGTATGGCCACACTCCCGCCTACTCTCGAGTCAATGTCAGCACAGCCAAAGACCCTTTGTACGCTACGGACGGTTTTATACGGTTAGGCTAAGCGCTATTCTTCCAAGTCATCTCGTACACAATAGAGACAACCTGCTTTCCCGCTCAAAGAGATTTCGAATTAAGTCCTAAAAATGCCCAATCAAATATACAACTATTTGAAATACATTTTGAAAATATTATGTGTTATCCAACTCGAATTCCATAAAAATTTCCTTTTCTTGAAATTAGATACGGAGTAACAATAAAATAGCCAAGTAGCACGTAGTCAAATTAAGGTCTCCTTATGGGGTTGTCCCTATTCGTAGGCCGGGATTTGGCTAACGAACTTGGTTAATAAGTTAAATGATTATTATGATCCTTTAATGGATTTTAACCCAGTTTTAATCAATCTAACTAAGGGACGGTTTTCAGTCCCTTGAGTAGTCAATTAATTAGAAATTGTCCTTAAATTAGTTCATTTAGCTTACTATAACCCAAAATTCCAAAATGTGATTCAAATATAAAGAGAAAAGATGTCTGTATAAAATCGTTTAAAAAGTTCATTTTACAAAATGCTATGAAAAGTGTAATCCCCTAGAAATTTTAACGCAATACAGTGGCGGAAACACTGTAGAGTTGGGATTAAAACACACTGACAGATTAAACTATATCTTATTAAAAGCAATGGTAAGTCAATACAAAGGCCTCCTTTTTTACAAAAGGACTAAAAAGGAAATTCACCAAACGGGTTATACAAATCCATAATTACATAAATAAAGAAAGAGTAGGATCCACGCTACTCGCTAGCTCACACCCAAAACTCAGCAGCAATTACCTGTCATGTTATAAACATAACAGCCACGTCTGTGGGGAGTAACTCGGACGTTCTCCCAGCCATATTATATCATATGAAAAATAATAGTATTATTATATCAAAATATTTAAAAAGAGAAAACATTAAAACGATATAATAAAATAAGTTTTTGGAGAAAACTTAAAACACATTTGTCAACCTGCAAATCAAAACCAATCGATAATAATAATATTCAAAACTGGCGTTATGGAAATTCGGTCAGTGTGCACAAGGCTTGACTTTCACTAGGATAATACTGGAAACTAGTTTCGAGAACAGTAGACTTAACTCATAACAGAATCCAGTCTCTAACTAGGCAACTCAACTATAACAGGACTGCGTGCAGCGAGGTCCTGGTTTAAGTAGTATACATCCCTCCTGGACACAATTCAAGTCCAGTTCAATCCGACACGACTTACACGATGCGATATCTAAGTTTAAGGGCACAATGCACACTCTCCTGAACACAAACCCTGCTCAGTTCAACGACCAAATGTCCCCCAAATAGGCACACCGGCTTTATAGCTGATGGCAATAACGTACATCCCAGACTATATTACTCTAACCCCACACTTATCCTTATTCCATAACTCCAAAACAGCCATTATCGATATTCAAAAATAAATATAATCAATATAAATAATATGAGGATAAAAGAAATAAACATTTTATATGAAAAGGGAAACTTTCTATAAATAGAAACTTACTAATTTTATAAACTTACTAAAAGTAGAAATTTTGTTATGGAAAATACGTAAGTTATTAAAATAAGTGAAATGTACAAAAATAGCATTTCTAATGAAATTAACACTTTATTATTATCGTGGTTATCGTAACTTTATTATATTTCAAAATTCGTTACTCGAAATATAAATAAAATATAATAAGTCAAAATATAGTATTTTATAATTAATTAGGAAATCGAGTTAAAACTATAAATTTTAGAAAATATATGTTTTAAGAAAAACGCTATCAGAATTAACTGAGTCGACCGAGTTTTATAAATTAAACAAGATTTTATAAAGCTTTCAAATTATTTTTAGCAAATAGATTTTATCAATTAATAATACTGATTTTACTAAAAATAATCAATCGGAAATTATTAGTGAAAATAGTCTCGACTAAAGATATATTTAAAACTAAATCGACCATTTTCTCATTTATTAGTATAAACCGTAAAACAAAAGTTAATTTATTAAACAAGTATACAAACCTTGATTATAATATAAAAATACTATTTTGAGTTAAAATTATAAATTTACGGAATCTGAAGAAAATATGAAATCGTTATTATTTAGTTACTAGTATCACGATAACCAACAAAATATTATAAACGATCACAAATAATAAAATTACTAACGATTTATAAAACGATATCGAAAGTCGTAAAATATTTAGAAGGCATACGATTAATATAATTAGCAAATAATAAATAGCTAAAATTAGAAAACCGAAGTTAAAATATTTACTACATACTACTACTCAAACATACGATATAAAATCGAGTAACGTCCTAAAGTTACCTTCAGTCGAAATCCTTCAATATTCATGCCCTCTAAGTCCAGGCTCCGGAACTTCAATAGGACGCCCTACGCTTCGAGTTGATAGAACCGTTAATCAATCAAGCATGCTCCACCAGATATTCGGGTTGATACATACAGAAAGAAAGAGACAAGGGTTGGATTCGGGCATACCCTGTAAACCAATATAACGAGGGGCTGAAACAAATATGAATAGACCGGAATAGGAGGACTCAAGGTCAAGACCAGAAGAAAACAAAGAGAAAAGAATAATCGTCATAAGACGGAAGAAGGGAATTACGTGCCAGCAGAAAACTTTCTAGACAAATACATCAAATAGTACCGAAACAGCATCAGGTTGTACGGTACAGAGAGAACCCGACGAACAGAACTAAATGCCAACAGCAGCAGCATACACACAAACAGAAACGATGTAGTTGCAACAGAAACAAAATAGGAAGAAGGAGAATCAAGAAAAAGGAAGGAGACAGCGGAATGGCACCAATAAAGAAGGGTAACATGAACACCAGATCATCTACAACAAGAGATGACACGAATACGAAAAAAGGTCGACCAAATTAGAGCAAGAAGTCAAAACTGAAACTGAGACACACAGGGGTGATTAAAGATGCTGGTTGATCGAAAAGGTGGACCAAAACAGACTCGACACTCGCATAAATTAAACAGCAAAAAACGGCGACGAGTACTAGTAGCAAGCAGCGGCAATAGCGGACCCACATAAAGATGGAGAGGAAAAGAAGAAGAAGAGGAAAAACAGAATAGCAGCAGGTGCATCAGGACAGTAGCAGCAGAATTAACGCTAATTCTAGCAGTAAAACGAAACCCGACAAAAGAGAAGAAGAGGAGAAAAGGAGAAGAACGTACCCCGACTAAAGCTGCAACAGCAAAACTGGAGCAACAGCAGTAGCGATGTAACACCCACTAATTTTCTATGCGTTGTTATCTATTCCGTTATGACTCCGTCATGACTCTGTTATTTTTTCAGTCTTCAGTTTCCTTCATTTTCAAGCTTCATAACATTTTCAAGTCAAATATTATTTATTTTTATAAAAATAGTTTAAATATTTTATTTTCCTGATCTATTTATAAAATTTTCATCGCAAACTATTTATTTATTCGCGAGGAGTCCTATTTTTTCTACGAACTAACGTTTTAAGCTTGGATTTATGTTATTTCTTTTCCTAAAAATTTCTAAACACATTTATATAATATTTCCAACTAAGAAATATTTTTATTTACGAAAAATTTAGCCTTTAATCATTTTATTACAAAGTTTCGTAAATAATTATTTTCTATCGCGAGGTTTACTCGAATTGCTTTGAAATGCTTTTAGTAATTATACGATACTTATTTTTATCAACCTACATTAAAAAGAAGCACTTTTTGGCCCCTTTTTAGACCATGACACTCATGGTCACACATCTTCACATTTTTTCTTTCATTTGGTTTTATAAAGTGATTAAAGCCTTAGATATTTTTATTACCTTAATGAATTTGGTGAGTAATTGCAAAACTCTTCACTCTCCCTTGTTAATCCATTTTTAATGGTTTTTTTAAGTGTATCCAACATTGTTTTCATCAATTTTTAAGAACATATTCATTCACACAATTCACATAATTCATTTCTTTTCATTCATTCTCATTCAACCACGTTAAACAAAGAAAATACTCTTCAATTCCTTCATATTGGCCATGAGTTTCAGCCATATTTTCCAGCCCAATTTTGTCCCTAATCGAGTCTTGATCGTCTCATTTTTATCGTAAAATTAATCTTCTTTCCGATCCTATCGTTAAGGTAATAATCGATGGGTTTTCGATCGTTATTTACCATTGATTTTCTTAGTTTTTCTCATGGTATTTTTCTACCATGATTTTTGTGTGATGTAGGTTTTGTGGATGATCCCGAGTCCGACGAGTATATAATCGATTCAGACTTGGAGTAGAGGTAACGTCGATGTTACTCGGTATTTCATGATTTTAATTCAGTATTTGCATGTATATATTTTTATGTTTATTTTGGCAATATATGTATGTCATAAAATCTGGAAAAATTTTAAAAGTTGAAAATTTGCATGTTTCGGTATTTTTATCGCTTTTACGAGATTAACGATTAAATCGTCATATTAATTTGTAAAATCGTAATATTCGGCCTAAACATGTAATATATGTTTATATTCTGGAAAAATGTTATTTTTGATGATTTTTAATAATTTAGTATTTTTCAGATATTTTTGATATCGATATTGAATTATTACCGTTATCGGACAAAAACGATTAAAAGCCGATTTTTAGTTCTAGTATTTAAACATTTTATTTTAATCTGATTTTTTGACGTGGTGAAACTTTCTGATGAAATAGAATTTTCTGAATTGTTTCATAATTTTTCGGAATTGTTAAGTGGATGAATTAATTAATCACTTTAAATCATCGTTTATCGTTAAAACCGTGTTTGTCGTTTAAATTCTCGATTTCTGGTCTTTGGTTTAAATCTGGAAAAAATTTATGATTCTGATGATTTCATATTAAAATATAATTCTATGATTTTTAGTGCCTTAATAAAATGTTAGGAACGATAAGTTTTATTAATGGAATCGTTAATTGTGAAAACGGGTTTTAAAGACGGTTTTGACGGAAGTTGGTAAATCTGGAACTTTGCAAAATCTGGAAAATTAGTATAATCTGGAAAATGAGGATTTTTAGGTTTAATAATAATTTTTAGACATTAATAGTTAAATCATTTTGTAATTACCATTTTTATTAATCGTTATTGTCGAAATTGGACGATTAACGAGAAAACGCTTTAAAAACCGAGTTTTAGAATTCTGGAAAATTTTCTTTTCTGGACAGAATGTCCATAAATATATTTTAACTATTTTACGTAATTTTGTACTATTTATTAAAGTCTTTAATTAATAAGTATTGATTTTCGGACAAATTGTGATTTATCGTTAAAATGCTTCGTCTTACCTAAAAGAATTATTTTTTCAGCAATTTTGAAAGTATTTAAATCTGAAACTTTAAGAGTTAAATCATCCCTTAACATACTCTAAATGTATTTGTTGGTTTAATTAAATAAAGACGTTCAAATATTTAATTTGATATTTGCCGTAAAATCTTATTTATAATTTTATTGTCGAAACTAATAATAATTAGGGAATTTTAGCTTTATAACTTTTGAAAACACCCTAATTAGTAATATTAAAATGTTTAAGACATTTTTAATCATTTTATAACGCTTATACGATATTTTAATAATTTCATAAAATTAAATGTTCACTTTGGTAATTAATATCGTTAAGGCCGAAAGTATTAGTTTTATAAATCTATATCGTTTACTAAAAATGTGATGTTAGTATAAACTAATATTTTCGCTATTTTGATATGATGCTATTTTTGGTAAAGTTTCTAAAAATAGAAGTTTCCTAAAATAGAAAGTTTCCTCTTTTGGAAAGTGATTCCTTTTTCTTTTGTTCTTCTATTGTTTGTATTGAATACATCTTTTAAATATCGATAATGGATTATTTTGGAGTTATGGAATAAGGATAAGTGTGGGTTTAGAGTAATATAGTCTGAGATGTACGTTTTGCCATCAACTATAAAGCTGGTGTGTCTAAGTTGAGACACATTGGTCGTTGAACTGAGCATGGTTTGTGTTCAGGAGTGTGTATATTTTGATCTTAAACTTAGATATCGCATCGTGTAAGTCACCGTCGGGTTGAACTGGATTACGGTTGGTGTCCAGGAGGGGTGTACATTACTTAAGCCAGGACCTCGCCGCACGCAGTCCTGTTATGGTTGAGTTGCCTAGTTAGAGACCGAAGTCTGATTTGTTTTGACTAAGTTCTCGAAGCTAGTTTAGTATTGTCCTAGTGAAAGTCTAGATTCTACATTAATTTTATCCATAACGCCATTTTGAATATTTTTATTGTTATCGGTATAAATTGGTTTGCAGGTTGGCAAATATTTTTATGTTTCTTCGGAAACTCATTTAATTATTTCATTTCGCGCTGAAAGCTTATTTTAGTATGTTGTTTAACTGTTTTCCATTTTGACTATTTTTCCTATATTAGTAATTACTGTTTTAAAATCCTGTTATACGGCTGGGAGAACGTTGACGTTGCTCCTCACTGATTGTGGCCGTTATGTTTTTAACATGATAGGTATGCATGTTTCCGGGTGTGGGCTAGCGGGCAGACATGATCCCTGCTCGATTAATTTTAATAATTTTGTATTATGGATTGTTAAACCCCCTTTGTGGAATGTTTTCATTTTGGGCCAATTTATATTAAGACCTAATGTTTGACTTTACCATTTAAATTTTTATCTAAACATAGTTACAGCGTGTTATAATCCCGTGCTTCCGCCACTGTATCGTATTAGATTTTTCTAGGGGATTACAGTTAGTATCAGAGCATCACTGCTCCCGACGCTTACACCTGAAACTAGGGAAAATACCAGTAAATTATTTAAACAGTAAATAAAAAAAATATATTGTTAGAAATGGGTAGAAACAGATAAGGACTTAACTGTTAAGATTATCTGTTCCTGAACTCAATGATTAGCATTGAATATTTGTTGCTTTTGTTGGAAGAAGACGAATGAACAAGATGTTGATAGGATGCTGCTCCAGATTGGGACAAGACCGTCTTAGAACTCTCAACGCCTGCTGACTCTAGTGGACAACTTGGTGCTCCAAGAAAGATGTCGATGGTGACTTTTAGCTCTGGTTCAGTTTACTTAAGCTACAGGCAAGATGATTAAGAGTAGATTCCTGTTCCATGATGTCGCAATAGATCCAGATGGAGCGACCCAAGACTTGTGTGCTCGTTCCTCTACAAGAAGATGAAGTAATCCATTTGGATCCCTCGTGAACTCTGGAGGCCCGAAGATTATCCTCTGGTTCCAGAATTTAGTAATATAGGGTCATCGACTCTTTTCTTCCTTCCTCTACTTCTCATTCTTCTCTTTTATATTCTCTTCTTCATCCGCTTGATGAATCATTGTTATATTCTTCTACTCTACCATCTTTCTCTTGAGATTCTTTGGTTAGACCGAATTTTGTCTTAGTGAACCCGTGAAAAGTTATAGATGTTTGAGATTTGGTCAACCCTTGTTACCTGGTTTGAGAATTGTGAGTTATACCTTGTTATCTATCTTAGTAAGCTTTTGAGGATTGATTTGAATGATAAATTGTCGATTAATGGAATTAGGTTGGTACTTAAGATTTCGAACCTTGGGTTATCGGATACTTGATTATTTGGAGGACTTAAAGTTGAATAATCTATTGAAGTAGCAAGAGTATATCATATTTGATGGATACCAAGTACCTAACCTAAAACCGAACTAAGTGTAACTGATAATATTACTTGGGATTCTTACCTAATGTTTATTTGATGGATGAATCATGAATATTTGGGATCATAGAGTACTGTTTAAAGTGTTAACCTGAGTGTTGTGGTACCGTCGAAGGTTTTCATTAATATCGTTAGAAATTTTGGTTGACACAGATTACCCGTATTTCTTAAGGATTAGATCATTGATCGTTGTTTAAGGTAGTAACCCATGAACTTTGGAGTTGATTGATCTAACTTGGATAAATTGTTGTTAACCTTGAAAAGGAGAAACATGTTACAATTAGAGGTTGTATTTATCGCGTTGTTTTGAGGAATACTCAATGCGAATCATCTTGATGGATTTATAGTTCAAAACCCTTAGACCAACGAGATTGTGGCTTCGTTGAGTTAATATTTTGGTGGTTTCGCTGTTACGATATGAAATTTGGTGGAATTCTCAGAAACCTTAGTCGAATGACGTGTTCGAAGATGTGAGTGTCTGCGCCATTACCTATAGGTTTGAGCGTGTTTGAGGACTTGTTGTACTTTTCCAACTTCTGTACTTGTGGCATTATAAATATGTTGGTGATCATTTTTGAGGATTTCGTACTCGAGCATTGTTAATTGGTGGATTTTATTTAGTGTTCCTTACTCGAGAAATTTGAAGTATAACTCGAGTTTATACCTTATGAGCTTTGAATTTATGAGCCTTAGTGATTACGAGTTTGGATATGTTTTGATAACCGTTGGAATCGTAATTAATGGATTAGTCTAAATCATTTGAGGATTCTTACCATACTAATTGAAAGATTATATAAGTATGTAAGACTTAATTTTGGAGGCGGTGACAATTGATAATTTTGGAGGTGGTAGATTGAGTAGGACCACCCTGTGTCGATATTGGACTTAGCGTTATTTGATGGGCCAATTTCGAACCCGTGTTTGTGAGAGTCGTGCTAGGGATCTTGAGATGATTAATTTCTTCTATAATCCTTGATAGTTCTTTTTTATTCTCAACTTCGTCTTCCTTTCTGCTTCTCTTGAATTCTGTTACCGCATCTGCTGCTAATCCCTTCGACCTTTATCGATTTTGAAAACTCTTATTTTAATTTATTATCTATCATTGTTCTGTTTACCCGTTAACCATTTTTCGAACTACCTATTTTATAAAAAGTTTGACTTACTTAAACTTTTCGGATATCGTGAAATTTAACATATTTGAATTATAATTTGAGAACTTTATACTTCACTTCTGTTTTATCTTTGGTTGATATTTATATTTAGTTTTGTTTCAAAATGCTTTAATAATTTATTTTGAAGTATTTCGAAATTATTTCAACTTTTGATTTTCAAGCAATCGAAATTTTATGAAGACTTTCATATTTCCAAATACTTCAATTTCTATAGGATTAGTATGTAAAGCGTTTTAGCATTGTCAAAATTATTTTGTATGTTCAAGTTTGATAACGTTTTTGAAAACTTTCATAACTACTTTGATAACATTTTCGAAATTTTAACATTTTGAAATTAGTTTTCGTTTTATTGTTGGTGGACTTTCGAATCTGTTATTGAAAATGATTGACGACTGGTTCGATTTTTACTAACTACAAAATTTGATTTCTCCGAACTAAATTTTGTTTCTTCAAAAAAAAAATATAAATATTTTCGAATTTCCTAATCAAATTGTTTTACTTTTGTTTTGAAAATGTTTTGGTTACCTTATTTCTTTCAAGCTCGTTTACAAATGTTATTTGACGTCGTTATTTATCAAACAACTTTACTTTATCATTTCATTAATTAAAAGATTTTAAACTTTGGGTAGCTTAATTAGCCCAATTCCTCTTGGAATAAATATTTGCATTCGATTTCGTATCACTTTGAAAGTTGTAAAATTTCTTTTGAAATAAAATTCTTATACAAATTTGTATTCCCCATCTTTTCGAGTGGGGTAATCTTGATTCCTTTCTGCTTATTCTTAGTTTCGAGGACGAAACTTTCTTTTAGTGGGGAGGATTGTAACACCCGCTAATTTTCTATGCGTTGTTATCTATTCCGTTATAACTCTGTCATGACTCTGTTATTTTTTCTGTCTTCAGTTTCCTTCATTTTCAAGCTTCATAACATTTTCAAGTCAAATATTATTTATTTTTATTAAAAGAGTTTAAATATTTTATTTTCCTGATCTATTTATAAAATTTTCATCGCAAACTATTTATTTATTCGCGAGGAGTCCTATTTTTTTCTACGAACTAACGTTTTAAGCTTGGATTTATGTTATTTCTTTTCCTAAAAATGTCTAAACACATTTATATAATATTTCCAACTAAGAAATATTTTTATTTACGAAAAATTTAGCCTTTAATCATTTTATTACAAAGTTACGTAAATAATTATTTTCTATCGCGAGGTTTACTCGAATTGTTTTGAAATGCTTCTAGTAATTATACGATTCTTATTTTTATCAACCTACATTAAAAAGAAGCACTTTTTGGCCCCTTTTTAGACCATGACACCCATGGTCACACATCTTCACATTTTTTTTTCATTTGGTTTTATAAAGTGATTAAAGCCTTAGATATTTTTATTTTCTTAATGAATTTGGTGACTAATTGCAAAACTCTTCACTCGCCCTTGTTAATCCATTTTGGCTGGTTTTTTTTAAGTGTATCCAACATTGTTTTCATCAATTTTTAAGATCATATTCATTCACACAATTCACATAATTCATTTCTTTTCATTCATTCTCATTCAACCACATTAAACAAAGAAAATACTCTTCAATTCCTTCATATTGGCCATGAGTTTCAGCCATATTTTCCAGCCCAATTTTATCCCTAATCGAGTCTTGATCCTCTCATTTTTATCGTAAAATTAATCCTCTTTCCGATCCTATTGTTAAGGTAATAATCGATGGGTTTTCGATCGTTATTTACCATTGATTTTCTTAGTTTTTCTCATGGTATTTTTCTACCATGATTTTCGTGTGATGTAGGTTTTTTGGATGATCCCGAGTCCGACGAGTATATAATCGATTCAGACTTGGAGTAGAGGTAACGTCGATGTTACTCGGTATTTCATGATTTTAATTCAGTATTTGCATGTATATATTTTTATGTTTATTTTGGCAATATATTTATGTCGTAAAATCTGGAAAATTTTTAAAAGTTGAAAATTTGCATGTTTCGGTATTTTTATCGCTTTTACGAGATTAACGATTAAATCGTCATATTAATTTGTAAAATCGTAATATTCGGCCTAAACATGTAATATATGTTTATATTCTGGAAAAATGTTGTTTTTGATGATTTTTAATAATTTAGTATTTTTCTGATATTTTTGATATCGATTATTGAATTATTACCGTTATCGGACAAAAACGATTAAAAGCCAATTTTTAGTTCTAGTACTTTAACATTTTATTTTAATCTGATTTTTGACATGGTGAAACTTTCTAATGAAATAGAATTTTCTAAAGTTTTTCATAATTTTTCGGAATTGTTAAGTGAATGAATTAATTAATCACTTTAAATCATCGTTTATCGTTAAAACCGTGTTTGTCGTTTAAATTCTCGATTTCTGGTCTTTGGTTTAAATCTGGAAAAAAAATTATAATTCTGATGATTTCATATTAAAATATAATTCCATGATTTTTAGTGCCTTAATAAAATGTTAGGAACGATAAGTTTTATTAATGGAATCGTTAATTGTGAAAACGGGTTTTAAAGACGGTTTTGACGGAAGTTGGTAAATCTGGAACTTTGCAAAATCTGGAAAATTAGTATAATCTGGAAAATGAGGTTTTTTAGGTTTAATAATAATTTTTAGACATTAATAGTTAAATCATTTTGTAATTACTATTTTTATTAATCGTTATTGTCGAAATTGGACGATTAACGAGAAAACGCTTTAAAAACCGAGTTTTAGAATTCTGGAAAATTTTCTTTTCTGGACAGAATGTCCATAAATATATTTTAACTATTTTACGTAATTTTTATACTATTTATTAAAGTCTTTAATTAATAAGTATTGATTTTCGGACAAATTGTGATTTATCGTTAAAATGCTTCGTCTTATCTAAAAGAATTATTTTTCCAGCAATTTTGAAAGTATTTAAATCTGAAACTTTAAGAGTTAAATCTTCCCTTAACATAATCTAAATGTATTTGTTGGTTTAATTAAATAAAGACGTTCAAATATTTAATTTGATGTTTGCCGTAAAATCCTATTTATTATTTTATTGTCGAAACTAATAATAATTAGGGAATTTTAGCTTTATAACTTTTGAAAACACCCTAATTAGTAATATTAAAATGATTAAGACATTTTTAATCATTTTATAACGCTTATACGATATTTTAATAATTTCATAAAATTAAATGTTCACTTTGGTAATTAATATCGTTAAGGCCGAAAGTATTAGTTTTATAAATCTATATCGTTTACTAAAATGTGATGTTAGTATAAACTAATATTTTCGCTATTTTGATATGATGCTATTTTTGGTAAAGTTTCTAAAAATAGAAGTTTCCTAAAATAGAAAGTTTCCTCTTTTGGAAAGTGATTCCTTTTTCTTTTGTTCTCCTATTGTTTGTATTGAATACATCTTTTAAATATTGATAATGGATTGTTTTGAAGTTATGGAATAAGGATAAGTGTGGGTTTAGAGTAATATAGTCTGGGATGTACGTTTTGCCATCAACTATAAAGCTGGTGTGTCTATGTTGAGACACATTGGTCGTTGAACTGAGCGTGGTTTGTGTTCAGGAGTGTGTATATTTTGATCTTAAACTTAGATATCGCATCGTGTAAGTCGCCGTCGGGTTGAACTGGATTACGGTTGGTGTCCAGGAGGGTGTACATTACTTAAGCCTGGACCTCGCTGCACGCAGTCCTGTTATGGTTGAGTTGCCTAGTTAGAGACCGAAGTCTGATTTGTTTTGACTATGTTTCGAAGCTAGTTTAGTATTGTCCTAGTGAAAGTCTAGATTCTACATTAATTCTATCCATAACGCCATTTTGAATATTTTTATTGTTATCGGTATAAATTGGTTTGCAGGTTGGCAAATATTTTTATGTTTCTTCGGAAACCCATTTAATTATTTCATTTCGCGCTGAAAGCTTATTTTAATATGTTGTTTTACTGTTTTCCATTTTGACTATTTTTCTTATATTAGTAATTACTGTTTTAAAATCCTGTTATACGGCTGGGAGAACGTTGACGTTGCTTCTCACTGATTGTGGCTGTTATGTTTTTAACATGACAGGTATGCATGTTTCCGGGTGTGGGCTAGCGGGCAGACATGATCCCTGCTCGATTAATTTTAATAATTTTGTATTATGGATTGTTAAACCCCCTTTGTGAAATGTTTTCATTTTGGGCCAATTTATTTAAGACCTAATGTTTGACTTTACCATTTAAATTTTTATCTAAACATAGTTACAGCGTGTTATAATCCCGACTCTACAGTGTTTCCGCCACTGTATCGCGTTAGATTTTTCTAGGGGATTACAAGCGAACCCAGGCAAAACGCAGCGACACGACAAACATGGACACACGGACAGCATTCACAGTAATGGCGCACAGCAGCAGCGGCAACACAGACAACAACACGGCAGCAGTGATCACGCACAAGGAGGAAAAAGAAGGAGAAGACGAGGAAGAAGATGAAAACAGGGAAAAAAGAGATTAACCGGAGGAATCAGAGCCAAAACAGAGGGAGACGGGGCAGAGAAAAATGGTAAACGTAGCAGCAGCAACAAATGGCGATGACAGGAGAGTTGGACGAAGATGGAGATGCAGAAGGGTGATGAAGACATATGAAGGAGATTGATGGGGATGAAAGGATGAAGAGGAGATGAAGCAGGTTGAGGGAGAGAGCCATGAGGTGGAGCGGTGGAAAACAAAGAGCAGGCAGGTATACGAGTATGAGGGAAAATAAAAAGAGAAGGGGGATGAATGTTTTAAACAAGTGGGTTAAATTCAACTCACAATAAATGTGTACGGATTCCGAGACAATAGTATACGTTGTATACGGGTCTAATTAAATGAAGCGGGTAGGAAATGAATTCAGTAATGTGTGGACATGACGTAGGTCCACCCCGACGCGGCCACGCGCGGGTTTGGGTAGGCGAATGAATCTCGTGGTGAGATTGTTCTCGGGTTCGAAATTTAAGTCAAAATGGAGTCGCCACCGAATTTTGTGGTTATTCGGAACCATACGAGCCCACTCTATATCGTCGCCCACTTCGATTTAAGAGTTTATTGGGCTCGTCCCCTTGCATTGCAATACCGATACCGTTTAAACCGGCTTTCGTATATAGAATGACTCTCGCGCGCCAATGGTTTCGGGCATCCGGAAACCAAGGTTCTGAGTAAGGGGTGAGGGTACGTGTTGGGAAGCCCACTAAGGACACCCAACCCCGCCCGCACATGGCGGCCTCTACTAAGACATCGTTCGTGTTCGTGTGCGCGCGCTAGTAAAACGATTAAATGATATGCAAACAGCGTTTTCGGGCTAAGCATGTGAGTTGTTGATTAACTACGTCAATTAATGCATCTTGATTCACGTCAAAGTGATTTAGCATGCGATGTTCATTTAAATAAATAAATGGCAAACATCAAATAATAGAAAACTCGTAAATAAATTACAAATTACACGGGCGGAATACAACCCGGAATTCACAATACAACGAGCAATAAAATAGAATGTTAACTAGAAACGGACTCGTCTATAATAAATATAAACTAGACCGTAAGTTGTGCAAATGGACGAACTTTGATTAATTACGCATTATATTGCGTATTAAGCGAAGGACGGAGATATGGAACCTAAGCGTGATGCTAGCCCGATCCCGAATCCCGATGCCTTGTCCCGACTTATCACATCGAGGAATAGAGTCTAAATTAATTATATGTCGGATACGACTAAAGAGTCGTCGACACAAGATTAATAGTGCAAGACCGTCGATCAAAGTCGTTTTAAGTGATATGATATGCATGAGTTTTGAAAAATAGGATCACGTGATTGACTTTGCACGTGACGACTAAATCGTAAAAAAAATGACGAGGCTTGGATGATAGAAGAAGCTCTCGGATTACTGGGCTACAGGACCCACTCGATCGAGTCATGGCATGGACTCGGTCGAGTGCGCCTTTAAGGTAGTTACTGTCCAGTTTTTGGTGTGCTACCCGATCGAGTGGGCTTGTGCACTCGATCGAGTGCCCTCTGTACGGGTGTTTATTAGTGTTTTAAAACGACCCATTTTATGGCTTTTATGTTTTTGAATCGAGATGCAATTACGTTAAATATAAATATTGTCCAATTTATATTAGTTTAAATCTCGATGGCTCGTCATACTCGACATTCGGTTATAGAACCGACATCTAGTATTTAGAGCGAATTTGCAAAATCGAGTTTGATCGGGCTAGAACAAATATCGATTCCCTCCGCGTCATAATGTCGTAATCAATCCTTTCGGATCGTGTGACAATTAATTCGGCGTCAATGGGTTTCGTCCTAATCCGATTTGTCGATGATTCTTTAGAATAATATTTTGAAAGAAATGTGGTCGGACATATTTAACGGCGAATCTCCACGATCTATTACGCCCTTAAGTGTTTAGGGCGGCGCACCTCGAAGGGCGCCACCTCCAATACGACTTGTAAAGGGATTAAATAGACTTTAGGCGGAATTCGTAATTAAACATATTCGACCCAAAAATTCGACCGTCATTGCAAACTTAAGTCCTACGATCATTAATTTAGCCTCAACGGACGTTGCTCAGATCGTTTTGAAAATAGTTTTGTTAAATAATTATACGCGGTATTAATATTATAACAAAATGTAAATGACGATAATTAAATGTTAGAGGTTAGAATACGATAAGTAAATGTTAGATGTTAGTTGACATAAAATAAAATGTTAGATTGCAAAATTAAAATGTTAGTAACGAAAATGAAATGTTAGTGTTAGTAGTCAGTAGTTAGTAGTAATAATAATAATAATAATAATAATAATAATAATAATAATAATAATAATAATAATAATAATAATAATAATAATAATAATAATAATAATAATAATAATAATAATAATAATAATAATAATAATAATAATAATAATAATAATAATAATAATAATAATAATAATAATAATAATAATAATAATAATAATAATAATAATAATAATAATAATAATAATAATAATAATAATAATAATAATAATAATAATAATAATAATAATAATAATAATAATAATAATAATAATAATAATAATAATAATAATAATAATAATAATAATAATAATAATAATAATAATAATAATAATAATAATAATAATAATAATAATAATAATAATAATAATAATAATAATAATAATAATAATAATAATAATAATAATAATAATAATAATAATAATAATAATAATAATAATAATAATAATAATAATAATAATAATAATAATAATAATAATAATAATAATAATAATAATAATAATAATAATAATAATAATAATAATAATAATAATAATAATAATAATAATAATAATAATAATAATAATAATAATAATAATAATAATAATAATAATAATAATAATAATAATAATAATAATAATAATAATAATAATAATAATAATAATAATAATAATAATAATAATAATAATAATAATAATAATAATAATAATAATAATAATAATAATAATAATAATAATAATAATAATAATAATAATAATAATAATAATAATAATAATAATAATAATAATAATAATAATAATAATAATAATAATAATAATAATAATAATAATAATAATAATAATAATAATAATAATAATAATAATAATAATAATAATAATAATAATAATAATAATAATAATAATAATAATAATAATAATAATAATAATAATAATAATAATAATAATAATAATAATAATAATAATAATAATAATAATAATAATAATAATAATAATAATAATAATAATAATAATAATAATAATAATAATAATAATAATAATAATAATAATAATAATAATAATAATAATAATAATAATAATAATAATAATAATAATAATAATAATAATAATAATAATAATAATAATAATAATAATAATAATAATAATAATAATAATAATAATAATAATAATAATAATAATAATAATAATAATAATAATAATAATAATAATAATAATAATAATAATAATAATAATAATAATAATAATAATAATAATAATAATAATAATAATAATAATAATAATAATAATAATAATAATAATAATAATAATAATAATAATAATAATAATAATAATAATAATAATAATAATAATAATAATATCTTCTTTCTCTCTCTGGAGAAGTTTCTCTCGAGCGCGAAGCCATTGTTGAAGATGACAATCACTACGAACAAGGGAAGAGGGCGAGGAAGGCCTAGGAAAATATCACAAATGGAAGCTACGCATCAAACTGAATCCATTGATGGTGGAATCTTGAAGAATTCGACGTCAATGGAGGAGGAAAACAAAACCCGAATGTATGAAAGACAAGAGCCACCGAGCGTCAATGAGCTAATCGATCGCGCTTTCCAAACAACATCACATCAAAAAGGAACGCAGGAAAAGGTTCTTGGGGAAAAGGAAGGGGAGCTTGTCAATGAAGATTTACAGAAGCCTGAGGAGGAACAGAACCGAAGGCATGAATTGCAGGAACCAGAGCAAAAATCTTGGTCTCAAAAGGCTAAGGAAAGCAAGATGGGAATGGGGTTGTTTTATGATGAAGATAGTGCAAACTCCACAGAAATTGACATTGGACCTGAGGAATTTGAAGAGGAGCTAAAAATATGGGAGCTATCATTAATGGGCAACATTATTGGTGCAAAACCCTCATTGAATCAGTTGCAAGATTTTGTCACAAAGACATGGAATCATATCACAAAACCAAAGGTTCAATACTTCAAACGGGGATGGTTCTCATTCCGATTTGGGACACAGGAGGACATGGATACAATCTTGAAGGGAGGACCATGGAAGTTTGGACAGCATACATTGATCCTGAAAGTCTGGAGTCCAACATTTTCTCAAGATATGGATAAAACATCCATTGTTCCGGCTTGGGTGATTTTACCAGACCTTGATCCCTTCTTATGGACTGCTCCAATCTTGAGCAAAATTGCGAGCAAGGTGGGGAAACCCATGTTTGCGGATACTGCAACAACTTACAAGGACAAAATTTCTTTTGCAAGAATACTGATAGAGGTAGATGTTTCTCAGGAACTACCATCTTTTGTTACAATTAATACACCTTTTTGTGAGAAATCAGTGCAGCGAATTGATTACGAATGGTTGCCATTCTACTGCACTGGGTGTGGAAAGCTTGGGCACTTGAAAAACAATTGTAAATGGGAGAAAAAGAAGATTAAGATAGGTGGTGAACGACCTCTAACTCGTTACACGCCTAAGAAAAAGAACCTTTCAGGGGTAGGTGGTACCACATTGGAGAGCAAAAGGGTTGAGGTTGAACCTAACCATGTTGCTCAAACCAATGTAATGCACTCAGGACCCCTGGAGGGTGAGCACCCTGGAGGCTTACTCGCTGGCTCAGGACCCCACTGGCTAGGTGCTGATGCAATGGTAGAATCAGGAAAGGTCAGTCTGGAGGTAGGCTCAGGATGCCATGGGCTAGGCCAACAATCTCCACCTGAACCTGTTTCTGCATTCATACCTGTGGCTAAGCGCTCAGGATGCGGTGGGTTAGGCCTAAAGGCGAAGGGATCCAGTGGTACGCTCGTGGATATGGGATTGAATAGGGAGAAAGACGGGAGTCTTACTTGTCTTCATACCCCCAATCGATTTACCATTTTGCAGCAGCAGGAGGATGATCTCGAGGGAATTAATGAGACTGATACTTATGATCTTGAGGTGGAGGAAACTGTATTTCCCAGATTGGACCCAATTCCCCCTGACAAATAATCATGAAATTGGCTACCTGGAACATAAGGGGGGGAAATGAGATTACTAAACAGGAAGAGGTTTTGGCATTTATGAATTTGAATAATGTGGCAGTACTTGGTCTTCTGGAAACAAGGATCAAAGAGCACAAAAGTCATAGTATCATTAGAACTATCTTTAAAAATTATAGAGTTAAGGGGAATTATGAGTACCACTACAATGGCCGTATTTGGTTGATTTGGGATCCTAGTAAAGTAGGACTAACTATTCTGTCCATGACTGATCAGTGTATTCATAGTCATGTGCAGATTTATGCTACAGGTAAAGAATTCCATCTGACTACAGTTTATGGGATGAATGAAGGGAAGGACCGTGAGGAACTATGGCAGAGTATTCATAAAAATAGTAAGAATGCACATAATTGGATAGTTTGTGGTGATTTCAATATTGTGAGAAATGAGCAAGAAAAGAGAGGTGGTACACCTCCTGATAAAAGAGACATGGAGGAGTTTAATGATTGCATTCTTAGAAATGGATTGACTGATATAGTTGGCCAAGGTTGTGAATTCACCTGGACAAATAAGCAAGATCCCGATTCAAGGGTTTGGTCCAGGTTGGACAGAGCTTTGATCAATAAGAACTGGATCACCAATTTTCCAGATTCTTATGCATCTTATTTGGAGGCAGGTATCTCTGACCATTCTCCTGTTCTAATCACTGTCACAGAAGACATAAAAAGAAGGCCTGGGTTCAGCTTTCTTAATTGCTGGGCAATGAATCCTCATTATCACTCTGTGGTGCAAAAGGCTTGGAGTAAGAGGGTCCATGGAACGGAAGGTTTTAAGCTCTTTAGTCGACTTAAAAATGTTAAACAGGCTTTGAAAATTATGCACAAGAATAATTACTCAAGCATTAGTGCCAGAATACAGGAGATCAGGAAGAACTTGGAAACTTGTCAAGCTGAGTTGCAAAAAAAGCCGTTCTCCTTGGACCTTATAAGAAAGGAAGATGAACTTCTAGCTAAATATAATGAGTTAAAGAAGGTGGAATTAAGTATCCTGCAACAAAGGGCCAAAATGGATAATTTAGCTCTTGGAGATGATGCTACTAAATATTTCTATGCAAAAATTAAGGAAAGGAGGAAACAACAAATTATTGGTAGTATTACTGATCACAATGGGGTTAAAAAAGAGGGATTGCAGGAGGTAGCAAAGGGTTTCTTGGATTATTATACAATGTTGCTAGGATCAACACATAATACTGCAAATATAGAGCCAGAAATCATCACTGGGGCAGTGGTAGAAGAGTCTAACTGGGATTCTTTGACTGCTCTGCCAACGGAGCAAGAAATTAAAGATGCTTTATTCTCTATTGGTTCAGATAGGAGTCCAGGGCCAGATGGTTTTTCGTCTGAGTTCTTCAAATCCGCTTGGTCTATTATCAAGAAAGATTACTGTGCTGCTGTTTTGGAATTCTTCAGGAAGGGGAAGTTGATTAAGCAAGCTAATACCACTATGATCACGTTAATCCCTAAAAAAGAGGTATGCAGTAGTGTGCTCGATTACAGACCAATTTCTTGTTGTTCTGTATTTTATAAAACCATAAGCAAACTACTAACCATCAAACTCCAAAAGATGATGAATAGCCTGATAAGACCTGAACAGGCAGCATTTGTCCAAGGTAGGAATATCCATGAAAACATTGCTCTTTCTCAGTCCCTAATTAAGAGCTATGATAGAAAATACATAACACCTAGATGCTTAATGAAGGTGGACTTAAGAAAAGCGTTTGATTCTCTTCAGTGGAGCTTTATAGAGCAAATGTTAAAAGCCTATCATTTTCCACCTCAACTTGTTGGATGGATAATGCAATGTATAACGGGTTCTTGGTTCTCATTAAAGATCAATGGAAATACTTCGGGGTTTTTTAAGGGAGGAAGTGGAATTCGTCAAGGGGATCCACTATCTCCTTACTTGTTTGTCCTAAGTATGGAGATTTTATCTAGGAAACTAAGGCAAATCAATAAAGAGCCATTGGTTTCTTACCATCCAAAGTGCTGCCAAGTGAAGCTTAATCATCTCATATTTGCAGATGATCTCATGATATTTACAAGAGGAGATAGTCCATCTGTACAGGCAGTTGTAAGGACCCTGGATGGTTTTGCAGAAATTTCGGGGTTAAGGGCTAACAAGGATAAAACTCATATATTTTTTGGAGGGATCAAAGCAGAAGTCAGGGAACTTATTCTAAAAGAAACTGGATTCCAACAAGGATTCTTCCCTTGCAGGTATTTAGGATTGCCCTTGAACTCGGTAAGCAACAAGAAGGATCAGTATGGACTCTTGGTCAATAAAATTCGAATGAAGATTGAGAGCTGGTCTAGTAATCAATTAACGTACGCGGGGAGAGTGCAACTTATCAACTCTGTTGTCTTTGGGCTCACTAGTTTTTGGAGTGCTAACGCCCTATTTCCTGTCAATGTGCTAAAGAGTATTAACAGTATTTGTAAGAACTATTTCTGGGCAGGGAAGGAAGAGGGTAAAACCATGGTGTACAAGAGTTGGAGTAGCATTAGCACACCGTGGAAGGAGGGGGGCTTTGATATAAAAGAATTGGGTGCTTGGAACAAAGCCATGATGGGGCAATGGCTTTGGAAGCTGTTAAATGATAAGGAAGGGCTTTGGGCAAGATGGAACAGGAAGTATGTCTTGGGAGACACTAGTATTTGGTCTATACAAAAGAAAGAAGGACATACATCAACTTTTAAAAGTATCCTCAGAATTAGAGATGAAATTCTTCACAAGATGGCAGATGTAGAAGAAGCTACTCAACTTTGTCAAAGTTGGAGTGAACAGAACAAGTTCCAGATTGGAAGAGCATATGAGTGGTTTAGAAGGAAGATGCCTGAAGTTCAGTGGATGGCACGAATGCATAAGGAGAAAATAATACCAAAGCAAAGATTCATGCTAGCTTTGGCAGGACAACGGGCACTGTCAACCATTGAAAATATTCAGAAGAGAGGTCTACAACTTGCAAACTGGTGCGTATTATGTAAAAAAAATGAAGAATCGCATCAGCATCTTTTCTTTGATTGTGAGTTCTCAAGGAAGATTTGGCAGCATCTGCTGTGTTGGATGCAGATATCTGGACGAAGTACTGATCTGCATACTGAGCTGAGATGGATGGTTAGCAGAAAAGTAAGGAGACACTGGAAGAATTCCTGGTACAATGCATGTTTGGCAGCAGCTGTATATAGGATATGGCAGGAAAGAAACAGTAGAATATTTGGTAGCAATTTGCAAACTTATACTTGTATAGTTGGACAAATAAAATTTGAAGTATTCATTAGGCTAAGAAGCAGGAACATAGATCTAGCTCGGAAACATCTAATGATGTAGGGAGTGATTGAATGGATGGTATACATCCATAGTGGATAGATTCTTTTGTAAGAGACCGTCTCTTTTTAATCAATAAAGAGGCATAACCTTTTCTTGCAAAAAAAAAAAATAATAATAATAATAATAATAATAATAATAATAATAATAATAATAATAATAATAATAATAATAATAATAATAATAATAATAATAATAATAATAATAATAATAATAATAATAATAATAATAATAATAATAATAATAATAATAATAATAATAATAATAATAATAATAATAATAATAATAATAATAATAATAATAATAATAATAATAATAATAATAATAATAATAATAATAATAATAATAATAATAATAATAATAATAATAATAATAATAATAATAATAATAATAATAATAATAATAATAATAATAATAATAATAATAATAATAATAATAATAATAATAATAATAATAATAATAATAATAATAATAATAATAATAATAATAATAATAATAATAATAATAATAATAATAATAATAATAATAATAATAATAATAATAATAATAATAATAATAATAATAATAATAATAATAATAATAATAATAATAATAATAATAATAATAATAATAATAATAATAATAATAATAATAATAATACATATATTTATATAATCGAAAAGAAAAGAGTAAGGAGAAAGAGATGATGGGATTTAATGACACCCTCAACCTACATGCTTAAATGATCTCGGAAACGGACTCGTAGTGGCGGCGTGAGCGCGGGAGTGTCGAGATATGTAAGTAGAGTTATGGTGTATGTCTTTGACGAGTTTTGATCTCGGGATTTTGAATATGTATGTGTGTGTGTGTGTGTGTATGAGTGCCTAGAACTCAAGATGATGAAGGTTTAAAATGTGTAAGGTTGAATGAGGATTGAAAGGGTTGGAAAAACCCTGTTTTTTGAAGGTGGTAAAAGGTTGACAAAGTTGTGTAATGTGTTGGGGTGATGGGGTATTTATAGGGAAAAACCCCGTTATAAGGTCACTCGATCGAGTGTCCTAGTGCACTCGATCGAGTGTCCTAGTGCACTCTGTCGAGTGCCTTCAGAAATGAATCTGGTCCGTTTTTTGAGGCTTCACTCGACCGAGTGGGTCAATCCACTCGATCGAGTGGATCAATTAGGATGAGATATTTTAGGAATGATTTGTTGACTTTTTTTGAATGATTTGGTTGTTGTGACTTGATTCATTTTGTGTATTTGGACATAATGTGAGGCTGGTTCGTCTCGGGATTCGACTTTGACCGGGTTTTGACTCTGTCGCTAAAAGACGGTTTTATTTCCGGTGACGGTTTTGGCCCAAATTAGTCTCATTTTATTGGAAACGACCCACTGGGCCTGGATTTGAGGTCGGTTTTGAGAGATTTGCACTCCGCTAAATGCCCACGTCGGATACTATTGATTCCGAGTCCGTATTCGAGCGTATTAAGTCACGTTTACGTATCATCATCGGGTGTTTTGTCGGGAACTGCTATAGACACTAGCAGGCAAAATGCGGGTGTCTACAGAGCCCCCACTCTGACTGAGGCTTGGACAAGGCGAAAGTCAGAGTAGCTACCAGGCCAATCGAGGATTACGACCTGGCAGCCTTCCGGTCGGGTCGTTTATAGTCCATTAGACTCGCGTGAAGGGCTCGCCAGCCATAAGCAGAGGGTCATACCTGTCCTGATGATGATAGCTCCGTGGGGAGTCGAACTTGCCTTTGAAGTCATAGGGGTACCCGTATGCCGACACATCACATTTTGGATGTAGCATTCCAGGAGAAACACCGACTCACGCTGGGGAGTAAAGTAGTTGCGCGGGACTTGCTTCTGAAGTCTTGGGTGTACCCGTATGCCGACACATGACAAGTTGAATGTAGCATTGCATGAGAAACACTGCCTTTGATGTTCCGTTGGGAAGCACTAGATGGTACCTGAAATGTTAGATTTATAGGCAAAAATAGCAGGCATAGCATATAGCAAGATAGCACATAGGAAATGCAGTTAGCATCTATAGACTAGCTTGCGCTGGGAAAATGATTTTTGCTTAGTTTTGAAATCGAAGTCCTGAAAGCAACTCACGTGCTAGGAGATAGGTTTTCAAAATTGAAAGGGTTAGAAAAGAAATTTGCAGTTTAGATAGACTGAAATTTGACCTTGTCGAAAAGGATTTTATCAAATGGCTAAGTTTTGCAAACTTTGAAGTAAAAATTTGAGGAGGGAGGTACCGACAGACTCGACTCTGGACGTGACAGGACGACGAGTTGACAGACACGACTTGGACTCTCGAGGGGTTGGACTGTGACTCGGGGGGTGGGCCACCTAAGACGAATGGACTCTTAAGCTGCGCTATTCCGTAGCCTAGGCGAGTGGCAACACGATCGAACATACATCGAAATGGGAAGGATGTGTTATAGGGGAATTGCAGTAGTCTGTAATGTTTTTGCAGGACTCAGCAGTGGCAATGTTATAGTCTGGTGCTCTTTTGGATCTTTGGTTTTGGGGTACAGTCCCAAAATGGGTATCGCTTCGAGTCCCTGACGGATTCTCGTCTTTGGCTGAGCCGAGTACTAGGACACACTATAGAAAGGTGGCTAGATTTTTGAAAGTATTTGGATTATGTGGGTGGATGGAGAACTTCTGTCTAAGAGAAGCCCCCAGGACGACAAAGCTAACTGTTGAGAACATGACAGTGTCGTGATAGGAATGATGGTGCTTTCTGAATTTGTGTCAATGTGGGTGGTTGTGCCCTTGTTGAAAGGCTGCCTACGTATTCACGTGTAGTGAAATCAAACCAAGCCGTAGTTCAGTGGATTGGAAGATATATTATGGTGCCTAGTTTATTAGGGCTTTGTGTGTAACTAGCCATAGCGATGGTGTAGGCTAGGTGAATTCCCAATGATGTCTTGATCAAAGGGCTAGAATAGTTAGGATGTTGATCCCGTGACTGTGAGCGTTCTCCGGGGTAGCTCCCAGAGGTGGTGTGAACTATTTGGGCATGTTCTATGCCGACCGCAGGTTGAGTTCCCGTGTTTGGGGTTGGTAACTGGTTTGGATGTTTTTGGATATGTGGAGCTAGGTCGCAAGTGGCTTTGATGATTCGAAATCTGGAGCTCGATTTTGTGGAGCTAAGGCTTCGAGGGTAAGGTATTGCAATGTGGTAGGAAAGGGGGAAGTCGAGTAAAAATGACTCGAACTTCAATCGCGGTAGGTTGATAATGTGGGATCTGATTTCCATGTCTGGCCCTAATGGTTAGGGGTATCCTATGGAGCTTGAATCCTCAAAATTCCGGGCTATCTCTTAGCCTAGGTCTCGGGAAGGTCTTGAGGGTTGTAATGTGGGAAAGCTAGATGTGGTGTTAGCTGACCAGTTTGATTGTCTCTCCCCTTTTTGATGGTATAGGTATCGATAATTTTTTAATTGACCGTACCCCGGTCAAGGGATTTTCACTTGAGTTGAACGTTGACCACAGTCATGGGTATTTGAATTTTTGTTTTTGTTTTTTTTGTTTTTTTTTGGGTTGACCTCTTAGCCCCGGTCGTGGGATCCTTCACTTGAGTTGACTGTGTCCCGGTCAAGGGATTGATCGTATCTGGTCGAGGGATGTTGAGAGTTCTTTTTTGGTCATGGCCAGCTCTTTTGTTTCGGCCTTTTGCTTTTTTCCTTGGACTTTTGATTTTTTTTTCTTTTTTTTTTTCACGGTAATCCCCTCCTATGGTGTTGTGGGTGGATTTAGGGGTGGGCCCATTGGTTGGATTAGGCTTGTGGAGCTAAACCTTGTAAGGTGTAAGCCTAGTTGGTGAGTGCAACTCGCGGTGGAGTACTCTACGGTAAGCATGGTATTTGGATCTCGGTATTGTCATCATAATTCCGAGCAGGCTTAGTGGGAGTATCGTCCCGAGCTGGGCATAGAGTCACGATGCTTCTTTTTTTTGGCTTCTGGTCAGACTAACGCCTAAGGTAAGGATTGGTCAGTTTTATTGGAGGGGTGTTTATTGTGGGAAATGGGCTTGCCTCCCGTCTTGCCTCCCGTCTTGAACCCAAACTAGGAGATTACCTATATTTGTCATAGGATTCGATACTGCTCCTACTAGGGGTGGTTTTGTGTCTTTCTATACCAGACATGGAATAGGTAAAGGAAAACACGGGCCTCAGTTCCTGCAGTCATTATAGATGTGCCTATAATAGTCACGTGCATGTGCTCACAGTGTATGATGGTGTTCATCATGTTCTCGGAAACACATAAGGGAAACATATATAAGAAATAGAAAAGGTGATTTTTTTGAATTTTGAAAAGAGGACAGAATACAGTTGACTCTGACTCTGACTTTGAAATGAGGATGTAGGATATCCTAGACTTGGACTCAGACTTAGACTCGAATCGTATCCGGACTTTCAGATGGTTGGTTGGTCGTTTCTTTTTGGTAAGGTCCTTGATTGGAGGAAACGACAGGTGCCACGACTCGCCTAAACTCGACTTTGCGCGAATGGAAGAGAGGGAGTCAAACTAGACATGGCCCGGGGTGACGGGTCGACAAAGACTCTTGGACCGGGATACTCGAACGTTGACCTAGACGAGGTAACAACCCTGGCTTGGACTCGACGATGAGACTCAAGCTGCACGAGGGTAAGTCCAAAAATGGCGCGACCGTGTTTGACCACGTCACGTGTTTGGACCAACCGTGGCGACCTAAACCTTTAGGAGACTCGGGTGTTCGTAGCATAGGTACGACTCGAAGAAGACATCATAAGGACGCCGGTGTATGATGAACGTAAGGTACCCCTTAAGGTGACTGTGGTTGAATGCTCGGGTGGAGGACAGCCCCCAAGTGAGACTAAAGACTCTGATAGGACTCAGATGGTGTGGCATCTGAATGACTCGAAAGTGACACACGTGAGACACCACATGTAGGACATGACCCTTAGAGAAACCGTGATTGATCGCTCTGCTGAAGAGTAGCCCCCGAGTGAGATTGTAGGTTTTGCTAAGACTCGAGTGTCGGACGAGTGACCCTTAGACGTAAGGATCACGAACCTTTCGCTACAGGGCTATGCCTTGTAAAAGGTTGACTCGGCCTTGAGGAAGGCAGACGGGGTAAGGGAAGAAACTCGCGATGTAAGATCGGCAGAGTTTCAACGCTAGAGACCCTTGACTTGACTTGAATAAGGATAGACCCTGTGATTAGGGTAGACCCTTAAGTTAAAGGACTTGAATTGGGATGACTCGACTAACGGATTGAAAGACGGGCAAAATTCCCCTAGGAAAGGTCGTGGGGACCGTCCTGTCGGAGGGAAAGATCGCGTGTGACTTTCTAGTTAGGACTCGAGTGTTCAGACGAACCTACCATTTACGAGTGTATGACTCGTGTTGGTCGGTTATGCCTTTAGGAAAAGGCGGACTAGGATGGGGAAGAAACCCGTGATGTAGGATCGACGGAGTTTCGACGCTAAATACCTTCGACGTATTACGAAAAGACCCGACACACGAATTACGGTAGGTCCTATAATAAGGAAGGTTTTTGAAAAATGATTGAATTTTAAAAATTGAGAGGACAGTCCTGAAATTAGCAGTGGGCCAATAGGACCGGGCATTTTGAAATATTAGAATGGTTGCGAGTAATTTCGCGTTTTGAAAGTTGAGGAGGCGATCCCGTCTTTTGAAATTGGCAGCATGCCGACAGGGCCGAGTTTTTTTTTTAATAAGTTGAATATTTGGAATTTTGAAAAATTGAATATCGAAAATAAATTTCCGAAAATTTGAAAATTGAAAATAAGATGCCGAAGATTTGAAAATCGAAAACGGCATCTCGGAGATTTGAAAATCGAGAATCGCATCTCGAGGATTTGAAAAAAAATCGAAATGGAATTTTGAAATTCGAAAATCGAAATGAATTTTGAAAATTCGAAAATCGAATGGTGGATCAGAAATTCGAATTTTGAAATGGACAGCATGCCGGCTAGAAAATAGGCTATTTTGAGTCAAATCGTAAGTCTAAATTTCGGCTGCATTCCGAATTTTGAAAATTGGACATTTTGAAAAGACGGGTCTCGAAACGGATAGTATTTCGGGTTTTTCAAAATTTGGTATTTTTGGAAAGATGCATTTTTTGAAATGACGGTTTTTGAAAAATGACACGGAAACCAAGTAGCACGTAGTCAAACAAGCATTATAACGACGCTTATGTATGCATTACGCTAAGTCTCGGTCGGTCAAAATAGGGTCTATACCAACGACGATAGTATTCTCGTAGTCAGGACGGACTCCCTAAGCTGAGTTGGTCTTAGGACATGCCGCAAAACCCTTACGAGTTCCACCATCGAAATCTTTAGCGCACCCATGTAGGAATGCACCGCGGTATAGTGGGACGTCGGTCACAAGTAACCGGCCCGGGCAAAATTTGGGTTATGCACGAATCATTAAACTAATGCGCGCACACTAATATACGAACGATTTCTCTTCGAGTCTCACCCTAGGAACCCCGATGACATGTGGTACATCAGGTATCCCCAGCGGAGTAGCCGAATTGTGGACATGACGTAGGTCCACCCCGACGCGGCCACGCGCGGGTTTGGGTAGGCGAATGAATCTCGTGGTGAGATTGTTCTCGGGTTCGAAATTTAAGTCAAAATGGAGTCGCCACCGAATTTTGTGGTTATTCGGAACCATACGAGCCCACTCTATATCGTCATGGGCTATACACCAAGTACGGCCCACTTCGATTTCAGAGGTTATTGGGCTCGTCCCCTTGCATTGCAATACCGATACCGTTTAAACCGGCTTTCGTATATAGAATGACTCTCGTGCGCCAATGGTTTCGGGCATCCGGAAACCAAGGTTCTGAGTAAGGGGTGAGGGTACGTGTTGGGAAGCCCACTAAGGACACCCAACCCCGCCCGCACATGGCGGCCTCTACTAAGACATCGTTCGTGTTCGTGTGCGCGCGCTAGTAACACGATTAAATGATATGCAAACAGCGTTTTCGGGCTAAGCATGCGAGTTGTTGATTAACTACGTCATTTAATGCATCTTGATTCACGTCAAAGTGATTTAGCATGTGATGTTCATTTAAATAAATAAATGGCAAACATCAAATAATAGAAAGCTCGTAAATAAATTACAAATTACACGGGCGGAATACAACCCGGAATTCACAATACAACGAGCAATAAAATAGAATAATTGAATTATAAACAGCAAATGTTAACTAGAAACGGACTCGTATATAATAAATATAAACTAGACCGTAAGTTGTGCAAATGGATGAACTTTGATTAATTACGAATTATATTGCGTATTAAGCGAAGGACGGAGATATGGAACCTAAGCGTGATGCTAGCCCGATCCCGAATCCCGATGCCTTGTCCCGACTTATCACATCGAGGAATAGAGTCTAAATTAATTATGTGTCGGATACGACTAAAGAGTCGTCGACACAAGATTAATAGTGCAAGACCGTCGATCAAAGTCGTTTTAAGTGATATGATATGCATGAGTTTTGAAAAATAGGATCACGTGATTGACTTTGCACGTGACGACTAAATCGTAAAAAGAATGACGAGGCTTGGATGATAGAAGAAGCTCTCGGATTACTGGGCTACAGGACCCACTCGATCGAGTCATGGCATGGACTCGGTCGAGTGCGCCTTTAAGGTAGTTACTGTCCAGTTTTTGGTGTGCTACCCGATTGAGTGGGCTTGTGCACTCGATCGAGTGCCCTCTGTACGGGTGTTTAATTAGTGTTTTAAAACGACCCATTTTATAGCTTTTATGTTTTTGAATCGAGATGCAATTACGTTAAATATAAATATTGTCCAATTTATATTAGTTTAAATCTCGATGGCTCGTCATACTCGACATTCGGTTATAGAACCGACATCTAGTGTAACACCCCTATTTATCCAGGAGCCTTATCAAGGCATTTCCGAATAAATGAAAGTGTTACCATCTCGGTTTCCCAAGGTAGTAGCTCATTACAATACAACACGGAATGCCAAATCGACAATCTGATTTAAACATTACAACCCATTAATTATTACAACTCTAGTTACACAGCGGGAGCTATACAATCTATATAACAGGAATGCCTATGCATTAACCCGTGCTACAACCAGGATCATTATCGCGTTCACCCCATCCCGTACAAGCATCCCAGCATCCAAACACATCACAATATACATAACCTGTATTATAGACTGCTCCCCAATTGATCAAAAATGTCAATTGGATCATCACAGGCCCCCAATAAAATGGGGTGACAATTTAGACAGAGAAAACGGTTAGAACATGCTAACATTATAACACAGGTACGTAATATAAAACATCCAGTCACAACCGTCTCATCGGTACCAATCAATAATATCATCTCCACATTCTTGGTACCATCATGATACCAATCAATAACTTCATCTCAACATTCAGTACCATCAGGATACCATATCAACCATCTCATCTCAACTCTTCTGGCAGGCCCTTTCATTCCGAGTGTGCACACCCCCCGCAGGTTCAACAACCCGCGAGGAGAAATCAGGGAGGGGACCGTGATCAAGGGCCCCGACTAGGTCTAAAGCTAGCCTCACCATCTCCAATATATCAATATTCATCAATCATTCTCCCATCATTATTCAACATTATTCTCATTAGCACGATATCACATCGTACTTGTAACTCATACATGCATAATAATATTAACGTATTCTAAGTAAGGAAAACCTTACCTAATCAGCAAGTCACCATCACGTCCGCGGTACAAAACAGCATGGAAATTCTACGAAGTCCGATCCTAATAAAATATTGTATAATTCAATTAATATCGACCCTAACGTAGTTAAATAGTAAAATGGAACTCGACCCGACTTAATCCTTGACATATTATTATATACTTAAATTAATATCGATTCTAACGTAATGATATTATAACGATAAAATGGACACCGACCTCACTAACTTATAAAATGAGACCGATCTGACCAATTAGAATATAAAGTGAGACCAACACACCATATAACAACAATAGCAATACGTGACATTAGGGTAGCCTCACGCAAAACCAACAAATCATAACCCACGCTTGACAACAACACGTATAAGCAGCCCAACCACCAAGACTACATAACGATAACGACATTAACTCCCAAAAACGACAAAAGCCGACATCGTAGCGACACACAGACACATCAACAATAACGTGGTTACAGTAACATTACGGCAACGACAACTATAACCCAGGCTACCCAACACTAAAACAACTAGCCCACGACCATACCGACAACAGATGATCACGACCCAAAATAACTTGCCACCCCGACTACAGGACATCGAGACAGGATCAGCCAAGAAACAAAGACGAGGGCATTGCGGAGTACCTAGGCTGAGCAGGAGTGGCGGCAGTAGCAGATGGAGGTGTTGATGGTGACGGTGATCAGGTAGGAGCCGACAAGATGATCCAAGGAAAGGAAGGAGCGGTAGTGTAGATCAAAGCCCAAGAGGATGAAGAAAGGAAATAGGGAGTGTGGTTGGAGTTAGAGGAGGGCTGCCATGGACAGGGTTGAAGAAAACCGAAAATGGAAGGAAGAGAGGGGCGGTGAGGGCTTTAGGTTATGCGTGTATGTTGTATAATATAATCCTACGTAACCTCTTGCTCCACTTATTACTATAATAATTATTGTTATTATTATCATACCCGTGGGCTTTATGAAATATCATAAGTTGGACTCGGAAATGGGTTAACCTAAACGGGTCAGCCAATTATATACTATCATCCACAAGACCAGAATTAAATAGAAAATATTCGTAATACACCACGGGTATTACAATCTACCCTCCTTATAAGGAACTTCGTCCCGAAGTTCACTCCCACTACGGGACAACTAACTATACCAACTTGACTGACAAACTAATCAACAACTAACTTACATAACACAACGTGGGTAAGCAGGACATGTATTACAGTCTTTGTAACACCCCTATTTATCCAGGAGCCTTATCAAGGCATTTCCGAATAAATGAAAGTGTTACCATCTCGGTTTCCCAAGGTAGTAGCTCATTACAATACAACATGGAATGCCAAATCGACAATCTGATTTAAACATTACAACCCATTAATTATTACAACTCTAGTTACACAGCGGGAGCTATACAATCTATATAACAGGAATGCCTATGCATTAACCCGTGCTACAACCAGGATCATTATCGCGTTCACCCCATCCCGTACAAGCATCCCAGCATCCAAACACATCACAATATATACATAACCTGTATTATAGACTGCTCCCCAATTGATCAAAAATGTCAATTGGATCATCACAGGCCCCCAATAAAATGGGGTGACAATTTAGATAGAGAAAACGGTTAGAACATGCTAACATTATAACACAGGTACGTAATATAAAACATCCAGTCACAACCGTCTCATCGGTACCAATCAATAATATCATCTCCACATTCTCGGTACCATCATGATACCAATCAATAACTTCATCTCAACATTCAGTACCATCAGGGTACCATATCAACCATCTCATCTCAACTCTTCTGGCAGGCCCTTTCATTCCGAGTGTGCACACCCCCCGCAGGTTCAACAACCCGCGAGGAGAAATCAGGGAGGGGACCGTGATCAAGGGCCCCGACTAGGTCTTTTGTTAAATATAAATAAATAAAAAGAATTTAGAATTTATATCGTCGGAAAAGACTTTTGATAAGAATTAGATTAAATATATAAATTGAATCGAAATAGAAATAAAAATACGTTTTAAATATAAGAAAAGTCTCCGAGACAAATAGAATTTTAGGAGTTTGATATGATTAAACGATAAATTCATTTACAATAATTTTAAGAATTACGAGTTAAATCGTAAACAAAATAAAATACAAACATATCTCTAAATTAATTTAATTATAAAATCAGGGATGTTACAAAAAGTGACATTTGACTTATAAATAAAATTTTAAAGAAACCAAGGGTTTGACCATTTAACAAAATCTTAAAATACTTGGCTTTTAACAAAATCTTTGTTAATCAAAATTTTTAAATTTCAAATGACGACCATTTGATAATGTGTCCCGGATTTTACAGCTTATAACTTAAAACATAATTTGACATTCTTGAAGAAGTCCCTAAAAAAAAGGTAAAGTCCGTTTTATTTAACTCGTTAAAACTCGAATATTAGTGTCTTAGAAAATACGATTCCTTCTAATCCACAAGTTTAAATAAGCAACTTCTTACAAACAAACTCTGAAATTTTACGTTAGTCGTCTAACAATATCGTGAGTCAAGCCTAAACGATTGCCAAGGTTCTAAATTAAAATTCTAACCTACTCACGAGAAAATAAACTAAGTATTTTAATATTACATTATTTCGGGGTATCATTGGTCAGGTCTCGCAAGTAATAATTAAATTACGTTAGCGTTGAATAGAATCACTAATAAAATAAAATTAATAATTTTCTATGTTACCCATAGTTAGTATAATAACAATATCAAGTAAAAAAATAAAATAAGGTCAATTAACATATCTTCTTTGAGAAGATAATAAAAATAGTTTTAAACTTTATAATTATATCTAGAAATACACATTTTTATATGCCATTTAAATTTAATATCTAAAATACGAGCAATAGGTTTTCATAAAACAAAATTTATATTGAAATTAATAATTTATCATAATAATAATTTTTCTTCTCCATAAATAATTAAAAACTAATAAGTTAAAAATTTAACAAAATTTGTGAAACTTGAACCTTTCCTTTCTTCCTGCCATCCGTCCCCCTTTTCCCCAATAAGAAATTCGATTTGAAAATCTTAAAATTGGATTTTATTTATAATTAGATGTAGGTACAAAATTTTATAGAACTAATAATAACCACATAATTCACATGCAATAAAATTAACATGCAAGTCCATCAAAAATTTCACATGCAAATATAGAACATAATTATAAATAAGATTAGACAAATATAATTCACATGCAAACCTAATTAGTCACATATAATCCACCTACAAATCAATTCATTTTCAAATAAACATGCAATTAGAAAATTCGGTTCTTTAGCTTAATTCTCACCTTGTAATTGTCAGAATATGTCTATGACTTCTTCTAAAAAATTGTAGTACACACTCTTCTCTTTGAAACAAGTATTGGAGTGTGCAAGTGTGATAATTGATGAAAGAGTTATGATCGACTTAAGTTGTCTTTAAGCTTAGCTGAAAAATTTACTATAAATAATAGTAATATAATATAAATAAATAAATAAAATGACATGTTACAGATTTTCAAAGAAAGGATAAAATGAGAAAATTCGTAGAAATCAAATATGAAATTTCTATTCATCCCACGGAAGGGGGTCTGGTAGTTTTTAAAATTCTATAAAATAGAAAGTAAAGTAGAAAGTATTTCTAGAACGTTGTGAAAATTACGGGGTGTTACACTCTTACCCCCTAACAAAAAGTTTCGTCCTCGAAACTTGTAAGGTACGAAAAAAAATTATCGAGGATGATATAGGTTTCCTACTGGATGTCTTACTCCCACGAAATTAACAATCCTACTATACACGAGTCTAATCCATTATCAGACGATATATATATGGCCATATCCTCAAATGTATTATTATTATTATTATTATTATTATTATTATTATCATCATCATCTTATATTCTCGAATGCATTATAAATATTCTGACTAGATCATGACCCACAAAATCCAAATAATAATTTAGCCTCAATATATCTCCATGTATAACATTTCCTCGAGCACAACATTTCAACTCCCTCGAGTATAACATTTCCTCGTCCTTCCTCGAGTATAACATCTTTACTCCATGTACATCCCATAAATATTGTCTATCTTATATAATATGTGAATCTAGTTCCTTATAAGATGATTTACTATATCCTCGAGTTTATCAAGTTAATTCAAGTGCCCACTTAATCCATAAAATCCGTAGAATTATAAAACATATCTGCCTCGATACATTTTAAATAGCCATCTTAACCGTATAATCGCATGATCTCCTAGCAACCTTCTCATAGTTACATATACAAGACCATCTCACTTCTAAGTTCCTCAAAATTATGTTTCCAAGCTTCCATATATTATTCCATAATTTTAAAGAGAATGTCTAATCAACAAATTAAAATTATATCTAATAAGCCCAAAATCTCTCTTCTTATAATTCCATTCGTCCATAATGTAATTTGTCTCTAATCAATTTTTACCACTTTTCACCTCTATATACCACGATCGTCTGACAAAAACACAAGTAGTCTAACGATACCATTCCACATCCCATGTTTCATATCTTTTCCAATTTAATATAAGTGTGAATTCCCTAATCATTCTAGAGACCATCATTTCTTTTATCACCGTCCTTCCAAGATTAATAGCAATCCATAATGAAGTTATTCACAATACTTCAATATTTCCCTTTCAACTACAAAACTCGCTCTTCATATTACTCAATTATGTTCTCGATCCATTCAAGAACTTATATTCAGAAAAAACCTAAAATATCCTTAAATAGTGGTTTTACAATTTAATATCCATAAAACAATACCACATCTTATTGCCTATTCATCTTTAGACCATTGTTCAAGTACTCCTCAGAGAATATCATCTCTCCATTTGAAATATGATTATATCACCCTCTATTATTCATCCTGTAATCCCACATGTGTGACTATATCATGCTCTATATCATGCTATATCAAATAATGGTTTTATAATCAAAAAAATATTATGCTCAACAGACAACATAAGTTATACTGAATTTACTTCTGGAATGACATCTGATAAGATAAGCCAGTCTTATAAATATTGTGAGGGAATAAGTGTTCTTTGGGACGAAGGAGGGTTCAGTTTAAGGGATCTTACGGCATGGAACAAGCAATGGTTAGCCAATGATTTTAGAAGTTTGTCAATATATGGTAAAAGAGGCACTTAAAATAGGTGGATTCAGTATTACATCCTAGAAGCAAAGACAATTCGAGAGATAAAGATAGAAGAACGATATATCCCAACCATGAAAAGCATCATAAGCATTAGGGGTGAAAATTTTAAGACGATGGGAAGTAAGGCAAATGTTGTAAGGTTGGTGCAATGCTGACAGAAATATGATACGTTTTGGCATATGACTTGGTTAATGAAAAAGTAATGCAATAAGTGTTGGCTCAGATGATCAAGGGGCAAAAAGATGATTTCAAACATGGATTCATAGCATCAATGACAAGACAAGGGAAGTTTTCATTAGTAGGCAATATGCAGAGAAAATGTTTTCTAATAACCAACACGTGTGTTCTGTGTAGACAAGATGTTCAAATTCAAGCACGCTTATTTCAAGTGTACTTATGCAAAGGAAGTGTGGCATGAGTTAAAACAATGGATGCAAGTTAAAAGGAGTGATGACCTCAAGGTTGAATTGAAGTGGAGTGCAGGAAGGAAAAACTAATAACTCAAATAAAGTTGAAGTGTCTGCTAGACTACGAAGAAAAAGGATAGATTTGAGCATAAATATGAGGCGATGAATGTGTAGTCTAGTAAGATAGGTGTCTAGTTGCAGACACCCACATTTTGACCGCCAGATGTCTATAGTAGTTTCCGCCAAACACCCGATGACGATCGGACGCAAACATGGTTTAATGGACTCGGATATGGGCTCGAAATCATGGACATTTGGTTTAGGCTTATTACGGAGTACAAATCTCACAAACCCAACCTCAAATCCAGGCCCAGTGGGTCGTTTCGAGTCAAATAAGACTAATTTGGGTCGAATCCGGCACCAGGGGTAAAACCGTCTTTTAGCGACCGGGTCAAACCCGGTCAAAGATATTTTTTTCCCGAGATACACGGACCAGCCGTGACATCTCATCAGTTCGGTCTGGACTCAAATACTACAAATATCAGCCTCGAAAACATTAAACAAATCCCTTCGAGGATAGAATTCGATCTCAAGTAGGAATTCTATCCGAAAACCAAATCAATTTACCGACTGAGTGTCAAACACTCGACCAAAACAGCCTATTTCAGCCGAGATGCTTGGCTTCCTCACCAAGAAACGGGACTCTCATTCCCTTCAAACTCCTACATTTCCTATCCAAACTGGTGTTTCTTGTCACCTAAGCAAGAGGTACTTCTCCTAGCTCCTATCAAGGACTTCACCTATAAATAGGACCCTCTGTTCAACACAATTCATTCAGAAACTATCCATCAATAGGCGATCAATTATTCCCATACATGAAATATACATCCATCATCCTCGACATCTAGAAAAAAAATCATTCAAAGCAAATCCCGATATACCTCCGAAGAAGCACCGAAATACTACCAAAATACCGACGAATCCGACCTTAAAGGCCGAAACCCGTCCAACCACACGTCCAAAATAACACCTTAACTCATCCCGCATCATCTCGACGCTCCCAAGTTTAAACCACTGTCCGACGAGCTCCATACCGAGAAAACAAAGCATGTAGGTTGAAGGTGTAAATCAAACCCGACTCTTTCCCCTTTTCTCTGCCTTCTCCACGTTTTTTTCTTCTTTTTCGTCGTGTCGTCGGTCGTTTCGTACTTTAATATGGGTCGTTCATCGCATATTTTTTATTTCTAATAATCGATACTACAAAAACTATTTTTTATAACGTTCTTAAAATACGATATCGATTTTCTAATCGAATATCGTATCTAACAAGAACAAAAGTAATTAATTCTAGTTGATGCTAATAAAATCGTTACATCTTTTTAAACAAAATTCGACGATTTTATACGCGGAGTGAATTAACATCTTTTTCGTTTAAAATTCGTTTTTTTACTTTTCGTTCGAAACAAACTTTTTTCAAAACCTTTTTCTAAAATCATTCCGACTATTCGATATCGATTTCATAATCGAATATCGAATACGACGAATATCGAAAATATGAATCGGGTATAAATTAATCCATATTTGTACGCGATTTATAAAAATTGACGGTTTTCGACAAATAATAAAAAGCGGACAGACCGCCACGCGAGTCGCGCGCCTGTCAGGCGACTCGCGCGGTGGCCTGTTTAGCCGGGTCCTTTTTTTTCGTTTCCTTGCTTTTCTATTTTTTTATTCTTTTCGAATCTTACATAAAAAGCGACTTTCGCGACATATTTCGATAATTTTTTTTTTTCGACCTCGGTCAACACGTGCTAATCCATCACGTGTCATAAGTCTTTTCCAAAAGCATGCATATTATTTATTTACGTCTTTATTCAAATTATTCAATCGTTACTAACTCGTTTTCTCGTGTTTGTAGCAATTTATTTATTTATTTGTTTTATTAGACTAAAACGAACTTCACATGCTAAAATAACTTTGACGGTATTAGTTTAACATGCATTAAACGACTTAGCAACCCATTTATTTTTCTCTCACATGTTTAGGGAAAATGATGTTTGCATATCATTCAACCGTCGAACTAACGCGTGTACATAAAAAACGAACGATATCTTAGTATAGGCCGCTAAGTGCGGGCGGGGTTGGGTGTTCTTAGTGAACTTCCCAACACGTACCCTCACCCCTTACTCAGAACCATGGTTTCCGGATGTCCGAATCCATTGGCAACAAGAGTCATTCAATGCACGATATCCGATAATGTCGGTATCGGTATCAAATGCTAAAGGACGAACCCGATAAACTATGACATCGGAAATGGGCCGTATTTTGTACACGGCCCACTACGACATAGAGTGGGTTCGAATGGTTCCGAATAACCACAAAATTCGGTGGCGACTCCAACTTCGATTTAAAATTCAAGTCGACCCATCTCATATGGAGATTCATTCGCCTCCCCAAACCCGCGCGTGGCCGCGTCGGGGTGGACCTATGTCATCGTGTCCACAATTTGGCGACTCCGCTGGGGATCAACTGATGAGTCACTTACCATCGGCATCCTCAGTGTAAGACTCGAAAAGAAATCGTTTGAATAGTAATGTACACATTTTAGTTCAATGGTTCATGCATAACCCAATTCTTTCCCGGGCCGGTTACTTGTGACCGACGTCCCACCATACCACAGTGCATTCCTAAATGGGTGCACTAAAAACTTCGATGGCGGAACTAGCATGGGTTTTACGGCAGGTTCTAAGACCAACTCGGCTTAGGAAGACCGTCCTGATTTGCGAGAAAGCTATCGTCGTTGGTATAGACCCTCTTTCGACCGACCGAGACTTAGACTTAGAGCATACATGGCGTCGTTATACTGTTTCTATGACTACGTGCTACCTGATTTACAAGTCGTCTTTCAAAAACCGTCATTTTCAAAAACCCGCATCTTTTCAAACCCATCTATTTTTCAAAACCCGGAAAGCTACCAAATTTAGGACTTATGATTTTGACTCAAAATAGCCTATTTTTAGCCGGTATGCTGTCCAAACTTTCCAAAAAAAATTCAAAATCTCGGCCCGGTGACCTTTTTTTCGATTTTTCAAAAAAATCGGGCCTTCCAATCCGACCTTGCTCGGTTTTCAAATCCAAATTCCCTTTTCAAAACTTTCTTCTTCTTAGGACTTCCCGTATTTAGCAGTGTCGGGTCTTGTCATAAGTTGTTAGAATCTATAGCGTCGAAACTCCGTCGATCTTACATCACGAGTTTCTACCCCATCCCAAGTCCGCCTTATTTGTCAAGGCACGGTCCACCTACGTAGGACAAACTCCTACAAAGGGAAGCCCATTTACACAATCGAGTCCAAAGTCTGGGGATTTCACACACGGATCTTTCTTCGAACGGGACTAGGCCCACTTTGCCAAAACCAGGGAGAGTCCACCATCCACGAGTCACCCGTCTAGGAGTCGGTCTTCAGTCCCACTCGGGGGCTACCCTTTAGCGGGGCGATCAACCGCGTTTGCTCTAAGGATCAGGTCTTACACGTGTTGGCTCACGTACCCCACTTTCGAGTCACTTAGATGTCTCACCATTTGAGTCCTATCAAAGTCTTTAGTCTCACTCGGGGGCTGTCCTCCACCCGAGCAGTCAACCACGGTCACCTTAAGGGGTACCCTACGTTCATCCTGCACCGGCGTCCTTATGATGCCTTCTTCGTCGTACCTATGCTACGAATACTCGAGTCACCTAGGGTTAGGTCACCACGGTTGGTCCGAGCACGTTATACGGTCAAACACGGTCGCCCCCATTTTCGGATTCACCCTTATGCAGCTCGAGTCCAATTCGCAGTCGTTACCTCGTCTAGATCAACGTTCGAGTATCCCGGTCCAAGAGTCTTTGTCGACCCGTCACCCCGGGCCGTGTCTAGTTTGACTCCCTCTCTTGCCCTTGCGCAAAGCCGAGTTTAGGCGAGTCGTGGCACCCGTCTTTCTCTCCAATCAAAGACCTTACCAAAAAAAAACAACCAACCGAGCGTCCTAGTCCGGATTTGATTCGAGTCTAAGTCTGAGTTCGAGTCTAGGATACCCTACATCCTCATTTCCAAATCAAAGTCAGAGTCAAAGTCAGTTGTATTCTGTCCTCTTTTTTCAAAATTCAATAAAATCAGCTTTTCTATTTCTCATACATACTTTCCTTATGTGTTTCCGAGAACATGATGAACACCATCATACACTGTGAGCACACGCACGTGACTATTATAGGCACATCTATAATGACTGCAGGAAACCGAGCCCGTGTTTTCCTTTTACCTATTCCATGTCTGGTATAGAAAGCCACATAACTACCCTTAGCAGGAGCGGTATCGAATCCTATGACAAATTTAGGTAGTCTTCTAGTTTGAGTTCAAGACGGGAGGCAAGCTCACTTCCCACAATTAAACACCCTTCCAATAAGACTTGACCAACTTGACCAATCCTTACCTTAGGTGTTAGTCTGACCAACAAAAAAGGAAAAAAAGAAAAGCTGGACAAAAAAGAAAAAATCAAAAGTTCAAGGAAAAAGCAAAAGGCCAAAACAAAAGAGCTGGCCATAGTCAAAAAGATTTATCAACATCCCTCGACCAGATACGATCAAGCCCTCGACCAGGCACAGTCAACTCAAATGAAGATTCCCATGACCGGGCTAAAGAGGTCAACCAAAAAATTTTCAAAAACCCATGAACGTAGTGAAAACGGTCAATTCAAAATTATCAATACTCATACCATCCAGTAGGGGAGAAACAATCAAGCTGGTCAGCTAGCACCACACTTAGCCTTCCCACATTACAACCCTCAAGACCTTCTCGAGACCTAGGCTAAGAGACAGCCCAGAATTTTGAGGATTCAAGCTCCATAGGATACCCTAACCATTAGGGCCAGACATGGAAATCAGATCCCGCATTATCAAACCAGCCCAATCGAAGTCCGAGTCATTTTTACTCGACTTCCCCCTTTCCTACCACATTACAATACCTTACCCTCGAAGCCTTAGCTCCACAAAATCGAGCTCCAGATGTCAAATTATCAAAGCCATTTGCAACCTAGCACCACATTTCCAGAAAAATCCAAACCAGTTACCAACCCCAAACACGGGAACTCAACCTGCGGTCGGCATAGAACATGCCCAAATAGTTCACACCACCTCTGGGGGCTACCCCAGAGAACGCTCACAGTCACAGGATCAACATCCTAACTATTCTAGCCCTTTGATCAAGGCATCATTGGGAATGCACCTAGCCTACACCATCATTATGGCTAGTAACACACAAAGCCCTAATAAACTAGGCACCATAATATATCTTTCAACACTGAACTACGGCTTGGTTTGATTTCACTACACGTGAATACGTAGGCAGCCTTTCAACAAGGGCACAACCACCCACATTAACACACATTCAAAAAGCGCCATCATTCCGGTCACGACACCATCATGTTCTCAACAGCTAGCTTTGTCGTCCTGGGGGCTTCTCTTAGGGAGGAAACCTCCATCCACTCACAAAATCCAGATAAATTCAAAAAATCTAGCCTCCTTTCTGTAGTGTGTCCTAGTACTCGGCTCAGCCGAAGACAAGAATCTGTCAGGACTCGGAGCAATACCCACTTTCGAAATGTACCCAAAAATCAAAAATCCAGAAGAGCACTAGACAACAGCATTGTTACTGCTAAAACAATCTCATTACAGACTACTGCAATTTCCCTATAACAGATCGTTCCCATTTCGACTTCGACCATGTTGCCACTCGCCTAGGCTACGGGATAACGCAACTTAAGAGTCTTGTCATCTTAGGTGGCCCACCCCCTACCGAGTCACGGTCTAACCCTTAGAGAGTCAAAGTCGTGTCTGTCAACTCGTCCTCTCGCGTCCAGAGTCAAGTCTGTCGGTATATCTCTCTCTTCAAATTCTCATTTTAAAATTTGCAAAACTTAGACATTTGAGAAAATCCCTTTCCTAGTCACCACGGGAATAGGAATTTTTATCATACTTCATCTAGGCATACAGGCCTAACCAGAGGATTTTAGGAGTCCGTGTCAGGATCTGATCAGGAATCAAGTCATCCCATACATTCTTATTTCCAAAAAAATTCAAAAAAAAATTCTTCAGCATTTTCTTTCCAAAAATCATTTCTTCCCCAACGTGAGTCGGTATTTCGCCTAGATACTACATGCAAATTATTATGTATCAACAGACAGGTACACCCAAGACTCCCGAAGAAATCTCAAAATTCCCCAGTGGAGAAACTCAAGCGACTTCTTTCGGGATGTATCTGTAAACAGATACACCCATAGCTTCCAAGGCAAGCTCTCGCGTAACTCCAAGACGAGATGTATCTGTAAACAGATACACCCATAGCTTCCAAGGCAAGCTCCCGCGCAACTCCAAGATGGGATGTATCTGTAAACAGATACACCCATAGCGTCCAAGGCAAGCTCCCGCGCAACTCCAAGATGGGATGTGTCTGTAAACAGACACACCCATAGCTTCCAAGGCAAGCTCCCACACAACTCCAAGATGGGATGTGTCTGTAAACAGACACACCCAAGACTTTTCAGGCAAAGCCCCCTGCGACATTATTGACATCTACCCAGGTATGATTTCTATTTTATGGCTGACGAGCCCTTCACGCAAGTCTAATGGACTATAAACGACCCGATCGGAAGTCTGCCAGGTCTTAATCTTCTATTGGCCTGGTAGCTACTCTGACTTTCCCCTTGTCCAAGCCTCAGTCAGAGTGGGGGCTCTGTAGACACCCACATTTTGACCGCCAGGTGTCTATAGTAGTTTCTGCCAAACACCCGATGATGATCGGACGCAAACATGCTTTAATGGACTCGGATATGGGCTCGAAATCATGGACATTTGGTTTAGGCTTATTACGGAGTACAAATCTCACAAAACCAACCTCAAATCCAGGCCCAGTGGGTTATTTCGAGTCAAATAAGACTAATTTGGGTCGAATCCGGCACCAGGGGTAAAACCATCTTTTAGCGAGCGGGTCAAACCCGGTCAAAGATATTTTTTTCCCCGAGATACACGGACCAGCCGTGACATCTCATCGGTTCGGTCTGGACTCAAATACTACAAATATCAACCTCGAAAACGTTAAACAAATCCCTTCGAGGATAGAATTCGATCTCAAGTAGGAATTCTATCCGAAAACCAAATCAATTTACCGACTGAGTGTCAAACACTCGGCCAAAACAGCCCATTTCAGCTGAGATGCTTGGCTTCCTCACCAAGAAACGGGACTCTCGTTCCCTTCAAACTCCTACATTTCCTATCCAAACCGGTGTTTCTTGTCACCTAAGCAAGAGGTACTTCTCCTAGCTCCTATCAAGGACTTCACCTATAAATAGGACCCTCTGTTCAACACAATTCATTCAGAAACTATCCATCAATAGGCGATCAATTATTCCCATACATGAAATATACATCCATCATCCTCGACATCTAGAAAAAAAATCATTCAAACCAAATCCCGATATACCTCCGAAGAAGCACCGAAATACTGCCAAAATACCGACGAATCCGACCTCAAAGGCCGAAACCCGTCCAACCACACGTCCAAAATAACACCTTGACTCATCCCGCATCATCTCGACGCTCCCAAGTTTAAACCACTGTCCAACGAGCTCCATACCGAGAAAACAAAGCATGTAGGTTGAAGGTGTAAATCAAACCCGACTCTTTCCCCTTTTCTCTTCCTTCTCCACGTTTTTTTCTTCTTTTTCGTCTTGTTGTCGGTCGTTTCGTATTTTAATATGGGTCGTTCATCGCATATTTTTTATTTCTAATAATCGATACTACAAAAACTATTTTTTATAACGTTCTTAAAATACGATATCGATTCTCTAATCGAATATCGTATCTAACAAGAACAAAATTAATTAATTCTCGTTGATGCTAATAAAATCGTTACATCTTTTTAAACAAAATTCGACGATTTTATACGCGGAGAGAATTTTCATCTTTTTCGTTCAAAATTCTTTTTTTTACTTTTCGTTCAAAACAAATTTTTTTCAAAACCTTTTCTAAAATCATTCCGACTATTCGATATCAATTTCATAATCGAATATCGAATACGAAAAATATCGAAAATATGAATCGGGTATAAATTAATCCATATTTGTACGCGATTTATAAAAATTGACGGTTTTTGACAAATAATAAAAAGCGGACAGACCGCCACGCGAGTCGCGCGCCTGTCAGGCGACTCGCGCGGTGGCCTGTTTAGCCGGGTCCTTTTTTTTTCGTTTCCTCGCTTTTCTATTTTTTTATTCTTTTCGAATCTTACATAAAAAGCGACTTTCGCGACATATTTCGATAAATTTTTTTTTTTCGACCTCGGTCAACACGTGCTAATCCATCACGTGTCATAAGTCTTTTCCAAAATCATGCATATTATTTATTTACGTCTTTATTCAAATTATTCAATCGTTACTAACTCGTTTTCTCGTGTTTGTAGCAATTTATTTATTTCTTTGTTTTATTAGACTAAAACGAACTTCACATGCTAAAATAACTTTGACGTTATTTGTTTAACATGCATTAAACGACTTAGCAACCCATTTATTTTTCTCTCACATGTCTAGGGAAAATAATCTTTGCATATCATTCAACCGTCGAACTAACCCGTGTACACCAAAAACGAACGATATCTTAGTAAAGGCCGCTAAGTGCGGGCGGGGTTTGGTGTTCCTAGTGAACTTCCCAACACGTACCCTCACCCCTTACTCAGAACCATGGTTTCCGGATGTCCGAATCCATTGGCAACGAGAGTCATTCAATACACGATATCCGATAATGTCGGTATCGGTATCAAATGCTAAGGGACGAACCCGATAAGCTCTGACATCGGAAATGGGCCATGTTTTAAATATGGCCCACTACGACATAGAGTGGGTTCGAATGTTTCCGAATAACCACAAAATTCGGTGGCGACTCCCACTTCGGTTTAAAATTCAATTCGACCCATCTCATATGAAGATTCATTCGCCTCCCCAAACCCGCGTGTGGCCGCGTCGGGGTGGACCTATGTCATGTCCACACTAGTATTCCTTAAATAGATAAATAAGAGAGTCATAAACTTTCTCTCAAAAATGGTAATATGAATTAGAAACTTCTAACTTTGTTATAATAAATTGAAAGAAAAGGTAATAAACTGAAGTGAATTTGGAAAGAGGAACGAGAATTCAAGTATGAAAGTGAGATTCTGGAAGAGAAAAACATGGTACAAGAATTTATAGTGCATTAAAATAAATGAAGAAAACATATATCTTTCCTAGAATTTATTTAATACTATGACGAATTGAAGGTAGGATGATGAGAGAATTAATAAATTGACAAAATTTTGAAATGAAACACGGTATGCGAAGATTTTCAAATTTTGTTATTAAATAAAGGTGTCTTGAATACTTGATCTACGACATTAACTAAGCTATTTCTTATATTTAATTAATAATTTAGATACGTTATTTATTTTATACCTGTAGACACCCACATTTTGACCGCCAGGTGTCTATAATAGTTCCCGCCAAACACCCGATGATGATTGGACGTAAACGTGCTTTGATGGACTCGGATATGCGCTCGTAATCATGGACATTTGGTTTAGACTTATTACGGAGTACAAATCTTACAAAACCAACCTCAAATCCAGGCCCAGTGGGTCGTTTCGAGTCAAATAAGACTAATTTGGGTCGATTCCGACACCAGGGGTAAAACCGTCTTTTAGCGACCGGGTCAAACCCGGTCAAAGATGTAACACCCCTGATTTTATAAATTAAATTAATTTAAAATTATGTTCGTACTTTTATATTTACGATTGAACTCGTAATTCTCAAAATTATTATAAAACGCGTTTATCGTTCAATCGTTTCAAACTCCTAAAATTCTATTTCTCTCGGAAACATATTTTAATTCTTTTTCGATTTATTTTACACATTTAATTTAATTCTTATCGAAAATCTATTTCGACGATTTAAATTCTAAATTCTTTTTATTTAATTATATTTTAGCTCGAATTTCTATTTTCGGCTCGAAGTTCATTTATATTGATTTTTGTCAAAATATTTATTTTCTTTCCTCGAGAAATCAATTTAATTCACTTTATCGAAAATTTATTATTTATCAGGATATACTATTTGATCGTCTAATTATTTATTTCTGTGAGCTTCGTTTTTGTCTCGAGTGATTTATTTACTCATTTTATTCGACGGCCCGATTATTTATTAATCTTTTTAACTCGTTTTAATTCGATTCGTGGGTCAGTCAACTTATTGTTACGGGATTCGTTTAATTCGTATTTTCCTACCTGATTCATTTCTACACTTTTTCTTATTTGTTGAGTTGAATCCAACCCTTCATATTTCTGAATTTGGCCCCCCTTATTACTGACATTCATACCCCTTCCTTTGCATTACACCTTCCTCCACCGCTTCATTCCTTTTTTTTTCCTTCCTTATACATCCCACCGTTTCATCCTTGTTCAACCAGCCTTCTCCACTTCTTTTCCCTTCATTCTTTTTCTTTTTTCATCATCATCAGTTCCTTCTTCTTCCTTTTGATGATGCTGCTGCCGCGTTTGACTGATGCTGCTGCTGTTTGTTGCTGCTGCCGCTGCTGTTATTTGTTCTTCTTTTCGGTGTTTCCCCTTCTTCTCCTCCTGTTTTATCGTGCTGCTGTTTTCATTGCTTTTAGTCAGGGTACGTCCTTTTCTTTTCTTCTTCATTTTCCGATTTCATTTGTCGGGCTGCTGCCTTTTCTCTTCTTCTTTCTTCTTCGTCCTGTTTTGATGCTGCTGTTCAATCTCGTTGGCTGCTGTACGTTACTGTTACTGCTGTTACTTCCCATCCTTGTCTTCTGCCCTGCTTCGTCCTTCTTCATCTTCTTTTGTTGTGGGTGCATCGCTGCTATTGTCTTGTGTTTGCATCTGTCGTTGTTCTGTTAGTTTCGTTCTGCTGTCATTTGCGTCTACGGTTGTCGCCATTGTTCTTGCTGTTTTCTATCGATTTTCTGCTGTATCTTTTTCCTGCCGTCTTTGGTCATCTAATTCCGTCAATCAGTGACCCTCTTTCTTCGTGGTTCTGATGCTTATTCATCCAATTTTCACGGTTGTCGATGTCAGTTCTAGTGCCGCCTCGCCGTTTTTCTTTTCGATTACTTGTCTGATCCTTCTGTAGAGGTTGCCTGATGTGCTCTTTATTCACCCTCTAACCTCAGTTTCTCGTCTTTTATCTAAATCTTTTTCGCTGTCGATGTTTTGTCGTTAACCACTCGTTTTGCTGCTTCTGGTCACTGCTGACTATGCTGCTGTTAGTGCGCTGTCCTAACCACTGTTATTCGTCATTGCTACCAGTTTTGGCACGTTCCGTTTGTTGATCCATCTTTCTTTGTTGCTACTGTCGACGTGTGGTTCCCATTCTGACTGTTGCTCGGTGTCCTATTCTATTGTGATATTCGTGAGTACCCAACAAGGATAAACACGTGATCGTTTCGCCGTCATCTTGAGGTAACTTTAGGACGTTACTCGATTTTATATCGTATGTTTGAGTAGTAGTATGTAGTAAATATTTTAACTTCCATTTTCTAATTTTAGCTATTTATTATTTGCTAAAAATATTATTTTATAAATTGTGTGCTTTATAAATATTTTACGATTTTCGATATCGTTTTATAAATCGTTAGTAATTTAATTATTTACGATCGTTATAATATTTTGTTAGTTATCGTGACACTAGTAACTAAATAATATCGATTTCATATTTTCGTCATACTTCGTTAATTTCTAATTTCTCACTCAAATCGTATTTTCATATTATAATCGAGATTTGTATATTTGTTTAATAAATTAATTTTCGGTTTACAATTTATACTAGTAAATGAGAAGATAGTTGATTTAGTTTTAAATACATTTTAGTCGAGACTATTTTCACTAATAATTTCCTATTAGTTTCCGATTGACTATTTTTATTAAAAATTGTATTATTCCTAAATCAAAGCTATTTCTTAAAAATAATTTGAAACCTTTATAAAATTCATTTCATTTATATAACTCGTTGACTCAATTAATTTTTGATATCGTTTTTCTTAAAATATCTCTTTTCTAAGATTTATTGTTTTAATTCGATTTCCTAAATTATTTATAAAAATACTATATAATGACTTATCACATTTTATTTATATTTTGAGTAACGAATTTAGAAATATATTAAAGTTACGATAACGACGATAATAATTAAATGTTAATCTCGTTAGAAATGCTATTTTTATACATTTCACTTAGTTTAATAACTTACGTATTTTCTATAAGACTTTCTATTTTAGTAAGTTTCTAAAATTAGTAAGTTTCTATCTATAGAAAGTTTCCCTTTTAATATAAAATGGTTATTCCTTTTATCCATATCATTTATATTGATTATAATTACTTTTGAATATCGATAATGGCTGTTTTGGGTTATGGAATAAAGAGAAGTGTGGGGTTAGAGTAATATAGTCTGGGATGTACGTTTTTGCCATCAACTATAAAGCTGGTGTGTCTATGTTGAGACACATTGGTCGTTGAACTGAGCATGGTTTGTGTTCAGGAGTGTGTATATTTTGACCTTAAACTTAGATATCGCATCGTGTAAGTCGCCGTCGGGTTGAACTGGATTACGGTTGGTGTCCAGGAGGGGTGTACATTACTTAAGCCAGGACCTCGCTGCACGCAGTCCTGTTATAGTTGAGTTGCCTAGTTAGAGACTGGATTCTGTTATGAGTTAAGTCTACAGTTCTCGAAGCTAGTTTCCAGTATTATCCTAGTGAAAGTCTAGCCTTGTGCACACTGATCGAATTTCTATAACGCCAGTTTTGATATTATTATTATCGATCGATTTTGACTTGCAGGTTGGCAAGTGCTTTAAGTTTTGCTGAAAACTTATTTTTATTATATCGTTTTAATGCTTTCTCTTTTTAAATATTTTGATATAATAATACTATTATTTTTCCATATGGTATAATATGGCTGGGAGAACGTCCGAGTTACTCCCCACTGACGTGGCTGTTATGTTTATAACATGACAGGTATTTGCTGCTAGGTTTTGGGTGTGAGCTAGCGAGTAGCGTGGATCCTACTCTTTCTCTATTCATGTAATTTACGGATTTGTATAACCCATTTGGAGAATTTTCTATTTAGCCCTTTTGTAAAAAGTGGCCTTTGTATCGACTTACCATTTCTTTTAATAAGATATAGTTTGTCAGCGTGTTTTAATCCCAACTCTACAGTGTTTCCGCCACTGTATTGCGTTAGATTTTTTAGGGGATTACAGTTGGTATCAGAGCATTGTTGCTCCCGACGCTTACACCTGATTCTAGGAAAAATACCAGTAAATTATTTGAATTAAATAAATATTGGTGAGAGATGGGTAGAAACCTAAATAAGGACTTAACTGTTAGGTTTATATGTTTTTGTAACTCAATGACTAGCATTGAATATTTGTTTCTTTTATCGAGAAGAAGATGAATGTAGAAGATGATGATAGGACGCTGCCCCAGATCGGGACAAGACCTGCTCAAAACTCTCAACGCCTGCTGACTCGAGTGGACAACTTGGTGCTCCAAGAAAGATGCCGATAGTGACTTTTCAGCTCTGGTTTAGTTTGCTCAAGCTACGGGTTAGATGATCAAGAGTAGATTCATGTTCCGTGATGTCGCAGTAGATCCAGATCAAGTGACCCAGGACTTTCATTCTCATGCCTCTGCAAGAAGATGAAGTAATCTATTTACTTTCCTCGTGAACCTTAGAGGTCCTTACTTTCCCTTCTCGGTTTAGGTCTTTATCTTCTAGAATCATTGATTCTTTTCTTCATGCTTCTGCTTCTTATAATTCTTCTCTTACATATCCGCGTCTTCATTCTTGTGATCAATCTTTGATTTATTCTTCTATTTTACCACCCTCCTCTTGAGATTCTTGGTTTGACCGAATTCCGTCTCAGTGAACCCCGTGAAAAGTCATAGATGTTTGAGGCTTAGTAAAACCTTGTACATGGTTTGAGGATTGTGAGTTATACCCTGTTATCTACCTTAGTAAGCTTTTGAGGATCGATTTGAATGATAAAGTGTCGATTAATGGAATTAGGATGATACTTTAGACCCTGAACCTTGGGTTATAGGTTACTTTGATTATTTTGGAGTACTTAGAGTTGAATATACTTTGAAGTAGTAAGAGTACATCATATTTGATGGATACCTAGTACCTAACCTAGAACTGAACTAAATGCAACTGATAATATTACTTTGGAGATTCTTATCTAATGCTTATTTGATGGATTCATTGCGAATATTTGAGAGCATAAGAGGATTGTTTAAAGTGTTAGCCTGAGTGTTGTGGTACCATTAAAGGTTTTTATTAACATCGTTATAAATTTTGGTTGACATAGATTACCCGTGTTTCTTGTGGATTAGATCGTTGATCGTTGTTTAGGGTTGTAATCTATCTATGAACTTTGGAGGCTAGTTATCTAAACTTGGATGAATTATTCTTAACCTTGAAGAAGAGAACTATCTAGCACAATCACAGTTTGGTTTTACTGTGTTGTTTTGAGAGATACTTTGACGCCAATCATTTTGATGAATTTACCATTTAGAACCCTTAGACCAACGAGATTGTGGCTTCGTTGAGTTAATAAATATTTTGTGGTTTCGATGGTACGATATGAACTTTGATGAAATTCTCTGAAACCTTAGTCGAAAGACGTGTTTTGAAGATGTGAGTGTTCACGCCATTACCTATAGGTTTGAGCGTCTTTGAGGATTCGTTGTACTTTTTCAAGTTTCGTACTTGTGGCATATTAAATATGTTAATGATCATTTTTGAGGATTTCGTACCCGAGCCTTGTTTAATTGGTGGATCTTGTTTGGTGATCCTTACTCGAGAGATTTGGAGTGTACCTCGAGTTCAAACCTTATGAACTTTGGATTTAGGAACCTTATCGATTACGAGTTTGGGTGTGTTTTGTTGACCATTGGATTTTTAATTGATGAGATTAGATTGTTAGGCAATTGTGGATTGGTAACGTGTCGTTTGATCGATTGGTTAATCACGTAAGACATTTTTGGAGTTTGTGACTGAGCAATACCACCTAGTGCCTAATATTAGACTTAGTATTATTTGATGGAAATTAGGAACCCGTGTTGTGGGAGTCGTACCGGGAATCTCGAGATGGTTAACTTCTTCTGTAGTTCCTTGAGAGCTCTGTTGACTCTCAATTTCGTTCCTTCCTTTAGCTTTCCTTTAATCCTGCTACTTCTTCTTCGGCCAATCCTTTTCGACCTCTTTATCGGGTTTGAAAATTTCTGTTGCGATTTGTCGTTGACTTTGAGTCTATTTACCCATTTATTATTTTTCCTCAAACTTGTGTTGTGAAAAGATTGACTAATTTAAAAACATTGAATTTTCATGAGATTTTAACATTTTGAGTTATAAATTTCAAAACTTTGTATTTCGTCTTTGTTTTATTTTTGGTTCCGTTTCAAAGGGTGTAAATAATTTATTTTAAAGTATTTCGAAATTATTTAAAATTTTGATTTTATGAAAACTTTCATAATTGCAAATATTTTGGATTTTTATAAGATTATTATGTAAAACGATTTTAAAATTTCTGAAAAACTTTGTACGTCTATATTTTTGTTTTATTGTCGTTAGACTTTAAATCTGTCATTGAAAATGTTTGACGACTTGGTCGATTATTATTTACTAACTACAAAACTTGATTTCTCAAATTTTTGCTTGGTCTTAAAATAAGGTATGGTCGAATTTCTTAATTAAAACATTTCACTGTTGTTTTGAAAATATTTGGGTACTCTTTTCCCCTCGAGTTCGTTTACAAATATGATCTATCGTCATTACTTTACCAAATAATTTTTAACTTGCGATTTTATTAATTTAAATGATTTCAAACATTGGGAATTGAGCCCAACCCTTCTTGAAATAAATCCTGTCTTCGATTTAGATTTCATATAACGTTTGAAGTGTAAAATTTTAAAAATCGAGATTGTGATGCGAGTTAAGCATTCTCATTTTGTTCAAGTGATATACGTTGTTTTCCACTCTATTATTATGTTTTTGTTAGTTTCGAGGACGAAACTTCTTTTTAGTGGGGAAGATTGTAACACCCCTGATTTTATAAATTAAATTAATTTAAAATTATGTTCGTACTTTTATATTTACGATTGAACTCGTAATTCTCAAAATTATTATAAAACGCGTTTATCGTTCAATCGTTTCAAACTCCTAAAATTCTATTTCTCTCGGAAACATATTTTAATTCTTTTTCGATTTATTTTACACATTTAATTTAGTTCTTATCGAAAATCTATTTCGACGATTTAAATTCTAAATTCTTTTTATTTAATTATATTTTAGCTCGAATTTCTATTTTCGGCTCGAAGTTCATTTATATTGATTTTTGTCAAAATATTTATTTTCTTTCCTCGAGAAATCAATTTAATTCACTTTATCGAAAATTTATTATTTATCAGGATATACTATTTGATCGTCTAATTATTTATTTCTGTGAGCTTCGTTTTTGTCTCGAGTGATTTATTTACTCATTTTATTCGACGGCCCGATTATTTATTAATCTTTTTAACTCGTTTTAATTCGATTCGTGGGTCAGTCAACTTATTGTTACGGGATTCGTTTAATTCGTATTTTCCTACCTGATTCATTTCTGAATCCGGACACTTTTTCTTATTTGTTGAGTTGAATCCAACCCTTCATATTTCTGAATTTGGCCCCCCTTATTACTGTCATTCATACCCCTTCCTTTGCATTACACCTTCCTCCACCGCTTCATTCCTTTTTTTTCCTTCCTTATACATCCCACCGTTTCATCCTTGTTCAACCAGCCTTCTCCACTTCTTTTCCCTTCATTCTTTTTCTTTTTTCATCATCATCAGTTCCTTCTTCTTCCTTTTGATGATGCTGCTGCCGCGTTTGACTGATGCTGCTGCTGTTTGTTGCTGCTACGCTGCTGCTGCCGCTGCTGTTATTTGTTCTTCTTTTCGGTGTTTCCCCTTCTTCTCCTCCTGTTTTATCGTGCTGCTGTTTTCATTGCTTTTAGTCAGGGTACGTCCTTTTCTTTTCTTCTTCATTTTCCGATTTCATTTGTCGGGCTGCTGCCTTTTCTCTTCTTCTTTCTTCTTCGTCCTGTTTTGATGCTGCTGTTCAATCTCGTTGGCTTCTGTACGTTACTGTTACTGCTGTTACTTCCCGTCCTTGTCTTCTGCCCTGCTTCGTCCTTCTTCATCTTCTTTTGTTGTGGGTGCATCGCTGCTATTGTCTTGTGTTTGCATCTGTCGTTGTTCTGTTAGTTTCGTTCTGCTATCATTTGCGTCTACGGTTGTCGCCATTGTTCTTGCTGTTTTCTATCGATTTTCTGCTGTATCTTTTTCCTGCCGTCTTTGGTCATCTAATTCCCTCAATCAGTGACCCTCTTTCTTCGTGGTTCTGATGCTTATTCATCCAATTTTCACGGTTGTCGATGTCAGTTCTAGTGCCGCCTCGCCGTTTTTCTTTTCGATTACTTGTCTGATCCTTCTGTAGAGGTTGCCTGATGTGCTCTTTATTCACCCTCTAACCTCAGTTTCTCGTCTTTTATCTAAATCTTTTTCGCTGTCGATGTTTTGTCGTTAACCACTCGTTTTGCTGCTTCTGGTCACTGCTGACTATGCTGCTGTTAGTGCGCTGTCCTAACCACTGTTATTCGTCATTGCTACCAGTTTTGGCACGTTCCGTTTGTTGATCCATCTTTCTTTGTTGCTACTGTCGACGTGTGGTTCCCATTCTGACTGTTGCTCGGTGTCCTATTCTATTGTGATATTCGTGAGTACCCAACAAGGATAAACACGTGATCGTTTCGCCGTCATCTTGAGGTAACTTTAGGACGTTACTCGATTTTATATCGTATGTTTGAGTAGTAGTATGTAGTAAATATTTTAACTTCCATTTTCTAATTTTAGCTATTTATTATTTGCTAAAAATATTATTTTATAAATTGTGTGCTTTATAAATATTTTACGATTTTCGATATCGTTTTATAAATCGTTAGTAATTTAATTATTTACGATCGTTATAATATTTTGTTAGTTATCGTGACACTAGTAACTAAATAATATCGATTTCATATTTTCGTCATACTTCGTTAATTTCTAATTTCTCACTCAAATCGTATTTTCATATTATAATCGAGATTTGTATATTTGTTTAATAAATTAATTTTCGGTTTACGATTTATACTAGTAAATGAGAAGATAGTTGATTTAGTTTTAAATACATTTTAGTCGAGACTATTTTCACTAATAATTTCCTATTAGTTTCCGATTGACTATTTTTATTAAAAATTGTATTATTCCTAAATCAAAGCTATTTCTTAAAAATAATTTGAAACCTTTATAAAATTCATTTCATTTATATAACTCGTTGACTCAATTAATTTTTGATATCGTTTTTCTTAAAATATCTCTTTTCTAAGATTTATTGTTTTAATTCGATTTCCTAAATTATTTATAAAAATACTATATAATGACTTATCACATTTTATTTATATTTTGAGTAACGAATTTAGAAATATATTAAAGTTACGATAACGACGATAATAATTAAATGTTAATCTCGTTAGAAATGCTATTTTTATACATTTCACTTATTTTAATAACTTACGTATTTTCTATAAGACTTTCTATTTTAGTAAGTTTCTAAAATTAGTAAGTTTCTATCTATAGAAAGTTTCCCTTTTAATATAAAATGGTTATTCCTTTTATCCATATCATTTATATTGATTATAATTACTTTTGAATATCGATAATGGCTGTTTTGGGTTATGGAATAAAGAGAAGTGTGGGGTTAGAGTAATATAGTCTGGGATGTACGTTTTTGCCATCAACTATAAAGCTGGTGTGTCTATGTTGAGACACATTGGTCGTTGAACTGAGCATGGTTTGTGTTCAGGAGTGTGTATATTTTGACCTTAAACTTAGATATCGCATCGTGTAAGTCGCCGTCGGGTTGAACTGGATTACGGTTGGTGTCCAGGAGGGGTGTACATTACTTAAGCCAGGACCTCGCTGCACGCAGTCCTGTTATAGTTGAGTTGCCTAGTTAGAGACTGAATTCTGTTATGAGTTAAGTCTACAGTTCTCGAAGCTAGTTTCCAGTATTATCCTAGTGAAAGTCTAGCCTTGTGCACACTGATCGAATTTCTATAACGCCAGTTTTGATATTATTATTATCGATCGATTTTGACTTGCAGGTTGGCAAGTGCTTTAAGTTTTGCTGAAAACTTATTTTTATTATATCGTTTTAATGCTTTCTCTTTTTAAATATTTTGATATAATAATACTATTATTTTTCCATATGGTATAATATGGCTGGGAGAACGTCCGAGTTACTCCCCACTGACGTGGCTGTTATGTTTATAACATGACAGGTATTTGCTGCTAGGTTTTGGGTGTGAGCTAGCGAGTAGCGTGGATCCTACTCTTTCTCTATTCATGTAATTTACGGATTTGTATAACCCATTTGGAGAATTTTCTATTTAGCCCTTTTGTAAAAAGTGGCCTTTGTATCGACTTACCATTTCTTTTAATAAGATATAGTTTGTCAGCGTGTTTTAATCCCAACTCTACAGTGTTTCCGCCACTGTATTGCGTTAGATTTTCTAGGGGATTACAATATTTCCCGAGACTCACGGACCAGCCGTGACACCTCACGTGTCCGGTTTGGACTCCAATACTACAAAAAATCAGCTTCGAAAACATTAAACAATTCCGTTGAAGGTAGAATTCGATCTCAAGTAGGAATTCTATCCAGAAACCGAATCAGACACCGACCGAGCTCCAAATACTCGGCTAAGACATCCAAAACAGCCGAAATTCTCCTCTTCAGCCGAGATGTTTGGCTTCTTCACCAAGAAACGAGACTTTGGTTTCCTCTCGAACTCTCGTGTTTCCTATCCAAACCGGTATTTCTTGTCACACAAGCAAGACTACCTCGATTCCTATAAATAGGACCTCCCTTTCAACACATAACACACACATCATAGATTTATTATTCCGACATCACACATTCATCATCAATCATTGAAAGTCAGAAAATATACAACCTCGTAACGCCAAACAATTCCCGAGTAATCTCGACCCGACGAATCCGACCCCCAGCCGGTCGAAACCCGTCCCACCACACGTCCAAAAATAACACCTTAACTCATCCCGCATCATCTCGACGCTCCCAAGTCTAAGCCACTTTCCGACGACCCTTATCCCGAGAAAACAAAGCATGTAGGTTGAGGGTGTAAATCAAACCCGATTCTTCTCTTCTTCTTTCCTTTTCTTCACGTTTTTTTTCTTCTTTTTTGTATCGAGTCGTCGGTCCTCGTTTAATGTGGGTCGTTTTCGCATATTTTTCATTATTTCTAATAATCGATATTAAAAAAAAAACTATTTTTTTATAACGTTCTTAAAATACGATATCGATTCCTTAGTCGAATATCGTATCTAACAAGAACTAAATTAATTAATTCTCGTTGATGCTAATAAAATCGTTACATCTTTTTTTAAACAAAATTCGACGATTTTATACGCGGAGAGAATTAACATCTTTTTCGTTCAATTTTTTTTTTTTTACTTTTCGTTCAAAACAAACTTTTTTCAAAACCTTTTCTAAAATCATTCCGACTATTCGATATCGATTTCATAATCGAATATCGAATACGACGAATATCGAAAATATGAATCGGGTATAAATTAATCCATATTTGTATGCGATTTATAAAAATTAACGATTTTCGACAAAATAAAAAAAAACCGAACAGATCGCCACGCGAGTCGCGCGCCTGTCAGGCGACTCGCGCGGTGGCCTGGTTGGCCGGGTCCTCTTTTTTTCGTTTCCTCGCTTTTCTATTTTTTATTCTTTTCGAATCTTACATAAAAAGCGACTTTCGCGACATATTTCGATAAATACCTTTTTTTTTCGACCTCGGTCAACACGTGCTAATCCATCACGTGACATAAATCTTTTCAAAAATCATGCATATTATTTATTTACGTCTTTATTCAAATTATTCAATCGTTACTCACTCGTTTTCTCGTGTTTGTAGCAATTTATTTATTTCTTTGTTTTATTAGACTAAAACGAACTTCACATGCTAAAATAACTTTGACGTTATTAGTTTAACATGCATTAAACGACTTAGCAACCCATTTATTTTTCTCTCACATGTCTAGGGAAAATAATCTTTGCATATCATTCAACCGTCGAACTAACCCGTGTACACCAAAAACGAACGATATCTTAGTAAAGGCCGCTAAGTGCGGGCGGGGTTGGGTGTTCCTAGTGAACTTCCCAACACGTACCCTCACCCCTTACTCAGAACCATGGTTTCCGGATGTCCGAATCCATTGGCAACGAGAGTCATTCAATACACGATATCCGATAATTTCGGTATCGGTATCAAATGCTAAGGGACGAACCCGATAAGCTCTGACATCGGAAATTGGCCATGTTTTAAATATGGCCCACTACGACATAGAGTGGGTTCGAATGGTTCCGAATAACCACAAAATTTGGTGGCGACTCCTACTTTGATTTAAAATTCAATTCGACCCATCTCATATGGAGATTAATTTGCCTCCCCAAACCCGCGTGTGGCCGCGTCGGGGTGGACCTATGTCATGTCCACAATTTCGCGACTCCGCTGGAGATTAACTGATGTGTCACTTACCATCGGCATCGTCAGGGTGAGACTCGAAAAGAAATCGTTCGATTAGTAATGTACACATTTTAGTTCAATGGTTCATGCATAACCCAATTCTTTCCCGGGCCGGTTAATTGTGACCGACGTCCCACTATACCGCGGTGCATTCCTAAATGGGTGCACTAAAGACTTCGATGGAGGAACTCGCATGGGTTTTACGGCAGGTTCTAAGACCAACTCGGCTTAGGAAGTCCGTCCTGATTTGCGAGAATGCTATCGTCGTTGGTATAGACCCTATTCGACCGACCGAGACTTAGACTAAGAGCATACATGGCGTCATTATACTGTTTCCGTGACTACATGCTACTTGATCTTCTTTTGTCTTTTCAAAAACCGTCATTTTCAAAAACTTGCATCTTTTCAAACCCATCTATTTTTCAAAACCCGGAAAGCTACCGAATTTAGGACTTATGATTTTGACTCAAAATAGCCTATTTTTAGCCGGTATGCTGCCCAAACCGTTTCAAAAAATCCGAAGTCTCGGCCCGGTAACGTTTTTCGATTTTCAAAAAGAAATCGGGCTTTCCAATCCGACCTTGCTCGGTTTTCAAATCCAAATTCCCTTTTCAAAACTTTCTTCTTCTTAGGACTTCCCGTATTTAGCAGTGTCGGGTCTTGTCATAGGTTGTAAGAGTCTACAGCGTCGAAACTCCGTCGATCTTACATCACGGATTTCCTCCCTATCCCAGTCCGCCTTATTTGTCAAGGCACGGTCCACCTACGTAGGACAAACTCCTACAAAGGGAAGCCCATTTACACAATCGAGTCCAAAGTCTGGGGATTTCACACACGGATCTTTCTTCGAACGGGACTAGGCCCACTTTGCCAAAACCCAGGGAGAGTCCACCATCCACGAGTCACCCGTCTAGGAGGCGGTCTTCAGTCCCACTCGGGGGCTACCCTTTAGCGGGGCGATCAACCGCGTTTGCTCTAAGGATCAGGTCTTACAAGTGTTGGCTCACGTACCCCACTTTCGAGTCACTTAGATGTCGCACCATTTGAGTCCTATCAAAGTCTTTAGTCTCACTCGGGGGCTGTCCTCCACCCGAGCAGTCGACCACGGTCACCTTAAGGGGTACTTTACACCGGCGTCCTTATGATGCCTTCTTCGAGTCGAACCTATACTCGAGTCACCTAGGGTTAGGTCACCACGGTTGGTCCGAGCACGTGATACGGTCAAACACGGTCGCCCCCATTTTCGGATTCACCCTTATGCAGCTCGAGTCCAATTCGCAGTCGTTACCTCGTCTAGATCAACGTTCGAGTATCCCGGTCCAAGAGTCTTTGTCGACCCGTCACCCCCGGCCGTGTCTAGTTTCACTCCCTCTCTTGCACTTGCGCAAAGCCGAGTTTAGGCGAGTCGTGGCACCCGTCTTTCTCTCCAATCAAAGACCTTACCAAAAAAAAAACCAACCGAGTGTCCGAGTCCGGATTTGATTCGAGTCTAAGTCTGAGTTCGAGTCTAGGATACCCTACATCCTCATTTCCAAATCAAAGTCATAGTCAAAGTCAGTTGTATTCTGTCCACTTTTTTCAAAATTCAATAAAATCAGCTTTTCCATTTCTCATACATACTTTCCTTATGTGTTTCCGAGAACATGATGAACACCATCATACACTGTGAGCACACACACGTGACTATTATAGGCACATCTATAATGACTGCAGGAAACCGAGCCCGTGTTTTCCTTTTACCTATTCCATGTCTGGTAGAGAAAGCCACATAACTACCCGTAGCAGGAGCATATCGAATCCTATGACAAATATGGGTAGTCTTCTAGTTTGGGTTCAAGACGGGAGGCAAGCCCACTTCCCACAATAAACACCCATCCAATAAGACTAGCCAGTCCCTACCTTAGGTGTTAGTCTGACCGACAAAAAAAAAGCTGGACAAAAAAATCAGAAGTCGAAGAGAAAAAAAAATGCAAAAGGCCAAAACAAAAAAAGTTGGCCATGATCAAAAAAGAATTATCAACATCTCTTGACCAGACACGGTCAACTCAAATGAAGAATCCCATGACCGGGGCTAAGAGGTCAACACAAAGAATTCAAAAACCCATGACCGTGAAACGGTCAATTCAAAAATTATCAATACCCATACCATCCAATAAGGGAGAGACAGTCAAGCTGGTCAGCTAACACCACATCTAGCCTTCCCACATTACAACCCTCAAGACCTTCTCGAGACCCAGGCTAGAGACAGCCCGGAATTTTGAGGATTCAAGCTCCATAGGATACCCTCCTAACCATTAGGGCCAGACATGGAAATCAGATCTCGCATTATCAAAACCTATCCCGATCAAAGTTCGAGCCGGCTTCCCCTTTACATAACAGAATTCACAATCACCATACGCATCCCCAAGAGCAAAACTCGTTAAAATCCCCGAGAGAAAAACTCATCAAAATCCCCGAGAACAGTACTCGTTAAAATCCCCGAGAGCAGAACTCGTTAAAATCCCATCCCAATTCTTCTAATTCAAACCATTTACCAACCCCGAATACGGGAACTCAACTTGCGGTCGGCGTAGAACATGCCCAAATAGTTTACACCACCTCTGGGGGTTATCCCGGAGAATGCTCACAGTCACAGGATCAACATCCTAACTAGTCTAGCCCTTTGATCAAGACGTCACTGGGAATGCACCTAGCCTACACCATCGTTGTGGCTAGTTACACACAAAGCCCTAGTAAACTAGGCACCATTATATATCTTTCAATCCACTGAACTACGGCTTGGTTTGATTTCACTACACGTGAATACGTAGGCAGCCTTTCGACAAAGGCACAACCATTCACATTCACACAAATTCGAAAAAGCATCATCATTCCGGTCACGACACTGTCATGTTCTCAGCAGCTAGCTTTGTCATCCTGGGGGCTTCTCCTAGGCAGAAGTTCTCCATCCACTCACATAATCCAAATACTTTCAAAGTCTAGCCACCTTTCTATAGTGTGTCCTAGTACTCGGCTCAGTTGAAGACGAGAATTGGTCAGGGACTCGAAGCAATACCCACTTTGGGAATGTACCCCTAAATCAAAAGAATATCCAAAAGAACATCAGTCTACGGCATTGCTACCACAAAGCCCTGTCGTACGGAAACAGTCTCATTCCGAGGATTCGACCGTGTTGCCACTCGCCTAGGCTACGGAATAGCGCAACTTAAGAGTCTTGTCATATTAGGTGGCCCATCCCCTACCGAGTCACGGTCCAACCCTTAGAGAGTCCAGTCGTGTCTGTCAACTCGTCTTGTCGCGTCCAGAGTCGAGTAGGTCGGTATATCTTTCTCTTCAAATTCTCATTTTAAAATTCGCAAAACTTAGCCATTTGAGAAAATCCCTTTCCTAGTCACCACGGGAATAGGAATTTTTATCACACTTCATCTAGGCATACAGGCCTAACCAGAGACTTTAGGAGTCCGTGTCAGAATCGGATTAGGAATCAAGTCATCCCAAGCATTCTAATTTCCAAAAAAAATTCATTTTCTTTCCAAAAAATCAATCAAAAATCATTTCTTCTCCAGCATGAGTTAGTGTTTCGCCTAAATGTTACATGCAATTTGTTATGTATCAACAGATAGGTACCCCAAGACTCCCCGAAGAATTCTCAAAGACTCCCCAGTGGAAGGATCATGCAACATTTCTATTAAGGAATCGGGATATATCTATAAGCAGATACACCTAGAGCTTCCAAGGCAAGCTCCCGCGCTATTCCAAGATAGGATGTGTCTGTAAACAGACACACCCAAGACTTTTTAGGAGAAGTCCCCACGCTATTCCAAGATAGGATGTGTCTGTAAACAGACACACCCAAGACTTTTTAGGAAAAGTCCCCGCGACATTGTTGACATCTACCCAGGTATGATTTCTATCTTATGGCTGGCGAGCCCTTCACGCAAGTCTAATGGACTTTAAACGACCCGATCGGAAGTCTGCCAGGTCTTAATCCTTGGTTGGCCTGGTAGCTACTCTGACTTTCGCCTTGTCCAAACCTGAGTCAGAGTGGGGGCTCTGTAGACACCCACATTTTGACCGCCAGGTGTCTATAATAGTTCCCGCCAAACACCCGATGATGATTGGACGTAAACGTGCTTTGATGGACTCGGATATGGGCTCGTAATCATGGACATTTGGTTTAGACTTATTACGGAGTACAAATCTTACAAAACCAACCTCAAATCCAGGCCCAGTGGGTCGTTTCGAGTCAAATAATACTAATTTGGGTCGATTCAGACACCAGGGGTAAAACCGTCTTCTAGCGACCGGGTCAAACCCGGTCAAAGATATTTCCCGAGACTCACGGACCAGCCGTGACACCTCACGTGTCCGATTTGGACTCCAATACTACAAAAAATCAGCTTCGAAAACATTAAACAATTCCGTTGAAGGTAGAATTCGATCTCAAGTAGGAATTCTATCCAGAAACCGAATCAGACACCGATCGAGCTCCAAATACTCGGCCAAGACATCCAAAACAGCCGAAACTCTCCTCTTCAGCCGAGATGTTTGGCTTCTTCACCAAGAAACGAGACTTTGGTTTCCTCTCGAACTCTCGTGTTTCCTATCCAAACCGGTATTTCTTGTCACACAAGCAAGACTACCTCGATTCCTATAAATAGGACCTCCCTTTCAACACATAACACACACATCATAGATTTATTATTCCGACATCACACATTCATCATCAATCATCGAAAGTCAGAAAATATAAAACCTCGTAACGCCAAACAATTCCCGAGTAATCTCGACCCGACGAATCCGACCCCCAGCCGGCCGAAACCCGTCCCACCACACGTCCAAAAATAACACCTTAACTCATCCCGCATCATCTCGACGCTCCCAAGTCTAAGCCACTTTCCGATGACCCTTATCCCGAGAAAACAAAGCATGTAGGTTGAGGGTGTAAATCAAACCCGATTCTTCTCTTCTTCTTTCCTTTTCTTCACGTTTTTTTTCTTCTTTTTTGTATCGAGTCGTCGGTCCTCGTTTAATATGGGTCGTTTTCGCATATTTTTCATTATTTCTAATAATCGATATTAAAAAAAAAACTTTTTTTTATAACGTTCTTAAAATACGATATCGATTCCTTAGTCGAATATCGTATATAACAAGAACTAAATTAATTAATTCTCGTTGATGCTAATAAAATCGTTACATCTTTTTTTAAACAAAATTCGACGATTTTATACACGGAGAGAATTAACATCTTTTTCGTTCAAAATTCTTTTTTTTACCGTGGTGACATAAACACGTTTAAAACAAAATTTGTCCTCTCATCTCCAGGGTTGAATGCCGGATACGTGGGGTTGTTACCCGCACCATGGACTACTCACCACCCGGCTGGTTATCCCCGCAGCCACGCTCCAATCGTCGACTCACGGAAACCTGGGTGCGATCCACCTAACACGTACGGGACTGATCAGGTCCCCACCTAAAGTATGGCCACACTCCCGCCTACTCTCGAGTCAATGTCAGCACAGCCAAAGACCCTTCGTACGCTACGGACGATTTTATACGGTTAAGCTAAACGCTATTCTTCCAAGTCATCTCGTACACAATAGAGACAACCTGCTTTCCCGCTCAAAGAGATTTCAAATTAAGTCCTAAAAATGCCCAATAAAATATACAACTATTTGAAATACATTTTGAAAATATTATGTGTTATCCAACTCGAATTCCATAAAAAATTCCTTTTTCTTGAAATTAGATACGGAGTAACAATAAAGTAGCCAAGTAGCACGTAGTCAAATAAAGGTCTCCTTATGGGGTTGTCCCTATTCGTAGGCCGGGATTTGGCTAACGAACTTGGTTAATAAGTTAAATGATTATTATGATCCTTTAATGGATTTTAACCCAGTTTTAATCAATCTAACTAAGGAACGGTTTCCAGTCCCTTGAGTAGTCAATTAATTAGAAATTGTCCTTAAATTAGTTCATTTAGCATACTATAACCCAAAATTCCAAAATGTGATTCAAATATAAAGAGAGAAGATGTCTGTATAAAATCGTTTAAAAAGTTCATTTTACAAAATGCTACGAAAAGTGACATTTGACTTATAAATAAAATTTTAAAGAAACCAAGGTCTTGACCATTTAACAAAATCTTAAAATACTTAGCTTTTAACAAAATCTTTGCTAATCAAAATTTTTAACTTTCAAATGACGACCATTTGATAATGTGTCCCGGATTTTAACAGCTTATAACTTAAAACATAATTTGACATTCTTGATGAAGTCCCTAAAAATAGGTAACGTCCGTTTTATTTAACTCGTTAAAACTCGAATCTTAGTATCTTAGAAAATACGATTCCTTCTAATCCACAAGTTTAAATAAGCAACTTCTTACAGACAAACTCTGAAATTTTACGTTAGTCGTCTAACGATATCGTGAGTCAGGCCTAAACGATTGCCAAGGTCCTAAATTAAAATTCTAACCTACTCACGAGAAAATAAGCTAGGTCTTTTAATATTACATTATTTCGAGGTATCGTTGGTCAGGTCTCGCAAGTAATAATTAAATTACGTTAGCGTTGAATAGAATCACTAATAAAATAAAATAAATAATTTTCTATGTTACCCATAGTTAGTATAATAACAATATGAAGTAAAAAAATAAAATAAAGTCAATTAACATATCTTCTTTGAGAAGATAATAAAAATAGTTGTAAAATTTATAATTATATCTAGAAATACACATTTTTATATACCACTTAAATTTAATATCTAAAATACGAGTAATAGGTTTTCATAAAACAAAATTTATATTGAAATTAATAATTTATCATAATAATAATTTTTCTTCTCCATAAATAATTAAAAATTAATAAGTTAAAAATTTAACAAAATTTGTGAAACTTGAACCTTTCCTTTCTTCCTGTCATCCGTCCCCCTTTTCCCCAATAAGAAATTCGATTTGAAAAACTTAAAATTGGATTTTATTTATAATTAGATGTAGGTACAAAATTTTATAGAACTAATAATCACCACATAATTCACATGCAATAAAATTAACATGCAAGTCCATCAAAAATTTCACATGCAAATATAGAACATAATTATAAATAAGATTAGACAAATATAATTCACATGCAAGCCTAATTAGTCAAATATAATCCACCTACAAATCAATTCATTTTCAAATAAACATGCAATTAGAAAATTTTATCAAATATAAAATTAAACTGAAAAATCCATTTTATAGAATGAATTTATTGACGATTTACCCACCTAAAAGGCAATCTCAGCCTAAAAAGATTTCGTTCTTGAGGCTGTTCCGTAGGCTATAATGATTGTATTGCCGAACTACGACTACTTGACCCTTCATCTTCTCGGCATATCAGCAAACATAACAACCCAAGAATTAATATTATCAATTATACCACCAAATACTCAAATAAACTTGTTTTTAGTGAGATTTTTGAGCTAAGTACTTATGAACCAAGATCCTCTTAAAAACCAATATGCATGTTGATCTTAATCAATATTATTGTTGTTGTTGTTGTTGTCGTCCCAAAATAGAGTATTAAATAAATATAGATGATAAGGAACATAACAATAATAAAAAATAAGAGATTTACAATTGATTTTACTTGGCAGAAGAAATGTGAGGCTTGGTTTGAGTTCAAGAAGTTGGAGTAAAAGATTGACTTGGTTTCTTTGATGAGATTTATAAGAAGGAAAAAGGAAGAGAGGAGGAGTAAATGATTTGCAGTGGTTGGGTGTTTGGGGAAAGAAAAAGGATCGAGAATGTAATGGGTCAAGGAAGACCCAATCTTAGTTATAATACTTTTCGATATGATCTGAGTCGGTTCTGTCTTATAAGTTTCAGTTCTCAAAAATTTAAAATACCATGATTATAAAACGTTTCATAGATACATTATATTGAGATAAAGTTTAGAGAGATTTAGTGGGATAAAAAATCGTCCCATCTAGTAATCTAGGCTAGGTCACGAGTTTATAATCAGGTAACAACTATATTAATGCATCATTAGTATAACTAGTATAATTAAAACTTTGTTATTATAAACTTGTTTCTTAAGTAACGTATCTAGTATCTAGAATGTCATTTTAATAAAACAATACTCGGGTAGAAATTGTGTTCTAACAATATTTCCAGAAATTAGTTTCAAATACGAAATAATTTATTTTAAAAATAGATAGGTATGTTATAAAAGGCTTAAAATTTATCGAATAATAAATACGGAGCGTTACACATAACTCTCGGTTCTTTAGCTTAATTCTCACCTTGTAATTGTCAGAATATGTCTATGACTTCTTCTGAAAAATTGTAGTAAACACTCTTCTCTTCGAAACGAGTATTGGAGTGTGCAAGTGTGATAATTGATGAAAGAGTTATGATCGACTTAAGTTGTCTTTAAGCTGAGCTGAAAAATTTATTATAAATAATAGTAAAATAATATAAATAAATAAATAAATAAAATGACATGTTACAGATTTTGAAAGAAAGGATAAAATGAGAAAATTCGTAGAAATCAAATATGAAATTTCTATTCATCCCACGGAAGAGGGTCTGATAGTTTTTAAAATTCAATAAAATAGAAAGTAAAGTAGAAAGTATTTCTAAAACGTTGTGAAAAATACGGGGTGTTACACAGAATCATCGAAAATGACTTGAATTGAAGATATTAGAAAAAAAAAAAGAGGAGAAAAAATTTACCGTGCTTGTGATAATATAGAAGGTCACCTCAGCCTAGGCCTAGGGGGCCTATCGACTCTAGGGCCGAGGTATGAGATGAATTTGAGTTCGATAAGAGTGAATTGTACGCCTTAGCCTGCCCCCAGGGCCCCTATTGACTTCAGGGGCCGAGGCACAAAGAAAAAGAGAGAAAAAGTTGGGAAAAATCTTGAAATTTGGTTGAGTGTGCAGTCCGGCCGGCCTACAGGGGCCCGGTGCTATACCGGCCGGTTGTGAGAGGGTATTTATTATTAAAAAATCGGAAATATTAGAGGGGTGCGTCAGGCCGGCTGGCCGGGGGCCGGTCCCCACCGGCCTGAGCACACAAAAGGCCCCCAAACCAATTTTTGTCGTCAGTCGTTCATTCATTCGCCCCTCCTAGCGCTCTCTCGCCTCACTCCTCAATTTCCAGCCTTCACCTCTCCTTCCTCTTCTTCACTCTCTCTCCTCAAAATTTCCCAAACTTTCCTAAAAATTACTACTACTTGCTGATTCGGGATGGGTTCTCGGAACAAGCACACCAGAAACGACCATGCTCAACCCGACATTCCTTCTGATCCAGTTTCTCCAGGCATAGATTTTACCACTATTGACCAAAAGTTACGAATTCAGAAGTTGAGAAAATGGTCTATTGTTCCTACTCGTTTTATCGATCACGATGCTATAAGAACTTTGGGCTTAGATTCTGCTTTAGAACTGTTATTTAAAGGTGTTGGTATGAGTACGTTATTTACGATGCGTCGTAATACGTATACTCAGCTTACGTTTGAATTTCTGAGTTCATTTGAGATGACTAAGAATAGACGGTCTGGTGCGATTTCTGTTGGTTTCCGTCTACTGAATACTAGTTTTGAGGTGAGTCTGAAGCAGTTTGGGGACTATTTTGATTTTAAGGATTATGAGGACCGTACACCACCTGAGCATGCTAATTTTAAGGTGGGTGATTTTTGGGAGTGTATTGCTGATGCCCCGTACACTATTACGGGGCATATGAGTCCAAACCATATTCATAATTCGGATATTAAGGTTTGGCATGCAGAGGTTTATGGGCTGGACAATTTTTGCTAGAAAGGAGCCACATAATGTACGCACCGAGGATGTGTTTATTCTAGGCTCGTATTTGCGGCGTAAGCCGAAGGTGTGGCATATTAATATTGTCTATCACCTCATCCACCAGTTTAGGAGAATTGTTACGGCCGTTGCCGATGTTCCTATTTATATAGGCGGGTTAGTCACGCACTTAGCTGTTCGGATGACCGCTTTTTGTAAAGCGGATAATAATCCAGTCCCGGGCGAGATTACCCTTAGCCTCCGATATTTGGCTTCTCTTAACTGGATTTCTTCTAGGAATCAGAATCGTTGGGCTTGGCTCATTAATGAGCAGGCGATTATCATTTTGCAAGTCGGGTCGGTTTTGTCACTTGAGGCTGATCAGCCTAATTATTTATTACCTGTTGCTACCCCTAGCTCTGTTCCTTCCTCGCATGCCACTACCTATACTTGTCGTCCCACGAGCGAGCCTAGCACCTCCCAGCCTGCCTCTGAGCCCGGTCCATCTCAGCCTGCTTCCATCCCCACCACCACTACTTATGAGCAGCCCCATCCTCCACCCCAGTATGCTCCCCTCCATCCCGATCTTATTGCATGGATGGAGCGCATGGAGCTGGGCGCCGGTTCTTCCTGGTTAGACTTGGATACTCTTCGCACGGAGACTCGTGCTGACACCACGGCCACTCATGCTCGTCTAGACCGCTTGTATGCGGATCAGTGTCTAAGGATGTATCCAGTCTATGATGATTATGCTCCGCGGGATGCTGTGCCACCTCAGGGCCCTTTCCCTTCGTACTTTTCGTGGCCTGTGGGTGGTTATTCTGACCCTTCTATTAATGGTGGCTTCCATCTTAACACCGATTATTCCAGTGCCCCGACAGGTCCTGCTTTTGGAGCCGCTAGTGAGTATCAGGGGGTGGTTGATATTCGGGTGGTGCGTCTGGTTCCGGGACTGCTGCGGATGATGATATGGCGGATGATGATGATGATGATCAATAGTGGATTGCTGATTCCACTACCTCTCCGTGTACATAATTGGTATGTCTTTCCTCTATTCTCTGTTTTTATTTGTGTCCCCCCCCCCCCCACCACCACCAATTTTGAGTCTGTATGATATGGACATTGAGGACAATGTCGAGTCTAGCATGGGGGAGTTTTTAGTATTTCTTGTTTTATTTCCTTGAGTCTAAGTGTTTGTCTATGATACCGATTATGCAGCAATGATGATTACTTGCATTCTTTAGGCTACCTACTTGTTCTTAATTGGCATTCATTTGACCTTTGTTATGTGGAATAATAATTAATCGATAAGTATTAAACCAACTAAGTTGTAATTCGTGGTTCCCATTTAGACCGATCTTGCATCTAGGCTTTAGCTGCAAAATTGGTGAGATTTAGAGCCTCCTGTAGCCAATACAATCATACCTGGCTACCAATTAGGATTGTGTGTAGGTCTCCTCGTGGAATATGCTATGTTAATACACATAAGTATGGTGTTTTCCCCTTTATTTTGACTAACTTGCCAAGTAATCATTTTTGGGACATTCTCATTTTCATCCATTTCTATCCATTTTCTCTTCTCTCCTTGACCATAATTTAAAGAATTCACAAAATGAACTACAAAATCAACTTTGCCTACCTAGCCAAGCTTTATGAAGTAGGTCACCTAGTGCGTTCTATGCTCGTTATTGTGTAATTATGGAGATTTTTTATGGATGTTTGGATGTGGTTGAATCTGTTTCAAAAGAGTATGTAGATCTTGGCCGGGTCAATTTGAGTCTTTGTATATTTGCTTCTAATTTCATCAAGCTGTTTCAAAAAAAAAAAATCAAAAAATCAAAGAGAAAAAAAAAATCAAAATAACAAAAATATGTTATTCTCGTTACTTTTATTTTCCGTTTACTTGATGAAATTTGAGCACCCTCTTTTGATCCCGGACTCTTTCTCATTGATTGGTGACTTGTATGTTTTTGTTTATGGAGGTGGAAGAAATTTTGAGTTGAGCATTATCGCACTAGTTAGTTCACTAGCTTGGCCTTAACCTCACATGAACATATTGATTTCCACCTTCTGCCTTGTTACTACCATCTTTGCCTCCCTATTTGATCTTGGCATGTTTTGTAAAAATTTAGAGGTCGATACCATACTAGATTGCGGGAATATTCCCATGAGTTGGAGTAGTTGAGCGTATTCATATTTATTTCACGTATACTTACCCGTCCTATTTGAGCGTTGAGTGGCTCCGTGAGTAGCCTATGCAAGGTTTTGGTTAAAAATGTGGTTTCTTCATATTATGCTTGGTGAAGTTGTGCATTTGTTGATGGTTTATTTTTCCTATTTCCCCGTCTTGGAATTCGTTTCTTAGACTTGGTTAGATGTTTGCTATGATGGATTCGAGTATTTTGGAAGCCTATTATTTGCTTTGAGCTATTTCGGTATTATTTTAGTTGTTCTCTTACGGGTCTTGCTTGAGGACAAGCAAGGGTTTGGTTCGGGGGAGTTTGATGTGTCGTGTTTATATAGCTTTACTCCCTCGATTACGTTGTCTTTTCCGATCGAAACGCGCTCTTTAGAGCCGTTTCTTCTAACATTTTGCTTTGAGTAAGTGTTTGTGTAGAATGTTAGAAGAAACGGCTCTAAAGAGCACGTTTTGACCGGAAAAGACAACGAAATCGAGGGAATAAATCTACACAAACACTCACTCAAATCAAAATGTTAGAAGAAACGGCTCTAAAGAGCACGTTTTGACCGGAAAAGACAACGGAATCGAGGGAATAAAGCTATATAAACACGACACATCACTAAGCGATCTGAGGAGTACATTCGAGACAATACCCGAGGTAAGTTTTACCTGGTTACATACCCCGTAGGACCGTTGGATTATGGTGATAATGAGATTATTGTCGAGGACGTGACGGAGGAGGAACCGGAAGTCGAAACTTTCTGAGATGAGGGTCAGCGTGCTTTACCTTCTTCATCCCAGGGACCCTTTTCCTCCCGTCAGCCTGAACCCCAGACTACCCAATTTTACACTTCTGACTTTACCGACTTTACACTACACCGCCACTCTACATACACTCAGCCGACCCCCGACTTTCAGGAGGACGTCAATCTGAGTCCTCCGAGGCACTCCTCGTTCTTCGAATCTGAGGATTTTTATAATCAGTGGGGGGAGGTTCATAACTATTCTAGGCAAACCTTTGAAAACTCAACCACTTCCCTTAACCTAGCTCAGAATGCCTACAACATTGCCCGAGATGCGCGCAATATTGCGCACCATTCTTACACGCACTCTCGAGATGGTTTTGAGTACGCTCAGGATAGTTATGAGATGGCACAGGATGCCGCGAGGGAGGCCTATGCGGCTAAAGAGGCAGCGGAGGAAAACCAGAGACTGTTACTCCAGCAACAGTAATATTTTAATAGTTTCTTTGGTCTTTACCCTCCTGGGTCGCAGTATCCACCGCCTCCTCCCCCGGGTCCCATGTGAGGGTAGTCGAGTGTCGGTAGTTGAGTGTGGGGGGTGTCGGTTGCCCAATTTCAGTACTTTTGTTTGATTCTCTGCAGCGCCTATTATGGCATTTTGATGATTTGTGATGATGAGTTGTTTCTATTGGTTATGTTGGTCGTTAGCCTGTCTGTGACCCGTTCTGGGTCGATTATATTTGAGTTGGTATCATGCAGGTACCCTTGAAGTTGAAGAACCTTGTCGTAAACTTCCGGTCTTTGGTGAAGTGATTACACCATCGACCACTTTGAAAATCCAAATTAATCTTTCCCTTTAACTTTCCCCAATTTGTGCGGAATCAGGGCTAGGTGACATGATTACACCTATGCCCTTTTACTCCTTTTCGCTTTATCTTTGATAAGTATGTTTTGTAGTGCTTATTTCTTGTGTTTGGTCCCGCTTTCTCTTGTGGAATCGCTCTTTAGAGCGGTTTCGAGGCTACTTACGCTTCTTCTAGCTTGTTTTAGGTTCCTAAGGCCTATCTTGGAGAAATGGAACGATTCCGACTCGTTTCCGATGCATATGGAGCCAATGAAGAGAAGCGACGATGATTCGGTGACTTAGACTCAATCTCGAGTCCCATAGAGCTCACTTGATGATATCCCGAGCACCAAGCATCGATAAGAAGCCTAGGAAGAGCAAATAAGGACCCATCACGGCCGGGAAGGACCCATCTCGGCCGGGATGAGAAGACGAGAAGAAACGAAGCCCTGATGGGCCTTCCCGGCCGGGATCATCACCTTCCCGTCCGGGAAGGGGCCAACTCGCACTCCTTCGCCTTCTTTCAATCCTCTCACTTATGGAACTCTATATATACCCCCCCCCCCCTCTTGTATTGTTTGAAGATATCACGAAACCCTAGACATACTTTAGGTTATATTAGCTTAGATTAGTGTAGATTAGCTAAATTCCTCCTTAATTACTTCTTAATCTTAGTTTAATCCTTGTTTCATCTTTGTATTATTGATGACTTTTGGGTTGATCTACTCTATTGGCAACATTGGAGATCTTCCTTTGGGTTCATTTATGCAAAGATTCAATCTTTTGTTCATCCTTTGGTATTGGTATAATTCATCTTCTTCCTAATCTCTTCTACTTAGTTTAAATTTGTGTTTATACTTAGTAATCTTCAATATTCCATTATGAATGTTCATGTTTATGCTTGTTTCATTATGGTTGTTGGGTTTACTATCTTGAACATGAGTGAGTAAATTTCCTTGCTATGATTAGTAGGGGAATTGGGTGTCTTCATGGGTGATTAAGGGTTTGTGTAGGGTGTTGGTGGTTGTTTATGTTGCTTCTTGGTTTTGTGCATGTGTCATGTTTGATGAAATGCTTGTATGACTTGTAGTTGCAAATACACGTCTTCTTGCCTTCCTTATGTCGCCTTGTATGTTGCTAGGATGGGTTTTTGCGCGAGAGAGGGAGACCTCTAGGACGGTTTGGGAGCGAGAGCCCGGATTATGCCTAGATAGTTTGGCTACCCCTTCATTCTTGCTTTCTCTTGATTGTTTCGATACCTTTGAACCCGACCTAATCTTAGTTCTTTTCTTATTGATTTCTTCATCTTCTTAGCTATTGTTCTTCTAGTTTAGTTTAGTTTTAATATAATCGATTAGTTTATGTCATCCTTAGTTGCTAGTCTTGTCTTAATCATCCTTTTCATTGTCTTTGCTTGTTTAGTCTTGTTTTTAGCCTAGTGATTGTTGTAGTCATTATATTCTCGTTAATTCTCTTCTCTCCCTTCGTTAGCTTGTGACTTGGTCTAGTTCTTAGGTGAACTCTAGTTTAAACCCGTTTTCTGTCTCCGTGGATCGACCCGACTTACCCTAGCTACCTAGTTAGGATTAGTGGGTTTTATTTGGTGTCGAGATCCACGACAAATCCTACCATCAATTTGGCACCGTTGCCGGGGCCGGTGTTTGTTTAGACTTTGTTTTCCTATTTACTTGACTTTGTCTTTGTTTTTGTGTTCCTTTGCTTCTTGTGTAATCCCCTAGATATTCTAACGCAATACAGTGGCGGAAACACTATAGAAGTGGGATTATAACACACTGTAGCTATGTTTTGATTAAATAAAAATGGTAAGTCAATACATAAGCCATAAAATAAAAATGGCTACAAAATAAATAAATAAATAAAATCCATAAAAAGGGTTTGAACAATCCATAATACAGTGATCTGATTAAAACAAGCAGGATCCATAACTGCTCGCTAGCCCACTCGAAGGAAAACACATATACCTGCCATGTTTAAAACATAACAGCCATAATCAGTAGGAAGCAACGTCAACGTTCTCTCAGCCGTATAACAGGATTTTAAAACTGTAATTACTATTATAGAAAAATAGTAAAAATGGAAAACAGTAAAACACATTATGATAAAAATAAACTTTCAGTGAAAAACTTCACGTATCAAAACAATATAATAAAAATGAGTTTTCCAAAGAAAACATAAAACATTTGCCAACCTGCAACCAAATTATATCGATAATAATAAAAATATTCAAAATGGCGTTATGGATAGGAGTAGTGTAGACGGCTAGACTTTCACTAGGAGAATACTAAAAACTAGCTTCGAGAACTTAGTTCAAACAAATCAAACTTCGGTCTCTAACTAGGCTACTCAACCATAATAGAGAGGCGACTTATAAATGCGTGGCCCTAGTTTAAGATAATGCACACCCCTCCTGGGATTACCTGTCACCCAGTTCAACTTATGACGGTGACTTACTGCGAGGCCTAAGCTTAAGGTCAAAATGTACAAAACTCCCGGGATACCTGTCACCCGGTTCAACAACCAATGTACCGATTCCTGATACACTAGCCTTATAGTTGATGGCAAAACCGTAAACCCTAAAATATATAACTCTAACCTCACAATTGTCCTTATTCCATAACTCCAAAACAAATCCATTATCGATATTCAAAATATATAATCAATATAAATAATATGAGGATAAAAGAAGTAAACATTTATATTCTAAAAGATGAAACTTTCTATTTTAGGAAACTTCTATTTTTAGAAATTTACTAAAAATAGCATTATATCAAAATAGTGAAAATATTAGTTCATACTAATACCACATTTTTAGTAAACGATATAGATTTATAAAACTAATACTTTCGGCCTTAACGATATTAATTATTAAAGTAAGAACATTTGAGTTTATGAAGTTATTGAAATATCGTACAAGTGTATAAAATGATTAAAAATGTCTTAAAATTTTTAATAATACTAATCAGGGTGTTTTCAAAATTTACAAAGCTAAAATTCCCTAATTATTATTAGTTACGACAATACAATTACAAATAGGATTTTACGGCAAATGTCAAATTAAATCTTTTAACGTCTTTTATTTAATTAAACCATTGAATATATTTAGAATATGTTAAGGGATGATTTAATTCTTAATGTTTCAGATTTAAATATTTTCAAAATAGCTGGAAAAAGAAATCTTTTAGGTAAGACGAAGCATTTTAACGATAAATCGTAATTTGTCCAAAAATCAATACTTATTAATTAAAGACTTTAATAAATAGTACAAAAATTACGTAAAATAGTTAAAATATTTTTATGGGCATTCTGTCCGGAAAAGAAAATTTTCCAGAATCCTAAAACTCGGTTTTTAAAGCGTTTTCTCGTTAATCGTCTAATCTCGACAATAACGATTAATAAAAAAAGTAATTACAAAACGATTTAAGTATTAATATCCAAAAATTATTATTAAGATTAAAAATCATTATTTTCCAGAAAATACTATTTTTCCAGATTTCCAAAAATTCCAGCTTTAATAAATCCCATCAAAACCGTCTTTAAAACCCGTTTTCACAACAAACGATCTCATTAATAAAACTTATCGCTCCTAACATTTTATTAAAGCACTAAAAATCATAAAAATACATTTTATTAAGAAACCATCAGAATCATAGTTTTTCCAGATTTAAACCAAAGACCAGAAATCGAGAATTTAAACGACAAACACGCTTTTAACGATAAACGATGATTTAAAGTGATTAATTAATTCATCCACTTAACAATTCCGAAAAATTATGAAAAAAATTCAGAAAATTCTATTTCATCAGATAGTTTCACCACATCAAAAATCAGATTAAAATAAAATGTTTAGGTACTAGAACTAAATATTGGCTTTTAATCATTTTTGTCCGATAACGGTAATAATTCAATAATCGATATCAAAAATATCAGAAAAATACTAAATTATTAAAAATCATCAAAAACAACATTTTTCCAGAATATAAACATATATTACATGTTTAGGTCGATTATTACGATTTTACAAATTAATATAACAATTTAATCGTTAATCTCGTAAAAGCGATAAAAATATCGAAACATGCAAATTTTCAACTTTTAAAAATTTTCCAGATTATAAGACATACATATATTGTCAAAAATGAAATATAAAAATTATACATGCAAATACACAATTAAAATCATGAAATACCGAGTAACATCGACGTTACCTCTAACCCAAATTCGAGTCGATTATAAATTCGTCGGCTTCAAGATCATTCAAAAATCCTTCAACACAAGAAAAGCATGGTGGAAAAATACCATGAGAAAACTAAGAAAATCAAGGAAAATAACGATCAAAAACAACATCGATTATTACCTTAACAAAGGGATCAGAATGACGATTATTTAGGAGATGAAAACGAGACGATCGAGACTCTATTTGAGACAAAATTTGGCTAGAAAAGCTGCTAAAAAATCTCAGCCAAGAGAGAAAAAGGGAGGAAATGTTGTTTAATTTTTTGTAAAATGAATGATAAGAAAGTGGATGGTTTTCTAAAGCATAAATGAAAAGTAAATTTTGATGAAAACTATGTCATAATACATGCACAAATCAGCCAAAATGAGAGTGGAAGGGAGTGTGAAGAGTTTGTGTTTAAGGCCAAAAATAAATGGGTGAGAAAAAAAAAATATCTAAGGCTTAAACATCATAAAATGAAATGTATACAAAGTTGTAGTGTAAAAATGTGACATGGGTGTGTCACGGTCCAAAACATGGGGAAAATGTCCCAAATAATTTCTAAGTTGTTAAAAAGATTAATCGTAAAAATGTTAAAGGTATTTCAAATCAGTTCGAGTAAACCGCGCGTTGGAAAATAATTATTTACGAAACTTCGCAATAAAATCATTAAAGGTCAAATATTCTTAAATAAAAATATTTCTTAGTTGGAAATATCATATAAACGTGTTTTGATATTTAGGAAAAATAAATAACTGAATTCCAAGCTTAAAACGTTAGTTCGTAGAAAAATAGAACTTCACGCGCAAAAATAAATAGTTTACAATGAAAATCAAATAAATAGGTTTACAAGAATTAAAATCTTTTAAAATAAAAATAAATATTATTTGACTCAAAAAAAAATAATAAGAATTCAGAAAGATGAAGGAAATAGAAGACGAAAATGACATAGAGTCATGACGGGGTCCCAACAGAATAATTAACGGCATTAGGAAAATAGTGGGTGTTACAATCCTCCCCACTAAAACAAAATTTCGTCCTCGAAACTAAGAATAAGCAGAAAGAAAACAAGATTACCCCACTCGAAAAGGTGAGGATACAAATCTCGCATAAAAATTTTGCTGTAAAAGAAAATTTTACAACTTTTAAAGTGATATGAAATCAAATGCAAATATTTATTCCGAAAGGAATTGGGCTAAGCTACCCGGAGTTTAAATTTTTTTAATTAGTGAAATCGTAAAGTAAAGTTATTTGGTAAAATAATGACGTCAAATAACATTTGTAAACAAACTCGAAGGAAATAGGATAAGTGGATAACCAAAATATTTTGAAAACAAAAGTAAAATATTTTGATTAAGAAATTCGATATTATTCCTTTTTTTTGATGAAACAAAATTTAGTTTGGAGAAATCAAATTTTGTAGTTAGTAAAAATCGCACCAGCCGTCAAACATTTTCAATAACAGATTCAAAAGTCTACCAACAATAAAATGAAAATCAATTTTTAAAACGTTAAAATTTCGAAAATGTTATCAAAGTAATTATGAAAGTTTTCAAAAATGTTATCAAACTTGAACATACAAAATAATTTCGACAATGTTAAAACGTTTTACATAACAATCCTATACAAATTGAAGTACTTGGAAATATAAAAGTCTTCATAAAATTTTGATCGCTTGAAAATCAAAAATTAAAAATAATTTCGAAATAATTTAAAATAAATTATTAAGGCATTTTGTAGATCTAAATATAAATATCAACCAAAGATAAAACAAAGTGAAGTATATAGTTCTTAAATTATAAATAAAAAAAATGTTAAATTTCACGATAACCCAAAATGTTTAATTGCTCAAAGTTTTTACAAAATGGGGAGTTTTAAAATTTGAAATTATGCTTCAAAATGTTAAAATTTCATGAAAATCAAAAATTTTAAATTAGTCAAGCTTTTTACAAAACGGGCAAATTCACAATTAGAAATTATAACTCAAAATGTTAAAATTTTACGATAATCCATTTTTTTTAAAGTAGTCAAACTTTTTATAAAATAGGGAGTTCGAAAAATATTTAACGGGTAAATAGAACAAGGATAAATAAATTAAAAATAAGAGCTTTCAAAATCGACAAAGGTTGAAGGGATTGGGAGGAGTTACCGTAACAGAATTCAAGAGAAGCAGAAAGGAAGACGGAGTTGAGAATCAAAAAGAGCTCTCAAGGATTATGGAAGAAATTAATCATCTCGAGATTCCTAGCACGACTTCCACAAACACGGGTTCCTAATTCCCATCAAATAACGCTAAGTCCAATATCAGTACGGGGTGGTCCTACTCAATCTACAACCTCCAAAATTAAGTCTTACATACTTATACAATCTTTCAATTAGTATAGTAAGAATCCACAAATGATTTAGACTAATCCTTTAATTAATATTCCAACGGTTATCAAAACATACCCTAACTCATAATCACTAAGGTTCATAAATTTAAAGCTCATAAGGTCTGAACTCGAGGTATACTTCAAATTTCTCGAGTAAGGAAGACTAAATAAAACCCACCAATTAACAAAGCTCGGACACGAAATCCTCAAAAATGATCACCAACATATTTATAATACCACTTAGAAGTTGGGGAAGTACAATAAATCCTCAAACACGCTCAAACCTATAGGTAATGGCGCAAACACTCACATCTTCAAACACATCATTCGATTAATGTTTCTAAGAAGTCCATCAAATTTCTAATCGTAATGGTGCAACCACAAAATATTTAATAACTAAACGAAGCCACAATCTCGTTGGTCTAAGGTTCTGAACTATAAATCCATTAAGATGATTGACATCAAAGTGTTCCTCAAAACAACGCGATAAATCCAACCTCTAATGGCAATATGTTTCTCCTTTTCAAGGTTAACAACAATTTATCCAATTTAGATCACTCAACTCCAAAGTTCATAGGTTACAACCTTAACCAACGATTAACGATCTAATCCTTAAGAAACACGGGTAATCTATGTTAACCAAAATTTCTAACGGTATTAATGAAAACCTTCGATGGTACAACAACACTCAGGTTAACAATTTAAACAGTACTCTATGATCCCAAATATTCCCGATGCATCCATCAAATAACATTTAGGTAGGAATCCCAAAATTCTATTATTAGCTACACTTGGTTCGGTTCTAGGTTAAATTAGGTACTAGGTATCCATCAAATACGATATACTCTTACTACCCCAAAATATATTCAACTCTAAGTCCTCAAAATAATCAAGTAACCTATAACCCAAGGTTCAGAGTCTAAAGTACCAACCTAATTCCATTAATTGACAATTTATCGTTCAAATCGATCCTCAAAAGCTTACTAAGATAGATAACAAGGTATAACTCACAACCCTCAAGCCATAGGTAACAAGGGTTTACTAAACCTCAAACATCTATATCCTTTCATGGTGTTCACTGAGATGGAAATCGGTCTAGCCAAAGAATCTCAAGAGAAAGATGGTAGAGTAGAAGAATATAACAATGATTCACCAAGCGGTTGAAGAAGAGAATATAAAAGAGAAGAATTAGAAGAAGTAGAGGAAGGAAGAAAAGAGTCGATGATACTATATTACTAATTTCTTGAACCAGAGGAGAATCTTCGGGCCTCCAGAGTTCACGCGGGATCCAAATGGCTTACTTCATCTTCTTGTAGAGGAACGAGCACGTAAGTCTTCGATCGCTCCATCTCGATCTACTGTGACATCATGGAACAGGAATCTACTCTTGATCATCTGGCCTGTAGCTTAAATAAACTGAACTGGAGCTAAAAATCACCATCGGCATCTTTCTTGGAGCACCAAGTTGTCCACTCGAGTCAGCAGGCGGTGAGAGTTCTAAGTAGGTCTTGTCCCGATCTGGAGCAGCATCCTATCAATATCTTGTTCATTCGTCTTCTTCCCACAAAAGCAACAAATATTCAATGCTAATCATTGAGTTCAGAAACAGATAATCTTAACAGTTAAGTCCTTAAGTCCTTAACAGTAAACGATATAGATTTATAAAACTAATACTTTCGGCCTTAACGATATTAATTATTAAAGTAAGAACATTTGAGTTTATGAAGTTATTGAAATATCGTACAAGTGTATAAAATGATTAAAAATGTCTTAAAATTTTTAATAATACTAATCAGGGTGTTTTCAAAATTTACAAAGCTAAAATTCCCTAATTATTATTAGTTACGACAATACAATTACAAATAGGATTTTACGGCAAATGTCAAATTAAATCTTTTAACGTCTTTTATTTAATTAAACCATTGAATATATTTAGAATATGATAAGGAATGATTTAACTCTTAATGTTTCAGATTTAAATATTTTCAAAATAGCTGGAAAAATAAATCTTTTAGGTAAGACGAAACTTTTTAACGATAAATCGTAATTTGTCCAAAAATCAATACTTATTAATTAAAGACTTGAATAAATAGTAAAAAAATTACGTAAAATAGTTAAAATATATTTATGGACATTCTGTCCAGAAAAGAAAATTTTCCAGAATCCTAAAACTCGGTTTTTAAAGCGTTTTCTCGTTAATCGTCTAATCTCGACAATAACGATTAATAAAAATAGTAATTACAAAACGATTTAAGTATTAATATCCAAAAATTATTATTAAGATTAAAAATCATGATTTTCCAGAAAATACTATTTTTCCAGATTTCCAAAAATTCCAGCTTTAATAAATCTCATCAAAACCGTCTTTAAAACCCGTTTTCACAATTAACGATTCCATTAATAAAACTTATCGTTCCTAACATTTTATTAAAGCACTAAAAATCATAAAAATATATTTTATTAAGAAACCATCAGAATCATAATTTTTATAGATTTAAACCAAAGACCAGAAATCGAGAATTTAAACGACAAACACGGTTTTAACGATAAATGATGATTTAAAGTGATTAATTAATTCATCCACTTAACAATTCCGAAAAATTATGAAAAAAAATTCAGAAAATTCTATTTCATCAGAAAGTTTCACCACGTCAAAAATCAGATTAAAATAAAATGTTTAGGTACTAGAACTGAAAATCGGCTTTTAATCGTTTTTGTCCGATAATGGTAATAATTCGATAATCGATATCAAAAATATCAGAAAAATACTAAATTATTAAAAATCATCAAAAACAACATTTTTCCAGAATATAAAAATATATTACATGTTTAGGCCGATTATTACGATTTTACAAATTAATATAACAATTTAATCGTTAATCTCGTAAAAGCGATAAAAATATCGAAACATGCAAATTTTCAACTTTTAAAATTTTTTCGGATTATAAGACATACATATATTGCAAAAAATGAAATATAAAAATTATACATGCAAATACACAATTAAAATCATGAAATACCGAGTAACATCGACGTTATCTCTAACTCAAATTCGAGTCGATTATAAATTCGTCGGCTTCGAGATCATTCAAAAATCCTTCAACACAAGAAAAGCATGGTGGAAAAATACCATGAGAAAACTAAGAAAATCAAGGAAAATAACGATCGAAAACAACATCGATTATTACCTTAACGAAGAGATCGGAATGACGATTATTTAGGAGATGAAAATGAGACGATCGAGACTCGATTTGAGGCAAAATTTGGCTACAAAAGCTGCTGAAAAATCTCAGCCAAGAGAGAAAAAGGGAGGAAATGTTGTTTAATTTTTTGTATAATGAATGATAAGAAATTGGATGGTTTTCTAAAGCATAAATGATAGGTAAATTTTGATGAAAACTATGTCATAATACATGCACAAATCAGCCAGAATGAGAGGGGAAAGGAGTGTGAAGAGTTTGTGTTTAAGGCCAAAAATAAATGGGTGAGAAAAAGAAAATATCTAAGGCTTAAACATCATAAAATGAAATGTATACAAAGTTGTAGTGTAAAAATGTGACATGGGTGTGTCACGGTCTAAAACATGGGGAAAATGTCCCAAATAATTTCTAAGTTGATAAAAATATGTATCATAAAATTGTTAAAGGTATTTCAAATCAAATCGAGTAAACCGCGCGTTGGAAAATAATTATTTACGAAAGTTGGTAATAAAATCATTAAAGGTCAAATATTCTTAAATAAAAATATTTCTTAGTTGTAAATATCATATAAACGTGTTTTGATATTTAGGAAAAATAAATAACTGAATTCCAAGCTTAAAACGTTAGTTCGTAGAAAAATAGAACTTCACGCGCAAAAATAAATAGTTTACAATGAAAATCAAATAAATAGGTTTACAAGAATTAAAATCTTTTAAAATAAAAATAAATATTGTTTGACTCAAAAAAAATAATAAGAATTCAGAAAGATGAAGGAAATAGAAGACGAAATTGACATAGAGTCATGACGGAGTCACAACAGAATAATTAACGGCACTAGGAAAATAGTGGGTGTTACATCTTGTGTGTGTGAAGTTTATTTCCTTCTTGTCTAGTGCCCAAAAAGCACTAGACTTCTCACGTTTGCTTCTAGTCTGCAGTTTATGCCTAGAGGTGGTGACCATCCTCTTCTTTACAACTCAGAGCCGGAAAGGTTTTTTCGAAACCTTCGTCAACGGACGGTTGCTAGATTGAGAGGTTCCCAACCGGGTACAAGCCAAGATTTTGAGCAAAACTTGAAGATTGATCTAAACTCCCCACCTATAGAGGCCACCATAAATTCCTCTTCTCTCTCTATGAATCAAGACTATGCCATGACGTCTCCTAACTACTATCAAGCTTCATGGGGTAATCAAGAAACCTGTGGGTACGAGTTTCAAGGACATGGAAACGACTTCCAACAAGTGAATGCTTATCAATCCTATGATCATGGTGGTTATTACTCAAGTTATCATTGTGAACCCACCATGTTTCATCATGTTTCTTCACATGAAAGCCAATCTCCCCAAATCCCACAATACTACCAAACATCTCAACCTCATTACCAACCATATGATGCCCCACCCCTTGGGCATCATCAAGGTTTTCAAGGAGCATTCCATAACCCCAATAACCACCAAATGCCCAATTTGGAGTTATATCAATCGATTCTTCAAATGAAAAAGAGTCAACAAGAAATGGTCATCCAAATGCAAAAGGATCAATATGAATTCATGGCCCAATATCAAAGGGAAAAAGAGGCATGTGATGTTAGATTAAATGCTATAGCGGCTAAAACCTTAATGTTTTTAACTCGAACTTCACAACTTTATGAAGGATGTTCATTTAGGAAAGGGGAACAACCCAATAATGAAGCCGCTAATGAAATCGCTTTGAGAAGTGAGACTTGCTATGAAGAGCCTCAATTGTCTACCCGAGAGGAGATGAATGAGGAAATAATCCTTGATGAAGGCATTGTTATTGAAGAATTGGAAGATGTTAGTGGGAATTTGAATAGTTTCATTGATGAGAACACAATTGGGTCTCATCTTGTCTTTCCTCAAGAAGAAAATGATGTTGCCAATGACCTTGTTGAAACCGGACACAACGGACTCGAGGTTAATGTGGGTGATGAAAACACCGATAAAATAGAGGAAATTCAAGAGTCTACCCCCTCCATTCTTGTTGAACCTCCAATCCCCTTGATTTGCCCTTCTTTTGACCTTCATGCCGCTTTTAATGAGCTTATTATTGAGGAAAAAGGAGTTGGGAAAGAAAATCTTTGGGATGAGTTGAGTGAGGTATTAGAAGTTGTGAAGTCATGGGATATGAATGATGAAATCAAGTCGCCCATATGTGAAAATCCAATAAAATATTGTGAACCTCTTGTGTATAACTTAGATCTAGGTTTAGAAGAGATTGAAACCGCTTGTGTGAGTTTTATATCTCTTCTTATTGATAATGTGGGGAAGAACGATGTTTTAGGATTTGGAGATATTGGGCCGGAACTTGTTGATGACTTGGGAATGGTTGATGGAAAAAAGAGGGTTAAACTCCCTTTTGACTCTTGTGCTAGGAATTCGAGCTTTGGTTGTGCTAGGAGACAGTGCTTAGGGAGGAAGAGGTCGTTAAAGCTTGTTGGTTGGAAAGACCCCGGAGACCACATGAAACATGACAATGGATCTTTGGATGACCACTTCTTGCTTCCGACTTGGAAGCTTTGGAGGATAGCTTGGCTCGGGTACTCAATGAGCCCTCATAATGATGTGGCTCGTGCCTTTGACTTACTCCTCCGAGCCCATGAGGGCTATAGAAAAGAATGAAAAATCCACCATCCTTGGTTTGACGGAGTTCCTCAAGAACCGTCATGTTGTATATTCCTCTTTCCTCTTCTTTTGAGTTTTTGTGTTTGTATTTGTGTGAGTTTGATTTCTAGGATTTGTTTGTTGTGTCGAGTATCTTGTCATTTGGAATTTTCTTGAGTGATGTGAGGGAGGGAGTTTTGATGGAAGTTTTTGAGCTTGATTGATAGGTTTGAAGTGAAGATGAAGAGTTTTAAAGGGTTATGGATGATATAAGCTTTGAAGCTTGATGGAGGAAGTTGGTTTTCGAGCTTGGTACAAGCTTTTGGGGACGGGATATTGGATCCCGAGGTATTATTTGTCTTTTGGGTGGAACTATTAATGAATGAAGGCTTTTTGGCTCGGGAAGCATGTCATCCCGACCGTGATATTATCATCACGGTCGGGACGAAGTGAGCAACAAATCAGGGGGTACTGACAGGCCATCCCGGCCGGGATCGACACCTTCCCGACCGGGATGAGGTCTTCCCGACCGTGATGGGGCCGTCACGACCGGGAAGGACTCCAGCCAGCCTCCTTCGCCTTCTTTTCTTCATTTAAGCCTCACCCCACCACTTTATACCCCCTCCCAACCTCCCTACTCACCTTTGCCACTATCATTTCATCCTTACACTTCAATTATACACCTTCATCTCATTTTCTCATCACTATACACCGAGTTTCCCCCTAAATCCCGACCTCATTTAACCAATGCAAACCCGGTACTTCAACCATGCCACTACATTTAGGAAGAGGAGGAATATCGATGACAAAGATGAGCAACGTGCCGAAAATGATCATTGAAGACGATGGAGATTGTTGAGTTGCTAACCGTTTGGTAGGCACGACTCTCTTTTCTTTTCTGTCTTTTATTTGCTAGTCTTTCTTTGTATGTTCCCCTTCCTTTTATGCATTTGGTGGTCATGGTGGCCCTCGGGGCCTTTGTGGTTATTGCTCCCGATTCTCGATGACGTGATTACATTGAGAATCATTTGAAAAATCCAAATTTACAAGTTCTTTTCTATTTTTCTTTATTTTCATTCCTTTTTTGGTAGAATTTGGTCGGAATCGGGGCTGGGTGACCTGATTACACCTAGCCCTCCCCTCCCACTTTTAATTTCTTCTTTTTATTTCTTCCCCCTTCCATATTTTTTCTCGTCTCGGCCCTAGGTGACTTGATTACACCCCGGCCTGACACATTCTACCCTTTCTTCACTTTCATTTTTTATTTTTAGCTTTATTTTCCCTTTTTCTCTTCTTTTTAGTGTCTTCCACACACTACCGATCGAGCATGAGGACATTGCTCGATTTAAGTGTGGGGGAGCAATATCTTAGTTTAGCTTAGCTTTATTTTCGTAGTTTTTTCGAAAAAAATCTTAGAATTCCTAAAATTTTGAAAATTTTCCCAAAAAATCAAAAAGATTTTCTTTTGTGTCTTTGTGTCGTATTTTTGTGTTTTGTGTGTGTGTTTTGCCCCCTTTATTCTTGTAGGTCGCTTGATCACCGTTAACTTTGGAGGGCTCTCAAGACATCCGGTAACATCATTTTATCCCTTTCCCTCTTTGCCTCTTGCGGAGTTTGGAGGAGATTTTGTGGTGGTGTATGCTCGGGTGGATCTTTTTGGAGTTTGTGGATTGATGTGGTTGCTTGCTTGGAAGTTTTGGGGTGGTGTTTGTTTACTTTTTGTGTGTGTTTGTTTTGTTTTGTTTTGTTTTGTTTGTCTCATTTTCTTTCATTTTTGTTGCGTCTTTGTTTCGTCTTGTTTAGTTTGTATCTTGTGTAGAAAAGGTTTTCGAAAACCCGATTTTGAGGCTAGTGCACAAGTGTTTACTTTCTCTTTCTAGTGATATGAATCGATTCTTGGACTTTAGTCTAGTAGAATGATTTTAAATCAATAGTTTCGTTGGTTCTTTACCTTGTGTCCACCTAGTCTACTAGGGATTTACTGCGGGATTTGCATTTTGACCACCCACGGAGTAAAAAGGCCTTGGTTTTTGAGTCTCGTCTCTTAGGTAACCATGTTCGAAATTGTTTGATTAATCCAAGTTTTCCACCTTTTTGTGGGTTTGAAGGGAAGGCGCCCCCGACTATCCATTTCCCTACCTTCTACACATATCTCACAAATAAGTTGCATTTTGTCGAGGTTTTTATACTTGGTTGTGATGATTGCCTACAATACAAAATTTAGCCGAAAGGGCAAACCAAGAAAAAGAAAGAAAAAAAAGAAAAAAAAGAAAGAAAAGAAAGAAGAAAAAGAAAAGGCTCAACAAATCAAAAACAAAATAGAAAAGAAGAAAAAGAAATGGCATAGCAAATCAAAGCAAAATACAAAAGAAGAAAAATATCAAGAAAATCATTTCACAAAAAAATTTTACCCCTCAAAAATAAGCCTTTTTACCGATTGTTATCGTGAAGAGCCTACCAAAGGACCCAGTCCCTAGGAAGGATGATAGCGGTAATGGTCGGTATTTCCTTACTTTGCAACCATATCCGCCTTTTTTACTTGGACTAGTTAGGCTATTTTTGAGCATGGGACGACCCTCTTGGCTTATCGCTAAAGGGGGCGGGGTTTCACTTTACCTACAGTGTCGACTAACTCCGTGGTTCATCCTTTTTCCATCCCGCCTATTGTCTCGTAGTACGTTCTTAGAAGGTTAGGAGGACCTAGGTAAGTTACCAACGTTTTTATTGCTTTGTTGTTATACTATTAGGATTTTGTCCATTTCAGTTTGTATTATTAGCTTGGGAACGTTGTCACTTGCCTTGAGTCCTTAACCGGTGTTCCTTTCACGCCTTGTTAAGGGAAGCGGTATTTGTTTCTTCTTGGATGCAACCGATTGTTTGTTTGTTTGTATGTTTGTTTGTGTGTTTTCGTGTTCGGTTGTATCCACAGTTTTGTCGCAAGACCTCACTTGCCTTGCGGAGAGCACTTTTCCTCTAAGTGTTCTTGCATGAGTTGAAAGGACGTAAGGTGCGCTAATACCCGCTCGGCTATTATTTTAGTTTTTATTAGTTTAGTAGTTAGTTCGGGCTTACTCGAGGGAGAGTAAGAGTTAAGTGTGGGGGTGTTGATAAGTGTATTTTGTAGTGCTTATTTCTTGTGTTTGGTCCCGCTTTCTCTTGTGGAATCGCTCTTTAGAGCAGTTTCGAGGCTACTTACGCTTCTTCTAGCTTGTTTTAGGTTCCTAAGGCCTATCTTGGAGAAATGGAACGATTCCGACTCGTTTCCGATGCATATGGAGCCAATGAAGAGAAGCGACGATGATTCGGTGACTTAGACTCAATCTTGAGTCCCATGGAGCCCACTTGATGATATCCCGAGCACCGAGCATCGATAAGAAGCCTAGGAAGAGCAAATAAGGACCCATCACGGCCGGGAAGGACCCATCTAGGCCGGGACGAGAAGACGAGAAGAAACGAACCCCTGATGAGCCTTCCCGACTGGGATGGGACCCATCCCGACCGGGATCACCACCTTCCCGGCCGAGAAGGGCCCAGCTCGCACTCCTTCACCTTCTTTCAATCCTCTCACTTATGGAACCCTATATATACCCCCCCTCTTGTATTGTTTGAAGATATCACGAAACCCTAGACATACTTTAGGTTAGATTAGCTTAGATTAGTGTAGATTAGCTTAATCCCTCCTTAATTACTCCTTAATCTTAGTTTAATCCTTGTTTCATCTTTGTATTATTGAAGACTTTTTGGGTTGATCTACTCTATTGGCAACATTGAAGATCTTCCTTTGGGTTCATTTATTCAAAGATTCAATCTTTTGTTCATCCTTTGGTATTGGTATAATTCATCTTCTTCCTAATCTCTTCTACTTAGTTTTCATTTGTGTTTATGCTTAGTAATCTTCAATATTCCATTATGAATGTTCATGTTTATGCTTGTTTCATTATGGTTGTTGGGTTTACTATCTTGAACATGAGTGAGTAGATTTCCTTGCTAGGATTAGTAGGGGAATTGGGTGTCTTCATGGGTGATTAAGGGTTTGTGTAGGGTGTTAGTTGGTGGTTGTTTATGTTACTTCTTGGTTTTGTGCATGTGTCATGTTTGATGAAATGCTTGTATGACTTGTAGTTGCAAATACACGTCTTCTTGCCTTCCTTGTGTGGCCTTGTATGTTGCTAGGATGGGTTTTTGCACGAGAGCGGGAGACCTCTAGGACGGTTTTGGAGTGAGAGTCCGGATTATGCCTAGATAGCTTGGCTACCCTTTCATTCTCGCTTTCTCTTGATTGTTTCGATACCTTTGAACCCGACCTAATCCTAGTTCTTTTCTTATTGATTTCTTCATCTTCTTAGCTATTGTTCCTCTAGTTTAGTTTAGTTTTAATCTAATCGATTAGTTTATGTCATCCTTAGTTGCTAGTCTTGTCTTAATCATCCTTTTCATTGTCTTTGCTTGTTTAGTCTAGTTTTTAGCCTACTGATTGTTGTAGTCATTATATTCTCTTTAATTCTCTTCTCTCTCTTCGTTAGCTTGTGACTTGGTCTAGTTCTTAGGTGAACTCTAGTTTAAACCTGTCTTTCGTCTCCGTGGATCGATCTGACTTACCCTAACTACCTAGTTAGGATTAGTTGGTTTTATTTGGTGTTGGGATCCACGACAAATCTTACCGTCAATCTTCTTTTCGATTATTATTCATTTTTCTTTCGATTTTCGTATTTTCACTTTTTTTTTCTTTTTTGTCCTTGGCTAGGGTCTAGGTGACGTGATTACACATAGGCCCACCACCTGTTTTCCATTTTACTTTCTTTCCTTCCATTTTTGTTCTTCTTTTTATTTTACATAATTTCGAAAAATACAAAAACATTCGAAAAATTATAAAAATACAAAAAGATTTTCCTCTTTCTCTTTTTCCCCTTTTTCGATCTTTTCCCCCTACTTGTGCATTGAGGACAATGCACGGTTTTAGTGTGGGGGAGGGATCTACTATCATTTCCTTCCTTTCCTTTTCATTTTTCTTTAAAAAACCAAAAACTCGAAAAAGATTTCATTTTTTTTTTCATTTTAGTGTTATTTTCTTTTTAGTGTCCCTTGTATTATTTTGTTCTCTCCGTTCTCGCAAATATGCCACCAACCTAATAGCATATGGACGCAAGGTAGCATAATTGATTACCTAATATGTAATATCTTCTACCTTTATTTTTTCCCTTCTCTTATTAACATCGAAGTATAGCTTGTATGCTATTTGGAGGTTCACTTGGCGAACATTTTGGAATTGGTGGATGTGGTTGTGTTGACAATTGATGGAGATCGGAGTGCTTGGCTTTACTTGTTTGTTTTGCTCTTTTTGTGTCCTTTCTTTTTGTATAGTATGTGTAGGTAAAGGTTTTCAAAAACCTGAGTTAATATCAAGTGTTTTCCACTTCCTCACTAGGTACCCATTTTGATTTTGAGCATTGTTGTAGTAGAATGACCTTGAACCAATGATTGCATTGATATTTTACCATGAGTCCGTTTTTTCTACTAGGAGTATACATCGGGATTTGCCTTGGACCACTTTGATAACCCATGGAGTGATAAGATCTTGATTACCGTTTCCCGTTCTCTTAGGTGACCTTACTTGAGAAGCCTTTTTTTTTAGTCCAAATTTCCAATCTTTTTGTGGGTTCAGAGGGGGTGCACACCCGACTTGCCTATTTCCCTACCATTCATATATTTCCACAAAATAAGTTTGCAAAGAGTAATGCTTGGCCATGAATCTCAAATGCATCATTTAGCCAAATATGGGCTAGCCAAAGTAAAGGGAGGAAAATGAAGAAGGGCGCTTTAAAAAAAACCTCAAACGAAATCAAACGAGGAAAGGAAAGAAAACCCAAAAGAAAATCAAATCTCGAAAAACATTCCCAAATCCAAATAAACCCTCGATCGACTTATTGCCGTGAAGTGCCTACTAGAGGACCGAGTCCCGAGGAAGGAAGCTAACGATGATTAGGCGATCCTTACCATTTTGCAAACACTTGTTCATTTTTTGTTTGGGCTAATTGGCTTTCCCGAGTTTGGGACGACCCTTTAGGCTAAACTTAGGAGACGGGATAACACTTACCTCTAGTGCTTACTAACTACATGGTTCACTCCTATCCATTCCATTTATCGTCCCGTTGTAGACATTTTAGTGGATTAGAAGGACCTTGGTAAATTTTCAATGTTCTCATTGTTTGATTGTCATCTTATTAGAATTTTACCCATTTCAACTTAAGTAACTACCTTGGTGGTGTTCTCACTTGTCTCAAACTTGGAACCGGTGCCTTCCCCACCGTTTCGATGAGGGATTTGGCGATTTATTTTCTTCCTTGGAAGCAACTATCTTTTTGTGTGTGTTTCTTTTGTTTTATGTTCTTGTGTATTTAGTTGCGTCTTCAACTTTGAGCAAGATCCAACTTGCCTTGCATGGAGGTACTCTACCTCATGGGTATCTCGATGTGAGTTGAAGAGATGGAGCAGGCCAATTAATTGCCCTGTATCGCCTTAGCATAATCTAGCCTAGTAGTAGACAATAGTAGTATTAGTTAATTTCTTTTTGGGTCTTTGCTCGAGGACGAGCAGCGGTTTAGTGTGGGGGAATTGATGTGTGTCAAATTTGGACCAATTTTCCACCCATACAAACTCGTTTTTCTATCGCTTTCGCGAGATTTTGTGCAATTATCGTCTTATATGAGCCTTTCTCGCTTTAGCGTCTCTCGTGTGCATTTTATGTGTTTTCGGGTAGTTTTTCTATTTGTTTGATAGGAATCCTTCCGAGAGCATGTCCAGGCTTATACGAGCATGAGAGAGTGGAACACCGTCCGAGAGTCTGTCACCGAGCCGAGAAAACTGAGCCAAAAGAAGTGAAAAATAGAGAAAAGAGAGAGAGAATCCATCGGGTGAAGTTTCACCCGATGAGATTTCGTCGGGTGAAGTTTCACCCGACGACATTCCTGCATCTCTAAAGGTCCTCAGGAAGAAGGGTTGATCGGGTGAAATAATCGGGCAAAACTTTTACCCATCGGGTAAAGTTTCACCCGTAAAAGTTTCGCTCGATGGCAATGGCATTCCGAATTCTGCATTGTAAAAGAAAACTGATCGGGCGAACTGACCAGGTGAAGTTTCACCCGACAGAAAAGCCATGAGAATTCCAGAAAACCGCAAAGCAAAGTTTCACCCTGTGAAGACCCGAAAGTTGAAGTTCCACTAAGCAAGCAATAATCAGTTTTGGGTCTTGTTTTAATGTCCCATTCAGGCTTTGTATATATAGTTAACCCTAGATTTCTTCAAGACATTATCATCATCTAAGTAGATCCCCATTTTGTAGCGGTTTTTATTAGAGAACTCCATTAGATCTAGAAAAGCTTCATTAGCTTAGATTACTCTCATCATTTTTGAATCTAGTAGCATATTAGTTTAGAATAGTTTTCTAATTAGAAGATTGAAGAGATTGCAAGGATTGGGTGACAAAGTTCTTGTATTCCTTCTTCAAGATTATTTATTTATGTCAATCTTCATCTTCTTCCTTCGAATTTCCTCCATTGTTGGTACTTTCATTCTTCTCTCTCCTCCTTAATTAGTTTTCTCTTTAGTTTCTCCTTAATTGTTCTCTTTATGTTTATGTTGTCTAAATTTTCATTATTGTATTAAACTCAATTCCTTCTCATTTCTAGTATGGATTATTCTAGTTTATCTTCCCTGTTTATTCCTCTTATTAACCTTCATATAATCAATGTTGAGTAGATTTTAGTTAAAGGGTTAGGGGAGGATGAAATTGGGTAATATGGATTGAGAATTATTGTGATTGGTTATACTTGAGTTGAATTGTCTATTTGGAATTGTTGTATGCTTGTGGACTTTACTTGATCAATTCAGTCGATTCGCATTCACCCTCGTCAATATATGGGGAAACTCGGGGCTTAGGTAATTCCAATTAGTGACTTTGCTTCTTCACCGCGAAAGTGGGTCTTAGCAAGTTGGGTAGAGGAACCGAAAGATGACTCGTCCCTTTTCAATTGTATATTAATTGCTTGATTCTTTGTCTTTTTATCCCGTTTCTAATTCCCCGACTCCCCTTAATTTCCTTCCTATTATTGTTCTCTGTTTTAAGTCATACCTTAGTCTAGTTTAATTCTGTTACAAACTTCCCCCTTTTTTAAACCCCAAGCCCAGTTAATCTTAGACTTGACCATTTACACTTGTCGTCCCTAAGGTTCGACTCTGACTTACCGCTACTATATGGTAGTTAGTTGGATTTACAAATATTGTTTGCATGTGGGTTAACAACGACTCGTATCAATTACCAGTAGGCCCAGCAAGGGTTTATCAATCCACTCGGCGGCATCCTTCATTCAGGTTCCCTCCCATGGGCTCGATTGGAGGAGGAGTAGGTGAGGAGAGCGGAGAAAGGGGTGCGATGGAGGTCGATGAGGAGCCTAATGATGGCAATAATGATGATGACGATGTTGACGATGGCAATAATGATAATGATGATGAAAATGTTTATGATGGCAATAATGATAATGATGATGATAACGAAGATAAAAGGGGATAACTCTGGGCAAAGTGGCGAAGAAGATTATGATAAGGATTGAGCTATTGATTATGGCACACTCTTTGCGTTATACTCTCCTCCTTTTCATTCTCATCAATTTATATATTGCTCGGTTGTAAATTATCCCCATCCCTATTATTTTATTGGTGTCTAAGCGGCCCTCGGGGTCTTAATTGTATTGCTCCTGGTTCCCGTTGACGTGATTACAACGGGAACCACTTGAAAAATCCAAAATGACAAAGCAATTTCCTTCTTTCCTTTTCAAGTTTGGGCGGACTCGGGCCTAGATGATGTGATTACATCTAGGCTCGCGCCTTCCTCTCTCCTTTATTTTTCCGTTTTCTAACTTTCCTTCCCACATTGGCTCGGGTCTAGGTGATGTGATTACACCTAGACCCGACCCCTCTCCCTTTTCTTCTCTTTCCAATCTTTTTCCTTTTCTTATCTTTCTCGCACTATTTAATTGAGCATTGAGGACATTGCTCGGTTCAAGTGTGGGGGAGAGATATTTCATTTTCTTATCATCGAATTTTTTTGAAAGCACCTCAAAATTTAAAAATCCTAAAAATATTCAAAAATATTCTCATGTTTTACCTCCTTTTAGTGTCGTTGTGTATATATTTGTGTTGTGCCCTTGTCTCCTTTTCCTCTCACAGGTTTGGTCCGCTTACCACCGGTCCTTGTTCCATGACTGGCATCCGGTATTACCCTTTTATCCATTCCCCCTTTCCCTTTGCGATTGGAGGATGATATATCTTTTTGTGATTATGGATGCTCGGACGGAGCTTTTTAGACCTGGTGGTTGGTTTGCTTTGCTTGTTTGAAGAGTTGGAGTGGGTGTTTGTTTTTAGTTGTTTATTTTCTAGATTTTTGTGTTTGTTTTTGTTTTAGTTAGTATGCATGCTTAAGTAAACACTTGCGAAAACCCAATGGTTGGTTAGTTTTTCACTTTAGTTTTGGACACTAATCTAGTAGATTGGCCTTAAGACAATAGATACGTTGATCTTATAGCTTGTGTCAACCTTATCCCACTAGGAGTTTACACCGAGGCTTGCATTTGACCACCCGCGGAGTGAATGAGTCCCTGTTACCGTGTCTCATGTCCATAGGTGACCTCGCTCAAAGTTGTCATTGCACTAAATGGTCCAAATTACCGTTTTTTGGTAAGTTCTCTGGCCCTTCCCCCTTTCCCTTTGCGATTGGAGGATGATATATCTTTTTTCTGAATGTGGATGCTCGGGCGGCGCTTTTTGGATTTGGTGGTTGGTTTGCTTTGCTTGTTTGAAGAGTTGGAGTGGGTGTTTGTTTTTAGTTGTTTATTTTCTAGATTTTTGTGTTTTTTTTTGTTTTATTTAGTATGCATGCTTAAGTAAACTCTTGCGAAAACCCAATGGTTGGTTAGTTTTTCACTTTAGTTTTGGACATTAATCTAGTAGATTGGCCTTAAGACAATAGATACATTGATCTTGTAGCTTGTGTCCACCTTATCCCGCTAGGAGTTTACACCGAGCTTGCTTTTGACCACCTTGACCACCCGCGGAGTTAATGAGTCCTTGTTACCGTGTCTCATGTCCATAGGTGACCTCGCTCAAAGTTGTCATTGCACTAAATGGTCCAAATTACCGTTCTTTGGTAGGTTCTCCGGGGGTGCACACCCGAATTTCCTATTTCCCCTTCTACATCGATCTTCATTCACTAATAACTTTGAAAAACGTCGAAATCCTCTTTGTTTACTACCAATTGCTAGTGTCATACTCATTCGTATCGCTTAGCCAAGAAAAAGGGCAAAACAATGCCGAAAAAAAAGGTCCCGACAAAATAAAAAGAGAAAAGGAGAAAATCAAAACCAGCAAAAATATCTCAATAAGCCTCATTGGCCGATTTGTAAACGTGAAGTGCCTGCCAAAGGACCGAGTCCCTAGGATGGAAGATAGCGTGAGCAAATTGATCGATTCTATTTCCACAATAAGCATTATTGGCCAATTTGTAAATGTGAAGTGCCTACCAAAGGACCGAGTCCCTAGGAACGAAGATAGCCTAAGCAAATTGGTCGATTCCATTTTTGCAAACACTTTCACCTTTTTGTTTAAATTATTTTCGTCTACCTTGAGCTTGGGACGACCCTCCTTGCCTCCGCAAGAGGATCGAGACGGACTTACCTCTAACGCTTGCTAACTTCATGGTTCTCTTCATTTCATCTCGTTTATCACCCCGGTGTACCCTCTTAGTAGATTAGGAGGGCCTAGCTAGAGTATCAACGTCTTTAGTGTCGTATTGTCATAGTATTAGATTTTTGTCCATTTCATTTTGATTAGCTAACTTTGAAGTGTTTGTACTCGTTCTGATCTTGCTATTGGTGTTTTTCCCCACCGCCTTGTTGAGGGAGGCGGTGTTTTCTTCTTTGGTGCAACTACTTGCTTGTTTTATTTGGCTTTCATGTTCAGTTTTGTCCGCAGTTTTGTCGCAAGACCTCACTTGCCTTGCGGAGAGCACTTCGCCTCTATGTGTTCTCGCGTGAGTTGAAAGGGCGTTGGGTACGCTAATACCCAATCGGCTAGTATTTTAGTTTATCCTGGTTTGTTAGTTTAGTTTCGTACTTACTCGAGGGCGAGTGAGGTTTAAGTGTGTGGGAGTTGATTACCATGTTTAGTAGTGTGCTTTTCGCATGATTTTGTCCCGCTTTCTATGATGGAATCGCTCATTCGAGCTGTTCCAAGGCTACTGTTGTATTTGCGCAATCGGGCAAAGAAATTCCTTAGGGCAGTGATGTGCTCGTCCCGGTCCTTGGATTTGACGATCATCTCGTCTACGTAAGCTTCTACTTCATTATGCATCATGTCGTGTAATAAGGTTGTAGTGGTTCGTTGATACGTGGCCTCGACATTAATGAGACCAAACGGCATGACGGTATAGCAGTAAGTACCCCAAGGTGTACTGAAGGTGGTCTTACTCATATCTTCTTCCGCCATTTTGATTTGATTGTACCCGGCATATCCGTTCATAAAGGACAGAAGGGCATGATCAGCTGTATTATCCACCAATATGTCGATGTGTGGTTGATAAGTGTAGTTTGTAGTGCCTAATTTGTTGTGTTTTGGTCCCATTTTCCTTGTGGAACCGCTCCTTGGTAGCTGTTTATGGGTTACTTACGCTTCCTTTAGTTCGTTTTAGGTTCCCGAGACCATTCATGAAGAGTTGGAGCGATTCCGACTCAATACATACACTTTTCGGAGCCAACAAAGAGAAGGAACGATCACTCGGTGCCTTGGATTTGATCCCGAGACCTTGGGACCTGATCCCGAGCCCCTTAGACTCGATCCCGAGACCCGAGAGTCGATGCGAAGCCCATGTGAAGCAAGGAAGGACCTTAAAGATCATATTGGAGGCCTACAAGACCCATCCCCGACGGGAAGGACCTCATCCCGTCCGGGATGAGGTGCACAAAAGGCACCGCTCCTGTTTTGGGTCCGTCCCGGGCGGGACCAATCCGTCCCGGTTGGAACCACTCCGTCCCGGGCGGGACCATCTCGTCCCGGACGGGATGGCCCAGCTACAGCTCCACCTCATTTCTTTTCTTCTCCTTACTCATTGTAACCCTATATATACCCTTCCTCTTGTATTCCTATGTTATGTTAGACATTACCCATAAACCCTAGACTACTTTAGACTAGATTAGCTTAGATTAGGGTAGATTAGTCTTTACTTAATCGTTAATCTTAGTTTAATCCTTGTATTAAGGGAATTCTTGAAGAATCCAACCAAGATTGACAACCTTGGGAGATTGTTTTGGGTTTTTCTTATTAATACAAGTTTCAATCTTTCATCCTCTTGTTAGTAGGTATAATCTTCCTTCTTCTTTACTCTTATCTTTGTTTATTCATTCAAGTTTTAATCTTTGTTCATTGTATTGTTCTTTGTTCATAGTTTTCACTAGTTTCATTATGTATGTTTTGTTGTTTGTGTTGATCTCTCTTGTTTATGTTAAGGTTTGTTTAGATATGTGTGAGTAGACTTTTTGTGGGGTCAGTAGGGTGATTAAGTGTTGATTATGGATGATTAGGGTTTGATTGAGGGTAAAGGTTGATTCTTTGTTACTAGTCACATATTATGCACACCATGTGTTTGTTGAAATGCTTGTTAGAGTAGTAGTTGCAAATGCTTCTCTTGCTTGTCTTCCTCTTCTCATTGTGTGATTGATTTGTGGTTGAATCCTTGTGTATTGGGTAACATCTTGCATAAGTATTCGGGTTTTGTCTTTGACACGAGAGTGCGGACATAGGCTTTGACGCGAGAGCGCGGACCAACCTTAGTAACCAAGTGAACCTTGCACCATCGATCTCCTAACTATCTTACTACACTTATGAACCCGACCTAATCCTATTCTTTCCTTATTTGTTTTATTCGTCATCTTAGTTAGTCATTGTTCCTTAGTTGACCTAGTCTTGTATTTGGGTGACCTTAGTCTAGACACCTCATACCGTCCCCGTGGATTCGACCCGACTTGCCCTATCTACGTGTTAGGAATAGTTGGTTTTTTTATTGATCGGTGGGGATCCACAACAAATCCCTCCCATCAATTTGGCGCCGCTGCCGGGGACGGTGCTAGTTTAGACTTTGTTTTCCTATTTACTTGACTTTGTCTTTTGTTTTGTGTTTTCTTTTTTCTTTTTGTTTTCTTTTGCTTCTTGTGTGTGTAGAGTTTATTTCTTTCTTGTCTAGTGCCCAAAAAGCACTAGACTTCTCACGTTTGCTCCTAGTCTACAGTTTGTGCCTAGAGGTGGTGACCATCTTCTTCTTTACAACTTAGAGCCGCTTTAACGGACGGTCGCTAGATTGAGAGGTCCTCAACCGGGTACGAGCCACGATTTTCGAGTATAGCATGAGGTTCGATCTAAACTCCCCACCCATAGAAGCCGCAACAAGCCACTCCTCTTCCTCCATGAATCGAGACTATGTCGTGATGTCTCCAAACTACCACCAAGCTTCATTTGGTAATCGAGAAACCCGTAGGTATGAGCTTCAAGGATATGGAAGCCAATTTCCCCAAAACCCACCGTATCACCAACCACCTCAACCTCACTACCAAGTAGCACTCCAAAACCCCAATAACCACCGAACACCCAACTTGGAGTTATATCAATCATTTCTTCAATTTCAAAGGAGCCAACAAGAAATGGCCATTCAAATGCAAGAATTCTTGGCCCATTGTCGAAGGGAATCCGAGGCGATGGATGCTCGATTAAATGCGTTATCGGTTAAAATCGTAATGTTTTTATCCCGAACATCGCAACTCGATGAAGGGTGCTCACTTGAGCAAAGGGAGCAACCTGATCACGAAGCCGCCGATGAAGGTCCTTTTGGTAGCGAAATCTTCTTTTAAGAACCTCAATCGTCTACCCTAGAAGAGGCAATAGAGGAGATAATCCTTGATGGAGGAGTTTTTGGTGAAGAATTGGGTGAGGATAGTGAGAATTTGAAGAGTTTCATTGATGAAAACACCGATATAATAGAGGAGAGTCAAGAGTCTACCCCCTCTATACTTGTTGAACCTTCAATCCCCACCGCTTGCCCTTCTCTTGAGCTTCATGTCGCTTCTTGTGAGACTATTGTGGAGGATGTTGAACTTTGGGATGAGTTGAGTGAGGTGATAAGTGTTGTGAAGTCATGGGACATGAATGAAGAAATCAAGTCGCCCATGTGTGATAATCCAATGAAATATTGTGAACCCCTTGTGAGTAATTTGGATCTTGGTTTAGAGGAGGTTGAAACCGCTTGCTTGAGTTTCAAATCTCTTCTTATTGATGATGTGGGGAATAACGATGTTTTAGGATTTGAAGATATTGGGCGGGAACTTGTTGATGACTTGGGTTTGCTTGATGATAAGAAGAGGGTTAAGCTCCCTTTCGACACTTGTGCTAGAATTTTGAGCTTTGGTTGTGCTAGGAGACGATGCTTAGGGAGGAAGAGATCGGTAAGTCTTGTAGGATGGATAAACCCCGGAGACAACATGCAAGATGACGTTGGGTCGTTGGATTTCTACTTCTTGCCTCCACCTTGGAGGCCGTGGAGGATAGCTTGGCTTGGGCACTCTTTGGGCCTTCATTACGATGTCGGTCGTGCGTTTGACTTGCTCCTCCAAGCACTTGAGGGCTATTGTTGAAGAATGAGAGTCCACCATCCTCGGTTTGACGGAGTCCCTAAAGAATCGTCATGTTGTATATTCTTCTTCCTTCTTCTTTAGAGTTCTTGTGTTTGTAATTGTGTTATTTATAATTTTGTTTCTAGGATTCGTTTGTTTTGTGGGATCCTTGTAATCTTGGAATTTTTGATGAGCGATGTGAGGGAGGGATTTCGATGGATGTTTTGAGCTTGTTTGATAGGTGTGAAGGGAAGATGAATGCTAGAGAGGAGTGGTCATTGATAAAGCTTGGGTTGTGAGCAAGGGAGTGGGTTTTTGAAGCTTTGGACAAGCTTTTGGGGTTATAGAGGGTTAGAGGACTCTTCCTGGCCGAGAAGAGTGCATCCCGACCGGGAAGGATGAACCATCCCGACCGGGAAGGATGTCATCCCGATCGGGATGAGTGTACCAAAAATTGGGTTTTCTGGAGTGTCATCCTGACCGGGATGGGAGCTTTCCGACCGGGACGGGTGTGTCATCCCGACCGGGACCATCCATCCCGACCGGGATGATGCCATGCTCCTTCTTTTGGCCTTTTCTTTGTCATTCGAGCCCACCCAACCATTTTATACCCCCTCCCAACCTCCCTACCTATCCTTGCCTTTATCATATGACTCCTACCCTTCATATACACACATTCACTTCTTTTTCTCTTCACTTTACGCCGACTTTCACATTGAATCCCACCTCCTTATACCTTTGTACTTTAACCATGCGGCCTTATTGAGAAGGAAGAGGAATAGCAATGACAAAGACAAGCTACGTGCCGATACCGACCTATGAGACGATGTAGCGAGTGAGTTGCTAACCGCATGGTACGGCAACTATCCTTTCTTTTCCGTCTTTTATTGCTTGTCTTCTTTTGTTAGTTCCCCTTCCCCTTATCATTTGTGTCATGGTGGCCCTCGGGGCCTTGGTAATTATTGCTCCCGACTCTCGATGACGTGACTACATCGAGAGTTGTTTGAAAAATCCAAATTTCCAAGATTTTCACCCTTTTTGTAGGATTTAGCCGGATTTGGGCGGAATCCGGGCTAGGTGACTTGATCACACCTAGTCCTCCCCTCCCATTTCCTTTTCTTTTTCTTTTTATTTCTCCCCCCATCCATATCTTTTCTCGTCTCGGCCCATGGTGACTTGACTACACCCCGGCCGGACGCATTATACCCTTTTCTCCACTTTATTTTTGTTTTTTAGCTTTATTTTCCTAGTTTCTTTTCTTTTCCTTAGTGTCTCCACACACTACGATCGAGCATGAGGACATTGCTCGGTTTAAGTGTGGGGGAGCGATATTCTATCATAGTTAGTTTTATTTTCGTAGTTTTTCGAAAAATCTTTAAAAATCCTAAAAATTTGAAAAATTTTCACAAAAATAAAAAAGAATTTCTTTTGTGTGTTTTCCTTTTGTGTCTTTATGTCGTATATTTGTTGTGTTGTGCGTGTTTTGCCTCCCTTTTTCCTTGTAGGTTGCTTAATCACCGATAGCTTTGGAGAGCTTTCAAGACATCCGGTAACATCTTTCATCCCTTTTCCCTCTTTGTCTCTTGTGGAGTTTGGAGGAGATTTGTGATGATGTGTGCTCGGGTGGAGCTTTGTGCATATTAGTGGGTGATTGGTCGCTTATTTAGAAATTCGGGGTGGTGTTTGTTCTCTTTGGGTGTTTGTTTTGATTTGTTTTGTTTTGTTGCCTTTTGCCTCTTTTTCTTTCGTTTTTGTCGCATCTTTGTTTTGTGATGTGTGCTTGTGTCTAGTGTGTAAAAGGTTTTCGAAAACCCGGTTTAGAGGTTAGTATGCAAGTGTTTACTTTCCCTTTCTAGTAGTATAAATCGAGTCTTGGACTTTAGTCTAGTAGAATGACCCTAAATCAATGATTTCGTTGGTTTCTTACCTTGAGTCCACCTAGCTTACTAGGGATTTACTACGGGATTTGCATTTGACCATTATGACCACCCACGGTGTGAAAAGGCCTTGGTTGCCGAGTCCCGTCCCTTAGGTGACCGTGTTTGGGGTTGTTTGACTAGTCCAAGTTTTCCCCTTTTTTGTGGGTTTGAAGGGAAGGACGCTCCCCGACTCTCCCATTTCCCTACCTCCTACACATTTCTACACAATAAAATTTCAAATTGTTGAAATCATCTTTCTTAGTTGCAAAGAAATGCCTTCGAGCCGAATCAAGCCAAAAGGGCAAAGAAAAGAAAATGAAAGAAAGAAGAGATAGAAGAAAAAAAGAAAAGGCACAAAAAGCCAAAAAAAAAATACAAAAGATGAAAAAGAAATGGCATAGCAACACACAAAGCAAAAATGCAAAAGAAAGAAAAATGCCAAAAGAAAACCCGTCTCACAAAAAGAGTCCCCACATCTTAAAAATAAGCCTTTTACCGACTATTACCGTGAAGAGCCTACCAAAGGACCGAGTCCCTAGGAAGGATGATAGCGGTAATGGTCGGTCTTCCCCCATTTTGCAATCATATCCACCTTTTTACTTGGACTAGTTAAGCGACTTTAGGCATGGGACGACCCTCTTGGCACATCACTAAAGGGGGCGGGGTCTCACTTACCTACAGTGTCGACTAACACCGTGGTTCATCCTTTTTCCATCCCGCCGATCATTTCGTAGTACGTTCTTAGAAGGTTAGGAGGAACCTAGGTAAGTTACCAACGTTTTTATTGCTTTGTTGTCGTACTATTAGAGTTTAGTTCATCTCGATTCGCACTATTAGCTTGGGAACGTTGTCACTTGCCTTGAGTCCTAAACCGGTGTCTATTTCACCGCTTTGTTGAGGGAAGCGGTATTTGTTTTGTCTTGGGTGCAACCGTTTGGCATTTGTTTGTTTGTGTGTTTGTTTGTTTATGTGTTTCCGTGTCCGCTTGCATCCACAGTTTTGTCGCAAGATCTCACTTGCCTTGCGGAGTGCACTTTTCCTCTAGGTGTACTCGCGTGAGTTGAAAGGGCGTAGAGTGCGCTAATACCCGCTCGGCTAGTTTAGTAGTTAGTTTGTGCTTACTCGAGGGCGAGTAAGGGTTAAGTGTGGGGGAGTTGATAAGTGTAGTTTGTAGTGCCTAATTTGTTGTGTTTTGGTCCCATTTTCCTTGTGGAACCGCTCCTTGGGAGCGGTTTATGGGTTACTTATGCTTCCTTTAGTTCGTTTTAGGTTCCCGAGACCATTCGTGAAGAGTTGGAGCGATTCCGACTCAATACATACACTTTTCGGAGCCAACGAAGAGAAGGAACGATCACTCGGTGCCTTGGATTCGATCCCGAGACCTTGGGACCCGATCCCGAGCCCCTTAGACTCGATCCCGAGACCCAAGAGTCGATGAGAAGCCCATGTGAAGCAAGGAGGGACCTTAAAGATCATATTGGAGGCCTACAAGACCCATCCCCGACGGGAAGGACCTCATCCCGTCCGGGATGAGGTGCACAAAAGGCACCGCTCCTGTTTTGGGTCCGTCCCGGGCGGGACCAATCCTTCCCGGTCGGGACCACTCCGTCCCGGGCGGGACCATCTCGTCCCGGACGGGATGGCCCAGCTACAGCTCCGCCTCATTTCTTTTCTTCTCCTTACTCATTGTAACCCTATATATACCCTTCCTCTTGTATTCCTATGTTATGTTAGACATTACCCATAAACCCTAGACTACTTTAGACTAGATTAGCTTAGATTAGGGTAGATTAGTCTTTACTTAATCGTTAATCTTAGTTTAATCCTTGTATTAAGGGAATTCTTGAAGAATCCAACCAAGATTGACAACCTTGGGAGATTGTTTTGGGTTTTTCTTATTAATACAAGTTTCAATCTTTCATCCTCTTGTTAGTAGGTATAATCTTCCTTCTCCTTTACTCTTATCTTTGTTTATTCATTCAAGTTTTAATCTTTGTTCATTGTATTGTTCTTTGTTCATAGTTTTCACTAGTTTCATTATGTATGTTTTGTTGTTTGTGTTGATCTCTCTTGTTTATGTTAAGGTTTGTTTAGATATGTGTGAGTAGACTTTTTGTGGGGTCAGTAGGGTGATTAAGTGTTGATTATGGATGATTAGGGTTTGATTGAGGGTAAAGGTTGATTCTTTGTTACTAGTCACATATTATGCACACCATGTGTTTGTTGAAATGCTTGTTAGAGTAGTAGTTGCAAATGCTTCTCTTGCTTGTCTTCCTCTTCTCATTGTGTGATTGATTTGTGGTTGAATCCTTGTGTATTGGGTAACATCTTGCATAAGTATTCGGGTTTTGTCTTTGACACGAGAGTGCGGACATAGGCTTTGACGCGAGAGCGCGGACCAACCTTAGTAACCAAGTGAACCTTGCACCATCGATCTCCTAACTATCCTACTACACTTATGAACCCGACCTAACCCTATTCTTTCCTTATTTGATTTATTCGTCATCTTAGTTAGTCATTGTTCCTTAGTTGACCTAGTCTTGTATTTGGGTGACCTTAGTCTAGACACCTCATACCGTCCCCGTGGATTCGACCCGACTTGCCTTATCTACGTGTTAGGAATAGTTGGTTTTTTTATTGATCGGTGGGGATCCACGACAAATCCCTCCCATCAGTGGTAATGGAAAATCGTCTTTCGGGCTTGCCTTGTTAATATCCCGAAAGTCCATGCATACACGCACCATACCATCCGTTTTAAGAACCGGCACGATGTTCGCAACCCAATCTGGATATTTGGACACCTGTATGAAGCCGGCTTTGAACTGTTTATCGACTTCTTCTTTGACCTTGAGAGACCATTCGAATCTCATACGGCGGAGTTTTTGCTTAACCGGTTTGCACTCATCTTTAATTGGTATATGGTTCTCGGCTATTTCCCGGTCTATCCCTAACATGTCCTTGTAGGACCATGCGAAGACATCTTTAAATTCTTGGAGGAGGCTTGTGAACTGTTGTCTCTCCTCGGGATCTAAGGATAACCCTATCTTAAGCATCTGGGGCTCTAAGGTTGTTCCGACATTGATGGATTCGGTTTCTTCGATTACCGGATTCCGGGACTCCCTTATGCTCTAATTGCTCGATTAGATGAGGAGGTAGGGGTACCTGTTCATCGGGTTTCTCAATGTCATTGTATAAATTTTTTTTGAAACCAGAATTAGAAAGAGACCAGTCGTAAGCAGAACGGTTGTTATTATTGATTGAAAATTTGGAAAACAGCTCGAAAAGAGCAGCTATCTGATCATTGGTCAGTGGCGAGATAGGTAAGGCACTCGGGACAAACCCCGAGGCACAAGTAGGAGTAAGTAAAGGGAGAGGGATTACATGAGTGACTCTAGCACCGGACTCCCTAGACTCGACCTCAGACTCTGACTTAGACTCTGACTCAGACTCAGACACAGAAGCAGGCATATCTCCTTCCCCGGTGACCAGCTTGTAGATCCTCCCTTGACTGTCGGTCCACTTGACAGTCTTCTTCCAAACCCTGTTTTCCGTCACGGAGCCAACATCTGAGATCAGCTTTGTTGGGTCAAACATGTTGCTACGGAGGATGAGGTTGACCAAGTCTTCCTTTGGGGTCGGGGCTATTGTGTCTACCCTGAAAAGTAACCCCAGCGTGGGCTCAGCATCGTCAGCGCCTTCCCTCGGTTCCGATTGGATGAGCGTGAACACGTCATCGGGGATATAATTGCAATTTCGGGCCCAGTGGGTCCCGGGATATGCGATAGTTGGTCGGAATAGACCAACTTGAATGGCCCCAAATACCGGTGTGACAAAGTAGTCGGTCAGCCATGGGCTATAAGGGCTCAAGTAGATACCCTTAATGATATTGCAGGCCTTTTCGATACCTGCTCGGACAACGTTGCCTGGTGTTGTGGCATAACCGAGGCCGAAGTGAGAGTTTTCGTCCTTAAGGACCTCGATAATCTTCCCAGCTGGACGATAAGGTCTAGAGGTAGCCCTCAGGAAGTACCCCAAATTTTGTAGCATTGTGTCGATGCTAGTGGTGAAATAGGGCCTGAAGAGGTATTCCTCTTCAATCATCCCCACGAAATCGAACCCCCAAAGGTCCATGCAGCCCGTTGCGTTGCAGCTAGCCACAGTCATAGGGGTCGCCTCCAAGATGATGACGCTATCATGCAGGGGCAACTTGATTTTTTGGTGGAGGGTGGAGGATACCACTTTGACAGCGTGGATCCATGGCCTCCCTATGAGTAGGTTGAAGGAAGAGATGACGTCGATCACCTGGAACTCCAACTCCTTTTCCACTGGGCCCGTTATGATGGTCAGTTTTATAGCCCCAGCTACCGACTTTGGGCTCCCATCAAAAGCCTGGATGGTTTGAGCAGTCAGAATGTAGTTAGCCTCGGTAATATCAAGGGCTTTGGCGGTCCTTTAAGGAAGGACGTTGACGGCAGACCCGTCATCAATTAGGGTCATCGAGAGATACTTCCCGCGGAAAATCACCGTAATATAAAGGGCTATGTTGTGGGAAGCTCCAAACGGCGGTAGATCGGCTTCGGAGAAGGTAATTAATGGGTCTCCTTCCTTAGCTTTGCCCTTCGAGTGGGGCAGGACTGTGGCTACCATTTCAGTAGGGGTAACCAGGGAGTTGATCTTAATCTGATCGAGAGCCTTAGTAAGTGCCTCTCGATGTTCTTGTGAACTAACCAGGAGTTGCCATATAGTGAGGTCAACTCGGGTGTTCTTCAACTATTTTACAAGAGCCATGTCAGTGGTCGGCTCTTCAGAGGCGACTTCCGTCTTGACTAGCTCAGTGACGATTGTCGGGATAGGGTCGGGGTGTCCCTAGAGCTAGTACCTTGATTGGGACGACCAGATTTGGCGAGGTGGTTACTGGCTAAGACTTTGGACGTAGCCTTTCGAACGTCCTCACTGGTAATGGGGCTAGCTTCCCCTTTGACGAGGTACACATCGTCCTCATCGTCGAACCAGATCCCCTTCACTTGCGGGATAAAAGGAGAGATAAGATGGGAACAGTCGATCACCTCCCCGATAAAGATGGCGTGGGAGCTGAAGGGATTGTTCTTATTACTCGGTTTGTCCCCGGGCAACGGAATCTTACCACTCTCGATCAGGTTCTGAATAAGATGCTTCAGCTTCCAGCATTTTTCAGTATCGTGCCCATTTCCCCAGTGGTATTGGCAATAGGCCTGTGCATTGTAGCTTTTGGACCGTCGGTTGACTGGAACTTCAAAAGTTGGGCCTAACGGTTGGATTAGGCTCTTGGAAGATAGCCTTTGTAAGGCACTAGGTTAAAACCCGTGCAAATTGCACGGTGGCATAAAAAAACTCGTGACAAAGTGATTGACAAAATAACGAATAGTTTACATGGATCCGAACCACCAATCGATGAGATCAAAATAAGTGATACAAAAATTCGACAGATTTTCCAAACTGAGAATGACATGTACATGAAAATTAAAAATTATAGTAAGAGATGATAACAGAAAATATGTGTGCCAATATACAAACATGAAATTACAAATATTGGAACACTTGTTGATATACGACATTAGTAGTAGTGTCGTAAGTGCATTTATTTCTATTATAAATAAGAATCTCTCGTCCATGCTTGTTGCTAACCTTGATATTGCAACGTATAGTTGACCATGAGTGAACACGGGTTTGGGAGATAAAGACCTGCGTGAGACAACAATTGACCTTGACTCTTGTTAATGTTCATGGCGAAGCATATGGAAATGGAGAACTGTCCCCGGATAAATCGAACACTGAATTGACTTGAGTCGAATGGAGACATGAAAAAACGTGAGATATAGACGTTATCACCTTTATGGCTACCTGTTAGCATAGTAAAAAATTAAATAATCGTGTTCGTCATTCATTGTCGCTTTAAATTTTTATCAAACTCCTCAGTATTCAGTGAAATTTATGTTGCTCTTCGAAGATTAAACAGATAAACCGGGCATATGATAATCGGGTGACAATACACTTTTCGCATGTCTTAGTCGTTTATTCATTTTTTACGTTATTTGTGAACAGTATTTTAATAAAGGTAAATAAATTACTAAGATTTGGGTTGTATATTTTATTTTATTAAAAAATTAAATTGGCTACTTATTGAGTTATTTTCTAACTAAATAGTTTTTTTGAGAGTAGAGGATTAATAATGATTGGATATTTAATTTTTTTCATGAGAATAATTCCAACTATGCATGTGTTTCTTAAAACAATTCAAACTATATCTAATCTCATTTTAATATGAATTACGCATTCATCAATCTCGCTTTGTTATGGACGAAATTTTGACTTGCTATTACCAGTAATAGTGACTTGTTGAAACTTTCTAGGGTTTTATTGGGTCTGTTGCGGTCGCGAAAGCCAAAACAATAATAAAAACATTTTTTCATGACCTCTATAAGACTAATCGAAAAAGAAATGGAAGATGAATTTCGCAAAGCTTTAATTTTTTTTTCAATGACAAAAAATGAAGACGAAATGTGAAGAAGAGTTGAATAAGGGAGGTTCAACAGGTAGTCGGTCATCCATAGCAAAGCGAGATTAATGAAGACGTAGTTCATATTAAAATGACATTATTAGGTGTAGTTTTGATTATTTTAAGAAGCACATGCATAGTTGAGATTATTTTCATGAAATAACCTTTTTTTAAGTAATGTATTCCACTATGTTTTCTCCATTAGGTCATTTTTTTCGACTGAGGTGGATTAAATTGAACTCAAATCAAATGACCTTTAACTGAAGTGAATTGATGAAGTGATTTAAATTGACTTAGACGAAATATATCGAATGATGGAGTTTGTAACTTATTCTACCATATTAGTTGAATTGGTTGATGATTCTTGATTAATTGATTACTGAGATTTACTGTGAATGTGATCTAAGTCGTTTGATTGGAGAATTAGAATTATCTTATGGCATGTTTTGGAACTTAAATTTGAAATTGAATTTCGAAATTTAGACATTTCATCACCGTCTACATAACCTTAGAATTTTGAATTGGAATCGAAACCAATTCCTTACCAATTTCAACCTAGTTCAAATTTGGTTATCTCAAATTCCAAGTACATGGGTAGTCATTTCAATTCCGTCTCTTAGTATTTTTTTGTGTAATCCCGTCGTAATATATTTTTTCTTTTTTCGGATTTGAAAATTTACATTTTCCTAATAAAAAACATTCAAAAAAATACCTTTTGGGACCTCGACCCGAGTAGACCTTGTCCAATTCTAAGGCTACCCAAACAACATTTGGATTTGGAAATGAATTGAATTCATGAAATTCAAATGCAAGAATTGAAATCATGATATTTAAATCAATTCTAAGTACCCAAACGCAACCTATGGATTTTAATTCATTTCCTGTATGAGTTCATGCTTAGGGTTCACGCACAATTGGTATTATGACATTTGATGAGCAGTAAGCTCGTCTACGAGTCTTAGTTGTAGTTGAAAGTCTCATTTCTTGTTGTGGACATGACGTAGGTCCACCCCGACGCGGCCACGCGCGGGTTTGGGTAGGCGAATGAATCTCGTGGTGAGATTGTTCTCGGGTTCGAAATTTAAGTCAAAATGGAGTCGCCACCGAATTTTGTGGTTATTCGGAACCATACGAGCCCACTCTATACCATCATGGACTATACACAAATTAAGCCCACTTCGATTTCAGATTTCATTGGGCTCGTCCCTTTGCATTGCAATATGGATACCGTTTAAACCGGCTTTCGTATATAGAATGACTCTCGTGCGCCAAGGGTTTCGGACATCTGGAAACCAAAGGGTCTGAGTAAGGGGTGAGGGTACGTGCTGGGAAGCCCACTAAGGACACCCAACCCCGCCCGCACATGGCGGCCTCTACTAAGACATCGTTCGTGTTCGTGTGCGCGCGCTAGTAAAACGATTAAATGATATGCAAACAGCGTTTTCGGGCTAAGCATATGAATAGTATGTGAACTACGTCATTTAATGCATCTTAATTATGGTCGAAATGATTTAACATGCAAGGTTCATTTATAAAGCGATAAGCAAGTAATAAACGAAACTCAAACATAAATAACGTACAAGTTACACGGGCGAAAATACAACCCGGCCAATACGAAAATTGCAAATGCTATACAAACGGAATAATAAAAATAAAAATAGTTAGGAACGGACCCGTATGTGAGCTAGACCGTGAATTGCATAAACGGACAAACCCCGATTAAATACACATTGCGTTGTGTATTAAACGAAGGACGGAGACATAGGACCTAAGCGTGACGCTAGCCCGATCCCATGTCTCAATGCCTTGTCCCAACTTATCACATCGAAAAATCGATCAAAGTTGTTATAGTGTCATGATGCGTATGAGTTTTGAAAAGGGGAAAATCACGTGATTGTCTTTACACGTGTTGACTAAGAGTCGTAAAAAAGATGAGGCTTAAATGTTGCATTTAAGTTCTCGGTTTTCTGGGTTACAGGACCCACTCGGTCGAGTCATGGTCTGACTCGGTCGAGTGTGTCCTCGAAAAGGGTTCTGTCCAGTTTTATGGACGCTACTCGATCGAGTAGCCTACGTACTCGGTCGAGTAGCCCCTGTACGAGTGTCAACTCGTTTCGTTTTTGGGGTTTAAAATCGACGGTCGGTCAAATTAAATACAAATATCGCATGATTTGAATTTAACTCGACCTCCGGTGCTATAATCGTGTACATGTATGATTATAATACCGTTGTCGGGATTTTATGAAAACATTTACGTTAGAAAATTTGAATTAGCAACGGAATGCATCCCTCTACATCACGACATCGAAACTAACCCTTTCGGGTTACGTGATGTCGGTTTTCGTGTCAACGGGTTCCGTACTAATTATGGAAATGGAATTAAATACGTTCAACTACGACCGATTGCGATCACGTCACGCCCTTGAGTACATTGGGGCGGGGCTCCTCGAAAGGGCTCCACCTCCGTCGTTGCTCGTAAAGGGATTAGACGGACTTTAGGCAAACATCGTAGTCAAACGGATTTAGAACCGGATTTTTGATACTAGTTTATATATATACGCGGTATAGTAATATTAGTAACGCGAATGTAAAAAGTTAGTATGCAAAAATGTAAAATGTTAGGATTATGTTAGATGTTAGAATTACAATACTAGTATAGATATAATATGAACGATAGAAAAAACGTAAATAAAAGAGCAACAAAGATCGAAATGGGGTTTAGGACACCCTCAACATACATGCTTAGTAGGGACCTCGGAAATGGACTCGCGAATAGTGACGAGACGTCGGAGTATCGAGGATGTATGCAAGTTATGGTGTGTGTGTGTTTATCGGTTTTTTGAGGGACAAAGGAGTCGGTTTTTTGTATATGCTTGCTTAGGGTTGTAGTGTGTAGAGTATAGAAGGATTAGGGTGAAAATGTAGGATAAAATCAGGTGAAAAAACCTTGTCAAATGAGTGAAGGTCGTGGGGTATTTATAGAGTTTACCCCACGACCTAGGGTCACTCGATCGAGTGGCCCTAGTGCACTCGGTCGAGTGCCCTAGAAAATGGGCCTGATCCAGTTTTTGACGCTCCACTCCACCGAGTGGGTCAATCCACTCGATCGAGTGGATCAGGTAAATCGAGTCAAAATAGGAAGGAATTGATATTGTTGTTTTGATTGATTTTTGTTATCTTTTTTGAATTTGGGATTGGGCGCCAGCTTCTAGAAGATGCATTTGGGCTGTTTTTGTGACGGGTTCGTTTCTGACCGGGTTTTGACCCGGTCGCCAAAAGACGGGATTTATTTTTGATGTCGGTTTTGGCCCAAATTAGTCTTATTTTGTTCGGAACGGCCCACTGGGCCTGGATTTGAGGTCTTTTTTGTGAGATTATTACTCCGCTAAAAGTCCATGTCAGATATTATTGATTTTGGGTCCAAATCCGAGTATACCAAGTCACGTTTGCGTCCGATCATCATCGGGTGTTTGTCGGGAACTGCTATAGACACTAGCAGGCAAAATGCGGGTGTCTACAGAGCCCCCACTCTAACTGAGGCTTGGACAAGGCGAAAGTCCGAGTAGCTACCAGGCCAATCGAGGATTACGACCTGGCAGCCTTCCGGTCGGGTCGTTTATAGTCCAGTAGACTAGCGTGAAGGGCTCGCCAGCCATAAGCAGAGGGTCATACCTGTCCTGCCGATGATAGCTCCGTGGGGAGTGAAACTTGCTTTTGAAGGTATAGGTGCACCCGTATGCTGATACATCTGGCTCTGATTGTAGCATTCTGGGATAAATATCGGCTCACGTTGGGGAGTGAAGTAGTTGCGCAAAGACTTGCTTCTGAAGTCTTGGGTGTACCTGTATGCTGACACATAACAAATTGCATGTAGCACATAGACAAAACACCGACTCGTGCTGGGGAAAACTGGATTTTGAAAAGCCGAAAATTTTAAAAGATTTTTTAAAAAAAAAAAAATTTAGGAATTTCTAGGAAAGCTCGGGACAACTTGATTCCTATTGTGGGTCCTGCACATGCTGGGGCCCAGGTTTGTTGAGGAGGCAGAGTTAGCTAGGGTTACAGTCAGGCTTCCCTATTATAAATATAGGTCTCCCTGTTTCAGTTTACTGCATCCTAAATCAAAAACCCTTCTTCTTTTCAAAAAAAATCTCTTAGTCTCTCTAGAGAATTCAAATTCCTGCCATGGGTATCGAGCATCTTACTTCAATGCTTTTTGCCTGGTCCCAGCACTTTCGGGACGAGGACAAAATTCAGCTGACCCAAATGGGAATTGTCAGCCTGTTTCCTCTTCGGCGCCTAGTGACTGATTCACACTTTTTGGATGCCTGTTTGTCGTTTTGGGATACCACCCATCACGTCTTTGCGTTCCCGCGGGGAGAGATATGCCCTCTTCCCAAGAAGATCGCAGCCATCGGAGGTTGGAGCCCTGTTGCTCGTCCTGCCATTCCTCCGTTCTATCCGGACCCGAGGAGAAGACTGAGGGATTTCCTGGGTCTGTCTCATGCTGAGACAGATCGAATGTGCGGGGAGATACTGTTTCCCTCTTCGACTTGGCTGACAAGTTTATGAACAGTCAAGACGTAAGGGCCACGCCTTCTCATAGGCGTAGGGCTTTTGCCTTCTACATGCTGCACCGCTACATCTTCGAAGGGATGATGGATGCTGACTCATGCGTGGGTCAAATTAGGCTGATTGGAGTGGTTGACCAGATGGAGACTGGTCATAGCCCTGCTTGGCTAGCCACTGGGGAAATCATCATGGGTCTGGATGCTAGGCGACTTGACCCAACCCGGCAACTGACGGGGAGCACCCTTATTCTGCAGGTACATGTCTCGCGATTTTCAATTTTTGTCCTCTTTTTTTTTTTGTTTCGCGCGATTTCCTAAGGTCCGTAAGTCACTCGATCGAGTGGACCTGTCACTCGATCGAGTGATGCCTGCAAAGTGCTTCTGTCCATCTGTGAAGGGCTTACTCGATCGAGTGGGATGCTTTACTCGATCGAGTGTCACACCTGATGAGATTCTGGTTGCTCTTAGGGAACTTTACTCGATCGAGTCAGATGGCATACTCGATCGAGTGGGCTACAACGGACCATTCTGTTGCTTATGAATTTTGTATATACTTTTTGCAGGTTTGGTTGTCGGAATGCTTATCAATCATAGAGCCTCCCCCGGGCGTTCCCAACTACCGTAGCAGCCAAATCAGTTCAAGAGGGCGCCGGATAAGCTCGAGTCACCATATAAATCGAGCTTACTGGGATGAGGAGTTGGTGTTCCATGGTGGCCCCTTAATCAGGTGGACCGTCGCTTGGTGGTTCCTTTCTAAACTGACGGGGCTGGCCAAGAGGGATCAAGCCCGCTACCTGGTGATCCTATCCCTTGATTGGACAGTTCACATTTACCCGGACCGCATCCTGAGGCAGTTCGGTTCGTCTCAGCGCATTCCTGAGACTGAAGCCATTATTAGCGTCTCGCTTCAACTGACGGACGTTATGTGCGACACCTGGTTGCAGAGATGGTTTACTCGTCCTACATGGACTATTCCCAACCCTTGCCAATCCGCTTGGGTTTCTCGGGCTTACGAGAAATGGACTTCTGAGGAGTCCGAGGAAGCTCGCAAAGCCCTGAAGGTCGATGAGGCCTTCGAACTGGTCCGTCGGGAGACGGCAAAGGACAATAGGGGATTCTTCGATGAGGGAGAGACCCCTGCTACCTTAGTCCGATAGGAATCGGGTCTTAAGTCACATACTAAGACTCGAGCTAAAGATGTCGGTGCTAGTGGCACGCGGGGGCGGCTAAGCCCCTAGACTGATTTGGAACGGCGACTTGGGCCAAGGCTAGCGGCCCGGGACCGACTAGGTCCGCGCGACCGGCTCCCAGAGCCTGTGAGGGCCCGACTCGGGCCTATCGAGGTGGATGAGGACTCGAGTTCCAAGAAACGAGTCCGGGCTAAGGAGGTCCCTGTGGTGATTCGGGAACGCTCTCCTCCGCGTCGTCGTCAGTGGACGACCAAGGAGGCCAAGGACAAGGGGAAGGGCAAGATGCCCTAAATACCGAGTCCTTAGTTTTTTTTATTATTTAAATATTATTACTATTTTTGTCGTGTGTTTTTTTTTGGTAATTTTTTGAATTCCTGCACTTTGTAATTTTCCCAAGTTTATTGGGGCTTTTTTTTTGTGATAATTAATAAAAGAAATTTTATTATTAAACCGTTCCTGTCTTTTCTCGATTGCATTGGTTGTGCCCTTTTGAGGGGCTGCCTACGTATCCGCGACTAGCAGAATCAAACCAAACGTAGTTCAGGCTCAGTAAATTTGCAATCTCGAATTACACCAAGACTAATGGTTCAAGATGTTTTGTGACAGTAGAATAAATAATTCTAGCTCATTGACTTGCTTTTTTCATTATTTGTAAAATAAATGATTTTGATAAAATTTGCTAATGACATTGAGAAATGGCTAAGGGTAGTAACGCTTCAGCTGGTCCAGGTTGGTTGGGTTGACGAACTCATTCCCGTCCAGGTCTGTCAGCATTACTGCTCCCCCTGATAGGATCTTTTTCACCAGGTATGGCCCAGCCCAGTTGGGTTTGAATTTTCCCCTTGGGTCAACTGGTAGTAAAGCTCGAAAAGACTTAAGGACTAGATCCCCTTCTTTAATGTTTCTGGGCCTTACCCGCTTGTTGAAGGCCCGTTGGATCCGTTTCTGGTAGATTTGGATGTTGTTGAGAGCGTGGGACCGTCGTTCGTCTAGTAGAACCAACGAATCGTACCGTGCTCGAACCCAGTCAGCTTCGGGTACTTGACTTTCTAGCAGAATTCTGAGGGACAGTACCTCTAGCTCAACTGGTTGGACTGCTTCCATCCCATAAGTTAGGTAATACGGCGTTGCTCCGGTTGCGGTGCGAATTGACGTCCGGTACCCCCATAGGGCAAAAGGTATTTTGTCGGGCCAGTCCCGATAATTATCAGCCATCTTTTTTAGTATGGTGACAATTGTTTTATTGGCCGCTTCCACCGCTCCATTCGTTTGGGGACGGTAGGGCGAGGACGTGTGCCTTTGAATTTTATATTTAGTCAGCAAGGCTGCGGTCTCGGCTTGAAAATGAGTCCCGTGATCACTGATAAATTCATGTGGGATTCCATACCGACATATTATCTTGTTTTGGATAAATTTGGCGACATGTTTAGCATTGAGGATGCGATATGATTCAGCTTCGACCCACTTGGTGAAGTAGTCGATAGCTACTAAAATGAAACAGTGTCCGCCAGTCCGGAGGGATTTACCTTTCCGATTATGTCGATACCCCATGTCGAGAACGGCCAAGGTGACGTCATGGTATAAAGCAGAGATGACGGCATATGTTGCACATTGCCGAAGATTTGACAGTTATGGCAATGTTTGACATATAACTGGCAATCAGCTTCCATAGTGTTCCAGTAATACCCGAGCCTCATGATTTTTCGGACCAACATGTGAGCATTCATATGTGGGCCGTTTTCACCATCATGTACTTCAGCCATTACTTTTTCGGCCTTATATTTGTCAACACAAAGGAGAAGAGCCCCCTGTGCCGTCTTTTTGTACAGTTGCCCGTCATCATTACGGATGAACTGGGTGGCTAGCCTCCGTAAGGCTTTCTTGGCTCGACCCTCAATCCCGGGAGGGTATTCTCCATTTGTCAGGTATTTTAATACAGCTTGGTACCAAGGTTCGGGATCAGTGATCTCGATGTCTTCGATGTCATGGATGTATGCCGGCTCAGACCGTCTTTCGACACAAATTGGCATACTGGTCACGTGGTCGAGAATGTTCAATAAAGATGCCAATTTTGAGAGTGCATCTGCAAACTGATTTTCTTCCCGAGGCAGGTATATATATTCCACCTTTTGAAGTTGTTTCTCGAGATCCCTTACTCGTGCCTGGTAGGCCACGAGATTAGCATTCCGAGTCTTCCATTTTTGGAGCGCTTGGTTAATGACCAAGGATGAGTCGCCATGTACCCGGAGATTTGTGATCCCTAGGTTGGCGGCGGCTTGTAGCCCGTAAATGCATGCTTCATATTCTGCTGCATTATTGGTAACATCAAAGTCCAGTTTGATGGAGACGGGAGTATGCTCCCCTCTTGGTGAAATTAGAAGGATCCCGACTCCGAATCCTCGAAAATTAGATGCTCCATCGAAGTATAAATCCCATGTTTCGGCATCGGTATGGAAAATATCTTCGTCGGGGAAGGACCAGGTGTCGGTGTGTCCTTCTTCGACTACCGGGCTGTCAGCGAGGAATTCAGCTACCACCCGTCCCTTAATAGCCTTTAATGGCACAAATTTTAGGTCGAACTCTGCCAGCATTAGAGTCCATCTAGAAATTCGGCCATTGAGGATGGGTTTTTCGAAGAGGTATTTGATCGGATCCATCTTTGATAGAACATGGACCTCGTAGTTGAGCATGTAGTGTCGGAGCTTCTTGGTGGCCCAGACTAAAGCCAAACACGTTTTTTCGAGCATGGTATATTTGCACTCATACTCTAAAAACTTCTTGCTGATGTAATAAATAGCCCGTTCTTCGGAGTCAACTGTCTGAGCCAGCATAGCCCCCATGGGTGTCTCGGTCGTTGTTAGGTATAACGACAGAGGCAAACCGGGTTGAGGTGGCATCAAAACTGGCGGAGCAGACAGAATTTCCTTGATCTTGTCGAAAGCAGCTTGGCACTTGTCGTCCCATAGTATCCGTTCCCCTATTTTCAGTTTCTTGAAAATTGGTTCGCACACCATGGTTAGTTTGGAAATGAATCGTGTAATCCCCTAGAAATTCTAACACAATACAGTGGCGGAAACACTGTAGAAGTGGGATTATAACACACTGTAGCTATGTCTTGATTAAATAAAAATGGTAAGTCAATACATAAGCCATAAAATAAAAATGGCTACGAAATATATAAATAAATAAAATCCATAAAAAGGGTTTTAACAATCCATAATACAGTGATCTGATTAAAACAAGCAGGATCCATAACTGCTCGCTAGCCCACCCGAAGGAAAACACATATACCTGCCATGTTAAAAACATAACAGCCACAATCAGTGGGGAGCAACGTCAACGTTCTCCCAGCCGTATAACAGGATTTTAAAACTGTAATTACTATTATAGAAAAATAGTAAAAGTGGAAAACAGTAAAACACATTATAATAAAAATAAACTTTCAGTGAAAAACTTCACGTATCGAAATAATATAATAAAAATGAGTTTTCCGAAGGAAACATAAAACATTTGCCAACCTGCAACCAAATTATATCGATAATAATAAAAATATTCAAAATGGCGTTATGGATAGGATTAGTGATGAAGGCTAGACTTTCACTAGGAGAATACTAAAAACTAGCTTCGAGAACTTAGTTCAAACAAATCAAACTTCGGTCTCTAACTAGGCTACTCAACCATAATAGAGCGGCGACTTATAAATGCGTGGCCCTAGTTTAAGATAATGCACACCCCTCCTGGGATTACCTGTCACCCAGTTCAACTAATGACGGCGACTTACTGCGAGGCCTAAGCTTAAGGTCAAAATGTACAAAACTCCCGGGATACCTGTCACCCGGTTCAACAACCAATGTACCGATTCCTGATACACTAGCCTTATAGTTGATGGCAAAACCGTAAACCCTAGAATATATTACTCTAACCTCACACTTGTCCTTACTCCATAACTCCAAAACAAAGCCATTATCGACATTCAAAAGATATAATCAATATAAATAATATGAGGATAAAAGAAGTAAACATTTATATTCTAAAAGAGGAAACTTTCTATTTTAGGAAACTTCTATTTTTAAAACTTTACTAAAAATAGCATTATATCAAAATAGTGAAAATATTAGTTCATACTAATACCATATTTTTAGTAAATGATATAGATTTATAAAACTAATACTTTCGGCTTTAACGATATTAATTATTAAAGTAAGAACATTTGAGTTTATGAAATTATTGAAATATCGTACAAGTGTATAAAATGATTAAAAATGTCTTAAACGTTTTAATAATACTAATCAGGGTGTTTTCAAAATTTACAAAGCTAAAATTCCCTAATTATTATTAGTTACGACAATACGATTACAAATAGGATTTTACGGCAAATGTCAAATTAAATCTTTGAACGTCTTTTACTTAATTAAACCATTGAATATATTTAGAAAATGTTAAGGGATGATTTAACTCTTAAAGTATCAGATTTAAATACTTTCAAAATTGCTGAAAAAATAATTCTTTTAGGTAAGATGAAGCATTTTAACGATAAATCACAATTTGTCCGAAAATCAATATTTATTAATTAAAGACTATAATAAATAGTACAAAAATTACGTAAAATAGTTAAATTATATTTATGGACATTCTGTCCTGAAAAGAAAATTTCCAGAATTCTAAAAACTCGGTTTTTAAAGCGTTTTCTCGTTAATCGTCCAATCTCGACAATAACGATTAATAAAAATAGTAATTACAAAACGATTTAAGTATTAATATCCAAAAATTATTATTAAACCTAAAAATCATGATTTTCCAGAATCTACCATTTTTCCAGATTTCCAAAAATTCCAGATTTAATAAATCCCGTCAAAACCGTCTTTAAAACCCGTTTTCACAATTAACGATTCCATTAATAAAACTTATCGTTCTTAACATTTTATTAAGGCACTAAAAAATCATAAAATTAATATTTTAACATGAAATCATCAGAATCATAATTTTTCCAGATTTAAACCAAAGACCAGAAATCGAGAATTTAAACAACAAACACGGTTTTAACGATAAACGATGATTTAAAGTGATTAATTAATTCATCCACTTAACAATTCCGAAAAATTATGAAATAATTCAGAAAATTCTATTTCACCAGAAATTTTCACCACGTCAAAAATCAGATTAAAATAAAATGTTTAGGTACTAGAACTAAAAATCGGCTTTTAATCATTTTTGTCCGAAAACGGTAATAATTCAATAATCGATATTTAAAATATCAGAAAAATCCTAAATTATTATAAATCATCAAAAATATAAATTTTATAGAATATAAACATATATTACATGTTTAGGCCGAATATTATGATTTTACAAATTAATATGACAATTTAATCGTTAATCTCGTAAAAGCGATAAAAATATCGAAACATGCAAATTTTCAACTTTTAAAAATTTTCCAGATTATATGACATACATATATTGTCAAAAATGAAATATAAAAATTATACATGCAAATACACAATTAAAATCATGAAATACCGAGTAACATCGACGTTACCTTTAGTCCAAATCGGAAACGATAATATACTCGTCGGCCTCGGGATCGTCCACAAATCCTACCATACATGAAAATCATGGCAGAAAAATACCATGAGGAAAACTAAGAAAATCAAGGTGAATAACGATCGAAAACCACATCGCTTATTACCTTAACGGAAGGATCAGAATAACGATTAATTTGACGATGAAAACGAGACGATTATGACTCAATTTGAAGCAAGAATTAGCCTTGAGAGGCTGCTGGAGTCATGGCCAAAAGAGAAGAAAGAAAGGATTTTTTTGATGTTTAATTGTAAGAATGAATGTTAGGAAATGGATGGTTTTTTTTTTCCTAAGCTTGAATGCTATTAAAATTTGATGAAAACAATGCTACTCTACCACATATGGCCAGCCAAAATGAACAAGCAAGGGAGGATGAAAAGTTTGACAATAATGCAAGGAATAAATGGAAAAAAAATAATCATACGTTTACGGTTTAACGTGATAAAATGAAACGTATTAATAAAACGTAATAAAATTCCTGACCAGAGGCTTAGTCGGTCCAAAAAGTGAGAAAATGGCCTCAAATTATTTATAAGTTGATAAAAAGTATAATCATAAAATAGTTAAAAGCATTTCAAAGTAATTCGAGTAAACCTCGCGTAAGAAAATAATTAATCGCGAAGCTTTGTAATAAAATCATTAACGACTAAATTTTTGTAAATAAAAATATTTACTAGTTGAAAATATTAGATAAATGTATTTAAACATTTTTAGGAAAAGGAATGACTTAAATCCGAGTTTAAAAACGTCAATTCGAAGAGAAATAGAATTCTTCGCGGAAAATTAATTAGTTTACGAAGAAAACTAAATAAATGGATTTAATAGAATAAAAATCTTTAAAATATAAATAAATATCATTAAACTCAAACATTAAAATAGAGCTTAGTAAAATGATGAAATATGAGGCCGAAAAGTGACATGGTTAAGACGGAGTCCTAACGGAAAGAATAAATATGCTAGGAAAAATAGCGGGTGTTACAAATCGACTAATATACTGGACTTTCCCGAGAAATCCCCTTATTTCTTTTTCGGTCTTGGGAGCTTGCATCTCGGTAATGGCTTTGATTTTAGCTGGGTCGACCTCGATACCTCGTTGGCTAACGATATGACCCAGTAATTTGCCTGATGTTACCCCGAAACTGCATTTTTGAGGGTTTAGCCTCATGTTGTATTTGCGCAGTCGGGTGAAAAATTTCCTTAGGGCGGTGATGTGACCGTCCCGTTCTTTGGATTTGACGATCATGTCGTCTACATAGACCTCTACCTCTTTATGCATCATGTCATGTAGTAGAGTGGTAGCGGTCCTTTGGTACGTGGCCCCGGCATTAATGAGGCCAAATGGCATGAGGGTATAGCAGTAAGTACCCCAAGGTGTAGTGAAGGTAGTCTTACTCATGTCTTCTTCCGCCATTTTGATCTGATTATATCCGGCATACCCGTCCATGAATGATAGAAGGGCATGATCGGCCGTGTTATCCACCAGTATATCGATGTGTGGTAACGGAAAATCATCCTTCGGGCTTGCCTTGTTAAGATCCCGAAAATCTACGCATACCCGCACCTTACCGTCCTTTTTAGGAACCGGCACGATGTTTGCAACCCAGTCCGGATACTCAGACACTTGTATGAAGCCGGCTTTGAACTGTTTGTCGACTTCTTCTTTTACTTTGAGAGACCACTCGGGCCTCATTCGGCGAAGCTTCTGCTTGACCGGTTTGCACCCGTCTTTGATAGGTATGCGGTGCTCGGCTATTTCCCGATCTATCCCCGGCATGTCCTTGTAGGACCATGCGAAGACATCTTTGAATTCTTGGAGGAGGTTTATAAACTGTTATTTCTCCTCGGGATCTAAAGATAACCCTATCTTAAGTATCTGAGGCTCTAAGGTTGTTCCCACATTTATGGACTCGGTCTCTTCAATTACCGGATTCCGGGATTCCCTTTGCTCTAGTTGCTCGATCAGATGTGGAGGTAAGGGTACCTGTTCGTCGGATTTCTCAATGTCATAGCACAAAACATTTTTGAAAGCAGAATTTAAAAGAGACAAGTCGTAAGCAGAACGGTTGTTATTATTGATTGAAAACTTGGAAAACAGCTCAAAGAGAGCAGCCATCTGATCATTGGTCAGTGGCGGGATTGGTAAAGCACTCGGGACAGACCCCGAAGTGCTAGCAGCAGGAATGATAGAAGGGAGAGGGGTTACAGGAGTGACTCTAGCACCGACTTCCCTAGACTCGTCCTCAGACTCTGACTCTGACTCCGACTCAGACTCGAACTCAGACTCAGGCATGTCTCCCTCCCCGGTGACCATCTTGTAGATCTTTCCTTGACTGTCAGTCCACTTGACAGTCTTCCTCCAGGCCCTGTTTCCCGTCTCGGAGCCAACATCCGAGATCAGCTTGGTCGGGTCAAACCTGTTGCTGCGGAGGATCAGGTTGACCAGGTCTTCTTTTGGAGTCGGGGCTATGGTGTCTTCCCCGAAGAGTAGCCCCAGCGCGGGCTCGGCATCATCCGCTCCATCGGACTGGATGAGGGCGAACACCTCATCCGGGATGTAGTTGCAGTCCCGGGCCAAGTGGGTCCCGAGGTGCGTAGCATTGGGTTGGTATAGTCCAACCTGGATAGCCCCAAACACGGGTGTGACAAAGTAGTCAGACAACCGTGGGCTGTAAGGGCTCAAGTAGATACCCTTCATGATGTTGCAGGCCTTTTCGATTCCTGCTCGGACAACGTTGCCCGGAGTGGTGGCATAGCCAAGGCCGAAGTGAGAGTCTTCGTCCTTAAGAACCTCGATGATCTTCCCAGCTGGAAGGTCGGGTCGAGAGGTAGCCCCCGGAAGGTACCCTAATTTCTGGAGCATTGTGTCAATGCTCGTGGTAAAATAAGGCCTAAAGAGGTACTCTTCCTCGATCATCCCCACAAAGTCGAACCCCCAGAGGTCCGTGCGGCCCGTGGCGTTACAGCTAGCCACGGTCATTGGGGTTGCCTATAAAGTAATAACATCGTTAAGCAAAGGCATCTTGATCTTACGGTGGAGGGTGGAGGACACGGCTTTCACCGCGTGAATCCACGGCCTTCCTAGGAGCAAGTTGAATGATGAGGTGACATCAATCACCTGGAATTCAAGCTCTTTTTCTATTGGGCCCGTGATGATGGTCAGTTTTATGGCCCCAGTTACCGACTTTGGACTCCCATCAAAGGCTTGGATGGTTTGAGCAGTCGGGATATAGTCAGCCTCGGTAATGCCGAGGGCTTTGGCGGTCCTTAGAGGAAGGACATTCACGGCTGACCCGTCATCGACTAGGGTCATCGGGAGGTATTTTCCCCGGCAAATCACCGTGATGTAAAGGGCCAGGTTGTGGGAGGCCCCGAATGGCGGCAGATCGGCTTCGGAAAAGGTGATGATTGGGCCTCCTTCTTTGGCCTTACCCTTTAGCTGGGGTAGGACCGTGGCTACCATTTCAGCAGGGGTAGCCAAAGAGTCGATCTTGACTTGATCGAGAGCCTTTGTAAGTGCTTCTTGATGTTCTTGTGAGCTGACTAAGAGTTGTCATATAGTGAGGTCAACTCGGGTTCTCTTCAGTTGCTTCACAATAGCCGTTTCAGCGGTTGGCTCTTCAGGGGCGACTTCCATCCCGAGTGGATCGGTGATGGTTGCCGGGATAGGGGTGTCCCTAGTGCTTGTGGCTAAATAGGGACGACCAAGGTTGTTGCTGGCTAGGACTCGAGTTTTGGCCTCGCGAATCTGTTCAGGGGTGATGGGAACGGTTTCTCCTTTAGCGAGGTAGACATCATCCTCGTCGTCAAACCAGATCCCGTTCACTTGCGGGATGAATGGAGAGATAAGGTGAGAGCAGTCAATCACCTCCCCGGCAAAGATGGCATGGGAACTGAAAGGGTTCTCCTTGTTGCTTGGTTTGTCTCCGGGTAGCGGGATTTTACCGCTTTCGATCAAGTCCTGGATCAGGTGCTTCAGCTTCCAGCACTTTTCGGTATCATGCCCATTGCCCCAGTGGTATTGGCAATAGGCCTGAGCATTGTAGTTCTTGGAGCGTCGCTCGACCGGAACTTCAAGAGTTGGGCCATCGGTTGGATTAGGCCTTTGGAGGACAGCCTTTGTAAGGCATAGGTATAGGTAGTACCTATATCAGTGAAAACCCGAGGTGGGGTGTTCTTCTTGGACGGGGCATCTAGTAGATTAACCGCGTCAAAAATGCTGCGAGTTGCAGCCTGGGGCTTAGTGGTGGAGGAAGAGGCCCCTTGGTATCCTTTGCTAGCGGCCTTAGTGAGGCCTTCTAGTCTCAGGTCGTCCTCGATACTCATACCCATTTCAGTAAGGGTGGTGAAATTGGGTATGACAGCGTACCGGAGGTGAACCCGGTAGGAAGGGAGGAGGTTCTTGACAAAAGCCTCCACCAAAGTCTTCTCACTGGGCTTATCAACCAGTTTCACGCTCTCGGCCCTCCAACGTTGAAGGTATTTAGTAAAACCTTCCTTCGGCTCTTGGGCCATAACCTCCAGAGATCGCATTGTGGTTTGGATCTCGGTGTTGTCAGCGTAGTTCCGAGCGAACTCGGTGGCCACATCATCCCATGTAGGGTATTTTTTCGGGTCTAGCCGGTAGTACCAGGCCCGCGGGTGCTTCTCAAGAGATGCAGCAAAGAGGTTCTTGAACATGGTCGAATCCACTCCCTTGATGGCCATGAATTCCTTGAAGGCCCGTACATGTAGTAACGGGTCTTCAGTTCCCTCGAACATGGGCAAACCTGTGAGGTTCAGGTTCGCGGGCAGCTTGTCACTCAGCGGGTTGTACTCTCGACTATTCTCCCGATGGATGTTGTTACTCCCAGCCAAATGGACTTGTTCCTCTAGTCGGCGCACCGCGCTGACTAGTTCAGCTAGAGGCTCATTAGCCTCGACATTAGGAGCTCTTTGCTCCACTGTAGCTAGGCGGGCAACAATGGCCACTTGACCAGCCCTCATTTCAGTCAGTTGGGCTTCGATATCGGTTTGCTTCGCGACCATGGCGTTCAGAGAGGTTTGTAGGCTGTTCAAAGTAGCCATCCTTCGAGCGTGTCTAGTTGCTGGCGGCCTGTCTGTAAGAACACCGCGTAATCAGAAACTGAACCCAGATCTTGGAAAAGGAAAGGATAAGTACATCCCGAGCGACACTAAGAATGAAGACTAAAGACTCGAGAAAGACATCTAGACGGATGACTCGATGGGTGGTATAGCTTCCTTAGGGTTTTGGCTTTGTGGGCCTAATCCCGTTTGAAGGAAGGTCCACGTGAGACTTTTCCCCAGACTTTTGACTCGAGTGTATGGACGGACTTTCCTTTGTAGGGGTATGCCCTACGCGGGTAGGTCGTGCCTTGACAGATAAGGCGGACTCGGGAAAGGGGGGAAACTTGCGATATAGGATCGGCAGAGTTTCGACGCTATAGACCTTCGACATACTATGTAAAGACCCGACACAGGGATTACGGTAGGTCCTATAATAAGGAAGGTTTACTAGGAAAGTTGGATGTTTGAATTTTGAATATAAAATGAGTGAGCCTCCGAGAGTTCGGAAATTGAACACGGGATTTCGAAAACCAAGATTAGAATTTTGAAAATTCAGAAAATCGGAGTGGTGTTGGAAATCCAAGAATTAAAATGGGCAGCATGCCGACTAGAGAAAAAGAATATTTTGAGTCAAATCATTGATCCTAAATTTCGGCGGCATTCCGAGTTTTGAAAATTGGATATTTTTGAAAAGACGGGTCCCGAAACGGACAGCATTTTGGGTTTTTCAAAATTTGGGTGTTTTGGAAAGATGCATTTTTGAAATGACGGTTTTTGAAAAATGACACGGAAACCAAGTAGCACGTAGTCAAACAAGCATTATAACGACGCTTATGTATGCTTTACACTAAGTCTCGGTCAGTCAAAGTAGGGTCTATACCAACAACGATAGCATTCTCACGAAACGGGACGGACTTCCTAGCCGATTTGGAACTAGGACCTGCCGTAAAACCCCGGTGAGTTCCGCCATCGAAGTCTTTAGTGCACCCATGTAGGAATGCACCGTGGTATAGTGGGACGTCGGTCACAAGTAACCGGCCCGGGCAAAATTTGGGTTATGCATGAACCATTAAACTAATGCGTGCACACTAATATACGAACGATTTCTCTTCGAGTCTCACCCTAGGAACCCCGATGACATGTGGTACATCAGGTATCCCCAGCGAAGTCGCCAAATTGTGGACATGACGTAGGTCCACCCCGATGCGGCCACGCGCGGGTTTGGGTAGGCGAATGAATCTCGTGGTGAGATTGTTCTCGGGTTCAAAATTTAAGTCAAAATGGAGTCGCCACCGAATTTTGTGGTTATTCGGAACCATACGAGCCCACTCTATACCGTCATGGGCTATACACAAAGTAAGCCCACTTCGATTTCAGAGTTCATTGGGCTCGTCCCTTTGCATTGCAATATGGATACCGTTTAAACCGGCTTTCGTATATAAAATGACTCTCGTGCGCCAAGGGCTTCGGACATCCGGAAACCAAAGGTTCTGAGTAAGGGGTGAGGGTACGTGCTGGGAAGCCCACTAAGGACACCCAACCCCGCCCGCACATGGCGGCCTCTACTAAGACATCGTTCGTGTTCGTGTGCGCGCGCTAGTAAAACGATTAAATGATATGCAAACAGCGTTTTCGGGCTAAGCATATGAATAGTATGTGAACTACGTCATTTAATGCATCTTAATTATGGTCGAAATGATTTAACATGCGAGGTTCATTTATAAAGCGATAAGCAAGTAATAAACGAAACTCAAACATAAATAACGTACAAGTTACACGGGCGGAAATACAACCCGGCCAATACGAAAATTGCAAATGATATACAAACGAAATAATAAAAATAAAAATAGTTAGGAACGGACCCGTATGTGAGCTAGACCGTGAATTGCATAAACGGACAAACCCCGATTAAATACACATTGCGTTGTGTATTAAACGAAGGACGGAGACATAGGACCTAAGCGTGACGCTAGCCCGATCCCATGTCTCAATGCCTTGTCCCAACTTATCACATCGAAAAATCGATCAAAGTTGTTATAGTGTCATGATGCGTATGAGTTTTGAAAAGGGGAAAATCACGTGATTGTCTTTACACGTGTTGACTAAGAGTCGTAAAAAAGATGAGGCTTAAATGTTGCATTTAAGTTCTCGGTTTTCTGGGTTACAGGACCCACTCGGTCGAGTCATGGTCTGACTCGGTCGAGTGTGTCCTCGAAAAGGGTTCTGTCCAGTTTTATGGACGCTACTCGATCGAGTAGCCTACGTACTCGGTCGAGTAGCCCCTGTACGAGTGTCAACTCGTTTCGTTTTTGGGGTTTAAAATCGACGGTCGGTCAAATTAAATACAAATATCGCATGATTTGAATTTAACTCGACCTCCGGTGCTATAATCGTGTACATGTATGATTATAATACCGTTGTCGGGATTTTATGAAAACATTTACGTTAGAAAATTTGAATTAGCAACGGAATGCATCCCTCTACATCACGACATCAAAACTAACCCTTTCGGGTTACGTGATGTCGGTTTTCGTGTCAACGGGTTCCGTACTAATTATGGAAATGGAATTAAATACGTTCAAATACGACCGATTGCGATCACGTCACGCCCTTGAGTACATTGGGGCGGGGCTCCTCGAAAGGGCTCCACCTCCGTCGTTGCTCGTAAAGGGATTAGACGGACTTTAGGCAAACATCGTAGTCAAACGGGTTTAGAACCGGATTTTTGATACTAGTTTATATATATACGCGGTATAGTCATATTAGTAACGCGAATGTAAAAAGTTAGTATGCAAAAATGTAAAATGTTAGGATTATGTTAGATGTTAGAATTACAATACTAGTATAGATATAATATGAACGATAGAAAAAACGTAAATAAAAGAGCAACAAAGATCGAAATGGGGTTTAGGACACCCTCAACATACATGCTTAGTAGGGACCTCGGAAATGGACTCGCGAATAGTGACGAGACGTCGGAGTATCGAGGATGTATGCAAGTTATGGTGTGTGTGTGTGTGTGTTTGTCGGTTTTTTGAGGGACAAAGGACTCGGTTTTTTGTATATGCTTGCTTAGGGTTGTAGTGTGTAGAGTATAGAAGGATTAGGGTGAAAATGTAGGATAAAATCAGGTGAAAAAACCTTGTCAAATGAGTGAAGGTCGTGGGGTATTTATAGAGTTTACCCCACGACCTAGGGTCACTCGATCGAGTGGCCCTAGTGCACTCGGTCGAGTGCCCTAGAAAATGGGCCTGATCCAGTTTTTGACGCTCCACTCGACCGAGTGGGTCAATCCACTCGATTGAGTGGATCAGGTAAATCGAGTCAAAATAGGAAGGAATTGATATTGTTGTTTTGATTGATTTTTGTTATCTTTTTTGAATTTGGGATTGGGCGCCAGCTTCTAAAAGATGCATTTGGGCTGTTTTTGTGATGGGTTCGTTTCTGACCGGGTTTTGACCCGGTCGCCAAAAGACGGGATTTATTTTTGATGTCGGTTTTGGCCCAAATTAGTCTTATTTTGCTCGGAACGGCCCACTGGGCCTGGATTTGAGGTCTGTTTTGTGAGATTATTACTCCGCTAAAAGTCCATGTCAGATATTATTGATTTCGGGTCCAAATCCGAGTATACCAAGTCACGTTTGCGTCCGATCATCATCGGGTGTTTGTCGGGAACTGCTATAGACACTAGCAGGCAAAATGCGGGTGTCTACACTTGTCTTTCTTTTAAAAGTCCCTCATATGACCTTTGCACTGGATTTGTCGGTTGGAGTATATGACGTAACTATTGAAGTCTTTGTTCGATAGTGTGAGGGTGAAAGTGTGCAACAGTCCTCTAAATAGAAAAAAAATGTGCAGCGTTATCTTTGTTCTTTGAAGCATGATACATAATGTTTCCCTTCTGGAAAAGTTGGTTTACTGCATGAAAAAATTGAAATGAATAACGATCTCATCATAGTTAACTCAATATTTCACTCTCCTAGGTTTCACATACATAATTTTGCGATATATTTAGGAAATGAAATATCCACAGTTTTTTTTTATGAAATGTAAGTGTATAAATAAAAGAATCAGAGTACAAGGATTACTAGGCAGTTACAACAATATTTGTAACCACCTATCATCCCTCGAAGAAATCGGGAGACGGACCAAATGTTGGATCCTACTCCTAATTTCAGTCTTAATCAGCTAAGCAACCACAACCGGTGTTAGCATTTTACCTTCTAGCCTACTCAAATTACGCTGCTTCCACACATGATAAACACAAGCACTGAAAACAACCCTAATCAACTTATATTTAATTCTTCTACCCCGAATCCTAAGACTCCATTGAAGGCAATTATTGCTAGGAATATCAATTCCCAACCAACCACTAAAATGACGGAGAATACGCGAGCTATATAGACAATCAAAGAAAAGATGATCTATATACTCACTATCTTGCTCACATAAGCAGCACAGGTCGTTGTCCATGACCCCGATCTTCATCAGTTTCACTCTTGTATTCAACGCATTGCTGAAAGTTAACCACATAATAAGACTTTGCCTAGGAATACTCCAATCGTTCCAAACAGCTCTCCACCATGGTACTCGAACTTGCTTATTCCGAAGCAAGTCATAACCAATAGAAACCGAATACCATCCAGTACCCTGCCAAATCCCAGGCGGATACTAAGGCAAAATCTTCTCCTTAACTTGACAAATCGCCAGGACCAGGTAACATCTGAAGGAGGGACATACTCCTGCCAGCCAAGGAATACCCTTCAAATAAACGCTACCTGCCCAATGCACCCAAAGCCGGTCCGGATGATCAAAAATCCAAGACGCCAGCTTAGCCACAGCAGCAACATTTCAAGCACCTAATGCCCGCAGACCCAAGCCCCCTTCATCCTTCGGGCAGCAGACCTTGTCCCACGCCACTAGAGCCCTTCTAGAGCCATCAACTCCACCATCCCATAAGAAGTTTCTACAAAGCATATCTACTCGTGCCAATACCCCTCTAGGTAAGACAAATACCATAGCCCAGTAATTATGCAGCTGAGACAGCACAGACTGTACTATAGTAAGCCTACCTGCATAAGAGAGCTTTCGAGCACCCAATCCGGTGATTCTAGTTGTGATCCGAGCAAACAAGACTCCATAGTCCCTCTTTGACAATCTAGTTGTCTGAACCGGAATCCCCAGACACTTAAAAGGGAGAGACCCCTTTAAGCATCCAGAGAAGATGAGAACCGCCTCTTTCAAAGCATTCTCCATCCCAGCAAAAAAACATGAGATTTCCCTGCACTTATACTCAGACCCGAGGCCTTACTAAAAGTAGCAAAGGCTCTCCAAAGTAGCTTAATCAAAATCATATCTCCATTATAGAAAAGCAACAAATCATCTGCAAATAGGAGATGACATAACCTCAAAGGACCACATTTAGGATGATATTTAAACTTGTACTCAGGTGTTAGATTCAAAATTCTGGAGAAATATTCCATGCAAATCGTGAACAGAAGAGGAGAAATTGGATCACCTTGTCTCAGGCCTCTCTTGCCTTTGAAGAACCCAAAACTATTCCCATTAACATTCAACGAATACGAGACCGTACGGACACACTCCATGATCAATCCTCTTAAATATCCAAGTTGATAAGCAACTTCTTCTAATATAATTTGGACGCACGTATATCGGCCGAGGCTATGTGAAGCAAACCTATCCAACATACAGTTTAATTTCATTAATGTGCGTTATATAATATGCTGCAGCCTGCAGGTGTCAAAATTTAATCTGATGCGCCTAAATCAGAATGCCTGAATTTGGCCTGATACAATAACATTTCAGATATTTGTCAAGCATTGGTACAACAGTCATGCAGAATGCATAAGTAACTTCTGCAATGCTCAACATGATGAGACATAGATAACCCCAATTGAAACACAATGCAACAAATGGGCCAAAACTCAACTGAAGTAAATATAATTGCCTAAAATTCCAGTTTTGAAGCATAATCGCCAAACTCGTCAGTTAGCATAAGTGGAACTCATCATAATATACAGAAACTGAAATTATAATTGAGCAAACAACGGAAGTATAAAAATAATCCACACCAAATAAAAGCAAATTAAAAGCAATGCGATATCACCATGTACTATAGATTGAAATTAGTAGAAATATATAACAACAATGACTAATCAACATCAAAGTTATGAGAAATGTTCATTTTAAATCTTTTGAGGAACCCACCATTATAAGAACTCTAACAAAATTAGAATTATAAGAAAAATAATGGTGAATTTACCACAATACCAAATGAAACATTTACCAAAAGAACATCATTCCAATAAGTCAAAGGTTTAAACAAACGGGTAATAATAATCTATACTAAATCTCGATTATAAGAATAGAATGTGTCTAAGAGACACATGTTAAAGATGGTTATTATGGAAATTAATGATTCACGAACATAATTCTTTAAGTATGGTAATTATGAGTTAAAACTTTCGATTAAGATATGCTTGTGAATCTCCCATAATAATCATCTTAACATGTGTCCCTTGGGCACATTTTAGAAAAACCCGTAAGAGTATAATGTTACATCAAATCACTCCACTGTAAATTTTAGAACAAAAAAACTCAAAACCAACGAACTATGCACAAAACTCTCAGTCAAACAAATGTTATTGGATCACAACCACTCCATTAGTATTCAGAACAACGCCCGATAATATGTCTAAACACTGCAGTGTATACATTAGTTACACGTGCTCTACGATAAGACTTGCTAGTTCATAGAAATTGTCCAAAATTTTGTTATATATTAGGATATCGAAATTACACTTTAATCATTCGATTTTGTTCACATCTTCCCTCATTTTTTTGGTAACGAAACGAAGAGGGATCATCCCAAAATAAACACACAGTAAAATCAGAAGGCATAAAATGGTAGGTTCTTCGCCAGGAGGCACACCCTAAGTCATTTTGCAGTAGCTCGAACAGCTCCGCAAGAGTTTTATCTTCCTCGAACACACTCAACTTTATGGTTTGGCTCACTCCCCTATTAGCTAACCAATCTGCACACCGGTTTGATTCTCGATAAATATGAGTTAACTCAATTCTCCATTCCACATCTTCGATAAATATTAGTAACATCTTCCCTCGTGAGATACACAAATATTACACCGAATTATGAGATAGTATGTCAATTACTATTAAAATTAAAAATATCCAGAGTATTTTGTAAATTTGAGAAATCAAGTAATCAAATTACCTATAAGACCAAATATAGTTATTAACTATAAGATAAATTACTGGACAAAAAATGACAAATTTTGAACTCAACACCTACGTCTAATTTACCCAAGTTGTAAGCAACCATCATTTAACAAAACTAAATTATTATTCTATCTCAAACAGTTACAATGTATACTTATCGACCATCTTGTCCAGGGAACATATTCATTACCTACTTCCCTGAAACTAAGAAAATAATTGAAATTTATGAGGCTGTTAAAGTAGACTTAAATTGGTAGTCTAAAGGGAATATAAACCTTTGACTTTAGTGACTACTATCGTCATTTCGCTTGAGAACCGTCACTTTTGAGGGCCTTTGTTTACCATGCAATGACTAAACAATTACCAACAAAACTCAAATGTAGCTAAAATTTGTGGCTCAAGGTTGCCTTTTCTTGTAGATAATAGGCAAATTGAAATACACATAGCGAACAAACAAATAATATCGAAGTTGAATATACCGTTAATAAGAGTGATCGACTAACCGTGGCTGATGTATCTCCAAAAAAATTTGAAATTAAATATCTTTCCATCTCTATAAATTGCCTTGAAAATAGTGACATGAATAAGTTGATGTCTCAATACGGTCATATGAAATAAGATGGTAGCAGCAAATTGAGAAAAAAATGATGAAAGTAACATATTCCAAAAGCAAAATTATCATAACTGAAAAAAGAGCTGAGAGCCATCACAGCAACAACGTAAACTTACCGAAGGAAAAGTCAATTAATCATGATGCTCTCTTCTTCAACACCTTCATCTCTATCCTACAATGGCGTCTTGATGTCTTCTCTCTTTATTACACCAGCAACTGCCTCTCACTTCTCTTCTCTATCATCCCACTTCACCAATTTCAATTTTATAGGTTTCTTTCTCATTTCATCATTGATTTTTGTCCAAATTTTCATGTAAAGGTAATAAATACGAAATAAATCACATACATACTAATATAATTACAGAACCAACAAAGCTACTAATCAGACTAAATCAATCAATTAACATTAGCAATTTATGTATTTCATAAAGTGACCTATCATAAAATTATGAAATCTCTTTTGTTATAAAAATAGATTAGATGTAGATTACCTCATATCCAACTCACTTTCTCAAAGTAATCGGTGACTTCATAATCAGTAACTACTGACCTACTGTTCTTCAATCTCCAGTTCAATAGGGATCTGAAACTCATCCTTCAAACTGATCAGAATTGCCTTTGGTTCGGCGCTTTCGATTTGAAGACATGGAGAAGGAACACATGAAATTAAATAATCGATTTGATGGAGGAAGGGTAGAGAAAAATCAACTAAGATTGTTTAATGTAGAATTGATCTAGTAAAAAACACTGTGAATTTGATAGGTATAGGAAGAAATATGTATCTCTAGTCATGAGCGCAGACTTGTTGGCAACAGGGGATTATCCATTTTGATTATATATTTCTTCAGAGATTACCCTGCACCTGTAACCTGAAGCATCAACCACTTAGCCAGGGAATGCCGTAGTACAACTATGATAGGCTTGTGAACAGTTTCGGTTTCGGATCTACTTGTCAAATAGCTGGTGAGAATATGGAATTTATACAGCTCGGGAATTATCCCCGAGTTACAATCAAATAAAAAAGGTTTCACTTTTCCTAGAAAATTAACCGTTGGTTATTAGTCTAGTGACTTGCTCATGTTGAAGCCAATAATATGTTATACTCCTGGGAACCCACATATATTTGATCATCGATCTGCACATCTATGATCTGCCACATATAAATATACACACAAAAACACATCAGTACATCATCGAACAAAGCAAACACACACAGATAAATAAAGTATCTCCTCCTGTTGCTGTTGTTGTCGTTGTTTTTACCACTGTTTTCTCCTCCTTTTAATACCTTCACCATGATCATCATCTATCTAAGATTTAGTACTAATGAAAGTCATGATTGTTTCAGGGAGTATATTCTAGTACAAACCAAAAATAAAAATTAAACTCAACCTATTGCAAGAAAGGATGAAATATGTACTAGGTTTACTTCAAAGAGAGAAAAAAGATGGAAAATTGATTTACCTAAGTGGATATTCTTGATTGAATCCAAAGCTAGAGTTAACATTCATACATTCATGAGTCAAACAACATATATATGCTGAAAGGGTGATCCTTTTTAAGAACCTCGTCATGAACACGATGGATAATAGTCTGCCATCAGAGTGGTTGCAACACGGAAACACAACCCGATTACTTGAAGTATTTGTTAATGTCAAGATTGAGTCGTACCCGATTGTCGCACCCAAAGCTAACATCACCATCTGCATAAAACAAATTATTTATAGAAAAAAAAAACATAAAAGATCGAATATGAGGCAAACAAAATCTGGACGAATACCTCTGTTCCGAGTTTCGGAAGATGGGCTAATGGCAAATATGCCGAGTATACATCGTCTCTTCCAAGACCCAACACCTCTGTTGTCACGCCATGGCCCTTAATCGACATTTGAAGCTCTCCAAATTGATCTGGTAAATGAAGAAATTAAGAGTAGTAATCGAGGGAAATTAATTGATAAAAAAATCATAGGATAGGAAGATAGGGGTTTCTAATATAGTGAGAATTAAGAGATTCAAAAAAAATAATGTGAATTAAAGGGGGGAGTGTGATAAGCGTTATTTATATACATATTTGGATCCCCTTAATTGTTAGTTTTATCTCGGTTTTCGTGCTTAACTCGTTAATAATGATGCAATATGCTTTGAATGTCGATACTTCCGTATTTGTGTGTATTTTGTAGATTTGGATGCATTTGGAGCTAATAAGAGCATTACGGAATCGATAATTGAAGAATTCACATCTAAGCATGGAATCGAAGGAAGAAGATGCAGAATATACGAAGAAACAAAGACCCAAGAAGGAAAAGACACAAAACGAGATGCGAGAATGATCGCCTACACAAGGGTCAACTTCAAACGTTCATATCTTGAGTTCTACAACTCCAATCAAAGTGATTTTGGTGGCGTTGGAAAGCTCTTTCTCTTATCTTTCCAACGGTATATTACACGTCCAATTTTAACAAGTAACGAAGAAATGAAAGCCGTTTGAAGTCGAGCGCGCGATGCTGTGACCTACAGCGCTACTCGATCGAGTGCCCCTACTGCACTCGATTGAGTGCTACTTCGTGAAGCTCCTGCCCATATTTGGATGTGTCACTCGATAGAGTGCCGTCAGGCACTCGATCGAGTGCACCCAATCCGGGCCACACGTCATTCTTATTTCGACTTAGAATTTGGGCCTGCTTTTGAGTCCAACTGATACTCTTTATATATCAGTTGTCTGACTCTTGTTTGGAACATCTTTTATCTTTTCTTTTACCTTCTTCTACACACTTTTTTATTATCTTAGTTTTCTTAGTATAGTTTACTTTGCGAGATACATTGAACCTAGTTCTCCGTCTCAGATCTTGAATTCTCCGGTATTATTATTCTTAACTTTAATTTCAATTTCAGTTTCTACTTTAATTTCCGTCTTAATTTATTCTTTGTATTGTTTTATAGTGTAGATTTATTATTGCTTCCGTAGATTAATTCGTATCGTTTTCGTCATGTTTAATTGCAATTCGTCTTTTGTTAGTCCGATTATAATTAATATGCGTAGCTAGATTTCATCTAGGGTTTAAGGGGATCGATGCGTATTATTAGGGTGATAGTCAATTGACCTGTTTCTAATCGTATGAACTATTGCCTGAATATCGTTTAAACTCTGATTAATTGTTTGATGCATAATTCAATTAATTAGTATCGCAAATTAGGACTTTTCGCCGACCGGGTTAAGAACTAATTAGGCCACGATAGTTTGGGTAGACTGACTTAATGCTAGCGACCGCAGGTTAAGTTTAGATCTAAAGGTTGTAGTGTACCGACCGGACCTACACCTTAGGTAGTTCGATTATTGACCTGTTAGTTGACTCCCTGACCCGAGTAATATTCATTGTGAACCTGAGACCCTAGACTTTTTTCCTTATTGATTTATTTATCAGTAATTAGTTATTAGTTTACCAAACCAACCAAAACTGTGACCTATAATCTAGAATCTAATTCTTAGGATAAATAATTGAATTCCCATCTCCTTGTGGTTCGACCCCTGACTTCGCTATCTACATTAGTTAGTGACCTTAGGGTATCTTTGATTAGGGATACGACTAACCCTGTCAAATTTTGGCGCCGTTGCCGGGGAGACGGTGTTATTTAGTTGTTTATCTTTTTTAGGTTCTAGGTTATTTTTTTTGTATATAATTTTTTTATTTTATTTTGTATATATTTTTGTTATCATTCACCATTATGACCAATTTTTACTTTCCACAATTCAAACATGAGTCACTACATAATTATTGGGATAGACTTGAGTCTTTCATTATTCAAAATGGCTTTAATGTTGATATACGGGATATGTGTCATATGATATATAATGGTGTTGATGATGAGTCACGGGCTAGAATTGAGGAAAATTGCGGAGGGATGTTTAATTATATCTCTTACGAGGAACGATTGGAAATCCTTAAATATTTAGCCCGTAATAGTGCTGAATTAGAGTTGAGGCGGAAAAATGACAAGGCGGAAATTGAGGCTTTGTTGCTGCAATTCGTGCAAGCTCAACAAAAGCAAGATACTCAAATAGGCCAATTGCTAGATCATTATGAAATCTTGAACAATCAAATTGCCCAATTAGCAAGCCAAAAGCAACAAAGTCAATCGGGTACGCCTATGGAAGTAGTGAAGAACCTCCAGGTAAGTGTTCTATTTCCATCTCTTGTGAACATAATTGATGATGATGATGATGGGTATAATGTTCAATCTATTCAAGATCACCAAACCGCCATGAATGACTGTGAGCTAGAATGTGTGTTTTTTGAGGAAAACGTGTGTTTGGATGCTCTGAATGATGCTCTTTTAATTGAGGATAACATTAAGGATTTTGATTTGTGTGATTTTGAGAGAGTGTCATTTGATGTCAATTATGAGGTTTTGGAGACAGAATTGAACAAAAGAGAGGATCTTAAGCTTGAGAGGAAAAATGAAAAAGAAGAGAAGAATACCCTTTTTGACGATTCCTTGAGTGGAAGAGGTGTGGCTACATGGGATAGCGAGAATGATTTCTTTGAAACACCAATTTTGGAGACATTTGAGTTTTTCCCTTATATTGAGGACGACCCACTTCCACCTATTAATTGTCTTGATTATATTTCTCTTGACCCTTTGTTTGAGCTTATGATTAGTGGGGAGGATTGTGATAATTCTTTCACGGAGATCGGTAAGATTGATCCTTTGAGTAGTCTTAGGAGTTCTAACTCTTCTTTTATGCAATCTATACCCGATGATAAGCCTTGGGGTGAATCTGAGATATTTGATGTGTATGTCTTGTCTTACGAGCCGCCTATTAACATTCTTACTCTTCTTATGCACTATGACCACCATGCTGAGGATTGGTCTAGCTCGTCTGATAGGCTAAGACGATCATTGACTTTGTCTCTGTTTGTCTTCTATATATCCTGGTGCTACTTACGCTTTTGTGTAGCACATGCGCAGATGTTTGATCGACTCTTGAGAGCCTTAAGCTGTTTTGATCACAGTCATCTGTGGACAACTGATCTATAAGACGAACCCCCACTTTGCAGCTGGTTTGGGGGAGCTGCCCTTGTATACGGTAATTTCTTTCCTTTTCATTTTTGTTTTTCATGTTTTCTTAGGTTTTTCCTTCCCCTTAGGTCAAGTTGTCCTTAGGATTGGCTGTGGATTTTCTGTCTTATCTGCTTTAGAGTCACATTGAGGACACTGTGACATTTAGGTTTGGGGGAGAGTTTGTGTGCTTTTGTGTGTTTCATTTTCCGTCGTGTGTTTTACTGCTTTCAAAAAATATAAAAATCCAAAAAAAAAATTGAAAAAAATCATAAAATTCCAAAAATATTTTATTTTTTATGTGGTGTGTCTGATGTAGAAGCATGCAAAACGGCGATGATGATAATGCTCTTAACATGATTTCTCCTAATTTTCAGCTTACTTCGTGCCTGAAAACGTGTTTTGTCTTGAGATTTGATTAAATTGATATGATATGCCTATTTGAACTTCTAATTGTCAAATGAGTAAATTTGACCACTTGTCGGCAAGCCACAAAATTCTGAGGATTTTAGAGCTTCCTAGGCCAGTAACATCCATAACTGGTCTCATTATTATTTAGGAATTGAGTGATTTTCTCCTTGTGGAATGTGTAGCATCAATTTGCATAAATATGACATCCGTCTCTTGATATTGAATACGTGTTTGGTTTGAGGAGGAGGTACATGAGGAAAGGCAATTTTGTTTTTGATGAGCTCCACATAGCAAAAAATGACCCATTTTTACTACCTTGTAGATTTAGGTCGTTTTCCTTTGTTTAGCCCATTTCAGCTGTTGTAAGCCTATTTCTATTGCCTACATTATTTAGCTACAACCCATAATAGCCTACCCTGTCGGGACAGTCGCAGTGAACTTAATTGGAATTATTCATTATTTGGTCATGTACTTAGTGTGTAATATTGTTGTGCGACTTTGTATTCGTCTTCCCCCTATTCAAAAATTGGAAAAAAAATAGAAGCATGAAAGAAAAAAGTGAAGAAAAGAAAAGGAAAGAAATTGAAAATGAAAAAAAAATGAAATATGAAACATATGCTTCTTGTAATATTTCGGGGAATGGTCGAAAAGATTGAAACTAGAGATTAATTGAGAGGATGGACAAAATCCCTCTTACACCTAATCTTGAATTTATACCTCTAGTTGGTGGTTCGACGTTATTTGCTGGGGGTTTTTATGGATAGTTTTTATTGTGTAGCTGCGATTGGGCCCGATTTTTGCTCCACATTCCCATACGTGCTTAGGCACAATCCATTTTCTTCCCTTACTCATTTAGCCACCCTTTGTAAGTCCTTGGCATGTACTATGGTCCTGATTGGTGAAACACGTATTTGATTGAGGAGATTGATTTCATGTTCGATTGCATGCATGTTTCATAAGTCGAGTGAGTGTTCTTATTCTTTCTTATCTTCACATTTATATACTCACCCGTTCTTATGAGTGTTGAGCGATAACCGCGAGAAAGTCCGACATTGATGGTCTTGCAAGATTGAAAGGTTGGCAAACAATTGTTCATTTAAGGCATGATTATTGATTTAGTTATATTTTTGACATTGTGTGTTTTCTAACCGACTTGAGCCGATTTTTAGTAGAATGATTGTAAGCTTGCTCTTAGTCGTGCTTCGCATCACTTGTCCTCTCTTATATTATATGTTTGGTTTGCTTGAGGACAAGCAAAGGTTTGGTTTGGGGGAGTTTGATAAGCGTTATTTATATACATATTTGGATCCCCTTAATTGTTAGTTTTATCTCGGTTTTCGTGCTTAACTCGTTAATAATGATGCAATATGCTTTGAATGTCGATACTTCCGTATTTGTGTGTATTTTGTAGATTTGGATGCATTTGGAGCTAATAAGAGCATTACGGAATCGATAATTGAAGAATTCACATCTAAGCATGGAATCGAAGGAAGAAGATGCAGAATATACGAAGAAACAAAGACCCAAGAAGGAAAAGACACAAAACGAGATGCGAGAATGATCGCCTACACAAGGGTCAACTTCAAACGTTCATATCTTGAGTTCTACAACTCCAATCAAAGTGATTTTGGTGGCGTTGGAAAGCTCTTTCTCTTAGCTTTCCAACGGTATATTACACGTCCAATTTGAACAAGTAACGAAGAAATTAAAGCCGTTTGAAGTCGAGCGCGCGATGCTGTGACCTACAGCGCTACTCGATCGAGTGCCCCTACTGCACTCGATCGAGTGCTACTTCGTGAAGCTCCTGCCCATATTTGGATGTGTCACTCGATAGAGTGCCGTCAGGCACTCGATCGAGTGCACCCAATCCGGGCCACGCGTCATTCTTATTTCGACTTAGAATTTGGGCCTGCTTTTGAGTCCAACTGATACTCTTTATATATCAGTTGTCTGACTCTTGTTTGGGACATCTTTTATCTTTTATTTTACCTTCTTCTACACACTTTTTATTATCTTAGTTTTCTTAGTCTAGTTTACTTTGCGAGATACACTGAACCTAGTTCTCCGTCTCAGATCTTGAATTCTCCGGTATTATTATTCTTAATTTTAATTTCAATTTCAGTTTCTACTTTAATTTCCGTCTTAATTTATTCTTTGTATTGTTTTATAGTGTAGATTTATTATTGCTTCCGTAGATTAATTCGTATCGTTTTCGTCATGTTTAATTGCAATTCGTCTTTTGTTAGTCCGATTATAATTAATATGCGTAGCTAGATTTCATCTAGGGTTTAAGGGGATCGATGCGTATTATTAGGGTGATAGTCAATTGACCTGTTTCTAATCGTATGAACTATTGCCTGAATATCGTTTAAACTCTGATTAATTGTTTGATGCATAATTCAATTAATTAGTATCGCAAATTAGGACTTTTCGCCGACCGGGTTAAGAACTAATTAGGCCACGATAGTTTGGGTAGACTGACTTAATGCTAGCGACCGCAGGTTAAGTTTAGATCTAAAGGTTGTAGTGTACCGACCGGACCTACACCTTAGGTAGTTCGATTATTGACCTGTTAGTTGACTCCCTGACCCGAGTAATATTCATTGTGAACCTGAGACCCTAGACTTTTTTCCTTATTGATTTATTTATCAGTAATTAGTTATTAGTTTACCAAACCAACCAAAACTGTGACCTATAATCTAGAATCTAATTCTTAGGATAAATAATTGAATTCCCATCTCCTTGTGGTTCGACCCCTGACTTCGCTATCTACATTAGTTAGTGACCTTAGGGTATCTTTGATTAGGGATACGACTAACCCTGTCAGAGTGCTAGTGATGCACTGGTTTCATAGGAGAGAGATTAGAAGTTAGAACTGTTGTTGCTAAGGGGAAGTTGTGATACTGTATGTGGTATTTAGTGGGCATAAGTGCATAACCGCATAAGCAATTCTATAAACAAAAAAAACAATTAACTGCATAAGCAGGTTCTACTTTTTCTAGCAAAATGAGAATTAGATAAGCATTTTCTAGTAAGGTTATGGTTACATCCACGTCAGCGTCACATTGGATCCGTGTCATCTGCTTACGTGGATGAATATAGAGGCTCCAAAAGTTTCTACTTTAATATATAAAGGATAAGTATATGTAGTACCTATATTAGTGAATATCCGAGGTAGGGGTATTTTTCTTGGACGAGGCATCAAGTAGATTGACCTCATCAAAAATGTTGCGGGCTGCAGCTGGGGCCTTAGCAGAGGAGGAGGAGGCCCCTTGGTAACCCTTGCTAGAGGCCTTAGTTAGGCCCTCTAGCCTTAGATCGTCTTCGATTCTCATACCCATTTCAGTAAGGGTGGTGAAATTGGGTATGACAACATACCGGAGATGGACCCGATAGGATGGGAGGAGATTTTTGACAAAGGCCTCCACCAGAGTTTTCTCGCTGGACTTATCGACCAGCTTCACACTTTCGGCCCTCCAGCGTTGAAGGTATTTGGCAAAACCTTCTTTGGGCTCCTGGGCCATAACCTCCAGGGAGCGCATAGTGGTTTGGATCTCGGAGTTATCAGCATAGTTCCAAGCAAATTTTGTAGCCACATCATCCCAAGTTGGGTAGTTTTTTGGGTCTAACCTGTAGTACCAGGCCCGTGGGTGCTTCTTAAGGGACGACGCAACAAAAAGCTTTTTGAACATGGAAGAATCTACCCCTTTAATTGCCATAAACTCTTTGAAGGCCCGTACATGTTGTTACGAGTCTTCACTCCCCTCGAACATAGGCAAGCCTGTGAGATTCAGGTTTGCGGGCAGTTTGTCGTTCACCGGGGAGTAGTCACGGAAATTTTCCCTATGGATGTTGTTACCCCAGACGGGTGGACCTGTTCCTCTAGGCGGCGCACCGCGCTAACCAGTTCGGCCATGGGCCCAGTATTATCAGTCCCGAAGTTAGGAGTCCCTTGCTCCACAGCAGTCAGACAGGTATTAGCGGCTGCTTGATCGGCCCTCATTGCTGCCAGTTGGGCCTCGATCTTAGTCTGTTTCCCATCATGGTTTCTACCATGGTTTTCAAATTGTTCAAAGCTTGCTCCATTCTGAGTCTGGTCGACGATAGCCTGTCTATAAGAATACCACGTAATCAGAAACCGAACCTAGACCTTGGAATCAAAATAGTACATCCTGAGCAAGGAAAAGACTAAACGAGAAAACAACTCAAGAAAGAAACCTAGACGGGTGACTCGTGGGTGGTGTGACCTCTTTAGGATTCGCTATGTGGGCCGAGTCCCGTTCGAAGGAAGGACCACGTGAGATTTTTCCCAGACTTTTGACTCGAGTCTATAAACTGACTTTCCTTTGTAGGGGTATGCTCTACGCGGGTTGGTCATGCCATTAAGATGAGCCAGACTTGGGATGGGGAGGAAACCTGTGATGTAGGATTGGTGGAGTTTCGACACTATAAACCTTCGACGTACTATGAAAAGATCCGGCACACGGATAACAGTAGGTCCTATAATAAGGAAGGTTTTTTGAAAAAAAATTGAATTCCAAACACTTTGGAAGACGGTCCCAACCGAGATTTTTGAAAAGGTTGAAAGTTTTCGAGTTTCGAAATGGGTAGCATGCCGGCTAAAAATTGGCTATTTTGAGTCAAATCGTAAGTCTAAATTTCGGTAGCATTCCAAGTTTTTGAAAACTTGACATTTTGAAAAGATGCATATTTTGAAATGACGGTTTTTGAAAAATGACACAGAAGCCAAGTAGCACGTAGTCAAACAAGCAATATGACGACATCATGTATGCTTTAAACTAAGTCTTGGTTAGTCAAAATCGGGTCTATACCAACACCGATGGCTCTCTCGTAAATCAGGACGGACTTCTTAAGTTGAGTTGGTCTTAGTACATGCCGCGAAACCCATACGAATTCGACCATAGATGTTTTTAGCGCATCTATTTAGGAATGCACCATGGTATAGTGGGACGTCGGTCACAAGTAACCGGCTCGGGCAAAAATGGGGTTATGCATGAACCGTCGAACTAAAACGCATACATTATTAACCGAACGATTTCTCTTTGAGTCTCACCCTGAGAATCCCGTTGACAAGTAGTACATCAAGTATCCCCAGCGGAGTCGCCAAATTGTGGACATGACATAGGTCCACCCCGACGCGGCCACGCGCGGGTTTGGGTAGGCGAATGAAACTCGTGGTAAGATTGATCTCGGGTCAAAATTTAAATCAAAATAGGAGTCGCCACCGAACTTTGTGGGAGTTCGGACCCGTTCGAACCCACTCTATACTTAGGCGTATCGTGCACAAAGCATCGCCCGCTTTAGTACTAGAGCTTATGAGGGTTCGTCCCTTTGCATAAGGATATCGATATCGAGTTACCGAATATCGTATATCGAATGACTCTCGTTTGCCAACGGTTTTGGGCATCCAGAAACCAATGGTTCTGAGTAAGGGGTGAGGGTACGTGTTGGGAAGCCCACGACGAAGGACACCCAACCCCGCCCGCTCTTAGCGGCCTCTACTAAGATATCGTTCGGTTTTCATGTTTGCACATTGTGGACATGACGTAGGTCCACCCCGACGCGGCCACGCGCGGGTTTGGGTAGGCGAATGAATCTCGTGGTGAGATTGTTCTCGGGTTCGAAATTTAAGTCAAAATGGAGTCGCCACCGAATTTTGTGGTTATTCGGAACCATACGAGCCCACTCTATGTCGTCATGGGCTATACACAAAGTAAGCCCACTTCGATCTCAGAGTTCATTGGGCTCGTCCCTTTGCATTGCAATACCGATACCGTATAAACCGGCTTTCGTATATAGAATGACTCTCGTGCGCCAAGGGTTTCGGGCATCCGGAAACCAAAGGTTCTGAGTAAGGGGTGAGGGTACGTGTTGGGAAGCCCACTAAGGACACCCAACCCCGCCCGCACATGTCGGCCTCTACTAAGACATCGTTCGTGTTCGTGTGCGCGCGCTAGTAAAATGACTAAATGATATGCAAACAGCGTTTTCGGGCTAAGCATATGAGTTATTGGTTAACTACGTCATTTAATGCATCTTGGCTATAGTCGAAATGATTTAGCATGCGAGGTTCATTTATAAAGCGATAAGCAAGTAAATAAATGAAACTCAAACGTAAATGACGTACAAGTTACACGGGCGGAAATACAACCCGGCCAATACAAAAATTACATAAACGATATGGAAATATTATAATAAATAAATAAAAGTTAGGGACGGACCCATATGTAAGCTTGACCGCGAAATGTGTAAGTGGACTAACCCCGCTTAAATATACATTATGTTGTACATCAAACGAAGGACGGAGACATAGGGCCTAAGCGTGATGCTAGCCCGATCCTATGCCTCGATGCCTTGTCCCGACTTATCACGTCGAAAAGTTGATCAAAGTCGTTAAGGTGTCGTGATGTGCATGGTTTTGAAAATAGAATAGTCACGTGATAGTCTTTACACGTGATGACTAATGCCGATAAAAGGACGAGGCTTGAAAGTGTGTATCAAGGCCCTCGGTTTTCTGGGTTACAGGACCCACTCGGTTGAGTCATGGCCTGACTCGGTCGAGTGCGTCCTCAAAAAAAGTTTCTGCCCAGTGTTATGGACGCTACTCGATCGAGTGGCCTAAGCACTCGGTCGAGTAGCCCCTCAAAAAAGGGTCTGCCCAGTCTGATGGACGCTACTCGATCGAGTGGCCTATGCACTCGGTCGAGTAGTTCCTGTACGAGTGTCAACTCGTCTCGTTTTTGGGGTTGAAAACGACGGTCGGTCGAGTTAAATACAAATATCGCACGATTTGAATTTAACTCGACCTCCGGTACTATAATCGTGTACATGTACGATTATAATACCGTTGTCGGGATTTTATGAAACGTTTACGTTAGAAAATTTGAATTAGTAACGGAATGCTTCCCTCTACGTCACGACATCGAAACTAACCCTTTCGGGTTATGTGATGTCGGTTTTCGTGTCAACGGGTTCCGCACTAATTAAAATGGGATCGAATGCGTTCAACTATGATTAGTCGCGATCACGTCACGCCCTTGAGTACATTGGGGCGGGGCTCCTCGAAAGGGCTCCACCTCCGTCGTTGCTCGTAAAGGGATTAGACGGACTTTAGGCGACAATTATAGTCAAACGTATCCGAAACCGAAGTTTCGGTATTAAGACATATATATACGCGGTATGATAGTAATGTGTTAGAAACGCGAAATAGAAAAGTTAGTATGCGAAAATGTAAAAGTTAGGATGTTAGAGTTAAAGTGTTAGAATTGCAATACTAGTATAAGTATAATGTTAGCAATACAAAAAAACGTAAAATAAAGAAGACAAAGATCGAAATGGGGTTTAGGACACCCTCAACATACATGCTTAATAAGGACCTCGGAAATGGACTCGCGAATAGTGACGGGACTATGGAGTATCGAGGATGTATGTAAGTTATGGTGTATGTGTGTGTGTATGTGTATGAGTGAATTGTCGGTTTTTCGAGGGACAAGGGACTCGGTTTTTGTGTGTGATTGCTTGGGGTTGTAGTGTAGGGAGTATGGCTGAAATGTGGGGTAAATGTAGGTAGAAAATGAGGGTGAAAACCTTGGTCTCAAGTTGTGAAATGAGTGAGGGTCATGGGGTATTTATAGAGTTTACCCCACGACCTAGGGTCACTCGATCGAGTGGCCCTAGTGCACTCGGTCGAGTGCCCTAGAAAATGGGCCTGATCCGGTTTTTGACGCTCCACTCGACCGAGTGGGTCAATCCACTCGATCGAGTGGATCAGGTAAATCGAGGTAAAAGAGGAAGGGTTTGACTTTGTTGATTGCATGATCTTTTTTGAAAATGGGGTTGGGCGCCATCTTCTAGAAGGTGTACTTAGGCTGTTTTTGTGACGGGTTCGTCTTTGACCGGGTTTTGACCCGGTCGCCAAAAGACGGGATTTATTTTTGGTGTCGGTTTTGGCCCAAATTAGTCTTATTTTGCTCGGAACGACCCACTGGGCCTGAATTTGAGGTCTGTTTTGTGAGATTATTACTCCGCTAAAAGTCCATGTCAGATATTATTGATTTCGGGTCCAAATCCGAGTATACTAAGTCACGTTTGCGTCCGATCATCATCGGGTGTTTGTCGGGAACTGCTATAGACACTAGCAGGCAAAATGCGGGTGTCTACACACATTAGTAAGACGATTAAATGAAATGCAAACAGTTTTTTTAGCTACGCATGTGAAATATGTGTTAAGCTATGTCATTTAATGCATCTAAGATTTTGTTGAAGTTGAATTTAGCATGCGATGTTCATTTAGAAAACGGTAAATGGCAAACATCGAAACTAAATAAATTCGAAAATAAACTATAAATTACACGGGCGAAAATACAACCCGGAATTCACAATACTTGTACAAACCAAGCATATAAATTGGTTAGCGATGATAATGGTGATCTATAAACGGACCGTAAAATAGAAAACGTAATTGAAACCATAAACTGACTAAAATGGACAAACTACAATCGCTTACACATTTTATTGTGTATTGATCGGAGGACGAAGACTTTAATACGCGTTTAGCGTGCGGGACCGAAGCGTAGTACTAGCTTGATCCCGGGCCTCGGAGTCTTGTCCCGACTTATCATAGCAAAACGGAAATGCTTCAACCCGTCCTATATTGGATACGACTAGAGAATCGTCAATATAGGACTAGTCTTACGAGACGTTGCTCAAAGTCGTAAAGATGACTAGAAAGTAACGAATATAATGTATGGGCTTTTGAAAAAGGAAACACGTGATTGAATTTACACGTGACGACTTTAAGTCGTAAAAGGTGCATTGATAGGACTTCGTATCACATTCTAGGCTCACATTGGTGGCCTATAGGGGTCACTCGATCGAGTTATAGAGGGGACTCGATCGAGTGGACTTCGTGAAAACCTCCTGCCCATTTTTGAGGGTGTCACTCGATCGAGTGACCCTTGGGCACTCGATCGAGTGCCCTCTGTAACAGGTGCGAGATTTATTTTCAAAATGACTCATTTCGTAAATTGATAATTCGAATCGAGGAATAATTAAGCTAATTGTAAATATTAAATAATTTACACTAACTTGGTTCTCGATAACTCGTATTTAAGCGCATTAAAGCTAAGTGCCGACGTCAGATACTATTGATTCCGAGTCCGTATTTGAGCGCATTAAAGCATGTTTACGTCCGATCATCATCGGGTGTTTTGTCGGAAACTGGTATAGACACTAGCAGGCAAAATGCGGGTGTCTACAATACTACTACTCATTAAAGATACCCGAATTAAATGGGAAATAATCATAATACACGACGAGTTTTACAACGATTTTTTGAGAACATGACAATGTCATGATTGGAATGATGGTCCCTTTTTTTGAATGTGTCTGTATGGGTGGTTATGCCCTTATTAAAGGATTGGCTACATATTCACTTGTAGTGAAATCAAACCATATCGTAGTTAGGAGATAGCAAGATGTGATGCCTAATTTCTTAGGACTTCTGTAACTAGTCGTTGCGACTGTGGTGGCTAGGTGATGAATTTCCACTGATGCTTGTTCGAGAGGATAGAAAAGTTAGGATGTTATCTATGACTGTGAGCGTTCTCTAGTGGCTAGCCCCAGAGATGGTGTGAACTATTTTGGTATATTCAATGTCGACTGCAAGTTGTTGAGTTCCCGTGATTGAGTTTGGTATACTGGCTTGGGTTTGGTTTTGTTATACTATTTGGGCTTGATCGACTCCAAAATGACAATTATATGAAATAATCAATAATCAATTCGTCGCAGTCAATAATTATAAAAAAAATATTATTCTCATTTTAGTAACATTATTGGGTCACTCATTCATCGCACGAACATCAAAACTAGTACTAATATATATTGGGTATTTCTTTGAGTAATTACGTACATATTACGAAAATATTAATTATAAATACGAATGAACATAAATAATTTTCTAAAGAGAATTTTATAATTTTATCACCAAGTTAAGAAATGACAATAAAAAATTAGAATGTTGCTCTTCACAGTACGCAATTTACTTGACGTAGTACAATTTTCCAATTTTGCCCCTCCCTCAAATTCATTCTCTCTTTTTCCTCTCTTTTCTTTTTTTCACTACTCGCTTATCTATTTTACCCAATGCAATACAAATTTTTTTTTTATACTTTGATGCAGTACATTTTCTTTTAACTTTGATGCAATACATTTATTTTAACTTTGATGCAATAAATTTATTTTAATCTTTGATATACGGAGTACTTTTTTATCTTTATTAACGCAATACATTTATTTTATCGCAGAATAAATATATTTTTTCAACTTTGACACATACAATCTTTTTTTCAACTTTGACGCCACTCCTACAAAATAAGCCTAATGCAACATTTCATTTGCAACACTTATTCTTTGTGTTGCAATTTCGAAGGTAGAAATAACTTTGCAACACTTGGTTAAAAAATGTTGCTTAAACCAATTAGACTGCAACACTTTTAAGAAGTGTTGCATATTGTCATTTAAAATGCAACATTTTGTACAAATGTTGCATATCATTATCGGTAACGCAACATTTTTGTAAAAGTGTTGCAAATTATTAGTTCGACTAGGAGTTTTTTGCGACTGACTATTGGTCGTTAAGGCTAATAGTTGAAAAACCAACCCCTTGGAGTAGTGTTTTTTTGTGATCGTTTACACATTTGTAACCAAAAACTCGATCACAAAAATATATTTGCCACAGTTCTCTACAAATGATCCCTATTAGTTTGCAAAAAAATATACAAACCTCCAGCGGTCAACTATCACTACTCAATTCCCTTTACGTATTCTAACGATAACTCGGACATAGTCTCCTCATCTCACTTTTAGTATCATTATTTTATTATTATTAATATTTGTCCATCCGAAAAGTAGATAAGATAATACTTTATGTTTTTCCAGTATTCCGTCTCGGGCCATTTTTTTTATGTTTCTTTCTATTTCTATTATTTTCTTTTTTGTTCAACCACTTTAACCTTTTTATTATCCTTATTGGACAACTCTTATTGGACACAAATCATTTTATAAGGCCCACCATCTATTGCGTTACAATTTTTTTTCCACTTTCTTATTCCTTGTGGGCAAGATGAAGAAACATAAAATACAGATGAAGTAGAGAATTATCCATTTTAGCAAGACCTGGCAAACAAGTCAACCAGGTTGGGTCAGTTTCTTGTTAGGACACTTACGGGTCATAAAAATCAGGTTGATTTCAGGTCGAGCCATATCGTTTTGGGTCCAGGTCATTTACGGGTTTGCTATTTTAAACTTTTTTATTACGTCTCATTTCCTATAATAACATTCAGATCAGTTTTGGGTTAGGCCAAGTCAATTCAGGTTAATGATGAAATTTGTATCTTTTGTTTGGGTGTTAGGTCAGATTCTAGTTGATTTATTCGGCTCCAATAATTCGAGTCAGGTCAATTTTATCGGATCTAATTTTTGTTCTAAATAAATGAAGTTTCTCATTCTCGAGTAGAGACTTAGAGGAGTATTTGTTAAAATTAAACTTACTCAATGGACATAAGTGGGATAGAGAAACGAAAAAGAAAAAGAAAAGGAACCCAACATTGCCGCACTTCTCCCTCACACCAACCCTACTTGGATCACCAGCTCCGTCGCCCTTAACCCTTGGCCGCCATCCTCTATTTAGATCTCTTCTCCCTCTATCCTTCTCCCTTTCTTATTCTTTAAATATTGCCACCAGTTCAACGCTGTCGTGCTTCCACCTGCATTGTCATATTCCACCAACAATGCTCTGCCTTATTGCCCCTTTCAGCGGTAATATATTAACATTGTTACTTTTACTTAATTTCTGTTTAATTTAGGTTTTTGGTGAACTAGGGTTGCTAATACAAGGGAATTTTGCTTGCGGAATCCATTTAATGAGCTAAATTGTTAAAACTTCAGATTTAGAACGAATAGACTGGTTTGTATGTGTATATATATATGCACTATGGGTATGGCAGCAATTCAAGGATTTTGCCTAGTTGGTTTTCTCTGTATTAACATGCAGCGTTGAGCGTTGGCTAGCAATTCAGCTATTTTGTAAAAAGTACTATCCGTTTTATTATTGTTGCTTTTTATATGCATTGTGATTAATATTTTAACACATTGAGTCTTAATCAATGTAGTATAATGCGATGAATCAAGTGGTATTCATGAATTAGAGTGCACTTACCACACATGAGGCTTGAGCGCTAAATAATGGTGTAAAACAAATGAAGGAGTAATCTAACAAGTCTACATGGCCAAACGACATGATGCAAAACAAGGATTTTGATATCTCATTCTCATGCTTTTTTTTATTGCTTCTTTGTTCTACTATGATTAATTCTTCCAAGGATGTGATTTGTTTACAAGTATAATTCTTGATGTTGTGGCAATACTACAATATCTGGTAATTACGTTGGGGGCTAAGTTAGCAAAATTTGATTAGCCACACCAACTTAAATATTCTTTCTTTCTGTTAATTTCACAGATATTAGGTGGATGGAGACATAGAATGGCAAAAAAAAAGTCAGATATTTACAATTTATGGTACGCTTATTCTTCGTGTTTGAGTACTTGAGTATTTCAAGTGACTGTTTTCTTCAACCTCGTTACCTGAAATCTTTTTTCTACTGCAATTACGTATGTATTTTTTTGTGCTCTAGCTCTGCAGTTAGCTTATATATGTTACATTGAACTCACAGGTTTCAAGCTCTTCTTTATTTTCTTCATTGTGTGATATCATGCCATTATCATACGCTCTTATGTTTTTTTATTACCTCTAACTTTAGTATCCATTCCTTCTTGCCTTTCCCTTTTTATACTTCTCTTTCACCAAAGCCATTTTTTTATCTGTCTTCTTTGTTTTTCTTCATTGCAGCCTTCTTCAAGTGTAAGAGCATCATTTGATTAACAAAAGCAAGCTGTTCAGATATCTCTAGTTAATAAGAGGTGAACAACGTCCCATTATTGTTGTTCTTATGCCACCTGTTTCATATTTTCTTAATGAAACTATGAGGTTGATTCCTACATTATATAAATAGAATATTTATACATTAAATGTATATGCATCCGAAGCAATGCTCGCGTAACAAAGACCACCGCCTATCATAGAGGAATATGCACACATTTGGTGCAAAGAGCTTAGCAGTAGTTCGCGAGAAAATGGTAATTGATCATACTAAAAACAAATTGTTTGTAGTTTAAATTCATGCTTAAATATGATTGATCAAACATTTGGCCGGTATCATCTTATTATTATGTCATCTTATATTTTATTTGGTATCCCTTACAAATGAACATCCAAATAAGGAAGCGCCTTTAGTTCAAAAGTTTGAGCAAACTCGTAGAAGGACTGAGGGGAGGTAATATAATGATTCATATATTGATTATACCAAAAAAGATTTCAAGTTATTTGAGATTCTGAAAATATTTACTTAAATATTTTTTCACAACGGTTACAATGTCTGGTTTGTTTGTAATCTTGATGGTAGGAGAATATGAGGTATGTCTCACCAAATGATGGAAGTGGCCCTACAATACTTATAGATATGTGGTTTTTATCCCTTTGTTTTTTTAATGTTTGAAAATCTTATGACATTATAACTTTTGTTATTAAATACTTTTTTTCTTGTCACAGACCACCTTTTGGATTATGTATGAATTCACCGATAGCAACAAATTTGGATCCGACTTATACATGCCCCATGTTTATTTGATTTTGTATTCAAACAATGTTGTGATTTTTGTTAGGTTTTTTCGTTTCGACATTTTTTTCAATAAGATGTAGTACGAAATACAAATACTAATTTTTGGATTATTAATGAACATGTCTTTTGTGGATCAGTTAATTATTATTTTTGGATCAGATGTCTTGTATGTGTGGATACTATTTATAACGATTAAATTAACCTCACGGTAAAAAATTAAAACAAATGTATATTATACATTTTCATTCAGGAATGTTGCATATGAATTAGAATAGTGTTGCCTTTGATAAAATTGGATATGTTGCATTACCACCAAAATAATGTTGTCTTTAAGTTTCATTTATGCATAAAATTGAAATAAGTGTTGCAAAATTTTGGATGGAAGAGGAAGAAATGTTGCATATATATTATTTAAAGTGTTGCAATAGCTTCTCGAGATATGTGTTGCATTAGGGTATCGTTGCAACATTTTTAAAAAATGTTGCATTTGAATAGAAAATGTTGCACAAAGTGTTACATTAGGCTATTGTAACGGAGTTTTAAGCAGCATAATTAAAAATGTTGCATAAACCATAAAGCAACATTTTAGAGGTCATATGCAACATTTTTACTGCGTTGCAATAAGCCTTTATTATAGTAGTGCGCAATACATCTAAACAAAAAAAAACGCAGTAAAAAAAAACAAACAGTGCAAAAAAAAACAAACAGTGGGAGATAACAAAAAAAACAACGATAGCAGTACGCAAGGGAGAAGACCTGAAGAAGGGAGAAGAGAAAAAAAATGTAAAACTATAAAATCTCATATTTAGTTTGAAATTTGAAACAAAAAATCATAATTTCACTAAATCTCATATTTGATTTATTTTGACTTTGAAACAAAAAACCATAATTTTTATAATTAATGGTTAATACCTATTTTTCAATTAAAATTATTTCTATAATCTACTAAATTTGTTAAATTGTATGAATGTATAGTTAGATTTGGAGATAAACGATGATAATTGGAAAAAAATATATGATGGTTTCTAGGGTTAGGGACTTAGGGTAGAGAGGGCGAGAGAAATATAATTAAGTTTGTTTTCTGATGAATGACATGTAATGGAAAAAACATGGGTAGAAGGAAGAGTAACTCCGAAAAATTATTTATTTTTATCAACTACCAGGTCAGTCAAAATTCGGGCCAATTTCATGGCCAAAATTCAGCCCAAAAATACTCTGGGCCATTGAGGACTGGCCCATATTCCCATAGATTTTTTTGGACCATGGACCAAGCGGGCAAAATCAGGCTGAGCAGATGTGCTTGGACCATTTGATTTGATTACCTCTGAGTGCGACAAAATTGCAATTTGAGTCTTTGAGACCCTCATTTTGGCGAACGAACCAACAGGGCTGAATTACCTAAGGCCGGGTTGGGTTCATTTTGCGAGTTTTACCGTAACCATTTTGGCGCTGCATTAATCAACGCAACGCCCAGTGCCCCTTCTCCTCACTTCCACTTCCATTTCCACTTCTCGCACATTCCCGAAATTCTCTCTCCTCGACGCTGTTAATCTCTCCCATCGACTTATATCGAGGTTCTTTTTTGTTTCCTCTTTTGGAAATTTCCTTTTTTTTTCCCTCTTGTTTTACTTCATCCTTGTTGATACTCGTGTTAGATATTTTGACATTCAGATTGTTTGGATTTAGCTTTATGTTATGTTATGATGAATTTTGAATTTTCATATGTTTGATGAATTGGCTATAAATTTTAACAATCCTTGTTGTCGCGTCGCGGTGGTGAATTATGGACTCGCGGTGCGGCAGAGGGCATATGTCATGATTTTCAAGGAGATTCGTCATGGAGGAGGACGACAACGACGATGAACCTTGTTACGACTTACCAAGTAGGGAGAAGTCTATTAGCACAATGCCACTTGTATATGGCAGATGTATATTATGAGATGTTGTTGTTGTTGGTTGTTGTCGTCGTCGTTGTTTCCAACACGCCATATGTTGTCGTCGTCGTTATATTGATGTGACCAAACTTCAATCACCAACATATATCTTCATTGCCTAATCAAGTCAACCATTACGAGTATTCTTCCTGGCCACTGGCTACCAACCACCACATCAACAATAATGAATCTTACTTAACAAATAAATGGATTACTCCCTCCGTTCCAATGAATTGTTTGCCTTTCCTTTTGGCACCAAGGGCAAGGGATCCAATGAGAAAGTGACATGTGGAGCAAAACTTATAAGAAGGGTCAAATTGAATATAAAAAACATTCCTAAAATAGAAAGGCAAACAATTCATTGAGACGCCCCAATATGGAATAAGCAAACAATTCATTGGGACGGAGGGGTATAGTTTTTCTTTCTATCTTAGAAAAATAAGAAATCGGAAAACAAAGATACTGCAGCTAGATGCCTAAATCATGTCGATTTATAATTCGACCTGAATGAGACAAGTATAATTGAATCTTCATTTTTCCTTTTAGTGAACATGTTTCGTCTGAAGGATGTTTTTTTTATGCTGAACATATATAAGCACAGTGCATGTTCTCATGATGGCCTTTGTGGCTCTATGCTTTTGATTTGTGAAGAGCATAAACATTCTGCAATGATGGAAAACTGTTAACAAATTTTATTGAATGTTCTACCTCCACTAATTTCAACATCTATTTTTGAGCAAATGTATGGAATTGGACTGAATGGAGGGAACAAATACTTAGTGCCGATTGCCAAAGTCTTTGGCCAAATATAATGAGCACATATTCAATCTTAAACTGATGTTCAAGAATTTACTTTCTGTGAGATATGAAGTGCGGCAAATGTTTGAAACATGAAATATATATTATTCCACTATTCTAGTTGGAGCATCTCGGAGTTCGGCTGAAATATCCTAAGTGCTTCTTCATCCCACATTGTCTAGTTTAATGGCTCAGAAGCCCTTTGACTATTATGGTCTATGAGAAAAGAATCTGCTTCTTCTTTATCATGCCGAAGCTTTATTCTTCTGTGTGTCATGCTTTCCTCTTAGCAAGCCAGATTAAGTTGCCTGTTGGAACCTCGAACATGTTTTTCTCTCATCTAAATCCTACTATGGAATAAAGTGTTGAACTAATTACCGTCTGAAATATTCCTAACCATATTGCAATTCACCTTCTTTTCTATTCTGACTGTTGTCCGTATTATAAATTTTCTCCATCTTCCACTCTGTGATTGTTCTGTTTTATTAGTCCTCTAACACAAAATTTATTTTGGTGAATAGTATGGGTCCTGGTAGGAAGATGGAAATGGTGGTATCCCAGAAGAACCCTAATTATCAGTTGACATGCAATATGAATCCACATTCGGCTCGAAATCTGAGGAAAAATGAACTTGCTGGTGTTATTTTTGGATGCAAGTATTCCACATTCAAGGAATGTATTTTCAAACAATTGTTTGGTATGCCGGTTCATATTGCACATAGCTTGATTTCCTTTACTATGTGCAATGGCTTAAATGAAGGATGTAATGAATGTACTTAACAGGTTTACCAGCTTCACATATTCAGTACGTGCAAAATGTTACGCCAGGTATGCCAGTTTTCCTATTCAACTATAGCGGCAGGACACTTCATGGCCTTTTTGAAGCGACGTCTTCTGGGCAAATGTACATCAACAAATATGCATGGACATTAGATGGTCAAGAGATAACACCATTTCCCGCACAGGTATAGTTTTACTGTCCAAAACTTTGATATCTTTAATCGTTTATATACTAATAGAATAACTCATATTGGAATTATTCCCTCCACAATGCTCAAATCTAATTAAGGAAACTATTGAATGCAAATTTCTACTTTATATCAATAATTAATTCTTACAAATTAAATGCAAACCATAAAATTGTAAACAAGAGTCATAAAAATAAATAAATGAATAGATAATTCTGGTATAAATTAAAATAAAATGTACACTATATTTGGTATAAATTCATGAACAATATATTGTCAATTCTTCCACTAATGCTATTATTTGAGTATGATTTGACATATATTTCGTATAAAACAATACTATAAACTACTTTTCTGAGTTTTATAAAAAAAAAATTCATTAAATTATTTGAGAAAATATTTTTCAACTCGTGGTAAAAAATATATTGTACCATTACGCAATCTTTTGATTTGTTTCGCGATCTCATTTTCTCAAATCAAAATACTATGTTTACAAATCTTAAAAATTAATATGTTCCTCAAAATCTATCTATAAATAATATACGAGTAAAAATAACTTATCTACATATACCGTGCAATATTGCACGTGTCTATACCAGTGTAGTTTAAGATGTTAATGAACTTGTATATCAGTCATGGGTAAAGCATTGCTGTGTATGATTTCACTTTTTAGTGGTTAGGGAATAAGACATATAACTATATTAAGATATTTTAATATAGTATAGCTTCACAACTCCATATTGCAAGAAACCTTATTGAACATGCATAAACTCAAGCATTGTTAACTATAAAACCCAACAAGGTGCTGTTTCTTACAGATAGCAATTAATAACCTAACTTGGTTAATGTCTTTCTTTTAGGTTCGTGTTCAAATTCGCATGCAGTGCCAAACTTTAAGCGAGGACCAGTATAAACCTATCTTAGCAAAAAACTACCTCGAGCATGAGCCTAATCATCTATGGTTTGAACTAGATCAAGTACAGACCAATGAGTTGATCTCATTGTTCTCAACTTCTCCACTTAGTCCTAGTGTATCACCCCATCCAACTGCAGCAAGGTGGGACACATTATTTAGACAATCAGCTGCTCATAAAAAAGAGAGCAGCTCCAGGGCGACAAATGTAGTTATAGACCAGCAATTGCTCTGCAATTCTACACTCACCGTGAAAAGAGAAGAGGGATCAAGAGTTCTATTGGATCAAGATGTGGCTAAGGGTTCAGAAAATGGCATGATCTCTATTTCAGAGAAAAAGTGGAGCTCTCTTTTTGAACCTCAGTTAACTCTTTCTCAAAGTAAAGAATGTGAAGATCTCAATAGTGAAGGGCTTCCTATTGTATCAGATAACAAACCTCTTAGTATTTTGGGAACGAATTCTGTAAATTTAGCACCTCTTATGATCACTGAGATGACTACTCTAGCTGAAGCTCTCACCCTTATTTCAGATGCACCTTATTTAGGTGAAGGCACAATTTCGGAAGGGAACTCAAACCTGCACTCAGCTGTAAATAAGGTATAATTCACTTTCCCGCATGTATCTCCATCCTCTTTTGGCTAATCCTTTGATCACCTGTTCTGTGTAGTTGATCCAAGATATGGGAGAGATTAAGGAATTGCAGTATAGGCAAACCATGAAGATTCATAATTTGGAGCTGGAGTTGGTAAAAAGTTTCAAATTTCTGTTGTCTTGCTTCTTTTTGATGTACATCTTAATTACTTTTCAAATCTGTTTATGGGATTCTATGTCTCATCTCTTATATTTTTCAAGAGCAAGTGTTTTGCTTGAAAATGGTTTCTTGAATTGATTTATCAAACCATCTACCATCTCTCTAGTTCATCTTTCATCCATAAACATAGTAAAACATATGAAGGATCATAGCATTACACAACAACTATAATGCAACAAGGTCAAGTCTCAAAATGATTTGTAGCATACAGTTTACGTAAAAAAAGAAACAGATGTAAAGTTGTTGCTGTTTTTTCATTGATTAAGTATATGTTGGGACTTATCTCATATGCATCTATGCTTGATTCTATAAAATGGCAATGCAGAAGGAAGCAAGGTATAAGCTTGAACAATCTGAATCCCATCGTGAGGAATCTGCGCATTCAGGGTCCTTGCTTTCTGCCAGGCATTTGGATGAGTTACTGTTTGATAATCAAGATATCTACCAATCTATACTTTTGATGGGTGGGTTTGATGGCTCCACATGGCTGCAAAATTTGGATTGCTATTGTCCTTTTGAGGATGTCACACGATCCCTTTCACACATGAAAACGGTCCGTTCGTATTCGTCTGCAGTGAAGCAAGATGGAGAATTGTATGTTTTGGGTGGTGGATATGATGCATCTTGGTATGACACAGGTACATCTGGGTGGTGGATACTTTCTCTGTCATTCTTAGACTGCTCTATTTCATGTAATCTATATGGTGTCCTGATCCAAAAGTTTTAACCCTACCTTCCTGCTTTATGAAGTTGAATCATTCAATCTGCAAAGCCATCAGTGGGCCAGTTACCCTTCATTGAATAGGAAGAAAGGGTGTTTATCTGCCGTCTCATTACTTGGCAAGATTTTTGCCATAGGAGGTGGAGATTCAGAAGACGCTTTCTCAGAGGTTGAAGTTCTTGATCTGAATGTTGGAAAGTGGATAGTTACGAGATCACTGCTGCAAAAGGTGATGACTAATGAACATCTTTAAATGAGTCTTGTAAAGCCTTGCACTTTAATTGTCTCTATGTTTTATGAAGCTCATTACATAATATTTCTAATTTAAAATAAGATATTATAATATTTTAAGCTTGAAGAATTTTTGCAATTGATAGTATCATAGGAGTTTGGTACAAAAAGCAAAAGGGCTCACTGAACTGTCTGTGCTTCTTAAATTGTGATTGGGAAACAAATCTTTTCTGTTCTCAGAACAATTGTAGAAGAGTAAAGTTTATGCGTCTGACCTCTGTTTGATATAATTGTGTTGATGCTAGGCCAGTTGGACTTGAATTCGTTATTCATTCCTTTCATTTTTCATGATCTGCTCTGGTTTCATTTGCTCTGCTTCTGTTATCTATTAGTGGCTTAATGCACTTGTTGTATTTTTTGGCAACCTTGGGCTGTAGTGAGGTTTGCAGCATTGTGTATTTTCCGATTTGCTTGTTATTTGAATTGCCCTGTTTACTCTTGACCAATATAGGCCTTTGTGAGGAGTGATTTGAGCTGTTGTGTCATAGCATACTAGCCTGTAGATTATTCTCTTTAAAGAAAGAGAGAGAGAGAAAGGAAACAACAGAAAGTCCATTGTTTTTTAATGCTAGCCAAACCTCTACAGTTCTGAAAAATACGTCTCACCATTATAATAAATTGGGTCTTGTCCTCTGCTCTTTCAGCGTTTCGGTCCAGCTGCGGTCGAATTAAATGGTGTTTTGTATGTTGCTGGTGGATATGATGGACAAGAATACTTAAGGTAAATTCCTTATCCTTAGCACCATTTGTACTCTGTACTGCTTATATTTTGTGTGCGGGCGGGCTGCAACTGCTAACGTGGTATGTCATTGAGATGATCTTTCCCTTTGGTGATTCACATTGGTTGCTTGGCCAAACCTTCTAAACAGTAGCTTTCCATGGCAAGTGTTGATGATTTGATATTATCAGTAGTATAGCACCCGTTCGAACACTCGGTATAAATAGTTTATTACTCCGTATTTATATTAACGTGATAAATCTGTAATTATGTGTATTAAATTTAATGTTTAATTATATATTTCTAATTTGAAAAAGAAGGAAATTCTACGTTGTACCTCTCCGTTTTTGGTTTCCTATGTTGTACCCCTACTTTTTTTTGAATTCAATGGTATACCCCTTAACTCCAAATATGCATCTACACCATGACCTTACTATTTGTTTTCGTTACTTTATTTGTTTGAACATATGTTAGTGCGCTTATTAACCCAACCAATTAATGCTAACCTACTCATTTACCTATTAAGTACCCATTAAAGCACCATAAAAATCTATAGAAACATGGCTAATAATTCACGAAACCTCTGGAACCTCAAAAAGGTTGGCCCAATTAGAGGCTAAGGCCCTGTTCTTTTGGACTGACACTGACTGAACTGAAGTGAATGAATTGGTCTGAACTCAACTCAAGTGAATTGAAAATAATAAACAACAACAACAACAATATTAATATTAATATTAATTAATAGTAGCAACTTAACAAAAATAATTATTAATAGTAAAATACGAGTAATTATTATTAATAATGATGATAATAATAATTAATATTAATTAATAATAATAACAATTAATAATAATAATAAATAATAGTAATAATAATAATATAATAATAATAATATTATTATTATTAATCATAATAAAATTAATAATAACAACTAATAATAATTAATAATCATAAAAATAATTATTACTCCGTAATAATAAAAATTATTCTTAACAATAAAAATAATTATCATTAATAATAATGATGATAAAAATTATTATTAATAATTAAAATAATAAAAATTATTATTAATAACTAATACTCATAATAATAATAATAAAAGTTTTAATAATAATAAGAGTAAATCACTAATTACCTTTCTATGTTGCGATTTTTTGAAATTACCCCAAAATTGTTGTTTATTAGGAATTACCCCTTAAACTTCAACAAAAATTAGAAATTGCCCCCAACTCCCGTTTTCTCTATTTTCCGGCGACTTAAACAAATTTTATTCCCATCTTGCTTTTCCCCCCAATATTACCTTCTCTCCTCTCCCTCCCTCATTCAGTCACTCAGCTATTCATCCCCTTCATCCCCAAAAACCAAAGAAAACCCCATTTTTTATCGAAGAACCCTAGATCGACGAAAGTAATTCGACCCAATTCCTCAGGTAATTATTCTTGCTTTCCATAATTAATTTCAATTCCGCTTTTGCAATTAGGGTTTACTTATTAAAAATTTGAATTTCTGGATTTAGGCTCGCAATTAGGATTTATATTTCGAATTTCAATTCAACACGATTGTTTAGGGGTTTAGGCATAGTAGTGTTTACAACTACAGCTTGTCTTGTCTGCTTCTTGTTGGAAATCAATGTTTAGGCATAGTAGTGTTCACTACTGTCATTAACAACAATCGTCTTTAGTGTAAACCCGAAAATTAGGAATCGTCTTTCGTAACCCAGAAATTCGAAATGTTTAAGAATAAAACCCTAATTGCGAAAAGAAATTGAAATAACAAGGGGAAAGAAGAGTAATTAACTGGGGAGTGGTTCGCTTTTGGTGGATTTGGGTCGAATTAAGGTTCTTTGTTTTTGAGGTTTTTTGGGGGGTTTTTGGGATGAAGGTGTTTAGTATGAGTGACTGAATGAGGGAGGGAGAGGAGAGAGGGTAATATTGGAGGGAGAGACAAAATGGGAAGAAAAATTAGTTTAAGTCGCCGTAAAGTAAAGAAATGGGGAATTGGGGGCAATTTCAATTTTTTTTGTTGAAGTTTAAGGGGTTAATTCCTAATAAACAACAATTTCGGGTAATTTCTAACAAACGCAACATAAAGGGGTAATTAGTGATTTTACTCCAATAATAATAATAAATAATAATAAAAAGGGTAAATTGACAACACCTCAATTAATTCTAATTTTTGAACTTTATACCTTAGATAATTTTCTTTCAAAACTTGTACCTACTCATTTCAATAATCTCATAATCAATACCCTCATCTTATTTCTGTAAAAAAATTAACTAAAACGTCACTTGAGTGTTTAAGTTGCAGTTTTTATTTGTTTTCTTTTTCAATTAAACCCCTTACTACTAAAAAGTGGTTCATCAACTCATATTTTTCATCTTCAGCTTCATAAGGTCATTTTTTCAATTATGAAATAAAGCCAAAAAAAGGAAATATCAATTGCCCCTGTAGTATAATTGATAAAGAAATTCAATCAAAAGTGCTAATGTTATGGGGGGAATTGATATAGGGAGTCGGAAATTTGGTTGAACTTATTGGATTATGATCCCAATTTGGGGAAATTTGATTGGGTTTGAATTTGGGTATAACAATTTTGATTTACTGGGTTGAACAAGATGAAAGGAACACCATTTTGTAAAATAAAATCTTTGGCAATTAGATTATTAACGAAGAGTAAATGAGACATTTCACTTCATTTCGTTATTTTTTTGACGGAAATATGACGATGGTATAATTGGTATTGATTACGGATTTTTTAGAGTATGTAGGTATAAAATTTGAAAATTATATAAGGTATAAATAAAAATTAGAGTTATTTGAGGTATAAAATATCAATTTACCCTAATAAAAATACTAATTTTCAATTGAACCGAATGCGTCTGAACTAAATTTAACATTTTAATAATACGGAGCATCAACAGCAACAACTTGATTTTGTAGTCGAGAGACTAATGGGTTAATTCTAGCTTTTCTCTTAGTGTCTGGACTTAACAACTTGATTTTGTAGTCGAGAGACTAATGGGTTAATTCTGGCTTTTCTCTTAGTGTTCGGACTTAACAACTTGATTTTGTAGTTGAGAGACTAATGGGTTAATTCTGGCTTTTCTCTTAGTGGCCGGACTAAGTTACAACAACAATTTGATTTTGTAGTTGAGAGACTAATGGGCTAATTCTGGCTTTTCTCTTAGTGTCCGGACTTAAAGTGTCTCAACTAAACTGAAAGTGTCTAAATATAAGTCCAAAAGAATAAGGCTTAATTGAATGTGTCTTTAACTTAACTTAAAGTGTCTGGACTCAACTGAACTGAAAGTGTCTAAATATAAGTCCAAAAGAAGAGGGCTTAATTGAATGTGTCTTTAGCATAACTTAAAGTGTCTGGACTCAACTGAACTGAAAGTGTCTAAATATAAGTCCAAAAGAATAGGGCTTAATTGAATGTGTCTTTAGCTTAACTTAAAGTGTTTGGACTCAACTGAACTGAAAGTGTCTAAATATAAGTTCAAAAGAATAAGGCCTCATTCATTTGGGCGGGAAAATATTGGAGGATGCTTAATCTCTTGTTACGTACTCCCTCCAATGATAATAACTTAATTGAATGTGTCTTTAGCATAACTTAAAGTGTCTGGACTCAACTGAACTGAAAAGTGTCTAAATATAAGTCCAAAAGAATAGGGCTTAATTGAATGTGTCTTTAACTTAACTTAAAGTGTCTGGACTCAACCGAAGTGAAAGTGTCTAAATATAAGTCTAAAGGAATAGGGCCTCATTCATTTGGGCGGGAAAATATTGAAGGATGCTTAATCTCTTGTTACGTACTCCCTCTATTCAACTTACCCCTTAGGGTTTTCGACACTATTCAAAAACCAAAAGGCTCTTCAAAATTCTACACAATCTTTAAGACAAAATACTATCATGTGTGATCTTTTTTGATTCGTCTTGACGAGTAGAATAAGTATTATAAAAAAATTATAACTTTAACTAATACCTAGTGAAAGATATCAACGATTTAAAATCCGTCTTGGCAAATGTGCGTAAACATTTTTTTTTAACAAAATTCCCCGTTTCACTTGAGTGCTATAGTTAAGGAAGGATCTTATTGACTATTTTACGTCACTTGCTACCTACCCTTCATCCCTATTTTTTTTATCACTGTAATTAAGAAGTCCTTCACACCGGCCACTACCTCACCATCTACCCCCACAAGCCAACCTCAACCACCACCAGTCCACCGTTGTGATAACAATTGATGGAAAAAGATAACTTCGAGAAGAATGTATAACAAGCTAATTGAGAATAAGAGAGAATAGAAGAGATGAATGTATTGAGATTTGTATTATGTAATTGAATGAGTATTACAACTATTAAGCGTAGTCTTTATAATGTTTGTTTGCCAGCTAAGCATAACAATTTTCTAACAACTTTCCCGCCACTTTACTAATTCTGTTACAAATCAGTTACGATTCTATTATACTACATCATACTTTCTCCCTTGAAAAGAGACTTGTCCTCAAGTCTGATGTAAGTTCTGGACAAAGCCAGGGTAATTTTTCTCAAATTTCTTCAACAAATTCCCAAGTAGCATCATGGCTAGGGAACCCCTCCCAATGTACAAGTATTGGACTACAACCTTGTTTTACCTTTTAACCACTCGCCTATCCAGAACAGCAGGCACCACCTCATCACAGTCCCTCCCTTGCATCTAGTTTGGGATGTGAGGTGCATTTGGCAGGCTTCCTTTGAATGCCTTGAGTTGTAACACATGAAGCACATTGTGGATTTTAGCCTCAATAGGAAGTCCCAACTTATAAGCAACCTTTCCCACCTTATCTACCACATGAAAGGGGCCATAGTACTTAGGTGAGATCTTCTCATTCACCCTCCTGTGAACAGAAGTCTGCCTATATGGTTGCAATTTCACCCATGTCCAGTCCCCAATTTGAAACTCTTTCTGATCTTCCCTTATCAGCTTGCACCTTCATCTTGTTCAAAGCTTTTAACAATTGTTGCTTGAGTAAGCCCAGCATGTCCTCTCCGTGTTGCAGAGTTCGATCTACTCCCTCCACCGAGAAATCTCCTGGCAAGTAAGGGAGATACACAGGAGGAGGTTGATTGTACACTGCTTCATATGGAGTCAATTGTATTGCAGTATGAAAGGTAGTATTATACCACCACTCAGCCAATGGGAACCATATACACCACTCTTTAGGTTTCTCCCCAGTGCATCTATTCACCACTTCAGTTTGCCCATCACTCTGGGATGGTAAGCAGATGATAGTAGCAGCTTGGAACCCTGCAACTGGAAGAGCGCTTGCCAGAATTGGCTTGTAAACACAACATCCCTGTCGCTTACATTGCTTTTTGGCCACCCATGAAGGTTGAACACATTGTCCAAGTATGATTGAGCGACTTCCACAACAGAAAAAGTGTGTGATAATGCCATAAAATGAGCATAATTACTCAACCACGAATATAACTTCCTCCCTTGAGATTTAGGAACTCCAGTGATGAAATCCATTGAAATATCTAACCATACTTCAGTAGGTATGGGAAGAGGTTGTAAAATACCAGGATATGCAGAGGTATCACATTTATTAGACAGGCATGTCACACAATTTTGCACAAAATGACTGATATCTTTAGTCATGCCCTTCCACACAAATGGAGCCTTGACTCTCCTTGTAGTGACATTCCGTCCTATGTGTCCACTCTGAGATGAGCTCTTAACCACTCAAAAATTGAAGTCCTCACGTCCAAGTCAGGACCAACCAAGATCTTGCCCTTTTTCCTTAACAGGCCATCCTTCAGCTGGTAAGAAGAGTCTACTAGACCCCCGCTTATGAGCTGTTGGATTATGACCATCAAGGCATTATCCAGTTCGTAGCTCTGTTGTATTTTAAGTGACAAATCTAAGTGAGCAGTGGATAAGGTAATGCATAAGAGCTCACTGCTTGATAATCTAGATAAAGCGTCAGCGGCCAAATTCTCTTTCCCTGCCTTATAATGGATCTCATAATCAAACCCTCATCAATTTGGATAACCAAAATTGTTGGAAGGGGGTGGAAATTGCAGCAACCATTTCAAACTCTTATGGTTTGTTTCCATAACAAACCTATGACTAGTTAGGTATTGTTCCTATTTCTGGACAACAAAAACTATTGCTAGTAGTTTCTTGTTGATATATGCCAAAGGGTGGCCGCCCTGCATTAGGACAACGCCAATCCCAGTATTAAAAGCATTTGTTTCAACCCTAACTGAAATTAAGGATAAGAAGAATTGAGGCTGTGCTCATGGCTGTCTTGAGGTGTTGGAATGCTAGAGTAACCTCTCTACTCCAAGAGAATTCACCCTTTAGCAACTGAGTGAGAGGATGGCTAAGGCTTGCATAATTTCTGACAAACTTGCGATAATACCCTGCCAAAACTAGGAAACTCAATTCTTTCACATTTATTGGTTCAGGCGACTTTATTACTGCCTGCACTAGTCTTTAGTCTCTCTACCCCTTCTCCTGAAATAAAATGGCCTAAATACTCCACTTTCTCAATAGCAAATTAGCATTTGCAACCCTTAGCATACAAATTGTTGTGGTGCATCAACTCAAATACTGCAGAACCAAGTGGTGCCAATGATCCTCCAAAGTAGGACTATCACTATATACCAAGATATCATCAAAGAAAACGAGGACACACTTCCTCAGAAAGGGTTTAAACACGTTATTCATCCAATTTTGAAATGAGGCAGGGTGCATTGGTTAGTCCAAAGGGAATAACCAAGAATTCATAATGGCCAATGTGAGTTTTGAAGACTGTTTTGAACACATCCTCTCCACATATCCTGAACTGATGATACTCTGAGTTTAGAGAAAACCGTAGACCCTGCCAATTCATCAATGATTTCATCCACTACATGGGAAGCTTGTTTTTCACTGTCTTTTTATTAGCTCCCTGTAATCCACACAAACGCCAAGACAAATCTTTTTTCCCAACCAAAACTATAAGTGAAGCAAACGGGCTACAACTGGGTTGTATGATGCCTTGATCTAACATCTCTTGTACTAACTTCTTGATGATATCCCTATGTTTAAGTAGATATCTATAAGGCCTAATGTTAACAGGTTGTGCATTAGGTAATGGAGGAATTGTGTGATAAACAAACACCCCTAGTTGGAAGTAAAACAGTAGGCTCCTCAAAAACCTGTACATACTTGCTTGTTCAGAGGCAGTTGATAGGTCCCGTGAACAACACAAAATTTGATTGGACTCTTCTTGTGGGCTAGTGAGCTGCAACAAACACAATTGAGTGACATTGTTCAGCAATTTTGCAGAGGGAGCCCCTTTGATGGTTCTTATCCCTTTTTGTGCTAACCCTCGCAACACATGTCTCTTATTTTCAAATGTAAATTCCATCTTGAGTTGTTGGACATTCCAACTAACAGTCTCAAGGGTGTTCAACCACTAGACTCCAAGAACCATATTACGGCCTCCCAAAGGAATTATCAACACATCAATAGGAAAGTGTGTTTTGTAGTTTCCATGAAAACCCTTAGGTTTCATGTTGCACCCTAGTTTGACAGCCACCTTATGTCTAAGAAGTTATGGGTACTTCCTGAATCAAGATGTGTGATGAGTAGCAGATTGACTATGTCGTATTAGGCAAGGCTAATCATACAAACACATTTATAAACCCAAAACATGCACAAAAACAACTCCTCCCTCCGATTTTGTATATAGTTAGTTTTAGGTGATTTTTTTATATATATAATATAAGTAGTTTTTCAATCCTTATGCACTACTATCTCTTTTAATTCACTACTCCAACCATTTTCATTTAATACATTATCATTCTTTCCATATTTTTTTACTCTTTAATTCATTCAACTCCCTTCATTTTTTGGGAAGATGATGAGACATGTAAAGTTGAGAAATTTAGGTAAAATAATGAATGTTGGCATGGAACAGGTGCTTCTCTCAGAGCATTATTTAGTTCAATAAATGTACTTCAAGTATTGCTAAATAATTTCTTAATACCCGTAGTAGCAAATGGAAAGTAGCGGGGTTGAACCACAAGGATGGACGTAAATTCTAGGAACAAGATTCTAGAGAAAACTAAACCAGAAAAGCAAAAAACTTTTAATCTAAGGAAAGAACTAGGATGAACAAGAGAATAAATTAACTAGACTAAACATAGAATATGAGTGGTTTTGATAGGTTTGGTTGATAACAAATATAAACGGTATCACTAAAGATGAAATCAATGGTAAACGAGTATCCCGGTGCAAATCAATACCATGAGTATCCCGGTGCAAATCAATCACAAATGCAAAACAATCGACTCTCAATATTAACTATCTTCCTTAATTCACAACTCTATGCTCAATAACATTGCACATAAAATATTAATCCGTCCACAATGTCTAGCAAACAACATCAACATGTGTCTATGATTTAGATCATCCAGGAGAGAAAATGATGGCTTATGCTAAAACAATCACCACATCTTCAACATGCATATTCCTTTATCAAGACAATCGATTGACAACAAACACACTACAATCTATGTCAAGAATGATACTTGGGGGTTGAAGATAAGTGTAACAACTTCTCAAACACATAAACATGAAGTGTACATAGACACTTTGATAAAAATCAAAGACCTAATATATGGAAAATCACACTTCACAATAAGGAATAAGAATAACATAAGATAGATTAAAACAAGAGTTGAAAGCCTTACAAAATAGGAAGAATTACATCATTGGCTAGATTCACACCAAGATATGAGGATTAGCCCCTCAAGCTATAATAACAACCCTAAATTAGGCATAAAGATCCAACCTTTTCTTCCAATGTTACACTAATTGCAAACTAGATCTAGAATTGATTACAATCATAATCTCTCTCTAAAAGTGAGTTCCTCTCCCTACAAATTGTGTAATTCAACCTTAAATACCTAGGTTAACACAAGAAGACGGAATTACAAGCCCACAAACAAGCCCGTAATAAGGGGAATAAGAAAACAAAAATCTATGTTTTAAATGGATTTTGGCATTCTGCACAGGTTGCGGCCGCAGACTGCGTTGAAATCCACAGTCGCTCAATGTCTTTATCTTCTGTCTTCCTTTTGTTTTTTTCTTGCAAGCTTTAGCTTCTTTATTTCCCATGCTCACTTCAAGGTTATGCTACCCGGATAAGACGCTTATGGACCCCCTCGGTTCGCAAGTGTCTGGTTCTAAAACCGAGTTCCCCATGGCTCTCATTCTTCGGCATGTGATGCTATCTTTAGTGAATGGGTACAAGTCTAGCATTGCACAATATTAGCTGCAAAATACAAATAAATAGCCAAAACGGGGCAAACATAACAATATTTTAAATATGAGTACTTAACATTAAAACTACTCCGAAATGGTACCAAAAAGAGCCTAAAAAAAGGGTCTAAAATGTGCCAATCAATGTGGATGGCCTTTCTCCTTGCATAACCAGTGACTTTTACAGTTTGAAAGCCCTAACTCCGTGACAATGCACTCACTGAAATGCAAGGTTCTGTTATCACAACATCGTACCCTACGTCACTTATATCTCCTTCAGTAGTTGTGCTGAACTCTTCTTCCTTCTCATCTTGCCCTTCTATTTCAACCGTCAAACAATTGAGTCCCTTTGTGTTTACATTTATGATTTCTATCAAAAAGCTCACTACAGATGTAACACTTCCCTTCCTTTGTTCCCCTGCCCTCTCAGTGTCACTAATATACCAAGTAGGCCTTTGTGCATTAGGCGTGGTCTAGGTAGGGTTAGGAAGTAGTCCCTTCGGAGGCCTAACAAAACCCTGATTGGGTATGGATTTTTAAAAAGGAACAAAAGTCTGGGCAAAATTCTTTGGATTAGTCCTCTGAACACCCAAGGATTCCTCCTGCAAATGTGCATACTCCACTATAGAGGCTAAATCCCGAGGATTGAAAGCTCTAACAAAGGGTTTCGGAGGGTTTTTATCCCCCAATAAAACTATCCAAAAAATACTGATGAGGCAACAAAGGATTATGTTGTACCATTAACCCTCTCAAATTTTCAAAGGCATCTAAGTAATCATCAACTGTCCGTGTTTGAGTCAAGTTATTGAACTCCACAATTTCGCAATTTCCTCAAGTCTAGTACAAAAAATCATCCCATTTCACATGTTTTCTGGCCACAATATAACTATTGAACCAAGATTCCACTCTACCAATCATGTACATACTAGCCAAATCAACACGTTCATCCAGAATTTTGCACAAATTGAAATACTTGAAACATTTATTTATCTAAAGTCGAGGATTAATGCCATCAAACGAAGGAAACTCAAGTTTTGGCATAAATCTGGGAGTATTTTTGTTACCTTGAGACAAATCAGATTGATCGTCTCCTGAATTTGGTTTCTCCCTATCCCTCAACAACTTTACTAACTCGCCCAAAATTATGGCTTGGTCCTCCAATTTCTGCTCCAATGTAGAAATTCTTCCTTCCATAGCTGACCTCTGGTGTTGAGATTTGTTTTTACGTGCTACTGGATTTTGTATTAAGAAATCATAGGATCAAAGGAGTGCTCTGATACTAATGATCAGACTACATGAAGTTGCTCACAGTTGATGGAGAAAGAGAGCTTCGAGAAGAATGTATAACAAGCTAATTGAGAATAAGAGAGAATAGAAGAGATGAATGTATTGAGGTTTGTATTATGTAATTGAATGAGTTAAGCGTAGCTTTTATAATGTTTGTTTGACAGTTAATCATAACAACTTTCTAACAACTTTTCCTGTCACTTTACTAATTCGGTTACAAATCAGTTACGATTTTGTTATACATCATGTTGATCTATCTTAACCACCATCCTTACATATGACCGGACATCAACTATTACCACCACTAATGGAACCTTCACTTCTTTCAATTATGCGAGATCTAAATATGGACGTCACTCGATCACAGCCACGAGAAACTACTCATCACCACCAACATTGCTCTCACCATCGCAACTCTCTCTCTTACCCCAATAGTATTATCAATCGCTCTTATCAATGTTGCCTCCTCTCACCAAGATCTTAGATAGTACTTTGTTGGGTGGTAGTGTAAGTGGCGACACTCCAACGGTGATAACACTGTGCACCAATGTAGTGGCCATGAGAACGACGTCATGGTCGGTGTCTCAACGACATGAATGAAGCTTCCGGGAGTGAGCTCGGCTAGGCATAGACGAGTCGGATATGACTTGGCCATATCGTTGGTGGCGCTGCAAGGTGTTTCTGATCACAAGGATTTGAGATGGTGGCGGGGTCTGGGTAGCCACGGTGGACATTGGTTGGGGTGAGGGAAGTGTTAGGAAGGTTACATATTAAAGTGGGATAATAAAAGGCGATATTATGGAAATTTCATGCCTAGAATGTTATTCCTCTCGTTTTGGTCATCTTCTAACAAAAGTAATGAAAATGGCACTCATACCTGCTTCTTACCCATCTCCCTTTGAGACCAACCCAACAACCCTCTCCCACACCAACCCCAATCTAACAATGCTACCAATCACAACCACCAAATGCCACCACCATGCCATGTTGTTGATGGCAAACCACCACTCAACATTGCCAACCACCACTATTTGATCGCCAAGGAAATGGAGGTTGAAGGAGTGGAAGGGGAAATTATCACCTCTCCCATGAGGCCAACATAACCTACCATGGCTCACTGTAATCCACACAACATAGAGATGGCGATGGTTTGAGGTGGTGGGGAGCTGTGAGGCAATCGTAGGGTCGATAGAGATTTGAGGTGCCGATGGGATGCGATTGTCAGAAGTGGCGGTGCTTGGTGGTCTGTGATTATGGTCACAAAGGATGCGAGGGAAAAATAGAGTAGTTAATTTTAAGTTTGGGGCGGGGCTGATTTTATAGTGCCAATTGTTGTTAAAAAACTAAGTTGATAAGGACACTTTAGTAAAATACCCCAAAAAACATACAAACCCGAGGAAGAAAGAGAAGTGAAAAAAAATTCCAAAAAGGGAAGTGAGAAGGAAAAAGAAAAGTGGACGAAGTACTAGAAATAGAAATGCACCAATGCCAATGAATAGACAAAAAATGGAACACAGGGAGTATCAATCATTTTTTTATTTCTATGAAAGGTAAGTATATTACTCCCTCCATCCTTTATGTTTCTTCCCGTTTCAATTAAATACTCCTCACAAATCTTAAAAAGTGGGAAGAAACATAAAGGACGGAGGGAGTAGTAATTAGTCACAAAATTACAAAAAAAATAAGATACAAAGCAGCTACAACAAATTTTGCAGCCACCTAGCATCTTTTGGAGAGACCGGATACATGATCGAAGTCAAAATTCTACTCTTAATCTCTGATTTAATAACAATCATTGGTTCAGTGTGGTGTTAATGATCACCGAATCATGAATTTGGGATATTACAGGTGCAATATGACGGATTGAGATATGGATTTTCGGTTGATTTCCTTCTCCTTCCAACCTTCTCTCCAACCTTTTTTTTCTGGCATACACATAATAATATATATCCTGCGTAGACGGATGACAAGGAATAGTGACCGGAGTAATAATTGTTTATGTTCTTGTGAGAAGAAAAGGTGAGAGAAGATTGGAAATACATGTTCCATAGCAAAAATATTCATCAAAATATATGCATACTTCCAAAAAAAGTAATCTGCCCAGATGCTGCTGTTCAGTCATTTACTATCTGTCGTACAGCTCAGTAGAACGATTTGATCCCCGTGCATATTCTTGGACGAGGTTAAAGAATATGAACTCAAGCAGAGGATGCCATTCTTTGACAGTTCTGAATGAGAAATTGTAAGTGCTCCTATTCTTGTTTTCTGTAGTTAAGACCCTTCTATTTGACTTTTATAAGATTTTCTGAACTTGTTGAAGTCATAGTTGGATTCTTGAGGCATATTGCGCTGCTTGGGGCTAAAGGGGGAATGAGAAACGTTGCAATAGTGGTTTATTTTGTTTGAAAACTGAGCAGCCCATCTCATTTATCATCTGTTATGAGCTTTGTCTTTTCAAGCTCTGATATTTCGTAAACAGTGCGTCAATACTTTTCGAAAATTTATTCTGTTATCTGAATGCAATTTCTTTTGAGTTGCCATGGTAACAAATTAGACGTCTACCATGTGTCTTCATTTCCTCGTACCTCATTTGTAGACTTATTACTGTTGTCTCTCATGCATCTGGACTTCTGGAGAGCCTCTCAGGTGGTTCAACTGTTCAAGGTAAAGGTAGTAGTAACTACTAAATAGTGAAGTCTCAAGCTAACGAATATTCTCTATGTATTTTAAGTTCTCAGATGAGAATGGGAGCCAAGAGTTGACCTTATATTGTGGTGCTGGATGATATTTTTTGTTCCACTTTAGATAATCACTGTTTGTTCATGATTGAGCAACAACGGCCTTAGTAGTCACAACTCACAAATGTAATCATAAAATGAACTCAAGCCTTAGAAGTCACAACTATAATCGTAAAACTAACTCAAGCCTTAGAAGTCACACAAATGTAATCGTAAAACGAAGTCGGAAGTTTTTGGGGTTTGTCAAGTATCCATTAATTCTGTTGTGCCAGATAACATATAAATTATGACATGCTTATTTGCTATTTGCGTGGTTAATAATCAGTAATCACCATAGGTAGATGATGTCACTTCTGCATGACGTTGTCTTTTTTTTTTTGTAGGTATGCCATCGGGGGATATGATGGAACCCAAATGCTCCCCACTGTAGAAATGTTTGAGCCTCGCACTGGGTCATGGACTATGTCGAAGCCCATGACACTTGGTCGAGGTTGCTTGAGCAGTGTTACATTTGGAGAGAAAATCTTTGTGATTGGCGGGATGCAGAGTAGAAATGATGTCTTGGAGACGGTAAACATTTTTACTACTTTTTTCAAAGATGAACCGAACCGCCTAATTTTAATCATGTTAATTGTCAATCCTATAATAATTCTTTCTCAGGTTGAGTGTTATACTGAAGGTGAAGGATGGGAACTGATGCAATCGAAGACCATGGGGAAAAGATGTTTTTGCTCAGCTGTTGTAGTATGATGTAGGTTTCTTCAATGAAAATAGTCCTTAATACATAGTAGTAGGTTTTTGCGATGAGGTCTTAACATAATGGTCAAGACAAGCGTGGGTAATGTTGTAGGTTCGAATTCCCTTTTATATTCATCTTTAACAAAGGGTGGGAAAAAAAATTCTGAGCTAACTGTAAAAAGTAGTATATGCTTTATGAAGAACACTGAAATTAGGAGCACAAAGTGTATTTTGTTGCTGAGCATATCGTCCCTTGAATTAATTAGTGCGAGTTTTGTCCACCCCAAGTAAATGCTTGTGAAAGTTTTTTTTTTTTTTCCTCTTTTATGTGAGGAGGATGGATTGCATAATGTTTGGACTCTCTAAATTTTTAGTAGTTTAGCATATCACTAATGTAGAACTCGTGCACGCAGGTATATATTTGAAGATTTATGATTCAAGGTTTATTAATTTTATACACCTTTTGACTTTGTAATTTGTTTTCAAATTTGAAATTATGAAGCAATCGAGATAATTGACTAACGCCAAAAAAGTAGTCTCCATAGCCTGCAAACAATTACAAAGTTAATTTTCCCTCTCTAAGAGAGCTCTAAACATAACCCGAATTTCTTCCCCATTTCGATTTCCCCAATTCAATTACAAATCAAAATTCCAAAATCCAGATTTTCTTCCAGATTTTCTTAAGCAATTTCCCTTTATCAAAGTTCTACCAAACTCAAATCTTTAACCCAAAATCTTTCTTTATCTCAAAATTCCTCCATCAGATTTCCTTAAATCACATTATTAACCCTACAATACATGATTATTTTTCTTCCCCAATCACCACGCAATGGACTCATTGAGCCATTAAATTTGTCTCTGCACCAATACTCTTTACCTATGACTGCCATAAATGCAATCATTCTCCTAAGATCTCCATCTCCCCACGGCTACTAAACTTCTCCCCATTTCTTAAGCTTTCTCGTTTAATACAATTGTCAGATGTGTAAATACCCTCTTCCAAAAACTGACTCCTCATTATCCTCCTCCTCTATACCTCATTGGGTGCCTCCCCTCCAACCAATCTCCATTAGCCGACCTCCTCCTTTTTTAATGACCATTCATCTCCTACTCCTTCTACAATCTACAATGACCCTAGTATATAAGAGGTTCAAGACCTACTCCTTTGTTCAACCAAACTGGATAAATCCCCATAATCACAATAACCACTACTCACAATATGGGCTCAAACCCAAAACCATATAACTCTCCAAACTCAATCAGCTTCAATCCTAACACTTTCTCAGAAGCGGGACCTAGCATCCCTCGTGTTAGTAACATCCCAGATGGTACCGACATTGGTATTGAAGTTGACTTCTTTTCCTCCTGACGCTATCCTCGTACTGGTGCCATCATCAGTATGAACCCTGAACCCTGACTTCCTTGGTTACTCTTACGCCTTCTGGAATGGGTGCATTCTAGGCTTCATGGCGGATTATCGAAGCTTCAGTACTGCAACCATCAGCGCTGTCATTGAAGATCACTGCGTTACCAAGGGTCCTATCAAAGTCTATAAAATGGACGACTTATTCATTTTCCACTGTGTGGACTCCGAGGACCGCCTTGACCTTCTGGAACGCACATTCATCTCTATATTGCACTGGCCAAATGGACTCCTAAAGCAGTCCCCCGCATTGTGCGTTTCCCTCTTATCAAACTATGGGTTCGCGTTTGTGGACTTCCATTTTTGAGTTCCTCAACATGGATACTGCTAACACTATAGGTCAACTTCTTTCTTAGCTCTGATTTTGAAGTTGAGCCTTTTCAAGAGGTCCCGCCAAATGACTACATCAGAATCGGGGCTTCCATTGCCTTGGGGGACCCGCTGCTACTTTGTTTTTTCCTTGGTTGCAACCATGAATACCTACTATGGATCCAGTTTAAGTATGAGGAAGTCTACAAATACTGCACTAGGTGTGGTCGAATTGGCCATAAAGCTGGCCATTACAAATAGCTTATCTCCAGCATCACTACCGATTTGGATGCCTCCTTCAAGGAACTTGATCAGAAGGGATTCAATATCCTTGAAGAGGTTGGACGACACACCATGTACAATCTTGACCTAAGGACTATTCCTTCTACTTCCAAGTGCCTCACGCCAAGATTTAGAGTTGGCAACTTCACCTCAAAAGTGGTGCCTGCAGACCACTTTGTAGAGAACTACATTGACTACAATCTTGGCCTCTTTTCGAGGAGCAAGGTTAAGCCTGGTATGAAGTTCCTTGTTACTTCAATTCCTTTTAAGGGTCCTGCATAACATACCCTCCATTTCAATGTCACTCAATCCAATAAGCATTGAAGGGTTTTCGAATTTGAAGAACCTGACTTTTCTGCTAATTCTGGCCACTTCAAGAATGGTAGTCGGGAATGGAGGGGTGAGCCTTTTGAAACCCCTTATGCCAAAAGATTCCCTGAACCTTTCTGCTTAATTGTCCTCTACGCCATACTCAGATCCTCTCAACCATGATATGGATTAGAGCTATTCTTATGATAAGGATGCTCTACACAATAAAGTTACATATCATAGACTAGAATGAAATTACAAGGTGGCCTTTGCAATCGATGATGCTCGTGGATACTGTCAAACTTTCTCCCCTCCTCCAGGTTTTACTTCCCCTACCATGAACCACCACTGACTGAAGAACAGGTAAATCTGGAAGCTGACTTAGCTGCCAATGCAACCAATCCCAACAATAGTGACAACACCAGCAATGAAAACAACTTTAACTACAACACTGATTCTGGAGACAGTATGGATGCTGATAGCAGCATCAACTCTTCTATCGAGGAATCTCTCTACAGCTCAGAAGAACACAACAATTATCAATCCCTAATACCCATCTCATCTGACTCCCCCACCACTAAATTCAGATTTGAAGATGCTTTGAATGAGAATGTTCCAAACCACATCACTGATGATGCTATCTCCCCTCTCATGGAGGTGGTCATAGCTCCTCCTCCTGCTCAAGGACCAACGACTAATATTACCAATCAGGCTACTCTTAGTCTACTACAGAATGTGGACAACAGACTTAATGGCTTCTCCACTGATACCTTTGGCCCCCTAAAGGCTAACCTCCTCAACCGCTCTACTGAGAAGCCCTTTGAAATGGTTGAAAGTAGTTTTTTATTTCCTCCCAGAGCACCATTGGACCCTCTTCCTATGTTCCTTAGTGCATTCAAGAAGCCGCGCACCAAACGCAATTCAAGCTCTGATCCAAATCTCATTTCACTAATGGATAACTTCATTAACAGCAAAGACTCTGCTAAAAGTTACATCTTATCCTTAGGCAAGAAGCTCGAAGACACTGATCTCGATCTTGAAGAGGCTCCTGTATCAGCTATTGCAAGGGTTATGGAGGGTGACCCATTTCAGCCTCCTCAGCAGCCATGAGAGGCCATTCCTGGAATTGCAGGGGTCTTAATGACTCGCTCACCCCTGTAATTCCCAAACTACGAGCGATGGTCCTAAATAAGTACTACGACTTTATCTTTATATGTGAAACCAAATGTAATGTGGAGTCGGTCAACAATATTGGAAACTATTTAGGTTATCTAAAGTCGGTGGGGGTTAACGCTCAAGGTACCAGTTGTGGTCTTTGGGTGGGTTGGAAGGGACACCTCTCTATGGACCTAGCTTTTAAATGTGTTAACTTCATCTCCATGAGAGTACTGATAAACGGTTCTTTCTTTTATTTGATTTTTGTCTATGGTAGTCCTTACTTATCTGAAAGACAACAAGTCTGGGATTTGCTTAACAACTACATCAACTCCCTTCAACTTCCAGTACTCCTCATTGGAGATTTCAATCAGGTAGAATATTATGAAGACAAACTCTGCAATGATAATTGTTCTCTCTACGGTGCTGACCATTTCACTCGATAGAGAATTGATTGCAACCTATTGGACATCCCATTCAAAGGACCGAAATTTACTTGGTGCAACAACCGTGGGGGAACTAAGCGTACCTATGAAAGACTGGACAAGACTTTTGCTTCCTCTTCATGGTTATCCTTCTTCCCTAACACTGCTGTTAAGCATTATCCCATACAAATTAGCGATCATGCCATGATTGAAGTGGATTTCAACTTATATCTAGACAAAAGACCTAAGCCATACAAGATTGAAGCCTGGGTCTTCGACTTTGAAGATTGTAATAACAAGATTAAAGATGCCTGGACAAACGGTGTTCATTGGTCCTCTATTAATGGGTCACACCCTTACAGACTTGCTCAAAAACTGGAACAATGCAAACTTATCATGAAGCGTTGGGCGCTTGACAAACGACACGAATAGGGACGTAAATGGTCTGATTTTGATGACAATCTTGAAGATGATCTTAAATGTATTTTTGACAAGCATGATTCTTCCAAACTTACAGACTATAATATGCATCATCAAGCTCTTATTGATTTTTGCAAGGCCTCCTCCATCTACTGGAAACAAAGAGCGAAGCTTTCTTGGGACGCTATTGGAGATTCATGTACCAAATAATTCTTCAATTAGGTGAAGGGCAGAACATGTAGAAACTTTATTGCAAGATTGAATCTGTGGACATGACATAGGTCCACCCCGACGCGGCCACGCGCGAGTTTGAGGAGGCGAATGAATCTCCATATGAGATGGGCCGAATTGAAATTTAAATCGAAGTTGGAGTCGCCACCGAACTTTGTGGGAGTTCGGGCCCGTTCGAACCCACTCTATGTCGTAGTGGGCCACGCACAAAGTGTGGCCCATTTCCGATGTCAGAGTTTATCGGGTTCGTCCCTTTGCATTTGATACCGATACCGACATTATCGGATACCGTGTATTGAATGACTCTCGTGTGCCAATGGATTTGGACATCCGGAAACCATGGTTCTGAGTAAGGGGTGAGGGTACGTGTTGGGAAGTTCACAAAGAACACCCAACCCCGCCCGCACATTAGCGGCCTCTACTAAGATATCGTTTGATTTTGAAATACGCGTGTTAGTTGAATGATGAAAATGATATGCAAACTTTATTTTCCCTAAACATGCGAGAATTGAATGGGTTGCTAAGTCGGTTTAATGCATCTAAAAATTAACGTCAAAGTTGTATTTTAGCATGCGAGGTTCGTTTTAGTCTAATAAAACAAATAATGAAAAGAAATTGCTACAAACATGAACAAACAAGTTAGTAACGGGTTATAAATCGAATAAGAGATGTAAATACAATAATAAGAATGATTCTGAAAAAGCTTATGACACGTGATGGATTAACACGTGTTGATCGAGGTCAGGAAAAAAATATGTCGAAAAGAAAACGTTGTTTCGTTAAAGAAATGATATTCGCAAAATTAGAACGAAATTGATTTATGTCGCGTTTTCAGGAGATCACGCGAATCGCTCGGGAAGAGCGCGACTTGCGCGAGAAGGCGGCTCGCCCGGGATGCACGCGGCTCGCGTCCCGGGTTGTTTTCGAAATCGGTTTTTTAGAAAATTTATAGCTTTATTAAATCGCGTACAAATATTGCATGATTTATACTCGATTTAATTTAACCCCATTCGTTATATTCGATATTCGATTATGAAATCGATATCAAATATCCGAAATGAATTTTTAGAAAAGAACGCTTTTTTAGAAAATCGTTTTGGAAAAACAAATCGAATGAAAAGATGTTGATTCTCTCCGCGTCGAAATCGTCATATTATATTTAAAACCAAAGGACGATTTTTTAGCATCAACGAGATTGATTTAGTTCTTTTTTCATACGATATTTGAATAGAGAATCGACGTCGTATTTTAAGAACGTTGTTTTGTATAAAAATAGTTTGTAGTATCGATATTATAGAAAATAGAAGATGTGACGAAGACCCATAAAAAGAAAAGGACCGACAAAAAAAGAGAGAAAAACGAGAAGAGGGTAAGAGAGAGAGGAGAAATCGGGTTTGATTTTACACCCTCAACCTACATGCTTTGTTTACTCGGAACGGGGCTCGTCGGAATGTGGCTTAGGCCCGGGAGCGTCGAATTAATGTCGGTGAGTTATGGTGGTTTTGGTTGTGTAAGGTGTCGGGTAAGAGGTGGCCGGTTCTTCGAGTCTCGGGTTTGTATTATTGGTTTTTCGATGTGAGGTGTCGGGAATTTGTATTGCTGCTGAAAAATAGATGTTATTGATGTTGAGTGTGTCGATGATGGATGATGTGTATCAATGTTGAATAGATCTCGGGAATTGTAATTGTTGTTTGAATTATGTATGTGAGGGTCCTATTTATAGGAGAGAAGCTAGAAGAGGTATTCTTGTTTGAACGACAAGAAATACCGGTTTGGATAGGAAATGTAAGAAGTCGAGAGGAGCGAGAATTCCGTTTGCTTGGCGAAGAAGGCATGGAAGCCGGCTGGTATTAGGCTGCTCGGCCGAGTATTTCATGCTCGGTCGAGTATTTGATTAGGTGTTCGGATAGGATTCCTATTGGAGATCGAATTCTACCCTTAACGGAATTGTTTAATATTTTTTGTAGCTGATTTTTTGTAGTGTTTGAGCTCAAAACAGACTCATGGGATGACACGGCCGGTTTGCATGTCTCGAAAATATATTTGACCGGGTTTTGACTCGGTCGCTAAAAGACAGTTTTACCTCTGGTGTCGGATTCGACCCAAATTAGTCTTATTTGACTCGAAATAACCCACCGGGCCTGATTTTGAGGTTGATTTTGTGAGATTTGTGCTCCGTAAAAAGCCCAAGCCAAATGCCAATGATTTTGAGCCCATATTCGAGTAAGTTAAAGCACGTTTGCGTCCGATCATCATCGGGTGTTTGTCGGAAACTACTATAGACACCTAATAGCCAAATGTGGGTGTCTACAGAGCCCCCACTCTGACTGAGGCTTGGACAGGGCGAAAGTCAGAGTAGCTACCAGGTCAAATTAAGACGTAGCAGACTTCTGATCGGGTCGTTTAAAGTCCATTAGACTTGCGTGAAGGGCCCGCCGGCCACGGACTAGAAATATACCTGAGCTGACGATGATGACTCCGTGGGGAATTTGGACTTGTCGCATAAGCCTTGGGTGTACCTATATGTGGGCCCATCCCGTAAAATACCGCTGGGGAGTTAGTCGTACGGTCCTGCTTGAATCGTCCTGTACATGATTTATGCAATGCTTCGCATGTAACATTTTTTCAAGAGAAAAGACTCGCGCTGGGGAATAAATTTTTTGAGAAAGGTTTTGAATTTTTTGAATTTGAAGAAATTTTGAAAATCAGAGTATTATATGACTCTGAAAAGGAATAAGAATGCTCGGGATGACTTAGCTAGACTCTGAGATAAGGCCTATCCTAAACCTCCTGGGATTAGGAATCCTGAAGCAAGGAGAAAAGTCTGGATTTAAGGCTATAAATACCATGCCTTGCTTTTTATTTTTCTCACAATTCTCACAATTCCTTCCCTCCTAAAGAGAAACAAACTCCGAGAATATTATTCTTCTTTTTTAGAAATTCCATTATGGGGATCGATCGATTAATCGGAAAGCTGCAGGATTGGTCCCGATTCTTCATAGATGCATATAAAGTTATTCTGAATCAGAATGGTATAACCCAATTATTCACAATCCGTCAGATGCAAGTGGACCGTCACTTTCTAGATGCTTGCTTGTCCTACTGGGACGATACTTATCATGTTTTTTGGCTTTCCTCGAGGTGAAATCTGTCCTATTCCTGAGGAAATTGCTGCCGTAGGAGGGTGGAATCCCATACTTCGTCCTGCTATCCCGTTTTCAGTTCACGATCCAAGGAGAAAACTACGGGAATTTTTAGGGCTTTCTCATATGGAGGTATCTCGTATGCTGGAGGGAGATACCGTCTCTTTGATTGACCTAGCTGAAAAATTCATGAAGCCACATGATGTCCGGGTCAGGTCGGTTCATAGCCGTAGGGACTTCGCTTTTTGCATGCTCCATGTTTACCCCTTCGAAGGTCATATGGATTCGCTATCTTGTATGGGCCATGTCCGACTTTTCACCGTGGTTGACCTGATGGAAATGGAGCACAGTCCAGCTTGGTTGATTACAGGAGAGATTATCCAAGGTTTGGACAATCGCAAAAGAGATCCGTCGATTCGGTTGACCGGGAGCACCCGTCTTCTACAGGTATATGCCTATTCCCCGATTTTTTGCGATTTTCTCGATTTTTCCGCGATTTTCGATTTTTTCACTCTTTTTTTCGCGATTATTTTTTTTTGCTGCGCGTTTTTTTCCCGATTTTTCGCGTTTTTGATTTTTTCGCGGTTTTTTCAGCTTTGGCTATTTGAGAAGCTATCAATCGTGGATCCTCCGCTTGACGTGACCCGATATCGCCCCAACCAAGTGATGACGAGGAGACGAACCATTGACTTTTCTCGTCATAATACCCAGAAATATTGGGACGAAGTACTGTCTTTCCATGGAGGCCCGTTGATCCGATGGACCGTACCATGGTGGCCCATTTATGTTTGGACCGGTTTGGAATCGCGAGATAGGGCATGATATCAGGTGATCCTATCTTTTAGGCAGACAATTCACCTTTATCCCGATCACATACTTAGGCAATATGGTCGGGCCCAAAGAATCCCAGAAATTGTCGAAGAAACGGGTTCGAGCAAAGGAAATTCTCCTTGTGATTAGGGAATATTCGCCCCCGCCCCGTCGACCTCGGGCTCCGCGCGACCCAAAAGACAAGGGGAAAGGAAAAATGCACGAGTAGTCTCCTAAATTTATTATTTAAGTATTACTATTATTTTTGTGGTGTGATTTTTTGTGTTTTTTTGTGATATATTTTTATTATTTCCGAGTTTATCGGTTTTTAATAAAAGACATATTAGTGAATACCGTTCCCGTCTTTTCGTTATTGTAGTGGTTGTACCCTTTTGAGGGGCTGCCTACGTATCCATAATTAATGGAATCAAACCAAACGTAGTTCAAATATAGATTTTTTTTTGCAATTTTCTAAATACACCAAAACTATTAGTTCGAGATGTGCGACAGTAGGATAAATAATCCTAGCTCATTGACTTGCTTATAATTTTTTAAGAAAAAACAAATTTTTATAAACATTTTGCAAATGACATTGAGATAAGGCTTATGAGTAGTAACGCTTCAACTTATCCAAGTTAGTTGGGTTGACGAATTCGTTCCCGTCCAAGTCTGTCAGCATCACTGCTCCTCCCGAAAGGATTTTCTTTACTAAATATGCTCCGACCCAATTGGGTTTGAATTTTCCCCTTGGGTGAACCGGCAGTAAGGCTCGAACGAATTTTAGGACCAGATCCCTTTCTTTGATATTTCTGGGCCTAACTCTTTTGTTGAAAGCCCGTTGTATCCTTTTTTGATATATCTGGATATTGTTCAGGGCCCGGGATCGCCGTTCGTCCAAGAGAACTAGCGAATCGTATCGGGCTTGGACCCAATCTGCTTCAGGTACCTGGCTCTCGAGTAAGATTCTGAGGGATGGTACCTCCAGCTCAACCGGTTGGACGGCTTCCATTCCATATGTCAGATAATATGGAGTTGCCCTGATTGCGGTGCGAATTGATGTTCGATACCCCCATAAGGCGAAAGGTATCTTGTACGGCTAGTCCCGATAATTCTCAGTCATCTTTTTAAGTATGGTGACAATTGTTTTATTAGCTGCCTTTACCACTTCATTTGTTTGGGGACGGTTGGGCGAAGATGTATGCCTTTGGATTTTATATTTTTCCAGTAAAGTGGCGGTTTCAGCTTGGAAATGGGTCCCGTGATCACTGATGAACTCGTGCGGGATCCCGTATCGGCATATAATCTTGTTTGGGATGAATTTAGCCACATGCTTGACATTCAAAATCCGGTATGACTCGGCTTCGACCCACTTGGTGAAATAGTCAATAGCCACTAAAATGAAGCAGTGACCCCCTGTCCCGGAAGGGTTCACCTTCCCAATTATATCTATTCCCTATGTCGAGAATGGCCATGGTGATGTCATGGTATATAACAGGGATGACGGCATATGCTGTACATTAGCAAAGATCTGACAATTATGGCAGTGTTTGACGTATAATTGACAGTCCGATTCCATGGTGTTCCAATAATAACCGAGTCTCGTGATTTTTCGGGCTAGCATATGGGCGTTCATATGCAGACCATTTTCACCATCGTGTACCTCGACCATGACCTTTTCGGCTTGCGTTTTGTCGATGCATAGGAGCAAAGCCCCCTATGCAGTCTTCTTATACAATTGTCCATCGTCCGTGCGGATAACTGGGTGGCCCACCTTCGCAGGGCTTTCTTGGCACGGTTTTCAGCTCCCGGGGGATATTCTCCCGACGTTAAATAGTTTAGAATGGCCTAGACCAAGGTTCTGGATCAGCTATTTCGATATCTTGAATAACGTAGATATATGCCGGCTCGGATCGTCTTTCGACGCAGATCGGCATGCTGGTTAGGTGCTCCGGGATGTTTAACAGGGATGCTAATTTGGAAAGTGCATCCGCGAACTGGTTTTCTTCCCGGGGTAGATAAATGTATTCTACCTTTTGGAATTGTTTTTTGAGAACCCTTACTCGCGCTTGGTAAGCCACGAGATTGGCGTTCCGAGTTTTCCACTTCTGAAGAGCTTGATTTATGACTAAAGATGAGTCACCGTGGACCCGGAGGTTTGTTACTCCTAATTCATCGGCGGCTTGCAACCCGTGAATGCATGCTTCATATTCGGCTGCGTTGTTAGTTACGTCAAAGTTTAGTTTAATGGATAATGGTGTATGCTCTCCTTTTGGTGAAATCAAAAGAATCCCGACTCCGAACCCTCGGAAGTTGGATGCCCCGTCAAAATATAAATCCCATGTTTCGGTGTCAGTATGGAATATATCTTCGTCTGGGAAGGCCCAAGTATCAGTGTGCCCCTCTTCATATATTGGACTATCAGCGAGGAATTCGGCTACTACCCGGCCTTTGATGGCTTTCAATGGCACGAACTTGAGGTCGAACTCGGCTAGCATTAAAGTTCATTTGGATATACGACCCTTGAGGATGGGCTTTTCGAACAAGTACTTGATGTGATCCATTTTGGATAGCACATGTACTTCGTGACTGAGCATATAGTGTCGGAGCTTTTTAGTGGCCCAAACCAAAGCTAAGCACGTCTTTTCGAGCATTGTATATTTGTACTCGTATTCCATAATTTTTTTACTGATGTAGTAAATAGCCCGTTCTTCTGAATCAACCGTCTGGGCCAGCATAGCCCCCATGGCTGTCTCAGTCGTTGTTAAGTATAACGACAAAGGTAGACCGGGTTGAGGCGACATCAATACTGGCGTTGCAGACAGAATTTTCTTGATTTTATCGAAAGCCATTTGACATTTATCGTCCCATAATATTCGTTCTCCTATTTTCAGCTTCTTGAAAATGGGTTCACATACCATGGTTAGCTTCGAAATAAACCGGCTAATGTATTGGACTTTCCCGAGAAACCCTCTTATTTCTTTTTCGGTTTTGGGTGGCTGCATCTCGGTAATGGCCTTGATTTTAGCTGGGTCGACCTCGATGCCGCGTTGGCTAACGATATGGCCCAGTAATTTGCCCGATGTTACCCCGAAACTACATTTTTGAGGGTTTAGCCTCATATTGTATTTGCGTAATCGGGTAAAGAATTTTCTTAGGGCTGCAATGTGCCCGTTTCGGTCTTTGGACTTCAAAATCATATCATCCACATAAACCTCCACTTCCTTATGCATCATGTCATGTAATAGGGTGGTGGCGGTTCGTTGATAAGTGGCCCCGACGTTGATGAGCCCAAATGGTATAACGGTGTAACAGTAAGTACCCCAAGGTGTGATGAAGGTGGTCTTACTTATATCTTCTTTCGCCATTTTGATTTGATTGTAGCCGGCATACCCGTCCATGAATGATAGAAGGGCATGATCGGCTGTGTTATCCACCAGTATGTCGATGTGTGGTAACGGAAAATCGTCTTTTGAGCTGGCCTTATTAAGGTCCCGGAAGTCTACACATACCCGTACTTTACCGTCTTTCTTGGGTACCGGTACGATGTTTGCAACCCAGTCTGGATATTCAGACACTTGTATAAAGCCTGCTTTGAATTGCTTATCGACTTCTTCTTTGACTTTGAGAGACCATTCAGGCCTCATTCTTTGGAGCTTTTGTTTTACCGGCTTACACCCTGATCACCTCCCAATCGGATCGGTCGTTAACGAAGTACGGGGGATCAAAGAATATTTATAAGACTCGAGATGACACACAAAAACAAACAAGTAATCGTGGTAAGTCGAGGTCGGTCCACAGGGAACAGAGGAATTGACGAGTTTAAACCGATGTGTTTGATGTCTAGAGGGGGGTTTTCTAAGGGTCAAGTCTATGGTCAAGTCTATGCTAGAGGAATCACTACGAGAATAGCTAAGGGTAATTAATCTAGGGAAAGGCGTTGGGGTTTAAGTCGGGATTCGGAACATGGAATGTAAGAAGGTCGGGATCGAGTTTTTATCGCAAAGTTGATAAAGGGAGAATGCCACCTTTCGGTTTCTTCACCCAACCCACCTAAAAACCTGCTTTCGCGGCGAAGAAGGGTAAGTCACTTGTTATGGTAATTTCTACCCCGAGTTTCCCCATATTGATAGAAATGAGTCAAGGTCGGTCTAGTTGGCCGGACTAAAACAACAAAGACACAACAACCACAAACAAGGTAAACCAACATGCAAGCAACCCACCAATACCCCTAAATTCAAATATTTCAAGTCTTCATCCCTAAACCCCCCAACAAGAAATCTACTCACTAATCATAATGATAGAAAAAAAAACATTAACTATGGAGAAACTATCTAAAGCATGCATATTGACTAGATCTAAGGAAACTAACAACAATATGATGAGAAAACTACAATCTAACAATTACTCACTAAACTATGAAACTATCAAATTAATCTAAGGAATAATCTAGAATAACATGAACAAGATCTAGAGAAACTAACTACACCAAGATAATCTAAGCTAGATAATAATGAGAAACTAAATTAAATCTAAACTAGAGATAAGAGAGTGGAAATAAATGTACCAACTATGAAGATCTACAAGAAATAAGAAGTTTGCATGGATAAAGGTTGAAGCTTTGATGGATAGAGTGAAGAATTTGTCACTAATCCTTCAATAAACCCACAAATCTTCAATAAATCTTGAATAATCTCCTTACAAACTTGAAATCTAGAGAATTGATGATGTAAACTAAGTAGATCTACTTGTAGACACCCGCATTTTGCCTGCTAGTGTCTATAGCAGTTCCCGACAAAACACCCGATGATGATCGGACGTCAACGTGACTTAATATGCTCGAATACGGACTCAGAATCAATAGTATCCGACGTGGGCATTTAGCGGAGTGCAAATCTCTCAAAACCGACCTCAAATTCAGGCCCAGTGGGCCGTTTCCAATAAAATAAGACTAATTTGGGCCAAAACCGACACCAAAAATAAATCCCGTCTTTTGGCGACCGGGTCAAAACCCGGTCAAAGACGAACCCGTCACAAAAACCAGCCTAAGTGCATCTTCTAGAAGCTGGCGCCCAATCCAAATTCAAAAAAAGATTACAACAAACAACAATATCAATTCCTTCCTAAAATAGCTCGATTTGCTTGATCCACTCGATCGAGTGGATAGACCCACTCGGTCGAGTGGAGCATCAAAAACCGGACCAGATTCATTTCTGAAGGCACTCGACCGAGTGCACTAGGGCACTCGATCGAGTGACCCTAGGTCGGGGGTGAAGCCTATAAATACCCCCTTAACCCCATTCATTTAAAAAAAAGGCTTTTCCCATGCATCCTTAGTCTACACATTCAGCCAACTTATCAATCTCTACACATTACCACCTTTCAATCTTCCACATTCATACACATTCATTTATACACAATCAACACATACACATTCAAAACTCGAGATCAAAACTCACCAAAGACCCGAGAGCATCCTCTCCCTAACCAAACACACCCTAACTCACCCTACATATCTCGACACTCCCGCGCACACGCCGCTACTACGAGTTCGTTTCCGAGGCCATTAAGCATGTAGGTTGAGGGTGTAATTCAATCCCGACATCTCCTTTCTCTTTTTCGATTATATATGTATATGTAATATTATTATTATTATTATTATTATTACTACTACTAACCACTAACACTAACCTTTAATTTTGTGCATACTAACATTTTATTTATGTATTCTAACACTAACTTTCATTTTTGTATACTAACACTTTAATTCCGTATTCTAACATCTAACATTATTATACCGTGTATATATACATACTAGTATTAAAATCTCGGTTTCGAATACGTTTAACTATGAGGATCGCCTAAAGTCCATCTAATTCCTTTACGAGTAACGACGGAGGTGGCGCCCTTTCGAGGAGCAATGTGCTCAAGGACGTGATGTGATCGTGATCGGTCATAGTTGAACATATTTGATCCCATTTTCAAGAATAGTGCGGAACCCGTTGACACGAAAACCGACATCACATAATCCGAAAAGATTAGTTCCGATGTCGTGACGTAGAGGGATGCAATTCCGTCACTAATTCAAAATTTCAATCTAAACGATAACATTTTCATAAAATTCCGATAACGGTATTATAATCGCTTGCATATGCGATTATAGCACCGAAAGCCGAGTTAAGTACAAATCGTACAATATTTGTATTTAATTTGGCCCACTATCGATTTTAACCAAAAAGCAACACGAGTTGTCACTCGTACAGGGGCTACTCGACCGAGTACGTAGGCTACTCGATCGAGTAGCACCCAAAAATCTGGACAGTAGCTACTTTAAAGACACACTCGACCGAGTCAGACCATGACTCGATCGAGTGGGTCCTGTAGCCCAGAAATTCGAGAGCTTCAATGCAACATTTGAGCCTCATCATTCTTTTTACGACTTTTAGTCGGCACGTGCATAATCAATCACGTAATTCTAATTTTCAAAACTCATGCATATCACGACACCTAAAACGATTTTGATCGACGGTCTCGCACTATTAATTTTATGTCGACGACTCTTTAGTCGTATCCGACACATAATTAATTTAGACTCCATTTCTCGAGATGATAAGTCGGGACAAGGCATCGAGGTTCGAGATCGGGTTAGCACCACACCTAGGTCTCGAACCTCCGTCCTTTGATTAATATGCAATATAATGCGTAATTAATTAAAGTTTGTCCATTTGCACAACTTACGGTCTAGTTTATATTTATTATATACGGGTCCGTTTCTAGTTAACATTTGCTGCTTATAATTCAATTATTCTATTTTATTGCTCGTTGTATTGTGAATTCCGGGTTGTATTCCGCCCGTGTAATTTGTAATTTATTTACGAGTTTTCTATTATTTGATGTTTGCCATTTATTTATTTAAATGAACATCGCATGCTAAATCACTTTGACGTGAATCAAGATGCATTAAATGACGTAGTTCACATACTATTCATATGCTAGCCCGAAAACGCTGTTTGCATATCATTTAATCGTTTTACTAGCGCGCGCACACGAACACGAGCGATGTCTTAGTAGAGGCCGCCATGTGCGGGCGGGGTTGGGTGTCCTTAGTGGGCTTCCCAACACGTACCCTCACCCCTTACTCAGAACCTTTGGTTTCCGGATGTCCGAAACCCTTGGCGCACGAGAGTCATTCTATATACGAAAGCCGGTTTATACGGTATCGGTATTGCAATGCAAAGGGACGAGCCCAATGAACTCTGAAATCGAAGTGGGCTTACTTTGTGTAAAGCCCATGACGACATAGAGTGGGCTCGTATGGTTCCGAATAACCACAAAATTCGGTGGCGACTCCATTTTGACTTAAATTTCGAACCCGAGAGCAATCTTACCACGAGATTCATTCGCCTACCCAAACCCGCGCGTGGCCGCGTCGGGGTGGACCTACGTCATGTCCACAATTTGGCGACTCCGCTGGGGATACCTGATGTACCACATGTCATCGGGGTTCCTAGGGTGAGACTCGAAGAGAAATCGCTCGAATATTAGTGTGCGCGCATTAGTTTATTGATTCATGCATAACCCAAATTTTGCCCGGGCCGGTTACTTGTGACCGACGTCCCACTATACCACGGTGCATTCCTACATGGGTGCACTAAAGACTTCGATGACGGAACTCACCGGGGTTTTACGGCAGGTCCTAGTTCCAAATCGGCTAGGGAGTCCGTCCCGTTTCGTGAGAATGCTATCGTTGTTGGTATAGACCCTACTTTCGACCGACCGAGACTTAGTGTAAAGCATACATAAGCGTCGTTGTAATGCTTGCTTGACTACGTGCTACTTGGTTTCCGTGTCATTTTTTTCAAAAACCGTCATTTCAAAAAATGCATCTTTCCAAAATACCAAATTTTGAAAAATCCGAAATACTGTCCGTTTCGGGACCCGTTTTTTCAAAATATCCAATTTCAAAAACTCGGAATGCTGCCGAAATTTAGATTTACGATTTGACTCAAAATAGTCTATTTTCTAGCCGGCATGCTGTCCATTTCAAAATTCGAATTTTTGATCCACCATTCGATTTTCGAATTTTCAAATCCTATTTCGATTTTCAAATTTCAAAATTCCATTCCGATTTTTTTCAAATCCTCGAGATGCGATTCTCGACTTTCAAATCTCCGAGATGCCGTTTTCGATTTTCAAATCTTCGGGATCTTATTTTCTACTTTCAAATTTTCGGAAATTTATTTTCGGTATTCAAATTTTCAAAATTCCAAATATTCAACTTATCAAAAAAAAAACTCGGCCCTATCGGCATGCTGCCAATTTCAAAAGACGGGATCGCCTCCTCAATTTTCAAAACGCGAATTTACTCGCAACCATTCTAACCTTTCAAAATGCCCGGTCCTATTGGCCCACTGCCAATTTCAGGACCGTTCTCTCAATTTTCAAAATCCAATCATTTTTTCAAAAACCTTCCTAATTATAGGACCTACCGTAATCCGTGTTTCGGGTCTTTTCGTAATTTGTCGAAGGTCTATAGTGTCGAAACTCCGTCGATCCTACATCACGGGTTTCTTCCCCATCCTAGTCCGCCTTTTCCTAAAGGCATAACCGACCAACACGAGTCATACACTCGTAAATGGAAGGTTCGTCTAAACACTCGAGTCCTAACTAGAAAGTCACACGCGATCTTTCCCTCCGACAGGACGGTCCCCACGACCTTTCCTAGGGGAATTTTGCACGTCTTTCAATCTGTTAGTCGAGTCATCCCAATTCAAGTTCTTTAACTTAAGGGTCTACCCTAATCACAAGGTCTATCCTTATTCAAGTCAGGTCAAGGGTCTCTAGCGTCGAAACTCTGCCGATCTTACATCGCGAGTTTCTTCCCTTACCCCGTCTGCCTTTTCTCGAGGCCGAGTCAACCTTTTACAAGGCATAGCCCTGTAGCTAAAGGTTCGTGATCCTTACATCTAAGGGTCACTCGTCCGACACTCGAGTCTTAGCAAAATCTTCAATCCCACTCGGGGGCTACCCTTTAGCAGAGCGATCAATCACGGTTGCTCTAAGGGTCAGGTCCTACACGTGTTGTCTCACGTAACCCGCTTTTGAGTCACTTAGATGCCACACCATCTGAGTCCAATCAGGGTCTTTAGTCTCATTCGGGGGCTATCCTCTAACCGAGCAGTCGACCACGGTCACCCTAAGGGGTACCTTACGTTCATCATACACCAGCGTCCTTATGATGCTTTTCTTCGAGTCGTAACTATGCTACGAACACTCGAGTCACCTAGGTTTAGGTCGCCACGGTTGGTCCGAACACGTGACGCGGTCAAACACGGTCGCCCCATTTTCGGACTTACCCTCGTGCAGCTTGAATCTCATCATCGAGTCCAAGCCAGGGTTGTTACCTCGTCTAGGTCAACGTTCGAGTATCCCGGTCCAAGAGTCTTTGTCGACCCGTCACCCCGGGCCATGTCTAGTTTGACTCCCTCTCTTGGATTCGCGCAAAGTCGAGTTTAGGCGAGTCGTGGCACCTGTCGTTTCCTCCAATCAAGGACCTTACCAAAAAGAAACGACCAACCAAGTATCCGAAAGTCCGGATTCGATTCGAGTCTAAGTCTGAGTCCGAGTCTAGGATATCCTACATCCTCATTTCAAAGTCAGAGTCAGAGTCAACTGTATTCTGTCCTCTTTTCAAAATTCAATAAAATCAGCTTTTCTATCTCTCATATATGCTTTCCTTATGTGTTTCCGAGAACATGATGAACACCATCATACACTGTGAGCACATGCACGTGACTATTATAGGCACATCTATAATGACTGCAGGAACTAAGGCCCGTGTTTTCCTTTACCTGTTCCATGTCTGGTATAGAAAGCCACATAACTACCCTTAGCAGGAGCGGTGTCGAATCCTATGACAAATCTAGGTAGTCTCCTAGTTCGGGTTCAAGACGGAAGGCTAGCCCACTTCCCACAATAAATACCCTTCCAATAAGACTGATCAATCCCCACCTTAGGCGTTAATCTGACCAGAAGCAAAAAAAAGAAGCATCGTGACTCTATACCCAACTCGGGACGATGCTCCCACTAAGCCTGCTCGGAATTATGATGACAATACCGAGATCCAAATCACCATGCTTACCGTAGAGTACTCCACCGCGAGTTGCACTCACCAACTAGGCTTGCTTCTTACAAAGGTTTAGCTCCACAAGCCTAATCCAACCGATGGGCCCACCCCCATATCCACCCACAACATCAAAGGGAGGGATAGCCGTGAAAAAAAAACTGGACAAAAAAAACAGAAGTCCAAAGAAAAAAAAAACAAAAGGCCGATACAAAAGAGCTGGCCATGACCAAAAAAAAAAAAACTCTCAACATCCCTCGACCAGATACGATCAATCCCTTGACTGGGACACAGTCAACTCGAGTGAAGGATCCCACGACCGGGGCTAAGAGGTCAACCCAAAAAAAAAAAAAAAAATTCAAATACCCATGACCGTGGTCAATGTTCAACTCAAGTGAAAATCCCTTGACCGGGGTACGGTCAATTCAAAAATTATCAATGCCTATACCGTCCAATAGGGAAGAGACAATCAAGCTGGTCAGCTAACACCACACTTAGCCTTCCCACATTGCAACCCTCAAGACCTTCTCGAGACCTAGGCTAAGAGACAGCCCGGAATTTTGAGGATTCTAGCTCCATAGGATACACCCTAACCTTTAGGGCCAGACATGGAAATCAGATCCCACATTATCAAACCTACCCTGATCGAAGTCCGAGTCATTTTTACTCGACTTCCCCCTTTCCTACCACATTACAATACCTTACCCTCGAAGCCTTAGCTCCACAAAATCGAGCTCCAGATTTCAAATCATCAAAGCCACTTGCGACCTAGCTCCACATTTCCAAAAACATCCAAACCAGTTACCAACCCCAAACACGGGAACTCAACCTGCGGTCGACATAGAACATGCCCAAATAGTTCACACCACCTCTGGGGGCTACCCCGGAGAACGCTCACAGTCACGGGATCAACATCCTAACTGTTCTAGCCCTTTGATCAAGACATCATTGGGAATTCACCTAGCCTACACCATCGTTATGGCTAGTTACACACAAAGCCCTAATAAACTAGGCAACATAATATATCTTCCAATCCACTGAACTACGGCTTGGTTTGATTTCACTACACGTGAATACGTAGGCAGCCTTTCAACAAGGGCACAACCACCCATATTGACACAAATTCAGAAAGCACCATCATTCCTATCACGACACTGTCATGTTCTCAACAGTTAGCTTTGTCGTCCTGGGGGCTTCTCTTAGACAGAAGTTCTCCATCCACCCACATAATCCAAATACTTTCAAAAATCTAGCCACCTTTCTATAGTGTGTCCTAGTACTCGGCTCAGTCAAAGACGAGAATCCGTCAGGGACTCGAAGCAACACCCATTTTGGGACTATACCCCGAAACCAAAGATCCAAAAAAGCACTAGACTATAGCATTGCTACTGCTAAGCCTTGTCATGCAAAAACAGTCTCGTTACAGACTACTGCAGCCACTCTATAGCACATCCTTCCCATTCCGATGTTCGACCGTGTTGCCACTCGCCTAGGCTACGGAATAGCGCAACTTAAGAGTCTTGTCATCTTAGGTGGCCCATCCCCCTACCGAGTCACAGTCCAACCCCTCGAGAGTCCAAGTCGTGTCTGTCAACTCCTCGTCCTGTCACGTCCAGAGTCGAGTCTGTCGGTACCTCCCTCCTCAAATTTTCACTTCAAAGTTTGCAAAACTTAGCCATTTGATAAAATCCTTTTCAACAAGGTCAAATTTCAGTCTATTTAAACTGCAAATTTCTTTTCTACCCCTTTCAATTTTGAAAACCTATCTCCTAGCACGTGAGTTGCTTTCAGGACTTCGATTTCAAAACTAAGCAAAAATCATTTCCCCCAGCGCAAACTAGTCTATAGATGCTAACTGCATTTCCTATGTGCTATCTTGCTATATACTATGCCTGCTATTTCTGCCTATGTATCTAACATTTCAGGTGCCAGCTAGTGCTTCCCAACGGAACATCAAAGGCGGTGTTTCTCCTGAAATGCTACATGCAAGTTGTCATGTGTCAGCATACGGGTACACCCAAGACTTCAGAAGCAAGTCCCCGCGCAGCTACTTTACTCCCCAACACGAGTCAGTGTTTTGCCTATATGTTACATACAAGTTGTTATGTGTCAGCATACAGGTACACTCCAGACTTCAGAAGCAAGTCCCCGCGAAACTATTTAAATTCCACAACGGAGTCAACTTTTCCCCGGTATGCTACATCCAAGACGTGATGTGTCGGCATACGGGTACACCTACACCCCGAAAGGCAAGTTTTACTCCCCATGGAGCATCATCATCAGGTCAGGTACGACTCAAGGCTTCAAAAGCAAGCCCGTACAGCTCACATATTTCCCCAGCGGAACGCCCGAGGCGGCATTTTCCCCGAAATGGTACGAGCCGGGCCCACATATAGGCACGCCTAGGACTTATGCAACAAGTCTGACTCCCCGCGGAGCTATCATCATCAGGACAGGTATGACCCTCTGCTTATGGCTGGCGAGCCCTTCACGCAAGTCTACTGGACTATAAACGACCCGACCGGAAGGCTGCCAGGTCGTAATCCTCGATTGGCCTGGTAGCTACTCTGACTTTCGCCTTGTCCAAGCCTCAGTCAGAGTGGGGGCTCTGTAGACACCCGCATTTTGCCTGCTAGTGTCTATAGCAGTTCCCGACAAAACACCCGATGATGATCGGACGTCAACGTGACTTAATATGCTCGAATACGGACTCAGAATCAATAGTATCCGACGTGGGCATTTAGCGGAGTGCAAATCTCTCAAAACCGACCTCAAATTCAGGCCCAGTGGGCCGTTTCCAATAAAATAAGACTAATTTGGGCCAAAACCGACACCAAAAATAAATCCCGTCTTTTGGCGACCGGGTCAAAACCCGGTCAAAGACGAACCCGTCACAAAAACCAGCCTAAGTGCATCTTCTAGAAGCTGGCGCCCAATCCAAATTCAAAAAAAGATTACAACAAACAACAATATCAATTCCTTCCTAAAATAGCTCGATTTGCTTGATCCACTCGATCGAGTGGATAGACCCACTCGGTCGAGTGGAGCATCAAAAACCGGACCAGATTCATTTCTGAAGGCACTCGACCGAGTGCACTAGGGCACTCGATCGAGTGACCCTAGGTCGGGGGTGAAGCCTATAAATACCCCCTTAACCCCATTCATTTAAAAAAAAGGCTTTTCCCATGCATCCTTAGTCTACACATTCAGCCAACTTATCAATCTCTACACATTACCACCTTTCAATCTTCCACATTCATACACATTCATTTATACACAATCAACACATACACATTCAAAACTCGAGATCAAAACTCACCAAAGACCCGAGAGCATCCTCTCCCTAACCAAACACACCCTAACTCACCCTACATATCTCGACACTCCCGCGCACACGCCGCTACTACGAGTTCGTTTCCGAGGCCATTAAGCATGTAGGTTGAGGGTGTAATTCAATCCCGACATCTCCTTTCTCTTTTTCGATTATATATGTATATGTATTATTATTATTATTATTATTATTACTACTACTACTACTAACCACTAACACTAACCTTTAATTTTGTGCATACTAACATTTTATTTATGTATTCTAACACTAACTTTCATTTTTGTATACTAACACTTTAATTCCGTATTCTAACATCTAACATTATTATACCGTGTATATATACATACTAGTATTAAAATCTCGGTTTCGAATACGTTTAACTATGAGGATCGCCTAAAGTCCATCTAATTCCTTTACGAGTAACGACGGAGGTGGCGCCCTTTCGAGGAGCAATGTGCTCAAGGACGTGATGTGATCGTGATCGGTCATAGTTGAACATATTTGATCCCATTTTCAAGAATAGTGCGGAACCCGTTGACACGAAAACCGACATCACATAATCCGAAAAGATTAGTTCCGATGTCGTGACGTAGAGGGATGCAATTCCGTCACTAATTCAAAATTTCAATCTAAACGATAACATTTTCATAAAATTCCGATAACGGTATTATAATCGCTTGCATATGCGATTATAGCACCGAAAGCCGAGTTAAGTACAAATCGTACAATATTTGTATTTAATTTGGCCCACTATCGATTTTAACCAAAAAGCAACACGAGTTGTCACTCGTACAGGGGCTACTCGACCGAGTACGTAGGCTACTCGATCGAGTAGCACCCAAAAATCTGGACAGTAGCTACTTTAAAGACACACTCGACCGAGTCAGACCATGACTCGATCGAGTGGGTCCTGTAGCCCATAAATTCGAGAGCTTCAATGCAACATTTGAGCCTCATCATTCTTTTTACGACTTTTAGTCGGCACGTGCATAATCAATCACGTAATTCTAATTTTCAAAACTCATGCATATCACGACACCTAAAACGATTTTGATCGACGGTCTCGCACTATTAATTTTATGTCGACGACTCTTTAGTCGTATCCGACACATAATTAATTTAGACTCCATTTCTCGAGATGATAAGTCGGGACAAGGCATCGAGGTTCGAGATCGGGTTAGCACCACACCTAGGTCTCGAACCTCCGTCCTTTGATTAATATGCAATATAATGCGTAATTAATTAAAGTTTGTCCATTTGCACAACTTACGGTCTAGTTTATATTTATTATATACGGGTCCATTTCTAGTTAACATTTGCTGCTTATAATTCAATTATTCTATTTTATTGCTCGTTGTATTGTGAATTCCGGGTTGTATTCCGCCCGTGTAATTTGTAATTTATTTACGAGTTTTCTATTATTTGATGTTTGCCATTTATTTATTTAAATGAACATCGCATGCTAAATCACTTTGACGTGAATCAAGATGCATTAAATGACGTAGTTCACATACTATTCATATGCTAGCCCGAAAACGCTGTTTGCATATCATTTAATCGTTTTACTAGCGCGCGCACACGAACACGAGCGATGTCTTAGTAGAGGCCGCCATGTGCGGGCGGGGTTGGGTGTCCTTAGTGGGCTTCCCAACACGTACCCTCACCCCTTACTCAGAACCTTTGGTTTCCGGATGTCCGAAACCCTTGGCGCACGAGAGTCATTCTATATACGAAAGCCGGTTTATACGGTATCGGTATTGCAATGCAAAGGGACGAGCCCAATGAACTCTGAAATCGAAGTGGGCTTACTTTGTGTAAATCCCATGACGACATAGAGTGGGCTCGTATGGTTCCGAATAACCACAAAATTCGGTGGCGACTCCATTTTGACTTAAATTTCGAACCCGAGAGCAATCTTACCACGAGATTCATTCGCCTACCCAAACCCGCGCGTGGCCGCGTCGGGGTGGACCTACGTCATGTCCATACTACTACTAATTACTATGCAAACTACTAGATTACTAGAGAATTACTACTAGATTACTACTAATGGTGATGATACTACACTACACTAATGGAAGATACTAGATGAATACTAATCTAATGAAGGATGCTACACTAATGGATTGTTGCCTACTACTACTACTTGGATGCTTGGGCAACAATCTAGGGTTACATATATATAGTAATCCTCTTAATGGGTATTTAACCTAAAGCCAAAATCCAACTCTTGCTTCATTAGTGAGACAATCTCCCTCAACATCTTCATAGGGTGAAACTTTGCCCTGCGGTCTTGACAGTAATTCTCATCGGGTGAAATTTCACCCGGTCAGATTTTCTTCCTTTTTTTTTTTGCGTTTTTGGCTCTTCTTTCCATCAGGCGAAATTTCACCCGGTGGGCGAAATTTCGCCCGGTCAGTTTCGCCTGGTGGAGAGTTCTCGGAAAATCTTCGGGGAGGCATTTTTACCGTCGGGTGAAATTTCGCCCGGTGGTGTCTCACCGGGTGAAATTTTACCCGGTTATTTCATTGGCCTCGTTTCTTGTCTCATTCTTCGTTAATTGATTGGATGGCTTTAAACTTTAAGTTGTGTGCTTTACTTTTTGGACGGTATTCCCTTCTCTTGTGCTCGTGGAAGCTCGATCGTGATTTCGGTGCAAAATCCTATCAAAATCGATAAAAAACTACCAAAAACACGTAAAACGCACAAGAGGGACGCTAATGCTAGAAGTACACAAAATATGGCGATAATCGCACTCTAAACTCGCAAAACGAGGGAAAAACGGGTCTAAATGAGGGGAAAAACGGTCTAAATTTAGCACACAACAATTCCCCCACACTAAACCGTTGCTCGTTCTTGAGCAAAGACCCAAAAAGAAATTACATACTACTACTACTACTAGCTAGACTAAGCTAAGCCGATACGGGGCAATTAACGGGCCCGCTCCGTCCCTTCAACTCACATCGAAATACCCATGAGGTAAGATACTTCCATGCAAGGCAAGTTGGGGCTTGCTCAAAATGGTGGATGCGACTAAACACACAAAAACATATAACACGAAAGAATAGACGCATCCAAAGCAAAATTAAAACACCGAATCCCTCATCGAGACGGCGGGGAAGACACCGATTACTTACTTAGAACAACAATAAACTTCCAAGATAAATGACCCATGTAAATGAGGACCAAAGCCTAATACTATGACAACTAAGCAATATAAGTGTTGATAACTTAGCCTAAGTCCTCCTAGTCTTCTAAAGGGGTACGACGGGGCGTATAACGGAGTGGAAAAAAGTGAACCATGGATTCGTTCGACACTGTAGGTAGGTGCAGTCTCGGTCTCTTTGGCTAAGCCAAGAGGGTCGTTCCAAACTCGAATTTCCTAAATTAGCCCAAGTAGAAAAGGTGGAGTGTTTACAATTATTGGGGTGGATCGACTAATCACCGCTATCTTCCTACCTCGGGACTCGGTCCTCTAGTTGGCACTTCACGGCAACGAATCGATCCAAGGGCTTTTTTTTTCAAATAGGAGACGTTTTTGATGATATGATTTTTCATTTGAAGCTCCTTTTCTCTCCTTGTTTTTCATATTTTTGTGCCCTTTTCTCTTGCTTTGGTTTGCCCTTTTTTGGCTTTTCGATTTTGATGTGATTCATAACCAAGCTTGGAGGTTATTTTTGTGTAAACTTATTGTGGTGATGTATAGGTGGAGGAAATTAGGTAAACAAGAACACACGTCATTCCCGGATAACCCACGAAAAGGCGGAAAAAATTTGGACTAAAGGTGCAATGGTCGTTCGAGCAAGGTCACCTAGAAAAGGGATGCGAGAACCAAGGCCTAACTCCTCCATGGGTGGTCAAGGTGGTCAAATGCTAACCCCGAAGTAAACCTCTAGTAGAAAAGGTGGACTCAAGCTAAAGGGTCAACAAATTCATTGATTAAGAGTCATTCTACTAGATTAAGGTCCAAAATCTACAATGGGTTATCTACAATGGAATGTAAACTCTTGTAATAAGCTTGTAATTGGGTTTTCGAAACATTTAGTCCTAGACACTCTATACAAAAGCAAAAAGAACACACGAAAAAGAAAAAGGAAAAATAAAAGAAAACACAAGTAAGGACATGTACTCCATACTCCATCAACATTCAAGCACACAATCAACCACAACACCCAAAATGCTCAACTTCGAGAGCCTCCAATAGCAACAACCTAACTCTACAAAATTAAAGAAAGAAGGAAGGAAGTTACCAAGCGGATGCTTTCATAATCTCTTCAATTCGCGCTTCAAGGTGGTGGTTACCTGTAAGAGTGGAGAACAAGACCGTACACGGGACACGAAAACATAACGAGGAACAAGAAAGGAAAAAGAAAAGAAAGGAGAAAAATGTTTTTGATTTTTCGAATTTTCAAATTTTTATGGATTTTGAAAAGATTTTTGGCAAAATAAAAGATAGTAGACTCCTCCCCCACACTAAAACTGTACATTGTCCTCAATGGACAAGTAGGGGAAGAACGAAAAAGATGGAAAAGAAAAATCTTTTTGGATTTTTAGGATTTTTCAAATGTTTTTGGGTTTTTCAAAATTTTTGAGAAAAGAAAAGAAAATGAAAAATCAAGAAAGCGATAAAATAGTGGCGGGCCTAGGTGCAATCACATCACCTAGACCCTAGCCAAGTGGCTAAGAAGTAGAAAAAGAAATAAAAGAGAAGAAAAGAAATTAAAACGAAAGGGTGAAAAATTGGGCATAGGTGTAGTCACGTCACCTAGCCCGGATTAAGAAAAATTGAGAAAACTTGATTAGAATTTGGATTTTTCAAAAGGGTCAATGGCGTAATCACATCGCCTAAAGACCGGGAGCAAAACCAAGGCTGCAACGGCCGCAAAAATATCAATGGGATAGTGGAACAATGGGACAACTTGCAAATCTTGTTCGATATAAAAACAATCACAACGATTATAATGATGGGACAAGGAATAAGGAACAATATCATTTCAAAAATATACAATTGTAAAAGATTGAAGACTCACCGACACAAACCACACAAATACCCACAACAAACACAAACCATATTATTATCTACCGACTCTAATAGGGGTGTCTAGGTTGAATAATCATTTGACGCATAAGAAGCTGTCGGAGTTCCCTCACCGGCATACTCCCAAACCCCTATTTCCCCCGATTCGGTTAGTCGGAATTCACAGGGACTTGGAGGTAGGTCCCAATTACGGTGGTTGTAAATATTGGTTAGGTTTTTGTTGGGGACAATTAAGGCACGGTCGTGGCCAAGAGAGACGAGGCGGTGGTCAGGCACATGAAAAATCCAACTAAGGAAGTAGGCCTTGTCAAGCTAGACATGGGGGTCATGTGTAACCCAAATTTCTTGCTATTAAAGTTACAAGACCACCACAGTCGACAGAAGGACATTGGTCAATTATAATTTGATGAAAGTGTAACGCCACGACAATAGGTAGGTCAAGAGGGTAAGGGTTACCGATCAAAGAGTCACATATCAATTGTAAGACACACACATTGAGGTTAATAATATTATCGGCAGATGGCAAAAGACAGTGGGAAAGAAGCAAAATAACGGATGGCAGGGTTACGGATTTCTGCGGTAAAGCTAGAATTGGGTTCAAAATCACGTTGACCCGGCGCTATGCGCCTCCACAAGTCTCTTCTAGTCGCACTACTTTGGGAATCACTTAGGGGTTTACTTAGTCCGGTACCCGATGAGGGTAACCTAGAGCTAGGCCAAAGTCGGAAATATTTAAACAGTGATTTCTACCGAAGAGTCTAAATTTAAACTCTCTTGGTGTGGTCGGGTTATCGATGGTAAAGGTACCTAAAAATTCACAAGTCAAGTCTATTTGTGCAAGGCACAAAATTAAGTAGCTTACTAGTACCAATCCTAGACGATAACTCTTTAATATCGTTCTTAATTCCTAAAATTTTCGTTGTGAATGGACAAGGCCACCCTGTACTCTGAAAAGCTTTTTCAGAAAAAGTTTTAGCCAAAGGTGTATTAGGACAAGGTGATAGTTTAGGCCTCGAAGACTTACTAGAAGATGAACATTTAAGAGGTTTAGAAGTCGAAGCCATACCTTGTTTTCGCGCGGCTCGTTGGGCTCTTGTCTCCATAATAATAATAATTGCAAGAAAAATCCCGAAACTTTAGCTTCTTCTCTTCAAAAACCCAAGAATATAATCACCAAGTGGAAATGGAGTGGAGGTTTGAATGTGAATGGGTATGGAAGGTGGTTTAATGAATATGATGGGTGAAAATGTGAAGTGAATTGTGAGGTAAAAGGGTGATATAAATAAGGGTGGTTGGGAGGGAAAGTGAAAGTTTTAAAGTTGGTGGTAAATATTTGGTGTAAATTTTTTTGGAGGGAATTATGGGTGGTAAATATGAATGAGGAAATTGAAATTGTAGTGAGGAGGTTTGTTATAGGTGAAATTGTCCAAGCCCATGCCGCCGGGTGAAATTTCACCCGGTCAAGCACCACTGGGTGAAATTTCACCCGGCGGACTTTTCGTCGTGAAAATCATTTTCTGCCATTTTTCCCACCGGGTGAAATTTCACCCGGTCAAAATCTCACCGGGCGAAATTTCGCCTGATGGTATCTTCTTCGATTTCGACAATTTTGGCAACTTTCCGTAGGGCGAAGTTTCGCCCGGTCACGTCTCACCGGGCGAAATTTCGCCCGGCGTTCTTGATTCTTCGTTTTTCCGCCTTGCCATTGCATGGTTCTTCCAATAGTCACCTAAAGATTCAAATAATGACTCGACTCACATTACATAATCAATATCTACCACAAACATGCTTGTGGTCTTCAATTTAGCTCCATAACTTCTCCAAAAAGCGTGGTCTTCATCCAAATTAAGTGCTCTATGGCGAAATCCAAGTTCAACCATTCTTCTCAAGCTAACAAACTAACAACACAAATAAATATAATACATATGTACAAGGTGGTTATTGAGGATACCACCAAACCTACTTCAATTTCGAGAGGGGGGTTAGACATTGCTCCCCAATAGGAGCTCATCAAACTTCATGGTAGCGAAGGTCTCACGAACGTGACCAGGGTGATAAATCTTCAAACGTTGTCCATTAACCATAAACTTCCCGGTCTCCGGGCTAGATATCTCTATTGATCCATATGGTTGCACCTTGGTCACTTCGAATGGACCCGACCATTTTGATTTCAACTTACCGGGGAAAAGCTTAAAGCGAGAGTTGAAGAGTAATACCTTATCACCAACGGAGAAGTCCTTACGAAGTATTCGAGAATCGTGCCATTGGCGAGTTCGTTCCTTGTAAATCTTCGAGTTTTCGTAGGCTTCTAGTCTTAGTTCTTCCAATTCTTGTAGTTGGAGAAGGCGGTTATCTCCTACAACACTCTCATCGAAGTTTAGCTCTTTGATTGCCCATTCGGCTTTGTGTTCTAGTTCCACCGGTAAATGACAAGCTTTACCATACACAAGACGATAAGGAGTGGTTCCAATCGGCGCTTTGTAAGCCGTCCTTAATGCCCAAAGGGCGTCATTTAACTTTAATGACCAATCCTTTCGGTGTGTATTTACAACTTTCTCTAAAATTCCCTTGATTTGACGGTTGGAGATCTCGGCTTGCCCATTTGATTGAGGGTGGTAGGCTAGGGACATCTTGTGAGTGATACCATATTTCCTAAGTAGGTGTTCAAAGGTATCTTTCCTAAAATGAGAGCCTCCATCGCTAATTATGGCTCTAGGCATACCGAATCTCGGGAAAATTACATTCTTGAAAAGCTTGATTACAACCTTGGAGTCATTGGTGGGGGAAGCTACGACCTCGATCCATTTTGAGACATAATCAACCGCTACTAGAATATACTTGTTACCAAAGGAGGATGTGAACGGACCCATGAAATCAATGCCCCAAACATCGAACAATTCAATCTCTAAGATGGGTTGAAGGGGCATCTCATTTCTTCTTGTAATATTCCCACTTCTTTGACAAGCATCACACGTGAGAATGAAAGCTCGGATGTCCTTAAACATGGAAGGCCACCAAAACCCGCTTTGGAGAACCTTGGCAATTGTCTTTTGGTTGGCCAAGTGTCCACCATAAGATGTCGAGTGAAGGTGCATCACAATATTATAACCTTCATCGGCCGTGACACATCGTCGGTAAATTCCATCTACACAACGGCGAAACAAATATGGTTCGTCCCAATAATAGTGTCGGGCTTCATAAGTAGTTTCTTCCTCTCTTGCTTGGAATAATCGTCCGGAATAAAATGAGATACTAAGAAATTGACGATATCGGCATACCAAGGTGTAATAGTATCAATGGCCATCAAGGCCTCATCTGTCATAGCTTCATTTATGGGGATACGATCTTCTTCTTTGCTCTCTTTACCAACCGTTAGTCTACTAAGATGATCCGCTACCAAGTTCTCCGATCCGGCTTTGTCTTTAATCTCAATATCAAATTATTGCAAAAGAAGGACCCACCGAAAGAGTCGGGACTTGGTCTCCTTTTTGGACATGATGTAACGAATCGCCGCATGATCGGTGTGAATAATGACTTCGCAACCGGTAACATAATTTCGGAATTTCTCCATGGCGTAGACAACGACAAGCATCTCTTTCTCGGTTGTTGTATACGTCGATTGGACTTCATCTAATGTCTTGTTTGCGTAATATATCACATGTAGCTTCTTATCAACTCGTTGACCTAGAACGACACCTATGGCAAAATCGGAAGCATTGCAGATGATCTCAAATGGAAGATTCCAATCGGGAGCTTTGATAATCGGAGTGGTAGTGAGAGCGGTCTTTATCCTGTAAAAGGCCTCAAGACACGAGTCATCGAAAACAAAAGGTGCATCTTTCATAAGCAAAGAAGTCAAAGGCTTAGCAATCTTGGAAAAGTCTTTAATAAATCGTCTATAAAAACCGGCGTGACCTAGAAAACTTCTCACCCCTTTGACATTTGTAGGTGGTGGCAAGTTCTCGATCACGGAGACTTTCGCCTTATCGACTTCGACTCCTCTATTAGAAACAATATGACCTAGGACAACACCTTGTTCAACCATAAAATGACAATTTTCCCAATTTAAAACAAGTCTATACTCTTCACATCGAGCTAACACTTGATCAAGATTTTTAAGACAAGAATCAAAAGATGTACCATGGACACTAAAGTCATCCATAAAAACTTCCATAGATTTTTCAATGAAATCGGAAAAAATAGCCATCATACATCTTTGAAACGTTCCCGACGCATTGCATAGTCCAAATGGCATCCTTCTATAAGCATAGGTGCCATAGGGACATGTAAAAGTGGTTTTCTCTTGGTCTTCGGGATGAATGGGAATTTGAAGAAATCCGGAATGACCATCAAGGAAACAAAAATAAGAATGATGCGCCAATCTTTCAAGCATTTGATCAACAAAGGGAAGAGGGAAATGGTCTTTTATGGTGGCCGTGTTTAATTTTCGATAGTCTATACACATGCGCCAACCGGTAATGGTCCTAGTAGAAATTGACTCACCCTTTTCTTCTTTTACAACCGTCATTCCTCCTTTTTTCGGCACAACTTGGACGGGGTTAACCCATTTACTTCCGGTTATTGGGTATATAATGTTATCCTCATACAACTTGAGGACTTCCTTCATAACAACCTCTTTCATGGTGGGGTTCAACCGACATTGACCCTCAACCGAAGGACGGTGGTCATCATCAAGGATGATCCTATGCATACAAACGTTTGGACTTATGCTTTGCAGGTCGACAATGATATACCCGATGGCCTTTTTGTGTTTTTTTCTCAAAACGCTCAAAAGTTTTTCCAATTGAGGTCCATCAAGGGTAACATTGACGATAACGGGATAATTAGTTCCTTCAAGTGGTTTAAGTTCAAGATTAGGAGGAGAAGATACCATACTCTTACCCACTGGTAGTGGTTCTACCTTTTCATCATGCAAACATTCATCTTCAAGGGGTGGAGAGTCAAATGGTTCATCTTCTTACTTATCATCATCTATCAAGCTATACTCAACCAAACTGTCAATAACTTCAATGGAATTCATTTGTTCGATCATTGGTTGTTTAAGAGCTTGAGAAAGGGAAAATTATACCGATTCGTTCCCTATGTTAAAAGATAACTTTCCATTCTTAACATCAACTATAGCACCTCCGGTAGCCATAAAAGGTCGACCTAAAATAATGGGGATAATAGTGTCTTCGGGCATATCCATGACAACAAAGTCGGAGGGGATGAAGAATCTACCAACTTGAACGGGTACATCCTCAAGTATCCCGAGTGGGTACTTGACGAACCTATCCGCAAGTTGAATTGACATGCTAGTGGGTCTCATCTCCCCCACATTAAGTCTCTTGGCAATAGAATAAGGTAACAAACTAACACTAGCCCCTAGGTCACATAAATCTTGATTAACAACAACATTTCCAACCCGACAAGGGATAGAAAAACTACCGGGATCCTCTAGTTTCTTTGGTATTTGGTTCATAAGAATGGCACTACATTGTTCCGTGAGAGAAATACATTCTTTATCCTCTATTGTTCTCTTTTTAGTCAAGACATCTTTCAAAAACTTAGAGTAGAGGGGCATTTGAGAAATTACCTCGGCAAAGGGTAAAGTTACCTCTACCTTTTTCAACATATCCACGAAACGGCTAAATTGAGCATTCTCCTTGCGTGGCTTAGCTCGTTCGGGAAAAGGCAATGGAGGGACAAAGGTTGGAGGCGGTGGAACATTGGATTCTTCTTCTTCTTCTTCGGCTAATCGTTTCGCCTCTTTTCTTTTTGCTTCTTCCGCTTCCATTTGCTCTTTCTTCTTTCTTTATTCTCTTTGTTCATTCTCCGTATTTTGAAGGATATCGAACTCCGCTTGTATTCCCCGGTTTTGTTTGGGGGAAGTGGGAGATGATTCTTGTGAAGCACTTGGTTGATTGACTTTGGATGAAGTGCTTTTAGTGTTCAAGTTCAAATTCTTGTATGGGTCCTCAAGTTCTTTGCCACCTCTCAAAATAATGACATTTGCTTGGTGCGAAGGGTCTCTTGGGTTTTGGGGTTGTCCGGGCAAACCATGGGGTGGATGAATTGGGGCGGCTAAGGCTTTTGTTGCTTCTTGAGATTCCCAAACCTTTAGCCTTGCCTTGGTGTCTTGATGTTCATTCCATAGTTGCCTAACGGTTCTTTGCAATTCATTATAATTTTCCCATGGGACTCCTCCTTGACCAATTTGAGAATTATTTGGTTGGCCATAAGATTGAGAGGGTTGATTAAATGGTGGTTGATTGTAACCTTGGTTTCCTTGAAAATTACCTTCGAACCCTTGATTGTATCCATGATTAAAATGATTACCATGTTGATTTTGGTAATTGTTGTAATTGTTAGGAACATGGAAGTTGTTACTTTGTTGATTGAAGTTACTCCTTTGATGAGGAGGCACAAATGGGGGCATCCTTGGAGGACCTTGGTTAAAGGGCCTTTGTTGACTTTGATTGAATGGCCTCAATTGACTCCCTTGGGCACGTGGCATCGGATTTTGGACATTTTGATTGCCATAAGAAAAATTAGGATGAAATCTCGTGCCGGCATTGTAAGTATTGGAAAAGGGATCAAATTGGGGTCTTTGTCCGTACACTTGTATAGATTGGACTTCATTTGGCTCTTCAATATAAATTTCTTCATTAGGAATGCAAGAGCTAGAATCATGGTCATAATTGCCACAATGATAACATTGAACTTCCCATGTTAATTGCTTTGGAGGAGATGGTTGCCTTTGTGGAATACTTATTCTTCCTTGAACTTGGTACATACCTCTAGGAGTAGGCCTTAAACTCATGGCATCCATTCTCTTTTTTAATTCTTCAAGTTCCGCTTGAAGCTTCAATTCATTAGAACTCGTAGATGAGTTCACTTCAACTTTCTTTCTAGAATCCCTCGATTGACCCATTCTTGAATCACTCCTTGCCATCTTCTCAATAAGACTTTTAGATGCCTCATCGGTGAGAGAATAAAAGTCTCCTCCGGCGGCCGAATTGAGGTTTTCTTTGGTTCTCGATGAAAGGGTGTTATAAAATGTTTGGGTGGTTAGCCAATCGGGTATTCCATGATGTGGACATTTGCGCAACAAATCTCTAAATCTTTCCCAAGCCTCACTTAGGCTTTCAAATTCATCTTGTTTGAATGTTTGTATCTCCATGCGATATTGGTTAGTCTTTGACGGCGGGAAATATTTCTCCAAGAAGGCATTAGATAATTGAGCCCATGTTGTAAAAGTATTAGCGGGATGGCCTTGAAGCCATCTACGAGCTCCATCTCTCAAGGTCTTTGGAAATAATAAACGATGCAATTGGCATGAAGTTAATCCATTGAGACGGGCTCCTACTAATTTTTCTTTAAATGAAGCAATGTGCTCTTGAGCATCTTCTTGAGAAAAACCGTGAAAAGTATCTTGTTGAACCTCATTTGTCAAAGAAGCTTTTAATTCATAATCCTCGGGAATCTCCCCAAAATTGACGGGAGAAGGTGTTTCTTCATGTGTGAGTTGGGAATGAGAGCCTAGGGTTGCCATTTGATGGATTGGTGGTGATGGTGGATTTGAATGATTTGGAGGGGATGGATTTTGATTTTGTGGTGGAGTTTTCGGTGATGGTGGTGAATTTTGTGAAGTGGAAGGTATGAAAGGGTTATTTGGAGTGGAATTAATTATTATATGATGTAGGAGGTGTAGAAGGTGAATGTGGTAGGATGGGATTAAGGTTAGGAGGTGGTAATGAAGGATGTGGAATGATAGTAGTTGAGTTATTTCCCCAAAAACGTAATGCTCTAAAAGTCCTCTCCGGCTCCGGATCGAACCACAAGGGCGATGACGTGTTCCTGGGCATAAAACTCAATTTAAACGATAAGACTCCTAGCACCTTGCGGCACTAGAGAAAAGAGCGAAGGGAAAAGAATCAAACACAACAACTAAAAGCAATACAATTACTCGCCGTTCCCCGGCAACGGCGCCACTTTGATCACCTCCCAATCAGATCGGACGTTAACGAAGGACGGGGTATCAAACGATATTTATAAGACTCGAGATGACACACAAAAACAAACAAGTAATCGTGGTAAGTCGAGGTCGGTCCACAGGGAACGAAGGAATTGACGAGTTTAAAGCGATGTGTTTGATGTCTAGAGGGGGGTTTTCTAAGGGTCGAGTCTATGGTCAAGTCTATGGTCAAGTCTATGCTAGAGGAATCACTACGAGAATAGCTAAGGGTAATTAATCTAGGGAAAGGCGTTGGGGAGAAGTCGGGATTCAAAACATGGAATGTAAGAAGGTCGGGATCAAGTTTTTGTCGCAAAGTTGATAAAGGGAGAATGCCACCTTTCGGTTTCTTCACCCAACCCACCTAAAAACCCGCTTTTGCGGCGAAGAAGGGTAAGTCACTTGTTATGGTAATTTCTACCCCGAGTTTCCTCATATTGATAGAAATGAGTCAAGGTCGGTCTAGTTGGCCGGACTAAAACAACAAAGACACAACAACCACAAACAAGGTAAACCAACATGCAAGCAACCCACCAATACCCCTAAATTCAAATATTTCAAGTCTTCATCCCTAAACCCCCCAACAAGAAATCTACTCACTAATCATAATGAAAGAAAAAAAAACATTAACTATGGAGAAACTATCTAAAGCATGCATATTGACTAGATCTAAGGAAACTAACAACAATATGATGAGAAAACTACAATCTAACAATTATCCACTAAACTATGAAACTATCAAATTAATCTAAGGAATAATCGAGAATAACATGAACAAGATCTAGAGAAACTAACTACACTAAGATAATCTAATAAGCTAGATAATAATGAGAAACTAAATTAAATCTAAATTAGAGATAAGAGAGTGGAAAGAAATGTACCATCTATGAAGATCTACAAGAAATAAGAAGTTTGCATGGATAAAGGTTGAAGCTTTGATGGATAGAGTGAAGAACTTGTCACTAATCCTTCAATAAACCCACAAATCTTCAATAAAACTTGAATAATCTCCTTACAAACTTGAAATCTAGAGAATTGATGATGTAAACAAAGTAGATCTACTACTAATTACTATGCAAACTACTAGATTACTAGAGAATTACTACTAGATTACTACTAATGGTGATGATACTACACTACACTAATGGAAGATACTAGATGAATACTAATCTAATGAAGGATGCTACACTAATGGATGGTTGCCTACTACTACTTGGATGCTTGGGCAACAATCTAGGGTTACATATATATAGTAATCCTCTTAATGGGTATTTAACCTAAAGCCCAAATCCAACTCTTGCTTCATTAGTGAGACAATCTCCCTCAACATCTTCATAGGGTGAAACTTTGCCCTGCGGTCTTGACAGTAATTCTCACCGGGTGAAATTTCACCCGATCAGATTTTCTTCCTTTTTTTTGCGTTTTTGGCTCTTCTTTCCATCGGGCGAAATTTCGCCCGGTGGGCGAAATTTCGCCCGGTCAGTTTCGCCCGGTGGAGAGTTCTCGGAAAATCTTCGGGGAGGCGTTTTTACCGTCGGGTGAAATTTCACCCGGTCATTTCATTGGCCTCGTTTCTTGTCTCATTTTTCGTTAATTGATTGGATGACTTTAAACTTTAAGTTGTGTACTTTACTCTTTCGACGGTATTCCCTTCTCTTGTGCTCGTGGAAGCTCGATCGTGATTTCGGTACAAAATCCTATCAAAATCGATAGAAAACTACCAAAAACACGTAAAACGCACAAGAGGGACGCTAATGCGAGAAGTACACAAAATATGGCGATAATCGCACTCTAAACTCGCAAAACGAGGGAAAAATGGGTCTAAATGAGGAGGAAAACGGTCTAAATTTAGCACACAACACACCCGTCTTTGATGGGTATACGGTGCCCAACTATCTCCCGATCTATCCCCGGCATATCCTTGTAGGACCATGCAAAGACGTCTTTAAATTCCTGGAGGAGATCCGTGAATTGTTGTTTTTCCTCGGGATCTAAGGATAAGCCCAACTTAAGCATCTGAGGCTCTAAAGGGGTTCCTAGATTGATGGAATCGGTTTCTTTAATTACCGGATCTCGGGATTCCCTTTGCTCGAGCTGCTCGATCAGATGTGGAGGTAGAGGTACCTGTTCGTCGGGCTTCTCAATGTCATTGCATATAAATTTTTTTGGATTTGAAAGAATTTTGGAAATAAGACAAGTCATAAGCGGAATGGATTTCGTTATTATTGATAGTAAATTTTGAAAAGAGCTCGAAGAGAGCGGCCATCTGATCATTGGTCAGTGGCGGGATAGGGAGAGTCCTCGGGACAGATTCCAGGGCTCCGGTGGGTGCTAATAAAGGAAGAGGGGTTACAGACTCGATCCTAGTACTGGACCCTCTAGACTTGGACTCAGACTCCGACTCTGACTCTGACTTTGACTCGGACTCGGATTCAGTATCCGACATATCCCCTTCACCAGTAGTTAGCTTGTAGATTCGACCCTAGCTGTCGGTCCACTTGGTTGTCTTCCTCCAAGCTCTCTTTCCAGTGTCAGCACCAACTTCGGAGATCAACTTGGTTGGATCGAACCTGCTGCTGCGGAGGATCAGATTCACTAGTTCCTCCTTGGGAGTCGGGATGACTTTATCTTCCCCGAATAAGAGTCCAAGTACGGGCTCAGTACCGTCAGTGCCCTCTTTAGTCTGAATGAGGGCGAAAATGTCGTCGGGAATATAGTTGCATTCCCGATATGTGATGCTGGGTTGGTAGAGGCCCATTTGAACAGCCCCGAACACTGGAGTGACAAAGTAATCAGTCAGTCTTGGACTGTAATGACCCAAGTAGGTACCCTTGAGGATGTTGGTGGCCTTATGAATACCGGCCCGAACCACGTTTTTTGGGGTTATAGCATACCCCAAACCGAATCTCGACTCGACCTCGATGATCTTGCCAGCTGGGAGGTCGGGCCTTGAAGTAGCTCCCTGTAGGTAACCCAAGTTTTGTAGCATCGTGTTGATGCTAGTGGTGAAATAGGGTAGGAAAAGATATTCTTCCTCGATCATTCCCACGAAGTCGAAACTCCGTGGGTCGGTCTGGCCCGCTGTGTTGCAGCTTGATACGGCTATGGGGGTAGCCTCGAGAGTGATGATCCCATCTTGTAGAGGCATCTTGACCTTCCTGTGAAGGGTAGAGGATACGATTTTGACCGCGTGAATCCACGGCCTCCCGAGCAATTGAAAGAGGAAGTGTCATCAATCACTTGAAATTCTAGCTCTTTCTCTATCGGGCCGGTTATAATTGTGAGTTTGACGGCCCCAGCAACTGATTTTGGGCTTCCGTCGAAAGCCTGGATAGTTTGTGTGGTCGGAAGATAATCGGCCTCGGTGATGCCAAGGGCCTTGGCAGTCCTTAAGGGAAGGACGTTTACGGCGGACCCGTCATCAATCAGAGTCATCGGGAGGTATTTGTCTCGGCAGATCACTGTAATATAGAGAGCTAAGTTGTGGGCCGTCCCGAACGGTGGCAGGTCGAACTCTGAGAAGGTGATGAGCGGGCCTTCTTCCTTAGATTTTCTCTTGAGATGAGGCAAAATAGTGGCTACCATTTCGGTTGGGGTAACCAATGAGTCAACTTTGATATGATCAAGGGCCTTAGTAAGCGCCTCTCGATGTGCTTGGGAACTAACCAAAAGCTGCCATATGGGGAGATCCACTCGAGCCCTTTTTAGCTGCTTGACCAGAACCGTATCAGTATTTGGCTCTTCAGGAGTCGGCTCGACCTGGGCTGGCTGGGTGGCGGCTTCCAAGGCGGAGCGGCCGGTGGTGACGTGATGGTTGCCGGCCAAGGCTTTGTATTTGGCCTTCCGGACCTCCCCAGGGGTGATAGGGACAGCTTCCCCTTTTGGCAAGTAAACGTCGTCTTCATCGTCATTCCAGATATCGTTAATATGTGGGACGAAAGGCGAGATTAGATGGGAACAATCGATCACATCCCCGGAAAAGATGGCATGAGTACTGAATGGGTTGTCTTTATTGCTCGGTTTGTCCCCGGGCAATGTGATTTTCCCGCTCTCGATCAAGTCCTGGATAAGGTGTTTCAGCTTCCAGGACTTCTCGGTATCGTGCCCGTTGCCTCGGTGATAATGGCAATAGGCTTGGATGTCATAGGCTTTGGATCATTTCTTGACCGGGACTTCCGGAGTTGGGCCTATCGGCTGGATCAGGCCTTTGGAGGAAAGCCTTTATAAGGCATGAGCATAGGTGGTCCCTATATCTGTGAATACCTGAGTTGGAGTATTCTTTTTGGATGAGGTGTCTAGTTAGTTGACCTCGTCAAAAATGCTGCGGGTTGCAGCTGGAGTTGCGGGCTTGCTGGTGGACGAGCTGGCCCCTTGATACCCTTTGGCAGAGGCCTTAGTAAGGTTCTCTAGCCTTAAGTCATCTTCAATTCTTGTAACCATTTCGGTTAAGGTAGCGAAATTAGGTATGACGGCATACCGGAAATGGACCCGGGAAGAAGGAAGGAGGTTCTTGACAAAGGCCTCCACTAGCGCCTTTTCGCTGGGCTTGTCAACCAGCTTCACGCTTTCGGCCCTCCACCTTTGAAGATACTTGGTGAACCCCTCTTTGGGCTCTTGGGCCATGACCTCCAGAGTGCGCATGGTAGTCTGGATCTCGGTATTGTCCGCATAGTTTCGGGCGAACTCCGTTGCTACATCGTCCCAAGTCTTGTATTTCTTGGAATCAGGCCTGTAGTACCAGGCTCTCGGGTGCTTCTCGAGGGAAGAAGCAAACAGATGCTTGAACATATTTGACTTAACTCCCTTAAGGGCCATGAACTCCTTGAAAGCCCGGATATGGTGGACCGGGTCTTCAGTACCCTCGAACATTGGCAGGCCCGTCAGGTTGAGATTGGCAGGCAGCTCATCGGTCAGGGGTGTATAGGTTCGAGCATTCTCCGTGTGGATTGAGTTTTGGATCGACAGATGGACCTTTTCCTGCAGTTTGTGGACCGCGCTGGCCAATTCAGCTAACGGCCCCTCGGTTTCGACGGAGCCACTAGGGGTTCCTTGCTCTACGGCGCTTACCCGGGTAAGGATGGCGATCTGATCCCCCCTCATCGTCGTGATCATAGTCTCCAACTTGGTCAACGAGGCCCTCAACTCATCTATGGCTTGTTGCGTCATGGTTCGGGTGAAGGGCGGCCTGTCTGTAAGAATACCGCGCAGTCAGCAACTAACCCCAAATCCTAGAGCAAAAGTACATCCCGAGCAAGGGAAAAGTAGACTAGGAAGGAAATGACTTACAAAAGACGCCTAGACGGGTGACTTGTGAAAAGTGGGCCTCCTTTAGGATCCAGCTATGTGGGTTGGGTCCTGTTTGAAAGGAGGTTCACGTGGGACGTTCCCCAGACTTTGGACTCAATTGTGTAAACGGGCCCTCCTTTGCAAGAGTATGTCCTACGTAGGTGGGCCTTGCCTTAGTCTAACAAGGCGGACTTGATCGTGAATGGGGTTGACTTGAGAGAGAATAAATATTAAATAATAATATATTTAATAATTGAACCTTGTAGTTTTATTTTGATCGGGTTTCAATTCCGAGAGTAGTGATAACACGCAAATTTGGACCGTTTTACCCCTTATTTTCACTCGTATTTGACTCGATTTTGTGTGCTTTAACGTCAATATAACTCATTTTTGACTATATTTCGTAATTTCTATTTTGAATTTGGTTTTTTCGTATTTATCGTCTTTTTCGTAGAATTTCGTACTGCTTTTGTGTGTTTTTGTCTTTTAGGTACGTGTTCATGAATAAAGAGGTGAATTGAAGCTTGAGGAGCAGGTCAAGAGATCGAGTCAAACCTCAAGTCCAAACCCAAGAGGTAACACCTTGAGCGAAAAGGAAAAACAATAGTCCATTGGGCATCTTCACCGGAGAGGTCGAACTTCCAATGAATATATCTAGAGTTCTAGACGTTGGATCAAAGCGATTTTAGTTGGAGGTAAAAGCTTATCTTCTTAGCTTTCCAACGACATATCACACACCCCAATCGGAGTTCAAACGAGAGAGTTATAGCCCTCTGAAGTCACAGGGCAAAATTTCACCCGATGAGATTTGACCGGGCGAAATTTCGCCCGACGGTGTTCCTCCCAGAATGACATTTCGGACAAAAAAATTTCACCGGGCAAAATTTCACCCGATGAAATGACCGGGCGAAAATGACCGGGCGAAATTTCACCCACCGGGTGAAATTTCGCCCGATGGAGAAAAGCGCAAAAAACCGCAAAATGAGAAGAAAATTTCACTGGTGGGATTAATTCGTCAAGGCGCAGGGCAAAATTTCACCGGATGTGAATGATAGGGTGAAGTTTAGTTGATGGGAATTGAAGTATTGGGCTTCCACTTTTGGGCTTAAAGAATTAGGGTTTTGAGACCCCTCTTTTCTCTCCTCTCTATATATATGTAACTCCTCATCATTTGAGGAGGAGACATCATTCCACCATTCCACCACAGCACTACCTAAGCTATTAGTAAATTAGTACTCCCTCCATTCAACTCCACTTGTCACTATTCATTTTGGCACATTTGTCGAGGCGCGTTTTACATTAGCGATATCTTTCATTTTACATTAACAAAAATTATAAAAATTTGATATTCATATTGTAGTCATAAAGACGAATCAAACAAAATCCCACATGACTATATTCTCACTTATAGATTGTCGAGAATATCAAAAATTCCTCTCAAGCGTGAATAGTGTCAAAAAAAGAAATGTGAAGAGTGGAGTTGAATGGAGGGAGTAGTAGATTATATTAGTAGATTATTATTAGCTTATTAGTAGATTAATTAGTAGGGTGATTTTTGGAGGGTGACAATCCAAAAATCCCCACCTATTATTAGATCTAATCAATTAGCGTAAAGACTCCATCTTTAGTGTAATCAAGTTTTTATTGAAGTTATTTTGGAGATTTTCAAAGGGTTAGTGACAAATCCATTGTCATCTTCATCAAGCCTCTCTTTATTTTTATTATTATCGTTTTCTTCCATAGTCGGTATATTTCTCTTCCTCTCCCTAATCTCTAGTTAGATTTAATTTCGTTCTAGATTTAATCTCTTGTCTAGATTTAATTTAGTTGTTGTTTTCCTTAGATTTAATTGTTATACTTGTTTTCGTTGATTTCTCCGTAGTTATTGTTTTAGTTGTTTCCATTATGAATAGTGAGTAGATTTCTTGTTAGGGGGGTTAAAGGAGGAAGATTTTGGGTAATTTGAATTGAGGGATGTTGGTGGGTTGTTTGCTTGTTGATTTATCAAGTTTGAGATTTTTGTGTCTTTGTTGACTTAGAGCGTACGGCTAAATCGACCTTGACTCATTTCTACCAATATGGGGAAACTCGGGGTAGGAATTAGCTTAACTTGAGACTTACCCTTTCGCCGCGAAAGCGGGTATAGGTGGGTTGGGTGAAGAAACTGAAAGGTGGCATTTTCCCTTTATTGACGTTGTGACTAAAACCCGATTCCAAGACTCATAGAACCCGATTTACGATTCCCGACTCCCCCTAACACCTCCTCCTTATTAGACTAGTTTTTTGTAGTTTATAGCTTATTAGTATAGACTAGTGTAGACTTAACCCAAAAACCCCAAAAATAGACCCCCAAACGTGCTTAGACTTTGACTCGATCGCCTTTACCTAGACCGTCCCTGAGGATCGATCCCGACTCACCGCTACTACGTAGTAGTTAGTTGAGGTTTATAAATATTGTTTGATCGTGTTAGATAGGCGACAATCTGACGCGCATCAAAATGGCGCCGTTGCCGGGGACGGCGATTAGTTAGTTGAGTTTTAGTCTTTTCGTGTTTGGTTATTGTTCTCCCTCTACCCTCGTGCCTCTTGGTGCTAGGAGACTCACTTTCTATTTGAGTGTGTTTGCCAGGAACAGGTTATTGCCTCTTCGGTTCAATCCCGAGCCAAAGATGGCATTTCAAGCCTTGAGATTCCCGATAAATATCTCAACTAGAGTGATTCCACATCCGTACCTCGCACCACCAATCATACATACTATCCTTCTATCCCCTCCAAATCCATCTATATCACCAACATCCACACCACTTACACCTTTCATTCCACAAAATTCACCTTCTACAACTCCTCTCATCACCCCAAATCCACAAGAAACACCATCTCCACAAGAAAATTCTCCAACTCTTTCACCTCCCAAATCACCTCCATCATAAAAAAGCCTTCAAAAGACAACTCTTGATTCGCATTCACAACTCACTCACGAGGAATTTTCTTCCCCCGTTTCCTATGGAACTATTCCGAATGAGTTTGAGTTTAAAGATTCCTTGATCAATGAAGAAAAACTAGAGACCTTCCATGGGTTCCCTCAAGAAGATGCTTTTGAACATGTATCCTCTTACAAAGAAAAGTTAGTTGGAGCCAAGCCTATTAAGAAAATGGGAGATGAAAATTCTCCTATGACCAATGAAATGAAACTCCAATTGGAAAAGGAAGAGCTAACCAAGAAACTTGAGGCTATGAATGCAAAGCGTACTCCAAAGCAAAGACCCTTCAATTCCAATCAACAAACATTTTCCAACCAAGGGTCTGTCAAAGTGCCTCCACATATGCCTCCTTGTCAAAGGAAAAACTTCAACAATCAAGGTAGAAACTATCATGTTCAAAGGGACTTCCATAATCAAAATGCAAATCAAGGGAACAATTACCATAATCAAGGAAGTAATCATCATAATCAAGGGTTCAATCAAGGCTATCAATGTAATTATCAAGTTAACCAAGGGCCAAATCAAGGGTACCAAGGGTTCAATTTTCAAAGACATAACCAACCCTCTCCTTCTTATGGAAATCAAGGTAATTACCAACATGGTCAAGGTAGTGGTCTAGGATATGGTTCGACCATTGATATGAGAAAGACTTTAGTCAATGAAGTGTATCAAGGAAACCCGAATTACCAAGGTGATCAAGGTCTCAAAGGATTACACTCTCAAAGCTATAATGGACCCTCTCAATTCTTTGGCAATCAAGGTAATTATCAACAAAGTCAAGAAAGTGGTCATTGGGACAATTCATTAATTGAATTGCGAAGAACAATAGAGTATTTGATGAATGAAAATGCGAAAGACAAGGCAAGGATCGAATTCTTGATATCTCAACAAGCATCCAAAGCCTTAGTCACTCCCGTGCACCCACCTCATGACTTTCCCGATCAACCTCAACACCCAAGGGATCCACCAAGCCAAACCCATGTTGTTATCAAAAGAGAAGGAAAAGAGCTTGAAAACCCTCGCAATTACTTGAGTACCAAGGCAACCCCAAATTTGCAACAACAAAAAGCACCACATGCCACTACTCCCGATTCTCCCAAACAAAATCGGGGAATTCGAGAAGAATTTGAGTTAGTTGCTAAGGTCGAGGAAAAACAGCGAAAATTGAAGGAAGCTAGAAGGCAAGAGATCGAGCAAGCAATTGAGGAGAAGGAATCCAATGTTCCACCTCCATCGATCTATGCGCCAACTTTACCATTTCTGCAACAAGCTAAAATCAAAAAGGTAATATCAAGTGTAGCCAATTTGTGGACATGACCGAAAAGGTGAAAGTATCCTTGCCATTCACCAAGGCCGTTCAAGAAAAATCAACCTTCAATGATGGGGTGCAAAATGGTGAAAAGTCTATGAACATCAAGTCTCCTTACCCCAAAAGGCAATCCAAGAAACCCTTTCAAGGTGAAGTAGTAATCATTGAAGATATCGGTAAGAATGACATCTTGTCATCAAGGACAGAAATCACCACTTTTACTCCCAACAAGGAACTCGAATCTCAAAATTGCCACATGAAAAATGCAACCGAGAATGTCGAGGATACGAGTCTTTGGGATGAATTGAATGAGGTAATAGATGTTGTTAAGTCTTGGAATGATGATGAAATCAAGTTGCCCTTGTGCGAGAATGTTGAAGAACATCACGAGTCCTTTGCTAGTGAGCTAAATTTTGGTTTAGGAGAAATAGAAACCGCCGGTAAAAGTTTCGAATCTCTCCTTCACAATGATATGGGGACAAGTGACGTTTTGAGATTTAGGGATACGGGCCCGCAACTTGAAGAAGATATGGGGATGTACAATGTGTCGGGGATTTTTGAGGAACACCCTTTAGAGGACACCATTGTTGAGATCGATTTCTCTAAACTTTGTATTCGGGATGAACCACTCACTACCATTGACTCTTTATGCTTTGAATCCCCTACTCATGAAGAATTTTTTGAGGAAGATGACACAATTGAAAATTCTTTGAATGAGAAAATTGAGGGCTCTTTTGGTGATAGCTTTCCCGATAGAGAAGATATGGGGATGTTCAATGGGGAATTAAGGCCTAAACCGCCTTTCATGTCGAGTGGTGTGATTGTGAAGCTTTGGAAAGATAGAAGGTATTTTGGGAAGAAATGGTCACTTGGACTAGTAAGATGGAAAGACCCGGGAGACCACTACAAACCCAGGCACCGTGGATTTGAAGATTGCTTATCGCTTCCGACTTGGAAGCTTCTCATGATAGCGTGGCTCGGCTACATGAGCCCTTCTGAAGACTCTTCTAGAGCCTTTGACTTACTCCTCCGAGCCCTTGATGGGTATGGTGGAGATTACACTTTGAAGACAAACAAACTTTAAGGTTTGGCGGTCCTAGCCAAAACCGCGCTTCTTGGGAGGCAACCCAAGCTTTTTTGTGCATATTTACGCTTTTTGTGTTTTGTTTTTGTTTGTAGGAATCTCCAACAAAAAGGCAACATGGATAGATGATGAAGAATTTGGAAGTGATCAAGTATGGAAGAGATTTTGCTTGATTGTTCCATTTGGGATTGTGGATCGTGATGTTTGCTTGTATCTTGTTGGAGGATTGGTGGAGTATTTGTAATTGTGTTGTAATTGTGTTGTTTCTAGTAGTTGTTGTGAGATTGTAGTTAGTTTTATTCTTGTATTGCCTTGTTCTCTCCTTTCTTGCAGGAATACTACCCACTTCATAGCATGAGGACATGAGGTATTAAAAAGTGAAGACCATTTGGTAATACCTTTTTACCCTTATTCTTCTCCCCTTCCCTTATTCACATGGGAGTATGGGCTTGTATGCTTTGGAGGTTCACTTAGTGAACATTTTGGAATTGGTGGTTGAGATTGTGTTGACTATTTAAAGAAGATTGGAGTACTTGGCTTTACTTGTAGTTGTTTTTGTTTTCGTTGTTTTCGTTGTGTTCTTTTGTGTTTTGTTTAGTGTGTTTAGGTAAATGTTTTCGAAAACCCGATTGTGAGACTTGCTTACGAGTGCTCACCTTCCCTTATTTGTGACACATTTTGATTTTGGCCTCTATTCTACTAGAATGACAATAAAACAAAAATTTCATTGATCTTTTAGCTTGAGTCCACTTTTTTTACTAGGATGTTTACATCGGGGTTTGCATTTGACCACCTTGACCCCCCATGGAGTGATAAGGCCTTGGTTACCGGATCCCGTGCCTATAGGTGACCTTACTTGAAGATATCTTTAGGTTTGGGACGATCCTCTTTGCTTTTGCGAAAAGGTCGGGATTACACTTACCTCCAGTGTCGATTAACTCCATGGTTCACTCATTTCCATCCCATTTACGCCCCGTGTTACGCTTTTTAGTGGATTAAGAGGACCTAGATAAAGCATCAATGTTTTTAGTGATTTAATGTCATCCTATTAGACTTTAGTCCACTTCATCGTGAGTAACTAACTTTGGAATGTTTGTACTTGTCTCGAGTAAACGATTGGTGTCCTTCCCGCCGTCTCGATGAGGGATTCGGTGTTTTCATGTTTGGATGCAACTATTCTTGTTTGTTTGTTTGTGTGTGTGTGTGTGTTTGTTCGTTTATGTTTTGTGTGAGTTTAGTTGCATCCGCAATTTTGAGCAAGACCCAACTTGCCTTGCATGGGAGTACCTTACCTCATAGGTATTTTGATGTGAGTTGAAGGGACGGAGCGGGCCCGTTAATTGCCCCCTATCGGCTTAGTTTAGTTTAGTGGTAGCTTTTATTCTACTATATTTTGTTGTGTTCTTTTTATGTGTGTGCTTGTTTGTGTGTTTTTTGTTGTAGGTACCTCCAACAAATAATGACAATGGATGAGAAAAGGATAAGAAGCACGAAATCGTTCAAGTGTGGGGGACAACTTATGCTTTAAACGGTAATTTCTTACCCACCCACCCTTCCTTTCCCTCCCTAATTTTGAACATTGAGGACAATGTTTGGTTTAAGTGTGGGGGGATTGACGATTAATCGTTGCTTTGGGATTGTGGTTGATGTTGTTGTTGGAGGATACTTTGATGGAGTTTATATGTTTATTTGTGGTTGTTATGGATTGTAGCCTTGTGTTTGTTTGTTTTTTTTGTGTCTTGTTTTGTTTTGTCTTTTTATTTGATAAAACTTGAAAAATCCTAAACTATTAAAAATTCCAAAAAGATTTTTGTTTTCGTGTTTCACTTGTTTTCCTTGATAAAATCATTTTTCTAACTCTCAACTTCTTTAAAGAGTATGGATTTTTCTATTACTTATTGGTTGATTTTAAGTATTATATATTGATTGTCCTCCTACTGTAAGTTGCTTGGGTGTGTACCTCGCTTATGTCCACCTTCCACCTCCCGTGTTGTGATTTCAACATTGTATGCTTGTCTAGGTGACTATAACCCAAGTGACTTTTACCCTTTTACGATCCATCATTCCACAAAAATACTCCACAAATAAGAGTTTGGTTTTGATTGATATTGAGTTTTGCTTTCCTTCCCATTCAAATGAGCTCAAACATCAAAATGTGCTTACAAAGAAAAATTCTCAAAAACTCAAAAGAAAAGAATAAGGGGGAGAAGAAGAAAAGAAAGAAGAAAAGAAAAGAAAGAAAAATAATGAAAAGAAAGAATGAAAAGAAAAGAAAAAAAAAGAAAGACGATTCCTCCCCCGAGTATTTTTGATAATCTTATCTTCCATTTGGATCGGTTCTTATGTCACTTTGGCCATTAGAACGACCCTAACCCTTGTTTTTGCAAGTGACCGAGACTAGTATGCTTTTGTCGATAACTTCATGGGAGTACTCCTTTCATTTCCGCCACACATCCCGACATAGCTTGGACCAAGGCCAAGAAATATGTAATAATTATTTTTACAACCGATTTAGTAATTTTAGTATTCATATTCTATATTTTAGTTGGATTTTAGAATCGTGACTTTTGATTTGAAAACTTGTGATTTGTTGTGTTGTTTATTTTTTCGTTCTTGTGTTTCGTGTTTTTGCGTGTTATTTATTTATGGGTCGTAGATTAGTCTAATGAGTTACTCGAGGACGAGTAAAGTTTAAGTGTGGGAAAATTGATAACACGAAAATTTGGACCATTTTACCCCCTATTTTCACTCGTATTTGACTCGATTTTGTGTGCTTTAACGTCAATATAACTCATTTTTGACTATATTTCGTAATTTCTATTTTGAATTTGGTTTTTTCGTATTTATCGTCTTTTTCGTAGAATTTCGTACTGCTTTTGTGTGTTTTTGTCTTTTAGGTACGTGTTCATGAATAAAGAGGCGAATTGAAGCTTGAAGAGCAAGTCAAGAGATCTAGTCAAACCCCAAGTCCAAACCCAAGAGGTGAAACCTTGAGCGAAAAGGAAAAACAATAGTCCATTGGGCATCTTCACCGGAGAGGTCGAACTTCAAATGAATATATCTAGAGTTCTAGAGCTCGGATCGAAGCGATTTCAGTTGGAAGTGAAAGCTTATCTTCTTAGCTTTCCAACGGCATATCACACACTCCAATCGAAGTTCAAACGAGAAAGTTATAGCCCTCTGAAGTCACTGGGCAAAATTTCACCCGATGAGATTTGACCGGGCGAAATTTCGCCCGACGGTGTTCCTCCCAGAATGACATTCCAGACAAAAAAAGTTCACCGGGCGAAATTTCACCCGATGAAATGAACGGGCGAAATTTTGCCCACCGGGTGAAATTCGCCCGATGGAGAAAAGCGCAAAAAACCGCAAAATGAGAAGAAAATTTCACCGGGTAAAATTTCACCCGGTGGATTAATTCGTCAAGGCGCAGGGCAAAATTTCACCAGATGTGAATGATAGGGTGAAGTTTAGTTGATGGGAATTGAAGTATTGGGCTTCCACTTTTGGGGTTAAAGAATTAGGGTTTTGAGACCCCTCTTTTCTCTCCTCTATATATATGTAACTCCTCATCATTTGAGGAGACATCATTCCACCATTTCACCACAACACTACCTAAGCTATTAGTAAATTAGTAGTAGATTATATTAGTAGATTATTATTAGCTTATTAGTAGATTAATTAGTAGGGTGATTTTTGGAGGGTGACAATCCAAAAATCCCCACCTATTATTAGATCTAATCAATTAGCGTAAAGACTCCATCTTTAGTGTAATCAAGTTTTTATTGAAGTTATTTTGGAGATTTTCAAAGGGTTAGTGACAAATCCATTGTCATCTTCATCAAGCCTCTCTTTATTTTTATTATTATCGTTTTCCTCCATAGTCGGTATATTTCTCTTCCTCTCCCTAATCTCTAGTTAGATTTAATTTCGTTCTAGATTTAATCTCTTGTCTAGATTTAATTTAGTTGTTTTTTTCCTTAGATTTAATTGTTATACTTGTTTTAGTTAATTTCTCCTTAGTTATTGTTTTAATAGTTTCCATTATGAATAGTGAGTAGATTTCTTGTTAGGGGGTTAAGGGAGGAAGATTTTGGGTAATTTGAATTGAGGGATGTTGGTGGGTTGTTTGCTTGTTGATTTATCAAGTTTGAGATTTTTGTGTCTTTGTTGACTTAGAGCGTACGGCTAAATCGACCTTGACTCATTTCTACCAATATGGGGAAACTCGGGGTAGGAATTAGCTTAACTTGAGACTTACCCTTTCGCCGCGAAAGCGGGTATAGGTGGGTTGGGTGAAGAAACCGAAAGGTGACATTTTCCCTTTATTGACGTTGTGACTAAAACCCGATTCCGAGACTCATAGAACCCGATTTACGATTCCCGACTCCCCCTAACACCCTCTCCTTATTAGACTAGTTTTTCTTAGTTTATAGCTTATTAGTATAGACTAGTGTAGATTTAACCCAAAAACCCCAAAAATAGACCCCCAAACGTGCTTAGACTTTGACTCGACCGACTTTACCTAGACCGTCCCTGAGGATCGATCCCAACTTACCGCTACTACGTAGTAGTTAGTTGAGGTTTATTAATATTGTTTAATCGTGTTAGATAGGCGACAATCTGACGCGCATCAAGTAGTTGTATGCGTTAAGACGTATTAATTATCTATGTTGGTAACACTCGGATTTAGTTAACCATGGTGTTTCCGCCACCATGGTATATTATTAATATAAGACGCTATAATTATCTATCTTATTCCTTTTGTTTAAATCTGGGGAGTTACAAAAACATACCAGACATCTAAAACTGATGTATATGGGGCCCATTGGGCGTCAGTTTTGGGCAATTACAGAAATATGTAATTACCAAGGTTCGAACCCACGACATCTTGAACACAAATTAGTCTCTTTACCACTAAACCAATTGAACATCATTGATAAACTTTACTAAAATATTATCTATATTTGACTCTAAAACCCCCTAAAATCACCTATTAGTACAATTTTAATATTATTAATAATATTAGTGTTGTTGTGGGTGGGAGAGGATATATAATATAACATAATCCGTAACATAATAAAATGACGGTTTTCAAAACAAAAACTGTTTCATTATCGAGTTTCATTAACACGATTAAACTTTTTAATTTCATTAACAAAGTTAGTGAATGTACTTAGGGAAGGACGTTGTTGTCTTTTCACATTAAAAAGCGCCGACGACCTAGTTTCTAGAAAAGTCGGGTTTCTCTAAAGAAAAGACTGTTTTTTTAAGTGAGAGAAAATAAAATTAAATATGGTGAATGGAGTTTGAGTGGATATATAATAAGGACAAGATAATAACGTAATAACGGAACGGTTTGAAAATACTATGTTCTACAATCACACTGTTGTACTTGTATAGTCATACAATTTATATGCTTCCTTGTTGAAGTTTATGTTAAAGTAATCTTATTTTCTCATGTTAAAGTCCTCATAATCATCTTTCTAATGATACATGTGACATAACTGATGCGGGTTTTGTTGTAGAGTCACACTGGAGTCATTGTATAGTCACATAATGTTGTATAGTCGCACTCGTTATGTTGCAGAGTCACACGTTTGATGTTGTATAGTCACACAGAGTTGCCTAGGCTGTTTGGGAAGAAAAATGTTTGTGAGTTGAAAAGTCATACGGAGTTGGTTATATAGTCACTCGTTTGAAGCTGTATAGTCACACTCGTCCCCAATCATCTTTCTAATGATGCATGTGACATAACTGATGCGGGTTTTGTTGTAAAGTCACACTGGTGACAATGTATAGTCATAGTGATTTTGTTGTATAGTCACACGTTTGAAGCTACATAGTCACACTCGTTATGTTGCAGAGTCACACGTTTGAGATTGTATAGTCATACAGAGTTGAAGTTGTATTGTAGAATAACATACATTTTATTGTAGAATCACACAGTTGAAGCTGTATACTCAGTTGTACAGTCACACTCATTACGCATGTTGTTATTGCAGCAAAAAGGTTGCTGCGAAGAAAAAAGATCGAACAAAGGCTGGTAAGAAGAAGGGCGTGGCAGAGACATCGGTTCGCAACCATGTAATTAGTGATAAAGTGGTTGTGGACAAAAAATTGGGTAAGAAGAAGAAGATGGTGGAAGATACATCAGGGGACCACATCGTTGCCGAGATGGACGTGGGGCGGACAGAAATTGTTGAGGAAAGCAGGCGAAAGAAAAAGAAGAGGGTCACATTTGATACACCGGCCGCCGAGATGGGTGTGGGGGGAACAGAAAATGTTGAGGAAAGCAGGCCTAAGAAAAAGAAGAGGCTCACATTTGATACACCGACCGCCGAGATGGGTGTGGGGGGGACAGAAAATGTTGAGGAAAGCAGGCCTAAGAAAAAGAAGAGGGTGTCTCGGGGTGAGAGGAATGGGGACCAACAACAGGGTCAGCTAGCAGTAAAAAGAGAGCCTGGAGGTCAGCCGGATGTTCACTGTAGGCCCAGGCGGTTGCACCAGCCAATTGCGCAATTGTCGGATGATCAGATTGAGAGGGTGCGTGGTGTTGGCTTCGGCGGGCTATTGGAGTTAAGGTTCGAGTCGTTCCCCATTGATCACGCACTTATGTTCCTCCGTGCATTTTCTGACGGGTCCCATATTTTCTGTGCCTCACGCCGGGAGGCATTCATGATGTCAAAGTAAGACATCCACGTTTGCTTCCAGCTACCTTTTGGGCCTCATCCGGTGAAAGTAATCCCACCCAAAAACAAGAAAGGAGCAGACTCACCTGACGTGATCAGGTTAAAGAGTACTTGGAGGAAGGACTTCGATGTGGTGGACAGCAGCGGGCCAATAAAATTAGGGAGGGTGTACGAAAAGTTAATGACAACCGATGCCGCTGACGACGACTTTGTCCGTAGGTTCGTGTTGTTCGCGTTGTCATCATTCCTCGCGCCTACTACGAACAACTCACTCGACCTGAGCCTGATGGGCGCAGTGGATGACGTGGAATTGATTCGGGAACAGGACTGGAGTAGCTTTGTCCTGCAGGATCTGGTGCGGGCGGGTAAGAAGACGCGTGACTCCAAAAAAGTCCTCAACTACCTCCGGGGGTGCATCCCCATTCTGATGATTGCGTCCTTCCAGCGCTATGATTTCCGTAGCGAGACTTTCAGATGCGACATACCATTTATCGGACATTGGGATGCACGAAGGATAAGCGATCGTCTTGCTTGGGAACTAGAAATGGGGTCACTGGGGAATCAGCTGCGTTCGAGGGTGTCGCACCCACGTACATGTGGTGTAACAGGCAACGAGGGTAACCCCGATATAACGATGCCCTCTGACAACCAGCGCTCTAGTCCCAAACGAATAACGACAGGGATCGAGACCGACAATCAACTGGAAGACAGCGCCGTTGACGTAAGTTATCTCGCAGCCACTCTTGAAACCATCAATTAATTGTTCGTGAAATGATTTAATCTGACTGCCCTACCTATGTTTATAAAAGCATATACGATTCATAAAACTGTGTTTATAATACAGTTGAAATTCAATAGTCACAGTCATTATGTTGTAGGATCACACTCATTCTGATGTATAGTCACACGCATTTGGCACAATCATTATTCCGTATAGTCACACACTTTGAAATGCTTAGTCATACTCACTATGCTGCTTAGTCACACTCGGTATGATGTGTAGTCACACTGCCAGCCTCAACACCACTGAGCTTTACACTAATGATTTGACTTCAACTGAATTATAGGTCGACCAGGATTTTTTCATGAAATTCCAAAGGTGTGCGCTAGCCTTTTGCGGTTTCTGTGAGGAGGCTGCCTCCAAGGTAAAAGAAATAGCGACGAGGAATAAGGCATTTCCAAGTCAAGATCCGTCCTCTCAACACTTCTGGGAAGATCCAGCTGTCCTCCAGTATATCGATGAAGTCGTTTCGTTGGCCGACCAGTTGAAGCAAACTACCCAGAACGCCCCCGTCGTTGAGGGCGAGGACCAACGCGATGCTGAAGTCTACGATCAGGTACGCAAAATTGTGCATGACTTGCATGTGCAAGACTTGCATGATGCTGGATACGTGGATTAAGATATTGAGAAAGCTTTTGGGGGTGGTGAGGGAACAGAAGGTTACAATGATGAGGGCACTTTTGAAGTTGGCATCTTGACACCAGGTTTCTGCGAGGGTGAAGTTCCCGAGACTGATGCCGCTGAAGAATTCAACCGAAACTTCGATGTGCAGGGTTCGGTTGGTATGAGTCCGACCGTAGTGGTGGCTCAACGGCAAGCAGGGTGGGAGACCACTGATGCACGGTCAGCCGTGGCCGATCTGCCCACGGAATCTATCTTGTCATCCACCGTCCACAGCGGTGGGGCGGTCACCGACCAGGGAGTGCGTAGTGTAATACCGGCTCCGCTCGATGCGACAGTCAGTTCTAGTCTTGAGAGGGAACTGCACAAAGCAGGCGGGGATGTAGCGGACATTGTTACCACCACGCCTGTGACGGCAGAAATCGTCACGAATGATGATCAGCAGACATGCGAGGCTTCAGGGACCGAGACGCATGCTGAGGCACTACATCATCGGTACATCTTCCACTTCGACGTAGCATTTGAGTGGATGGATACGATTCCAGACAATTTGGGGTGCACGTTGGACTGTGGGAAAATAATGAGGGGGCAACTTGTGATCTCTGGATTCATGTGCTCCAATATAGTCATCTTCTGGGATATCCTCAGCGTGCGGAAAGGTGTAATCGACTACGTCTTCGACCGGTCAACGCCACGGCCGTCAGGGTACGTATTTATTGTGCTGCTCATGTCGTTTTTAAAATGCATGTGCTAATCGGGACTTTGTTTGGTCTACAGCGAAATGTTGGTCGAGTTCACAGATTATGACTGTATAGCGAGGGGCGACATGCAGTCGCTCAAGCCTGGCCTTCAGGTGATGAATAACGTCATTGACTGCTGCTGCTGGTGTAGGCTACTGAACCAGCTGATCTACGAAAAAAACGCACCAAGAGTAACCAGTAGACGTTACTTCTCTCTTGGACAAACGGTACGTTCACCCCCCAAATTAGCTGTGTAGTCACACACTATTAGTTGTATAGTCACACACATCATGTTGTCCAGTCACCACTACAAACTGCATAGTCACATCCTATAAGTTGTATAGTCACACACATTATGATCTACAGTCACGCACTTCTATGGTGTATATTCACAGGCAAAAGCATGTATAGTCACACACTTTACGCTGTACAGTCACACAATTTTATGATGTATAATCATACACTAACAGCTGTACAATCACGCGTAAAAGCATGTATAGTCACGCATGTCAAACACACACTAACTACATGTATTACCATCAATGAGAAGGTCCCGGTGTTGGAATTGTGGAAGAAAAGAGGCCAGGGCATAAATCATGACGAAGAAATATTTTACGTGTGGGACCAGTGGATAGAAAAGAGTTTCTCCGACTTTGCTTTGGACTCGGACATGGTATTATTCTGCACATACTGTTTGTTCGTAGTTGTTATCAGCCCATAATCTTGACGCATTGTTTGCAGGTGTTCGTCCCGATTTTAACGGGTGACGAGGGCCACTACAGTTGCGCCTGCATAAACTTCAATTCTGAGCAAGTAGAGTACCTCGACAACAGGTTGTACGATCAAGATTTTACAAAGTTGCCTTACTATGGCATTGCTCGGATAGCGGTCAGACCCTTTTAATTTAATATTAAATCAATTTTGTGACTGCGAATGTGTTCAACAACAGATCCTGTTTGAACTTGTTTTGTAGGGTGATAAAATGGGGGAGTTCATGATACATCGAGAGGTGAAGAAAGGTGAGAAGGTCCGTGCATTTAAATTGGTGAACGTTCCCTTATCTTGGCAGGGGGTGGGCTACTCCGCCAATGACTGTGGAGTGTACCTGATGATGCACATGATGCTATACACCGGGTCCGCGTTCAACTGCTCCTTGGGGACAATGGCGGCCATGAGTATGTGCAGAGCGGAAATCACGGCGACCTATATTTTTAGCAATGTGAACAAGATGAGGGACACTGTTTTGAAGAAAGTGGCAGCATTCGGAAAGTACAAGGAATCGTTGTTCTCAGCCCGTTCGTTTGAAACCACTCCTGTGAAGGCAGCCACCCAACAACGGAAGCGTCAGAGCAAATGTAATCCCCTAGAAAATCTAACGCAATACAGTGGCGGAAACACTGTAGAGTTGGGATTAAAACACACTGACAAACTATATCTTATTAAAAGAAATGGTAAGTCAATACAAAGGCCACTTTTTACAAAAGGGCTAAATAGAAAATTCTCCAAATGGGTTATACAAATCCGTAAATTACAAGAATAAAGAAAGAGTAGGATCCACGCTACTCGCTAGCTCACACCCAAAATCCAGCAGGAAATACCTGTCATATTATAAACATAACAGCCACGTCAGTGGGGAGTAACTCGGACGTTCTCCCAGCCATATTATATCATATGAAAAATAATAGTATTATTATATCAAAATACTTAAAAGGAGAAAACATTAAAAACGATATAATAAAATAAGTTCTCGGAGGAAACTTAAAACATTTGCAAACCTGCAAGTCAAAAAAAAAAATCAATCGATAATAATAATATTCAAAAATGGCATTATGGAAATTCGTTCAGTGTGCACAAGGCTAGACTTTCACTAGGATAATACTGGAAACTAGCTTCGAGAACTGTAGACTTAACTCATAACAGAATCCAGTCTCTAACTAGGCAACTCAACTATAACAGGACTGCGTGCAGCGAGGTCCTGGTTTAAGTAGTATACACCCCTCCTGGATACAAACCATATCCAGTTCAACCCGACGCGACTTACACGATGCGATATCTAAGTTTAAGGGCACAATGCACACTCTCCTGAACACAAACCATGCTCAGTTCAACGACCAAATGTGCCCCAAATGGGCACACCGGCTTTATAGCTGATGGCAAAAACGTACACCCCAGATTATTACTCTAACCCCACACTTGACTTTATTCCATAACTCCAAAACAGTCATTATCGATATTCAAAAGATATAATCAATATAAATAATATAAGGATAAAATGAATAAATATTTTATATTAAAAGGGAAACTTTCTATAAATAGAAGCTTACTAATTTTAGAAACTTACTAAAAATAGTCTTATAGAAAATACGTAAGATACTAAAATTAGTGAAATGTATAAAATAGAATTTCTAACGAAATTAATATTTTATTATTATTGTCGTTATCGTAACTTTAATATATTTCTAAATTCGTTACTCAAAATATAAATAAAATATAATATCTCAATATATAGTATTTTATAAATAATTAGGAAATCGAGTTAATACTATAAATTTTCGGAGACGATATATTTTAAGAACAACGATATAAAAATTAGTTGTGTCAACGAGTTTTATAATTGAAATGAGATTTATAAAGATTTCAAATTATTTTTAACAAATACATTTTATCAATAAATAATATTGATTTTACTAAAGATAATCAATCGTAGACAAATGAGAAATTATTAGGGAAAATAGTCTCGACTAGAAGTGTATTTAAAACAAAATCGATTATTTTCTCATTTATTAGTATAAATCGTAAAACGGAAATTAATTTATTAAACAAGTATACAAATCTCGATTATAATATAAAAATATGATTTTGAGTTATAATTATAAATAGACGAAATATGACAAAAATATGAAATCGATATTATTTAGTTACTAGTGTCACGATAACCAACAAAATATTATAACGATCATAATTTATAAAATTATTAACGATTTGTAAAACGATATCGAAAGTTATAAAAATATAGAAAGGCATACGATTTAAAATTAATATAATTAGCAACAATATATAGCTAAAATAGAAAACCGAAGTTAAAATATTTACTACATACTACTACTCAAACATACGATATAAAATCGAGTAACGTCCTAAAGTTACCTCGAGTCGGCATCCGAACGATCCAGTGCTTGTCCTTATCTGATCCTCACAAAAGTCACAATAGGTCATGACACCGAGCAGCAGGCTACGTTGACAGCGGCAGTAAGGAACGATGGATCAACCAAAACAGCGGCAACGAACCTGATTTACATAATGGACCGGAAACGGAGGGATTGGGGTTAAATAAGTAGCAAAACAAAGAAGGAAGAGGGTCCTAATTGACGAAATTAGTCGACAAAGGACGGTCGGAAATGGATGCAACAGAAAGAATAAGACCACGACATAGCAGCATTGGAATACGAACAGAAAGAACGGAAGTCGATTGAACGACCTGCAGCAGTAATGCTAAGAGGGACCCGACTGAACAATAACAACAAAAACGATGGCAGCAACAAGTATGTGACACCGAACAGAGAATCGAGAAAGGGCAAAGGTGAAGGAGAACAGAGGGATGCCAAAAAAAGAAGAAAGAACAAAGGAAAAGCGAACGAGATCCGATATCGAAAACGAGCCACATAAACGAAGAAAGAGGAAAAACAGCAGCTTGAAAAATCGGACCAAAACAGTTGCGAACGTGAATAGCAACAGCAGACCAACGACAAAGGACATCAAACAGCAGCAGAGGACACAAATCAGGACAAAAACGAAGGAAAAAAAAATGACAGGAATCGACAACTCAGAGAGCAAGAACAAAATGAACGACAGGACAACAACGAACGGCAAACGCAGCAGCAAACGAAAAAGAAAAGAGGTAGGACGAAAAAGAAGAAGAAGATCTCACGTTAAAAGCAGCAGAACGCAGCAACAGTAGCAGCGAATTGCAGAAGCAGCAACGAGCAAAACAGCAGCAGCACCAAAGGATCGATTTCTTCGAAAAGAAAGAAGAAGACGGAGGGTAAGGTGAAGATGATGGTGGAAAGCAACAGGACACGAACAAGGGGAGAAATAGAGAGAATAGAAGAGGCAGCGGACAGAAGAAGCGCAGAGAAAGGGACGAAAGATGAGGGTGAAACGGCTGACCAAAAGAAAAAAAAGGGGAGTGAATGAAATGAATGGGAAGCGGTGGAGGGTGATGAAAGAAAGAAAACAAAAAGGAATGACAGGGGAAAGCCAAATTGAAACGGTGAGGAAAAGAAACAATAAGTCAGAGGAGGAGTGATGAGTCATCTAACAATGTGGTGGATTAAAAACACGGACAAATTAAATGAATCGAGTTCCAAAACGATAAGTCGACTGACCCAGAAATTGAATTAAAAACGTGTTAACAAAACTAACAAATAATCGGGCCGTCAATTAAAATAAGTAATTAAAGTATTCTAGACAAAAATGGAGCCTATAGAAAATAATTAGACAGTGAAATAGTATTTCCCGAAAAATAATAAATTTTCGACGAAGTTAATTAAATTGATTTCTCGAGGAAAGACAATAATTGTTTTGACAAAACTTAATATAAATGAGCTTCGAGCCGAAAAACAAAACAAAAATTCGAGCTTAAATATAAATAAATAAAAAGAATTTAGAATTTAAATCGTCGAAATAGACTTTTGATAAGAATTAAATTAAATGGGTAAATAAATCGAAACAAAAATAAAAATTATGTTTTAAATATAACAAGAGTTTCCGAGACAAATAGTATTTTAGAAGTTTGAACGATTAAACGATAAATTCGCTTTAATAATAATTTTAAGAATTACGAGTTAAATCGTAAACAAAATAGAAATACGAACAAAATTTTAATTTAATTTAATTTATAAAAAAATCAGGGGTGTTACAATCTTCCCCACTAAAAAGAAGTTTCGTCCTCGAAACTAAAAAAAATGTAATAATAGAATGGAAAACAAGGTTATACACTTGAACAAAATGAGAATGCTTAACTCGCATCACAATCTCGTTTTTTTTTTAAAGAAATTTTATAACTTCAAACCTGATATGAAATCGAAATAGAAGACAAAAGTTTTTCTAGAAGAGTGGCTCAATTCCCAAAGTTTAAAATCGTTTAAATAAATAAAATTGCAAGTTGAAAATTATTCGATGAAATAATGACGATAAATAATATTTGTAAACGAACTTAAGGGGGAGTTACCAAATATTTTCAAAGCGACAGTAAAATGTTTTGATTATATTCTATTTTACGACCAAACAAAAATTTGAGAAATCGAATTTTGTAGTTAGTAAATAAAAATCGAACTACTCGTCAAATATTTCCAATAACAGATTTAAGGTCTATCGAAAATAAAACAAAAACTTAGACGTACGAAGTTTTTCGAAAATATTAAATTGTCTTACATAATAATCTTATAAAAATCAAAAATATTAGCGATTATGAAAATTTTCGTAAAAATCAAACACGCTTGAAAATTGCAAATTGAAACAATTTTGAAATACTTTAAAATAAATTATTAAGGCATTTTGAAACAGCACCAAAAACGAATACGAAAACGAAGTTTTGAAATTTATAACTCAAACGTTAAAATTTCACGATAGCCCAAAATTTTAAAATAGTCAAACTTTTCATAACATAGGTTCGGGAAAATGATAAACTGCTAAATAGAGTCAGAGTCAACAACAAATCGAAACAGAAATTTTCAAACCCGATAAAGAAGTTAAGGAAAAATTGGCCGAAGAAGAAGCAGGATTTGATAAAAGTTAAGGGGAGGAACGAAATTGAGAGTCAAACAGAGCTCCCAAGGAATTACAGAAGAAGTTAACCATCTCATGATTCCAGGTACGATTGCCGCAACACGGGTTCCTAATTTCCATTATATAACGTTAAGTCCAACGTTAGGCGCTAGGTGGTACTACTCAATCACAACCTCAAAATGTCTTACGTGATTATCCAATCGTTCAAACGACACGATACTAATCCACAATTGTTTTACAAACTGATCTCATCAATTAAAATTCCAACTGTCATTAGACAAACCCAAACTCGCAATCGATAAGGTTCCCACATCCAAAGCTCATAAAGTTTGAACTCGAGGTCACCCCAAATCTCTCGAGTAAGGGACACTAAACAAGATCCACCAATTTAACAACGTTCGGGCACCAAATTCTCAAAAATGATCACCAACATATTTATAATGCCACAAGTACAAAAGTTGGGGAAGTACAATAAATCCTCAACCACGCTCAAACCTATAGGTAATGGCGCAAACACTCACATCTTCAAACACGTCTTTCGACTAAGGTTTCTAAGAATTCCACCAAATTTCATATTGTATTAGTGAAACCACCGAAATATTTATTAACTCAACGAAGCCACAATCTTGTTAGTCAAAGGGTTCTGAACTATAAATCCATCAAGATAATTCACATTAAGTATTCCTCAAAACAATGCGATAAATTCAACCTCTAATTGTGCAATATGTTCTTTTCTTCAAGGTTATCAACAATTTATCCAAGTTAGATCACTCAACTCAAAAGTTCATAGGTTACAACCTTAAACAACGATCAACGATCTAATCCTTAAGAAACACGGAAAGTCTATGTCCACCAAAATCTCTAACAACATTAATGAAAACCTTCAATGGTAGCACAACACTCAGGCTAACACTTTAAACAATACTCTGTGATCTCGAATATTCGCGATGCATCCTTCCAATGAGCATTAGGCAAGAAACCCAAAGTAATATTATCAGTTACACTTAGTTCAATTCTTGGCTAGGTACTAGGTATCTACCAAATATAATATATTCTTCCTACTCCAAAATATATTCAACTCTAAATACTCCAAAAATAATCAAAATACCTATACCCAAAGGTTCAGTGTCTAAAGTATCATCCTAATTCCATCAATCAACAAATACCATTCAACCCAATCCAAAATTTCTTACCTTCTTAGAAAATAGGGTAGAATCACAATCCTCAAATAAGGTAACAAGGGTTTACTAAACCTCAAATATCTATAACACGGGTTCACTAAGACAGGATTCAATCTAGCCAAAGAATCTCAAGAGAAAGATGGTACAATAGAGGAATAGAACAAGGATTCATCAAGCAAAATGAAAGATGAGAATATAAGAGATGAAATAAGAGAAGTAGAGGAAGGAAGAAAAGAAACAATGACCTAGATGATAAGACCTAAACGAGAAGGGAAAGTTTGGACCTCTAAGGTTCGGGAGGGAACCAAAAGGATTACTCCATCTTCTTGTAGAGGAACGAGCACACAAGTCTTGGGTCGCTCCATCTAGACCTACTGCAACATCATGGAACATGAATCTAGCCTTAATCATCTAACCTGTAGCTTGAGCGAACTAAATCAGAGCTGAAAGGTCACCATCGGCATCTTTCTTGGAGCACCAAGTTGTCCACTCGAGTTGACGGGCGTTGAGAGTTCCAAGCGGTGTCTTGTTCCGATTTGGAGCAGCATATCAACATCTTGTTCTTTCATCTTCTTCTTGACACAAAAGAAACAAATATTCAATGCTAGTCATTGAGTTACAAGAACAATTAATCCTAACAGTTAAGTCCTTATTTTGTTCCTACCCATCTCTCACTAATATTTCTTTAATGTTCAAATCATTTACTGGTATTTTTCCTAGAATCAGGTGTAAGCGTCGGGAGCAACAATGCTCTGATACCAACTGTAATCCCCTAGAAAATCTAACGCAATACAGTGGCGGAAACACTGTAGAGTTGGGATTAAAACACACTGACAAACTATATCTTATTAAAAGAAATGGTAAGTCAATACAAAGGCCACTTTTTACAAAAGGGCTAAATAGAAAATTCTCCAAATGGGTTATACAAATCCGTAAATTACAAGAATAAAGAAAGAGTAGGATCCACGCTACTCGCTAGCTCACACCCAAAATCCAGCAGGAAATACCTGTCATATTATAAACATAACAGCCACGTCAGTGGGGAGTAACTCGGACGTTCTCCCAGCCATATTATATCATATGAAAAATAATAGTATTATTATATCAAAATACTTAAAAGGAGAAAACATTAAAAACGATATAATAAAATAAGTTCTCGGAGGAAACTTAAAACATTTGCAAACCTGCAAGTCAAAAAAAAAATTCAATCGATAATAATAATATTCAAAAATGGCATTATGGAAATTCGTTCAGTGTGCACAAGGCTAGACTTTCACTAGGATAATACTGGAAACTAGCTTCGAGAACTGTAGACTTAACTCATAACAGAATCCAGTCTCTAACTAGGCAACTCAACTATAACAGGACTGCGTGCAGCGAGGTCCTGGTTTAAGTAGTATACACCCCTCCTGGATACAAACCATATCCAGTTCAACCCGACGCGACTTACACGATGCGATATCTAAGTTTAAGGGCACAATGCACACTCTCCTGAACACAAACCATGCTCAGTTCAACGACCAAATGTGCCCCAAATGGGCACACCGGCTTTATAGCTGATGGCAAAAACGTACACCCCAGATTATTACTCTAACCCCACACTTGACTTTATTCCATAACTCCAAAACAGTCATTATCGATATTCAAAAGATATAATCAATATAAATAATATAAGGATAAAATGAATAAATATTTTATATTAAAAGGGAAACTTTCTATAAATAGAAGCTTACTAATTTTAGAAACTTACTAAAAATAGTCTTATAGAAAATACGTAAGATACTAAAATTAGTGAAATGTATAAAATAGAATTTCTAACGAAATTAATATTTATTATTATTGTCGTTATCATAACTTTAATATATTTCTAAATTCGTTACTCAAAATATAAATAAAATATAATATCTCAATATATAGTATTTTATAAATAATTAGGAAATCGAGTTAATACTATAAATTTTCGGAGACGATATAATTTAAGAAAAACGATATAAAAATTAGTTGTGTCAACGAGTTTTATAAATGAAATGAGATTTATAAAGATTTCAAATTATTTTTAACAAATACATTTTATCAATAAATAATACTGATTTTACTAAAGATAATCAATCGTAGACAAATGAGAAATTATTAGGGAAAATAGTCTCGACTAGAAGTGTATTTAAAACAAAATCGATTATTTTCTCATTTATTAGTATAAATCGTAAAACGGAAATTAATTTATTAAACAAGTATACAAATCTCGATTATAAGATAAAAATATGATTTTGAGTTATAATTATAAATAGACGAAATATGACAAAAATATGAAATCGATATTATTTAGTTACTAGTGTCACGATAACCAACAAAATATTATAACGATCATAATTTATAAAATTATTAACGATTGTAAAACGATATCGAAAGTTATAAAAATATAGAAAGGCATACGATTTAAAATTAATATAATTAGCAACAATATATAGCTAAAATAGAAAACCGAAGTTAAAATATTTACTACATACTACTACTCAAACATACGATATAAAATCGAGTAACGTCCTAAAGTTACCTCGAGTCGGCATCCGAACGATCCAGTGCTTGTCCTTATCTGATCCTCACAAAAGTCACAATAGGTCATGACACCGAGCAGCAGGCTACGTTGACAGCGGCAGTAAGGAACGATGGATCAACCAAAACAGCGGCAACGAACCTGATTTACATAATGGACCGGAAACGGAGGGACTGGGGTTAAATAAGTAGCAAAACAAAGAAGGAAGAGGGTCCTAATTGGCGAAATTAGTCGACAAAGGACGGTCGGAAATGGATGCAACAGAAAGAATAAGACCACGACATAGCAGCATTGGAATACGAACAGAAAGAACGGAAGTCGATTGAACGACCTGCAGCAGTAATGCTAAGAGGGACCCGACTGAACAATAACAACAAAAACGATGGCAGCAACAAGTATGTGACACCGAACAGAGAATCGAGAAAGGGCAAAGGTGAAGGAGAACAGAGGGATGCCAAAAAAATAAGAAAGAACAAAGGAAAAGCGAACGAGATCCGATATCCAAAACGAGCCACATAAACGAAGAAAGAGGAAAAACAGCAGCTTGAAAAATCGGACCAAAACAGTTGCGAACGTGAATAGCAACAGCAGACCAACGACAAAGGACATCAAACAGCAGCAGAGGACACAAATCAGGACAAAAACGAAGGAAAAAAAAATGACAGGAATCGACAACTCAGAGAGCAAGAACAAAATGAACGACAGGACAACAACGAACGGCAAACGCAGAAGCAAACGAAGAAGAAAAGAGGTAGGACGAAAAAGAAGAAGAAGATCTCACGTTAAAAGCAGCAGAACGCAGCAACAGTAGGAGCGAATTGCAGAAGCAGCAACGAGCAAAACAGCAGCAGCACCAAAGGATCGATTTCTTCGAAAAGAAAGAAGAAGACGAAGGGTAAGGTGAAGATGATGGTGGAAAGCAACAGGACACGAACAAGGGGAGAAATAGAGAGAGTAGAAGAGGCAGCGGACAGAAGAAGCGCAGAGAAAGGGACGAAAGATGAGGGTGAAACGGTGGACCAAAAGAAAAAAAAGGGGAGTGAATGAAATGAATGGGAAGCGGTGGAGGGTGATGAAAGAAAGAAAACAAAAAGGAATGACAGGGGAAAGCCAAATTGAAACGGTGAGGAAAAGAAACAATAAGTCAGAGGAGGAGTGATGAGTCATCTAACAATGTGGTGGATTAAAAACACGGACAAATTAAATGAATCGAGTTCCAAAACGATAAGTCGACTGACCCAGAAATTGAATTAAAAACGTGTTAACAAAACTAACAAATAATCGGGCCGTCAATTAAAATAAGTAATTAAAGTATTCTAGACAAAAATGGAGCCTATAGAAAATAATTAGACAGTGAAATAGTATTTCCCGAAAAATAATAAATTTTCGACGAAGTTAATTAAATTGATTTCTCGAGGAAAGACAATAATTGTTTTGACAAAACTTAATATAAATGAGCTTCGAGCCGAAAAACAAAACAAAAATTCGAGCTTAAATATAAATAAATAAAAAGAATTTAGAATTTAAATCGTCGAAATAGACTTTTGATAAGAATTAAATTAAATGGGTAAATAAATCGAAACAGAAATAAAAATTATGTTTTAAATATAACAAGAGTTTCCGAGACAAATAGTATTTTAGAAGTTTGAACGATTAAACGATAAATTCGCTTTAATAATAATTTTAAGAATTACGAGTTAAATCGTAAACAAAATAGAAATACGAACAAAATTTTAATTTAATTTAATTTATAAAAAAATCAGGGGTGTTACAGCAAATCACCGAAAACACCTGAACCCACCCTCCGATCAGTCCTAGAAGAAAGACAGTCAGCAATTAAGTCTCGATCACGGGGCTCTGGAGATGGGTTGGGTTGCTCTTTGATCCAAGGGGAGCCTGACTCGGACGCCATTGTCATGTTGATCTTGTTTCGCATGAACCAACCACTGACGAGTAGAATGCCCAACCTGCGAAAGCAAGTCGCCGACTACTGCTTCCTTGATGATAATGGGTACGAAGAAAGGTACGTAACCGTCTTTGATTACTGATACGTGTTGCATATTGCGCATACTAACCAGTGAAAATACGCAGTGAACACTTGGTGGTAGCTGCCCACGAAAATCTTTGGGAGTGGAAAATGTCGTTGGGCGAAACTTCGCCCGGTGATGACTCACCGGGTGAAGTTTCACCCGGTGGAGTTTCTTCTCTTTTCCGGTCTCTTTCTTCGTCGATCAATTTGATTACTTGAACTTTCGGTTGTGTGCTTTGCTCTTGGACCGTATCTTTCTCATGCTCGTAAAAGCTCATACTCGTTTTCGGTCGAAAATCCTATCAAAATAGACAGAAAACTATCAAAAACACGTAAAATGCAAAAGAGAGACACTAATGCGAGAATTACGCAAAATACGGCGATAATCGCACTCTATTCTCGCAAAACGGAGGAAAAACAGGTCTAAATGGGAGGAAAACGGTCCGAATTTGGCACACAACAATTCCCCCACACTAAACCGTTGCTCGTCCTCGAGCAAAGACCCAAAAAGAAATTAGCTACTACTATTTAAGCTAGACTATGCTAAGCCGATACGGGGCAATTAACGGGCCTGCTCCGTCTTTCAACTCACATCGAGATACCCATGAGGTAGAGTACCTCCATGCAAGGCAAGTTGGGGCTTGCTCAAACTTGGGGTTGCGACTAACACACACAAACACAAAGAAGACACACACAAAGAGATAGTCGCAACCAAAAAGAAAATAAACCACCGAATCCCTCATCAAAACGGCGGAGAAAGCACCGATTTGAGCTTAGGACAAGCGAGAACACTACCAAATTAGTAACACAAGATGACATGGACAAGATCCTAATAGGATGACAATCAATCAATAAAAACATTGAAAATTTAACAAGGTCCGTCTAATTCCACTAGAGATGCCTACAACGGGACGATAAATGGAGTGGATAAGTGAGAACCATGGAGTTAGTAAGCACTGTAGGTAAGTGTTATGTCGTCTCCTAAGCTAAGCCTAGAGGATCGTCCCAAATTCAAAAAAGATAATTAGACCAAAAAGGTTGACAAGTGTTTGCGAAATGGTAAAGATTGACAAATTACCGCTATTTTCCTTCCTCGGGACTCGGTCCTCTAGTAGGCATTTCACGGCAATAAGTCAACCAAGGGATTATTTGGATTTGGGAACGATTTTTTTTGAGATTTTGATTTTCTTTTCGGTTTTCTTTCCCCATTATTTCAATCGAGGGCTTTTTTTTCATAACATAACGCCCTTCTTCTTCATTTTTCCCTTTTTCTTTTTGAATAGCTCTTTTTTGGCTAGATATTTCATTTGAGATCAAGGTAAAGCATATTCTTGCAAACTTATTTGTGGAAATGGGTGAATGGTAGAAAATAGGCTAGTCGGATGTGCACCCCCTCCGAACCCATAAAAGGATGAAAATTTGGACTAAAGAAGTGGCTTCTCAAGTAAGGTCACCTAAGAGAACGGGAAACGGTAACCAAGGCCTTATCACTCCATGTGTGGTCAAGGTGGTCAAATGCAAATCCCGGTGTAGACTCCTAGTAGAAAAGATGGACTTACGGTAAAAATCCAATGCAAAAATTGGTTCAAGGTCATTCTACTAGAAACATGTCCAAAAATCAAAAAGGGTTACTATCAAGGGAGTAATAAACACTCGGCCTAAACTCAAAATCGGGTTTTCGAAAACTTTACCTAGACACGCTATACACACAATGAAAAAGAACACACAAAACGACAAAAACACAAGGAAACAAAACAAATACACAAACACAAATATAGCCAAGCACTCCGAACTCCATCAAGTCAACACAATCCACAACCACCAATTCCAAAATGTTCACCAAGTGAACCTCCAAATAGCATATATGCCCAAACTCCCATGCATAAGAGAAAGGGTAAAAACGAAGGTAGAAAATATTACCGCGCGGTCTTCATTTCATTTCCGCTACCTTACGTATCCACGCTAAATGGTTGACGGTGTACCTACAAGAAGGAAATGCAAGGCAATACAAGCGACACAAAAACAAAGAGAAAAGAGAAAAGAAAACTAAAATGAATTTTTTTTTGGGTTTTTTTGGTTTTTAAAGGAAAAATGAAAAAGAAAAGGAAGAAAAAGGATAGTAGATCCCTCCCCCACACTAAAATCGTGCATTGTCCCCAATGCACAAGTAGAGGAAGAATCAAAGAAGAATAAAAAGAGAAAAGAACGGAAAATCTTTTTGAATTTTTGTGATTTTTCAAATGTTTTTGGGTTTTTGACGATTTTTCAAATGTTTTTGTATTTTTAATGATTTTTCAAATGTTTTTAGGATTTTTGATTTTTCAAAATGAAGAGAATAAAAAGAAAAGAAGTGAAAAATGAAGAGAAAGAAGAGAAAATAAAAGGAAAATGAAAAGAAAAAAGGAGAAAAAAGGAGAAAAAATTGATAAGTGGAGAAAGGGCGTAGGTGTAATCACGTCACCCCGCCCGGATTCCGTACAAATCAGGAAAATTAAAAGAAAAAGAAAATTTTGGATTTTTCAAATTGGTCTTGGTACGATCAAATCACCTAAGACCGGAGCAACAATCGGGTCCTTCTTCCCTAAGGTACCTGCAAATAAAACCTCACGTTTGTGATGACCCAAGTAGGATCACGTTAGCGGCTGACAACTCACCAAACCAACCAAAATATTATCACAAATCAACCAACAACCATAATTATCAAATGCCAAAAATTGGCGCTGCAAGACTGACAAAGATTACTGAGACTAGAGAACAGATTATTGACAACTGACGACTGACATCCAACACCCCCACACCAACACTGACGACACTCGACCACTCACATCGGACCTGGGGGACGAGGTGGTGGGTAATTAGACCCTGGCGGAGGCACACCGAAAATTTGATTAAAAAGGCTCTGTTGCTGCTGCAACATCCTTTGGTTCTCCTCCGCCGCCATCCTCGCTGCTTGGGCGTCCCTAGCAGCATCCCTAGCCATCTCAAAACTACTCCGGGCAAACTCAAAGCCTTCCCTAGAGTACGTGTAAGAACCATGCGCAGTCTCGCGCGCATTCCGGGCTACATTATAGGCGTCCTGGGCCATGTTCAGAGAGGTGGTCGAGTTCTCCCAAGTCTGACGTGTACGGTCATAAACTTCCTCCCACTGGTTATAAAAGTCCTCAGATCCGAAGAACGAGGAGTGTCGTGGAGGACATGTTGACGTCCTCCTGAAAACCGGGGGTAGACTGGGTGAACGTGGAGTGTCTGTGCGGTGTAAAGTCGGGTTTGAAAAACTGGGAGGTCTGGTGTTCGGTCTGACGGGAGGAAGAGGGTCCATGTGATGATGATGGTAAAGTCATATGACCCTCATCCCGAGAGGTTTTAACCTCTGGTTCCTCCTCTGACACGTCTACGACCTCAATATCATCGTCGCCATAATCTAAAGGTCCATCGGGGTATTGAACCATATAAAACTTACCTCGGGTGTTATCCCGAATGTACTCCCCAGACCTCTTCGGCATGCCGAAGTTCTCTTCAATATCTAGCCTAACCCATTCGTGGTTAGGCATTGCAATGGCTCTCATTTCAGTAATCTTATACAAGAACAAACTGTCATAATCCCCTTTCTGGGGCCACACAAGGAAAGGACAATAAACTTCATCTATAAAAATTCCCGCTCCGCCAACTGGTGCTAAATCGCTAAAATCAATGTCCAAGGCTCTAGCTATCATCGTTACAATACCGCCGCAAGAAATTTCTCTGCGGCTGCCCTTCACAACCTGGGCAAAATGAGTAGTTAAGGCCTCGAACATATCGATAGACGGACCTCTGTTCAAAACCGCATCCTCCAATAACTGTACAGCTGTGGCACTACAGTTATGGTGCGTGTCATAGCTTGTCAGGAATGAGTTGGCTATGATACGTGCCAAATATCGAAGAATAGGGTTCCGAATAGAGAAAGAACGCATCTTCCCTCCCTTGAAAGTCCTCTGGCGGGCTATTTTTAACAAGAATCGGATCTCGGCCGAATTTATCGTCCCGAGTCTGTCCCGCCCTAGGCCTTCCAAGGACCGAAGAAGGTAAACCAAGCAATGTACCAAAGTCACTCAAATTGAGGACGTACAGAGTTTCTCGCAACTGAAACGAGACAGTGGCATTATCGTCACCACTTAGCTCGAAAGTTGCAAAAAACTCGCACGTCAACTTCTGAAAAGTTTTCTCCTCGGAGGCATAAAACCTGCCAAGACCAAGGCTTTGGCACATTGCTTGCACTTGCGTGTCTATACCCATACCCTCAAGTACATCTCGAGCCGCCCAACGAGTCGGCTCGAGACGACAGACCCAAAAAATTTTACATTTATCAACATGAGCTTTTTTAGCGAAATATAAACCAGATTCAGCATGACGGAAACTACGGCGAATTTTCGGGTAACGTACCTCAAGCGGAACAGGTTGTTCGCGCGGGATTGGTCTTTGTGTCTGAACCGGCATCGGGACAGATTCTTCCCGAGCCTCGGCCGTCTCCTCCGACCTAGAGGACGATGTTGACCCCGAATTCCTATTAAGCATTGAAGAAATACGTTTCCTTGCCATTTGCTTTACCCTTCTCATTCTTGATGCTTGAATTTGACAAATAAGGTGTTGACGGTCTCGGTTTGGGTTTTGTCGGAACTTGAACGATTTTCAAAAATAAACTCCAAGGAAGTGATAGAAATGTGGTGAGGATGAAGAATATATAATTTAATTGGAATTTGGTGGAGGAATGGAGGGATTAGAGGTGGTTTAAGGTGGTAGATTTGGGGTTTTTGGGGTTTGGTTGAGGAGAGAGAGAGAGAGAGAGAGAGGAAAAGTGTGAAATGAAGATGGGTAAGGGGGTTTGTTGGGTACATGCTGCCGTGGGGTGATTTTTCGCCCGGTGGTCACCCACCGGGTGAAATTTCACCCGACGGTATTCGGGTCAAGTTTTGGCATTTCCGCGCTATTTCACCACCGGGCGAAATTTCCCCCGATCAGATTCCACCGGGCGAAATTTTGCCCGGTCGGATTTCCGTCAATTTCCAAGTCGCAAAATATTTTTACCACAGGGCGAAATTTCGCCCGGTGAGATTCCACCGGGTGAAATTTTGCCCGACGGATTTCCCGTCAATTCCATTAGTTTGAGCAAAGTCGTCACCGGGTGAAATTTCACCCGTAAAATAATCCAATTCAAAATAGGACTTTGCTACAAAAAATCTCTTTGACTTGGCCCAAAAACGTCCTTCACTCTTCAATAAAATTAATCCTCTCGATCCATGCATTAGCTATATGGAGATAAACTCTCAAAATTCGTAGCGCATCCCAAAAATTCCAAAAGAAATCTTCAGGGTTCCTGCAGGTACCAAACACGCTCCAAAAGAAAAATCAAAAAGCTATTGTCCAAGGAGAAATAAAAAGAGAAAAGAATATACAAATATTTACAAGGTGGTTATTATGGACACCACCAAACCGAATTGAATAGTTTGAGTTTAATCGGGGTTGCTTGAAAAGCAACCCGGAGGGTCTTGATCATTCACTTCGAATTCCACATTACCGATCTTGAGCTTTTCTCTAAACTTTGGCATATTCATAAGTTGTGCTACCTCGGGAAGCATTGCGAATTCTTCGGGAATATCTTCGTCGGAGGTAGAACCAAGTATGAATAGGGCACCGTCGTCTTCTTCATCATCGTAGTCAAGATCTTCGGCAGAAGGCTCTTCATTTGATGGGAACTCCACCATTTGGTTCCAAAACTCCGTATTAGGAGGATCTTCGGGAAGGAACGCGGGAAGCACAAATTGGACCATTTCATTAGCGACATTGAAAGATAAACGTCCTCGCTTTACATCGATAATTACCCCACCGGTAGCTAGAAAAGGCCGTCCCAAGAGGATAGGGTTTCGCTCCTCAATTGGCATGTCTAAAATGACGAAGTCGGTGGGGATATATAAATTCCTCACATTAACCATAAGGTTACGGGCCAATCCGTAGGGCTCTTTAGTGGTTCCATCGGCCATTTGCACGTTTACGGGAAAATAATCCAAGTCTTTAATATAAATAGTGCGAGCAATGGCTAAGGGCATCAAACTAATGTCGGCGCCAAGGTCGCACAAAGCCCGGTCTATTAAGACATGGTCGATGGAGCATGGAATGGCAAAGCTAGCCGGATCTCCTAGTTTGATGTGAATTGTGACTCTAGGGTTGGTCTTTGGAGATATGGGGGCTTTTTCCTTCTCGGCGGGTTTCAAAATGATGTCTCGGATGTAATCGGACGGGGTAGGCATGGATGTTCTTGTATCAATATTCTCAATAAGGTCGGTGAATGTTATCATGCCCAAGGCTTGGTCGTTGGATGGGGTTTGTGGCATGTCATTCAAGGGGGGCACTTTGATCCTAGACACTAGATTTGTGTCCTCTATGGGAATTTGTTCAATAACATAAGCAATATCTCCTACAAGGTACTTTGATGGATCTCTTCTTGGTCTTTCGGTTGTGTCCTTAACCACTTTCTCACCGTTTTCATTGATTGAGGGATGAGATGTAGTTTGTGGGTCAAAGGGTTTCACCGGTTCCTTTTTGCTCATTACCTTAATGGCATTCACGGATGCATTATTGGAAGAATTGGTCGGCTCTTGAGAAGATCGAGCTTGCGAGGCGGAACGTGCCTCTAAAGCTTCAAGTCTAGCTCGATTTGACGCATTTTCTTTCAATAGAAAATTGATGGTTTGTTGAATGTCATAAAAGGGTTGAGAATTACCTTGAAAGTTCCTTGGAGGACCTTGATTGAATGGAGGATTGTTTCAAAGGGAGGACCATAGTTTGGTCTAGGCGGTCCTTGAGGAGAGTAATAGCCTTGATTGAATTGATTTGTGTGAGGAGGTCTCGGTTGATAATAGAAACCATGAGAATTAGGATAAACCCTTTGATTGGGGGCTCTTGGAAAAGGATGGGATCCTTGAGTAGGCATGGAATAAAAGCCGATCCCCGAATTAGGATTGTTCGTTTGAGATTTTTCATGGGTTCTTTGGGTGTTGGCATGAAAAGCACTCTCCTTTCTCATACACAATTCGGAATCGTGGTCATATCTCCCACAATGATCACATGGAATTTCAATACGATACAATTTCGGTGGTGAAATGGACGATCATCTCGGTGAGATCACTCTTCTTGGTGGAGATGATCTTTGTGGAGATGTTCTAGTCTTGGGTGGAGAATTGGCTCTAGCAACATACACCTCAAATTGCTTAACCAACTCCTCAACTCTAGCTTCAAGTTTGGTTCTCCTCTCGGTTGACGATGTCGAATCACCACTTAGCTCCTCATGTTGATCATTTTCGGAGTATTCATCATTCTTGGCTATCCTTTCAATGAGTTTTGTAGATTCAATTTCATTTAACAAAAAGAAATCGCCTTTTGCCGCCGCATTAACATTATCTTTGTCGTGTCCAATAACGAGTGGAAGAATATATGAAGTAAAAGCCAACTAGGGATACCATGGTGCGGACATTTCCTTTGCAACGTTTGAAATCGGTCCCAGGCTTTACTTATGCTCTCATTTTCTTGTTGTTGGAATGTTTGAATTTCTCTTCGGAATTTGTTGGTCTTGGATGGTGGCTAATAATTTTTGAGGAAAGCGTTGCTCAAATGTTCCCAAGTGCGAAAAGTATTGTTGGGGAAACTCTTAATCCATCTCCTTGCTCCATCACTCAAGGTGCGAGGAAAGAGAATCCGACATAGTTGGCACTCGGTGACACCTTCAAGCTTAACACCAATAAGACTTTCCTTGAAAAGACAAACATGCTCTATCACATCTTCATCCGGCAAACCTCGGAAAGTTTGTTGTTGAATTAAATGGATGATGGAAGGTTTAAGCTCGAAACTCTCCGGGACGGCTACAATGAAGACGGGTGAAGAAATCTCTTCAATAGATGGTTGAGAATGGGACCCAAGTGTAGCCATACTTGAATCCTTGGAAGTTGTTAGAGGATGGAGTGTTAAAAAATGGTGAAATTGATGGAAGATCACAATATCAAGTAATTGCTTCGGTCACAATATTTCCAAGCGACTTGCTCTCCGAATGGGGATCAAGCAACCTAAATCAAGAGTACACCTAGCAAAAACTCAACAAACAATGAGTCCTCCTAGCACCTAATGGCACTAGGGTAGGAGGAAAGAAAAACAATTATCCAATCACAATAAAACTAAGTCTTAATCAATTAACTAATCACCGTCTCCCCGGCAACGGCGCCATTTTGATGAGCGGGCGTCGCGATCCGTACAATCAAACAGTATTTATAACTCTGACTAACCTAACTAATGTAGTAGTGGTAGGTCGGGATCGATCCACAGGGAGAGGGGTTAAGCCGTATTGGTAAAGACTAGAGTCTAATCGTGATCGGGGGATTGAGATGGGGGATTTGGGTTGAGAGAGAGGTCGAACTATTGCTAGAAAACTACACTAATAAGGCTAGGGATAATAATAGGAAAGGTGTTGGGGAGAGTCGGGATTCGGAAATGGGGTCTTTAAAGTCTCGGGATCGAGTTTTTGTTACAACGTTAAAAAGGGAGAGTGCCACCTTTCGGTTTCTTCACCCGACCTACCTAAACCCGCTTTCGCGACGAAAGGGTAAGTCTCAAATTAAGGTAATTTCTACCCCGAGTTTCCCCATATTGGTAGAAACGAGTCAAGGTCGGCCTAGTCGCGATTCTAGGTCAACGAAGACACAAAAACCTTAGAATTGATAATTAACAAGTAAACAACCCACCAACATCCCTTGAATCAAATAATCCAAATCCTCTTCCCTAATTCCCCAACAAGAAAATCTACTCATTAATCATGGTGATAATCAACAATACACTAACTAAGGAGAATCTAACTAGAGCATGCATAACAACTACACTAACAATTAACACTAAGGAGAGAGATTAACTAACACACAAACTAAAGAGAAATAAACTAACTAATGGAATAAAGGGAAAGGAGAGAATTTTACCAACTAAGATGGAAGATGAAAATTAAAAATAAAGATTGAATCTTGAGAGAAATATACAAGAATTTGTCACTAATCCATGCATAAATCTTAAATCTTCAATACAAGCAATATAAATCTTCAAGAAATAATACAAGGGTTTTGTCACATAAACCCTTCCAAAACCCTTGAATCTTAAATAATCTTCAACAAAGATGGAAACTTGCCTACTAATTATAGAGTAATTATACTAATACTAAGTAGATCTACTAATTGTTTTGAGAGATTTTTAACTAAGAGAGCTTACTAAAAACTACTACTACTAGAGAGTTCTCTACACTACTCCTACTCCTACTCCTAAGGGTTAATCCCAAGGCTCACTCAATGCACACTCAAGGCTCATGGAGGCACAAAACCCTAGGTTAAGTATTTATAGAATTCTTAATGGGTCACACAAGTTTAAGGCCCATAATCCAATCCTTCTTCATTAAGCCTAGATCTTCACCCTTTGCATCTTCATGGGGCAAAACTTCACCCTGCGGTTGACGACATAGGCACCACCGGGTGAAATTTCACCCGGTGAGATTTTCTTCTCGAATCGTCATTTTTGGCGTCTTTCTCCATCGGGCGAAATTTCGCCCACCGGGTGAAATTTTGCCCGGTCGTTTCGCTCGGTGGTAGCTGCCCACGAAAATCTTTGGGAGTGGAAAATGTCGTCGGGCGAAACTTCGCCCGGTGATGGCTCACCGGGTGAAGTTTCACCCGGTGGAGTTTCTTCTCTTTTCCGGTCTCTTTCTTTGTCGATCAATTGGATTACTTGAACTTTCGGTTGTGTGCTTTGCTCTTGGACCGTATCTCTCTCATGCTCGTAAAAGCTCATACTCGTTTTCGGTCGAAAATCCTATCAAAATAGACAAAAAAACTACCAAAAATACGTAAAATGCAAAAGAGAGACACTAATGCGAGAATTACGCAAAATACGGCGATAATCGCGCTCAAGTCCCGCAAAACGAGGGAAAAACAGGTCAAAATGGGAGGAAAAACGGTCCAAATTTGGCACACAACAACGGCTTTTAAAATCCCAGGGTCCTGGTTTGTAATGATATAACACGATTCCTTCCCGCCCATGGCTTCCAGAAAACGGGAGAGGACCCAGATAAATGACTCGTAGTCCTCCTTTAATAGCAACGCTCCGCAAAACGTGACAGACCGTTTGTGGTTGTCCATACTAGTGAACGGTGTGAACACCATAGAATACACGTTGGTTCCGTACGTTGGGTCGAACGAAACTCCATCCCCGAATGCCGCGTAGTTCCTTCGAGTTGCACCATCCGCCCAGATTACCCTGCGTAAGCTTCCATCTGCATCAACATTGTAGTCAAAGTAAAAATCCTTCTGAGTGTCCCTCAAACTCTTGAACCGGTCTATGAACAATTGACCATCCTGCTCGTGAACGAAGCACTTGACGTCCCTCCCCCAGTTCTTTAAATCAACCAACGATGATCCGATATTCTGAAATCCGCCCGACATCTCCTTGCACATCCTGTATGTCCGAGTCGCCCCGATCTTCAGCTGCACACACAAAATTGCAACTGCATTAGTCGCGCGTAGTTAGCAGTCAACCATGCACTAACAACACTGTTCACATACGTTACACACCCTAGAGTTGCAAACATTGTTCACTGTGCCTCATGAATGTGCTTGGAGCGTTGGTGAGACCAAATGGCATGACCGTCCACTCATAGAGCCCATGCTTGGTCTTGAAAGTTGTTTTCCATTCATCTCCTTCTCTCATTCTGATTTGATGATACCCACTTCTTAAATCGATTTTGGAGAAGATCACAGCCCCATGAAGCTCGTCCAACATATCATCCAACCTTGGAATAGGAAATCTATATTTGATGGTAATGTTGTTAACAACTCTACTATCCACACACATTCTCCAAGTTCCATCTTTCTTAGGTACTAAGAGGACTGGAACAGCACAAGGACTAAGACTCTCACGTACATAACCTCGACTCATTAACTCATCAATTTGTCTTTGTAATTCCTTAGTCTCCTCCGGGTTACACCTATAGGCTGCCTTATTTGGTAAGGCTGCTCCTGGAATGAGGTCAATTTTGTGTTCTATGCCTCTAATAGGTGGTAAGCCAACCGGTAATTCTTCAGGGAAGACATCCTTAAACTCGTGTAATAACTCCACAAATGGCTTTCCTCCAAGCCCATTCTCAACTACTAAGGGTTCCTCTCTAGCCACCATGACAAAGACACGTTCCCCCCCTTGTAAAGCCTGTTCTACCTCACTCTCACTAGCAAATATGGTAAGGTTAGGTTTCTTCGTTTTGTTGGTTGTCATAGCTCTAACGGCTTGGGGAGTAATAGGTTTTAAAACGATTTTCTTTCCCTTATCCCTTAACTCGTATTCATTTTTCCTCCCATGGTGTGCTACATCCCTATCAAACTGCCAAGGACGTCCCAAAAGTATATGACAAGCATCCATAGGAATGACATCACATAAAACTTCATCGACATAAGACCCCATGGTTAAACCTACTCTCACCTGTTTTGTGACCCTTATTTTGTTTCCATCATCCAACCAATGTAATGCATACGGTCTAGGGTGATTAGTGGTGGTTAGGCCTAACTTAGTTACCATTTCAGTAGAGGCAACATTTGTGCAACTACCTCCATCAATGATTAAGCTACACCATTTGTTGTTAACTAGACACTTAGTGTGAAAAAGTTGGTCTCTTTGCTCGGTGTTGTGTGGGATGGGGTTAGCATGAAGTGTTCGAAGTACTAAAACATTACCATGCGTTGGGGGTTCATAATCCTTTCTTTCTTCCTCCTCTTCCAGGTAGACTTCAGGATCAGTTCCACCATTGATCTTCTTGGACTGGTAGTTCTCCAACGCCTTCTTTAGGTGTTCCAAGAAGCTAGGGTCTTCAAAGTTCACTACTCCTGCCATGCTTTACGTCTAAAGGAAGACCAAAGCTCTGATACCACTAATGATGTGAGTTAATATGAACTTTGAAACAACAACGTGAAGAATGATAGTGATCTGAAATGAACGTAAACAAAGTAACAAAATAGATTGTAAGGATAGTTTGTGATGATGAATAAACCGTAACCAAGGGATAGTATGCTTAGTGAAGTAGACCTATACTTCAACAAAGCGGGTGCTAAATCAAACACGCGATTGAAGTAGCGAGTTTAGAGCTTGTAACGCGACTAACTCTAGACTTTGTCTTGTAAGCAACAAGGACGTAAAAGAAAGCAATGCTTTACTCAGTTTTGTGTATAAATCTTGTGTGTATATTGTACGTTTTATTCATTCAAGTAGACGGCTATATATAGCCTACAAAGCATCCCTTAACCAGGCTGGTTTAAGGGTGATAATAACAAAGTTACAATGGTGACAATAACAAAGCTTAGGAGCTAAAAACAAAGCTAACAAGAAGCACTTAGACGCGGCACACTATGTGAACACAATCAGCCTCAATCATCCTCTTAACTTCGGTGCACTCCCCATGCTTGAATGAGTGTGAACCCAAGTTAATGCCTTCATAAGACCTTGACTATTTTCTCTTTTATGCGACCCACACCCGAGCTAGCTCACCAATTGAAGTAGGCACACTACTAAGCTGGTAGGAGGTGCTAAAGTGGCTGAACTAGGACCATTAGGAGCTAATGTGACTTCATTGAACTCTTTAGTAGCTTCTTCATTCGGATCATCTCCTCCCCCTTGAAAAGGAATTGTCCTCAATTCTGAAATGCCATCATCATCAAGATAAGGAGAAAGATCTCCCACATTGAACGTGGCATGAACTCCATAATCATCCGGCAATTCCACCTTGTAAGCATTGTCGTTCACCTTTGATATGATCTTGTAAGGACCTTCTGCTCGGGGCATCAACTTATTCTTCCTTTTGCTTGGAAACCTCTCCTTTCTCAAGTGAACCCATACTAAGTCACCCTCTTGAAATAGTCTTGGTTTCCTGTTTTTGTTGGACTTTCTTTTGTATGCTTCATTAACCTCCTTGATCCTATCTCGAATTTGCTCGTGGAGTTTTATCATAGCCTTCAGTTTTGACTCCGCATCTTTATGGACTAACTCATCTTTAGGTAGAGGAATCAGGTCCAAGGGCATGTAAGGATTGATTCCACACACGGCCTCAAAAGGAGAGTGAGAGGTAGCATAAGTAGGAGAGCGATTTTAAGCAAATTCAGCGTGGGCAAGCTTGACATCCCAATCCTTTTGAGTCTTGCTCACAAGGCCTCTTAACAACGTCCCCAAAGTGCGATTGGTAACTTCGGTTTGTCCATCTGTTTGTGGATGATGAGAAGTGCTAAATAAGAGCTTGGTTCCCACCTTCCTCCATAATGTGTTCCAAAAATAACTAAGGAACTTTGAATCACGATCAGAGACAATGGACTTGGGTACTCCATGGAGACGTACCACCTCTTTGAAGTACAAGTCAGCTACATTGCTAGCATCATCGGTTTTGTGACAAGCAATGAAGTGAGCCATCTTTGAAAACCGATCTACCACCACCATGATAGCATCCTTCCCCCTAGCTGTTCTTGGTAAGGCCACAATGAAATCCATGGACACATCTTCCCACGGTCTATTAGGAGTGGGTAAGGGCATGTAGACTCCGGGTTTGAAAGAACTTTTGGCAAATTGACAGGTCACACATTTGCTTACTACATGTTGGACACTCCCTTGCATCTTTGGCCAAAAGAAGTGATCCTTTAAGACCTCCAAAGTTCTTGTGATGCCAAAATGACCCGCTAATCCTCCCCCATGAGCTTCCCTAACCAACAATTCTCTAATGGGATGCTTGGGTACACAAAGGCAATTTCCTTTGAAAAGAAATCCTTCCTGCAAAACAAACTCATCAAAAGCTCCCTCCTTGCATTTGGTGAAAGTTTCACCAAAATCAGCATCATTGTTGTAGTAATCTTTTAGAGTTTCAAATCCGAGCAATCTAACATCCAAAGTAGATAGTAGAGTGTAGCGGCGGGATAGTGCATCAGCTACCACGTTACTTTTACCATCTTTGTACTTTGAAGAGAAATGAAAGGATTGCAAGAATTCCACCCACTTGGCATGCCTTGGACTTAGTTTTTGCTGGCCATTGATGTACTTTAGGGATTCATGATCTGAATGGAGAATAAAATGGGTAGTACGAAGATAATGACTCCAATGATCAAGAGCTCTTACTATGGCATAGAATTCCTTGTCGTAGGTGCAATAGTTTAGCCTTGCTCTATTTAGATTTTCTGAAAAGTAGGCAATGGGACGCCTATTTTGAACGAGAACAGCACCAATTCCTACTCCACTAGCGTCACATTCCACCTCAAATGGTTGAGAGAAATCAGGAAGGGCTAGGATAGGAGCGGAACACAACTTCTCCTTGATGGCTTCAAAAGCTTCTTGGGCAGCTTTGGACCAAACAAACGCGCCTTTCTTCAAGCATTCGGTGATAGGACTTGTGATAGTGCTAAAGTCCTTAATGAATCTCCTGTAAAAGGAAGCCAAACCATGGAATGATCTTACTTCTGTAATGGTGGAAGGGATTGGCCAAGTACGTATGGATTCCACCTTGGTTTGATCCACGGACACTCCATCTTTGGACACCACGTAGCCAAGGAACACTACACTTTCCACAAAGAAAGCACACTTCTCCTTCTTCCCAAAGAGTTGTTGCTTGCGAAGTGTTGTAAATAGTAGTCTCAAGTGCTCCATATGCTCCTCCAAAGACCTGCTATACACAAGAATATCATCCAAGTAAACCACAATAAAGCGACCTAAGTAGGCCTTAAGTATTTCGTTCATTAGCCTCATGAATGTGCTTGGAGCGTTGGTGAGACCAAATGGCATGACCGTCCACTCATAGAGCCCATGCTTGGTCTTGAAAGTTGTTTTCCATTCATCTCCTTCTCTCATTCTGATTTGATGATACCCACTTCTTAAATCGATTTTGGAGAAGATCACAGCCCCATGAAGCTCGTCCAACATATCATCCAACCTTGGAATAGGAAATCTATATTTGATGGTAATGTTGTTAACAGCTCTACTATCCACACACATTCTCCAAGTTCCATCTTTCTTAGGTACTAAGAGGACTGGAACAGCACAAGGACTAAGACTCTCACATATATAACCTCGACTCATTAACTCATCAATTTGTCTTTGTAATTCCTTAGTCTCCTCCGGGTTACACCTATAGGCTGCCTTATTTGGTAAGGCTGCTCCTGGAATGAGGTCAATTTTGTGTTCTATGCCTCTAATAGGTGGTAAGCCAACCGGTAATTCTTCAGGGAAGACATCCTTAAACTCGTGTAATAACTCCACAAATGGCTTTCCTCCAAGCCCATTCTCAACTACTAAGGGTTCCTCTCTAGCCACCATGACAAAGACACGTTCCCCCCCTTGTAAAGCCTGTTCTACCTCACTCTCACTAGCAAATATGGTAAGGTTAGGTTTCTTCGTTTTGTTGGTTGTCATAGCTCTAACGGCTTGGGGAGTAATAGGTTTTAAAACGATTTTCTTTCCCTTATCCCTTAACTCGTATTCATTTTTCCTCCCATGGTGTGCTACATCCCTATCAAACTGCCAAGGACGTCCCAAAAGTATATGACAAGCATCCATAGGAATGACATCACATAAAACTTCATCGACATAAGACCCCATGGTTAAACCTACTCTCACCTGTTTTGTGACCCTTATTTTGTTTCCATCATCCAACCAATGTAATGCATACGGTCTAGGGTGATTAGTGGTGGTTAGGCCTAACTTAGTTACCATTTCAGTAGAGGCAACATTTGTGCAACTACCTCCATCAATGATTAAGCTACACCATTTGTTGTTAACTAGACACTTAGTGTGAAAAAGTTGGTCTCTTTGCTCGGTGTTGTGTGGGATGGGGTTAGCATGAAGTGTTCGAAGTACTAAAACATTACCATGCGTTGGGGGTTCATAATCCTTTCTTTCTTCCTCCTCTTCCAGGTAGACTTCAGGATCAGTTCCACCATTGATCTTCTTGGGCTGGTAGTTCTCCAACGCCTTCTTTAGGTGTTCCAAGAAGCTAGGGTCTTCAAAGTTCACTACTCCTGCCATGCTTTACGTCTAAAGGAAGACCAAAGCTCTGATACCACTAATGATGTGAGTTAATATGAACTTTGAAACAACAACGTGAAGAATGATAGTGATCTGAAATGAACGTAAACAAAGTAACAAAATAGATTGTAAGGATAGTTTGTGATGATGAATAAACCGTAACCAAGGGATAGTATGCTTAGTGAAGTAGACCTATACTTCAACAAAGCGGGTGCTAAATCAAACACGCGATTGAAGTAGCGAGTTTAGAGCTTGTAACGCGACTAACTCTAGACTTTGTCTTGTAAGCAACAAGGACGTAAAAGAAAGCAATGCTTTACTCAGTTTTGTGTATAAATCTTGTGTGTATATTGTACGTTTTATTCATTCAAGTAGACGGCTATATATAGCCTACAAAGCATCCCTTAACCAGGCTGGTTTAAGGGTGATAATAACAAAGTTACAATGGTGACAATAACAAAGCTTAGGAGCTAAAAACAAAGCTAACAAGAAGCACTTAGACGCGGCACACTATGTGAACACAATCAGCCTCAATCATCCTCTTAACTCCGGTGCACTCCCCATGCTTGAATGAGTGTGAACCCAAGTTAATGCCTTCATAAGACCTTGACTATTTGCTCTTTTATGCGACCCACACCCGAGCTAGCTCACCAATTGAAGTAGGCACACTACTAAGCTGGTAGGAGGTGCTAAAGTGGCTGAACTAGGACCATTAGGAGCTAATGTGACTTCATTGAACTCTTTAGTAGCTTCTTCATTCGGATCATATATAGGCCAACCTATGCACCCCCTTCTAGGGTTACTCGACCGAGTATGCCTCTGACTCGGTCGAGTGGCCCAAAGCAACGCAGTTGGGCTTGAATGAGGGCCCACTCGATCGAGTGGGTCAGCTGGAGCGCACGGGTCCGGTTTTTTGGACTGTGGTTTGCATATTTTGTGAGTTTTGTATTTGGATTGGACTTTCGATATTTGCATGGCTGTTTTTTTGTGTCTCGGAAGCGGCTTTGACCGGGGTTTGACCCAATCGCTAAAAGTCGGTTTTATTATTTCCGGTGTCGGTTTTGACCCAAATTAGTCTTATTTTATTGGGAACGACCCACTGGCCCCGAATTTGAGATCAATTTTGTGAGATTTGTACCCCGTAAAGGGCCTAAGCCAGCAATCAAAGGTTTCGAGCCCATATCCGAGCGCGTAGAAACACGTTTGCGTCCGATCATCATCGGGTGTTTTTTGAAAACTGCAATAGACACCTGGCGGTCAAAACGCGGGTGTCTACAGAGCCCCCACTCTGACTGAGGCTTGGACAAGGCAAAAGTCAGAGTAGCTACCAAGCCAATTAAGACCTGGTAGACTTCCGGTCGGGTCGCTTATAGTCCGTTGGACTTGCGTGAAGGGCTCGCCAGCCATAGGATAGAAGTCATACCTGAGCTGATGACGACAAATCCATGGGGAATTTGGACTTCTCACGTAAGTCCCGGGTGCGCCTGTATGCGGGCCCATCCCGTGCTGTTCCGGGGAAAATGCCGCCTAGGGCTTTCCGCTGGGGAGTTACATGAGTTGTACGGGCTTGCCTCTGAAGCCTTGAGTGTACCTGTATCAGTTACATAAATTTTGCATGCAACACGTAGGTAGAAAATATGACTCGCGTTGGGGAAAATGATTTTTGAATTTTTTGAATTTTTGAAATCCTGAAAGCAACTCACGTGTTAGGTTTTCAAAAGGGGTAGAAAAGAAATTTGCAGTTTAAATAGACCAAAATTTGACCTTGTCAAAAAGGATTTTCTCAAATGGCTAAATTTTGCAAATTCCAAAGCAGGAATTTGAAGAGAGAGGTCTACCGACAGACTCTACTCTGGACGTGATCGGACGAGTTGACAGACACGACTGGACTCTCGAGAGGTTGGACCGTGACTTGGTAGGGGGTGGGCCACCTAACAAGACTCTTAAGTTGCGCTATTCCGTAGCCTAGGCGAGTGGAAACACAGTCGAACATCGAAATGGGATAGATATGCTATAGGGGACTAGCAGTAGTCTGTAATGGGACTGTTGTAGTCTTGTGCTCTTCTGGGTTTTTGATTTTAGGGTACCTTCCCAAAGTGGGTATTTCTTCGAGTCCTGACAGATTCTCGTCTTCGACTGAGTCGAGTATTAGGACACACTGTAGAAAGGAGGCTAGTTTTTGAAAATATTTGGATTATGTGAGTGGACGGAGGTCTTCTGCCTAAGAGAATCCCCCAGGACGACAAAGCTAGCTGCTGAGAACATGACGGTGTCGTGACCGGAATGATAGTGCTTTTTGAATGTGTGTCAATGTGAGTGGTTGTGCCTCTGTTGAAAGGCTGCCTACATATTCACGTGTGGTGAAATCAAACCAAGCCGTAGTTCAGTGGATTGGAAGATATATTATGGTGCCTAGTCTAATAGGACTTTGTGTGTAACTAGCCATATTGACATTGTAGGCTAGGTGCATTCTCAATGATGTCTTGATCAAAGGGCTAGAATGGGTAGGATCTTGGTCCTGTGACTGTGAGCATTCTCCGGGGTAGCCCCCAGGGGTGGTGTGAACTATTTGGGCATGTTCTATGCCGACCGCAGGTTGAGCTCCCGTGTTCGGGGTTGGTAACTGGTTTGGATGAGAAGAATTGGGATGGGATTTGACGAGTTCTGCTCTCGGGGATTTGATGAGTTTTTCTCTCGGGAATTTGATGAGTTTTGCTCTCGGGGATTTGATGAATTTTGCTCTCGGGGATTGATGAATTTTGATCTCGGGTCTTTGATGAGTTTTGATCTCGGGTCTTTGATGAGTTTTGATCTCGGGTGAATTTTGTTATGTCGTGTTGTGTTGTTGTGCAAGGGGAAAGTCAAGTCAAAATGGCTCGAACTTCGATCAGGATAGGTTTTGATAATGCGGGATCTGGTTTCCATGTCTGGCCCTAATAGTTAGGGGTATCCTATGGAGCTTGAATCCTCAAAATTTCGGGCTGTCTCTAGCCTAGATCTTGGGAAGGTCTTGAGGGTTGTAATGTGGGAAGGCTGAGTGTGGTGTTAGCTGACCAGCTTAATTGTCACTCCCCTATTGAACGGTATGGGTTTTGATAATTTTGAATTGACCGTTTCACTTGAGTTGAAAGTTAACTACGGTCATGGGTTTTTTGAATATTTTTTAGTTGGTTGACTTCTTAGCCCCGGTCATGGGATTCTTCATTTGGATTGACCGCTTTAACCTTGGTGATGGGTGCCTCTTTCTTTTCATTTTTTTTGATAATGGCCTGCTTTTTGCTTTGGCCTTTTGCTTCTTTCCTGGACTTTTGATTTTTTTTGTCCAGTTTTTCTTTTTTTTCTTGGACTTTTTTTTTTCGTCCAGTTTTTTTTTGGGTCAGACTAACACCTAAGGTAGGAATTGGTCAGTCTTATTGGAGGGGTGTTTTCTTGTGGGAAATGGGCTTGCCTCCCGTCTTGAACCCAAACCAGAAGACTACCTAGATTTGTCATAGGATTCGATACCACTCCTGCTAAGGGTAGTTTTGTGGCTTTCTATGTCAAACATGGAACAGGTAAAGGAAAACACGGGTCTCAATTTCCTGCAGTCATTATAAATGTGCCTATAGTCACGTGCATGTGCTCACAGTGTACGATGGTGTTCATCATGTTCTCGGAAACACATAAGGAAAGTATATATGAGAAAGAATATTGAAAGTTGATTTTATTGAATTTTGGAAAGAGGACAGAATACAATTGACTCAGACTCTGACTTTGAAATTGAAATAAATAGTATATCCTAGACTCGGACTCAAACTTGGACTTAAATCAAATCCGGACTCTTGGATGCATGGGAAGTAGATTGGATGCTTTGGTCATCGGGCCCTGTATAGTCCATGAGGGGCTTTGCAAGTGATAATGTTTCCAAAACGGGAGCCCTCTCGGTATCGAGGGAATCTTGGATGAGGTGTTTCAGTTTCCAGCACTGCTCTGTATCGTGTCCCCTCCCTCTATGGAATTTGCAGTAATGCTCGGCGTTCCATGATTTGGAGCATTTTTCTGAAGGTGGGTCGACTGTTGGGCCTATAGGTAGTATTAGGCCCTTCGAAACCAACCTCTGGAAAGCGACGGTGTAGGACATGTGGGTAAATGTCTTTACCTTTGACTGGTTCTTGATTTTCGGAGAGGCGACTTGAGGGTTACCTCTCTCGGTCTTGCCATCTTGAGGGTATCGGACAGTTTCGTAAGAATGTTCACCCTTCAACTGGCTCAGTTGGGTGATTGGCTGCCTTACCCGCTCTAGCTGCGTTAGACGGGATCGGGTTCTTACAAGGTCTTCTTTGATAGTGATCACCCTGGTATTTAGGTTATCCAGGGCGGTATTGATTTTTGAGAAGATATTGTTAATGGTGCAAGACAGCATAAGCATACTCCCCAGGATATCCCCTTTCTCGACGGCGCGGGATTCGTTGTGGTTTGGTGGGGTCTCGTTCATAGGGTCCCTGATCGGAAGAAATGACAGGTGTTAGAACTCGCCTAAGCTCGGTTTTGCGTACATGCAAGAGGATGAGTCAAACTAGACATGGCCCGAAGTGACGTAAATGACTAAGACTCTCGGATCGGGAAACCAGGAAGCTGACCTAGACAAAATAACGACCGCGAATCAGACTTAAGCTGCAGAAGGGTGAATCCGAAAATGGGGCGACCGTTTTTGACCGTGCCACGTGCTCGGGCCAACCGTGGTGACCTAACCCTAGGTGACTCGAGTCTTGGACGAGCGACCCGTAAGGAACACGAACCTTTTGATATAGGGCTATGCCTTGTAAAAGGTTGACTCGGCCTCGAGGAAAGGCAGACGGGGTAAGGGAAGAAACTTGCGATGTAAGATCGGCAGAGTTTCGACGCTAGAGACTCTCGACTCGACCCGAATAAAGACGACCCTGTGATTAGGGTGGACCCTTAAGTTAAAGGACTTTCGAATTGGGACGACTCGACTAACGAATTGAAAGACGGGCGAAATTCCCTTAGGAAAGGTCGTGAGGACCGTCCCACTAGAGGGAAGGGTCGCGTGGGACTTTCTAATTTTGACTCGAGGGTGTAAGCGGGCTTTCCTTAGTAGGGGTATGCCCTATGTTGGTTAGCCTTGCCTTAGTCAAATAAGGCGGACTGGGATAGGGAGGAAACTCGTGATGTAAGATCGGCGGAGTTTCGACGCTAAAGACCTTCGACGACTTATGACACGACCCGACACATACTAAATACGAGAAGTGTTAAGAAGAGGAAGATTTTGAAAAGGATTTTTTTTTAGAAAGAAATCCGAAAATGGTGGAGGGGCCCGATCTTTCAAGAAAAATCGGAAAACATATCGGGCCACAGTTTTGAAAGTTCAAAAATTTTTTTGGGTTTTGAAATGGGCAGAATACCGGCTAGAAATAGGCTATTTTGAGTAAAATCATGAGTCCTAAGTTCGGTATACGTCCCGGGTTTTGAAATTGGATAGTTCGAAGAGGATGCAATTTTTGAAAAATGACGGTTTTTGAAAACGACACGAAAACCAAGTAGCATATAGTCACGCAAGCATTATCACGACGCCATGTATGCTCTATACTAAGTCTAGGTCGGTCTATAAAGCGTCTATACCAGTGCACATAGTCTAGACGTTAATCGGGACGGACTCTCTAAGTCGAGTTGAGCTTAGAACATGCCGCGAAACCCATTCGAATCGACTATGCACACCTTTGACATATCCATATTGGTGTACATCACGGTATAGTGGGACGTCGGTCGCGAGTACCGGCCCGGGAAAATATAAAGTTATGCATGAACCGTAAAACTAAAACGCGTATTGTACTAGTCAAACGATTTCTATTCGAGTCTCACCCTGAGGATGCCGATGGTAAGTCACGCATCAGTTAATCCCCAGCGGAGTGGCCAAATTGTAGACATGACATAGGTCCACCCCGACGCGGCCACGCGTGGGTTTGGGGAGGCGAATGAATCTCCATATGAGAATGGATCTAATTGAAATTTAAATCGAAGTGGAGTCACCACCGAACTTTGTGGGAGTTCGGGCCCGTTCGAACCCACTCTATGTCGTAGTGGGCCGTGTACAAAATACGGCCCATTTCTGATGTCAGAGTTTATTGGGCTCGACCTTTTGCATTTGATACCGATACTGACATAATCGGATACCGTGTATTGAATGACTCTCGTGCGCCAACGGTTTCGGACATCCGGAAACCGAGGTTCTGAGTAAGGGGTGAGGGTACGTGTTGGGAAGTTCACAAAGAACACCCAACCCCGCCCGCACATTGGCGGCCTCTACTAAGATATTGAGTGACTTTCTAATACGCGCGTTAGTTAAACGATGAAATGATATGCAAACGTTGTATTCCCTAAACAAGCGAAAATTGAATGGGTTTCTATGTCGATTTAATGCAACTAATTCTAACGTCAAAGTTAAATTTAGCATGCGAAGTTTATTTTAATACAATAAAATAAACAATAAAATTGACAAAGATGGAAACCAACATGTTAGTAACGGTATAACGATAATAACGGTTTGCGAATAATATAGAATAATATGGAATGATGTAAATAAGATGATGCATGGTTTTGAAAAGTAATGTTTCACGTGATAGATTAGGCACGTGTTGACCTAGGTCATAAAAAAACGTTAACGAGACTCGAACGATATTGTAGGACTCACGGTTTGACGTGATAAAGGGGCCACTCGACCGGGTCATTGAGGGACTCGACCGAGTGGACCTATGAAGAGGCTTCTGTCCGGATTTCGAGATGTCACTCGACCGAGTTATTCGAGAACTCGACCGAGTGCACGGCCACTCGATCGAGTCATGGCGAGACTCGACTGAGTGGTTGTCAAAATAGCCTTTTGTCTCCTTTTTGGGGTGCCACTCAATCGAGTGGCATAGGCACTCGATCGAGTGCCCCCTGAACGAACTAGGGTTCGCTTTGCAATTTGTTATCAATTTCGAAATTGCCTTTTGATTTTGATAATTCGATGAGTTTGTTGAATCGGGCATAAATATTGTGGGATTTATACTCGATTCTTGACTTCGATACTCGTCATACCCATATTCGATTATTGAATCGATATGGAATATTAGAGCGATAACTTGAAAAAAATAATATAAGTCGTTTAAATTAACTAAAACGATATGGATCTTCTCCGCGTTTATAGCGTCGTATTCTATCGAATAAGGTGACAACTATTTTAGCATCAACGAAGATCGTGTTAGTTAAGTTGTTTGACTAAATCGTTTAGATTCGACATCCAATTATTGAATTGGTATCGAATCTTGTAGATTGACACTTTGCGATTGATTTTGATTAAAATGGACCCGACTTGATTCCCTCAGCCTCCCGACATCGTAATAAATCCCTAGGGATTATGTGATGTCGGATCCGCGTCAACGGGTTTCGACCCTAATTAAAAAAAAGAGTATGCTTTGAAAATAGTTTTGAAATTGACGGAATATGCGATGAATGATGACAATGCGAACAAAAGTAAAAAGACTATTGTTTAAGTTGACTTGCTTCAATAATCAAGCGCTAGGGGTGTCGGGATAAACGACCGTCAACATCGGGTGCATTACCCTCGTAATATTCGGATTTCTTATCCCGACATCACTCGCACTCGACACAAATTCACAAGTATTTTAATGTTTTATACTAGTAATTATTAACGATATTAGGACGCGATAATGATGATAAAATAAGAAGAAAAAAAAAAGATGAAGACGACGAGATGGACGACGCTAGAAAGAAGAGAAAGGGAAAGAACGGGATTTTTGCACCCTCAACCTACATGTTCTTGTCTCGGATAGGACTCGCTTGATCGTGGCCTAGGCACAGGAGTTCGAGGTTTACGTAGATTAAGTTATGGTGGTTTAGAGTTTGCCTCCTAAGTACTAGGGTTAGGGTTTGAGTGTATAGGATTAGTGTAGACTAGGGATTTATTTTTGGGTTGTAAAAAGCATCCTCAAGGATGTGTGCATGGGGGTGTATATATAGGCCAAGCTATGCACCCCCCGTCTAGGGTTACTCGACCGAGTATGCCTCTGACTCGGTTGAGTGGCCCAAAGCAACGCAGTCGGGCTTGAATGAGGGCCCACTCAATCGAGTGGGTCAGCTGGAGCGCACGGGTCCGGTTTTTTGGATTGTGGTTTGCATATTTTGTGGGTTTTGTATTTGGATTGGACTTTTGATATTTGCATGGCTGTTTTTTTGTGTCTCGGAAGCGGCTTTGACCGGGGTTTGACCCAATCGCTAAAAGTCGGTTTTATTATTTCCGGTGTCAGTTTTGACCCAAATTAGTCTTATTTTATTGGGAACGATCCAGTGGGCCTGAAGTTGAGCTCAGTTTTTTGAGATTTTTACCCCGTAAAGGGCCTAAGCCAGCAATCAAAGGTTTCGAGCCCATATCCGAGCGCGTAGAAACACGTTTGCGTCCGATCATCATCGGGTGTTTTTTGGAAATTGCCATAGACACTTGGCGGTCAAAATGCGGGTGTCTACATATATATATATATAGTGTAAGGCTCTTATGAGTCCTTATCTATATATGAGTCCTTAAGTTTTCATCTCATCCATTGAATGAGATGAGAATGGATGGACAAGATGCATCCTAATATTTGCATTAAAAAAAGAAAAAATGGAGATACTGCTTCCTAAAATAACTCCCATAATTTTAGGAAACAATAACATCACATTCATTCATTCACGTTCACATTCATCAAAACCTAAAAAAAATACTTCCAATATCACGTTCATTCAAATTTGTGCTCGAAATCCCGTTACTATGAATTCAATGATCGCGATATCTTCATTAACTGTTGATAATCAATTCATCGACTATAACAATGGTGAGTTTCGTTATTGCTTTCATGTTTTGCGTCAATTTTTATTCATCATCTTGATTAGTTTGCATCAATTTGCTTTCATGTTTTTCGTCGATTTTCATGTCGATATTGCTTTCATGGTCATTTCATTCATCATAGATTCATATCTGGTTCATTTCTCTCTTGTTAGTATAAATTCCAAATTTTTATTATATTTGTTAAAATGTAGAATTTTATTCATTTGATTATTCATAGATTCATATCAATGGTCCGTTACTCTTGTGTTATTGTTTTGTTTTCTATTGAAGTAGACACGACGTTGAAGTAACACACGTTCTGAGTTACAGTAACACCTAATTTTAATTAGAGTAACACAAAAATATAGGTCAAAGCATTATATGAAATTTACGCACGAACAAATATATGGAGTTATTGTAATGCACATACTGTGTTACTTTAATATATACACAATATGTTATTTTAATGGCTAACCCTGTTATTTTAATGCACATAATGTTAACTGAATCTCGTGTTAATTTAACGCACTTCATCTGTTACTTCATCTGTCACAAAAAGGATTTAGAATACCGCCATATAAAACAAATAAAAAATAAAAAAGAATATCGCCCTCATTCAAAGAAAGATATTGTGTCATACTCTCATTTCTGATCATTATATGAATTTTTTGCACTAACCTATACCATGTGTTATTTTAATGAACATTATCTGTTACTTTAATTCACACTATCTGTTACTTTAATGTCTGACCTCTGTTACTTTATACCTGGTGCATAAGCATCCTCTGTTAATTGAATCCAGTGTTACTTCAATGCACTTCATCTGTTACTTTAATTCTTGTCATCTGTTACTTTAATCCATATTTCAAGTTCTGATTGTTTCTTTTTCGCCACGTTTATTGGCACTGTTATTATTTTCAGTAGACGCAAAAGCACATGAATGGTGTAGGGATGTGGGTGAGAGTTTTCTCCATAAATAGGGCAGATATTCAAGGACGTGGATGAGTCAGTAAACTTCTATAAAATCTACGCATTGACTTGTGGATTCGATGTGAGGAGGTACACAACAAAAAGATGGCGCGGTGGTTAGATTAAATCAAAACTTCTGACGATGATGATGATGAAGAGGAGGACGAGGAGGATGAAGAAGCAGAATTCTAACTAGGATAGTATATTGTTAGAGTAACATACATTATTTGTTAGAGTAACATACATTATTCGTTAGAGTAACATACTTAATGAGTTAAAGTAACACATATTATGAGTAACAGTTGTGAAACATTGGAATTGTAATGAAGTTGATTCAGTTGGAACTCCTGTACCAATTTATTGATGTAAAATGAGTTAAAATAACACACATTATGCGTTAGAATAACAAACATTATGCGTTAGAGTAACATACATAATGAGTTACAGTAACACAATTTGTGAGTATAATTTGATTACCAATATCAAGTTCTTAGAGTAACAGGTGTGAAAAATTGGAATTATAATGGAGTTTTATCATTTTTGTTTTGAAGTATCCTTAATAGAAACATACATTTTGCAATGTACTGTTTTTGTAAGACACTATTATGTAACGTAACAGATTTTATGAGTTAAAATAACACAATTCATGAATTAGAGTAACACATTGTATGAGTTAGAATAACATGACAGTAGCGAAATGATAATTTTTTTTGTGAAAATGAAGATGAAACGACGCATTTGTTGTGTGATAGAAAGATGCAGTTAAAAATTTGATGAGAGAGAGAAGATTTGCATTAAGATAATTAAGGAGGAGAGAGAAAAAAATAAAATATTTACCAAGATTTAGTTAGTTATTTCCTTAATTGACAAAACAATCTTAACCATTAATCTATCACTAATTTAAGGGTTGAGATGAGGACTCACAGACTCAATTATGATAAGTGGACTCACTTGATCCTTCCTCTCTCTCTCTCTCTCTCTCTCTCTCTCTCTCTCTCTCTCTCTCTCTCTCTCTCTCTCTCTCTCTCTCTCTATATATATATATATATATATATATATATATATATATCTTAGTGTTAATCTCATCCATTCATCTATCTTAAGATGGATGGATGGATGACGTCCAATAAAAAAAGGGGGGAGAGGCTGTCATTAAGGCTGCCAAACATCCTCTCACCCAAATCAATCACTCCATTACTTCCCTCCTTTACTTTCTTTTCTGCCTATTACCTTTCTCAATCTTCTTCTTTTCAATTCATTTCCCCAATTCAATTCATCTCTCTCTAACAAAATCCATCAAATAAGCCTCCATTAATATCTCCGACCATACTCCGTCAATAACTCCGATCATACGGTATGTTTATGCATAAACTTCGATCATCTTCATCTTTTTTTTTACTTCTTCTTCATCTTCGATCATCTTCATCTTCATCTTCTTCAAGCTTCTTTTATTTTTAATACCCTTTTTTTTGTATTTATAAAATTATTCATCTTCATTATCCACAAAAAAAAACAACTTCATCTTCAAAATGAAGTTTGAAGATGAAGTTGTTCTTTTTTCGTGGGATGAATGAAGCTTGAAGATGAAGATGAACAAGTCATTTAGTGCGTAATATTCTTGTAGAATTGCAAGGTCACACACTTTCAGTTGTATTGTTACACTCATTATGTTGTATAGTCACACTCATTATGTTGTAGAATCACGCAGATGTACACTCATTGCAGTCACATATTCAGTTGTATAGTCAAACTCATTATGCTGCATAGTCACACTCGTTATGTTGTAGAATCACGCAGCGGTAGAATACCTTGGGATTAAGGTATCATGCGTTTAATCATCTTCATCTTCATGCTTGTTTTATTTTCATACCTTTTTTTAGTACTTATAAAATTATTCATCTTCATTATCCAAAAAAATGAAGGTTGAATATGGATGAATGGATGTTGAATATTTAATGAATGTTTAGATATTTTCATTTTTTTAAAGTCATAGTCGTCCATTCATCCATATTCAACCTTCATTTTTTTGTGGATAATGAAGATGAATAATTTTATAAATACAAAAAAAAAGGTATGAAAAATAAAACAAGCATGAAGATGAAGATGATTAAACGCACGATACCCTAATTCCAAGGTATTCTACGGTTGCATTATTCTACAACATAATGAGTATGACTATAGAACATAATGAGTGTGACTATACAACTGAAAGTGTGTGACTATACAACTTAAAGTGTGTGACTATTTTCAGGTATTTTTTTTATCTACGTTTAAGATTCCACGTTCGTCAAATCCCTACTTCCGAACCTCAACGATTTTCAGGTATTTGTTTTTATCTTTTTAGAGCATCTTAAAAATAATTAATCATCTTCATGCTTGTTTTATTTTTCATTCCTTTTTTTTGGTGTTTATAATATTATTCATCTTCATTATTCACACAAAAAAATGAAGGTTGAATATGGATGAATGGAGGTTGAATATTTAATGAATGTTTAAATAATTTGCTCTGATTCGTTGATATAATCATCTTTCTAATTATGAATATGACTTTGCTAATGATGATTGAAGTATAATTAACTGTGTGGCTTTTATTTTCCATTTTACGGTTTCAGTTTTGTAGTCACACACTTTAGGTTGTATAGTCAAACAGTTGATGTTGTAAAGTCACACTCATTATATTGTAGAATCACACAAATTCTTGCAGTGATTAGTGTGTGTAATCATCTTTGGCAATGATGATTGAAGTATAAATAAGTATAATTTAGTTATATAATCACATAGTTGAAGTTGTATAGTCATACTCGTTATGTTGTAGGATCACACCGTTTATGTTGTATAGTCACTGATGGGAGGGATTTGTCGTGGATCCCGCCACCAAATGATAACCAACTAACCTAACTGGGTAGCTAGGGCAAGTCGGGTCGAATCCACAGGGACGGGGTGTCAACTAAGGTGTGCTACGGTCAAAGACTAGGTTCAAGACAAACTAATCTAAGCGATGGCTAAGGACTAAATTATAGTCTAAAACAACAAATGAAAAGGCTAAACAAGCATCTAATGACTAGCGGAAGCTAATAAAACGATAAGAAGAAATTAGGGTTAGGTCGGGTTCATGGATGTCAAGGGCATAAAAAGGGGAAAGACGGGGTTACTAGCATGCTTTCGTAGCCTAGGTAACGTCGATCGGGCTCTCGCTATGTAATCGGTCTAGGGGTCACCCTTACCATGCTCTCGCTACGTAATGAGGGAACCAAACCAACCAACCAAACACACACATACAAGAGAATATGCAAGAAAAACAAGTATTGATCGTCTCTAGTCTCACAAGCATTTCATCGAACATGTGGAGCGGAAGGTTAATGGGAAACAAAAAAAAACAACATCTAGCACCACCCATCTCACCCTAATCATCCACAATCACAACCAATCACCCTAATAATCCTAGCAAGAATCTACTCAAACATATCTAAAGGAAAACTAACACTAACAAGAGAAACCAAAACAAGAACAAGAGCATACATATGTAAAACTAACAAAGATGATGAACAAAACAATAAACAAGATATAAAAATGAAAACTTGAATGATAAAACAAAGATTAAGAGAAAGGAAAAGAGATTATACCATACTAGAAGATGAAAGCAAGAATGAAAACTTGTATAATAGAGAAAACTCAAAACAATCTTCCAAGGTTGTCAATCTTGGTGGAGATCTTCAAGAATTCCTTAATACAAGATTAGCTAACTAGATTAAGGACTAATTACCGACTAATCTACTCTAATCTATGCTAATCTATGCTAAATTAGTCTAGGGTTTTGTGGGTAATGTCTAACATTCCATAAGATTACAAGAGGGGGGGTATTTATAGGGTTCCAAGAGGAAAGGAGAAGAAACAATGAAGCGCGGGTCTGATCTGGGCTCATCCCGGTCGGGAGGAGTTGGTCCCGGTTGGGATGAGGTGGTCCCGGTCGGGATGAGCTCATCCCGGTCGGGATGGACCCAAAACAGAAGGTGTGCTTTTAGTACACCTCATCCCGGACGGGATGAGGTCCTTCCCGTCGGGGATGAGTCTTGTAGGCCTCCAATAAGCTCTTTTTAGTCCCTCTTTGCTTCTCATGGGTTTCTCATCGATTCTCGGGACTCGGGATTGGGTCTCGGAGGCTCGGGATTGGGTCCCAAGGTCTCGGGGTCGAATCCAAGGCATCGAGTGATCGTTCCTTCACTTCGTTGGCTCCAAAAAGTGTATGTATCGAGTCGGATTTGCTCCAATTCTTCACAAATGGTCTCGGGAACCTAGAACGAACTAAAGGAAGCATAAGTAACCCATAAATCGCTCCCAAGAAGCGATTCCACAAGGAAAATGGGACCAAAACACAACAAATTAGGCACTACAAACTACACTTATCAGTCACACAGTTAAAGTTGTATAGTCACATTCATTATGCTGTACAATCACACAGTTGTACAGTCATTGTAGTCACATATTCAGTTGTATAGTCATATTTATTGTGTGATTTAGATTGATTGTGTGTTTTGTCGCATCGGAATGACTGGTGGAAAGAAGAATGTTGGTAAAAGGGGCGGTGGGAAGAAGAAGGTCGTGGAAGATACAGCGGCCGACCACGTAATTGGACAACGTATTGTTGCTCACGTACCGGAGACCATCGTTAAGCTCTTGTGTGTTTATGTGAGATAAAATGTTTGCTTTAGGATAGACGTGCTATATGTAAAGGATGTTTGGTTGGTTAGAATATTTTTATGTTTGACGTACTATATGTAAAGGATGGACTTTGTCTAATGTAAATATATTTCCATCGCTATTTTCTAGTTTCATAATTAATCACATGAGGTCCATAGCAAAATCACTTATCCTTCCACCTTTAAAACCACGCAGCTGTGCACTCATTGGTTTGTAGCCAAAAGTGGTCGTATTTGTATAGTCACATTCGCCTTGTTGTATAGTCACACTCGCTATGTTGTATAGTCACACTCATAATATTGTATAACTGGGACAGATTTTGGTTTTTCATTTTGTATAGTCACACTCGCCATGTAGTAGAATCACACTCATTATGTTGTAGAATCACACTCATTTTGTGCGTAATGTCAAACGTCAACATAATGAGTGTGACTATACGGCATAAATAGTGTGACTATACAACTGAAAGTGTGTGACCTTGCAATTTTGCAAGAACATTACGCACAAAATGAGTTGTTATTTTTTTTAATTGAAATGTTTTTACAGTCAATCAAAATAATATTTCCAACTAGAACATTTATTAATTAGAATGTTTTTTTGTAGGATAATGAAGTTGGAAGATTTTTTTTTGGATGAACGAATCTTGAAGATGAAGAAATTCTTCTTTTTTTGTTGGATGAATCGAAGTCGCTCATTTTACGTCTAGCAATCACCCGTTGTAATATTTGCGATAGGAGAGTAGAACGTTTCATTTATTTTCGAATTTTTAATTGCGTCTTACAAACATGAAATCAACTATAAAAGAAACCAACATGAACGGAGGTTGAATATTTAATGAATGTTTATTTAATTTTGTATGTGATTAATACTTTCGTTTTTTAGAATGTCGTTACTGAGGAAAGTCACAGTCGTCCATTCATCCATATTCAACTTTCATTTTTTTTGGATAACGAAGATGAATAATTTTATAAATACCAAAAAAAAGGTATGAAAAATAAAACAAACATAAAGATGAAAATGATTAAACGAATGATACCTTAATCTCAAGGTATTCTACAGCTGCGTGATTCTACAACATAGCGAGTATGACTATACAGCATAATGAGTATGACTATACAACTGAATATGTGACTACAATGAGTGTACAGCTGCGTGATTCTACAACATAATGAGTGTGACTATACAGCATAATAAGTGTGACTATACAACTGAAATTGTGTGACCCTGCAATTCTACAAGAATATTACGCACTAAATGAGTTGTTCTTTTTTTTAATTAGAATGTTTTTACAGTCAATCAAAATAATATTTTCAACTATAATATATTAATTAGAATGTTTTTTTGTTGGATGAATTAAGTTGGAAGATGAAGTTGATATTTTTTTTCGGATGAACGAACCTTGAAGATGAAAAAATTCTTCTTTTTGTTGGATGAATGAAGCTTAAGGACGAAGTTTTTTTTGTGGGATGAATAAAGCTTGAAGATGAAGATGTTGAAGATGAAGATGAAGATTAATGAAACTTGAAAATTTTGGGGTTAAAATTTATGAAGATAAATACTGAAATTATGAAGCATATAGAGAGGGGTGGTTTGATGAGTAGAAAAAATTGGTGATAGAAATGAATTAATTTGAATTATGTTGAGAGAGAGAGGTGGGTGTGATTCATATTGTGAGAGAGGGCAAAGTTGCTGCTACTACTGCTGCGCTGTTACTGCTGTTGTCAGGCTGTGACTGATTGAACTGATTTTTTTTTAATACAACACACCATATATCTCAGCCATCCATTTAACCATGATCAATGGACACAAACATAACCAACTTCTCGATCACCATCAACTTCCTTGATCCCATATATATATATATATATATATATATATATATATATATATATATATATATATATGGATCCGGTGTAAACACACCAATTTGATGTAAACATCCTAACAATCTGGACCGTTGATCTTAATCTTGATCAACGGTTCAGATTAGATCTCACAAACCCAACAAACCCCTCCCCATTCCTCACCCTTCCACTTCATTTCAATTTCGTCTCTTTCTCTCTCTTCATTTCAGCATATATTTGATATTTTCATAATGCACACAGTTAGACAATTTAAATCAGATTTCACGTGACTATATTTTATCGTATATATTAGAATTATATCGATATTCTTATCACTTATTAATAGTGCACATGTGCTGTGTATTAATTGTGGGTCAAAGTTTCATGTGGCACGGAGTACTTATATTTCCTCATTTATTTTAATTTTTTAAATATAATCTTCAACTTAATCCCCCACAAGATTTTGACCCAAAAAAAGCAGAATGAAGTCAGGATTGGCGAGCTACCCCTAAAGTTGAATTTTATTTCTAGAATTACGAATTTCGAATTTCAAATGGTATGCTTCTAATCTGCTGCTGCTGCTGCTCAAATTTCCCTCAGCTCAATTTTCTTCTTTCCGTTCATTTAGATTAATTTGTGTGGCAAAGCGAGTTTTTTTTTCCCTTTGTGCATTTTATTGCAGAACACACAATCTTAGATTCTCTGGTATGAGTTTTTTTGTTTGGTTTTGGCGAATATACTGTTGTGTGCTCTTTTGTATATTACTCCGTATATGTGTATCTGTCATATTTTGTAGCAGTGATGAATGTCACATGGTGGATTAATATTTGCTGATTTAATTAATTTATGTTGTTTTCAGTTCATGGGATAATTCAAGACCCTTTCGCGCAATCCCAGGCATTTGATCTAACAAGTTTTGATGATGCATAATATGAATATGGGGTTTTAGAGTTCATCAACAAATTGTGATATGTGGACAACATAGTAGGAGTACATAATTGATTGCAATTTCAGGAAAGCAGCTTTGTTTTGATCTGAAGATGATTAATGGTGAAGTTTTGATTGTAAAAGATGAAATTGAAGAAGTACAATGTCCTAAATCAATAGTAACAGTTAGTCCTCTTCATAGCTCAACACCTCCACAAGAAAGCCTAACAGATGGTCTTGAAAAAAATAGGAAGTACTCCATCTTAAGTAGTTCGAGTTTGCGTAAGCTGGGTAGTGCTCCACATGTTAAATTTTGGGAGTATGCTGTAGGAAGAGATGACGCTTCTCGTATGGTCCCATGCCCTAGTACTAGTAGTCATAGCTTACGGGACCGATTAAGCACGTTGGCTCACAAAATTAGTTGGGATTCTCTGAGAATGGCTGCAAAAGAGTGGTTTAAGAACCCCATGAACTGGGCTCTTTTCGTCTGGATTCTTGGCGTAGCTATTTCGGGGGCAATTCTGTTTCTTGTGATGACCGGGATGTTGAATGGCGCCATACCAAAGAAATCTCAGAGAAATGCCTGGTTTGAAGTCAATAACCAAATTCTAAATGCCCTTTTCACCCTTATGTGCTTATACCAACATCCTCAAAGAATCTACCATTTGGTGCTTCTCTTAAGATGGAAACCTGCCGATATTACAAAGCTAAGAATGATCTACTGCAAGAATGGTACTTACAAGCCACATGAATGGGCACATATACTGGTTGTTGTTCTATTGCTTAATCTGAATTGTTTTGCTCAATACGCTCTATGTGGTCTTAACTTGGGGTACAAACGATCAGAACGACCTCCAATTGGTGTCGCAATAACCATCTCAGTTGCTATAGCAGCACCTGCTATAGCTGGAGTTTACACTATTGTTAGTCCCTTGGGAAAAGAGTATGATTTCCCAGTTGATGAGGAAGCTCAAACTCCTATGACTGCAACCCTACAGGGATCAAATGAGGTCAGGAAAAATTCTTTCGAAAGGAGGCGATCATTTATGGTGAGAGAAGATGGAAAGATTGTGGAGACCAGACCGGTATGGAGAGGTGGGATATTTGACTTTTGGGATGACATTTCTGTAACCTATCTCTCAATTTTCTGCAGTTGCTGTGTTTTTGGCTGGAACATGGAAAGATTAGGATTTGGGAACAAGTATGTTCACATGGCGACGTTTATCTTATTCTGCACCGCTCCTTTTTGGATTTTCAATTTGGCAGCCTTGAACATTGATGACGATACTACCCGCCAGGCGTTAGGGTTCACTGGGTTAGTCCTTTGCGTCTTGGGGTTACTCTATGGTGGCTATTGGAGGATAAGAATGAGAAAGAGGTTTAAATTACCGGGTTATACATCATGTTGCGACAAACCGGCTGTATCTGATTGTGCATTGTGGTTTTGTTGTTGTTGGTGCTCACTTGCTCAGGAAGTTAGAACTGCAAATTTTTATGATATTGTTGAGGACAAGTTATATAAGAAAGATGAAAATGGAAGTATTGAGCTAGAGAGAACACAGTTACCTTATGATGAAGATGTAAACAACAATCTTCTGCTAGCGGGTTCTTCTCAGGTAATTCCTTCTGAATCCAAGTTAGGAACAATGGAAAGAGAAGGTATGGCGAAACCAATGACGCCACCATTACCCTTATCGATCAAAAGAGAAAGTACGTAGCATACTTGCTACCCAAGTTGGATTTTCAGTATACGAAGCATAGGATATGCTTTTTGAGTTTTGTTTTCATGTACATTTCGATTTTTCTCTATTTCTTTTCCTGTTAAAATGATTGTCAGGGTGCTGCTTTGTAAAATACAGATGAAGGTTTCTCTACTTGTCTACTTTATAGAATATGCCGGTGTTTGTGTAGCTATATATGTTCTGCTGTTTATATTCATCCGAGCATTGTCTTTATACTTGCTACAACTACAAAGTAATAAAACTCGATCAATGATTATTTCACGGATTTCCTCTGTCTTATCTAGCCAGAAAGTACCCCGACAAAAATCAATTCAATTCATTTAAAAAAAGAAGTTAGTCAAGAACATAAGAGATCTACAAATACTAGCTAGCTCCATGAGCTGCATGCTTTTAGAAGCCAAGAAATAACAAGTAAAATGTGTGACGACTCGAGTTGAAGCAGCTAACTAATGTTGGAGGTGGTTTACCCATTTGTTGAGGACCTGAGGGGATCCGTACCAGGGTCTCAAGATATCATCAGAGCCAACAGGAGAGTGATAGACTCCATCGAAACTAAGATTAAGGGCGCCCTCTAAATGAGCCGATTCCTCTGGAACAACTCCATCACCCCATACATCTGCCTTCCCACAAACTTGCTTATACCCTTGTCCAACAAACCGAGCTCTCAAGGTCACAGACCCAACTCCTTCCGATGATGATTGCCCCTCGTCGGGATATTCTGAATCTTGGCTGTTAGAGTTTCCAGAAAGCCGAGCTCCTCGGATGTATCTTCCAGCGACACACACATACTTAAGTTGAGGTGTATAAACTGGTTTCGCACAATGCTGTTGGACGTAATCCAGTAGCCCTCTCGTCTGATCAATAACCCCCGACACTCCCTTAGGAGGGGGCATATGAGGGGTACCAAGGGTCAACAGCAAGGATATATCGCCACCCTTCCCGAATTCCTGCATATACACGCGCGCAAGCCACCCTCCAGCAGAATGTCCGACCAATGAAACAGTCGCATTTCCAGCTACAGCCTCCCTGGCTTCACTGACTGCTTCCTCCACCCTCTGGAGATACCAATCCAGAACGGGACGAGGGCGCAGGGTGCCCTGCCAATAATTGGGGTCAACTAAACCGGCAGCATTCCTAAACCAATCTATCCTCGACACTCTAGCAACAACACTCTTGATCCCGTACTCTTCTAAGCTCACTTGAAGCCTTCCGTAATCCGCAGTGTTGTTTCCCAAACCAGGGAGTATAACAGCCACAGCCGGGCGGGGACTGGGACTGGCAGTACAACAAACTCCGGCGGCGGCGGGTATGCACCTAGACCTAGGATATGCCAAGGAAGAAGCAAATGCCATGATGCTGCTGTTGCTTCAACACCACCCACGACTCACCACTCACTCATTGGCACCATTCATATTTCAGTGTGCACAAAAATCCAATGTCACTCTCACTCATCTCAAAACATCCTCCGCCAAAGAATTCAAAGCTCACAATTTTACACGTGGGATGTGTTCCAAGATTCATTCAATACATACATATTCCTAAGTCATAAAGCCCACTTTTATGCAAATGACATATTTGACTCTCATTTAGATTATCCCATGTTTTGGAATATTAGTCTTTGGGCTAGCGATACTGGGCCTATAACAAGCTTTTTTCGAAACGGATTTTACGTGATGAACGTCTTTTAATGATGTTATATGTAGTGAAACTTTGATTAAAACATTTCTTACAGAGAATATAAAGTAAACAAATGGCTGAGACGAAAAATATATATATACACACTCTCTTCGATTTAATAAAGTGTCTACAACTGTTTTGTGATAAAGAATTTTTATCTAACGTTAACAATTAAATGTAATACACTAATACGGAGTATTACGTAACCCCACATCACACGGATACTTATATTGTGGGATAAAGAACACGGTATATCCGAGAAAAAAAAATTACTCAAATTAAAGCAATAAAGATTGGCATAATAAAGTATAAGTACTCCGTAATAATAAAGTATAAATTTGGGACCGAATTCAGTCCCAAAACTGCCTCGGCGGTCCCAAATTTGGGACCAAAGTCGATCCCAAAATTGCGAAGGCGGTCCCAAAATTTCCTAGGCGGTCCCAAAAATTCCAGAATTAATTATATATTAATTCTATTATCGGGTTACCCGCCTATTAAATTTTGACCTGCATATAAACCAAATAACATACCACCAACCAATAATCGGGATGACACCAATCACAATCTCCAAATGCTAAACGAAAAGTCTCCATTTATAACTAATAAAACCAATATTCATACAATCCACACACTTAGAAAATGTCACAACGATCCACACACTAAGAATAAACTTCAACACTTGACTAGAGTCTCATCACATATAAACCACTTAAACCACCACCGGTACCACCAAATGAATCTTCATCGGGTCGAGAATTAGAAGTGAAGTTGTTGTGACGATTAAATTGTGTTGTATCTTAAGAAATCGGGCCTCTATGCGTTGTAACGTTGTTCCATCTCCTTCATCATTTGCTCCTTTTGTGCGGCCAATCTTGCTTCTATTTGTTGTTCCATTTGTTGTTCCACGAGTAATTGTTCATCTTCTCGTGCTTTCTTCTCCTCTTCACGTACCTTCTCCGATTGTTGAAGTCTTTCTTCAAGTTGAATCATAACTTATTGAAGTCTTTCTTCAAGTTGAATCATAAACCCGGGACAATAAGAAGTAGCCGTAGAATTTGGAGATTTACTTTTGAACTTCTTCTCAAAAAACAACTCGTCGGCATTACCAATTCCATACACCTTTCCTTTTTTTCGCCCTCCAACAACATCGAAAAAGACTTCATTTTCTCCAACATTCTCCCCCGAGTCCTTCAATGTTGTATTGTATTTCTCCTATCAAAGAAACATTAACGAACGTATAAAAAATTTAGAAAAGAAAACAGAGTTAAAGAGATAAACAAAGTTGATTAAACCAAACATGTACTCACAAAAACATCCTTGGCTTTCTTAGAATTGAGTTCTCTTCTACCCTCTTTATCGACACTATGAACCCGGTAGAAAACTTTTGAAGCAGAAGGTAGCTTGCCATGGTTTTCCTTAGTCTGAAACAATTTACCAAAAACATATATAGAGTAGATTAGTAAGAATAATGTTAAAAAGATGGAAACAAAATAATTGCACACAGACATCTGGGATCCAAAAGACGATGGTGATGGTCCGACTCATGACTCAAACTCCTCTCGGATTGCTGTCTTACGTACTGAGTCACTGCTTGAAATGGAAGGCATTGGTCTGCCAAGCTCCACGAGGATTCCTGCGAATTAAATAAAACAAGAACCGATTAAGCTAAGTTGGTCTTCTATTTGAGCAAACTAAGTACTAACTATGTTAGTTCAGAAATAAAATACTACTACTACTTACAGTGGGAAAAGAAGGCATTGGTGGGTGAAACATGGGTTGTTGAGTTGGTGCTGCTGCGAAAGTGAAATCGGAAAACTTGTGTACATCTTCTTGTTCTTGTAAGTTGGGGTTCCAGTGGTCGGGGATGGCAATATCTGGCAGGCAAATAAAGATGATGAGAAAAAACAAGCTTTCAGGTAGTCAAGTACAGATTACACCTAAAGAGGTCTTCCAGCCATGATCACTTCCTTTACCACAATCACTTCCTTTACCACAAAGCGGTTGCCATTTCCATCTCTATCTTATTATGACATGGTTCATTGTGCAAGATATCAAAGGTAAGTGCCACTTTTCTTGCTCGGTCAACTCTAAGGCTTTTATGTCGAAAAGGTCGGATCAATTACATCCGAAATCTAAGGTAATTATGGACAGTGACAACAAGAACGCTAAAAAAATGTACTAAGTTTTATCGCTGTCAATATGAACGAAAGTCCTAAATGACCTTTTCTACAAGAGTCACAGCCCAACACAGGAAAACAGGTAACTGCTTCACACAGGTTACAGCAGGAAAAGCGGAAAACTGGGATCGTTTATGGACAGCAACAACAAGAAACGCTAAAAATGTACAGTAAGTTTTATCGCTGTCAATATGAATGAAACTCCTAAACGGCCTTTCTACAAGAGTAACAGACCGAAACAGGCAACTGCTTCACACATGTTACAGCAGGAAAATAGGTATCAGTTTCAATTCAATTATGTTATATTGTTATGCATGCATAAACATCACCAAAATGAGGATGTTTTCAGAGCTCGGATCAAATACATCCGAAATCTAAGGTAAATTATGGACAGAGACAACAAGAATGCTAAAAATGTACAGTAAGTTTTATTGCTGTCAATATAAATGAAACTCCTAAACGACCTTTTCTACAAGAGTTAGAGTCATCAAAACCCCTAATAAATGACACTATGACAGTGCCACTTGTCATAAATGCTCCTTAAGCTGGAAGATTAGAGTCACAACTTCATAGCATTAAAAACAGATTAAAATCGCAGATTCGAGCAACTTTATAGCAACTTCATAGCAATAACAGGTGATTCGATTAACGGCAGAGAAGGATGCACCGAAGCTATGCCATTAAATCACAGATTCGAGCAATTACAAACAAAATCAAGCATAATCATAGCAATAAAAACAGATCAAAATGCATGAAAATCATATCAAAACACTCGAAGATTAGCAAAAAAAATCACTCAAACATGAATCTACGCCATTAAATCACATATTCAAGCAATTAAAAACAAAATCGAAGCACAAAATGCAGGTCTTTAGAGGATGACATGTTGAATGAAATTAGGTAATCGAAGAAATTAGGGATTACCTGTTGTTGTATATGAAATTAGAGATTACCTGATTAATCGAAGAAGAACGAAGAAGATAAGGAAAACGAAGAAGATCAGAGACGGAGCTGAAGAAGATGAAGGACGAACCCTAATCGACAAGCAAATTGACAGAAATGAAGGAGAATGAAGGAGAAGAACATAATGAAGGAGAAGAAATGAACGAAGGACACGGATCTTCACAAAACATAATCAACGAAGAACTGAGCGTTATCCTCCATCACAGAAAATTAGGGTTCCTCCATGGGAGCTTTCTTCGAAGAAAGGAAGAAATTTGGGAGAAATGAAGTGAGTAAGATTGATAGTGATACTGTAAGTTATTATAACCTGACAAAAAAAAGCAGTCCCAAATAAAAAACAAATTGAGACTGACTTTGGTCCCAAAAATAAAAAGTAGTCCCAAATTTGCAACCAACCAGTTATATTTGAGACTATTTATAATGCGATCCCAAATTTGCAACTACATTAGACAGTTTGGGACTGTGGGCAGTCCCAAAATAAATTTTGGGACCGTTTTCATTGTCGGTCCCAAAAAGTCAGTCCCAAAATCACCTTTTTCTTGTAGTGGGAATAATATGGTAAAGTTGGATTAATATTGCTTAGCATATACGAGTATATGAGTAACAATTAGTCTCCCTTGGACGGAACTATTCGTCGTATCCTTGTGACGGGTCAAGTAATAACCATTTAGTTAGGTAAGGACAAAATATTGACATTCCTCATGTAGTTTGCTTTTATCTTTTCTAACTAAATCGAGTATTATTTGATCCATCATAATAATATGACGGATAATTTAGTCACAAACAATGTGTACGAGTAATAATGTCTAGAGTACTTAATAAAATTCGATAACATTTGACTAATAATGGCAATTTGGTAAAATTCTCAAAAAGGAAGGGACAAACTTGTCCAACATATAAATTACGCCACCCTTCATTACACGATAGTTCACTTCCCTCTTTTCGTATAGTTGTTATTATTACTCCCTCCGTTCCAACGAATTGTATACATTTGCTTTTTTTGACACTATTTATAAGTAGGATGAATTTATGATATAACTTCTAATGTAAAGAAAAGGAACACCTCAATACCCAAGTACAACCAAAGATGCACTCATATCTAAGGGAAAGAAGGAAAGAACTAAGAAGGAAAGAAGGAAAGAACTAAGAAGGAAAGAAGGATGGGACTAAAGCTTAGTATAGTATGCAATAGAGTCAAATATAGACTAAGACTTTTCTTATTGTTTTTCGGATAATAGCTTGATCCTCTGGGTATTACCCAAGTCAGTAATATATACCAGGCATCCTCAATGTACTACACAATTAATTCAATACACAAAATATCAATGCTCTCAAAAATCTCTATTCATTGCAGTTCACATTCAATTCTGTCTTCTAAATTTCTGAATAGCAGCAATACTCTTCATGGTATCAGAGCCATAGGAAGAGGAGACAGATATCTACCTATTGATGAGCATTAACTGATATCCCACTGGCACAGGAGCAAGTACTTGCTTATTTATAAAGCTCTTTGCATCCTGCTAAGTCCACACAACTCATAAGCCTTTCTTCTCATCTGAAACATGGCGGAACCGCTCGTAAACCCCTTTTTAGCCAAATCTGGTGGAGAAGCTTCAAACACATCTACCACCCTAGAACCCACCGATCCGCTCTACGTGCACCCTGCAGAGAGTGCACATCCTCTAGTGGTTGACACAAAATTGTCGGGTATAGAGAATTATTTAGAGTGGAAAAGACAAATGGAGTTAGCCATTTGTTCCAAAAGAAAGGTTGGGTTTCTCACAGGAGTCACCAAGAGGCCAACTGATGATCTCCTAAGGCAGGAAGCATGGGACACCTGCAACAGTCTGCTCATTTCTTGGATTCTACACAATGTGGAGAAACCTATCAAAAGGTCAGTTCTGTACACCAAAACGGCCAAAGAAATATGGGACTACTTCCAGAAGCAATTATCTGTAAGTAATGGGGCAAGGAAGTTCAGACTGAATAGAGAGCTAGATGAACTGGAGCAAGGAGACAAAACTATCTGTGAGTATTTCACAGAACTTATGATCCTGTGGCAATCTCTTGACATGATGTCAGATTGGCCACCTATAACTCAAATAACTGCTGAAACAAATGCTTGGGTGAAAACTCATTTCAGAGAGCAGGAAGAAAGGAGACTCTTCCAATTCTTAAATGGTCTAAATCCCTCCTACACAACTATGAGAACCAATGTTCTCATGATGACTCCCTTGCCTACTGTGGAGGAGGCTGCAGCTTTGTTCCAACAAGAAGAAGCTCAAAGGAAAAATTACAAGAACATAGCCAAGGTGGAACAAGACAATGCAGCGTTCTTTGTCAGTCAGAAGGAGGATGACAGTGCACCGTACTGTCAGGTGTGCACCAAGAAAGGACACACCAAGGACAAGTGCTGGAAAGTCATAGGGTATCCAGCTGACCACCCGGTATCTAAGAAATACCCAGAAAAATCTCAAGAAAACAAGGCCAAGGGAGGACATCAGACCTCAGGATTCAGGGGAGGATACAGATCTGGGATGAATAGGGGCAGAGGAAACCCGGGGCACAACAGGCAAGGAAAAATGGCAGCAAATGCAATGACAGAAGAAGGTCACAGTGAAGAGGGAGGATCCATAACCCTGACCACTCAACAATTTGCTCAACTTATGAGCAATCAAAAAGGAAAGGAGGTAAACTATCCGGAAACTGAAGATGAAATGGAGGCCAACTTTGCAGGTATGGCCTATTTAAACTGTAGTTATGCAGCCAACACACTCCATGAATGGATAATAGACTCCGGTGCCTCCAATCATATGGCTTCTGATATGACCATTATGAACAATACAAGAGAATTGAAAAACAAACCAAGAATAAATCTACCAAATGGAGAGACCACAGTTGTCTCCCATGTAGGATCCTATACATTCTCTAATGGACTCACCTTAAACAATGTCTTGTTTGTACCAGCTTTTAGACACAATTTACTGTCAGTTCAAAAACTAACAAGAGATGAGAACTGCCATATAATATTTGCTGCAAACATGTGTGTCATACAGGACTCAGTCACCAAGATTACTAGGGGTGTTGGAAGAGAAATCAAGGGGGTGTACTATCTGTTAAATAGTAGTAAGCCTAGTTCTAATGTTGCTTTAAATATGAATGTAACCACCAGCTCTGCTATATGTAATGGAGCTGTATCTAGTGAAGTATTTAGCCAAGAACAAGAAACTGAGGACTCTGTGTCTAAGTCATGCATTGATCCTGTTAAGTAATGTAACGAAGTGCCAATTTTCAATGAAAAGGACTCTAATATCTGGCATTTGAGGCTGGGTCATGCATCAGAAAGTAAGCTAAAACATATACCCCACATTGCAGTACAATCACAACAAACTGCAACAAAATTGTGCATGGTCTGCTCCATGGCTAAGCAAACAAAATTGCCCTTTTCACTTAGAACTCAGACAGCAGTAAAGGCTTTTGACCTAGTACATGTAGATGTGTGGGGACCATACAGAAAGGAGACCAGAAATAAACAAAGATACTTTCTTACTTTGGTGGATGATTACAGTAGGGCAACTTGGGTGTATCTCATGGCACATAAGTCAGAAGTGGCAAAATTGCTTGTCAACTTCTACAAATTTGTCAAAAACCAGTTTAAGACGACCATAAAAATTCTCAGGTCGGATAATGCCATGGAAATAACAGAAGGAGATAGCAAGACATACCTACAATCTAAGGGCATTTGGCAACAGACTAGCTGTGTTGATAGACCCCAGCAAAATGGGGTAGTCGAGCGGAAACATAGACATCTACTCGAGATCAGTAGGGCTATTAGGTTCAGTTCTGGCTTGCCTTTGTCCTTTTGGGGGGATTGTGTGTTGACAGCTGCTTACATAATTAACAGACTTCTTACTCCTCTTGTAACGAACAAGACCCCATATGAGGTCCTGTTCAAGAAAGCACCCAAATATGAATCCATGAAACTATTTGGGTGCCTAACCATGGTATACAATCCAAGTAGGGACAGAGATAAGTTCCAACCTAGAGGCATCCCATGCATCTTCATAGGGTATCCTCTATCTCAGAAAGGTTACAAGGTGTATGATATTGTGAAGAAAACTGTATTTGTCTCCAGAGATGTCAAGTTCTTTGAGGAAGTGTTTCCATGTAAAATTAAGAACTTTGAACAACATATTCCTAGCCTACACTCAGGCACTTACCTAAACAGCCCTATTCCTACTGTTGGAGATTCAACGGACTTCATTGAGCCTATTGTACCACCGGTTGCACTAGGTGAATCTACTGAATTTGAGACAATACCTGACACTGAGCCTGAAGAACAGACACAACATGAACTTAATACCACTGAACCTGAGGATACTGAAGTGCTAGGAAGACCCAGGAGGGAAAGGAGACCTTCAGAGTGGACAAAGGACTTCATGGTAAACAATCCTGTCATGGCTCCTTCCCATATTGCAAATGTGGTCCAACTTCACTTGGATAAGCCCTTTGCTGGTTTCACAAGTATCACATCAGCATCTTCAGATCCATCCACTTTCCAGGAGGCGTGCAAAGATCCCAAATGGATCCAAGCAATGTAGCGAGAGTTGCAGGCCCTCCATGAGAATCAGACATGGGAACTTACTACACTACCCAAGGGAAGGAAAGCTATAGGGTGCAAATGGATCTATAAAACGAAATTCAATTCTGATGGATCCATTGAGAGACACAAGGCTCGACTTGTTGTTCAAGGCTTCTGACAAATGTATGGAGTGGATTATGATGAAACGTTTGCTCCAGTAGCAAAAATGTCGACGGTAAGAGCACTGCTCTCAGTTATCTCCATCAACAATTGAGAAACTTGTCAAATGGATGTGTCAAACGCATTCTTGCACGGTGATCTAATGGAAGAAGTATATATGAAGTTACCTCAAGGATACTATGATGGCATCTTACAGGCTCACACGCAGGGGGAGCAGGACAACCCAGAAGGGAAAGTCTGTAAATTCTTGAAATCCTTATATGGCCTCAAGCAAGCACCCAGACAATGGTTTTCCAAGCTTTCCCACACTCTTCTCAACTGTGGATTCCGTCAATCTCATGCTGACCACTCCTTATTTGTGAAACAACAAAACGAGTACACCACTGTTGTGCTAATATACGTGGACGATATGGTCATTGCAGGCGACAATTCTCAGGAGATACAACTACTTAAGGATCACCTCAATACCGCATTCCACATGATGGATCTTGGAGAACTGCATTACTTTCTAGGATTGGAAGTAACTAGAAATAAAGCAGGCATCTTCATCTCTCAGCGTAAGTACACCATGGATCTCCTTGGCACTTTTGGCATTAATAAGTCCAGAACCATTCAGTTGCCTGTCAATCCCGTACTGAAACTAGAACCAGGGAAGGGCACACCTCTTCCTCAACCTGACGTCTACAGAAAATTGGTGGGCAAATTGATTTACCTCACCATTTCCAGACCTGATATCTCCTTCTCAGTTCAGCTTCTGAGTCAATTCCTGCAACAGCCTACATCTGATCATATGCAAGCTGCCAGGAGAGTCCTAAGGTACCTCAAGGCTACTCCAGGTCAAGGCATTCTGTTTGCTAGTAATTCTGTTGTACAACTCACAGCGTACTGTGATTCTGACTGGGCCTCCTGTCCATTCAGTAGAAGGTCAACCACCGGCTATTGCATTCTCCTTGGTGACTCACCCATTTCCTGGAAATCCAAGAAGTAGACAGTGGTATCAAGATCGTCAGCAGAGGCTGAGTACAGGGCCATGGCTATGACAACGTGTGAGGTTACTTGGTTGTTCCAACTCCTGCAAGACCTAGGACTCAAACAACTAGGACCGGCTCATCTCAAGTGTGACAACCAAGCTGCCCTTGCGATAGCCGCTAACCCTGTCTATCATGAGAGAACAAAACATATTGAGGTCGACTGTCACTTCATTCGAGAAAAAATACAACAAGGATTGCTTACAACATCTTACGTAAACACCAAGGATCAAGTAGCTGATGTTTTCACGAAATCGTGTCCAATCAACCAGCATCACCACCTATTATCCAAGATGGGAGTTACGTCCAAACTACACTCACATCTTGAGGGGGAGTGTAAAGAAAAGGAACACCTCAATACCCAAGTACAACCAAAGATGCACTCATATCTAAGGGAAAGAAGGAAAGGACTAAGAAGGAAAGAAGGATGGGACTAAAGCTTAGTATAGTATGCAATAGAGTCAAATATAGACAAAGACTTTTCTTATTGTTTTTCGGATAATAGCTTGATCCTCTGGGTATTACCCAAGTCAATAATATATACCAGGCATCCTCAATGTACTACACAATTAATTCAATACACAAAATATCAACGCTCTCAAAAATCTCTGCATATTCATTGCAGTTCACATTCAATTATGTCTTCTAAATTCCTGAATAGCAGCAATACTCTTCATCTAATGTGTAAGATAAAATATATTCATGTGAGATCTTATTTAAATCGTCTAATCAAATACATTATGGATATCAAATTTTTATAATTTTTAGTAATACGTAACTAAAGATAGACAAAACAAAACGAGTATCGACATACGTACATAAAGTAAATGTATACAAATGGTTGGAACGGAGGGAGTATTATAGTTAAGGATACTCCATTACTCCCTACTGCATTTGTTTTGCTTTCAGTGCTCCGTAAAATCTACTCCCCTCAGTTCATGTCGAAGGTACTCATTTGTTTTTGGCACAAATTTATTATTAAGGGTACAAATGTGTAAATATTAAATATTTGTTTAATATTAAACGTTGGATAAATAGTAACATTTTTGTAAATATGTAAGATTTAAAATATTTGTTTAATATTAAATCAATTACTAAAATGAAAATGGAAAGTTTGAACTTGAACGTCTGAAAAAAATATGGATAGATTAAACTTGAACGGAGGAAGTATAACGAGTATAACTCATGTAGTTGTGGAGAATTAATGGTCTATAAACACAAGACTAGATGGAGTTATTGTGAATTGTGATATTAGCTGACACTATATATTCGGAGTATATCCTAAGTTGCATCGATACGGACACAGAGTTGTATCGGACACGTGACATGACATTCGAAATTTTGTAGGACACGACAGAAAAAAAAATCAATATACATATTTAAACAGAGAATTTTAAAAAATTTGTACCTAAAATATACGCTTGGTTAATTACACTTTCACAATTATCGTCAAATAACAAAACAAAATTAAAGTCTTATAAACTCAAAGTTAAAAATTAAATCCAAAAAATTCAAACAATTGTACTACCATAATATAGGAGCAGTGATAATTAGTTAGTTATTTAGTCTTATGATAAGTGGTTATAGCATCAAGTAGCTACCATAAACCTACAATATTGTCATTTGGAGTATTAAAGTCCGGAAATCGATAAACAACGTTTGGTGTGTCCGACGAGTATCAAAATATTAAGAACCGTGCTGGACAGGTGTACAAATATGACGAACTGTGTCCGATACGTGTCCAAATAAATTTAAAAAATCGGACACGGTTTTTACAGGTGTCTAACACGTATTGCTGTGTGTCCTACGTGAGTCGGTGTCCGACACGACGTGTTAGTTTGAAGGAGTGTCCGTGCAACCCAGAGTATATCAACACCAAGTAGTGATTTGAGTGAAGATTTTTTTTTGGGCAAAGGGTATGAAGATTCTCTATTTGGTGTCCCATATGGAAACAAATTACATTAGATTGCGTTTGGATACTCGAAATTAATTTGAACATCATGAATTCAATTATTGTATTTGAATTTTTAAAATTCAATTCCAAATACAAATCCAAAATTGTGTTTGGTACCGTTGGATTTGAAATTTAAATTCGGACAGGTGGAGTCGGGTCAAGGTCACAAATTTTTAATTTTGAAAACTTTTCATTAGGAAAATATAAATTTTTAAATACGGATTTTTAAAAAAAAATATACTCCGTATATATTTTAACAAGGTCATGCGGAAAAACAAACCAATGATAAAATGACGGAATTGAAATGACTACCTGTAGACACCTACATTTTGACCGCCAGGTGTCTATAGCAATTTCCAAAAAACACCCGATGATGATCGGACGCAAACATGACTTAATACACTCGATTTTCGGACTCGAAATCAATAGTAGTTGGCACGAGATTTTAGCGGAGTAAAAATCTCACAAAACAGACCTCAAATCCAGTCCCAGTGGGTCGTTTCCAGTCAAATGAGACTAATTTGGGTCAAAACCGACACCAAGGGCAAAACCGTCTTTTAGCAACCGGGTCAAACTCCGGTCAAAGACGTTTCCGAGACATAAAAATCTGTCACGCCTCTTCAAAAATCTGACTCGAAGTCAAATACTACACAAATATCAGCTACAAAGTAGGAATCCTACTCCATCTAAACCGGGTGTTTCTTCCCATGCAAGTAACCTTTTCCTATCCAAAGACGGAATCCTACTTCACCCCAACCAGTGTTTTTTCCAATGCAAGAAAGTCTCTCCTACTCACAAACGGAATCTTATTCCATCCACACCGCTTGTTTATTTCTCCCGAAGAAAGCCTTTTCCTATCTGAAACAGGAGTTTCTTCTCATCCAAGCCATGAAACTTCTCCTATAAATACACCCTCCTACACAACACAATAAACACATTCAAGTCATAACAACAATTCATCATTCATCTACAATCACCAATTAAAACACACAATTCCCGACATCAATTACAACATCAACACAACAATTCCAATCCCAACACACAAATTACAACCCGGAATTCCAGCAATACTAGGCATATTATATTTCAATCTTTCCTCTAGAAATCCTATAGGATTCCCGACCATTCACAACCCAAAATTCTAGGCAATTTTAGGCAAACCATATACAAACCCGAGAGCAAAACTCGCCAAATCCCTAACCATACACACCATAACTCACCTATATACATCTTAACGCTCCCGCGCCTAGGTCGCTACTACGAGTCCGTTTTCGAGATAATCAAGCATGTAGGTTGAGGGTGTTACAAATCCCGACTTCTCCCTTTTCTTCTCTTTCTCTCGTCCGTCTGTCTTTTTTTATGGGTCATCGTCACGTTTTTTTTTCTCCTTTTCTAATATCGATACTACAATATAATTTTTTATATAAAATAAACGTCCTTAAAAATACGACATCGATTCCATAGTCGAATATCGTATCAAAAGGAACTAAATCAATCTCGTTGATGCTAAAAAATCATCATACGGTCTTAAAAACAAATACGACGATTTCAACGCGGAGAGAACTAACATTGTTTTTTTAAGTTCGATTTTCAAAACGATTTACAAAACATCTTTTCTAAAAATCATTCCGAATATTTGATATCGATTTCATAATCGAATATCGAATATAACGAATATCAAAAATTTAAGTCGAGTATAAATTATGCTATATTTGTACGCGATTTAACAAAATTGTTGATCTTCGAAAAAAGGGTCTCGACAAATCTTTTCAAAACCATGCATTGCATTATATTTCCATCTTTTATTCAATTTACAAACCGTTACTAACCCGTTTGTTCTTTATCTTTGTATCTTATTTTCGTTGTTTTGTTTTATTATACTAAAACGAACCCTGCATGCTAAAACAACTTTGACGTTAAATTTAAATGCATTAAATGATGTAGAACAAACATAATTCACATGTTTAGTCTAAAAAGCCTTGTTTGCATATCATTCAACCGTCGAACTAACGCGTGTACACCAAAAACGAACGATATCATAGTAAAGGCCGCTAAGTGCGGGCGGGGTTGGGTGTTCTTTGTGAACTTCCCAACACATACCCTCACCCCTTACTCGGAACCATGGTTTCCGGATGTCCGAATCCATTGGCATACGAGAGTCATTCAATACCCGATTACCGATAATGTCGGTATCGGTATCGCAATGCTAAGGTACGAACCCAATAAACTCTGAAATCGGAATGGGCCGGACTTTGTGCACGGCCCACTACGACATAGAGTGGGTTCGAACGGGCCCGAACTCCCACAAAGTTCGGTGGCGACTCCTACTTCGATTTAAATTTCAACTCGAGATCTATCTCACATGAGATTCATTCGCCTCCCCAAACCCGCGCGTGGCCGCGTCGGGGTGGACCTATGTCATGTCCACAATTTGGCGACTCCGCTAGGGATTCCTGATGTACCACTAGTCATCAGGGTTCCTAGGGTGAGACTCGAAAAGAAATCGTTCGATTAATAATGTACATGTTTTAGTTCAATGGTTCATGCATAACCCAAATCTTTCCCGGGCCGGTTACTTGTGACCGACGTCCCACTATACCACGGTGCATTTCTAAATGGGTTGTAATCCCCTAGAAATTCTAACGCAATACAGTGGCGGAAACACTGTAGAAGTGGGATTATAACACACTGTAGCTATGTCTTGATTAAATAAAAATGGTAAGTCAATACATAAGCCATAAAATAAAAATGGCTACAAAATAAATAAATAAAATCCATAAAAAGGGTTTTAACAATCCATAATACAGTGATCTGATTAAAACAAGCAGGATCCATAACTGCTCGCTATTCCACCCGAAGGAAAACACATATACCTGCCATGTTAAAAACATAACAGCCACAATCAGTGGGGAGCAACGTCAACGTTCTCCCAGCCGTATAACAGGATTTTAAAACAATAATTACTAATATAGGAAAAATAGTAAAAATGGAAAACAGTAAAACAGCATATTAAAATAAGCTTTCAGCGCGAAATGAAATAATTAAATGGGTTTCCGAAGAAACATAAAAATATTTGCCAACCTGCAAACCAATTTATACCGATAACAATAAAAATATTCAAAATGGCGTTATGGATATAATTAATGTAGAATCTAGACTTTCACTAGGACAATACTAAACTAGCTTCGAGAACTTAGTCAAAACAAATCAGACTTCGGTCTCTAACTAGGCAACTCAACCATAACAGGACTGCGTGCAGCGAGGTCCTGGCTTAAGTAATGTACACCCCTCCTGGACACCAACCGTAATCCAGTTCAACCCGACGGCGACTTACACGATGCGATATCTAAGTTTAAGGTCAAAATATACACACTCCTGAACACAAACCATGCTCAGTTCAACGACCAATGTGTCTCAACATAGACACACCAGCTTTATAGTTGATGGGAAAACGTACATCCCAGACTATATTACTCTAAACCCACACTTATCCTTATTCCATAACTCCAAAACAATCCATTATCGATATTTAAAAGATGTATTCAATACAAACAATAGGAGAACAAAAGAAAAAGGAATCACTTTCCAAAAGAGGAAACTTTCTATTTTAGGAAACTTCTATTTTTAGAAACTTTACCAAAAATAACATCATATCAAAATAGCAAAAATATGAGTTATACTAACGTCACATTTTTAGTAAACGATATAGATTTATAAAACTAATACTTTCGGCCTTAACGATATTAATTACCAAAGTGAACATTTAATTTTATGAAATTATTAAAATATCGTTTAAGCGTTATAAAATGATTAAAAATGTCTTAAACATTTTAATATTACTAATTAGGGTGTTTTCAAAAGTTATAAAGCTAAAATTCCCTAATTATTATTAGTTTCGACAATAAAATTATAAATAGGATTTTACGGCAAACATCAAAGTAAATATTTGAACGTCTTTATTTAATTAAACCAACAAATACATTTAGAGTATGTTAAGGGATAATTTAACTCTTAAAGTTTTAGATTTAAGTACTTTAAAAATTGCTGGAAAAATAATTCTTTTAGGTAAGACGAAGCATTTTAACGATAAATCACAATTTGTCCGAAAATCAATACTTATTAATTAAAGACTTTAATAAATAGTAAAAAAATTACGTAAAATAGTTAAAATATATTTATGGACATTCTGTCCAGAAAAGAAAATTTTCCAGAATTCTAAAACTCAGTTTTTAAAGCGTTTTCTCGTTAATCGTCCAATTTCGACAATAGCGATTAATAAAAATAATAATTACAAAATGATTTAACTATTAATGTCTAAAAATTATTATTAAACCTAAAAATCATCATTTTCCAGATTATACTAATTTTCCAGATTTTCCAAAGTTCCAGATTTACCACATTCCGTCAAAACCGCCTTTAAAACCCGTTTTCACAATTAACGATTCCATTAATAAAACTTATCGTTCCTACCATTTTATTAAGGCACCAAAAATCATAGAACTATATTTTAATATGAAATCATCAGAATTATAATTTTTTTCCAAATTTAAACCAAAGACCAGAAATCAAGAATTTAAACGACAAACACGGTTTTAACGATAAACGATGATTTAAAGTGATTAATTAATTCATCCACTTAACAATTCCGAAAAATTATGAAAAGATTCAGAAAATTCTATTTCATCAGAAAGTTCACCACGTCAAAAATCAGATTAAAATAAAATGTTTAAGTACTAGAACTAAAAATTGGCTTTTAATCGTTTTTGTCCGATAACGGTAATAATTCAATAATCGATATCAAAAATATCAGAAAAATACTAAGTTATTAAAAATCATCAAAAACAACATTTTTTTAGAATATAAACATATATTACTTGTTTTGGCCGAATATTACGATTTTACAAATTAATATGACGATTTAATCGTTAATCTCGTAAAAGCGATAAAAATACCGAAACATGCAAATTTTCAACTTTTAAAAATTTTCCAGATTTTATGACATACATATATTGCCAAAATAAAACATAAAAATATATACATGCAAATACTCAATTAAAATCATGAAATACCGAGTAACATCGACGTTACCTCTACTCCAAGTCTGAATCGATTATATACTCGTCGGACTCGGGATCATCCACAAAACCTACATCACACGAAAATCCTGGTAGAAAAATACCATGAGAAAAACTAAGAAAATCAATGGTAAATAACGATCGAAAACCCATCGATTATTACCTTAACGATAGGATCGGAAAGAGGATTAATTTTACGATAAAAATGAGACGATCAAAACTCAATTAGGGACAAAATTGGGCTGGAAAATATGGCTGAAACTCATGGCCAATATGAAGTAATTGAAGAGTATTTTCTTTGTTTAATGTGGTTGAATGAGAATGAATGAAAAGAAATGAATTATGTGAATTGTGTGAATGAATATGATCTTAAAAATTGATGAAAACAATGTTGGATACACTTAAAAAAACCGGCCAAAATGGATTAACAAGGGAGAGTGAAGAGTTTTGCAATTAGTCACCAAATTCATTAAGGTAATAAAAATATCTAAGGCTTTAATCACTTTATGAAACCAAATGAAAAAAAAATGTGAAGATGTGTGACCATGGGTGTCATGGTCTAAAAAGGGGCCAAAAAGTGCTTTTTAATGTAGGTTGATAAAAATAAGAATCGTATAATTACTAAAAGCATTTCAAAGCAATTCGAGTAAACCTCGCGATAGAAATATTTATTTACGAAACTTTGTAATAAAATGATTAAAGGCTAAATTTTTCGTAAATAAAAATATTTCTTAGTTGAAAATATTATATAAATGTGTTTAGACATTTTTAGGAAAAGAAATAACACAAATCCAAGCTTAAAACGTTAGTTCGTAGAAAATAATAGGACTCCTCGCGAATAAATAAATAGTTCGCGATGAAAATTTTATAAATAGATCAGGAAAATAAAATATTTAAACTCTTTTAATAAAAATAAATAATATTTGACTTGAAAATGTTATGAAGCTTGAAAATGAAGGAAACTGAAGACAGAAAAAATAACAGAGTCATGACGGAGTCATAACGGAATAGATAACAACGTATAGAAAATTAGCGGGTGTTACAATCCTCCCCACTAAAAGAAAGTTTCGTCCTCGAAACTAAGAATAAGTAGAAAGGAATCAAGATTACCCCACTCGAAAAGATGGGGATACAAATTTGTATAAGAATTTTATTTCAAAAGAAATTTTACAACTTTCAAAGTGATACGAAATCGAATGCAAATATTTATTCCAAGAGGAATTGGGCTAGGCTACCCGAAGTTTAAAATCTTTTAATTAATGAAATCATAAAGTAAAGTTGTTTGATAAAATAACGACGTCAAATAACATTTGTAAACGAGCTTGAAAGAAATAAGGTAACCAAAACATTTTCAAAACAAAAGTAAAACAATTTGATTAGGAAATTCGAAAATATTTATATTTTTTTTTTGAAGAAACAAAATTTAGTTCGGAGAAATCAATTTTTGTAGTTAGTAAAAATCCCAGTCGTCAGTCATTTTCAATAACAGATTCGAAAGTCCACCAACAATAAAACGAAAACTAATTTGAAAACGTTAAAATTTCGAAAATGTTATCAAAGTAATTATGAAAGTTTTCAAAAACGTTATCAAACTTGAACATACATAATAATTTTGACAATGCTAAAACGCTTTACATACTAATCCTGTAGAAATTGAAGTATTTGGAAATATGAAAGTCTTCATAAAATTTCGATTGCTTGAAAATCAAAAGTTGAAATAATTTCGAAATACTTCAAAATAAATTATTAAAGCATTTTGAAACAAAACTAAATATAAATATCAACCAAAGATAAAACAGAAGTGAAGTATAAAGTTCTCAAATTATAATTCAAATATGTTAAATTTCACGATATCCGAAAAGTTTAAGTAAGTCAAACTTTTTATAAAATAGGTAGTTCGAAAAATGGTTAACGGGTAAATAGAACAATGATAGATAATAAATTAAAATAAGAGTTTTCAAAATCGATAAAGGTCAAAGGGATTAGCAGCAGATGCGGTAACAGAATTCAAGAGAAGCAGAAAGGAAGACGGAGTTGAGAATCAAAAAGAACTATCAAGGATTATAGAAGAAATTAATCATCTCAAGATCCCTAGCACGACTCTCACAAACACGGGTTCGTAATTGGCCCATCAAATAACGCTAAGTCCAATATCGGCACAGGGTGGTCCTACTCAATCTACCACCTCCAAAATTATCAATTGTCACCGCCTCCAAAATTAAGTCTTACATACGTATATAATCTTTCAATTAGTATGGTAAGAATCCTCAAATGATTTAGACTAATCCATTAATTACGATTCCAACGGTTATCAAAACATATCGAAACTCGTAATCACTAAGGCTCATAAATTCAAAGCTCATAAGGTATAAACTCGAGTTATACTTCAAATTTCTCGAGTAAGGAACACTAAATAAAATCCACCAATTAACAATGCTCGAGTACGAAATCCTCAAAAATGATCACCAACATATTTATAATGCCACAAGTACAGAAGTTGGAAAAGTACAACAAGTCCTCAAACACGCTCAAACCTATAGGTAATGGCGCAGACACTCACATCTTCGAACACGTCATTTGACTAAGGTTTCTGAGAATTCCACCAAATTTCATATCGTAACAGCGAAACCACCAAAATATTAACTCAACGAAGCCACAATCTCGTTGGTCTAAGGGTTTTGAACTATAAATCCATCAAGATGATTCGCATTGAGTATTCCTCAAAACAACGCGATAAATACAACCTCTAATTGTAACATGTTTCTCCTTTTCAAGGTTAACAACAATTTATCCAAGTTAGATCAATCAGCTCCAAAGTTCATAGGTTACTACCTTAAACAACGATCAATGATCTAATCCTTAAGAAACACGGGTAATCTATGTCAACCAAAATTTCTAACGATATTAATGAAAACCTTCGACGGTACCACAACACTCAGGTTAACACTTTAAACAGTACTCTATGATCCCAAATATTCATGATTCATCCATCAAATAAGCATTAGGTAAGAATCCCATGTAATATTATCAGTTACACTTAGTTCGGTTCTAGGTTAGGTACTTGGTATCCATCAAATATGATATACTCTTGCTACTTCAATAGATTATTCAACTTTAAGTCCTCCAAATAATCAAGTAACCTATAACCCAAGGTTCAAAATCTTAAGTACCAACCTAATTCCATTAATCGACAATTTATCATTCAAATCGATCCTCAAAAGCTTACTAAGATAGATAACAAGGTATAACTCACAATTCTCAAACCACGTAACAAGGGTTGACCAAACCTCAAACATCTATAACTTTTCACGGGTTCACTAAGACAAAATTCGGTCTAACCAAATAATCTCAAGAGAAAGATGGTAGAGTAGAAGAATATAACAAGGATTCATCAAGCGGATGAAGAAGAGAATATAAAAGAGAAGAATGAGAAGAAGTAGAGGAAGGAAGAAAAGAGTCGATGACCCTATATTACTAAATTCTGGAACCAGAAGATAATCTTTGGGCCTCCAGAGTTCACGAGGGATCCAAATGGATTACTTCATCTTCTTGTAGAGGAACGAGCACACAAGTCTTGGGTCACTCCATCTGGATCTACTGCGACATCATGGAACATGAATCTACTCTTAATCATCTTGCCTGTAGCTTAAGTAAACTGAACCGGAGCTAAACGTCACCATCAACATCTTTCATGGAGCACCAAGTTGTCCACTCGAGTCAGCAGGCGTTGAGAGTTCTAAGACGGTCTAGTCCCGATCTGGAGCAGCATCCTATCAACATCTTGTTCATTCGTCTTCTTCCAACAAAAGCAACAAATATTCAATGCTAATCATTGAGTTCAGGAACAGATAATCTTAACAGTTAAGTCCTTATCTGTTTCTACCCATTTCTAACAATATATTTTTTTATTTACTGTTTAAATAATTTACTGGTATTTTCCCTAATTTCAGGTGTAAGCGTCGGGAGCAGTGATGCTCAGATACCAACTGTAATCCCCTAGAAAAATCTAACGCGATACAGTGGCGGAAACACTGTAGAGTCGGGATTATAACACGCTGTAATTATGTTTAGATAAAAATTTAAATGGTAAAGTCAAACATTAGGTCTTAAATAAATTGGCCCAAAATGAAAACATTCCACAAAGGGGGTTTAACAATCCATAATACAAAATTATTAAAATTAATCGAGCAGGGATCATGTCTGCCCGCTAGCCCACACCCGGGAACATGCATACCTGTCATGTTAAAAACATAACAGCCACAATCAGTGAGGAGCAACGTCAACGTTCTCCCAGCCGTATAACAGGATTTAAAAACAGTAATTACTAATATAGGAAAAATAGTAAAAATGGAAAACAGTAAAACAACATATTAAAATAAGCTTTCAGCGCGAAATGAAATAATTAAATGGGTTTCCGAAGAAACAAAAAAATATTTGCCAACCTGCAAACCAATTTATACCGATAACAATAAAAATATTCAAAATGGCGTTATGGATATAATTAATGTAGAATCTAGACTTTCACTAGGACAATACTAAACTAGCTTCGAGAACTTAGTCAAAACAAATCAGACTTCGGTCTCTAACTAGGCAACTCAACCATAACAGGACTGCGTGCAGCGAGGTCCTGGCTTAAGTAATGTACACCCCTCCTGGACACCAACCGTAATCCAGTTCAACCCGACGGCGACTTACACAATGCGATATCTAAGTTTAAGGTCAAAATATACACACTCCTGAACACAAACCATGCTCAGTTCAACGACCAATGTGTCTCAACATAGACACACTAGCTTTATAGTTGATGGGAAAACGTACATCCCAGACTATATTACTCTAAACCCACACTTATCCTTATTCCATAACTCCAAAACAATCCATTATCGATATTTAAAAGATGTATTCAATACAAACAATAGGAGAACAAAAGAAAAAGGAATCACTTTCCAAAAGAGGAAACTTTCTATTTTAGGAAACTTCTATTTTTAGAAACTTTACCAAAAATAACATCATATCAAAATAGCAAAAATATTAGTTTATACTAACATCACATTTTTAGTAAACGATATAGATTTATAAAACTAATACTTTCGGCCTTAACGATATTAATTACCAAAGTGAACATTTAATTTTATGAAATTATTAAAATATCGTTTAAGCGTTATAAAATGATTAAAAATGTCTTAAACATTTTAATATTACTAATTAGAGTGTTTTCAAAAGTTATAAAGCTAAAATTCCCTAATTATTATTAGTTTCGACAATAAAATTATAAATAGGATTTTACGGCAAACATCAAATTAAATATTTGAACGTCTTTATTTAATTAAACCAACAAATACATTTAGAGTATGTTAAGGGATGATTTAACTCTTAAAGTTTCAGATTTAAATACTTTCAAAATTGCTGGAAAAATAATTCTTTTAGGTAAGACGAAACATTTTAACGATAAATCACAATTTGTCCGAAAATCAATACTTATTAATTAAAGACTTTAATAAATAGTAAAACAATTACGTAAAATAGTTAAAATATATTTATGGACATTCTGTCCAGAAAAGAAAATTTTCCAGAATTCTAAAACTCGGTTTTTAAAGCATTTTCTCGTTAATCGTCCAATTTCGACAATAGCGATTAATAAAAATAATAATTACAAAATGATTTAACTATTAATGTCTAAAAGTTATTATTAAACCTAAAAATCATCATTTTCCAGATTATACTAATTTTCCAGATTTTCCAAAGTTCCAGATTTACCACATTCCGTCAAAACCGCCTTTAAAACCCGTTTTCACAATTAACGATTCCATTAATAAAACTTATCGTTCCTAACATTTTATTAAGGCACTAAAAATCATAGAATTATATTTTAATATGAAATCATCAGAATCATAATTTTTTTCCAGATTTAAACCAAAGACCAGAAATCAAGAATTTAAACGACAAACACGGTTTTAACGATAAACGATGATTTAAAGTGATTAATTAATTCATCCACTTAACAATTCCGAAAAAATATGAAAAGATTCAGAAAATTCTATTTCATCAGAAAGTTCACCACGTCAAAAATCAGATTAAAATAAAATGTTTAAGTACTAGAACTAAAAATTGGCTTTTAATCGTTTTTGTCCGATAACGGTAATAATTCAATAATCGATCAAAATTATCAGAAAAATACTAAATTATTAAAAATCATCAAAAACAACATTTTTTTAGAATATAAACATATATTACATGTTTAGGCCGAATATTACGATTTTACAAATTAATATGACGATTTAATCGTTAATCTCGTAAAAGCGATAAAAATACCGAAACATGCAAATTTTCAACTTTTAAAAATTTTCCAGATTTTATGACATACATATATTTCCAAAATAAAACATAAAAATATATACATGCAAATACTCAATTAAAATCATGAAATACTGAGTAACATCGACGTTACCTCTACTCCAAGTCTGAATCGATTATATACTCGTCGGACTCGGGATCATCCACAAAACCTACATCACACGAAAATCATGGTAGAAAAATACCATGAGAAAAACTAAGAAAATCAATGGTAAATAACGATCGAAAACCCATCGATTATTACCTTAACGATAGGATCGGAAAGAGGATTAATTTTACGATAAAAATGAGACGATCAAGACTCGATTAGGGACAAAATTGGGCTGGAAAATATGGCTGAAACTCATGGCCAATATGAAGGAATTGAAGAGTATTTTCTTTGTTTAATGTGGTTGAATGAGAATGAATGAAAAGAAATTAATTATGTGAATTGTGTGAATGAATATGATCTTAAAAATTGATGAAAACAATGTTGGATACACTTAAAAAAAACCGGCCAAAATGGATTAACAAGGGAGAGTGAAGAGTTTTGCAATTAGTCACCTAATTCATTAAGGTAATAAAAATATCTAAGGCTTTAATCACTTTATAAAACCAAATGAAAAAAAATGTGAAGATGTGTGACCATGGGTGTCATGGTCTAAAAAGGGGCCAAAAAGTGCTTCTTTTTAATGTAGGTTGATAAAAATAAGAATCGTATAATTACTAAAAGCATTTCAAAGCAATTCGAGTAAACCACGCGATAGAAAATAATTATTTACGAAACTTTGTAATAAAATAATTAAAGGCTAAATTTTTCGTAAATAAAAATATTTCTTAGTTGGAAATATTATATAAATGTGTTTAGACATTTTTAGGAAAAGAAATAACATAAATCCAAGCTTAAAACGTTAGTTCGTAGAAAAAAATAGGACTCCTCGCGAATAAATAAATAGTTTGCGATGAAAATTTTATAAATAGATCAGGAAAATAAAATATTTAAACTCTTTTAATAAAAATAAATAATATTTGACTTGAAAATATTATGAAGCTTGAAAATGAAGGAAACTGAAGACAGAAAAAATAACAGAGTCATGACGGAGTCATAACGGAATAGATAACAACTCATAGAAAATTAGCGGGTGTTACACAAAATGTATCGATAATAATAAAAATATTCAAAATGACTTTATGGATAGAATTAGTGATAAAGGCTAAACTAGCTTCGAGAACTTAGTTCAAACAAATCAAACTTTGGTCTCTAACTAGGCTACTAAACCATAATAGGACGGCGACTTATAAATGTGTGGCCCTAGTTTAAGATAATATGCACAACCCTCCCGAGCACCATAAATACTCAGTTCAACCCGACGGCGTCTTACACTGCGAGGCACGAGTTTAAGGTCAAAATGTACACACACTCCCGAACACCATATATGCTCGGTTCAACAAGCCCCATAAAGACACACCAGCCTTATAGTTGATGGCAAAAACGTAAACCCCAGAATATATTACTCTAAACCTCACACTTGTCCTTACTTCATAACTCCAAAACAGTCATTATCGATATATACAAGAGATATAATCAATATGAATAATATGAAGATAAAAGGGATAAACATTTTATATAAAAAGAAAACTTTCTATAAATAGAAACTTACTAATTTTAGAAGATTACTTAAAATAGAAAGTCTTAAAGAAAATACGTAAGTTATTAAAATAAGTGAAATGTATAAAATAGCATTTGTAATGAAATTAACATTTTATTATTATCGTCGTTATCGTAACTTTAATATATTTCTAAATTCATTAATCAAAATATAAATAGAATATAACACTTCAATATATAGTATTTTATAAATAATTAAGAAATCGAGTTAAAACTATAAATTTTCGGAGAGAAGATATTTTAAGAAAAACGATATCAAAATAAATTGAGTCAACGAGTTTTATAAATAAAATGAGAGTTACAAATATTTCAAATTATTTTTAATAAATAGCTTTTACTAATAAATAACACGGATTTTAATAAAAATAATCAATCGGAAATAATTAGTGAAAATAGTCTAGACTAAAAATATATTTAAAACTAAATCGACTATTTTCTCATTTATTAGTATAAATCGTAAAACGAAAATTAATTTATTGAACGAGTATACAAATCTCGATTATAGTATAAAAATACGATTTTGAGTTAAAAAATTAGAAATTAACGAAATATGACGAAAATATGAAATCAACATTATTTAGTTACTAGTATCACGATAACCAACAAAATATTATAACGATCATTAATAATAAAATTACTAACGATTTATAAAATGATATTGACAGTCGTAAAACATTTATAAGGCGTACAATTTAAAATAATATGTTTTTAGCAAATAATAAACAACTAAAATTAGAAAAACTGAAATTAAAAATATTTACTACATACTACTACTCAAACATACGATATAAAATCGAGTAACGTTCTAAAGTTACCTTGAGTCAAAATTCGAATCAGTCCCGTACTTGTCTACTTGCATAGTCCGATTTCCAAATCTTCAATAGTACGCAATATCCTTCACAACGTGAATCGCTAGCCTTCCAAGTATGCTCCACTTCAGATTCGAGACAAAAGAAACAGAAACGAAGAGATCAGAATAAGGAATGTTGGAATAGAAGATGGAGAAGCGGGGAGTCATAAAAACAGAGTTTATGAGACGAACAAAACACAGCAACACAAACAACGATGACACAGACAAAAGCCTCGAAGAGGTGACGAGAATAAGAAGAACGAGGGAGATGAACAAGATAGAAATAGAGCAACAGGTAATGAAAAGAAAATAAAAAGAACGGCAGCAGGTATGCGATACAGGACAGAAGACCGAGGAAGGACAAAAGCATAGAAGAAAGAGGGACGAGAAACAATGAATCAATCGACACCAAAACCGAGCATAACAGTGACAGGTTGCAGCAGGCCAATAAGAAGAAAAAGAAGAAGACCGACAAAGAGACGAAATCGACGAATAAACCGTATACAATAATAGCAGACAGCAGTAGCGAGAGTATTAGCAGCAGGAATCGAGAGAATAAAACAATGTAAGAAGAAGAAAAGAATAAGAAGGAGAAGAATGATAGCAGTAACGCACAGACGACGAAACCGAAACAGGACGGAAAGCCGAACAACAATGGAAGAAAAAACGAGTATATAAAGAATGGGTAAGACACGAAACAGCAGCCACGCAACAACAGATGACAGCAGAAACAGGACGAAACAGCAGCAAAATGTGAGAAAATGAAAATAAAATGAAATGAAGAAATGAATAGTGTAGAACGACAACCAGCAGCAGCGCACAAGGAAGAAAAAGGAAGATGCGATTAACAGTAGCAGCATCGAACTTCAGGCATGAAAACCACCGCAGCAGAAGTGAAAACAATAGCGGCGAAATAGAAACCGGACAGCGGTAGAGAAATCACACGCAATGACTGGAAACCAGAGGAAAAACAGGGGCAACGGAGGACACAAGTAGAGAGGAAGACTAAGCGAAGCAGCAATCGAAGCAAACTGGAGAAGATGCAGAAAAGAAAGGGAAAAAAACGAAGGGGAAGGAGGTATGAAGAGGTGGAACAAAAGGGATAAGTGAGGAGGTGTAGTTAAAAACAAGGAGTAAGTGGGGTAAATGTAATAGAGAGATACAGAGAATGAGAGGGAGGCAGTGAAGCGGTGGAGGAGTGAGGGGATAAAATAAAAATGATCAAGGGGGTTGAACGTAAACACAAGTGGGAAGAATCCACATAATTAAATGAATCGGCTCGGAAACTCGAATTAAACGAATTCCGTAACGATAAGTTTGCTGACCCAAGAATCGGGTTAAAACGAGTTAAATCAAATTAATAAAAATAATTGGGCCGACTAATAAAATTAGTAAAATAAACGTTTCTCGAGATATAAATAATTAGTCGAGACGAAAATGACGTCTATAGAAATAAATAATTAAGCGATGAAATAGTATTTCTCGATAAATAATAAATTTTCGATAAAGTGAATTAAATTTATTTTTTCGAGGAAATGAAATAAATATTTTGACGAAACTTAAAAAAATGAAGTTCGAGCCGAAAATAGAAATTCGAGCTTAAATATGAATAAATAAAAAGAATTTAGGACTTAAATCGCCGAAATAGACTTTCGATAAGAATTAAATTAAATGTATAAAGTAATTCGAAACAGAAATGAAAATATGTTTTAAATATAAGAGTTCCCGAGACAAAATATGTTTTAAATATAAGAGTTCCCGAGACAAATAGAATTTTAGGAGTTGAAACGATTAAACGATAAATTTGTATTATAATAATTTTAAGAATCACGAGTTAAATCGTACAATTAAAAATACGAACAAATTTTATTTTAATTTAATTTATAAAATCAGGGGTGTTACACCAGACATGGAAATTAGACCCCGCATTATTATCAAACCTACCCCGATCGAAGTTCGAGTCATTTTTACTCAACTTCCCCTTTCCCACCACATTACTATACCTACCCTCGAAGACTTAGCTCCACAAAATCGAGCTCCAGATGTCAAAACATCAAAGCCACTTACGACCTAGCACCACATTTCCAAAAACATCCAAACCAGTTACCAACCCCAAACACGGGAACTCAACTTGCAGTCCGCATAGAACATGCCCAAATAGTTCACACCACCCCTGGGGGCTACCTCGGAGAACGCTCACAGTCACAGGATCAACATCCTAACTACTCTAGCCCTTTGATTAAGACATCATTTGGAATGCACCTAGCCTACACCTATGGTTAGTTACACACAAAGCCCTAATAAACTAGGCATCATCATATATCTTCCAGTACACTGAAGTACGGCATGGTTTGATTTCACCACACGTGAATACGTAGGCAGCCTTTCAACAAAGGCACAACCACCCACATTGACACACATTCAAAAAGCATCATCATTCCTGACACGACACTGTCATGTTCTCAACAGCCAGCTTTGTCGTCCTGGGGGCTTCTCCTAGGCAGAAGTTCTCCATCCACTCACATAATCCAAATACTTTCAAAACACTAGCCTCCTTTCTATAGAGTGTCCTAGTACTCGGCTCAGTCAAAGACAAGAATTTGTCAGGGACTCAAATAAGCACCTACCTTGGGAATATACCCTGAAACCAAAGAAGATCCAAAAGAACACAAGTCTACTACTAAGTTCTGTCGTACAAGAACAGTCTCATTACAGATTACTGCAACCCCGTATAGCATATCTATCCCATTTCGACGTTCGACCGTGTTGCCACTCGCCTAGGCTACGAAATAGCGCAACTTAAGAGTCTTGTCATAGTAGGCGGCCCACTCCCTACCGATTCACGGTCCAACCCCTCGAGAGTCCAGTCGTGTCTGTCAACTCGTCCGGTCGCGTCCCGAGTCGAGTCTGTCGGTACGCCTCACTCTTCATATTCTCATTTTAAAATTTGCAAAACTTAGCCATTTGAGAAAATCCTTTTCGACAAGGTCAAATTTCAGTCTATTTAAACTGCAAATTTCTTTTCTACCTCTTTCCATTTTGAAAACCTATCTCCTATCACGTGAGTTGCTTTCAGGACTTCGATTTCAAAATGAAGCAAAAATCATTTTTCCCAGTGCAAGTCAGTCTATTGATGCTAAATGCATTTCCTGTATGCTATCTTGCTGTCTGCTATATTTGTTGTTTCTGCCTATATATCTAACATTTCAGGTACCAGCTTGTGCTTCCCAAAGGAACATCAAGTTTTTACTTCCCCAGCGTGAGTCGGTGTTTCGCCTAAATGTTACATACGAATTGCTATGTGTCGGCATCATACAGGTACACCCAGACTCGAGAAGGAAGTCTCCTCGCAAAAACTCCCCAGTGGAAAGCTCAGGCGACATTTCTACTAAAGAACCGGGATGTGTCTGCGAACGGACACACCCATAGCTTCCTATGCAAGCTCCCGCGTAATTCTGAATCGAGATGTGTCTGCAAACGGACACACCCATAGTTTCCTATGCAAGCTCCCGCGTAATTTTGAATCAAGATATGTCTGCAAACGGACACACCCATAGCCTCCTATGCAAGCTCCCGCGCAGCTCCAAGATGGGATGTGTCTGCAAACGGTCACACCCAAGGCTTCTTAGGCAAGTCCCCACAGAGCTATTAGCATCAACCCAGGTATGATTTCTTTCTTATGGCTGGCGAGCCCTTTTACGCGAGTCTAATGGACTATAAACGACCCGACCGGAAGTCTACCAGGTCTTAATCCTCGATTGGCCTGGTAGCTACTCTGACTTTCGTCTTGTCCAAGCCTCAGTCAAAGTGGGGGCTCTGTAGACACCCACATTTTGACCGCCAGGTGTCTATAGCAGTTTCCAAAAAACACCCGATGATGATCGGACGCAAACATGACTTAATACACTCGATTTTTGGACTCGGAATCAATAGTAGTTGGCACGTGCTTTTAGCGGAGTAAAAATCTCACAAAACAGACCTCAAATCCAGGCCCAGTGGGTCGTTTCCAGTCAAATGAGACTAATTTGGGTCAAAACCGACACCAAGGGCAAAACCGTCTTTTAGCAACCGGGCCAAACCCCGGTCAAAGACGTTTCCGAGACATAAAAATCTGTCACGCCTCTTCAAAAATCTGACTCGAAGTCAAATACTACACAAATATCAGCTACAGAGTAGGAATCCTACTCCATCTAAACCGGGTGTTTCTTCCCATGCAAGTAACCTTTTCCTATCCAAAGACGGAATCCTACTTCACCCCAATCGGTGTTTCTTCCCATGCAAGAAAGTCTCTCCTACTCACAAACGGAATCCTATTCCATCCACACCGCTTGTTTCTTTCTCCCGAAGAAAGCCTTTTCCTATCTGAAACAGAAGTTTCTTCCCATCCAAGCCAGGAAACTTCTCCTATAAATACACCCTCCTATACAACACAATAAACACATTCAAGTCATAACAACAATTCATCATTCATCTACAATCACCAATTAACACACACAATTCCAGACATCAATTACAACATCAACACAACAATTCCAATCCCGACACACAAATTACAACCCGGAATTCCAGCAATACTAGGCATATTATATTCCAATCTTTCCTCTAGAAATCCTATAGGATTCCCGACCATTCACAACCCAAAATTCTAGGCAATTTTAGGCAAACCGTATACAAACCCGAGAGCAAAACTCGCCAAATCCCTAACCATACACACCATAACTCACCTATATATCTTAACGCTCCCGCGCCTAGGCCGCTACTACGAGTCCGTTTTCGAGATAATCAAGCATGTAGGTTGAGGGTGTTACAAATCCCGACTTTTCCCTTTTCTTCTCTTTCTCTCGTCCGTCTGTCTTTTTTTATGGGTCATCGTCACGTTTTTTTTTCTCCTTTTCTAATATCGATACTACAATATAATTTTCTATATAAAATAAACGTTCTTAAAAATACGATATCGATTCCATAGTCGAATATCGTATCAAAAGGAACTAAATCAATCTCGTTGATGCTAAAAAATCGTCATATGGTCCTAAAAACAAATACGACGATTTCAACGCGGAGAGAACTAACATTGCTTTTTTAAGTTCGATTTTCAAAACGATTTACAAAACATCTTTTCTATAAATCATTTCGAATATTTGATATTGATTTCATAATCAAATATCGAATATAACGAATATCAAAAATTTAAGTCGAGTATAAATTATGCTATATTTGTACGCGATTTAACAAAATTGTTGATCTTCGAAAAAAGAGTCTCGACAAATCTTTTCAAAACCATGCATTGCATTATATTTCCATCTTTTATTCAATTTACAAACCGTTACTAACCCGTTTGTTCTTTGTCTTTGTATCTTATTTTCGTTGTTTTATTTTATTATACTAAAACGAACCCCGCATGTTAAAACAACTTCGACGTTAAATTTAAATGCATTAAATGACGTAGAACAAACATAATTCACATGTTTAGTCTAAAAAGCCTTGTTTGCATATCATTCAACCGTCGAACTAACGCGTGTACACCAAAAACGAACGATATCTTAGTAAAGGCCGCTAAATGCGGGTGGGGTTGGATGTTCTTTGTGAACTTCCCAACACGTACCCTCACCCCTCACTCGGAACCATGGTTTCCGCATGTCCGAATCCATTGGCATACGAGAGTCATTCAATACCCGATTACCGATAATGTCGGTATCGGTATCGCAATGCTAAGGGACGAACCCAATAAACTCTGAAATCGGAATGGGTCGTACTTTGTGCACGGTCCACTACGACATAGAGTGAGTTCGAACGGTCCCGAACTCCCACAAAGTTCGGTGGCGACTCCTACTTCGATTTAAATTTCAACTCGAGATCCATCTCACATGAGATTCATTCGCCTCCCCAAACCCGCGCGTGGCCGCGTCGAGGTGGACCTATGTCATGTCCAGACTACCTAAATCATAAGGTTCTCAAACAATTAAAATATTTCAAATCCAAATTTCAATTCCAAATTCAGGTTCCCAAACATGCCATTCCGTAAAGTGTTGCATAGCATTTCATTGTTCGCAGCAACAATCAATGTGTTACTCCCTCCAAACCACTACGATTTTTACCCATTCATTATTTTAATCCCTCACATTTGAATAAAAGGGGGTAAATCATAGTGGTTTGGAGGGAGAAGATTCCAGTAGTTTTCTAACACACCGCTTGTTGCAAAAAATATTACACTAGTTCGTAATTTGTTGGTGTTAGAAAGTGTATGGGGTGAGATACACAATGGGATAGAACATCCCCTCTCGGGGGAATGAGAGAAGGGGAGGGAACAAGTGAAGGGAGAATAATGAATATGAAGGTGATTACCATCTCCCTCCCCCTCCAAATCCCTTGACTCCATTTTACTAACCAAACAAAGGAAACCCTTCAAATTCACTCTCCCTTGCAATCCAAACCTCTCTGGTTTTTACTTCAGGTCGTCAGGCAGTCGGGACACAGTTCCTTGCACAATCAAATCAGTATTCAGTTCTTTATCTCTCGGGTTAGAATTACATCCCCAAATCAAACGTACAGTACACTTATGGGTAAAATCCAGAATCACAAGTACTACATCAAGACATTTCTCCAACTTGGAAATACTCAAGAAACATAATAATAAGGGTAATAATAAAGCAAGATAAGTCAGTGGAGATAGTTTGTACAACAAGACAGTATTCGTGTCCAAACGAAACATCTCAAGAGTTGAAGATTCTTATGTCAAATCATCTTCATCGTTGTCCTGGGCCTTAAGTTTGTCCTTAACTCTAAGAAGAAGAGTTGTCTTCCATCCATCCTGTACACCATAACACAGCAATCAACAGCTACATCGACTGAACTCGTGTTACAGCTTGCATTAAGAATAGGAACAAATGGACAATTCATCACCAATAACATACTCTACATTACTACACTAAAAGCACAAATGTTGGTTGGCATGCTCGACAGGTCAATGCCTACGCCTGTCCTGTACTCCTGTTAGGAGGAAAGCTAGACTAAAATCAAAGATGAGATTACGTGTTAAAATGGGTGTTTCCAAAGGTGGTTGCTGTTTTCAAAGAGGTAGTGATAAGTTTTGAAGGCATGGCAGGTGGTTTTAGAGGGTAAGATAGGCATTTCTAGGGTGAGGGAGGAATTTTCTTGGTGCTTCGAGGTGGTGTGTTGGCGACGGGGAAATGAACCACTCATTTTAGGCTGTATGCCTGGTGGTTAGAGAAATCCCCTAAGCCACCAAGCCCCACTCCCACCCATAAATTCTCTCCACCCACCACGCCAAACCCCCTCACCCACCCTGCTTAACTCCCACCCCTCGTCAAACCTAAAACCACCCAAGAAACCCTCTTCCAACCATCGAAAACACTAGATTCAGGATTTTCTGACGTTGTGGGTGAGTTTTAGGTTAGTGATAGGGAGTGTTAAGCTGATGGAGGGCTGTTTCAACAGGGTGGTGCGAATTAGACAAGGTAGGGACAGTGTTCGCAAATTAGTTTGAGTGTTGGTGGCGTGTAAGGGTTGTTCCTGGGTGAGGATGGCGGTTTGACGGCATGTGAGTGGAGTGGTGGTTGTCCAATTGCTTGTAGCTAGAGTGGTGGTCAGATGGTGTGGTAGTAGTTGGTTGGTTGTAAAAGAGATATAAGTGAGGTAAGGGCAAGTGCAGGGGTAGATTGGTAATTGTGAGGTGTGACCACTTGCGTAAATAACAGATCCGAAATGAAATGCAGTGAACCTGATGAGACAGAGAGAGTATATGAAATAATGGACCCCCAAAGCCTCATACGGTCTATGAAGTAATAAGCACCCAAAGAGGCCGAATCTTAAAGAATCAGTAATTAGCATTTCTGAACAAAAGAAATGATACCAGAGGCGTCATCTGATCAAACTCTTTGAGTACACCTGTGAATTTATCAACATCTTGCTCATCAATTGCAGAGGCCAGATCCTGCGACCAAAAACTGAAGTTTAAGACTCTTACATAGTCAAGACCACCTGCACTATGACCATGACCATTGACTATTATCAAATGAGGATGTTTACTGTTAAAAGAGCCACTACCTGCTACCCAAGAATTGTACACTAATCATATTTGTTCCCATTAATGCTAATCCAAAATATATCTATAATCTATGTCTTAATGAATTGCATTAAATATACAATAGACGGACAAAAAAACAGACGGCCGGCTGTTTGTTAAGGCATGACCCTATCAGTGGTAACTCGGCAATTTTGGAGAGACAATCCTACACTAAAACGTGATGGGTTTTTTTACACCTTGAGGAGAAACGTGATGGGTTTCTTCTTTACAGCTTGAGCTTAAAAAGCACATCTAAAATCTTGAAACATCCAATCCCTACTTGAAAGAATGTCTACCCCAAAAACTTTTTTTTTTTTTGACTTTTTGATAATAACATTTAGACACATGAAATCTCGACCTGATCTACGAATCTATTCTAACTATCAAGGAATTCCTAGAATTTTAGGCGGAATGGGAATTGTAATTCTTTCTAACTCTCGCGGTATAATGACAGATCGGGAGGCTAGACGGGAAGGAGTTGGAGGAGAATATCACCTATTGAAGTGTGACATAAATTACTAGTGTCATATGAGTATCACCCGTGTCCCATTCCTTAAATAGCAAGTGCATTTTTTTCCTTGAAAATAGATAGGTATGGTTTAATATTACTCTGCACACACACACACACATGGCAGATAGACGAGACAAAAGTCTACAGAGCAATAACATACCGAAAGGAGTCTATACTCGCGTGTTCCTGTGAATGTGGGATCCATGTCCTGCAAGTGATAGAACAATAACATGAGAAGTTTTACAAAAGCATGAATGCTCCAAAAAAAAATCCAGAATAAGAAGTCAAGATGAAACCTGATATTTGTCTAATGCATTAGTTATTGAAACCGTATCACCCTTACAAAGATGGCAAATACCAGCATTGAGCAAGTGGCCCTTAACCCCATATTTCAGTAAAGTGCTATTGAGAGACTGACGTGCAATATCTTCATAGATCTCAATTGCCTGAGGATACCTACGCAAGACAAAAACTTCAAGGTTAACCCCCCGATCTCTTTCCAGCATGTGCATACACAAAATAGCACAAACATAATACCCAAACAGAAGAGCTGGGACACCATCACACAACTAAATACTTCCACATCAAGCAAAGATGGTCCAGATATTTTGGGAAAAAAGGTGGTCACTTGATAGTTAGATATCAGAATTGCCAATTTCAAGTACGTCAAGTTAAACGAAAATGTTAATGGTAAATAAGCAACGATAGAATTCACTACAATCTAAGAATTATTCACCTCTATAAGAAACAATAAAATACGACTTTCAAAAATCAAACATGGCGGGGCGTTTCCGGCAGGGGTGCTGTAGATTCAGCAGGAATGTGATAGCTTTGGGGATGATGAGGTTGTTTCTAGCAGGGATGGGATGCTTTTGACCATTTGGTGTTTAGCAAGCATGAGGGGGTAATGTGGTAATGTGGGACAAGATAATTTAGAAAATCTAAAAAGAAAATAAGCCAATCGGAAAATTAGATAAGAGGCTGCAAGATAGTATTAACCTGGTGACGTGAAGGCGCGAAGCCCATATACAAAAGACATATGGAGTGGCACCTATATACAATTACACAAAAACACGACCTAGAGGTAACGCCCATTTGCAAAATGAAAGAGATAATTATTCCTTCAAAGCCCCAAACTATTGTGGGAGTAGTATATTAACTAAAAAACGAAGAAAATACAAGTTCCGATTTTAGAAGAGCAGATACAGCCATTAAACCAAAGACATATGGAGTGGCACCTATATACAATTACACAAAAACACGACCTAGAGGTAACGCCCATTTGCAAAATGAAAGAGATAATTATTCCTTCAAAGCCCCAAACTATTGTGGGAGTAGTATATTAACTAAAAAACGAAGAAAACACAAGTTCCGATTTTAGAAGAGCAGATACAGCCATTAAACCAAACACTGCTTATCTAGAATAATAAGGAAGCAAGCTTACTGTTCCAACTGTGCAGAATATTGTGCAATTTTTTGCCTGCACTGATTTGCAGAAGTTGAAACCTCTTCACTTTGGAAAAGGTCTGCAGCTTTTTCATACCAAAGAATAGCCTGCTCTAGGTTTTGGTCACCTTCATATATTTCAGCGATTTCCTGCGAAAGAGTCAAAAGCTGAGTACAAATCCTCACATACCTTCCCAAAAACCCTTTAAAAAAACATATCATAACAATCTCTCATGTCTTGAGCAACGGCCACAAGGCATCAGAGTTAAGACAATAGAGGGTAGGGACTTTTGTTAAGATAGACAACCAAATTCCTTGATATCTTTCGATATTTTGGTATCGGTGAGATCTAAAAGTTGACAAAAGTAAGTACCCTGCTACTTTAAATATTACAAAATCAGAGCAAAACTGTCGATCATGAAATAATATGTGGAAGCAAGCAGATCATTGAAGAAATGTGTATATATAATAGAGGGCTTTTCTACCATAGTATCACGCACACATTTAGTGATTAGTTATGGAAGTACTCCGTATTATTCTAGTAGATTCTTTATTTCTTTTTCTTTTTTTACACCAGAATAATAACTAGCCACTAAATTACGTAATACTATCTTAATGTGTGCATCACGGAGGATGCACACATTAGAAAAACCCATAATAGAAAGACCAATGATAACGAAGAGAGCTTAGCCAAGTGGCCTTGAGAGAGCTCCTGCTAGCCATATGTCTCCTTTTTCACGGAAAAGAAAAAGTATATTAAGACCAATAGTTGTATAAATATGACAGATACCTTGCAGTATCTAGCAGCCATACTCAACCTTCCAATTTCAAGGAAGCAGTTCACTGACTGCTCCAAGCAAGATATCGCCTCTGCTCATAGAAACACATGGGTGTATTAGAACTTTCCAGAACTATAATAGTAATGAACTCAATTGATCGGAAGCATAACACATGGGCCATGGCCATGTGAAAGCTCAAGAAAAGACATAAAAGCAAGCAATAAACCAGGATTTCCATGCTTTTGCTTCTTTTCCTCAAACAAGCACCCCCAGTCGAAAAGAAACCCCATGTAATATGAGGTTTTGCACTTCTCTAAATCAAACAGTAAAATAAATACACATGCCAAAGTTAAGAGAACCACGATCTATGGGCACTAGTTTCACCAGATGACAGCCAAACCAAAATATTATGGAGGGATACTTCTGCCTATTGCAGGACAGTTTCAAGTTTTCACTAGTTTCTGTTACGATGGCAAGCTTCCGAACACACACTGACAGAAGAAATAGTATAGGTAGTAAGATCCAGTTTTGGCTCATTACCAACAGAAATGGAAAGAACCACTTGCAATACCTGACATCAAAGACAAACTCTAAGGCTATATGCATGAAGCCATCTCATACTGTCCTACATACCACGGCATTGTTAACTTACTAATTTTATAGACTTTCAAGCAGTAACAACGAGCCCTCTTAACAAAAAGACAATTAGTTTACCATAAGGGCATAGGAAGATTTATCATTCATCTATGTACCTGGGAAGACTCTCAACATATCAAAATAATAATAGCCGACGACCTAGGAGAGCCAGATAGTATGAGCAATCAAACATCTTCACTATAGTGAAACTCATCCTATATTAAAAACTCACCCTTGTTTGAAGTTTTCTTATATGCATGACCTGCCTCAGTATAAGCATTAGCAGCTTCATGTTTGCTATCCAACTGAATAATAACGAAAACTGTTACAACAAGCACGGAAATTGCACAATCCACACATAAACTTTGACCCGATATGCAAAATATCACCTTCAAATGACAGTTGGCCAACTTCTGATACGTGGCTCCAGCTTGATCCCCTGAGATCCACAATAACCAGTATCAAAACATGCAATAAAAAAACAGACTTTCTTGTACACCTAATCTAAATGTAACAGCGTTCACTTATGTCAGATTGATCGATTCAAAGCTCTAGCTGTGGCCTGTGGGTATTACACATGATTTATCATCTAATACAATCAACTTCAGCGTACAAAGACAAGGATATCAATCACAAATCCTCACTCAAACAACAATTAAAGCCAGATGAGTAACAAATAAACCACGTATGCAACAATGATAAATCGTGCACCTACTCGAAATGTAAACAATGGGCACCTAACCACCATGTTGGATCGATTCACTCTTTAAGTTTTAGGACACACATGCCTCACCATACAGCACGATCAAGCAATCATCAGCCACGATGCATATGCAAACTTTCAATGAACAAAAAAATGGGCAATATTGATCACATTTATACACAATTCAATCACCTAACTACCATAAATCTGTAACAATTCAATACATACACAGTATTTGATCAAATCACAAAGTGACTAGATAATCAATGAATCGAAAATCATAACCGCAAGAAAAGAAAGCGGATCATAAATAAATCCAGCAGCGATGATGAATGAATGAAGAAAAGTAAAGAAAGATCAAAGAGAATGAAGTGAGAGGAGAGAAAATGACAAGATTTGGCGAGCTTGTAATAATTGGCAGCTTTATCATACAAATCGGCGGCATCTTCGTGTTTATTGCTGAGAAATCCCCAACCAGTGAGCTTCTTCTCGGCCTTCTTCTCCAATTCTCCGGCTTGTTTTACGTAATCGCTCATAATTAATTCAATCAACACAAGATTATTTCTCGCCCTATCTTTCTTCTTTCTTCTTTCTTCTGCGTGTTGGCTGGCTGGCTGCTGCTCTCGCTTTTGTTTTTCACTGTCTTATTATTATACAACTTCCATCATATGTGCAATGTGCTTTGGGTTCATTGGTTCTTGTTCTTTCGCCTTCATTCTTCATGGGTTCATCTCATCTCATGTCATGGCTGGTTCAGTCCAACTTAGACATGCCATCTCATATTCTCATTATTATGCCCTTTGCTCAGTACTTGTTCTATTGGATCCAAGATGTCTTAGTCTATTTGGATTGTTCAGTCAGAAACAAAACTCCACAACGGATTATAGAGCTTGAGTTTGTCTTAGACTTGGGTCTCCGTATCTCTAACTTCTTCCTTTGACTTAGCGAATATCCTTGATTGTCGTAAGAACTTCTATTCTTCACAAGGAACAAATAGGGCATCGGAGGTTTCGGAGGGGACCCTCCGATGCCTAAGTTAGTCTCCGGGTGACGTTATTAGTCGTTACTCAGGGAGATTTAATTGACTTTTATTGTAAAAAATTTAGTTAGAGAGAGAGATTAATTGCTCCTTAATGAAGAACATTAAGGAGATATTTATAGGTTAACAAAGGAGAGAGGGAGAGAGAGGGAGTGAGAGCTTGAGGGTCCAATGGGATGGACATCCTTCATCCCTTCTTCTCATCTTAGGTTGTGGCTGGAGAGGGAGGTCGCTTTAGTTACATCCAGGAGAGTGGAGGGCGCATGGTTAGCCCATTTTCCTGCCTTGGGTGGCGAGACACCGAGGCCTATAGGTCTTCCGAGCCTTTCAGCTTGAGGTCTCGGAAGCTCGGCATTTCTGATGACGACGTTGGTGGCCTCGGCTCTTGCAGTCTGAGACCTCTAGCCGAGGGTCTGGATGAACCCTTTGTGGGATTACCCGGACTTAACTTGGACAAGATATGATCCGGACTGATGGGTGGCGCTGATGGGTGGCAGAGATACTGACCCCATCAATTGCCCCTCGGTGGCAGGGAGATACATGTTTCATTCATGTCTGCTATTGAAGAGATGCTCTGGGATCGAAGTCGTCTTGTTGGTGACGTGGCGGGGGGCGTCATCATGCGTGCTCCTGTGCCTGGTCTGAGGGGGCAAGCCTCGTCCTTGTACTAAGCGCTTTTTCGCTCTTTCCCAAGACTTGAGATGTCTTGTCAGGCTCTCTTTTCTGTAACCTTTTGGTGTGCAACCCTTTGGGTTGCGGTCTTTTTCGACACTTGTCACCCATCTTGGAGGTAGTTGAGGTAATAACTCCTCAACTATTTTTCCCTTGGAGTATAAAAGGGGAACTTATGAATTTTCACCTCTCTATTCCATCACTTCTTTTCTTCCAAAAATGACTTGGAAGGTTGACATCGTCTTCATGAGGACTGTGGCGGTGAAGACTAAGAAATTCTTGGGTCGTTGCTTGAGGTTCCGATATCGCCCCGTTGTGCATCGGATTCTGAAAAGGTCTCTTTTTTGGGCGCGGAACTCGGTTTTTGCCTCTGGCTTGGCTCGGCTTCCGAAAGCTATCCGTTGCCCTAGGAAATCGGCCTTTTGGCAGAAGGTCAAGTCCAACCCTTGCGAGCAGCCGGGGGGGTGCAACAACCGAAGGTGCAACGTCTGCGTACCTTTAGACACCCAGATTTTGACCTGGTGGCCGCAGGAGTGCCCGACAAACACCCGATGACGATCGGACTGCAACGCGACGCGAGATTACGATGTTTTAGATGGTTTTTCTATAAAACGGATCAAATAATTACTCGGAAAAATTAATTCAATATCAAGACGGTCTTAGTCGTGTCATTACGGTCGCATCGACACTAATTAGAGTCAATTCTGACACCGGGGATCCGAATTGGTCCCGAAACATGTAAAGTCAAACCCGAGTCAATGCATCAGGCTGAGCAAATCTCGAGATACACCCGACGCCCAGCCGGCGCTCGACACGCTAGGTCAAGAGGGAAACTCTTAACCCCCAAGTAAACCAAGATACACATCTTCTTCATTTTTGGAAAGTTTTGAAATCGGATATTCGAAAACCCAATCGCCTCCCACCAGGCGACCGAGTCTTCCCATGCTAGCCTTTAGGCGCCTCAGTCCTGATGCGCAAGCCACCAGCCGCCTGAGTAGTCGATTTGAACTGCACAAACAACTATAAATAACCCCCTATTCCGCTCATTTCACAACACAACTCGCATTCAATTCTCCTCCCCTCTTACTCTTTACGAGCTTCTCTTTAACTTAGCGTTGCACTCCGACTCTAAGTACGATCCACTCGATCGTTTGTCCCAATAAGCGAATCAACACTACTCCTCGTAGTTCCTCGAGCCTGACACGACTTGAATGAAAGGGGCACTTGTGTCTAACTAGCCACCCCTAAATACCAAAGCGAAGCTCTGCCGGATTTGCCGCAGAAAAGGCTAGGAGGATCCCCCCTGAAGTCGTATCGTCATTAGGTTGTCATCTAAACAAAACTTTACATTCCGTATCTTTATTTTGCACTTCGATAACATCGAGTCCGACTAGTATGGACACTAGGTCCATGGCAGGTTATAAACATACGTAACGTCAAAAACTTCAACCATAAGCACTAAAACACCCTAACTAAACCCGAGTAGTTCCGATATCTGTTCTCAGTCATCTACGCATCGTGTCTTGTTTAGTGTACACTCCGAGGGTGCAATTCCTTACTATGTGATTTACTTACTGTAGACACCCGCATTTTGACTGCCAGGTGTCTATGGTAGTTTCCAAAAAACACCCGATGATGATCGGACGCTAACGTGTTTCTACGCGCTCGGATATGGGCTCAAAACCATTAGTTGTTGGCTTAAGCACCTACGGAGTAGAAATCTCACAAAACGGACCTCAAATTCAGGCCTAGTGGGTCGTTTCCAGTCAAACAAGACTAATTTGGGTCAAAACCGGCACCGGAAATAAAACCGACTTTTAGCGATTGGGTCAATCCCGGTCCAAGTCGTTTCCGAGACACACAAAAATCAGCCACTCAAACATCAAAAGGTCCAACTCAAAAGCAAAACCCACAAAATATCCAATTCAAGGTCCAAAGCCCGGACCACTAGATCCAGCTGACCCACTCGATCGAGTGTCAGCCCCACTCGATCGAGTGGGCCCTTAAACAAGCCCGACTGCAGGCGCACTGGGCCACTCGACTGAGTCAGCCAGTTACTCGGTCGAGTAACCCTAGACGGGGTACATGGCCATGCCTATATATACACCCCCATGCACACACTTCAAAATAACTTTTTGATCATCTTAAAAACCCTAATTTTTTACACAAAACTTTGGGATCATCCTTTTTTACCCTAATCAAACCCTAATCTACATACATCAAAACTCTAACCCTAGTACTAGGAATCCGAACCCTAACCACCACAACTTAATCTACATCTCGATACTCCCGTGCTAGCCACAACTACGAGTCCCATCCGAGAACAAGAACATGTAGGTTGAGGGTGCAAAACCCCGTTTTTTTCCCTTTCTTCTCTTCCTCACGTCATCTCCATCTTCTTTTTTTGTTTTTTTATTTATTTTATCGTTGTACCTATAATAATATAACTAGTATAAAATACTAAAATATTCGTCGATTCGTGTCGAGTGTGAGTGATGGTGGGATAAGGAAACCCGAATATACAAGAGTATTGCACTCAGCGTTGCCGGTTGCTTATCCCATCACCCCGATCACTTGATTGTTGAGACGAATTAACATCACCATAATTTTCTTATTTCGTCATAATCGCATATTTCGTCAATCTTTAAAACTATTTCCAAAACAAATACTTTTTTTTATTAGGGTCGAAACCCGTTGACACGGATCCAACATCACGCAATCCTTAATTAGGGATTTTTACGATGTCGGGAAGCCGAGGGAATCAAGTCTTTTAATAATCGGAAAGTGTCAATCAATTGGATTCGATACCAATTCAATAATTGGCCATCGAATCCAAACGATTTAGTCAATAAATTAAACTAGCACGATTTTCGTTGATGCTAATGTAGATGTCATTTAATTCGGCAAGAATTAATTACGACACTATAAACGCGGAGAAAAATCTATATCGTTTTAGTTAATTTAAACGACTTATATTATTTTCTTCAAGTTTTCGCTCTAGCATTTCATATCGATTCAATAATCGAATATGGGATATGACGAGCATCAAAATTAGAATCGAGTATAAATTATTCCAAGTACTTAATATCGATTTCATAATCGAATATTGAATATGACGAATATCGAAAATATTAAGTCGAGTACAAATTACGCAATATTTGTACGCGATTTAATAAAGTCATCAATTTTCCGAAGAAAACAATTTCGGAACAGCCCATCACGCGACTCGCCGACATCCCGGGCGAGTCGCCTGACCCGCGCGAGTCGCGCCGTTCCCAGGCGAGTCGTGCGACTGCCTGGAAAAGCGGCACAATTTCGCTCTTTTTTATTATTCTTCGAACATCGTTTTTTAGACAAAACATTTTTTTAGATCTCGATATATTTTTCCCTTGACCTCGGTCAACACGTGTTAATCCATCACGTGACATATAAAACTTTCCAAAATCATGCATTCATCGCATCTATATCTTTATTCAATTTATCAATCGTTATACCGTTACTAACAAGTTTGCTATTTTCTTGTTGATTTTTCATTGTTTATTTTATTGTTCTAAAATGAACCCGCATGCTAAATTTAACTTCTACGTTAGAATTAGTTGCATTAAATCGACATAGAAACCCTTTCAATTTTTCGCATGTTTAGGGAAAATAATGTTTGCATATTCATTTTCACCGAACTACTAACGCGTGTATTAGAAAGTCATTCGATATCCTAGTAGAGGCCGCTAATGTGCGGGCGGGGTTGGGTGTCCTTTGTGGGCTTCCCAACACGTACCCTCACCCCTTACTCAGAACCTCGGTTTCCGGATGCTCGAAACCGTTGGCGCACTAGAGTCATTCAATACACGATAACCGGTAGTGACGGTATCGGTATCAAATGCAAAGGGACGAGCCCAATAAACTCTGACATTGGAAATGGGCCGTATTTCATATATGGCCCACTACGACATAGAGTGGGTTCGAACGGGCCCGAACTCCCACAGAGTTCGGTGGCGACTCCACTTCGATTTAAATTTCAATTCGATCCATCTCATATGGAGATTCATTCACCTCCCCAAACCCGCGCGTGGCCGCGTCGGGGTGGACCTATGTCATGTCCACACTTACATTTCGCATTTTACCACTTTCTTATGATTTACCGCTTTTATCACCCTAAAATCGCATGCTGAATCACCTAAAACGGAATTGGAAATGTAAACAAGCTAAAACTGAACAAAGTGGTGGTCGGGTTCCATATTAATGCCGATGCTCACCCCTCACACGTGGTTCGACGCATCCCTATTAATACCGAACCGACGCACCTTAAGCAGAATACCAGGTAAGGTATACAACGAGAATGACTAATATCTGTATTATCACGTTAAAACTGATTTGCTAATACGTATAATACTTAGTACTCTCTACTCTCCTATGTGCATCTTTTCATAGCCTGCTTGTCACGTGAAATCGCATGCAAAAAACGTAAACACAACTTGTGGACATGACGTAGGTCCACCCCGACGCGGCCACGCGCGGGTTTGGGTAGGCGAATGCATCTCCATATGAGAATGGATCGAATTGAAATTTAAGTCGAAATGGAGTCGCCACCGAACTTTGCGGGAGTTCGGGCCCATTCGAGCCCACTCTATATCGCTATGGACCGTACACAAAGTACGGCCCATTTCGGTTTTAGAGTTTATTGGGCTCGTCCCTTTGCATTGCGATACCGATATCGTCACTACCGGTTATCGTGTATTGAATGACTCTCGTGCGCCAACGGTTTCGGGCATCCGGAAACCGAGGTTCTGAGTAAGGGGTGAGGGTACGTGTTGGGAAGCCCCAAAAAGGACACCCAACCCCGCCCGCACTTAGCGGCCTCTACTAAGACATCGTTTGACTTTCTAATATGCGCGCTAGTAATCCGGCAAAATGTTATGCAAACAACGTTTTACAAGATATAAATATCGAAAGGGTTACTACGTCATTTTAATGCATCTTGATTCACGTCAAAGTGATTTAGCATGCGATGTTCATTTAAGGCAATAAATGGAACATCGAAAAATAGAAAACTCGTAAATAAATTACAAATTACAAGGGCGGAATAGAACCCGGAATTTACAATACAACAAGCGATAATATAATAATCGAATTAGAAAACGGTAAACATTAACCATAAACGGATTCGTAAATAGAAAATGTAAGCTAAACCGTAATTTGAATAGATGGACAAACTTCGATTAAATACACATTATATTGTGCATTAAACGGAGGACGAAGACTTGATGGTGGGATTTGCCGTGGGTCCTACCGATCAATAAATAACCGACTATTCCTAGTGGGTAGCTAGGGCAAGTAGGGTCGTGTCCACGGAGACGGTATTATAAAGTCTAGACTAGGTCCACTCACAAACAAGGCTAAGTTACACAAACAAACACAAGAAATGATAATTGATGGATTATGATGGGAGAAGAGGTATGGAAATGGACTAACAATGAACTAGCTATAACAACAACTAATGAACAACTAAAGATTAACTAAGCAAATGACTAGATAAGATGATCGACTAAAGAGATAGAGAATTCAAATATGGAAAAGAGTAGGGTTAGGCCGGGTTCATAAGTGTAGTAGGGTAATTGGGGTGAACAAGGGTGTAGGTGTCTCCTAATTGCTAGAGTCGGTCCGGGCTCTCGCTACGTAGACCAATGCCGAGGTAAGTTCGCGCTCTCGCGTCCAAGACTAACCTCAAAACAACCACAAAATAGACAAACAATGGGAAGATGAGCACAAGTATGGGGAGCATTGGCCACTACTACTCACACAAGCAAATCAACAAACACATAGAGTGCCCATTATGTGACTAACAACAAAAGAGTCACCTTTACCCCTAATCAAACCCTAATCATCCATAATCTACCCTAAATCCCCCTACTAACCCCACAAGGAGACTACTCACTCATTATCAAGAACAACCTAACAATAATAAGAGAAGACAACATGAAAAACCAAACATCCATTATCAAGAACAAGAACAATAACAATAAACACTAAGTAAAGATTCAAACTTGATTAAGTAAACAAGAACAAGAGTAGAGAAGATTATACCAACAACAAGAGGAAGAAAAAGATGCAATCTTGTATAAATAAGAACCCAAATCCACTCCAAGGGTGTCAAGCTTGGAGAAATCTTCAAGAACCCACTTAATACAAGATTATCTAAACTAGATTAAACTAAGATTAACTAAAGATTAACTAGAGATTAAAAGAGGTTAATTAGGGTTTTGAATGCTTAAGAGAGGCCTAAAATAATCTAGGGTAAAGTATTGTCCTTAAACATTACAAGGGAGGAGTATTTATAGGGTTACAAGAATGAAGGGAGAGAAAAGAAACAAAAGCGGGCTTCAGCAGTCTCGTCCCGCCGGGGACGGGTTGGTCCCGACCGGGATGGGTCCAAAACAGTAGCAATGCTAAATGCGCACCTCATCCCGGACGGGATGAGTTCCTTCCCGTCGGGGACGAGTCTTGTAGGCCTCCAATATGATCTTTAAGGTTCCTCCTTGCTTCACATGGACTTCTGATCGACTCTCGGTTCTCGGGATCGAGTCTAAGGGGCTCGGGATCGGGTCCCAAGGTCTCGGGGTTGAATCCAAGGCATCGAGTGATCGTTCCTCCGCTTCGTTGGCTCCGAAAAGTGTATGTATTGAGTCGGAATCGCTCAAACTCTTCATGAATGGTCTCGGGAACCTGAAACGAGCTAGAGGGAGCATAAGTAGCCCATGAACCGCTCCCAAGGAGCGATTCCGCAAGGAAATGGGACCAAAACACAGCAAATTAGGCACTACAAACTACACTTATCAACTCCCCCACACTTAACCCTTACTCGCCCTCGAGTAAGCACAAACTAACTACTAAACTAGCCGAGCGGGTATTAGCGCACCCTACGCCCTTTCAACTCACGCGAGAACACCTAGAGGATAAGTGCTCCCCGTAAGGCAAGTGAGGTCTTGCGACAAAACTGTGGATGCAACCGGACACTACAACACATAAACAAACAAACATACAAACAAACAAACAAAAGGTTGCACCCAAAAAAGAAACAAATACCGCTTCCCTCTAAAAAACGGTAAAAGAAGCACCGGTTTAGGACTCACGGCAAGTGACAACGTTCCCAAGCTAGCAATACAAACCAAAATGGACAAAACCCTAATAGTATGACGATAAAGCAACAAAAACGTTGGTAACTTACCTAGGTTCCTCCTAACCTTCTAAGAACGTACTACGGGACGATCGGCGGGATGGAAAAAGGATGAACCACGGTGTTAGTCGACACTGTAGGTAAGTGAGACCCCACCCCCTTTAGCGATGAGCCAAGAGGGTCGTCCCATGTCCAAAACCGCTTAACTAGTCCAAGTAAAAAGGTGGAAATAATTGCAAAGTGAGGGAAGACCGACCTTTGCCGCTATCATCCTTCCTAGGGACTCGGTCCTTTGGTAGGCTCTTCACGGCAAAAGTCGGAAAAAGGCTTATTTTTGTGAGGTTAGGATCTTTTTGTGAGACGATTTTCTTTTGACATTTTCTCTTTTCTTTTGCATTTTTGCTTTGTGTGTTGCCATGCCATTTCTTTTTCTTCTTTTCTATTTTCTTTTTGGCTTTTTGTGCCTTTTCTTTTTCTTCAATCTTTTATTTCTTTCTTTTTCTCTCTTTTTCTTTTCTTTGCCCTTTTGACTTGATTTGAATTGTAGGCATTTCTTTGCAACAAGAAAGGGAGATTTCAACAAATTGCAAATTTATTTGGTGGATATGTGTAGGAGGTAGGTGAATGGGTAAGTCGGGACGGGACCTTCCCTTCAAACCCACAAAAAGGGGAGAACTTGGACTAGTCGAGCAATGTCAAACAAGGTCACCTAAGGGACGGGACTCGGCAACCAAGGCCTTTTCACACCGTGGGTGGTCAAAATGGTCAAAATGTAAATCCCGTAGTAAATCCCTAGTAAGCTAGGTGGACTCAAGGTAAATGACCAACGAAATCATTGATTTAGAGTCATTCTACTAGACTAAAGTCCAAGACTCGATTTATACCACTAGGAAGGGAAAGTAAACACTCGCACACTAGCCTCTAAACCGGGTTTTCGAAAGCCGATTTACACACAAGACACAACTACACAACACAAAACAAAGACGCGACGAAAACGAAAGAAAAAGAGACAAAAGGCCACAAAACAAAAACAAAACAAAACAAACAAACAAACAAAGGGAACAAACACCACCCCTAACTTCCAAATAAGTCACCAACCAACACCAAACTTTACAAAGCTCCTCCCGATCACACAACATCACAAATCTCCTCCGAACATCATAAGGGGTAAAGAGGAAAAAGGGATAAAGGCGTTACCGGATGTCTTGAAAGCTTTCCAAAGTTAGCGGCGATTAGGCGACCTAAGAGGAAAAAGGGAGGCAAAACACACACAACAAAACACATATACGATATAACGACATAAAAAGGAAAGCACACAAAAGGAAAATCTTTTTGATTTTTGTGAAAATTTTCAAATTTTTAAGGTTTTTAAAGATTTTTCGAAAAACTACGAAAATAAAACTAACTACGATAGAATATCGCTCCCCCACACTTAAGCCGAGCAATGTCCTCATGCTCGATCGTAGTGCATGGGAGCACAAAAGAAAAAAACTACGAAAATGAAGCTAAAAAACCAAAAAAAGTGGAGAAAAGGGTAGAAAGTGTCCGGCCGGGGTGTAGTCAAGTCACCGTGGGTCGAGACGAGAAAAGATATGGAAAAGGGAAAAAATAAAAAGAAAGAAATAAAAGGAAATGGGAGGGGAGGACTAGGTGTGATCAAGTCACCTAGCCCGGATTCCGCCCAAATCCGACTAACTTTTAGCAAAAAGGGTGAAAATCTTGTAAAATTTGGATTTTGAAATGACTCTCGATGTAGTCACGTCATCGAGAGTCGGGAGCAACAAATACCAAGGCCCCGAGGGCCACCATGACACAAAAGTGTATAAGGGGAGGGACTAAACAAATGAAGACAAGCTATAAAAGACGGAAAAGAAAGGATAGTTGCCGTACCATGCGGTTAGCAACTCACTCGCTCCATCGTCTCATAAGTCAACATCGGCATGTAGCTAGTCGTCGTCATTGTTATTCCTCTCCAATCGCGATACGGATCCGTGGTTGGAGCACAAAGGTATAATGAGGTGGGTTTTGATGTGAAAGTCGGTGTAAAGTGAAGAGAAAGTGAGGTGAAAATGTGTATGTGAGGTGTGGGGGTCATATAATGAGAGCAAGGACATGTAGGGAGGTTGGGAGGGGGTATAAAGTGGTAGGGTGGGCTCAAACGACGAAGAAAAGGCCAAAGGAAGAACAGGGTTCCATCCCGGTCGGGATGGATGGTCCCGGTCGGGATGACACATCAGTAGCCCCAACTTTTGTCACACCCATCCCGGACGGGATGACACCCTTTCCGGTCGGGATGGCTCATCCTTCCCGGTCGGGATGACCTCTTCTCGGCCGGCAAGAGTCTCCTAACCCTCTATAGCTCCCAAAAGCTCGTTCCAAGCTTCAAAAACCGACTCCCCTTCACACGATCCAGGCTCCAACATTAACCCTTCCTTCCTAGGAGACACTTTCACTTCACACCTATCACAATAAACTCAAATACAACATCAAATTCCCTCCCTCACATCGCTCATCAATCAATCCAAATCATCAAGAATTTCACAAAACTAAAAGAAATTACAAGAGAAAGAGATATATACAAAGAGACGGTTCTTGTGGAACTCCGTCAAACCAAGGATGGTGCATTCTTCAATCTTTTTTCAACAATACTACAACCCATTCCATCTCCATCGAGGGTACGAAGAAACAAGTCGAAGGCCCTAGCAAAGTCTTCAATCAAGCTAGTAATATAAGCATCCAAATACCAAGGCTCTCCATGACCTTGTCTCGACGTTCCCGGGACGTCCTGATCTTGTAAGTTCAATGGCTTGAACTTATACTTTTGATCCTTCGGAATATACCCAAACGTCCACTTGTCCTCATGCGGCCCCAAGGGAGGCTCATCTTGCTTCTTGCCTTTCAACTTGTCATCAAACTCATGACATGGGCACTCATCTTCTTCAATCTCGGAGTCATCATCCTCAAGCTCATATGAATTGCTCTTCAAGCTTTGTCCCAACTCAACCTTTAGATCGATGTCTTCCGTGTCGTGGATCATATTGCATGACTCATCGTTAGTGGGCGAAGTGTTTCCTTGGAGGTCAAACACGATCTTTTCTTCGCCTAACTCGAATGTGATCCTACCGTTCTTCACGTCAATCATAGCACCGACGGTGTGTAGAAATTGGCGCCCAAGGATAATGGGAGTGATAGCATTCTCCGGCATGTCAAGCACAATGAAGTCGACCGGAATGAAGAACTTCCCGATTCTCACCGGCACGTCCTCTAGCATCCCCAATGGTCGGTTGAATGAACTATCGGCCATTTGGAGTGTAACGGAAGTGCGCTTTAGCTCCTTCATCCGGAGTCAGCAACAAATGGAATAAGGAATGATGCTCACACTCGCACCCAAATCACATAGCGCTCTCTCGATCTTGTAATTGCCTATGGTGCATGGGATCGAGAAACTACCCGGATCCTTCAACTTTGGAAGCGTGGAACCTTGAATAAGCTCGCTCACCACCCTTGTGAACGCAATAGTCTCTTCCTTGTCGATGGATCTCTTCCTAGCTAGGATTTCTCGCATGAATCTTCCATATGCCGGGATTTGGGTAAGTAACTCGGTGAATGGGACATTAACATCCAATTTCTTCACAATGTCTAGGAATTTGTCAAATTGGACATCCACCTTAGTCTTCATTTGCCTTGTTGGGAAAGGCAACTTGATTTGAACCTTGCTTTGCTCAATAGGGGTGAACTTCTCACATGACACTTTTCCTTTACCCTTTTCTTTTGCTTGAAGTGGGGGAAGCTTGTCTTCTTGGGGTTTCTCAATCTCCCATAAGACTTGCTCCTCCATTGGATCTTCCATGCTTGCGTTTTCTTGAATCGGGGATGCAACTTTCTTTGTTGGTTCTTGCACACTAGGGAATGAAGGGGAGTCATAAGATGTACCTCTCCTCATAGTAATAGCATTTACATGCTCAAGTTTTGGTGTTTCACCTTGAGGAGGTAGTTGCCCCTTTTGTCTTGAGGAGCTTCCCGAAGCAAGTTGAGATATTTGGGTCTCAAGCATCTTCGTATGAGCATCTCTCGCCATGTTATCCCTTTGAATATAAGCATAGAACTCTTGTTCGTTTCTTGCCATCTCCATTTGGTTTTTATGCATATCCATCATAGATTTTTGAATGTTGAAATCTCGAGGTGGAGATTGTGGATTATGCGGGGTATCGGTGATGGCTAGAGGAATGCCATAGTCATGAGTAGGAGATCGGCTCCTAGGCTTGCTTTGTTGTTGTTGACTTTGAGTTGCTTGTTGTTGTTGATCCCCTTGGTTTTGGTTTTGTTGTCTTTGGAAGTTTTGATTTCCTTGGAAACCACCTTGATTGAAGTTCCCTTGTTGGAACCCTTGATTGTTGTTGTGGAAGGTACCTTGGTTATTTTGCTTGAAATTGTTGAAGGGCCTTGAGTTGCCTTGATAACCTTGGTAACCTTGGTTGTTGTCCCTTAAGGGAGGTGGAACATAGGGACGAAGTTGTAGAGCTTGTTGTTGAGGGACTTGATTGGAAGCTTGGTATTGATTAGAATAAGAGGCACCTTGCTTGAACGCTTGAAAGGCGTTCACTTGCTCAACGCTTCCTTGACAATGCATAGGATCATGACCAACGATTCCACAAGTATCACACATACCATAATAAGGGAAAGGAGGTGCAAATCCCAAAGCATTCACTTCTTGAATCGAGTGTTGGTTGGAGGAACTAATGCTTTGAACTTGATCGAGGTGGCCTTGGAGCTTCTTGTCAATATTCTCCATGTGGGTCTTCAATTGAGCTTCAAGGTCAATGCTTAATTGAGTAATAACATCAACCTCATGCCTACCTCCTCGATTTGCCTTCCTAGGCCTTGACTATTGAGAATTATGAACCACCATCTCCTCGATTCTTGCCCATGTTTGGTCATCATCGACCTCGGTGAACCTACCATTGGAGCCCATGTTAAGAATAGCTCTTGAGTCCTCATAAAGACCGTTCCAAAATTGTTGGACTAAGAACCATTGTGCAAGTCCATGGTGGGGGCACGATCTAACCAAAGATTTAAACCTCTCCCAAGCTTCATAAAGGGTTTCCTCATCCCGTTGTTGGAAACCGGTGATGGAGGCCCTTAGCAAATTAGTCTTCTCCGGAGGGTAGAACTTTTGGTAGAACGCCAATGCAAGTTTCTTCCAAGTGTCGATGCCCACGGTTGCCCTATCGAGACTCTTGATCCATTGCTTCGCTTTTCCGATTAATGAGAATGGAAATAATACCCATCGTATTTGATCTTGAGTAACCCCTGTTTGAGAAATAGCGTCACAATAATCGGAGAAAGTCTCCATGTGTTGGTGCGGGTCTTCGGTGGGCAAACCACTAAATTGATTTCTCTCCACAAGTTGGATGAATTAAGTCTTGGCCACAAAATTTCCGGCGTAAGCGACCGGTAGAGTATTCGGTCCCGGCAAGACATCTTCCGTAAATGTAGAGTGAGATGAAAACTTCGGCATGATTGGATATGCGGGAGAATATGGTGTAGACGGTGTTGATGTAGAACTAGACGGGGAACTAGGTGAAGAAGAATGGATAGATGAACCAAAGGGGTTTAGGAAGATCCCTTCGGCCGTCTCTCGAGGTGACTCGTTAAAGTCGCATCCTTGAGCTTGCTCTTCAATGGTATTGCTAGTACTTGGTTGAGAGATTCTAACCCGGCCAATCGTCCGTTGGCGAAAGGCTCTAAAGAGTCTTTCCGGCTCTGGATTGAAGAGAAAGAATTCGCCTCTCCCCCTAGGCATACACTACACACTTGAGCAAACGTGAGAACACCTAGTGCTTTTCGGGCACTAGGCAACGACAATAAGCAAGCACAATCGAAAGACAAAGAGAAAATGAAGAAATAAAACTAAGGAAATAAAAAGAATCTAGAGAATATGCACAAGAGATGATAGAAGAGCACAAAGAAGGGTAACTAAGTCTAGCTATAAGCAAACTAAGTCTAAACAATACACCGTCCCCGGCAACGACGCTAAATTGATGGTGGGATTTGCCGTGGGTCCTACCGATCAATAAATAACCGACTATTCATAGTGGGTAGCTAGGGCAAGTAGGGTCGTGTCCACGGAGACGGTATTATAAAGTCTAGACTAGGTCCACTCACAAACAAGGCTAAGTTACACAAACAAACACAAGAAATGATAATTGATGGATTATGATGGGAGAAGAGGTATGGAAATGGACTAACAATGAACTAGCTATAACAACAACTAATGAACAACTAAAGATTAACTAAGCAAATAACTAGATAAGATGATCGACTAAAGAGATAGAGAATTCAAATATGGAAAAGAGTAGGGTTAGGTCGGGTTCATAAGTGTAGTAGGGTAATTGGGGTGATCAAGGGTGTAGGTGTCTCCTAATTGCTAGAGTCGGTCCGGGCTCTCGCTACGTAGACCAACGCCGAGGTAAGTTCGCGCTCTCGCGTCCAAGACTAACCTCAAAACAACCACAAAATAGACAAACAATGGGAAGATGAGCACAAGTATGGGGAGCATTGGCCACTACTACTCACACAAGCAAATCAACAAACACATAGAGTGCCCATTATGTGACTAACAACAAAAGAGTCACCTTTACCCCTAATCAAACCCTAATCATCCATAATCTACCCTAAATCCCCCTACTAACCTCACAAGGAGACTACTCACTCATTATCAAGAACAAGCTAACAATAATAAGAGAAGACAACATGAAAAACCAAACATCCATTATCAAGAACAAGAACAATAACAATAAACACTAAGTAAAGATTCAAACTTGATTAAGTAAACAAGAACAAGAGTAGAGAAGATTATACCAACAACAAGAGGAAGAAAAAGATGCAATCTTGTATAAATAAGAACCCAAATCCACTCCAAGGATGTCAAGCTTGGAGAAATCTTCAAGAACCCACTTAATACAAGATTATCTAAACTAGATTAAACTAAGATTAACTAAAGATTAACTAGAGATTAAAAGAGGTTAATTAGGGTTTTGAATGCTTAAGAGAGGCCTAAAATAATCTAGGGTAAAGTATTGTCCTTAAACATTACAAGGGAGGAGTATTTATAGGGTTACAAGAATGAAGGGAGAGAAAAGAAACAAAAGCGGACTTCAGCAGTCTCGTCCCGCCCGGGACGGGTTGGTCCCGATCGGGACGGTCTGATCCCGACCGGGACGGGTCTAAAACAGTAGCAATGCTAAATGCGCACCTCATCCCGGACGGGATGAATTCCTTCCCGTCGGGGATGAGTCTTGTAGGCCTCCAATATGATCTTTAAGGTTCCTCCTTGCTTTACATGGACTTCTCATCAACTCTCGGGTCTCGGGATCGAGTCTAAGGGGTCGGGATCGAGTCCCAAGGTCTCGGGGTCGAATCCAAGGCATCGAGTGATCGTTCCTCCGCTTCGTTGGCTCCGAAAAGTGTATGTATTGAGTCGGAATCGCTCAAACTCTTCATGAATGGTCTCGGGAACCTGAAACGAGCTAGAGGGAGCATAAGTAGCCCATGAACCGCTCCCAAGGAGCGATTCTGCAAGGAAATGGGACCAAAACACAGCAAATTAGGCACTAGAAACTACACTTATCAAGACTTTAATACGTATTCGCGTATGGGACCGAAGCGTGGTGCTAGCTTGATCCCGGGTCTCGATGCCTTGTCCCGACTTATCATATTGAAAGATTGGTGTCTAGACTAGTCATGCGTCGGATACGACTAAGGAGTCGTCGACACAAAACTAGTCGTATAAGACATTAGTCAAAGTCGTGAAATTAATAAAATAGAATAAAATGCATGAATTTTGAATAAGGAATCACGTGATTGAATTAACACATGATGACTTAAAGTCGTAAAAAGAAATTGATTAGGCTTACGATATTTAGAAGGCTCACGGTTTAGGCATGATACAAGACACTCGATCGAGTCATGGGGGAGACTCGATCGAGTGCCCCTCGTGGAGGCCTTCTGCCTGTTATTTGAGGTGTCACTCGATCGAGTGAGCCAAGGCACTCGATTGAGGTGTCATACTCGACATTCGGTTATAGAACCGTCATCTAGTATTTAGAGCGAATTTGTAAAATCGAGTTTGATCGGACTAGAACGAATATCGATTCCCTCCGCGTCATAATGTCGTAATTAATCCTTTCGGATCGTGTGACAATTAATTCGGCGTCAACAGGTTTCGTCCTAATCCAATTTGTCGATGATTCTTTTAGAATGTTATTTTAAAAGAAATATGGTCGGACATATTTAACAACGAATCTCCACGATCTATTACGCCCTTAAGTGTTTAGGGCGGCCAACCTCGAAGGGCGCCACCTCCAATACGACTTGTAAAGGGATTAAATAGACTTTAGGCGGAATTCGTAATTAAACATATTTGACCCGAAAATTCGACCGTCGTTGCAAACTTAGGTCCTCGGCATTTTAACATCGTAATTTGGCCTTTTAGGCCTACGATCATTAATTTAGCCTCAACGAACGTTGCTCGGATCGTTTTGAAAATAGATTTTTATGATAAATATACGCGGTATTATATAAGACGGAATATAAATAACGATTATTTAAATGTTAGATTGTTAGATTGGTTAGTATGCCAATAATAATAATGTTAGATGTTAGTTGACATAAAATAAAATGTTAGTATACATAAAATTAAAAGTTAGTAACGAAATTAAAATGTTAGTGTTAGTATCGTTATTATCGATTAATTAGTATACGTATACATAAATATATAAATATATATATAAAACGATAAAAACAAAAAAGGAGAAAGAGACGTCGGGATTGAATGTTACACAACCCTCAACCTACGTGCTTTTACTTCTCGGAATAGGGCTCATCAAATGGTGGCAAAGTCACGGGAGCGTCGAGATACGTAGGGGAGTTATGGTGTGTATGTGGTTTTGTAGAGATGGATTTTAACGAGTTTTGCCCTCGGTTTTTGACGAGTTTTGATCTCGGGGTTTTGAATATGTATGTATGTGTGTGACTTTGAAGCCAAGTTGAAAGGGATGTGTTGTGTAGAATTGTAAATGTGATGGGTGAAAGTTGTAGGGTGATTGAAGGGTTAAAAAGTTGTGAAATGGCTTGGGGTGACGGGGTATTTATAGAAGAAATACCCCGATTTAGGGTCACTCGATCTAGTGGCGCAGGTGCACTCGATCGAGTGCTCGGTTTGGGTCCGGTTTGGCGGGTTCATGGCCTTACTCGACCGAGTGAGTGTGAACCACTCGATCGAGTGTGTGTGAACGGAGGGAGTGTAAATAGGGAATGATTGTTGACCATTTTTGAAAGGATTTGGTTGTTGTGACTTGATTCATTTTGTGTATTTGGACATAATGTGAGGCTGGTTCGTCTTGGGATTCGACTTTGATTGGGTTTTGACTCGGTCGCTAAAAGACGATTTTATTTTCGGTGTCGGTTTTGACCCAAGTTAGTCTCATTTTATTGGAAACGGGCCACTGGGCCTGAATTTGAGGTCGGTTTTGTGAGATTTGTACTCCGCTAATAGCCCATGCCAGACATTACTGATTCCGAGCCCATATTTGAGCGCGTTAAAGCACGTTTGCGTCCGATCATCATCGGGTGTTTTTTGGGAACTGCTATAGACACCTAGGGGCCAAATGTGGGTGTCTACAAAGCCCCCACTCTGATTGAGGCTTGGACAAGACGAAAGTCAGAGTAGCTACCAGGCCAATCCGGGATTAAGACCTGGCAGACTTCCGGTCGGGTCGTTTATAGTCCATTAGACTCGCGTAAAAGGGCTCTCCAGCCATAAGATAGAAATCATACCTGAGTTGGTGTTGATAGCTCCGTGGGGAATCGGACTTGCCTTCGAAGTCCTGGGTGTACCTGTATGTAGGTGCATCCCGTGCTGTTTTGGGAGAAATGCCACTTCGGGTTTTCTGCTGGGGAGCTTAGTGAGTTGCGCGGGAGCTTGTTTATGAAGCCCTGGGTGTATCTGTTTGCAGATACATCTTAATTCGGAACTACGCGGGAGCTTGCCTAAGAAGCCCTGGGTGTGCCCGTTTGCAGACACATCCCAATTTGAATTATGAGGGAGCTTGCCTAAGAAGCCCTGGGTGTGCCTGTTTGCAGACACATCTCAATTTGCATGTGCCATTTTAAATGAAACTCCGTCTCACGCTGGGGAATAAAAACTTGATGTTCCGTTGGGAAGCCAAGCTGGTACCTGAAATGTTAGATATATAGGCAGAAATAGCAAATATAGCAGGTAGCAAGATAGCATACCGGAAATACAGTTAGCATCTATAGACTGACTCGTGCTGGGGAAAAGATTTTTGCTTAATTTTGAAATCGAAGTCATGATAGCAGCACACGTGCTAGGAGATAGGTTTTCAAAATTGAAAGGGGTGGAAAAGAAATTTGCAGTTTAAATAGACTGAAATTTGACCTTGTCGAAAAGGATTTTCTCAAATGGCTAAGTTTTGTAAACTTCAAAGTAAAAAATTTGAAGAGAGATGCATACTGACAGACTTGACTCTGGACGCGACAGGACGGGTTGACAGACACGACTGGACTCTCGAGGGGTTGGACCGCGACTCGGTAGGGGGGTGGGCCACCTAAGATGACAAGACTCTTAAGCTACGCTATTCCGTAGCCTAGGCGAGTGGCAACACGGTCGAACGTCGAAATGGGAAGGATGTGCTATAGGGTGGCTGCAGTAGTCTGTAACGAGACTGTAACGACAGGACTTAGTAGTAGCAATGTTATTGATGGGGGTCGGAAGCCTGCAAGCGGGTCGCCCGCCATTCGAGTCCCAGGGTGGCCCGACCCGGGAATAAAGAAGGACCTACCAGGCAGATCATGAAGCGAGAAGCCATCACTCCAAGGCATCAACCTGCCCGACAGGGCGTCACCGCCCGCCGAGCAGGGCAACCAGTACTCCCTGCCTCCTGGTTCCTGGGTATTCACATGCCCAGCAGGAGTAGAGGAAATCAAGGGCCCTCCCGTCATTTTGCCTAAAGGTAAAGGGGAATGAGTGGGTGAGGTGAAGCCACTTGTCACCCCCTCATCCACTCCTTCTTTCTTTCTTTCTTTCTCTCTCTCTCTCTCTTCCTTCCTCTCTCTTGTGGGAAGGTATAAATACTCTTCCATTTCCCACAAGAAAGGGGTTGGAAATTCTCTCTCTAGACTCTCACTCTAAAAACCGCCGCCTAGTTCCTCACGAGCTAGGTTCGTTAAGGCATTTCACGGACTGACTTAGGCATCGGAGAGGGTTCCCCCGGACACCTCCGGGACCCTGTGTGTTCCTTGTGCAGGGGCAGACCATCTCCGCCGGGAAAGTTCGACCATCGGAGTGAGGAGGAAGGGGAGAGTCAAAGAAGACTTACATCGGTCACTTTGAACGTCAATTACGTTAATTAAGATCCGAACTCAGAGTCGGGTTTAATTGTTTCCATACCGGAACAATTTGGCGCCGTCTGTGGGGACGATCTGGTTGTACCCACGAAACTACCCACAAAAATCAACCACAATCGATCACAACAAAAATGACTGAAATCATAGAGGCAAGCTCCGGGGCGGGTCCGACGGTACCACCGGTGATCGCCCCATATGGAATGCCTGCACCTGGGAGAACGCCCGTTGCAACGATCCCAGGGGTGGGACGTTCCAGCCTTTGTGAGACACCTGAGGAAGGCGCTGCAGTCACAGCTGGGCAGGTTGGCCATCAAAGGCCTAATTTAAACCTTACCCCTGTCCAGGTTTTGCAAACTGCAGCCTTCTTCTCAGCAATGCTTAACCAAGAGTTCACTCCAGAGGACTTGGTTGGCAGGATTGCTACTACTCCCAGGCAACTTCACTTTGAGAGTGGAGAGGGTGCCAGGGGTACGAAGCGAACCGCCGCCAGGAACATCCTGTGGAAAGCACTGAAAGTGGCCAAGGGGTACCAGCAAACCCAGAAACGTATTACCGGCAATCAGGAGCAAGCAGCTCAACAACAAGCATTCTCCATACACACTACGGAGTCCACGGCTGCCAGAGAAAAAAGGGGATTATCTCAGGGCCTTCAAGATCGAATGAAGCATAAAGAGCCTGCATCCAAACGTCTGGGAGAAAAGCAGGGTGGAGTCTTCTTCCGGTTGACGCCAGCAGCAGAGGAACAACCAACTCCAGGGCTATCTCAAAGTCTGCAGTCCAGGCTCAACCGGGGGCAACCACTCGAGTCAAGGCATCGCCAGGGCGACAACCTTGACCAGCCCCAAAGAAAAAGAACCAGGCATTCCACCCCTGATAGGGAAGATGAGGCTATAAGCAGGCTGCCACTAAGACACCGCTCCCCCAGTACAAGGAAACCGACCCCTGGAAGATGGGATGACTACGGTTATCACTCTGGGGGGAGCAGGTCACGATTGGTAGGCAGACCTACCAAAACTCCACTTCACCCTGACGTACAGAAGTACCCCACCCCGAAGATTAAAATGCCCTCCGTCAAATTCGACGGAACTTTAGACCCAGAAGATCATTTGGCAGCCTTTGAGAGTCACATGGGCATGTATGACGTAGATGACGCAGTCTGGTGCAAAGTCTACCCTGGTTGGACTAGCACAAGGATGGTTCAGGGACCTTCGTCAGGGGTCGATCAGTTTCTTCATCGAGCTAGCTGAAACTTTCTTAGAGCAATACGCAGGAAATAAGAGGCGCCGTCTCACTCGGTTTGACCTGACCCTGAAGCAAAAGAAGGGGGAAAGTGTTCGAGATTACCTAAAGAGATTTGACCTGTCCTACCAGCAGGTCAGGGAGATCGACGACTTGACGGCTGCATACGCTCTGAACATCTCACTGCTCCCGGGAGAGATGAAGAATCAAATGATCAGAGCTCAGCCTGAGACCCTGGCCAAAGCTAGGAAAATCGCCGAGGGCTTCATATTGCAAGAAGAATTCCACAGCCTGCCGAATACCCCCGCAGGGCCAACCAGGCCGCAGGGGGGACCGCAGGGTGGACGCAGCAGGAACGGGCAAAACAGACAGAAAGATGGGGGGGGGGGATACCCCTAGAAAAGAACGCACAACATACCAACCCAGATTCGATAGTTACACAGGCCTTAACAAATCCAGGGCAGAGATCTTCGAACTGGAAAAAGAGACGGCAAAATGGAATCGTCCCAACAAGCCTCGCAGCCCAAAGGGGGATCCGAAATTTTTTTGCACATTCCACGATTGTGTGGGGCACACCACCGAGGAGTGCCGCCACCTGAAGGACGAAATTGAGAAGCTTATCAGAAATGGATGGCTGAGCAATTACGCAGCGAGAAACAAGAGCCAGAAAGAGGTGGCAGATAAGCCTGAAGGCTCGGCGCAAACCCGCATGATAATCCATGTGATATCAGGGGACGCAGAGGGCCAGTCAAGTAGGAGAAGCCAAAAAAGACAGATCCGGGAATTGCGAAACCAAGTCTGCTATGTTGAGAGGACAGGGAGTCCCAAGGGCGCGACCCTGAGCATCACCCCAGAGGATGCAGGGAGGGTAATATACCCCCACAGCGACCCCCTGGTACTGTCCCTAGTAATCAGCAACCACATCGTAAAAAGATGCATGGTAGACACAGGAGCTTATACCAACCTACTGTACAAGGACGCATTCGAGAAGATGGGCATGGAAAAGAGGCACCTGCGGTCAGCCCCTGGGTCCTTATATGGATTCAGCGGGGCAGGTGTACTCCCCATGGGTATCATCGACCTGCCCGTAACATTTGGGGAAGGAGCCTCCGCCAGAAATGCCAGGGCCTCATTTGTTGTAGTAGACGCAAGGTCTGCATACAACGCCCTGATAGACAGAGCTACCTTGGACGAAATCGAAGCAGCCATATCAATCAGGGCTCTGACTGTACCCTATATAACAGATTTTGGCATGGAAGGGAAAATTCATGGAGACCAGGAGTCAGCTAGGCAGTGCAATTCGGTGGCCCTCCAAACTCATGAAACTGAGAGAAAGGGAAAAAGGAAGGCTGACAGTTCCCCCAGCAGGGAGGGTGAGATCCCAGCCAGACAGCAGGCGGCTGACCATCTGGAACCTGGGGGGGAAAGTATGCTGGTGGATCTGGAGCCTGGCAGACAAGTCCTCATAGGAGCTGATCTGGAGGCGTCCTACTAGGCGGAGCTAATCAGGGTCCTAAGAGATAACATGGACGTATTCGCCTACTCGGCGGACGAAATACCAGGGGTCGACCCAGCTTACATTGTTCACATGCTGAACGTGAATCCGGAGGCCCGCCCCGTCAAACAAAAGAAAAGAAACGTGTCAGCAGAGAAAGACCTAGCCATAAAGGAGGAGATAGAAAAACTTTTGAAAGCGGATTTCATTGAAATCTGTGATTACCCTGAATGGCTGGCAAACGTCGTAATGGTGAAAAAGTCCTCGGGCGCATGGAGAATGTGCGTGGACTTCACAAACCTCAACAAGGCCCGCCCAAAAGACTGTTATCCTCTTCCCAGAATAGACCAGTTGGTAGACGCCACCAGTGGGTACTCCATGCTAAGCTTTCTGGATGCCTTCTCAGGATACCATCAAGTGTATTTGTGGCAGCCTGACAGGGTAAGGTGTGCCTTCATCACCAGTCATGGCACTTATATGTACAAAATGATGCCCTTCGGACTGAAGAATGCTGGCGCCACCTACCAATGATTAGTAGACAAGGTCTTTCAAAAACAGAAGGGTAGGAATTTAGAGGCCTACGTCGACGACGCAATAGTAAAAAGCAAGGGAGACAATCAACACTTGACATACTTACAAGAAACCTTCTCCTCCCTGCGCGCTTACAAAATGAAGCTCAACCCCAAAAAATGCACATTCGGGGTTCGCTCCGGAAAATTCCTAGGTTTTCTGGTCAGTGAAAGGGGAATAGACGCCAACCCTGAAAAGGTTCAGGCAGTCTTGGACCTTCCAGAACCGAAGACCATTAGGGATATCCAGCGCCTAACTGGCAGAATGGCTGCCCTGGCACGCTTCATTGCCAGATCAGCAGATAAATCAACACTATTCTTCAAGGTCTTGAAGGGCAACAAACAGTTTAAGTGGGAGGATGAGCAAAAGGAAGCCTTTGGACAACTAAAGGAACACTTGAAAAAACTCCCCACCCTGGCGAGACCAGTGGCAGGGGAAAAACTTCTCCTTTACATCGCCGTCACCAACTCGACAGTAAGTGCGGTTATCTTGAGAGAGGAAGCAGGCTCTCAACAGCCCATATACTTTGTGAGTCATGCCCTGGGGGCAGCTGCAAAGAATTACCCTGTGGTTGAGAAGGCAGCATACGCAGTCGTCGTTGCAGCCCGAAAACTCAGACCTTACTTCAAAGCACACCCTGTCGTAGTGTTGACCGATCAACCATTGGAAAAAGTCTTAGAAAAATTCGAGAAATCAGGAAGACTGCTGAAATGGGCCGTCGAGTTAAGCGGACTAGGAATATCTTATCAGCCCAGGGCAGCCATAAAAGCGCAGGCCCTGGCGGATTTCCTGGCCGAATGCTCCCACTCAGAGGAAGATGATCCCCCCACTGGAGAATGGGTAGTGTACACGGACGGATCTTCCACGACCAACGGTGCAGAGGCAGGGGTCGTATTAACCAGCCCTGAAGGAACGGACTTTGAGCATGCTCTCAGGTTCACCTTCCCTGCATCTAACAACGAGGCCGAGTATGAGGCCGTCCTTGAAGGCATAAAATTGGCCAAAGCCGCCGGAGGAGAGCGGGTAATTCTGGCAACAGACTCCCAGCTCATCGCCAACCAACTCAATGGAGAGTATGAAGCAAGAGACCAAGCTATGGCCACGTATTTGGAAAGGGTAAAGCAAGAGCTGTCAGGGCTTAAGTCCTACAAAATCAGGGAGATTCCCCGGTCCCAGAATAACCGGTCAGACGCCCTATCAAAGCTGGCCAGCTCAAGCTTACAAGACATACAAAGATCAGTCTGGGTGGACGTGGTCCAAGAAAAATCTACCACCTCCCATCAGCCGGTTAATATCATTGAAGAGGATGACCCAGAAAATTGGATGACTCCAATCATCCAATTCAAAAAATATGGAATCTTACCACTTGACCCCGCTCAAAAGAGAAAAACGCTGGCAAGGGCCACATGGTTTATACTGATAGGAGAAGACTTATACAAAAAGTCGTTTCCTCATCCCTACTCAAATGCCTGGGGGCAGGGCAGGTGGAAGAAGTTCTAGACGACATTTATTCAGGAATTTACGAGCACCACATAGGAGGTAGGTCCCTGGCGCACAAAGCTCTGAGGGCAGGGTACTACTGGCCGAACCTGCTAGCAGACGCAAGAGATCTGACTCGAAAATGCAGAAAATGCCAACTCTTTGCCCCTTCAATCCATGCTCCAGTCCAGGAACTCAGGCCGATCCTCTCCCCCATTCCTTTCGCTCAATGGGGAATGGACATACTGGGCCCCTTTACTACAGCTACCGGAGGTCGGAAGTTCTTAATAGTAGGGATTGACTACTTTACCAAATGGATCGAAGCTGAAGCAATCCCTAACATCACCGAACCTGCAGTCAGAAAAGTCATCTGGAGAAATATCATAACCAGATTTGGCTTACCAAAGATGCTGGTATTCGACCACGGAAGACAGTTTGATAATGACCCCCTGAGAACCTGGCTGGAGGGGCATGGAATAGCAGTCGCCTACTCCGCTGTCTGCCACCCACAAACTAATGGGCAGGCTGAAGCTGCCAATAAGCAAATTCTGAATGGATTAAAGAAAATGGTAGATGACCTTAAAGGAAGATGGGCAGACGAATTGCCAAGTATTCTATGGTCAATCAGAACCACACGCAAGGAGTCTACAGGCCAGACACCCTTTGGCCTAGTCTATGGAGCAGAGGCCTTGTTACCCATAGAAGCCCGGATACCAACTCTGAGATCCCAACAATATAATCAGGTAGATAACGAAGCATCAATGGCTGAAGCCATGGACCTGGTCCATGAAGTCAGGGAGGAGGCCAGCATTAACATAGCTGCCTACCAACAAAGAATGAGAAGGGCATACAACAGAAGAGTAAATGAGAGGAGTTTTCAGGTGGGAGACCTAGTCCTAAGAAAAACGCAAGCGGTAGGAAAAGCGCATGAACATGGAAAACTAAGCGCCAACTGGGAAGGCCCATACAGGGTAACCCAGATTAAAGGGCCAGGCACCTACAATATCGCCAACCTTGAAGGCCACGAGTTAGCCGCACACTGGAATATAGACACCCTAAAGAAGTACTATGTTTAAAAATAGGAAGCTACATAGCCTTTTTATTTTTACTTGTCAAAGAAAAACCGGCGGAGGACGATCAAAACAGAATTGTCGAGGACTCCCGCCACAAATGATTGTAGTAAGTCCCGAAGAAATGAAAAGCTATTCAATCCATACTCGTTTGCCTGTTCAAAATTTACAGTTCACATACAAACGAGCAGGGGGCAATAGGGGGAGGCCCCCCTGTTGCTGGAACCAAGGAAAATAGGCCCCCCAAGAAAAATTTCAATCCCCCTGACTACCCCAGGGAAGGCCCCCTGGACTTCGAACAGAAGCCAAGGTCAGGCCAGGCTTCGCACGCCAAAAACAAGGACTGGGAGAAATCCCCCCAACCTTGTATAAAAAACGCCAAAACCCCTCTCTGCCCCTGGGCAGGCAGGGGGCAGGCCCCCTGGACTTCGAATAAGAAGCGAGGGTCAGGCCAGGCTTCGCACGCCAAGAACAAGGACTGGGGGCAATCCCCCCAACCTTGTATAAAAAACGCCAAAACCCCTCCCTGCCCCTGGGCAGGCAGAGGGCAGGCCCCCTGGACTTCGAATAAGAAGCCAGGGTCAGGCCAGGGGCATGCCAAGAACAAGGACTGGGGGCAATCTCCCCAACCTTGTATAAAAAACGCCAAAACCCCTCCCTGCCCCTGGGCAGGCAGGGGGCAGGCCCCCTGGACTTCGAATAAGAAGTCAGGGTCAGGCCAGGCTTCGCACGCCAAGAACAAGGACTGGGGGCAATCTCCCCAACCTTGTATAAAAAACGCCAAAACCCCTCCCTGCCTTTGGGCAGACAGGGGGCAGGCCCCCTGGACTTCGAATAAGAAGCCAGGGTCAGGCCAGGCTTCGCACGCCAAGAACAAGGACTGGGGGCAATCCCCCCCAACCTTGTATAAAAAACGCCAAAACCCCTCCCTGCCCCTGGGCAGACAGGGGGCAGGCCCCCTGGACTTCGAATAAGAAGCCAGGGTCAGGCCAGGCTTCGCACGCCAAAAATAAGGACTGGGGGCAATCCCCCCAACCTTGTATAAAAAACGCCAAAACCCCTCCCTACCCTTGGGCAGGCAGGGGGTAGGCCCCCTGGACTTCGAATAAGAAGCCAGGGTCAGGCTTGGCTTCGCACGCCAAGAACAAGGACTGGGGGCAATCCCCCCCAACCTTGTATAAAAAATGCCAAAACCCCTCCCCGCCCCTGGGCAGGCAGGGGGCAGGACCCTGTGTGTACCTTTGAAAAAGGAAAAAGCAGGCTGAAATAAAAGACATTCATAACAGATTCAAGTGTTTTTACAAAATCATTAATAAGATCCAAAGACAAAGGGATTAAAAATTACAAAGACAGCCGGCCCATCATAACTCGGGCGCAAAGGTTAAAAGTTATCAAAGATAAAGGCTCAAAGCAAGAAGAGAGAGCAAAGCCCCTGCACATCAAACGTTGGGGGCCTCCTTACTGGCACCAGCAGTTTCCTCATCCGGCTTGCTAGCCCGAGCTTCATTCTTGATGGAGTAAAGGCTTCTGAAGGCTTCCTCATCGAAGTCAGGGAACATCTCCCTGATTACTTCCATGACGAGTTCCAGCGAAGAGTTGGCCCCATCCTGAAAACTTGTATCCACTGCGATTTCAGTCTCCTCCAGGATGGTATCTTTCTCCCTTTGCCATTCTTCGCCCTTGACCTTCAGATCAGCCTGAGCCTGCTTAAGCTCCGAGTCAGCCTTCGACAAGCGCTCCTCCAGGTCGACTGCCTTTCTTTTTGTATGTTCCATTTCAGCCAGAGACTTCTTTGCCTGCTCAACCGCCAACTTGCTCTCTTTCAAATCCGCTTCCATCTTCGACACTTCTTTCATGGCCTTCTCCCCCTGGAGCTTCCATCGAGTCACCTGACCCTTCACTTCCTCCATCTCACCTTCCTGTTTCGCCAACTTATCCTTCAAGTTGCTGATCAGGGTGACATCCCTTTCCCCCATGGCCAGACGATCAGGAGGGGGAACCCTAGGAGTGACAATCAGTTCCTCATCGCTCAGACGGCTTAGAGCCGCCAACTCAGCCGAAGCTTGTAGCACCCTGGAAGTGCACTGAATATATTGAATCACTTGATGGGAGGTAGAAGTCACAGACTTGGTAAGGCGGTCTGCCAGGACGGCCCCAGAATCTGAAAGCAGGGCAGAGACATCCACACTATCGCCCGCAGTATAGTGGAACTCCGTATTCTCCTCTGAGAAGAGAGTGCCTGGAATCTCACGGGCAGGGCGTTTTGGCTCAGGGGTCTCAACGTCGGTCTCCAGGTCAACCACATGAGCAGCCCCAGAGGGTTCCCTACCTCTTTTCCTCTTGCATTCCAGGGGGACGCTCTCCCCAGTTCCTTCAGAGTTGGCAGGGTGTGATCCCTGGGGGTGTGGGTCCCCGGAGGAGAATCACCTCATTTGCCGGCAGGGGAAGGGGTGGCCTCTGAGGTGACCTCTGCCTCTGCACCCTGAACATCGGAGGGAGGAGCCGTCGGCTTTACAGGCGGCAGCCTTGGAGGAAGAGGAAGCCTTCGGCTGGCTGAAAGACTCTTCACGAACCTCATTAGATTCTTCTCACCCTTCTTGTAGCTCGAAGGAAGGAAGGGACGCTTCGAAATAATCAAGAAATCCTCGTTCAAACCAAGCCTCTTTACCTCCTTCCTCGACCAGAGGCGAGAATTGGAATCTGCAGGGCAAAAAGAACAACCGGTTAGGAAGAAACATAGAAAAACAGAGCAACAAGGCCGGTAAAAATCCCTGAACTACCTTCTTCAAGGCCAGGAATCAGGCCCACGCGGCCCAAATAGTTATCCGTGGCAATGAGCTCTGCGTGAGGAAGCCAGAAGGTAGGACCGCAAACGCCAGATTTATCAGTGACAGCCGCAAATTACTTGATCACTTTCTCATCCAGCCTGTTTAATTTTACCTCCAAGGCCTTCCCCCCAACGCCTGGGTGGTACTCCTCATAAGTTTCCAGGCGAGTATGGACGTGATTTCTAAAGTGTCTGGGAATCTTCCACCCAGAAGCGCTGTGTACATATAAAAAATTGTTTTTCCAGTCTTTCAGGCTGTTTAAAGCCGACCAGACTAAGGTGTAGCCTTTCTGCCTCTGGAGGGACCAATATCCAGGGGAGCCATCCCCCCCTGACGAGGATACCATTTGCAGCCCCACCATATAACGCAGGGCATCAATAGTGGGTCCCTCCCCGTGGAAGATGCAGGTCTAAGTGTATGATATTAACGACCTGATCGCAGTGGCTGTCAACTGAGCTATGGCCACATTCATTCTCCTGAAGGCCTCCTCCTGGAAAGGGTGCAGGGGGAATCGCAGGCCGAACTTTAAACTTTTGTGATAGACGACTATGCAGCCGTCAGAGGGACAACACACTGTGTCCTTCTCCCCAGGAATCACAATTTTATACCCCTCCCCAAAATTGTAAAAGTCTTCAATGGCCTCAGCAGCGTTAAGTGCCAAAATTAAATCTCGATTTTTGGCTTCAGGGTAGGTCCTTAAGGGGATCTGGTACTTGACCTTATCTAGATAATATATCCTCCCCTTCTCCCTAGGGACAAGGGGACCATCTATCCTAGAGGGGTTTATCTCCAGGGCCTCGTCGTCGGAATCAACGACGTCAAAGGGGGCAGGTTCAGAGGAGTTGGCATCCTCTCCCTCAGAGTAATCCTCCCCGGTAAACCTAACCCCAGAAGAGGAGGCCAGGTTAGTCCTCCTCTCCTCTCCACCCTCCGCCCTCTCAAACGGCGGGTCGATAAAAGTAAGAATACGAGCGCGAGACATTGATTCAAGAAGAGAAGATGTGAAGAAATTAAAAAGAAAAGGGTTTTAGGGGCAAGATTCTAACCTAGAAACGGTGATCGCCGCTTGAAAATCCGACGGGAGAAGCTTCTCAGTCTTGAGAAAAGAGTTCTCAAATAGTGGAGGAATGAAGAGGGTTTTTAAGTTTAAAAAATGTGAAAAAGGGAAATAGGGGAAGGAGAGGGGCTTATATAAGCCTAGGAAGCTGAAGGTCGCCCCACTAACAGTACCTCCCCAAGAACTATCCCACGTGTCGCATTTTGAAACAACAACCGCCCACCTCTTCCCAAGAAGGGCCTCGAAAAGGCAAAGGGTGTCAGAGAGCTGGTCACCCAATGACGTCATCCCCGCATTCATTCAAAAAAAAAAACAAAAGCGTAACCAAACAGCCTGATCTTTTCATTCATTGAGAAAAAAGGCCCAAAATGGGCAAGTTACATTCAAACAGCAAACAAAAGTACAGAAAAGAGCCTGACTCTCTGGCTCAATTAATCAGCCTGCAAGCCCTGAGCAGACCTAGTCATCATCAGGGCCCGAGTAATTCCTTGGGCTGTAGTCATCCAAAGCTGACCCCCAGTCCCAATCGTCTGAGTCCTTGAAAGGATCAGTAGGGAAGTCCTCTCCACCGTCAGAGGAGTAGCCTTGGCCTTCACTATCCCCGGAATCACGACTGCTGATATCCCAGTCCCTACCATAAGGGACCGTCCTAACATCATCACAAGAACCACAACCCGTCTTCTTCACAGGGGAAGAAGGGCCCAACTCAGGGGATGAGTTGAACTCAGGACAGTTAGGAACGAATTGCTCGGGGTGTAACCAGGGGAAGCACGTATAGCACCCCCGATCAAAGCAGCCAGAGCAGCGCCCAGTCATGGGCCCAGGTGGAGATGAAGTTTGGATAGGACGCTTGCCTACCCTGGCAGCTTTCCTTCTGGCAGCTCTCCTCCTGGCATTCAGAGAAGAGCGAAGCCGAAGTCGCCTACTGCGACGCAGGGCCTGAAAAGCCGCCCTAGGATATCTTAATCTCCAAAATCCCTTAAAGCGAAACTTACCCACACGAACCCCGCAGCGAAGAACTGTTCTCTTAACCCAAGACATTGTTCTTGTAAGAGAAAATAAAGCTAGAAGAAGGATTGAAGATGAAACGTAAGAAGTGGTAAGGATTGGAATTTATACAAGGGTAAAACACACCATTTATGGCACCCCAACCACTTCTGTAAAGAGAGGAACCAATCACTGAGGAGTCACGCTGCCCAAAAATTCTCTTTGGAAGAGGTAATCATGAGCCGCAAAACATTCCGACTTTTCGCATATCCCATGCACTTGAGCTTCCTTCCTCGGGAACATGCAACACATTAAATGCTAAAGAGTCAACCTCCCATCCCAGAGATCGCCTGCCAAGGAGAACCCTGCTTCCCCTTAGCCGGCGAGGGCCAATTGATGGGGGTCGGAAGCCTGCAAGCGGGTCGCCCGCCATTCGAGTCCCAGGGTGGCCCGACCTGGGAATAAAGAAGGACCTACCAGGCAGGTCAAGAAGCGAGAAGCCATCACTCCAAGGCATCAACCTGCCCGACAGGGCGTCACCGCCCGCCGAGCAGAGCAACCAGTACTCCCTGCCTCCTGGTTCCTGGGATTCACATGCCCAGCAGGAGTAGGGGAAATCAAGGGCCCTCCCGTCATTTTGCCTAAAGGTAAAGGGGAATGAGTGGGTGAGGTGAAGCCACTTGTCACCCCCTCATCCACTCCTTCTCTCTCTCTCTCTCTCTCTCTCTCTCTCTCTCTCTCTCTCTCTTCCTTCCTCTCTCTTGTGGGAAGGTATAAATACTCTTCCATTTCCCACAAGAAAGGGGTTGGAAATTCTCTCTCTAGACTCTCACTCTAAAAACTGCCGCCTAGTTCCTCACGAGCTAGGTTCGTTAAGGCATTTCACGGACTGACTTAGGCATCGGAGAGGGTTCCCCCGGACACCTCCGGGACCCTGTGTGTTCCTTGTGCAGGGGCAGATCATATCCACCGGGAAAGTTCGGCCATCGGAGTGAGGAGGAAGGGGAGAGTCAAGGAAGACTTACATCGGTCACTATGAACGTCAATTACGTTAATTAAGATCCGAACTCAGAGTCGGGTTTAATTGTTTCCATACCGGAACAATTATAGTTTGGTGATCTTTTGGATCTTTGGTTTTGGGGTACAGTCCCAAAATGGGTATCGCTTCGAGTCCCTGAGAGATTCTCGTCTTCGACTGAGCCGAGTACTAGGACACACTATAGAAAGGAGGCTAGATTTTGAAAATCATTTGGATTATGTGAGTGGATGGGAGTCTTCTGCCTAAGAGAAGCCCTCAGGACGACAAAGCTAGCTGTTGAGAACATGACGGTGTCATGATAGGAATGATGGTGCTTTTTTATATTTGTGTCAATGTGGGTGGTTGTGCCCTTGTTTGAAGGGCTGCCTACGTATTCACGTGTAGTGAAATCAAACCAAGTCGTAGTTCAGTGAACTGAAAGATATATTATGGTGCCTAGTCTAATAGGACATTGTGTGTAACTAGCCATATTGACGGTGTAGGCTAGGTGCATTCCCAATGATGCCTTGATCAAAGGGCTAGAATGGTTAGGATGCTGATCCTGTGACTGTGAGCGTTCCTCGGGGTAGCCCCCAGAGGTGGTGTGAACTATTTGGGCATGTTCTATGCCGACTGCAAGTTGAGTTCCCGTGTTTGGGGTTGGTAACTGCTTTGGATGTTTTTGGAAATGTGGAGCTAGGTTGCAAGTGGCCTTGATGATTCGAAATCTGGAGCTCGATTTTGTGGAGCTAAGGCTTCGAGGGTAAGGTATTGTAATGTGGTAGGAAAGGGGGAAGTCGAGTAAAAATGACTCGAACTTCGATCGGGGTAGGTTTAATAATGCGGGATCTGATTTCCATGTCTGGCCCTAATGGTTAGGGTGTATCCCATGGAGCTTGAATCCTCAAAATTCCGGGCTGTCTCTTAGCCTAGGTCTCGAGAAGGTCTTGAGGGTTGTAATGTGGGAAGGCTAAATATAGTCTTATCTGACCAGCCTGATTGTCACCATTTTATTTGATGGTATGGGCGTCGATAATTTTTGAATTGACCATACCCCGGTCCAGGGACTTTCACTCGAGTTGACCGTTGACCACGGTAATGGGTATTTGAATTCTTTTTTTTTAATTGACCTCTTAGTCCCGGTCGTGGGATTCTTCATTTGAGTTGACCATGCCCCGATCAAGGGATTGACCGTATCTGGTCGGGGATGTTGAGAGTTCTTTTTTTTTGATGGCCAGCTCTTTTGTTTTGGCCTTTGCTTTTTCCTTGGACTTTTGATTTTTTTTGTCAAACTCTTTCTTTTCTTTCTTTTTTTATTCACGGTAATCTCCTCCTATGGTGTTGTGGGTGGATTTGGAGGTGGGCCCATTGGTTGGATTAGGCTTGTGGAGCTAAACCTTTGTAAGGTGTAAGCCTAGTTGGTATTTGTGTGAGTGCAACTCATGGTGGAGTACTCTACTGTAAGCATGGTGGTTTGGATCTCGGTATTGTCATCATAATTCCGAGCAGGCTTGGTGGGAGCATCGTCCCGAGTTGGGTATTTTTGGCATTAAGTCTATAGAGTCACGATGCTTCTTTTTTTTGCTTCTGGTCAGACTAATGCCTATGGTAGGGATTGGTCAGTCTTATTGGAGGGGCGTTTATTGTGGGGAGATGGGCTTGCCTCCCGTCTTGAACCCAAACTAGGAGACTACCTAAATTTGTCATAGAATTCGATACCGCTCCTACTAGGGCTAGTTTTGTGGCTTTCTATACCAGACATGGAACAGGTAAAGGAAAACACGGGTCTCAGTTCCTTGCACTCATTGTAGATGTGCTTATAATAGTCACGTGCATGTGCTCACAGTGTATGATGGTGTTCATCATGTTCTCGGAAACACATAAGGAAAGTATATATGAGAAATAGAAAAGCTGATTCTATTGAATTTTTGAAAAGAGGACAGAATGCAAATGACTCTGACTCTGATTTGGAAATGAGGATGTAGGGTATCCTAGACTCGGACTCAGACGTAGACTCGAATCAAATCCAGACTTCCGGATGCTCGGTTGGTTGTTTCTTTTTTTTTGGTAAGGTCCTTGATTGGAGAAAACGACAGGTGCCACGACTCGCCTAAACTTGACTTTGCGCAAATGTAGGAGAGGGAGTCAAACTAGACATGGCCCGGGGTGACGGGTCGACAAAGACTCTTGGACCGGGATACTCGAACGTTGACCTATACGAGGTAACGGCCCTGGCTTGGACTCGATGGTGAGACTCAAGCTGCACGAGGGTGAGTCTGAAAATGGGGCGACCATGTTTGACCGCGTCGCGTGTTTGGACCAACCGTGGCGACCTAACCCTAGCTGACTCGAGCGCTCGCAGCATGGGTACGACTTGAAGAAGGCATCATAAGGACGCCGGTGTATGATGAACGTAAGGTACTCCTTAAGGTGACTGTGGTTGACTGTTCGGGTGGAGGATAGCCCCCGGTGAGACTAAAGACTCTGATAGGACACAGATGGTGCGGCATCCAAATGACTCGAAAGTGGCACACGTGAGACGCCACGTGTAGGACATGACCCTTAGAGCAACTGTGATTGATCGCTTTGTTGAAGGGTAGCCCCCGAGTGTGACCGAGGACTCTAAAAGAACTCAGATGGTGTGACATCTAAGTGATTCAAAAGTGGGGTACGTGAGACAACACGTGTAAGACATGACCCTTAGAGCAGCCGTGATTGACCGCTCTGCTGAAGAGTAGCCCCCAAGTGTAATCGAAGGTTTTGTTAAGACTCGAGTGTCGGACGAGTGACCCTTAGATGTAAGAATCACGAACCTTTTGTTATAGGGCTATGCCTTGTAAAAGGTTGACTCAGCCTCGAGGAAAGGCAGACGGGGTAGGGGAAGAAACTTGCGATGTCAAATCGGCAGAGCTTCGACGCTAGAGACCCTAGACCCGACTTGAATAAGGATGACCCTGTGATTAGGGTAGATCCTTAAGTTAAAGGATGTTTGAATTGGGATGACTCGACTAACGGATTGAAAGACGGGCGAGATTCTCTAAGGAAAGGTCGTGGGGACCGTCCTGCAAGAGGGAAAGGTCGCGTGGGACTTTCTAGTTGGAACTTGAGTGTTTAGACAAACCTTCCATTTACGAGTGTATGACTCGTGTTGGTCGGTTGTGCCTTTAGAATAAGGCGGACTGGGATGGGGAAGAAACCCGTTATATAGGATCGACGGAGTTTTGACGCTAAAAACCTTTGACGACTTATAACAAGACCCGACACTGCTAAATACGCGAAGTCTTAAGAAGAGGAAAGTTCATTTTTTTTTGAAAAGAGGTTGACTTCCTAAAATAGTTTTTTTTTGAAAAGGATTGAATTCCAAGAAAATCGGAGGACGGTCCTGACTTTTGAAATTGACAAAAATGTCGTCGGGGCTGAAGTTTTGAAAGTTCGAAAATTTTTGAACTTTGAAATGGGTAACATACCGGCTAAAAATAGGCTATTTTGAGTCAAATCGTAAGTCTAAATTTCGGTAGCATTCCGGATTTTTGAAAAGTTGAATATTGAAAATTTGAATATCGAAAATAAATTTCCGAAAATTTAAAAAATCGAAAATAAGATCCCGAAGATTTGAAAATCTAAAACGGCATCTCTGAGATTTGAAAATCGAGAATGGCATCTCGAAGATTTGGAACCGAAATGGAATTTTGAAAATTTGAAAATCGAAATTGAATTTTGAAAATTCGAAAATTGAATGGTGGATCAGAAATTCGAATTTTGAATTGGATAGCATGCCGGCTACAAAAAAGGCTTGTTTTGAGTCAAATCGTAAGTCTAATTTTCGGCAGCATTCCGATTTTTGAAAATTGAATATTTTGGAAAGATGCATTTTTTTGAAATGACGATTTTTGAAAATGACACGGAAACCAAGTAGCACATAGTCACGCAGGCATTATAACTACGCACATAGCCTAGACGAGACGAGAATCGGGACGGACTTTCTAAGTCGAGTTGAGCTTAGAGCATGCCGCGAAACCCATACGAATCGGCTATGAACACCTTTAACATATCCAAGTCGGAATATGTCGTGGTATAGTGGGACATCGGTCACCAGTACCGGCCCGGGTAAAAATGAGGTTATGCATGAACCGTAAAACTAAAACACGTATTGTACTAGTCAAACGATTTCTATTCGAGTCTCACCCTGAGGATGCCGATGGTTAGTCACGCATCAGTTAATCCCCAGCGGAGTCGCCAAATTGTGGACATGATGTAGGTCCACCCCGATGCGGCCACGCGCGGGTTTGGGTAGGCGAATGCATCTCCATATGAGAATGGATCGAATTGAAATTTAAGTCGAAATGGAGTCGCCACCGAACTTTGTGGGAGTTCGGGCCCATTCGAGCCCACTCTATATCGCTATGGACCGTACACAAAGTACGGCCCACTTCGGTTTTAGAGTTTATTGGGCTCGTCCCTTTGCATTGCGATACCGATACCGTCACTACCGGTTATCGTGTATTGAATGACTCTCGTGCGCCAACGGTTTCGGGCATCCGGAAACCGAGGTTCTGAGTAAGGGGTGAGGGTACGTGTTGGGAAGCCCCAAAAAGGACACCCAACCCCGCCCGCACTTAGCGGCCTCTACTAAGACATCGTTTGACTTTCTAATATGCGCGCTAGTAATCCGGCAAAATGTTATGCAAACAACGTTTTACAAGATATAAATATCGAAAGGGTTACTACGTCATTTTAATGCATCTTGATTCACGTCAAAGTGATTTAGCATGCGATGTTCATTTAAGGCAATAAATGGAACATCGAAAAATAGAAAACTCGTAAATAAATTACAAATTACAAGGGCGGAATAGAACCCGGAATTTACAATACAACAAGCGATAATATAATAATCGAATTAGAAAACGGTAAACATTAACCATAAACGGATTCGTAAATAGAAAATGTAAGCTAAACCGTAATTTGAATAGATGGACAAACTTCGATTAAATACACATTATATTGTGCATTAAACGGAGGACGGAGACTTTAATACGTATTCACGTATGGGACCGAAGCGTGGTGCTAGCTTGATCTCGGGTCTCGATGCCTTGTCCCGACTTATCATATTGAAATATTGGTTTCTAAACTAGTCATGCGTCGATACGACTAAGGAGTCGTCGACACAAAACTAGTCGTATAAGACATGAGTCAAAGTCGTGAAATTAATAAAATAGAATAAAATGCATGAATTTTGAATAAGGAATCACGTGATTGAATTAACACATGATGACTTAAAGTCGTAAAAAGAAATTGATTAGGCTTACGATATTTAGAAGGCTCACGGTTTAGGCATGATACAAGACACTCGATCGAGTCATGGGGGAGACTCGATCGAGTGCCCCTCGTGGAGGCCTTCTGCCTGTTATTTGAGGTGTCACTCGATCGAGTGAGCCAAGGCACTCGATCGAGTACCCTCTGTTCGAGGTGCTGCTCGATTCGGAAAAGGTAACAATTCCGATTTATTGACTTTGAAATCGACATGTAATTACACTAAATATAAATATTGTCTAATTTATATTAGTGTAAATTTCGATGGCTCGTCATACTCGACATTCGGTTATAGAACCGTCATCTAGTATTTAGAGCGAATTTGTAAAATCGAGTTTGATCGGACTAGAACGAATATCGATTCCCTCCGCGTCATAATGTCGTAATTAATCCTTTCGGATCGTGTGACAATTAATTCGGCATCAACGGGTTTCGTCCTAATCCGATTTGTCGATGATTCTTTTAGAATGTTATTTTAAAAGAAATATGGTCGGACATATTTAACAACGAATCTCCACGATCTATTACGCCCTTAAGTGTTTAGGGCGGCGCATCTTGAAGGGCGCCTCCTCCAATACGACTTGTAAAGGGATTAAATAGACTTTAGGCGGAATTCGTAATTAAACATATTCGACCCGAAAATTCGACCGTCGTCGCAAACTTAGGTCCTCGGCATTTTAACATCGTAATTTGGCCTTTTAGGCCTACGATCATTAATTTAGCCTCAACGGACGTTGCTCGGATCGTTTTGAAAATAGATTTTTATGATAAATATACGCGGTATTATATAAGACGGAATATAAATAACGATTATTTAAATGTTAGATTGTTAGATTGGTTAGTATGCCAATAATAATAATGTTAGATGTTAGTTGACATAAAATAAAATGTTAGTATACATAAAATTAAAAGTTAGTAACGGAATTAAAATGTTAGTGTTAGTATCGTTATTATCGATTAATTAGTATATATATATATATATATATATATATATATATATATATATATATATATATATATAACGATAAAAACAAAAATGGAGAAAGAGACGTCGGGATTGAATGTTACACCCTCAACCTACGTGCTTTTACTTCTCGGAATAGGGCTCGTCAAATGGTGGCAAAGTCACGGGAGCGTCGAGATACGTAGGGGAGTTATGGTGTGTATGTGGTTTTGTAGAGATGGATTTTAACGAGTTTTGCTCTCGGTCTTTGACGAGTTTTGATCTCGGGGTTTTGAATATGTATGTATGTGTGTGACTTTGAAGCCAAGTTCAAAGGGATGTGTTGTGTAGAATTGTAAATGTGATGGGTGAAAGTTGTAGGGTGATTGAAGGGTTGAAAAGTTGTGAAATGACTTGGGGTGACGGGGTATTTATAGAAGAAATACTCCGGTTTAGGGTCACTTGATCGAGTGGCGCGGGTGCACTCGATCAAGTGCTCGGTTTGGGTCTGGTTTGGCGGGTTCATGGTGTGGACATGACATAGGTCCACCCCGACGCGGCGAAGCGCGGGTTTTGGGGAGGCGATAGAATTTCCATATGAGATGGATCGAATAGAATTTTAAATCGAAGTAGGAGTCGCCACCGGATTTTATGGTTATTCGGAACCATTCGAACTCACTCTATGTCGTAGTGGGCCATACTTAAAGCCTGGCCCATTTCCGATGTCAGAGTTTATCGGGTTCGTCCCTTAGCATATCGATACCGATGCCGACTGGGCGGTTAATCGTATATTGAATGACTCTCGTTGCCAATGGATTCGGACATCCGGAAACCATGGTTCTGAGTAAGGGGTGAGGGTACGTGTTGGGAAGTTCAGCGAGAACACCCAACCCCGCCCGCACTTAGCGGCCTTTACTAAGATATCGTTCGGTTTTGTGTACACGCGTTAGTTCGACGATGAAATGATATGCAGAGATTATTTTCCTAAGACATGTGAGGAAAATAAATAAATGGGTTGCTAAGTCGTTTAATGCATGTTAAACTACTAACGTCAAAGTTATTTAGCATGTGAGTTCGTTTTAGTCTAATAAAACGATAAAAAGAAAATATGAGGATAATTCGCTACAAACACGAGAAAACGGGTTAGTAACGATTGAAATAATAATATAGGAAATTGAAATCGAGAAAATAAGAATTAATCGAAATCTGAAAAATATCGTTAAAAACGTAGTTTTGTATAAAAAACGATGTTCGAGAAAGAAATAAAAAAAGAAAAAAGGTAGGTCTCGGCCGAGAACCGCGCGACTCGCCCGAGACTCATGCGGGTCGTGTGGCGGCCTGAAATCGACAACGTTTTTTAGAAAATTTTGATTAAATCGCGTACGAATATCGCATAATTCGTACTCGACTTAATATTCTCGATATTCGATAGTTGATTATCAAATATTTAGAATAGTTTTGGAAAAAGTAAAAAAAACGTTTTGAAAATTGTTTTGAAAAAAGAACAGAAATTGGACGAAAAATTGTGACAAAAAAATTTGTGACAGAAAAAAAAAAATCGTAAAAAAAAATTGTGACATAAAAACCGTGACAAAAAATTGTGACAAAACAAATCGTGACAAAAAAAATCGTGACAAAAAAATTGTGACAAAAAATCGTGACAAAAAAAATTGTGACAAAAAAATTGTGACAAAAAATTGTGAAAGGGAGAAAAACGGGATTTGAAACACCCTCAACCTACATGCTTTGTTTTCTCGGGATAAGGCTCGTCGGAAAGTGGCTTAGACTTGGGAGCGTCGAGATGATGAGGATGAGTTAAGGTGTATCGGTTTGGGTGGTTTGGGACGTCGGGTTTGGCCGGCTTCGTCGGTATTTCGAGACTTCGAAAAGGTGTCGAGATTTGCTAACTTATCGGGTTGTATGTAAACCGTGTTGTAAGGCTATTTTTTCGGTGTGATGGGTGTGTAAAAACCGTGTATATTGGCTGGAAAATCGTTGTAATTGATGTCCTTTTGTGTTGGACGGGAGGTCCTATTTATAGGGAGTCTCCGACCTTGGTTTAGGAGAGTTTGAATACCGCTAAGGATAGGAAACGAGAGAATTTGAGGGAAATAAGAATTCCGCTTTCTTGTGAAGGAAGAAAGGGAAATCTCGGCTGACTTGGAGGTGTATTGGCCGAGTATTTGGTACTCGGTCAATGTCTAAATCGGTTTCCGGATAGAATTCCTACTTGAGATCGAATTCTACCTTAAACGGAATTGTTTATTATTTTGTATGGCTGATTTTTGTAGTATCTGAATTCAAACTGGACTGGTAGGGTGTCACGGCAGGTTTTATGTCTCGGAAAATATCTTTGACCGGGTTTTGACTCGGTCGCTAAAAGACGGTTTTACCCCTGGTGACGGTTTCGACCCAAATTAGTGTTATTTGACTCGAAACGACCCACTGGGCCTGGATTTGAGGTTGGTTTTATGAAATTTGTACTCCTTAAAATGTCTAAACCAAATGTCCATGATTACAAGCCCATATCCGAGTCTGTCAAAGCACGTTTACGTCCTATCATCATCGGGTGTTTGGCGGGAACTACTATAGACACCTGGCGGTCAAAATGTGGGTGTCTACAGAGCCCCCACTCTGACTGAGGCTTGGACAAGGCAAAAGTCAGAGTAGCTACCAGGTCAATCAAGGATTAAAACCTGGCAGACTTCCGATCGGGTCGTTTAGGGTCCATTAGACCTGCGTGAAGGGCTCGCCAGCCATAGAATAGAAATCATACCTGGGTTGATGCTGATAATGTCGCGGGAGCTTGCCTAGGAAGCTATGGGTATACCTGTTTGCAGATATATCCTGTCTTAGAATTGCGCGGGAGCTTGCCTTGGAAGCCGTGGGCATATCTGTTTGCAGATATATCCTGAATGGAGTTGCTTGAGCTTTTCCACTGGGGAACTTAGAATTTCTGGGAGTCATGGGTGTACCTGTATGCTGACATAATTTGTATGTAACATTTAGGTGAAACACTGACTCATGCTGGGGAAGAAATGATTTTTGATTGATTTGTTGGAAAGAAAATGATTTTTTTTGAAATTAGAATGCTTGGAATGACTTGATTCCTAATCCGATTCTGACACGGACTCCTAAAGTCTCTGGTTAGGCCTGTATGCCTAGATGAAGTGTGATAAAAATTCCTATTCCCGTGGTGACTAGGAAAGGGATTTTCTCAAATGGCTAAGTTTTGCGAATTTTAAAATGAGAATTTGAAGAGAGAGAGATATACCGACAGACTCGACTCTGGACGCGACAAGACGAGTTGACAGACACGACTGGACTCTCTAAGGGTTGGACCGTGACTCGGTAGGGGATGGGCCACCTAATACGACAAGACTCTTAAGTTGCGCCATTCTGTAGCCTAGGCGAGTGGCAACACGGTCGAATCCTCGGAATGGGACTGTTTCCGTACGACAGGGCTTTGTGGTAGCAATGTCGTAGACTGGTGTTCTTTTGGAATTTTTGATTTTTGGGACATTTCCAAAGTGGGTATTGCTCCGAGTCCTGACAGATTCTCGTCTTTGACTAAGCCAAATACTATGACACACTATAGAAAGGAGGCTAGATCTTTATTCCTTGAATTTATCTGGATTTTGTGAGTGGATGGAGAACTTCTGCCTAGGAGAAGCCCCCAGGATGACAAAGCTAGCTGTTGAGAACATGATGGTGTCGTGACCGGAATGATGGCGCTTTTTGAATGTGTGTCAATGTGGGTGGTTGTCCCCTTGTTGAAAGGCTGCCTACGTATTCACGTGTAGTGAAATCAAACCAAGCCGTAGTTCAGTGGATTGAAAGATAATGGTGCCTAGTTTACTAGGGCTTTGTGTGTAACTAGCCACAGCGATGGTGTAGGCTAGGTGCATTCCCAGTGATGTCTTGATCAAAGGGCTAGAATAGTTAGGAGGTTGATCCTGTGACTGTGAGCGTTCTCCGGGGTAGCCCCCAGAGGTGGTGTGAACTATTTGGGCATGTTCTATGCCGACTGCAAGTTGAGTTCCCGTGTCTGAGGATGGTAACTGGTTTGAATGAGAAGAATTGGGATGGGATTTTAACGAGTTCTGCTCTCGGGGATTTTAACGAGTTCTGCTCTCGGGGATTTGATGAGTTTTGCTCTCGGGGATTTTAACGAGTTTTGCTCTCGGGGATTTGATGAGTTTTGCTCTCGGGGATTTGATGAGTTTTTCTCGGGGATTTTAACGAGTTTTGCTCTCGGATTTGCATATGGTGATTGTGAATTCTGTTATGTAAAGGGGAAGTCGAGTAGAATGGCTCGAGCTTCGATTGGGCAAGTTTGATAATGCGGGATCTGGTTTCCATGTCTGTCCCTAAAGGTTAGGGTGTATCCTATGGAGCTTGAATCCTCAAAATTCTGGGTTGTCTCTAGAATAGGTCTCGAGAAGGTCTTGAGGGTTGTAATGTGGGAAGGCTAGATGTGGTGTTAGCTGACCAGCTTGACTGTCTCTCCCCTATTGGATGGTATGGGTATTGACAATTTTTGAATTGACCGTTTTACGGTCATGGGTTTTTGAATTCTTTGGGTTGACCTCTTAGCCCCGGTCATGGGATTCTTCATTTGAGTTGACCGTGTCTGGTCGAGAGATGTTGATAATTCTTTTTTGATCATGGCCAGCTTTTTTGTTTTGGCCTTTTGCTTTTTTTTCTGTTGGACTTTTGATTTTTTTTTTGTCCAGCTTTTTTTGTCGGTCAGACTAACACCTAAAGTAGGGACTGGCTAGTCTTATTGGATGGGTGTTTATTGTGGGAAGTGGGCTTGCCTCCCGTCCTGAACCCAAATTAGAAGACTACCCAGATTTATCATAGGATTCGATATGCTCCTGCTACGGGTAGTTATGTGGCTTTCTATACCAGACATGGAATAGGTAAAAGGAAAACACAGGCTCGGTTTCCTGCTGTCATTATAGATGTGCCTATAATAGTCACGTGCGTGTGCTCACAGTGTATGATGGTGTTCATCATGTTCTCGGAAACACATAAGGAAAGTATATATGAGAAATAGAAAAGCTGATTTTATTGAAATGTGAAAAGAGGACAGAATACCGCTGACTCTGACTTTGATTTGAAAATGAGGATGTAGGGTATCCTAGATTCGAACTCAGACTTAGACTCGAATCAAATCCGGACTCGGACGCTCGGTTGGTTGTTTTTTTTTTGGTAAGGTCTTTGATTGGAGAGAAAGACGGGTGCCACGACTCGCCTAAACTCGGCTTTGCGCAAGTGCAAGAGAGGGAGTCAAACTAGACACGGCCCGGGGTGACGGGTCGACAAAGACTCTTGGACTGGGATACTCGAACGTTGATCTAGACGAGGTAACGACTGCGAATTGGACTCGAGCTGCATAAGGGTGAATCCGAAAAGGGGGGCGACCGTGTTTGACCGTATCATGTGCTCGGACCAACCGTGGTGACCTAACCCTAGGTGACTCGAGTATTCGTAACATAGGTACGACACGAAGAAGGCATCATAAGGACGCCGGTGCAGGATGAACGTAGGGTACCCCTTAAGGTGACCGTGGTTGACTGCTCGGGTGGAGGACAGTCCCCGAGTGAGACTAAAGACTTTGATAGGACTCAAATGGTGCGACATCTAAGTGACTCGAAAGTGGGGTACGTAAGCCAACACGTGTAAGACCTGATCCTTAGAGCAAACGCGGTTGATCGCCCCGCTAAAGGGTAGCCCCCGAATGGGACTGAAGACCGACTCCTAGACGGGTGACTCGTGGATGGTGGACTCTCCCTGGGTTTTGGCAAAGTGGGCCTAGTCCCGTTCGAAGAAAGATCCGTGTGTGAAATCCCCAGACTTTGGATTCGAATGTGTAAACGGGCTTCCCTTTGTAGGAGTTCGTCCTACGCAGGTGGGCAGTGCCTTGACAAGTAAGGCGGACTTGGATGAGGTAGAAACCCGTGATATAAGATCGACGGAGTTTCGACGCTATAGATTCTAACTTATGACAAGACCCGACACTGCTAAATACGGGAAGTCCTAAGAAGAAAAGGGTTTCGAAAAGGGAATTTGAATTTGAAAACCGAGCAAACTCGGATTGGAAGACCCGATTTTTTTTTGAAAACCGGGAAAAGGGTTATCGGGCCGAGATTTCGGGCTTTTTGAAAAGGTTTGGACAGCATACCGGCTAAAAATAGGCTATTTTGAGTCAAAATCATAAGTCCTAAATTCGGCAGCTTTCCGGGTTTTGAAAAAGTAGATGGGTTTGGAAAGATGTAAGTTTTTTGAAAAAATGACGGTTTTTGAAAAAGACCAAAGAAGATCAAGTAGCATGTAGTCATAGAAACGGTATAACGACGCCATGTATGCTCTTAGTCTAAGTCTCGGTCGGTCAAATAGGGTCTATACCAACAACGATGGCTTTCTCGTACTGAGGACGGACTCCCTAAGCCGAGTGGGTCTTAGGACATGCCGCAAAACCTAAACGAGTTCCGCCATTGAAGTCTTTAGTGCATCCAAGTGGGAATGCACCGTGGTATAGTGGGACGTCGGTCACAAGTAACCGGCCCGGGATAGAACGGGGTTATGCATGAACCATTGAACTAAAACGTGTACATTACTAATCGAACGATTTCTTTTCGAGTCTCACCCTGAGGATGCCGATGGTAAGTGACACATCAGTTAATCCCCAGCGGAGTCGCCAAATTGTGGACATGACATAGGTCCACCCCGACGCGGCGAAGCGCGGGTTTTGGGGAGGCGATAGAATTTCCATATGAGATGGATCGAATAGAATTTTAAATCGAAGTAGGAGTCGCCACCGGATTTTATGGTTATTCGGAACCATTCGAACTCACTCTATGTCGTAGTGGGCCATACTTAAAGCCTGGCCCATTTCCGATGTCAGAGTTTATCGGGTTCGTCCCTTAGCATATCGATACCGATGCCGACTGGGCGGTTAATCGTATATTGAATGACTCTCGTTGCCAATGGATTCGGACATCCGGAAACCATGGTTCTGAGTAAGGGGTGAGGGTACGTGTTGGGAAGTTCAGCGAGAACACCCAACCCCGCCCGCACTTAGCGGCCTTTACTAAGATATCGTTCGGTTTTGTGTACACGCGTTAGTTCGACGATGAAATGATATGCAGAGATTATTTTCCTAAGACATGTGAGGAAAATAAATAAATGGGTTGCTAAGTCGTTTAATGCATGTTAAACTACTAACGTCAAAGTTATTTAGCATGTGAGTTCGTTTTAGTCTAATAAAACGATAAAAAGAAAATATGAGGATAATTCGCTACAAACACGAGAAAACGGGTTAGTAACGATTGAAATAATAATATAGGAAATTGAAATCGAGAAAATAAGAATTAATCGAAATCTGAAAAATATCGTTAAAAACGTAGTTTTGTATAAAAAACGATGTTCGAGAAAGAAATAAAAAAAGAAAAAAGGTAGGTCTCGGCCGAGAACCGCGCGACTCGCCCGAGACTCATGCGGGTCGTGTGGCGGCCTGAAATCGACAACGTTTTTTAGAAAATTTTGATTAAATCGCGTACGAATATCGCATAATTCGTACTCGACTTAATATTCTCGATATTCGATAGTTGATTATCAAATATTTAGAATAGTTTTGGAAAAAGTAAAAAAAACGTTTTGAAAATTGTTTTGAAAAAAGAACAGAAATTGGACGAAAAATTGTGACAAAAAAATTTGTGACAGAAAAAAAAAAATCGTAAAAAAAAATTGTGACATAAAAACCGTGACAAAAAATTGTGACAAAACAAATCGTGACAAAAAAAATCGTGACAAAAAAATTGTGACAAAAAATCGTGACAAAAAAAATTGTGACAAAAAAATTGTGACAAAAAATTGTGAAAGGGAGAAAAACGGGATTTGAAACACCCTCAACCTACATGCTTTGTTTTCTCGGGATAAGGCTCGTCGGAAAGTGGCTTAGACTTGGGAGCGTCGAGATGATGAGGATGAGTTAAGGTGTATCGGTTTGGGTGGTTTGGGACGTCGGGTTTGGCCGGCTTCGTCGGTATTTCGAGACTTCGAAAAGGTGTCGAGATTTGCTAACTTATCGGGTTGTATGTAAACCGTGTTGTAAGGCTATTTTTTCGGTGTGATGGGTGTGTAAAAACCGTGTATATTGGCTGGAAAATCGTTGTAATTGATGTCCTTTTGTGTTGGACGGGAGGTCCTATTTATAGGGAGTCTCCGACCTTGGTTTAGGAGAGTTTGAATACCGCTAAGGATAGGAAACGAGAGAATTTGAGGGAAATAAGAATTCCGCTTTCTTGTGAAGGAAGAAAGGGAAATCTCGGCTGACTTGGAGGTGTATTGGCCGAGTATTTGGTACTCGGTCAATGTCTAAATCGGTTTCCGGATAGAATTCCTACTTGAGATCGAATTCTACCTTAAACGGAATTGTTTATTATTTTGTATGGCTGATTTTTGTAGTATCTGAATTCAAACTGGACTGGTAGGGTGTCACGGCAGGTTTTATGTCTCGGAAAATATCTTTGACCGGGTTTTGACTCGGTCGCTAAAAGACGGTTTTACCCCTGGTGACGGTTTCGACCCAAATTAGTGTTATTTGACTCGAAACGACCCACTGGGCCTGGATTTGAGGTTGGTTTTATGAAATTTGTACTCCTTAAAATGTCTAAACCAAATGTCCATGATTACAAGCCCATATCCGAGTCTGTCAAAGCACGTTTACGTCCTATCATCATCGGGTGTTTGGCGGGAACTACTATAGACACCTGGCGGTCAAAATGTGGGTGTCTACACATGGCCTTACTCGACAGAGTGAGTGTGAACCACTCGATCGAGTGTGTGTGAACGGAGGGAGTGTAAATAGGGAATGATTGTTGACCATTTTTGAAAGGATTTGGTTGTTGTGACTTGATTCATTTTGTGTATTTGGACATAATGTGAGGCTGGTTCGTCTCGGGATTCGACTTTGACCGAGTTTTGACTCGGTCACTAAAAGACGGTTTTATTTTCGGTGTCGGTTTTGACCCAAATTAGTCTCATTTTATTGGAAACGGCCCACTGGGCCTGAATTTGAGGTTGGTTTTGTGAGATTTGTACTCCGCTAAAAGCCCATGCCAGACATTACTGATTCCGAGCTCATATTCGAGCGCGTTAAAGCACGTTTGCGTCCGATCATCATCGGGTGTTTTTCGGGAACTGCTATAGACACCTAGGGGCCAAATGTGGGTGTCTACACAACTACTTCGACAATAAAGCTTACTTGTCCTTAAACAACCGACAAAGCAAAGACATAGGGTTAAAACAACGGATGTTACAGTATTTCCACCACAACAAAGGAACAAAGTTATCAGCCCACCGATTGATTAGTAGAGGCCGCTATGTGCGGGTGGGATTGGGTGTCGATGTCTATCGACGTTGACTTCCCAATGCGTACCCTCACCCCTTACTCAGAATCGACGGTTTTTGGATCTCCGAAACCATTGGCAATGAGAGACATTCCAGGCATGGAGTGCTTAAGGGTACAAGTGTTTATCTTTAGGTTCCCGTGCCACTCTACTTTGAGCCGGCTAAGGATCAAAGTTGACTTAAACGGTTTCCGAGTTCCCATAATTAACTCGGTGGCGACTCCACAAATCGGCAATGAATTCGGTTCACTAAAAAGGTCGTCTTACCAAACATATCGGCATTTAAACATTTACAACCACGTCTCGATCGATTCTAACAGAAACACGGATGTCCGCATCCCTCTAGTACTATCCGAATCGTCAACCAAATCAAGATCCGACACATCGCCCCGTACGTGAGATCGGACCGGCCCCAGGACGGAGGCAGCCACATGGGTGGCCACTGCGAAAATCGGAGGTCTGGCGCGTGCGTGCTGGGCGGTGCGGTGGACGGGCGTCCAGAGTTTCGCGACTCCGCTGGGGATTTGGAAACAAGTTTCCAGCGGTGGTATAACTCGAACGAGGTCGGTGAAGCTCATTTCCTAGTTCCTTTTTTGTGGTCACTACAGGTTTTGGCCTTAAAAAGCCCACTCTAACCGATATTAGGACCAATCGACCTCTTCGCGATAAGATCCTTACGGACATGCGGAGAGACCCTCGGTTGACGTTCCGGCCGTCCAAGGTAGCCATGCATTCCGTGGATATACCAAGCGAGTGGCACTGAGCGAACAAGATAACACTTACCTCCCCCGGTGACCTGTCGTCACCTAAGCAAAGACTATTCGTGGACGGTAGCCTACCCTAACCTATCCGTGTCTGCATCCTGCATGAGTGTATGCATTTCTAGTTATGTGTAGCGTGTGTGACAACCCAAATTAAACATTAAAATCAATCACGACAACATATTCAACCGCACCCAACTATGTTTTCAAAAAAGGACATCTTCTTTTCAAAATCACCTTTTAAAACACCGTTACTCCGGTCAAAACTAAATTTTCAAAAAGCACTTTAGCGCCATCACCATGGCCGATTTTACACTCATCACTTTCAAAAGATATTTTTGGCGCCATTACTTTGGCCAAAATAAAACGCCTTATTTTCAAAAATAAGAATGATACTGTTACTATTACCAAACTCCCAACCAATGGGATCAAGGTACCTCATACAGTCACATTTTGCTTTTAAAACATTCCCGTACACACCGTTACTATCGCCAAATTCCCAACCAATGAGATTAAGACACCTAAAACGGCTACATTTCATTTTTCAGAACGCTTTTTGCACATACCGCTAACATTACCAAAACTTCAATTAATGAAGTCAAGGAACGTAAAACGCGGTTATACTCACAAAGCATTACACATGCACCGTCACCACCGTTGAAATTCCAATCAATAGAATCGACAAATACGGTCACACATTTTCAACATTTTCTATAAAGCACTATCACCACCAAAACACATAACAAGAATTTGGTCACATTTTCAAAGCATCATCACGAGTGCCGTGTTCTCTCATGAAACACTATTTACGCCGCGAACTTTGAACTACTAATTAATAGCACTCTCGATAAACGAGATTTGTGTCAAATAGTCTCGTTCTAGATATACAAGTCTGTTAGGCGTTTCGCCAAACACACCAAATGTCTAAAGCACTCGAGTCTCTAATCCGATGACCGCAAACACGCGCAAATCAAAGGGACTCATTTCCGTGTCGCTCACCTACGAGCATTCCGCCAATCTCTTTTTAGGTCGTCCAACAGATTCATTCTGATTTCCGACATTATCTTGCAGAATCGTCCTGCGACATGGCTACAACCCCGAACTTTAGCATCAAAGACCTAACCAACATGGTCTACAACCTTGTCACGTCTGTAGCTTCCATCAAAGCCTCTATCCATAACCTTAATGAGCGGGTAGATTCTCTTAAAGTCAACCCCAGAACCTTCCACACCAAACCAAGTGAACAGTGTTAGGGCCATCCAAAAGAAGAAAGCCCCTAGGAAATTCACTGATTTAGACATCTTATATGACGAAGCCCTGACACTCGCCTCCTGACATGGCCTACTATCTCCCCTAGAGCCAACACCCGAACCTCCTTTAGGGCAAATGAGCAAATCATGGGATCCCAAAACCTTATGCTCTTTTCACCAAGAACCTGATCATAAAACTCAATCCTGCACCAAGTTAAAACATGTCATCCAAAACCTGATTGAGGAAGGAGTCTTTCCGCCTCTCAAAAATCCACAATACATTCAATTTGGCGCAATAAACTATGAACAATACCAACATGACCATACCGTCCACGGGGTGTGGGCGGATGATGATGACAATGTCTATATCCAAAAACCCATAGTCATGATTCCTCCGACTACCTCACAAGCCAAAGACATAAGCCATGTCACCAGATCGGGGCGATCTTACCAAAGTGTCGCCACCGACATACCAATCGCCAACCATACCACCGAAGACACGTTACCACCGACGATGTCCATATCACTACCTCGGAAGTTCAAATAGTCAAACAACTACCAAAAGCCAAAATCGACCTTTCCATATGGTAACTTATAGCTAGCTCTTACAACCATCGCATGGCTTTGGTACAAGGCTTAGGAAGGATGAACATATCTCCGACAGTCACGCCCGAGGACATGGTAGGACACACTACAAAAATAAAACCCAAATTGCGGTGGATTTGTCCGACGTAAAATCGGAAATTTCGACGCAAAATAGTGGTTGCGTCGGACTAGCCCACGCAAAAGGATGCCGTGTTTTTTTGACGCAAATATTTTTCTTTACGTGGACAAGTCCGACACTAACATCTTGCGTCGATGTTGCGTCAGATAATCCGACGCGACGCTTGGTGGGTCAACGCGCCCAGTCAACGAGCATTGCGTCGGATTATCCGACGCAACGTATAATTTCCGTCAACGTTGCGTTGGATAGTCCAATGCAATGCTCGTTAACTGGGTGCATCTCCATCGGACTATTCGACGCAATGTCGATGGAATTTATACATTGCGTTGGATAATCCGACTCATATGTCAGATGGGGGCTTAGTTTAGTGATCGCCTCCCTATCGGATCGGTCGTTAACGAAGGACGGGGGATCAAACGATATTTATAAGACTCGAGATGACACACAAAAACAAACAAGTATTCGTGGTAAGTCGAGGTCGGTCCACAGGGAACGGAGAAATTGACGAGTCTAAAGCGATGTGTTTGATGTCTAGAGGGAGGTTTTCTAAGGGTCGAGTTTATGGTCAAGTGTATGCTAGAGGGATCACTACGAGAATGGCTAAGGGTAATTAATCTAGGGAAAGACGTTGGGGAGAAGTCGGGATTCGGAACATGGAATGTAAGAAGGTCGGGATCTAGTTTTTGTTGCAACATTGATAAAGGGAGAATGCCACCTTTTGGTTTCTTCACCCAACCCACCTAAAAACCCCTTTCGCGGCGAAGAAGGGTAAGTCTCTTGTTATGGTAATTTCTACCCCGAGTTTCCCCATATTGATAGAAATGAGTCAAGGTCGATCTAGTTGGCCGGACTAAAACAACAATGACACAACAACCACAAACAAGGTAAACCAACATGCAAGCAACCCACCAATACCCCTAAATTCAAAGAATCCAAGTCTTCATCCCTAAACCCCCCAACAAGAAATCTACTCACTAATCATAATGAAACAAAACAAAACATTAACTATGGAGAAACTATCTAAAGCATGCATATTAACTAGATCTAAGGAAACTAGCAATAATATGATGAGAAAACAAAAATCTAACAATTACCCACTAAACCATGAAACTACCAAATTAATCTAGAGAATAATTTAGAACAACATGGACAAGATCTAAAGAAACTAACTACACTAAGAGAATCTAAGCTAGATAATAATGAGAAAACTAAATTAAATCTAAACTAGAGATAAGAGAGTGGAAAGAGATGTACCAACTATGAAGATCTACAAGAAATAAGAAGATTGCATGAATAAAGGTTGAAGCTTTAATGGAGATAGTGAAGAACTTGTCAGTAATTCTCAATAAACCCATAAATCTTCAATAAAACTTGAATAATCTTCTTACAAACTTGTAATCTAGAGATTTTATAATGTAAACTAAGTAGATCTACTACTAATTACTATGTAAACTACTTGATTTTTAGAGAATTACTACTAGATTACTACTAGATTGTTCTACTAATGGTGGATGATGGATACTACTACTACACTAATCGAGGATGCTAATGGATGCCTACTACTACTTACTTAGGCAACAATTTAGGGTTACATATATATAGTAATCTCCTTAATGGGTTTTTAACCTAAAGCCCAAATCCAACTCTTGCTTCATTAGTGAGACAATCTCCCTCAACATCTTCATGGGGTGAAACTTCGCCCTGCGGTCATGACGATAATTCCCACCGGGTGAAATTTCACCCGGTCAAATTTTCTTCCTTTTTTGCGTTTTTGGCTGTTCTTTCCATCGGGCGAAATTTCACCCGGTGGGCGAAATTTCGCCCGGTGGAGAGTCTCGGAAAATCTTTGGGGAAGCATTTTTACCGTCGGGTGAAATTTCGCCCGGTGGTGTCTCACCGGGTGAAATTTCGCCCGGTCATTTTGCTGGCCTCTTTTCTCGTCTCATTCTTCGTTAATTGATTGGATGGCTTTAAACTTTAAATTGTGTGCTTTACTCTTGGGACGGTATTCCCTTCTCTTGTGCTCGTGGAAGCTCGATCGTGATTTCGGTGCAAAATCCTATCAAAACCGATAGAAAACTACCAAAAACACGTAAAACGCACAAGAGGGACGCTAATGCGAGAAGTACACAAAATATGGCGATAATCGCACTCTAAACTCGCAAAACGAGGGAAAATGGGTCTAAATGAGGGGAAAAACGGTCTAAATTTAGCACACAACAATTCCCCCACACTAAACCATTGCTCGTCCTCGAGCAAAGACCCAAAAAGAAATTACATACTACTACTACTAGCTAGACTACGCTAAGCCGATACGGGGCAATTAATGGGCCCGCTCCGTCCCTTTAACTCACATCGAAATACCCATGAGGTAAGGTACTTCCATGCAAGGCAAGTTGGGGCTTGCTCAAAATGGTGGATGCGACTAAACACACAAAAACACATAACACGAAAGAATAGACGCATCCAAAGCAAAATTAAAACACCGAATCCCTCATCGAGATGGCGGGGAAGACACCGATTACTTACCTAGAACAATAATAAACTTCCAAGATAAATGACCCATGTAAATGAGGACCAAAGCCTAATACTATGACAACTAAGCAATATAAGTGTTGATAACTTAGCCTAGGTCCTCCTAGTCTTCTAAAGGGGTACGACGGGGTGTATAACGAAGTGGAAAAAGTGAACCATGGATTCGTTCGACACTGTAGGTAGGTGCAGTCCCGCTCTCTTTGGCTAAGCCAAGAGGGTCGTTCCAAACTCGAATTTCCTAAATTAGCCCAAATAGAAAAGTGGAGTGTTTACAATTTTTGGGGTGGATCGACCAATCACCGCTATCTTCCTACCTCGGGACTCAGTCCTCTAGTTGGCACTTCACGATGCTGAATCGATCAAAGGGCTTTTTTTTTTGAAGGAGATGTTTTTGATGATATGATTTCGTTTGAAGCTACTTTTCTCTCCTTGTTTTTTATATTTTTGTGCCCTTTTCTCTTGCTTTGGTTTGCCCTTTTTTTTGGCTTTTTGATTTTTGATGTGGTTCATAACCAAGCTTGGAGGTTATTTTTGTGTAAACTTATTGTGGTGATGTATAGGTGGAGGAAATTAGGTAAACGAGAACACGCGTCATTCACGGATAAGCCACGAAAAGGCGGAAAGAATTTGGACTAAAGGTGCAATGGTCGTTCGAGCAAGGTCACCTAGAAAACGGGATGCGAGAACCAAGGCCTAACTCCTCCATGGGTGGTCAAAGTGGTCAAATGCAAACCCCGAAGTAAACCTCTAGTATAAAAGGTGGACTCAAGCTAAAGGATCAACAAATTCATTGATTAAGAGTCATTCTACTAGATTAAGGTCCAAAATCTACAATGGGTTATCTACAATGGAATGTAAACTCTTGTAATAAGCTTGTAATCGGGTTTTCGAAAACATTTAGTCCTAGACACTCTATACAAAAGCAAAAAGGAACACACGAAAAAGAAAAAGGAAAAATAAAAGAAAACACAAGTAAAGTCATGTACTCCATACTCCATCAACATTCAAGCACACAATCAACCACAACACCCAAAATGCTCAACTTCGAGAGCCTCCAATAGCAACAACCTAACTCCTCTACAAAATCAAAGAAAGAAGGAAGGAAGTTACCAAGCGGATGCTTTCATAATCTCTTCAATTCACGCTTCAAGGTGGTGGTTACCTGTAAGAGTGGAGAACAAGACCGTACACGGGACACGAAAACATAACGAGAAACAAGAAAATAAAAAGGAAAAAAATGTTTTTTAATTTTCGAATTTTTCAAATTTTTATGGATTTTGAAAAGATTTTTGGCAAAATAAAAGATAGTAGACTCCTCCCCCCTCACTAAAACTGTACATTGTCCTCAATGGACAAGTAGGGGAAGAACGAAAAAGACGAAAAAGAAAAATCTTTTTGGATTTTTCAAATGTTTTTGGGTTTTTTCAAAAATTTTTTGAGAAAAGAAAAGAAAATGAAAAATGAAGAAAGCGATAAAAATAAAGGCGGGCCTAGGTGCAATAACATCACCTAGACCCTAGCCAAGTGGCTAAGAAGTCGAAAAAGAAATTAAAAGAGAAGAAAAGAAATTAAAACGAAAGGGTGAAAAATTGGGCATAGGTGTAATCACGTCACCTAGCCCGGATTAAGAAAAATTGAGAAAAGTTGATTAAAATTTGGATTTTCAAAAGGGTCAATGGCGTAATCACATCGCCTAAAGACCGGGAGCAAAACCAAGGCCGCGACGGTGATGGAAAGGGATTTGTCGTGGATCCCGCCACCAAATAAAAACCAACTAACCTAACTAGGGTAGCTAGGGTAAGTCGGGTCGAATCCACAGGGACGGGAGGTTGGACTAAGGTATGTTACGGTCTAGGACTAGGTTCGAGAGCTAATCTAAGGAGGGGGAGACTAGGACTAAGCTAGGTCTAAAGCAAGAAAACAAACAAGGAAAACGGGCTAGGATTAGGTCGGGGTCAAAGGGGTAACGGAATGGTCAAGGAAGAGCTAGAGTGAAGGGGGTAGTAGGGTAATCTAGGTCGGTCCGGGTGGTCGCAACTTAGACCCACCTAGAGGTTCCTCATGGAACCCATTTTGGCGACACACATGACAAACGGGGTTCTAGCGCGCTATGGCCTAGATCGCATCCGGGCGGTCGCAACTTAGACTAACCTAGGGGTCGTCCTCACCGGGCTCTCGCAACTTAATGAGGGAACCGAACCCATAACAAACTAACACCCACAAGGGAAAGGCAAGAAAGACAAGCAATCTAACTTACTTAGTCATTCAAGCATTTCATCAAACATGTAACATGCATCAACCAAGAGGAAACCCAAATCTTCCACCCACATCTCCAACAAACCCTTAATCACCCAATTAACACCCTAATCACCCTACTAACCCTAGCAAGAACACTACTCTAACATATCTAAGTTAATACTAACACCAACAAGAAGAACCAACTCAAACAACATAACATTCATAAACAAACTAATGTAAACAATGAACAACAAACATGACAATGAACAAAGATTGGAACTTGGATGAAGGAATAAAGATTAAGATAAAGGAAAAGAAGATTATACCATACTAGAAGATGAAAGGAAGAAGAAAACTTACATAGATGAGAAAAACCCAAAACAAACATCCAAGTTTGTCAAGCTTGGTGAAGATCTTGAAGAATTCCCAAATTACAAGCATTAAACTAGGATTAACGATAATCTAAAGACTAATCTACACTAATCTAATCTAATCTATACTAAAACTAGGCTAGGGTTTATGGGTAATGTCTAACCTCAGCTAAGCATAACAAGGGAAGAGTATATATAGGGTTACAAATGGAAGGGAGAAGAAAGAAAAGAAGTCCGGCTGGAACTGGGTGGTCCCGACCGGGACGGACCCACCATCCCGACCGGGACGGGTTTGCAGTAACACTTCCAAACGCGCACTTCATCCCCGACGGGATGAGGTGCATACCCGTCGGGGATGAGTCTTGTAGGCCTCCAATATGACCCTTTTGGTTCCTCTTTGCCTCACATGGACTTCTCATCAATTCTCGGGACTCGGGATTGGGTCTCGGAGGCTCGGGATTGGGTCCCAAGGTCTCGGGGTTGATTCCAAAGCATCGAGTCATCGTTCCTTTACTCCGTTGGCTCCAAAATGTGTTTGTATAGAGTCGGAATCGCTCCAACTCTTCCAAATCGGTCTCGGGAACCTGAAACGAACTAAAGGAAGCATAAGAAACCCCTAAACCGCTCCCAAGGAGCGATTCTACAAGGAAAATGGGACCAAAACACTACAAAATAGGCACTACAAACCACACTTATCAACTCCCCCACACTTAACCCTTACTCGCCCTCGAGTAAGCACATACTAACTACTATACTAGCCGAATGGGTATTAGCGCACCCTACGCCCTTTCAACTCACGCGAGTACACTTAGAGGAAAAGTGCACTCCGCAAGGCAAGTCGGGTCTTGCGACAAAACTGTGGATGCAACCGGACACAAAACACATAAACAAACAAGCACACAAACAAACACACAAAAGGTTGAACCCAAAAGAAAAGAAATACCGCTTCCCTCAAACAAGCGGTGAAAGAAGCACCGGATTAGGACTCAAGGCAAGTGACAACGTTCCCAGGCTAGCAATACAAACCAAGATGGACTAAACCCTAATAGTATGACGACAAAGCAATAAAAACGTTGGTAACTTACCTCGGTTCCTCCTAACCTTCTAAGAACGTACTACGGGACGATCGGCGGGATGGAAAAAGGATGAACCACGGTGTTAGTCGACATTGTAGGTAAGTGAGACCCCGCCCCCTTTAGCGTGAGCCAAGAGGGTCGTCCCGTGTCCAAAACCGCCTAACTAGTCCAAGTAAAAAGGTGGAAAACATGTAAAATGAGGGAAGACCGACTAATGCCGCTATCATCCTTCCTCGGGACTCGGTCCTTTGGTAGGCTCTTCACGGCAAAAGTCGGAAAAAGGCTTATTTTGAGAGGTGGGGGTTATTTTTGTGAATCGGATTTTCTTTTGGCATTTTCTCTTTTCTTTTGCATTTTTGCCTTGTTTTGCCATGCCATTCTTTTTCTTCTTTTCTATTTTCTTTTTGGCTTTTGTGCCTCTTCTTTTTCTTCATTCTTTTCTTTCTTTCATATTCTTTCATTTTCTTTTCTTTGCCCTTTTTGGCAAGATTTGGCTTTTTGACATTTCTTATTGGGTAACAAGAAAGAGAGAATTCAACAAATTGCAACTTATTGTGTGGGTATGTGTAGGAGGTAGGGTAATGGGTGAGTCGGGGGTCGCGATTTCCCTTCAAACCCACAAAAAGTGGAGAACTTGGACTAATCAAACAATCCTAGACACGGTCACCTAAGGGACGGGACTCGGTAACCAAGGCCTTTTCACACCGTGGGTGGTCGAAATGGTCAAAATGCAAATCCCGTAGTAAATCCCTAGTAAGCTAGGTGGACTCAAGGTAAGAAACCAACGAAATCATTGATTTAGGGTCATTCTACTAGATTAAAGTCAGGACTCGATTTACACTACTAGGAAGGAAAAGTACATACTCACACACTAGCCTCTAAGCCGGGTTTTCGAAAACGGTTTACACACATGACACACAACATAGCACAACACAAAATCAAAGACATGACGAAAATGAACGAAAGAAAAAGAAGCAAAAGCAACAAAACAAAAACAAAACAAAACGAACACATGCACAACACAAACACCACCCCTAGCTTCCAAACAAATCACCAAATCACCCACAAACTTTACAAAGCTCCATCCGAGCACACAACATCACAATCTCCTCCAAACTCCGCGAGAGGTAAAGAGGAAAAAGAGATAAGATGTTACCGGTAGTCTTGAAAGCTCTCCAAAGCTAGCGGTGATTTAAGCAACCTATAAGAAAAAAGGAGGCAAAACACACACAATACAACAAATACACGACACAAAGACATAAAAGGAAAACACACAAAAGGAAAATCTTTTTGATTTTTGTGAAATTTTTTCAATTTTTTAGGGTTTTTAAAGATTTTTTTACGAAAAACTAAGAAAATAAAACTAATTATGATAGAATATCGCTCCCCCACACTTAAGTCGAGCCATGTCCTCATGCTCGACCGTAGTGCATGGGAGCACAAAAGAAAATAAAAGAAACTACGAAAATAAAGCTAAAAGTCAAAAAGAAAAGTGGAGAAAAAGGGTAGAAGGTGTCCGGCCGGGGTGTAGTCAAGTCACCATGGGCCGAGACAAGAAAAGATATGGAAGGGGGAAGAAGAATAAAAAGAAAGAAATAGAAGGAAATGGGAGGGGAGGGCTAGGTGTAATCAAGTCACCTAGCCCGGATTTCGCCTAAATCCGACTAAATCCTACAAAAAAGGGTGAAAAACTTGTAAAATTTGGATTTTGAAAAGGACTCTCGATGTAATCACATCATCGAGAGTCGGGAGCAACCAAAACCAAGGCCTCGAAGGCCACCATGACATCAAGACACAAAAGTGTACAAGGGGAAGGGAATAAACACAAAAGAAAACAAGCTATAAAAGACAGGAAAGAAAGGATAGTTGCCGTACCAATAGGTTAGCAACTCACTCGCTCCATCGTCTCATAGATCAATATAGGCACAAAACTTGTCTTCGTCATTGCTATTCCTCTTCATTCTCGATCAAACCGCATGGTGAGGTAGTAATGGTGTGAGGGGGTGGAAATTCGATGTGAAATTCGGGGTAAAGAGAAGAGAAATGAGGTGAGGGTATGTAAATGGAGTGTAATGGTCATATGACATGAGCAAGGATGGGTAGGGAGGTTGGGTGGGGGCATACAATGGTTGGGTGGGCCCAAATGTCGAAGAAGAGGCCAAAAGAGGAGAAAGGGGACCATCCCGGTCGGGATGGATGGTCCCGGGCGGGAAGACACACTCGTCCCGGTCGGGAAGCCACCTTCCCGGTCGGGACGGCACTCCAGCAAGCTCCAATTTTTGCACTTCCATCCCGATCGGGACGGCTCCTTCCCGGTCGGGATGGCATATCCTTCCCGGTCGGGAAGCTCCCTTCCCGCCCGGGATGGGTCTTCTTGACCTCCAAAACCCCAAAAGCTTCACCGAAGCTTCAAAAACCGACTTCCATACTCACGAACCAAGCTCTATCATTAACCATTTCTATCTAGGAATCATCTTCACTTCACACCTATGACAATAAGCTCAAATACAACATCAAATTCTCTCCCTCACAACGCTCATCAACAATCCAAATGACAAGAATTTCACAAAACTAACAATCCTAGAAACCAAGGTATCCAAACAAACATATATACACAACCAAAAACTAAAAGGAAAAGAAAAAGAGATATTTACAATAATGTACTCTCACCAACTACACCTCCATAGCCATCAAGAGCTCGAAGGAGTAAGTCAAATGCCCTAGAAACATCTTCAATTAAGCTCACATGGCCAAGCCTAGCCACTTTCAAAAGTTTCCAAGTCGGAGGTGAGAAGCGATCATCTTCATTAAGCTCGGGGTTCTCGTGATCTTCCGGGTCTTCGGAACCAACATAGCTACGACTCTTATGACCATCCGGTAGGTATAGTGGTCTAGAGTCGTGCTCGGTGTTATGATGTGGGAGATCACACCCTAGGGGTGTCGCTTCTTCTACGGGGTCGAGAGTGGAACTCTTTTCCACCGCCCGACAAGGATCCTCTTCACCAACCGTCTCACAAGACAAGGGGCTAGAAATCAAGTGCGATAGAGGAGGAGAAGGCATCAAGTTTTCTTCATTGGAGGCTCTAGGCTCCTCCAATTTCCCATACAAGGCAAGTTCCAAGGCATCTACCTCTTTTTCCCAAACATTACGTTCCTTTTCACTCACCTTGTCTACATGGCCTAGAGGAGGTATGTCTTCACTTGGCTTTGGATTGTCATCCAGTTCATCACGAAGAAAATCGAACAAATCCAATTTGATAGCCAATACATCGGCTCCCCAAGAGTTATCTTGAGAATCATGTTCACTCCCCTCCTCATTGTTGGCCCTTGAAGCTTCAACTTCCTCTATTCTCTCCCTATCTTCACCACCCAAGCAACACTCAACAATGGTCTCTTGATCTACCCTCTCTTCTTCATTTGTAGCTTCAAGGTTGGGTTGCCTTTCTTGTGGAGGCACCCGACCCTCTTGCCCAAATGAACCTTCCTCAACATGTAGTGGAGCTCGAGTGGCCAATATCGTGATATGAGCCATGAGTGCATCGATTCGAGCATCTTGCACCGCTATTTGGGCCTTGAACTCCTCCCTAACCCCTTGTATTTGAGTCAACATCAATTGTTGACCCTTCTGCAATAACATTATTGTCTCATCTTGACTCCTTAGCGTTTGGGCCAACATTTGACATGTCTCAAAGTAGGGATTTTGTGGTTGTGGGTTATATGAGGGTGTTTGGTAGTTGTTAGGATGTTGTAATGATCCTTGACAACTTTCTTGGTAACCGTAAGAAGAGGGTTCATAAGATTGTTGATGAGGTTGATATGGTTGGTAAAGTTGTGGGTTTTGGTAATTCGCCCCATAGTTGTCCCGTGATGATTGATGGTAGCTTGGACGCGCCATGTCCATAACGTTGCTTTGGTACCCAGGATGAGCTAGAAGCACTTGAGCAAACGTTAGTAGCCTAGTGCTTTTGAGGCACTAGGAAGGGAGAATAGCACACAAGAAGAAAAACGGAGATACTTAAGGAGAAGAGAACACAAAAATCAAGAACAAAGTCCAAAACTAAGCAAACAAAAGTCTAAACTACGCCGTCCCCGGCAACGACGCCAATTTGATGGAAAGGGATTGGTCGTGGATCCCGCCACCAAATAAAAACCAACTAACCTAACTAGGGTAGCTAGGGTAAGTCGGGTCGAATCCACAGGGACGGGAGGTCGGACTAAGGTATGCTACGGTCTAGGACTAGGTTCGAGACGAGCTAATCTAAGGAGGGGGAGACTAGGACTAAGCTAGGTCTAAAGCAAGAAAACAAACAAGGAAAACGGGCTAGGATTAGGTCGGGGTCAAAGGGGTAACGGAATGGTCAAGGAAGAGCTAGAGTGAAGGGGGTAGTAGGGTAATCTAGGTTGGTCCGGGCGGTCGCAACTTAGACCCACCTAGAGGTTCCTCATGGAACCCTTTTTGGCGACACACATGACAAACGGGGTTCTAGCGCGCTATGGCCTAGATCGCATCCGAGCGGTCACAACTTAGACTAACCTAGGGGTCGTCCTCACCGGGCTCTCGCAACTTAATGAGGGAACCGAACCCATAACAAACTAACACCCACAAGGGAAAGGCAAGAAAGACAAGCAATCTAACTTACTTAGTCATTCAAGCATTTCATCAAACATGTAACATGCATCAACCAAGAGGAAACCCAAATCTTCCACCCACATCTCCAACAAACCCTTAATCACCCAATTAACACCCTAATCACCCTACTAACCCTAGCAAGAACACTACTCTAACATATCTAAGTTAAAACTAACACCAACAAGAAGAACCAACTCAAACAACATAACATTCATAAACAAACTAATGTAAACAATGAAAAACAAACATGACAATGAACAAAGATTGGAACTTGGATGAAGGAACAAAGATTAAGATAAAGGAAAAGAAGATTATACCATACTAGAAGATGAAAGGAAGAAGAAAACTTGCATAGATGAGAAAAACCCAAAACAAACATCCAAGTTTGTCAAGCTTGGTGAAGATCTTGAAGAATTCCCAAATTACAAGCATTAAACTAGGATTAACGATAATCTAAAGACTAATCTACACTAATCTAATCTAATCTATACTAAAACTAGGCTAGGGTTTATGGGTAATGTCTAACCTCAGCTAAGCATAACAAGGGAAGAGTATATATATAGGGTTACAAATGTAAGGGAGAAGAAAGAAAAGAAGTCCGGCTGGAACTGGGTGGTCCCGACCGGGACGGACCCACCATCCCGACCGGGACGGGTTTGCAGTAACACTTCCAAACGCGCACTTCATCCCCGACGGGATGAGGTGCATACCCGTCGGGGATGAGTCTTGTAGGCCTCCAATATGACCCTTTTGGTTTTTCCTTGCCTCACATGGACTTCTCATCGATTCTCGGGACTCGGGATCGGGTCTCGGAGGCTCGGGATTGGGTCCCAAGGTCTCGGGGTCGATTCCAAAGCATCGAGTCGTCGTTCCTTTACTCCGTTGGCTCCAAAATGTGTATGTATAGAGTCGGAATCGCTCCAACCCTTCCAAATCGGTCTCGGGAACCTGAAACGAACTAAAGGAAGCATAAGAAACCCCTAAACCGCTCCCAAGGAGCGATTCTACAAGGAAAATGGGACCAAAACACTACAAAATAGGCACTACAAACCACACTTATCAGACGGCCGCAAAAATACCAATGGGACAGTGGGACAACTTGCAATTTGGTTCGATATAAAACAATCACAACGATTATAATGATGGGACAAGGAATAAGGAACAACATCATTTCAAAGATTGATTAAAGACTCACCGACACAATCCACACAAATACCCACAACACAAACAAACCAAATTGTCTACCGACTCTTGTAGGGGTGTCTAATTCGAATAGTCATTTGACGCAAAAGAAGCCATCGGAGTTCCCTCACCGGCATACTCCCATACTCCTATTTCCTCCGATTCAGTCAGTCAGAATTCACAGGGACCTAGAGGTAGGTCCCAATTTTGACAATTATAAATATTGGTTCGATTTTTTTTGGGGACTATTAAAGCACGGTCATGGCTAAGAGAGACGAGGCGATGATCAGGTACTTTAAAAATCCAATTAGGGAATTAGGCATCGTCAAGCCAGACACGGTTATCATGTGGGATAAGATGGTCGTCCGCGTAACCCAAATTTCTTGCTATTACAGTCACAAGACCACCACAGTCGACAGAGGGGCGTTGGGCAACTATAATTTGATTAAAGTGTAACGCCACGATAATAGGTAGGTCAAGGGGGGTAGGGTTACCGAGCAAAGAGTCACAAATTAATTGCAAGACACACACATTGAGGTTAATAATATTATCGGTAGATGGCAAAAGACAGTGGGAATGAATTTCAGCGAAATAACGGATGGCAGGGTTACGGATTTCGGCGGTAAAGCTAGAATTTGGTTCAAAATCACGTTGACCCGGCGCTATACGCCTCCACAAGTCTCCCCTCACTAGTACAAAAAGCACTTGTGGTTACGGTTAAAAAGGACATATGGCTACGGTTAAATGGGCGTAGTAAATCAAGGCGTAGCATTAAGTGTACGAGTTGTGGCTTCGGTTACGAGGCGTAACAAAATATATTTTTGGCAACGGTTATTTATAGGAACCGAAGCCAAAAACACTATAAAGGCTTCGGTTCTTAAATTGAACCGTAACTAAAAGTTAGTAAAGACATCAGTTATTAGTAACAACCGAAGCCAAAAATATGTTAAAGGCCTCGGTTCATAATAAATAACCGAAGCCATTTCTAAATTAAAAAACAAAAAAAAAAACCCAAATAGTAAAGCATGCAACTATTATTAGTAACTACCGAAAGAATTTTTACATTATCTAATACAGTACCACATACAAATAACTATTGAAACCAACAACCAAAAATATAAAAATTTCTTCTCACATCAATTCCAGCTTAGAGTTGATCACCCGTTACATTTTTTTTAAAATGTCAAAAGAAATATTATATACATCAATCAATCTTTTGAGAGATGGACATATTATTAAGAGGACTTGCGATTGAAAACTAACAACAAAATACATAAAAACTAATTTTACTTAATTGCATTTGTTTCTTCAATAATGACGCATTACACCATTTCGCCATTGTCATCTGAAGTCATAACCTTGAGTTATCATTGCTAAAAAACAATCTGTTATGCTCTAGAAACTTATTGCCATCTTTCATTTGCTTTCACTATAATTGGGAAATCGCATCACGTCAGGTTTCAAGCAGCCTGCTTTCACACAGCAAGCGAATCACTGTTTAGTGAGAGTAATTTTTCGAAGGGTAACTAGTTAAACAAACAAAAACTAAAGCTATTGAACTGAGATCGTCATGAAAATCAATAAGAGAAATCTACGTACCCGAATATTGTGTTCAAGACATTAGAGCTCGCAACAAGCGTTTCAGATCTTTTAAACCTCTGAACACTAGCCTGTAAGTTAGTTAATCTATGATAAGGCTAAAGATCAGAGATCAACTTTTAAGAGAAAGAATATTACGAAGTATATAAATAAAGTAGAAGTCAGTCCAACTTACATGTGTGAATAACAACGTCGTACATCTTTCCAGCTGTCACTGTGAAATTTCACTCAACTTCCCCTGTAAACAATAGAAACTACGTACTGTAAGTAATATCATTCTTATAAGTTATGAACTGTGCGACATAAGAATAAACTGTATTCGAAAAATGTTGCCCCAGCCTACTACACATTATTTGCAAATAGTAATAAGGTTAGGAAGGTATAATTCTTGATATATTGCATTTAAAAAGGCGGACACATCTCGAGAGAGATCCTCTCAAGTTAAGATATAGTACGACAAAAAAACATGATCAACGAAGTTGGAAATTAGCTTAAAACCTATTCAGAAGCAGCCTATGCTTGCTCGAATATACATAAATTTGCATCGGGTTTAGAGGGTCTTCCCTTACATGAATGCGAACAAAATTATAGATTCCTTGCTTCTAAACTTCACCAGTTGTGTTGGTTAAGTGTCAAAACGCGAGTTGTACTTGATAAAATCATGGTCTCTCATAATCATGACCTGCATTGTCAACAGTCGCAACTTAATTCAGCCCATACCCCATTTGAATGCAGCAATGCACATCAATTTAACTTCGTTCAATTAAGATTCGTGGCATGTATTAGCTTGAAGTAAAATGAAGTCCAAGAAGTGGAGTATCATGTACATCATAACTCACCACTAGACCTCAATTCATACCAAATAGTGGCTAGTCATGCATTGCATTATCCAAAAATTATAAAGACGCGGCAAGTATTCAAGTACAGCCTGATTACTTCAATAATCACCCATCTTGTATGATTACAAATGTAACATGTATTTGGGTTGAGTGCAGCTAGTATTGAAAGTAGGGGAAGCCTAACTTGAAGACAACACATACAATAACAAGATACTACAAGGGGTGGCTGGTTGGTGTAAGTTCAAGGCAGATTTCAGCGTTAACAATCACGTGAGACTTAGACTGAAGGGTACCAAACTAAAAAGATCAATAAAATGGAGCTATTAATGTTGCTATATACTTCATCTGGAAACAAAGAAATCAATGCAGGCTTGAGAATGTGCTGCTTAGACATGAAATTGTAATAGCTAGTATTAAAAAAGAGCTTAGTAGCATGATTCAAAGTAGACTACACACCAAACATAGTGACAAAGATAAAACTTACATCCTAAGTCTTGCCTAGTTACAATTGTATATGTGATTTTTTATCGCAATATACTTACCTTTAACAAAAAAACTTGAAGACAAATGACATCTAATCAACGAATTGGAGCCTATTGAATTCGAGCATTGAATTCCTTGATAGTACAACAGGTACAACTTTTATATCTGAATTATACTTGAATAAGACCTGCTGCTCTACTTCATCAAACAATGTTGAATTTAGTAGTACGCGGCTTCTACACGCACCATAGTACCTTCGGTATTGCATTTAGTGTCTGATATAGCAACTTTGCATCATGAGTTCATACAACTTGCTTGGTCTCCTATATTAAATTCGGTCCAGAGCCTAGAAATCACAACTACAAGTTCAATTGAAATCCGACAATTAGAATTAAAGTCCCTCAAACTGGGATTATAAGCATGAACCCCGACTAAAAACAGCTAGACTAAAATGGTCTCTATCATGGTGCGAGTCCAATTACAGAGTGGTGCACCATGATATTCTGGTGGAATAATATGACGAAGTCATCACAATAAATTCGAATCAATTGACAGATTATAACACCGAAAATGGACTCAAGAAAACAAAGAAAAAATCAGATGAAAAGCAAAAATAAGAAACCATAATTATTATACATATTCAAAGGAAAGACGACTTATTAATTGGGGGAAACAAACCAACGAAGAGGATGAATCGAGTGGCAGGCGTACCATAGTGATTAAACTGGGTGGCTTCGTAGTGCGCGGGTCTGTTTAATTAGGCATAAACGTATTAAGTTTAACCGTGAGGAAGTTGAATCGTGCATCTTGACAGCGGTAAAGGGGATGCAATGGTGGAGGGAGATGTTGAATGGGTTCGCGAAGGAGGAGGTAGGGACGTCGTGGTGAGGGAATGGAGCGGATGTGATGGAGGGATCTGAGGTGGGTTAGCGGTTTAAGGGAAGGAGATGGGTTTGTCAATTGGGGGAGGGTTAAGGGAGACGAAGAGGAATGGATGATTAAGTAGTGGTGGATCCGTTTGATTAGGAATTAATTGGGTTGTGGGTGCATATATTGGACTATTGGAGTATGATGTTAAAGAATTATTAAAAGAGAATAAAATAACGTATAAATCAAATTTTGGTTACGGTTTTCCAACCAACCGAAGCGTTTAATATTTAATTACGGTTCCCAAACTACAAATGTTGCCATTTCTAATTACTTTTGGCTACGGTTCAGGAACTTAACCGACACCTTTTATATTTGGTTACATATTTTTAAAAACAACCGTAGCCGTTTATAAATCATATTCTCTTAGAAATTTTTTGTTACGGTTATTAAATGCAACCGTAGCCTTTTCATCAAACCAAATCTATTTTTTGTACTAGTGCTAGTCGCACAACTTTGCGAATCACTTAGGGGTTCACTTAGTTCGGTACTCGATGAGGGTAAACCAAGAGCTAAGCCAAAGTCGGAAACATTTAAACAGTGATTTCTACCGAAGAGTCTAAATTTGAACTCTCTTGGTGTGGTCGGGTTATCGAAGGTAAAGGTACCTAAAAATTCACAAGTCAAGTCTTTATTTGTGCAAGGCATAAAATTAAGTAGCTTACTGGTACCAATCCCAGACGATAACTCTCTAATATCGTTCTTAATTCCTAAAATTTTCGTTGTGAATGGACAGGGCCACCTGGTACTCTGAAAAGCTTTTTCAGAAAAGGTTTGAGCCAATGGTGTATTAGGACAAGGTGAGAGTCTAGGCTTTGAAGACTTACTAGAAGATGAACATTTAGGAGGTGTAGAAGTCGAAGCCATACCTTGTTTTCGCGCGGCTCGTTGAGCTCTTGTCTCCATAATAATAATAATTGCAAGAAAAATCCCGAAACTTTAGCTTCTTCCCTCTTCAAAGACCCAAGAATATAATCACCAAGTGAAAATGGAGTGGAGGTTTGAATGTGAATGGGTATGGAAAGTGGTTTAATGAGTTTATGATGGGTGAAAATGTGGAGTGAATTGTGAGGTAAAAGGGTGATATAAATAAGGGTGGTTGGGAGGGAAAGTAAAAGTTTTAAAGTTTGTGGTGAAAATTTGGTGTAAAAATTTTTGGAGGGAAAGTTATGTGTGGTAAATATGAAGAAGGGAATTGAAATATTAATGAGGAGGTGTGCTTTAGGTGAATTGGCCAAGCCCATGCCGCCGGGTAAAATTTCACCCGGTCAAGCACCACCGGGTGAAATTTCACCCGACGGACTTTTCGTCGTGAAAATCGATTTCTGCCATTTTTCTCACCGGGTGAAATTTCATCCGGTCAAAATCTCACCGGGTGAAATTTCGCCCGGTGGTATCTGCTTCAATTTCGGCAATTCTGGCAACTTTCCGTAGGGCGAAGTTTCGCCCGGTCAGGTCTCACCGGGCGAAATTTCGCCCGACGGTCTCGTTTTCTTCGTTTTTCTGCCTTGCCATTTCATGGCTCTTCCAATAGTCACCTAAGGATTCAAATATTGACTCGACTCACATTACATAATCAATATCTACCACAAACATGCTTGTGGTCTTCAATTTAGCTCCATAACTTCTCCAAAAAGCGTGGTCTTCATCCAAATTAAGTGCTCCATGGCAAAATCCAAGTTCAATCATTCTTCTCAAGCTAACAAACTAACAACACAAAGAAATATAATACATATGTACAAGGTGGTTGTTGAGGATACCACCAAACCTACTTCAATTCCGAGAGGGGGTTAGACATCGCTCCCCAATGGGAGCTCACCAAACTTCATGGTAGCGAAGGTCTCACGAACGTGACCGGGGTGATAAATTTTCAAACGTTGTCCATTAACCATAAATTTCCCGGTTTCCGGGCTTGATATCTCTATTGATCCATATGGTTGCACCTTGGTCACTTCGAATGGACCCGACCATTTTGATTTCAACTTACCGGGGAGGAGCTTAAAGCGAGAGTTGAAGAGTAATACCTTATCACCAACGGAGAAGTCCTTACGAAGTATTCGAGAATCGTGCCATTGACGAGTTCGTTCTTTGTAAATCTTCGAATTTTCGCAGGCTTCAAGTCTTAATTCTTCCACTTCTTGTAGTTGGAGAAGGCGGTTATTTCCTACAACACTCTCATCGAAGTTTAGCTCTTTGATTGCCCATTCGGCTTTGTGTTCTAGTTCCACCGGTAAATGACAAGCTTTGCCATACACAAGACGATAAGGAGTGGTTCCAATCGGCGCTTTGTAAGCCGTCCTTAATGCCCAAAGGGCGTAGTTTAACTTCAATGACCAATCCTTTCGGTGTGTATTTACAACTTTCTCTAAAATTCCCTTGATTTGACGGTTGGAGATCTCGGCTTGCCCATTGGATTGAGGGTGGTAGGCTAGGGACATCTTGTGAGTGATACCATATTTCCTAAGAAGGTGTTCAAAGGTATCTTTCCTAAAATGAGAGCCTCCATCACTAATTATGGCTCTAGGCATACCGAATCTCGGGAAATCTACATTCTTGAAAAGCTTGATTACAACCTTGGAGTCATTGGTGGGGGAAGCCACGGCCTCGATCTATTTTGAGACATAATCAACCGCTACTAAGATATACTTGTTACCAAAAGAGGATGTGAACGGACCCATGAAATCGATTCCCCAAACATCGAACAATTCAATCTCTAAGATGGGTTGAAGGGGCATCTCATTTCTTCTTGTAATATTCCCACTTCTTTGACAAGCATCGCATGCGAGAATGAAAGCTCGAATGTCCTTAAACATGGAAGGCCACCAAAACCCGCTTTGGAGAACCTTGGCAATTGTCTTTTGGTTGACCAAGTGTCCACCATAAGATGTCGAGTGAAGGTGCTTCACAATATTATATCCATGATCGGCCGTAACACATCGTCGGTAAATTCCATGTACACAACGGCGGAATAAATATGGTTCGTCCCAATAATAGTGTCGGGCTTCATAACATAGTTTCTTCCTCTCTTGCTTGGAATAATCGTCCGGAATAAAATGAGATACTAGGAAATTGACGATATCGGCATACCAAGGTGTAATAGTATCAATGGCAATCAAGGCCTCATCTCTCATAGCTTCATTGATGGGGATACCATCTTATTCATTGTTCTCTTTACTAACCGTTAGTCTACTAAGATGATCCGCTACCAAGTTCTCCGATCCGGCTTTGTCTTTAATCTCAATGTCGAATTCTTGCAAAAGAAGGACCCACTGAAAGAGTCGGGACTTGGTCTCCTTTTTGGACATGATGTAACGAATTGCCGCATGATCGGTGTGAATTATGACTTTGGAACCGGTAACATAATTTCGGAATTTCTCTATGGCATAGACAACGGCAAGCATCTCTTTCTCGGTTGTGGTGTACCTCGATTGGACTTCATTTAATGTCTTGCTTGCGTAGTATATCACATGTAGCTTCTTGTCAACCCGTTGACCCAGAACGGCACCTACGGCAAAATCGGAAGCATCGCACATGATCTCAAATGGAAGATTCCAATCGGGAGCTTTGATAATTGGAGTGGTAGTGAGAGCGGTCTTTATCCTGCAAAAGGCCTCAAGACACGAGTCATCGAAAACAAAAGGTGTATCTTTCATAAGCAAAGAAGTCAAAGGCTCAGTAGTTTTGGAAAAGTCTTTAATAAATCGTCTATAAAAACCGGCGTGACCTAGAAAACTCCTCACCCCTTTAACATTTGTAGGTGGTGGCAAGTTTTCGATCACGGAGACTTTCGTCTTATCGACTTCGACTCCTCTATTAGAAACAATATGATCTAGGACAACACCTTGTTCAACCATAAAATGACACTTTTTCAATTTAAAACAAGTCTATACTCTTCACATCGAGCTAACACTTGATCAAGATTTTCAAGACAAGAATCAAAACATGTACCATGGACACTAAAATCATCCATAAAAACTTCCATAGATTTTTCAATGAAATCGAAAAAAATAGCCATCATACATCTTTGAAACGTTCCCGGCGCATTGCATAGTCCAAATGGCATCCTTCTATAAGCATAGGCGCCATAGGGACATGTAAAAGTGGTTTTATCTTGGTCATCGGGATGAATGGGAATTTGAAGAAATCCGGATTGACCATCAAGGAAACAAAAATAAGAATGATGCGCCAATCTTTCAAGCATTTGATCAATAAAGGGAAGGGGGAAATGGTCTTTTATGGTGGCCGTGTTCAATTTTCGATAGTCTATACACATACGCCAAGCGGTAATAGTCCTAGTAGAAATTGACTCACCCTTTTCTCCTTTAACTACCGTCATTCCTCCTTTTTTCGGCACAACTTGGACGGGGCTAACCCATTTACTTCCGGTTATTGGGTATATAATGTTAGCCTCATACAACTTGAGGACTTCCTTCATGACAACCTCTTTCATGGTGGGGTTCAACCTACGTTGACCCTCAACCGAAGGACGGTGGTCATCATCAAGGATGATCCTATGTATACAAACGTTTGGACTTATGCCTTGGAGGTCGGCAATGCTATACCCGATGGCTTTTTGTGTTTTCTCAAAACAATCAAAAGTTTTTCCAATTGAGGTCCATCAAGGGTAGCATTGACGATAACGGGATAATTAGTTCCTTCAAGAAAAGCATATTTGAGGGAAGAGGGGAGTGGTTTAAGTTCAAGATTAGGAGGAGAAGATACCATACTCTTACCCACCGGTAGTGGTTCTACCTTTTCATCATGCAAACATTCTTCTTCAAGGGGTGGAGAGTCAAATGGTTCTTCTTCTTGCTTATCATCGTCTATCAAGCTATACTCAACCAAACTGTCAATATCTTCAATGGAATTCATTTGTTCAATCATTGGTTGTTTAAGAGCTTGAGAAAGGGAAAATTCTACCGATTCGTTCCCTATGTTAAAAGATAACTTTCCATTCTTAACATCAACTATAGCACCTCCGGTAGCCATAAAAGGTCGACCTAAAATAATGGGGGTAATAGTGTCTTCGGGCATATCCATGACAACAAAGTCGGAGGGGATGAAGAATCTACCAACTTGAAGTGTACATTCTCAAGTATCCCGAGTGGGTACTTGATGGACCTATCCGTAAGTTGAATTGACATGCTAGTGGGTCTCATCTCTCCCACACTAAGTCTCTTAGCAATAGAATAGGGTAACAAACTAACACTAGCCCCTAGGTCACATAAAGCTTGATTAACAACAACATTTCCAACCCGACAAGGGATAGAAAAACTACCGGGATCCTCTAGTTTCTTTGGTATTTGGTTCATAAGAATGGCACTACATTGTTCCGTGAGAGAAATACATTCTTTATCCTCTATTGTTTTTTTTAGTCAAGACATCTTTCAAAAACTTAGAATAGAGGGGCATTTGAGAAATTATCTCGGCAAAGGGTAAAATTACCTCTACCTTTTTCAACATATCCACGAAATGGCTAAATTGAGAATTCTCCTTGCGTGGCTTAGCTCGTTCGGGAAAGGGCAATGGAGGGACAAAAGTGGGAGGCGGTGGAACATTGGATTCTTCTTCTTCTTCGGCTAATCGTTCCGCCTCTTTTCTTTTCGTTTCTTCCGCTTCCATTTGCTCTTTCTTCTTTCTTTGTTCTCTTAGTTCATTCTCCGCATTTTGAAGGATATCAAACTCCGCTTGTATTCCCCGGTTTTGTTTGGGGGAAGTGGGAGATGATTCTTGTGATGCACTTGGTTGATTAACTTTGGATGGAGTGCTTTTGGTGTTCAAGTTCAAGTTCTTGTATGGGTCCTCAAGGTTTTTGCCACCTCTCAAAATGGCGGCATTTGCTTGGTGCGAAGGGTCTCTTGGGTTTTGGGGTTGTCCGGGCAAACCATGGGGTGGATGAATTGGGCGGCTAAGGCTTTTGTTGCTTCTTGAGATTCCCAAACCTTTAGCCTTGCCTTGGTGTCTTATGTTCATTCCATAGTTGCCCAACGGTCCTTTGCAATTCATTATAGTTTTCCCATGGGACTCTTCCTTGACCAATTTGAGAATTGTTTGGTTGGCCATAAGATTGAGAGGGTTGATTAAATGGTGGTTGGTTGTAACCTTGGTTTCCTTGAAAATTACCTTGGAACCCTTGATTGTATCCATGATTAAAATGATTACCACGTTGATTTTGGTAATTGTTGTAATTGTTAGGAACATGGAAGTTGTTACTTTGTTGATTGAAGTTACTCCTTTAATGAGGAGGCATATATGGGGGCATCCTTGGAGGACCTTGGTTAAAGGGCCTTTGTTGACTTTGATTGAATGGCCTCGATTGACTCCCTTGGGTACGTGGCATCGGATTTTGGACATTTTGATTGCCATAAGAAAAATTAGGATGAAATCTTGTGCCGTCATTGTATGTATTGGAAAAGGGATCAAATTGGGGTCTTCGCCCATACACTTGTATAGCTTGGACTTCATTTGACTCTTCAACATAAACTTCTTCATTAGGAATGCAAGAGCTAGAATCATGGCCATAATTGCCACAATTATAACATTGAACTTCCCATGTTAATTGCTTTGGAGGAGATGGTTGCCTTGGTGGAATACTCCCTTGAACTTGGTACATACCTCTAGGAGTAGGCCTTAAACTCATGACATCCATTCTCTTTTTTAATTCTTCAAGTTCCGCTTGAAGTTTCAATTCATTAGAACTCGTAGATAAGTTCACTTCAACTTTCGTTCTAGAATCCCTCGATTGACCCATTCTAGAGTCACTCCTTGCCATCTTTTCAATAAGACTTTTAGATGCCTCATCGGTGAGAGAAGAAAAGTCTCCTCCGGCGGCCGAATTGAGGTTTTCTTTGGTTCTTGATGAAAGGGTGTTGTAAAATGTTTGGGTAGTTAGCCAATCGGGTATTCCATGATGTGGACATTTGCGCAACAAATCTCTAAATCTTTCCCAAGCCTCACTTAGGCTTTCAAATTCATCTTGTTTGAATGTTTGTATCTCCATGCGATATTGGTTAGTCCTTGACAGCGGGAAATATTTCTCCAAGAAGGCATTAGATAATTGAGCCAATGTTGTAAAAGTATTAGCGGGATGGCCTTGAAGCCATCTACGAGCTCCATCTCTCAAGGTCTTTGGAAATAATAAACGATGCAATTGGCATGAAGTTAATCCATTGAGACGGGCTCCTACTAATTTTTCTTTAAATGAAGCAATGTGTTCTTGAGCATCTTCTTGAGAAAAACCGTGAAAAGTATCTTGTTGAACCGCATTTGTCAAATAAGCTTTTAATTCATAATTCTCGAGAATCTCTCCGAAATCGACGGGAGAAGGTGTTCTTCATGTGTGAGTTGGGAATGAGAGCCTAGGGTTGCCATTTGATGTATTGGTGGTGATGGTGGATTTGAATTTGGATGATTTGGAGGGGATGGATTTTGATTTTGTGGTGGAGTTTTCGGTGATGGTGTTGAATTTTGTGAAGTGGAAGGTATGGAAGGGTAATTTGGAGTGGGGTTATGTGATGTAGATGGTGTAGAAGGTGTATGTGGTAGGATGGGATTAAGGTTAGGAGGTGATAATGAAGGATGTGGGATAATAGTAGTTGAGTTCTTTCCCCGAAAACGTAATGCTCTAAAAGTCCTTTCCGGCTCCGGATCGAACCACAAGGGCGATGACGTGTTCTTGGGCATAAAACTCAATTTAAACGATAAGACTCCTAGCACCTTGCGGCACTAGGGAAAAAAGAGAAGGAAAAAGAATCAAACACAACAACTAAAAACAATACAATTACTCGCCGTTCCCCAACAACGGCGCCACTTTGATCGCCTCCCAATCAGATCGGTCTTTAACGAAGGACGGGGGATCAAACGATATTTATAAGACTCAAGATGACACACAAAAACAAACAAGTATTCGCGGTAAGTCGAGGTCGGTCCACAGGGAACGGAGGAATTGACGAGTCTAAAGCGATGTGTTTGATGCCTAGAGGGGGGTTTTCTAAGGGTCGAGTCTATGTTCAAGTCTATTCTAGAGGGATTACTACGAGAATGGCTAAGGGTAATTAATCTAGGGAAAGGCGTTGGGGAGAAGTCGGGATTCAGAACATGGAATGTAAGAAGGTCGGGATCGAGTTTTTCTTGCAACATTGATAAAGGGAGAATGCCACCTTTCGGTTTCTTCACCCAACCCACCTAAAAACCCGGTTTCGCGGCGAAGAAGGGTAAGTCTCTTGTTATGGTAATTTCTACCCCGAGTTTCCTCATATTGATAGAAATGAGTCAAGGTCGGTCTAGTTGGCCGGACTAAAACAACAATGACACAACAACCACAAACAAGGTAAACCAACATGCAAGCAACCCACCAATACCCCAAAATTCAAATAATCAAAGTCTTCATCCCTAAACCCCCCAACAAGAAATCTACTCAGTAATCATAATGAAACAAAACAAAACATTAACTATGGAGAAACTATCTAAACCATGCATATTAACTAGATCTAAGGAAACTAGCAATAATATGATGAGAAAACTACAATCTACCAATTACCCACTAAACTATGAAACTACCAAATTAATCTAGAGAATAATCTAGAACAACTTGAACAAGATCTAAATAGGTGGAGATTTCTAGCTAAAATAGCAAATTGAGAGAGAGGTCGAACTATTGCTAGCGAACTACACTACTAAGGCTAGGAACAATAATAGGAAGGTGTTGGGGAGAGTCGGGATTCGGAAATGGGGTCTTTAAAGTCTCGGGATCGAGTTTTTGTTACAACGTTAAAAAGGGAGAATGCCACCTTTCGATTTCTTCGCCCGAGCTACCTAGACCCGCTTTCGCGACGAAAGGATAAGTCTCAAATTAAAGTAATTTCTACCCCGAGTTTCCCCATATTGATAGAAATGAGTCAAGGTCGGCCTAGTCGCGATTCTAGGTCAACAGGGACACAAAAACCTTAAAATTGATAATTAACAAGTAAACAACCCACCAACATCCCTTGAATCAAATAATCCAAATTCTCCTCCCTAATTCCCCAACAAGGAAATCTACTCACTAGTCATGGTGATTAACAACAATACACTAACTAAGGAGAATTCAACTAGAGCATGCATAACAACTACACTAACAAATTATACTAAGAGAGAATAAACTAACAAACAAACTAAAGAGAGATAAACTATCTAATGGAATAAAAGGGAGATGAGAGAATTTACCAACTATGGAGAAATCTAAGATGGAAGATGAAGATAAATAATAAAGATTGAATCTTGGGAGAAATATACAAGAATTTGTCACTAATCCATGCATAAATCTTCAATCTTCAATATAAGCAATATAAATCTTCAAGAAATAATACAAGGGTTTTGTCACATAAACCCTTGCAAAACCCTTGAATCTTCAATAATCTTCAACAAAGATGGATGCTTGCCTACTAATTATAGAGTAATTATGCTAATACTAAGTAGATCTACTAATTGTTTTTGGAGATTTTTAACTAAGAGAGCTTACTACAAACTACTACTACTACTAGAGAGTTCTCTACACTACTCCTACTCCTAAGGGCTAATCCCAAGGCTCACTAAAGGCACACTCAAGGCTCAAGGAGGCACAAAACTCTAGGTTAAGTATTTATAGAATTCTTAATGGGTCACAGCATTTCTCCCACAGCAAGTCTCCCACAGCATTTGATATTACCTCCAGAGCGGATTTTCGTGACTATGGCAAAAACCCTAAAAAATTAAGGCGATTTGCGGCGATCTTGTACGGTGGAAAGCGGCGTTCCATGGCTCGGAATTCCGCCTCAAACGAAGAAGAAGAATGCCAGTCCGGGTGGAAAGGGCTCGAAGAGGAAGAGTCCTGAGAAGGATACTGCCAGGAAGGATGATACCATGATCAGGCGAGGTCCTGATGTTGAGAATGAGGCACGAACCAGACCTATGCATGAGATCCAGGGTATACCTGGACTCGACTTTGGCGATGACGATAAGATTGACCATGATAATGCTAATGGACTGTGGATAACACAGAGGGGCCATAAGAGAAGTGGTGCATCAACAACGACAGATATTGTTGAGAGTACAGAGAAGGAGGACGTCCTCTTGCAATTATCTGATGACGATACGAAAGAAGAAGAGGATTTTTGGGCACATGTTGTTTATTGCTATATACTAGGAGCAACCCTCCTTGGGAGGTCATCAAGGGATTTGTCCAACGAATCTGGGGAAAGCATGGTATTGACAAAGTCTCATTCCTTCCTAATGGAATCTTCTTGGTACGATTTAAGGACTCGAAGTCTAGGGAATTGGTTCTCGAGTAGAGACTCAAATGTTTGACAACAAGCCTATGGTGGTTAAACCATGGGCTCCGAATGTAGACCTGCAAAAAGAGGATGTTAAGACCGTTCCGACATGGGTTAGACTTCATAACCTGCCCCTTCGATACTGAGGGACTTGTCTCCCAAAACTAGCAGGTCTAGCGGGTAAGTTTATCCAGTTGGACGCTGCTACTAGTGAAAAAACTAGGCTGGGTTATGCTAGGGCTCTAGTGGAAGTGACAGTAGGACAACAATTTCAAGATAATATCAAATTTAGAAATGCTGTGGGAGAGATTGAATTGGTAAAGATAGAGTATGAATGGAAACCGATACTATGCTCTAAATGTAAGAACTTGGGTCATGAGGTTGCTACATGTAGGAAAGGGAAGCCAGGACCTATACCCCAACAGGTGAAGGTTTGGAAGCAAAAAAAAGCAGCAGTTTTACCTCTGAGACCTACTACCACACCTCCTAATACGGGTATTGTACATACCAAAACCTATGCTGATGCAATTGTTACTGTAACGCCACCAATGGAGATTACTCAGCCTGATAAGGTGATAGATTTAAGTGTTGGTCTAGAATCAGTTATCCCTAATGAACAATTTTCTAATGACACTAGGATTTTGGAATGTTAGGGGCCTAAATAGTATTAATAAACAAAGAGATGTGAAGCAGTTCCTTAATAATAAAGATGTTGGTCTCTTTGGGTTGCTAGAAACTAAAATAAAAGCTGTCAATACTAGTAAGGTCATGAATAAGATGCTAGAGGGCTGGAGTGTAACAACGAACACGCACACTCACCCTGGAGGACGGGTTTGGGTTCTCTGGAATCCGATTCTTTATGATGTGACCCCCCTCGATTATAGTCCACAATATGTTCATTGTAAGGTAAAGACTATTGGGAATAACCAGCAATTTCATTATACTTTAGTATATGCGTTTAATGAAGGCGTGGATAGAAGGTCCCTTTGGAATAAATTGGAAGAGATATCCCAAACCATTCATGGCCGCTGGGCTGTGGGTGGGGACTTCAGTACTGTATTGTCTCCTGACGAGCGACTAGGGGCGCAGACTAAGCAAAGAGATATGGATGAATTTATAGATTGTGTGCATCAGTGTGGATTGAATGATATTAAGGCTACTGGGGCCTGGTTTACTTGGACTAACAAACATGAGACTGATACGAGAAAATACAGCAGACTGGATAGATTTCTTGTTAATGAGGAGTGGATGGATGAATTTTCTGATTACCAAGCCCATTTACATCCAAAGGTGTTATTCGATCACTCTCCATGTACTGTCAATAAGGGAGGACTGATTGAGAGGAGACCGAGTAGCTTCAAGTACTTCAATATGTGGAGTATGTCTCCAAGGTTTCAT